>OX243916.1:0-2669000 GCA_945859665.1 Anorthoa munda | reverse complement strand
TCTGTGAAAATTTCAACTGCCTAGCTATCACGGTTCATGAGATACAGCCTGGTGACAGACGGACAGACAGACAGACAGACGGACCGCGGAGTCTTAGTAATAGGGTCCCGTTTTTACCCTTTGGGTACGGAACCCTAAAAAGTGCAAAATAACTTTTGTTTCGGAAGTCGGTGTCTTTGGTATCTCTTGTTTTATCATTTATCGACACCGACTGCCGGGACCCTATTACTAAGACTTCGCGATCCTTCTGTCTGTCTGTCTGTCCGTCTGTCTCCAGGCTGTATCTCATGAACCGTGATAGCTAGACAGTTGAAATTTTCACAGATGATGTATTTCTGTTGCCGTTATAACAACAAATACTAAAAACAGAATAAAATAAATGTTTAAGTGGGGCTCCCATACAGCAAACGTGATTTTTATGCAGTGTTTTGCGATAATGGTACGGAACCCTTCGTGTGCGAGTCCGACTCGCACTTGGCCGGTTTTTTTTTGCTTTTGCTGTCGGTTTATTTTTTGTGAAAAAGCTTTTATTTCTCTCTTTTTAACCGACTTACCAAATAGGAGAAGGAACTATGTTCGACTTTGTTTTTAGTTTTAGTACACCATCACTAAAAATGAGCAATTTCTATAGTACGGTACCTAAAGGATTAACAAAATACCGATAATAACTCAATTTAAACATTTGTGCTGTTTGTCGTTAAGGGCCTACATACGCTTTAGTCCCGTAAAACGGTAATTTTCTAAAGCATACTCCTTAGAAACCGCTAGCCGCAGCAAGGTTAAAAGGTTTGAAAAAAACAAAAAAAATATTGATTCATGTACATAATTTTGAACACAAGGTTTTTTCGTGTAACTAATAGTTTTTCTTTAAAAAAATAATTAACAACACAATATTTTTTTCAACTTTTGGAAACTCCTCCAAAACGACTTGGATGTTTAAAAATATTTTTAAACAGGAAAATTGATGGCTGGAATTTCTTCATAACTAACATGACATATGTAAATCTAATAATATTTTGCAAACAAAACTGTTCAAAAGGAGGTTCCATATTAATATTTTTGCGATTGCGGGCACACGGCCAGTACTGCGTTAACATTGGGGCGTATATAGCGCCTTAAGTAGTTCGGTTGTATGATCCATATCTTGAAAACTGCTGGACCGATTTTCATTAAACTTGCACTAAGTTGAGAGATACTCAATTCAACAAAGAATGATCACGATCCGATAAGTCGTTTCGGAAAAATGGGTGGATAAATTTACATACAAATATACACTTATGAAATTTCGTGGTGCGACATGACGCAAAATGGCATTGAATAGTTATAACTGAAAAAAATATTGTGGACTTTCCTTAAATTAGACGACTTTAAAAACTTAAATTTTTTATATTTTTAATCTACTTCAAAAAAGGAGGAGGTTTCTCAATTCGACCGTATGTATATATTTTTTTATGTTTGTTCGCGGATAACTTCGTGGTTTATAAACCTATTTTGATCATTCTTTTTTTGTTGGAAAGGAGATATCCCAAGAGTGGTACCATGATAAGGAAAACAGGATCTGATGACGAGTCCACTTTGCAGGGGCTGTTTTAACGCCGAAGAAACAGCCGCACATGTAGTCCTGGAATGCGAGGCCGTGGCATCACAACGCGAAGAAATCCTCGGAACAGTGAGGTCGCTCCGTGAAGCCTGTGAAGCTCCCAGGAAGCTTCTGTGCTTTTGGGCGGAGCTAGGCTGGCTGTGTTAGCCAGCACCCCCCACGCACAACAGACTAAATGGGAGTCTAAGTGCGGAAAAGGGAGTCCCTACCACTACCACTACTACCCAGTTATTGTGTTGTGGAGGTCAGATAGGCTCTGAAAAATACTGGTAATAGAAGGTGGTAGACTAGAAACGGATTGATTTAAAGCAAGTATGGGAAAATAACAACAATGAGTAAACTAAATAATTCTTGTCAACTTTGAGTATTTACTGTTGGATATTTTACACACAAGACACATAATTAATACAGATTTAAATAAAATTATTTAAATAAGTAACTATATATTACGTATGTAAACATCATTACAATAGATATTCGAAGACACTCTGAACTAAAAATAATTACAATTTACTAGCTACAACATCTTATTTAAATATATGTATTTATAAAAACCTACCTACCTACCATTTTGTGGTACATTTATAAAAATATCGTGTCTGGTGGCACGTAGGGCTGGTTTAGTAGACTGTATCTGCGATGCGGAGCAAAACGATTGACAAACGCTTGATGATATTATTATCAATATTTTTCTAAGAAGCGAGTCGGCGCCATTGCTCCTGCGATGCGGTTCAATTTGGAAGTATTTTCACAAAAATGGCGGAGCGAATCTTCTTATTCACTCGCGAGGTATGTGCGGGAAAGGGATGGGTTCGCGGATAGAGGATGTCAATAAAATTTTGCATGTTGGCGCAACCAGTGTCACTATATACTGCCTTGCAAGGCGTTCAAATATACTGTGCTTATGCACAATAGGTATTAACTTACACAGGTAAAATTAAAGATATAATAAAGTAGTTAATATTTCATTGTGTAATAAAATAACACTTAAGTGTACAGAACCTGATTTGCTGCCTGCATTTTAACGTTTTGATAGATTAGCAATCGACAGGTTCACGAATAACTCTTTCATTCATGATGATATCTTGATTCCTCTGCAATTGTTGATTCAATCTATTTACATAAAACTCATGCCATGCTTGTCGATTACTCCTACCAGCTACCAAAAATACTATCAATAATAGAGGATTAAGATTGTGCAATAGAAGTAATGCTATGTAACCTGGATTAACGTTAATTAAACTTATAAAATACTTGGATAACAATACAACGTCACTCAAAAGAAATATCAAAGTAGCTATATACAAGCGACGCCAGGTACTAACACCTGTACGTGCGCTCGTGTTGACACTACGCCAAATAGAAAATACTGTTATCATGTAACAAAGACAGTTTAAGATTACAGGTATAATTATGAAATTTAAATAAACTATTAAATCCAATTGGTCTGAAATATTTACATCAATTAATAATATAGCACAAAAATGTAACAACCAACTAATGGCCAGTGCTACTATAGGCAGACCCCAACCAAACAGGCAGCTTTTTAAGTATTTCCTTTGCATAGGCACATTAAAAACTTTAACAAACTCTGCATAGAACATATGACTAATAAGTAATAACCAGTGGTTCTTCCCTATCTCTAAATACATATGCAGAAGGTCAAGTAACATATCCGGAACCACATTATTATACACGAAACGGAAAATAATTATAATACAGAATAAGAAGTATGATAAAATTACGTTAAGAAACAAATAGTTTCTGTAATTTCGAAATTTGTTCATGATGCACCATGATATCAGTCCGTAGATCAAGGAAACTAGTGTCAGCACAAACTTAGAAAAGAAACTGATAAATGTAACACGTTGCCAGAAGTTCAAAGAATCAAACATGGTGAACTGCACAGATTTTATTGGTCCACTTTTAGTTTACTTAAAGATTTTTAAGACGTAAGCACTGCTTTGCTCTAAACAGGTATTGCTTCAGTAGATCTGAACAATACAAAATGTTTCAAAACTAAAGGAAGCACGATTCGTAGGCGTCGGTATCCCAGACGTACGTCACCGAGTCATATGCGTCGATATCAGGCGTGGCAAATGTCACTGCACGGATTTGAAGAATTTAAGTTGCCATATAGAATGGATGTAAGCACTGTCATGCTCTTAAACAAGTGTTGCTTAGGAAACAGTCGATCTAACAGTAGTAGTTATAATAAATATCCCAACGCTACTAATGAATCACTATGTATATTATTACCACAATCAGCACTGATTTAATTAATGAAAAATCCTGTTTGACCTCAGATATGGATATTAGTTATACAGGGACTTAATTAACAGTAAAAAATTCGGTAGTCAATATTTCATGTCGTGGTCGTATGCCACATGCAGCGGGTTGCATACATATTAATAATATAATATTATAACAATGGATATTAAGAAATTTATATGGCAATCTTCTTACTTAGCCGTCATCGTACGATGACGGCTATCCTCTATAATAATATTCTGATATTTTCCTTTTTTCATACCTTTCAGAGTGCAATTGTTTTGTAGTTTTTGGTATTTTTATCAACATGCAATCTTTACAATCTGAAAGAGTCATTTTGTGAAATGGAACTGATGAAGAAGACACAGATGGCCACTGGAACTCCTTAATGCTAAGTATGTCACGGGTACAAGATATGGTGGTGGTGGTGGTGGTATTTTCATGTTATTTGGAGGTACCCTCAGATCAAATAAAAAGTCAAGATGGAGCGTTGCAAACAACAAGGTGAAGACGGCTAAAACTACGCCTTGCCGTATAAATATATAACTACACGCGCACACGTACAACGAAACTACCCCTTAGCTTGTCAGTCGAGCTTTTTTACCCGACTGCTGAAGGAGGGTAATGTTTTTAACAGTCTATGTATGTATGTATGTATGTAAGTATGTATGTATGTATGTATGTATGTATGTATGTATGTATGTTTGTTCCTATGTGGCGTTCTAGAGACCAAACGAGTGGGCCGATTTTGATGGTTCTTACGTCAATGGATTCGTCTTAACCCCGCGAGTGTCACTGGCTACATTAAAATTGAAAAATAGGAAAAAGGCGGTTCTTGGGCGCCATATTGTGGGGGCCCAAATATTTTTTTTCTTCCAAACCTATCGTGTGGCATATCAAAATGTAGGGTTTTAAGAGTTGATTTCAAAAACATATGACACTTATATGTTTAAATGTATCTAATTAGAAAAAAAATAGCTAAAAAGTTAAAAATAAAAAAAGTTAATGAGAAAAATCAAAAAACCCGACTGCTTGAAAAGCGAACTAAAAAGACGTAAACAAGGTAAAAATCATGCTGTGCAGTCGGAGGATACGTCTGGTTTTGGTTAGACAGCACGCGAATATGTATCCTCCGACTGGACAGCATGATTTTCACCTTGTTTACGTCTTTTTAGTTCGCTTTTCAAGCAGTCGGGTTTTTTGATTTTTCTCATTAACTTTTTTTATTATTTGATCTGTGAACTCCAATGACGAGCTAAGGCGTAATTTCGTTGTACGTGTGCGCACACAAGAATTGTTGTGTATTTGTACGGCTAGGCATAGTTGGAACCTGCGTCACTATGTTTGCAACATTCCATCTTGACTTTTTATTTGATCTGAGGAGTTACCTACAAAAACTAAAAAGTGGTAAATAAAAACCTTTATCAAGGAAATCAAACCGACTTCTAAAACAAAACACTACAAAGAGAAAAATAATTTTCTTTTCCGATGTTGGTGTCGAAAAACGGAAAAAAAAAGGTACCAAAGACAAAAGTAGTATAGGAAATTTCTCAATATACTTAAATATTTTGGTGAATGTAGCTGTTTTGTATATGTATCCTAACTAATACTCCTACTCCTCCTACTTCCTACCTTCCTTCCTTTCTACTTTTTTTTATCTATTATAGGCTCGCGCTTGACCACTATCTCACCTGATGGTAAGCGATGATGTGGTCGACGATGGAGAACGCTTGCCTAGAAGTAACCTATTCACTCTTGACTTGAAGACCCCTAGATTGTAGCTATCGGGAAACACAGACTCCGGGGAATTGCACTCCTTAGCTGTACGCATAATAAAAGTATTCTCAAAACGTTTAGTGCGTATGGGTGGGATATCCACCATGTACCGATGGCGCATCGCCGTACGTCTGGTAGTCCGCTGATGAAACGGGCTGGGCGGAATTAGATCATGCAATTCCATCGCACACTCCCCGAAATTTAACCGATAAAAAACCGACAAGCTGGCAACTCGTGACGATGTTCAAGGCTCTGGAGCCTCACCAGTGCCTCATCACCGATGAGCCTCTTGGCCCGCTTTTCGATCGACTCTAGTGCATCAAGCTGGTATTTGGCAGATCCGTCCCAGAGATGAGAACAGTACTCCAAGTATGATCGAACTTGCGCTTGATACAAGCTGAGCAGCTGTTCTGGTGTGAAGTACCTTCTTTTCTTTGCAAGGATCCCCAGCTTTTTGGCAGCCAGCTGAGCCTTTGCCTTCATGTTTGGGCCAAAATTGAGAGTCGATGTCAACTTTACAGAAATATAGCTTATATTATATATCAGAATATCACATAGGCTATAATAATAAAGACATTAGGCGAAATACTAATATCACGCGCACGGGCAGAGACGCGGGCGGTAGCAAATTATTACTGATACTGCACTTAAACCTTGTGTCCACAGACATAGATCTAACTAGATGGCGCGATTGTATGTACTTCACGTGTCATAAAAGAGAGTAAAAGTACGATCAATAATCGTACGTTGTGCTGTTCCATTTAGCATTATCAGCACCAGCAGTCGCATTGCGTAAGTGCGCAAAGAAGTTGAACTCTATCCAACCGACTAAATCGGCCAATCACACAAAACGGACGCGTCATTCATCTCGCATGCGATTGGTCGATTTGGTCGGGGTGCTAATTAAACAGGCTTCTTTTTAATATCATTATTCGCCCCCAAAAATGTATGTTGCCTTCTAAATTACTAAGTCAGCCACAATTAACGAGCATCTAAATAATACTATGTTAGCCACTAGTTATCTTCTATGTAAACCACTCTAAATATAACTCAGCATGATGGTTATTTTTTAGCATCTAAATTTTTAACATGCATTCTAACAGTAAATTTCTAAAATACTATTAAATGACATCAAAAAATATATTTATTTAGCTTCTAATTTTTTAACTCAGTACGTTTAAAATGTAACTCATCCCATCTAAATTTTTAACATGCATTCTAACAGTAAATTTCTAAAATACTATTAAATGACATCAAAAAATATATTTATTTAGCTTCTAATTTTTTAACTCAGTACGTTTAAAATGTAACTCATCCCATTTATTAATTGGTCGTAAAAAATTTGCTAAAAATTTCATCAAATAGTATATTGGCCACTAATATTACCAGAAGCTATTGAGGAGAGACAAAATAAAAGACTTTATTTTTGAAAAATCAATTTGTTTATTGAATCACCGATGACGGGAGCTGAGTTCGCTCGCTTTGCTCGCTCACTTCAGCTCCCGTCATCTCCTTCGAACCTAACCTGTCCGTGTCGGGGTGCCCTAAGCTCCCGAGCTCGCTACGCTCGCTCTTGGACTTACTTGATCAACTCAACTCATCGTCACATGAATCGAATGGCGCTCTCTGATTGGTGCAAATGGCCGGTCGCTGTCGTCTCGCGTACTCGCGCCAAATTATGCAGTGGCTATTTTCACGATAAAAGAATATGATGTATTGTTTTACATGCTAAGTTATAATAAATGATGCTTTCTGTAGAAGCTTGAATTATATTTTTTTGAGGATATTGCGTTGAAGCTGTAAAACGTAAAATGGTGACAAGATGTAAAATCCGTGGCCAAGTTAGTAAATTACGTGGCAATGTATAAATAAGAAGGACAAGTCACAATAATTGATGATCTTTACTTGACGCTTTCTGTAGAATATTTAGTTGGCGTTGCAAAAAAGACGAATAAGTTTATTAGAGGCTATGTCATTTTCCCGTTGCTTAGTTATAAAATTAGAAGTTTAATCACGTGTCCAATAAATAATTTTGTGGCTAGACTTATTATTTCCCATTTGGTCGGTTGGATAGAGTTTAACTTCTTTGCGCACTTACGCAATAAGGCTGCGGACATCTACCGAAATCTAGAAAAATGCCTAATTATGTCATATTAAGCTGTAAAAACAGTACAGGAAAAAGTTGGCTGAGGCAATGGATATATTTTCTTTCATTGGTAAGTAAATTTGTTCCTAAATTGTGTGTGAAAAACTGGCACGCTTGCTTTTCATTCAGATGGAGAGATTTGCGTTATCTAGTTAGATTTATGTCTGTGCTTGTGTCTCTAGTTGTAATACATCAAATTAGTATAGTGAAACGCAGTCACTTGTTTGATACTGCATTTGTATCTAGGAAATACATTGACAGAATTAGGCTCAAGCTAAAGTTATTACAAAATATTATATTTGACTAGATTTCTAGAATAAAAAACATAATAACAGCAAATTATTTATTTTATCAAATAACAATAAAGTATATTCTATTCTATAATGGATTTCAAAACACTTACTTAACCATAACTAAAAAAATAAACATGATTAACTTTCTTTTTTAATTATTTACTTTTTAGGAGTACAAATATTTATTGTCTATTTTAGGATTAGTCAAAAATCATTGGTTGCGAAGGTTTTACCGAAACAGTGGGTGCCTAATCCGTTTTGGGTATCGTGTTACCCAGTTACTGGGTTGTGGAGGTCAGATAGGCTCCCATGAAAAATACTGGTAATAGAAGGTGGTAGACTAGAAACAGATTGATTTAAAGCAAGTATAGGAAAATAGTAGCTATAACAATGCGTAAACTAAATAATTCTTGTCAACATTGAGTATTTACTGCTGGATATTTTACAAACAAGACACATAATTTATGCAGATTTCAATGAAAAAAGTAACTATTACGTATGTAAGCATCATTACAATATTTGAAGACACTCGGAATTAAAAATAATTACAATTTACTAGCTACAACATCATATTTAAATATATTGATTTATAAAACATAGGTACCTACCATGTTGAAGTACATTTATAAAAATATCGTGTCACTATATACTGCCTTGCAAGGCGTTCAAATATACTGTGCTTATGCACAATAGGTATTAACTTACATAGGTAAAATTAAAGATATAATGAAGTAGTTAATCTTTCATTGTGTAATAAAATAACACTTATAACACGCGTATAAAGAACCTGATTTTCTGCATGCTTTTTAACGTTTTAGTAGATTAGCAATCGACATGTTCACGAATAACTATTTCATCCATGATGATATCTTGAGTCCTCTGCAATCTTTGACTTAATCTATTTACATAAAACTCATACCATGCTTGTCGATTACTTCTAACAGCTACCAAAAACACTATCAATAATAGAGGATTAAGATAGCGCATAAAATAATGCTAAGTATCCTGGATTAAAGTAAATTAGATTAATAAAATACTTGAATAACAATGTGACGTCACTCAAAAGAAATATCAAAGTGGCTATATACAAGCGACGCCAGGTACTAACACCTGTACGTGCGCTCGTGTTGAAACTACGGCAAAGTGAAAATACCGTTATAATGTAGCAAAGACAGTTTAAGATTACAGGTATAATTATTATATTTAAAAAAACTATTACAGCCAATTTGTCTGAAATATTTACATCAATTAATATAGCACAAAAATGTAACAACCAACTAATGGCGTGTATTATTATAGGCAGACCCCAACCAAACAGGCAGCTTTTTAAGTATTTCCTTTGCATAGGCACATAATAAACTTTAACAAAGTCTGCATAACACATATAACTAATAAGCAATAACCAGTGGTTCTTTGCTGTCTCTAAATACATATTCAGAAGTTTAAGTAACATTGTCGGCAATACATTTTTATATACAAAACGGAAAATAAATATAATAGAGACTAAGAAGTATGCTAAAATTACGTTTAGAAACAAAAAGTTTCTGTAATATCGAAATTTGGGCATGATGCACCATGATATCAGTCCGTAGATCAAGGACGCTAGTGTCAGTTCAGACATAGAATAGACATTGATAACTATAACACGTTCCCAGAAGTTCAAAGAATTAGACATGGTGAATTTCACTGCACAGATTTGATTGGTCCACTTTTAGTTTACTTAATGATTTTTAAGACGTAGCACTGCTTTGCTCTAATCAGGTGTTGCTTCAGTAGAGCTGAACAATACAAAATGTTTCAAAACTAAAGAAAGCACGATTGGTTGGCGTCGGTGTCCCAGACGTATTATATTATCTGTGCCCAGACGTACGTCACCGAGTCATATGCGTCGATATCAGGTGTGGCAAATGTCACTGCACGGATTTGAAGAATTTAAGTTTCCATATAGAATGGATGTAAGCACTGTCATGCTCTTAAACAAGTGTTGCTTAGGAAACAGTCGATCTAACAGTAGTAGTTATAATAAATATCCCAACGCTACTAATGAATCACTATGTATATTTTTACCACAATCAGCACTGATTTAATTAATTAAAAATCCTGTTTGTCTTATCGCTTGTATTAATTAACAAAATACTAGATATCCTATAACAAGCAGTTATGGGATTTACTCCTTTAAAATTTAAAAATAATAATGTGATAAAATTATTATTCAACTAGCTTTTGCCCGCGGCTTTGCTCGTGTGGAATTTGGTCTGCCACATAAAGTTTCGTGACAAACCATTTTTTTTTACTGTATGTTGTACTCGTATCAGAAATTTCAGATGTCTAACTTCAAAACTGATGGATTTCATACAATCTTTGAACCCACCAATAAGGGGGCAACCCTTGGAGGTGGAATTATCAAAATTCCTTTCTTAGTGCTCATTTAAGCTCATTGGTTTCGGTTGTGCGTTGACCGCCCGGTGTGTAAGTCAATCAAGTTACGCCTGTGTGGTGTGTTGATAAAAAGTAGCTTATGTCCTTCCCCAGGCTTGAGATTATCCATATCATCACAAACAGATCAGCACAGCCATGAAACATACAATGACACTGATTAACAAACGGGACCAACAAAGGTTACTTTCATTTACAGTTCGTGTCAGTCAAGGATTAGTATGTAATGTTATTGAATTTATTGAAATGAATTACTTCGTTTGGCAGCAGCGTGCAAAACTGAAAGGATTACAATAATTTATAATATAAGGTAGGTAATGTATCAATGTGATTTTAGTTTTGGCGAACCTACCTACTGCATTATACTCCTGTAAACTATGTTACTTGATTTGTTACGTTCAGCGAAAATATGTACGCGTCATTGCTTGGATCACATCACCCCCCCCCCCCCCGCTACCCCGCTTTACCGCCGCGCATATTTATGTCGCTCGAGCTCCATTCAAGTCAATCTTATCGTGATAACTTTTAAACTATTCTAAAATGTGCTTTGTAAAATAGAATACAATTTAATTGTATTTCAGGTTTACTATTTTCGTCATAGTGGCTTCCACATAAAAGGTTGATAAACAAATTTAGTCTTTTTTTTTTTATTGTTTTTTTTTTTTTTTAAGCTAAACAATCCTACGGTACATTATATTTGTGTATCCCCAACGGTTTAGGCAGCGCACGCGAAGATAATTATTTCCGACTTACTTGATATATATCGTTATATTATGATCAAATTACAAAAAATCATTATAAATTGCAGCCTATGTGTTATTCTGATGTATAACCTATATTACTGTAAAGTTTCATCTAAATCCGTTCAGTAGTTTTTGCGTGAAAGAGTAACAAACATACATACATCCATCCTCACAAACTTTCGCATTTATAATATTAGTAGGATTATATAGTAGGGGCGAAGGGGGCAGTTTTGAACACTTTTTGAGCTGTCTGTTCTATATTCATTTTAAGGAAGTTTTACAACATTTGTCTATTATTCTCAGTTGCTATAGGGCTTAGACCATACTTTAAAATGAGTTTCTGTTTGTTTTCATGTACGATAATGACATATTTACCCATCTTTTTGAAACCATGTTTTTGTTTAAATGTGCCCCACTCATGGGGCAGTTTTGTATCACTCTGGGGCAGTTTTGAAATAGCTTTATAAAATGAAAAATACGCGTGTTGCAAATCAATAAAATGTATTATCATGTCTGTTATTATCATTTACAACATTTGGCTTTACAAACATTACTAATTTTAATAAAAAAATTAAATAGTACTGAAAAAGCGGGGCAGTTTTGAAAAATTACAAACTAGTTCAAATGAAGTAATTAACTTTTATAAACAATTATATTGTTGTCTTTATTTTTCAATAATAGCATTAGGCTTTGGTAAGTATCGACTTGTTATGGTAACAATCTATTAAAATTAAGTTCAAAAGTGCCCCGTGTATTTTGGTCAGATCTGCCCCAGTAGCAGTTTTCGTAAACACATAGATTTCGTTAAAACTGTAATCAAGAGATGAAAGTTCTTAAGTAAATAAAGAGTACAATGGTATTAGGATTAAATATAAATAGCAAACATTCCGACATTCATAATCACATAGCTGTCAAACTCATACGATGTTCTTATCAAATATTTACTTGCAACACTCAAAAACAATGAAAATGTTTATTTTACTTTGACATCCAGAATGAACGAATGACAGCAGTGACAGATGACAAGATGAATGTTGCCAACATTTAAAACGCATAATAGCCATATATAACATGAAAGTCTCATTCAAAAATAGTAAAATTCAAAACTGCCCCCGCTCAAAACTGCCCCCTTCTCCCCTAGGAAGTAGGATTTGTAGTGTACCAAAATAGCTTATCAAATCGACCTCAGATATGGTTATTAATTATACAGGGACTTAATTAACTGTCAAAAATTCAGTAGTTAATATTTCATGTCGTGGTGGTATGCCACATGCAGCGGGTTGCATACATATTAATAATATAATATTATATATTATAACAGTTGATTTTAAGATATTTATATGGCAATCTGTACGATGACGGCTATCCTCTATAATAATATTCTTATATTTTCTTATTTCATACCTTTAGAGTGCAATTGTTTTGTAGATTTTGGTATTTTTATCAACATGCAATCTTTACAATCAGAAAGAGTCATTTTGTGAAATGCAACTGATGAAGAAGACACAGATAACTCCAGATATATCGAATAGCTTTTTCATGTTATTTGGAGGTACCCTCAGATCAAATAAAAAGTCAAGATAAAGCGTTGCAAACAACAAGGTGAAGCTGTCTAAAACTACGCCTTGCCGGATAAATACATAATTACACGCGTAAACGTACAACGAAACTACCACTTAGCTTGTCAGTCGAGCTTTATTTTTAGATCTGTGAGCTCCAATGACAAGCTAAGGCGTAATTTCGTTGTACGTGTGCGCACACACGAATTGTTGTGTATTTATACGGCAAGGCGTAGTTGGAACCGGCGTCACTTTGTTGTTTGCAACGTTCCATCTTGACTTTTTATTTAATCTGAGGAGTTACCTACAAAAACAAAAATGTGATAAATAAAAAACTTTTTAACAAAAAAAACAAACCGACTTCCAAAACAAAACACTACAAAGAGAAAAATAACTTTCTTTTCCGATGTCGGTGTCGAAAAACGGAAAACAATAGGTACCAAAGACAAAAGTAGTATAGGAAATTTCTCAATATACTTAAATATTTTGGTGAATGTAGTTGTTTTGTATATGTATCCTAACTAATAATCCTACTCCTCCTACTTCCTTCCTTCCTTCCTTTCTACTATTTTTATCTATTATAGGCTCGCGCTTGACCACTATCTTAACTGATGGTAAGCGATGATGTGGTCGACGATGGAACACGCTTGCCTAGAAGTAACCTATTCACTCTTGACTTAAATACCCCTAGATTGTAGCTATCGGGAAATACAGACTCCGGCAGGGAATTCCACTCCTTAGCTGTACGCATAATAAAAGTATTCTCAAAACATTTAGTGCGTATGGGTGGGATGTCCACCATGTACCGATGGCGCATCGCCGTACGTCCGGTAGTCCGATGATGAACCGGGCTGGGCGGAATTAGATCATGCAATGCCATCGCACACTCCCCGAAATGTAACCGATAAAAACTGACAAGCTGGCAACTCGGCGACGATGTTCAAGGCTCTGGAGCTTTGACTTAACCAGTGCCTCATCGCCGATGAGCCTCTTGGCCCGCTTTTCGATCGACTCTAGTGCATCAAGCTGGTATTTGGCAGATCCGTCCCAGAGATGAGAACAGTACTCCATGCATGATCGAACTTGCACTTGATACAAGCTGAGCAGCTGTTCTGGCGTGAAGTACCTTCTCACCTTTGCAAGGATCCCCAGCTTTTTGGCAGCCAGCTGAGCCTTTGCCTCAATGTATGGGCCAAAATTGAGAGTCGATGTCAACTTTACAGAAATATAGCTTATATATCAGAATATCACATAGGCTGTAATAATAATGACTTTAGGCGAAATACTAATATCACGCGCACGGGCAGAGACGCGGGCGGTAGAAAATTATTACTGATACTGCACTTAAACCTTGTGTCCACAGACATAGATCTGACTAGATGGCGCGATTGTATGTACTTCACGTGTCAAAAAAGAGAGTAAAAGTACGATCAATAATCGTACTTTGTGCTGTTTCATTTAGCATTATCAGTACCGGACATCCACCGAAATCTAGAAAAATGCCTAATTATGCCATATTGAGCTATAAAAACAGTACAGGAAAAAGTTGGCTGAGGCAATGGATATATTTTCTTTCACTAGTAAACTTGTTCCTAGTCACTAGTAAAATTGTGTGTGAAAAAGTGGCACGCTTGCTTTTCATACAGATGGAGGGATTTGCGTTGTCTAGTTAGATTTATGTCTGTGCTTGTGTCTCTAGTTGTAATACATCAAACTAGTATAGTGAAACGCAGTACTCGTGCTAGATACTGCATTTGTATCTAGGAAATACATTGGCTGAATTAGGCTCAAGCTAAAGTTATTACAAAATATTATATTTGACTAGATTTCTAGAATAAAATACATAATAACAGCAAAGTATTTATTTTATCTAATTACAATAAAGTATATTCTATTATATAAAGGATTACAAAACACTTACTTAACCATAACTCAAAAATAAAAAATTAAACATGATTCATTGCCTGTTTTAATTATTTACATTTTAGGAGTACAAATATTTACTGTCTATTCCCAAGATTAGTCAAAAACCATTGGTTTCGAAGGTTTTACCGAAATAGTGGGTGCCTAATCAGTTTTGAGCTTAATACTCATCAAACTATTGTAATTACCAATGCTACGCTAATTATCTATCGAAACAATGAAGTTCTAAACGAAACAAATTCGAATCTAAGTGAAAACAAAAACTTTTTTGTGCCGCCGGCCGGGTCATTTTTTTCCGTCGTAATTTTGTAAATTTGTGGGATGAAAAAAATGTGTGGGGAGGTGTGATATTTTTATTGATTCTTGTGTAATAGGGTGTATTCCTGTAAATAAAATTAAAACTTCATGAAATAATGGTATGTTTTTTTTTATTTTATTTTTTTACTCAAAACTGGGAAAATTTCCCTTACACAATTTTTATAAATAAATTACAAGGTAAAACTGGGCAAATCCCTGTGAAATATGATATCTTATTTCATAACGATTCTAACAACATAACATTCATACATGGTTCCCATACAAAAAACCCAAAAAAAATTTTTACTGAGACCCCGGGTCGAAACCGCAATGTATTGGACATTTGGCCAATCCTCCAGCTGTAAGATGGACACCAGAGAGGGTATGGGAAAATAACAACAATGAGTAAATTAAATAATTCTTGTCAACATTGAGTATTTACTGTTGGATATTTTACACACAAGACACATAATTAATACTGATTTAAATAAAATTATTTAAAAAAGTAACTATATATTACGTATGTAAACATCATTACAATATTCGAAGACACTCTGAACTAAAAATAATTACAATTTACTAGCTACAACATCTTATTTAAATATATGTATTTATAAAAACCTACCTACCTATCATTTTGTGGTACATTTTTAAAAATATCGTGTCTGGTGGCGCGTAGTGCTGGTTTAGTGGACTGTTGCTGCGATGCGGAGCAAAACGATTGACAAACGCTTGATGATATTATTATCAATATTTTTCTAAGAAGCGAGTCGGCGCCATTGCGCCTGCGATGCGGTTCAATTCAGAAGTATTTTCACAAAAATAGCGGAGCGAATCTTCTTATTCACTCGCGAGGTATGTGCGGGAAAGGGATAGGTTGGCGGATAGAGGATGTCAATAAAATTTTGCATGTTGGCGCAACCAGTGTCACTATATACTGCCTTGCAAGGCGTTCAAATATACTGTGCTTATGCACAATAGGTATTAACTTACACAGGTAAAATTAAAGATATAATAAAGTAGTTAATATTTCATTGTGTAATAAAATAACACTTAAGTGTACAGAACCTGATTTGCTGCCTGCATTTTAACGTTTTGATAGATTAGCAATCGACAGGTTCACGAATAACTCTTTCATTCATGATGATATCTTGATTCCTCTGCAATTGTTGATTCAATCTATTTACATAAAACTCATGCCATGCTTGTCGATTACTCCTACCAGCTACCAAAAATACTATCAATAATAGAGGATTAAGATTGTGCAATAGAAGTAATGCTATGTAACCTGGATTAACGTTAATTAAACTTATAAAATACTTGGATAACAATACAACGTCACTCAAAAGAAATATCAAAGTAGCTATATACAAGCGACGCCAGGTACTAACACCTGTACGTGCGCTCGTGTTGACACTACGCCAAATAGAAAATACTGTTATCATGTAACAAAGACAGTTTAAGATTACAGGTATAATTATGAAATTTAAATAAACTATTAAATCCAATTGGTCTGAAATATTTACATCAATTAATATAGCACAAAAATGTAACAACCAACTAATGGCCAGTGCTACTATAGGCAGACCCCAACCAAACAGGCAGCTTTTTAAGTATTTCCTTTGCATAGGCACATTAAAAACTTTAACAAACTCTGCATAGAACATATGACTAATAAGTAATAACCAGTGGTTCTTCCCTATCTCTAAATACATATGCAGAAGGTCAAGTAACATATCCGGAACCACATTATTATACACGAAACGGAAAATAATTATAATACAGAATAAGAAGTATGATAAAATTACGTTAAGAAACAAATAGTTTCTGTAATTTCGAAATTTGTTCATGATGCACCATGATATCAGTCCGTAGATCAAGGAAACTAGTGTCAGCACAAACTTAGAAAAGAAACTGATAAATGTAACACGTTGCCAGAAGTTCAAAGAATCAAACATGGTGAACTGCACAGATTTTATTGGTCCACTTTTAGTTTACTTAAAGATTTTTAAGACGTAAGCACTGCTTTGCTCTAAACAGGTATTGCTTCAGTAGATCTGAACAATACAAAATGTTTCAAAACTAAAGGAAGCACGATTCGTAGGCGTCGGTATCCCAGACGTACGTCACCGAGTCATATGCGTCGATATCAGGCGTGGCAAATGTCACTGCACGGATT
Organism: Anorthoa munda; assembly: GCA_945859665.1. Classification (NCBI taxonomy): domain Eukaryota; kingdom Metazoa; phylum Arthropoda; class Insecta; order Lepidoptera; family Noctuidae; genus Anorthoa; species Anorthoa munda. The sequence goes on along the minus strand of OX243916.1, from coordinate 2,651,777 downwards.
TGAAGAATTTAAGTTGCCATATAGAATGGATGTAAGCACTGTCATGCTCTTAAACAAGTGTTGCTTAGGAAACAGTCGATCTAACAGTAGTAGTTATAATAAATATCCCAACGCTACTAATGAATCACTATGTATATTATTACCACAATCAGCACTGATTTAATTAATGAAAAATCCTGTTTGACCTCAGATATGGATATTAGTTATACAGGGACTTAATTAACAGTAAAAAATTCGGTAGTCAATATTTCATGTCGTGGTCGTATGCCACATGCAGCGGGTTGCATACATATTAATAATATAATATTATAACAATGGATATTAAGAAATTTATATAGCAATCTTCTTACTTAGCCGTCATCGTACGATGACGGCTATCCTCTATAATAATATTCTGATATTTTCCTTTTTTCATACCTTTCAGAGTGCAATTGTTTTGTAGTTTTTGGTATTTTTATCAACATGCAATCTTTACAATCTGAAAGAGTCATTTTGTGAAATGGAACTGATGAAGAAGACACAGATGGCCACTGGAACTCCTTAATGCTAAGTATGTCACGGGTACAAGATATGGTGGTGGTGGTGGTGGTATTTTCATGTTATTTGGAGGTACCCTCAGATCAAATAAAAAGTCAAGATGGAGCGTTGCAAACAACAAGGCGAAGACGGCTAAAACTACGCCTTGCCGTATAAATATATAACTACACGCGCACACGTACAACGAAACTACCCCTTAGCTTGTCAGTCGAGCTTTTTTACCCGACTGCTGAAGGAGGGTAATGTTTTTAACAGTCTATGTATGTATGTATGTATGTAAGTATGTATGTATGTATGTATGTATGTATGTATGTATGTATGTTTGTTCCTATGTGGCGTTCTAGAGACCAAACGAGTGGGCCGATTTTGATGGTTCTTACGTCAATGGATTCGTCTTAACCCCGCGAGTGTCACTGGCTACATTAAAATTGAAAAATAGGAAAAAGGCGGTTCTTGGGCGCCATATTGTGGGGGCCCAAATATTTTTTTTCTTCCAAACCTATCGTGTGGCATATCAAAATGTAGGGTTTTAAGAGTTGATTTCAAAAACATATGACACTTATATGTTTAAATGTATCTAATTAGAAAAAAAATAGCTAAAAAGTTAAAAATAAAAAAAGTTAATGAGAAAAATCAAAAAACCCGACTGCTTGAAAAGCGAACTAAAAAGACGTAAACAAGGTAAAAATCATGCTGTGCAGTCGGAGGATACGTCTGGTTTTGGTTAGACAGCACGCGAATATGTATCCTCCGACTGGACAGCATGATTTTCACCTTGTTTACGTCTTTTTAGTTCGCTTTTCAAGCAGTCGGGTTTTTTGATTTTTCTCATTAACTTTTTTTATTATTTGATCTGTGAACTCCAATGACGAGCTAAGGCGTAATTTCGTTGTACGTGTGCGCACACAAGAATTGTTGTGTATTTGTACGGCTAGGCATAGTTGGAACCTGCGTCACTATGTTTGCAACATTCCATCTTGACTTTTTATTTGATCTGAGGAGTTACCTACAAAAACTAAAAAGTGGTAAATAAAAACCTTTATCAAGGAAATCAAACCGACTTCTAAAACAAAACACTACAAAGAGAAAAATAATTTTCTTTTCCGATGTTGGTGTCGAAAAACGGAAAAAAAAAGGTACCAAAGACAAAAGTAGTATAGGAAATTTCTCAATATACTTAAATATTTTGGTGAATGTAGCTGTTTTGTATATGTATCCTAACTAATACTCCTACTCCTCCTACTTCCTACCTTCCTTCCTTTCTACTTTTTTTTATCTATTATAGGCTCGCGCTTGACCACTATCTCACCTGATGGTAAGCGATGATGTGGTCGACGATGGAGAACGCTTGCCTAGAAGTAACCTATTCACTCTTGACTTGAAGACCCCTAGATTGTAGCTATCGGGAAACACAGACTCCGGGGAATTGCACTCCTTAGCTGTACGCATAATAAAAGTATTCTCAAAACGTTTAGTGCGTATGGGTGGGATATCCACCATGTACCGATGGCGCATCGCCGTACGTCTGGTAGTCCGCTGATGAAACGGGCTGGGCGGAATTAGATCATGCAATTCCATCGCACACTCCCCGAAATTTAACCGATAAAAAACCGACAAGCTGGCAACTCGTGACGATGTTCAAGGCTCTGGAGCCTCACCAGTGCCTCATCACCGATGAGCCTCTTGGCCCGCTTTTCGATCGACTCTAGTGCATCAAGCTGGTATTTGGCAGATCCGTCCCAGAGATGAGAACAGTACTCCAAGTATGATCGAACTTGCGCTTGATACAAGCTGAGCAGCTGTTCTGGTGTGAAGTACCTTCTTTTCTTTGCAAGGATCCCCAGCTTTTTGGCAGCCAGCTGAGCCTTTGCCTTCATGTTTGGGCCAAAATTGAGAGTCGATGTCAACTTTACAGAAATATAGCTTATATTATATATCAGAATATCACATAGGCTATAATAATAAAGACATTAGGCGAAATACTAATATCACGCGCACGGGCAGAGACGCGGGCGGTAGCAAATTATTACTGAACTGCACTTAAACCTTGTGTCCACAGACATAGATCTAACTAGATGGCGCGATTGTATGTACTTCACGTGTCATAAAAGAGAGTAAAAGTACGATCAATAATCGTACGTTGTGCTGTTCCATTTAGCATTATCAGCACCAGCAGTCGCATTGCGTAAGTGCGCAAAGAAGTTGAACTCTATCCAACCGACCAAATCGGCCAATCACACAAAACAGACGCGTCATTCATCTCGCATGCGATTGGTCGATTTGGTCGGTTGGATAGAGTTTAACTTCTTTGCGCACTTACGCAATAAGGCTGCGGACATCTACCGAAATCTAGAAAAATGCCTAATTATGTCATATTAAGCTGTAAAAACAGTACAGGAAAAAGTTGGCTGAGGCAATGGATATATTTTCTTTCATTGGTAAGTACATTTGTTCCTAAATTGTGTGTGAAAAACTGGCACGCTTGCTTTTCATTCAGATGGAGAGATTTGCGTTATCTATTTAGATTTATGTCTGTGCTTGTGTCTCTAGTTGACTGACTGACTGCGTTTCACTATACTAATTTGATGTATTACCATCAAATTAGTATAGTGAAATGCAGTCACTTGTTTGATACTGCATTTGTATCTAGGAAATACATTGACTGAATTAGGTTCAAGCTAAAGTTATTACAAAATATTATATTTGACTAGATTTCTAGAATAAAAAACATAATAACAGCAAAGTATTTATTTTATCAAATTACAATAAAGTATATTCTATTCTATAATGGATTACAAAACACTTATACTCCATTTATTATAACATTAGATAAAAGAGGCTCGCAGAAGCAGGAGTACGAAACCTTTTATTTTCAAGTCAAGTTCAAACAATTTTAATAAATAATGTATGTGATTTTTTTGTAAGTAACAATGTATGGCATACAATAAAGCCTATTCTATCTATCTACTCTTCACGATGCTTGGATAGGTGCACGAAATTAAAAAAAAATAGTAACAATCAGTTTATTAAAAACAACTTTATCACAATATCTCCATATTATGTTTTCAATAAACCAAATAAATACAATACAAAACACCACTTAACAATTTAGTAACTGCTACCATCAGTCATCACAAATTATAATAATTAATTGACATGGGTATCACTCAAAAGTCATAATTTTAACTATAATAAAGTGACCCTAAGATCTTTTTCCTCATAAGGAATATTTTTGTTTTTTAGCCACTCCTGAATCCGTCTTTCGTGTGGCTGTAGTTGGCAGCTTCTCCAATTTCCTCGAATGATATGGCGCATTATCCATAACAATAACTGCACCACTCTCGACTTTTGATAATATTAATTTGAACCACTTTTCGAAGTTGTGTGTCCATTTCAGAATGGTAGTCTCCATCACCCTTTTTGGAAATTTCACAGACTTTTTCAAATATTAATTCACCATCCATCAAAAACCCATCCGTTGATCCTGTGAAATGAAATAAAAGCAAATCAATAATTGTGTACCGGTGGCGTAGATTACTGGATCGCTGGAAATATATTTTAACCTTTAAGTAGCAAAAACTGCATCATTACTGTCATTGAACAGGTTAATCTACAACCATAAACATCTTTCTCCGAGGGGAGGCATTAAGACTTAACCAGTTTTCAGTGACGGAGAACGGAGTGATAATTTTATTAATAATAATTTTATTTATTAATGGTAATGTCACATTACCAAATCATTAATAAAATGATCACTTGTTGTTTAATTCTTGATTTAAATGTATATATATATATATTTATTTATAAATATATTTGAAATTATCAAAAGAAATACATTTAAATAAAGTTTTACCAATATGGCCAATGATAAGCCGTTTTCCAATTTGTTCTTGATTAATTTGTATAAAGTGTTTCTTTTAAAACCAGGTAGAGATTCATCGCTATTAACGGCTTCCAGAATCTTGTCCAACGTTGGTAACTTATTATCAAAGAAAAAAGAATTAATTTTCTCCGTATACGTACTACGTTATATCATCATAATCGTCAGATTTTGAGTATTTCCGTTGGCAAAGAGGGGGTGATTGCAGACGACCTTCTGTATTGTACTCTTTCAGTACATTATAGACTGTTGCACGAGATATGCCTATAAAATAAAATTAATAATGTATGTTATTACCTCACAAAGCATGTTACTTTCAAATACATTTATTTATAATAATAATTTTATCATCCTTACCTGCAATTTCTGTAGTTTTGTTAATTAACTGCGTCCTATAAGCAGGAGTACCAACGGGCCTGGACCCCTTAACATCTTTATAAATATTTATGACTGTTTTTTTTTTCTGCAGCACGAAGTGGTGTTTGCTTTGTTCTCTTTTTCTTGGGAGACAATATTTTAACGTCGTGATCAACGTTGGGGCCACGTATTTTTCGCTGTTGATACTGATCAGCGTTACCAGCAGTTACAGAGCGTACATTTTGCGCTTGCAAGCCACTCGGACTTTGTACGAACAACACAAAACTAATAACGATAACAAAACAAGAAAAACAGTAACAAATAACAACTAAACCACGAAAATTCAGCAATAAAAACGAGAAAAGGCGTAGCATTCACAAGTATCCACAAGCGAATGACAGTACAGTATGTATGACAATTGACAACTGCAGATTATTTACGCAATTTGACGGATAGATGACATCATAAACCGACAAAATAAAAAAACACGTGCAGCCACAACTTATGAACGGAACAGGTAACATTTTAGATTTGGTTGAGTTATAGTGACATGAAAAACGTTTCCGGTACTGTCCGCCCCTGCTTCTTTTAGATTTTAAACATTGACACTACATTATTTTATGTAAAAACTAAATAATATTAAATGAAGGCCTTGTAATTTCAGAAGGTAGATAGGTTATATAGATGCAATTAAGTGTGACAGCTGTTATTTAAATTGATTATATTTAACTCCACATCAATCTTGACTGTAATAGTGTTTGTTGTGTTTTTATTACAAAGTGTGCACCTAAAAGAGCCTTTTTTAACTTCTGTCTAATGCTATAGTAAATGGAGTATACTTAACCATAACTAAAAAAATAAACATGATTAACTTTCTTTTTTAATTATTTACTTTTTAGGAGTACAAATATTTATTCTCTATTCTAGGATTAGTCAAAAATCATTGGTTGCGAAGGTTTTACCGAAACAGTGGGTGCCTAATCCGTTTTGGGTATCGTGTTACCCAGTTACTGGGTTGTGGAGGTCAGATAGGCTCCCATGAAAAATACTGGTAATAGAAGGTGGTAGACTAGAAACAGATTGATTTAAAGCAAGTATAGGAAAATAGTAGCTATAACAATACGTAAACTAAATAATTCTTGTCAACATTGAGTATTTACTGTTGGATATTTTATAAACAAGACACATAATTAATACAGATTTCAATAAAATTATTTAAAAAAGTAACTATTACGTATGTAAGCATCATTACAATATTCGAAGTATACATACAATACACTCGGAATTAAAAATAATTACAATTTACTAGCTACAACATCTTATTTAAATATATAGATTTATAAAACATAGGTACCTACCATATGTATAAAAATATCGTGTCACTATATACTGCCTTGCGTTCAAATATACTGTGCTTATGCACAATAGGTATTAACTTACACAGGTAAAATTAAAGATATAATGAAGTAGTTAATCTTTCATTGTGTAATAAAATAACACTTATAACACGCGTGTTAAGAACCTGATTTTCTGCATGCTTTTTAACGTTTTAGTAGATTAGCAATCGACATGTTCACGAATAACTATTTCATCCATGATGATATCTTGAGTCCTCTGCAATCTTTGACTTAATCTATTTACATAAAACTCATACCATGCTTGTCGATTACTTCTAACAGCTACCAAAAACACTATCAATAATAGAGGATTAAGATAGCGCAATAGAAGTAATGCTAAGTATCCTGGATTAAAGTGAATTAGATTAATAAAATACTTGAATAACAATGCGACGTCACTCAAAAGAAATATCAAAGTGGCTATATACAAACGACGCCAGGTACTAACACCTGTACGTGCGCTCGTGTTGAAACTACGGCAAAGTGAAAATACCGTTATAATGTAGAAAAGACAGTTTAAGATTACAGGTATAATTATTATATTTAAAAAAACTATTACAGCCAATTTGTCTGAAATATTTACATAAAATAACATAGCACAAAAAATTAAGAACCAACTAATGGCGTGTATTATTATAGGCAGACTCCAACCAAACAGGCAGCTTTTTAAGTATTTCCTTTGCATAGGCACATTAAAAACTTTAACAAAGTCAACGTAACACATATGACTAATAAGTAATAACCAATGGTTCTTCGCTGTCTCTAAATACATATTCAGAAGTTTAAGTAACATTGTCGGCAATACATTTTTATAAACAAAACGGAAAATAAATATAATAGAGACTAAGAAGTATGCTAAAATTACGTTTAGTAACAAAAAGTTTCTGTAATTTCGAAATTTGGGCATGATGCACCATGATATCAGTCCGTAGATCAAGGACGCTAGTGTCAGTACAGACATAGAATAGACACTAATAACTATAACACGTTCCCAGAAGTTCAAAGAATCAAACATGGCGAATTTCACTGCACAGATTGTATTGGTCCACTTTTAGTTTACTTAATGATTTTTAAGACGTAGCACTGCTTTGCTCTAAACAGCTGTTGTTTCAGTAGATCTGAACAATACAAAATGTTTCAAAACTAAAGGAAGCACGATTGGTTGGCGTCGGTATCCCAGACGTACGTCACCGAGTCATATGCGTCGATATCATACTTGGCAAATTTTACTGCACGGATTTGAAGAATTTTCTTTAAGTTTCCATATATTTGAATTGGTGGATGTAACCACTGTTATGTCCTTAAACAAGTGTTATTTATGAAACAGTCGATCTAACACTAGTAGGTACTTATAATAAATATCCTAATGTTACTAATGAATGACTATGTATATTTTTACCAAAATCAGCACTGATATAATTAATTAGAGCCCTGTTTGTCATATCGCTTGTATTAATTAACAAAATACTAGTTATCCTATATCAAATAATTATGGGTTTTAATCTTTTAAAATTCAAAAATTCAATTTGTAGTGTACCAAAATAGCTTATCAAATCGACCTCAGATATGGATATTAGTTATTCAGGGACTTAATTAACTGTACAAAATTCAGTAATTAATAATTCATGTCGTGATCGTATGCCACATGCAGTGGGTTGCATACATATTGATAATATATTATAACAGCGGATATTTAGCAATTTATGTCGCAATCTATACGATGACGTCTGTGTCTTCGTCTATCATCCAACTTTCCTGTCGCAGGTCTGCTGGAAGAAATTTATATTGAAATAAGCAGCACCTTTGTGCTCTTCTATCCGTATTCTTTCTCTTTCAAGTATTTTGTGTGTACATATATAAATAAATGACGGCCGTCCTCTTTAATAATATTCTTATAGTCACGCGGCTTCACTCCCATCAACTGGCTACCTACCTATCCATCCACCCTACCTACCCTACATACATGATTGTTGCCGTTTACGCAGCGCACGCAACGGAAGCTCTCAAAAAGATTTTTTTCCCGTTTTTGCAACATTTTTCATTTATGCACCGCTCCTATTGGTCGAAGCGTGATGTTATATAAACTATAGCCTTCCTCGATAACTGGACCATCCAACACAAATAATAATTAAATATTTTTTCAATTCCAACCAGTTGTTCCTGAGATTAGCGCGTTCAAACAAACAAACTCTTCAGCTTTATAATAATAGAATAGAATAGAATAGAATACTCTTTATTATGTACACCATATAAGTTACAGAAAGTGTAGAAAAAGAAAACATTACACTGGGTGACAATATAAAGCTGAAGAGTTTGTTTGTTTGTATAGTATAGATTTTCTTATTTCATACCTTACAGAGTGCAATTTTTTTGTAGCCGGGTTTAAGTTTTTAACCGACTTACCAAAAAGGTGGAGGTTTTAATTAAAATTATCAGCTCTATATTGATTCAAGTGTCAATTAGCAGACACAATAGAAATTACCATTGTTTTAAGCAGATTATGCGCGATGGACACTCAAGCGGTTAAAGTAGATATAGTTTACCTATATAGTTATCTAAAAATAACTTTGCACAACGGAAACTCGGCTTCACAATAATCTGGCAGATGTCCTTTGTCAACTTCACGTCACTTTTCCATTAGAACTAATTATTTTATCTCTGTTTTTAATTCACTGCCCTCCAGTGAAGAGTGTGTCAATAGTGTTATGATAAGAGAAACATGATTACAGTCTGTTTACATGGTGTAATGCTAATGCGTGTAAAACGAAGATTATAAGCTACCTACTGCCTCGTTGGTGTAGTGTTTGCAAGCATGACTGTTACCGCGGCGTCATGGGTTAGATTCCTGCCTGTACATATTATTGCTATCATGAATTTATTGTGAATAAAATACTTTTAACAAAAATGTAAAACCGATTGCCAAAAATAAAATTATTTTTTGCTTTGTTCTGTTTTGTTTTGGAAGTCGGTTTAACTTTTTTGTTAAAACTTTTTTTATTTTTATCTTCTTAAATAGTTACCTTATATTACCATGAACATCATTTATAGTCAGAAGGCTTCTCATGACAATTCCAACAAACCTAAACACGACTGGGATATTTTTTTTTTGTCCCAGAATGCCGGTGCCTGCCTGCCAGCTTCATTTCGATAGTACCATTTTCATTGGGACCATATATTTAAATTTGCTTCATCGCAGTCATTACCTGCCCGACATAATATCTTACACCCAAACATACTCTTACTTATCATTGAGAAGTTCCAGTGGCCATCCGTGGTCTTCTTCATCAGTTCCACTTAAAAAAAAACATCGCCAAAAAGATATTTTTGGCGATGTTTCTCGACCTTGCGAAGGCGTTTGACACAGTCTCCATACCACACTTCCTTTTAAAGTTGGATCGGCTTGGTGTAAGAGGGGTTCCTCTTAAATTATTGGAGGACTACCTTACTGGGAGAAAACATCATCATCATCATCATTTCAGCCGAAAAACGTCCACTGCTGGACATAGGCCTCCCCCAGGCGTCGCCACATTGACCGATCCCGTGCGTCTCGCATCCAGCGCCTTCCCGCAACCTTAACCAGGTCATCGGTCCACCTAGTGGGAGGCCTTCCAACATATCGTCTTCCGGTTCGCGGTCGCCATTCCAGAACTTTTCGGCCCCAACGGCCATCCGTTCTGCGAGCAATGTGCCCTGCCCACTGCCACTTAAGTTTGGCAATTCTTCGGGCTATGTCGGTAACTTTGGTTCTCCTGCGGATATTATCATTTCTGACTTGATCACGCAAGGAAATTCCGAGCATAGCCCTCTCCATTGCCCTTTGGGTGACTTTAAGCTTTCTGATAAGGCCCATTGTTAGCGACCACGTCTCGGTCCCATAGGTGATCACTGGCAACACACACTGGTCATAGACTTTTGTCTTGAGACATTGCGGTAAATTGGACGAGAAGATACCACGCAACTTCCCGAACGCCGCCCAGCCGAGTCGGATTCGACGGTTGACCTCTTTCTCGAAGTTGGATCTACCCAACTGGATCGTTTGTCCCAGGTAGACATAATCATCTACAAGTTCAAGTAAAGAGTCTCCGATCTTGATAGGAGTGGGTGTTACATGGGCATTCATCATGACCTTGGTTTTGTCCATGTTCATTTTAAGACCCACTCTTTCGGCAGCTCTATTGAGGTTATCGAACATTGTACTGAGGCTCTCCATGGTCTCAGCCATGACCACTATGTCGTCGGCAAACCGAAGGTGAGTGATGTACTCGCCATTAACGTTGATGCCAAGCGCCTTCCAATCTAGAACCTTGAAGACATCCTCCAGCGCAGCAGTGAACAGTTTCGGAGAAATGACGTCTCCCTGTCTCACGCCGCGCTGGAGAAGGATTGGTTTCGAGGTCTGATCCTGAAGACGGACTAACATGGTGGCGTTTTTGTACAAACACTTCTCCACCTCAATGTACCGGTAGTCGATCTGGCACCGTTGGAGAGACTGCAGTACAGCCCAAGTCTCGATCGAATCGAAGGCTTTCTCGTAGTCCACAAATGCTAAACAGAGAGGCAGGTCATACTCTTCGGTCTTCTGTATGACCTGCCGCAGCGTATGTATGTGGTCTACGGTGCTAAAGCCTTTTCGGAATCTGGCTTGTTTGGGAGGCTGGAAATCGTCAAACCTGCAAACTGGGCGAAAACAAAAAGTCAAAATCAATAATAGATTGAGTGACGAACTATCAGTAAATTTCGGTGTACCACAAGGTAGTATAATCGGATCAACGCCCACACTCTTCCTGGTGTAGATACCGGCTCTTTTTTAGTGGTGCTTGTTGGAATGAGTTGTTTGATATTGCTTAACTGGGTGTAGACATGGTTAGCAATTGGTTGCAATACAATCTATTGACGTTTCTTAAGTATCGAAAACCAAATATGTCACCTTCGCACACAGAGCATACCTTTTTCCTCCATCATCCCTTAACCTTAGGGTGCACTCGTTTATCTCAACGGACCCCGGGTGTACGTATTCCACCCTCGAGAAGACCAATAGTTTGAAATACCTTGGTATCATTATTGACTGTCATCTTTCCTTCAAGTCTCATTTTTATGCACTTGTACCTCGGTCGCGGCAACTTATCAATATATTTAAAAACTTCAGACCGTAGGACCATTAAAATGATATACTTTGCCTTATGCCAGTCATTAATTGAGTATTGCATCACTACATTTAGTGACCCCCAAACAAAACCACCCAATTTAATCGCCCCATTGGGTGGTGGCAACAAAACCCACCTTATTGAGGTCAAAAGGGTGCTACGCGCTATACTAGGTTGATGCTAGTCTCCTGTTTCGTTTTCCAACCGCTGACTTATATAAGAAATGGAACATTCTTACAGTCAGACAAACTTTTATCTTGCTTACACCTATAGTTAGACTCGAAGCTAAAAAAAACAAACAGCGTAAGTGAAGAGTCTGCCCTTCGTCAAATCAGCACTGCCTCAGAAATTCCAATTGCTTCCTTGGACAGCTTTTATATAATAAATTAAATGTCACCTGTATCCTAAAACTAAATCTAATTGTATCAAAACAGTTAAAACATTTATTAAAATTAAAACCCTTGATTACCAAAAACAGAGACTGTAACAGAGACTGTAACTGTGAGAACTGTTCTCAAATAATGTTCATTACTGTCCTCTGCCTCTAAAGCCGATCGACACTTCATACTCGCTCTCACCCATTTTAACATTCATATACACGACACTTCACGACATCACAAATTACACAATTCGCATTAACCGTCACTTCCGTAATTTATACTTATCTAAATATTCTTTTGTTTCATATTCATCATTCTTATTATCACTTGTGGTTAACTAAACTATTTTTTGTGGGGTCCCGGAAACTTGTAACACAGGTTTTTTTTTTTCAAAAACCTACTTTCAGCACTTGTCTCTTGCATGGAGTATTATAGTTTAAGCATTGAAAAGAGACTTTGATTTTTGACTTTGACATATTCATTCTTGACTTTGACCAGTTATGGTTAGGTCGCATGTATATAACAATAGGTTATTACTGAGAAATTTCTGATGGAAAAACCTAATAACACTTAGCTTGACTTGGGAATCTAGTTAACCCAAAAAACACCACGATTTCAGAATCTCAAAAGGTTCATCTTGTATACTATGTATCACAAATATAAAATGTAACAAATATTTTAACGTAAGTAATCGAATTCTCATACCAAGACGGAATACCTATTCGATCAAATATATGTCAATATTGCCAATAACCACTTAGGTAAAAATTATTACATTAAAAATATCTCTCACTTCTTCGAAGTTATTTGGTTTATTAGAAAATACATTTTTCCATATACGGTTCAGACTTATATGATTCCCATACGTTTCTAATATTGCGCCAATATCTCGATTTGTAACTTTATTAAGAATTCTTTGAACATCTATGAGATCATACGCGGATCTATTTGCGACTGAAAAATTTCATATTTGATACTGTGTCAGTTGGGGATCCTTGTCGGAAATTATGATAAAAGATCGGAGAAGGCGTTACTTTTCTTTAATAAAAAATATAAATTGCGAGATAGTCCACCCACGTGTTATAGATACGTGGTCGTCCCACACAAATAGTTTTACGCGTATTCTACCATGTACTATTCTAATAGGAATGTTAGCAGGATAAAAATAAATCTATTAGGCACATCTTACCAGAAGTCATTAGTCATTTATTCATGAACAATAAATTTGTATCTGAACATTGAAACTTAATTAGTCATAAAAACAATAACCATTAATTTTACATTGCAATTCAATTATATACATTACATATATTATATCATAAGCATAAATTAAAAAAAACAGGTAATTACTACAATTCTTTGTGTCAAATAAAATTAGATACACAAACAATAACCATTAATTTTAGATTTCATATTCAATAACACACACATACATATACACATACATTGTACATACATGGAGTGGAATGTATCACAAAAAAGAAACAATAATAATATTAATCTAAAGGCAACCTGATAAATAATTTTACTGATTGGTAACGTGGACATCAACATCGTAAATCGGATTGATCATACCTTTAAGGTCTTTTCTATTCTATTCTGTAGTTTCATATTCATGAAGGTATTTAGCCAAGTTAACCAAAAGTACTTGGACATAAATGCTTGGAAATGTGAGTATGCCTAACTTTATAAAATGTTGTGCAACTTTCTGTTTGGGGGATACGGACTATTATCCGTATTGCGCGTTTTTACAGAACAAAGGCTCTTTTAATATTGTAATCGTAACTGTTTCCCCATCGAAATATGCTATTTCTAATTTTGTAATTTTATACTCGACTAACGCATAATACTCTTATAATTTTCAGCTGTTCTACACTGATTTCGCTTCTCAGAGCTCTCAAAGCATAATATGCGGATGATATTGCAGCATCTATTGCCTTTAGTTAAGTTTCCAATTTAGCAATTCAATTCAATTCATTTATTCAATAACGATTTTTACATCATGTCTGAATTTCTATAACTAAATATAAATAAGAAACATCATGCATGCAATCCATACTTAAATCATAACAATTATCGAAATTAAATTAAAATCTGAATAATAATAAGAATAACACAAAAAAAAAAAGAATTAATGTCATATGTCAATTAATAAAATACCTACAATATAATTTCCATTTCATGTCAATGATTTAAAATTCATCAAGAGAATATAGACACTTGTTTAACAAGAACTGTTTAAGCTTATTCTGAAACTTACTTGTATAGACTAGACTTTTTATTTCTGTCGGCAACTTATTGAACATTTTTATTGACTTGTGGTAGGCGCTATGCTTAACAACGTTCAGGTGAGGTACTTGCTTCGTCTGGAGATCTTTTCTTCTTGTGCTCTCCCTTTTTTGCCTTTCATCTTCAGTCTCATATTCAAAGATATATTTCGATAAGTGACTAAGTAGGACCAAAATGTACAAGCTTGGGACTGTCAATATATTTAAGTCATTAAAATGAGGCTTGCATGATTCTTGCTGTTGAATTCTTACTATGGTTCTGATGGCTCTTTTCTGAATCACAAAAGCTTTTTGAGTTTTGTAATCATAACTTCCTCCCCAGAAAAGTATGCTGTATCTCAGTTTTGACTCTACTAATGCGTAATAGACCATTTTTAAATGTTTTATGGTTACCTCATTTCTTAGACTTCTAAGTACGTAACATGCAGAGCTGATTGCTTTCTCTAGGTATGTTAGCTCTTGTTTCCACTTTAACTGGCTATCTATATGAACCCCCAGAAACTTAACCACTTCGTCAAATCGCATACCTAAAAATTTAACTTCACTGACGAGCTCGATTTTGTCTTCATTCATTTCAATCTCCATGTCATTTTTATTTCGGGCTGTCGTTCTAAATAACATATGTTTGTCTTTTTAACCGACTTCCCAAAAAGGAGGAGGTTCTCAATTCGGATGTTTCTATACTTTTTTTATGTATGTTCGGGCATAACTCCGACATATATAAACGGTTTTTTTTTCGAATGAAGTTTGTTCCGAAGTAATCCCATTAAAATTTGGTAACGATCTGATGAAGAACTTCGGAGATATACAACAGAACTCTACAAAATATAAAGTTTAGTATAGTTTACTTTTGTTTAGTGTTTAAGTATGTACATATTTACAACTTTGTTTTACTCTTCAATAAATCATGGCAAATCTCTTGGGATTGCTGCAATCGCATGTCTGTTTGTTGTTTACACCATTTCATTACTTACTTACCATCACGCCAGTACGCTCTAAACGGGTACGTAGATGTGTTCAGTTCACCCTGGTACACTCTCATTCCACCGGTTATGTTCAAGTTACATGTTATACGGGTAATCTATTCTGGCATCACTTTGGGCATTATAAGTATTTTACTATAGAACTTGTCCATTATTTACCACAAAAAAAATAAAAATTAAACTTTTTTACAACAAAATATAACCGACTTCCAAATAAAAACACTACAAAGTGAAAAATAACTTCAATTTCGGAAGGCGGTGTCAAAAAACGAAGAAACGAAAACAGGAACACCGACTCCTTGACTTGGCAGCGAATGTGATAAGGTTGCGGGTATCCGCTTGATGCAAGACGCACGAGACCAGTCAATTTGGTGACACTTGGAGAAGACCTATGTTCACCAGTGGACGTCTTTCGGCTGATATGATGATGATGAGGCATATCCGAGAACCAAATATATCGCATCAACAAATCCGTACTGAACCCACGTGGTGGCTAGTCCACTCCCTCTCACAGAGAGGAGACCTGTAGGATGTGATAGTAGAGGGAATGTTATATTGCTGATTATTTATGCTTAAACATAACATAGCATTTTTTTGTTACCATTTTGAGTAATGAACCCTGCCTCTCAAACTAGGGCAACCTGTATCTTGAGAGACAGTATCACATCACATCATCAGCCTATTAATGTTCCCACTGCTGGGACACAGGCCTCCTCTCTGTGAGAGGGGATGGGCCGTAATCCACCACGCGGGCCCAGTGCGGGTTGGTGGATGTCACATGTCTTCGAATTTTTGGTTCTAGGACATGCCGGTTTCTTCACGATGTTTTCCTTCACCGTTTTGAGAGCAGTGGTGATGAAATAATTTACACAAAGTAAAGCGCCTGCCTGGGCTCGAACCCACGACCTATAACTTGTCTGGGCCACCACTGCTCTCGAGAGAGACAGTATTCAGGCAAAAAAAACTATAAAACGAACCGTCACTGTATTTAAAGATAAAAATATTCACGAACCTAGAAAACCCTTTTACTTGCCAGTCGCAGCTAACACCATCTATTGCCGTGACACGGGATCGAACGCGATTGATGTATTTATAAAAATAACAAGATTAATCAGATGAAAAACGCTAGTTACGCACGGTTTCTTTGTATGGGATGAGGCATCTGTTTGATTATCTGTGATTCAGGTAAGATTTTATACAATATTAGCATTCATATAGGTAGATAGTCGTCGCAATCAAAATTTTGTATCAATAAACTATTGATGAATAAGATAAATTAACAAAAAACAACAGTTACAGACAAAAAATAAAAATAAAGAGTATGTGTTGGGTGAGTACTGGGGTGTGGAGTGGAGGGTGTGACTTTTTTATAGATATATAGCATAGAGCTTATATTCATATGACGGGTTCAGGATGTTGATAGGGCTGCCCCGTTTCTGCAGTGAATCAGGTATGTTCGCGGAATCTCACTTCGATGACTTCCACGCCGTTGTCAGGCAGGACTGCCTCATTTTTTTTTTTTGTACTTATTCACCCTTATAGTTAATCTGAGGCATAATTGCTTTCGTACGCTGATTAAATTGGATTATTTTTGTTTTCCCAATGTTTGTCTGCAGATTATTAATGTCTAGCCATTTAATGATTGAATTTAGGGTACTGCTTATATCATGCTCATAAGAAGCTCTGTCATTACACTTAATTGCAACGGTGCTGTCGTCAGCAAAGATTCACAGATGATGTATTTCGGTTGCCGCTATAACAAAAAACACAAAAAACAGAATAAAATAAATGTTTAAGTGGGGCTCCCATACAACAACGTTTTTTTGCGATAATGGTTCGGAACCCTTCGTGCGCGAGTCCGACTCGCACTTGGCCGGTTTTTTATTTAAAATTATACAAACTCAAACACCACTAAAAAGTCCCCCACAGCCACATGCAAATAACACATTTATAAGAACCCCTCACTTCGATTATCTCGGTTGAGTACATCTAAGAAAGTATTCATGGTTCAATATAAATGTAAACGCCTGACTTCATACATACCCATACAATTACTCCATGCAAACGAAGTATGGGGGTTGAAGGAAAAATATCCTCTCATACGGTTTCATTAAAGACGCCTATGACTCGCATGGGATTCTCAAAGTTGTGTTGAAATATATCTCCATTATAACCTGTGTATTTCCCCTGTGTATTTCCCTGTGTTTTTCTCCTGTGTATTTTAACAGAAGGAAAAATAAGTACTTCATAAAAGATAGCTTGATCTCTGTGACAGCTGTCAGTATTAATATAGTAACAATAGCGCTTGACAGGCTAACAATAACGTTGGCGCGAGCGGCTACAGCAGCCGCAATTCTCGCGCAAGCGCGTTGTCGAAGCCATCCTGCCGCACTTCGAAGCCTGGCTGGAAAGAGGGGAGCGCATCTCCCACAGGCTCACCCAGGTACTGACCGGGCACGGTTGCTTCGGTGAGTACCTGAACAGGATTGGGCGAGAGACCACGGCAAATTGCCATCACTGCGGAGGCGACCTTGACTCTGCACAGCACACGCTCGAAGAGTGCCCTGCGTGGGTCTCTGAGCGGCAGGTCATGGTCGCCAGGATCGGGCGAGACCTGTCTCTGCCAGCGGTTGTGAGGGCCATGCTGGCAGAGACAGAAAACTGGAGAATAATTGCCTCCTTCTGTGAGACCGTGATGGTTCAGAAAGAGGCTGCCGAGCGGGATCGTGAGAGGGCCGATCCAGTCCGGAGAAGAAGGCGTCATGGAGGCAACCACCTGGACGCCGCCTAAAACGCCGAAACCCCGCCTGCATCATTGGCAGGTGGGACTCCAGGGTCACGGGTGGTCAGATTGGGGATTCTGTCCACCCACCAAGTGACTCTAGGAAAACGGTGGCACACCACGACGATGACGGTGGATCACGTGCTGCCGTGGACAGCGAGGCTCAGGGGAGACGCTCCTCAGTCTCCCCAGGGATGTGCCCTAACAGGCATTGCACAGAGGGGGTTCCGAAGTGGTCTTTTAAGAGGTGACGGGGCCCCTTCCAAGTGCTGATGATGATCACCGGGGTGGTTTTAGTGAGGTACACTCCCTGGTCTTTATTATCAGTTTTTAATCTCTGACGTTTTTCTGGTGGTTAAATATATCTTTCAGAAGTTAGAGAAATTGAAAGCAATGTGACGGGTTTGACCCATAAAAAATAACAGATTTGCCGAAGTATTATCCAGTTGCTGAGTATACTTTTTGCTGAGCTTTTATATTTGGATCTAATTTCTTTCATCATTATTCAAAATATATATTTTGTTGTCCCTTTTTTCTTTGAATTTGTTAACATGTGTATGTATATATTTAAGTATATATGTATGTAAGTATATGAGTATTTAAGTTTATGGATAGTATTTATTATAACAATATAGTATTGTATATATTTATGTTTTAATGTAATAGCAGTACACCACAGACTACCCCCTCTTTTTTCATTCTAAGCTCTTTAAGTCCATCCAAAGGTTGTCTGGTAGATATCGCTGTCAGCGATAAGACCGCCTTTGTACCCGTACAATTAAGTTTTCTTATAAAATAGACGTGTAACTTTTATGGTGTACAATAAACTATATTCTATTCTATTCTATACTGACTGGATTTCGGTTAAGCTGGATTATTACTGTCCCGTTGTAGGGCAAAAGCCTCTTTTTATATAGAGAAGGAACGAGCATTATTCACCATGTTTGCTCAAGGCGGGTTGGCGATTTTAAATTAAAACCGCGCCGTTTGAAAAAAAAAACCGGCCAAGTGCGAGTCGGACTCGCGCACGAATGGTTCCGTACCATTATCGCAGAAAACGGCAAAAAAACATCATCACAGAAATACATCATCTGTGAAAATTTCAGCAATTTGAGATACAGCCTGGTGACAGACGGACAGACAGACGGATCGCGGAGTCTTAGTAATAGGGTCCCGTTTTTACCCTTTGGGTACGGAATCCTAAAAAACTGGCCAAGTGCGAGTCAGTCTCGCACACGAAGGGTTCCGCACCATTATTGCAAAACACTGCAAAAATATCACGTTTGTTGTATGGGGGCTCCCATACAACAAAAGTGATATTTCTGCAGTGTAATTACAACAAACGTGATATTTTTGCCCTTAATTTATTTTATTTTAATTTAATAATAATTATTTTTTGAAGTGAATATACAACTAAACATTCTGTGAATATTTCAAGCGTCTACTGTTGCCATTATCGAGCAAAAACGGCAAAAATATCACGTTTGTTGTAAGGGAGCCCCACCTAAATATCTATTTTTAACCGACTTCAAAAAAAGGAGGAGGTTCTCAATTCGTCGGAATCTTTTTTTTTTTTTGTTTATGTTCCCCGATTACTGTAAGACGCCTGGACCGATTTGGAAAATTCTTCTTTTGTTTAAAAGGGTATGCTTCCCAGTTGGTCCCATAGTCATCAGGTCAGGATCTGATGATGGGATCTTGGAGTAATCGAGGGAACTCCTCAAATATTATAGGCATACATATAGCGATTTTGGTATTTTTATCAACAATGCAATCATCTGCACTCAGAAAGTAACATTTGGTGAAGTGGAACTGGTGAAGAAAAGCACAGATGGCCAATAGAATTCCTTAATGCTAAGTATGTCATGGGTTATAAGATATCTCGAATAGTTTAACGACTATGATGAGCACTTACTTTCGGCGTGTCTCGCACGTTTTAGAATAAATGTTACTAACACTATTTTATAAGTTTACATTGTTACTAACAAATATGGAATTATTTAAAAGTGATTCTGAAATAAAGTTTATTTCATCATCATCATCATCGTATCAGCTGAAATACGTCCACTGCTGGACATAGGCCTCGTTTATTTAATTTAATTTGGGTGCAATTGAAAGGACTTTTTCTCTAAAATATAGAGTAGATGTCGCCAGTACACGATTACGATAGTAATAATAATGCATACCACCAAAAGAGCTAAGATTTTCTGAGGTTTTGAAATTGGCCGGTACAGTTATAGCCCGCAAAATATATTTTTAAACAAAGAGGTATAATCGATCTAGCGTGTAAAAACGAGATGTAGGATGTAATTGCCTACAGTAATTATTGTAATAAATAAAAAATAAAATAAAACTTAGAACTAACATAGCGACTCAGCGTATTTTTAAGCTTTAAATGATGCATATAAACGGGTTTTAAAAAAAGGAAAATATTTTTTTTATTAATTTCAACATAATAGAAGTAGTTGTAGTAGTTGCCCATAGTTTGACACTCATACATTAAATTATAAACATATAAAAACCCAAAATAAAATGGATTTTTGATTAAATTTAAATAGTCAATAACTCATTAAAAATAATCATTCAAATTGTTAAAAAATAAATAGAAACAAATTAATTCTTTGTCTCTCAAAAGAAGTTTGAGAAGCGCGGCCCCTTATTAAGTAATAAGTGTATGATTTGATATATTACAATCGGCCCATCACAGTGTATTGTGCATTCATATCTGCGTTGACGCAGATTGACACACATTGGAGATTCTTTGACGAAGATTAGGTTTATATGTAGTATATGTATGTATTGAGTTATATGTAGGTACTAGACAGACTGGGCAAGATAAATTGCTCGCAGAACGAATGGTCGATCGATGAAGCTGAAAAGTTCTGGAGTGGCAACCGTGTACCGGAAGACGTTGCGTGGGAAGGCCTACATCTAGGTGGACCGATGACCTGCAGCCTAATTGCGTAAGTGAATTCTGCAAAGCAAACAAGTTGGAACCTTCCCAAAAACGACTTTTCGTATTGCATATTACACTCTGAAACGGAAAGGTTATGCTCCTATCATTACCAATATTTTGACGTAGAATGGATTGTAAAGAATGAATGAAAGCGGAAGAATCGAGATAAAACTTCACTATTAGTATTGTGTACTGCAAATGTCATATATTTGACAAGCGTCAAATATATGACACATGACGTCCCTTTCGTCGCTGTCATAAGTAGTCTGTGTTCAACTCAAAGGAGGATTTGGAAAGCTAACGCTAGCTTTCCAAATTAGTTTCGCAATACCGAAAAAGTTGAAAGAAATGATTCTGATTCTTTGAAAGAATCGACTTGTTTCCTTTGCAGAATTCACTTACGCAATTAGGCTACTGGTTAAGGCTTTTGGAATCGGCTGGATGCGAGTCGCACGGGACCGGTCAATGTCGCGACGCGTGGTGGAGGCCTATGTTCTACTGGGATGTCTTTCGTTTGAAAATGATGATGATGATGATTCAAGTAGCTTTTTCCAGCGGCTCACGTGTAAATTGGGAATTGCTCACGTGGGAATTCTCAACATACATGTTGAGAATTCCCACGGGAACTTACTACCGAGACAAAAAGTATGCTATCTGTCCTTCTAAATCCGTTCGGCCGTTTTTGCGTGTTTGAGTAACAAATATCCATCCAAACTTTCACAATTAGTAGTAGTATCAAATCAGCGTGGAACATTCTAGAATAATAATTATTATTTTCGCAGCTAGTTACAGGCATAAACACTGAATAAAATTATTCGTAAATGTGTAATGTCATCATTTCTGGCTGTTGCTACATTGAGTCTCGCTTTAGAATTATGAAAATGTGTCTTAATATTGGAGAGACATCTAGTAGTTGTTGTTACGACTATTTTCAGGATCGTAGCCTTCATGGAGTAATATTAGTAGGAAATAGGATTGAGGAGTTTGTGGCTAAATAATAACAGCAGCACCGATCGATATTTAAGGTTAAACGACGCTTGCCGAGGTCAATCCATGGATGGATGACCATCTTAACATCCCTCCACCTCTCATTTTCTTATTTGACCACCTGATGGCAAGCGATGTTGTAGCCTACGGGGAAGCACGCTTGCCTAGAAGTAACCTACTCTTGATTTAAACACCCCCTAGTAGTTTACACATCACATCAGCCGAAAGAAGTCCACTGCTGGACATAGGCCTTCCCAAACGTCGCCACATTGACTGGTTCCGTGCGTCTCGCAACCTGCGGATCCCCACAACCTTCACCAGGTCATCGTTCCACTTGGTGGGAGGCCTTCCAACGCAACGTCTTCCGGTTCGCGGTCGCCACTCCAGAACCTTTCTGCCCCATCGGCCATCCGTTCTGCGAGCAATGTGCCCTGCCCACTGCCACTTAAGTTTGGCAATTCTTCAGGCTATGTCGGTAACCCTGGTTCTCTTACGTATCTGTACATTTCTGATTCGATCACGTAAGGAATCGCCGAGCATAGCCCTCTCCATTGCCCTTTGAGTAACTGTAAGCTTTCTGATGAGACCCATTGTAAGCGACCACGTCTCAGAGCCAACAGTGGCAATACACACTGGTCATAGACTTTTGTCTTGAGACACTGTGGTAAGTTGGACGAGAAGACACCGCGCAACTGCCCGAGCGCTGCCCAGCCGAGTCGGATTCGACGGTAGACCTCTTTCTCGAAGTTGGCCCTACCCAACTGGATCGTTTGTCCCAGGTAGACATAGTCGTCCACAACTTCGTGTTTAGAGTCTCCAGCCTTGATATGATTGTGTGGAACATGGGCATTTAACATCACCTTGGTTTTGTCCATGTTCATTTTCAGACCCACTCTTTCGGAAGCTCTACTTAGGTCATCGAGCATTGTATTGTTTTTAAGGAATTACTCCAAGTCCATATCACATTACAAATGACGTCTCCCAGAGTCTCACTGTCTCACGCCGCGCTGGAGAAGGATTGGTTTCGAGGTCTGATCCTGAAGACGGACTGACATGGTGGCGTTTTTTTCAAACACTTCAACACCTCAATGTATAGTGACATTTAAACACACATACACAAACAGCCAGACCCGGTACAACTATCTGTAGGCCATACTAATACTTGTTTCGTGTGGGAATCGAACCCAC
Organism: Anorthoa munda; assembly: GCA_945859665.1. NCBI lineage: Eukaryota > Metazoa > Arthropoda > Insecta > Lepidoptera > Noctuidae > Anorthoa > Anorthoa munda. The sequence continues at coordinate 2,628,898 of OX243916.1, read as the reverse complement.
AGCGGCACTGAGCGCAGCAGCCAACCTCTCAGCCACTACGCCATCGATTATTATAATTTCCATAACTTTTGAAGGTTAAAACAAAATTTTGCCAGGCCAATGTTTTAAGTCACAAAAACAGCCGAAAAGCAACAGCCCACCCTTAGCGCTTGACCAACGAGGTAACCTTTATGTTAGGTATTAATAATATGAAGTTGCATAGCCTTACTCATTTTACGCCATAATTTTACAGAGATTATAAAAAAGTCTCCCTTCCTCCTCAGCTGTGCGGGATTAAGGCTTATTTGTTTTTTATTGAGTGACGCCTCACAGTTCAATCAAAGTGATTGGTTACTGCTTAACCGGACTATCCTGTGGAGACTAAACTAAGCCTCCAGCCAGGCAAATTTCTAAACTTAAGCGACTGCCCCAGGTGGGGCCAAACCTCGGCTCAGGGCGTCGCTGGAAGGGACAGCAAGGGCACAAGCTGGATCTTGACTATAAATTAAGATACGCACTGTGATTTTTATTCACGCGATTTTTTCCGCACATTCTGCGACACATGCAATTGTAAGAAACTGCACGCATTGCGGTAAAAGCCGTGTTTTTCGACAGAGTCTACCGCACCGCAGTACGGATTAAATTAGCGCGAATATTTTGAACTTTTTGGAGGCCTATGTCCAGCAGTGGACGTCTTTCGGCTGATATCGTGATGATGAATTTGAGCTCTATGAACAGGAAAGAGACAAAACCGCGCGGAATTTTATCCGCAGTGCGTGTTAGCTATGATTAGTATCTACGCGGACAAAAATTCGCGCGAATCAAATCCGCGCGGCTAAAAACCGCAATGCGTGCTAAGCATAACAAACATGGGGCTGTTTGTTATGCTTAGCACGTAATCCTGTTTCCTTTTAATTCTAAAACTGTACATTTAATAAAATGCCATTTTACAATATTTTATCAAACTGACATTGCTTCACAATGAAAAATTACTTGATCAAGTGTTAAACGGAACCATCTGTTTTACATAGAATAATAGCCGAGTCTCATTCTTATGCAAAACTAAGCTATTAATTTTTTAATTATGCTTTGAAAAAGCAGCTAGCTTGTTGGTGTTTAGTTTTGATATTGGCACGGTTAAAGGTCGCTAAATACCTACATAACGTGTTTTTATCTGGACGAAACGGGACGATAAGCGCATATGTCACCTGTGCACTGCCAGGATGGCGACGAGGCGTCCTTTCGCATTTTGTATGAAACGATATTTTCAAAACTTATCGTCCCGTTCCGTCCAGATTAAAACACGTTACGTATGCAGCGACATCTAATTGTCATTTTTAGGGTTCCGAAGTCAACAAGGAACCCTTATAGTTTCGCTCTGTCCGTCTGTCCGTCCGCAGCGTAGCTCAGAGAATCTAAGTACTAGAAAGCTATAATTTGGCATGTATATGTCGCAGGGATATGATGAAAACAGGGAATTGATCAAATCTCTAAGCGATTTGATCAAATCACGGAGGATGTTAAAATAATCGACACGGACAGGTTAGGTTCGAAGGGGATGACGGGAGCTGAAGTGAGCGAGCAAAGCGAGCGAACTCAGCTCCCGTCATCTCCTTCGTGTTAGGTTACTTTAGACCCTGCATACAGAAATAGGAGCCCCGCGCAGCGGGGCTCCGTCGGCTCTATTTTAACATCCTCCGTGATTTGATCAAATCGCTGTTTTCATCATATCCCTGCGACATATATACATATTAATAATTCCGACAAAGTGGTAACATAAAATTATGAAAAATATTTTTTTTTCGGGTACCTCCCATAGACGTAAAGCGGGGATGTATTTTTTTTTTCTCATCTATCCCATGGTATGGGGTATCGTTGGATAGGCAATTCAAAAATATTATGGGTTTGTAAAAACCATTTTTCGATTCAGAGATTCGTTTGCGTAAAATTAAGCTTTATGTTGCAAATTTATGTTAGAGTCAAGTGTCCCCCCCCCCTGCCAGCGAAATGGTTGCTCTTGGCTATGTGAAAAAATTCACGGCAGTAGTAAATATAACGAAATTAAAAGGAAAATTATCACGGATAACAAGGCTTTACAAGTTTACGAGTAATAGTCGACCAACTTATAAAATGTACTTGGAACAGTAATTTTTTTTTACAAATGCCTTAGGAATTTTACTAAAATAAAGGTGATAGCTGTGTAAAACAGAGTAAATACAATGCTTACGAACCATGTAAAAATATACAAAAAAGAAATCATAACAGGCTTTACAAGTTTACGAGTAATGGTCGACCAACTTATAAAATATATTTGGCACAGTAATATTTTTGTACAAATGCCATTGAAAAATTACTTAAATAACGTTGTTAGCTGTGTAAAACAGATAGTAAATATATGCTTATGAACCATGCAAAAATATACAAAAATAAAATCATAACATCCTTAATAATAATGATTTCTAAATTAATAATGTTTAAGCTCGAATAACGCATTGGAGTGGCCGGAGTCGTTGGCAGTACCAGAACGTAATTACTTATTTTCTTTTGTCGATATCCTTCTATAAAGTCAATATTCGACCCGACTTCATCACTAATTGAGTAGCGTATAACTTTCCAGAATGAAATAGTGAATACCGCAGATTAGAGGATTCACCTCTTATCTGCGGTATTAGGTGAATACATATGATTTTTTTCTAATTCCAAAAGTGAAATAAACAAGGAACGTGCACGCAAGGATCCAGGAACTAACTATACCATTCCCCGTGGCTCTAACGCGCGCTCGTATCGGCTCCTTTCGCAATTCGCACCCGCGGTCGTACTCAAATAGATAATATTTTTCTAACTTCAGTTGCGAAGTTGGATTTTATAACTCCTTCTTCAGTTACCAGTTAGTCCTTATTTAGTTTAAGTCAAGAGTGAATAGATTACATCTAGGCAAGCTTGCTTCACCGTAGTCCAAATCATCGCTTACCATCAGGCGAGATAGTGGTCAAATGCGAGAATATAGATTAAAAAATCCTATGTGGGCCCGTTTTTAGACTTTGTGAGCCGCTGAAACCGTTCTAATGTTCATGTAACAACAACAAAACCCTCTTTTTAGTCCGCATTATTATGCAACTTCGGAACCCTATTACTGCGCGTGGCCCGACACGCACTTGGCCGGTTTTTTAACCTTTGTTTTCAATCTAAATTAATACAATTTACATTTTTTGGTATCATTTACAATTAAATATAAATAGCGTAAGTAAAACATGAAAATTCATACAAATGTATTAATTTTTTGTTCTTGTTTTACTTACGCTATTTATATATAATTGTATTTTATTTTACATTATTACATAAATGAATATTGTTATTTATACATAATTATATAAGTATATTGTGTCTGTAATATATTTCTATGGAAGTAATGGTGTAATTGGCTCCGGCCGTTCTATTACAATTTCCATAAATAAATAAATAATCAGCCTAGTTTTTTAGGTTTCCGTACCCAAAGGGTAAAAACGGGACCCTATTACTAAGACTTCGCGGTCCGTCTGTCTGTCTGTGTCCGTCTGTCACCAAGCTATATCTCATGAACCGTGATAGCTAGACAGTTGAAATTTTCACAGATGATGTATTTCTGTTGCCGCTATAACAACAAATACTAAAAACAGTATAAAATAAATATTTAAGGGGGCTCCCACACAACAAACGTGATATATTTGCCGTTTTTTGCTCGATATTAATAACGGCAACAGGTAGACGCTTGAAATATTCACAGAATGTTTAGTTGTATATTCACTTCAAAAAATAATAATTATTAAATTAAAATAAAATAAATTAAGGGGGGCTCCCATATAACAAACGTGATTTTTTTGCAGTGTTTTGCGATAATGGTACGGAACCCTTCGTGTGCGAGACCGACTCGCACTTGGCCGGTTTTTTAGGATTCCGTACCCAAAGGGTAAAAACGGGACCCTATTACTAAGACTCCGCGATCCGTCTGTCCGTCTGTCACCAGGCTGTATCTCATGAACCGTGATAGCTAGACAGTTGAAATTTTCACAGATGATGTATTTCTGTGATGATGTTTTTTTTGCCGTTTTCTGCGATAATGGTACGGAACCATTCGTGCGCGAATCCGACTCGCACTTAGCCGGTTTTTTTTTTTCAAACTGAGCGGTTTTAATTTAAAATCGCCAACCCGCCTTGATCAATCATGGTGAATAATGCTCGTTTCTTCTCTGTATAAAAAGAGGCTTTTGTCCTACAACGGGACAGTAACAGTCTAGCCTAACCGAAATCCAGTCAGTATACTCAGCAACTGGATAATACTTCGGATCTGTTATTTTTTATGGGATAAGCCCGCCACATTGCTTTCAATTACTCTAACTTCTGAAAAATATAGTTAATCAACAGTAACGATCACTAGAAAAACGTCAGAGATAAAAACTGATATTAATGGGTCCTAAATGTGAATCAATGTTGTGATGCATTTGATTCCAATTCCAATAGGAATGGCAAGAACACTTGAACGCACGGGAATTTATTCTAGTTTAATTTTGTCCTAGTCGACGGCACGAACTATTTTGTGCGCGGGGTTAAAATGCATGCTATCTCATCCGACAACACGTGCGAAAGAGATAGATGATGTGATGAGCAGTAAGAAGCTAGTTCGCGTACGAATTAGCACTTTTGCAAGTTTGTAGCGAAATGGATGATGATTTAGGACGAAAACGAGCACGCGAAATTTTATTAACAGACCTTTGGGAGTCTAGAATCATGAAAAAACTACTAAATGTATATTTTCAAAATAAAACTATTTGCATTGTTGAACTACTAATCTATCCCTATTCCTTCTTCTTATGGTATTTATTTCCGCCCAAAGATGTAATGCGTTAAAATTTGTGTTGAAATATGGAACTTTCAACCCTTCCTAATTTTTATTTTTTTACTTTTTTTTCCATACAGGGCTAGATGTGACAAATTTGAACGTACATCGTCAAACAGTGGAGTAATCGACAGACTACGTTTGTATGGAAGAATGATCGACAAGAGTAACCTTAAGTCAAGAACTGGTAAAACAAGTGATATATTAAAACGAACAGTATAATAGACCAACAAACGTTCATAGACCCATGTAATTTATCACCGCGCCCGTGACCGTGCCGGATCCAGCCAGTTTCTTTGCCATCGGACAATATCCAAGTTCTGTACACAGACACACGGGTGTATAAAGTAGTCGCATCGAAATTCTTTGCACTCACGATCCCCGCTAAGATGCCGTGACCTTCCATCTCTTGGGCGTCGCCGGTGTTACTGCACAACAGAGGCCCTCCAGAATCACCATTGGCAACATCTGTGATTGAAGATGACGTGCAAATATGCGAGTCCATATTCATTTCCCACAATGAGGAGCAACGTGATCTGGGTAAGTAAACGATTTCAGCCCTCAGCATGATGGGTGAAACTTTGTCGTCCGCCTTGAAGCCTAGCTTCCCGAACCCCGCTGCGATACACCGGCCCTCGTAGTCAATCGTCCTGGACGCTAATCTCACGTAATTCACTTTTTTGTTAAACACCCACGGCTCGTTCACCATTACTAGGGCAATATCGTTAGTAGGGAAAGCGAAGTACTGGTGCAAAACCACACTTTTTATTTTTCTCCACTGTACTTCTGCTGTGGTCTCTGTATTCTCGTCGTGTAGGAGGTCTGTTCTCATGCTGCCCGCCACGACCCGCAAAATTGTCGGGGTCTTCGCGTAGAAGAAATCTTGCTGTTCGAAGCAATGCGCTGCTGTGAGCACTCTTTCGCTAGCTATAATGCTGCCACCGCACAGGTTTCCCCAGACTACTTTATCTGGTTCTAATGAATGAAGAGGTTCCTTTAGAGATACAAGGAATGGGAACTCGCCGTCTTTTACAGGTTTACCGTTTACAACTGCTGGCGTTATACTATATTTTGAGTACTTTGTAGTAGTTAGTACACGTCTGTCATAGTCGCATACTATAGCTTGAATAAGAAACGTAACAGTTTGAATAAGAATAATTGTGAGGACGTTCATTAGTAATTTTGTTCATTTCCGAAATTGAGATGTTAAATTCGTTTAATTGACTTGTTTGATTTTGGTTAGGTAGTGGTCTAGCTCTGACAGATTATGACATTGGATTTTTTCTAGGAGCTTATATAATTCGCGATTTTGACATTAAGCAGGAACTCTATGGCGCGAAGCACAGAGTGCAAGTTTTCAGATAAACCAAGCAGGTCATTAATGAAGTAAATGCAAAGACACTCGCTCGAAAGGCACTTCCGTGAAAGACACTTACGCAAAAAGAAACTTGCGAGAGGAGACACTGGTGCGAATGGACTTAAGTGCGAAAACAACTTGCGCCGTTGCGCTCTCGAATACACTTGCATACGCGCCAGTGGATCCACCTGGGACATTTAACCAGAAATGGCCTACCTAGGGAGCCTTCGAACACATTGCAATGTTCCTTTTGAGAGTTTGTATGTATTTGATTTACTGGTACAGTCGGTCGACTGACTGTCAGTGGCAATAAAGCCTGATTATGCTGTAGTATTATATTGAATCATCGCTTCTCAAAGGAAAGTGTTAGAATACTGACGCCCGCGGGTTTATTGCGTAATGAATTCGTCAAGGCAAAGGGCAAAGAGTGTGAAATATCAACTAATCACATAGACGGAAATCCACATCGCGTCTTTCATCTCGCAATTTGCCTTGCCGAATTCATTACGCAATAAAGCTGCAAGTATGCGATTGCAGCGCAGCACACCCGGGGGACGAGAGCTGAAGCTGAGGGGGCAGAAGCCCTCCCCCGAGAGTCCAAAAATGAATACATTTTATCACTGGATTCACATAACACACATAATCAGCCTATTAATGTTCCCACTGCTGGGACACAGGCCTCCTCTCTGTGAGAGGGAATGGGCCGTTATCCACCACGCGGGCCCAGTGCGGGTTGGTGGATGTCACATGTCTTCGAATTTTTGTTTCTAGGACATGCCGGTTTCCTCACGATGTTTTCCTTCACCGTTTTGAGAGCAGTGGTTTTTTTTATTCTTTGTTAGTAAGAACAAAATTCTTAACAATTAATTACGATCTAGCCTAAAAGACTAATAAGCAATTTAACTCTAACTTAATATGTTGCGTTATAGATTATGTTAAAACTAAGAATAGTGTCCATTTGCACTTTTACACAAGTCCGTAGCACTTTCTTAGAGTCTGATATAATTTATAAAAACACTAAGTTCATGTGTTATATGTATAGCACAGCGTTGTCACTATTATTCATTCACTTTGTACACTACACTAATTCAAAAGGTTTAGTTCTTTTTAGCCTACGCACTAAGTCTGTATTGTCTAGCAGCTGAATAGCCTCAACATTCACGAGAGCAGTGGTGATGAAATAATTTACACAAAGTAAAGCGCCTGCCTGGGCTCGAACCCACGACCTACAACTTGTAAGTCACGGCCGATACCACTGGGCCACCACTGGATTGCTTGAGCTAAAATGTTATAAAGTATTCTATATTATAGAATTAAAGATTAGTGGCAACAAACCAATTGGAGGCACTTCAAGTACTCCAATCCTTGTTATTACTGTTATGTCTTAAAAGATTGTCTTACTACATATATTTTTAAGTATCAAAATAGGCTAAAAATGCAATTCTAAGCATGAAAATTTTCAAAAATTTAAGTTTGTTGAAACCCCCCGGTGATAACCCCCGAGTTGTAAATCTCGAGTGCGCCCCTATTCGGCTGACTCTATCTACTAATAAAAATGTGAACATGATTCTCTATAATTACAGTATCAGTACTGAATTACTTATTGATCCCTTAATTTTCACCTCATCAAAGAATACAGAAAAAACTTAATAACAAGAAAATAAGCCTGCAATAATGAAAACAAAATCCTACCTATAAATTAAGCATTAATTGCGTTCCTCTTGATAATAATAGGGTGTCAAGAGCTGTTCTTTGATTAACACGATCTTTTACAATCATTTGTCAGTATTAGCGGGCTGCCCCGTCTCTCTGATACAACAGAATCATGATGGCATTAGCACGGTGGTTCCCAAGCTTTTTTGACCTACAGCCCGCAGAAATACGGCAAGGAAAAGGGCAAAGTGTATGAGAAATATCGATAATCGCTAATATACTATCACATAGACGGAAATCCACATCGTGTCATTCATCTCGCATGTGATTAGTCGATTTTTCATACTCTATGCCCTCTGCCTTGCGGAATTCATTACGCAGTAAGGCTGCTGGGACCACTTTGGTTTCATTGTTGTTAGCAGTAGGTAATCAGAAGTCCAGAAGAAATATTTAACTGTGTTAATAAAAAAACTTATACCATAAATTCAAAACTTGTAGCAAACCTAACCTATTCTTTTCATCAAAATTAACGACTATTGTCATAGAAAACACAACTTAAAACTAGTTGGCATCAATATTTTTTCAAGTTGGTCTTGTGAACCACAAAGGGTCTACGGACCACAGGTTGGGAACCAATGCACGTCAAAGTAGAGCCTGGTATGTTTGCGCAAGTGGCAAGTATGGCCGGCAGCGGGTTTGTTTTCCTTGCCCTGTAATTATTGGGCCCAATTAAGTGTAAGGGTGGTATTCATTTTGATTTGAAAAGACTTTAATAGTATAGGTAATATTGTACCTATTAGAAGTTGTGTAAAAATGTAGTACGGTCTTTTTTATTATTGATAGGCTTGCGTTTGACCACTATCTCGCCTGATGGTAAGCGATGATGTGGTCGACGATGAAGCACGCTTGCCTAGAAGAAACCTATTCACTATTGACTTAATTGACTAAACTTGACTTAATTAACTGTATTTGTTTTAGACGACCACCTAGAACTTTCTTCTTTTTCGTCAAGAGTGTACTTGAGAGAGTGGTCGTGGTCAGCATGTCGCAGTGAGACAACGTGCCGCTATGATTCGCCTCACGGTGCGACGCCATCCCTCCCTATCGGCTGTTACGCAGTGGACAACCAACTTCAGACTTGATCTGGTTGGTCCATCACAAGGGGGACCTGCCGCGCGTTCTTGTTTCTTCCACTTTCCCCAGGACCAATGGAGTCGTTGCCTCGTCGGGAAACGTGGCCAAAGAACACAGGCACAAGAACACACAGAATCCGAGCCTGGACTAGACTAGAGACTACTACTATAGACGCCGATTGATGCCAAATTCTTGGATAATAGATACGTCGGTGCGAAATTCAGTCCTGGATACGCCAAGCATTTTCATAAAGCACCACATTTCCAGAGCGTCTATTTTAATCTTTTCGGTTTCTCTCAGCGCCCAGGTCTCGGCTGCGTACAGAAATATGAGGAACACCAGTGGGCACTGGTGTTCCTAGAGATAGATGCTATGATGAGCAGTAAGAAGCTAGTTCGCGTACGAATTAGCACTTCTGCAAGTTTATAGCGAAATGGATGATGATTTAGGACGAAAACGAGCGCGCGAAATTTTATAAATAGACCTTTGGGAGTCTAGATAACATGAATTAACGACTAAATGTATATTATCAAAATAAAATTATTTGCATTGTTCAACTACTAATCTATCCCTATATTGTGGCCGTTTTGGAATTTTCCTTCTTCTTATGGTATTTATTTTCGCCCAAAGATGCGTTAAAATTAGTGTTGAAATATGGAACTTTCGAGGCTCATAACTTTCAAATATTTTTCTTTTTTACTTTTTTGTTTCCATACAGGGCTAGATAATGATGAGACAAATTGATATAATTTTTATTTTGAACTTACATCGACAAGCAATGGAGTAATCGCCAGACTACGTTTGTATGAAAGAATGATCGACTAGTGTAACCTTAAGTATTCTAATCATTTCCTATGGACTTTAAATATGATGTACCTTCCTTCGCCAACATATAACTCGATCGAAACCGAGTTTTCTTTTTATCGCCCGGGTTGTCCGATAGTAAATAAAAAAGTTTTCACAAGAAATAAACCGACTTCTAAAGCAAAACACTAAAAGGTGCAAAAATAACTTTCATTTCGGAAGTCGGTGACTTTAGTACCTCTTGTTTTTATCGTTTTTCAACACCGATTTCCGAAACGAAAGTAATTTTTGCACATTTTAGTGTTTTGCTTTAGAAGTCGGTTAATTTTTTGTGATTAGTTTGTATTACTCTCTTTTTAGTTGTAGAGTACCTTATCACTAAAAAGAAAGCAGTCTATGGTAAGGGAGATACCTAAAAGATTGACAAAATACCCATAATAACTTAATTTACACATTCGTGTTGTTTGTTACTAAGGAGTTCGGTTGTATGTTTCATATCTTGAAAACTGCTGAAGCGATTTTGATGAACCTTGCAGTTACCTAAGTTGAGAGATATTTAATCGTACAAAAAAAGAATGATCACGATCCGATAAGTAGTTTCGGAGAAATGCGTGGACAAACATACATATATACAAACATACATCATCATTTCAACCAAAAGACGTCCACGCTGTGCGGTCCTGTGCGTCTCGCATCCACCGGAAAACCTAAACATACATACACTTATGAAATTTGGCACACGTGTTTAGAAACCCATACAGAGTAGCTTATGTGAATATTGTGCAATTCCAACAATATTTCATATATACGTGTCGAATTAATTACCTAGGTACTTTTTTTTGAAGTCGGTAAAAATAGGGTTTTATTTTTGTTATGCATAACCCTAATTCTTATTTCAGAATAAATGTAGCCTTAGTTACTGCTTATATTATCAGTAACTCTCAATATCTGTCAGTGAAATCGGTCCAGCCGTTGCAGAGATTACTCGAAAGAAACAGACAGAGGGGCAGACAAAAATGTTGAAATTACTTGTCACTCTCTGCTCCATAACGGCGAGCTCGCCATTACAGGGCAGCGTTCGGTAAGTTGCGCGGTATCTTCTCGTCCGACTTACCAGTGTCTCAAGACGAAAGTCTATGACCAGTGTGTGTTGCCAGTGATGACATATGGCTCTGAGACGTGGTTGATTACAATGGGCCTCATCAGAAACCTTACGGTCACTCAAAGGGCAATGGAGACGGCTATGCTCGAAGTTTCCTTGCGTGATCGAATCAGAAATGTAGGGATCCGCAAGAGAATCAGGGTTACCGACATAGCCCGAAGAATTGCCACACTTAAGTGGCAGTGGGCAGGGCACATTGCTCGCAGAACGGGTGGCCGATGGGGCAGAAAAGTTCTGGAGCGGCGACCGCAAACCGGAAGACGTTCTGTTGGAAGGCCTCCCACTAGGTGGACCGATGACCTGGTGAAGGTCGCGGCGATCCGCTGGATGCGGGACGCACGGGACTAGTCAATGTGGCGATGCTTGGGGGAGGCCTATGTCCAGCAGTGGACGTCTTTCTCCTGATAATTAATTAGAATTATGAATTTGATTTTTCGTAGACGTTCATATAAAGTTATTGCGGCATGTAAAATGAGTAACGTCGGACTACTTAGATTGTTATTTGTCACGATTATAGCACAAAGTACATAAGCGGCATTATAGTTATGATGCACAAGCACTTTAATGGACACGGCATCGGCAGTGTAGCAAGTAGCGACATCTACACTGTTGCATGTAACTAAGACGACTTGTAACGCCATCTATATTCACTAAAGGCAACTCTGGGTAATACAAAATGGCAAGCGGTGGGTCGAAAATCGACAACCGCATGATCGGTTGGCAAGGCCATCTTTCTTCAATTTCATAAGTTTAGCATGTTTAACTCACCACAAATGAAAGGACAGTTTTAGTCTTAATACCAACCTAATATTTTCAATTTAGTAAAGCATATATTTTCTTTTTTACATTCTAAATCTTTTTTAATTATCAGAAATTTGTATATTTTTGGTTTATTTCAATAAATTGTCGATCGTTAATAATTTTTTATTAATTGTTTGTTGATTTGTATTATCGCCTGGCGTAGGCCTTGAGTCACACATTTTTGTCAAAGTTTGGGAGCAAAAACTGTGATAAAATGCGTGACTCAAGTTTATTACGGGGGCCGTGCTCGCCCGGCAGGTAGTGCTTAGATATTCAATTACCTACAAGTTTCTGAGACACACGAAAGCAAGGTAATCTACAGCTTGTAATAAAACCAGGATGTAGCTATAAAATATTTATTTATTCATCTTTAAACAATAAATTGTTTTATATAAAACATAGTTCGGCATTAGATACCTATACATACTACTTATATACTAGAACGACTCGACTCCACATGTCACAAAATTATTATATGTTACATATTCAAACAAAATACTTTTGGGTTAAACTGTATTTTTTATTCCTTGATTACACTCGGTCTCTGAAAAAAAAAATATGGATGCGTCACAAATTAAACGCAATTCAAGTGATGGGCTATTGATTTGTTCAATCGTCAAATCACAGCAGATTTTTACGATCATTTTGCGATAATTTTCGTACCAGAACCTGAGCCTAAACCGAGACATCGACAAATTGATTATTCTATATTTGTGAACATGTGGGTAGACTCAAATTCTGTCAACATTTGTTAGAATCATTCCCAAACGACTCCATTATTTTAGTTGTTTTATTTATGATAATTTTTTAAACATAAATTAGTTTCAAAAATACTTTTTGGAATAAAAAACGAAAAGTTCGAAAATTACTTAAAATAAGTTCTTTAAAAATACTTTTAATAAAACGTATAATTTAATTCGTAATGACTGTCTTTATTCAGGCAACAAACTTCTAGTTTCTGGAAGGCTAATAAACACAAAAATACTGCTTCGACTGCCTGGTGATTTAGGCAGTCGCTTCATGTAAAATATTGGTTTCCAGCAGCATCCGGTTTGAAGGGAAGCTGACCCCAAAGTAGTTGGAAAAAGTTTAGGCAGAGATAAGTCAATGGTATGTGTTAATTAGCCATTCAGACACCGGGTGTCAGACTCATACAAAATAAAAAATTCATACAAAAGAAAAAAATATAATTTAATCATTCATAATTTTGAGACTATTATTAAAATTACTAACTAATCTATCTATATCTAAAGCCTGATATTTCTACATTAGGTTTTGGAATATATGACAAATTAAACATGGAATTTGATAGTGATATCCATATAAGTTAGTTTTAACATCAATTAAATATAATGGCAAATAGTACATTGAAAATAAACTCTAAGTATGCACGGTGATTAATGAAATTTTAATACATTTTGTCTTAAAAATTAAAGTCAACTCGAAAATTAAAATTAAGCAAAATATGAGTCAGCTTATAAATAATTAATTTGAATAAAAACTGCATTACTTCTTTGAATGCATATATGATACGAAAATACAAATAAAACTTTGAATAGAAGCTACACTGTGCATTTATTACGCCCCAAATTTTATACGCTTTCGTCGAGGGTCTTATGTAAGAATATAACAGAAGTAGAAATACATTTATTCGACACAGACACAACAACAACAAACACAGAGTAAAAGACAGTCATATAAAAAAGAAAATTGCGTTGAGCGTGCCCATACCGAAAGGGTACCCAACTTAGCATTTTTCTAGGCGTCAGACACCCAGCGCCAATTGTCAATTGGCACCCCGCGACACACGGACGTGGGAACGTGGACGTGATGGTGAAAATACTGGTGTTCAGCAGCATCCAGTTGGACTGAAAACCGACCCCCCTGCACAACTTTCATTGAAAAGCGAGGATCCATGACCAGACGGGTGATGTATCCAATGGTTGCTGTATATGGTCATATCGCGCTTAAAACTTTGAAAGCGCGAAATAAGATTTGTGTGACGTCATGTCTTTTTGTTCTCTCACAATGGACCTACAGTCACCCAAAGGGCAATGGAGAGGGCTATACTTGTAGTTTCCTTGCGTGATCGCATCAGCAATGAGTATATCCACAGGAGGACCAAAGTCACTGACATAGCCCGAAGAATTGTGAAACTTAAGTGGCAGTGGGCAGAGCACATTGCTCGCAGAACGGATGGCCGATGAGGCCGAGGGTTCTGGAGTGGCGACCACCTTTAGGAGGACCGATGACCTGGTCAAGGCTGCGGGAGTCCAGCAGTGGACGTCTTGAGGCTGAAATAATGATGATGATGTATCTGTGTAATTCGTACATCGCAATATAGATGGCGTTAAAAGCAGATGATGATAAGTTTCGCCTCTTTTCAAAGTTTTATTTATAGTTGTATGAAAAAGGTGCAAAATCTGGTGCATTTCAAATATGAGTGTGTAGAGGTAGGTTTTGGAAGACAATACATATCTTATTCTATTGAATAACGAATGTGCGCTCTACTCCCTATACGTTAATTTGTAGATAAAATTTTGCGTAATTTACGATACGTAGCCATGAGCACAAAAAAACTAATCATAAAATTAAAAAATCGTTCCACAAATAAATGTCTGTATGTTTGCATATTCTTTAATCAATCGCTACAATGCAAAGGCAACTTTTTATTCCGGTTGTTTATCTTCGACAATCTTCACGATAAGTTTCAGAATCATTTTACACTTCGTAAATTACGCTTCAAGCCTCGTATCCACTAGGCAACATTTGACGCCAACAGGTGACGCTCAACATACTCGGCAACGTTGCAAAACAACGCGCGACGTTATCAACTGGCGCGCAACATGACGCGCGTCTAGTTCTTTGTTTCCGTGCAACATGCAACTGAATTCATGTGAATCAGTCCTATTTTTAATGATACATGGATATCGCTAAACACATTTTCGTTATTTTTGACCCCCGACGGAAAAAAGGAGTGTTATAAGTTTGACGGGTGTACTTGTGTGTTTTGTATCTGTCTCTGGCATCATAGCTCCTAAACGGATAAACTGATTTTGATTTAGTTTTTTTTTTGTTTGAAAGGTGACATTATTGGGAGTGTTCTTAGCTATGTTTGATGATATTCGGTTCAACCGTTCAAAGTTATGATGATGTATCTGTGTAATTCGTACATCACAATATAGATGGCGTTACAAGCAGATGATGATAAGTTTCGTCTCTTTTCAAAGTTTTATTTATAGTTGTATGAAAAAGGTGCAAAAACTGGTGCATTTCAAATATGAGTGTGTAGAGGTAGGTTTTGGAAGACATTACATATCTTATTCTATTGAATAACGAATGTGCGCTCTACTCCCTATACAATATTGATACGTTTGAATCGGGGTGTTTTCGAAAGAAATCGTGTCATAATTACGTGTTCGATAGATTGTTGATCGAAGTGTGTCTACTACTAGATATATTATGTAGTTTTAAAAGCAGGAAAAAAAAATTGTCGGATTTTTGGAACTTTTTATTTTTACTTGTGTAAGTAATTTTTAACCCACCAACGTGGTTTTATTCTTCTGGTTTTTTTTTCGATAATATTATAAACAACGCCGTTAAAATCAACACTAGTTCTTCTGGCGACATTTTGTAGACTGGTCATGCATGAAAAGACAACTTTGCTAAACAACATTCCTCGTTGCCGTTCAAATCTAGTTCACGTGTCAAATCTTGCCTTGTGGATATGAAGCTTCATTATTATTTACAACGATAACACTCTAATTTAGACCTAATGTCAATGTCATAAGTCACATAATGCATTTTCATAAATCGTTCCACTAAAGACATTCTACGATGCCAACTTTGCCATTGCAATTTGGGCCTGATACCCACGTAATAAGTTACAAAATGCATCGTAGTGAGTAGTAATGTTATTACATATTAGTCCTACCTCAAATGAAAACTACACTTTAGGCGATCGCTAGAACATAATAAAAATCGACCTTATGTCAATGTATTGAGGTTTCTCGCGTTATCCATGTCATAAGTACGTTATCATAGTTATGTAACTTAAATACTATTAGAGTGAGCACACTTGTGAAGTTCAAAAAATGCTTTTTAACAAAAAAAAAACCGACTTCCAAAACAAAACTTTTCGGAAGTCGGTGGTTTTGGTACCAATTTTTTTTTCGATTTTGTCACCGACTTCCGAAAAGAAAGATTTTTTCGCTTTGTAGTGTTTTATTTTGGAAGTCGGTAAAATTTTTTGTTAAAAAAGTTTTTATTTTTCTCTTTTTAGTTTTGGTACCTTATAATACCATGAAAATATGCATTATTAAGGATAACTCAAAAGCTACCCTTGATCATATTTAAATGGGGACCACATGAGAAGCACTAGCTTTCAAATAAAAAAATAATCATCAAAATCGGTTCTTCTAGTAAAAAGTTCTGAGGAATTGAGAACCTCCTCCTTTTTTAAGTCGGTTAAAAAGATGGATGGAATGGCCCGCAAAGCACTGGGCCCGCGTGGTGGATTAAGGCCCATTCCCTCCCTCACAGAGAGGTGACCTGTGTCCCAGCAGTGGGAACATTGCTGGCTGATGATGATATACTTAAAAACCTTTACAAGAATGCTCACTCTTCTCTATTTCTACATTGTGCGCAAAAAATCTTGCCTGCTTTGATAACCATGAGCCGTTGTTGCATTATATTTTTTGTCTGACGCCTAATACCCCGTTTACACAGTGCGAGCTAGCGTACGAGTCAGCCTGCCGAGTAGCTGCACTGCAGTAACTCGCAGTTCTGTTACTTCAACATTTTTTGTTATCACTCCTCTGCTCGACCGACAGCAACTCGCATATTCAACTTGCGCACTTGCACTCTTGCACAGACAAGCCGAGTAGCTGTCAACTGGCTAGGGTAGACAGCTACTCAGCTTGTCTACTCTTACGCCAGTAGCTCGGCTCACCTTAGCTGTCTACATATACATAGAAGCTGCTGCCCAGTCTTGCGAGTTGTCGTGTGAACGTGTTTGAATTAAACAAACGGTGATAATGTCCATGCCAACAATATTATGTCAAGGATTGGAAAATGCCTATAAAAAATTTAGGCCCAGCACACAAAAAACAGGTTCCACTCATAACTGGCACTGATGAGCTACTGCCGAACGCGTCCAAACGATGCGAGTGATGACCGAGCTGCTGCCATGTGGCGAGTCGAGTGAAAATAAAATATATTGAAGTAACTCGGATGCGAGCTACTGTCCAACTCGCACGTACGAGTTACTCGTAAGTTACGTCCAAACAGTGCGAGTTACTGCAGTGCAGTTACTAGGCAGGCTGACTCGTACGCTAGCTCGCACTGTATAAACTAGCCATTAATCACAGGAACACACATCGAAATAAGAAGTGAGAGAATTTAAAAATTACCTATATTTATTTATTACCTTTTATGATGCAAATTTATGAATCTTTTTATAACAGGTTTTTGATAAAATAAATTTATTATTACATCTGTTCACAACGTTACAGCTTTAGACATAGTTGTCAAGATTTTTTACTCATATTTTAATAATATTGATAGTTGTTATAATTTTGGACTGCACGTAATATCTCTTCTTTGATACCCAAGATATATAATTATCCATAATTAATAAAAACAGTCAATATTACCAATCAACATTATATTTATTAAATCTTCAAAATTACTCATTTATCAAAATTAAAGTCTTTCATAACAATAATAGCTAGCTTAAATTATTACATATTTTTTTCATTTTATACATCTATATTTTTTCAACTCTCATTACTTTACTTAAGCTACAGAAAGTACTTCATAAGAAGAATATAATGCCTAAAGAATCGTGTTATTTAGTACAAAGTTTTGTCCCGAAAAAATGTTTTGGCGTGACATACATCTTCTGTGGTCTGAAGTTTGATTCCAGCTCCTACACTAATATTTATTGCATAGCCATATATAGCTAATAGATGTCTGAGCGTAAATAATTATTTCTGCCAAACTCACAAAATCACAATTTCAGGTAGCAAAAGTAAAGCTGTTAGATAGTTTATGTCACAGTTCTACAAATATCTGAATTCAAAATCTCAGATAACTCTAATAAGTATTTGGAAAATCAACTCAATGTCATTTTCAATAAAGTTCAAATTTCATTCACGAAGTGGAACATAATTTTTTTCGTATAAAATTTCTTGGTTCGTCAGGATGATTAATAAAAGATATTGGATACCCATTTTATCCTTTGTCACGTAAACAAAAAAATACCATGATATTGTGCGCTGAAATTTTGCGTCACGGTTGGTACACATTTTACTCTAAAGTGACGTCACAAGCCGCCACTCCTGAGCCTTAATCTCTTGAATACTATTTTGGTTCCACTGTGAGACAGAGACAGAGCTATACCGAAGAGCACTATCCCTTTTTCACTACTAAATCATGATGGCGTTGGCACTATATAGTACTGAACTGAAAAAAAAACTGAACTTTGATGCGCTTTATCTTTGTTAATTTTTTCTCCCATAACGCGTGATTTGCACACCATTGGTGCATAAGCCATTGTTTTTTCTATTGTCTCTGTAATTATACGCGCAATGGGTTAAAAGCAAATAGTCGAGTCCAATATTTTTTTATATATAATCTACCTGACAGACAAAATAGAATTATTAAGCTGTTAAAAAATTAACTCTAAGAATTTCATGAGGATACTCAGTATCGATAAACAAAAGGATTACAAACAAAAAAAAAACGTTTTTTAAACTTCACAAAAAATACCTACCTACCTACGCTGGTATTCCAGTACCTGCTGCGCCATCTTTGGCGCGGGTCGATGTAAATTCAATCATTTACGCGTAATACAAATAATTGCAAATCTTTGGAACAATTGCTCTTTTTTTAAATTCTTCTTCGTGATTGTTTTTTAAATGTACAATCCTAAATGTCTTAGAGTAAATTTATTAACACCTTATACATTTTTACCCAGACAATGTCGTATTCAATATACAGACAAGTCATACTGTTTAAAGTTAGCGTTATATCTAGTGGTCTACGTTGGGAATGTTTCACTTATCTTGCAGCTGAACATAGTTAGCTGGGAAGAGGCCGTAGGCACCCTTGCAGAGACCTTGCCACCAGCCTTCGTCGATCTGAAGAGAAACAATAGATTTTTATTTAACGTAAGAAGAGGCTCTTCAGCAATGAGATCCTAGCCCGTTCCATCATCGGACTACAAGACGTACGGGGATGTTTAATCGGTACATAGTGAACATCCCACCCATACGCACCAAACGTTTTGGGAATACTTTTATTATGCGTACAGATAAAGAGTGGAATTCACTGCCGGAGTCTGTATTTCCTGATAGCTCATTCTTGGGAGTCTTCAAGTCAAGAATAGGTTACATCTAGGCAAGCGTGCTTCACCGTCGACCGATTCATCGCTAACCATCATGATATAGTGGTCAAATGCGAGCATAACAAAAATAATAAAAACCAGCCAAGTGCGAGACGGACTCGCGCACGAAGGGTTCAGTACCATTATTGCAGAAAACGGCAAAAAAAACACGTTTTTTGTATGGGAGTCCCTCTTAAATATCTATTTTATTCTGTTTTTAGTATTTGTTGTTATAGCCGCAACAGAAATACATCATATGTGAAAATGTTAACTGTCTAGCTATCATGGTTCATGAGATACAGCCTGGTGACAGACGGACAGACAGACAGACAGACAGACAGACGGATCGCGGAGTCTCAGTAATAGGGTCCCGTTTTTACCCTTTGGGTACGGAACCCTAAAAAAGATCACGCCTGTATTCACCAAAGGAATAGGCAGAGGAGCACCTCATCATCATCATCATATCAGCCGAAACTCTTTCGCAACCTTCACCAGGTCATGGGTCCACCTGGTGGGAGGCTTTCCAACGCGTACGTCTGCCGATTTGCGCTCGCCATTCCAGAACTTTTCTACCCCATCAGCCATCCGTTCTGCGAGCAATGTGCCCTGCCCACTGCCACTTGAGTTTGGCAATTCTTCGGGCTATGTCGGTAACCATGGTTCTCTTGCGGATTTCTACATTTCTGATTCGATCACGCAAGTAAAAGTCGAGCATAGCCCTCTCCGTTGCCCTTTGAGTGACTGTAAGCTTTCTGATGAGGCCCATTGTAAGCGACCACGTCTCAGAGCCATAGGTCATAATAGCAACACACACTGGTCATAGACTTTCGTCTTGAGACACTGTGGTAAGTTGGACGAGAAGATAACGCGCAAGTTCCCGAACGCTGCCCAGCCGAGTCGGATTCGTCGGTTGAGCTCTTTCTCAAAGTCAGCCTTACCCAACTGGATCGATTGTCCACAACTATAGTCGTCCACAACTTCGAGTGTAGATTAGAGTCTCCGACCTTGTTAGGAGTGTGTGTAACTCGTCGTCGGGGTGAGCCGAGGTTGGGGCGTAGACCTGTACGACCTTCAGCGAATATCTTGAGGGTATTCTGAGTATAAGGTACGCCCCCCTGGTCGACATATTCTCGATCACCACGTTGTTCATAAGGGACTTGTGGACGATAAGCCCGACACCACCCTGGGACTGCCGGTCACCCTCTCAGAAATAGAGCAGATTACCGGATTTGAGGATTATCAAGTCCTCCCCCTTTCTTCGGACTTCATATAACATACTCAGATAACCCTATAATACTCCATCGTAATCTGCTCAATTTTTTAGTCATTTATTCATGAACAATAAATTTGTATCTGAACATTTACACAAAATAAATAAAAAAAATCAAAATAGTCACAAAAACAAAAACCATTAATTTTACAAATCAATACGATTAGGTCCATAACATACATTCCATAAATTACACTACAATAAAAATAATAAGACAAGTATTCGTTAATTACTACATTATTTGTGTCAATTTAAATTAGATTCACAAACAATAACCATTAATTTTACATTTCATATTTAATACATACGTTCCATAGATATAATATTCAATAAAAAAATTCAAAAAAAACAATAATCATGATATTAAGCACTACAATTCTTCAATGGCATACAGACATTTGTCCAATAGGAATTCCTTCAATTTTGTTTTAAAAGAACTAGTGTGAACCGTGCTTTTCAGATCCAAAGGCAACCTGTTAAATAATTTAACTGATTGGTAACGTGGACTGTGTTTTACAACATTGAAATTCGGATTAATCTTACATTTAAGGTCTTTTCTACGGGTGCCTTTCCGCATTTCTTGTTCTTCTGTAGTTTCGAATTCATGAAGGTATTTAGCCAAGTTAACCAAAAGCACATGGACATAAATGCTCGGAACTGTGAGTATGCCTAACTTTATAAAATATTGCCGGCAACTTTCTGTTTGGGGGATACGGACTATAGTCCGTATTGCGCGTTTCTGCAGAACAAAGGCTCTTTTGATATTATAATCGTAACTGTTTCCCCAGTGAAGTATGCTATATCTAATTTTGGATTCGACTAACGCAAAATATACCATTTTTAGTTGTTCTACACTGATTTCGCTTCTCAGAGCTCTCAAAGCATAACATGCGGATGATATTGCAGCATCTATTGCCTTTAATTCAGGTTTCCAATTAAGCAATTCGTCAATACGCATACCTAAAAATTTAACTTCACTGACGAGCTCGATTTTCTCATCATTCATTTCAATCTCCATGTCATCTTTATTTCGGGCTGTCGTTCTAAATAACATGATCTTTGTCTTTTCTAAATTAATAATTAATTTATTCGCAGTGAACCAAACATTAAAAGCTTGCAATGCTTTATTAACTTTATCTGTCAACTCTACTATGTCATTAGCTGCTACTATGGCATTTGTGTCGTCAGCGAAAATTACTATTCCAATGTCCGGTAAAATTGAATTCATATAATTAATCAAATCATTAATAAATAATATAAATAAAATAGGTCCAAGGATGGATCCCTGTGGGACGCCTGTTGTGATTTCTACCATTGCTGATTTGCATGCGTTTTTGTAGCCATTTTCTTGTATTTTGTCAATTTCAACAAACATTTTTCTGTTTTTTAAATAAGAAGAGAATAGTTGCAGGGTTTTACCTCTTATACCATAATTACTCATTTTTTCAAGGAGTAACTTATGGTCTATTGTGTCAAATGCGGAACTCAAGTCTAGAAAGATCCCTGCAACTCTCATTTTATTATTTATGTTGTCTGTCACTATATCTAGTAAGGTGTATATGGCATCAGAGGTGCCAACACCTTTTTGGTAACCGAATTGTCTATTATCTAAAACTCTATTTACGCGTAAGTGAGATAAGAGCCGACTATTAAGGATTTTTTCAAATATTTTTGACAAAACCGGTAGCAAGGAGATAGGCCTGTAGTTTTTAGGATCTGTCCTACTACCCTTTTTATAAACAGGTATTACCTTTGCCATTTTTAATTGGTCAGGGAAGATCGATTCCTCAATACATAGATTGAAAAAGTCAGACAAAGGTTTGGCCAATATTAGGATGTGTTCCTTGATTACGGATATTGGGATCTCATCGTATCCACAAGAAAGTTTGTTTTCCATGCTATTCACCACAGTATGTATCTCACTTGGCGTAGCTGGAGATATTTGCATTTCACTGTACACTTGATTTGTTTTGTGATGACAAAAACACATTGCCTGATCCTCTCTATTATCGCTAGAGACATATTTGTAGTCGAATTGTTTTGCTAGTATGTTGGCTATATCATCTGGATGCACTATAAACCTATCATTAACTTTGAGCCGTAACAGCGGGTGTACTGTTTTAGCTTTATTAGTACAATTTTTTACGACTTGCCAAACTTCTCTACTCAGGTTTTTAGATCTGTTTATTTGCATCATTATTGCATGTTTTTTAGCCCTAGTGATGACCTTTCGATAAAGACTGATATAGTTTTTTTTATACTTCAAAACGCTTGATTCGAGTTGATTTCCGCTACATGCACATAAAAAGCGTTTCATTTTGCTGGACGTTCTTATTCCTTTAGTGATCCACCCTGACTGCAATTTTTTCTTAAGGTTTATTTTACATTCTCTTTTTTTGTAGCTATTTCGAAACAATTTATAAAACGTTTTGAGAAATGTATTTATTCCCATAGACGACCAATTTTCTTTGAGAATTCTCTGTGCAAAAGACAGCCCATTTTTCTTGTTGATTACTCTTTTATTTATGAGAACAAACGGAGTTACATTATTTAGAGACGATACATTTGGAAGCCTAAGATCAGCAAAGACACCAGCATGCCCATCTGCCAAGCCATTATGATCTACATCACTACCTAATATTTGTGAAACGGATAGATTGGTCAAGATATTGTCAATGCACGAATTACTACTGTTCCGACTGAAAGTCACAGAACCGATCAAATGCCTGAAATTATAACACCGTAAAAAACTAAGAAATTCAGTACGCTTCTTACTGTCCACTAGTAGATCAATATTAAAATCACCACAGATCACACATTTCCTATTGAACAAAAAATCTAGTAGTATCTCAAGTTTTTCTAAAAACTGAGCGAAATTTTTGTCAACTGGATTGCGATAACAGCAACAGATGTACAAACCAGTTTGAATATCTTTAGCACCACATATTTCGAAACATTCTACTTTATACAACTTGTTTATAGCTTCAGTCATTTCAGTTTGCCTATCAACATGTGCTAAAATTAAACTGCCTCCTCTTTTTTTATTTTTCCTTGCATTGTATGAGACAAGCTTGAAGTTATTCACATTAAAAATGCAAGCTGCATTCTCATTCAGGAAATGTTCACTTATACATATGTAGTCTAACTTTTTGTGGAGTGTTTGTACATAAACTTCTAGTTCACTTTTCTTATTATTAATTCCACAAACATTCTGATGAAAAACATTCAAAAAAGTACTGTCATCATGCAATTCAAGGTTGTTCACGAAAAAAGTCGGATTGCTGTACATAGTCATTATCTTGTGTCATTAGGGATTGCGTTGATTTAAGCTGAACGTCACTACTGCCCATTATATCTGTCTGAGTTGCAACTGTTTGAGTGATACAAATATTGGGCGATACATTGTCATTATTTTCCTGAATATCATTATTTACAATATAATAAAGTTTTAAATTATCAAATACATTTTTTATGCCGTGATCATTAATTGATCCATTATACTTAAACATGGTACGGTCATATGTCAAATCTAGGTTAGGTTAGGCATTTGAAAGTCGGTAGGCATATAATTACATTAGTATGTTGTACAGTCAATAATGTTTCCCTAATATAAATAATTAAGTCAAAATAATTGTTTGTTGTTCGATAATCTTCTTCACCAATGAAAATTATGCAATAATCACTACTTGAGTAGTCAGTTAGTTTTGCGTTTATATTGCATAAAAGGTTTTTGATTCCACTGCTTGGCAAGAGAAAGTGACATATTTCTGATTCTGGAAATGTATTTTCAGCTGTTGTTAATATATTGTTTGCGGTGTTACTACTTATGATGCATAATTTTGGATGTTTATGCACCAATTTGCTTCTTTGAGTTACGTGTGCTGTCTTATTTTTAGATTCCGTTGGATCAAATGGAGTGCAATTATATTGCATTGGCTTAGTACACAGTTTACTTTCGTCTCGTTGATTTTCTGTTATTTTATTTTTGGCTTCGGATTGAGGGGTAGATGTTATTGATTTCGTCGTTTTCGGAGTGTCGGTTTCTTCATTCCTTATTTGTGCCGATGGAGACGTCATTTGTGTGTTCTTTGAAGCAATCGCGGTAGCGGTGTTTTGCTTTTGTTTGCGTCTTTTTACAGATCGAGGAGTAATATTTTTATTGTCTGATATATTAATACTTTTGTATGTTTCTATGATTTTTAAATATTTTTGCAAATCCGATTTTAAGCGAAAGTTTTCGGAATTGAGATTCTCAATTTCCTGGTGCGCTATCAATAAGTCTTCTGATAATTGTTTAACTTTTTCGTTTAAATCGATTACGGTCTGACTAATATTTAGCGATGTATTTGGCAAACTCATCATAGTTGCATCGAAAAGTGCCGAACTATCTCTGGAGATGTCATTTAGTGAGCTGGTTCGGTGTATTCTACGATATGTTATGTTGCTACAGTCCTCCATTGTTATTTAATATTTTATTATTTAGTATTCTGTGCGTAACGGAACGTAGTCTCAAAAGGCTAGTGTTCAAAATTAATAATTACAGTTTCCGAACGAAGATTATCCTGTCACGTTTGTGATTGGTTAAATGAGTCAGCTGTCGTGTCTGTCCTAATTCTGTTGTTTACATTTGAAAAAGCAATCAAACAAATTTCTAAATTTTTTGAGCATATGTTTTTTTCTTGTGGCCTAGAAGTCCGTGTTATGTAGCTTTAGTGTTAATTAATTATTAAAGCCAACCTTTTTTGATGGTGTTGTTTGATGGGTGTTGAGTTGTCCAATCACTAGCAAATTCGCACTTGCACTGGTTTTTTTCACAAGTATAATGTATGCTGTTTTAAACCAAGATAACAATGTCATTATTAAAACTTCTCACTAAGAGTGTATTTATGTATGCTTGAGCCAATAATATAAATTCTTCCTCGAGTTTGGCTATCTTCTCGTCGGTCAGAACACTCAGGGTGTACGCATGTTATATGTTGCCAGTTCCAGTCGTCGGTGTTTATTGGGGTAGCTGAGTCCACTCCGGGGATTCTTCGCACCCCTTGGCACGCCATCGCTCCGACCGCTACCGTAGCCGGGCTGCCGGGCACTCGCTGTACTAAATAAATATTCTATCGATCTACTTACCATCACAATATTGGTGATGATATCATCAGGGTCGAAGGAAATCTCATCAGGCGCGGCCGCCTGGTAGTCGTAGAGCGCCCTGGCTGTGTACCCATCCTCGTCATCTCCCTCGATCTCGCCTTCTCCGGCCATCTCACTCTCCCATCCCACAGGGGACACCACTATTGTGGGCTGACGAGTTAGCTGCGGACAAAAAAATCATGAATTTAGTCTAAAATTAGGGAAAAATCTTTCGAAGTCATAAGATGGACCCGCATGATGTCACCCACGTGTTAATAATTAGATACTAACACGAGGTTAACTTGACAATATCATATGACATGTTATTAATTTAATACCTTGTTACCAACTCTGAGTTACGTTTTAAACGCAAGTGGGCCTTAAAGAGGAGGCCTGTGTCCCAGCAGTGGGAACATTAGATACTGATGAAAAGCCAGTTGTCTTCTTGAACAAAATGAAGATTGGGATTCGAATAGTTGAGACATGGATTAATAGATACGAAAAGCAGAAAAATAAATGTTGAACAAACCTCTTCCTTATCCTCCTTGGGTTCCCCGACGAGCGTGACGTCAGGCAGGTTGTGCAGCTTGTCGGCGCTCGGTGACGTCACAGCCGACAGCTCCGACAGCTGCGGGACCTCCGCCTGCGCGGGCGCCGATCGCACTACTTCGGCCGGTGGAGGGATATCGGGCATTACCTAGCAAAAAAATAATATTTTATTTTTAGAAGGTAAGTCAATGTAATAACCGACATCTCAAAAAGGAAGAGGTTCTACATTCTATGTTCGACTGTATCTTTTTTTGTCGATTCGGTATATAAACTAAAAATTAACCCATGCCGATTCCAAAACCATTTCGAGATTTTACGTTTGTTTTTTATTTTCTATTTATAGGTCTTAAAATTTTAAGATAGTATTTATTTTCACAAAATTACTTAAAATCACTTGACTTTTACTTGACCTCTAAATGACGTTATAAAGTATCCTATAAAAAAACTTTCCAGTACCTCTTGTAATTAAATAAATAAGGCCCACTTGCACAAAAAACTTAACTCATAGTTAGGTGCTAACACGAGGTTAAATTTACAATATTGTATGAAAAACTGTCAATTTAACCTCGTTTAGCAACTAACTCCGAGTTTAATTTTTCGTGCAAGTGGGCCGATGTTTTGTACGTCTCAAGTGTCAATGTCAACGTCAAATTCTATGCCATTCTGACTACTTTATGACGTCAGCACGAACAAAACATAAAAAAATTACTACAGCTTGGAAAACGAAATATTGGAATTAGTTGCTGAAAATATACTAAATTTGTCATTTATATTTTAAATTTACAGACCTAGTTATTTAAAAAAAATACCTGAAATAGTAGTTTATGCAATGGTCATATAATAGGGGTTATTAAAACACGAGCGTAGGTTTATCAAATGAGGCGAAGCCGAATTTGATAATAATATTACGCGAGTGTTTTAATACCTAATTATATGCTATTGCATACACTACTTTATCTTCACTCATACAGTTGAAATAAAACAAAAGTGGAAAGGGAAAAAATATGTGGTATGGTATGGCGGGCAATTTAGATTCTCATTGCGCAGCGCGCGCATCCACAGACAACTGACAATGACATGAGCCCATACGCGCCAGAAAATTAAAAAGTAAAAGTGTGCTATAAAAATTAAAAAGTTATTTTATGATGCAGTTGTTTGAAAATCGAAGGAAAATGTTGAACAATAATGGTTTTTTTTTTTAATTTTACCTATCCACGAATATAAAGCACGTGTTTATACAATATTTTTCGAATTCGTATTTGGAACATTACGTTGTGAGTGTAGATAATAGTAGTTTATGCAATGGCCATATAATAGGGGTTATTAAAACACGAGCGTAGGTTTATCAAATGAGGCGAAGCCGAATTTGATAATAATATTACGCGAGTGTTTTAATACCTAATTATATGCCGTTGCATACACTACTTTATCTTCACTCATACAGTTAAAATAAAACAAAAGTGGAAAGGGAAAAATATTTGGTATGGCGGGCAATTTAGATTCTCATTGCGCAGCGCGCGCATCCACAGACAATGAAACTTCTTTACTACAGCCCATACGCGCCAGAAAATTAAAAAGTAAAAGTGTGCTATAAAAATTAAAAAGTTATTTTATGATGCAGTTGTTTGAAAATCGAAGGAAAATGTTGAACTGTAATGGTTTTTTTTTTAAATTTTACCTATCCACGAATATAAAGTACGTGTTTATACAATATTTTTTGAATTCGTATTTGGAACATTACGTTGTGAGTGTAGATAAAATACTTTATCTACTCTCATATCGTAATATTCGAATTATAAACTTCAAATGAGTTTATATTGACATACTTTATAAACACAATACCGAAATTTAAAAATAGAATCTTATTTCTTACTTTTTCTCTAACAAAATATTACGATACAGGACAAATCCAAGAAGTTAATCACAAGGAGTTTTCATCAATTATTTTTTGTAATGCCATTTTTATAGTACCTATTTAAAAAGATTTGATTCCAATTTTTACTTGTCTATGACAATGCCCGCTTCAGGCTTAGCACGCACTGCGATATTTATTCGCGCGAATTTTGTCTCTTTCTAGATGTTTATAGAGCTCAAAATATTCGCGCGAATTAAATTCGCGCCGCGGTGCGGTGGATTCTGTGGCAAAACACGGATTTCTTGCGGTATTATTTCTGCACGATTTGTTACTGCAATGCGTGCAACTTCATACAATTCCATAGGTCGCAGAATAGGCGAAAAAAATTCGCACGAATAAAAATCGCAGTGCGTGCTAAACCTTAGCGCATGCGCAATGCGGTGATGTGCTGGGTTTTGGCGCCTATAACTAAAAAGTTATAAATAAAAAAAGTCAATTAAAAATATCAAAAAACCCGACTGCTTGAAAAGCGAACTACAAAGGCGTAAACAAGGAGAAAATCATGCTGTGCATTCGGAGGATACATTTGGTTTTGGTCAGCCAGCTCGCGAATATGTTCCATTTCATTACACCACGCCAGTAGGCTTTAAAGGGGTACGCAGGTGTGAAAACTTCACCCTGGTACATTCACTTCACCCTCATTTGACCAAGAGTAAAATATTGGCAAATGTACCCATATTAATCATCATCATCATCATTTCAGCCGAAAGACGTCCACTGCTGGACATAGGCCTCCCCCAGGCGTCGCCACATTGACCGATCCCGTGCGTCTCGCATCCAGCGCCTTCCCGCAACCTTAACCAGGTCATCGGTCCACCTAGTGGGAGGCCTTCCAACATATCGTCTTCCGGTTCGCGGTCGCCATTCCAGAACTTTTCGGCCCCAACGGCCATCCGTTCTGCGAGCAATGTGCCCTGCCCACTGCCACTTAAGTTTGGCAATTCTTCGGGCTATGTCGGTTAACTTTGGTTCTCCTGCGGATATCATCATTTCTGACGTGATCACGCAAGGAAATTCCGAGCATAGCCCTCTCCATTGCCCTTTGGGTGACTTTAAGCTTTCTGATAAGGCCCATTGTGAGCGACCACGTCTCGGTCCCATAGGTGATCACTGGCAACACACACTGGTCATAGACTTTTGTCTTGAGACATTGCGGTAAATTGGACGAGAAGATACCACGCAACTTCCCGAACGCCGCCCAGCCGAGTCGGATTCGACGGTTGACCTCTTTCTCGAAGTTGGATCTACCCAACTGGATCGTTTGTCCCAGGTAGACATAATCATCTACAACTTCAAGTAAACAGTCTCCGATCTTGATAGGAGTGGGTGTTACATGGGCATTCATCATGACATGGTTTTGTCCATGTTCATTTTAAGACCCACTCTTTCGGAAGCTCTATTGAGGTCATCGAGCATTGTACTGAGGCTCTCCATGGTCTCAGCCATGACGTCGGCAAACCGAAGGTGAGTGATGTACTCGCCATTAACGTTGATGCCAAGTGACTTCCAATCCAGAACCTTGAAGACATCCTCCAGCGCAGCAGTGAACAGTTTCGGAGAAATGACGTCTCCCTGTCTCACGCCGCGCTGGAGAAGGATTGGTTTGGAGGTCTGATCCTGAAGACGGACTGACATGGTGGCGTTTTTGTACAAACACTTCAACACCTCAATGTACCGGTAGTCGATCTGGCACCGTTGGAGAGATTGCAGTACTGCCCAAGTCTCGATCGAATCGAAGGCTTTCTCGTAGTCCACAAACGCTACACAGAGAGGCAGGTTATACTCTTCGGTCTTCTGTATGACCTGCCGCAGCGTATGTATGTGGTCTACGGTGCTAAAGCCTTTTCCGAATCCGGCTTGTTCGGGAGGCTGGAAATCGTCAAACCTGCGCGCGAGACGATTCGTGATGACTCTTGAAAACAACTTGTAGACATGGCTAAGAAGTGAGATGGGCCTATAATTCTTCAGTCGGGCATTGTCGCCCTTCTTGAAGAAGAGTACCACCACACCCCTGCACCATGCCTGTGGCGTTTTGCTCTCGAGTATGACGGCATCAAACAGCTTCTGAAGGGCCTTAAGGACCGGTTTTCCACCCGCCTTCAGGAGTTCAGCCGTGATTCCGTCATCACCCGGCGCCTTGTTGTTTTTAAGCTGTTTCAGAGCCATCCTAATCTCGTACAGGCTGACGTCCGGGATATCTTCGGTATAGTGTCGGGTCAATCTAGCTCTTGGGTCGTTTGCTAGACTCGCAACGGGCTTGCTGATTGATGTGTACAGCTGCCCATAGAATGTCTCGATCTCCCTCAGAAGCTCCGGTTTGGCGGATACGATCCTGCCATCGTCGGTCTTCAGTCTCGTGAGCTGGCTCTGCCCAATAGCCAGATCCCTTGCAAAAACCTTGGAGCCTTTATTTCGCTCAATCGCGTCTTTAATACGCTCGGTGTTAAAGCGGCGTAAAAAGGTCTCTTTTCAAGGATTTAGAGATCTGTCTATTGAGCTGCCGATATTTGCACGCCTCATCTGAAGACTGCAGGATCATCTCACGCCTCTCCTTCATAAGCTTGAGAGTAGGATCAGAGAGCTTTTTGTTTCTATCTGTACGACGGGTCTTGAAAAACTTAGACCCGACCGTATGGACAGCTTCCACGAACCCGTCATTGTATTCGTCCACTGAGCTCCCTAGGCACTCGAAACGATTCTGGAGTTCGAGCTGAAAGCTCTCGGGGTTTTGGACCTGAATCTGTGCTGGACGGAGCGTGGACTTCATCAGTCAAGACCTTTCAAGCTTAATATTAATGTTCAATGTGCCTCTTACCATGCGGTGATCGCTCCCGGTTTTTACCGAATTGATCACAGAGACATCATTGAACATTTGCTTCCTGGTTGACATGATGAAGTCGATCTCATTTTTTGTTGCACCATCGGGGCTCTGCCAGGTCCACTTTCTATGTTCACGCTTTTTGAAGAAGGAGTTCATCATATAGAGGCCCTCCTTCTCCATAAAACTGGCCAGTAGGTGACCCCGGTGGTTCCGACGTCCAACTCCAAATTGCCCCACTTGCAGCTCATCCTCGTCTCGTTTGCCCAGTTTCGCGTTGAAGTCCCCCATGACAACGGTGAAGTGAGTTTTGAAACCATGCATGGCTCTGGAGATATCCTCATACATGGTCTCTACATCGTCGTCGGGGTGTGCCGAGGTTGCCCATATTAATATTAGATATTTTTCTGACTTACCTTCTGCATGATAGGCGATGTAACTGGTGAGGTTACAGCGGCGCCAGGCTCAGCGCTAGGTGACGGTAGCACCGGCTGCCTGTTGGCGAGGCGGCCGGGCAGCTTGGCGGGGGCCGCCGGTTCGACGTCTGGTTCAGGCTGGTCCGCCTGCTCTTTGTCTACGCGGACTTTCTCCTGCAGGATACAAAGGAAATGTTAGAATTTGTATGGTTTCATGTTGATCTTCAAGATTAAGCAACGCTTGCCGAGGTCGGTGCGTGGATGGGTAACCATTACGTGCCGAGACTCTTTCGTATCTCGGCAAACAATTTAAGGCGTATATATTTCGTAATGTTAACGCAGTATTGGACGTGCGTCCGATCGGAGCCAGAATATCAATATTGAACCTACTTTTGGACAGTTTTGTTTGCAAAATATTCTTATATTTACAAATGCTATTTCAGTTATGAAGAAATTCTAGCCATCAATTTTTTGCGTAAAACTGTTTTTAAACATCCATTTTTGAGTTTATCGCGTACAAACGCGGCGGCTTTATTTTATAATATACTAGCTGACCCGGCAAACTTTGTTTTGCCATAAAAACACCAAACATTAACCCTACTCTACCCTACAACCCTACCCTAGCTACTCTACCCTACCCTACCTACCCTACTCTACCCTACACTACCTACTCTACCCTACCTACCCTACCCTACCTACCCTACCCTAACTACCCTACCTTACCTACCCTACCCTACCCTACCTACTCTACCCTGCCTACCCTACCCTACCTACCCTACTCTACCCTACAACCCTACCCTACCTACCTTATCCTACCTACCCTACCTACAAACCTACCCTAGGTAAAGTACCAATTTTTTTTTCTCATTTTTTTTTTGCATAATAACCGTCTCCTAACAATAACAAACACAACAAAAAAAGAATAAGCCGTTCATGCGTGATGCCGTGACCAAGGGAAATAGGGATTCATTTTTATATATATAGATTAGTTTTATAGTAGTGATAATGAGTATGACGTTTCTATTGGTAAAAATTAATTGGCCTCCATTGACATATTTTCATTATGCTAGGTACAATTTCATTGCAAAAATTCCATTCCATTACATTCCGCGGCCGAAATTGAGCCTACGCAGTTCGTCCCGGCTGTCATTTGAAGATCTTTGACAACCGCTACTGTAGTCAGAAGCCTGAAATTCTAACACTAGTCCTGACAGGGAGTACCGGGTTACTCAGTTACTGGGTTCTGGAAGTTTATTAGGCAGTCGTTTCATGTAAAATACTGATACTTAGCTGCTTCCGGTTAGGCAGGAAGCCTAAATCTAGTTGCGAAGGGTAAGCAGATTGATTTGTTTATAAATCTATACTACAAATAAATAAAATATATCTGTCTGTCTGTCTGCTTGTTCCGCGTAATCCCCGAAACGGCTGGACCGATTTTGACGGGACTTTCACTGGTAGATAGCTGATGAAATAACGAGTAACATACGCTACGTTTGATCACGAGAAAATTCATAGTTCCGGCGGGAAACTAAAAAAATAAAAATAATTTTTTTACGAGTTTGACGCGGACGAAGTCGCGGGCAACAGCTAATTTTTAATATTATTTTATTAATATTGATTTTTAACCGACGAAAAAAAGAAGAGGTTCTCAATTCGACATGTATACTTAGTGTTCCACCGAAACTGGTTTTTACGACCGAAACCGAAACCGAATTTCGGCAACAGCAACCGAAAGCGAAACCGAAACTCCCTTACAAGGATCATGTTTTGAGGAAAAAATTAAGTAAACATTATTATAATCAGTCAGTCTTCATGCAGTCTTCGATTTTTTTTTATTATTACTACCTACTCTTATGCTATATCACGTAATAAAACTTACCGAATTCAAAATAAATCACACGAAAACTCACAACAAACAAAACGAACTGCAAACACAAGCCAGTCTTGAAATTATTAGGCACGTGGACGCGGCAAAATGTCTTCATCGTTTACTCGCTTGGATGGAATTTAACGCGCCGAACATGACCGATCTCAGCGCGAGAACTCCCGAATGAAGTTCGGTTACGGTCGTAGTTTCGGCAGATTTGCCGCCGAAACTGAAACTAAACCGAAACTGGTTTTTTTGCCGAAACTAGACCGAAACCGAACTTTCGGTCGGACACTATATTTTTAATGTATGACTATAACTTTTTTAAGAGTGGTCCTATTTCAAAAATATATTTTTATTGGAAACTGTATAACCTCAAACTTGGTCCCATTTAAATTTGAAAAATAAAATCCACTCCTAAAGGAAAAAAAGCCCGCCAAGTGCGAGTCGGACTCGCGCACTAAGGGTTCCGTACCATTATCGCCAAAAAACGGCACAAAAATCACGTTTGTTGTAGGGGAGCCCCACTTACATTTATTTTATTATGTTTTTAGTATTTGTTGTTATAGCGGCAAAATTTCAAGTGTCTAGCTATCGCGGTTCATGAGATACAGCCTGGTGACAGACAGACAGACGGACCGCGGAGTCTCAGTAATAGGATCCCGTTTTTACCCTTTGGGTACGGAAGCCTAAAAACGATTAATTAATAATTTGCCCTCTGAATTTTCAATTTTAAACCGATTCTGTTGAAATTAAGTAAATTGAAATAAGAAAAAAAAAAATTCAATAAAAAGAAATACCGACGAAATAACGAACTGAAAAGCTTTTATTCCTTTATTCTTTATTGTACAACAAGATATTACATTTAAACAAGTTGATAACAAAATTAATGTACAAAGGCGAGCTTAACTCCAAATGGAATTTTCTTCCAGCAAACCTTTGAGTGATAGAGATCATAATAGAGGGCAGTAATCCAGTGTACAATATATAAACCTATATAGTAAAATGAAACTAGTACTACTACTACTAGTACTAAGTACTAGTAGTACTTTTTATTTCTTTACATTGCGATCGGCTTCTCAAGCCAATGGCAGATGCGTTCTGTGCTTATTGGCGCTTCGAGTACGGTCCTCCAGTGACAGCCGACCGTAATTGTTTGGCGGTCAAGGTTTTTTTTTAGATAACCAATCACACAGAAAATTTACAACAATTATGAAATATAATAGAAGAAGTATACCTTTTGTGATAAATCTTTGTCCATAGCATCCCTCTGCTGTCTAATCTTTTGCACCGATTGAAGTGCTTCCTGTGAAACAAAATAAATAATTAATTTGATAGAATTAATATTAATAGACGGCACGATGGAGCGCGCTGGGTGTCGACACGGTTAGCGCACTACAGCCGGGGTGATACAAGCTTATAGGTATACGCTGGGTGTCGACACGGTTAGCGCACTACAGCCGGGGTGATACAAGCTTATAGGTATACGCTGGGTGTCGACACGGTTAGCGCACTACAGCCGGGGTGATACAAGCTTATAGGTATACGCTGGGTGTCGACACGGTTAGCGCACTACAGCCGGGGTGATACAAGCTTATAGGTATACGCTGGGTGTCGACACGGTTAGCGCACTACAGCCGGGGTGATACAAGCTTATAGGTATACGCTGGGTGTCGACACGGTTAGCGCACTACAGCCGGGGTGATACAAGCTTATAGGTATACGCTGGGTGTCGACACGGTTAGCGCACTACAGCCGGGGTGATACAAGCTTATAGGTATACGCTGGGTGTCGACACGGTTAGCGCACTACAGCCGGGGTGATACAAGCTTATAGGTATACGCTGGGTGTCGACACGGTTAGCGCACTACAGCCGGGGTGATACAAGCTTATAGGTATACGCTGGGTGTCGACACGGTTAGCGCACTACAGCCGGGGTGATACAAGCTTATAGGTATACGCTGGGTGTCGACACGGTTAGCGCACTACAGCCGGGGTGATACAAGCTTATAGGTATACGCTGGGTGTCGACACGGTTAGCGCACTACAGCCGGGGTGATACAAGCTTATAGGTATACGCTGGGTGTCGACACGGTTAGCGCACTACAGCCGGGGTGATACAAGCTTATAGGTATACGCTGGGTGTCGACACGGTTAGCGCACTACAGCCGGGGTGATACAAGCTTATAGGTATACGCTGGGTGTCGACACGGTTAGCGCACTACAGCCGGGGTGATACAAGCTTATAGGTATACGCTGGGTGTCGACACGGTTAGCGCACTACAGCCGGGGTGATACAAGCTTATAGGTATACGCTGGGTGTCGACACGGTTAGCGCACTACAGCCGGGGTGATACAAGCTTATAGGTATACGCTGGGTGTCGACACGGTTAGCGCACTACAGCCGGGGTGATACAAGCTTATAGGTATACGCTGGGTGTCGACACGGTTAGCGCACTACAGCCGGGGTGATACAAGCTTATAGGTATACGCTGGGTGTCGACACGGTTAGCGCACTACAGCCGGGGTGATACAAGCTTATAGGTATACGCTGGGTGTCGACACGGTTAGCGCACTACAGCCGGGGTGATACAAGCTTATAGGTATACGCTGGGTGTCGACACGGTTAGCGCACTACAGCCGGGGTGATACAAGCTTATAGGTATACGCTGGGTGTCGACACGGTTAGCGCACTACAGCCGGGGTGATACAAGCTTATAGGTATACGCTGGGTGTCGACACGGTTAGCGCACTACAGCCGGGGTGATACAAGCTTATAGGTATACGGGGTGAGTATTCTGAGTGGGGAACTTGAGGAATAGCGTAAAACTGCAACAATGGATTTATGAAAAATCAATATTCTTAGCCAGAAATCGAACCCGTTGATTAAAAAAAATGTCACGTTGTAATATTACATCATTCGGTATTGTCGTTGGCCCTTAGCGAAGAGGGCTTGGCCCCCCTTTAAGTCAGGCTTCTGCTTGGTGTAGTTAGTGCCCACCGCGCCTACTGAGTTGAAGCGAACTTACTTGTTCCTTCTCCTTAGCCATGTTCTCGAACTTGGCCCGTAGCGACGAGGGCTTGGCCCCCCCTATGTCGGGCTTCTGCTTGGTGTAGTTAGTGCCCACCACGCCCACTGAGTCGAAGTGATGAGCAGACTTGTCCACGCGGTCTGTCTCTACACCGAACTTGCCGCCGAAACCCTGGAAAACAGAATAGTTCTTGACCAATTCAAAGATAAGCAATATACAGACAGGCGATTGCAGCAACTCCGGGCGATTATCCATCATTTATTGAAGAGTTGCATTGAACATCTCAAAAGATTTTCATCAAATCTTCACCAAATTTAAAAGGGGCCATAATGTTTCAAACAAAAAAAAATACATCAAAATCCCACATAGATTTTACCACAAAAAAGAGATTTTTGATGAAATAAAAAGAGAGATTTTGACTATAAATATACCAGTATTTTCAAATATTTTAGTTTATTATTGATAAATTAAAAATATATACCATAAAGTGGATTCTTAAGGCCAACGCAGACCGGGACGGGATGGCAAGGGATTTTGCCGTCAGTCAGCGCACACTAGCCGCTTATATACCGCGGCATTCCAGCGCCTTGCCACGGCATGCCACGGCGTGTCGCGGCCGGCAAAGCATGCATGCAGCTCCTGCTGCCCGATACACATTTAGCCTCGCATCTCCCGCTTCTCTACCCTCTATCTCGGCATGCCGTTGCCTACCGCAGTACGTCACGGTATCCTGCCGCAAGAACCCGTGGCGCGTCTTTCAATGCCGTGCATTGAAATCCCTTCGATGCCACGGCATCATTTGCAAAGCATAGCAATTTATCTCGTATTTCTATATCGATACGTTTGAATGTCCATTGGTAAAAATTTAAATCCCTTGCCATCCCGTCCCGGTCTACGTCGGCCTTTAAAGTACGATTGTAGATTATTTAATGTTTTTACTTCAATCCGTTATTTTAATCTGAAAATTTTAGGATAGATAGAATAGTACTTATGGACAAGGTCCACCTGGGACCACCTTGGGTGGACTACCTTGTCCGACAATTCTCGTTGTAACAATAAACCATGATCATCATCATACCTTTTTATGGTCCACTTGACTAGCGTGAGCCTGTGTCTTCTCCTGATGGTCCCAGCCGAGCGCAGACGCGTCTTGTCTGTCTGTCTGCACACCGAACTTGCCGCCGAAACCGATGGTGTAGTCTGTAAATACAACGATATTATTTACTACATAAGAATTGACGCACAATATTCACGTATGTTAATCTATGTGGGCTTCTAAACACGTGTGCCAAATTTCATAAGGGTATATATGTTTGTCTGTCCACGCATTTCTCCGAAACTACTTATCGGATCGTGATCATTCTTTTTGTGTTGGATCGACTATCTCTCAACTTAGGGCAAAGTGCAAGTTTCATCAAAATCGGTGCAGCAGTTTTCAAGATATGGAGCATACAACAGAATTCTTTAGCGACAAAATGCACGAATGTGTAAATTGAGTTATTATGGGTATTTTGTCAATCCTTTAGGTACCGTGCCGGTACTATAGAAATTGTTTTTTTTTTTGTGATGGTTTTTTAAATCTAAAAAGGGAGAAATACAAACTGTTTTTTTCCCATCTATGTTGGGGTCAGCTGCCAGTCTAACCGGATTTAGCTGAGTAGGTACCAGTATTTTACATGGAGCTACTGCCAATCTGACTGCCACAACCCAGTAACTGGGTATGACCCTTAGGCAAGACTGGTGTCAGGCTTCTGACTATCCATAACCACTGTCAAAGATGTCAAATGACAGCCGGGACTAACGGCGTTGTGCCGGCGCTTACTGACGTTATGGCACGGCAAAGGATTTTTCGTGGACATATGATTTTCAACCTTATTTCAATATTTTAAGCGTTGAAATTCCTTTATTTCTGCAGCGGCAGAATGATTTGCTATGCTGAAAAGTGCGGTGCGGGGCCGCGGCAAGGTCGTAAATCATTTGTCCACGAAAAAAGCCTTTGCCGTGCCATGCAGTCAGTCAGTGTGCCCTTAATG
Organism: Anorthoa munda; assembly: GCA_945859665.1. NCBI lineage: Eukaryota > Metazoa > Arthropoda > Insecta > Lepidoptera > Noctuidae > Anorthoa > Anorthoa munda. The sequence goes on along the minus strand of OX243916.1, from coordinate 2,590,721 downwards.
TGCTTTCCGAGGCACGGAGCACAGTTTTGTATAGAGACTCATCATCAGCCGTTTTAATGTGTCCACTACTGGGAGACAGGCCTCCTCTCTGTGAGAGAAGTATTTCAGTGCGGGTTGCTGGATGTCACTATGTCTTCGATTTTATGGTTCTAAGACATTTCCTCACGATGTTTTCATTCACCGTTTTTATAAATTATTTACACAAGGTAAACCGCCTGCCTGGGTTCGAAACTACGACACGTAAGTCGGGGCCGTTACCACTGGGAAACCACTGCTCTCTTTCTTCTTCTTTTCGAATCGATGGCACATTTAATTAGATTAGGGCCCAGTAGGCGGCCACGCTTATTGCAGCGTCAGAAGCACTGTACAGGTCTTCCAGGGTGCAAGTGAATGGACAGCCAGGACACTCCAACAAGTGGGACATAGTCTGTACAGGGGTACCACACTCACACCAGGTGTTGGACGAATCAATAATCTTCCATTTTTAACCAACTTACCAAAAAAGGAGGAGGTTCTATGTTCGACATTATGTATGTTTTTTTACACCGATATCTCCGTCAATTGTGGACCGATTTTGAAAATTATTTTTTTGTTTGAAAGGGTATATTCCGAAATTGGTCCCATTTTTATTTGGTGAAGATCTGATGAAGAACTTCGGAGATATACAACAGAACTCTTCAATAAATAACGGCAAATCTCTCGGGATTGCTGCAATCGCATGTCTGTTTATTTTGTATACCATTTCATAATATAACATCACGCCAGTACGCTCGAAAGGGGTATGCAGATCTCTGATTTCACCGGTTATATTCAAGTTTCATGTTATTCGGGTAATCTATTCTGTGGTTATAGGTACTTACTTAACTACTGCCCTATTAGGCAGGTACAACTAAAAAGTGAAAAATTAAAAACCTTTTTTACAAAAAAATACTACCGACTTCCAAATAAGAAAACTAGAAAGTGAAAAATAACTTTATTTTTGGAAGTCGGTGTCCATAACTTAAAAATTTGATACCTACCAAAGACACCGACTTCCAAAAATAAAGTTATTTTTCACTTTCTAGTTTTCTTATTTGGAAGTCGGTAGTATTTTTTTGTAAAAAAGTTTTTGCCAAATTATATTTGCAGCGGCCTACTTGTGTACGTAGCCGATTCAATGCCTTCCATACAGGCCACTGCAATTCATGAACAAGCGGTAGATGTTCCTTGGGCTCAACAAAGTCATGGGGTGGTGGACACTTCTCCAGCCACAACTTTCTCCTCTCCTTATGCGGCCTGTCCTGGATTGCCTGTGTAGTTCGCAGGCAACTCCTACGACTTTTCAGTCTACCCGGAGCGCTCTCTTTTATTGACTATTTCTACTTAATAGTTCATTACAAATGCACGAGTAGAACTCCCGAGTCATAATTTTGTATACTTGTTTTTTTTTTACGAATTATTTTGTGTCTTTTGAGCAGCATAGCACAAAATAATTCGTAAAAAAACTGTATACAATTGAGTTTTTTTTTTCATATTGCAGGTTTATGAAGCAATCCTAGGAGAAAATTATCCCGTTTTTATTTAATCAAAAAATGGAGTGTCATTCTGAACTTCGACAGTTAATTATTTCGACACAGTCTCAATTTCGAAAAACAATACTTCGACTACTCATTGCTTCGACAGAACATATATTCGACTAGCATTAGTTCGACAGATTATACTTCGACAACACACATCTTCGAAAAACACTACTTCGACAGAACCATTCTTCGATATGCACTTGTTCGGCGAATCTCTATTTCGACGGAACATATCTTCGACATAATACTGTTTTGAAATGTGACAATATCGGCGATATATAAAAAATAGAGCGTCGAAACACTCCTCCACATCGCTGTCCAATGGTATTGTGCCCAAAAGACTGGCAACATCCGCCACGATATATGGCAATGCTTATCCTCTGACCAAGGTAAAAGCCAACCTTTGGATCACGCAAAGTGTAAACTAGGCGTTTACGCAGATCTTTGAATAATGGGTGAGCACTCGGACCCCACGGACCATATTTCAACCACTTGAGGATATCTGCAGCCGTAGCGGCAGCGCCAGCACAGTACGACGAGGTAGGAACATGAGATGGCGCAAGAGTATCGTCACAAGTCGCATCCCACACTAAAGGCCTACACATCTTCCATGGAAACAAAGTCCTCGGACTCACGCACCGAGGGTGCGCGAATCAGACTCGCATTTGACCGGCCTTTTTGACTCCTACAGGCTCGAATAACCCAGCCTGAAATCGGATAGCCTGATTTTCGGGCGAGAACTTCGCGCATGCAAAAACTAATAGGCAAGAAGGTATTGTAGTCAGAAATATGTTATTCGGCAATAAATGTATTGGGGCCTCGTTATCCTAATGTGTCCAGGGCCTCCAATAGGTTAAAGACGGCCCAGCCTCATCAGTTTTGTTTTCTTTCTTTTAGATTGATCACTGGCTGCCTACAACTTTTTGATAGCATCATATAAAGCTAAATTCAATTATTATTGTCACATTTCAGAGCAGTATTATGTCGAAGATATGTTCTGTCGAAATAGAGATCCGCCGAACAAGTGCATATCGAAGAAGGGTTCTGTCGAAGTAGTGTTTTTCGAAGATGTGTGTTGTCGAAGTATAATCAATCGAACTAATGCTAGTCGAATATATGTTCTGTCGAAGCAAAGAGTAGTCGAAGTATTGTTTTTCGAAATTGAGACTGTGTCGAAATAATTAACTGTCGAAGTTCAGGATGACACTCCAAAAAATGATAACAGTATTGAGTAGAAATAGTAAAAAAAAATTTTTAGGGTCTATAAAACGCTGTGCTATCTATATAATACGCGGAGTCTCGCTATGTAAAGATGGTCACCCATCCACGGATCGACCTCGGCAAGTGTTGCTTAACCTTGAAAATCGACCCGTTCGACTATTATTATTTAGCCACAAGCTCCTCTCACACTGACTGAGTGAACCGTACGGATCCGAAATTGGTCGTATAATCGATCTCGAAAGTATTGCAATAGCACTATTGAAAACAATTACCAGCAATTAAAAACTTTAATAAAGTTGCAAATAATTATTACAAAGACAATTAGACTTATTCGATTTTTGACACGCAAGTGATATTCAGGCTTGAACCTCACTACCAATGTGACTTTTTACAAGCTTTTATTTAACTTGCAATGGGAACCGATCACATTTCCGAATATTTTTTGGCCGAATTTCATTTTACCGAAAACTATTGACCGACGTCCCTTTTGCCATATGCATTATTTGACATATTTTCAGATCATCGAAGTATCATGTGGCATATGTATTATTTTACCGAACTGCTTTTGGCCGAAGCCTCTTTTGAACTTTTTTCATTTGCCATATTTTCACCAAACCGAAACAACATTTTAGGGAATATTATTTAGTCACAATTTAAAATTGCAATAGTGTCATAAAAAGTCAATATGTTGCTACAAAATTTAGTGACAGAAACGAATCGCTGCAAAATCGACTTCACGCAGTCTTGTCTGTGTTTACGTATTTATTTCGAATTTTCATGCAAATATGATTTATTAATAGCTGTCATGCATTAGACATTTTTATTAATCAATTATTTTAAAGTATTTGACTAAGAGCGAGCGAAGCGAGCTCGGGAATTTAGGGCATCCCGACACGGATAGGTTAGGTTCGAAGGGGATGACCTCCTTCGTGTTAGGTTACTTTAGACCCTGCAGACAGAAATAGGAGCCCCGCGGAGCGGGGCTCCGTCGACATTTTTTTCTCAAGTCCCTGTTTTAAACATTTGTATTCGGCAACTGTTTCTGTCGCACTTAGTATTTTGATATGCGTTTAAAAATAAATATTTCGAAAATAGGTTATTTCGGCTAAGTGTAACTTCGGTAAAAAGTTTTTCGATCAAGTGAAACGTTGGAGTAACGATAAAAATCGAATTGATAATAGGTCAACTGAGACGGTGGCAGACGTGACTTCGATGAAGTAAAAAAAAACGAAACGATAATAGATGAAAAGTTTTAGGTGAAATGAAATTCGATCAAATGTTGTTCGAACTTATGATAGGTAACCACTTGCAATGTATGTATGTATACAATGTATGTGCGTCCGAGTCAAATCTTGCAACTGAATTTTAAAGCAGTTATCCTTCACTGTTTAAGATGAAATTTTGCATTCACGTTTACTTTGGATGACAATGCAAGTGACTTCATTCTAAATCCAATATGGCGGACGGCCCAAGATGGCGCACTTGTTATTTTTTTTGCACTGCCATGATATGGGTATCAAATGAAAGGGTTTGCTTAGAAGAATACGAAAAAAAATTGTTTTGAAAAAGTTTTTCAATGATTAATTTATTCAATTCATATGAACTTTCTTAATTTATCTGAGATATCGGTGACATCTGTGAAGGAAAACATTATGACGAAAACAGGACTTATAAATTAACCTTTAAAGGTAAATAAGATAAGTCCATCTGTCAGACCGACGTGTACAGATACAGACTTAAGTACCGACGTGTGGTCTGACAGACCACACGCGATCTTAAAACAATCAAAACTTATTTATGTTTGTACCTTCTCTATATGAGGCCTTTGCCCAGTAGGACAGTTATCATAATCATCATCATCGTCATCATATCAGCCGAAAGACGTCCACTGCTGGACATAGGCCTCCCCCAAGCGTCGCCACATTGACCGATCTCGTGCGTCTGGCAACCAACGGATCCCCGCAACCTTCGCCAAGTCATCGGTCCACCTGGTGGGAGGCCTTCCAACGCAACGTCTTCCGGTTCGCGGTCGCCACTCCAGATCCTTTCTGCCCCATCGGCCATCCGTTCTGCGAGTCATGTGCCCTGCCCACTTCCACTTAAGTTTGGCAATTCTTCGGGCTATGTCGGTAACCCTGGTTCTCTTGCGGATCTCTACATTTCTGATTCGATCACGCAAGGAAACGCCGAGCATAGCCCTCTCCATTGCCCTTTGAGTGACTGTAAGCTTTCTGATGAGGCCCATTGTAAGCGACCACTTCTCAGAGCCATAAGTCATCACAGGCAACACACACTGGTCATAGACTTTCGTCTTGAGACACTGTGGTAAGTTGGACGAGAAGATACCGCGCAACTTCCCGAACGCTGGCCAACCGAGTCGGATTCGACGGTAGGTAGGTATGGTAGGACAGTTATATGCCGGTATTATAGCGAGATATTTAAATAGCACATACCCTTCTGTGACTGATGATGCTGGGCGTCTTCCCTGTGGTCCCAGCCTACAGCCGAGGCATCTTTCCTGTCGGCTTGCACTCCAAACTTGCCGCCAAAGCCGTGCGAGTAATCTTTCTGAGAGGAATGCTTCTCTACTTGTTCTTTGTGTTCCCAGCCGGCAGCGCTCTGAGAAAGGAAGAAAGTATGTGTGTTAAATACCGAACACTAAAATGGTACTCAGTACTTAAGTGTGAACTAACGAGTATACGAGCAGGTTTGTAGGTTTAAATAAAACTACCGAACTGTATACTGAACTAAGTAAGTAAGTATATTTTGCTCAAATTCACAAGACCCTATATCAAATCGACAAACAATCTCCCTTGCGACTTCTATTACGACGCCAACGCCATCTAGTTGCGTCATTGTAAAACTTAAAAGTAAACAATATTTTGGTTGACCTAATGAGCGGCTGTTGATCATTAACATACCGCCCACCAAGGACATTAATGACGGAATGTCCTTTTTGAACTAAATTATAGGTTTGAATTTGTAGCAAACAATTTAATCCTCAAGTTTGATCTAAAATCATAAACATACAATTTGATATATTGATTTAACTTAAAACTATAGTTACTTATTCCTATAACTATAGTAACTCAGTCTTATAACCGATTTAAAATATAAAATCCTTTAACAAGATAAAACTTACATACTATGGTAAACTTAAAGTAAATTACAAACATTAAGTTACACTTGCCGGAAAATAAATGGCTAAAGTGTATAGTACAATTGTAAAAATTTTATTGTGTAAATACATCTAAACAATAATAATAGTTCTTGTAAAATGTAAACAATGTAAAATAAAGCATAACATGGATAAAACATCTTGTATAAATAAAAGTTTGTAAAAGTTGACCTTACATAAAAATATAATAATTTCATTGATCTGTTACCGGTAACATACAAGTTAGGTAGGATGTTGTTCTCTGAATGATAGTACACTTAGTGCGCTATGTGACCACACGGGTGATATTATCATCACTGGGATGTTTATCTATTTTGTATAATGTTTTTTGTCCTATTATGTTGTTTTCGTTTGTTCTAGTTGACCTAATTTGCCCTATTTGACCTAATTTGACCTATTTGACCGTTTTGACCTATTTGACCTATTTGACCTATTTGACCTATTTTTTCTTAATTTCGCATTTGAATGCCTATGATCAGTCTATGGCTACAAATGTTTTTGGCATATGACTGTTATTGACCTGGTGACCTGAACCTCTTTTTGGTTCTATGCACTCAAACGCGCGGAAACGTTGTTCCAAAAATAACTTAAATTGATCTACGGTAGGAAAATCATTTCTGGAAACGTTACTACTGACACCTAATTCCCATTGCTTACGCGTTTCAGGATCTAATTTAAAAGTCATGATGTGTATGATAATAACATCCCATGTACTCACATTTACATCTAACTTTTCTAATGCAGTTAAACAGTCACTAGTGGTGTCTGAAATCTCCTTTAGTGATGTCGCCGATTCAATCTGCATACGTTTCACACCAAATAACCTTTTCAAAACACAGTTGGCGAGATATCTTTTATTGCTGTATCGATTGTCTAACAGATCCCAGCATTTACTGTAATTTGAATCGGCTATCGGAGTATTCCGTATCAATTGCTCAGCTTCACCAGTTAGATGGCTTTTTAAATAATGCAGTTTTTGCACGTTATCTAACGAATCATTTTTATGTACTAGCGATACAAAAAGATCATGAAATGTTGTCCATTCTTCATAACTGCCAGAAAATACCGGAATAGCTATTTTTGGCAATTTTACCTGTGAGTGGACAGACTTAAACGCACCACTAGAAGAACCATCCTCATGTAGTACTGGTTCACTTACAACTCTAATTTTATTTAGCATTGTTTTCATTAAAGTCTTATAAGTAAAATAAGTGTCCTCGGTTATATCATATATTTCAACAACCTTTTGCTCAACCTCATCAAATTTATGATTTTGATAGATGTTATTATTGGCATTTTGAAACGATTTCCAATCTTTTTCTAATGATTCTAATCTAGTTTCTATATATTCTATAGTTAATCTGTCTTGAGGAATACATTTAAATTTTGATAATCCCCTGATAATGATATTTTGAAACCCTTTTAACAAGTTGATTAATCCCTCCATATTTCTAACACGTAAATTAAAACCGATTCAAAAGTGTATGAATGTTAATTCTAAATCTGTATGATACTCAATAAAATCGAATAAAAATTTAATAAGTTCAGTAAATAAATTAAACTAATGATAACATTGTATAAAAACAATGTTTATACTAAAATAAGTCAACTTATTCAATTAAAATATAAATCCAATCTGACCAAAATATTCTAAGTTTCAATAAACTGCTCAAAATTTTATAAGTGTTTGGAACCACTTAATATCTGGCCGAAATCGGGCATAGGTTTCCCGTTCCGTCGTTTTTTATGAAATTATTCTAAGTTCTAGACTAACATGCACAAATAAATACAATTCTCTAAAAAACTAAACGTAAAATTTTCTAAGTCTAAAATCTACTTAAAAATAATTATTCAAAGTCCAAAATTCTTCTAAAAACTTCCAAGTTAAATTGTCTAAATAAATAAAGTCCAAAATGGCTTATCACAACTGTCTTTGTTTATATAGTAAAATGTACTCACAATTTTCACTTCACTCACACAACACAATGATGGTGTATTTGGCGCACTCTGGTGGCGAGTGGCAACACGCCGAACTTTGGATGTGACGTCAGTCCTCTGAAGTCACGTTGAACTGGGTGCGTGACGTCTTTATGACGACACGTTGAACTGGGTGTGTGACGACACGTGGAGCTACGCGAGGATGACGACCAGTCACCTCACTTAAGAACTGGACGCAAGTGGACTCTTTGACGTCACTTTTTCGCTGGCTGCTTACCCCGTCTACAACACTGGACGAAGCTATCGCTGCCGATGCGGGGAACCGTGTACTTTGCCGCAGCGATCCACTGCGAGTATCACGGACGAACTCACAAAAAACCGAAAAATATCGGGCTCGATGGACCAATGTTAAATACCGAACACTAAAATGGTACTCAGTACTTAAGTGTGAACTAACGAGTATACGAGCAGGTTTGTAGGTTTAAATAAAACTACCGAACTGTATACTGAACTAAGTAAGTAAGTATATTTTGCTCAAATTCACAAGACCCTATATCAAATCGACAAACAATCTCCCTTGCGACTTCTATTACGACGCCAACGCGATCTAGTTGCGTCATTGTAAAACTTAAAAGTAAACAATATTTTGGTTGACCTAATGAGCGGCTGTTGATCATTAACAATGTGAGAGTGGTTTATTTATTTGTACCTCAACATATTGGTTTTCCAAGACCCTATGCGTAGTCGGTCTGTTAGACGTGCTTCTCCATCTTGTGACCACTATCATTTAGATATGTGTCTCTCTAACCTTGTCCACACTGACGGTCTGTGAGACGAGCTTCTCCACCTTGTGACACTATCATTTAGATATAATTATGTCTCTCTCACCTTGTCCACCCTGACGGTCTGTGAGACGTGCTTCTCCATCTTGTAACCACTATTATCCTACTTCTTCGTCTTTTCGTGTGAGGTGTGGCCACCTCTAGTGTCAGTGTTAATTAAGCCGCCTCTGGGAAACCCCACAGGCCTCTGATTATCCTACTAATATTATAAATGCGAAAGTTTGGATGTATGTTTCTTACTCAATCACGACACTTGAAAGGATCTGGATGAAATTTGTCTCAGATAGTCTGGCAAAGCACATAGGTTTAATATCCCGATTAACTAGATATAATGATGCCTAGGGATAATAGAACATTTTTACGTGAGCGAAGCCGTGGGCGGAAGCTAGTTTAGACACATATCTCTCTCACCTTGTCCATCCTGTCGCCATACTTGTCGCCGAAGCCCTGCGCGTATTCGGTCTATGAGACGTGCTTCTCCACCTTGTGACCACTATCATTAAGATATAAATGTCTCTCTCACCTTGTGCATCCTGTCGGTCTGTGAGACGAGCTTCTTTTTTGCCCACTCTGTATGTCTCACTCACCTTGACCACCCTGTCGGTCTGTGAGACGTGCTTCTCCACCTTGTCATTTAGATATATTATTTCTCTCTCACCTTGTCCACCCTGTCGGTCTGCACGCCGTACTTTCCGCCAAAGCCCTGCGCGTAGTCGGTCTGTGAGACGTGCTTCTCCACTTTAGCGACGTAGTCGTGGCCTACGGCGGATTTGTCCATACGGTCCGCCTGGACGCCATATTTGCCGCCGAAACCTGAGTGGAGTAAATAGTTGGTGTAATAATAAAAAAAGTTAATTAAAAAAATCAAAAAACCCGACTGCTTAAAAAGCAAACTAAAAAGACGTAAACAAGAAGAAAATTATGCTGTGCAGTCGGAGGATATACATATTCACGAGCTGGCGGATCAAAACCAGATGTATCCTCCGACTGCACAGCATAATTTTCTTCTTGTTTACATCTTTTTAGTTTGCTTTTTAAGCAGTCGGGTTTTTTGATTTTTTTAATTAACTTTTTTTATTTACAACTTTTTAGTTATTTTTTTTTTTTTTAATTAGGTACATTTAAACATATAAGTGTTATATATTTTTGAAATCGCCTCTTAAAATCCTTTATTTTGATACCCCACACGACGGGTTCGGAAGAAAAAAATTTTTTCCGCCATTTTTGTTTTTTCCAATTTTAATGTAGCCAGTGACACTCGCAGGATTAAGACGAATCGATTGACGTAAGAATCATCAAAATCGGCCAACGCGTTTGGTCTCTAGAACGCCACATAGGAACAAACATACATACATACATACATAGACTGATAAACACATTACCCTCCTTCGGCAGTCGGGTAAAAAAGAAAACCCGAAAGTTATCAAATAAAATTTTAATAAAAGTACTACACTGTGTTTTGCAAGATAAATGAGTTACTGCCTACGGCCCGGTTATTAAAACTCATTGTATTTAATCTATTGTCCCAAATAATTTTATTTGTCTTTTTTTCTAAGATTTTGGGATTTTATATTGCTTTCGGAAACCACGGCGAGCAAAAAAACTTGTTTTCACTAAAAAAATATTTCCTGGTTAAAGAAAAATAACATATTTATGTGACACTTAATACAACTTACAATGTAGGTAGGTACAACTACAAAAAATAAAAATAAAATAAATTAAAAACAATCTGCGTGGTGGATTACGGCCCATTCCCTCTCTCACAGAGAAGAGGCCTGTGTCCCAACAATGGGAACATTAAGAGGCTGGGATGCAGATGATGATTAAAAAAATCCAAAAGACCCGACTGCTTAAAAAGCGAACTAAAAAGATGTAAACAAGAAGAAAATCATGCTGTGCAGTCGAAGGATATATATTCGCGAGCTACCTGACCAAAACCAGATGGATGGTATTAACTTTTTTATTTATAACCTTTTAGTATTTTTTTTTAATATTTAGGAACATTTAAACATATAAGTGTTATATATTTTTGAAATCGCCTCTTAAAACCCTTCATTTTGATACTCCACACCATGGATTTGGAAGAACTAAAAAATTTTTGTCCCTCACAATATGGCGCCCAAAAGCCGCCATTATTCTATTTTCCAATTTTAATGCAGTCAGTGACACTTGCAGGTTTAAGACAAATCGATTGACGTATGAATCATCAAAATCGGCCAACGCGTTTGGTCTCTAGAACGCCACATAGGAACAAACATACATACATACATACATACTTACATAGACTGATAAACACATTACCCTCCTTCGGCAGTCGGTTAAAAATTTAAAACAGTATCATTGTGGTGTGTGGTAACGTTAAAGGTCTATCCACACATATCAGGGCCGTGCCAGGGACGTGGACGGACCGTGCCCCGTCAGGGGCTCAAAAAATATCGTTGTGTACATTTTATATGAACTCGTTCACACACGTCCGTGCACGGGCCAGTGACGAAGCTTCAATGATTGGGCACGGCCCTGATATGTGTGGATAGACCTTAAAGCAACTCCCTCACGTACTTGAATTTAATTATGGTTCTTTTGGATAATAGTGGGTCATTTACCTACCATGTTTTATTTTTTTTATCCAAGAAAGATATCTTAGGAGATAAAAAAGAAAGTCATGATCGTTACCTTGTGCATAATCTTTCTGTGAGACGTGTTTCTCTGTCTTCCCGACATAGTCATGTCCGACTGCCGACTTGTCCATACGATCCTGTTGCACACCGAATTTGCCTCCATAGCTGTTGAAATAATAAGGTCATATGAGTTATAATGCGGATTCATTGTAAAACCTGATCAACCTGCATTAAGATTGCTTTTTAAATAATATAAAAAAAAATAGTGGTATTTTACTTATAACTTGGTGGTGTTTACAACAAACGATGAAAACTTACGAACAACGAAGTTAGAAATAATACGAACCCAAATGAAGATTTAGGTCCATCCTCATATTGCTTCTTTTTTGACTGCGAATCTGCTTCAAATACTTCTTCTCTCAGCTTCGCCATGCTGAAAATAAAGGGACGTTTAAAATTATCTTTCTCATAGTAGAAAGAATAAATCAAATATTATTAACTTTAATGAGTCAGATAGACATAGTTAGATGATAATAAATATTCGCTACCAGGGTGTGGGTTGCAGGCGACAGACTCAGAGTCTTGCCTGAATGCGCCCACCTTGCTAGTGCATTGGTTCCCAACCTGTGGTCCGTAGACAAATGGTTGGGAAGTAAGAGGTAAGAGCTAAAAAATGGTCCGCGAAAGGATTCATCTTAAAAACCGGCCAAGTGCGAGTCGGACACGCACACGAAGGGTTCCGTACCATTATCGCAAAACACTGCATAAAAATCAAGTTTGTTGTATGGGAGCCCCCCTTAATTTATTTTATTTTAATTTATTAATTATTATTTTTTGAAGTAAATATACAATTAACATTTTGTGAATATTTCAAGCGTCTACCTGTTGCCGTTATTAATATCGAGCAAAAAACGGCAAAAATATCACGTTTGTTGTATGGGAGCCCCCCTTTAATATTTACTTTATACTGTTTTTAGTATTTGTTGTTATAGCGGCAACAGAAATACATCATTTGTGAAAATTTCAACTGTCTAGCTATCACGGTTCATGTGATACAGCCTGGAGACTGACGGACAGACAGACAGACAGACAGACAGACAGACAGACAGACAGACAGACAGACAGACAGACAGACAGACGGATCGCGAAGTCTTAGTAATAGGGTCCCGTTTTTACCCTTTGGGTACGGAACCCTAAAAAATATCATTGATGCAAACTAATTGTAAGTATTTGTAAGTTTCTATCAGAAATTTTGTGTTTTATAAGAATTGTTAAAAGTTTTGAATTTAGATATGTCCCAGATCAAATGAAGCTTGGGAAACACTGCTCTAGAGGAATTGCGGCCATCTGAGGCTTCAGATGTTGACGGGGTGAGGGGTCCATATAAATTGAAGCATGCCAACACCTGGCCGAGGCAGCGTGATGAAACGCAAGCAGCGTCCCAAATAAAGGTAGCTGAAGAACACCGAGTAGTTTTAGTCAGTAAGAGTCTGATAGACCCCTCAGCCCGCCCCAAGATAGAAGACATCCGTGAAGATTTTACAAGCTTTTATTTAACTTGCAATGTATATACGTAATTGTGTTCGAGTCAAATCTTGCAACTCAATTTTAAAGCAGTTATCCTCCACAGATTAAGATAAAATTTTGCATACACGTTTAGTTTGGATAACAATGCATGGTTAGCTAAGTGACGTCATTCTAAATCCAATATGGCGGACGGCCCAAGATGGCGAACTAGTTTTTTTTTTTGCGCACTGCTATTATAAACGACAGAACGTCTCGCATATTATTTTAGCATAGGGACATTTCTCACGGTAATTCTGTAAACAGTTATTTAAGGCCTGCCACATGTTTGGACCTTCCAACGGTATATGAATTACGCGAACATTAAGGTCTGTTGTCGGCATTTTACAGTGTTATAAAAATAAGTTAAATTCAATGCTTATTGTCTTCGGAACTGTAAACGAACCCTCATTAATCTAATGGCTAGCGGGCCGCCTTGAACGATCCCAAAGACATTAACGTGGCGTGAAAAAAAGGTTATATCCCGTTGCATTGTCTAGTAGATTTCTCTTCTAAAAATACCACATGGATATTTAAAATAGGATTGACATAGGTGCCATGTGAGTTTTAGATTAAGACTACACTTGTAATATATATAAGAACTAGAGAAAAGGTAGCTAATTAGACAAGATTATGTATGTTTTCATAGCTCATAAGTAGAGTACTTAGAGTAGGTTAGGTTTAAGACTCTTGTATTGACCTTTTACACGTTTTATATTTTTTCCTAGGTAGAATTAAGTATGTAGATTAAAGAAATGTATAATTTGTGTAGATTTAAGTAAGATACGTTTAATAAAATCAGCATTTCTGCGATGCCGGGCCCGAATACCGTTGAGGGAGAAGGGCGCTATTGTTTGCGGCTAACGGTTTTTTGTATAAAAGCCGGACCGCTTGGGAGTTGAGACACAGTCGGTCTCCTGCTCTACAAGGGGTAACAAGTAAGGAATAAATTGAAGATACGAATCAAGATAGTATTTTCATTCCTCCAACAAGACCCCAACAAAACAACACCAATATACAGTCCACTACAGTCTGGTCCCTCGAGCCCGGATAAAGAACGAGAACCCGCGGCAACCAGTCCACTACAGTCTGGTTCTACGAGCAACGGATACAAGAAAGAAGAACCTGCGGCAACCAGGCCCAATACAGTCTGGTCCATCAGATCTGCTGCAACCAGAACCTCCGCGCTGCAGACGAAGTACGAAGACCTGCAGCAAGAGCGAAGAAAGGTACCCGGCTGTCAACGAGCTGCAGACGAAGTAGGAAGATCTGCGGCAAGAACAAAGCTGTACGGAACAGGACCGGTTTCGAACCTAACTGGTCTTGAACCTGACCGGCTTAAACCCAATCGAACCCGACCGGCTCACCGAACCGAGCCGACCGGTTTCACCCGAAGTACCAAACCGAAGAGGTACTAACCCGCCGTGCCAAACCGAACGTGCGGCTATACTCGAGATGGTGTTCACAAGGAGCCAGGGAGACGCAACCGAGATGGAAGAACAGCTACGCATCCAAGAACAGGAAGCGCGACGCGTCCAAGAACAGGAGGCGCGCCGCCAGGAAGCGGAGCTGATCGAACGGGAGCGAAGAAGAAGACTCTCACCGGACCCACCAGCATCACTATTCTCAAGAACAGCACACAACAGCGCAGCGGGGCCTTCCAGTGCTCAGACGACAAACACCGCGATCCCACAGCGAATGACGTCACCGACCAGGACAATGAGGTCGCAACGGTCAACGACAAGCGTCACAACAAGGCTACGGATGGCGGAACTGGAGGCTGCAGAGAAGCTAGCAGCCATCCGGACCCAGCAACTGGCACTGGAAGAAGAGCTAGTCAAGAAGAGACTAGCAGTGGAGGTGTCAGCGATCAACGATGAAGATAGCGTACAAGAGGAACAAGAGCCCTCTCGTCCTCGCGAAGAGCCTCATCGAATGGTGGATGAATGGCTGAGGACGAATCCCCTCAACTCACGGGGGGAGGTGGGACCAAGAGAATCCAAACAGCTACGCTTCACATCTAGAACGAGATCGCCGACCCCCACAAGAGCGAAGGATAGCATCGAGCACTTGGCAGCAACGCTAGAAAAGATGGCCCGACCTAGGCCTAGGCACACGGAGCTACCTACATTCTCCGGAGTGGCCAACGAGTGGCTGCCATTCAAGGCGGCTGTACGAGATTCGACAGACATGTACCAGGTAACAGCAGCCGAGAACGTACAAAGGCTGAGAAGCTGCCTCAAAGGAGAGGCAAGAGACGCCGTGGCCGCCCTTCTACATACGGCCACTGATCCAGGCGTCATTATGAAGACCCTTGAGCAGTGCTTCGGACGACCGGAAGTCATCATCGACCGGGCACTGGACGACCTCAAGAAGCTTCCGAAACCTGGTACATCGGCCATAGAACTCAACAGTTTCGCTGTCAAGCTACAGAACATCATTTGCGTGCTGCAAACAATCGATCGAAGAGGTTACTTGTTCAACCCTTTTATGACCCGGGAAGTACTGGACAAGCTCAGCCCGCATCTCCGATCCCGCTGGTGTGACTACGCCTACGATCAAGAAGGGACAGCGGATCCGGAAATCGTCGTGATGTCACGGTTTCTAATGCGAGAGGCGGACCGAGCGTTACGATATACGTACGCTCCGTCTACAAGCGCCGCCGCACCGAGAAAGGAAACTAGACCCATCGTGACACTCAAGAAGAAGGCGAGCGTGTTCGCTGCGACAGAGGAAAGGGAAGAAGAAAAGGACAAGTGCCCCAAGTGCGAGCAAACCCACGTGTTGACGCGGTGTCCGCAGTACAAGGCGCTCACGGTAGAGCAGCGATGGAGCTTCCTGAAATCTAATAAGATTTGCTTCAAATGCGCCCAGAAGCAACACAGGCGCATAAGTTGCAAGGCGCAGCTGTGCGGCGTCGATCAATGTCGCCGCCCGCATCATGCGACGCTCCATCAAGCGGTACGCGAAGCGCAGACCAAAGACACGGGGAAGGCTGACCCACCGAAGGAGGAAGCGGTCCTGTCCGTGGCTACCCGACCCGCTACCGGGCCACGAGCAGTCTTGCTCAAGATGTGCCCTGTCATCGTGTCCGGACCACGGGGGGAGGTCAAGACCTACGCGCTCCTAGACGAAGGGGCCACGATCACCCTAGTGGACGAAGCACTGGCAGCAAGCGTCGGGGCAGAAGGGCCATCAAGGCCGCTCCACCTGAGCGGGGTTAACATGTCGCAGCGAGATATGGGCAGCCAAGTAGTGAACATCGACGTGAAGGGACTGAAGAGTGAAGAGAGCTACAAGGTACGAGCGAGGACCATGAAGGATCTCCGGCTTCACCAACAGTCTGTTCCCGACACGCTGCTGGACTACGAGCACCTGAGGGACCTGACACCAGAAGAGGTGTGCTACGAACTGGCGCGCCCCGGGCTTCTAGTGGGTACAGACCACTGGGAGTGCATAGTGTCCCGCGAGCTCCGAACCGGCGGCCCTAACCAACCGGCCGCATCAAGAACGCAACTAGGATGGGTGGTGCACGGAACCGCACCACGCAGGACCATCATAAAAGAAGGGAACGTGTTGCATGTGTATGAACCCGACCGAACCACGGGTGCATGCAGCCAGGAACTCCACGACTTAGTCGAAGCCCACTTCAGGATCGACGCGCTCGGCATACAAGGAAAGCCGAGAGTCAAGGCGAGCGATCAACGAGCCATCGACATAGTCGGGAGGACAATCAGGAAGATTGACACCGGGTACGAGGTTGGGCTGCCATGGCGGCGAGACGAGGTCACTATGCCGCCCAGCTACAATCAAGCGTTCCGCCGGCTGAAGAAGATCGAGCAGAAGATGGACGCCGATCCACAGTTCGCGGCTGAGTACTCCAAGCAGGTTAACAACCTATTGGACAAGGGGTACGCGACGCCATGCGACGGGTCGGAGCGAGCGAGTGCCATCTGTTGGTATCTGCCACATTTCGCCGTGCAGAACCCGAACAAGCCGGGCAAACATAGGCTAGTGTTCGACGCAGCAGCGAAGAGCAACGGCGTCTGCCTAAACAACGAACTGTTGGAGGGACCCGACCTACTGCTGTCGCTACCAGGAATCCTGTTTAGGTTCCGAGAGAAGGCGGTAGCGATTACAGCAGACGTGCAGGAGATGTTCCTGAGGATCAGGATAAGGCCGGAGGACCAACCAGCGCAACAGTTCCTGTGGAGAGGTGACGACCGACAAGAGCCTCCGAGGAAATACAAGATGACCAGTATGATATTCGGCGCCGCGAGCTCCCCGTACATGGCCCATTACGTACGCAACTACAACGCAGATGTACATGGGCAGGAGTACCCGCGGGCGCTGGAGGCCATCAAAGGAAGTCATTACATGGACGATTTGGTGGCCAGCTATGAAGACGCCGAAGAAGCACGGAAGGCAGTCGAGGAAATGAGGGCAGTGCACGCGCACGCAGGGTTCACGCTGAGAGGTTGGAGCTCCAGCGACAAGACGGTGCTATGTGACGTGCCCACCGAGCTACACGCCACCTCTCCTACCCAATTAGGGGGTGAGCAGCCTGAGAGCAAGATCCTGGGGCTGCATTGGGACGCGGAGCGCGATGAGCTGGGGTTCAACACATCTATGAACCGAGTCCCGGCTGAAGTACGATCGAGAACGCGCGCCCCAACTAAGCGTGAAGCCCTCAGCGCCGTGATGTCCATATACGACCCGCTTGGGTTGCTGAGCCACTACACAATACGATCGAAGATCATACTGCAGAGCTTGTGGCGCCTTCAGACGACGTGGGACGAACAAATCCCCGAGGAAGAGAACGAGCTCTTCTCCTCCTGGCTCGCTCGCCTGACCGAACTCGCTCACCTGCGACTACCGCGCTGTTACGTGACGCAAAAGTATGAACGCGTCGACTTACACGTACTGTGCGACGCCAGCGAGCAAGCCTACGCAGCCGTGGCCTATTGGCGAATAAGAAACGTCGATGGGAGCCTGAAAGTCGTGTTGGTGGCCGCCAAAGCTAAGGTGGCGCCTCGTCGGGCGCAAACTATACCGCGCCTGGAGCTACAAGCCGCAGTGATCGGGGCGAGACTCGCCGAGACGATAAGGAAGGAGCACCGAGTCGACATCGGCCAGACGACCTACTGGACCGATTCATCTACCGTGGTGCACTGGATCCATCACGACGTGCGACGCTACACGCCATTCGTCGCGCATCGGCTGGGAGAGATCGCTGAATTGACCCAGAAAGAAGAGTGGCGTTGGCTGCCTACTGAGTGCAACGTAGCGGACGACGCCACTCGACTTGTCGACACGCCCATCTGCGCCACGGATAGATGGTTTCAAGGGCCGGACTTCTTGCTCCTGCCAGAAGAGCAGTGGCCCACGACGTCGACGGATGAACCAGAGGACGAGGAGGTCCTTCACACGAGTGAAGAAACGGAGCGAGACAGCTGGCTACCGAACCCGGCCCGCTTCTCAAAATATGAAGTATTGGTGAGAGCCGCCGCTCGAGCGATCGCTTTCACTGATATCTGCAGACGAAGAGCAACAAGGATGGAGTATCATCATATCCAGCGCGCCGAGACTGAACTAATCAAACAAGCACAAGAGGACAGCTTCGGGGAAGATATGAAGAAGATACGGTCTGCTCGCCCGCTCACGAGGGCGAGTCGATTGTACAGGCTGGATCCAGTGCTGGAAGACGGTGTCCTAAGGGTGAGGGGCCGGATCGAGGCCTCTCCCGCACCGACGGAGATGAAGCGGCCTATTATACTCGACGGCCGCCATCAGCTGACTAAGCTTCTTGTGCTGCGGGAGCACTGCGCTGCAGGCCACGCCAATAGAGAGCGTGTGACGAACGACCTACGACAGCGGTACTGGGTCATTCACTTGCGACCCACGGTACGCGCTGTCGAGAGGAGCTGCGCCTTCTGCAAAACGAGGCGGGTGACACCGCAAACCCCAGCTACAGGAGACCTGCCACACGCCCGCCTTGACCCTTTTCACCGCCCGTTCACCAACTGTGGGGTGGACTATTTCGGGCCAATAATGGTCAAGGTAGGACGCCGCCGAGAGAAGAGGTGGGGCGCACTCTTTACGTGTCTCACCTCCCGCGCCGTGCACATCGAGCTTGTCGCTTCACTCTCCACCGACTCAGCAATCATGGCGCTGAGACGAATGGCCGCGCGCAGGGGCTGGCCGAGCGTGATGTACTCCGACAACGCGACTAACTTCCGCGGGGCCGACCAGGAGCTACGCCATGCCTACGCCGAGTGGATGCCTGTCCTGCGAGATGAGGGGCTACTGCATCGCTTGGAGTGGCGCTTCATCCCTCCCGGCGCGCCCAACCAAGGTGGTGCGTGGGAACGTATGGTGCGCTCCGTGAAGACGGCACTCAGCGTGACCCTGCGAGAGAAGGCGCCGGCGGAAGAAGTACTGAGGACTCTGCTCTCTGAGGCTGAGTTTTCAATCAATGCGCGACCGCTGACACACGTTAGTGTGGATCCCAGCGACCCCGAGGCCCTAACCCCCAACCACTTCTTGTTGGGGTCGTCCCAGGGGCTGCCGACGACAGGACCCTGCGAAGAGGACGACCGGAGGACTTGGCGAGCTAGTCAGGCGCTCGCTGACCACTTCTGGCGACGATGGCTACGCGAGTACCTGCCCACGTTGGTACCTCGCGGCGAGCCACAGAACAACGTACGACCCATGCAAGCCGGCGACGTGGTCCTCGTGGTCGACAACACACTGCCACGGAACACGTGGCCGATGGGAATCGTCGAGCGCACGCATCGCGGACCGGATGGCGGCGTTAGAGTCGTCGAGGTGCGCACCAGGACCGGCACCTTCCGACGCCCCGTGAGCAAGCTCGTCGTCGTGTCAACGAAGGAGGCTACGCGAGCTGCGCCGGGGGGAGAACTATAAACGACAGAACGTCTCGCATATTATTTTAGCATAGGGACATTTCTCACGGTAATTCTGTAAACAGTTATTTAAGGCCTGCCACATGTTTGGACCTTCCAACGGTATATGAATTACGCGAACATTAAGGTCTGTTGTCGGCATTTTACAGTGTTATAAAAATAAGTTAAATTCAATGCTTATTGTCTTCGGAACTGTAAACGAACCCTCATTAATCTAATGGCTAGCGGGCCGCCTTGAACGATCCCAAAGACATTAACGTGGCGTGAAAAAAAGGTTATATCCCGTTGCATTGTCTAGTAGATTTCTCTTCTAAAAATACCACATGGATATTTAAAATAGGATTGACATAGGTGCCATGTGAGTTTTAGATTAAGACTACACTTGTAATATATATAAGAACTAGAGAAAAGGTAGCTAATTAGACAAGATTATGTATGTTTTCATAGCTCATAAGTAGAGTACTTAGAGTAGGTTAGGTTTAAGACTCTTGTATTGACCTTTTACACGTTTTATATTTTTTCCTAGGTAGAATTAAGTATGTAGATTAAAGAAATGTATAATTTGTGTAGATTTAAGTAAGATACGTTTAATAAAATCAGCATTTCTGCGATGCCGGGCCCGAATACCGTTGAGGGAGAAGGGCGCTATTGTTTGCGGCTAACGGTTTTTTGTATAAAAGCCGGACCGCTTGGGAGTTGAGACACAGTCGGTCTCCTGCTCTACAAGGGGTAACAAGTAAGGAATAAATTGAAGATACGAATCAAGATAGTATTTTCATTCCTCCAACAAGACCCCAACAAAACAACACCAATATACAGTCCACTACAGCTATGATATGGGTATCAAATGAAAGGGTAAGTATGCTGAGAAGAATACGAAAAAAATAAGTTAAATAAAAAAAAAAAACGTTTTTTTTTTTTTTTAACGTATTCGCGAGCTGGCTGACCGAAACCATAGTATCCTCCGACTGCACAGCATGATTATCTTCTTGTTTACGGCTTTTTAGTTCGCTTTTTAAGCAGTCGGGATTTTTGATTTTTTAAATTAACTTTTTTATTTATAACTTTATAGTTATTTTTTTTAGATTTAGGTACAATTAAACATATAAGTGTCATTTATTTTTGAAATCACCTCTTAAAACCCTTTATTTTAATACCCCACATGATGGGTTCGGAAGTAAAAAAAACTATTGTCCCCCACAATATAGCGCCCAAAATCCGCCATTTATCTATTTTCCAATTTTAATGTAGCCAGTGACACTCGCAGGGTTAAGACGAATCGATTGACGTATAAATCAACAAAGTCGGCCCACGCGTTAGGTCTCTGGAACACCACATAGGAACAAACATACATACATACTTACATACATAGACTGATAAACACATTACCCTCCTTCGGCAGTCGGGTAAAAATAAATGACTGCAGGTAACTGTTGATCGTGGGTTCTTCGGTTTGATTCCAAAGCGTTATTAGTTTTGTCCAATAAGAAATGGTAAACAGTACTTTAGTAGCAGTCCTGACTCAGGATTTTTTTTCGTTTATCTTATCTATCTATTAACCTTTAAACGAACAATTCTTGTATATATGTGTATATACATATATAATCTGAATCTCGGAAACGGCTTCAACGATTTTCATGAAATTTAGCATGCAGGGCCTTTAGGGGGCGATAAATTGATCTGGCTAGGTTTCATTTAGAAAACGTTGTTTTCTCTATTTTCATCCGAGCAGAGCTCGGTCGCCCAGTTACTGTCAATAAACTCGCCTCTATCACAGAGGGCTTTTGAGAGTGGTTACCCAATACGAAGAGTCTGAGAAATATACTACTGCCTTTTTTGCATGATATAACACAGAATAAAATAAATCATATACATGCATTTCTTTTACACAGCATAAAAGAAAATATCGCCCACACGCTTCCCTGTCCCTGTTTAATATCAATTTATTATAATTAGCTTTGTCTGCGCGATACTGCAGGGCATTGGCACCACGTTAGCGCTGATGGCTGGGACGCTTCCTATGCTGAGAGCCCCTTTTTACCCGACTGCGGGAGGGTAATGTTTTTACGCGTTCATCTCAAAATACTTGTTCAAGTTTGGCTCCTCTAGCAGTTAAATAGACCCATACCTAGGTACCGTTACACATATACACCATATCATACTAATTGTTTTGTAATTTTACTTTAAGATTTGTAACCGACTTCGCAAAAAGGAGGTTTCTCAATTAGTAAACCGAATATATTTTTTGTTATGTGTGTTCGTGGATAACTTCGTCGTTTATGAACCAATTTTGATAATTTATTTTTTGTTGGAATTAAGATATCCTAAGGATGGTACCATGACAAGGAAACCAGGATCTAATGATGGCATCCCAGAGAAATCGAGGGAACTCCTCAAATATTATTTACATAAAAATGGCGATTTTGGTATTTTTACCAACAGTGCAGTCATTTGGTGAAATGGAACTGATGAAGAAGACCACAAATGGCCACTGGAACTCCTTAATGCTAATTATGTCACGGGTGTAAGATATATCGAATAGCTAACCGACAATGATGAAGCAAATACTTATAAATATGATCTGATGATGAAGCCGGAAGATAGGCACTGGAACTCCAAAATAAAATAATGGATCCTAGTCGTGTTTGGGCTTATTAGAATCTTCATGAGATTTACTTTGGCTATAAATGATTTTCATGGTATTTGGAGGTGCCTACCAAAACTAAAAAGAGATAAATAAAAAAACGTTTTAACAAAAAAATCAAATAGACTTCCAACGCAAAACACTACAAAGCGAAAAATAACTTTCTTTTCCGAAGTCGGTGTCAAAAAACGGAAAACAATTGGTACCAAAGACACCGACTTCGGAATAGAAAGTTATTTTTCGCTTTGTAGTGTTCTGTTTTGGAAGTCGGTTTTATTTTCTGTTGTTATTTTTTTATTGTTTTCACATATCGATATTGTGTTCCAATTGCTGGGGGGTGGAGTTCTGGTGACCTGTAATTCAGGTTCTCATTACCTATCACAGGCACCAGATTTTCTAGATCATTTGTTTTATTTCGAAGAATTTTTATGTATAGAATACAGATAGTATGATTTGAATATGTAATTAAATGCACACCACAAGGCGTAACAAACCATTGTATTTTAATTAATATTAAAATGAATGAGTAATCAAAACCTTCAGCGTCACTATATAGAGTTTACACTGTAATTAAAATAACAAATGATAATAGAGTCAATAATAAATTAAATTGTTTGATAAAATAAAACACCTCTTTATAAAATGTTTTTACCAATAACATGAAATCTAAAAATAGTTTTTCCTGTGTAAATTCAGTATGGTACGAATTGAGGAAAACATACTTTTGTAATTGAACTGGTTTTGTTTCCTGCAATTCTTGTAATATGCATTGCTATTGAATGTGTTTAAACTCCATTTGAAATAACATTAGACATATTTCCAAATCTTTTTACAGTCCGTTCAACCGATTTTGTGTCCTATCCCGTAACCATAAGGATGACATAAAAAGCATAAACCTGTTACCAAAACCAACTGTTTACTACAGCTACCATTTGTCGTATCACCTACGCAATAGAAGTCAAAATCTGTTGAATGGGCTGTAAAATGGGCTAATTTAAATGTCTAATGTTATCGCAAATGGAGTATAGATGTTTTATGCATTTCTTATTGTTACAACAGTAACAAGTAATTTTCGGTGATTGTTTTTAAATGCATTTCATTATCATCATCATCATATCAGCCGAAAGACGTCCACTGCTGGACATAGGCCTCCCCCGAGCGTCGCCACATTGGCGTGTCGCATCCAGCGAATCCTCGCAACCGTCACCAGGTCATCGGTCCACCTAGTGAGAGGGCTTCCAACGGAACGTCTTCCGGTTCGCAGTCGCCGTTCCAGAACTTTTCTGCCCCATCGGCCATCTGTTCTGCCTTTCAAGCTTGATATTCAATGTGCCTCGGTGATCGCTCCCGGTTTTCACCGAATTGATCACAGAGACATCATTGAACATTTGCTTCTTAGTTGACATGATGAATTCGATCTCGCTTTTAGTTGCACCATCAGGGCACTCCAATCCACTTCCTGTACTCATGCTTTCTGAAGTAAGATTTCATCATGCTTCTCTATAAAACTGGCCAGTAGGTGGTTCCGACGACCACTTGCAGCTCATCCTCGTCTCGTTTGCCCAGTTTCGCGTTGAAGTCCCGCATGACAACGGTGAAGTGAATTTTTAAACCATGCATGGCTCTAGTGATATCCATGGTTTCTACCTCATCGTCGGGGTGTGCCGAGTTCGGGGCGTAGACTTGTATGACCTTCAGAGAATATTTTGGGGATATTCTGAGTATAGTGTACACAACCCAATTTTTTTTTTCTTTTTGAAGTGCTCATGCATACTGCACTACTATTCTAATATTAGTGAGGTGCACTTTGTGGGGGAGGGGATGCAGCCGCTGTTTAACGCCGGTTTTATTTTTATTTCCTGCCATTTTTGTTAAGAGTGAAAGGAGAGGAAAAGGAAGTGAGATGAGATTCCAACCTACAGACACGCAATGAAATGACGCCATCATTGGGGCACTAGTCCGGAGACTGCGGGGACGCCCGAGCCCCCCGGGAGATGTCCATCGGGTCCTCCCATCTGGTCGCTAACCAGCACCATGGTTAATTCCGGGATTTTTCGACAGACAGGGGCCCCCAACTACCTGCGATCGGCCAGCGGCGCACCGTGCCTCGGATCCCGCTACCCTCCGCGACTAGTCTCCCAATACGCACAAAACAGCGCGAGTCAGGCTGGTCAGCATGCAGTGGAACAACTATCTCCACCGAACTCCTCTAGTGGCTACACCGAGTATCGTACCAGAACACGGCTAGGCCGCTTGGCGGTACGTCTTTGCCCGGTGGGTGGTCGCAAGCCTTCGGTCGAAACCTACCACTAGTTAGGGTCACCTGATATAGCACCACCCGGGGACCACGTGTAGGGTAACAACAATAGGAGTAACTCTCCTACGGACGCGGGAGATTCAGCCCCCAAAATTGAATATAATTTGAGGGTTATCGAGTCCTCCCCCTCTCTTCGGACTTCAGATAACCCTGTAATACTCCACCATAACCTGGTCAATTCTGCCGCGAGTTCGGCAATCTTCTTTGGCCGCATGTTATATGTTGCCAGGTCAAGTCGTCGGTGTTTATTGGGATAGCCGTGTCCATTCCGGGGATTCTTCGAGGGTAGATGGGCTGCCGGGCACTTGTGGCCGTTTTTTCATTGTGCTATTCATTTTGGTTATTCATTTATTTTTAAAATATTAACAACATTTGTCCTGCCACTTGTAGCTACCAATCATAGTTGTAAATTTATTAAAATGGTTTATAACATAATAAAGTAAATAAAAACTAGGCACCTATGAAATCTCGTTATGTGCAAAAAAGGCATGAGTTTATGAATGTAGATAATCATTTACATTCATAAACTCATGCCACTTTTCCTTGGGGGTAGGCAGAAACTACAGAATGCCACCTGCTAAGATCCTTACATACTTCTTTTGCTTCACTTACGTTCATACTATATTATAAAGAGAGAGCCCGAATTGTGTGAGTTTGTTTTGACGTATATGGTAATCTCTGGAACCACTACACCTATTTGAAGAAATCTTTCATTATTTGAAAGTATCATTATTCCAGATAGTTATAGGCTATAATTAATTATGACCCAGGCATAGCCGTGGCTGGCCACTACTTCATAAATAAAATAATAAATTCTACTCACTCAATAGCCTCCACATTTCTTCCTCCAGGGCCCCATCTCTGTTCATGCTCTGTGACATCATTCACAAAGTCAGGATCCGTCTCCCAGTCGTCCGCCTCAGCCAGTGCTGGCGGTGCCCTGTCGGTTGATGCTTTCCACATCTGGAATAAAATTCACAATTTTTAATTATAATGACGGTAGTGATTAGGCAGTTGTAAACTGTTGCTTTTTCTTTTTTTTACACACATGGCCTCTTCTATTGTTAGAAATCTTTTGAATTTGGAATCTTGTAAGAAACAAATGCACAACACGATAAAATGAAAATCACGAGATTGGACGAACAAATAAAACCCTGGCACTGGAAGATTATCCTAGAATGCTTTGTGAAGGAACATTTTGCATTTTATATCTTGCCATAATAGGATGTAAACACTGCCTACAAACATTTCCCATAAGTTACAATTTTAATATGATCAGGTTCGGTTCATGTCCATTTCCAGCAAATGAAGGAAAATAACTGCTATATTTTGAAAACTAGGTCTAAGGTTACTGAGACCATTATTTCTATAATAAAAACACATTCATTCATGATAACAAACAAGAGCAATTTCAATAGATGCTTTATTATCTGATGGTAAACAATAATCTATCTTATAACCCCACTCATATGAATTAAGACTTTCAGAACATAGAAATGAGTCACCAAAAGACTTGTTGAAATATAGCTAATGAGAAATCAATGGCTTTTTATTTTATTATATGAGGCAATAAAATTATTGAACAGGCAAGGCTCACTTACCATGTTGAAAATATTGATTAACACGATGATATCACGAATACTAGCTATCTTTTAGAGAACTGAAGTTATCGCATTATCTATTATTATCTTGACGTAACGAAAAGGTTTAGTACTACCTTTAAATAAGCCAATCAATGTTGTGTACATTATTTCACTAATCGAAAACACTTTTTAGAGACCTCTATTCAACATATCTTGAACAATAGACACAAAGTAAGTGAAGCACTATCTAGTTTATCTTTTATTAAGAGAAAATGTATGAAATAGAAAGCACTTTCTTACCTTTTTCAAGCCGGTTTTTCAATTACACGTAAACACACAGTTTCACCCTTTAGTAACACAATATGGACATTCCAACAACAAGGATAATACCTGATTTATGTTAGGGAAAGCTTAATTATGATTCTGGAAATAATTATACCCCTTCAGATGGTATTATTTCGATTTATTTAGCGAAACAAGTAAGTAGGGCGATACCCCGCGATGCGTCACTCGTAAATCGTATTTGACGTTGACACTGACAGCAGCTGTCTTCAGTAATTCTTGGCTTTGAAAAGGTGAAAAATGTTGCAAAGTTATGAATTTAAGAATTAAAAACTTAGCAAAGGGAAGCAACATTCCACCAAGGCTTCTTTTTGGAAATTTTCAAGTGATGTATCAAAACTTACAATTTATAAATTATATGCTTCTGTTACTTAATCAGGATAAATAATAAGACTTTTTCAGCATTGCACACTATTTTTATTTTCACATATTGCCTTATACACATTAGGTCAGAAAGTATAAACATTTGTAAAATTAATTATTTGCCTGGCTGGTCGGCCCAGCTTTCTAAATAATAACTAGGTGCAGTTTATTGAGTGAAGATTGAGAGTTTTTTTATTTATTATAATTACAGCCAAAATAAATATATATATTTATTTTGGCAGTCAGTTTTAATGTCTCAGCTACCAAAAAACAGACAGTAATCCATCCATATTACGTCCGGGCAAACACAGCTAGATAGCGGTGAGGAAAAAGGGTAGTTAATAAAACAGACAGCCAAAGAGTAATAGTTTTAAGTAAGTACCCTATCCATTTAACATTCATCAAAATTCTTCTTTATCTTACAACTAATTATGTACGTAAAATAATTTATTTATTATTCTACAATGTTACCATAGACACATCTAACTAACCTGATCAAACAATACCTTGTTTTTAAATATTAAAACAAAAATCTGAAAGATGAAAAGATGGTTTAAAAAACCTCAATTTTGCTTGATTGTAGACAATGTCTGGTGATTTATTTTGTAATACCAGGTTATTCAAAAGTGCCTCAAACATTAAAATAAGTTTAATAATAGTAAACCTAGACTAGATGATTATCTTAAATCTTATAAATTTACTACTAACATAGTTTAATAAAATAAAAATGTGTTTAACATTGTGATAAATGAAATTAATAAAATTAGTACAAGAATAGCCATCTATAGCCACAACAATGTGGTCTGCCAAAAATGATAAATTATTCAGCATATTCTAGTTGTTCACAAACTTCAAACAGTTCTTGTTCCATGTTATCGTTTAAAAGTTCGAGTCTCTCATCGATGACCGTAGGGGAGAAAATGAAATACTTCATCAAAGATAGCTTGATCTCAGCGACATAAGTCAAACTGACGTATACGTTATTGTTATCCTGTCAAGCGCTATTGTTACTGTATTGATACTGACAGCTGTCGCAGAGATCAAGCTATCTTTTACGAACTATATACTCTGGCTCTTATAACTCTGCAGAACTCATAACTGGTATTCCCAAAAAATTTGTATGTGATATGCTTTTGGTTCTTATGATAGATGTATCTGTCACTACGTGGTACTGAGTCAGATTGCTTACGCTCTACATTGTTTTTAACAAATCCAATTATAAAAATGGTTAAACTTATTAGAAGTTGATTGCGGGAGTTATTATATTACACGTTATGTAAATTCAAAGATGTGAAGGCACAATACGATGTCGTTCTTAGCCAAAAACCGGCCCAGTGCGAGTCCGACTCGCGCACCATTCCAAGGTTCCGTACCATTATCGCAATAAACGGCAAAACAATCTCATTTGTTGTATGGGCGCCCCACTTAAATATTTATATTATTCTGTTTTTAGTATTTGTTGTTATAGCGGCAACAGAAATCATCATCTGTAAACATTTCATCTGTCTAGCTATCTCGGTTCATGAGATACAGCCTGGTAACAGACGTACGGATAGTAGTCTTAATAATAGGGGTTTTACCCTTTGGGTACGGAATCCTAAAAACGTCATTAATATTGACGTATATCGTAACGTTGACATGTACGTCGAGCTAATGATTTTGATATTTTGCCTTTTGGTTTTTATATAATAGATTATTTAACTAAAAACATTATGTCGAATGCTCATAGAATATCGTGATCATGAAGATCGTGTTAAATTACAACATTATGAAGCAAAACAACAAGCTCTGTGGTTTTGCAGTAATCACACACTGAGAAAAAGGTCACTGACAGTGATAAAACTATATCAAATCCACACTGCATCGTACTAAAGTGACTATTCTTTACCAGGAATGAATCAGAGTTCAGAATATAAACAAAATAACATTATCAAAAACACAAAAAAAAACAACTATCAAAATCAATTTTCTAAGTACATATTGAGACGGTGTTACCTTCCCTCAATTTTCGGTTTCCCACATTTTTTGATTATTAAGGCAGAGTTTTAATAGCCAAAGTCTATTTCTAAATATATTTATCTATCGTAACAATAACACTGATTTTTGGTACGTAGGTCGTATTACTACACTAACTACATTTAAAAAATAAAAAGCCGGGACTTAAGCTTTCTATCACAGTGGATCCTCAAGAATAAAAATAAATAGCAAGTAATTAAAAACTACAGCTTGGCTAAAAGTAAAGAACTTCAAACATACAGCTTAGCTAAAAGTGAAGAACTTCAAAACTATATACATAGCTCAAAGTATCTGACATAAAGTTTGATGTTGCCAGGAATGAACACAATGCTTGAATTCAACATTTCGCCTTGCTGTTTGTTTGAATCTTCGATGAAGAATACACTAGATTCCCGGTCAGCGCTTCAAAAACGGGCCGAGAAATATGGCCACATAGAGTTGTGGCCCTATTTCAAATTAGTATGTTCCAATCATAGCCAACAATCCAACATTAATACGTTAAAAATGCCGCAATTTGCGTTCAGAAACTGTGCAAATAACCACCGTAACACCTTGATTTGGAAGGAATATCTTTTTTTCGGTAAGTTTATATCATTAAGTGTTTTTATGAAGTAAATACCGAAATATGGATCAATTACCAAATATTATGATTGTTTGACCAACGTTTGCGTCGAAAAAGCGAACGCGCCAACTATTGTAACAAACATCGACTGTTCTGGAACAGAGAATGCATGGAGTAGTTTGTAAAGCTATTTTTTTTAGTGTTCCTTATGATCCATAGAAAACGAAATAAAGTAACCCCGAAATTTCCTGCATAGTGTTTTTAACCTTATTGCTAAAATTTTAAGTTTCATTATATAATAAATATTTTTGTACCTACATAAATAACTGACGTTTAATTTTCAAGTTTTCAAGCAAACCCTACCCTACCCAATTTCCTAGCTACCCGCACACGTAAATATATATTTTTTAAACTGTCTCTTCATTCGAGCGAACAAAACAAAAAAATAATTATTCAAATCGATCCAGCCGTTTTTGAGTTTTAGCGAGACCAACGAACAACAATTGATTTTTATAATACAGAAAGATAGGTAGATAAGTATGTGTGGCCATTTGAGCGATTTATTTTCGTTCCTGATTCTTAATCTAAACGACATAAAAAAATAATTGAACGTTTCGACTCCACTCATTCCTTGTCAGCGAGCTCGAACATAAATTTTGAAAAATTCGAATTTCGAATTGCCTTTTTTGGCACATTGTAATTTAGACTTTAATATTTGTGTGTAAAACTAAATTTGTATTGATCTCATTCATTTTTTATTGCTTTTTGTACAGTTTTCTGAATGCAACTTTAAACATTGCATTTAAGGTTGAATTTGCATGAATGTATATTTATTTCAAGTATAATTCTTAGAATTACCTAAACACAATTGGCGTCAAATTTAAAGATAAGTTTTGTATGGGATCCTATATCTAGTGTATTCTTCATCGAAGGTTTGAATGTATGAACTATTTAATTTTCTATATGGTTACATTTCTGGGTCGGGAGCATCAATCGCGTATCCGAATTTTTGCAGAGCTATTTTAATTTCGCCGAACACGGTGGGGTCTTCTATCGTAGATGGCAATTTCACCAGTTGAGATCTAGCCAGCTTAGCGATGGCACCTCGAAGTGCTTTTCCAGATCTAGTCCTGGGTAACGCGGGAACAGCTACGGCCTTCCTGAATGCTGCGATCGGACCGATCAAGTGTCGAACTAGTGCTATTAACTCTTGAGTCACTGTGCTCTCAGCTACGATTTCTTCATCTGTGAACAAAATCATTTGGTTAGATGCGAATTCCATCCTCCTATTTAACTACCTATGAATTAATTGAATCCTAACGATCAGTGCCGTCTTTACTATAAGGGCACACGGGGCCCGTGCCCAGGGCCCCCATCGTCAGGGGGCCCCGGAGGACCGTCAATTTCTCTCTCATTTAATCTCAAAACAAGCGCAGCACCCGGGTCCAAAATAAAACTTACTTTTGTCTTAAAATTTAAGTCAAAATTATGATGATTTTATTTAACCAAAATAAGGCAAAATCAAATCAAACTTTGCCTTTTAAAAGTATAACATTTCCATAACATTTGATTTGATTTTGACTTATTTAGCTTAGTTAGGATCTTTTTAAGACAAAAAAGTAATATTCAAGTCTAAATTTTACTTGGTTTTGACTTAATTAATGCAAAAAAGGTAAAAGTAAGACAAAATAAAATCGAGTTCGACAGCTTTATTTAATTTTAAAGTAAAAAGTTAAAACCAAGGCGAAAAACATTAAATGGAATTGTCATAATATGCATGTTCAATATCAATAACAGATACCTAATAAAATAATTAAAGTGAAAAAATTATCAACATTGTTACAAGAACGACTGAGTAATTGGTCAATTAAGTGCCATAATGTCATCCTTCAAAAAATTGTCTTTGAGGATATAATAGAAGATTTTGCCTAACAGAAATCCCGAAAGAAACCACTGTCGTAATCCAACCGTACCACCGTTCAACCGTATCGTAATCGTATCAAATCCAATAAACCAGCATATTAATATCATTAATGACATATTAAATTATATATTTGATTACCCATACTAAATAGATCATAGTAGAAAAATGTTAGTATAATTCGCTTTCTTTACTTTTCAAAAGGGCCCCAAATTCTTGTGTGCCCAAGGGCCCCGGTATAGTTAAAGACGGCCTTGCTAACGATAAGGTTAAATAACAATACAAAATAAATTTTAAGTGTACAAAGATCTTGATCAAGGTTATAATCAAATCACTGTTTATCACGTACCATCTTGGGGAGGCCTCATAACATACAAGCAGAGTGGTACATCCCCTTTGGTTGCGTCTGGGGCACCAACCACTACAGCATCCGCGACCCTAGCATGTCTCAGGACCACATCTTCGAGAGCTGCAGTCGAAAGTCGATGTCCTGCTACATTGATGACGTCGTCAGCTCTTGCAACAACCCAAACGGCGCCTTCGGAGCTAATCCAACCAGCGTCTTGAGTGTCATAGTAACCCTGAAAAGATTAAAGAACCATTAATTTATTGCTGTCGCGTCGTTTAAATGCGTAGCTATACTTTAATACTAACGTTCTGCATTCAAAGTTCAAAAACTGGCCTCAGAATTAATTTCTGCTGATCAATCAACTTTCTGTACGTATTATTGTAGTTCATGAAATTATAATAGCCAATTGTTTTGTGTCATGTGCCTTGCATTATTAATAAGAGAATAATATTACAAATTAACAAAGCAGGGCCCAATTATTTGCATGGCACTTTATAATTACTGCGTGCTCGTAGGTGCAGGTGTAAGCGGGGCTCTCAAGGGAACATCTGTTAAAAATGCTTGCATGATCAAAACCACTGAAAACAACAGAAAACTTACTGGATATGTCTCGAAGTAAGTTTCCTTGAATCTCTTATCTGCTTGCCACAGAGTACAGGCAAAGCCTGGAGGCAGAGGAAGCTTAGCCACCAGCCTTCCAACCTCGCCTGGTTGACACTCCGAGCCATCTTCTTTGAGGGCACGAACTGGAAAACATTTCAACGGTTATGATATAAATTAAGCTTTAAAATGATATAGATGGTGAAGATTAGTCGAGGATCGCGTTAATTGAAGTCCAGTGGAGAGGTCTAACAGCATATGTAGTACATATAGCAGTGGACTACTATAGACTGTTGATGATGATTAACCCTTTTAATGCCAAGAACGTGGATCCACGCCAGACAGACGCTTTAACTAGCTTGGACTTGGTCAATGCGGCATAATACGAGAAATCCAAGAAATTCAAGAAGTTTCTCTTCATCGTGGTCTTCAAGTTGAACAGATGATTATGGCCTTTGACAATCTCGGGACTTTGGGGTACTAGGCCTTTGAGAGGCCACGTGGGGACGGAGCCAGCTCGCACGGTTCCGTTATATCTTTGCGAGCCAGCGCTAAGGCTGTCGACGAGGCTGAGTACCTACTGGTCGAAACACATATCATGGAATCATCGGCACGAAGACGAAGGATGAAATAGGTCATCATTGTCTTATTACCTTGCAAAGTGTAACAAAACTTCAAGAGTAGATACTCACTATCATATCCAGGGACCGGGTATCCTGCCGAGTGCGGTGGTATGGCCTTCACACCGTAGCCGATACAAGGGGCAGTGATGGGGGAACCTGATTCCGTCTGCCACCAGTGGTTCAGAACCGGCACGCCGAAGATACGCTCTGACCAATTCTGAATTAAAATAATTAGGAAAAATAACGATAAAAGTGTGCCACAGGAAATAAAATTATATCTTCGAATTCTAAATTCTATGTGATCAAATTGATCATAAGTAGGTACCTAAGTGTTAAGAGCCCCTACAAGTTTCACGAGCCAAAAATAGAAAACAGCTACTTTTTCAGCGAAAATTTCTCAATAACTACAAGATATATGATAAAAAATGTAATGACAAGAATAAAAACGATACAGGGCCGTTATCTACAAGCCCTTGAGCGAGACTGAACGCCTCGCGCGAGCGCAACGGTTTATAATACTTTATTTAGACAATTTATTAAAATAAAATTAGTACTCAAAAATAAAATATAAAAATTGGATTCGATTGATAAACACCTCAAATTTCAAATTATTCACCAGTTATTTTTATATTCAACATATTCTTACGCGTAGACGACGCTTGAGCAAATGATAAAATTGCCATTTTTGCGCGTGGACAACATTTTTTTTATTAGTACAATTACAATAAACTTTGAAATACAAAATTGGTGGCTGTAAGTAATATATATGCCCAGTCCATACCATTTATTGCAGATTATTATACGCCACCAGTAAGCTGAAAAAGCAATTGAAAAACCTGGTGTTTCAGGATTTCGTAAAAACGTGTGTCAGGAATTTATTTTTCCTAATTTAATTTGAGCAGTTATCAAAAATATGTAATGTACATTTACTTGATTACTATGTGACGCAAAGATTTACATTATAAGATTTATCATATAACTTGTAGTTATTGAGAAGTTTGCGCTAAAAAGTAGCTGTTTTCTGTTTTTAGCTCGTGAAACTTGTAGGGGCTCTTAAGAAAAAGGCAGATAAATAGGTACCTAGATTTTAAGGGTGTAATTTCGTCAGAAGTAGTGAACGTAATACATGCGTTTTCCCATAAGGTAGGCAAAAACTACAGAAAGCCAGCTGCTATCAGTACAGTAGTCACAGCGGATCTTTGTGTCTCTGAAGTTGGCTCTGCGAACCAATGCGCAAGAAACAGTTTGTCATCGAATATACTGCATACCTACAGTAAGCGAGACAGGACGATGCGACAAACGTATGCGAGTGAAAGAGGCAGTTATAAAGTGCTATATTCTACTTCAACATTTGACACAAAAATTGCAACTGGGTCTTGCAGCCTACTTCAGAGACACAAAGATCCGCAGCCTAATTGCGTAAGTGAATTCTGCAAAGCAAACAAGTCGGAACCTTCCCAAAAACGACTTTTCGTATTGCATATTACACTCTGAAACGGAAAGGTTATGCTCCTATCATTACAAATATTTTGACGTAGAATTGATTGTAAAAGAATGAATGAAAGCGGAAGAATCGAGATAAAACTTCACTATTGGTATTGTGTAATGCAAATGTCATATATCTTCAACTCCGTAGTATCTCTAAGTAGTCTAGCTGTGTTCAACTCAAAGGAGGATTTGGAAAGCTAACGCTAGCTTTCCAAATTAGTTTCGTAATACCGAAAAAGTTGAAAGAAATGATTCTGATTCTTCGAAAGAATCGACTTGTTTCCTTTGCAGAATTCACTTACGCAATTAGGCTGCCGCTGTGACTACTATACATACTTATTGGGAATAAATATAATGACCACCAAAAAAAACTTTGTGACGATAACCCCTAACCACCAAATCTAGTAATATACTGACAAAAATAGTAAATGATCACCAAATTTAGTAAATTGATCACCAAATTTTAATAGCAAATTATTGCGCTATTTAATGTTGTAAAATAGGTTAGGTTAGGTTAGAACTGTGACCAACCGCGCGCGAGCCGAGCGAGCAAAGCGAGCGGTGCCGCGGCAGCGGCCGGCGAGCGCTACTTCCAAGTTGCTCCCAGAAATTTTATAATCTTTTTGGTCATTGGTTTAATTTTGGTGATCATTTACTACTTTTGGTGATCATTTACTACTTTTGGGTTAACAATGATTTATTTGGAGTCATTTTGCCTAAACAGGATAGCGAGATGTTAAAACTTTGGTTATAATTTTACAATAAGATGCGGGTTTAATTTTGGTGATCATTTACTATTTTTGTCTGTTATATGTTACTATATCTGGTGGTAAGTTAAACATAAGCCATACTTATTTTGCTTCATTTAAGTCAATGACGTAGGTAATAGGTACGAAAGTTTTATATTTTACTCCATTACGTTGCAGGGACGCCAAACGTAGGCAAGTGTCAAGTATAAAGTCGTAGGTCAATATCATTCTTACCTACATGACAATGAATGCATTAATTAACTTTATTCAATACTCCGTTACGAACGATATTCATTGTCGATCGTTCAGGAGAATTTATAGAAAGTCTAGTAACTTCTCTATGTTATTATAAACGTAATTTCGTCAATAAAATATGTTTAATTTAGATACCCAATTAAGAACTATCCCGCAGGCTTATTACGTATCTTTTGCAAGAGCAACACGATAGCGATTTTTGCGCAATAATTGCTCTTCAATACTAATGTTTTAGAGTTGTTGGCGGTTTTTTTTTTAAATAAAGTACATTTGACAAACAGCGAGCGATTATCCAACGATTGTGTAGGACCTACCATACCTACACTGCAGGTAATTCCGACTTTTATGACATAAAGCGTTTGATTGCTATCGTTTTGCTCTTGCAAAAGACACGAAATAAGCCTGCCGAAATGCTTCTGTTCCCAAAAAGGATTCTGTTGATATTGATATTATGTGATGAAAGGACCAATAAAATCTCTAACATTTTTTGTCTAGGTATACAGCCTCGGAAAACTCTATGGATAATTTTATCTATAAGATATTAATAATCCGGAGACCTGCAGCCTAATTGCGTAAGTGAATTCTGCAAAGCAAACAAGTCGATTCCTTCAAAGAATTAGAATCATTTCTTTCATCTTTTTCGGTATTGTGAAACTAATTTGGAAAGAGTACAAACATCCTCCTTTGAGTTGAAGTTCATCTACTGCGTTATGTTTCATCAAACTCGAATGATTTATTTCCAAATCATTAGGAAATAATTTAATTACACAATAGTGAAGTTTTATCTCGATTCTTCCGCTTTCGTTCATTCTTTACAATCAATTCTACGTCAAAATATTGGTAATGGAAAGGAGCATAACCTTTCCTTTTCTGAGTGTAATATGCAATACGTACGTAAGTCGTTTTTGGGAAGGTTCCGACTTGTTTGCTTTGCAGAATTCACTTACGCAATTAGGATGCGGGAGCAGCTTCAGGATTAATTTAGTGGAATCTGCAAGGCGAAGGATCAGATCCCATCAATCGACCAATCACATGCAAGATGAAAGACGCGTTGTGGATTTCTGTCTATGTAATTGGTTAATTGATGGAGTTAAATCCTTTGCCATGCCGAATTCACTTACGCTATTACGCTGCTGGAGTCACCAATTACTTTAATTTGTTGTCCGTTTCTAAAAAATAATATGACCGTCGCGGTTCGTATGTTTTAAAGCCAACTATACCCCCCCCTGCCATTATATCGTCACATGTATTTACATACTAAAATGTAAAGCGAAATCCGAAGTTCGGACTCAAGTTGGTGCAGGCTATTTTCATTCAATCTTTGGAGATGTTCATCGACGACAGTAAAGACAAAGCTCGGGATAAATAATTAAGTTACGTACTCAAGTAACACAATTAAATTATATTGTAATGTTTTCTTAAGGTCCACACAAAATAGGTCGGCGGGCGGTCCGGATTCGGACCACGGTCCTCAATTTGGTGACCCCTAACCTAGACATTTATTTTATTTCATTTACCCTAACATAGACCAAGCAGACCGATTTTGGGATTCCGAATTTCTGAACCAACTGATTGCACAGGACTTCGATCAAAAGCTAACGGAAACTAAAATTAATATGGCCCAAAATTAAAATATTCCCTTCGTGCTTCTTATCTATGGAAGCACCCTCGCCTTTTAGAAAAAAACTGGCCAAGTGCGAGTCGAACTCGCGCACAAAGGGTTCCGTACCACTATCGCAAAAAACGGCAAAACAATCACGTTTGTTGTATGGGAGCCCCACCTAAACACAACTGACTAGCTATCACGGTTCATGAGATACAGCCTGGTGACAGACGGACAGACTGACAGACAGACAGACAGACAGATGGATCGTGGATTCTTAGTAATAGGGTCCCGTTTTTACCCTTTGGGTACGGAACCCTAAAAATGGACCAAATTATCCGTCATACACTCATTTTAATTTTAAATGTGGCCATGGACGTCCGAGGTTGGGCTCAAGCTACTCTTCCCATCCGTATGGGAGGCCTCGGCGTCCACAAAATTTCTAGTATTAGTTTATCAGCATTTATATCCTCGGTCCATGGTACTGAGAAATTAATCAGGAATAACTTATCTTCCATACTGATTAATTTTGATTTTGGTATGCCTTGCACACTGAGGCTATTGATGCTTGGGGACTCGCTTGGCCGAATTCTAATCCTCCCGACAACCCATCATCCCAGAGACGGTGGGATGAGCTGCTCTGCAGAGCAGTTCAGGGACACCAAATTGCCAAATCTGCAGCTCCTGCCGAGCGTGTGTGCCTGCTGGCTGTGGGTGAGTGGGAGTCGGGCCTCTGGCATGACGCCCAGCGTCGTCGAACGCAGGCACCTTGTTTGACGACACTACTTTCCGCGTCGCTGTTTCCCTACTTCTTGGCGCTCCCTGTTCTTCTCCTCATCGTTGCGACTGTGGCGAAGTTGTCAACAGCCTCGGTCACCACGGTCTGTAATGCAGCTGAAGTGCGGGTTGCATAGCGCGGCACGGAAATAAAGTATAAGTGCCGCTTATTGGCCTAGTTGAAATAAATATATTTGACTTTGACTTTGAAATGACATCATCCGACATGCTCTCGTCACCGTCGGCGTTCCGGCCGTATTAGAACCCCATGGCTTGGCACGCGAAGATGGCAAAAGACCGGACGGGATTTCTTCGTTTCCATGGAAGATGGGTACGCCTTTAGTATGCGACGCTACTTGTGTCGATACTTTTGCGCCATCCCATCTTCCTAGCTCGTCGTGCTGTGCTGGCGCTACCGCTGCGGCTGCAGAGAACCTCAAGCGGCGGAAATTTATTAACCTCATCGGTAGTTATATTTTCGAGCCGTTTGGGGTTGAAACTCTTGGCCTGTGTGCTCACGCTTTATTTTAAGATCTTTCAAAACGCCTAGTTGACACGTCGCGTGACCCAACTGCTGGCTTTTACTTTGGTCAGAGGATAAGCATTGCTAAACAACGTGGCAATGCTGCCAGTCTTTTGGGCACAGCAGTGGAAAACGATGAGGAGGAGTTTTCGATACCATATTTTAGATTATTTTTAGGCTTAGTTAGTTATTAGTTTTTATTGAAGTGTATTTGTATGTAGTTATAGTAGTTTATAAACTGTATGTATTAAAAAGAAGAAACTAACAGGTTAATACCACTTGACTCCAGGCAGTACAAGGTATCAGATTCACACCGGACAAACCTATTAACACGAGAAATAAAAACTCAGTAAACTCACTCTCGTATCCTGATCACAGTGTTCACCAGCAATAAAAACAGTCTTCAGTGATTTGCTACAGTATCTCCTGGCGTACTTCGCGTTAGGATCAGCTCGCTTCAGCACCCTGAATGCGGTGGGAATCGTGAAGAGGGCGTTGACACGGTGCTGTTCTATGATTCTGGAAGAAGAAAGAAGAAGGCGGTTTAATAATTTTAGCTTTAGGAACAACATTGACGTGTTCAACATTGGGCATCCGTT
Organism: Anorthoa munda; assembly: GCA_945859665.1. NCBI lineage: Eukaryota > Metazoa > Arthropoda > Insecta > Lepidoptera > Noctuidae > Anorthoa > Anorthoa munda. The sequence goes on along the minus strand of OX243916.1, from coordinate 2,551,562 downwards.
TTAACGGCACCTGAGGTATTCCACATACGGCACCAATCGATATTTTTCGCAGGTGCCATTAGTGGCATAATATATTATTAAAAAATATTTCACGTTTGGCATCTACGGATCACTTTTTACAGTTCGAATTAAAAAAAAAAAAACTACTCTCTGTACTCCGTTAGTCTCTACTGCTTATGATTCTAGGCCCGCAAATACTTCTACATGATTCTGGCCTCCTGGTAGTTTGGTTATAAATGCTTAACTCAGTATGTTGAATACTTCCAAAAGAACCTTGTGAGCAGGTTTCAACTTGGGAGAGAATGTAGCCCGGTTGTAGACTGCGATAGTAGCGATTTGAAATGCTAAGAGATGACATATTTTCTAGTCACAGGAACATAGTAGTCACAGAATTAGTTTAAGAGTCAGAGCATAAATGCTAAAACAAATGACCTCTTTTAACAGCACGTACTAAACCGACAAAAAAAAAGGAGGAGGTTCTCAATTCGACATGTATATTTTTATGTATGATGAGGTTGGCGTATGCATTGGCATAAAAACCCCAAATTAAATCAATAAAGAAATTTAAAAAAAAATTATGATCACGCATAACTTTTTATAGAGTGATCCGATTTAAAAAAATCTTTTTAATTGAAAAGAGTTTACCTCAAAGTTGGTCCCATTTAAATTTAAAAAATAAAATAATAGAAAAGAAGGATTTTTTGTTAATATTCTCAATGAATTTTCAATTATGAACCGATTCTGTTAAAATTAAGTAAACTGAAAAGCGATAAGAAAACCTTTTTAACAAAAAAAAATACCGACGAAATAAGGAACTGAAAAGCAAAAAATTAAAAATACTTTTAGTCTAAGTAGCATTTTGAGGCGGCGCCAAACAAACCATCAACGAAGATCAATCTAGCGACGGTTTGGGTAATTAACTTGTTAAAAACCCAACTTTTTGTTAAAAACCTTTTTAACAAAAAAATCACCGACGAAGTTAAAATTTTTGTTAAAATGGTTTTGATAACTTTTTTATGTTTCTGGTCTTTTTGTAATCAGATAAATGATAAGTTTATGACAGAGGCCATGATTCGATAAACGTAGTAAAACGCCAAAAGGCGGCAAGGATAATCTTCGAAGAGTGGACTAGTATCTAGCAGATGGTGAGATGGATAAGAGTGGCCAAGAATGACAAATTGCTTGTAATTGAAGAGGCTTTTCACTAGTATTATTCTACTATACAATGTGTTTTTTTGTATACCATAACTTATAATAAGGTAAAAAAAGATAAGTAAGTAAGTATAAGTAATTTTTAACTATAAGTAAAAATAATACAAAAAGTCCAGGCATATGTGGACCAAAAATGCATAGTTTCGAAAATATCATAAATCAAAATTAATTTATTTCAAAAATTGGTTGCGTCCACAAAACCGAAATAAACCGGCCAAGTGCGTGTTGGGCCACTCGCAATAATAGGGTTCCGAAGTTGCATAATAATGCGGACTAAGAAGAGGGTTTTGTTGTTGTTACATGAACATTAAAATTGTTTCAGCAGCACACAACGTCTAAAAAAGTGCCCACATAGGATGATATATTTTTTTATCTATATGCCCGCGTTTGACCACTATCTCGCCTGATGGTAAGCGGTGATGTGGTCTACGGTGAAGCAAGCTTGCCTAGATGAAACCTATTCACTCTTGACTTAAACTAAATAAGGACTAACTGGTTACTGAAGAAGGAGTTATAAAATATTATAATCCGCAAATGAAGTTAGAAAAATATTATCTATTTGAGTACAACCGCGGGTGCGAATTGTGAAAGGAGCCGATACGAGCGCGCGTTAGAGCCACGGGGAATGGTATGGTTCGTTCCTGGATCCTTGCGCGCACGCTCCTTGTTTATTTCTCTTTCGGAATTTGAAAAATTTCGTATGTATTCACCTCTAATCTGCGGTATTCACTATTTCGTTCTAGAAAGTATTACGCTACTCAATTAATGATGTAGTTGGGTCGAATTTTGACTTTATAGATGGATATCGACAAAAGAAAATAAGTAATTTGCATGGAAATCGAATCTTATTTGACTTTATTAACTTTAAAACTTTCGCGTTTCATAAATAATTAATTATTTTAATTTGACTTTAGATTACAAAACGTCGAAAATACTTCTGCATTAACACAAAACAGACTTCCCCACGCGCATGCGCCGTATGGACTACGGACCGGTACTGCTAACGACTCCGGCCACTCCAATGCGTTATTCGAGCTTAAACATGATTAATTTAGAAATCATTATTATTAAGGATGTTATGATTTTCTTTTTACATGATTCATGAGCATATATTTACTATCTGTTTTACACAGCTAACAACGTTATTTAAGTATTTTTTCAATGGCATTTGTACCAAAATTTTACTGTGCCAAGTACATTTTATAAGTTGGTCGACTATTACTCGTAAACTTGTAAAGCCTGTTATGATTTTATTTTATGTATATTTTGACATGGTTCATAAGCATATATTTACTATCTGTTTTACACAGCTAACAACGTTATTTAAGTATTTTTCAATGGCATTTGTACCAAAATTTTACTGTGCCAAGTACAATTTATAAGTTGGTCGAATATTACTCGTAAACTTGTAAAGCCTGTTATGATTTTATTTTTGTATATTTTGACATTGTTCATAAGCATATATTTACTCTGTTTTACACAGCTAACAACGTTATTTAAGTAATTTTTCAATGGCATTTGTACAACATTTTTACTGTGCCAAGTACATTTTATTAGTTAGTCGACTATTCCTCGTAAACTTCTAAAGCTTACATATCCGTGATAGTTTTCCTTTATTTTTTTTTTCGAATTACTCTTAAACATATAAGTGATATATATTTTTGTAATCATCTCTTAAAACCCTTCATTTTGATACACCACTCGATAGGTTTGTATGAAACAAAAAATGGAACCGCACAATATGGCGCCCAAAATCCGCCATGTTTTGTTTTTTTGAACTTCACCTATCTAAGAACACTTGGGCGGTCAAGACGTATCTAACGATGTCTTAAATCTGTCTAGCAGTTTGAAAGATATGCGGTAATAAAGAATATTACATACATACAAACAAACATACAAGATACGCGCGAAAGATATCACCCTCTTCTTGCAATCGGGTAAAAATATGCACAGTCGGTACTGGTAAGTATCAAGACAAGTAAAACTAACCTAAAATATTGTCCAGGGTCGGGGGTCCTATCCGGCTTGCCCTCATACAGCACAGACGTGACCCCAGCTAGAAGAGGCCCATAGCAGATGTAGGAGTGCCCGACAACCCATCCCAGGTCCGATGCTGCCCACCACACGCCTTTCTTAAGGCCGTAGACTTGACGCAGGCTCCAGCAGAGAGTGGCCGCGTGGCCACATGGACGCTGGATGCCTTTTGGTGCACTGGTTGTGCCTGATGTTGAAAAAGAAGAAATTATAACAAATGACGATGGAGTTCATAATGTTGTGGCTTATTTTAAGAGTGGTGGTGATCGGAAATCGGTAAACGTATGATGATTTAAGGTTGAAAAATGCCAGCTGCTATGGTTATAGCAGTCGGTGGTAGAAGCAGGACAAGAGTAGCCGAAGAATATGCAGCAGAGTCATTAAAAATTGGACCTCTCGGATTCGTGCCACCATACGAAGCCGCGGCGGACATTTGAACGTTGTCATATTCCATCCATAATGGCATAAATGGGCCTTTTAAATAAAAAAATAATTTTGATAATATCTCACACATATCTTGTTTTATTCAATTTTAACATCGACCCGTCTTTGTTGAAAGACCCTTTACATCAAGGTAAACACTTATTTGGAAATTAAAATTTTAATTTATCAGTCTTCGTATGTTTATTTGGATATATACCTATAGGTATTATATATATTTTTGTCCTTTTGCACACCCTACGCTCTTATGTTAGCTCGCTCCGACTGAATTTCGTAAGTAAAAATTCATAATTCGAGGTTTGGCTCTCACCTATTTTCTCTACCTATATTACAAAAAAAGATATACCATAAATTTAATAAATATAGTATATTATGCAACTAGTGAATAAAGGACAGATTTAAAGCGAGGGCATAGATGAATCACGAACAAGTGAAGGATTCTAACAACTGAATCTCGACCGTAGGGAGTGATTCATGATGGTTGAATCACCAGCATAGGGAGTGGTTCAAGTGTTTGAATCCTGAGCGATGCGAGTGATTCATGGCCCTAGATATAAATCTGTTTTATTCAAAAGTTGCATTCTATATTTTATACCATGACTACAAGAAAAAGAAAGATTTAAGCGAAAAGCACAAGGAATATTACAAGTAATGAATAAATGGTTTATTACCTTCAAAATTTACAAAAAATTACCCCTGACCCCTGAGCTAGGTAACATCACCTGTGTTTCAGGGGCCAGGGACCACCTCCGTTACATTACATAATTATAATTAATTAAACACCATTGCAATTAATATTCCACCTATACGCACAAAACGTTTTGGGGACACTTTTATTATGCGTACAGCTAAGGAGTGGAATTCCCTGCCGCAGTCTGTGTTTCCCGATAGCTACAATCTAGGGGTCTTTAAGTCAAGAGTGAATGGATTTTTTCTAGGCAAGCGTGCTTCACCGTCGACCACATCATCGCTTACCATCAGGTGAGTTAGTGGTCAAGCGCAAGTCTATAGACAATAAATAAAAAAAAAATTGAATTACAATCCAAATAAGTATTCAATAAATATCCTAGACTAAAATCGAAATTATTATTAAAATCCTAAATATAAACCAACTCAAAATTAAAATCGAAGGAGTTTGAAATTATAGTATCCTCTGCACAAGACGTTTGTACCGAGTATTTTTTGCGCAAGGAGGTTATTATATAGCATTGAGACGGAGGTCCAATACATTGGTGTGTTCCAAATTCAAACACCAAAACAGTGATTAAAAGTGCTTTTTATTCACTGTTTTCAGTGAATAAAATAAGCTTTTTAGAGGGGGATAAATATATGTTGTGCTTCTATGTTTTTTTTTCATTTTTAGTTGTCAAATGCGTACACTAGGCCTCAGATGACAGCGCAATTTTGAATTTTTTTTGAGGGTTTTAGTGCTTCTAAAGATAATTGTATCATCAATAATGAAAACAGAAATATAATTATCTTTTTCCGTTTATGTAATATGTTTTAAATTGATCCAATATTGGACGATGGTCCATGTCTACGACCGCATTTCTTCTTAAAGAAGTATTAAACATCTCAGTGCGACATCATTACAACACAAACTTGCATAATTTAATACTTACCATTTGCGTTTCAAAATTACTTTATCTATTAAATAATACCGATGGATACAAACTCAGATTTTTTTACTATAACTTGAGAGTTTCGTGACAATAATGAAACAGAAAATTTCTACATATAAAACAAAAATGGCGCTCTACCAACGAATATACACGTTACCCTTACGTGTCTCACATAATATGATAACAAGGCCCAGTTCAAGACAATGGGGTGCTCGGTAAGGTAATTATCAATTATAATGACTAGAACAAAGGTTTGAGCCCCAATTAAGTCACAATCACCTGAACGGAATGAATGTCAGTCGTATGAGCCGTTTACTGTTAGAGCCAGAGGTTGATATACCTAATTGGTTTGTATTATGTCAGCATTACCGACGTCTCCCTGCTCGGCATGATTTTAATTCACAAAACACCGATGTTTATCATCACACTAATGTTATAAGTCGAAAGTTTGTGAGCGTGTATGTTTGTTATTTCTTAACGCTCAAACGGCTGAACGAAACTGAATGAAATTTGGCACAGAGACAAATCTATCTTGAATTAAATATATAGTGTACATATCTACATAACATACTTTTTATCCATCTTTTTCGACATTCACGCGGGCGAAGCCGCTGGCAGAAGCTAGTTTATTATAATTATGAAATGCAAGCTTTAAATTTTATTGGCTGAAAATGCAAGTTTTAACTACTATATATATTATCTACCACCTTATGAACCTTTCGGAATAAATGATCAAAGCGATGATGAAAACCACATCAAAAGCCTTCGCGTAATTTAGAAGAGCAACCCGGTCCTACAGACAGACCAGTGACTTCATATTATATCAGCATAATTAGACCTTTTGCCTTTTGCTTTTGCCTTTGCCTTTGCCTTTGCCTTTGCCTTTGCCTTTGCCTTTGCCTTTGCCTTTTAACCTTTTGTCTTATACTTACTCCAGGGCAAAGGCATCCAGCCGCGACAAATCGTGGCTCGGCGGACAGAGCTCCGGCAGGATCTCATGACGACATGGAGAGAGCGACTGTCGCAACCCAGCACTGAGGCAATAAGGCCCCTCTTTAAGGAGTAACTAGAGAGGCGCCACGGCGTCCTCACCTTCCGCCTGACGCAGGTCCTAACCGGACACGGCTGATTCAGGCATTTCCTGTTCAGGATAAGGAAAGGACCGGGTGTCACCATTGCGTGGATCGTCCGAAGGACACGGTGTAGCATATGGGGGAGTTCTGCCGCCCCTCTTTGGCGGAGCATACGGTGAAGTCCTTGGGTAGATCACCGCCGTGTCCTCGTAGAGGCGATCGGCGGTAGCGACCTCTCGCTTCCGGCCCTGGTCCAGGCCATGGTATGGATCGAGAGCGCATGGGAAGCCGTCACCTCCTTATGTAAAGCAGTAATGCTCGCGAAGGAGGTGGAATGCGTGAAAGAGACGCAACAAAGCACATCTAGCCGCCATAGGAGACGCCCTGAGCGTCACGAGTCGCAAGCCGATTCCCAACTACCGTAGGCGCGGGCTTTCGGGCGGTGAGTAATGGGTAGCTCGCCGTCCGATAAGGACCAGGCCCGAGTCGTCGGCGCGTAGTTTTCCACGCGCGCCACAAAGATATATCAGCAGAAACTGGCGAGGCCCGCTAAGGCCGATGCCTGCCTGGGTCGCGGATAAATTTGAAAGAGAGTCACTGCGGCCCTGGCACAAGTAACTGAAGGAACAGGGGTGGGTTTTAATCAGTAAAAGTCTGACACGCCCAGCCGCTTCTCCCAGAGCGGGCGAAGACATTGGATGAACACCCAAACCAAAAAAAAAGAGCGAAGGCCTCTCAGACAGCGAAGGAAAGAGCATTGTTTATTATGATTGTATCTGCGCGTTGACGATTCTAGACCTAGGCTCTATGGTTTCTTTTAACAAATTTAGAGGCAAAAACGTTGGGGATCCTTACAAAGGTGAGACGGTACTTCACACCTGAACAGCTGCTCAAATTATATAAAGCGCAAGTTCAGTCATGCATGGAGTACTGCTCTCACCTCTGGCATGGATCTGCCAAATATCAACTTGATGCACTTGAGTCTATTGACAAACGGGCCAAGAGGCTTATCGGCGACGATGCACTAGTCGCCTCAAAGCTGCAGAGCCTTGAACATCGACGCCAGGTGGCCAGTCTGTCGGTTTTTTATCGGTTACATTTCGGGAAGTGTGCGATGGAACTGCACAATTTGATTCCGCCTAGCCCTTTCCATCAACGGACAACAAGACGTACGGCAATGCGTCACCGGTACATGGTGGACATCCCACCCATACTTTTTGCGAATACTTTCATTGTACGCACAGCTAAAGAGTGGAATTCCCTGCCGGAGTCTTTGTTTCCTGATAGCTACAACCTTGGGGTCTTTAAGTCAAGAGTGAATAGGTTACTTCTAGGCAAGCGTGCTTCACCGTAGACCACATCATCGCTTACCATCAGGCGAGATCGTGGTCAAACGAGAGCCTATAGATAAATAAAAAAAAAAAAAACCTAATGTCAGATCTTGTTTTCGTGTATATATAAGTCAGAGGTGAGTCAAGACTTACAGTAGATTTTATTTTTTTTGCTAAACAAACGGCTACATATTACAGCAAATTAATATTAAGGGCTGATTACGGGTAAAAAAATCACTTGGATGCAATGGAAACGGTGTGCGGTTATTAGGACCAAAAGTTTTACTCCTAAATTCCATTTATAATTTTTCATTCCATTCCTATCAGTTTGAGAGTTCCCCTTATAGTGCCATCCCGAAAAGTTTTAACCAGAAACAGTCTATTATTTTACAATGTCACCGTAAACATAGGTGAAATGAGCGTGAAATGATCTGACATTCTACCGAAAATTTATTTTATTTTTTATTTATTTATTCATTTACACATACAATTATTTTTACAGGTAGAACCCAAGGTAATAAAAGTAGTCATACAATGCGACACCCAGAGACGCCCCCAGAAAACTGATCACACACCTACTTGCGTCTATGATAGACCAGTCCCAAGTAACGGCTCCTTGTGCCGGCACAATTTACATAGAGGACAACACACTAACGGTCACCCTCTGGAATTCCGCCAAAGAGCAGGAAAAAATGTCCAACCGTTGAGAGATGCTATTAATGATTGTAACCGCCCTACATACGGGTGCAAACTTTAATAGGTTTGTACGGGCTACCGGAGTTTTAAACAGACACTCCCTCGGCCCCAACCGTAGCCTACTGTTTGGAACGAGTAATCCCAACGAAGCCAAGATTTGCGGATTGTTTAGCATCCCACGAAACACCATAAAGACATATTTGACCAGAGCAAGATTGCGTCTTACTTCCAACTTATAGTACCCAACCATTCCTATTACAAAGAGAGTTGGGTACATAAGCGGGTAAAACGGGTAGACGCCAAATTGCCTCATATAGAGGTACCGTGTAAACTTATTCTGCATTTTTTCCACCATCTGAGAATATTTAGTTTCATAAGGATTCCAGATGATAGCACTAGTTTCCAAGTTGCTTCGCACCAACGCATTATAAAGCGATTTCACTGCTGCCATGTTAGTGAAGTCCCGAGTTTCTCGCATGACAAACCCAAGATTTTTGAAGGCTTTTTTACACAATTGCACGACATGAGTTCGAAATGATAGATCTTCCGTAAAGGTGACCCCAAGATCTCGCACTGACCCCACCCGCGGTATGACGTGACCGCCCATACTATATTCGTGACATCGGGGTACCACGGCCCGCGTGAAGGACATTATATTACACTTCGCCACATTGAAGTGTAACTTGTTCTCCACACTCCATGCCACCACCCGATCGATGTCACGCTGAAGCTTTTCACAGTGCGACTCGTTGGTTATCCGCATGAACAACTGGATAAAAATGGATAAAAAAAATGGATTTATAGCCGGTCTATTCTATAAACATCTCAACGTGAAGTCGTGGGTGAAGTAATATTGAGATGAGCGGTGATTCCACGTTGATTGGATGGATTGACAATGACAACTCACGTCATGTTCGCTTTACTTAAGTTTTTACGGTGAACTTTTTACATAATATCAGCTATTCTGTAAAAATGTCACAGTGATAACTTAGGTGAAGTGGCCTGTCATTCCAACGGAGATGCTAGTGATTGTCAGTTCACTTCACCTATGGCAAATGGCAACACTCTATAGCCTGTCTATTCCAGAAACATGACACTGAAAGTTTAGCCCTCTCACTAATAAAGGAATAACCATAATTTTTTATAGGTTTATACTTGGTATAACTTTATTCCGCATTTATTAGTAAGAGGGTAGGTGTATGGAGTGAGCTTTTAGGCTTAACACGCATTGCGATTTTTTGTCCGCGTACTGAATCCAACTAACACGCTGCGGTGCGCTGGATTCTGTGGCAAAACACGGATTTCTTGCGGTATTATTGCCGCACGAATTTTTTTCCCCAATGCGTGCAGCTTCTTACAATTCCATAGACAGAATAGGCAGGAAAAATTGCAGTACGTGGCTAAACCTTAGTGAACTGTCAATCAAGGTGAATTAAAAAGAAATACACATTTATTTGACACAAGCCAGAGCACACAACATAAACATAAAAAAAAAGAAATATGAATTGACAGTTTACTAAAAGCCTACTTCATATAATGCGGAGACCACTATTTAAAGTTTTGATGACAGCTTACTTCATTATTCTTTCCACCTAAATTTTCACGGTGAGATTTTTAAAGAATATCTCTACAGAATCGATCGGCTTCAATCTCTGTTCACCTAAATTTTGATGGTGATAATTATGTTTACAGAATAAAACCACCAAAAATAACTCGAATACCTCGATCCAGGTCACTAATGAAGGTTATCCGCACAATTGATATTCCCGAACAGTTAGGTACTAATTAGTAGTTTGTTTACGTACACTGAACCAAAAATGACCTCGTCCATATTATTGTTTTCGTGAGAACGGTTTTAACAAAAACCGGCCAAGTGCGAGTCGGACTCGCGCACGAGGGGTTCCGTACCGTTATCGCAAAAAACGGCAAAAAAAATCACGTTTGTTGTATGGCAGCCCCACTTAAATATTTATTTTATTCTTTTTTTAGTATTTGTTGTTATCGGCAACAGAAATACATCATCTGTGAAAATTTCAACTGTCTAGCTATCACGGTTCTTGAGATACAGCCTGGTGACAGACGGACGGACAGACAGACAGACAGACATACAGACAGACGGACCGCGGAGTCTTAATAATAGGGTCCCGTTTTTACCCTTTCAATACGAAACCCTAAAAAGAATTCAAGAAGGTTAGCTAAAGAACAAAATTAAATATGTATTTGTTTCATTATGTTATTATTAGTTTGGTTATTTAAATGAAAAAATTGTTTTCAAAGTGGCTCTAATTTCACCGCAATTAGGCACATAATGAGACGAGAGATGAGATGTGTCTTTTTAATTGCTATTATTCACAAGTGAGTTATAGAGTTTTTATTTTATTGGTTGTGTTGCTTTGTTCATAAAAAAGTTTCGACACAAAAAAGATCATGCTCAATAGTACAAATTAATTAATGTACCTATTGCTTGCTCATTTCAAGCAACTTCGTATTTAAATACATAATTTAAACTCGTACGTGTTTAATAAATAAAACTTTCACTCAAATATAACTTTTGTTTTGTCTGTAATAAAGAAAACTCGAAATTCCCCATTTTGTACGTGGCTAAAACGCTATCCGCGAAAAGCCAAATAAAAGAAACGTCATTCTTTTAGTCTATGGCCGATCGCCATTGTTAATGCGCGCGCATATTCCTATGCGCGCGCATTAACAATGGCGATCGAACTGATTAATTATTCCCGCCATTGCGTAAAATTTTTCACAACTCGTTTTCACTGTTGAAAATGATTTTTAAGTATTATTTTCTTCACAAGTGTGTTGAAAAACGTCGTATGATACACGTGTGTATTGATGATTACCGTCCTCGGCTCTCTTAAGACCCTCACCTAAAGACTCGGGTCTCAATGGCGCCTCAGCGGTAATCACCAACATTACACACTTGTACCATAATGTACTATTATTTGCCAAATCCAAGATAATCTTTGGAAGTCCTGCGAATTAATTGAGTTGTGCAAGACGCAAATTCACGCAACTTGGGAGCCGGCAGGACTACCTACTTTCAGGGGGGTGTATGTAGGTAGGGTAGGTTTTCTTCTACCCAATCATACCGGGAAAAAACTAACTTTGTCGAATAATGCATAATAACTTGAGACCAAAATAAGAAAGAAAGAAAGAAAAAATATATATTAAAATAAGGATGAATATATATTGTATATATATTGCTACAGCGAGCGAAAGGAGCTCGAAAGTTTAAACTCCTCGGATATGCGAGGCTCTATATACGAAGTGGGCCAAAACTCGTGGATCAAATGAAACAGGGCGATAGTTGGGGTTATTTGCAGTAGGTCCTAAAGTACCAAAAAAAAATCTGATTCTGTTTTCACTATTATTATTCTATTTTAGTATTTTTATCGATAGACTGGTCAAATAAGAAGATTTTTTTCATGCATATTCCATATTAGGGTCCTCCGATAACGAAATTATTGCCGGTAAAGTTCTCAATTCTTTTGGGATAAGTCATTAGAGCGAAATCTCGGGATAAACCTACTATTTGGATAAGTCATGGCAATGCATTTTATTCTCTTTTTTGTGGCATTACGCTAACAATAAAATTTATGTATCTACCACATTTTCAGATTTTTTGTTCCTTACCTGAAGTATACAAGATATACAGAGGTTCGTTAGCCTCCACAGACACACAGGGCACAGGGTCGGCTTCCATAGCCTCCTCCCAGTTGATGTCTCTGCCAGGTTCCAGGGTACACTCCAGAACCCTGCGGCGCTGGAAGATGATGCAGTTGTTTGGCTGGAAGTCTGACTGGCATAGTGCTTCGTCCAGGATGTCCTTGTATCTAGAGCATATTAAAAATATTGAAATAAATGTGGTTTATTATTAGCTCTCCCACTATAAATTAAGGATATTTGGCCTACCCCGCAGAGAATACCTAAAGACATTGTGAGTTAAAGGCAAACATCGTGAGGAAACCGGTATGCCTAGAATCAAAAATCCGAAGACATCTGACATCCACCAACACACACTGGACCCGCGTGGTGGATTCACGGCGCATTCCCTTTATCACAGAGAGGAGGCCTAGATGCCAGCAGTGGGAACATTAAAAGGATGGTGATCCTCTAGCGGTTGTTATGATTTATTCCTTAATGGCATCATTGCAGCCGAAAGACATCCACTTCTAGGCATAGGCCTCCCTCAAGTGTCACCACATCGATCGTTCATGTGCTTCTCGCCCCAAGTAGATGCCCGCATATCGCAGCCTTGTCATCGATCTACCTTGAAGAACCTCTTCTGGTACGCAGTCGCCAACTCGCCACTCCAGAACTTTTCGGTCCCACCGACCGGCGACCATCTGTTCTGCGAGCAGTCCCACTGCCACTTCAATCAATCTGCCTCGCATTTTTCCAACTATTGCTAAATAAACATAGTTAACAATAACAACACATATCATCGCTTACCATCAGGTGAGATAGTGGTCAAGAGCGAGCCTATCTAAATGCTGAATGTTGAGGTCGGCTGCTAGTCTTTTTTACCGGATTCAGCTGAGTACCAGTATTCTACATGGAGCGACTGCCTATCTGACCTCCATAACCCAGTAACTGGGTAACACGGTACCCCTTGGCTAGACTGGTGTCAGATCGCAAGCTTCTGACTACCCGTAACGACTGTCAAAGATCTTCAAATGACAGCCGGGACCAACGGCTTCACGTGCTTTTCGAGGAACGGATGAATCTCCCACTGCCATTTAAATTTGGCAATTCTTCGGGCTATATCGTTAATGGTCCTCTCGCAGATATCCTCATTTCTGATGCGATCACGAAAGAATCGCCGAACATAGCCCTCTCCATTGCTGTTTGGGTGACTTTAAGCCTTCTGATAAGGCTAATTGTGAGCGACTAATTAGTAGTTACATAGGACACAAAAATTTAACTGGCATTACCTGACGATTTTGTTAGGTTCTACGCCACAGCTGGCCGCTATAATCACGGTTGGCTCAGCATGCTCGATCCTTGTCCTCAACTCCCTCGCTGCAAAACCTGAGTAAAAAAAATGGTGATTTGATTTGATAAACAAAGTTATAGGTTCTAACTAGTTTGGGAGCCACCGTCGTCCATACAAACTGATAGTTTATTTATTTAAGGGTAGACCAACAGCATGACGTACATTGTAATTTCCTAGAAACAGTTAGAACAATGGTATGTCTGCACAGTGTAGGTATACGTACACGGTTTTTACCATGTTGGATAACAACGTTAATTATAGTAAAAAAAAAACTAAAAAAGATACAAAATTATAAATATACACACAGAACGGCATACAGAACAGAGAATAAGAAAGAATAAGAAATATAAAGAGCAAAACAAAATACTTATTAAGATATTAATAATAATAAAATAGCGTGATTGTTTAAAAATAGTAACAGAAAAAATAATTATGTTATAGTTATTATCTAATTTTAAATAAGTTAGTCACAATGAACAAATAAACTTTATTCTTAAGTTGAATTGAAAAATATTTGTTTTTTTAAGCACATTGTGCATTGTGTTTACGCTGAAAACAAAAGAAAGACGCACGGAGAATCTCGTGATTACGTACATATGTAGATTAATTTAGGTAGATAAGATATATGGACGTAGAAACAGAGCTTATGTTTTTGAATTTTTTACTTACTTGTATACTTACTGCACTTTTTTTTTGGTAATCAAGATTTTTAAACAATAGCTTGTTTTTTTAGGTTTTAGTGACGTGACGTAGTTAGGTCTAATGAAGTTCTCTTCACTTTAGATAAGTTGTTTATTCTTCGAGAGTTCTCATACTTAACATTAATCAATTAACTGTTACTTTGTAGGTTTACTGCTATTGAGATAGGCACAAGAATGTACCTATTCTAGAATCGAAATAATAGTTTAGAAACAAATAGTTTTTGGTCATATTCCCTTACCACACAAGGCAGACAGAACAGATGAAATGATTGTGTGGAAGTCGGTGTCCATAACGCAAAATATTGGTACCTACCAAAGACACGCACTTCCAGAAATAAAGTTAGTTTTCACTTTGTACTTTTTTTATTTGGAAGTCGGTTGTATTTTTTTTGGAAAGTCTTTTTTATTTTTCACTTTTTAGTGGTACATAATGGACAAGTTCTATAATAAGGTACCTATAATGCCCACAGTGATGCCAGAACAGATTGACCGAATAATATGTAACTTGAACATAACCAGTGGAATTGGAATGTACAAAAATCAAAATCAAAATCAAGGTATTTATTTCAATTAAACTTTAGAAGTACTTTTGAATTGTCAAACAAAAAATTAATAAAAAGATGACTCTAGTTGCAAATTCGCAAGCGTCTGTAGGTCTCAATGGAGAAGAATTTGCAAGAAACTCCCCGGACACTCTTTTCCATCAGTTTTAATTACAAGTTTTTGGTTACATCATTCTTGTTGAAAAAATACATATATGTGAGAACGATGTAAAAAGACGTGTACGTAAAAGCGTCTAGAGTAACAAATAATTAAAAAAAAGCACTTTAACAGGCCGAGACAGCTAAGTTATGACCAATCCCAACTGATGGCGCCCGTTCACGAACATGACGCATGGATCGGCACCACTCAGCTCAACCATCATGAAGGGAACCGAATGATCCAACACATGTGCCACCATCAGAGAGAAATTAGAGAGAGCATGACACACTCAACTGCCAGGGCACACAGAAGTCAACGAACGACATATAGGTACAGTGAATGGTAGATTTATCTACAGTCGGAACATAGTACTCACACATGTGCTGTGCAATTATATAATACTAAAAGAAATTGAGTTTATACAATACAAAAATTTGCATACAGTCTTCAGCATGTCCAACAATACTTCGATACTTTTCTGCCCATCACTAATTGTTCTTGCGCCCTAGTGGCTGCGGAGCAGGACCAGCATTGAGCCAAGCATTTTTATCAGCGATGTAATCCCCCAACTTATAATATGCTTGCCTACATAGTGTGCGTTTTATACAAGTCTTAAATTTCGTCTCATTTAGTTGTAGAATGTGGGGAGGAATTTTATTGTAACATTTTATACAGTACCCCATAAAAGATGATGCTACTTTAGCCAGCCTGAAACCTGGTTGAATTAGTTGATCCCTATTTCTAGTAACATAATTATGTCTGTCACCGTTTTTACTAAAAAGATGTAAATTCTTTCTAACATACATGATGTTTTCATAAATATATTGACAAGGTACCGTCATGATGTTAATGTTCTTAAACAGTTCCCTTAGAGAATCGCGCCGGCGAAGATTGTATATCGCTCTGATGGCTCGTTTTTGCAGAATAAAAATTGACTCAATGTCTGCAGCCCTTCCCCATAGTAAGATACCGTAAGACATTATACTATGAAAATAACTAAAATAGACTAATCTTGCGGTATCGACATCAGTAAACTGACGTATTTTTCTAACAGCATAAGCTGCCGAGCTTAGCCGCCCCGCAAGTGATATTAAATGAGGCCCCCATTGCAACCTCGAGTCTAGCGTGATCCCCAGAAAAACCGTTTTATCGACGAATTCTAGCTTCTCCTTGTTTAATATAATGTCACAATCATTACTTTTGACATTCGGCAAGACAAATTTTATGCACTTAGTCTTTTTAGCATTTAAAACTAGATTATTAGCTGTGAACCAATTTTGAACCTGTTGCAAGACGGTATTCACATCGTCAACGTTACTGGTACGTCTATTTATCTTAAAAATCAACGAAGTGTCATCAGCAAATAACACCATGTTTAGATTGTTTTTCAATAGATGAGGTAAATCGTTAATGTAGACTAGAAACAAGAAAGGACCCAAAATTGAACCCTGGGGTACCCCCATTTTCACGGTTAACCCGGACGAATTGACACCGTTTATTTGAACTAATTGCTGTCTATCATTTAAATAAGATTTAACTAAACTCAACGCTGATTGGCCTAGCCCGTAATGCTCAAGTTTCAAAAGTAATGTTTCATGATCAACGCAATCAAATGCTTTCGACAGGTCGCAGAAAACCCCTATGGCATCTTGTGCCTCTTCCCACGCTTCAAAGATATGTTTTAATAAGGTGACACAAGCGTCAGTCGTACAACGTCCTTTGGTAAAACCATACTGTTTATCGTGTAGGATGTTATTCGTATTAAAATGAATGAGCATCTGATTTAGCATTATCTTTTCAAATATCTTGCTGAAAACCGGCAGCACCGATACTGGTCTATAATTATTTGTGTCTTTACTGTTCCCGGATTTAAAAAGTGGTATAACCTTACTATGTTTCATTAGATCCGGAAAGACTCCTTGATCTACACACAAATTAAAAATTAAAGCTAAGTACGGCGCTATAGTCTGAATAATGGAGGTACAAACTTTGATGGACATTCCCCATAGATCTTCGGTCAATTTGATCTTGATTTGCTTAAAAGCTTTTATTACTGTTATTGGGTTTACATGTGAAAAGTTAAATTCTGTCGGGCAGGCTGAAACGTTTGCGTTTAATAAACCAGAAGCAAGTGAGGGCGAAGAATTTATGGTTTCAGTAGTTTTAATTGGGATGCTGGTAAAGAAATCCACAAATTCTTGAGCAACTTTTTTGTTATCTCTAATAAGTCCATGTGTAGTTTCAAGCGTGTAATCAGTATTATAATCTAAATCTTTGTACTAAGGTGAACTGTACACATCACACCCGTTTAGAGCATACTGGCGTGATATTATGTTATGAAATGGTGTAAACAATAAACAAACAAGCGATTACAGCAATTTCGAGAGATTTGCCGATATTTATTGAAGATTTATGTTGTATATCTCCGAAGTTCTTCATCAGATCTTTAACAAATTTATTTCGGAATAAACTTCTTTTGAACAAAAAAAAGACTTGCAAATCCGTTTATACATGACAGTTAAAATAAATTAAAAAAAAGTTTCCTCCTCCTTTTTGTGAAGTGGGTTAAAAAATTAAAAGAAGAATAAGAAGCTCTTTGTTCTCAACACAGACTAACCATGAGGGATATAAACTCTTACCTCCAAACACAACAGAGTGGATGGCTCCTATCCTGTTTGTAGCTAGCATGGAGATGATAGCCTCAGGGACGAGAGGCATGTAGATCAGCACGCGAGATCCTCGGGTCACGCCCAGGGAAGCCAGTTTACCAGCCAGGCGGGAGACCTGAGATTGAACAGAGATTTTAATATAGACCAGTTGCATGTGTCAAGAATAGTTTAAGAAGTAATGAATAGATGTAATTAATGAAAGAAGACAAAGAAAGAGGCAGACAGAAAAGATGAAATTATTGTGTGAAAGTTGATGGCTAAAAGAGAAGAGAACTTTGTGGCTGATAAGAAATTTTTCTACTGAAGTTTTCAAAATTGGAGAGACAGTACTGCTTTCACATAACACAAATCTGTTCAACTCTATATTGCAAACTAGAAAATTTCCTTGTCAATTCTGCCACTCTACAATAATTCTGTTACACAAAAAAGGTGACAAGTCTATAATCGGTAATTATGTATATGCATTTAAAAAAGTTATTCAGAACCGCATTTCAGGTCAACTTGACACACAACAGCCACCTGAACAAGCAGGGTTTCGACGAGGCCTCCACAACTGACCATCTGCAATCCCTAAATCAGATGATAGAGAATTGCACTGAGTTTAAGATTCATCTGTATCTAGCGTTCGTCGACTACGCCAAAGCGTTTGATAGCATTCACTACGAGTCACTATTTAATGCCCTCCTCAACCAAAATTAAGATAACACCTATATAAACTTATTAAAAGCTATATATCACAACAGTACAGCAGCTATAAAAATCACCACCACAGGAACATCCTTTTCCATTGAAAGAGGTGTCAAGCAAGGAGACCCGCTGTCCCCCAAGCTGTTCACTGCCGCCCTTGAAGAAGTTTTTAAAAAACTATCAGATCCCTGGGTAGATAAAGGCGTTGTCGTTGGTGAAAAAAGTTTGACCAACCTTTGATTCGCCGACGACATCGTGCATCTTCGGCAGCAGAACTTGGCGAAATGTTGAGTGAACTTTACAAGGCGAGCCTCGAGATTGGACTTTGGATCAAACTTATGACCAACAGCGTACAATAAAAACTGTACTTAGGAGGTTGGTGATTGCATATTATGTCCCAGAATATAATATCTAGCTTGGCCAAAGGGGATTGCCCATACACAGGCCCCATATGAGATATCGTGTCTGCGTTTTCATTATTATCCAAAAATAGGATTTATATTTTGTGTTTTTTTTTTCATCTGTGTCCTTTACTTTATATGTACAGACAACAACAGGTCAGGTTACATCACTTGGACATTTGTATGCACCTTATTGCATTGTAATAAGGGTTCATTTCAAGAACAGAAACATCCTTATATCTTTCGTTTCCTAATTATGAATATAACGTGTTTTTTCTGCAATATACAACCAAAAAAAAAAAACAAGAAATTCATCAACATACAACCAATTTTTCAAAGGGGCCCAAGTTCCCTTACAAAATGGGCATTCTCCTTTAACCCAAACGCAAATCATTCAAATATTGCTAATAATGACTTGATAAGTACGGTAGCAAGGGCCAAGCCCAAAGCACAGCAATATTACAGAATTAAATAAAGCTTAATATAAGGTGATTTAAAGGTGAAGGTGATATACACCCGGCTTCTGAATTGAGAATTTGAAGATAATAACTTGTCAAACTCTACTGTAATGCTACTGTTTAACAACTTCTCATCGCCAGAAAAGTTTGAGAAGTTCTCAACTACGAATTCCGAAAGCGGGGGATAATCTTCAAGGAAGTACTGACCTGCTCTTTAATCTCGTTGTACGTGATCTTCCGCACTGTGTCGGTCAAGGGTGAGTCGTGCACGAGCGCCACCTGATCTCCCTTGCCACTGGCAACATGACGGTCTACTGCGTTGTAACATACTGACATCTCTCCGCCTACCCACCTGTGGGATTAGGAATGATTAGTTGGAAGACATCTACTAACTCAGAAAAAAACAATAAAAATTTGGTGATGGCACTGTGGCAATGCCAATACTAACCAACAAAACATTTTTAGCGAGAAATAAAGAGAGGCTGTAGAAGAGAGGATGGAAGATGAAAGGGGCACCATTGAAAAAACTTTATTTGATTAATTACAAAAATTATTTCAATGATAGAAACGTAGGTACATGAGGGCGAAGCCGCAGCAAAAAGTTACACAATAAATTTATTTAATGTTATTTGAACGGTACAACGCAAATTGAATTGATTCAAAGCCAGAAGGGTGATGATAATCATTGAAAGATGCTCTTGGACCAATACAGCATCCCTTAAGATATAAGCAATATATTATGTGGTCCACATCACAATACTTAATCTAACAGATTCTCATACGTCTATGTGGAAGAGCTGTGTTCTTTTACAAAGCCTAGAGGATTAAGCCAGGCTTCAAACATATTTGAGTGTCCTGTATAATAATTTATTTATTTATTTTTATAAAGATAATGATATATTTATTTGTTTAAACATGTGTAACATGATACATGAATATGCACATAAAGATGGAAATGGACTATTGGATTTTTATTTCTAATAATTTATGTGAAGAAAGCCATTTCAAATTGACAAAATCCAATAGTAGCGTCGTCATCTTACGCAAGTAATTTAACAATTTATGATAATAATTTAACCTCTCGTATATAGAACGCAGATCTATGCGAAACAATGACTTTTCTATTGTTTCGCTAATTAGTGGCATACGACAGGTTAATACCTAACTAAATAATAAGTCAAAAAATTTAATGTTGATTACATTAACTTTACATATGTAAAATCCATGAAATTGGCAACCGATCAAATGGACGATGACCACATCGCAATAAATATGTAGATACAAAGGTCTGTAAGTATATTGAAATATGTGAACGTACCTAAAACTATAACGAAAAGTATATATTAAATAGGTAGGTACTACGAAAAAGGTGGTCTCATTAAGTATGTACATAGGTTACCTACACGTGCCTTAGGTCTAGACACTTTATAAGTCAAACACTAAAAGTAGGTAAATAAGTCAGCGTAATTAAGTAGTTGTAACAGTATTTGAAGGTTCGGTCAAAATACCAAAAACAGACTAAACTCGTAAAATTATCTAGTAAATATGTAGTTCATTCAAAAACATGCCTTTTTATTTTTAGTGGTCCTCTCAGCAAACCCTTTCATTAGATATGGGTATCAAAAGGATGCGCAAAAAAGAATTGGTCCGCCATATTTGGGAGTTCACATTATTTTAAGCTACATACCGAGGTTATACCTCGACAAAAAAGGGCTAAGTTTCGTAACCCATTATATCAGCCAGCTGCACATAAAAATATTTATTAGAAAAATGTGTTTAATATGTGTATAATACGTATTATTAATTTATAACACGTTACGAAACGAATTGAAATTGTTGCAGGGTAATGTTTTTAAAACAAAATTGTCTGAGTGGTTACAAAAAAGTGTTTCTACAGCATTAAGGAATTTTTGGAACATAAAAATATTTATTCAGAGTATTAATTAATGTATTGTACCTAAATAAATTTATGACATTTGTATGTAATAATTATGTGTGATAATAATATGATAATAGTG
Source organism: Anorthoa munda (assembly GCA_945859665.1). Taxonomy (NCBI): domain Eukaryota; kingdom Metazoa; phylum Arthropoda; class Insecta; order Lepidoptera; family Noctuidae; genus Anorthoa; species Anorthoa munda. The sequence goes on along the minus strand of OX243916.1, from coordinate 2,530,506 downwards.
TAATAATATTTCTGCATAATAATGACATTTAAACATAAATACTTTGCACGCTTACTTGCAGGCAGAATACAATGACTTTAAAGCTGTAAGATCTTCCCTTGTAAACTATGTATTTTCTTGCAAATAAACGTTTTGAATTTGAATTTGGATTTAGAAAAAAATCACTGAGCTAACATAACTTTGCCATCGAAAAAAAAATGTGTACAAATGTTTTGCTCAATCAGATGGGCATAATTATTTTAAAATTCAGTTGAATTAACCCATGCATACAAATCAAGTAATGCTATAAAACTAACGTTTGTAATAAAAAATACGTTCAGTTTTATGAAAAGACTACAAAACAAACAAAACATTGCATCCGAAAAAGAATAGACTCAAACAGGAGGATATTTAAATAGCTCGGTATTAGGGACACGCATATTTTGTTAGTTACAGTTAAGACATTTGCTACTAACCATTTCGTAAACGGTGGGTTGCTATTGTCCAGCACTTTATCCCATGGCTTGGTCCAGTCCAACTCATGGGCGATTTCACCCCAGAAGCCCTCAGGGTCATCGATGGAGCGCCGGTAAGCTTCCTGGTATTCTGGAGTCACACTGCTCTCACCTGATAGAGGCAATAAAAATGGTTAACATTGTCTTGAATGAAAGTCTACCTAACTGAAGAGGTAACCGAGATAGGATGAAACGCATAGGACTAGAAGGATTTATAAGTGTAGTAATGAATATAAATGTTGAAAAACAAAAGAAGGAGTAGAAAAAGATCAAAATGTTAATAATGAAAAGAGAGTGAATATTATAGCAGCTGCTAAGGCAAGAGGCAAACATTTTGCACTGACCCCAAGTATATGGCACAAAGGAGGAATAGATGAAGAAGACATGGGCAAGCCAAACTAAACAAGCGAACCTGATACAAGTTGGATTGATTTAAAGCGTGACTCACATACACAAAATAAAGAATAGACGTAGGACTTGAGGCATACAAACAATCTAAGGATTTTTAGAGATAAGGAGTACCTGAATGTAACTTTTGGACATGTACTTTACAACAGAAGGACGTTTAAAGGCACGAGAGCAAAATCAGAAGAAGCATAGCATTTAAAAGACCTTGTTGAAGTGCCAATTTAACTTATGGTATTATGTTATTAAATTAGCATAATCTGTATTTTTTTCCAGTTGTTCTTAAGATGACATATGAAATAAGTACGAACCCTTGTGTTGTCTCAAATAAATAAAATCTGACAGCGCAAAAAAGTGTAAGTAGCAATAAATTTAGCATTAACTTTTGACGATATGCAAGTGCTGTATATATTTGTTTACTAACTGTGCTACGTTTGCAACTGCAACAACTATAAACACCTTCGGAATACTATCCTGCACAATCCTACTTCTCCTCAGTACCTTCGCGAAAGGTAGTACCTCATCCCGAGGGGTAAACCTTGTCGCACGGCTACTTCGCTTCTCCTTCGTACTCCATGGCTCCTTCTCTGTTACTGCAGTGCATCTCTGGAACTCTCTTCCACACTCCATACGCGATAGCCCTTCTCTGGATGTCTTCAAGAGGAAATTTAAGGAGCATTTCCTTTCAACGCAATGAATTATATATATATATATATATTATATATGTATTTGTCTTTATAAACGTGGGTAGGTCTTTTATGTATTATTATTTATTATTATTGCTATTTATAATAACTAGTACTAGTTTCATCTTACTATATAGGTTTATATATTGTACACTGGATTACTGCCCTCTATTATGATCTCTATCACTTAAAGGTTTGCTGGAAGAAAATTCCGTTTAGAGTTAAGCTCGCCTTTGTACATGAATTTTGTTATCAACTTGTTCAAATGTAATAACTTGTTGTACAATAAAGAAGGATTGAGTCTACTTTGCAATCAAAAATGCCTAGCCTTTTCCAATATTTGTTTCTGTTGGCTTTCAGTCTTACCGGACACAGCTGAGTACCAGTACTTTACATGGAGTGACTGCCTGACTGACTTCCTGACCTGACCTCCACAACCCAGTAATTGGGTAACACGGTCCTCTCAGCATGTAAAATTTTCTGGCTTCTAACTATCGTACCGTTCTGTAACGACTACCAAAGATCTACAAATGACATCCGAGACCAACGTATTAATATGATTTCCGAGGCACAAACTAGTTTCGGTTATAATGTTTGTTAGCTGTTATTATTTAGCCATCAGCTTTTCTTTTTCTTCTTAACCAGAGTCTACGTTTACAGATGGCTTCACCTTGGGGGTATTTCATTCATGACTGAATATGTTACTTCTAGGCAAGCGTGCTCCATCATCGCCTACGATCACATAGTAACCAAACGCGAGCCTATCAATTACAAAATTAATATCGTAAAGTCAAGCATAATGCTGACGTGGATTGACTCATCATTACTGATTACCCTGAACTATTACGTCAATACTTAAATTAACTCATTCACGTGTAAAACTGCTACTTTAAATAATTATATATAATTATTTGTATAGTAAAATGTACGGCTTTTGAACAATTCAATTTGTTTTAGACCTTCGACCCTGCTTATTGTTACGCGTTTACAAAACATTTTCAGTTGACGATGAGGAAAGATTTCTTATTACGTATTAGATAGAGATTATTTAATGTTTTGATTTTGTTGGTTGTTGGTGCTTTCTATAATCAAGGCCATTCTTATCCCTCAGAAAATCTAAAGATCTTCATCCTCCTACTCTTAGATAGATCTCTTACAACGTTCATCTCCACAATATACCCCTTTTCTTAAGAGATCATCTCTTATATCATCCATGTATCGATCTGTGTTCTTCCCATATGCTTGTACTCATCAAAATTCACTCTCTCACTTATTCTAATTATATAATATCTTTCATGCCTTCATATTTTATACAACTTCTTAATAAACTGACTTATTCTTATTGTTTATAAGTCTATCCAATTACATAACACAAAATTAACGGTCTGTCAATGGCACCGATTGAATCCACGATCAACAATATGCAAATAAGAACCAAATAAAATGTACTATGACCAAAGCTGAACCAATTCATTAATTTATTCATAGTGACTCTCCAGAAAAAGAATCGATTTCACAATATTGGAAAATGTTATAGTAATATTGCATGATACACAATTAATTCTTCCTTCACTTTCTTCAGAGTACCTGCTACCCTCTGTACTGTCTCTCAGGGCAAGGACTCTGTTAAAACTGGGCTTCACAAAAACTCCTTTTGAAAAATAGTCACACTCACCATAACTTTCAATATCAGCATAAGAAACAAATGTTTTCTTCTTCAATTCACTAATAGAAGACTCGAACTTGTTCTTCTCCAACTTGGCTCCAACCTCGTTGTCTTGGTACATTTTTGGAGATTAAAAAAATTTAATTAACAAATCCTGGTTTCGTCTTTCCCTCGAAAGTAACGGGAAGATACTGGCGAATGGTGTTGACTGTAGTGGTTCGAACACCAACTGGTTCGTATGTCTTTGCATTTCAATGCAAGACCTCTGAACTTATTGAATTGTTAAATAAAGGTGAGCTGATAAGAACGTGACGCAGTAGTCCCGTTCTAAACACAAAGTAAAAATAAATCACATTGAGAAAACTTGAATAGGAAATGGTTAGGGTTCCAGAGACATCTTAGGAGAAACGGTAGATTAAGTTTCCTTGAACGTGCAGAAATATTTGGTACAAAAATAATAAAACCGACAAAACAAAACACTACAAAGCGAAAAATAACTTTCGTTGCCGATGTCAGTGTTTTTGGTACATGTTTTTGCGTTTTTCGACACCGACACACAAGTAAATGCATCATAGTCGGTTAACTAATCGAGATATCTTATCATTAAGGAGTTTCAGTGACCATCCTTGGTATTATTCATCAGTTCCACTTCACCGTATGATACTTTCTGAGTGCAAATGATTGCGTTGTTGATGAAAATACCATAATCGCTATATGTATGCCTATAACATTTGAGGAGTTCCCTCGATTTCTTCTGGACCCTTTATCAGATCCTGTCTTGATAACCATGGGACCTCCTGGGAAGTTTAAAAAAATATGAGTTTTCCAAATCAGTCCAGGCGTCTTTGAGTATTCGGGGAAAATACATTTTTTTTAAAGATTCTGACAAATTGAGAACCCTCTCTTTTTTTGAAGTCGGTTACATAAAGATAGAAGATATCTCCGAGTAGGCGGGAAAAAATGGAGTGGCAGGCCACAAAGACCGAAAATCAAATAACAGTTGAGGTAGAAAAGTACCTACCAGAGAGAGGCACCGAGAGGGAGCCGTAAAAGAATGGGCAAGCAATAAGTAAGATGAACGGAGGGAAGGATGGCGATAGTCCGTAGCTGGAAAGGACGATGTTAATAGGACCACATCATCGCTTACCATCAGGTGAGATAGTGGTCAAGCGCAAGCCTATCAACAATAAAAAAAATAAAAAATAAACTACGATGGGAGAGATCAACACTCAGCATTATGAGATTTATGAGCTGAAGAATGAAGATAGATGCAAATATGTATACTTGAATAATTATTGTAAGATTCGTCTACAGGCCACTGAAATGACTGAACTGAGTTCCAAATGTCTCAATATTTTTTTTTTTTTGTTTAAAATAATTCCATATAAAATTTTATTTCTTTATTGCTGAAAATCATGCCCGTCTTGGGAACTTTGACGGATTCACTGACCAACTGCTTCCAGCGCCACTCTTTCTTCGGCTCTTCTCAGGGCAGTGATCACAGTGAGTCCTTTTATCGCCTTGATCTAATCTGACCAGCGAGTAGATGAATGTCCACGTGTCTTTTTCCGTCCGCTTACAACAAGAACCAGTTTTCCAGGTTGTCTCCAGGTGGAGTTGCCAAAGTTACTTAGGACTAATTGGTAGCAGACTGTGTAGAGCCTGATTTTGATGTCAGCTGGTTTAGGATGTACATCAAAATGTCTGGGACTTGATATTTTAGTACGCGTCGTTTTTTTTTTTGAAGTACTTAATTTCGGTCTGATATTATGGTCAACAATGAGGATGTGAACTGCCATTTTTTTACGATACGGTGGCGCATCGTTGCTATGGCTATTGAAAGCTGTCAAATCCATATATTCTGTAACCTATCATTCAGTAAATTTTAGTTTTCTCGAAATATGCTTCTGTGTGCTGTACCAGGATGTACCAACTCATTTGGTGCCCAAAGATAAAACGCTAAAAAACACTGGGAAATGGCTATACATTTTTATAAGTTACTAGCTGACCCGGCAAACTTTGTTTTGCCATAAAAACACCAAACATTCATCTACCCTACCTAACCTACCCTAACTACCTACCCTACCCTACCCTACCTACCCTACCCTACCCTACCCTACCTTACCTACCCTACCCTACCTACCCTACCTACCCTACCCTAACTACCTACCCTACCCTACCTACCCTACCTACCCTACCCTACCCTACCTACCCTACCTACCCTACCTACCCTACCTACCCTACCTACCCTACCTACCCTACCTACCCTACCTACCCTACCTACCCTACCTACCCTACCTACCCTACCTACCCTACCCTACCCCACCCTACCCTACCCTACCCTACCTACCCTACCCCACCCTACCCTACCCTACCCTACCCTATATTGTAAATCTAAACCATTCTCGAATCTCCACGAACACACACAAAAAATTTCATCAAAATCGGTCCAGTCGTTTAGGAGGAGTTCAGTCACATACACACGCACACAAGAAATATATATATTAAGATGTTATATACCTGTCAAAGTAACTGATTATATTGCTTGGTAATCTTCGGCGAAATAGTGGAGCTATTAACGTATTGATAAAGTTCTACAGCAGGAATGTCATTTGCTTGAATTTCAGAAGCTTGAGGGCTTTGATTGCTGAAAATAAAATATAACTTCTAACCTAAAACGTAAAGATTACCAACACATTAAAGTAATGTTCTCTAATTTTTAGTAAATTTCTAATTTTCCTACCATGAGTTAAGTAAGAAAAACTCGTTTCAACAAAAAATATTGCCAAATCTAGAACATATCACCGATGAAAATTATTTTATTATATAAGATTCTGCCTCTCAATAAGGTCTGTTTTCTTTCCAGTTATCCTTGCTCATCATTTTTTTAGTTCGTCTTTCAATTCCTTAAGCTTCCAGGGACAATACATATTATCAATAACGATGGTAGACCAGCGACATCTGCGCTCAGCTATGCGTTTACATCCCCACTATACAAAATTTTCCTAGAATTTTGATGGAAATTTTAATAAACTATGTCATATATCATAATAAAAAAATTTTCTTAACAGCTCTAGCTTTTTTTTTTTTATATTTATTCACTTTTATACAGTAGATTCGTATTTTGTATTGTTTTACTTATCTCATCTGTAAAGCTAGTAATTAATACAATAGCTATGAAGAGGAGACGTTTTATGAACGATGCAGACAGTTTTTGTAGTGAATATACTTCGTAACAAGTAAAATTTTAAGAAACCCCTTCACCTTTTTATTTCATGCTACATAATTTATCTAGTAAAAGACACGCTTCGTTCGTCAATCTATTAAACACGCAATTATGACACGATATCTTGCGAAAATACCCGATACAAACAGTAAAACACCCTTAACTTTAAAACGGCTGAACCGATCATCCGATCTCCATCAAACATAAGAACACTCTATAAAATTACCTTTCAAACAAAAAAATCGGTTCTTTCGTTTAGGAGCTATGATGCCACAGACAGATACACAAATACACAAACACACAGGTACACACATCAAACTTATAACACTCCTCTTTTTCTGTCAGGGGTTAAAAACTAGTGTTATTTTCGTAATCAGCGCTCTTGATTTAGCCAAAAACGATTAACAGAAGTGTGGAAAATTTTGGCATAGTTGAGTTCAATATAAACAATAACAAATTGTTACAAACAAATAAATCATACTATGTACTTTGACTTTTGCTCATTACGAATATTTTTTAGTGTAAAACTGTTAATTATTTTGAATGTACTAATCTACATACTAATTACTTCGGTATTATTTTTAAAACATTTTTAGCACCGAGCACAACGAATAGGTATATATTATTAAACATACCTACATTATTTTAGGAAGTACCTAACTAGTCTGGTACCTAGTTTAAAAAACTACAAACTACGTCAGAGACGTCAGAGACGTACGAGTTCATAGACATACGAACTTATAGCTTCCAGACAGGCTAATTTAGAGATTTTATCTGTAACTAGAATTGATTAGATTTATCAAAATGTTTAATTGTGTCCTCGACTCAGAAGGGTTTCACAATCACAATACCTGCAGTTAGAATATTCTGGATGAACCGGAAGCAGAACGCTTCAATGATTTTGTACTGATCTAGTTGTTTATTCCATTTTCTACACAATAGGATTGCCTGAACGGAAACACGGTTCATTCATGATTTCAGATTTGGTTGAGATAAGTGAAACAAGAAACTCGTGGATTAGTAATAATATCCATACGGTCGATATTCAAGGTAAAGCAATGCTTGCCTAAGTTGGCGACCGTTTTCTGCATACCAAGACTCTGCCGCGCCACTAAGAGGTAATGCGGCCGCACATATCGGACTGAATATCCTAAGTAAAAACTCATAGCTCGTGGTTTTGGCTCTCGCCTCTTTCCTCCTCCAATATTGTACCAATTTAAAAGATATTCCTCAAACTGAAAAATAAAGATTTATACACTGTGTCCCAATGTTTTCCTTTTTGATGATATATATCTTTAGAAGCACTAGAACCCTCAAAAGATGCGCAAAATTGCGCTGTCAACAGAGGCCTCGTGTACAAATTTGACAACTTAAAATGAAAAACCGGCCAAGTGCGAGTCGGACTTCGCACATTTAGGGTTCCGTGCCAGATCGCAAAATTATATTGGTTGTAATAGGAAAAATTAGGTAATTTCAAAGAAAATCTGATTTATCAATATATTGGTATTTTTTAGTAAAATATACGTAATAATAAACATTATCACCAAATTTGAAGTTCATAGGTCAATGGGAAGTTAGAAAATTCTCCGGAACAAAATTTTGTAAAAAAATGCTGTCTTTGGTGGCTTCTTATTCCTTTGTTTTACAATATTTTTTAATACAAAAGACACAGTATTTATCTACTCAACGAGTTCATCTTCTCCACTCGATGGGATTTTTCGGCCCCCTTTACTTGTATGCGAGCCCCTCTTAAAAACATTTAAAAAATTTAAACAATTTGTATGGCTTTGGGTCACAAGATACTTATACTGTGAAAATTTGAAGACTGTAGCTTCAACCGTTTGGCTGTAAAAGCCGTGTGACAGACGACGAACACGTGAGAGGGCTCCGTTTGGTTGGACCCTTTGGGTACAGAACCCTAATAAAACAAAACATAGGCACAGGTTATATCTTTCTTTTTCAGTTTATGAAATATCTTTTAAATTGATCCAATATTCGAGGAGGAAATAAACAAAAGCCAAACCTCGAATTATGACTTTTTACTTAGGAAATTCAGTCCCATCCCGGCTGTCATTTAAAGACTTTTGACAGTCGTTACGGGAAGTCAGAAGCCAGAAAATATAGCACGACTCTTGCCTAAGAGTATCGTGTTAACCAGTAGCCTAATTGCGTAGAACATGCGAGATGAAAGACGAGATGTGGATTTCCGTCTATTTGATTGGTCGACAGTTCATATTCTTTCATAGGGTCCAACACTTTACCTTGCCGAATTCATTAACGCAATTAGGCTGCTGTTCATGAGTTGTGGAGGTCAGAGAAGGAGTCAATACTACTTATAAGTATTGGCCATTCAGTCGGCATTAGACTAGAAGCCGACCCTAACATACTCGTATTTTGGGAAAAACTTCGCAGATTGATTGAGATAAGTAAATGTTCTTACCTCCAACAATACTCCTACCCCCTCCGTAGGAGTATTCCGCTAGCGGAAATAATATAGCCCACAGCTCACTGACTGAGTGAGTACACACAATATTATCGCCCATAGATTAGATATGATAGGCCTAAACACAATCCAATACACAATAACACTGACCGACCAGTGAATCAAACCCAGGACCCATATTTCCTTTTTTGCAACGTTCGACATCCCGCAGCTGCATTAAGAAGTAGCTGCACAGGATTCCGTTGTGTGAATGAGATGACCCCCAGCCACCTCCCCTCTGTATGTTGATCAATTATATTCTATTCTTCATAATATTAATATTAAAATATGAAAGTCTAGATGTTTGTTAATCAATCACGCTTCAGGGCTGATCATATTAGGATAAAACTTGACACACACAGTTGACAAAAGATCCTTTATATCGCAGTAGTACAGTTCATATGGATCTTTCTACATATAACATAACTATATGACTTTAAACTTTCACACGGGCGAAGCTCTTGGCAAAAGCTAGCATTAAATATAGGAAGTTAAGAACCTACCTTCAAGCCAGTCCGCTTCTTCATCAAACACAAAGCCGTTACAAGAAATAGTCGCCGGCATATCTACCGAGAAGGGCTCGCAACGCACTGAAACACTTCTGACAACCTACTCGTATAAATACTTTAATAATTGTGCTCTTTTCAACCATCTTAACGTTTTTTGAGGACAAAGTACATGCATCTGACATAAGATCTCTCAATAATTTACATTACAACGCCACGGGTGTAATTGAATAAATTAATCTTTTGTGTGATAATGCATTTTAATATAATCAAGTCTGTTTGTTACGTATTCACATCTTACTCCAACATTTTGACTTTCAACAGATAAAACAATACACTCCTGCCAGGTTACCTCTTCACCATGCTTAGTTGACTGGTAGAGAATGCCTAAGGCATTAAGTCTGTCTTTGTACATAGGATAGTTTTTATCCTGGTAGAAAACTCCCTTGGGATGATTACAGACTTTAACGCTAGTTCTAACAAAACTATAAATTCTAACAATAACATTATTAGATTTGTAGGTATAACTACGACAACATGTCAAGACTATCATCGAAGGTATTCTAAAAATATAATACATCTAATTTATTAGATAATTTGTACAAAATAACTGGCGTAAAGGGCTGAATATAAAAGGACAAAATATAATAATTAAAATATTTTTTAAATAATAGGTCTCCATTGTAATGTTTATGGGTAGACAACTACATGTTTCGACCTTTCGCCTACATTACAGCCTTCAAGGTGATCATTTTAATTACCTACTATTATAACAAGTGATTAATATAGAGCTACACATTGTAAGTAATTTACACATAGTATAGTTATTTATGCTACAAGTGTGGAAGGTAGGTGATTTCCGACGAGTGCCATTTTTATTCACGAGCGAGCGAAGCGAGTGAGTGGATAAATCGACACGAGTTGGAAATCATTTTACTATGCACTGTGCGAGAAAATATAAAAACTATATCTCAACCAAGCAAGAAATTAATAAAATGGCGGGCTTATTCACGCGCGCTCAGCATACCACAGATGAACTAATAGTTCGTCGGGCATGTCTACTGTGCATGTTCAAATAGCTGTCACGTCGTAACGCAAAAAGACACGAGCAAAATATACGTTCTGCCAAACATATTTAATGAATATTTAAAATTAAATTATTGATCAAAATCTAAATCTACAGTAATTAAAAACGCCTTTAATGAAGTATTTGTTTTATTTTACCTTTTATATAAATGATAATCTGTACTTAACTAATTTGTAAAACTTTTCCCAAATAATAAAACTATATGCGTCGGGCTGACGTTGGAATTAAAAATTAAAAAAATACAGAAAAGTAAAAAGCACTAGTTAAAAAAAGTGACACTTTCCGCACAGTTTGGCTGCTTGGAAAACGCTCTTTTCGAGGACATGCATTGTAAAATTACTTACAATATTCCTAATCATATTCTGATCTTTCGGCTATTTCGCTAAAAGTAATTTGTAAATCAGACATGATGTCAAAAGGAATTAAACGTATTTGTTTAAAAATAAACATGGTTTTAAGCCTCTTCAATGTAAAGCTGCGTTGACATCATAGCCAAACAAAAACATTCGGTCTGCAGTTCTGCACTGCATGATACTTACACTCCGCAAAGTCTAGTAGCAACTATGAACTGAAAAAAAACATGGACACCGTAGTTTTCACAGCTATAAAAACATCTATTTTCCACCTAGATGATTCTTCACACGGGGTCTTTAAAGGCCATCCCTCTGTATGACATGGAAGTTGAACTTGTCCGTAACTCTATAATATAGTTCGTGAAAATAAGCACCACTGTACAGCTTCATCGCTTATCATCATCATAATAAGCAGTCCAGCACTGTCCGCATCCAACGGATTCCGACCTTCGCTTGTCCAAGTTTTGATTAGCCTAAAAACAGCGCCTTTCGGTTCAAAAATTATACATTTAAGTCCATTAGTCCATCAATTTGTCTAGCATTTTACCGGTGTCGGCATCCAGTATAAGTGGATGCAGCTGAGACTCAGAGTTTTACATGGAGCAACTGCCTATTTGATATCCACAATCCAATAACTGGGTAACTCGATACCCCTTGCCCGGACAGGCTTCAGAGTTTCTGTATTTTGACTACCCGTAACGACTGTCACATCTATACTTAATTATTATTATTATTTATATATCTATGAGATTCTCGAGACCCTAGGATCCTGAACCTTTGAAAAGCGTACCAGGGGCCGAAACCAACTCACAGAGGCCTTGTTTTGTCAACTCTTTGTGCTTAAATCTGTCCTTTGGAAACATAGCAGCCTTCTCCCGTATAACCCAAAAAGCGTACAAATCTAACCTCAGGCACACTACACAGGACCACATTCGCATAGTATAAGTATTATGTAATAAGCGCGTACATTTAAAAAACATTAATAAAGAAATGAATATCTTAGACCTCAACAAACACAACCTCAAATTAAAAGTGACAGAATGGCTACTTAAATAGGACTATCCCGCCACGGAGTCTTTACTTACCTACATCGCCTAATAAGCACACACCCATTTCCATGCTTGCACGAATATCGGTCTATCCATACATATCAGGGCCGTGCCAGGGATGTGGACAGACCGTGCCCCGTCAGGGGCTAAAAAAATATCGGTGGGTACATTTTATATGAACTCGTTCACACACGTCCGTGCACAACTGCACACCCGGGCTACAATTTTCATATTTAATCACTTTTTGCAAAAATATACAAAAGAAAGTAGACATTTCTAAATTATATAAAACGTTACTTAGAGATTTGAATATTATAGTAACTGAATGATATAAATGAATATTATATAAAATGTGTAATAATTTTAAGGCGATGATAGCTCAGTGGTAGTGACGTCGGATACCGAGACGAAGGTCGCGGGTTCGAATCCTACAATGAGCTTGAGCTTTCGGTGAAGGAAAACATCGTGAGGAAACCATAGCACGGTGGTAGGGTACTTTGTAGTACCCGCCTGGCTGGCAACCACCCTCAAGTTGAAAATCTGTCGCCAAGCACCTTCCGGTGTGTTCCGACAGCAGCACTTGAGAGCCAGTTCCCTTCTAGGCTTTGTGTGCTTACCACCATCGGCCACATCATCACTGACCACGGTGAGATTGTGGTCAAACACAGGCCTATAAATAGTAAAAAAAAAAAATGTGCATTATATAAAATGTTCATTATACCATATAAAATTAGGTAAAATGAAATTATATCAATAATTCTTTATATCATTTGATCGTTATATTAAAAAAGACGTGTGGCACTCGAGGACTGCCGCGGTAAAGCTATTGCATAGCATTTTTTATCAACTTATGCAATTATAATTATTTATTTATTTTTTATTTATTCTAAATCTCAATTAAAAAATGTTCATACATTAGTTGTAAAAACTTCTTTTGCCACGCGAAATTCAACCTCTAAATTACAAAAACACAAATATCTCGGCAACGGCTTCAGTCTAAAAATATCAAAATTAAACTTCTATAAAATCGCGCAACAAACCCCTCCTGCCCCTCCCCCCTCACCCACTCACACACTCGGAATCCATCGTCCGATTTCGGAGCAGCTCGGGGTGTCAGGTTTTTTTTCGTTACGGAATTTCTTGATTCGGTCGCCGCGCTCAAAGCCCGCGATAAAAGCTATGCAATAGCTTAAAAAAGTAGATTATTTGAAATTAGGTCATATGATCATTAGATCATTATATCAAACGTTACACACCCGTTTAAGAGCCAGAGTTTAAACAATTGTGTACAGATTTCTCCAGCATCCTAATGTTTAATGTAAATGTTCTCTACAATAATTATATTCAAAAATTTTAAACTTAAAGTACCTACAATTATCTGTATTATTAGGAAATAAAGATATTTATAATTTATTTGCTAGACATTTAGGATAATATGTGACACCAACCGGCGATTATCCCTGTATGCACTACGCAAGAGCACCCAAGGTCAATCCCCGGCTGGTGCAGGATTATTGCAGAATATGGAGACAAAACACATTGTGCTATGGGGTTGGGAGGTTTCGTGGATCGATGACCCAAAACTATAGAAGGACTATTGGCCCCTGCCTGACCACTGTTGATCTACAAGGCTATAAAATGGCAGGAGATGACTTGCACACTCAATTATTGCCCCCCCATAAACTACTACTCACTTACTCATAAGTCCAATTAAAGTTTAATACGTAACAAAAGGTGCTACATGTAACTAGTAACTGCATATTCAAACAGAGTTGACTCTTGAACTCGCACGCTCTGTTTGCACGTGACGTGGATAGACTGAACTGCAAATACAGCTATTAAATCGGTTGTATTACCAAATCGTACACCAATTTTATGATACACGTGATGGTAGAATCCAGAAACCAGAAAATGGCGTTCCTAAATAAAGACATTTGTAATCACTTAGGTTTTAAATAATTATTCTTGATTATTTAAATGTGTGAATGAACGAGAACGAAGCAAACAATAAAATTAATTATTATAAAAACAAAAACCCGACTGCTAAAAATTAATTAACTGAAAAGAGAAAAACTAATACTAGATTTATTTAATACATTAAATATTATGAGGTACTGTTTTTATAATACTTTGTATTATTTCAGACTTTTTAGTTTTAGCACAGATAATATAATACTAGCATACAAAGAAACCGTGCAAACGTAACTAGCGTTTTTCGTCTAATTAAACCGATTATTTTTAACCGACTTACCAAAAAAGGAGGAGGTTCTATGTTCGACATTATGTATGTTTTTTTTTTTTTTTTTTTATGTATTTTCACCGATATCTCCGTCAATTATGGACCGATTTTGAAAATTCTTTTTTTGTTTGAAAGAGTCTATTCCGAAATTGGTCCCATTTTCATTTGGTGAAGATCTGATGAAGAACTTCGGAGATATACAACAGAAATCTTCAATAAATAACGGCAAATCTCTCGGAATTGCTGCAATCGCATGTCTGTTTATTGTTTATACCATTTCATAACATAACATCACGCCAGTACGCTCGAAAGGGGTATGCAGATCTCTCATTTCACCGGTTATATTCAAGTTTAATGTTATTCGGGTAATCTATTCTGTCGTTATAGGTACTTACTTAACTACTTTCCTATTAGGTAGGTACAACTAAAAAGTGAAAAATAAAAAACATTTTTACAAAAAAATACTACCGACTTCCAAATAAGAAAACTAGAAAGTGAAAAATAACTATATTTTTGGAAGTCTACAATGTGTGTTTACAATGAAAATAAACAATCGAGTGGAATGCCTCAGTAATTCAAAACCGCGCCATCTATTGGCATTAATTGTAAATGATCCGTTCAATTAATCTTTGAAATGTAAATTAAGAGCCCAATATTCTCAAAACGTTTAGTGCGTATAGGTGGGATGTCCACCACATGGTGGACATCCCACCATGTGGTGACCATCCCACCAATGGCGCATCGCCGTACGTCTGGTAGTCCGATGGTGAAACGGTCTAGGCAGAATTAGATCATGCAATTCCATCGCACACTCCTCAAAATGTAACCTATAAAAAAACGACAAGCTGGCAACTCGGCGACGATGTTCAAGGCTTTGGAGCTTTGAATTAACCAGTGCCTCATCGTCGATGAGCTTCTTGGCCTGCTTTTCGGTCGAGTCTAGTGCATCAAGCTGGTCTTTGGCAGATCCGTCCCAGAGATGAGAACAGTACTCCATGCATGATCGAACTTGCGCTTGATACAAGCTGAGCAGCTATTCTTGCGTGAAGTACCTTCTCACCTTTGCAAGGATCCCTAGCTTTTTGGCAGCCAGCTGAGCCTTTGACTCAATGTACGGGCCAAAATTGAGAGTCGATGTCAACGTAACGCCAAGAAGCTCGAGGTGGTCAGTTATTGGCCCGGTCACATCTCGGCAGTGGCAGAGCAGTGGTAGCCCAGTGGTATCGGCCGCGACTTACAAGTTGTAGGTCGTGGGTTCGAGCCCAGGCAGGCGCTTTACTTTGTGTAAATTATTTCATCACCACTGCTCTCAAAACGGTGAAGGAAAACATCGTGAGGAAACCGGCATGTCCTAGAACCAACAATTCAAAGACATTTTTTTATTTATTTATTTATTCAAAATTAT
The DNA here is from genome assembly GCA_945859665.1 of Anorthoa munda. Classification (NCBI taxonomy): domain Eukaryota; kingdom Metazoa; phylum Arthropoda; class Insecta; order Lepidoptera; family Noctuidae; genus Anorthoa; species Anorthoa munda. The sequence continues at coordinate 2,514,908 of OX243916.1, read as the reverse complement.
GTAGGTAAGTAACACCTTAACAGCTACAATGCCAATGCGATGCTACTACCACAAAGATACAATAGAAATATAATTTAAAATACCATTAAATACAATTAAAATTACAATTAAAATAACAATCCAAATATAATCAATCATAATAATATAAATACAATTAAAATCCAATTATAATTCAAATAAACACAATAAAATACAATTAAAATACCATTACAATTCAATAAAACATTCAATTAAAATTATTTTTTACCATTTTCAATGCACTTCAGTGCTACTCTTGTGAACTTCATCAGACTACAGTGAAATATATCTATCTCATTCGATATATTATTTAATAATCTTATGGCGCGTGACAAGGGGGCAAACTTGTTCAGGTTAGTTCTATAGGATGGCTCCAGTAGCGTTGGCGTGGGGCGACGCGCGCCCCCGCAGCCGGGCGGCACACACAGCCCCAACTCCGCTAACAAATCGGGGTGGTGAAGCCAGCCGCGCAGCACCCGAAACACATAGCTACACAGAGCGATATCCCTCCGCACCGCGAGCCTGCTGTACCCTACCATTCCTATTACAAAGAGACTCGGGTACATGAGTGGGAAGAAGGGATGATTTATTTTCGTTAGATCCCACTTTTAGATCCCATTTTTTAGGTATTGGCGATGGGTCCCATTTTCTATTCCCATTGAATCCCATGTTATAACAATATGTGTACTTTTTAGAAGAAAAGTGATTTACCATTATCAAACATTTAAAAAGCAGCGTGTTTTCGGCACACCGAATATTAAATGATTGAATGAATGAAAGACAGAACAATGAAACATAAAAGGTAACCACAGACCACATACATAAGCTGCGGCAGGTCATACAGAAGACCGAAGAGTATAACCTGCCTCTCTGTTTAACGTTTGTGGACTACGAGAAAGCCTTATATTTGATCGAGACTTGTGCTGTACTGCAGTCATCGAAGGACATCGAAGTGTTGAAGTGTTTATACAAAAACGCCACCATGTCAGTTCGACTTCTGGATCATGCCTCGGAACCCGTCCTTCTGCAGCGAGGTGTGAGATAGGGAGATATCATATCTCCGAAACTGTTTACCGCTGCACTGGAGGATGTCTTCAAGGTTCTCGACTGGAAACGGCTAGGCATCAACGTTAATGGCGAGTACATCACTCACTTTCGGTTCGCCGACGATATAGTGGTTATGGCTGAGACCATGGAGGACCTCAGTACAATGCTCGATGATCTCAGTAGAGCTTCCGAAAGAAGGTGAAAAAAAACCAAGGTGATGTTGAATGCCCATGTTACACCCACTCCTATCAAGGTCGGAGACTCTACACTCGAAGTTGTGGGTGACTATGTCTACCTGGGACAAACGATCCAATTGGGTAGGGCCAACTTGTTCTTGTTCTAGAAAGAGGTCAACCGTCGAATCCGACTCGGCTGGGCAGCGTTCGGGCAGTTGCGCAGTATCTTCTCGTCCAACTTACCACAGTGTCTCAATACGAAAGTCTTATGACCAGTGTGTGTTGCCATATGGCTCTGAAACGTGGTTGCTTACAATGGGCCTTATCAGACAGCTTACATTCACTCAAAGGGCAATGGAGAGGGCTATGGGTTCTTCTCCATAGGAAACGACCAACCCGAACCGTGCGCCTTTTGTCGACGTTTTATAAGTGCCCATGTAGGCCTATGTAAAATAAAAAAATATTTATTTTGATTTTGATTTTATGCTCGGAGTTTCCTTGCGTGATCGAATCAGAAATGTAGAGATCCACAAGAGAACCAGGGTTACCAACATAGCCCGAAGAATTGCTAAACTTAAGTGGCAGTGGGCAGAGCACATAGCTCGCAGAACGGATGGCCGATGGGGCAGCAAGGTTCTGGAATGGCGACCGCGAACCAGAAGACGTTGCGTTTGAAGGCCTCCCACCAGGTGGACCGATGACCTGGTGAAGGTTGCGGGGATCCGCTGGTTACGAGACGCGCGGGACCGGTCAATGTGGCGACGCTTGGGGGAGGCCTATGTCCAGCAGTGGACGTCTTTCGGCTGATATGATGATGATGATGATAAAAGGTAAAAAAAAGTAATAATAAAAAAGAAATAGAGAATACGACGTTATCTAAAAATGAAATCTAGCTAGATCGATTTATCCGTTGAGGGGTCCTTTTTTATTTTTATTTTTTGTTTCCGGGGTGGAAAATCCTCATTGGATGTCCTCCGCCCTGGGGGGGGGCGGAGGGGTCTGTCAGACTCCTACTGACTAAAAACCACCCCGGTGTTCCATCTCACACCTACGCCGGGGGTCGCGGGAACAACGATACTTCCGCAACCCCCGGCTAGTGCCGGCCCGCTTCCGGGCCTCGATCTCGGGTTTGGGGGGAGTGAGGTGTTTGACTCCCCCGCAACGTCTAAGAGGGGCGCGCGTGGAACACTACGCGCCACCACCTCGGGTCCAGATGTGTGGAGGGCAACGGATGTCCCCGAGTCCGTCGCCCCTGGACCCATTTAGGGGGGCCGGAAGAGGGCGCTGTCCGCCCTCCGCCGACGCCCGGCACGTCTGCTGCGGATTGGGTGATTGGATGAAATCTCCCTCTCCCTCTCCGCAGCCTCCTTCTGCGAGACGACTGTTTCGCAGAAGGATACCACCGCGTCCCAGGACTCCTCGCTGCCGACCATAGACTCTACTACGGCCGGCAGCGACAGGTCACTGCCTACTTCAGAGATGAGGGCACGGCGTGGCTCCTCCCAAGCGGCACATTCTGCCAGCGTATGCCGCGCCGTGTCCTCCCGGCAGTCGACGCAGTGGTGACACCGGGCGTCCGGCTCCCTGTTTATGCGACACAGGTACTTCCCGAAGCAACCATGCCCCGAGAGCACCTGCGTCACCCGAAACGACAGGGAGCCGTGCCTCCTCCCGAGCCAGCGCTCGAGCACTGGCCGGACCGCCTCGATGGTAATGAGGCCGGCGGTAGGGCGTGAAAGCCTGTCCCGTTCCGTCCGTCCGTTGAGGGGTCCTGGTCTAACTATAATGTCTAACTAGTTGGACTACGGGACTTCGGAAAATAATGAATGGACAACTGCCCCTACCGAAGACCCGTGGTCCAATTGATTTATTTTAATTATTTATATTAATATTCATCATCAGCCTTTTAATGTTTCCACTGCTGGAACATAGACCTCCTCTCTGTGAGAGAGAAATGGCCGTAGCCCGTAATCTACCACGCGGGCCCAGTGCGGGTTGGTGGATGTTACCATGTCTTCGAATTTTTGGTTCTAGGACATGGTGGTTTTCTCACGATATCTACTTCTTTTTTCTACTTTTTTATATTAAAGTATTGACTTGTTGTTGATAGTAATTTTGATAATGATTTTTCTTAAATGTATAATTATAATTATTCAATAACATTAAGATTTTCATTAACATTAAATTTTTATGTTTTATTTAGCTGTCCAACTGCTGGGCAAAGGCCTCTCCATATCTTTCCAAGTGCTCTTTTCGAGCGCCACTTCAATTTTAGTTATTTATATAATAATATTCTTTAATATTTATATTAATTTTAATTTATTTTATTATTTATCGGTCCAGGCGTCTTTGAGTGATCGGGTAAAATACATTTTAAAAAAAGTTTTCGACGAATTGAGAACCTCCTCCTTTTTTGAAGTCTGTTAATAAAATATAATCTCATTTTATTTAAACAATTTTGTTGTTGAAAGTACCCACATTCAGATGTTTTTAAGCATTTGGGATCCAACGGAAATAGTTTTTGGGATTCAACGACAATAAAACATATTTTTCTTGCATTTTTAAAATTTGGGATCCAACGGAAATACATAATAATGTTTTGTGGGATCCAACGCCAAAAATATTAAAATGGGATTCAAAAGTGGGATCCATCGAAAATAAATCGAAGGGGATAGACACCGTACAGCTTCCTAAACAAAAAACGAGTGAATTTGTTTTGGATTAGAATTAATATTTGTTTCGGGATATATTGGACAGACGAAGCGAACTGTTGCTTGCCGAATCAAAGAACACATTAGGGCAGTGAAAAATAACGATCCCCAAAAATCGGCCATAGCAGAACATCTTCTCGAATCAGGGCCAAACCACTGGATCGATTTACATGACCCACAGGTTATCTCGACTGAACGCCATTACATACCTAGAATGGTACGGGAAGCAATTGAAATAACCAAGTGCAGAAACTTCAATAGGGACGACGGTTTTCAATTGTCGAGAGCCTGGAATCCAGTGGTTCAACTATGTAAAGGTCGTAAAACTACTGAACGAGTGTCAAAAGTTGATACAGTGAGCATCGTCTGTCGTGAACAGTGTCGAGTAACTAGTGAGAAAAGTTCTGGTAGTAGCGGCATCGTGCGTGAAAAACGAGTGAGGAAGAGGGTAGACAGATATGTCAGCTCGTAAATATCACCCACCCGCAAAGACTTTAGTTCTCGTGATCATGGCGCTTGTAACGGTGCCGAAATATCGAGCTCTCAATCAAAATCAAAATATACATGGTAAATATCCCGAAACAAATATTAATTCTAATGATTGTGACCATGTCAGCTTAAAAACTTATATTGTTTTGGATTCTTTCCACCATGATACTGTATTTAGCCTCATGGGGGTTCCAAACGATAGCACTCGTTTCAAGACGGCTCCTTACCAGCGCATTGTACATAATTCTAACCACTGTCGTATTCTGAAAGTCCTTGCACTGTCTGAGTATAAATCCCAGATTTCGGAAGGACTTGCCGCATATGTCTAAGATGTGCTCACGAAACGTTAATTCCGGCACCATCTCCACCCCCAGGTCCCGCACATGCGTGACTCGTGACATAACATCGGCTTCCATCTCATACTGATGCAGCAGAGGTTCCCGCGCGCGAGTGTAGCTCATTATACCGCATTTGGAAAAGTTAAAACCTAACTTATTATCTACACTCCACTGCACCACCCTATCAATATCCTGTTGAAGCCGTTCACAGTCCGAAGTATGTGTTACCGATAGGAACAACTTAAGGTCGTCCGCGAATAGCAAACACTTTGCCTCCCTTACGACTTCCGGGAGATCATTGACCATCAGAATGAAGTCTAATGGACCGAAATTGCTACCCTGACTCACCCCCGAAAACGTGAAATATGGCTTGGAGATGTATCCACCGTATTCAACGTACTGCCGGCGATCACCAAGGTAACTCGCGAAAAATTTCAGTAGGTGCGGCGTAAAACCAAATGCCGCAAACTTAGCCAACAGCACATCGTTGTCGACATGTGACATTCACTAACCCGCACTGGGCCCGCGTGGTGGATAACGGCCCATTCCCTCTCACAGAGAGGAGGCCTGTGTCCCAGCAATGGGAACATTAATAGGCTGATGATGTGATGTGATGTGACATCTCGGCAAGTTGGAGCCGGGTGAATTTTTAGGGGAGGCGGGGGGAGCATTAAAAAAAAATGTATTGCCTATATCACTCCCACAATTGAGACAAATCTAACGACACCTCATATCGGCGTTAACCTGCTAAAACCTGCTAAGTCCATTGAATGGACAAAAAATGGACTTAGCAGGTTAACGAATTATGCCGACGATATGTCCATAATCTGTCAAGCCGTTTGGGCTGTAGAGCGTGCTATAGAAATGGACATACATATATACTTACATACATACCCTCCCGAAATCGGGTAATTATAACGTTTATTGAATGAAGATGGCTCTCTATAGTTTCTAATTGGAACAACTGCAATATTTATGGCAAAACAATCACACAAAAATGATAATTTTGAAAGGGAACGCAGAAATAAAATTTCTTCCTTCGGTTTCCCTAAGGAGCAGATAAATCATCACCAGTTGGGGGCGGGCGGTTCACAACATTGGACCAATTTATAATCGTAAAAAATATACATAATTAAGTCGGCATAGACTTTCACCTTGAGTCACTGTGGTAAGTTGGACGAAAAGATACCGCGCAACTTCCTGAACGCTGCCCTGACGAGTCGGATTCGACGGTTGACCTCTTTCTCGAAGTTGTACCTATCTAACTGGACCGTTTGTGCCAGGTACACATAATCGTCCACAACTTCGAGTCTCCGACTTTGAATGGGTGGAGCGACGAACTGATCAAGGCTGCGAGACGCACAGGGTTGATCCGTGTGGCGACAGTTGGGGGAGGCCTATGTCCAGCAGTGGACGTCTTTTGGCTAAAATGATGTTGATGATGATTTTATCGTCATCATTAATGGCACCGCAACTGAACGGTCGGGGTAGTTCATCGTCCTGCCCTTCCTTACCATGTTCTTCTTCTTCTTCTTCGTTGTTCCGTAACTGCAAAGAATCGCAATCTAAATACGACGCTTCAACAAGTTTTGCGGTGTTCTGCAGGGTACCTCCTCCTTGCTTCGTATTCCTCAGTATTGAGGGTCGTGACCTCCTTTCTGCATCACCTTCTCTCGAAGGATCTTTTTTCCATCTGTTTCTGTCTCTGGTGGTGTGGAGGGCATTGTGAACTGTAGAGTCAAGAGCGGTGTGAATCTGGTCAGACCAACGTATTGGGCCGCGTCCATGAGGCCTTATCCCATTTACTTTGCCGGTCACGATGAGCCTCTCGAGGTTGCCACCTTCTTTCTTTGCAATGTGGCAAAGTATTCTAAAACTCTGCGCAGACACTCGAACGACAGCCGCGAAGAGATTTTGAGTTCTTGCAATATGGAGACGTTAGTCCGAAATGCTGTCCAGGGTATACAGAGCATATTTCTCCAGCACCACATCTCAAAGGCGTCGATGCATTTACTTTCAGACTCCAAGTCTCAGCGCCATACGAAAAGATTGAGAAGACTAAAGTCCGCACCAGTTTGGTTTTTACGGAACTCTCCAGATTTTCCAAGCTTATACATGGAGCTCTTAACCATGCCAATTCTCTTGCGCACTTCCTTTTCGCATGAACCATCGTTACTAATGCTGGAACCCAGGTAGGTAAAGTTGCACAAGTCCGAGGCCATGTGTTTTCATGGTCCTCGGAACGCGCCACCGCCGGGTACCCAAATAACGGTAGGAGGGGTTCACATCGGCGTCGGGTTGACGATGAAGTACCTGGGACTCGTCCTCGACAGCCGGTGGAATTTCGTGGAGCATTTCCGACGTTTGGCGCCCAGACTGGAGCGGGCTGGGGCTGCTCTCAAGCGACTCCTGCCCAATCTAGGGGGTCCAAACGCCTCCTGCCGGAGGCTCTACGCGGGGGTCGTGCGGTCCATGGCCCTTTACGGTGCACCGGTGTGGGCGGGTTCCATGAGGCGGAGACCAGCCCGCTCGCTGAACGCGTCCCAAAGGGTCATGGCCATCCGGCTGGTCCGGGGATACCGCACGGTCTCCGGTGAGGCGGCGAGCCTCCTTGCCGGATTGCTGCCATGGGATCTAGAGGCAAAAGTCCTCGCGCACATTTGGGAGTGGCGCGAGGAGGCGAAACGCCGGGGCACAACTCCGCTGCCGCAACAAATCACAGCTTGGCGGACAGAGCTCCGGCAGGATCTCATGGCGACATGGAGAGAGCGACTGTCGCAACCCAGTGCAGGGCACGCCACAATTGCGGCGATAAGGCCCCTCTTTGAGGAGTGGCTTGAGAGGCGCCACGGCGTCCTCACCTTCCGCCTGACGCAGGTCCTCACCGGACATGGCTGTTTCGGGAGGTTCCTGTTCCGGATAAGGCGGGAGGAAACGCCCGGGTGTCACCATTGTGTGGATCGCCCGGAGGACACGGTGGAGCATACGGTGGAGGTCTGCCCCGCTTGGGCGGAGCACCGCCGTGTCCTCGTGGAGGCGATCAGCAGTGGCGACCTCTCGCGGCCGGCCCTGATTCAGGCCATGGTACGGAGCGAGAGGGCATGGGAAGCTGTCACCTCCTTCTGCGAAGCAGTAATGCTCGCGAAGGAGGAGGCGGAACGCGTGAGGGAGACGCAACGGAGACTCCCTCGCACCCCTAGTCACCGCAGGAGACGCCCTGGGCGTCGGGAGTCGCAAGCCGATTCCCGGCCACCGTAGGCGCGGGCTTGCGGACGGCAAGTAATGGGTAGCTCGCCGTCCGATAAGGACCAGGCCCGAGTCGACGGCGCGTAGTGTTCCACGCGCGCCTCAAAGAGATGTCAGTAAAATTGACGGGGCCCGAGAGGGCCGATGTCTGTCTGGGTCGCGGATAAATTTGAAAGAGTGTTACCGCGGCCCTGGCACAAACAACTGAAGGAACACGGGTGGGTTTTAGTCAGTAAAAGTCTGACACGCCCTCCCGCTTCACCCAGAGCGGGAGAAGTCATTGGATATAATATAGAGCAAGATTTTGCCGGCATGTGAGATGATGGACAAGGTTCGATAATTGCCGCAGGTCTTGGTTGACTCTTTTCTCTCTCTTACGGACTCCAACCAGACCTGCGGCCAATCACCGTTTTGCCAGAGCAGATCTTGAAAAGTGTCACTCGCTACACCCAAGTCACCCAAAGCTTTAAGCACCTCTGCTGTAATTTGGTCGCTTCCTGGCGCCTTATTCATGTTGAGAGTCATAGAGCAGTAGATATTTCGGAGTGAAGAATCATGGGTGCCGGTTCTAGATCCCTCCAGTCCGGGATAGCCCCGAGCGTTGAATGGGGATCTGTCTACAACTGCTCACAGTAGGCAAGCCATCTCTCGGAAATGCGGTTGACCTCGTGTAGTGCCGACGACGATTATGTGCCGTACGTAAACTGAATGATCACATTAATAGCTTACAGGACCAAGTAAAAGCCCTTCAAGACGAATTAAATTGCTTGAAGGCAAAAAAAGAAACTGAAGAACCCTTAAAAAAACAGGAATGCGAGACAACAATATTTTCCCAGCGTACTAAAAGTGACGCTGAATATTGCACAGACGAGGATGAACTCGCTAAAGAGACTGAGTGGATTAGGGCCAAGATCAGGAAGAAGAGGAAGTTTAACACCTCCCTTTCTCCAAAACAACAACCCGGAGCAAGTGCCCAACAAGAAAAAAAACAAAAAAATGCGAAAGAGACTTCCGTCAAAATAGTGCCCCCACTACCGCCAATCATAATAGACGAAGTTAAGAACTACCAATCGTTCTACGAATCGCTAACTGAAACCATACCAGCTGAATCATAAACCGCAAAAATCATGAATGGGGATTGTGTGAAGGTGAACGCCAAAACAGAACACTCTTATAGAGTAATTGCCAGGCTTTTGCGAGAAAAAGAATACCATTGGCATTCGTACGAGAATAAGCAGGCTAGACCAATAGTTGTTGTGAAGAAATTACATTCCTCTTACCAACCTGATCGTATCAAAGACGATCTAACATCACAAGGACTGAAAATAGAAAAAAAAGTTAATTAAAAAAATCAAAAAACCCGACTGCTTAAAAAGCAAACTAAAAAGACGTAAGCAAGAAGAAAATCATGCTGTGCAGTCGGAGGATACATATTCGCGAGCTGGCGGACCAAAACCAGATGTATCCTCCGACTGCACAGCATGATTTTCTTCTTGTTTACGGCTTTTTAGTTTGCTTTTTAAGCAGTCGGGTGTTTTGATTTTTTTAATTAACTTTTTTTATTTACAACTTTTTAGTTATTTTTTTTTAGAATTAGGTACATTTAAACATATAAGTGTTATATATTTTTGAAATCGCCTCTTTTCCTTTATTTTGATACCCCACACGATGGGTTTGGAAGAAAAAAAATTTTTTTTCCCCTCAAAATGGCGCCCAAATGCCGCCATTTTTGTATTTTCTAATTTTAATGTAGCCAGTGACACTTGCAGGACGAATCGATTGACGTAAGAATCATCAAAATCGGCCAACGCGTTTGGTCTCTAGAACGCCACATAGGAACAAACATACATACATAGACTGATAAACACATTACCCTCCTTCGGCAGTCGGGTAAAAAGTAGACAACAAATTGAGCTGGAAGAGTAAAGAACCACTCAATATGTTCATTTTATCATTTAATAATGACGAAGATGTCAACAAAATCTATGGCATAAAGTACATTTTAGGGTGTAAAATTTAAATACACCCATTCAAAAATCCAAAACTCATTCCCCAATGCAAGAGATGCCAGGCATATGGGCATACTCATAAATACTGCAGAAAAGAGCCAAGGTGTGTAAAATGTACTGGCAAGCATCTTACAGCCAACTGTACCAAATCTCCGCAAGATAAGCCAAAATGTGTTCACTGTGGTGTTCCTCACCCTGCCAACTATTGAGGGTGTGAAGTAGCTAAACAGATACAAATTCTGAATTTTTTTTAAGAAGATACTTGTGGTACCAACTACCTAGCAGTCTCTTCCTCTACGAAATCGTGATAAACAGGCACAGAAAGCAAGTGTCCAGTTAACTGCAAAACCCATGCAAGTAACCAACACTGTTTCCTATGCGGATGCTGCAAAACAAAGGTCACAGGCTTTGAATCTAGATGATAAGATTAATCAGATCCTAAAGTATATTACCTTACTTGACAAGAGATTAGAGAAGCTAGAATCCAGCGCTAAAACAGCTGTTTTAAATCATCCAAAATAAATAACACTCTTAAAGTAATGGCGTGGAACTCTCATGGGCTCCTCAAACATCAAAATGAGTTACTGGCGGTCCTAGACATAGAAAATATAGACGTGTGTTTGGTCTCCGAAACGCACTTCACTAAGCAATCTTTTGTCAAATTTAGAGGATACGTGGTATTTAATTCGCTCCACCCTGATAACTCTGCCAGAGGAGGTAGCACGGTTATAATCAAAGACAACATTAGTCACTACGTGCAGTGTGAATGTGAAGAACAAGACATTCACGCTGTGATCGTATCCCAGTAGACAGACGCTACATAGATTTTAGTAAGGCTTTCGACAAAGTCGACCATACCCTCCTTGTTAAAAAACTGGCTCAATTTGGCATAAACGGCACATTGATTAACTGGCTTGAATCGTATTTATATATTTAACAGACATTCTAGGGTAGTCGCAAGCGGTCACTTCTCGAAAGAATATAGTAATCAGGCATTCCGCAGGTATCACATTCTGTACAACATTTTCATAAACGACGTAACAATATGCTTCTAACATTGTAAGTTTTACTTATTTGCGGATGACCTTAAAATCTTGAAACCCATTCAGAGTAATCAGGATGCTCATAAGCTACAAGAAGATATCAACCACTAACTGGTTCTGGTGTAAAGAAAATAATATGTTATTAAATATTAGCAAATGTAATTATATCCAATTCACGCGCAATAAACATCCACTACCTAACAAATATTTTATTGAAGGAGTCCAATAAAATAAAATATGTGTTGTCCGTGACCTAGGAATTCAGCTCGACAGTGCACTCAAATTTGATGTCCATATCTTAAACATTGTGTCAAGGGGTTTCAAAATACTAGGGTTTGTTATACGGAATTGCAAACAATTCAAGCGATCCTCAACAAAAATTAAACTATTTAACACCCTTGTTCGCCCGATATTGGAAGACAGTTCAGTAGTTTGAAACCCACATTACGATGTCTACATTAAACGCTAAGAGTGTTATAGACGTTTTTAGGGTTCCGTATCCTAAGGGTAAAAACGGGACCCTATTACTAAGACTTCGCGATCCGTCTGTCTGTCTGTCTGTCTGTCTGTCCGTCTGTCTCCAGGCTGTATCTCATGAACCGTGATAGCTAGATAGTTGAAATGTTCACAGATGATGTATTTCTGTTGCCGCTATAACAACAAATACTAAAAATAGTATAAAATAAATATTAAAGGGGGCCTCCCATACAACAAACGTGATATTTTTGCCGTTTTTTGCTTGATATTAATAACGGCAACAGGTAGACACTTGAAATATTCACAGAATGTTTAGTTGTATATTTACTTTAAAAAATAATAATTAATAAATTAAAATAAAATAAATTAAGGGGGGCTCCCATACAACAAACGTGATTTTTATGCAGTGTTTTGCGATAATGGTACGGAACCCTTCGTGTGCGAGTCCGACTCGCACTTGGCCGGTTTTATAATTTTATCATCTCAGCTCATCAGCGGCGCTCGGTACGGTTATGGCAGACCATCGCATGATCGTATTGTCTTGTATTGGAGGTGGAGCTAAAGACGCTGTACAGGATGTTGCAAAAGTAAAAGTATTAATTGATTATACTAAATTTAAACCAAAGTTGGACGCCATAGATTGGAATGTAGTTGATAATATGCAACGCCCTCAAGATATATATAACTATATTAAAAATAGCTTTGAGTGTTGTTATGAGCAATCTAAATATTCTAAAACAATAAGTACCAACAGCAAAAGGAATAAAGAGTTGTGGATAACCAGAAAAATTAATAATATGTGTCATAAAAGAGATTTACTTTTCAATCGGTGGAAACAGGATATAAATAATAAAATACTTAGATTGCAATTCAATAAACAAAGAAATGAAACTAAAAAATTAATAGACAAATCTAGAAACCAACATTACTTTAACCTAATCAATGAAAATAAAATGAATAAAAAGAAAATGTGGGACATTTTAAACACACTATCTGGTCGAATCTGTAAGTCAGTAGATGAATCAATAGTCAAAGCATTTAAGAAAAATGATTTAGCTATAAGTACAATAGCCAACAATTTCAGTAAGGGATTTAGCGAAAACGTAAACAAAATATTACCTAAATGCAACATAAAACTAATACCTGAATCAGAATATATTTTTCCAGTTAACAAGTCCATGTTATTTAAAAAACCTACCGTTCGTAATATATTAACTATTATAAAAAATCTTAATATAAATAAATCTGCTGGTATAGATGGCATCCGATGTATAGATGTAAAAGTTCTAAGTGATAAGATAGCTAAGGTCATAGTTAAGTTAATAAGCACTAGTATACAAGTAGGGGAATATCCCCAAGAATTAAAATCAGGCATCGTGCGCCCAATCTATAAAAATGGATCTCATAATAACTATGACAGCTACAGGCCCATTACAATATTGCCAGTCATAGATAAGGTAGTAGAAAAATACGTGTGTCAACAAATTCAGAATTTTTACGTTAAAAACGATGTCCTGTCGGCTTCTCAGTTTGGGTTTCAACCTAACAAATCCTCCACAACTCTCCTATCTAAATTCACAGATGAAATAAACCAACACCTCAATGATAAAAAACATGTCATCTTGTTGTTTATTGATTTTAGCAAAGCCTTTGACACCCTCAGGCATGATACACTTATAAACAAGCTTGACAATACAGGGGTTCGAGGCCCAATATTAAACTGGTGCAAAGATTATCTAAAAAACAGAACATGCCGTGTAAAAATCAGCAATGAATTTAGTGACGAAGTTGTGGTAGCTACGGGAACAGCACAAGGCTCAGTTATAGGACCCTTGCATTATTTAGCCTATGTAAATGACATGGAGAATGTTATAAACAATTGCTCAATCTATCAATATGCGGACGATACCTGTCTCGTAGCAGCTGATAAAGACTTATCTAAGGCTGAACAATTGATACAAAATGATTTTGATAATTTGTGTAAGTGGTCTCATGATGTTGGACTGGTGCTTAATGCTGGTAAAACTAAGACTATGCATGTTCGTTCCAATCACTTACTTAACTCAGACAAGCCAGTTAAAATAATTGCGCACACACACCAATGTTTGCATGAAGTGCTATCTAAGCTTGGTTGCAAATGTGAACCATTGGAGCAGGTTATCAACTACAAATACTTGGGTTTAGTCGTTGACGACAGATTTAACTGGGGTAGTCACATTGACTTCATATGCGATAAACTCCGTGCGATGCTAGTCAAATTTGCAATGATTAAATACAAAGTCCCTTATAAAATATTACTTAACCTTTATAATGCACTTGCAGAGTCAATTATTTCATATGGAATAACTAGCTATGGCAGAACATTTAAAACATACCTAGACAAAATATATAACCTACAACTTCGTTTATTAAAAATTATTATACCAAATAAAATTAAAAGAACACTCTATGATGGTGATGACGTAACAGGCTTCTTTAAATATTGCAAAATCTTGCCAATACACATTAAAATACGAAAGTGGCTATTAATAGAACAGTTCACCAACAAAGATCTGCAAACTAAAGTCAATCATAGCAAAGCAACAAGAATGGCAGCTCAATCAAAACTGGTAGTACCAACTTACAAAAACTATTACGGTAAACGAACATGCGCTTATTTAATACCTTCTCTAATTAATGATGTTCCCACAAAAATTCAATCAGAAATAACAGATAATAATTATATAAATAAATACAAGAAATTCTTTGCTTCTCTTTGAAAATGCATCATCCTGTTTAAATTTCATTCATCCTTGTGTTGACGGGCTGCCTGACCCGCGCCGGCGTAGTTTTTGTTAGTATCTTGGGTATTATTAAATAACTACCTCACAATATTTTTATTTTTTGTATTTTTGTAAACTATGTCTTCAAAACTATAATTATATAATTGTTATCTCTTTAGTATTAAGATTGCTTATAAGTGTTTCAACATCCGGACAAACCTTTTGAGGTTTTTGTGATGTTTCTGTTTATATTTTGCCATGTTACATATTTAATAAATAAAAAAAATAAAAAAATTTAGCAAAGCCGATAACGAGTTACAAAGATAGGATGAAACATTACCATTAACATAATATTGTCTAGACGTTGCATGAATAGATTTAATATTTCCATGCAAAATTATCAATGGGTCCATTGACTGTAACCAACTCCTGAACTCCATAAATTTTAACTTATCCAACCGCATCCCAAGAAAAAGTTTTCAATCTATTGGAAATACCGTACTCAAAAACCAATATTGGTCACTACGCCGCTGTACACAGACACACAGTAGGCATTATAAGAATATGTTCCGAAATTGGTGCCATTTTATTTTGGGGAAGATCTGATGAAGAACTTCGGAGATATACAACAGAACTATTCAATAAATAACGGCAAATCTCTCGGGATTGCTGCAATCGCGTGTTTGTTTATTGTTTATACCATTTCATAACATAACATCACGATAATACGCTCTAAAGGGGTACGCAGATGAGTACAGTTCACCTTGGTACATTATTATTTCACCGAATTTCAACAAGCAACATAAAGAAAATAAACTGAATACATCACATCTTCATATCCATGGCTCCAGTAAACCTATCTTCATAGCAGAGAATTTAACGAGCAAAGGCAAGAGGCTGTTTTTCTTAGCGCGAGATTTCGCTAAGACCTATAACTTTGCGTATTGTTGGGCCGCCCATGGCAAGATATTTATTCGAAAAACAGCAGGAGACAATCGCATACGTATAAGTTCAGAGGATAATATAGACAAGCTTAAGTCAGAGTATGTACTATGACTAGTCACTTTTTCTTTGCAGTATTTAATAAAATTGTATGTGCCTCTGTTAACGTTATACTTAATATTTTGTTAATATGTTTAAAAAACATACCTATGACTAGTCAATACTTTAATAATATTTTGATTTTAAAATCTTTAAAAATATTGTTCGTAATTAGATGCATTTGTTATAATATTCATTCACATTATACCTCATTTTATTCACTTACACACAAACACACACACAATTACACACCCATTATTTGTTATAGCTATGGTTTTAATATCTTTTGTTAATATCTTATGCATTGGATACAGTGCCAGTCGATGGCTGCTTAAATACATAGATAAATTAAATTGCACCCTAAAATATATTATTTTGAATAATGGATGACTTTAACGTAATACTTAACAATGAATTGGATTCTGTTACAGTAGCTCAATCTGCGTCTTGTGATATTGACGACTGCAACTCTTTGTTAAAAAATCCTACAAAAACCCTAAAAATATTAACTCAAAATATACGCAGTATTAATTGCAACACACCCAACTTTCAAACTTTACTTGCCAGGTCTAATGTTGATTGGGATGTTATTGTCCTAACTGAATGCTGGCTGCAGCGTAACCCTAATGTTCCTGTATTCGATGGTTATATTTCATTCGCTACGCTCAATAATCAAACTCAAAATGAAGGTGTGGTTATTTACTGCAAAAATATAGATCAGTACAGCATTGAGGAACCGGAAATATTGGATTCAAATTGTCTTATTTTAAAAATAAGCACAAACACTGTAATTGTAACACTGTCTATCGTCCACCTAGTCATAAAAATATCGATAACTTTTTAACATCCCTTAACGATTGTCTAAGCAAACTATCATCATTCCAAAATATTATATTAGTTGGCGATATTAATATTGATATTGTCCACAACAGTGTTTTATTATTTCTAGACCGACCGTAAACTATATATATACATGCATACAAAAGAGGTTTGTAAAAGGAAATTAAGGAATTGGCTGTTAAACCTTGAATACATTTCCACGGAAAATATATTAAAACCAGTGTCATAAACTCATAACATTTACACACACATTACACTTATACAATCATTCATGAACACATCATTCTCGTTTCTCCATTCTCATTTTTGTTTTACTAATTTTTTATAGCTACATAGGTACTTATTGTTTGTAGGTTCATACTTTTCAGTGAATAAGATACTTCTTTTGAATATTTTTCGCTGAATTTTTATATTTAAATTTTCTTTTTTTTTATTTTATTTCTCATTGATTTTAATTCTCTTTGATTTTCTTTAAATTTAATTTAATTGTATTGTATTTTCTACGTCTTGGCGCTCCCTGCTGTACTCCTCATCGTTGTCACTGTGGCGAAGTTGTCAACAGCCTCGGTCACCACGGTCTATCATGCAGCCGAAGTGCGGGTCGCATAGCGCGTCACGGAAACTTAAACGACATCATCCGACGTGCTCTCGTCACCGTCGGCGTTCCGGCCGTATTGGAACCCCATGGCCTGGCACGTGACGATGGCAAAAGACCGGACGGGATGTCTTTGTTTCCATGGAAGTTGGGTAGGCCTTTAGTGTGGGACGCTACTTGTGTCGATACTCTTGCGCCATCCCATCTTCCTAGCTCGTCGTGCTGTGCTGGCGCTGCCGCTGCGGCTGCAGAGAACCTCAAGCGGCGGAAATATAATAACCTCATCGGAAGTTATATTTTCGAGCCGTTTGGGGTTGAAACTCTTGGTCCGTGGGGTCCGAGTGCTCACGCTTTGTTTAAAGATCTTTCCAAACGCTTAGTTGACACTTCGCGTGACCCAAGGGCTGGCTTTTACCTCGGTCAGAGAATAAGCATTGCCATACAACGTGGCAATGCTGCCAGTCTTTTGGGCACATTACCAGTGGACAACGATGTGGAGGAGTTTTTCGACGCCATATTTTAGATTAGGTAAGTGAGTAGTTTTTGGTTTAAGTGTTTATGTTTGTAGTCTTAGTTAATTAAGTATTTTATACATTGTATATACTTGTATCTTTGTAAATAAATTACCCTATAAAAGGGTCTTTAATTTAATTGTATTCTTCTTTAAACTTAAATTTCGATTTTGTAATGAGTAAACACACAAATTATTTCATGATTTATGTAAAATGGGTGATCTGTAACACAGGGCCTTACCTATCTCAGACACCCTTCTCCATACAAGGTTACGTATTATGATTAGGCACTGTATTTTGATGTCGAGATAAATAAAGAATTTTTATTATTATTATTATAGTTTCATGATATTCTGGCATTATAGGTACCTTACTTAACTCTTGCTTATTAGACAAGAACAACTAAATAGTGAAAAAAAACTTTTTGCAAAAAAATACTACCCACTTCCAAATAAGAAAACTACAAAGTGCAAAATTAACTTTATTTTTGGAAGTCGATGTCCATAACGAAAAAAATTGGTACCTACCAAAGACACCGACTTCCAAAAATAAAGTTATTTTTCACTTTTTCGTTTTCCTATTTGGAAGTCGGTAGTAAGTATTTTTTTGAAAAATGTGTTTTTTGGGTTTATCCTTTTTAGTATAATATTGTATTTTAAACCGACTTCAAAAAAAGGAGGAAGTTCTCAATTCGTCGGAATCTTTTATGTTTTTTTTATGTATGTTCCCCGATTACTGAAAGACGCCTGGACCGATTTGGAAAATTCTTCTTTTGTTTGAAAGGGTATACTTCCCAGTTGGTCCCATAGTCATCAATCAGGTCAGGATCTGATGATGAGATATTGGAGAAATCGAGGGAACTCCTCAAATATTATAGGCATACATATAGCGATTTTGGTATTTTTATCAACAATGCAATCATTTGCACTCAGAAAGTAACATTTTGTGAAGTGGAACTGGTGAAGAAGACCACAGATGGCCAATAGAATTCCTTAATGCTAAGTATGTCATGGGTTATAAGATATCTCGAATAGTTTAACGACTATGATGAAGCAAATACTTATAAATACATAGCATTGATGAAAATGGTACCATCGAACTGATCTGATGATGAAGCCGGCAGGTAGGCACTGGTACTCCGGTGAAGAAGACCACAGATGGCCAATAGAATTCCTTAATGCTAAGTATGTCATGGGTTATAAGATATCTCGAATAGTTTAACGACTATGATGAAGCAAATACTTATAAATACATAGCACTGATGAAAATGGTACCATCGAACTGATCTGATGATGAAGCCGGCAGGTAGGCACTGGTACTCCGAAATAAAACAATGTATCCTAGTCGTGTATGGGCTTATTGGAATCGTCATGAGATGTACTTTGGCTACATATGAATTATATGGCAATTGGAAGTACCTTTAAGGCGATGATAGCTCAGTGGTAGTGACGTCGGATACCGAGACGAAGGTCGCGGGTTCGAATCCTACAATGAGCTTGAGCTTTCGGTGAAGGAAAACATCGTGAGGAAACCATAGCACGGTGGTAGGGTACTTTGTAGTACCCGCCTGGCTGGCAACCACCCTCAAGTTGAAAATCTGTCGCCAAGCGCCTTCCGGTGTGTTCCGACAGCAGCACTTGAGAGCCAGTTCCCTTCTAGGCTTTGTGTGCTTACCACCATCGGCCACATCATCACTGACCACGGTGAGATTGTGGTCAAACACAGGCCTATACATAGTAAAAAAAAAAAAAAAAAAAAAAAAAACCTATCAAAACTAAAAAGAGATAAATAAAAAACTTTTTAACAAAAAAACAAACCGACTTCCAAAAAAACACTGCAAAACGAAAAATAACTTTCTTTTCCAAAGTCGGTGTCGAAACACGGAAAACAATAGGTACCAAAGACACCGACTTCGGCAAAGAAAGTTATTTTTCGTTTTGCAGTGTTTTTTTGAAAGTCGGTTTGTTTTTGTGTTAAAAAGTTTTTTTTAAATAAACCGTCATGTCCTAGAACCAAAAATTCGAAGACATGTGACATCCACCAACCCGCACTGGGCCCGCGTGGTGGATTACGGCCCATTCCCTCTCATAGGGTGGAGGATTGTGTCCCAGCAGTGGGAACATTAATAGGCTGATGATGTGATAAGTGTGAAATATTGAATATAATCGCCTATTTTTCAATGTTGCACCTATTTTTCTCTACACCACCCAAAGGTTGACTAGTAGAAAATGCCTAAGTCATTAAACTGATGCTTTACTTATTACATCATTATTGATGCCCTAATCATGCAAAACCGGTTATCAGTTGAGGCGAAATTAATCAATAACACACAGACTTTCACATCTCTAATATTAGCACGAAATAAGTAGTATGCGATGCAATGCATTCCTGGGTAATCAAATCAGAATTATTGCATTTTTTATTACCAAAATAATGTGCAATCACTGCAAAATCATTTAGTCGTTAATCTTAAGGAAGTAATTAAGATAAGTTGAAGGCTTCGGAAAGTTCTTGTTCATTATGTGACTTTGAGAAAGAAAAATGTTTTATATTTTCATCGTACTTTATGGTAAGATTTACAATTTCTATTATTTATTAATTTCCTAAATGGACATATGATTGCAAAATTGACTTAATGTCTAACACTTTCGTTGTAATGCGTAGAAATTCGACAAACTGTAGATTTCTATCATAGTATGAGATCCCATTGCAAAAAACTTTAGGAATTATGTTTTCGATAAAACTTCAGTTTTTAATTATTTTTTTTATAGTAGAATGCAGTGCTGCATTGTTTTTACCCGACTGCCGAAGGAGGGTAATGTGTTTAACAGTCTATGTATGTATGTAAGTATGTATGTATGTATGTATGTATGTATGTTTGTTCCTATGTGGCGTTCTAGAGACCAAACGAGTGGGCCGATTTTGATGGTTCTTACGTCAATGGATTCGTCTTAACCCCGCGAGTGTCACTGGCTACATTAAAATTGAAAAATAGGAAAACGGCGGTTCTTGGGCGCCATATTGTGGGGGCCCAAATATTTTTTTTCTTCCAAACCTATCGTGTGGCATATCATGCTGCGCAGTCGGAGGATACGTCTGGTTTTGGTTAGACAGCACGCAAATATGTATCCTCCGACTGCACTGCATGATTTTCTCCTTGTTTACGTCTTTTTAGTTTGCTTTTCAAGCAGTCGGGTTTTTTGATTTTTCTAATTAACTTTTTTTTTTATAGTGGAATGCAGTGCTGCAGTGTTGCATTATTCGTATCCAGCTTTTCGTAATTTTTTTAAGTTTGCCCTACACTAGAAATGTCTTCTGTATCGTGGATGCGTATGCAATAATCATCTAGCTGTCAGATCAGTTAGCAGCCTTTCATGGGTTGCCAGGTAAATTGGCGACCCCCAGATTGCGGCTAACTGAGAGCTGGCAACCTTATTTTACCTTATTTTCTACCCCAATTTCTTTCAAATAGCGTAGGATTCCCATGAAACACTTGTTGGGGGTTATAGGACTATCAAACCAAAATTTTAATGTATTTAATTAAGATCATTGAATAATTTCATTAACATAATAAAACAATTAATTATTAACAGCACAACAATAAGAATAACACCTAGACATAAATTAAGCCCTAGATATCCGTTGGTATGCTACGATGCATTAGAACAAGGGATAGAATGCATAAAAAATTAAAAACAAATGTAAATGACACCATACTATAGATAACGTATTTGAGACACCGCAATCATTGTAATAACTTGCTCAAAAAACTCAAAAAGCAATACCAAAAGGATCAACTTAATATGTCGAAAAATAATTCAAAAAAGATATGGTCTACCATAAAATCAATATCTTACAACCGTAAACAAAACCAAATACCACAGCAGCTTCTGTCTATCGAAAAAGAACCAATAGATGCGATCAATAAAACAAATAAGTACTTTTCAATCATAGGCAAACAATTAGCATATAGGATACCTTCACATATTCCCACGTTCAAGCCCGTAATTAAATCTACACTAAATTCCTTCGTTCTTTTACCCACTGACAACGAAGAAGTTGAAAGGACGATCAAAAACTTAAGAAGTGACTGCGCTCCGGGATGGGATCAAATAAGCGCTGACGCTCTAAAAACTACATGTGAAACCATCACGCCAGTACTTGCCAATCTAATAAACCGCTGCTTTGAGACCAGAACATTCCCTGCCGCGCTGAAAAAAGCCGTGATACGCCCAATACATAAGGCGGGAGACAGAGGTCAATAAGTGTAAATAATTACAGGCCAATTGCAATATTAACAACATTATCAAAACTATTTGAACGCATAATGAACAAAAGGCTCACCAATTACCTCGAGGAACGTAATCTTTTCGCTGATACGCAATACGGATTTAGATCTAACCGCTCGACAGACAGTGCTGTTCTTGACCTTGTTAACTTCTTGGTGAGTAAACTAGACAACAAAAAAAAAGCCTAACTATATTTCTTGACCTTGCAAAGGCATTTGACACTGTCTCTGTTCCCCACCTTGTGCAAAAACTTGAAAACCATGGTATTAGAGGGGTCCCGCTAAAAATCGGAGAATATATCAGTAATGAACTACCAGTCGACTTTGGCGTGCCACAGGGCAGCATACTGGGTCTTACCCTATTTCTTTGCTACATAAACGAACTTTGCACTCTTAAAATTCCAAACTGCCGCATATCGGCATATGCTGATAACACTGCGCTTACTTTTGTCTCTGACTCGTGGGATTCATCCCACGAGTCAGAGACACTTTATAACTTTGCACAAAACGGGTTCAATACAATATGTCACTTGTTACTGTCGAACTCTCTCTCCTTGAATAAGGATAAAACTAAATACATTGTCTTCTCAATGACAAAACGAAATAAACCTCCTAATCATTTAGACAGGATCTATGCACATAAATGTAACTATCCTCCTACTCCAAACTGCACTTGTCCTAACATAAATTCAACTGCATGTATTAAATATCTCGGAATTGAACTCGACGCTAACTTAACTTTTGGAAATCGAAGTTAGGGCATGAATATCGAAATCTCGTAATATCGGAATATCGGAACGAAATCACCGATATTTCAATTCCGATATTGAGTGATCCAATATCGGAATCTCGGAATCAGAAAAAAAACTTAAATTTAACTCCTTGTGAAGCGTCGAGCGAGAAAGCGCGGTTAAGCCCGTTGACTACGATGATTAGCAGTGGTCGGACATTCTGTTTACTAATCGGATGCTTATTTACTTAAACTTCACTTCATGAAAAAATAATTTGTGCCTTGATGAATCCCGGGGTAACAGTCCTGAGATAGCAAAATGTTACCTTTAAGAGTAGAAGTAAATACACAGTGTCATACTCGTAAAACCCGTTGTAACAATAATATTTTCATTGATTACGGATTTACCCGCGGTCATTTGTCCTGTGGATACCTTACGGTACGGGTTTGAGACGCCCAGGATCGGCCAATGTGAAGACATTTGAGGGAGGCTTATGTTCAGCAGTGGACATCTTTCGGATGAAATGACGATGACGATGATGATGCATGCTAAGATAGTTTTCATACTTTTGAGAGGACTGTTTCGGAACGAGTGCCTACCTATATCGTTGTTAAACTTCATATAAAATTTATAATTTGTTACTTGCTTTGAAACCTTAATAAAATTAAAGCTTAATATTTTTCTGTCTTCTGCTTGTATTGATTACAAGAGATTAGTCTATCCGATCTCTGTTGAATAAGACAACTTCCACTACTTGATTACATTGTCTCTCATCATCATCATCATTTCAGCCAAAAAACTCAACTCACTTCACTGCTGAACATAAACCACCACCGGAGGCGTCGCCATATTGATATTTATACTGGATTTATAAATCATTATTACTCACTACACTTATAGGGACTACTTTCAGATTGATCAATAAACATTTATTTTCTGGATATTTTTGCACTCTATTATTACTCTTTTTCAGAGAGGCATGACTTATATTGTTTCTTTTATTTATTATTATTATTATTGCGGCTAGATAATTCCAGGCAACCCAGCAGCAACCTTTTCTACTGCAAGTATCATGCATGAAAAACGAGTATCATCAGAAACAAAAATGCCTGCTGATTTTAGCAGTGCGATCTTAGGCTATCATAACACTGACAAAAAATAACAGGTTCATCAGACTGACAGTTACCAGTAAAAACAAGTCATTCACTTTTTTTACTTCACAGGTCTATCACTTACCGAAGCTTACAACATCAAACTCGCCGGCCAAGTAGAGTTAGGAACACATCTCTCGAAGATTTTTAGAGATGCATGGTTTGGGGGCGATAACATAGACCACGATGACGGTAATACAAATCGCGATGACGATAATGCAGACAAGAAGATATTTTTTAAATTCACACCAGAATCTGCTAAGTCTTCTATTACTGATAAAAGACCAATGAAACAAAAAGACGAAAAGGGTGTTCCAAAAGGTTCTGACGTAGAGTCATTGCATGTGTCAGTGTTGGACGAAATGGTGCAGAATGAACAGAAGAAGTTACATCTGTATGGGAACCATAAGTTAGATGGAGGGAAGGGCGACGGCCCTTTGAATAATATTCATCTATAATAAAAATATTTTAGAGAAATAAAGTCTTGTTTGTGATTTTGTGTTATTTATTGTAAACTAGCTGTGTCCGAGGCTTCGCTTCCGTCAACTGGCTTCCTACCTACCCTACCTACCTGCCATATCCGACCTACCCATCCTAGCCTACCCTGGCTTAGTAGGCGTAGGCCGCTGAGTTTCGTCCGATCCGGTCGAAACAGGGCTTTCATTATTGTTAATATTTTTGAGTGGTATTTTGGACAAATCCTTTTTTACAAGCAAAGTAACGTCAGAAACATAACATCAGTAGAGAGTTTAATAACATGAAAAAAAAGGAATATTTGATAAAAATAGGGAAATTATTAACCGGGCGAAAAATATACTGAATGGGCGACTATTATACTAAGTAACTATTTATCCGGTTTGAGTAATACCTTTTAGGAGGTTTTTGCGAGCTGCGGTAATAATATTGTTACATACTTTAATTGTGTTTAGGGTTCTATTTTAGCATATTATTCTTTTGAAAATAGCTGAACAACCATCGAGGCGACATCGCTGTGCAGCGCTGGAGTTCGGGTGTATTCGTGTTTTCGAGGAATTAGCCCAAGAGCGAGCGAACCGAGCTCGGGAGCTTAGAGAACCCCGTCACGGATAGGTTAGGTTCGAAGTCAGTCAGTGATTCGAGTAAATCACGCCAGAACGGCTGAACGGATATGAATAAAATTTGGCACAGATATCTATATTTATACTTCTATACTATCTAATTTTTTACCTTTAAACGAGCAATTCTTTTATATGTCGCATCAAGGGTGGCCGAGAGATGCAAATCATCGGGAAGCCAGGATGTTCCCTTAGGTTAAGACAACGTGTGTGGGCAGGACGGTGGGTACAATCGTGAAAATGAAATCACACAAATTATTCGATATACTGGGTTTATCCAAATAGACACAGTTACAATCGTTGCTCACAAATGTTACGGATCGACACTGATTCTACGATGTCTTAGCTCTAAGGCGATCAGTACTCAACTGCCATATTCTGCTGTCCCCACCACGCAAGTGGTTATAAAAATCGCGCCAATGCGTAGTTGTTCTTGATTTGCCGCCTGGGTGCTTGTGCTTTGGTTTGACGTCCGTACTATTGACTAAACCCGACATATATGTCGAGATTTCGTTCTGAAGAGAGCTATGGTTTCGAATGACCCTGACAGATGTCAACTTGACATAACACCAAGCAAAAACTAGTTTTTGGCGCGAACAAGAGGAGATCGAGGTGGCTCGAGAGAGAAGATGGCGTTTTGGATTGAGTTGTTAATTTGTAATAAAACTGGACTTAAGAAGAAATACAGTGAGAGTGACCGATTGTTCGTGTAGATCAAACTACGTGCTCGGTGGAATGTCGTTTCGCCAATACATAACGTGATTAGTTACATTGTGACCCTACATATAAGCAAAGGATTTGGTTTGTTTAACATCTAACCCAAAAAGTCTCCCCTACATTAGATCGTGGGATATATAAGGGCTCGTTATTACTAGTCTCCTAGTGAAATAACAATCAAACAACTTGTGATCAATGAAATTACCTACTGAAAGAAAGTTGGTAGCGGGAAACTTCAAATACGTGAAGAGTTAGTGTGACGCGTATTCGGTCAGAACATCTAAAATCTTATTTGTAGCACAAGGAGTGACTGAAAAACATTCCTCAACCATAAAGTTTGCAGCCCTGTGCGATAAGACCGCCCATTGTACACTTATCTTTATAATGTTTTGTTTCTGTAATTATTTAGGTGGTGTACAATAAAGTATATAATAAATAAATAAATAAATTATGGTTTGAAAGCTTATTAAAAGGTCTACTTCTTGCTTAATTAAATTTAGAGTGTTTACAATAATAGTAACTAGTTTCGACTAATGCAGATAACTAAATTCACATAATTATCATATAAGGCCGGTAAATGTTAGTTTAGTTGAAAAGAGCCTGAAAATGGTTTGTTTTAAATCAATGCTTCAGGCTTTTGAGCTCAGCTGTTTAAGTAAGTAAGTAGTTTAATTAAGAATACTAAAAGGATTTCAATAAGTTGGTACAAAAACCAGGAACTAAAATTAAGACTTGATTTTGCAAATCATGGCCCGGAGAGAATCATGGTTAGCAAGTTTGAAAAGTACCTCAAGTGATGGGATTCTTAACTCTACCTGCCTGGTAGTATTGTGTGTTAAATTAATGGTAAATGAAGAATGTGCTGCGCATGAGAAAGTTCAGATGATCCTTATGAAACTATTGCGCCCTATTTAGCTTTCATATTTTACACTAGTGTCGATCAAGGAGTTTTTCCGGACCTTATGAAACACAGTAAAGTAGTTCCATTGTTTAAATTCGGGGATAGCAAAGAAGCCAATAATTATAGGCCAGTGTCAATTCTGCCGGTTCTCAGTAAAGTCTTCGAAAAGTTTATGCTCAACCAATTGTTGCGCCATTTTAACAAACATTCCATCTTGCATGATCAACAGTACGGTTTCACCAAAGGGCGTTGCAAAACTGACGCTGGTGTGACCCTAATAAAGAACATCTTTAACGCTTGGGAAGAAGCATAAGACGCCATTGGAATCATCTGCGATCTCTCGAAAGCGTTCGATTGCGTTAACCATGAGACCCTATTGTTGAAACTCGAGCACTATGGGGTTAGACATACGGCCCTTGAGTTACTTCAATCATATATGAATGCCAGACAATTTAAAGTTCAGGTAAACGGCGTAAACTCTCTAGGGTCTGAAATGACAATGGGCGTTCCTCAAGGCTCTATATTGGGTCCATTCATTTTTTTAGTTTACATAAACGATTTGCCCCAATTATTACAAAATCAACTGAAGAATAACACGATTATTTGCTGATGACACATCTTTGATATTTAAAATAGATCGGTGGTCACAAAATCTTGATGATGTGAATAAGTCTATTCATCAGGTCCAAACTTGGTTCACGGCAAACAATTTGGTACTATATGAAAAAAAAACAAATGTGATTCACATTGCCGAATGTCAATAGTAGCGAACGCGACATCATATTGAATGAGGAAAAGCTGTACTATGTAAATCAAACAGTTTTCATAGGAATCACTCTGGACGATAAATTGCAATGGGGGCCTCACATAACATCTCTCGCGGGTCGGCTGAGCTCGGCCGCTTATGCTGTTAGAAAGATAAGACAGTTGACGGATGTGGAGACCGCTCGTTTGGTCAATTTTAGTTACTTTCACAGCATTATATCATACGGTATTTTACTGTGGGGTCGGGCGGCTGACGTTGAATCAATATTTATATTGCAAAAGAGAGCTGTGAGAGCCATTTATAAGTTTAGTCACCGAGAATCTCTTAGGGAGCTATTTAAAAAGATTAATATTATGACAAAAAATCAAACTGGTTAATTTGTACACGGTATATTCATAATTATTATAGTAACGCTTTATTTTTATTGATTTTCATCACTTTTTGTTTAAAAAAAAATTGACTCGCACACAGTTCCGTTGAATTGAATAATTTACCTATGTTTGCAATATTTGTAAGTATGTGAGAACCATGTCCCTATTTATAAAGTGAAGTAATTTACCTGTTAGTGTTTGCAATACTTTATACCTATATTTAGTATAGTAGTGCTGGGTGCATCGTTCTCACGTATATGAATTTAATAATGTATGTACTTATGTAAATATTGTAAAAAGCCAATATTTTAAAACAGTAAGTATGGAGTTTCTTGTGCATTCTTCTCCATAACAAACAAGCTACTTTTCCAAATGCACGGTAGAATCAATTTTGATTACATGTAAATTTTAAATGTTTTAACGTTCAAAAGTGCCGCATAATGGCCTATATGTGGTTATGTTGTTCATTAATTTTTATTGCCGTTTTGATGGCGCAGTGGCTGAGCCACTGGATGCCGCGCTGTGTGTCGCGGGTTCCGTTCTCATGTGAAGTAGATATTTGCATGGCCTGCAAATAATTGTTCTGGGTCTGACTGTTCGTGAGTGTTGAATTGATATTTGAGAGTAAAGAGAATCGATATTGTGATAGTGCCAGTGAGAGTACTTGTTATAGTGGAAGTCGATGGATTGACATTATGAGTTGTAGAAAGGTGCTTCACCACTGAAAGCAGTCCAGTCGTATAGCTGCAGTCCAGTTGCTGTCCAGGCAAATGGTGTACGGCTGCTTATGTGGTGGCATCTGGGTGGGAACATGGTGCCACCGGTGCTTTGGTGACCTGTTGTTTGGTGTATGTGACATAGTGTGGTGTGTTAAGCAACTGGAAGGTATCTGGCACCTTTGGTGCTTCGAGACTGACCTGCTGTCTGATGGGAGGTGGGAGCCTGGTGCCTCCGGTGCTTTGGTGACCTGTTGTTTGGTGTATGTGATATAGTATGATGTGATAAGCATCTGAAAGGTATCTGGTACCCTTGGTGCTTCGAGACCGACCGGACGTTTGTTGTGAGCCAAGTACGTTAGGTAAGTTGGTGGGTGGTCGAAAAGGCCCAGTACGCCCGGTCCATGCCACGATGTGTAGGTGGGTGGTCAAAGGAGCCCAGTACGCCCGGTCCATGCCGCGCTGTGAATAAGTTGGTGGTTGAAGGGGCCCAGTACGCCCGGTCCACGCCACGCATTGTATATATATATATAGTAATATGTAGTTAACAACAAAGTGTTTCAACTTACGAATTACACACTATTTATAGTAATGAGTCGACCTGTCAAATGTCCCTACCATTTTCTAAATTGCTATTAATAATCGCACAAGGTTTTATAACTCAATAATTGATTGACCTACAATAATCAATTATTGAGTTATGAAACCTTTTTAAAACGTATCAAGACAATTAAGGAATTTAATATCGCCTATCTAGTCATTCTTAATCAATATTCGATAGAATATAGATACTAACTGACAGTATTGTATTAATTGTCTCAAATGACTTATAATACTAAAATAGCAATATAAAATCCAGGATACATCACAATGATCATTACAAATTACGTAATATTTTATAGGAATATCATCACTATGGCTTATATGTAAGTTTAGAGTTATTTCCTGTACACACAACAATATTTACTTAGGTGGGTGTAGGTATCAGCCCAGCACAATAATAATTTAGGTTGGTACTTCGACATTTGTCGGTAGATGATTAATAAATATGACAGTTTGTATTTTGTAGCTAACCATTGTACTTAAAAAGTGAAAATTCATGATTAAATGACATCACACGTACTTCCAATACTAACACATGCTTAATCCTTGGTAAAGGTTTTGTGAGAATATCGGCAATGTTATCATTACTTAGTACATATTTCAGGGTTAGGTTGTGATGTGCAAGTTAGTCTCGAATGAAATGGTGTATGATGTCTATGTATAATCTTTCTTTATTTCAACAAAACATATTTTACAAAATTTATGTGTACGGAAATGGCTGCATTAGTTTAGAACTGTGTCGCAGCCATTAACGCCCATCCAACCAGGGGGAGACAACAACGCTCCAACAGTACAAAGAAAATGTGTTTAGTGCGTGCGTGATATGTGTTGTTGTGGGCCAGTTTAATTGAGCTTTGATTGTCCGAATGAATGACGATAGGATGAATGATGGCGAATATTTCTGAAATGAGCGATTTTAAGCATGCAAGCTTCCTCGAGAGCCATATACTCAGCTTTTGTCGTGGAAAGAGCGACTGTGCGTTGCTTGCGCGCTTCCCATGAGATGGGAGCTCCACTCATTAAGAATATGAATCCTGTGAAGGATCGCCTATCTATTATGTTATTCCCATAGTCCGCATCGGCATATCCTGTTGGATAGGACTGACCTGATTTGTTTAACAGTTTGAGGTGTATAGTCTCCTTTAGGTATCGAAGAACTCTCTTAGCGGCTCTCCAGTGCACCTACCCGTAATGTACGTTGAATTGAGACAAGTACGAGACAGCATGTGCAATGTCTGGTCGTGTACATATGGAAACGTACATTAATGAGCCGATAAGCTCTTTGTAGGGTGCAAATGCAAATACACCTTTAACATTAACTATTGTCAATGCAATGCAAATGTCAATGTAATGTAAAATGTCAATGAGTGCCAACGGGCTGGAATCAAGAAATAAAAATGCAAGTTGTCCGACTCAAACCACGTCTAATTGAACACTAAAATTAATATTGAAACAATGCATCATCACTGCTCTGCTCGCTGCTGCTGCTGCGTGATTATCATAATATCTAATGTAGGTCGCACGTGTAAGTGCAAAGGTGTGAGCCTACTTATTGCACAACTCTTACTTAGTAAACAATTTTAAACTCATGTACGTGCACCGTACATATTGCCACCACAAGACTGCTAACAGCTACTGAACTAAAAATTAATCAAATAAAATTAAGACAAGAACGACTGTAGAAACTAATGCAGAGCACTGATGTAGTAGGTACTAGGTATAATATGTAATGTAAAATATTTGTATGACTAATGTAGATATTATGTAACTGTACACTTAAAATCCATAAATATAATTGTCAAGCTCCCTAATCACACACGTCACTATGTTTTTCAGTGTCAAATTTCACTTCACTTAAGGCGCGATCAACACTTATCACTTCGTTCACTTTTGACACCCGTTTGTTGATTTTGCTACACCCGCCCTCGATGTCATCTTCTTCTTCTCGTCCTCTTCTGCTTATCGCATCTCGCGAACCCTCCCCCTGTCTTTTGGTGCTCGTCTTTCTCCAAAAGTACACGTACGATGTTACAGACAGAGCAATACTAATCGTTATTACGACATAGATTGCGGTGTAGTGGTGAATGTCATGGGGGGATAACGTTTCCAGGTTTGATTGCTCTTTAATCGAGCGCAGTTGTGTGTCAATCTTCTGGAACATTTCTTCATGCGTTTCGATAGGCAATGACGAGTTGCGGATCGACGTATTGATGATGTTGTTGATGGGAGAGATCGTGGGTATGATCATGGCGAATGGTTCGTTGACTATGACGTCACTTTTATGTTCTATGTATGCGTGCAACATGAATGAGTCACCCTGCAAGTTACATCCTCGTTTAAGTGTAATCAGACCCGAGTGATGTAACGACTCCGATGTCATTTGAGCACCGCAAACTAATTGCACTTCGCACGTGCCACAACAATAATAAAACCATGTCTTTTGCTGGTGTAGTTTTACCCACTTGTCAGCGCATTCCCTTGTTTCCGTGTGACAGTACACACTGTGTTCTTCATTGTCTCGGATCAGCTGTACATCGCAAATTGACTTGCGTCGGTCACCGGTGCGATAGATAGGGTGGTTTAATTTGCACATCAATGTTTTGTCCTGGATCTTCTGGCATTCTTGAACGTCAGATTGCTCGAGAGGTATGAATGAGTATTGGTTGGCGTTAAATGCTATTAGTTCCGAATTTGGGATGACGTACATCACCCGATTTATGCCAATACGTTGAGGTATGCTGATAAGTTTATTCAGCTCGTATAGAGCATCATTCAGAATGGGTATTTTTACTTCCATCAGTAAATATTGCTGTGTAATGCGTGCATGTATTCTGAACATTCTGTAGATGTCTCGTACATCATTCTGGACTTCTGGCAGCGTGGCATCGCGGGGTAGTTGTCTAGCTACTCTATCTAATTCGGTTTGCACTTGAGTTGGTGATAGTAAGTGTACGTCCATATGACCCTGGTACATGTTTGTCAGCGTATTGATGAGGGTTTGTTGGATTTCCTTTAGATTTTGGGCCATTGTTTCTGCAGCTATTGCCGATGTAATGATGTAGAATGCATTAGCGGTGTCATGTTTATTCGTTTCTGTTTTATTTTCCAGATTGGTAGTTTGTCGTTTCCATTTTAGCCTTGTTTGGAGTTGTTGAAGGTATTCTTGCGACCATCTTTTCCAGAAATCCTTACTGAGCTGCTGTACAATTTGCCATCTCTTGCCTAAATTATACGTATTGTCAATGTCCGGTTCTGGAATAGTCATTAGCGATGTGCCGGTTAGAAAATGTCCAGGCGTTAAGCAGTTGATTTCTTCGGCGTTCTCTGTTACGGTGCAAAGTGGTCGTGAATTCAGGCAAGCTTCAATCTGGCATAGTAGCGTGGTAAATTCTTCGTACGTCAGGCGCTGATCTCCAATGACCCGTTTTAGATGATACTTCATGCTCTTCACGGCAGCTTCCCATAGTCCGCCTGCGCTTGGCCATACTGGGGCATTGAAGTGCCATTTGATTCCCATCTCTGATATTTTTCCCAAGAAAAGGTTGTCAATGGTGTCTACAATGCATTTATATTGTTGCAGTAAAATCAGGTTAGCACCCACAAAATTCGTGCCGTTATCGCTGTACATGTCACGTGGTGTACCTCGACGGGCGCAGAAGCGCTTGAAGGCTAATAAAAATGCTATACTGGACAGCTCTGACACAAGTTCCAGATGTATAGCCTTTGTTGCCAGACAAACAAATACGGCAACGTACGCCAGCAATGTTTTGACGCCTCGGCCTTTATTTGCCTTGATCTCAATGTGGCCAGTAAAGTCAACCCCTGTATGTGTAAATATTTGCAGAAACTGTCTGTATGTGCATAGCAAGGGCTATTGTGCGTCACAAAAAAGATGCAGAGAGTGCAGCGACCCACACAACACGCTATTGCACAACGACATCGTCCAGTCAGCGCAAATGCCCTCAGCAACACAAACGATGGATAAACCGTCGAAGTCAACTGCAACTAGGTCACCTAAAAGTATGCAAAATAACTTCGCATCGAATAATGATGACGAAATACTATTGGCCACTGCATTATTGCAAGTAGAAACAGCTGATGGCGATTACATCACACTACGGGCGTTAGTTGATCAAGGCTCACAAATAACCCTGATCACTGAGAATGCAGCTCAAAGACTGGGAGTAAAGCGTCAACAGCTAAACGCGAGCATAAGTGGGATCGGCACACTATCCAACAGGAGCAAAGGAAAGGTGAACCTACGTTGTCGGTCCGTACACAACGACTTCCAGTTCACCACGGAAGCATTAGTCATGCCACGGGTGGTAAACAATCTACCTAACGCCACCTTTACAAAAAGAACTTGGACTCACGTAACAAACATCACATTAGCCGATCCAGAGTACAACATATCAAGGCCCATTGACATACTTCTAGATGCACAGGTATTCTCTGAAATCCTAATGAATGGACTGATTAAGGGAGAGACTAATGAACCCATAGCTCAACAGACTCGCTTAGGGTGGATTCTGTCAGGCAACGTCAGCAAGACATTCAATTGCAACGTGGTGATAAACCAAGTGGATGACTTGACAAAATACTGGGAAATGGAAGACATCAGTGGGGATGCATGCAGTTCAATGACGTCAGCGGAGAGATACTGCGAAGAGTTCTTCACTGCAACAACAAAACGTCTGAAAAATGGCAAATATGCAGTTCGTTTGCCAATGAAGCCTAATTACGATCAGCTATTAGGAAAATCAAAGCCACGTGCAGTGGCACAATTTATGCAATTAGAAAGGCGATTATGCAGAGACGACAAACTGTCAGAAAACTATGTCAAATTCATGCAAGAGTACTTGGAAATGGGACACATGAAAGAGAGTAAGCCCGACTGCAACCCGTCATGTTACTTACCTCACCACGGAGTCCTTGAACAGGACTCATTGACAACCAAATTAAGGGTTGTTTTCAACGCCTCACAGAAGACTGACACAGGTTACAGCCTGAACGACTTGATGGAGTGTGGCCCGAAGCTTCATCAAGATCTACTGACACTACTCATGGGATGGCGGCGATACAAGTATGTCTTTACAGCAGACTGTGAGAAAATGTATCGCATGATCTTAGTGCATGAAGAAGATCAAGAATTGCAGAAGATAGTATGGAGGGAAACTAACCAAGGTCCCCTTAAGGAGTACAAGCTATGCACAGTGACATATGGAACCAAGGCGGCACCATTTCTAGCACTTCGGACGCTAAAGCAACTAGCAAACGATGATGCAGAGAAATACCCGTTAGCAACTGACGTCATTAACAACGAAATGTATGTCGATGATGTACTAAGTGGTAACAACTCCATCGAGCGAGCACAAGAAATGCAGTACCAACTCATCAACATGCTGAGCGGAGCAGGACTAACGCTACGGAAGTGGTCAAGCAACGAGCCGACCTTGATTAAAGGTTTATCATCATCAGACCTAAACCAAACCACAATGCACTTTACAAACGATGGAACTACAAAAGCCCTGGGTGTACAGTGGAACCCTACATCTGACACTTTTGCATTCACTAACAAAACAAACTTTGACAACAATAAACCATTGACAAAACGGAAACTACTGTCCGAGATATCAAAAATCTTCGACCCACTGGGCTGGCTGACACCTCTGACATTGAAAGCAAAACTGATGTTCCAAAGCGTTTGGCTGTCAGGATGCAACTGGGATGAAACCTTACCTACAGGCGTACAAGAAGAATGGAAGCGGTTTACAAGCGACTTGCACAACATAACGCGATACGAGATACCGAGATGGTTGGGCGATACAACTAAACCCTTCCAAGTACATGGATTCTGCGATGCCTCAGAAAAGGCCTATGCATGCACTATATATCTACTGACATTAGACAGCAAAAACAAGCCCCTAAGTCGATTAATAGCAGCAAAATCTAGACTATCTCCAATCAATAACAAATTGACATTACCACGGCTTGAACTATGCGGAGCCTTATTACTTTCCCGATTAATGAAAAAGGTCCGGAAAGCATGCAAGTGGGACAACATCGACAACAACATATACGCCTGGACGGACTCCATGATTGTACTAGGCTGGCTGCATGGTGACGTCACAAAATGGAAGTCGTTCGTGAGCAACAGAGTGCAACAAGTGCATGAAGTCATCCCGAAACAACACTGGAGGTACGTCAAATCAGAAGAAAACGCAGCAGACTGTGCATCACGCGGCATCAGTTGCTCCCAGCTATTGCAACATCCTTTGTGGTGGCAAGGACCAGAATGGGTGAAAAATTACAATGACAAAACAGCTGATAAAGTTGAAATCATACCGACAACATGCGAATCAAAACAAAAACAAATGAAAGCGTATGTTGTGAAATTCGAGCCGTCCTCAATTGTAATTGAGTTATTAGATCGACACAGCGACATGGCTCACATTACAAGGGTCACAGCGTGGATAAAACGATTCATGAACAACTGTTCGAAATCCAACACAAATACAACTGCATATTTAACATCAACAGAACTACAAAACGCTGAAAATCTTATACTAAAACAGATTCAATTACATACCTTCAAAGACGAGATTATGAGACTGAAGGAAAATAAGGGTTTAAGCAACAAAAGCAACCTTTTGAATTTGAACCCATTCCTCGACAAACATGACATTTTGCGAGTAGGGGGAAGGTTGCATAACTCGAACCTAAATGAAGACACGAAACATCCAATTCTGCTACCACATGACCACAAATTGACAGAGTTATTAATTTGGCAAGCACACAGTACAACATTACACGGAGGTCCGAAGCTAACCCTAACACATCTACGCCAAAGAGTATGGATAGTAGGAGGATATCGCGCCGTTAAGAAGGTGTTACACAAATGCGTACCATGTCGCCGATTTCATGCAAAAACCTCAAACCAGATTATGGCAGATCTACCAGAGCCGAGAGTGACAGTTTCTCGCCCTTTTACACATACAGGGGTTGACTTTACTGGCCACATTGAGATCAAGGCAAATAAAGTCAACCCCTGTATGTGTAAAAGGTCACCTAAAAGTATGCAAAATAACTTCGCATCGAATAATGATGACGAAATACTATTGGCCACTGCATTATTGCAAGTAGAAACAGCTGATGGCGATTACATCACACTACGGGCGTTAGTTGATCAAGGCTCACAAATAACCCCAGTCTTTGAGCTGCATTCTCAGTGATCAGGGTTATTTGTGAGCCTTGATCAACTAACGCCCGTAGTGTGATGTAATCGCCATCAGCTGTTTCTACTTGCAATAATGCAGTGGCCAATAGTATTTCGTCATCATTATTCGATGCGAAGTTATTTTGCATACTTTTAGGTGACCTAGTTGCAGTTGACTTCGACGGTTTATCCATCGTTTGTGTTGCTGAGGGCATTTGCGCTGACTGGACGATGTCGTTGTGCAATAGCGTGTTGTGTGGGTCGCTGCACTCTCTGCATCTTTTTTGTGACGCACAATAGCCCTTGCTATGCACATACAGACAGTTTCTGCAAATATTGTTTGATTTTATGAATTCTAGTTTCGCCGAGCTTGCCATGTCAGTGAATTTCGAACACTGGAACAATGCATGATTGGTGTTGCATAATGCACAAATGATCTTATTAAATTGACCAGCGTTGTATGCATGGAAGTTTCGAGAGTTTGCTGGTTTGGGGGTTTTGCTGAATGGATGAAATGCGTTGGATTGTGGTTTTGCAGGAGGCTTGCTACTGTTTTCTGGCTTCTTTCTATGCAAAGGTTCTAATGCCATGAATTTGTTCTCAATAAAATCCATAAACTGGTTGAACGTAGGTATCTCTCGCGGATCCGCCCTAGACTGCATGTATTCCGCGTACGTTTCGGAGTCTAGTTTCTCGCATAACACGTAGACTAGAATAGGATCCCATGAACCTGTATCTACCCCCAAATTGTGTATCGCATTTATGGTTTCATTGCTCGTGTCATATAACCGCTTAAGGTCGAATGCAGATTGTTTTTGCAGATGTGGCTGACGCATGAAACTCTGGAAATTCTTAGTGAACAACATAAACTTGTTGTTGTACCTATGGTTCAAGATTTCCCAACACGTGTCGTAATTTTCGGGTGAGATGTGTAGATGCTGGACGAGTTTCTCCGCTTCGCCGCGCAATCTCCCTTTTAAGTGCTGCATTTTTTGTGCTTTTGCAATTGCAGGGTTATTGTGTATTGCTTCTACGAACAGATCCATGAAAGTAGGCCATAACGAATAGTTCCCGTTGAAAATGGGAATGTCTATTTTGGGCACGGATTGTTGTTGGTGCACGGAGGCGTTCAGTTTTACGTTCAGCGCCCGCTTTGTTTTTACAAATGCCCGTTCGTGGCGACAAAACTCGTCATAGTACTCATTAGGCGCCCCGTCTAACAAACCATCGATTCGCAGATGCATATTGTCAATCGCTGACCACCGAGACCCTAACGTCTTCAAAGCGTCTTCTATCTCCCATCTTTCGATGACCTCTTCAATGATCTTACTCGTCACTAACCTGTCGAACGCACGGAAGTTCGCGTTCTGCAGCTGCTGTAGCTCGAGTAGCTTGTCCTCTGCTCCCGAGGAGCTCCCGAACAAGGTCCTGTCAAACTCCACGTGTACCTTGCTAGAGCCGGGTCCACTCTGCACCTTGGTCCCGCATGCTGTAAGCTCCTGCCGCACACCGTGGTACCAATCCCTTAATACTTCGTGAATATTGTTGGTGAAGTACTCATGCGTTTTGTCTTCTACCGCACTCAGCTCCTGATGTTTCTCTTTACATTCCGCCCAAAGCTGACCTAACCGCTCAAGCCTTTGCTGAATGTACTCGGGGGTCTTCCTGCTCGCTGAATCCTTCTTGAAGTTGGTATGGACCCTCTTCATCTCCTCCAGGATCTCAGCCTGACGCGCGATTAAACCCTCCATTGTTAACGAAGTAAGCAAAAAATGAACGATCTTACTTGAAACTCAGGAACTCTCCCTTTACGCTGATGTAACGCGTCGCTCTGGAACCTGGATCGCTGCGACTGCTTCTGCACGGCAACACACGACCAAGACACAAGTCACACGCGACGTTTTACTGACCGACAAATCGGACTGTACGGTACTTGCAATAATTTCGAAGGACCAAAAAACAATGTGGGGTGCAAATGCAAATACACCTTTAACATTAACTATTGTCAATGCAATGCAAATGTCAATGTAATGTAAAATGTCAATGAGTGCCAACGGGCTGGAATCAAGAAATAAAAATGCAAGTTGTCCGACTCAAACCACGTCTAATTGAACACTAAAATTAATATTGAAACAATGCATCATCACTGCTCTGCTCGCTGCTGCTGCTGCGTGATTATCATAATATCTAATGTAGGTCGCACGTGTAAGTGCAAAGGTGTGAGCCTACTTATTGCACAACTCTTACTTAGTAAACAATTTTAAACTCATGTACGTGCACCGTACACTCTTGATAGGGGATTTCAATATTTTCCTCTTCTTTGTCAGGTAACGAAAGTTTAAGGGCGGGTTCCAATGGTGTAGTCACGGGAATAGCGTCATTCATGCCAAACTTCTGTAACAGTTTTTTTGTATATACTTGGTCTGACCTAGATTTATGAAACCTTCCTTTTGGATAACTCTCATTCCGAGACAATCCATAAGGGGACCTAGATCTTTGACAGAGAACATTTTCTTGAGATCATTCTTGAAATTCTCTTTCAATTTAGCATTATTGCCGAGCAAAAAAAAGTCATCAACAAAAACTGCGACAGCGAGGAAGTCATTGCCTTCTCTTTTATAGTAGAGGCAGTGTTCTGTCGTGGCTCGAGTTAGGGAAAATGTTTCCATTGCTTCACACACCTTTTTGTTCCATTGGCGTGGAGCTTATTTAAGGCCATAAATGGACTTCTTGAGAAGACATTCTTTGCCCTTTGGATCTGTTGAGAAACCTTCAGGTTGTTCCATATAAATCCCTTTCTCTAAGTCTCCATTTTAAAAGGCAGTCTCCACATCAAGGTGGTTGTGGTGTTCAACTTGGAAGTTCTTTTGTGCAGTGGAAGTGTGCTGGGCCCATAACCACTTGTTTATATATTAGATTAATTTAGCAGAGCCAATGGAGTTGGCTAGTAAAGAAAAACTATTTTTTAGCAGGCAAAGCAACGTGTATTAATTTTTACATAGATATAAAAAGAGCAGTGACAGATAATTTAAATAGCTGTCAAAATAGTAGTGGCCAGGGTGTACTTATTAGAATAAAAAAGGTTTTAACAATTTCTTAGTGGCAATAAATATTTTCTTTCTTTATAAAATAATTCCCGTACCAATATCTGACGTCTCCCAGGCTCTTCAACCTGTACGTGGATAATCTCATAGTCGCACTCAGCAGTATGCATGTCGGATGCAGTGTTGATGGGGTTAGAATCAACAACATCAGTTATGCAGATGACATGGTGCTGCTGGGTCCGTCGGCAGGAGCAAACAGAGAGCTGCTTAAGACGTGTGAAGCCTACGCTGCCGCACATGGTTTAAAATATAATGTAAAAAAATGTGAATACATGGTCTTTGAGGTCGGTGGCAAACGCCGTGGAGAGGGACCAGAGTTGCTCCTTAACGGGTCACCAATTAATAGGGTGACCACTTTTAAATACCTGGGGCATTTTATTGCCGCCGACCTCAGGGACGATGTGGACATTGAGAGGGAGCATAGGGCACTAGCGGTCCGGAGCAATATGTTGTCTCGTAGATTTGCGCGGTGTACGGACCTAGTAAAAGTAACACTTTTCAAGGCTTATTGCCAAAGTCTGTACACGGGCAGTCTATGGGTCAATTATACTAAAAGATCGCTAGATGGCCTGCGCGTCCAATATAACAATGCTTTCAGGATGTTGTTGAGACTGCCCCGTTACTGTAGCGCGTCGGAGATGTTTGCGCAAGCTCGTACAGACGGTTTCTACGCGATTATACGAAAGCAAACAGCGTCGCTACTGAGGAGAGTGAGGGACAGTCAAAACGGCATCCTGAAAACTGTAGCTGAGAGCTTCGGCTCTCCGATTATGCAGCAGTTTGTGCGGAGGTTGATTGTTACTAACACTAGGTAATAAGTTTTTCTATGCTACTAACACTAGGTAATAAGTTTGTATATGTAACTAACACTAGGCAATAAGTTTTTCTATGTTACTAACACCCTATGGATTTTTGCGTCCGAAATAAAAGTTTCTATTCTATTCTATTCTAATATCGCAAAACAGGTGATGTATTTCTGTTGCCGCTATAACAACAAATACTAAAAACTGAATAAAATAAATATTTAAGTAGGGAAAAACGGCAAAAAAACACGTTTGTTGTATGGGACAACAAACGTGTTTTTTTGCCGTTTTTTGCGATAATGGTACGGAACCCTTCGTGCGCGAGTCCGACTCGCACTTGGCCGGTTTTATATTTATTTTTGATAGGCTCGCACTTGATCACTATCGATGATGTGGTCGACGGTGAAGCATGCTTGCCTAGAAGTAACTTCTTAGTATATTATTTATTCACAAACGAAATATTTACCAAAAAAGTAGATGTATTTTAAGGACAATGCCGCGAATTTTGAAACTCCCCTCGTAAATCAAATAGAACAATAAGGAATTTTCGCTGATAACAGCACAAATAAAATAACAATAGAGGTTAGCTTCTCCGCATTCGGTTAGAAATAAATAAAATTATAATTAGTGTTATTTATCATGAATCATCCTTGTTTTCAGTAAATTTCTAGTAACAATGGATAGATTAGGGTAGGTGCTCCAGTGAATGAACACACCCCAGTAAATGAACAAACGGTGTAATTTTCAAAAAATAAGAAATTGAAATATTTGTCTTTACTCATACTCGGAAAGTAGGTCTGAAGTTGCATGAGTAGCGGGTTGAAAGTAATACTTTTCAGCCCTGTGGAGAATCGTTTTCAACTGACAGCTGTCAAATTATAAAAATACTAGTTCTATTTTCTTTCTATTGAACCATGCTACAAATTTCTATACAACCACTCAATTACAGCGCGATGTAAAATTTAAATAACGTATAGTGTATTAATCTATTAAAGAATATATTTCTCTTTAACGGAAGACCTCTTCAAAGTGTTCACGCCAGCAAAGTAGCTGCCCTTCTGACGTCACAATGAGCATCTTTGGACTTCAGCGAAGAAGCCGCGACTTGCTGTTACATGACAAGGGTTTGGTAGCATTGTACAACTCTTTCAAGTTGCCGGATTTTGAAGCTTGGCGATTTTTGAACGATCAGCAATACCATCAGCCCACCGTCTCCTATCTTTGCGGGTACTGCGATAGATTTCCTTGCGTTTCTGACGGTATACCTCGACCTGATAACTGCGGAAATGCTACAAGCCGACTTACCCACCGCAGTCGACGTCCTGACGACGCTCATTGAAAAGATCTGGATCGCCGAAGAACTCCCAGACGAATGGAACAAAGGTCTTCTTATAACTGTTCCTAAGAAAGGGTATAAATAAGGGTATCTTATCCAGTGCGATAACTGGAGAGGTATTTCGTTGCTCTCGATTCCCTCTAAGGTTTTTTGCAAGATCATCCTGGATAGATTGTCGAAGGCCGTGAATCCTCTTTTACGCAAGGAGCAGATTAACACTCTCCGTATCATACTAGAACAGGCATCAGAATGGCAGAGGGAGATTAATCTAACCTTTGTAGACTTCGAAAAGGCCTTTGATACGCTGAAGTGGTCTAGTATCTGGTCCCGCCTACTGGATATTGGAGTGCCGCCGAAAATAGTCCGTCTGTTGCAGAGTATTTACAAGAAATATTCTAAGGTGACCCATAACGGCCTGATATCGGATGACGTAACAGTGCACGCGGGTGACCGCCAAGGATGCCTCCTGTCGCCCCTCCTCATCCTAGTCGTTCTTGATGGAATTATGCTTCGCATCAATGATAACAAGCGCCGCGGCATAGAGTGGGGATTATCCAACGTCTTGGAAGACTTGGATTACGCCGATGACCTATGCCTGCGGAGTCATACCCACGCCGATATACAAGCAAACAAAGCTAAACGATCTACGTCAGGACGCGGCAAAAACGGGGCTCAAAATAAACATCCGGAAGACCCAGGAAATGAGAACTGGTGTGAAGAATCACACACCGTTGCTGATTGGCACAGAGGCAGTGGAACGCGTCCACGAATTTACGTACCTCGGGAGTATCGTGTCAGAGACTGGGGGAAGTGAAGAGGACATCGCTTCACGGATCGCCAAAGCCCGAGCAACCTTTACGCAGCTAAGACCTGTTTGGCAATCGTGGAAACTGACCCGAAGGATTAAACTCAAAATTTTCGGGTCCAATGTCAAACCCGTGCTGCTCTACGGATGCGAAACGTGGAAGTTAACAAAGGACATCTTACGCCAAATACAAGTCTTCGTCAACCACTGTCTTCGTCGCATTCTCGGAATTCACTGGCCCGAGACCATCTCCAACGTAGAGCTGTTGGAGAAATGACACGAGAGCCCGATCGACCGCCAGATCAAGCGTCGCAAGTGGAGATGGATTGGCCATACGCTCCGTAGGGGTCCCGATCACATACCCAAGCAAGATTTGGACTGGAATCCCCAAGGGAAAAGAAAGCGTGGCCGTCCTCGTCAAACCTGGCGTCGCATCGTGTTGGCAGAAGCGACGAGCATCGGAATGATATGGAGTGAGGTGAAGCGTGAAGCTCAACACCGATCGCGATGGAGGACATCTGTGGACGCCCTCTGCCCCATCTAGGGGTTATAGGACATTAAGTCAAAGTAAGTCATGTCGTAAAGCGAACTTAAAAAATAGTTTTGAATATAATCTTATTACCAAAATTAAAGACAACATATTGTAAGAATTTTTTGAAGTTCTATGATGCCATAAATGTTCATTCACTGGAGCACTTACCCTGCAAAGATCTTGATAAGTTTTATTTGTATTATTTTATTCCAGATTTTCAATTAATCATATTTATAACAATAGATGGGTTTCAAAGATCTTGTTAAGCTTTGTATGATTTTTCCCACATCTCCATTAACAATAGACAATATTCATTATCATAATCTTTATTTCTCCACACAAATATTATGGAATAATTTATAAATTCATTTTAGGGGAAAACATTTTTGCAGCCTAATTAATGTGCGGAGCTGGTGTCTGTTAAATCTCTTACCTGTATTGCAGATCACGAGCAGCCTTATTGCGTTATGAATTCGGCAAGGCAAAAGCAGCTAAAGACGTTAAAAATATGAATAGCTCTTAAAAATATGAAAACAGGAAAATGCCCTGGTCACGACGGACTCAGTATATAGCACTTGCAGCATGCGGGTTGACACTTGCCCAAAGTGTTGGCATTACTGTTTAATCTCTGTATTGCACACTTTCACTTGCCTGGCCGTATGATGAGGACGGTGGTCGTGACAGTAATTAAAAACAAAACAGGAGACTCATCAGATCGGTCGAAGTAGGCCTATTTTTCTGGCAACGATTGTCGCTAAAGTGCTTGACAGTGTGCTTAGTGTACAGCTAGAAAAATATATAAATATACACGATGCGCAATTTGGTTTCCGACCTGGCTTATTCAACGACAGTGCAATCGCTTGCCTTAAGCACACTGTCAGGTAATACGCTGACAGGAGTACACCAGTTTATGCGTTCCTGGATCTATCCAAGGCCTTCGATCTGGTCTCATACGACATTCTTTGGGATAAATTAAAGGCAACAGGTATACCCAATGAGCTGCTGAACGTTTTTAGGTACGGCAACCAAACTAATGTAGTAAGGTGGGGGAATGACTGTTCTCTGCCGTACAGGTTCGAGTGTGGCGTGAGGCAAGGGGGCTTAAACTCCCCTAAAATATAAATAAATATAATAAAATCTATTTAACTTGTAGCTGAATGCATTGATCGAGGAACTGAGCAGTGCGCGTGTGAGCTGTTTTGTTGACGGATTGTGTTTTAACAACATTAGGTACGTGGATAATATCGTGCTGTTGGCTCCCTCGGTCAGTCCACTCAGAAAACTTGTCAAAATCTGTGAAGACTATGCTGCCAGCCATGGGTTGCTATATAATGTGAAGAAGTCCGAACTCGTGGTATTTAAGGATGTTGCCAAAAAATGTGCAGTGAATAAAAAATAACGATGTCCCAATTCGGACATTTAAAATACTTGGGACATTTCATTGCTGACAACCTTAAAGACGATGCTGATGTTGAACGGGAACGCAGGGCATTGGCGGTACGGGCAAACATGTTGGCCCGTAGCCGCGTAGATACGCTCGCACGCGTTTTAAAGCATACTGCACATCTCTGTACTCGAACGCCCTATGGATTTAATGATGTGCATAACTCCAGCTTCCTCATAAGTGATAGAATAATTCTATCTATGCCAATATTTAAGGCATAATAGCAGCAATTAAAGTTCCGAGTCTTAATTTACCTGCCACAAAAACTTTGTTAATATGAGTCGTTTAGTACGTGTTAGCTGGAGTGACGTCACCCCAGCTTTCTCAATAAATACAGGCAAACCAATGAGGTTAAAGTTTTGGACTATAGTCAGAAAAATAAGGCATAATAGCTGCACATGCCTTTCATGTGCAGCTATTATGCCTTATTTTTTAATAAGGCATAATAGCTAATTACAAATACAAATAGCCTTTATTTCTGATAATATAAATACATTTTAACAATTATTATTATTACATATTTTTATAATTTATTATACATGCTATATATCATTTCATAATACCATCATGCTATTAATTTAAAATTTGAAAATTAAAGATTATTACTTAATATTATATAAGACTAGATTTAATTATATTTTATTTTATTCAATTTCATTACTATAATTTCAATTCTATTTTGTTTATTCTTATTCTATTATTTATATTCTTATTCTACATGCAATAGTATTATTTTAGGATGCTATTAACTATTAGTGATTATTATATAACAATAGTTTAATTACATTTTTCAATAATATATTAGTCTTTGACATCGGTAATGCTATTATCAGATTGCCCTTTGGCATAGGCCTCCCCTAGGGTTTCCCATATTTCTCTGTTTGCAGCTTTTCTTTGCCATTTCGTTGTAGCAGTTTGCTTGATGTCATCCTCCCATCTTGATTTTTGACGTCCTTTCCGTCTTTTTCCATCTCTGGGGTACCATACAGTAACATCTTTTGTCCATTTTTTCCTCCTGTTTCTTATCATATGGCCTGCCCACTTCCACTTAAGTTTTTTCACTGTGTATAG
Organism: Anorthoa munda; assembly: GCA_945859665.1. Taxonomy (NCBI): domain Eukaryota; kingdom Metazoa; phylum Arthropoda; class Insecta; order Lepidoptera; family Noctuidae; genus Anorthoa; species Anorthoa munda. The sequence goes on along the minus strand of OX243916.1, from coordinate 2,469,955 downwards.
GGCATCTGTAACTTTTGTCTTGCTTCTTATATTTGTTAGTTTGATTTTATCCCGTAGCTTGATGTTTACAATGCTTCTTTCCATTTTGTTTTGGCATACTCTTATTGCTCTACTCTGTTTCTTAGTGAGAGCCCAGGTTTGTGCTCCATAAGTTAAACATGTTATTATGCATGAGTTGAATACTGTAGTTTTGTCTTTTAGGTGTATATATGGGTTCTTCACAACTTCCTTGAGGGACCAGAATCTTTTCCAAGCCTTACTTATTCTGACATTTATTTCTTTCTGCATCTAATTTGCCGGTGCAATAATTTGTCCTAAATATGCATATTCGTCGACATACTCTATTTGATTGGAATTTAAAGAGATAGGTGTTTTTATGTGGTTTGTTATTAGCTTTGTTTTGTCTAGATTCATAGTCAACAAATGAAAGGAAATAACTGAACGATAATACTTAAAAAGTGTTGAACCTAGAGTATTTTGACCAGACATTTGAAGATTTTGCTGCCAAAGAACTGGACGATAATACTTAAAAAGTGTTGAACCTAGAGTATTTTGACCAGACATTTGAAGATTTTGCTGCCAAAGAACTGGACGATAATACTTAAAAAGTGTTGAAACTACGATCAACTGCCGAAGGAGGGTAATCTGTTTATCAGTCTATGTATATATGTTTGTTCCTATATGGCGTTCTAGAATAAACATACATGGTGTAAACAATAAATAGACATGCAATTGCAGCAATCCCGAGAGATTTGCCGTCATTTATTGAAGAGTTCTGTTGTATATCTCCGAAGTTCTTCATCAGATCTTTACCAAATTTAAATGGGACCATTTCGGAATAAACATCTATCGAAAAACGAGCCTTTCAACGAGCAATTCTTGTATATATGTATGTCGCATCAAGGCTGGTCGATAGATTCAAACCATCGGGCAGTCAGGATGTATTCCCTTAGGTTAAGACATCGTGTGTGGGCAGGTAGTTGGGTAGAATCGTGAAAATGAAATCACACAAGCTATTCGATGGGTTTATTCAAAAAGACACAAGTCACAGTTACAATCTTGCTTACTAATATTACGGATCGACAGTGATTCCACGACGACTAAACTCTAACGCTCTTACAAATAAACGCGGAATAAAGTTATGCAAGCGGTTAGAAAGAGCGCGCCAGTGCGTAATTGTACTTGCTTTGCCGCCAGATGGCGTGCTTGCGGTTTGTTGGCGTGAACTCGACATGTATATATATATGAAATCTCAATCTCGGAAACGGCTCGCTACGATTTTCATGAAAAGCAGGTATGCAGGGGGTTTCGGGGGCGATAAATCGATCTAGCTAGGTTTCATTTTTAGAAAACATCATTTTCTCTATTTTCACCCGAGCAGAGCTCGGTTGGCTCGGTCGCCCAGGTAAGTACTATATGTATATACTACAGCCGAATTGAGAACCTACACCTTTTTAGGAAGTCGGTTAATAACACTGAAAAATAGGTTCCAACTTACTTACACTACAGGTAACATGAAGTGCAAACGAAGTTGTCTGGCCGCACGCTGGAGGACGGATAAGAATGATACCTTTCTTATTAGTCGCCTAGCATTATATTTATATAATGAGGAATGAGAAAACTTTCGCGAGGGAAGTTTTGTTGATGGCTGTAAGACTAAAGAAATAGCGTGAAAGATGATATGTCCAGGGAGGAGTTGACTTATAAGATGACAGCTTACAGAGAAGTATGGATTGGAGCAGAAGGCCGGCCCTAAATATGTCCTACTATGACGCGTTAACCTTCGGTATGCCTGGAGGCAAAAAGTTACATGGTATGCCTGATGAGTCTGGCAAACCCGGATTTCTAACTTGTTATTTTTCAAATAATTTTTGATAAATAAGTAATTATATTGTACCAATGTTTTTAACAGTGTGTATTAGAAAAAAAAAAGGAAAATAATTTTGAAATTCAACGTTTTTTATTTATTATTTTTCTGATAAAACTTAAGGGCTTATGTTTAACTTACCACCAGATATAGTAACATATAACAGACAAAAATAGTAAATGATCACCAAAATTAAACCCGCATCTTATTGTAAAATTATAACCAAAGTTTTAACATCTCGCTATCCTGTTTAGGCAAAATGACTCCAAATAAATCATTGTTAACCCAAAAGTAGTAAATGATCACCAAAAGTAGTAAATGATCACCAAAATTAAACCAATGACCAAAAAGATTATAAAATTTCTGGGAGCAACTTGGAAGTAGCGCTCGCCGGCCGCTGCCGCGGCACCGCTCGCTTTGCTCGCTCGGCTCGCGCGCGGTTGGTCACAGTTCTAACCTAACCTAACCTATTTTACAACATTAAATAGCGCAATAATTTGCTATTAAAATTTGGTGATCAATTTACTAAATTTGGGTTTCATAGTACAATTTTAGGTAATAGAGGTTATGGTCACAAAGTAATTTTAGGTGGTCATTATATTTATCCCCAAACTTAAGTAGTGCTTCTTAACAAAAAAAAAATACTTCGTTACTCTTATAACTTATTATTAATTACTAAAGAAATCTTAATCAGACTATATAACATATAAGGCACTGCCATGTACTTACAAATAACTGAGGAACATTTAGTCTATCTATATGTTATGGACCAAGGACCATGGACCAACCAATGGTGGTTGAGCTGAGTCGTGCCGATCCATGCGTCATGTTCGTGAACGGGCGCCATCAGTTGGGATTGGTCATAACTTAGCTGCCTCGACCTGTTTTGTATTTTTTTAAATTGTTTGTTACACGCTTTTACGTGCACAACTTTTTACATCGTTCTGATATATATGTAATTTTTCAACAAGAATCAGTTAACCAAATACTTGTAATTTAAACAGATGGAAAAGAGTATCCGTGGAGTTTCTTGCAAATTCTTCTCCGTTGAGTCCTACTGACGCTTGCGAATTTGCAACTAGAGTCATCTTTTTGTTTTTTGTTTTACAATTTTAAAGTACTTCCATGGTTTTTTTGAATTATTCTATTTGATATTGATATCAAGTAATTAATATGGCAATAATCATAATGCTCAGACAATTTGATAAATGCCCAATATGAGTAGGAAATATGCTAAAATCTATTGAAATAATTAAATTGACTGGGCTTTCTGAATAATGCCCATCACTTATTGGGTTGGGTAATAAAATATGTCTTTTTTTAATTATTTTAATTTTGACATTGATTTTTATATAGAATAGGCGAATACAATTAAAGAAGAAAGTCGATGGAGCCCGGCGGGGCTCCTATTTCTGTCTGCAGGATTAGAACGTTCCGCTTAATGGCCTAGTTGAAATAAATACATTTGACTTTGATTTTGACTAGGATCTAAAATAACCTAACATGAAGGAGATGACGGGAGCGGTCAGCTCCCGAGCTCGCTTCGCTCATACTTGGACTAAATAGCGACACCGCTTACACGATTTTTTTTATGGTAACTGATTCTATAATCCTGAATGTGAAAATAACTTTTTCGCAGATATTTCTTGCTGACCGTATATTTAAAATTAAATCCATACTTATGTAGTTACCAGCTTCGCTCATACTTGGACTAAATAGCGACACCGCTTACACAAAAAAAAAATGGTAACTGATTCTATAATCCTTATTGTGAAAATAACTTTTTCGCAGATATTTTTTGCTGACCGTATATTTAAAATTAAATCCATACTTATGTAGTTACCAGCTGATCAAGGATGTCTCTATGATACACTCCGCTGATGGTTTTTCTATCAGTGGGTGACAAATTAACCGGAGCTCTGAAATGAATTACCAGCTGTCGTGTTTGGTACTATAAATTTTTGATAAGTCTGCATATAGTGGTTGTACTATAATTATCGAATTACCAAACAGTAACGTAGCAATATTAATAATGACCAGACAATGTGATAAATAATGAAGATTAAATCATATTCATTGCCCGATTTAACTTAACTTGATTCATATTGCCCGGGCATTATACATAGTGCCTTGACTAATCACTTGGTCCATGACATATACATAGCCTGGTCGAATCTGTGAGACACGCGCGAACTATTCTCACGTCCTACTACCACGCGAGCGTGCTCCGTTCATAAGTAGCGGGCGGCGGGCGTCTAGCAATTCATAATGGCCAGTTACTAAGTGCGATTAGGCACAACATTCAAATTTGAATAAAACAACGGTTAATATGCAGAGGTGGGTCTGATGGACCCCACCAGGCATACCGAGGTTTAAATTCATCATAAGTTACAGAGTGAGGAGAGATACACAGCTATACAGGACATAGCAGTATCTTTTTTTTCACAACAGAATGAAATCTATACGCTGCCATCGCCGGCAAAGTTGTAGGGTAAACAAGTATGATAATTATCGTGCCAGCGACACGAAGAAGACAAAAGAATCATGATCGCATCAACACGAGATAGTACGGCCTCAGACATGGGCAAGGGAAAGATAATAACTTACTTTCCACACCCACCCACAATTATAAGGTCGTCGGTCGTACCATATCTAGTGCTACGATTTTTTTTTTTCGGCCAGCCGAACGCGAACGGATGGAAAGAATTGGTGGAGATGTCGGCCCTTGATAGAATTATCCCACCTACATTGCCATTCGGATAAAAGTTCCTCCCAGACGTCAATAGGTGGTTTAAATAATCTAGAGATTTTCTCACGGTCACTCCGCGTTAAAAAGTTCGCGTCCGTGGTCTCTCGTGCGGAATAGTACATTGCAGCACGTCGCTGCACTTCAAGGTCGACCGGAAGTACGCCAGCAAGCAGCTAGTGCTACGATTGCCGATACACAGTCTCCACTCCAGCATTCTGATGCGAGGCATACCACACATAGTACTGATAGCACCGCAGTTGTGCCAGGTATGCCCGAGTGGTCTCGTCGGTGCTTATGTTTGTGGGAGTGTGCCGTTTCGAGCGTTTGTAGGTAGTTTCCATACTGTTTGTATAATTTTACTGTGGCTTTATGCTCAATCTTAAGCCTGTGCTACACGGTTGCTGACCAAGACAAAAACCAAGGTCACCTTGGTCGGAAGCGGCCGTTTCAAACCGTGTAGACAGTAGTTTCAAACCAAATTTAGCATGACCTTCCAAGGCCCTTGGTAAAAAGGCGTGCGTTGCCGACCAGTTGGTTGGCAAATTGTTTGAAGCCGTGTAGCTGCTTGTTGACAACCACGCGTATGACAGTCGCGCTCTCGCTAGAGTAAAAATGTTCTGTGTTCGCGATTCTGCAGGCGGTAAGTGCAGACGCACGTGTCTCTACGCACAAAATGACTCAACAGAGCGAACGTAAAGATTTATCGATATGTGCAGAGCAGTACAGAGACTTGCCCTTTCTTTGGGATTTGACATCAGAGTCATGTAAAGACTCAACTGAAAAAGAAAATGCATGCATGCATATTTTATTAAGTATATTCTTTTACATTAAAAAAAATACTACCGACTTACAAATAAAAAACTACAAATGAAAAATAACTTTATTTTTGGAAGTCGGTGTCTTTCGTAGGTACCATTTTTTTGCGATATAGACACCGACATCCAAAAATAAAGTTATTTTTCACTTTGTAGTTTATTATTTGTAAGTAGTATTTTTTTGCAAAAAAGTGTTTATTTATCCCTTTTTAGTTGTACCTACCTAATAGGCAAGTTGTTTATCTATAACGCCAGAATAGATAACCCGAATAACATGAAACTTGAACATAACCGGTGAAACGAGAGATCTGCGTACACCTTTCGTGCATACTGGCGTGATGTTATGTTATGAAATGGTGTAAACAATAAACAGACATGCGATTGCAGCAATCTCGAGAGATTTGCCGTGATTTATTGAAGAGTTCTGTTGTATATCTCCGAAGTTCTTCATCAGATCTTCACCAAATTAAAATGGCACCAATTTCGGCACATACTTTTTCAAACAAAAAAGAATTTTTGACATCGGTATTCTTATCCCAAGGGAACATTATACCGCCTATGTGCTATTCCAGACTATAGTCTATCTGTGTGGCAAATTTCATCCAGGTCCGTTCAGCCATTTACAACAAACATACACACATCCATCGAAAATTTCGCATTAGAGTTTAGTTTTTAAAGTTTATTAGTATATTCTTTTTGAAGTTTTGATAGGCAAGGCGCCATGACGTCGTTGTAATGAACGTACGGTACGAGCTTAAATACGTCCTCTCTGCGCAGCGTTCTAAACATACTGAGGTTGGGAACTTGTTTCAAACCGTGTAGCCGGCATCGCCCCACGCGCTTCCAACTAAGGTGACCTTGGTTTTTGTCTTGGTCGGCAACCGTGTAGCACATGCTTTATTTGCACAAATTCTTGTTTCCACAAGCAAACAAAACGGCAAAACGGTATACCGCACAAATGGCTTGCACAATTAAGCATCTACTTGAAGACGGTACAATATAAATGCGCAAATGTTTGCACCATCAAGCAAACAAGCTTGCAAGTCACTATTGTGTGGACGCCATATATGGTTTTTGTGTCAATTTTTGCATGATCACATTTTTTTTTCTCTAGGGAGAGGGTCACATAAAATACAAAAACAATACTTGTAATAACACTTTATTTTTACATTAAACGAATATCAGTGTGCCATACAATGCGATACATAACTGGCGTTGCTATGGTTACGGATAATTGCGAAACTTTAACTCTAGACTGTATTTCAGTATGCCACATCTAAGATTGAAAAAATACAGTTTCTGTGCAAAAATAAAAATTACAGCTGTCAAAAAAACCACAGACTATAAAATAAACATTACAGGCTTGTTAAGTCTATATTATCTATGGCTTGGAAGAGTCAAATAACAGTTCACAATCATAATTATAATAAATATTTCGAAACAATTTTTTTTTTTTTAATAGATGTGGCACACCCTATATTTTTTACCAAAACTGTAAGCCTAACTTTAAGGCGAATTTTAGACATATTCAGTGAACTCCTTACAATACGTAATTAAAAACCCGACTGTTTAATACCATACGATTTTATCTAAATGTACGCTTTTGCGACCAATCGCAAGTGCGTACTTTACCTTAGCTAAGAAATTGGGAAGCCGCTTATAAGGAACTGGATACACACTACGATTATTAAATTGGCTGCATCTCCGCAGACGATTTTAATTATTATTATTGATTGGAACGCGTTTGACCTCACCTGGTGGTAAGCGATGATTGGGTCGACGGTGGGAGACACTTGCTTAGAAATCAACCTATTCACTCTGGACTTAGAAACCCCAGAGGGCGTTGATGGGTATTCTTTACTGGAGGTCGTGACAGTAAATTCGCTTATTCTTATCGTAGTGTGAACGCAGTTTGCAAAGACATAATTATGTTTTGACTCTTGATATCTCCTCAAGGCTTTGAAAGTCCCTACCAGTACTTCCAGTTCCAATCACAAGATAAATATAATACAGGCCCAAAAAATAACTTTTATTTTTTATTTTTCAATTAATTATATGAATGAAATAAAACACGACTTCTAAAAGGTCTCGATCGAACACTTTTCTACCTTATGATCCTAGCAATAAGATTGAAAAGTGGTTGACCGAGAACTTTCTCGAATTGCACAAAAGGTCTATCATAAAGGTATGGACCATAATATCAAGTCAAACATAACTATATCTTAGACCAAAATAAAGAAGAAAGCTCAAGGGAAATAAAAAAATATAATCGAAATTAAAAATATAAAATTTATTAACGAAACAAGACATTATTTACAACAACAAAATAAAATGTTATAAATATTATTATTAAATCTAAATGAGAATAGGCCCCATTACAGAATAACGTTCTTGGGAAACAAAATTGATAAGTGGTAATGCCAAAACTGTATAATATTGAAAGACATAATATCTCATATTTCAAATCATATAGCAATAAAAAGTAAAATGAGAAATGTTAAGGTAGGTACAGACTTAGTACAACACGCATTGCTTTGCATATTGCCTCTTGTATTAAAAGACAGAAGTTAAATTTACAAATTATGATCAAATTAATCACTCCCACAAATTAAGATTGCAACTAACAAAATTAAAAAAAAAACATCAGAATATTTCAAACTGGCAATACCACTCAACCAAACGAAAATTGTACAGGGACTTCCTTCTAACGCTATATAAAAACCATAATATATACAATAAACGCCACATCGGCTTCACAATACAAGAAAAACTAATATAAATAAAGAGTATATACTCAAATAAGTTTACTGCGTAAATTGGAACGTTTTCAGTGTTAACGTACAGATAAAAACATTTTTCGATAATGATTTTACTCCCGACTTAAATTCTAGTTATACAGACTAAATCTTGAATACTAAATATTGTGTCTGTGGAACATTATTTGACAGTTAAAAACGTCAAAATGAATGATGTAAATAATTACTAATTTGGAATTAAATCTAAATGCACATAAATTGAGAGACAGTATAAATAATACAAAGGAACATTTTAAAATAAACATTTTATCGTTTTTATTTACGTGTTTATTTCGGGTTAGCTCATCTTGTTCCCAACTCTTAGGCAAGATCTCATATAGGAACGAGTTCGCGGGTCATACGCGAAGACCGTGTCTCTTTAATAGACACAAACAAGACTTTACGAGTATACAAGACGGTAGTTGACATAACAAGAAAAAGATTCCGACGAATTGAGAACCTCCTCCTTTTTTGAAGTCGGTTAAAAAGGGAAGGGTAGATTGCCATTTCAAGTTCAGCTTATCTCATACTGGAATCAACGCTCATTCAAGTTTCTGGTAACTACAACTATTAATTAGGGCCTTAGCAGGTATCCAGTTTTTTATGCAGTATCACGTTTACCCCAGAGTTCTCATTATGTCTCCGCTAGAGGAAGCGACGGTGAGATTCGCCCTCTGGTTTTGGCTTAATTTGGTTGCCTTTCCTCGGCATGGCGAGCGACAAGTGCATGTCAGCAATTTGTCTTTGTATAATCGTGTTGACGTGACTCTGCAGTAGATGGCAAATTGCTCGTTTTGGAGCTGCCAAACCTCGATAAATTGCTGAGACTGGCATCCGAATGTGTGCGGAGTGTACATTTTAGTCGCTGTACCAAGCTAATGTATTAGATCTTTGATTGCTTAGTCAAAAGTGAAAGTTTTGGAACCAGTGCTTTCTGCTAAGACCCTTCCTTATCCACCACGAGAGCTTACTACCCTCCTTTACCACTATCAGTCAACCATTACATCGATTTACACTACCAAAGAGAAAATAGTATTAAAACTGTCAAAATAATGTCCCACGGACACTGGTTTGCCTAATTTGTTATAATGAAATAGGCATAATGAAATATTCTACAGAGTTTATGATAAAAAAGGAAACATTTTATATTGCCCGTCGCCGCTCACCGTTATGCAAGCATCCATTGAGCATCAATTGCTTCGATCATCTATTTATACTCTATAGTAGTCCATAGACAATTTCTGTCATGACAACGTCAAAGTGACAGCAGATGTCATGACTGGAACGTTACGAATGTCATTTACGTCAAGTCGTATTTTGATTTTGACATGCCCATTAATAATTAGTTTTTTTTCAATATTTTTATGTTATTTCTTTAGGATTATTTAACATAGTTAATTTAACCGAAAAATGCATATTATAGTGAACTTAATATGAGTAATATTGATAGGATAGCTAAATTAACAGTTAAGAGCCGAGCATGCATTACGATTTCTCATAAAAACGAATTCGATTCTTCTTCTCCTATATTATTGCAACATAGTAACTATCGAGCGGGTTCAAACCTTAATGCACGCTAAGCTGAACTGTCAAAAACTGGAAGATTCTGATTTCAAAAACAAACAAAAAAAGAATTCACAAGAAAAATTGCCAATGGAAAAAATATGTTTCGATTTTTGAATATGGTAATAATGAAGGAAAATAAGGCTTGCCACTCACGCTACGCACACGGTTGCGGCGGGCACGCACACGCGACTCACTCAACGCAGGTCGGGGTTGTCGTTGATCTGTTTCTTGATGCGCACCAACATCGCGGTATACCACTGGTCCAGTCGAGATATACTGTCGTAGTTTTTAACGGATTCAGTAAAAGAATCCACGTTTTGTTCCTCCAAATGTTCAATCAGTTCCTGGGAAGAGAGGTATTATTGAGATACTAGATTTGATTGAAATATTAAGAAAAGTTACATGGTTAGAATGGGTTGATTGTCTTGATCATACGCTTTTGCGCCAAGCTAAGGTAGGGCACAAAAATAACATGAATATGATACACACTAGGGTCTTTTCTGCTGTATGCCATTCATTTATCCTAATTCCATAGCCCGATCGATGACTAAAATAATTGCACCTTTTGCACCTTATCCCCTTCGTAGCAGTATGCACAGATTTGGATATTTTTCCATGTCTACCATGTATAGTGGAGTTACAACTCTACACGAGACGTGGTCGCTCACAATGGGCCTCATCAGCTGACAGTGCTCTCACTCACAAAGCTTACAGTCACACAAATTGCAATAGAGAGGGCTATGCTCGGAGTTTCCTTGCGTGATCGAATCAGAAATGTAGAGATCCGCAAGAAAACGAGGGTTACCGACATTGCCCGAAGAATTGCCAAACTTAAGTGGCAGTGGTAGGCACATTGCTCGCAGAACGGATGGCCGATGGGGCAGAAAAGTTCGAAAGCGGCGACCGCGAACCGGAAGACGTTGCATTGGAAGGCCTCCCACCAGGTGGACCGATGACTTGGCGAAGGTTGTGGGGATCCGCTGGATGCCAGACGCACGGGACCGGTCAATGTGGCGACGCTTGGGGGAGGCCTATGTCTAGCAGTGGACGTCTTTCGGCTGATATGATGATAGAATAGAATATACTTTATTGTACTCCATAAAATTATACACATTTACAAGAAAAACTTATTTATACGGGTATAAAGGAGGTGATGTTAAGTCTACACCATAGGGCCAAAGGATCGGGCAATCATCAGATCGGTTGGCAAGCAAAATCAGAGGACACAGCTGTGGTGTTCAGTTTTAAGGGCAAATGACTAATCCTATTTTGTAAAAATATCCCAGCATACTCACTTTGACCAGCTTACACTCCCGAGTGTCAGCGAAGGCAGGGTACAGGCCGCAGTACTTCTCCAAGGCGTGCTGAGCGTTCAAGATGTCCACACACAGGTGGCAGAGGGCCGCGCGGAACATGTACTCCTTGGCGCTGTATTTCAGCAGACTGTTGTCTAGGGACGATTTGGCGATCTGGAACGAGATAAAGTATGTTTAGAAAGATTGTAGCTCGGGTAGTAGCATTTGTTAGAAGCTTTATATGGTTTTAGCTTTCTATTATCTTTGTTTGTGGACTGTATAGCTAGCGAGATTTATCGCCCAGAAAGGCCCTGCATACTAAATTTCATGAAAATCGTTGGAGCCGTTTCCGAGTTTCTGATTTTATTTATATATATACAAGAATTGCTTGTTTAAAGGTATTAGATTTACTATAACTCACATGAATAAGTGTTGGTTTTTAGCCACACGGAAGGGCTATCACAGTTCTTTACAACAGATCACAAATTATCTATACTTAATATTATAAAGCTGAAGAGTTTGTTTGTTTGTTTGAATGCGCTAATCTCAGGAACTGATCGGAATTGTTTTTTATTTTTTCAATGGTCCATTTATCCAGGAAGGCTATATAGCATCACGCTACGGCCAATAGGAGCCGAGCACAAATGAAAAATGTTGCAAAAACGGGAAGAATTATTCCTTTTTGACAGCTCCCGATGCGTGCGCTGCGTAAGCGGTTAAAGTTACGCAAAATTCATGTATGTAGGGTAGGTAGGTAGTCAGTTGACGGGAGCGAAGCCGCGTGGGAAAACTAGTCATAGTTTATTAAAATTAATTTTCAAAATTATACAATCTTGCCACTATTTTTAGACTTCTTATGTTAAATATTGTTTAAATTCTCTTGTCCTACGATAAGCATATTTTTAGAGCTCCTACAGCCTGTGATACAGGATTACCTAGTACAGGCATCTTACATTATTATACCTACATTAGTTATCTAAGATTGAAACTGTGTTTTTACCTTTCTAATTTCTGAATAAAGATTTATTTATTATTTATTTTATAGATAAGACTAGAAATAATAAAAACCGGCCAAGTGCGAGTCGGACGAAGGGTTCCGTACCATTATCACAAAAAACGTTACTTTAATTTATTATTAAATATTATTTTGTACGAACCTGCTCATAGATCTGTATAGCCTTGTCGTAGTGCTCCAGCTGCGCGGCGTACTGCGCCAGCTTCAGCATGCACTTGTTGGCGGACGAGGTGGACTCCTCGCCTCGGAAGTAGTCCGCCGCCTGCTCGTAGTGCTGCATCGCGCGGGACAGGTCCACGCATTCTGTCTCGTACAGCTCTGCTATGTTCTGCGAAAAAAAGGCAGTAACATTACTTTAATAGTAAAACTAAGCCAAAATATACTCGTCCCGAGGCTGTCGCGATACATACACACATACATTGACGCCTTTTTCCCATGGGGTTAGGCAGAAACTACAGAACGCCATCTGCTACGATCCTTACATACTTATTTTGCTTCACTCACATTCATACATCTAGTCATACACGCACGCCGGTTATAAGTACTGCGCACCTGGCTTTTCTGAAGAACTTCACCAATAAGGTCTATGTATGTCTTTCCAAGGCGTCCCCCCTCCCGGTTGTTCCATTCACGTCTGCCTTGTAATCGTCGTGATACGCGAAAAAAGTACAAAAAAAAAAATATGGGCATGTTAGAGCTATCGAAATATCTTTTGGAATTTCGATCATGCAATTCCATAGCACACTCGCCGAAATGTGTCCTTATTAACTAGGACATCAGTTAAATGACACTCCTGTTCAGTTTTCGTAGAGTACACCAATTTGAATGCCAAATTTTAAAATGCCAAAATAACATAAAATCTCGTCTGTATACAGAAAAGTTTAGACAGAGGTTCATCTATAGTACATCTATATTATGCCAGTTATGTTTTTAAGTTGTATGTTATAAGGGACGAGCCTTTTGCCATGAACCGTGCACAAAACCAAACTCCGGGCTGCTACTGAGAAAGGACAGATGGAAAAGAAAATTTCCTACTAGATAACACTTTGTCCGAGTCAGGAATCGAATCCAGGATCTCATGCGCAATAGTAGCATTCAGTTACCAATTCCAATTTAATGTTGTAGTTAAAAATAATTACCTGATGCTGTTTAGCAGCGACAGTGAATCGTCCCATATCGGTGTAGATCTCGATCGATTTCAGCAGACACGATACAGCCTCTGCAACAAAACTTAAGTTATTAGACATAATATCACAGTGACACCAAGTTTAATATGGTTGAAGAAAGCCGGGGAGTCAATTTCAGAATAGAAATATACCGTTCTACATAAATTCTAGAGGAAGAACATTGCGTGCTCTTATTTTAGGTCAAGTGTGATTATATAGGCTCCAATAAAACAAAGGCGGCCCCATAATAACTCCTTGTGGAACCCAAACTATATATTTGTGAGAAGTGACGAGCTTGGCTTTTGTAGGTTGTCAGAGTAGGTGCTTATCACTTTATAACATTAGATATTTGTAATAAAAACCTTTTGACATTTATATGAGATCGTTAATAAACAATAACGTCACGTTGACCGAGTCGAATGCTTTGGGGAAATCAATTAACACGATTATTCGCAATACTCCATTTGGAACTAGACAGCCTTCGCCCTAAATCCATAATACACACACACACACTTATTGGAACACTGAATAATATGCAAATATTATGGGGTAAATAATATTATGATTTCCACAGAATCGTATATCTAATCTTGTTAGATCCCGTGAACTATTATCCAGTGTTAACACGCTTATGTTTATCTTGATTTCAATATGACGTGATAGTTAACTTTTTCTCTTTTTATAATACATCGTGATTTTTTATCAATGAGTTGTATTGTTATGATGAGCAAAATAAAAATTAGTCCTGTTTAAATTAAGTACGGTAAGAAACATAATTAGACTGTACTTAGCCCCAAAATATCTAATGAGCCCGATATGTTATGTTATAAAAATCGAGTAAACACAGATTACGGATAAGCTACCACTCGATATCCCTGACCTTGGTGCTAGATCATCCGTTATCAGTGACAATAGCACTGATAACGACTACAAAGAGTGATGTAATAGTTTCGGAAAGTAGTGTTGTAGATAAAAATGTCGTATTTGTTCAGTTAGTTTTCTGTGAAGATGGATGGACCGTGATCAATGATAGTAATTTAATTAGGGTCGACGATGCTATAAAATTGTCGCATAGTTTGAATTTCAGCAATGCTAAGATGCTTGTTAACTACGAATTGTAATGACGAAGTCTTGCTATGCTTTCAAAAGAATATCATAATTAAAAAAATATTCATTAAAGAATTGCAAAAAATAACTAGTCCACCATCTTGGGCCATCCGCCATATTGGATTTAGAATGACGTCACTTAGCTAACCATGCATTGTCATCCAAACTAAACGTGTATGCAAAATTTCATCTTAATCGGTGGAGGATTACTGCTTTAAAATTCAGTTGCATGATTTTATCCGAACACACATACATACAGACATACATTCAAAGTTAAATAAAAATAAAACTTGTAATAAAATAGGAAAAGCTTGCCAAAACGAATACTTAAAATTCAATTGTACAAATTGTTAATCAACTTAGTACGTTAGACGTTTTATTTCTACGAGCGAATAATTTAATAAGAGAACTTATCGTTCTTTAAATAAAGTAGCAGAGAAATGTAAAATTCAAAATGTAAATCCTTGATTCCAACGTTAAGGAAACAACGTTATTAATAAATAATGGGTAAGGAAAACAGGAAACTGTACAACAGCTGGATGGAGAAAAATAATTGGAACACCACCCAGGGGGCTACCCCCCACTGTGAGAAGCATCGAGTAAATATGTCAGAAGTAATCGTTTCGAGATTTTATATGGCAGAAATCTTTATTTTTCCTCGGGTATTTGTAGAAATGTTGGGAATCATTAGGCGATTATATAGCTGGATTTCAAGAGTCGCTAGAACTAGATGTAAGTGTAGACCTTTTGAATGGTTGGTGTTAAAGCCAGGACTATAATGTAGGCCAATTGGCACAATCATTGCACTAGCACTAATTTTATTACCACAATTGGCACAGTTAATCTTTCTACTGTCCCAACATTTAAGTTCATTCCATCTATTAAGCTTGATGAGTTTTTACGTCTTCACAAACGGACTTACTCGCCAGAAGATCTTTTACAGTAAAAGATTCTTCTTGTTTATATGTACTGTCGAGTTTGCCTTTCAGTTACTTTATCCAACACTCATCTATAAAAGCTTTCCTCAAAGTAAATACATTTGTTTTACTCTGTTGGTGTTGTTAGCGCGACAATCAGTCTTCCACGTGTATCGTTATTGGACGGCAACAGAGTAAGGTTACTTATCTGTCGCAACCTTGTGTTTCACCTCCCAAAACATGCAACCAAAACAACCCCATGTTCTGGCTACCACAACGATAATGCAGAATTTACGAAGTTATGAACCAACAAAATTTTGAATATAGCCGTCAGCGACTTAAAGAAGATTACATGGAGTAAAAGTAATCTAATTTAACATTGACTGATTAGCAATTCTACGGGGTCCTAGACCAAAGTAGCATATATATAGCTGTAAGCTACTATCGGCCTATAAAAGGCCTGTAAAAAAAAGGTTAAAAACACAAGTAAAGGACAGGTTGGCGATCGTCCAACGCGACATCGTCTAAAATTCTAGGCTCTGTTGGGTAGGCTTTACTTGGCCCGTTCAGCGGAAATCCGTACGCTGGCAAGGCCGTCTTTAACTATGCTGGGGCCCTTGGGCACACAAAAATTTGGGGCCCTTTTGGAAAGTAAAGAAAGCGAATTTTACTAAAAATTTTCTACTATGATCTTCTATATAAAGGGTCTTTCAACAAGGACGGGTCGATGTTAAAATTGAATAAAACAAGATGTGTGTGAGATATTAACGAAATTTATTTTTTATTTCAAAGGCCCATTTATGCCATTATGGATGGAATATGACATCGTTCAAATGTCCGCCGCGGCTTCGTATGGTGGCACGAATCCAAGAGGTCCAATTTTTAATGACTCTGCTGCATAGATCGAGCGAGTGCGAGTGCTACAGATCAATGATAAACAATTTATTTTGGCTTGAATTGAACAATATGGACGTGAACGACATGTGGTTCCAGCAAGATGGCGCTACTTGCCACACAGCGAACGACACAATCGACATTCTGCATGAACGGTTTGAGGGTAGAGTTAGAGTTCCGCTAGACTTTTTCTTGTGGGGTTTTCTGAAGTCGCAGGTCTATGCCAATAAACCACATTCGACCGTTGCCCTGAAAGCCAACATAACGCAGGCCATCGCTCGGATTCAGCCGGATCAATGCAGCAGAGTCATTAAAAATTGGACCTCTCGGATTCGATTTAATTTAATTTAATTTATCTCACACACATCTTGTTTTATTCAATTTTAACATCGACCCGTCCTTGTTGAAAGACGCTTTATTATGGGTAATCAAATATATAATATAATAATTATGTCATTAATGATATTAGTATGCTACTGGGTGTTTGGTTACGATTACGATAGTGGTTTCTTTCGGGATTTCTGTTTAGCAAAATCTTCTATTATATCCTAAAAGTAATTTTTTTGAAGGATGTCACTTTCTATACTCATAATTGACAAATTACTTAGTCGTTCTTGTAAAATTGTTGTTCGCAATTCATTTTTTATTCTCTTATGCTGCGAAAATGAACGCTCTCCACTACAATTGGTAACCATTAGGCAAAGGAATATTCTTGTAACAACTTCAACGTTTGGAAGTTCCTTCTCTTTTATATGACTTTATGAGGTTAAGTAAGGTTGAGATATTCAAATCCGCTGATTGCTTTGCTATGTTTTTTAAATATTGGAAAACATTCTATTTTGAGTTCATATGCATTAATATCTTTATGATAAAATTCTGCAAATTCATTACATTTTTCCAAAATTTTGGCTAAAATTTTAAGACAAAAGTACAAGTGTAAGTTTTAGAATAAATCTGAGAGAAATTGTCGGTTGTCGGTCCTTCGGGGCCCCCTGAGGATGGGGGCCCTGGGCACGGGCCCCGTGTGCCCGTATGGTAAAGACGGTACTGTACGCTGGACGAAATCTAGGCTTCTAGAAATGAGATGTTGCGTATGTGGAGTAATGGGTGTATTAAGAAAGAGTATATTTCGGTCAAACTTATTGTGAACTTCGTGAAAATTCAGCTGACGAAAACTTTGTATGGGATTTATTTTTTTGCGAATTGCCTGTGCCTTTCTTGGATAAAGTTGTTTATTCACATGTGCAGAAACAGTTTTTAGGGTTCCGTACCCAAAAGGGTAAAAACGGAACCCTATTACTAAGACTCCGTGTGTCCATCTGTCTGTCTGTCACCAGGCTGTATCTCATGAACAGTGATAGCTAGATAGAAATACATCATCTGTGAAATTTTCACAGATGATGTATTTCTGTTGCCGCTATAACAACAAATACTAAAAACAGAATAAAATAAATATTTAAGTGGGGGCTCCCATACAACAAACGGAACCCTTCGTGCGCGAGTCCGACTCGCACTTGGCCGGTTTTAAAATTGATCACAGTTTCCGTTACATGCTGTATCTACTTATGTTACATTATATGTTTAGGTTATCTCCAAATAATATTAAAAATTGGTATCGGTTTATTGCCAATTTCCTTGTTATAAAATTGGTGTTGGTACATGGGAAAAAAGTAAACACGTATTTACGTAATAAAATATTTATCGATATCAAATAATTTCATAATACATAACTATCTTAGTAATATTATAAATGTGAAAGTTTGGATGGATAGATTTGTGTGTGGAAGTGGATGTATGTTTGTTACTAAATCACGCCAGAACGGCTGAACAGATCTGGATGAAATTTGGCACAGAGATAGATTATAGTCAGGAATAGCACATAGGATACTTTTTATCCCGGGAATATGTTCCCTCGGGATTATTTTCGACATTCACGCGGGCGAAGCCGCTGGCAGAAGCAAGTACTTAATATTATAAATGTGAATGTGAGTTTCTTTGTGTGTTACGCTTTCACTTCTTAACTGCTTAGAATGAAATTTGGCACACGAGTAGATGTCTGGATGAGCTTATACTCGTATGATACTAGTTTTTTTTCGTTCCCTTGGGATGACTTTCGAATTACACGCAGACGAAGCCGCTGAAAGCAGCTAGTAGTATAATATTTTCTGATGTGTGAACGAACTGACTATATTTTACTCAGATTTGATAGATTGATATGTTTCCGAGAGTTAATATGTAAAAAACTGATTCTCTATGCAATGCTATGAATTTATGAGCAACGTCGTAAAAATAATCGCCATTCTGTAAATGTAATTATATCCTGATTGAATGGAAATATAAGTTTTTTTTACAGAAAACGTAGATACATACTTAAGTACTATCATTTTTTTATTGTGATAAAATCCTCATGGATACCCTCCGCCCGGGAAGAACGGAGGGTTATGTCGGACTCCAAGTGACTAAAACCCAACAGTTCCTACCGCTACCATGCGTCGGGGGCCCGCAGGCCTATTAATTAAGAAACAGCAACCAGCAATCATCGCGCGATCAAACGCTTTATGTCATAAAAGTAGGCATTACCTACAGTATGGTAGCTCCTACACATTTTTTTTTTCTTTTTTAAAAAACTTTGCCCCACACTAGGAATTGTTTCCTGTATCGTGGGTGCGTTTTCAAACATATTAACTCACATACACAAACACCCAGAGCCGGAACAACTATCTGTAGGTCATACAAATCGTTTGCTAATCGCTCGCTGTTTGTCAAATGCACTTATTTCCAAAAATATTTTTAAACGTCCTTTGACGCCCTGCTACACTCTTCTAATTATACTATACCACAGATAATATAATACTGGCATACAGATGCCTCATCCCAAACAATGAAACCGTGCCGACGTAACTAGCGTTTTTCATCTGATTATACCGATTATTAATTGTAAATCGATCGCGTTCGGTTCCGTTCCACGGCGCTAGATATATCACCATCTATATCCGTGGAATGGAACGGAACGGAACCGAACGCGATCGATGTACAAACAATAAGAATAATCAGTATAGAACGTCGGCACGGTTTCTTTGTATGGGATGAGACACCACTGACTATACTAACTTATACTAAACCTAACACACTTATTACACATAATACTGCCGCACTCAGAGACATTTAACGGTTACTTAAGGCGCTCCTTAGTGTAGATTTTGTATTAAAAATCTATACTAAGGAGAGTTTTAAGTAACCGTTAACGTCTCTGAGTGCGGCAGATAGACTACATTTAAATCTCTACGTTTACGAGTAAGTACTTAGATAAATTTAGGAACTTTTGATTGATGTATACGACCCAGACGAAAAGGCTCTAAATTCAACCTTTGTGACTATATTCTTGACTTTTTAACCGACTTTCCACAAAAATTTAAGATTCTATGTTCGACTGTAGGTATATTTTGTTGTGTATGTATGATCACTGATTTCGCCGTCAATTAAGAACCGATTTTGATAATTCTTTTTTCAATACAGTTGTTAAACATGGCGTACTTTCAGAGGCTATAATTATGATTCGAAAATTAAATCTTATGCATAGGCATCTTTCTGTTACGCGGTCGTGACTTTTGTTTACGAGCTCGATCATTAGTTTTGCAGTTTAGTTTTAAATTTATAAGTCAATTTAAAAAAGTTTAGTAGCAAGGAGTTTTCATACATAGTATAAAATGGAATAGATTTTATACGAGGAAAAATGAATGATTCCGTACGTTTTAGCATTTAATTCTCAAAAGTCTTTTAAATGGTTGTTTAATATATTTAATTACCAGTTTCAATTTAATTATTTTCACATCAACATTTGTCTAAAATTGAATAGGCTGTATAGGCTGTTTTCTTTGTAAAAAATGTCCAGTTGCAAAAACGTGCCATTAGTTATAAGTCAATTTAAAAAAGTTTAGCAGCAAGGAGTTTTCATACATAGACTAAAATGGAATAGATTTTATACGGGGAAAAATGAATGATTCCGTACGTTTTAGCATTGAATTCTCAAAAGTCTTTTAAATGGTTGTTTAATATATTTAATTACCAGTTCAATTTAATTATTTTCACATCAACATTTGTCAAAAATCGAATAGGCTGTTTTCGTTGTAAAAAAAATATGTCCAGTTGCAAAAAGGCGCGATAATTTTATTTTTTTCTATTTCCCACAACTGTATTGAAAAATGTCGTGTGATACACGGGTGTGTAGGTTATTGCAAACTCGTGTCATTAAAAACACTCGCCTTCGGCTCGGGCTTGTTAATGAAAGCTCGTTTGCAATTACCTACTTTCCACCCTTGTATCACAATGTACTATTGTGTTTGAAAGGGTAGTTTCCCGAAGTAGTCCCATATAATTCGGTGAAGATCTGATGAAGAACTTTGGAGACATACAACAGAACTCTTCCATAAATGATGGCAAATCTCTTGGGATTGCTACTAGAGTACCACAACTAAAAAGTGAAAAATAAAATGTTTTTTACAAAAAACGTACAACCCACTTCCAAATTTGAATTTGAAAACAAAGTGAAAAATAAAAAGTTTATTTTTATTATTATTCATACTATTGATAGGCTTGCGTTTGACAAGAACCACAACTGATGGTAAGTGATGTTGTGGTCAACGATGGAGCAATCTATTCACAAGAACCCTAAAAGGAACCTATTCACATTTATAATAGGCCTTTAAAGCCTAGCTTAGGCAACAGTCTCCTACAGTAAACTAAACCATATCATGTACCGTAAGTATAACAATGATTGTAATGTTTACTGTAGTGAGAAATAAATAAAACATCAGTAGTAACTCAATCAAGTAAACAACTGTTTTCAACCTAAGTTTCATCATCATCATTTCAGCCGAAAGATGTCCACTGCTGGACATAGGCCGTCCCCAAGTCACATCGATCAGTCCTGTGCGTCAACTTCACCTTACTAATCTTTGTTTATTTAATTCTATACTTTATTCCTAGCGCATTGTTAATGCCTACAATTTCAGTCTAGACTCAAACGCCCAGTTATTATCGATTTTGTACAGCAATATTATAATATTTTTATCAGTATCACCGACCACTTGAACTTTCTTGCTGAAATATTACGAAATGGCATTTTCTCTTCGTTTGTTGAATGAGATATTGTTTGTATATATCCTTGGGGAACTATTTGATTTATCGAAGATAAAAGTGTCTTTGCTTTGTTTGCATTTTGACTTGGGTTACATTTTCACTCGAATATTCAGGGTTTGATTCGAAACTTTCTCATCAACGATATGTATTTTAATTTGAATGAGTGTGTTCTATTAAATATGCCTTTAAATCTTTGTGAATTTCAGCGTCAAATTGAAAATTGAAGCGTTGAAAAAGATATGTATACGTACCTAAGTATCTAGATTATAAAAGGTTCTATGCATCATATAACCTGATCACAAAAGAGACAGACAAATTCAGTATTACTCATCTTTACACACGGAATTAAACAAAAAATATTGGAGTCAATCCATTGATAACAAGAATCCAGAATCAAATTATGTTCTAGTTCTATCCTCCGAAAGCTTCAATGGATACTTTCAATTCAACAATAAAAGGAACTATTTAACAAAAAATTGCTAGACTAAAAGTAATTTTATATTTTTTGGTCTTCAGTTCCTCGGTATTTTTTTTTGTTAAAAGCATTAAAATCCTTTTTTTCTACCTTTAGAGATAAATAAAATTTAAATGTGACCAACTTTGAGGTATACTCTTTCCAATTCTAAAAGATTTTTTGAAATCGGGCCACTCTATTAAAAGTTATGCGTGGTTATACAAAAAAATATACATGTCAAATTGAGAACCTTCTCCTTTTTTTTGTCGGTTAAAAAAGAGAAAAAGCGACAAAACGAACTCGCTTTTAAATCGAAAGAAAGAGTATTGAATTCTGTCAGGTGTCATACGGACAATAAAAATGATAATTTGTGTATCGGTTTTCCATTAAGCGAATTCGCCTGTTTCGACATTTGTTTGCCGCAGTACACAGGAGCGTGATAATTTTTTACGCTAATAGCTTCGTTTCACAGTTATTCGTAGGTTTGTATTAGGAATTTTCCATCTGAAATTTCTCAGTAGCAACCACTGCTCTCAAAACGGTGAAGGAAAACATCGTGAGGAAACCGGCATGTCTTATAACCAAAAATTCGAAGACATGTGACATCCACCAAACCGCACTGGGCCCGCGTGGTGGATTACGGCCCATTCCATCTCATAGATAGGAGTCTAAGTGCGGAAAACGGGGTCCATCTATCATGTTCTATGGACTGCGTGAAGGATGATATGCGGGTAAGAATGATAACGATCAACGAAACTCTAGAACTAAGTCTTCTGGCTTGTTTCCTATCGCAAACAGGATCCACAATCTTTATCTAGTCAATACACATATCATAGTCATTCAATATGTTTAATAAAGAGTATGAAAGTACTGAATTACAGTTTGGTATTAATTTCTATTAGGTAGTGGGTTCGAACCCAAGCAGGCGCTTTACTTTGTGTGAATTATTTCATCACCACTGCTCTCAAAACGGTGAACGAAAACATCGTGTGGACACCGACATGTCCTAGAGCCAAAAATTCGAAGACATGTGTCATCTACCAACCCGCACTGGCCCTACACCCCATCTACTCACACAGAGAGGAGGCCTGTGTCCCAGCAGTGGGAATATTAAAAAGCTGATGATGATTATGAATCCTCAACATTGCATTATAATATGAAACCTACCGCATACGGAATCTTAGAATTTATCTGAGTCACATCAACTCCTGCTTTCGAATCAAAGAGTTCATTCACATGTACGAGTACGTGCATGTAATGTGAAATTGCAATAAATCAATAGGCATACCATTTGGCACTGATCTGAAATCCTTTATCGAACCAACAGTCCAAGCTACAGCACTGCCAATTTGATCAGCAGATTTTTTTTTTTTTTTTTTTTTTTTTTTTTTAAATAACGTTGCCCCACACTAGGAATTTCTTCCTGTATCGTGGGTGCGTTTACAAACATATAAACTCACATACACAAACACCCAGAGCCGGAACAACTATCTGTAGGTCATACAAATTTTTTGTTCCGTGCGGGAATCGAACCCGCGACACGCAGCGCAGCAGTCAATTGCTCAACCACTGCGCCAACCGTGCGCCCAAATTTTTTTCAACAATTACATCGGACCAACAGTCCTCTGTTCCAAGTCCAACCGAGCTGATGTTACCAATTATACCGATATGCACTCGTTCACTCAATCAATCACGAACGCAAGTCGTTCCAACTTTTCCGTTCAATCTCTGTTTATTAGCCTTCGTTGGGTTCGGTCAAACAGTCGTTAATTTGTGCTGCTCATTGTGCTTTATGACGGAGCAAAAATTTGTACAAAAATGTAACCATTGTTGTTTGTTCGCTTTTCGCAAATGATACGAAAATAGCTTCTGCTTATTATTGTATCTATATTAAACAAAAGAATAAATTACTTATGACTTAAATATCTAAGTAACAAATGTGAAATTCTGTATGTTTGTCCTTCAATCAAATCTCAACGGCTGACTGGATTTGGATTTGGAACACGCTGCTATAATGGCCTTGATTAGGATAAAATATACTTTTAATCCCGATAGTACCTTCGCGTAAGATATTTTTTGACTTTCACGCGGCCTTATTCAGCCTGTCGTGTTTCGACTTCCGGGACACTGGCCTTCTCTCTATGAGAAGGAGTATTCTAAATAATTACACATACAAAACTCATTATCATCATTCCAGACGAAAGGTGTCGACCGCTAGTCATAGGTCTCCTCCAAGCAATAAACCATTAGGAACATATTAAGGTTACACTAGTCGATAATTCTTCCATGCAAAGGTAGTCTGGCGATTGCTCCACTGTTTGACGATGTACGTTCCAAATAAAAAATTATATCAATTTGTCTCATCATTATCTAGCCCTGTATGGAAACAAAAAAAAAAAAAAAAAATGAGAGTCGAATGTTCCATATTTCAACACTTTAACGGATCTTTGGGCGGAAATAAATACCATAAGAAGAAGGAAAATTGCAAAACGGCCACCATACAGGGATAGATTAGTCGTTGAACAATGCAAATAATTTTATTTTGAAAATATCCATTTAGTCGTTTTTTCATGATATCTAGACTCCCAAAGATCTGTATATAAAATTACGCGCGCTCGTTTTCGTCCTAAATCATCATCCATTTCGCTACAAACTTGCAAAAGTGCTAATTCGTACGCGAACTAGCTTCTTACTATTCATCACAGCATCTATTTCTTTGCTGTCGGATGAGATAGTACGCATTTTAACCCCGCGTACAAAATAGATCGTGTCGTCGATTAGGGCAACCTTAAGGAAACAAAACAATTTTTAACCGACCAATTTCTAAGAAGGAAGTTAACGATTGGTCAAAACCGGCCAAGTACGTGTCGGATTTGGCACATTTAGGGTTCCGTACCAAACCGCAAAAATAAGTTGGTTGTAATAGAAAAAACCGGACAAGTGCGAGTCGGACTTGCGCACCGAGGGTTCCGTACAAACCTGTAGGTTCGGTTTTTTCCTTTCGAGATTCAGAACCCTAAAAACGAGGGAATTTCAAAGAAAAATCTCAATATATTGATATTTGTTAGTAAAATATACGTAATAATAAACATTATCACCAAATAACAAGTTTATAGTTCAATGGGAAGTTAGTGGTTGGGTTGGTAGCTTCTCTTGCCATTGTTTACCAATATTTTTTTAAACAAAAATTACGGTATTTACCAACGCTTTAGCTGTATGGGAGCCCCCATTAAAAACATTTAAAAATAATTGACAATTTGTATGGCTTTAGGTGAACAAGATGCTTATACTGTGAAAATTTCAAGACTGTCCGTTGGCTGTAAAACCCGTGTGACAGACAGACGGACACGTGATGACAGCAGCTATTGCTATGGTACGGAACCCTAAAAAGGTAAAAGTCTGCCGCATGCCCAATGACCTGTTGGCCAAAATAACAACTATGTAAAGTCAGGACACAGCCAAAAGGCTACACGGTAGACCACGAAAAAGATCTTAATAACCAATGGTCCACAACTAGCCCTTGACTGAAACACAAGAGTCGAAGAAACGAAGACAAGCAGTAGTCACTTCTAAGGAGGAAGTTTTTTTTTTATTGGGACAATCCCACCGCACTATTCCCAAACCACTGCAACTCCTGAAAGCCAGAATCAACAGTGGCGACCACCAGAAAAGCGCCGAGGCAATGAAGCTCGACAAAGTCCTGGAGAATAAATTTAACTGTCTTGGATCCCGCAACGAAATTAATAAGGAGGAAGTTATCGATTCGTCATGATGATGTATGTTTGTTTTTAACTGCAAAAACACGCTAACCGATGAATCATCAACTTTCTAAAAGATAACACCCCACATTACAAGCATACGCCTATAATAATCCTGTCACCGTTTCTGTTACCGCGCAATGATATCCGGCTGATAAGCTCAGTATAATTTTGCGTATCAAACTCGGTTTGGAACGTATGTAAATAAAAGATTACTTTAACAAAAACGTATAAGGTTAATTTTATCGCTGGCACATATTAGGGGTCTCTGGGTCATTGGCTGTTTGACTTTGAAAGCTTAAATGATAAGAGTGTTTTTGTTTATGTGCAAAAATACAAGAGGTCTTAGTTGGTATGGTTCAGCGACCACGCCACGTATGGCTGTTATCTAGCTGGGATTGCCTGGACCTTGTGGGTCCGTACATGATCTCCAAAAAGTATAAACTAATGTATGTGTATGCCTCTGTTTTTTTTCCGCTTACTTCTTCAAAACCACGCAACGGATAAGGTTTCACATTCGATCAAGAATACCAACTATACTCTGATTTTTAATTTCGTAGATTAAATTGACATTTGGGGGGTTGTCACTTTATCGTTACATAAAAATAGTGTCGTATCCTGACTATCCTGCTTAACCGAAAAATGGTCAAAAATCGAAGTAGATCGAAAATGGAATTATTTCATGGCAAAAAAATTACATTTGTTAAGAAAGCTAGCGGCCCTTATTAAGGTTCCGTACCCAAAGGGACCCTATTACTAAGAAACCGCGGTCCGTCTGTCTGTTTGTTAGTCTGTCACCAGTCTGTATCTCATGAACCGTGATAGCCAGATAGTTGAAAATTTCACAGATGATGTATTTCTGTTGCCGCTATAACAACAAATAGGTACTAAAAACAGAACAAACACATACAAAAAACGTGATTTTTTTGGCGTTTTTTGCGATAATGGTACGGAACCCTTTGTGCGAGTCTGACTCGCACTTGGCCGGTTTTTAAGATTGGCAACCCTAATTTAGAATGACATCAACACCTTCATCGGTCGACGTATTCGTCACCTGTAATTATGTCATCTTGTCTAACCTTGAGATACCTGGCTCTCACATAATTAGGCGTTATGGTCAAACGGGTATTGTTCTTTGTAAAACATATATTCGACCACAAGAAATACGAAAAATTTAACTTATTAGCTGTTTTCAGTTGTACATATTTTATCTGCATCAAATAACTATAATCTTTATCTTCATTAGCAATTCAATGACCATCATAGGCCTTTTCAATCGCACGTCATCTAACTGATTCCTCAGACACTTATTCAACGATTTAAGATTGTCGCTCCACCGCTGCTTAAACGCGATCAGACATCCCGAGGCCTTTCATTTGCAGCCCAGTCTCAACAGAAACAACTTTGCTACTGAGATGACGGCCGACGATGTTGGAAGATGTGTCATGTGCTGCGCTGGTCCCAAATAAATGAGGGCTACCGTTTTTGTGCCCACCAGTTGTCGCCACTGGCGAGTAAGGTCATTAAATATATCTGTTAAGCATTTTTATTACGCGCACGGAAGCAAAGATTAAATTAAACATATTTTTAGTGCCGTAGAAGTGCGATTAAATATATCATTGAGTATGCCGCAGTATTGCGCAGCCCCTTTTTCCAAAAAAAGGATGATAAAATTTACCAAAACATAATTCAATCAAAGCAGTGTTTAGTGAAACCCGTACCTTGTTTGTAAAAATAACAATTAGGGAAGTAGTACATTTATACTCGCATTAAAAGCCAAAAAACGTTGACATTTTGAAGACTGGTGTACCAGCGCCCCTAGCAGCTAAATCAAACGCGGTAGTCCTAATTGGGATCATGCTGTGCTGTCGGAGGGTACATCTTCGCGAGCTGGCTGACCAAAACCAGACGTATCCTCCGACTGCACAGCATGATTTTCTCCTTGTTTACGTCTTTTTAGTTCGCTTTTCAAGCAGTCGGGTTTTTGATTTTTTTAATTAACTTTTTTTATTTATAACTTTTTAGTTAAATTTTTTTTCGAATTAGGTACATTTAAACATATAAGTGTTATATATTTATGAAATCACCTTTTAAAATCCTTTATTTTGATACCCCACACGATAGGTTAGAAAGAAAAAAATAAATTGGGCCCCCACAATATGGCGCCCAAAAACCGCCATTTACCTATTTTCCAATTTTCATGTAGCCAGTGACACTCGCGGAGTTAAGACGAATCGATTGACGTAAGAACCATCAAAACCGGCCCACGCGTTTGGTCTCTAGAACGCCACATAGGAACAAACATACATACATACTTACATACAAAAATACATACATACATAGACTGATAAACACATTACCCTCCTTAGGCAGTTGGGTAAAAAACGTTGACATTTTGAAGACTAGTGTACCAGCGCCCCTAGCGGCTAAATCAAACGCGGTAGTCCTAATTGGGATCAGGACAGGAAGATGATCATCCTCTCCGGTCTTTTGTGGTGCATAAAATGTCCACTTACCATTAGGATCAACCTTCTTATAACAATTGGAAGCATCGACGAAGTTGGTGGCAGCGTCATGGCGGACACCAGCCTTCAGATGCAGGTTGGCGGCGGCGCAGAAAGCTGCACCAGCTTGCGCCCATTTCTTCGCCATTTTGAATAAGTTTGCCGCCCGGAGGTAGCAGTCTACAGCCTCTTCGACTTTCGATGAACCACTGCAAGGAAACAAGGATTTTCGTAAAAGTCTCCAAGTAAAAGGATGGAGTTGCCCAAATACTGCGACAATTAATGAGAATATTTTTGAGTACCATGATTGGGAAATGGATTTGGTAGTGGAAGAAAGATTCGTGTATTCGCGTTATATTAGCACCACTATGCATATTGAGCTTGTTTTGTTCACACTGCTCGTAAACAAGCTTCCTCTCCTTGAACAGGATCTGACCGTAATTCATCATAAATCATCCAACACGCGGGCCCAGAGTGGGTTGGTGGATATCACTGGATTTCGAAATTTTGTTTAATCATATGCCAGTTTTCTCTCGATTTCCTTCCCCGTTTTAAGAGCAGTGGTGATTTAATAATTTACACAAAGTGCCTGCTTGGGTTTGTACTGGTTGAACCCACGATTTTACAAAACGTCGCGGTTTTTACTGCTGGGCCACCACTCACCCGCTCATCGACTTGCTATGCCTTAAGAACTCTAATGGCTGAAGTGAGCATAAAACTTTTAAAAATGGTATACTATGCGCTGATTGAGTCCAAACTGAGGTATACTATACAGTTTTGGGGTAATAGCTACCATTACAACTGGCAAAGGGCATTCATTCTCCAAAAAAGAGCGATCTGAACCATTGTCCGCATCTCTCAACAAGGCACCTGTCGTCCATATTTTATAGAACTTGGTATTCTCACAGTACCTAGCCTTTATGTAGTAGTACTGTTAAGCATTTTTTAAAAATACATCTATGACTATGAGGCAGACGAGGGCAGGCTGGTCAGTGAAAAAACGCGTAGGAAAGACTTTGCAAACAAAATCACCCCGGCTCTTGAAATAGTCAAACACAGTACACAGTATCAGGCAGTTAAAATATTTAATAAATTACTGCTGGAGTTAAAAAGCATACTGTACACAGGCTCATTTAAGGCAAGGCTCAAGGTATATCTGTTGGAAAGATGTCTCTACTCAATAGATGAATTGTAATGTGCTCAAAATGACATGTTGTTTTTGACTAAGATGGTATAATTTTTGTTGGAAATTTATTACATATTTTTGATTTTGTTTCGTTCTAAATTGCTACTAATTTATTGACATTGTTATATTTGATTATTGTTTTCGTTTTAAATTGCTATTAATTTATTGACATTGTTATATATTTGATTATTGTTTGCGTTCTAAATTGCTAGTAGTTTATTAACATTGTTATTTTTAATTATGTGTGCATGGTATTTTATATTATTTTAATTTAATTAATTTTACATATTATTCAAATTTAAATTGAATTCTCTTATTGATTAATTGTAAGTACATCAAATACCAACTGTTTCATGCTGATAATTTCGAACGCAATGTAAATTGTTACTGAATAAATAACTTGAACTACTCCATGGTATGCCATGACAAAAGTACATATTATGCAGTGATCACGGTGGCTACGCGGTTGACTAAGGTGCTTAGGTAATATTGCCACTTGTGGAAGCTATTCTAATGCACGGAACTAATTCTCTTAATATAATCCTATAATCGCCTCTTACAACTACTGAAACTCACTTTCTGTACTGGTACTCTATGTGAAGATGTAACATTTAATTTTAAACTAGATGTTAGATTAGGTATACCTTGCTAGGTATGGATTTTATTCTAGGTGCATCATACCCAGGTATTATTAATGAATAATTTATACCAAATATTGTAAACAATTTCTTTTTTTAAGAATATTTATGGAGATTCTTGTCAATTCTTCTCTATAAAAAACTACCTTTGCAAATGGACAGTAGAATTAAGGATTTTTTATATTCTAACTATTCATTTTATCATTCAAAAGTGCCTTTTTATGGTATATAAATGATTTCACTTTTACTTAGACTGGACATAGCCTTAATAAATCAAAATGTCATTCGATTCTATAAAATATTAAGTATGAAAACAATAAAAAATATGACTCAGTATGTTGAATAATACTCTTGTTTTTGATGTTTGAGAATAATAATATTGTGTAATGCTTTTGAACGTAAAAACATGTTGATATTTAAAAACAAAAACTCTAATATGACTAGCCACATTTTCCCACAGGGCTAAAGCATCCATTTTTCCAAAAAAAAACTTAAAATATAAAAATATTCTTTGGAAAATCTTATGAGGGTCTCCTCCTTCAAAGCAGAAAGAAAAAAGAAAACAAAATATTATAATGTATATTTACATATATAAAAATATATAGGTATCTTTCTCTCACAATCTGTGGATAAATTCTCAGGAGGCATTTACAGCTAAGTCCATGAAGTAGTAACAAAGCAGACATTTACATACTGAATTCAGTCTCAAGGATTGTTTGCTTTCAGTACAGAATACTTACCTACGTATTATTATGTTGATACAAAAAATTGTTTTTTGTGTCTACCAATTATTATTATGCAAAGACCTTCATTTCATGTTCAATGAAATTGCAATTTAATTTTATTTGTTTAACAAACATTTCAATTAAATTATTTTTTTCAGTTGCCCAGTGGCAAATAGCACAATTTAGATTTTTTTGAAGAAGATTACACAGTGTTCCCCACAACATATATTCTGGCCTTCAACATAAGCTCTAAAGGATTGCTTGCCTCTTAACAAATACTTTTCTAATTTTCATTATATTTTGCATCATCATCATATCAGCCGAAAGACTTCCACTGTTGGACACAGGCCTCCTCTAAGCATTGCCACATTGACCCCCATGCGTCTCGTATCCAGCGGATCCGCACACCTTCACCAGGTCATCTTTCCAACTAGTGGGAGGCCTTCCAATGCAACTTTTTCCGGGTTGCGGTCGCCACTCCAGAACCGGACCAAATGGAAGTCTTAGTACGGAAAAGGGGTTCCATCTATCCTATCCTAAGGGTGGCACAAGAGTGTGGGGATTGGCAGAAGAAAAGAGAGGCCTATGCCCAGCAGTGGGCAAAATCAGGGTGCAGATGATGATGATGAAGATAATAAGGAAAGAAAAATTCTTTTAATCATCACTTATTTGCATATGTACAAAAATAGACTTCATCCCAGAAATACGATTCTCTTATACTTTTGCATTGTAGAGGTTTTTGCCTTGTCAGTAATCCAGATTAGGGATTTGTCTTGCTATGTTATTCTCACTGCATATTTTTATGCATTATATGAAACTATGTGAAGATTTCTAAGCTAAATGATTAGTGCAGTTTAGTGTAGTAATAGAACGTAGTGATTATTAGATAAGTGGCTACTGGCTAGATATAATTTCTTGTTGGATTTTATACTTATATTAATTCACATCAGCTGGTAAAAAGGTCTGGTGTGGGTAATACTCATAACAGGCATATCTTTATGTCCAGATCACAGAAATGTGAATAGGAGTAGTTGAGTAAGGATTGTACTAGATAGCATTCTATAGTTTCTGCCTACACCCATGGCAAAAATCTTGAGTTTATGTATTTTCACATCAGCTGATCTAGTGGTGTTACTAGCATAGATTTACCTAATTATTACTTAGAGAATGGGTGCATGTTCTTATCAAGTGACACAGAACGACAAACAGCTGGTCTCTCAAAACCCAATAATATTTACATACTCATTGTAAAATTACATAAAACTGGAGATTTTTCCTGATAGCATCTAATGCCTAGTAAATGAATCATTCTCTAATAAGATTCTAGACTAGTTATCACTATTATTCATGGTTAGAACTCAACATATTAACGCGAATTTGATATAATATCACCGAGCTTAATTGAGAGCATAATTTACAACACCACGGCACTTTCAATTAGAATATTCAGGCAGCCAAAGTGGTACAACAATGAAATTACAATTTCCGAAATGTTTAAGGTAGATAATTAACTTTAATACATGCATGAATTCATTCACTTCTTTTTGAGTTATAAAGAAGCTTGTAATGAAATCAATTAAGTCGTAATTAGGGCAATATCAACAAAATAATCATTAACTCATTGTCCTCACCCGAAAAGAGCTCCAAAGAAACTTTTCGAAGAACTCAGCTTCTTCTCCGCCTCGGCCATTAACTGCATAGCTTTCTGTTCATTATCTGCCATCTTCGTGGCTTATTTAACACTATACACTACGAAAATTAACTAAATTTTCTCCAATTTTACAATTTATTGACAAAATGTCGTCAGCGACGATAGGGGAAAATCCGTCGCTGTCATCGATTGATTTTGTGTTGCAAGCCCTAAAAATGTCATAATTTCGATGCGTTCATATAGATCTCTCTATTCCACGAAACAATTTGAAAGGATTCTATTCAGGGAATTAGTAAGTACTAGCCACTTTATCCAATTCCATCTTTTTAGGGTTCCGTACCCAAAGGGTAAAAACGGGACCCTATTACTAAGACTCCGCGGTGTGTCTGTCTGTCTGTCCGTCTGTCACCAGGCTGTATCTCATGAACCTTGATAGCTAGACAGTTGAACAGATGATGTATTTCTGTTGCCGCTATAACAACAAATATTAAAATAGAATAAAATAAATATTTAAGTGGAACACCCATACAACAAACGTGATTCAATCACGCGTTGGCGGAGGCCAGATAACGCCACCTTACACCCGACGTGCCGCGACGTATTCGTTTTAGACGTCCGCGCCGCGAGACGCCACACTGCACGAGATGCCCCGCGTCTTTGTAAACGAGGCTTGGCGCAGTAAGTTTGCGATGGAACACCAGGGTGATCTTGGTGTAGTGTAGGTAAGTCTGGGCGGAGGACATCCTTGAGGATTTCCAACTCGGAAAAAAAAAGGTGGTCAGCAGTACTTACAATAGTTGTTTTTAGTCCCTATTCCTTTAGAAATAAATTCCTTTAGTATAAGCGGCATTTACTCTTGCCAGTCACAGCTTTTAAAATGCTTTAGGTGCTAATAAACCCTTTGTTCCCGTTGAGTTACACCATTTTGTGTAACACTGTTACCCATTGGGATAAAAATTACTGATTAGTAACACTAACGCGATGCCACGTTTTTCTTCCCATTAATTTACACTGCAACCTAATAGTACGTACCTAATGGGTTACAGCTTGGCAAAAAAGAGTGTGGAATAAATGAGGTCGCCACTATCGCACCTGTATACCCCGAAATACTATGACTCAACAGTTTTTGATACTTGTTATTAATTTTTAGTTACTCTAACTACTCTTAGTACTATTAGGTAATAATAGACAAGTAATATGTAGGTTATTTTAGATAACTAATTAGTTTTATTTTTAGTTCCAACTGTCACCGCGTCAGACTCTTTTTTGCCAAGCTGTACATATCAAATGAAAATGTCGACGGAGCCCCGCTCCTATTTCTGTCTGCAGGGTTTAAAGTAAAGGGCTTATTACAGTACACGGTGTTCAGGGCCCTAAGCCCTAAATTAGGGTGGTGTAATACATGTTAGGAAGTTAGGGTTACCAAAATATCGACCTTATTGACTCGGAATGATATGAAGTGACCCGGTATTCAGGACCCTGAATACCGTGTAGTGTAATAAGCCCTTAACTCATGAAGGAGATTCCTTTCGAACCTAACCTATCCGTCTCGGGATGTCCTAAGTTCCCGAGCTCGCTTCGCTCAGCACAGCAATGTCACCTCGTTGGTTGTTTTGCTATTTTATATATAACTAGCTGTTCCCCGTGGCTTCGCTCCCGTGGGGCACCCCACAGGACCCGATTTCGGGATTACAAAATAGCCTATGTCACTCAAGAATAATGTTGTCAAATCCACACCAGTAGCACTGGAGCTTCGAAAGCTACCCTTCCGGCTCCAAAAGAAAACATTACGGATTGGATTCCCGTCTGTTCCACCAGTCGGGTAAAAGTTACTTTGTACATGTCGTCGACTGACTGACTGTACAGACTTGATTGATATTCCTCCCAATTTTCTCTTACGACCCGCGCACTTGGTAGACAAGTCTCTTATTTGGTAGATACTCTATTGTACCTACATCTCTAATAAGCACGGGACAAACATTTTAAATCTGGATGACTGATGTAGGTGCTTTGGGCACCGGCACAGTTCAAGTTAGACCTATACCTAGTCTGTTAAGTTGTGCTGTGAAAGCTGGTAGAATTCGTCCCCTCTTGGCTCTTTGGGAAGCTACATCATTATTTCGGTAACATTTTGGGTAGACAGAGCTGTAAATAAATAGTATAGGTACCTACTCTTCTTGCAGTTTGTTGAAAGCCCATGTGACCTAAGTGACGAACTGATTAAATATTATCTTTTTTGAGTAAAATGTCTGTCCGAACCGCGACTTGAACCCAGGAAACTCAGTTTCTGCACTTTTGATCATTAAACAAACGTGGTAATCAGTACAATTTTCAGCATAAAAAGGCAATTAGTGAAATAAAACATCGGTAAATAACTTTTATTAATTTATTGTGTTTATAGATAGATCAATCGCCCCACTATTTGAGATTCAACAAGATAAGTACACAACTTTCAAAAGCTTTATAAGTAGTTCCAATAAAGAAACATTGTTACGATAAATTATTGTACGTACGAGTAGAGAGAACACTTCGCTCCTAACAAAAATATATTTTCAATAGGTCACCTTTTAATCACCAAGAACATATTTTTACGTATAAATATTCCTTTTCATTGTATTTTAAACCTTGGGCCAATAGTATAAGTCACAATTTGCATCAGCTTTACAATGATTGATCAAGAGTTTTGGTTGGGTGTCTCAATTTTATAGGTATATAAGCACAAAAATTATGTATCCAGTAATTAAAAAGTGACCTGAAAGTATTTATCGAGCTAATTGCTTTTAACAGCTATAAGTACAATAACTTCTGATAGACACCTATGAAGTGCTACTTTAATACTGTGAATATACGACTAGGTTCACCATTATTCTGGACTGTCCTAGGAATGCACGTGAACCGCGAACAGTGACAAAGCTTTAAGCATAGTTCTCTAGGACAGACCAACAAATCTCTTAGACTCATACATACAGGCCGTTATATAACTTTATTGTATTGTCATAGGAATAAGAGGTAAACAGACACGAAATATTCTAGTTGTAGACAAATATATTCTTTGATCTATTGATAGCCGACCAACTATTATATTATTTTTTAAAGAGATTCTAGGGCTTTTTGAACTCATGTCTCCAAATTTTTGGTTAGGCTCGATATGGACCCATGGGCTAAAGCAAAAAAAGGGTAAACAAAATAAAAAACGAAAAAGAAATATTAATTGATTTATTTATTTATTACTTTTCATAAATAAACTAAATTGGATATCTAAAGACAGAGCTAGTAAATAACATAGAAGGGATATTTACATAAAACGTAACTCAGTAGGTAGGTACATTGATAAAAATAAATGAATAAAATTTACAACTTAAAATTTTTAAAGGCCGCTATGAGTACTAAACACTAATTCAAAAATTGTGGTTTAACTAGTATTCTCTTATAAAAAGAAACTTATAGTGTTAACTAAGAGCGAATCCCACCTATCTCAAATAAGTCAGTCGAATTCCCCTGACATCACAGCATCCACCTAAGAAGTACAGTATGGCCAACTGAAAACATCTACCAAATCACTGGTCTTTGCCTGTCGATTTTAATCAAATTATAATACTTCAAAAGCTACTTGGATACGCAGTCGTTCATGTACTGAAAGCAGGTCATCTGCATATTATTTCATTCAAGCGCATAATAACGAAAACAGATTATACCAACATCAGTGTTGCCAAAACAAAAATTTACAAAAAACAAAATATTGCACAAATTACTAGCAATCATTTCAACTGAAGAAACAATCAACAGATCTCAAACATATATTGCAAATGATATCTTATATCATTAATTTGGATTATCAAATTAGCCTAACATTAAGCTCACTAAAACACTCCTACGAAGCCAGCAATAAAACTGTAATACTGCTAATACCAGCTGCTAAGGGTACAGTATCTAACGTTTTAATTGATGCAATCGGTGTAATGCAATACGACCGAACAGCAAAAGAGTTGGTATAATAACAAAATATAGATAGTCACTGGCCTTTTTAATGTGGAATATGCTGGCGAAACATTAAGTTAAAGTAGAACTGTGTACTATGCAACACCTATTTACATATGCCATCAAACCACACGGCTGAGCTGTTCAAACAATCTCTTGCGTCTATTCTATAGTAATAATCATGTTTACACAGCTACACGTACCTGTGAATATATATTTTATAAGTAACACTGGTTATAGTGCAGCAAAATTGACAGTGTTGCCATACGAAAATCACGGGTGATTTAATTATATCGTATTTTTTTAATAACGCGTTAACGATGGCAACAACTACACAATACTTTGTTCAAACGATAGAAACTGACATATTTTTATTTTATTGCAGTCTATAAAAATGAAATATCACAAGAAGCGAACGGTATTATTTTCTTCGACTATTACATTTGTACAAAGTATTGCTTTACTGTAAAGATTATATAAAGTAAGGGCGTAGAATTATGTTCCAATATATTTGGCAATATCCAACTGTATTTTTGTTAAGTCCATACTTTTTTGCATTGCCATGAAAGTTCAACTGTTAGCGCACCAAAACGAGTAACATTTTAGAGCGTTATACGAATATACATAGCAGGTTTTGGTTCCCATCCAATTCACCATAAGATCTTTAGATAATATTTCACATTGCGACAATTTTGTATACATTTGATAATGTTGCACGGTGCAATGGGCCCTTTGATATAGCAAGCACCTAGTTCATATATTCAGAACAGCCAAACATTTATAATATACACCCGTAACATCTAATTTTATAACAATCTAATGCATAACCCTCTATACATAATATTCTATATGACAAATACAGTTTTTACATAAGATAACTGGAGGATATGGAAATAAGTATTTTTTTTGTCGATTGTATTTGTTACCCAAAAGCAGATTTACTTTTAGCGCAAAAATTACATTCGTTTTTAAAACACGTAGGCTTAGTATATGACTAAATATGCAAGTATTTATTTTTATACACATAATATAATTAGTATATTGATCAAGTTATAGAATAGTACTATTAAGGGTACCTATGTGACATCTACATCATATAACTATATGAGTTTTAACTTTATTTATGCATCTGATGCTGAATTTCAAAAATCTTACGTTTTCAGCTCAATGATTACAAGAAATTAAATAAAAAAATTACAAAAAAAACTAGAACTCACTTCAATTCCAATTCATAAATACTGACTATGCCAAAGGTAGGATATAATCTAAGTTAACAAGCACTTCATAATAAATTACTATTTTTCTCTTTGTACAAGTATGGAATGTGATGTGTATAATTTTGAAAAATAAAATAAAACTTGTGTACCTTTTTCATAAGAAAATTTCATAATTTATATCATAAGTCAAGTAACGAAAACATAATTGGAAATCATCGAAATTAATTTCAGATTATTTCATTAGAATACATTATCATAATTTTCATTGAAAACTAAATTCATAAATATTGTAATCATACTCAAACGGATTATCAAATATATTCATATAAAAATTGCTATAATTTTGTTCCAATATTTAATGTATTACAAGAAAACACAAATCTGAAGCTGAAAAATACATTCAATCGTTTTCCCATCAAACTATTAAATACAGGTAACTTTGAAAAATAACTAGTTTTTTTTTTCGACTTGCAACCCTAACTTCATAACGAACGCATCTTTATTGACATTATTATGTTCCGTATTCAAATCGCAACGAAACGGTGCACTTAAAAGTTAAGTGACCTACCAATTACATGTCAGAAATGATGACGACATTTTATGACCCGACTGCTTTTGATCACAAACAAACATACTTGATATTATCAAGTATTTTGTATAAGGAGATGTTAATAGATTATTTAAAGACAAAAATACATTAAAAGATTCGATTTACGTAAATATAATTAATATGAGTAGTGACAAAAGTCTTAACACTAAAGGTTATCTATTTTCTTCGTTAAATAAATTCAAAAAAATTGAGCTCTCAAAAAAAACAAAACTTACATAATTTCAATTCCAACAAAACCTACTAAATATAAAACAATACTTTCAAAAATTTTACTAAATAGAATACTTTTTGCTATTACATCAAATAATCTTATATTAAGACTTTTTATTTTTAGTCTTTCTTGTCTTATTTTCTTACCTAGGATCGCTGTGGAATCAGCGTTGTTATACCGATGTTCTTATACTAAGCAGTCGGGTCGCCTTAGAAACGTAAACCTCAAATAATAAAGGTGGTGCTTAACTGAATTGATTGGTGGTAGGTTGTGGGGGCACGGCGGGTCGCATGGGCTGAGCCATGGCCATGGGCATCATTGGTGCGCCTTGCATGCCCATTACCATGCCTGGCTGTTGCTGTGGGCAGGAATTCATCTCTTTGTTAAGACAACTATAACTAGGATAAAACAGTTCTTACACTATGTAGCTTTATATCGTCTCAAATCTTGCAGAAAGTCAGAATTGCAGCCATACATTTCGAAATAGTGTACAGAATAGTAGAAATTTTCTAGAAGAGTTTACCTTAGTAGGATATTATTGGGCATTTTACCCCACCTGTCGCTTCCTTATAAATGAAATCTTACATAGTGCAGTAAAATACTGGTTCGGTGCCTTTTCCACAACGTGTGGTTTGGGCGCTACTCCACTTTTTAAACGTCTTTTAATTGGGAATTAAAATACTGATTCGGCGTCTATTCCACTATTTTAGTCCTAAAACTCAATATGTCTAATAATAATAATTTTTAGTGTGTGGTTTGGGCGCTTCTCCACTTTTTTAATCTCGTTTGATTGCGAATGGAAAAGTGATTAAAAAGGATTAAAAAAGTGGAGTAGCGCCCAAACCACAAACGTTGTGGAATAAGCACCGAACCAGTATTTTACTGCACTATGTAAGATTTCATTTATATTATTGGGCATTCTACCCCACCTGTCGCTTCCTACGGCTCACTTCGTTCGCCTTCGTCGCTTTCGGTGGGGTAGAATGCCCAATAATATCCTACTTACCTTACAGAACTTTTAAATCGTGTTCGTAATTGTAGAGTAGACTAAAAGATATTGCAATTTTCTCAAGTTCAGTTCAGAAAACAGCAAGAGAATGCGCTCATACAAAAATTAATCACACTGAATGACAACACATAACATTCTCAGAAAAAGTATGAGGTGACATGAGGACACTAATCATGCAAACGTTTCATACAATCATACGAAATCAATCATACATGCAGGAAATCTTTCAAACTGAAGAACTTACATCAAATCAGATTTATTTTATGATTTTGGCTCATTGAGTTGAAAACAATTGCTCCTATAAGTTATTTTAAGATTTCGTGAATTAAATGTTACTCTTACTCATAAAATAACAACTCAGTGAGCCAGAACCTTAATTTGGAAGAGAAATTTGGATTACTGAAAAAGGTTTTCCTACTTAAGAATAATTTATTTGCAGGTTCACAGCTTACATCTTCACTAACAGGATAAGCAGGCTGCGTCATCAGAATCAACTTAAAAATCTCGCCAAAAATCAACAAAAAAAAGGGAAAATTTCTAAACTACGCGTGTAAACTACGCGAAGCGAAAAAGAAAAAAAAATGACATAAAAAAAATATAGCAAACTTACCATAATATAATGCGGGGGGTGATATGCATGGGGCATAGTATGAGGCATTGTTGGGAGTGTCATGCCTGGGCCCTGCAACGCAAAAAGGAAGGCATGCTACGGGAAGAAAGAACATAAAAGAGCGAGCTTTAAAAGCAAACAAGGTTTTAGCATAAATGATGCGACATTTAAAGCAACAGAATCGCGCAGCGGTTGCTCTAATGCTGCTTTACGTGGACACATTGATGTGATGGTCCTATGGTTCTCAAAACATTGAATAGGCCGCTTTACTTTTGGTTCAAATGCAGCTCGGTGTTGCCACATTAAATAAATGCAGGCATTTTACAATATATTCTGCGATATTGTGCTTGAAATTATTATTTTGTTTCAAATTTTGCAAGATTGAGAAACCATGGACGTTGGGTGTAACATTGTCAGAATCGTGCACTCCAAAAACGCTTGCTATGTGTGGGAGTGTATCTAATTGAGCTTGCGATGCCAAAATACCTATAGAAGATAAATAAAAAAAAAATTGGCAAATTTGGAGCTGCCAATTATATTTTTTGTTGTTTTCTTGGCCTAAACTTTTGCTGCTATCGAAAAATTTATCCCAGATATTCCCCATTGATTTAGATCCCCAAAATAACGTACCTAAAATTTGCCTAAAAATTAAAATAATTTACGAATAACACTATACTTTTACTCTATTAAAAGCGAAAATATGGCGTGTACAATTCTGCCAACTATAAAAAACTACTTGTGTAAAGCGGTGTTCCTTACCATAGGTCTGTATCCTGCTCCCGTGGTCGCTTGCATGGGCTGGGGCGTCCACTGCTGGCCAGGTTTCGACGCGTTCTTCGGCGAATTCCACTGCATCGGTCTAGTCGACACCACAATGGTGTGAGTACGGTCATGCGTACCATGGTCGGTGTGAAAGCATTACGTCATGAATTCGAAAAACGAAAATAATGAACGCGACTTTTCGGACATATAATTAGTTAGTAACATTTTTTGACATGGTAACTTTTTTTGGCTGTCACTTTTGACATATAATTTAGCGAGAAGTTTGACAGTAATGCTTTCACTACAAGTTGCCTTTGCATAATTGTATACCAAGACAAAATTTTACACAGATAAGTTAATTGAATATGAAAAGGCAGCTTGTCTCATGATAGTTTAATTATAATTTAAAAGAAAATAAACAGGGTGCTGTTGTCATAACATTTCCAAAGAGATATCATGACATTGAACTAGCTATAATAATCACTTGACGCCACTCGGATTTAACACGTCAAGTTTCAGTCAAAAAGATTTCTATGCAATGTTACAGTAATTTTGTTAGTAAATTCTGTGGTATATGACTTCTAGTTAGTGTGTTTTTCTTAGGCAATGTAGCAAAAGTAAATTGAAATGTGAAGTGTTATTGCTTAGGCATTTTCAGTGTGTAAGCACTATGTAGTGACAAGCATAAAAAGTAAAATCGCTTGCGCATTTATCTCAGATGAAGAATTTTGAATTTGGAACTGTTTCAAATGTACAACTTTTGACTGAAACTTGACCAAACTACTTTTAGCACATGACAATGAGTGTGGGAATAAAAAAAACTTTTTTTTTTTCAACAAATTTTCACTTACTTCTGTGCCGTGGCTGTCTTGTTGATGGAAAGATTGTTGGCCAGTTGGGCAAGCGAAGAGTCCAGGTCACCTGTCAACACCTTGCCTTGCTGCTGCTGCGGTTGCTGACCTGTAATGCACCTTAGTCAGTCGTGGTAAGGCTCATATTTTGTTCGCAGCAATGATTACTAGCAAAACTTTATGTCGTATGAAAAATAAATGTCGATTTTCAGCCGTGTTCGATTTTTATGTTAAATAATAATAAACAGAAAGCGAAATGTATATATGAATTAAGTTATAAATGCGGTGTTTTTGGTTGGAATTAACGTAGCATTATATGCAGTGAACATAGATGTGGTTTGATTCGTAAAACATAGATGGCGTGACTTTATTCATGCTATCATCAAGATTCAATTAAGGATTACGACAATGGGCGTGTTACAGCAAATACGTAAAACAAAAATTATAAACAAAAATATAAATAACTAAACAGAAACACTGGCTTATTTACAAATTAATGCGACACAAAACCTGTGCAAGGGGTAACAACTAAAAACTAAGTCCTGTGAATTAAAATAATTAAAAAGCACACACGACGTTGATTACTGGCAACTCTGCAAGCTATTAAAAAAACAACAATGAAAACGGTCCATTTAAAGTTTGAATATCGAACCGGTCGCTCCCATCGGCATCATGGGTTGTCGTGCAGGCGATCCGAACATCATCGGCTGCGACATCGTCATGGACATGACGTCACTGAAAGGCTGCGCCGCCATTGGTTGAGGTTGTTGAGTGATTG
The DNA here is from genome assembly GCA_945859665.1 of Anorthoa munda. Lineage (NCBI taxonomy): Eukaryota > Metazoa > Arthropoda > Insecta > Lepidoptera > Noctuidae > Anorthoa > Anorthoa munda. The sequence goes on along the minus strand of OX243916.1, from coordinate 2,427,688 downwards.
GCTGCTGGGATTTGGCCGGGGAACCTCCCAGAGACATGCGCATGACGTCTTCGAGGTCGTCGAACGCAGATTTCGGCTGAGGAGGGATGGATGGAGGGGGAGGGCGCGCCGGAGACGCAGAGATTGGCTGAGTGAGGTCTCCCATACCCATGAACGGATTAGCCGCGGCAGCTTGCACAAGAAATTTTTGACATTTAATTTTACAGAGAATGTACATAGTATATAGAATTTACATAGTATTCCCATCACCAAAGATAGAATTTTTATTTTAAGCAAGGTTTGGGCTGCCGTGTTTTTTGATAGTTCGTCATATTAAGTCAATGTGGCATTTTTATGAGCTTTTCAAATCAATGATACTTGGTTTCTTTTTGAATTTGAAACGGTGAACTAAGTAATTGGGTGCATTATTATTTTAATCTATACCGCGACCAAAAACTACCAAGTAAATTTTCTACCAAAATAGTAGTTCTCAAACAACATGGCAACCCCAGCACAATGACTACTAGTGAAAGCTCACCTGCCGAATCAGTGTTATCGAAAACATTAGAGAAGTTAGCCTCGGACACAAAGGAGTTGTTCTGTTGCTGAGGCGGGAAGGCCGCGAAGCCGTTGCTCGGCTGTTGTTGTTGTTGTTGTTGTGGCCACATCGGCGCGCCCGTCGCAGGCGCCGCTAAAAGTGTTGCCGCACTTAATAACAATGCAGTACTACTAAAATGGTAGTTCTTTTATTGGATGTGGTGAATTAGATGAGTATGTTATTTTGCAAATGGTAAAATTATTTTGCTTTATTCTTTTATTACGTTACCATCAAACATCACGTCTGTGTTTCCCGTAGGGATCGGCAGAGATGTATTATTTTTATTGAATCTTTACCAGTTACTAATATCAACTCAACTGTTCTGTTTCGAGTATTCTTTCATTGTATCGTGTACTGCATCGGTATTCAGTTTGTTGTGGCGACTTACCACTTTGAATCTTATTTGTGTGTGAATAGAGTGTAAAGTGCTTCAACCATCCCCATTAAGCTAAGGGATGTGCTTTATAATACAGTGTGAAGGGTCTATTGAATAGTGCTTGCCCAATTTTTCTAGATTTCTACTGGCACCAGATATTATTTACAACAGTGTATACATTTTTACATTTTTTAAATCTCAAATAGCCTGTTTCAAACTTTTTCGAAGTTTTATTTTATGCCATAGAGAAACAAACAATCAGGCGGCCATTTTGAAGAGGAATCTCTTGATGTCGTTCAATATTATTCAAATCCTATTTATTGAAATTTTAAGACATTTTTGTGTATCATGACGAATATGTGATATCTGCGGATTGTAGTTTATTGCTTTTCTAAGAAATTTTTGTAAAAATAATCATGTGTCCGACTAAAATTATTGTTGTCAGTGGAAAATTAATTATTAATTCACAATATTAAACGAATATTTTAGTACTGCAAGCCATAATTTTAGTCAGTTAGGGTTACTTAGATTGTATTTAGTTACTGCTTGATTAGTTTTACATAATGGATTACTAAAATTATCTATTCATGGCCAAATTCAATCAAAATCGATTATGATCTGAGCAACTTTTAGTGTGTTTATGGTGAACTTTGAAGTAAATCTATCTCCTTTACTCTGAAATGCAGCTTCATCAGTACATTAGTTCCTACACTTTCGCCGAATGTGTCAATTTCACATTTTCTGATGACGGGTACAGACTGGGCTTACAGCAGTATTTTATTTACAATCCCGATCCGGATTTCAGTCACTTGAATAATAGCCCAGCCCAGACAGACTTTAAGGTCTCACTGAGTTGTAGTGCTGATCTACAACTTTTTAACCCCCGACGGAAAAAGAAGGGTGTTATAAATTTGACGTGAGTATTTGTGTATCTGTCTGTGGCACCATAGCTACTAAACGGATGAACAGATTTTGATTACGTTTTTTGTTTGAGAGCTGACTTTATCGAGTGTTCTTAGCTATGTTTGATAAAAATCGGTTCAGCCATTCTAAAGTTATGGGCGTTTCACTGTTTGGATCGGGGTGTTTTCGCAAGATATCGTGTCATAATTACGTGTTCAATAGTTTGTCGATCGAAGCGTGTCTACTACTAGATAAATTATGTAGCATGAAATAAAAATGTGTCGGGGGTATTTTTTAAATTTTACTTGTTTATCTAAAAGATAGAAAAACATCTGCTAATGCCAAATATATGACCTGGATGTCAGTCTCGGCGTATAAACCTTCATTCAAGTCGATACTTTGCCACAAAAACTCTTGCATTTATTACAATTTCATCATTGGCCCAATCTGTACCCACCATAGCCTACGCAACTTACCTCCAAACATATTATCAGCGAACGGGTTCCCAAGCGACAACAGATCATCAGATGCCTTGCTTGTAGCACTGGAAGTGTCTGCCGGTGCAGGTCCGAACAGGTCGACTATGGACTGGTTCTGATTATTGCTCGGAGCTGACGAGAGGAACGGGTTGTTGGCCGCGTTCGTTGGCGACTGAACTTTGTTCTGTGGGTGAGAAGGAGAGAATTGAGTTGGCGGTAGGGGTGAGGTTTGGCCGCCACCTGAAGCATTTTGTGGTAAGATGAGAACAGTACTATGCGATTAGAACGAGAGTAGAATTGATATCTTGTCATTTCATGAGGTTTTAGAATTCAAGAGTAATCTCAGTGGAACATTGTCTGAAGATAATGTACTGACTAATGTTAGTACAATTCAAGTCAATTGCAACTCCTTTTCTTTGACCGCTTAGCACACAAATGTTTCATAATGTGTGTGTAGTGTTTTGGTGTATTTCCTTTTGTGATAACTGTTATCAGTTATTCCTGAGGACAGGGCTTCCCAACCTTTTTTATACTGTGACTTTCTTTATATAGTGAACTTTTTTGCGACGCCCTTGTACTTTTGTATTGATATTAGCTTTTTTGTTTTCTTATTTTTTGCTTGAAAATGATATTGATTATTAGGTAAAACAGTAGTCAATGAGCTCGCTTTTTCAGCATAACTTTTTAATCAGAGCTAAAGTTTTGAAAAAGTTACTCTCCTTTCATTTTCTCAATTTTATTGATATGTAATCGGTCATAATCAGCCTATAACAGTCCGGCTTGTAATCTGTACTACTACTTACTAATTACTGCAACTGCAGAACAGCCAGTTTTTAATAAGTAGGTATCAAGCGGTCCTAGTAATCTTCAGTACCCAGAGTTGAATAATCTTGGGATACATTACATTACTCTAAAATTGAATTACATTGTTTTTAATCGAATAGTAGGTACCTACTTATTAATATTTATCGAGCAGTATTTTGTAGTTTCTGGCTCGTATTACGTGTAACTCATAGTTCCAACAGCTGTTCTCTGTCGTTCACGACGCCTGTGAGAGAGCACCACGACGCCCTTGGGCGTAGCGACGCACAGTTTGGGAAACCCTGACATATTTCCTATGTTAGGGTATACACCAAACATTTAAACCGTTTAAATAGTTATCCGTTTGCAGATAGTGTAGAAAACATGAAAATTTTGAGGCTTGAGAATGATTAGATTGGACATAAATAAATACGACAAAAATTAGGTATTTTATTGAAAGTTGTTGATGATGAATAAGTTCAATGTGTTGATGATAAATTGGACCACCAGATGTGTGATAGACAATGAAAACTGTGCGGTGTAAATGTATGAATTTGTGCGTGACTTCTCCAAAACACAAAATGTGATGTCAGAATTCCCATATTCACAAATAAAACATGTTTTTGCTGTTGCATAGCTAGAAATGGTGATAATTTTCATGATGGCGGACATGTACAAATAAATATAATAGTTTACAGCATATAATATTCCATATAGCATTGACGGACATACATATTGACTATCTCACAAGAACATACATAATAGGGTATCTCTGGCACCCCTCCTGTTATTGGCACTTCTGATTTTATAGGCTAAAAATAGGTAAACCATAGATTACGCAATCTTGAAATTTCTAGGATTTTAGAGCTTTTTTATAATTTAATAAAAAAAAAAGGATAATTACTATTTCACTGGATGAAACCACTGTTAAAATAAATATTTCCTTCAATGAAATTATAATTTTTGTATGCTTTACTTCATAAAAGATAGCTTGATCTCTTCGATAGCTGTCAGTATCAATACAGTAACAATAGCGCTTGACAGGCTAACAATAACGTATACGTCAGTTTGACATATGTCACAGAGATCAAGCTATCTTTTATGAAGTATAGTGCATTTCAATATGATTTCTGGGCATTTGATTACGGAGCTAGGGGAGGCGTTTTCTCAAAGTGCCAATAACTGGTTATCTTCCCCTATATCGAAGTATATTTCTGAATATTGCTTATATATAGCAGAATATCCTAATGTAAATATGACACACAGACGTTCCCTGCTACCAAAAGCTTGTACCCTAAGCAACACATAGTACCCTAGTATTAAATCTTACTACGATCTCAGAAATTTGACTAATATCTTCTTCGCCGGTCCATTCTTCACCTTGGTATAAGCGAACCTGAAATTTTTGGTTGGTTATGTTTTTTTTTGTAATGTCCTGTCTGTTTCGCAGTTTTTATTGGTATTGGATGGCATACAAGCAGTAAAGTTTTCTCAGGTATTGCATGGGTTGAAACCTTCTCATGGCAATTCTTGAACTATTGTGTCTGTTTCATGGACAGTGTTAAAATTATTTGAGTATGCAGCCTCGATAGATCATCATCATCATAGCCTTTCAATGTTCCCACTGCTGGGACACAGGCCACCTCTCTGTGAGAGGGAACAGGCCATAATCCACCACGCGGGCTAAGTGCGAGTTGGTGGCCTCCATAAGTAAAGGTCAGTGCGAATAAAGAATCAAAAAGCGTTAGAAAATCACATTCTTTTTGAAGAATTTACTTGTGATTTTGAGCATGTGGGGCATATTTATTTATCAATGTACCCCATTATTATTATAAGTAACTAAACTCAATTTTTTTACAATAGTATAATATTTTTTTTAAGAATAGTGATGATGATAATTCTGAAGAATATTCCCTCACCGGTTTTAGTTATTTGAGGGTAGATATGATTTAACACATGCTAAGATGTTGACTATAATCTTGTTAATAATGTAGAATGTTACCAACCCTAATATTATTCACAGAGGGCACAAAAGACTCACTTTAGAAGGTTGGAAGTTACACCTAGATAATATTCCTTTAGTACTCCAAGCTCGTATTCCCTATAAATTACCGTTAGGTAAGCACAATTATTAGAACTTAGGATAGTTTGTTAATTATTTTTTTGTTTTTTTGAAAGGCTGTTATAGCATGCTGACATGTAAATCTTATATCTACACATTATTTGGACCAAATAACTGAGTAAACTTAGTTAATGATAAAACATAACATTTTTAGGGATAAGTGTGTATAAATATTACCATGTTGGCACATGGTTTGATCAATTGAAGATATTTGATCTTTTGAAAAGTCTAATTTATTTATTTAATAATCCATGCACACAAACGTACAGAGCCGGACTTAATGCCGTAGACATTTTCTACCAGTCAACCTTTGAGTGATACAAAGACAAATACTGGTAGGTGGTTTAGTCAATGATCCACCAATGTTTAAGAATTCAATGTTCCTTTGCAAAATTATGATTGTTATATTCGTCCTGACCAGCAATGTCTATTGCCATAAACAATATTGGCTCAAAAAAGTCATTATACGGCCCTTGGTCTTCGTCCAGAACAATCAAATTCCTAGAAAAGATCAGTAGGCTATTCTTCTGACGTCTGTCCTTCGGACCTTTTTAGGGTTCCGTACCCGAAGGGTCCAAACGGAGCCCTATTGCTGTCACCCACGCGTCCGTCTGTCTACCCGTCGTCTGTCACACATTTTGTTCCGAAGAATGATTGATTTATATTGGTAAATTGGTACGGAACCCTAACATGCGAAGTCTTTTTTTAACTTTTTAGCCGTAAATCCTCACCTTATACTGATTCATGGCAGCCTCCTCCTCCGCCAAGGCCTGCTGCCGGAGCGTGTCGTCGATGAACAGCGGCGAGGCGCCGTTGGGCTGGTTGTCCAGGCGGGTGGACGCGGCCGCGTTGCCGAACGATGACGACGTGGAGGACAGGGCGCCCATCACGCTGGCCACGTTCTTTTGGGCACTACAATTGGGAATATGGGCCATTCAAATTTGCAAATAACGGTTAGGTTCTTAGAACGATCAACTGCACGTTCTTGGTAACAATTTGGCTGTGACAGTGCCTGTATTACATAGAGGAAAGGGTGATTATCGAAATTTAAATGTTGCGAATAACGTGTGGTTGATCGTTCTCGCAATCGGCACGCTTGTAAACTAGATGTATGAACGTGGACGAAGCAAATTGCCGCGATTCTTACGTAAGAATCGCAGAAAGTACTCTGTAGTTTCTGCTTACCTCGTTGGGAAAAGGCGAGTTTATGTATGTAGGTATGTGTTTGACCATATTTTTCAAGTTGTTTATATGACAAGTGGCTTCTTAAGCAAAGCCTGTGATACTTGTCTAGTGCAAAAAAAAAGAACATTTTCTCAGACCATTTTTTGACCAATATGTTTTTATATTGCAGGCGTATGAAACTATTCAGCTTTTTCTATAGGTGACTGCCATGCTTTAGCTAATTTAGACTCTATGAGTGCTTGATTTTAAACACAAAATAGAGTAAGGAACAAAACATGCCTGCCAGTTGCCGTTTGCCTGCAAACTTCACTCTTTTGCTGTGTGCATGACATCCTGCAAGTTGGTTAAGGCTCATCACAGACACATACGTGTTCTGCAAGACATTTGAGTTGTATCACACACTTTTAAAAGAAAGAAAAATTACAGGAAAGAAGTGTGTGATATTTTAGCTCACTGGTGTTAAAATCACAGGATGAGAAATTGTGACAGGATATTATTACAGAGAGCTTATCTTAACTGTGAATATTTTTTTGAGAACTAAGTAGTACCATTTGCATATATTAATAAAATGCAAAACACTGTCAATTTCTGCATATATTTTGTATTGTGCCAATCTTTAATTCTTACTAGATTCAAAATGCTATATTAGGGCCGAAACACATCACTGCGTTGCGGCGCCCCAACGCTGAAATCGGCGTTGTATTTCGGCCCGAAATGCATAGTTAGAATTTCCAATGCAGATTTCTGCGTTGCGGCGCCGCAACGCGGTTATGTGTTTAGGCTCTTAGACCAATGTTAGTTAGTACAGGCAACCACACGTCCATACCTTTTATTTGAGTACCACTTTTTTAAGTGCCTTTATTTTGTACCAGTTATAGTCATGACAATTTAAGCAGTCGGATTTGACAGCTTTAAAAATCTTAATAATAATTAAACTTGATGCTTGCTAATGATAACCGTTGTTGTAGTGTTGTATGGGTAACATAGTAATTGATCAGGATTATGAATTTTTTTTTTTTTTTTTGTCTCGTACAAAGTTATAGCGGCAAGTAAAACGAGAAACGTCATCGGACTTATTAGATTGTCACGGTTATACGGCAATTTTAGTAGCACAAGTTTAAACACAACACACCACAATCAAACATGCTGTTCTATAGGTACTCCTCTATAATCTTTCAAGGAATATAATGATGTTTTATTATTTGCGTTTTGTTAACTGACAAAAAAAAGAAACTTCCCAAGTCATCTGTTAAACATGTTGTTGACTGTACCTTCTACAAAAAAGTGTAATATTAATATTGTGTATAATACACAACGGATCTTTGTGTCTCAAGTTGGCTCTGCCAACCATTGCACAAGAAACAATTTGTCATCGAGTATACTGCATAGAGTAAGCGAGATAGGACGATGCGACAAACGTAAGCGAGTGAAAGAGACAGTTATACAATGCTATCTTCACCTTCAACATTGAAACAAAAATAGCTACTGCGCAGGGTCTTGAAGCCAATTCAGAGACACAAAGATCCGTTGTGAGTATTATATCAGTTAATATTTCCCTGGGTATCAAACCCACACTTACCTAGCCGTCTGTGTTGGAGTATTGGCAGCAGAACCCTTCTTGCCTTCAAGTGTGGCCAGGTGACCTTCCAGGGCATCCAGCAGACTGCTGGGGGCTTTAGTGAGGTCGGGGATGTCGCCCTTGTCGATACCCACGTTCTCTGCCACCTGGGGAAGAAAAGATTCATGGCTATAAGGACTATTATCATTTGGATTTAGATTAGTAATGAGGTCAATGGGGAATAGTGTCCGAGGATTGAAGTTGTCAACACACTTATGGAGGATTCAGGATTGTACCAATTTATTTGGGGTTTGTGTTCAATTTTTTCATATACTTCATGCTAAAAACTGAGAATAGAATTATGATGTGGAAGAGGAAACATTAACACAATTTAGTAATGTCGATATGTATAACATGGAAGACATTTATCAGGTAATAACTTCAGAGACATTTTAACTTGATTCCTAAGAAAATTGTTCCTTCAATTTTTTTTTTTTATTTTTTATTTATAGACTCGCGTTTGACCACTATCTCGCCTGATGTTAAGCGATGATGCGGTCGATGGTGAAGCACGCTTGCCTAGAAGAAACCTATTCACTCTTAACTTAAAGACCCCAAGGTTGTAGCTATCAGGGAACAAAGACCCCGGAAGGGAGTTCCACTCCTTAGCTGTGCGCACAATGAAAGTATTAGCAAAACGCTGTTAAAGTGTTTATGTAGGACAACTGTTACTTTCTAGATAAATCTCGAGAAGGCTTCAATACTTATGGTAGCTTCGTATTTTTACTAGTCTCACTTCATTTCTTTCTATTGCAGAGTCAACGGTAACAGTTACAAAGTATATCTGTTATGGACCAAGTGATAAATATGGCATTATTCATAATACCCAGAAAATTTGAAAACTGCCCAATATGAGTAAGCAATATGCTAAAAACTATTGAAACAATTAAATTGACCAGGCTCTTTGAATAATGCCAATAACTTATTGAAATAAAAAGATGTTTTTTTATAATTATTTTAAAGCCGCGTTTCCATTAGGCAACATTTGACGCGCAACACGAAACGCTCAACATGTTCGGCGACGTTGCCAGCTGGCGCGCAACATGACGCAACGAGATTACGTTACTAAATCTAAGTTCCGCGCTGACTTTCAACATGTTGGGCAACTTGTTGTGCAACATGTTGCGCGTCAATTATTGCCTAGTGGAAACGCGGCTTAATGTTGACATTGATTTTAATATATAATGGGTAAGTACGATTACTCTATAAGCAACAAAGTCGACGGAGCCTCGCTGCGGGCTCCTATTTCTGTCTGTAGGGTCTTTTTTTTGGGACAATCCCACCGCACTATTCCCAAACCACTGCAACTCTTGAAAGCCAGAATCAACAGTGGCGACCACCAGAAAAGCGCCGAGGCAATGAAGCTCGACGAAGTCCCGGAGAATGAATTTAACTGTCTTGGATCCCGCAACGGAATTAATCAGAAAAGAATAACGGAGGAGAAGAAAAAAAAAAAAGAAAATCTGTAGGGTCTACTATAGTAACCTAACATGAAGAAGATGCTCGCTCACTCAGCTCCCATCATCCCCTTCGAACCTAACCTATCCGTTTACGGGTGCCTAAGCTAATTCATTGACCTTAATTATCGAATTGCCCAACCGTTACGTAGCAATATCCATAATGACCAGACAATGTGATAAATATAGAAGTTTAAATCAGTATTCATTACATTGCCCGATTTGACTTGACTCATAATGCCCGGGCATTATACATAGTGCCCTGATTAATCACTTAGCCCATGACATATCCAAACTAAAACGTGTGTAAAAACATATATTTATAAAAGTTGGCAACATTTTTAGCACTCTGACGTCATTACCGTTATTTATACTGTACTAAAGTTATCGAATAAGCATTACGTAGCGCCCCACCTCTTATTTTTCAGCATATTTGTGTTTTTGTCAAAGTTTTTGTGTAGCTAACCGTCTGTTTCGGGCGTAATTGCCAAGAAAAACTGTAAAGGTCATGGACTAGTAGAAACATTGATCAATGAATGATATTATGACTAACATAAATATTTTGCATTTTGTTTAATAATAACAGTTTTACACGTCAATCTCGCCAATACTAAACTTAATCAGTTGTTAAAGTTAAAGTTTGCGAAGATGGATGTATGGACGCAAAAACTACTGAACGCATTTTGACAAAACTTTTGCCAAAATGGGGGTGAATTACTTTTTCGCCGTCAACTAAGCTAACTTAACCTATATGATTTCATAAAGAGAACATCACTACTAGCACAAAAAACATAATTCCGGTAAAAATAGATTGGCCTCCAATTACAAATATTTACCTATTATTATTATTATTATATATTTCTCACATTTCTAAAACTGTTTCATTTGTTTAGTGCTGTCGATGAGAAACACTGCAATGAGGTATATTTCAGTACTGTTAACTTTCTTTAATTCCGTATTTTAAGTTAAACGGCTCTCTTGAGAATAAAAACATAATTTGACTAGCCTTAATTACCAAATATAAAGATTTAACACAAAAAGAAAATTTGGCTCGTATCTAGAAAACTAATTACAATTAGTAAATCTTATATCTATATATCTTTTTTGAGAAATGTGGCATGCAGATAATTTTGAGACTTCCCAGGGGAAGGAGGAGTTTGGGATGATAAAACACGTTTTACGCAGGCGAAGCCGCGGGCTGAAGCTATGATAGATAAGTTAGTAAAATGGTGGAATTAGTTAGTAATTTCATGACATTTTTGGGGTTTTTAGACTCACCAAATACGGTAGAATTTGTCTTTTCACTGAGCGAATATCATCTGAACTCTGCAACCCAATTATTTTACAGTAATTGGGTTGCGAAATACAATATCAAAGTTAAGATTTCGTTTTATACAGTCCTATTTTTTATTAAATGACCAACAAAAAATTACTAGTTAGCATATTATTTTGAACTTTGGTATTTAAAAAAAATTAATTAGACATCAACGTTAAGCAAAAGCTTGATGTATTTTGTCATTTCCGACAAGCAATCACAACAACTAACATTAAAATAAAAATTGACATTTGATTAAATAATTAGTGAATTGTGTCCATAAAAACAAGTACTTAAAAAAATAAACCGACTTCCAAAGCAAAACACTAAAAAGATCAATAACTTTCATTTCAGAAGTCTGTGAGAGAAGAAAGAATGATCACGATCCGATTACTAGTTTTGGAGGAATGCGTGGACAAACATACATACAAACAAACAAACATACATACTCTTATGAAATTTGGCACATGTGTTTAGAAGCCCACATAGTAACACACAGTAACACATGTGAATATTGCGCAATTCCACCAATATTACATACATACGTGTCGAATAGATTACCCATTTTTTTAGAAGTCGGTAAAAATTACTTAATTTCTTCCTCTTCATTACCACAATGTTTTCCAGTGAAAGAGACACCACAATGTTTTCCACTAATAACATGATAGATCAACAAACGCTGTTTTTTTTCTTAGGCGTCCTTAAAACCATTTGACCCGCTTAATATCTTAGCACAATCATGTTGAAAGATTTAAATGTCATATTTTTACTGAAAGTATTCCAATAGCAACGTGCTCGCGACATATGGGCGCTGATTAGTTTAACTTGTGTTAACGTCGTGGTGGCCCAGTGGCCAAGACCTCACCTCTCGTGCTTGAGATCCTGGGTTCATATCTGGACAAGTACCAATGTGACTATTTAAAATTCATATGTACTTTCTAAGTTTATCTTGGACATCACAGGAAACGGTGAAGGAAAACATCGTGAGGAAACCTGAACTTATATAGTTAATATAAGTCTGAAATAGCCAAGTCAGAGGCATATGGGGTTCCCAGAGGCGGCTTAATTAACTTTGACACCAGAGGTGACCACACCTCACACGAAAAAGAAGAAGAATTAAACGCTTTTTCTACTGCGAATGCTAGATTATGCCAACTAACGTTAGCTTAACTAATTAGATACTTGATTTGTCTTGCAAAAAAAGCTACAGGCACATTTCTGTGTCGTGTAGTATTAGGGTATCTTACTGAATTTTTTTTCTCCCTCAGGTAGATAATAAAAAATATTGGGTAAGTATTTTTTCTTTTGACACGTAAACATAAAGTGACGACGATATAATGCGTTGAAATAACGTGTGACGTCACGCCGCTAGTACACTTTTTACTGCCTTAGTGACATCACAAGCCCCCTGAACTTTGATGCGCTTTAACTTTGTCAATTTTTATTGGTTTGGTAAAGCAAAAAATACTTGTCCAATATTATTTGATAATCTCATTGACGGACTAAATAAAATTATCATTTTTCTACCCAGGAAACACCCCTATTAAACGATTTTGTTCAAGCCTTCATCATATCATTACGAATTTTGTACCCATTCAACTGCGTTAGAAGACACGGGACTAAACAGTAATCTGAACCCGACTACAATTACTGATGAGTTTGAGATGGTTTACCTTTAAGAACTCTCCGACCCTATCCATCCGGATGAGGAATTTCTTATAGAGGTCGAGAGCCTCGCGGCAGTTCTTCTTGTTCATGTCGAAGTATTTCTCCAGCAGGTTGATTATTCCGTCGTTGTAGCACGCGAATAATCTGGAATAGGAAAAAAAAAATGTGTTAAATATCGCGATTACAATTTAAAAAAATACTGCACAGATAATTTATTTTATTTATCCGTCAAATATTCAGCTTCAATAGAAGTAGTTTTCATTTTGCCAAGTTGTTTCTTCTAGGTTGGATGCAGTCTGTAGCATCGCCTGCAAATCCTGTGTCACATGATGAGGTCAGTAAGTATAATTTGGATGAACTAGTTTTTATTTTTTAATTAAATTGATTTGTCGAAAAAATTAAGGTAAGCCTTACTTAATATCTATTTCCGAGTATGTTGAAGGAGGTTGGATCAGTATTAATGACCAATCAAAAAACCCTTACCTGATGCAGTGCAGTCATCTAAATTATTAAAAATAAATAATCTTTTCTAGGTATCAAGAGGCCATAATTATTATTTGATGAGGTCTATGAACAGCAGCATGAAGCACATGTTGATGACGCCGTTGGTGAGATCGTTGGCTGTGCAATCGAACTCGAGCAGGCTGTCCGACTGTGCCTGCAGCACTAGTAACGTCTTCAGCATCTATATGACATGTGTCTCACCTGATGAGGTCTCTGAACAGCAGCATGAAGCACATGTTGATGACGCCGTTGGTGAGATCATTGGCTGTGCTATCGAACTCGAGCAGGCTGTCCGACTGTGCCTGCAGCACTAGTAACGTCTTCAGCATCAATATGACATGTGTCTCACCTGATGAGGTCTCTGAACAGCAGCATGAAGCACATGTTGATGACGCCGTTGGTGAGATCGTTGGCTGTGCAATCGAACTCGAGCAGGCCGTCCAATTGTGCCTGCAGCACTGGTAATGTCTTCAGCAGTTTCTCTGCGTTCATCATCCGGAGGGAACCTTCTTCCTTACTGTGGAATTGAGAATTTGTTTTAGAATGACGTATGTTTCATAAATAAAAGAGACCTAGGACTTGAGTCCTAAATTAATTCATATGGTGACTAATTTGGGATTAAAATTTTGTTTAACTTTAGTTGTGCTTTCCCGTGGGATTCTAATTTCTGGTGATCCACAAGTGAAGATTTTTTTTTCTCAACATCAGTGTTGAGTTGTCAACGTTTCAATCCAATGTTTCTCAACCATTTCTGCAGTTATGTGCCTCACCTGGCTAAACAGCCTTTTACTGGTCCGAAGGCCAGACAAAGGCCCTTCCTCACACCGAAACAGCAAGGCCATTGACGACCAGGCTGCCTCCCTTCTTGCTGACTTTTAGATCCTCTTGTGTCCCTTACTTTTGCTGTCCTATGTCATACTTCTTTTCCTCCAGAGCAAGGGCTAGAAAAACTAGTCCAGTTCTAGATTTTTCCAACTACACTCTAAAAAAAAAAATCTCTTCAACTCACCCCCTCTTAACCTTGCAGAAGTCGAAGGCAACAGTCCTGTAAGACAGCGCCTTCTCATTGAGGTACTTGGCGTAACGCCGGATGAACGGGGACATGTCATATCCTGGACATATAGAGGCAGAATGAAATGTGTTCTGGATGGGTAGGTGATTGTGATGTAGCGGTCATGCATGATGTTGTGGCTCATGTGTTTGGAGTTACAGTGAGTCCAAATTGTTGATACTACTCTGATTCTGAATGTCAGTTTTTCTGAGTTTATTGTGTCTATTCTCTGTTTCTGAAATATTGATCGGTGAATTTGTTGTCAGCAGCAGAACTGCTTGCATATTCTGCACTTCATGATTGGCTGACCAAGAGAATCAACTATTCAGGTAGCTCAGAGTGAGGTAAAAATCGACCATTATGAATTTGTTTTCCAAATTGCGGTATGACAATTTTGCGGTATGAAAAAGTCACAAAATCCAGCCCCACTAAGATTATGATGAGCTAGGGACACACATGTATTGCTAATTTGACTCATTGTAACTACTGACACATGATTCTTTGTTTGTAAGGCTTTTGTTGCTCATGAATTGTGTTGTTTAGTGACATGATTCAATATGGCAGGTAATTTCACAGACTAAGCCAAAAACGGATTAAGTATCCAAGTCTAGCTGCTTGCCCTCGGTTTCTAGAAGCGTTTCCATATGATATCTTGTCAAATTTCAAGTCGGTGTTGATTGTTGTTTTGTTCAATAAATAGCCATATCTAACTTGAGATTGAACAACAAATTTTAGGATCAAGCTTCTAGAAACTGAGTGCCAGTGTTATAAGGATCCATAGAGGATGGAATACCCCTCGGACATAATTCAAAGCTTGTGCTTCTTGTATGAGAACTCTTAAAACAAATAAATAAAGCTAACATGGCAATAAGGTTTTTTAGGCCTCAACATACAATGGCTGCAAATGCAACGTTTAAGCGTATCAAATGACAATCAAAACCATGCAACGATTTACAGTGCATGTGCAATTTAGGGTGACATTCTTAGAATACACTGCAGTGACATGTGTCACGGAACTCTAAGAAAGTTTGGACGAAAAAAAATGGGACATTCTCATCCTTATTTGTATAAACCCAAACGGTGTTTAGCAATTGCTTAAAAGATTCTAAATTCTAAATTCAAATTATAATGAAACATCTGAAAAGGAATAAATTGCTAAACACCGTCGAAATTTCTATAAATAAGGTTCATTATGTCTTGTCATCGTAATGAATGAATGATGGCAAGTATGAATGACAAAGTTTGCTCCACATTGACCATTGACAGATCAATAACTTAAATTAGGATTATCTTAATCCTCATTGGTCCATACAGATACTAAGAATGTTACCCGAACGTGTATTGAATGTACTTCAGTGCAATCATTACAAAATTATCAGTGTTCTATGACCTATAAATGAATGAGTTGATTCAACTATGAATTGTGTCTATTAAATGGCTATCGGCTGTGGATTAATTGTTGCTAAAGTGATTTGTGATATTAATTGCCAGTTTTTATTAGCCAATATGTATTTATATCAGAAAATATTGGGTAATAAAACTGGGAGTTTATCGGCAAAGTGGAATAAGTCCAGATTAATGATTTTCGTGACGACGGTACACAGTGCAATAACATTTACAAAAGCGTGAATTGTACCTAATCGTAACTAGTATGCTAATCTCTATTTGTTCAAAAATAATTCTAAAATAAACGAATGACTAAAAAATTAAACACATGAGTTTGTCTAACCCAATTCGTCGGTATCATGTTTTCTTGTGATACCGTAGCCGAGAAAAGAAATTGCAAGCACATACATGCCTATAAACAAAAAAAAACTGCCTATTTTAATGGTATTTTGATGTCCCTGAAACTGTATATTTTGTTTTTAACTATCAAAACTGGACTAGAAATTCTACTACCTACCTATTCATGACCAAAAATGGTGCTGCAAATCAAGCTTTTCAACTAAAGCAGCGGTAGTGCAAAATGAACAAAAAAAAACGAAAAATTGCACCCCATACAAGCGTGTACCAGCTACACGTGAAAAGACGGACAAACATTTACAAAAAGCCGCCATTTTTGTTTTTAAACTCACCAATCCGGGCACCGGCCGCGCCTTTGCAAGCATTAGGGAAAATTAAATTCAGTTAGACAGTAGAATTGAACGAAATAAATAAGAATATAAAGAATACTGGAGATATTTTCTCGTGTATGGAAACCAGTTTACAGGAGTAAGGTAAATAGTAGTAGTATAGGGATCCCATTTTCCACACTTAAGACTCTCAATCGGCCCATTGTGCATGAGGGTTCTGGCTAAAATAGCCAGCCAGAGTAACATAGGTATAAAATCCTCTGTTTTCAAAGATATGCCGTTGTGACATTCAGCAAGTGCAAACTGCAAAAAGTGCTATGCTCAATGCGATAGACAATGTGCTCGAAACATACAACATTTGCGTGATATAAAATGCATGAACAACTGTTTCCACCTGGCTTTTAAGTACATCATTCCGTATAACATTAACTTCTATTATAACGTTCCTACCGATTTTTCACTACCCCTTGGTTACGAGCAATAATTTGAAGGGCGAATAAAATTCAGATAGTTACTGTCGTATATTATATTCCCTAAAAAGTTGTTATCTATCTTAGTCTACTTTTGGTTTAAAGAAACTATAGACCGGAAAAATCGGACAGGCCCAATGCATTCTTTCTTTTTGGGGTATGCCTCGAAGCGCACCAAATGAAGCGTACCAAAAGTATTCCTCGAAACGCACCAACGATGAAGCATAGAGAAGAGCATGAAGGATTCGTAATAAACGATACCGATAGACGTTTTAAAATTCAACTGTCCTAATTGTTTATTTATAAAAACTACCAGGAAAGTAAAAATAAACTGAACTAGGTGCTTAAGCGAATTACCACTTAGCTCAAAAAAATTAAAGTCATCGTGTATAATGTCAGTGCAAAATTTGTTGTATTTTAAGACTTCTATCGATACAGTGAATAATAACGAATACATAAATTCCCCTTTGTGTTTATTGTTA
The DNA here is from genome assembly GCA_945859665.1 of Anorthoa munda. Lineage (NCBI taxonomy): Eukaryota > Metazoa > Arthropoda > Insecta > Lepidoptera > Noctuidae > Anorthoa > Anorthoa munda. The sequence goes on along the minus strand of OX243916.1, from coordinate 2,410,608 downwards.
GTGAGGAATTAGTGAGATCGTTTAGGCTCCTATTTTATGTTTATTTCTATCATCCTGGTACTTTTCAGAATAACACATGATTTAATTTCAAAACCTGTATTTTTACCATTATTGAGCTAAGCATCACATCATCGCAGCATCGCATCGCAGTTAAACATCTAGTTCCAGTTTATTTCTGCTTGCCCGGTAGTTTAATAAATAAACAATTAGGACAGTTGAATTTTAAAACGTCTATCAATATCATTTATTACGAATCCCTCATGCTCTTCTATATGTTTCATCGTTGGTGCGTTTCGAGGAATACTTTTGGTGCCCTTCATTTGGTGCGCTTCAAAGTTGGTGCACTTCGAGGAATACCCCACCTTCTTTATCTTTAAAAAGTTTGTTAAATTCGCACAATTTTCTTGCAATTCTTTCTTATTTTTGTAAAAAATATGTCATTTTTTTGGGTCCTCTAATTCAAAAGTATTTTTTAAATAAGTAGACAGTCATATAAGTTCAACAATATTGCAAAACATGCAGTTATTATCTTTACAAATCCATATACAAAGTAAAATACAAGGTAAAATTATCAACAATTTTAATATGCCTGGTTTCCTAACACATTCGTAATTGCCATACACGGTCAAACAACAGGTTTATCAATGGATACTAAACAATTAATTAATTATCGCAATAATAACAATTATTTAGATAAGACTAATTATGATTTATCCCAGACCTACAGTTTTAAACATATATTATCTGTGTCATACACCAGAAATTACATTATAATATGTGTGTTTTGTTACATGCATTGGAGATTCTTAATTAGATATTAAAATACTGCAAATGAAATGTTATTCCTAACGCTGGTATTTGGAGTTCCAATAATGATTCATATCTAAGTAATTAATTAAACGGTTTTGTTATGACAAACAACTGTTTTTACCCGACTGCCGAGGAAGGGTAATGTGTTTATCAGCCTATGTATGTATGTACGTTCGTTCCCATGTGGCGTTCTAGAGACCAAACACGTTGGCCGATTTTGATGATTTTCTCGTTTCGTTTTAACCTTGCGAGTGTCACTGGCTACATTAAAATTGGAAAATAGAGAAATGGCGGATTTTGGGCGCCATATTGTGGGGGCCCATTTTTTATTATCTTCCAATCCCATCGTCTGGGGTTTCAAAACAAAGGTTTTTAAGAGATGATTTATAAAAAAATATATAACACTTATATTTTTAAATGCAATTAAAACAAAAAATGTTCTCAAAAGTAAAAAAATATATATCAAAAAATCAAAAAACCCGATTGCTTAAGAAGCAAACTAAAAAACGTAAACAAGAAGAAAATCATGCTGTGCAGTCGGAGGATACATCTGGTTCGTATATACCTCCGACTGCACAGCATAATTTTTTCTTGTTTACAACTTTTTAGTTGGCTTCTTAAGCAGTCGGGTTTTTAGATATTTTTAATTCACTTTTTTTGATTATATTAATTAAAATTATCTTTAGACATTGCTTGAAATGTTGATGACTTATTTACCGATTGAGTTTAAAAATAGTTCGAAAACAATATGGAAGCAGCATCCTCATGTTGCCAAAAACAGCACAGTGCAGTTTAATTATCAATCTGATGCCAAACTCGGATACTAGCGTCATTATTCTCAATAATACGTCAGAATTTAACCACTTATGGGCTAACATAAAATACGTCCAGCAAATCATAGGAAAAGCATTAAACTTTGAACCTTCTGTGCATGAACTCTAAATAAATCAAATAAAAGTTGTTTTTGTACATAGAAAATATTTTCAAAAATATTGCCGGGGTGTTAAAGGTTTGTTGCAATCGGTTCACTCTGTTAAAACTTAGATGAATTTTTAAAGTGTTTAAGAAGTAAAATATCACAACATACGCAATTCAGATATTCGGACAATTGAACTCCATATTTGATAGATGGCGTTGTGCATTTGACGTCATTTTCTGAATGGCGGTGTTAAGATTCTCCGCGGAAGAATGACCCTAAAAAGAAATTGGTAAGTAGTGTGGGTAGGGTAGGCAGTTGACGGGAGCGAAGCCGCGGGCACAGCTAGTAAATAATAAATAACGACAATAAAAGCTAATACATTCTCTCATTACATACAAGACTAGCCTACATTATCCCAGACAATCATTAACCCAAAACAAATGAAACCTAGCTCCCTAACCTACATATTCCTCCTAATATCATAGTACAGTCAACCATACATTATAATATCATTTGAACAGAGAAAACAGCCTTTATAGTAACGAAAGAACGTCGCCGTCCCAGCCAAATTATTGCCAAGAACATGTTGTTGACAGTACATAAAGCAAAACCTAGCTACGTAAAGCAAAACCTAGCTACCAATAACAAGCCTAAATATTCCTCCTAATGTACTAGTCCAGTATATTAGAGGAAGTTTGTAAGTGGCGCCAGTGACAGAAAAGTTGAAAGGAAACCCTTTGTCCTGGTATGGTCATGTTATGAGGAGGGATGAAATGCATGTTACTAAAAGAGTCATGAATATAAATGTGGATGGATGGAGAGGGAGAGGACGGCCAAAGAAAAGATGGATGGATTGTGTGAGGAGTGATATGAAAGAAAAGGGAGCCAGTGATAGCGACAGGGGAAAGGACGGTATGGAAGAAGAAAACGTGTTGCGCCGACTCCAAAACCAACTTTACTCGACGTAAAGTTGCTTTTAGTAGTTGAAAGAACATTGCTGCCCTGTCAATTTTTTTTTATTATTTTATAGGCTCACGTTTGACCACTATCTCACCTGACTGATGGTAAGCGATGATGTGGTCGACGGTGAAGCACGCTTGCCTAGAATTAACCTATTCACTCTTGACTTTAAATACCCCTAGGTTATTGCTATCTGGTAGACCAGCAGAGGATTCTACTCCTAACGTTAGTGCGTATGGGTGGGATGTTCACCATGTACCGATGGCACATCGCCGTAAGTCTTGTAGTCCGATAAAGGAACGAGCTAGGCGGAAATATAACCGAAAACCAACTTATGAGATGTTTATTGTTAACATATATTCGTGGTTACACAGTACAAAGCAAGTATCGCAGACACCAATTCTAATAAAACTATTACATAAGTACTGCCGGGACATTTCGTCGCCACGAAGGACGTATGAACAGACGTATTCTAAGGGCACTGACTTCCTTATGCGTCATAGAAGATTGTATTTTTGTTAGTCATACTTTTAGTGTTCAAAGTCTATGGGAACAGACATGTTAAGTGCTTATGTGAACATTTCTAGCATAGCACAGTTTATATATAGTGTATATTGTATTAATACATATTGTGATATTGCTACTGCAGCAGTCACGAGCTTATAAATTAACCTTATTCGTGAAAGGATAACTAGGTACTCACGAGAAGTTTTCTCGTATACAAAGCAACAAGATTACTCTAACTAGGACACCACTAAGTCTATAAAAGTGTAAGCCTTAAGCTATGTCTCACTCTACATTCACAGAGTTCTATAAACGAAGCGCTCTTCTATACTGGAAACTGAATTCCCTTCAATGGGAATGAGAACTCATCTTGTTTTTATTTTCATTCAAGCATTTCATCATCCTAGTCAAAACTAATAGCAATTTTTGAAGTGAAATTTTTAGTAGGGGCAAAACCTATGTTCGCGTCACCGACATGCTAATGTGACGTGTGACGGAATAACGTCTGTCACACAAAAATATAGTTATTCCAAAGCTAAGTTTTGAAAATTTCTGTCGGTATTAACCATGACTTCATTTTTAGGGTTCCGTACCGAAGGGACCAAACGGAGCTTTTGTTCCGAAGAAATTTTTAACTTCCCATAGACCTATGAACTTGAAAGGTGAAAATATTTATTATTACTTAAATTTTACTAATAAATACCAATACATTGATTAATTGGTACGGAACCCTAAATGTGCGAAGTCCGACACGCTTTTGTCCGTACTTTTTTTCATAAGCTCTTGCTTTCGATCTCGCCTAATGAGAAGCCGGATGAAACGCATCGATGCAAAAATTCACTAAATTGAACTCTGCTGGACTAAACGACGTTCCCAATGCTGGGATACAAGCTTCCTCGTGAGACGGAGTGGCCCATCAACCACCACGTGGGCCCAGTGCGGGTTGGCGGATGGCACATGTCTTCGAATTTTTGGTTCTAGGACAAGCCGGTTTACTCACGATGTTTTGAAATGATTCACACAAAGTAAAGCGACTGCCTGGGTTCGAACCCACGACCTACGACACGTAAGTCGGGGCCGCTACCAATAGGCCACCACCGCTCTCTTTTATTGACTATTTCTACTTAATAGTTCATTACAAATGCACGAGTAGAACTCCCGAGTGTAAATTTTTAACCGACTACCAAAAAAGGAGGAGGTTCTATGTTCGACATTATGTATGTTTTTTTTTTTTTTTTTTATGTATGTTCACCGATATCTCCGTCAATTGTGGACCAATTTTGAAAATTCTTTTTTTGTTTGAAACATTATATTCCGAAATTGGTCCCATTTTAATTTGGTGAAGATCTGATAAAGAACTTCGGAGATATACAACAGAACTCTTCAATAAATAACGGCAAATCTCTCGGGATTGCTGCAAACGCATGTCTGTTTATTGTTTATACTATTTCATAACATAACATCACGCCAGTATGCTCGAAAGGGGTATGCAGATCTCTCATTTCACCAGTTATATTAATTTTTCATGTTATTCGGGTAATCTATTCTGTCGGTATAGGTACTTACTTAACTACTTCCCTATTAGTTAGGTACAACTAAAAAGTGAAAAATAAAAAGCTTTTTCACAAAAAAATACTACCGACTTCCAAATAAGAAAACTAGAAAGTGAAAAATAACTTTATTTTTGGAAGTCGGTGTCCATAACTTAAAAATTTGGTACCTACCAAAGACACCGACTTCCAAAAATAAAGTTATTTTTCACTTTCTAGTTTTCTTATTTGGAAGTCGGTAGTATTTTTTTGTGAAAAAGCTTTTTTGTAACATGTTTTTTTTTTTAATCTTAAAGTTTTGGTGACCTTGCCGCTCAAAAGACTCAAAATAATCTATAACCATTTAAGTTATTTAGTATTGCAGGTTCGTAAAGCAATCCTAGGAGAAAATTACCCCGTTTTTAACCGATTTCCCAAAAAGGAGGAGGTTCTCAATTCGAACGTTATTTTTTTTTCCATGTATGTTCGGGCATAACTCCGTCAAATATAAACGGGTTTTATGAAATAATTGACACTAAACGAGCGATGTATACTAAATATTGTTCAATACACCACTGTTACTAAACTCTATACCTACCAATAAAGTGACTAACTAAGGTTAATGAGTAACAGAATCCACCAGTAAATAACTTATCGCAGTGTGAAATCTACAGCCTCCCAGGGTCGCAGAGGTCAAATACTTCTGTATGTAATCAGCAGTAATTTGAGGCGTTCGTGCGGTAGCTTATAAAACAGCCTGCCAGGGTAACAATAGGGCAATAAAAGGAACTACAATAACTTAGATGGTAAGAAATATTAATGCTTTCTTAAAGTAAATAATAGCGTGGCGAGTTAAAAATGGAAAGAAAACGTGTTGCGCCGATCCCAAGTAACATGGAACAAGGGCAGGAAGATTTTGTTGCAAGTACTCCTCAGATCATTATTAAAATTCTCTGATAGATAGTACTACACTATCCCCGAATGACATAGGCTACTTTTTATTTATTTAAAGAGTATGTAATGATACATTTTGGTTTGGGGGGAGAACCAGGGTTATCGACATAGCCTGAAGAATTGCCAAACTTAAGTGGCAGTGGGCAGGCCACGACTGAGGGTCTGACTTGAGGGTCGGTCGCGACTTACAATTTGTAGGTCGTGGGCTCGAACCCAGGCGGGCGCTTTACTTTGTGTAAATTATTTCATCACCACTGCTCTCAAAAACGGTGAAGGAAAACATCGTGAGGAAACCGGCATGTCCTAGAACCAAAAATTCGAAGACATGTGACATCTACCAACCCGCACTGGGCCCGCGTGGTGGATTACGGCCCATCCCCTCTCACAGAGAGGAGGCCTGTGTCCCAGCAGTGGGAACATTAATAGGCTGATGATGTGATGATGTGATGTGGGCATTGCACATTGCTCGCAGAACGGGTGGCCGTTGGGGCAGAAAGGTTCTGGAGTGGCGACTGCAAACCGGAAGACTTTGCGTTGGAAGGCCTCCCACCAGGTGGACAGATGACCTGGTCAAGGTTGCGGGGATCCGCTGGATGCGAGACGCACGGGACCGATCAATGTGGCGACGCTTGGGGGAGGCCTTTTTTTTAATTGGGACATACCCACTGCACTATTCCCAAACCACTGCAACTCCTGAAAGCCTGGAGGGGAGCCTATGTCCAGCATTGGACGTCTTCCGGCTGATATGATGATGATGATGTAAGGATCATAGCAGGTGGCGTTCTGTAGTTTCTGCCTACCCCCATTGGTCTAACAGCTTAACCCAACGTGCAGATAGTCAACGCAAAGTTTCTTTGAGACATGCCACAGGGGAGTAGCCGCGTGGAAGAGCAAGTTTAATAAAGGAGTAGACCGTACAGCCAAACCGCTTTAGCGCTTTGAACTGTGGCCTTTTAGCACATCTAAGGACGTCTGATATTATGCGACACTTATCCAAAATTAAATCGTCTCTTAACCTCATTCAACGTTATCTTTTAAACGTGTCTCCGTTTATAGGTTAACTACTAACTTTAGGTGTGAACCACATTCGTATTTTAGTATTAAAGTGACCTTAATGTGTACATAACAATACACTCAGAGACAATGTTAAAAGGATAAAGGCTAAGCGCCCTTGCTCTTTGAAATCTGAGGCTGTACCCTTACACCTTTTTACCCGACTACCGAAGGAGGGTAATGTGTTATCAGTCTATGTATGTATGTTCCTATGTGACGTTCTAGAGACCAAACTAGACGCGTAGGCCAATTTTGATAATTCTTACGTCAATCAATTCGTCTTATCCTTGCGAGTGTTACTGGCTACATTAAAATAGAAAAATGGCGGCTTTTGGGCGCCATATTGTGTAGGCCCAATATTATTTTTCTTCCTGACACATCGTGTGGGGTATAAAATAAAACGTTTCAAGAGGTGATTTTAAAAATATATAACACTTCGATTTTTAAATGTAATACGGAAAAAAAAAATTTATAAATATTAAATTAAAAATGTTAAAAACCCCCAACGCAAAAAATAAGCCTCGTACTCGTGTCGGGGGTTTATTAAATGTTTAATTTAATATTTATAACTTTTAGGAGGATACATCTGACTTTGGTCAGCCAGCTCGCGAATATGTGTCCACCGACTGCACAGCATGATTTTCTTCTTGTTTACGTCTTTTTAGTTCGGTTTTTAAGTAATCGGTGTTTTGAGTTTATGATTTTTTTTTTTAGTCTCAATATACTTTGTATCTGAGAATTGTGTTGCTAACGGACATGTCTCTTGGTGAGTCAGTGTTCGACTCTTGAACCATAAGTACTGGTAGCAAAAAATGCATTAGCAAATAAAATTAATATTAGCTGAATAATATAACCGTTAGTTAATGTGAGGTTGGTTTAAAAATACATATTATTTTGTAGCATTCGAAACTTGTGTAAAATAAGTATGTGCAGTGTCTCAGCTTATATGATAACTATTTATTGGTTTACAATGACGGTTTCTATTTAAAAATACCGGCCAAGTGCGAGTCGGACTCGCGCACGAAGGGTTCCGTACCATTAACGCAAAAAAACGGCAATAAAATCACGTTTGTTGTATGGGAGCCCCACTTAAATATTTATTTTATTGTTTTTAATATTTTTTGTTATAGCGGCAACAGATATACAACATCTGTGAAAATTTCAACTGCCTAGGTATCACGGTTCATGAGATACAGCCTGGTGACAGACAGAGAGAAAGACGGACCACGGAGTCTTAGTAATAGGGTCCCGTTTTTACCCTTTGGGTACGGAATCCTAAAAAAGAAGAAGCCCATTATCAATTCCAAGATGTTGATGTCATGTTTATTATGTAAATAATTTGAACTATACATGAAAACGATAACAGACAACAATAAAAATAAATAGATTTGTTTTCAACTCCACGCAATAAAACATATCAACTGTGCAAACAATTTTTATCAAACATTACTTGTTTCATAAACAGACTAATGCACTTCATTATTCTAAAGAAATCACTTAATTTAAAACAGTACCTACAAGAAAACATTCCAAACACACTGGCTGTTACAATAAACCATACAAAAAAAAAGCAAAATGGCTACGCGTTCTTATTTCAAAAATATTTGCGAGGGAAAAAAAAGTTATACATTTACATTATACAGCTGACTGAGGCCGTGGTGTCATTGACCTATAAGGTCACCGGTCACCGTGTAGTACCCACCATAGCTTATTACGTTAGGCGGAACGAAACCGATATGGCGTACCGTGTAGAGGAGGTTATTATGGTACATAGTAGCATTCCGGAGTTATGGTTAGATATGCATCTGTATGAGGTTTGGAATATAGGGACACCAACAGGTGAAGTTGAGTAAGACCATGACAAATACCATATCTGTATGATGTCTAATAGGGATTGGTGTAAATAAATTATTCATAATAAAATCATTTTTTTAAACTAGCTTTTTTCGTATTCTTCTCAGCAAACCCTTTCATTTGATACACATATCATGGCAGTGCACAAAAAATAACTAGTCCGTCATCTTGGGCCGTCCACCATATTAGATTTAGAATGACGTCACTTAGCTAACCATGCATTGTCATCTAAACTAAGCGTGTATGCAAAATTTCATCTTAATCGGTGGAGTATAACTGCTTTAAAATTCAGTTGGAACATTTGACCCGACCACACTTACATGCATACATACATTGCAAGTTAAATAAAAGCTTGTAAAAAAAGAGAGGTCTATGCCCAACATTGGGCAGTCAGGCTACGGATAAAGATGATGAACACCAACTATGTATTCGTCGAAAGGACAGAGCGATATACAACAAGTTTGCGACATTATTCCCAACCACTGCATCTCCTGTAAGCCAAAATCAACATTGGAAATCACAACAAAACTGCTGAGGCAATGGAGCTTGTCGAGTACCAGAGAAACGAATCAACTGACTGTGATCTCGCAAAGAAATTTATCAGTAAAGCACAGCGGAGGAGAAAACGGCGGGAGAGGAGCGGCGTCTGTGTTTCCGAACAAATACAACCCGAATCTCTTCAAAGCTAGAGTGAACAGGCTTCTTCTGGGTAAGCTCACTCCATCGTCGACTTTGTCTCTGTCACCTCTGACCTAGACTAGAGTCAAGAGCAAACCCATCTCAAATAATATATATATATACGAGTTCCTTCGTATTTCTATAGCATGGAAGCGAGCTTATTGCAAGTTGGTATAAATTCAAACACCCGGGCTGTTACTGAGGGTTTCCTAAAAGAAAAACATGACTTTCCTCATCGCTCGTGTAAAAACACTACGGGACCCATGTTGATCTAACAAGGTAATCCTCAGTCACTGAATACGATGTATTGAATCAAATGGATTATCCCTATTAGCGATATGATAGTCCCGATTGATCACGGTAATTTTTCTCACGCTGGATTGAGTGATCTCTCTTCCTGAATCATTCCCATCCCAAGTATTCCTTGTAACATTTCCTGGTTACGACGGAATAATATTACACTAATTCATACCAAAGAATGCCAGCTTATGAAATACAACAATTTCGCAATATTTCGAGCGTAGACACTTGAACGATCCAACGTAACCTTGCAACCAAGTGTCCAGGGAAATAGCGAGATGGACTCTTTCAAGTGTAAGAGGTAGACCAAAGAAAAGATAGATCTTGAGACTAATGGTTAGATCTGAGGTGACTACAAGACGGCAATGCGCCATCGGTATATGGTGGACATCCCACCCATACGCACAAAGCGTTTTGCAAATACTTTCATTGTGTGTACAGCCAAGGAGTGGAATTCTCTGCCTAAGTCTTTGTTTCCTGATAGCTACAACCTTGGGGACTTTAAGTCAATAGTGAATATGTTACTTCTAGGCAAGCGTGCTGCATCGTCGACCACATCATCGAACCATCAGACGAGATAGTGGTCAAACAAGAGACTATCGTTAAATAAAAAAATCGGCCAAGTGCGAGTCGGACTCGCGCACGAAGGGTTCCGTATCATTATCGCAACGGCAATAAAATCATTTTTGTTGTATGGGAGCCCCACTTAAATATTTATTTTATTCTGCTTTTAGTATTTGTTGTTATAGCGGCAACAGAAGTACATCATCTGTTAAAATTTCAACTGTCTAGTTATCACGGTTCATGAGATACAGCCTGGTGGCAGGCGGACAGACAGACGGACCGCAGAGTCTTAGTAATAGGGTCCCGTTTTTATCCGTTGGGTACAGAACCCTAAAAAAGACTTAAGATGACAGCACATGTAAGCGAGACGAAGAGGGCATCGCCGACGCCAAATAAATCGGGATAGGGGAGGATGACGATGCTGATGATCTTTTAAACGAGGAACAATTCAACTGTAAATATAGCCAACAGCAAAAAATATACAGACACAATAAAATTAAGACCATTAACTCAGCAGACGACGACAAAAAAATCTGCGAATCATACGCCAGACACAAAATTTCCTAATATAGAGCAACGAACGTTTAATTCTAGTTTTGCGCCATATAAGCCACTAGGGCGCCAAGATTACTTGGCACTGGCAAACCTACATAATGACGTGGAAATGCTACGGTCCTCTATAGTTGTGGAGCTGTTGTATAATGCTGTTCGCAACGACATTACTACTATGGTTTCTCGAGTGTGAATCTGTTTGCAAATTGGCTGTTGCGTTTTTAGATCAAACGAGCGGATGGAAATTTTATTAGATGTGTATAGATGATTGATGACTAATATAGAAGTACATACATGGAAGAAGAAATATTAGTACAATCTTAATAAATTGGCATATGGGCTATCGACGGTTCTGGGCGACTTTTAGAATAAGTAACAACCATTTATTGGCTTATCGATTGGTTTGTAACTGCAGTAAGTAGGGTAGTTTACTGAAAATTTGTGTTTTGCCAAGTGACGACGATATAATGCGTTCAAATATTGTGAAACGTAACGCCGCGCCGCTAGTACACTTTATACTGCCTTAGTGACGTCACAAGCCACCACTCCTGAACTTTGGTGCGCTTTAACTTAGTAATTTTTTATTGTTTTGGTAAAGCACAAAATACGTGTCCAATATTATTTGATAATCTCACTGCCGGACTAAATAGAATTATCATTTTTCTCCTCTAGGAGCTCGTGGCTAAATAATAACAGCCGCACAGGTTGATCTTCAAGGTTAAGCAACGCTTGACGAGGTCGGTCCGTGGATGGGTGACCATTTCAACATACCGAGTTTCCTCCGTGCCTCGGAAAGCACGTTAAGCCGTTGGTCCCGGCTGTCATTTGAAGTTCTTTGACAGTCGTTACGGGTAGTCAGAAGCCTGAGTTCCGACACCAGTCTTGCCAAGGGGTATTGTGTTACCCAGTTACTGAGCTGTAGAGATCAGATCAACAATCCCTAATCCCTATTAACCAGCCTAGTTTATCGAATCAAAGATATAACATGGTGGAATGATTATGGGCCAATTCCTCTCATAGAGAGGAGGCATGTGTTCCAGCCACGAGAACATTACTAGGTTGAAGTTATGCATACGATAAGGGACCATCTCATCAGCTCTTGTCACATATTACTTGGGGTCGACGCAACACGTTTTCCTCTTCCATACCGTCCTGTCCCCTGCCACGCTATGACTGACTCCCATAAGATAAAGGATATGGTGTACTAAGAGCCTTTGCAATCTACGCCATACCTAACAGTCTTGTCTACACTTTTACCCGCATCATTGCTGCGTAAGCTCTCACCAAAACAAGAACACGTGTAGATCTCACGTCTCGACAATTTCATTCAAAAGTCTAACATGAATCATAGAGGTTTACCTACATTCGAGTAGGTAATAACTTTAGTGTTATAAAACACGCTACTATTGTAGTTTTATCATTACGCAACGATCCGACGGACACATCGCCAGTTTGCGTGTTTATATCCCCAACTTTCGGGTGTGATATTTACTAGTAAGAAAAGAAAAAAGAACAAAAAACCCGACTGCTTTAAAAGCAAACTAAAAAAACGTAAACAAGAAGAAAATCATGCTGTGCAGTCGGAGGATACTTATTCGCGAGCTGGCGGACCAAAACCAGATGTATCCTCCGACTGCACAGCATGACTTTCTTCTTGTTTACGTCTTTTTAGTTTGCTTTTTAAGCAGTCGGGTTTTTGATTTTTTTAATAAACTTTTTTTATTTACAGCTTTTTAGTAATTTTTTTAGAATCAGGTACATTTAAACATATAAGTGTTTTATATTTTTTTAATCGCCTCTTAAAATCCTTTATTTTGATACCCCACACGATGGGTTTGGAAGAAAAAAATTTTTTACCACACAAAATGGCGCCCAAAGTGCGCCATTTTTGTTTTTTTTCCAATTTTAATGTAGCCAGTGACACTTGCAGGATTAAGATGAATCGATTGACGTATGAATCATCAAAATCGGCCAACGCGTTTGGTCTCTAGAACGCCAAATATGAACAAACATACATACATACATAGACTGATAAACACATTACCCTCCTTCGGCAGTCGGGTAAAAACACAACGTTGTCTAATTACATCATTCCTCAATCTATCATTTAAATTTATATAATAATTATATACATCTGGTTTTGGTCCGCCAGCTCGCGAATAAGTATCCTCCGACTGCACAGCATGATTTTCTTCTTGTTTACGTTTTTTTAGTTTGCTTTTAAAGCAGTCGGGTTTTTGATTTTTTTAAATATTTTTTTTATTAAAGAAGATGTAGTAACAAAAATTGAAAAGAGTACGCTAAGATAGTTTGGCCATGTTGAGAGGTTGAATGAAAGGCGACTAATTAACGGTATTTACAAGGCAGAAGTGAGTGGAAACGCCGAGAGGACGCCTAGAACGATATACACGGATCTTATTGGTGGGTGATCTTCTTCAGAAAGGCCAGCCATCAGTAGCCAATCTATAATCGATAACGCTAGTAGAAAACGAATCAATGTATGGGAATGACACATCTGAACGTTAAGCCATGTCATCCATCACGTGGTCAAACCATACAAATAGAAGGCGTTAACGATTGTAGAAAGAGATTCGATACGAAACGTTTCTAACTAGGCTGGGGGGGGGGGGGGTGCGCAGTACTTATAACCAGCGTGCGTGTATGACTAGATGTACGAACGTGAGTGATGCAAAAGGAGTATTTAAGGATCGTAGTAGGAGGTGTTCTGTAGTTTCTGCGTACTGCCATGGAAAAAACAGGCCTGAATTTATATATATGTATATGTTTACTAGTCCTCGTCAAATAGTAAAGGCTAACGAGTTCCATATCCGTTCCCAATATCTCTGGCATGTCCTAAGCTATCAATTTCGTTCATATCGAATAAGGTGTACTTTAGATATTACATCTTGAGAGAGCATTTTCGTAAGGGTTATTGCTTTCAGGATGTGGGTTAGAAAAACTTGTGTTTTTCACACATATATCGGAAATAGGAGGGCTATCTTCAATGGGTAAATGCATGCCAAAACACACAAATGTAATTTGTGCAGTTTAGAGACAGTCCATTGTCCAATTACCGGCAGCAAGTTGACGCGCCTATTTGTAATCTCTGTCGTCTCAAACCATATTGTGAGTAGGTACTACGCACCTGGCCTTACTGAAGAACGTCACCAATAAGTATGTTTTCTAGGGCATGTCCTTCTTGTGATTTTGAAGAAACATTATTTATAAATTTAATGCTAGAGGGTTACCAATATAAGATTGGACTATTCTGAATTTTTGGCGCATAATAAAAATGGTAGACGTTATTAGAGGCGTGACGTAGTTAATCGGTATATTATTTCTACTAGACCTTGAGGGTCACAGCTGTTGGTTCGAAAAGATCGGTCTGCTGAATACAAATACAGGGATTATTGGATATACACGAATTGCGTAGCAAGTAACACTCGTTTTAGAGAGAATTTTAGTTCTAGAACATATTTTTTTATTATGTAACATTCTTGGAACCTGGATAAGGGTGGCACATGAACGTGGGGATTGGCGAAAGAAAAGAGGGGGCGTTGCCCAGCAGTGGGGAAAGTCGGGCTGCGGATGATGTTTTTTATTTTTTTAATAATTGACAAGCTTCTGCTAGCCGGCTTCGCCCGCGTGAATGTCGAAAATTATCCCGAGGGCACATATTCCTGGGATAAAAAGTATCCTTGGTGCTATTCCAGACTATAATCTATCTGCGTGCCAAATTTCATCCTTATCCGTGCTGCCGTTCTGGCGTGATTGATTAACAAACATACATCCATCCAAACTTTCGCATTTATAATATCAAGTAAGATTGGCAACATACTTAAATTGACGCCTTTTTTCCATGGGGGTAGGCAGAAATTACAGAACGCGACCTGCTACGATCCCTACACACTCCTTTTGCTTCGTTCATGTTTCTACGTATTTTTATATTATTTCTGGTAATTATTAACTGCTGACTTTCCTTATAAGTTTCCTAATTAAATATTTTACAGAACAATATTTTAAAAAACAAAAGAGTTATTGTTGTAATCCTATAACATAACAGAACGATTAAGAGGGTAGAGGAAGAATTTTCTGCCCCAACGGAGCCAGTACACCGAGACACCAGTCTACCCGGGACCACGATCGTTGCAACACGTTCGAAACGTCGGGTCGAAACGTTAAATAGGTAAATAAATAATCTAAATCATCGCGTTAAATTCCCGTGATATATTGTTTTCCAGAACGATTACATTTCATTTGCAGTATATCAAAAATTTCGTTTTAAATATAGAATATTAAAATAACTTGAGAACATACCTTGTACTCCGCTTTTATCTAGAAAATTGCTAAGTTGAAATGTTGAATTACTCGATGCTAGATATTGTGTGAACCTCTGAAACATACAGAAAAAAAAACATGTATTAGTAAGACGTTTATATAATACTACTAGCTGACCCGGCAAACTTTGTTTTGCCATAAAAACACCAAACATCATTCATCTACCCTACCTACCCTACCCTACCTACCCTACCCTATATCTCAAGTTGGACCAGACTGCTCACGGTGTGCCAATTTAATTTAAAATCGGTTATGTAGTTTAGGAATCCATCGCGGACAAACATCGTGACAGGAGATTTATATATATTAGATATAATAATAAAAATATTCATTAGAAAATCTTTCTTTTTAAATAAGCTTTTTTCGTATTCTTCTCTGCAAATCCTTTCATTTGATACCCATATCATGTCAATCAATCTGCCTAGCCTTTTCCCAACTATATTGGGGTCGGCTTCCAGTCTAACCGGAATCAGCTGAGTACCAGTGTTTTACATGGAGCGACTACCTATCTGACCTCCACAACCCAGTAACTGGGTAACACGGAACCCCTTTCCTAGACTTGTGTCAGATCTCAAGCTTCTGACTACTCGTAACGACTGTCAAAGATCTTCAAATGACAGCCGGGACCAACGGCTTAACGTGCTTTGCGAGACACGGAGGAAACTCGGTATGTTGAAATGGTCACCCATCCACGGACCGACCTCGTCAAGCGTTGCTTAACCTTGAAGATCGACCCGTGCGGCTGTTATTATTTAGCCACAAGCTCCTCTACCGATACCCATATCATGTCAATGCACAATAAATAACTAGTCCGCCATAATTGATTTAGAATGACGTCACTTAGCTAATCATGCATTGTCATCCAAACTAAACGTGCATGCAAAGTTTCATCTTAATTGGTAGAGGATAACTGCTTTAAATTCAGTTGCAACATTTGACCCGAACACACTTACATACATTGCAAGTTAAATAAAAGCTTGTAAAATACATGTAAGTATTTGTCGCACTGCAGGGCAAATGGCTCTTCACGTACATTGAAGGTACGAGCATTGATCACCAGTTCACTACGCTTGTTCAAGGCGGGTTGGCGATTTCAGACTTGTAACACTACGTATTATAAAACAAAGATCCCCGCCGCGTTTGTACGCGATTAACACAAAAACTACTGAACGATTTTGCATGCGGTTTTAATAAAACAAAATAGTGAGAAACGAGGAAGGCTTTCATCGAAAAATATAATATTTCAGTTAGGCCGGGTTTCTCATCGGTAAATTATCGCAGATATAATGTGACAAATTGTCAAGCACGCGTTATCTGCTGGGTTTGGTTGAATTCATTTTCAACAGCCAATCACAGCAGATAACCGGCGATTATTCGTCGAATATGTTAACAGCCCGATAATCGAGTGTTGAGAAACCGGGGTTTAGAAACAATTAATACATAGCACAAATAAAACTTCAGTCAATTCAACCTCCAAAAAAGCTTAGGTAACTCCAATTGTTGATCTGTGTCTTTCAGTATTGTAATTGTGATTTCATGGAATACCGAGGCTGTTTTATTTTATTTTATTAATTGGTTTTCAACCGTTTAAATTATATACGTCTTGACCAAAATTCAGCCACGGCAACAGCGTTTTCATTTGCCTTACAAAGGTCCTTCAGGAATGGAGAATAAAGTGAAATCTGGTCAAAACGTATATAATTGTGGAATCATTGATATGATGAAGAAGAATTGCTTAAATCTTAACTATTATAATAATGAGGTGAAGTTAAATGCTTGTAAGGGAATATCAACTGCTCCGATTGCGAAAATCTTTTCACTGATTATCTCGTCAAAATGCACGGTTTCCGCGAGATTACACGGAAGCGAAGCCACGGGGAAATGCTAGTAAACTAATTAAACTATACAGAAGAACTTCACTCTCCTTTCCCAAAAAACGTGAACCAACAACGCCTCTAAGAAATCCCTTTCAAACACGACTACAAACGATTCCCATAACATCATCAACTGTCCGGTGCCATAAACAACAGATCCACAGATAAACAAAAACACGACACGTTCATAGAACGTATGTAACGATGGTATTTTTAGACGGGCTCACACGAACGACCCTATTTTCCGGAAGATTTTTAGGTCAAATGCAACATGTCTTTAAAATGCTGGCTACTCTTGGATATTGCCTATACATTTTTAAAGCCCTTAATATTTTAGTGGTAAACTGGATTCCTTCGATAACGTTACCGACTGATCCTTCTTCGTCTTCTTTTCGTTTCGACAGCTCATTTATTGCGTTTATTGCAGCGTCAGAAGCCCTGTACAAGTCAACTAGGGTACAAGTAAGGGTTAAAACGCACAGCGGTTTTTATTCGCGCATTCTGCGACACATGGAATTGTATGAAGCCGCACGGATTGCGGTAAAAAAAATCGCGCTGAAATAATACCGAAAGAAATCCGTGTTTTGCCACAGAATCCACCGGTACGGAATAAATTCGCGCGTATATTTTGAGCCCTATGAACAGGTAGAAAGAGTCAATAATTGCGCAGTGCGTGTTAGTAAGATTCAGTACGTGGACAAAAATACGCGCGAATAAAAGCCGCGCGGATAAAAATCGCAATGCGTGCTAAGCCTTAATGGACAGTTTGTCATGGACAGTTGCGAACATCAACATCAGCATCCGTGGAACTTCAGCATCATTTTCAATATCAGCATCAACATTGATAGATGTTGATTATTAATGATCAAGTTTGAGAGTCCTGCCATGACTATAGAGGGAGCAAGGCTTATGGCACCTATTCTTATTGGTTGCGAGTTTTGAGTTTTGACCAATCGTGAGATTGACCGCGACGATTGCGATTGTGATCAAACACAAACTTGTCTCATCCATCGTTACTATTCATTATTACTCCCCGACGGAAAAATGTTATAAGTTTGACGTGTGTTGTGTGTTGTTTTCGTCTGCCTGTGGCATCACAGCGCCTAAACGGATGAACCGATTTTGATTTAGTACTACATATAATATACCTAGTAGCAGACACGCTTCAATCGACAATCTATCGAAACACCTAATAATGACACGATATCTTGGGAAAAAATCCAGATTCAAAGAGTAAAATGCGAATAACTTTTGAACGGCTAAACCGATTTTATTCAAACATAGCTAAGAACAGTCTTGACAAAGACACCTTTAAAACAAAAAAATCTAAATCAAAATCGGTTCATCCGTTTAGGCGCTATGATGGCACAGATAGACACACAGATACACAGCAACACACGTCAAACTTATAACAACCCTCTTTTTCCGTCGGGGGTTAAAACACACTCAAATATGCCTGTATTATAATGGAAATATGTGGGCGGACAGTACCATCCCCGAAATAATCATCCCTCCCACGACTCGAAAGAGATTGGGTCGCCTATTCCGAATTCAGGATGGGTCTGATATATTTTCGTACCAAACTAAAATGATTAACCTCTGTCAATCCTGTCCCTTAAAGGGCCCCAGCAATTTTCCAATGTACGTCAATATTATAGATCAATTACTAATTCATCAACAAAAGATACAGGGACAAACAAAATAATTGGCGTGGTTACTGCGACTATATTTTTTATAACGAAGAGTGACATCTTATACAACAACACGTTCATATACTCGTTTTTACTGGTTTGCAGTGGAACTTCTTTAACTAGAACCTAAAGAGAAGAAAAATTATTATTTCTGATTGGGTTTTTAACCCCCGACGGAAAATAGGGGTGTTATAAGTTTGACTTATGTACTTATGTCTGTCTGTGGCATCATAGCTCCTAAACGGATGAACCGATTTTGATTGTTTTTTTTTTTGTTTGAAAGGCGACTTTGTCGGCGAGTGTTCTTAGCTATGTTTGATGGAAATCGGTTCAGCCGTTCAAAAGTTATGCGCATTTTACTCTTTGAATCGGTAATTTTACGCAAGATATCGTATAATAATTAGGTGTTTCGATAGATTGTCGACAGAAGCGTGTCTGCTTCTAAGTATATTTTAATTATGTAGTTCAAAAAGCTAGAAATAAAAATAAAATAAAATATTTAAAAAGCCCCCAACACAAAAACCTTTAAAAAACAAAAAATAAGCCTCGTACTCGCGTCGGGGTACCGCTAAAGTTTTTGTGTCGGGGGGGCTTTTAAAATTTTTATTTAGTTTTTTCCATCTGGAATTTATCAATAGCAACCCGGAGACAGGTTAAGCGGATATAGACTCGCCCCGCAGGAGAACCAAAGTTACCGACATTGCCTGAAAAATTCCCAAACTTAGGTGGCAGTGGTCTGGCAGGGCACATAGCTCGCAGAACGGATGTACGTTGGGTCGAAAAGTTCTGGAGTGGAGACCGCGAACCGGAAGACGTTGCGTTGGGGCATCGGCCCACCAGGTGGACCGATGACCTGGTGAAGGTTGCGGGGATCCGCTGGATGCGGGACGCACGAGACCGGTCAATGTGGTGACGCTTGGGGGAGGTCTATGTCCAGCAGTGGACGTCTTTCGGCTGATATGATAATGATGGTGATTAAAGATAACTGTTGAAATGAGGGTGTGCTACTCCTCCAGCTCTGCCTTACCCTTTGTGGAAAACAGGTGTAAGTTCATGTTATCTTTGATGACGTTTATTTAAAATCTGGTGTTGTTATTGGCATATTGATTGCCCCGCTACATAACAATTTATTTATAGGATTCAAATCAATTCAGTGATCTATTTTTGTCACAAAGAAAGCGACATTCCCCTTGATGACGTAACGACCCTTCATACTTTTGAGTGTTCAAGACCTGTTGCTCGGCAACCAGATATTGAGTGAGCTCATCAATACGTATCCATTTCTCACAAGTTTAGCCTTTTCATCAGACGGAATATTGGTTCTTATCAAGTACTATAGCTAAAGTATGGAACTATCTGCAACCATCTTTGTTGTCGAACCATCTATAACCCGTCAGGCTTCAAAGCAAGAGAAAGAATTCAAAAAAAAAAATTGTTCTCTTCTTAAGAAGTCGAGTTTTTTGATTTTTTGAATAAACTTTTTATTTATTACTTTTTAGTATACGTTTTACTTTCGAATTCGGTTAATTTAAACATATAAGTCTTATATATTTTTGAAATCACCTCTTAAAACCCTTTCTTTTGATACCCCACATGATGGATTTGATAGAAAAAAAATATTGGTCCCCCATAATATGGCGCCCAAAAGCCGCCATTTACTATTTTCCAATTTTAATGTAGCCAGTGACACTCGCAAGGCTAAGACGAATCGATTGACGTAAAAATCATCAAAATCGGCCAACGCGTTTGATCTCTAGAAGGCCACATAGGAACAAATATAAATACATACATAGACTGATAAACACATTACCCCCTTCGGCAGTCGGGTAAAAATAATCTTCTGGGCTCGTTCGTTCTATCGTATAACCCATTCAAATATTTCCATCACAAGATAGCACGGTCAAGAGCTAGCTTATCATGAAATAAAAGAAAAAAAAACAGCCAAGAGCGAGTCGGACTCGCGCACGAAGGGTTCCGTACCATTATCACAAAACCGGCACAAAAATCACGTTTGTTGTATGGGAGCCACTAAAATATTTATTTTATTATATTTTTAGCATTTAACTTTCATGTAACTAGCATTCAAATTTCAACTGTCTAGCTATCACGGTACATGAGATACAGCCTGGTGACAGACAGACGGACCGCGGAGTCTTAGTAAAAGGGGCCCGTTTTTACCCTTTTGGGTAAGGAACCCTAAAAAACTATCTTCATACTAATCACACAGTCTCCTTTTAACGATGACAGAGTGTCCTTTCGTCTATAGTTATATTGTCCTTGTTTTCGATAAATCATAGTTCCACTGTATTCCATGTATGTTCTATAAATGTTATGCATACTACACATACACACAGACATCGCTTATTGACACAAGTGGCCACATTGTCGACATTTTATTTGCAGTAGTCGTTACTGTAAATATTTCTTGCTACAAGCTGCTAACTAAAATATGTTTGGTAATATTTGACACGTTTAAAACGTTAACTGTTACGAATGTGTTATTTCGATATTTTCCTAATGATAAGGCAATTAAATTAAAAATAATATCTTAGTAATTGTGTTATTGATCACAAATGTACAATTTACTTTTCAGTCGTAAGGCTCCCACGATCTACTACCAACAATTCATATCAGCCGGAGACATCTAGACACCCTGGAAAAACTGGTTGTAGAGGGAAAAGAGGGCAGAAAAAAAAGTTAATTCAAAAAACCCGACTGCTTGAAAAGCGAACTAAAAAGACGTAAACAAGGAGAAAATCATGCTGTGCAGTCGGAGGATACGTATTCGCGAGCTGGCTGCCCAAAACCAAACATATCCTCCGACTGCACAGCATGATTTTCTCCTTGTTTACGTCTTTTTAGTTCGCTTTTCAAGCAGTCGGGTTTTTTGAATTTTTGAATTAACTTTTTTTATTTATAACTTTTTAGTTATTTTTTTTTCGAATTATGTACATTTAAACATATAAGTGTTATATATTTTTGAAATCACCTCTTAAAAACCTTTATTTTGATACCCCACACGACAGGCTTGGAAGAAAAAAAAAATTTGGTCCTCCACAATATGGCGTCCAAGAACCGCCATTTTTCTATTTTTCAATTTTAATGTAGCCAGTGACACTCACGGGGTTAAGACGAATCGATTGACGTAAGAACCATCAAAATCGGCCCACGCGTTTGGTCTCTAGAACGCCACATAGGAACAAACATACATACATACATACTTACATACATACATACATAGACTGATAAACACATTACCCTCCTTCGGCAGTCGGGTAAAAAGACCACGTGGATGATCATCGACTCGCTGGTCAGATCAGATTAAGGCGATAACAGGACTCATGGTGACCACTTCCCTCAGAAGAACCAAAGACAGAGTGGCTTGGAAGCAGCTCGTCAGTGAATCGGCCAAAGCTTGCCTTTGACAACGAATATGAAGATGATAGGGCTCACACTGATGTAACAAATAAACATCTGTGCAACATTGCCGCCGTTATACAAATTAGAACACAAACACAATAAGTACCCATAATTATATATATACGGTTTACGCCCCCAAGTAGCATAGCAACACCACAATCATAAGTACTAACTTGTTCCAGTCAAATTGATTTCATTAGTTTCAATACATTGGTGATAAGGTGTGAGATAATCCATTTTCTTGAAATACCTTGTAGCGAGAGTGAAAAAAGACTTTCTTTATAAGGGAACAAAGTAAAATTTTGCGTAATTAAGAACCCTTTTAGTACCCAAGTAGGGCAATAATTGGCTGGCTCCGGTGAAGTGAAGATGCTTTCGTCTTCAAGTTGAACACTTTGGGAATACTCCGAATACTTTCATTTTGCGTGCATCTAAGAAGTGGAATTCCCTGTTTCCTGATACCTACATCCTGAGCGTCTTTTAATCGAGAGTGAAGAGGTTTCTTCTAGGCAAGCGTGTTTCACCGCCGACCACATCATCGCTTACCATCAGGTGAGATAGTGGTCAAACGCATACTAAAAGGGCTTTTTAAATTTCAAAATTTAAAAAGCCCTCGACATATTTTTATTTCATGCTACATAATTTATTTAGTAGTATACACGCTTAGATCGACAATCTATTGAACACGTAATTATGACACGATATCTTGCGAAAACAGCCCGATTCAAACAGTAAAACGCCCATAACTTTTGAACGACTGAACCGATTTTAATCAAACATATCTCAATAAAATCAACTTTCAAACAAAAGCGGTTCATCCGTTTAGGAGCTATGATGCCACAGGTAGGTATACAAACACAAAAGTACACATGTCAAACTTATAACACTCCTCTTTTTCCGTCGGGGTTTTAAATCAACCTAAAGATTACAGCGCTGACATATCTGAAGCAATTTTTGACAGCATTTAGTATTTTAAATGCAGTAAAAAATTGTTTCATCTTTAAAAAGAGAAAGACTGAAATGACACACCAACAAAGAATAATATTTTTGATCCCTGCCATGTTTAATATTAGAGCCACCAGTAGTGCGAAAGCTGTAATTGACACCGTAATCAATTATTCAATTAACTCGGCCTAGTGCAGTCCACAACTGGACATTTGAAACCACTTTTATCACAGCTACATTTAGCCTAAAACCTAAACCATATTTATGACCCTACAACTTCCTTGATGATATATTTTAACAAAACCTAAAATTCCGAGCGTAGTATTTATCCCGTATTATCGAATTATAATACCCGGTTACAATGTAGGATCCTTATAAAGAAAATAAAATGATGTAGGTAGGTTATTAAGTGCATGTTAGGCACTTGTACTTAGGCAATTATAATCGCTCGGGGCGGCCAGTCCTGCGCAAACCTATACTCGCTACGTGCACGTGGGTGCTGACCGCCAAGCGATCCATCACTCGCTCAACGATGGCTGCTTGGTTCCGTACCCAAAGCGTAAAAACGAGACCCTATTACTGAGACTCCGCGGTCCGTCTGTCTGACCAGGCTGTATCTCATGAACCGTGATAGCAAGACAGTTGAAATTCACACAGATAATGTATTTCTATTGCCGCTATAACAACAAATACTAAAAACAGAATAAAATAAATATTTAATTCGTGCCGTTTTTTGCGATAATGGTACGGAACCCTTCGTGCGCGAGTCCGACTCGCACTTGACTGTTGTTTTTTTTTAAATTAACTTTTTTTGAATGTCGAATTCATGAAATTCAGCTTGCAAATTGTTCATCAATCACTTTTCCGCTTTATGATGATGATTATTAAGTGCATATTGAAATTTCTGGGAACGAAGCTGCGGAGGTGGAGGTTTCAGATGAGGCAGATAACCTCTTCAATTAGAGTCACACTGCTAGTAGCGACTTGAAAGTCAATGCACCGTGGGAAGTGCGATTCATATTTTAAGAGAGATTGGATCAAAGAAAAGATGGATGGATTGTTTTGAAAGATATCTGGATAGGAAGGAAGCGAGTGATAGTAGTAGCCATCAAGTTATCACGTTCCCACAGCTGGGACACAGGTCACACAGGCCTCTTAAGAGTAAGAGGGAGCGTTACTTCTGGGTAAGCGTGTTCGTCGTCACTGTGTTCACCGTCGACTATACTGTGATTTTTAATTTCGTATACTAAACTGACAGCTGCCAATGACCTTATTTTTTTTTAATATTGCAAGCGCGGAGCATAGTGTTAATACAATAAACGTGATTTTTTTGCCGTTTTTGCGATAATGGTACGGAACCCATCGTGCGGGAGTCCGACTCGCACTTGGCCGGTTTTTAGAAAACCTTTTTACCACTCTTACAGGCCTGTGACCCAGCAGTGGGCTCTTTATACAAGACGAGAGATGAAGGAATGCCCACATAGTTGCCAATATATCATCCGAAATAAATTACATAATGGCATTATGTACTTCGTTGCGCTTGCGCCGGTATTTGTACGTAAAATTAATAGCCATAGCGTGACGCGGTAAATTAATATTTGATAAGGCACGAGTGCGGATAAAAAAAATTGAGTAACAACAGCGAAAATAATTTCTATCAGCTTGTTTCGGTTCGGCTCGTGTAACCATGAAAGTACATTTACCATTGACATAAGATCTTAAAGTTGTTGCTACGACATTTAAAATTACGTTATTTCCAATCTATGCATTCGAAGGTGATCAATACATAATGTGGTGTAGTAAACAGAACTTCCAACTGGTACAAAGTACAAATACTGCTAATAAACAAGTTACGTATACTTCATCACGTAAACAAACTCTCTGTGGGCAGACCTATATCTGATCGCAAATAAAAAAAACACATTTAAAATAGAACACCACTTTTCATAAATCTGACAATTAAAAAAAGAAACTCCCGCGCGTGACGCATTCATCCTTTCAAAAACACGTTAACTTTTTTTCGCACTTGGCAACACTGCAACTAGCTGTCAGTGCTTCTGACGTCTGTGTTTTTTTTTTGTGTAAAGATGTCGAGGTGCATATTACGTAGAGCCCCGCCTCTCGCTTGTCATTGTATTACGAAATACACGTCTGCGGTCTGGCTGATTAACCACCTTGTATGGCAGGGGTCATGAGAGGCATCAAATTGATATCGAGAAGATACTGCATCATTAAAGACGTTCTCTTTTAAAACTGTGTCAACTTTTTCTCAAGGACGTAATGTTGTATTTGTATTTATATCTTCGAACTATTGTAGTTTGGCTTGGATGAAAAGTTGAGACGGTAAAGAAAGTATGCTCGTTAAAAATGTACGAGGATTCGCAGCCAATATCGCCTCCCCATTCCCCATATAAAAATAGGGCATCATGAGTGTAAGCTGGATCGATTGCAGGCGGTAGACTTTTCAATGAAAGAACTAATAACGGCCTTTCTCGGCCCACTGGCATCTATCTATACTAATGTTATTAAGCTGAAGAGTTTGTTTGTTTGTTTGAACGTGCTAATCTCAGGAATTACTGGTTGGAATTGAAAAAATCTATTTGTGTTGGATAGTCCATTTATTGAGGTAGGTTATAGGCTATATAACATCACGCTACGACCAATAGGTGCGGAGCATAAATGAAAAATGTTGCAAAAACGGGAAAAAAAAATCCTTTTTGAGAGCTTCGGTTGCGTGCGCTGCGTAAACGGTATAAGTTACGCAACAATAATGTATGTAGGGTAAGGTAGTTAAGGAAGGTGGGTAGGTAGGGAGCGAAGCCGCGTGGGACAGCTACCATCTATAAAATATATTTCCCTTAGCAACAAAATTAATGAATGAACCGTCATTCCATAGAAACGATTAAAATGTTACGATATCCGGCGTCCGATAAGCAGTTTTGACTCATAGAATGCGCAGACGACGACGGTTTTATTAAAGTTTTCAGCTGTTATTGCCAGCTGGTTCGTGACATTCAAAGATAAGGTGGCAAAACATTGACCATGTAGTATGAAATGACGTTTAAAAAATCCCCGTTTCTATTGACTTATAAACAACATGATTCCCGAAGTGCTGATAAATACTTGACCTCCATTCGTGATTTAATAGGCGAGAAATTGAATGATTCACATTAATCAGTATCGGGTTCACGGCCTATGCTTTGATTTACTCTTCGAGACGCGGTATTGATTATCTTTCATTAAGGTATTGAGGTCAAGAGCGGGGCTGATCGAAATAATACTCTAGTTCTTTTTCCCGCGAATATTTCTCCGAAAATGTTCAGAGAACCTCCCTAGAGTGCCGTAAAAAGGAAGATGGAATGGAATTACGTTAGAATTAGATAAACAGACGGAGTATATCTCTTTGCGTACGAATATAATGTAATGTATTGTATGTAACATCAAAGTGAATTGTGGTTGTGGAAGGAAGAATCGAATTAGTAACGAGACCAAAATTGAATCAAGACTCTCAGACATAATTCTAAAGGTACTACCCAAGACTGTTTCTGTTTGAGTTAAGTGTGAAATCAGAAGACCGCTGAACTCTAGAAGCACAGGTCGATTTGACGATGCTTGGGAAAATCTATGTTGGCTTAAATAAATGATAAACACATTTCTTTTTGCTCATATTGAAGACATAATTCTTCTACCTAAATAAAAAAATAAAAGTTAATTAAAAAAATCAAAAATACCCGACTGCTAATAAAACGAACTAAAATCATGCTGTGCAGTCGAAGGATACATATTCGCGAGCTGGCTGACCAAACCCAGATGTATCCCTCCGACTGCACAGCATGATTTTCATCTTGTTTACATCTTTTTAGTTCGGGTTTTTTGTTTTTTTTAATTAACTTTTTTTATTTAAAACTTTTTAGTTATTTTTTTTAGAATTACTTACATTTAAACATATACGTGATATGTGTTTTTGAAATCACCTCTTAAAAACCCTTTATTTTGATACCCCACACGATCGGTTTGCAAGAAAAAAAATTTTTTTCCTCCACAAAAAGGCGGCCGAAATTCGCCAATTTTTTCTTTTCCAATTTTACTGTAGCCAGTGACACTCGCAGGTCGAATCGATTGACATAAGAATCATCAAAATCGGCTAAAGCGTTTGGTCTCTAGAACTCCACATAGGAACAAACATACATACATACATACATACATACATAGACTGATAAACACATTACCCTCCTTCGGCAGTCGGGTAAGAAGTGCTCAACTCCTTACCCCATAATTTTAAAAACAGCTATGGTAGAATCGTGATTCATTCATAATCACTTGGTTCTATCCACAAAGTACATACAGCTGTTCAACGTGGGAACAAACACGCATACATACATAAATTAAGTGACAAACTATTCAACAATACTTGCGTTTACGTTTATGAGAATAATAATTCGAAAATTATAGCCTTGAAATTCCATTATATCCTTGGTTAAAATGGCTTAGTATAGAATTGTTGGCAAGTTTACGCAGTTCTGTGAAACACGCAAACAAATTTGATATTATTCAAAAGCTTTATTCGAGAATATCATTGGAAACTCATCTGTCAGCGGTAATCCCTACCTCTGACGGAGGAGTACATTGAGTACCATCTACCAAATACTCAAATTTCTCATCGTCAATTTGGCTGTCAAACTTAGGCTTATTCGATTATATCAATCACTCAGTTCGCACATCTCTATGCCCAATAATTAAATAGTAACAAGATAAAATTACAAATTAAAAAACCCCGATTCAAATTTTTATTTCATGCTTTTTAATCTACATTTAATATACCTAGTAGCAGACACGCTTCAATCGACAATCTACCGAAACACGTAATATTCACAAATCTTGCGAAAAAATCCAGATTCAAAGAGTACAATGCGAATAACTTTTGAACGGCTAAACTGATTTTATTCAAACATAGCTAAGACACTCTCGACAAAGTCACATTTGAAACTAAAAAAAAACTAAATCAAAATCGGTCATCCGTTTAGGAGCTATGATGCCACAGTTGCTGTGTCAACACACGTCAAACTTATAACACCTCTCTTTTTCCGTTGGGGGTTAAAAAGCTTTATTGCATTCAAGAATATCATTGCAAACTCAGAATGTACTCTTTCGTCAGCGGTAAGCCCTACCTCTGACGGAGGAGTATATTGAGTACTTTAATATTCCAATTTCTCATCATCAATTTGCCTGTCAAACTTAGGCTTATCAGATTATATCAGTTCAGCATGCTTAACAGTGCATTTCTCTATACCCAATAATTAAATAGTATAAAACAGAATCGCTGTCCGTAATCGCGTATGTCGACGTCATTTCTGTTTGTCCGTTAACTTCTTCTAAGCCACTAATAGAAAGAGCGATAAACGAGGATGGTTTTTAGGGTTCCGTACCCAAAAGGTAAAAACGGGACCCTATTACTAAGACTCCGCGGTCCGTCCGTCTGTCTTTCTGTCTGTCACCAGGCTGTATCTCATGACCCGTGATAGCTAGACAGTTGAAATTTTCACAGATGATGTATTTTTGCTTGCCGCTATAACAACAAATACTAGAAACAGAATAAAATAAATATTTCAGTGGGGCGCCCATACAAAAAACGTGAATTTTCTACCGTTTTTTACGATAGTGGTACGGAACCCTTCGTGCGCGGGTCCGACTCGCTCTTGGCCGATTTTTTCGTGTATAATTTGTCCCGGGCGAAGCCGAGGCGGATCGCTAGTACCCAATAATTACGTAGCTATAAAAATGTACAGTTTTCATCACATCACCAGATGGCCCCAAATGCTGCTTTTGACGTTCTTTGGAGAAAACGCGTGTTGATACTAAAAAGAACGCGTAAACAGTCTATATATATAACACTAACTGTTCCCCGCGCTTTCGCTCCCGTGGACCATCCCACAGGACCTGTTTTCAGGATTAAAAAATAGCATATGTCACTCAGGAATAACGTAGCTTTCTATTGGTGAAAATCGGTCCAGTAGTTTCGGAGCCTATTCGGTACAAACAAACAAACAAAAAAATCTTTCCTGTTTATAAAATTGGTATAGACAGTGAAAAAATTTCATAGGTCTTAAAGACTCAGTAGAAAGTTTTGGAGTCCTTGAATGCAACAACCATTTCGGGCAAAAATGCTATTGCGATATTCCATTACAAAAAAATCCAGGAATGCCTTGGGTTCTGACTGGGTTGTGACTCACAAAGGGTGAAACAACCCCTATCTAATCAGACCACATAATCTGAAGTAGAGGGTTGGCAGTTCGGGACCTAATACAGCCATCGGAAGTGGTTAGGACTATAAGAAGTATGCACCACTATCGTATGATACGAAAATTAATACCATACCTAAGCCTGTGACTAGATTAAAAAACCGGCAAGTGCGAGTCGGACTCGCACACGAAGGGTTCCGTACCATTATCGCAAAACACTACAAAAAAATCACGTTTGTTGTATGGGAGCCCCCCTTAATTTTATTTTGTATTATTTTTTGAAGAGATTATACAACTAAACATTTTGTGAATATTTCAAGCGTCTACTCTTGTTGCCGTTATTAATATCGAGCAAAAACGGCAAAAATATGGGAGCCCTCCTTAAATATTTATTTTATACTGTTTTTAGTATTTGTTGTTATAGCAGCAACAGAAATACATCATCTGTGAAAATTACAACTGTCTAGCTGTCACGGTTCATGAGATATAGCCTGGTGACAGACGGACAGACAGACAGACGGATCGCGAAGTCTTAGTAATAGGGTCCCGTTTTTACCCTTTGGGTACGGAACCCTAAAAAATACAGTTAAAATAATGACCTCTAAATTAAGATAACCAGTTATTCCATTTGAATAATGAAGACAAAAATACATTTCCGCACTTGATATAACAAAAACCAAAGATTGTTAAATTTAATTTCCATTTATGCTAATACATGGTGCACACTGGCTACAGCGTTGTACACTACACAAGTACCCGTTTGATGTGCACTCTGACGGAAATTCGGCGTAACTCCACTGAACAATTTCATCGGAGTTACGTTTTCGTTTGAAACAGTGCACACATTCTGGTTGAAGTAGTTCTGACGAGAGACATAAATGGCAGGACGGTCTGTTACAGAGCTGGTGGTGAAATCACCAACCTGTTTAATTTTGTTATAGATTGCCAAAATACCGGGTGGAAAATTGTTACCATCGCCTAAAACCTCTGGGCCTTGAGGTTGACTGATCCGTTGCCAACTTTAAAGTCTACACAGCAATGCTGGAGATAAGTATGATGGCTAAAATGCCTGATAGAACATGATTTCCATCGTTACTTCCCGGGCCTAGAGGCTTACTGATGTATTGTCAACTTTAAAGAGTAAATTCAAACCTAATGTGGTACACAGCAGTGCTGTTTGACACATAAGTTTGATGGCCAAAATACCAGCTGGTTAATGGTTTTCATCGCCTATAATATAAACCCCTGTATCGTAGGGTTGGCCGTTGGGGCCGAAAAGACGCAGCGACAGAAGGCCTCCCTCCGGTGGTCCCGTGGATGTGAAACGCACAGGACCGATCAGTGTGGCGACGCTTGGGGGAGGCCTATGTCCGGCAATGGACGTATTTCGGCTGAAATGATGATTGATGATGGTGAATGGTGATCGTGGGGTTGACTTATTCGTCATGTTTCTACACAGCAATGCTTTTTGTGGCAGAGATATTCGTAAGTACGGTGATAGTGGTAGCACTTTCGTGCAGTGTTTACAGAGTCATGTATATATCGCAGGGATATGATGAAAACAGGGAATTGATCAAATCTCTCTAAGAGCGAGCGTAGCGAGCTCGGGAGCTTAGGGCACCCCGACACGGACAGGTTAGGTTCGAAGGGGATGACGGGAGCTGAAGTGAGCGAGCAAAGCGAGCGAACTCAGCTCCCGTCATCTCCTTCGTGTTAGGTTACTTTAGACCCTGCATACAGAAATAGGAGCCCCGCGCAGCGGGGCTCCGTCGGCTCTGCCACACAAATACTAATTCAACGTACAAAATAAACCTTTAAATTACTACAGAAAAGTTATTTTTGTCATTTCACTGAACCAATTTTGCTTAGAGATTTGATCAATTCCCTGTTTTCATCATATCCCTGCGACATATACATCTAGAATAATCAATACATATAACAAATCAGTAGAAAAGTCGTTTTTGTAGATCGAAAATATTTACAAAAAAAATAGCCAGCGTATTAAAAGGCTGCAAAAAAGGCAATAGGTTCTGTACCCATTGACAGCATTTTTGGAAATTTTGTCTGTTTATCTGTTTAGATGTGCACGCAACAAGTAAAATGTACGAAACCAATGTAGATAACTTTTATACATACTAGTTTTTGTTTCATCGCAATCGGTTCGTTCATTCAAAAGATATATGAATTTAACGTGTTCTAGAATTAAAATATCACAACACACGCAAATCACATCTCGGACAGTTGCACTTCATATTCGATAGATGGCGTTGTGCATGTGTCCGCGGAAGAATGACCATAGACAAAGAATTGGTGGGTATGTTAAGGTAGGGTAGGTATGGTATGTAGGTAGGTACTGTAGGTATGTAGGTTATGTAGGGTAGGCAGTAGACGGGAGCGAAGCTGCGGGGACAGCTAGCTTTTAATAAGACTAAGTAAGCAGCTCTTACTAACCTCATTTCCATATGCTAGTAGATGATGTACTGTTATTAGAGCTTTATACACCACCACCCAATTGGTGTTCTGTGTGCGCTCGACCAGCAAGTTGGCCAGCTGTGGTATCGACACGTTGGGCTCGTTTGTGCAGTGGACTAGATCTGGAAACATAAAGAAAGGGTGTTAGCATTGTATCTTTAAAAGAACAGATGTAGGTTTAACAGAACTTTGGTAAAGATTCGCCAAAAATCGGTTAGCAGACAACATCATAAGTTCTTCTAACACCGCGTATGTCTGTTTTCAGGAAATCAACTGAGTTACGTTCTGTTGCTACGGCAATACAGCTGAGTTACGCGGTTTTGCTGTGGCTTTACTGTGCAACACTGACACACGCGGTGTTTTTCTTGTTTGAATAACGCCTCACCATTGGTTCAAACTCTCGTGTTTGATTCATCAAACGATGCGTCTTGATATTTTTTTCTTTAAATACAGTGACAATTTGTTTTATAGTATTTCTTCGCATTTTTTTACAATTTTATTTCACCAAAACGTGTTACAATACAAATTTAAACAATCGAGTGGAATGCTTCAGAAATTTAAAACCACGCCATCTATTGGCATCAATTTTAAATGATCCGTTCAAATAATCTTTGAAATGTGAATTAAGTGCCCAAATATTCCATAATTTTGTGCTTAGGACGGTTAATTAAACAAGACGATTATTACATTATTATTCCAAAAAAAATGATAATTTTACACACAATTCAATAACAAATTGGTGCATATCGCACCATCAAGTGAGATTTATCTGAACCAAATTTTATCTCTTAGCGCTGGGACCCCTTGGCACTAGTGTGCAAGCGAGAGAACATGTTAAGCACCGCCGTGTTAGATTCTTTGATTTAATGAACCGAGTTGTGTCCGTATTTTACTTAGAGCTATCTATCTTACATCCAAAACTCAATACGAACAGCCAACCAGTATCAAGAAATAATATTCGCGAGCTGGCAGACCAATACCAGATGTATCCTCCGACTGCACAGCATGATTTTCTTCTTGTTTACGTCTTTTTAGTTTGCTTTTTAAGCAGTCGGGTTTTTTAATTTTTTTAATTAACTTTTTAGTATTTTTTTTTTAGAATTAGGTACATTTAAACATATAAGTGTTATATATTTTTGAAATTGCCTCTTAAAATCCTTTATTTTGATACCCACACACGATGGGTTTGGATGAAAAAAAAAATTTTTTTTTCGCCACGAAATGGCGCCCAAAATCCGCCATTTTTTGTTTTTTCCAAATTTAATGTAGCCAGTGACACTCGCAGTATTAAGACGAATCGATTGACGTAAGAATCATCAAAATCGGCCAACGCGTTTGGTCTCTAGAACGCCACATAGGAACAAACATACATACATACATAGACTGATAAACACATTACCCTCCTTCGGCAGTCGGGTAAAAAACTTTCTTTTTTCAAATCATGTACCTGGCACAAAACGCGAAACGTTAAGACGACGTCAGTCGGCGACGACCTTGAAGGAACAAAACGCGCCCTGTTTCAGTTTCACACCTGCGCTGCCCAAAATTCGGTAGTTTTTGTACTTTCCTTATTAAACTATGACTTTAATTTTAAAAAAGCCTTAGATCAAAATTTAGATAATTTAATTATCTTAGGGATGGTGAAAATTTCGTCACAATACACCCAGTGGTTTTGGTGCGATTGCTGTTTTTTTGTCAGTGTTAGACATAACTTTAAACATTATAGTGCGCGACACGTAAGTTGACCCGAAATGTATTATCGTTATTATTGAAATTAAACAATTTAAACCGAAACAAATCCCTTTTCTACGACCTAACCGTTTACAATATACAAATTGCCAACGGCTAGGTCATAAAGAAAAGATTCATTTCGGTTTAAATCGTTTAATTTCATTAAAACGATAATACATTTTGGTTCAACTTACGTGTCGCTCACTATAATTAAACTATTATACGAATAAAATCAAAATTTTCGTAGATAAAATTATTAAGAAAATGGTCTGATGTAACATATTTTTTCCAAAAAATTACGACGAGCCATTTAGAAGTGACATTTTAAAATCAGTTACTGATATCTGCGGCTTAACCGCGAGAAACCGTGAATTGCGGTTAATCGGACGAAGACATTCGGGCAAGTGAGGTGAAGTTGATGCCACCGTATCTTTAATTGTTTTTACTATCAATGTTTTTGTAGCCAACAAGGTCGTTAATCACAATAGACATAGTAAACTTAATATCCTCGCCTATCGGTCGGAGATAAATAAAAACAGATGTTATTAACGTAATATGAGTCCAACAGCAGTACCAGACACTTTTTGGTCATGTCACATGATTATTTTATTAGCAGTAGATTAATTTTCCACTCTGGCAATCATTAAATATTTAGCCCACTTTTACGATTAATATTACCGAAGAACATATTGGTTGACCGTTCATCGATAATGCCACTTGGCAACGGCTTCGAACATTGTAAATTACATGCCGAATTTTCGGGTAACACCTCTCCAAACTTCTTGTAATATCGTGATTGCTCTCTAAGAGATTATTTGGGACTATATGGACCAGTAAACACCTGTGTTCCAATAGTATTACACTTCGATAACCGATACTTCATCTAAGCGTATAATAATGTTCCTCACATGTTATAACATCATCTATACTACCCCGTGGGTCTCATTGCTAAGAAAGAAAATTTGGTTCAAATAAATCTCACTAGATGGCGCGATATGCACCTCGGTATCCACCTATCTGTTATTGAATGTGCGTAAAATTAACATTTTCTGGAATTGAACACAAAAAATGTATGTTCTTGTTTAATCAACTCTCCTAAGTACAAAATTATAGAATATTGGGCTCTTAATTCACATTTCAAAGATTATTAGAGGAATAATTTAAAATTGATGCCAATAGATGGCGCATTTTTAAATTACTGAGGCATTCCACTCGATTGTTAAAGTTTGCATTTTAACACATTTTGGTGCAAATAAAATTGTGAAAACGTGCAAATAAATACTAGAAAATAAACCTTCACTGTATTTAAAGAAAAAGACATTCACGAACCTAGTAAACCCTTTTACTTGCAAGTCGCTGCTAACACCATCTATCTATCACCGTGAAACAGAACCGAATGCGTTCGATGTACAAAAAATTGCCAGAATAAGCAGTCGAAAAACGCTAGTTACGTCGGCACGGTTTCTTTGTATGGGATGAGGTATCTGTATGCTAGTATTATATTATCTGTGTCTATACTAATAAAACAAAGAGGAAAGATTTGTATTTTTACCCGACTGCCAAAGGAGGGTAATGTGTTTATCAGTCTATGTATGTATGTATGTATGTTTGTTCCTATGTGGCGTTCTAGAGACCAAACGCGTTGGCGATTTTGATGATACTTACGTCAATCGATTCGTCTTAATCCTGCGAGTGTCACTGGCTACATTAAAATTGGAAAAAACGAAAATGGCGGATTTTGGGCGCATTATATGGGGATTTTTTTTTTCTTTCTTCCTAAATCTGGTTTTGGTCCGTTAGCTCGCGAATATGTATCCTCCGACTGCACAGCATGATTTTCTTCTTGTTTACGTCTTTTTATTTTGTTTTTTAAGCAGTCGGGTTGATTTTTTTAATTAACTTTTTTTTTTTTGTATGTAACGAATAAACTTAAAAACTACTGAACCGATTTCAAAAAATATTTCACCGTTGGGAAGCTACACTATCCCCGGATGGCATACTTTTTATCCCTGTATTCCCACGGGAACGGGAACTAAGCGGATGAAACCGCGAGGCGTCCGCTGGTACTACATATTATTATTAAGTCTGTTACTTCTGCACGCTTAAACCGCAGCACCGCA
Organism: Anorthoa munda; assembly: GCA_945859665.1. NCBI lineage: Eukaryota > Metazoa > Arthropoda > Insecta > Lepidoptera > Noctuidae > Anorthoa > Anorthoa munda. Next base: position 2,375,101 of record OX243916.1, on the reverse strand, counting down.
CAGTGGTGATGTGAAATTGAGAGTGTAGCAGGGTGAACTGTACACATCTGCCTAACCCTTTAGAGCGTACTGGCGTGATGTTATGTTATGAAATGGTGTTCACAATAAACAGACATGCGATTGCAGCAATCCCGAGAGGTTTGCCGTTATTAATTGAAGAGTTGTTGTATATCTTCGAAGTCCTATATCATTCTGTTCATTGTTTATACCAGTTCATAACATAACTTCACGCCAGTACGCTCTTAAGGGGTACGCAGATCTCTCATTTCACCGGTTATGTTCAAGTTTCATGATATTCGGGTAATCTATTCTGGCGTTATAGGTACCTTAGTAAACAACTTGCCTATTAGGTAGGTACAACTAAAAAGTGAAAAATAAAAATCTTTTTTTGCAAAAAAATACTACCGACTTCGGGGTCTTTGGTAGGTATAATTTGTTTGCGTTATGGACTCCGACTTCCAAAAATAAAGTTATTTTTCACTTTGTAGTTTTTTACTTGGATGTCGGTAGTATTGTTTTGCAAAAGTTTTTTTATTGAAGTCGCTTTTAGCTACGCAGACGAAGTTGCGGGTAAAAGCAAGTATCATCATAATTTCGTTAATATTCTTCCAAAAGTTACGTCCCCTCTAAAGACCGAGTTTACAAGTTAACGTTTGCGGAGTTGAATAAATTAATTACGTCACTTTATAGTTGAGGGAAAAGCAAACTTACAGCATGTACTAAAAGCCCTAATTGATATCCATTAGCGCTGGTATTGTGCCGTTGTGCGGTAATAATTTCTAAAGCAACAGTGAACATTTCATCGATCTGGTATCTCTTGTATTGTAGTGTAACTTTGTAAAAAAATAATCAATTTAGTCCATCAGTTAGATTACCAAAAATATTGGACACATTTCTTTCTTTTGCGACATAAACAACAAATTACGACGATACAGTGCGTTGAAATATCGTGTGACGTCACGGTGTGCTACACTTTATACTGACAAAGTGACGTCACAAGCCCCCACACTGCTGAATTTTGATGCGCTTTATCTATCTAAATTTTACTTATTTGATAAAGCACAAATTACGAGTCTTATTTGATAATCTCACTGCCGGACTAAATAAAATTATAATTTTTCTACCAAGGAAAAATCCCTATTGACAAAGCTGAATATTTACTGGTAATTGGATGTTCCATATCCAATCATACATAACATACATAAACTACACCTTTTTCCCAAGAGCCTTTACTGCGATCCTTAATATTTCTTTTGGTTAATTCACCTAAGTTCATACATACATCATATTCAACAAAGAAATGAAGCTAAACCTTAATATTTCAGGGAAACCCATTCACGTTATCCTTGATTCATATTTTAATTATGAAAGCTCCTGTGAATCGAGAGATGATCACTTAACCCAATTAAAAATCAAGGTAGCGGCTTTTGCCCGTTCACTTGATGTAATTACTGAGAAGCGTTAATTATATCATACCCTCACGCTGTGTTTCGAGGCAGCTGAAACCGAATTTTATCTGTAACCACCCGGACATGCAGATTACTCAGATAAGTGCCACACCTCCAAAATAATCAAAAATTAACACAACCGCTTCAAAACTAACACATATCAAGTTATTCATAAACATTCAAAAGCCCCATTGCATCACCTCAAAGACAACATCGATTGTAAACAAGTTTAGCGGAAAAAAGTGGTTTAAACCTCCAACAATTAGCAAGAGCTCGGCATCTGCGGCGACCTTTACTTGGCCTAGTCCATCCTTTTGTGGAGTTTACAAATTATCTTAGTAATCCGATCTTAAAGAGGGATCACGACTGATATAATTTGATCCGCGGTCCAGGCCGTTGCCCTGCCCCCCCGGCTGAGGCCCTAAGTCTTTGGCGATGCAAGTTAAGAGAATTTGTTTAAGATACGTTTGAACAATTTTAGGAGTTCAAGGGCAGTTGGCCGTGAAGACTTCACTAACGACTCTAATTCAATCGTGGTTAGAGACAAAAGCAAACATTTTGACTTTGAAAATCAAATAAGTAAATGTCGTGCCGAAAATAAGGATGAAATTCCCGGGACCATTTAAATTATTAACTTGAGCGAGTACGCCTGTTTCCACCTACTTCTGGTGTAGCAACACAAAAGTTTATTATACGAAAACCAGTTTCGAGTTTCGCCTCTATTTATCTCGTCCTCCGCGAAAACTGTCACGATGATAAAATTGTTTTGGTACAAACATTATTCTGTGTAGCAATACCAAGGTAGATTGCCATCAACGGTGTTTTCATTCAACTAATGGTGCAGCTCTGCTTTCATTCAACAGGAGAAATCAGAACATCAAGCGATATCGTCGCATCGCAAAGGCATATTAAATTCTGCTCGTAATGATCAATGATATATTGGAAATCTACAATTCATTACATTACTCCCCGGGGGCGTAAACGACTCGAGCATTTGATGACAGATCGTTATATCAAGGAACATGAACTCACCGAAATTATTATGGCATGTAATGGAATCAATGATTCTGGAATATTACACCTATATGCGTTGTTGGGAGCTTGCGAGTATATGGGTCTCCCTCCAGTGAGTTCCTGTAGTGCCAACCCGATTTCAATAAGATCTCGAGACTAATACTCCCAAAGAAGAAAACATTCCCTGATTGCCAAAAAGGCGCAGGTCACAAATAGAACTTTAAAAGGTAGAATCAATAGCACAAAAACGCTTGGCGTCTGCCAAGAAACTCATTAGACTGTCTCGGAGTTCGCATCGAAATTAATCGGAAGCTAAAATAAGAGGGGTGGGAAACAAATCTCTTTCCACATCCCTTCGTAGTCCTTAGCAAAATGGTAGGACGTAGATTCAGTAAAAAAAATCGGCCAAGTGCGAGTCGGAATCGCGCACTAAGGGTTACATCATGGTAAATTGCGGTTTACGATTTATGACGTATTAAAAAAAACTACTTACTAGATCACGTTCAAACATATTTTCGGTGGAAGTTTACATGGTATGTACATCATACATTTTTTTTAGTTTTATCATTCTCTTATTTTAGAAGTTACAGGGGGGGGGCACACATTTTACCACTTTGGAAGTGTCTCTCGCGCAAACTATTCAGTTTAGAAAAAAAATATATTACAAACCTCAATATCAGTTTTGAAGACTTTTCCATAGATACCCCACACGAATGGGTTTGATGGAAAAACATTTTGAGTTTCAGTTCTAAGTATGGGGAACCCCCAAAATTTATTGTTATTTTTTTATTTTTGTGTGTAAATCTTAATGCGGTTCACAGAATACATCTACTTACCAAGTCTCAACAGCATAGTTCTTATAGTTTCGGAAAAAAATGGCTGTGACATACGGACGGACAGACTGACAGACATGACGAATCCATAAGGGTTCCGTTTTTGCCATTTGGCTGCGGAACCCTGAAGGTTGTCTGTAAGATATTGTCCTTTATGTTTTTTACCCGACTGCCGAAGGAGGGTAATGTGTTTATCAGTCTATGTATGTATGTAAGTATGTATGTATGTATGTAAGTATGTATGTATGTATGTATGTATGTAAGTATGTATGTATGTATGTATGTATGTATGTATGTATGTTTGTTCCTATGTGGCGTTCTAGAGACCAAACGCGTGGGCCGATTTTGATGGTTCTTACGTCAATCGATTTGTCTTAACCCCGCGGGTGTCACTGGCGACATGAAAATTGGAAAATAGGAATATGGCGGTTTTTGGGCGCCATATTGTGGGCGCACAAATTTTTTTTTTCTTCCAATCCTATCGTGTGGGGTATCAAAATAAAGGATTTTAAGAGGTGATTTCAAAAATATATCACACTTATATGTTTAAATGTACCTAATTCGAAAAAAAAAATACTGAAAAGTTATAAATAAAAAAAGTTAATTAAAAATATCAAAAAACCCGACTGCTTAAAAAGCGAACTAAAAAGACGTAAACAAGGAGAAAATCATGCTGTGCAGTCGGAGGATACGTCTGGTTTTGGTCAGCCAGCTCGCGAAGATGTATCCTCCGACAGCACAGCATGATTTTCTCCTTGTTTACGTCTTTTTAGTTCGCTTTTCAAGCAGTCGGGTTTTTTGATATTTTTTATTAACTTTTTTTATTTTGTGGTGTACAATAAAGTTTATAATAAATAAATAATAAATAACCCTAAAAAGGAAGAAGCGTTGTCCCCACCATCTAAAGGTCACGGAATGACCCTGCCATTGTTATCCCATCCAGTCACCTCGTTCGTGATGGCACACAATAAACACTTTTGCATTTCAGCAACAGACAACAGGCATAGAAAAAAAGACAATTACACCACTCGCAACGAAGGCCGATTCGGGCGGCGCGGCGTAACAAAATTATTATTTACCGCACTTGACCTGATAATAAACCATTATTTTGTTACGAAATCCGCGGACGAAAACTGTAATCGAATATGTCAAGTACCGTGAATTTACGATTCTTTGTCATGAAATATTACGTGGCTTGTGACGTCAGAGAATTCAGGTCAGGTAAGTGTAGCGTCAGATGACGCGTGGAACTTCTTATCCTTGTTTTGGCTGACGCTCGATTAGTGATTCATTTCATACAGCATATAGCACGCTAGTCGTCGTCAAGTGCGTCGACACCTGTCGATACCTATGCATAATAAGTGTTCGATAACGATAATCTAGAACGTTTCTAATTAATTATGTACCTATGTGTGTTTAATTTCATAACAATTATTTTCCTCAATTAAATATAATAAGAATGCGATAACACGACACTTTTTACTCTACAGAAACCTTGACGTAACTTAATGAGAACTATATTACGAAGTAATACGAAACAAACAATAGCTTTCTTAGCCCCGAAAGGCTACCTCTGTCTGGGAAAGAATAAATAATTAAAATGTAACGGAAGACGCACCTATAAAAATGACAAATGGACGACTACAACAATTTTTATCAAGAACACAAATGTCTTTTTTATGAAAATCATGCGTCCAATAAGTAGGGATGTGTCATGATCAGCTTGGCCAAATGCACCGTAAGTGCAGAGCCAACAAAAGCAATCTAGCTGAAGGAACACTTTGAGATAGGTTTATTCCAAAAGCTGGAACGTGTTTGCGACGTAAATTCCAGTTATTATATTGACGATCCTGAATAAGCTCCCGAATCGGCTAAAGCTTTTAGTTATTCAGTCTGGTGCTCTGGCGACCTAGTCCGGACGTAGACGGATCGATCGTGACACCTCATTTGTCAAAACGTTAAAACAGAACAGGCGGAGAGCTAATCTCAAAGATATGAGACCATTATGGACCGCTTAATGACCTTTCTGGTGGAAGATTACGAGTTTATTTACCGCTAAGAAAATCAATAACTCTCCCTGGACCTTTCGGTTATAATAACGCTTCACCTCTGTGACCTTCGAAAGGTAATAGTTACATGATTCCGGTATTCGTAGTGGTAGAGGTTACAATAATACAAGTCTTCAACAGAATTTTCTAGAAATACCCTCAAATAAGTACGATATGCAAATAGAGACGATGTGATTCGATCAGTTGACCTAATAACTGCCTCGGGTACAGTGTGAGAATGGCTATCTAGACAACAAACTAATTGACCTTTATTGGCATAAAATAGTTCGAAACCGAGATAGTTGAACGAGAAGTACTCTTAGTTAACGAGTTCTCAATAGATTCTGTCAATACTAGAGAAATATGATACAGTTTGTCTCCTTACCCTATGTTAGATTTTCCGTGAGTTCAGTGGCTTTATAGAATTGGCTCACATTTACAAATGCCTTAATTACTCCGCCTAAGTGGCTTAATGTGTTAGGAGTTCAGAGAATTGGGCAGTATGGGTCATTCTTAATTGGTGATCAGCTGTGACTAAGATTTTGGCATACCAAAATGGTTCCTCAACTAATTTGTTAGATGAAACGGATATGCTGTGTGCATTTGTAGGCTCGGTATATTTTAAAAATAAAGTTAATTAAAAAAATCAAAAAACCCGACTGCTTAAAAAGCAAACTAAAAAGACGTAAACAAGAAGAAAATCATGCTGTGCAGTCGGAGGATACATCTGGTTTTGGTCCGCCAGCTCGCGAATAAGTTTTTCTTCTTGTTTACGTCTTTTTAGTTTGCTTTTTAAGCAGTCGGGTTTTTTGATTTTTTTAATTAACTTTTTTTATTTACAACTTTTTAGTTATTTTTTTTTTAATTAGGTACATTTAAACATATAAGTGTTATATATTTTTGAAATCGCCTTTTAAAACCCTTTATTTTGATACCCCACACGATGGGTTTGGAAGAGAAAAATAAAAAAAAATCCCCACATAATGTCGCCCAAAATCCGCCATTTTTGTTTTTTCCAATTTTAATGTAGCCAGTGACACTCGCAGGACTAAGACGAATCGATTGACGTAAGAATCATCAAAATCGGCCAACGCGTTTGGTCTCTGGAACGCCACATTGGAACAAACATATATACATACATACATAGACTGATAAACACATTACCCTCCTTCGGCAGTCGGGTAAAAACCCATGCGGTTCTGTAATCTGTTTTCCCATTATATGTGACCTCAATGCTGCGACCTTTAAAACAGCGAATGACATAGAAAAACAAGCATTATAAAGTTAATATGGAGATTAAAATTACTATTAAGCACATCTGATATTCTGATGCACAGGTTCTCACGATTTACGTTCTAATATCATCGACGAGTTGCATAATAAATAGTAGAGTATACAATCCTGACTTTAGATATTACGTACGAGATAGATATGTAATTCACAGTTGGGTTATGGAATGCTGCCTCGTTAATAAAGTAGTATCAAGCATTACAGCTAAGCACGAGGTTCTGATTTCGCTTTTCGGTTTCGGTGGGTTTTTCCATGTGGAGATTTTCTGTTCCAGCCTGGGTTCTAACAGTTCCTTCACATAGGAGTTAAACACAACTGGCGTAATGTTGGTGTATTATCTATACCTCTTCTTAACCCTTTGGGGACAGGCAGTGTATCCTTCATCGAAGGGGACAGGCATGATTTTATGTGGTTATGGGATCTAGAAATTTAGTCTCTAGTTGGATTCTGAACCATATTTTCAGTGTATTCGTTGGACAATCTTTAAGCGACTCCTGTTCAATATTGTTGTACTTTGGCAGATATTATAATGAGGCATAATTTTGAGAACCGTGCTTATTTACATTAAGAGGGAATGCGGTCGCAGTAAGCCGACTAAATATCTTAAGTAAAAAGTCGTATTTCGAGGTTTGACTCTCGCCTGTTTCCTCTTAAGGGACTACATATCCTTTAGTGCCGTAAAACGGTAACTTAAGAGGATTACCTAATATTGGAAATACTTTTTTTTTTTTTTTACTATGGATATTTAGACGTGATAGATTTTTACGGCAACAGGTATCGGTCAATCGCGTCAAAACGCCTAATTATCTTACTCTTACTTAATATTATGTAAAAGCTTCGATGGATGTGAGTGTGGATGTACGTTTGTTACTCAATCACGCCAGAAGATTAGATTAGATTATAGTCTGGAATAGCACATAGGTTGTATCCCGATATAGTGTTCCCTTGGGATGATAGAACACTTTCCACGCCGTTAGTAACATCATCATCTGCCTAGCCTTTTTCCCAATTATTGTTGGGGTCGGCTTCCAGTCTTACCGGATTCAGCTGAGTATCAGTGTTTTTACATGGAGCGACTGCCTGATCTTCAAATGACAGCCGGGACCAACGGCTTAACGTGCTTTCCGAGGCACGGAAGAAACTAGGTATGTTGTGAAATGGTCACCCATCCACAGACCAGCCTCGTCAAGCGTTGCTTAACCTTGAAGATCGACCCGTGCGGCTGTTATTATTTAGCCACGAGCTCCTTCGTTCCTCCTTCCTCCGCTCCGCCGTTGGTAACATAATATATTATAAAAAAAATACATTATACACCTATATTTAAGTGAAGCACACCTTAGTAAAGCTTCTAAAAACCGTAAAACAACAGGCTTAACGGTGAATCCCTAGAGAAAGAAATCCATTAGGAAAACATTGGCGTTAAAAAAGAAAAGGCAGGTTAGTTATTGGAGTTTTATAAGCTTTATATCTTATCTAATCCTGTTTGTTGGCGATCGAAACTAGTAGCATTATTTTTCTGTAGTTTTTAGGGTTCCGTACCCAAAGAGTAAAAACGGGACCCTATTACTAAGAATCCAGGATCCGTCTGTCTGTCTGTCCGTCTGTCACCAGGCTGTATCTCATGAACCGTGATGGCTAGAAAGTTGAAATTTTCACAGATGATGTATTTCTGTTGCCGCTATAACAACAAATACTAAAAACAGAATAAAATAAATATTTAAGTGGGGCTCCCATACAACAAACGCGATTTATATGCCATTTTTTGCGATAATGGTACGGAACCCTTCGAGCGCGAGTCCGACTCGCACTTGGCCGGTTTTTTTATTATCTTCTGACCGTACCTTTGCGGTGAAATTAAATTTTTGCGATCGTCATGTATCGTAATAAGATCTACGTATGGTAGATTGATATCACAATGCATTTAGGCAGCTATAATCACATTACTTGCGATTTAAAAAAAAGTTTTATTTTTATATCTAGTTTTTTACAAGCTTTTAATTAACTTGCAATGTATGTATGTAAGTGTGTTCGGGTCAAATCTTGCAACTGAATTTTAAAGCAGTTATCCTACACCGATAAAGATGAAATTTTTCAAACACGTTTAGGTTGGATGACAATGCATGGTTAGATAAGTGACGTCATTCTAAACCCAATATGGCGGACGGCCCAAATTGGTGGACTATTTATTTTTTGTGCACTGCCATGATATGGGTATCAAATGAAAGGGTTTGCTGAGAAGAATACTAAAAAAGAATGATTAAAAAATAAATATGAATAAAATATTTATCTGTATTTTTGTGGTTTAGAGATAATTATTTTGCGGATGCGTCTATCGTAATTAAAACATCGTCTGGTGGATAAATATCGAAAGGTATTCAAAAACAATAACAACAACAAATACTGTCCAATTCCGAAGCTTCCAGAGTACAACACGACGACAATTTGATATGATAGCTGGACAGGAAACGGGCCTGTCCTGTTTATCATATTTCACTCCAATCACTCCAATTATCGTCCCGAACAGATAGACTACAGTGTAGCTGCATCCAATTGTGATGTAAAGACGTATTAGTAATACAAATAATAAGTATATTTTTCATTTAATGCCTTATTTTGTAAACAAATTGGTACTAGGAATCGCGAGATTTCACTATCTTGAGATGAACTTATGAACGTCTTTAGAAGAAACAGGCACACATGACTTGACACATATTCGGTATTGGCAAACAGAATATCACGCCGGTATTCGCTTAAGGGCTCGGCAGAGGTGTACCCTATGTACATCTACATTTCGGTAGTTACAGTACAGTAGTCTCATTATCACGACAGAAATGGAAATAAATGGATCCCATTTGGGTCTACCGCATTTTTTCTATTTCTTTCGGTGCCCACTCCTGCTGTCCCATTCCTGGACAAAGGGAGACATGAAATTGGAACAGCTCAGTCTTATCAAAACTTTGTTTTTGTTCAAAAATTCGGTATCTACCTACCTCTTATGTCACTTCACCATGTTTACTGGCCAACAAGTAAAATTACCTATTTAAAAAACCCCCACACATTTTTATAACACTGTCGATAAAGTCACCTTTCAATAAAAAAACGGAATCAAAATCGGTTCATCGGTTGATGCCACAGACAGATACACAAACACAGGTACACACGTCAAACTTATAACACCCATCTTTTTCCGTTGGGGGTTAAAAAGACAAATGTAAAAAAACACTTTACGATAGAAAACCGTCACTTTACAAAACTATATCGATATAAAATTGGCTCGCTGATCTTTAGACAGCCTGGATTAGGGCTGTTGGGTTGTGCAATAAAGAATTTGTTGCTGTAACAAATCCCTATTGCGTCATAGGATTGAAAATGATCGAATATTGTTCCCTAAAAGGGAAAAGCGGCGAATTTTGAGTGGATAGCTAAGCCCAGTAGGTTGTGCTTGGCATTTCGAGCATGGAATGATTGTGGAAAATATGGCAAATTCTGAAAGTCCAAACGGTGTATCTTCTATGGCAATTTCAAAGTTTCGAAAACATAGTCAACACGACGTTAGAGAAAGGCTACCCGACATTAGTACTCGTAGCAAGCAGAGAAAAGAAGAGGTGCAGAGCTGGAAACATTATGGAATCTCAGAAACAGATATGGGTGAATTTCAACTAATGCCATTAGCTAAATACAGCATGTCTGCTCTTTGCTTGTCTCTGGCTCGGTGTAAAAGCATCCTTACCGAACGTAAGGAATAGGAAAGTCAACTTATCAGAACGGAGGCTGTCTGACTTGTCATAACTCCACCAGTCAATTACAACAACTCTCACATAAAACATTGTCTACTCTTATTCAGTACACACAATGTAACAAAAGTAGGTGCTACAAATCTCCCATTGTCAAAGAAACAATAATTGATGCAGTGATCCACATAACTATGTCTAAAGTAGAAATAATATTGTGATCCTTTCACTGACCCGCTTATGTGTATTACTGCAACAGGTCTTCGTAATGTTATGTTGATATCCTGTTTTAATATATAGGTTGAATGGACATTTTCCTTAAAGTATTAGGCGGGGTGAAGTTCACTTGTTCCGCTTTACCTCACGAGGGATATGTAGGTACCTAGTTATGTTCGGGAAATAATGGTGTACCTATAATTATAAAATTATTGTGAATTCTAACTGTATTACGTGGTAGTATTGATTCATTCTATAACTACATAATTGAGTTAATAGGCAATTTGTGGACTACCACTCTGGGTTATCTTAGTAAATCCGAGTAAGTAGGTAGCTAACACTTAGCCATTATGTATGATATATTTTAATTCAACCTTGTGTTAGTTCTAGACGAGTGTACCTCACCAACCACATCATCGCTTACCATCAGATGAGATAGTGGTCAAGCGTGAGCCTATCTATAATATGCAAAATAAACTGGCCAAGTAAGAGTTGGACTCGTGCACAAAGGGTTCCATACCATTATCACAAAAAACCGCAAAGAAATCATGGTTGTTGTATGGGAGCCCCACCTAAATATTTATTTTATTCTGTTTTTAGTATTTGTTGTTATAGCGGTAACAGAAATACATCATCTGTGAAAATTTCAATTGTCTAGCTAACACGGTTTGTGAGATACAGCCTGGTGACAGACAGACAGACTGACAGTGGAGTCTTAGTAATAGGGTCCCGTTTTTACCCTTTGGGTTCGGAAACCTAAAGTACAAATGACTTTTGAACTATCCCAATTGGAAGTATCAGTTCTTACCTAAATGTTATTAATTTAATTTAGTTAGAAACAACTGATTTTAATTGGGTTCCAATTGGAATTGTCAGCTTTACAATCACATTGCACAATCATTTAATTCCTTCAAGTGTCTTTCTGAAGTAGTTCTGAAAAGATAATAATCTAGGCAACAATGCAAGGATTATTATATTCTAGTTTATAATTTGTTTTAAAGGGATTTTCAATATAGACGGTTGGCAAGAGAGAATAGAAGACGACTCATGAAACTTGAAGCAAAAAGATAATGAAGGGACTTTCTCTGTACATAATTTAACTGAAGAACGCACAATTTTAATTACTAGTATGTTACAATGATATTCCTAAATTACTGCAAAATATTAGCTATACATAGAAAAAACAATGCTACTAAAAAAGTGACGATGACAGCTACTAAAAAAGGTGATTACACTTCAAGCATTCCATAAATTAAAAGTTCAACAACACATTTCCTTTTTATATTAAAGTTGTTGACATGCAAACAATGCATAAATAAAACAAGGCATTAATAGATGTGCTGCAGTCATTTGTCTCATTAATCAGAGTATGGTGTGTTAGACATTTAACCAGACGCTGGATAGATGAGTCATGCATCACTGACAATAAAATGCAAATATCAGAATACTTTAATAAAACTTATTCTATGACCAATATATGTCATGTATGAGATAATAATTTGATAGTTTTGTGGCCAATAGTTGGACAATACATTGTTGGTTATTTGAATGTCATGACTTCATGAGGGACATTTCTGAATACTTTTTTTTCTAGTTAGATTCTGGTTGGTTAAGGACATATGAGTTTATTCATGTTTTCCAAGTACTGTTGTAGTTTAGGTCTTAGAAAATTCCATAAGCATTGTTGGTTATTTGAATGTCATGACTTCATGAGGGACGTTTCTGATAACTTTAATTTCTAGTTAGAATCTGGTTGGTTAAGGACATATGAGTTTATTCATGTTTTCTAAGTACTGGTGTAGTTTAGGTCTTAGAAAATTCCATAAGCAGATATGTGGCAAATAAATGAGTTTCTTCTTTACTTGACAGAGGAGTTGTATTAATTAATTATTATAATGAGTTAAGACTATAAAGTACTGATAAGATTGTTCATCAGTCTTCTCTACAAAAGAACAAGAATTCTGCTGACTGGAATAAAAAGAAAAAGGAAGTTTTAAAAGATTAGATAGCATTATACAACAGGTGTACATCCTTTGGTACATGTAGTTGATACTGACTAAGGTTTTTTACTGATAAAATAATCAGTCAAAATGTTAATTTAGTTAATTTCAGTCATGAAACTGAAAATGGGAATATTATACAAACAATTTTAGAAGGCAACAACATAAATGAGAACATAATATGGGGAAGACCTTTGCCTAGCAGTTAGGTTAGTAAAATGTTATTTTACTTAGGAATGCCTTTTAATTATGCCTGTGATGTGGCAGAGTTAGTTGTTTAGCAAAAAAATAACCATGTTTCTAACATGGTTCTTATAAGACTAAGAAAGCAATGTTTCTGGAGTTTTGGATGTGTTGAAACTTAATGAGCCGAAAGACGACCCTCTGATTGTTTTTTTGGGTTCTACTACATCGAAAGAAGGAAAATGCGATTGTACGTTATGCCCCAGAGGGGTTACAAAATGCAGTATAAAGTAACAGATTTCCACTAGTTGGGTTCTTACATAAAATCAATAAGCAGGTAGACAGATTTTTTATTCGTTAACCAACACGTTATATCCAATGTAACATGACATAACTTAGGTAATGTATGTCAAGCTACACAATCGTGAGAAGCAACATTATGTAAAAATATTTCGACATTTTAAATGCGAATTCAATTGCTATTATCTTATTATTGTTTTATTGAAATAAAATACGCGTTCTATGAACTTGAATGCGGTCGTCACGGATTACATTCAATATCATTGAAATGTTATCGACCATTGCCAGAGTCGCTTTGGCGACGACATCGTGGATTATTGACGGAAAAAAAAGTTGTGTGCATCGAGAATTACGCTCCAACGGATACATTTTGTCGTAAAAGTAGGTACTTACAATCTAAATGTTTCTTTTTGGGTGCTATCATTTCTTCGGTGGTAGCTTTGCAAACGGATTTAGCTAAACCCTGCCCGGCGATGCTGTGGCGGGCGGCCAACAGCCTATCGTTTATAGTCTGACCCGCCATCCTCACGTTCAGTCCTGACATAAACTATTTACACGATGTAACGACACTTATTTTCGCGTTTTTCCAACAAATTCACAAAATTACGACGATGACGGGTAAAAATATGTCACCGCCCCCCCGACTGGCACAATACTAAATTCAAGATGGCGGACGAGACTTGCCACAGAGCTGACAGAGCTGTAATCTGTATAAAGTAAGGTTGCTATAAACAAAAAACATTTCTAGATTTAAAAGATGCAGGAAGATTATTCCGTATTTTTACGCGCACTAATGGATATAGTTCTCGCCAAACATCTTGGCCGCCCTGAAGTTGGCTACAATGGCTGCGCAGTAGTAAATCTCATACAAAAACGTCGTCCCGTTTCGTGCCTCGCGCATCCGGTAATCCAACTTCAGGGCGGCCCAGAAGTTTGGCGAGGACTATACATACATACATAAACTCACGACTTTTTCCAATGTGGGTAGGCAGAAACTACAGAACGCCACCTGCTACGATTCTTACATACTTATTTTTCTTTACTTACGTTCATATATCTAGTCATACACGCACAATGAATGCGCATTGATAATAAAACAGTTACACGACATGCCGGGTGCATCGGAAAACCTGCAAACACGTTTTCAAAGGAAGTTTTATTTCTATTAAATGTGCCTACCTACGGTCACGGAGTCCCAGCGCTAAGAAAGAAAATTTGGTTCAAATAAATATCACTAGATGGTGCGATATGCACCGATTTCTTATTGAATTGTGTGTAAAATTATCATTTTCTGGCATTGAACAAAAAATTGTATGTTCTTGTTCAAACAACTTTATAATGTTAATACTAACATTGGGCTCTTATTTCAAAATTCATTTAAAATTGTTGCCAATAGATGGCGGGGTTTTAAATTTCTGAGGCATGCCACTCGATTTTTAGATTTTTTAAATTTTTATTGTAACATTTTGGTGCAATTAAACTGTAAAAACTGTTTTTTGCAAGTCGCTGCTAACACCATCTATCTATCGCCGTGGAACGTAACCGAACGCGATCGATGTACAAAAATAATAATTTTAATCAGACGAAAAACGCTAGTAACGTCGCGTCGGCACGATTTCTTTGTATGGGATGAGGCATCTTTATGTTAGTATTATTATATCTATGCTACGGTGCTGTATGTGGAAATGAAATTCTTCATGAAGATTTAAAGTAGAAGTTCAAAGGTTTAAAGATATCGTGCTTCCCAGGAACATGGTTGTGGAAGTCAAATAAGAAGTCACTCCTTGGGTGTAAAATACAAGCATTTGAAGTAGTAATAAAAAAGTTAATTAAAAAAATCAAAAAACCCGACTGCTTGAAAAGCAAACTAAAAAGACGTAAACAAGACGAAAACCATGCTGTGCAGTCGGAGGATACTTATTCGCGAGCTGGCGGACCAAAACCAGATGTATCCTCCGACTGCACAGCATGATTTTCTTCTTGTTTACGTCTTTTTAGTCTGCTTTTCAAGCAGTCGGGTTTTTTAATTTTTTTAATTATCTTTTTTTATTTACAACTTTTTAGTTATTTTTTTTTAGAATTAGGTACATTTAAATATATAAGTGTTATATATTTTTGAAATTGCCTTTTAAAACCCTTTATTTTGATACCCCACACGATGGGCTTGGAAGGAAAAAAAAAATTTTTCCCCACAAAATGGCGCCCAAAAGCCGCCATTTTTGTTTTTTCCAATTTTAATGTAGCCAGTGACACTCGCAGGATTAAGACGAATCGATTGACGTAAGAATCATCAAAATCGGCCGACGCGTTTGGTCTCTAGAACGCCACATAGGAACAAACATACATACATACATACATAGACTGATAAACACATTACCCTCCTTCGGCAGTCGGGTAAAAAGTACCTAGGCTGCGTCCCAGTTAACAGAAAACGAACTACAATATACATATAAGGGAAAAGGCTAGGCAGATGACTCATTCTCGGTAAGAAAAATATTACCTTTTGATTGCTATCCAGTAAAATAGTAATTATATACGAACTCTTCGCGCATCCGGACTGTTACAAGTTTAAAAAGAAACGTCATTGAAAAAAAAGAAGTGACTAACTTAAGTGATGTGTTTTGAGCAAACGTCACGCTGCATTTTAATTTTCTGAAAATAAATAATATGGAAAATGCCACCTGCTGGTAATGCTGTAGCAGGAAAGAAAATCTTTTTACAGCGATGTGCCCAATGCCACACTATTGAATCTGGAGGCAGAAACAAAGTTGGTCCCAACCTATACGGTATATATGGTCGGAAAGCTGGCCAAGTGCCCGGCTATTCGTATTCAGATGCCAATAAAAACAAAGGTGTCTACTGGAATGAAGAAACGCTCTACGAATATCTGGAGAATCCGAAGAAATACATACCTGGCACAAAGATGGTATTCGCTGGTATCAAAAAAACAGGAGAACGTTCGGACATCGTCGCATATTTAAAAGAAGCTTCAAAGTAACTATATTATAGGAAAGTATTTAAATGTAGAATTTATTGTATTAGATACCTATGCATTCAAATGTTTTTAAATAAATAAAATACAAATACTTCTTGTTCTTATTTATAGTATCAACAAAAGCATCGTCCTTCAATAACGTCATCCTTGGCAAATATTACCTATAGTTACTATACTGGCTCAGATTACAGATTTCTCTAATCTGAGGATGTAGATATCAATACTATTACCTACCTCATGGAATTTTGGATAGTTTCATAAAAGTAAGTACCTAATGTGCTAACACAAAGCATCAAGCAAAAAATAGCTCTGGATTATTATTAATAAGAAAATTCAATATGACCCCGAACATATTACAGGCATTTTTGTGGTATGAGGTTTGTTTAAGCATAGTCAAAGGTCATTAAAAATTGACGTGGCCTGCAACGACGCAAAGTCGAACGTTCTATTCTATTTTTGTCTATGTCATTGATGCCATTGCGATTGCTAATTGTCGAAGTTGAACTTTGATTTATATTGTAATTGTTACAACTTTGTACACGTTCGTGGCATGGTTAGCATGCCAAAATGTCAAAAAGCCATAATTACTTTTAACTACTCTTTGGTCTGGATATTGGCCTTGTTTTTTATTTTTATTGTACACAAGAGTGAAACAAAATTGAAACTCGAAAATATATTATTTTATGACTTTTAGAACATTAGGGTCAAACAATGGTCAAAGGTCATTAAAAATTGACGTGACCTGCAACTATGAGACATTGCCACCTTCCTTGGCATGACAAAATGTCATAAAACCATAAAAACACGTTTTGTTTACTTGCTCTATGGTCCTATTTTGACTGGATGACATTTTATACAGCCAGCCAGCCATGTTGTTCTAGATCTTGTAATTTTCGCTAAAATACTACGTGTTTTCCTTAATAATAAAACAGTGTATGAAAATCATCAACTGGGCTATAAGGAAATCTTAAAAGTGTAATTGAGGGTCTTTAACCTTCGGACGTCGCTACGTAAGAGTCGATAAAGAGAAAAACTTGAACCCGAAGAATCAAAATGGCCAAGAAAAAAGTGAAATCTAAGGCAAAACAACCTGTTAAATCTTCTATACCCGACTCAATAAGTTCAGAAGTAATAGCCGAAGCCTGCAGTTCTGTGACTCCGCCAGTTTTCATGAAAGTTTGCCGATTGTGTGAAAGTAAAGATGGACCGTTTCTTAACATTTTCGATGCTGATAAAGTGACTGCGAGGAAGATCGACGAATTGATGCCTTTTGGGGTAAGATATACTTGTGTAACGTCAGTTACTTCGCAGATAGATGATTATAACCTTATCCTGTTGTGCAACCTTGGACTATCTTTATGGACTGTTTATATGAATGGGTTCTGTTTCAATCAGTTGTGTTGGGTTATCTTAGGATCGGGTTCTATAACTTGATTTATAACCTTAAAATGTTGATCTGAGGTAAGTGCCTATTTGATTTGTTACTAGACCACTATTCACTGAAAAAAACAATCTCGAAAATGCTAACATACTTCAGGTGCTGGCCGGTAATTTATGACTGGCATTAACAGGCCACAGACATTTGAGAAGCTGTAGACCAGGGATGGCAAATCTTTATTGGTAGGTAAACGTGACATTTTTATAAAATTTACATAAAATTTGGCCATGCTGTGCTGTCAAAGAATGGGACTAAATAGATATTTAACACATTACACAGAAAATAAAACTATATGCCAAAATACTCATTTTAGCAACCCAATATACATAGGTTTAAATAGTAGGTATATAAGTTACTGTGATTTCTGCTGTTGCAAATTATATCTTATAATAGGCTCAAGTAAAGAGTTGTTAATATATTCATCATCATCATATCAGCCGAAAGATTTCCACTGCTGGACATAGGCGTCCCCCAAGCATCGCCACATTGATCAAATAATTTGAACATGAGTCTCCACTGTCAAGCTTGCCACTTACCATCCCTGCTGTAGAGATTCATTTGCCCATATCGCTAACTCTGTGAGGTGCATATGAGAAGCCATAGAGAATCATTGTATTTGTTACATGCCAGTGGTGTGGCAGCTCCTTCATGCTGCAATGTTCAATGTTGCTTGTATACTCGTATTGTACTGAAATGATTTCATGGTATAGGTACTTGCACAATATTCAAGAAAACTTGGTGCAAAACATACTAGAACAATGTTTATTTGGTAGCAGTGTTAAACAAAATAATTTTATCAAAGATATCTGTTTAACCTAACACAAAGTACCAAGATGCCTTTGCGGCCTCTACTAGATTTGACATTGATGTTAAAACTTTCCACATATAACAGGCGTTCAGTGATTGGCATAATTTAGACAAAAATTCTTACTGTGGTTATGACTGCTGAAACTTGATGTGCTTAGCATTTCTTGTAAAACTATTGTGTCAGCCCTAAGCAGCATGAGATAAGGGTAGGAATATGTGGGTGTGTTGATGTTTATTCCACAGTAATTTTTGGAATATTATAATTTTATGTTTTTTTTTTAGTTAGTATCAAATTAATGCAAAGATATTTTATTCAAGTAATTAGTTATCCCATATTTTTTTTAAATGCCTGATGAGCCCATTCTTCAAGTAATATTTCAGAATATTCATCAATAAAGGTTTGTTAAAAATACAATTAAGTTTTTGCCTTCTATGAAAATTAAATATCAGAGAAATTCTTTAGTAAAATTTCAATGGTAAAATCATATTCATTTAAACCATAGAATAAAAAAAAAACTAATTTGTAACAATATTAACCACTGACAATATCTGCAAACTTCAACTGAATGAATCATTTGGGCAGCATCAATTTATAACATTGTTAGTGTATTTATAATGGGTAGGTATATAAAAAACAGTTAGTTATGGATTTTTTTCAAGGTTGTCTCCTAATAAGTCAATACATCCATCATGTTGCTAAACACTGACCCACAAAAATTCTTTAATTTGGTATTTTGCCTAAAAGAAAGTGGTGATTATGAATGGATGACCATGCCTAGAACAGTTTTTACTAAAGCAAAAAGGTCTGGCACTTCACCAGATGTCAATTGCCTTCATATTTATATTCCTGGCAGCTTAAAAAAAATCTCGATTAGTTTTCAGGCATCGGCATCGGTGCAGAGGTTAATAAGCTCAAATATGTCGCACCCAGCCTCAGATAGGCTAGATTTCTTTTGCCAATCCATACAGAAATATGAGTAAAATTTGTCGTTTTTACACGAGTCGACAATTTAATCAATCTGTGGAACTCGCTTCGCTTCGCCTTGGAGAGCTTGAACACACAGTCTAAAGATCTCACATTTGGGCAATGCCTTTGAAGTTGAGCGATGCGCGATCCAGGGAAGAGCTGCTGGTGACCCTAGATGGGGATCCGTGTGGGCGCCCACAGTCCGAAGGCAACTTCGACCCTGGGCAACTTTAGCTAACGGAGAGGCTAGAGTTACAGAATAAATATACAAACGCGGTAGCTACCATACTGGTAGCTACCTACAAACGCTCGAAACGGCACACTCACTCAAACATGCGCATCGACGAGACCCCTAAGCGCACCGCAGAAGTGTCCGAGTGGTCTCGTCGGTGCGTACATCCATACTATTTGTATATTTTTACTGTGCTAGAGTCCAGCTGCTGGAAGATGTAGTCTCAGCTCTCTTCCCTTTGAGAGCAGAGCATGATTCACCGCTGATGGTTCCGCCCACCGGTGCAGAATCTGAAGAAGAGGAGAACGCAAGCGACCCTGAGGTGACACACTCAAAAAGTTCGGATGAGTTCGGATGTAGTGCGTCAGCTTCCCTACAAACTTACAAACTGTAGTGCGGCTATTTCGGAACCTAAATTTCTCGGCTTCGGAATTGATGCAATGCGTAACCACTCTCTCTTTCAGTGGAAAACAGACCGACTGGTCTTGGTAAAGAACGGGGCGCCTTGCGGAATCACTGTCCGCTTATATCGACTCATATTGCTGCTGGGAGAAGTAGGTAAGCGAGCGTATAATCGCAGATAGCCTCGTCAACCACTTGTGCAGCAGTGACAGACCGAACCTATATTTCAGCCATTCTCGTTTACTAACAAACGGAAACAGCAGATTTTTTAAAGTAACCACCATGAAATTGTTATGTTCTTTCAACATTACAATGATTTTGCCTATATATCCCATCCCATCAGATTGTCAATATATTCATTATTTTTTTGTTGGACCTCTCGCAATTCTATCAGAGTTATTGGCTACTGCTTAACCAGGCAATCCTATGGAGACTAAACTTGAGCCTCCAGCCAGGCACAAAAAGCTAAACCTAAGCGAACACGCTGAGGGCTACCCCCTGTGGGCTCGAACCTAGGCGAACGACGCCTTCTTCTCCGAGCGGGACCGGCCCTCTCGGATCCCGCTCGGCAGCCACCTTCTGAACCATCACGGTCTTACAGAAGGAGGCCATTTCTCTCCAGTTTTCTGTCTCTGCCAGCATGGCCCACACAACCACTGGCAGAGACAGGTCTCACCCGATCCTGGCGACCAAGACCTGCCGCTCAGCGGCCTACGCAGGGCACTCCTCGAGCTTGTGCTGTGTAGAGTCAAGGTCGCCTCCGCAGTGATGGCAATTTGCCGTGGTCTCTCGCCCAATCCTGTTCAGGTATACACCGAAGCAACCGTGCCCGGTCAGTATCTGAGAGAGCCTGTAGGAGATGCTCTCCCCTCTTTACAGCCAGGCTTCGAAGTGCGGCAGGACGCCTTTGATAACGCGCTTGCGCGAGAATTGCGCCTGCTGTAGCTACTCGCGCCACCGCTCGAGCGCGTGTCGCCGTTCCTGCCGCCTCAGCCTAATCGTAGCGATACCTGGCACGCTATTACCACTTTGACGGATGGCGTGAATCCGGTCATATACCCTCGCGTCCATGTCCGCCAGGATGTCCAGAGATGGAAAGTGTGCCAGGAGTGTTGCTGCCTCAAAAGATACCGTTCGGTATCCTCATGTGATTCGAATGGCCATTTTCCGCTGAAGGCTATTGATTTTAGTCCTGCAGCGTCGGACACCTAACAGTCTGTTTGACCAAACAGGTGCCCCTTAAAGGACCATCGATCGCACGACACACGCGTAGACGCGGCGAACTTCTTTCCGAGATCCCCGAAATTGGGCAGCAGTCTGCAAAAGCACCCGCTGCCCTTCCAACCCGGGGGACCAGGCTCTCGAAATGCTCTTCCAAGCCTCACCGACTGGACGTTCGTTAGGCCAAGATACTTTATGTATTGACCCACCTGGGCTTGCGCATCTCCAACTGTCACTGACCAGTTGGGCGGCTCTCTGCTTTTCGGCAGTCTATGGAACCATCATAAACTGAGGCGCTATCTCTAAACTCAGCTCGTGGATCGACGCCACGACTTTTGTCACCCCGAGCTCGGCAAGCTGGATAGTCTCGTCGGAGGTGTCCCCGCCCGCCAAAACCAGGGTATCCCCTAACGAATTTCAGACTTGACATGGATGGCAAACAATTGGTCGTTTTTTGGCAACACTCGAAATTTAGAAGAGCTTTAACCATACATGATAAAAATGATGCTCAATTACTATGAATATTATTATTACTATTCATAGTAATTGAGCATCATTTTAATTTAGTTGTAAATTATTGAATAGGGTATAACGTTCCACTTCCTGCTGCGTGTTGCTTATCAGTAACTTGGCCGAATATATTAAACTCTCCCTCTAATCATCAACAAATGTTTTAAAGTATAAAACGAATTCGATAATAGAATGTTGGGTTTGATGAACATCGATTTAACTGAATTAGTACAGATGAAAAATTGTTTGAGAACATAAAATATCCCAGGTCGTAGAGAAGACTAGAATAGAGCAAACCTAAAAATAAAAATCAACACTGCTGTCAGCTGATTGAGTTGTCACAAGCTGTCAGTGTTTTGTTAGTAAACATTATACCTTGATCTTGGCCAGAATAAAGCCGACAAACAAGGTTTCAGCATGGGCGCTCCACCATTGACGCCATAATGAGTGGGTGACAGTCCTGGCAGAGGAAACAGTGTTTCGGGGCGAGTTGGTACTGGCGGTGTCTTTAGACATTTCCAATACGTTCAACACCTTAGCCTGGAATTGCATTAAGGAATCATTATGCTACCATCGGGTACCTCTGCCACACTGTTGGGGCCTGTCAGGCGGGAATGTCTGTCCCCTATGCGGGACTTGATGGCAGAGGCTGGCGCAAGATTTCGTGTGGTGTTCCAGAGGGGTCGATTCTGAGTCCAGTCCTGTGTAACATTCGTTACTGGGGGCGAGCTCTTACGGGGGAACAACTTAACGTGTTATGCGGACGAAATGTCACGGCTCAAAGGGGTTCCCAGGTAGGTAGCGTTGCTAGCTACAACTGTGATCTCAAAGCCGGCAGGCTGAGCCGCATACGCCGCTTGGGGCTAGAAGCGGCCCTCAACAAGTCCGAGGCAATCGCTTTCGACATCGTGGTCGGGAGAATTAGAATCGTTGTCGATCAATCATGAAGTACCTAGGTTTGGTGCTCGACAGCCGATGGGACTTTGGCCCTCACTTCCAGCGGCTGGTGCCCAAGGTGATAAGCGCAGCGGGTGCGTTGTCAACGCTGCTTCCCAATTTAGGGGGCTTGAGCACAGCCTGTAGGCGACTAAACGTAGGGTTCGAAGACGTGCGATCGGTGGCCCTGTACGGAGTCCCGATGCGAAAAGCTGACCCGACAGCCCGCATCATCGCAATACTGCGTAAACCGCAGAGAACGATGGCCGCCAGAGCCATCAGAGGATATCACACGATTGCTTTGATATCGTGAGGCTGGATCGGTCTGGCAGGGGGGCGGCGCCCTGAAGGTGAAAACACTCGCGACACTACACCGGTGGTGCGAAGATGAAAATACTCGATGCGCCAGACTGATGCAGCAGCGACAGGTCACACTGAGCTCCGTCAGGTCTTCGAGCGGAATGGCTGGATCGGTTTGTGCTTCGTTACAATAGGGGCGATCCGGTCGGTGCTTGACCGCTGGCTCGAGAGGACGTACGGCTCCCTGACGTTTCGGGTGTCTGGTGCTCCCGGGCCACGGCTGCTTTGGAAAGTACCTGTGTCGAATAAACAGGGAGCTGGAAGCTCAGTGCCATCTGCGTCCATTGTCCGGATGATATGGCGTGGCATACGTTGGCCGTGTGTGCTGCATGGGAGGAGCCGCGCTGTGCCTTCTTTCTGAAATGCGAAGCGACGTTTCGCTATCGCTACCGAAAGTTCAATGGTCACAGTGATAATATCATCTCGCAAAAGAAGGCAGCGGAAAGGGAAAAAGAGAGTCACCAGTGTTATTCAGTCAAAAGAAAAAAAAAACTGATGCCAAGCCAACGTGCGACGTTACGCGGTGCTTCGCAAATATACTAGTACTATACAAAATCACTGCATATTATAAAATAAATAGAAATAGTGAGAAACGACGAAGGTTTTTGTGTATAATTTACACAAAAACCACTTTGTCACTGGCGAAGCCGGGGCGGGTCGCAAGTTAAGAATAAAATAATTTTGATTTTTATTTTTATTTATTATGACACTTCCAATAATTTAATAACACTTGTTATTTAAAGGTTTAATTGACATTTATTGAACAACAACAATAATTATTATTTATTATTATCTAATTTTAAGAAAAATCTCAAAAATATTGTTGTTCACGTGAAAGTCGCGGGCAAAAGCTAGTTATGCCCTGTACCGGCAAGCGACCAATTATGTCGAATGTTTAATTGTTTTCTATTGTGTCTGTAATTACGCCGGACGAGTGCTAGCATGCGCTGTCATCGGTCCAGGTAGCGTACTTTATGGTCAAAATAACTGTGCGTTTGGAGCTGTCAATGTCACTCTGACGTTCGACTCTCGCTATTGGCTTACGAGGCGAACGCAGGGCGCCGCGCGGGTATGTGGGTGAGGGGTCGTTTGACGTACGATGCTCACATTTATTTTGACCGTGTAGTACTCGACGGTGGCGCACCAGGGCCCGCCGTTGCTCTGCACATGTACATTCGTTGCGGAGCTGTATGATTTTTAAACTGTGAAAAGCCTGTAGGCTGCAAGAGAGCGAGCTCGATAATTTTAGCAGCCTGCACCGTATAGATTATATTTTCTTTAAACATTAAAAAAGTGTTATGGTAAAGGTTCTCTAGGTGACATTAATATCAATTTTACAGTGCAAACACTGTTTGGGGTCATTTATAACCGCTGGCACAAAAAAAAAAAATACACTACGGCCCGGTTTCTTGACGCTAAATTATCGCAAAATTAATGTGACAAATTGTCTGCTGTGATTGGTTGGATGAATTATTAACAGCCAATCACAACAGATAACCGGCGATTATTCGTCGATTACGTTAACAGCCCGATAATCGAGTTTTGAGAAACCGGTGGTAAGGTTGACATAAACATGACAGTTTATTGCAAAATAATGTTACCATCCTAAAGCAACTGATAGAGTTGGTAGTAAACGAACACTCAAAAAAAATAAAAATTGTAAAAAGTTAATTTGTAGAATTTCTAAATCTTATGTGTTTGTTCTATTGGAATATTGCTAACTAATATTAGGCAGTGACCTCATAATACGGCAAAATAACACTTCATTTATATGTTCAAGCATACAAATAATTTTTCATCAATCAGTGTTTCAGTCACTTTGTAAACAAATATAATGAGTTTTGAAGTTAGAATGTAGTAAGCAACATAGAATGGACCTAATAATTTATAAGGTTCATTAAATGTTATTTTTTCACCTCCCTACCTTTTTTGTCTGAAACTGGCATCCTTCCAACTGTCAAGTTCTTATACTATGTTTTTTTTTTCTACTTTACAGATCGCGGAAAATGATGACCTTCCGCACAAAATATGCTTCCGGTGCTCAGCAAAGTTAGAAGAACTCTACGAATTTATAAATAAATGTATCAAAACCCAAGAAAGTTTACGGACGGCTGTTGGTAAGACTGGCCCGTTTATCATTAAAACCAAAACTAGAAAAGCTTGGGAAGATAAGTTAAATAAAACGAATATGAGCAATGATGATATCTGTGATGCCCTGATAAAAAAAGCTATGGAAGGTATTAAAGATATCCCTCTTAAGCCATTGCCGAAAGAAGAAGAAGAAGCACCCCCACCTACTAAACGAGTAACTAGAAGAACTGACCCAAAGCAAATTAAAAAAGAATCAGTTGACGATGATAATGAGTTCATCATTAACCTTAAAGAAAACAAATTGACTCAACAAAAGAATGATGGAAAATTGCCCTCAACTAAGTCAACTAGGTCTAGTAAAACTTCAGACAATAGTAATATTTCCAACCAGAGTAACAATATTGAACCACCACAACCTAGTATTAAAAATGAGAAAAAACCAAGTGAAAACAAAGCAAACGATAATTCTCAAGTAATTAATTTAAGCTTTGATTATGCAGAAGAAAAACCAAGTGATAATGAAGTAGAAATTAAAGAGTTGGTTGATGAAAAGCCATTTAACATCATGGATTATATAAGTATGATAAAAGTAAATGGAGTGGGTGTTCTATTTCAGTGTAAACTGTGCAATAGAAACTTCCTCAAAAAAGAAGTAGTTGAATCTCACAATTGTGCAAAAAATGGAGTTAAATTGACAAAAAATTTAGCACTTCCTAAGTCAGCACCTATGCCAGAACCCCCGAAAGTTTCCACGGTTAAATATATTACAATCGAAGATAATAAAAAGCCACACTCATGGAATTCTTATAAATTTGATAATGACAATAGTACTGTTAATGAGAATAAAACTGATAAACCAAAACCAGACAATAATAAAAATGATAGCCTCAGCACACATATCAATATAAAGCAAGAACAGAGCATTCAGTCTGTGCCACTGATAAAACCTAAGCCAAAAGCTGGACCAGCTAGTAAAACAAGACGCACGGAAGTCAATTCGGATCCAGGATCATCACAAAATTCTTCAGATCCCCAACAATCACAGACATCAAATTCTCAATCTCCATCTGTACACATTCCTTCTGTACCCAACTTGAATGGTCGTTTCAAATTAGTGCCCGGCCCAAATAATATATTCACATTAGTGGAAGATACATCAGCAGCTACAGAAGCTACAGCAGCTACAGAAGCTACAGCATTTACAGAAAAACAAAAAACAGCTAAAAAGCGTAAATCAGAACCAGAACACGAAAAGTCCAAAGATCGTAAAAAAGATTCTCCTGAGAAATCTAAAAGTTCGGAAGTAATTAACATTGAGGATCAATCGAAGCCATACCCGGTTGGATTATTTCAAACCGTTGCTCCTACTCCAGCCCCATTCACAACGCCTGCCATGAAAAAACAGTCTTATACTATAGTTCAAACTGGAAATCCCAGCAAGTTACTAATATCAACGAAAGCAGTAGCTCCACCTGCCGAAGTGCCTAAAAAACGCCAAAGAAAAGCGAAACTTGAAGTAAGAGAGATTGCGGAATCCAAAGAGAAACCCCAGCCCTTTCGGGTTACATTAGAGGAAGACGTTGCCCACCCAAAGGACACAGGTTTCTTTACATTTATCAATGTAGACCCTCTGTTGCAACCTTCGTATGTATTGCCTACTGATAATATCATTCAAGAATCGCAAATTTCGACGTCTACGGCGGCTATTCACAATGCCGCACAGGGCAGCAAAGAAAGTAAAGATAAAGACAAGTACCCCTGTAACATGTGTGGAGAATCTTTCTCGAGGGAGAAAAAACTGTTGTCTCATATACAGTCGCATTACACGAAGATGGACGAAGAAGATCAACAGAGGTCTGAAAAGACTACAAAGAAAAAAGGAAGAAAATAATAGTAGCGTTGATAGCACTGAGATTGTTGATTAAGGCAATGGGTCAAAATCCTAAGTTTTTGCTAGAAATCCTGACCCATTCAATTTATTTGACCAGTGAATACGAAATTGGACTCGAAAAAAAAATATAAACCTTCTGTATGAACTATGCATTGATTTGAGATGTAAGATCGTTTTGTGTTCAGGGAGTTTGACACAGTAAAGTTAGGACTCAATGAGTATTTTTTGGGAAACTTCACCAAAATCACTTATTAATCAAAGTAAGAATAAAAGTAACTAAGAATTTGGTAATCTTAAAGAGTTGCTAAGTGAGTAGGTATATGTAAATATAACTTTAAAGATTGTGCTTTAGTGTCTTATTTGTTCGTGTCATTAATTGTTGAATTAGATATGAAATAGTTGGTCTAGGTTTATATGAAAGGTTTTATGTCTAGTGTTGCCAGATTCAAGATAAACTGGGGTTTAAAAACTGCCTAGGTTGCAACAATAGATGGCAGTACTGTTGTAAGTAGTGCTACTTACAACAGTACTGCCATCTATTGAGTCTGTTTTCAGTTTATAACCTAACGACAAATGCCCAAATAGTTTTCTCAGGGTCGTACATGTTATAATTCTTTTTTTTAATTTACTGTTTAGCATTTAAACCTAATTTTATGTATGGTCTGACATCCCTGTTATTCTTTTAAAATAAAGCTAGTTCAGGCACTGAAATGATGTATTTTTAGCTAATATATTGAGATACTAATGTATCATTCCACACTGTACAATTTATTTTCCTTGTATAGATTTACTTCTCTGTATGACTGTCAAAAAGGTCCTTATTTATAAAACAAAAGCTTTAACCATAAATAAATACTGATTCGCAGATTCCTAATTCAAATATTTGAACTAATCATTTATGGTTTAAAAGTTCTTTTATAAATAAGGTCAAAATAATTAATTGATTGGTTTTGTTGAACTTTAGTTTCGTTATTCCACAAAATGTAATATTTGTGTTTTCTTTTTAAGATTTAGTTTCTATTTTTCTTATGTTATGAATAAGTGAAATATAATTGAAAACTTGTGATAGACACAAGCATTACTTAATACGAAGTATTACCTTTTGTTTTATTTTGTACGTTCTATTTTATAACTGGATAGTACTTCTTTTTTTTACTAAAAGCGAAGTAACATGGTTTTAAGTAGTTTTAGGCCGAGTTTCTCATCTCTAAATTATCGCAGAATTAATGTAACAAATTGTCAAGCACGCGTTTTCTGCTGTGATTGGTTGAATGAATTTTCAACAGCCAATCACAGCAGATAACGCCTGCTTGACAATTTATTTAAGTAGGTATACCATTAACAGAAAAAACGTGGTTATGGTAAAATCACGTACTGCAACCGAATTGGTTTAAGTGCAGGCATGGTGTGATCAATCTGCGTATGCGGGTGAAAACCCTGGGGTGATAAAGACATCTCAACATATTTAGATAAGGCGCTAGTAAGAATTGGGCAGATTCAAGTCGTCACAAACTAAAAAGTCCGTTGACGTTTCTCATTTTTCATGCCGCGATAAGACGTAAGAAATTGAAAATCAAATTCATAATCCTAATTAATTAATATGTTACCCATACACTACAACAACGAGTATCATTCGCAAGCATCAAGTTGAATTATTATTAAGTATTTTTATAGCTATACGGGCCTATTATTTTTTGTCAACTTTAATAGGTACGTTTAGAATTTGACAGATAAAATCAACCAAGTATTTTGTTTCCTCTCGATACCTATAGGATATAGTGGACAGCCTTATTGTGTTTAGAATAGACCAATTAGAAGCAAAGCAACTCAGTAGGCACAGCTAGTAATCTCATAATGGATTGAAAAGTAATTTTGGTGCTAATTTTATTATTTATGCCACGAAGCCTGATCCTTACAATAATCATCATAGTTAAGAGTGGAATAATGGACGTATAGTCGTGTGACACCAAGTCTTAGGTCTTTGCCGTGGCTAACAACTGTTGCCTTGGGCCTACAAAGTGCTAAGCAAGAGAAAAACTTTACCGTATTGAGAGCCGCCAGTTTAGTTTCCGGATATATAAGACACAGTTTATTTTATTGTCCTTAAGATAAATATAATGAGTTTATGAAAACACAAATTAATTTTTATTTGTCAGTAAATGTTGAACGTGTGCTGCTAAATTATTATAATTCCATATTGAAATTATACAATGTTGTAATTGTAACATTTATAGTGATAGTTTTAAATGAACCTTTGTAAATATTATGTACCTACCTACTTTCAAATACATACCTAATTATTAAGTAATTTGTTTCAATTATTCGTTATTTCGTCTTTTGATTGGCCCAATTTTTTATTCTTTTACGATTTTCGCGCATCAGCAAATTTATAACGACAATACAAAAATTATTTATTTCAACTAGGCCATCAAGCGGCACTTTTGAACGTCAAAAAACACAAATTTTAATTATAATTAGAAAATCATGCTGTGCAGTCGGAGCATACATCCGACTGCACAGCATGATTTTCTTCTTGTTTACGTCTTTTTAGTTTGCTTTTTAATCAGTCGGGTTTTTAGATTTTTTAATTAACTTTTTTTTTATATTATCATTTCAGGGCATACGGTCCCTTATTGTGGTTCTTTCTATAAGTTAGCAAGATTCATGATATCCCATAAACAGGCACAAAACCGCAACATGTTTTAAAGGCTGCTACATAGGTACGTAGGGTAAGTAATCTATACTAATAAAAATAATCTTCTATACTATATAAATACTATATAATCTAATATACATAAATCTCCTGTCACGATGTTTGTCCGCGATGGATTCCTAAACTACATAACCGATTTTAAATTAAATTGGCACACCGTGAGCAGTCTGGTCCAACTTGAGATATAGGGTAGAGTAGAGTAGGGTAGGGTAGGTAGGGTAGGTAGGGTAGGGTAGGGTAGGGTAGGTAGGGTAGGGTAGGGTAGGTAGGGTAGATGAATGTTTGGTGTTTTTATGGCAAAACAAAGTTTGCCGGGTCAGCTAGTTACTATATATAATATTACTAGCTGTTGCCCGCGGCTTCGCACGCGTAGACTACATGCTTCTCCTTATCATATTTTAACATTATGTAGAGAAAAAGTAAAAAATAATGTAATGCGAAAGTGTTTCTTAGGACAGACTTATACTTACCTACTTTATCATCAATACGCTCTATCCTTGTCCCGTCCCTATCCCTTGACTATTTCTGTGTTTATCCATGACTAATAATAAGTAATCATACGCATAAGTAAGTAATTAAATTAAAGTATTTCCTTATAAACAACATTTTAAACCATTTTGCATGTCCACGCCAATATCACCAGACTATTTGATGAGCTAACACGTGAACAAGCTACATAGAACTGTCCATGGCAAAAGCAATTCTCCCTCAAATCTACACCAGCATACGTAAGAGTTTGTCCTTGAGCCTTATTAACACGTTCAGACTGGCACCTCATGAGTAGGTACTTGGTATCCTACGGCGCAAATCTTCATTTGGCCACCGGTGGTACATCACCGCCCCATGAACCAAGTCTTGCCCGGACGGGGTGCGCCACCGGTAGACACGGACAGGAATTATGCTTTCTCTCTCTTGTTTTGGATTATAATAATGCGAAAAAGGGGGTAGATATTTCTGATCAGACGGCGTCGTACTATACCAGCCTTAGAAAACCCTAAAGTGGTACCGCAAGCTGATCATTGAGATTGTCTGTGGCACAATGTTAGTAAATGCTTGGGTTATTCACCAAAAATTTGGAAAAGGAAAAAAATAAAATAAGTATTTTAGAATTTCGGGAACAAATTATAAAAGAGATGAATAGCAAGCCCAGCACTGATAATCAACCCGATGACGCTGCAGCGGAGGGTGGGCCCAATGCACAAAGAAATCCAAAACACAAGTTCAGAGATACCCGAAAGAGATGTAGACCTTATTACGACCATTTTACAACAATCGAACCTGCGGTGAAAATCCAATGGATGGTTTGGATTGTTTCAATATGATTCATACAAAATAATTTTCATTTAATACCATCCATGATGGCATTTCATTTTATGCTTATTTAAATTTTGATCCAACTTCGCTCATTCTTTTTTTGTTGTGTTTGTTATTGTTAGGAGAAGGATCTTATGACAAAAAAAATAAAGAAAAAAAAAAATTGGTACCTTACCTACACTGGTAGGGTAGGTATGTAGGTAGGGTAGGGTAGGTAGGGTAGGATAGGGTAGGGTAGGGTAGGTAGGGTAGGGCAGGGTAGGTAGGGTAGAATAGGTAGGATAGGGTAGGTAGATAGGTCGGGTAGGGCAGGTAGGGTAGGGTAGGTAGGGTAGGGTAGGTAGGGTAGGGTAGGGTAGGTAGGGTAGGGTAGGATAGGTAGGGTAGGGTAAGTAGGGTAGGGTAGGGTAGGTAGGGTAAGTAGGGTAGGGTAGGGTAGGTAGGGTAGGTAGGGTAGGGTAGGTAGGGTAGGTGGGGTAGGTAGGGTAGGTAGGGTAGGTAGGGTAGGTAGGGTAGGGTAGATAAAATTAGAAGATCCTACCTTCAAAACTGACTTTTCATACAAACTTTCATCCCCTATTTCACCCCCTTATGGATGGAATTCACAAAAATCCTTTCTTAGTGGATGCCTGCACAGTATAAAGTATCTATGTGCAAAATTGTAAGTCTTTAGACGATTTAATTATTCCCATAACTTCATCCCCCTTTTCACCCTCATGGGGGTGGAATCTTCAAAATCGCTGAGACACGTGTAAGTTATTTTTTTATCTTCAGCCTAAATCCAAAATATGAAGATCGTGACTTTAAAACTGACGGACTTTCATACAAACTTTCATCCCCTATTTCACGCCCTTATGGGTGGAATTTCCAAAAATCCTTTCTTAGTGCTCACCTACACTACCAAAGGAACCTACGTGCCAAGTTTCATGATTGAAGCTTCAGCCGTTTGGCCTGTGCGTTGATGGTAAGTGAGTGAGTGAGTGAGTCAGTCAGTCAGTCATGTCAGTCAGTCACTTTCTTCTTTTATATTTATAGATAAAGAGGAAAGATTTGTTTGTTTGTTTGTACCGAATAGGCTCCGAAACTACTGGACCGATTTAAAAAATTCTTTCACCAATAGAAAGCTACATTATTCCTGAGTGACATAGGCTATTTTTTTTTATCCCAAACACGGGTCCTGTGGGGTGGCCCACGGCAGCGAAGCCGCGGGGAACAGCTAGTATATGATATTATTACAAAATCTGTAATATTTACAAAATATAACAACTGAATCTATTAATTTATTTGATATAATGATCAGTTAATATAATAAACGATTGATATAATTTTAAAGTAACTAATTTGTATAAGCATAACATACCTACATTGAATATAAAATCGTTTGATATACCACTCAAAAGACATAAAACCTATTTAGTCTATTATGATAAAACGTTTAGTAAAATACGCACCACCATACACCATGCATGCAGCAGGCATGCAAACAAGCATACACCATACATGCAGCAAGCAAGTAAGCATGTAGCATGCAAGCAAGCATGCAACATGTAGTAGGCATGGTTTCTGTCACAGCTCCGGTGCTGCGGGGCTCCTCATTTAAGTGGGTCGCTTAATTTTTTTTTTTCTGTTTTTAGTATTTGTTGTTATAGCGGCAACAGAAATAGGTACATCATCTGTGAAAATTTCAACTGTCTAGCTATCACGGTTCATGAGATACAGCCTGGTGGCAGACGGACAGACAAACAGACAGACAGACGGATCGCGGAGTCTTAGTAATAGGGTCCCGTTTTTACCCTTTGGGTACGGAGTGCAAACGAAAAATTATTATGTACAGGATTATTGTTGGAGTATTAACTAGGCATTTTGCTCTAGAGAAGATATTTCGGTCAGAAGGTCGTCTTCGAGACAGTGTTAATATATCTCGCACTGAAACGAAATGTTTCACGTAGGTACATACAGTGTGCCCGGTATTTTTTTTTTTTTTTTTTTTTTTTTTTTACTATTTATAGGTCTGTGTTTGACCACAATCTCACCGTGGTCAGTGATGATGTGGCCGATGGTGGTAAGCACACAAAGCCTAGAAGGGAACTGGCATACTTCAAGAGTTACCAAGATGTGGTTCCAACTGCGAGATTTTAGCCGATGGGAGTCTGAGCTAACCCTCCACTCTCCCCAGTCGAAGGATATTCATGTGAAAAATTATCACTTATCTACGTGGACCACGTTGTGGATCTTTCTTGCTACTGAAGAAGTGCTCAGTCTGGGCTCAGCACCGCTGTGGCTCCGACACTAGGTGTTGGTGATCCCTTTTTCCCGACCATGATTCAGTCTATGGTCGGAGGCGAGAATACGTTGGATGGAAACCCCACAGTATAAAGGTATTTCTTGCTTTGCTCACTATACCTACCACTTATTAATAAAGTTGTACAAGCTTGGCTTCTTAATCCTTTAATTAGGCAGCTATACTTCTTACAAGATAGCTTGATCTTTGCGACATATATAAAAATGACATAAACGTTGTTGTTAGCCTGTCAAGCGCTATTGTTACGGTATTATTACTGACAGCTGTCGCAGAGATCAAGCTATCATAAATAAGAAGTATAGTAAGAATCGATACAAGGTAAGAAATGATAATGAAATGAAACCCAAATTCAAGATGATTCATTTATTGGTTTGTTATTTAAGAACAATAAGCCAATTTATACTTACTTCAAAACACATAATATCATCTAACAGAGTTCAAAGATCGCCATTTTGTTGAATATTTAAGAGAATCCGACGCAAGTTAAAATTAATAACCTATTATTACTAAAACCATTGATATTCATAAAAATTTACTTAAGCTAACTACATGTAGTTAAAATAGTAATATGAATTTTAGATCTAACGGAGAGAGAATATATTCACTACTGATAGGTACACACTGAAACATTGTGATTGAGACTAAGATTTGGCGATTGAAAATACTAGAAGATCTATTTTGGTATATATAAACTTCTGGCAAATACAGGCTGCATAATATTTTAAAATATTCTTCTGGCAACATTGCGAATTAATAACCGCCATGTTTATTTCCATTCCCGCCATTTGTTTGAGTTAACATTTGACAATGTAAGTTTCTCAAGTTTAGAACAATACTGTGATTGCACAGTTGCACTGATCTTGATGTGCTTGTAAAAGTTAATTAAACCAGTAAAGCAAGCGTTACGGTGTTGTAATTAATTTCACATTATTCACGTTCTACGGTATGTCAATAAACTCCCAATATTACATCGTGTACCTTACGCTTCTCATTGAAAATGAGACATTATCAATAATTCGTTGTCTTCTTAGCCCGCATTTGACAAAAGTTCTATCATTAGGTACTAGATTTAAGATGTTAAAAACGAGTGACAATAGAATTTGGACTCTAATGGGTTCAATTTTAATACCTACGATATTAATTCATTTCTACTTCTTACTCTAGAATAATAACATAGGTACAATAAATCTAACATTTATTTAATAATCACATTAATTTTGATATGTATCTGGATTTAGTGCAGCACCGTTATAACTAGATATGCTTTATATTTTTTGTTATATAGTTTTTTTCTCAATGACGAAGAAGTACATACTAAAAGGGTCTATAAAATGTCGTACACTACAATACCGATCATATTAAAATAATTGTACTTTATTCGCTACAGATTATAATCTATGATATGTATTTTTACCTACGTCTAAGTTTACAATGATATGTTTCCATGGTCCTATTCTGGATTTTTCCAAAAGCCAGATATAAAGCGTATGCATTCTTTCAACGATTCTTATATTTTTTTATTAATCTAAGGACACACATCTTTTATATCAACCGACTTTTAGCTTTATATCTCGCTTAGAATGGACGCTTGACGTTTCAATGGAGTCGCCTCTGATATAAGTCCAAGTTAGGGAGGAAAAATTTTGGGGGCGACATTCAAAAGACCACATACATGCTGTAACAGTTATCAGGGTCATCATGAAGTGGAATGCGATAATTAGCTTAACTTTGACTAGTATTACACTAAAGTCACCGTGTCAGCCTCTTTTCAATTCACACTTAATGATAGACGCGAGTGTTGGGCCCTGATAATCCCTTTGAATATTAACCTAAAAACGATTTTGGTTTATAACCTAGTGAAGCATATGTTTATAAAAAATATACCTATCCTATTCGAAAATCAATACCCTCTTGCTCTACCTAAAGTTTCACTGTAAGCTAGTGTTAGCCGAAAAAGAAATGATTTGTGGAGTCAGAAAATGCTACGTGGCCGGATGTAGAAGTCAATTCTGAGTTCCAAAATCATTTCTCGAAAGGATTTTCGTTTTATAATTTTCATACATTCAACAATCTCTCGGGATAGAAGGTAAAGATTTACTTTCTCCTATATTTAATGGAGTCGTAAGGAAGGTAGCTGTAGAAGGATGAGCTTATCGGGGCAAATTGGACGACGTGATAGTAATCAGAGGCAGACTCCGGTCCTATTCAGTCCAGGAATCCCGTGTTAACCAGCTTCTCCAGGAAGAACTTGACATCGCCGAGTTCCGAGTCCTTGATGCCGAGAGATTTAAGCATGCCGAGGTCACCGTTCTCTACTGCCATGAATACCGAGCGAAGGTGTTCGAGGTCTGACCTCATCAGATGTAGAGCTGCACCGAAGTCTTCAATCGTTTGGGATTCTGAAAATTAGAAAACGAATGGCATTAGATACAAATACTTGATGATAAAAGACGTTTGTTATTATTTGTTGAAAAAAAAAAGTCGAATTTATCATTGACAATTGGCGCCCAACAAAGGTTACCAAGTCCCAGTTGGGTGCCAATTCAATTTGAAATTACGGTCAATATTTCAGGTACGAAGAATATGTCCCAGAAACACAACCACTCATCCTTTTAAGATAAAAAGCGGCCAACATATTTCTCAGGACTATAAAAATATTTTGAAGAGCCCTAGTGGCGGTCGTAAAACGAAGATATATTACCTGAGAGAGCAATGGCCACCTTTTCGACGCCGCCCAATGGTTCGAGAGCATCCCGCGCCTTACTGCCGAACAACTTCTCCAGATAGTTGGGCCCGTGGGATGCCAATAACGATTGGAGAAAGGATGCTGTCTCTTCAACAGGTGGCCTCTTAGCTGTGAAAGAAATTGAAAGTATTTTATTGATACGATATAGTTTATGATCTCGTAATGTTATGCAGATTCGTAATCTGTTTAGGAACAGGAAATATATTTTATGTGATGATGTTTTCTCGCGATATTGATAGTTAAACTTTTTGTAGGGACCATAAAACAATATTTTATTTGTGTTTTCGCCTGTGCGTGTACAATGTAATGTTTATTAGACATTACCACAGTGAAGCGACTGACTGGCGTCATTGAAGCGTAGTACAGTGTAGCAATCGATAATGTTTCATTACTTTAGCTCCGTCTGACCAAATGGTTATTTTTAGAAAGTTTAACCCTCGTAAAGCTAAGTAAGTATCAACCTAGATACTTTACTAAGGGCCGATTTTTCAATAATCCGATAATTTTTATCTGAGGTATAAGAATGGCCGTTTGACATATTTTCTATACCTACAAAAGCTAAATTAAAGTTATCGGAGTATTGAAAAATTAGCCCTTAGTCTTTTACAGTTTACGTTCTAAAAGTGACGATAAGCTGTCTTATTGTTTGGTGGAAGTACATTCAGTGTGCTTATGCCGAGGTTTTTAACGTACTCACTCGTGATAACGTAAACGATCTCTTATGTCAAACAGTATACAAAAAAAAGGTTTCTCCTTACCGTCACCAGATGGCGCTTATCCAGTTTTAATTCAAATTGACGTTTACGTTAGCGCGATTGAGCGTGAATAAAAACTCGCACTCAGGCCTCAGTTCCTGTGATTTTAAATGTTATGTTAACAATGGCTATTCCGGTTTAGGAAAGCCAAACAAGAACAGGGCACCAAAACCGGCCAAGTGCGTGTCGGACTTGCGTGATATGTATATGACTGTTTTCGCAAGATATCATGTCATAATTACGTGTTCAATTGATTGTCGATCGAAGCGTCTCTATTACTAGATAAATTATGTATAATGAAGTAGAAATGTGTCGGGGGTGTTTAAGGCGCAGATTCCCTTGAGTAGCTGATTTTAAAATCAGAATCACGTCTAAATGGCTAGTCGTAATTTTTTGGAAAAAATATATGTTATATTTGACCATTTTTTTAATGATTTGATCTGAGCAAATTTTGAGTTTTATTCGTATAACATAGTGTAATTAATTTGTAAAGTTATGTCTAAAACGGACAAAAACACGACAATCGTACCAAAACCGCTGGGCGTATTTTAATGAAATCAACACCATCTCAAAGACAATTTAATTATCTACAATTTGATCTGAAGTTTTTTTTTTAAAGTCATAGAATAATAAGGAAAGTACAAAAACCTACTAAATTTTAGGTCGCGCGGGTGTGAAACGTGTGCGCGTTTTGTTCCTTCAAGGTCGTTGGCGTTAGTCGTCGTCTTAAATTTTACTTGTTTCTATAGATTTTACTTTTATTTGAAAGTAAACAAAATATCCCTGATGAATAGGCATTGCACAAGGCCGTAGATTCATAAAAATCACAAAACACTGTTTATGTTCTCAGATGTTTTTAAATGAAGCCTTTTGAAACCAGCTTTTGTCGCGTTGATTTGAGGTTTGAAGTGTCAAAGAGAAAATGTGGGCCACGAATGTGCGCAGCAAAGTTATGTTCTAGGAAAGTTGTTAAATTTTTATGTTTTGACTTTGGTTTCAACTTTCGGGCGTGAAGTTAAAAACATTAAAAGTTGACAAAGTATATAAATTCTAACGAAACAAACTGGTACAGTATGTAGGTAACAAATACGTACATAATGCAAAATTAACATTGATTAATGTTTCAAAAGTCAAGAAAAGTTTTCGAAGTATTTAGGTCAAGTTTAAACCGAACGAAAAATGTCGTAAGTTTGTAGGTAATATAAAAAAAACGGCCAAGTGCGAGTCGGACTTGCGCACGAAGGGTTCCGTACGATTATCGCAAAAAACGGCAAAAAAATCACGTTTGTTATATGGGAACCCCACTTAAAATTTTATTTTATTCTGTTTTTAGTATTTGTTTTTATAGCGGCAATAGAAATACATCATCTGTGAAAATTTCAACTATCTAGCTATCACGGCTCATGAGATACAGCCTGGTGACAGACGGACAGACAGACAGACAGTCGGATCGCGGAGTCTTAGTAATAGGGTCCCATTTTTACCCTTTGGGTACGGAACCCCAAAAATCACCACGTTGTTTAGCAGATGTTTAATTTATTTTTATTATGAAAAATCAATTGCTAAAACCTTTGTAATTTCTTTTTATAAATGAGGCCCTAGCGATGAAACAAACCTAATTGAACGCCATCGAAGACTGTTTTCGGAGTTACCTACCATTAAACCTGGGTATTCTGTTCTAAAAATATTAGGTAATCACGAGTCAACATTTGCTCATAAATGTACCAACACTACTAATAAGTAACAAGTACTAGTAAGTAACAAGTTTAGGTAACCATGTAGGTACGACTGTACATATACTTATTAATAAAATAATATAATTCATTAAAAAAGATTTTTTAAAACAAGCTTTTTTCGTATTCTTCTAAGTAAATCCTATCATTTAATATCCATATCATGATAGTGCACAAAAATAACTAGTCCGCCATCTTGGGCCGTCCGCCACATTGGATTTAGAATGACGTTACTTAGCTAACCATGCATTGTCATCCAAACTAAACGTGTATGCAAAATTTACGTAATAATCGGTGGCGGATAACTGTTTTAAAACAAAACAAAATAACGTTTTAAACCTGCGTGGGTGCTGTTTGGTTTTGACCTTTTGTGAGCTCATTCATAACGTAGGTAGGTCATGAATTTAAACGGTAAAAAAATGAAATAGCTTTTTCATTGTGGAGATTTTTGTATTTTATTTTAAACCTAATTTTAGCTTTCAGGTACAAAGTAAAAATTCAGAATCATATAAACACTTCTCTTTTACGACTACAGTCCGGCCTGAAAGGGTATTTTATTTTGATTGTACAAAACGGATCTCTCTCCTATGTTGATGGTCATTATGTATGTGAGATTGTCCAAATAGGTGCTTAGAGATCCTAAATTGATGATTATATTTTTGCCTGTAGGTGGCCCAAATAGGTGCTTTATTTAAGTCATGTTTTAACAAGTAATTTGGAGATATAAATGGTGACGAATTTTTACTATTATGTATCTTATTTATATATTTTAAAGTAAGGTTATGTTTATTTTGAAGATGTATAGTAGAGCAAATTGAAACATTCGTACGACGCTTTTGTTCTTGGAAAACTTTAGATGTGTATGCAATGAGATTTTACCAATATAGACGTCATACTAATTAAAAAGAAACAAAACATGGCGATATTTTACTTTAGTTAGCTACTACTTGGAACTTTATTTCTAAAGTAGGTTAAAAGGTCACAGAGATATAAATAGGACTCCGTTGTCAGAAAGAGATAAACACACTGTTCAAACGTACGTCCGTGTCGCGGTCAGACACAGGACGGAATGAGTTCACTCAAGCTGGTCAGCTTGTGTTTGTATTGCCGCGCAGACATCGATAAAACGTATCTATCTCAGTATATATATAACATCATTGTGTGTAGGCATCTATGTACATGAAACTACATTTTCACGTAAAAGGTTCGCAATTAAACTTAATCCTACTAATATTATAAATGTTTAAGTTTGTGAGGATGGATGTATGTATGTTTGTTACTCTTTCACGCAAAAACTACTGAACGGATCTGGATGATATTTATCACAGAGATAGATTATAGTCAGGAATAGTACATAGGATACTTTTTAACCCGGGAATATTGTTCCCTAGGGACAATTTTTTAACATTCACGCGGGCGAAGCCGCTGTCAGAAGCTAGTTTAAAATAAAACAAAGTTTGACATGTTACCACAAATAAAACTCGCAAAAAAACTCATTTCTGAAACCGTTGTGATAAAAAAGAAATCTTTATTTACCTTCGCATATGGAATGTTCATGAATCATTCAGCACTGAATTCATTTCACATTAACCGAGGAAAATACCGCATTTCAATGATTAATGCACCAAATTCCTCGAATTTTAAACAGATGGAAAGAGTTACCAAGTTCCTCATATTTATTTTGCATAATTGATTCAAAGTGCCAGTAAACTCAGTGTTTTATAATTGTTGTATGGCAAGCAGAAAAAGTATTGGGTATGTTTATAAGAAAAGGTATCTTTAACTAAGAAAAGAAAAAGAAAAAGGATAGAAAAATTGTTTGTTCTGCACAAACTAAACGCACAATACAAAATAAAGAGTGGCATTCACTAAAGGTACAAATTAGCCAAAAGCCTCGTATTAAAAACAAAAAATTATAAAAGTTTGTCAATTTTTGGTTGTTTTTTTTTTTTTTTTGTTACTGCATGGTTGTTTTTTATAAAAAAAATATATAAGCTTGTGGTTAGGTATAGTTGTTGGCACGTAACTTGGCAAGACTCGTTAGATGCGCACAAGTCGTTTTTAGGTCTCTTTGGTTACCAAGCGGGACGCGGGAACCGTTTAGCACCGTTCTGAGCGCCCGATTGGTTGGTCAGTTGACACAATAATCGACTGACCAATCGCGTCGCATCCACGTTCCGTTCGCTCTATATGGTGGTTGGTCAGTTCGCGCACTGTGTGCGAACTTACCCCCACTACGTCAAAACCTTGCCAAGTTACTTGCCGATAACAATAAAATACTGATAAATAGATTCTTAATTCAAATTATCCATAGGACATTAGAATTAAACAGTGCTTAATTTATCTTGTTTTTTTCTACTTTTTTAGGGTTCGGTACTCCATGGTATACCCAATGGGTAAAAATGGGACCCTATTACTAAGACGCCGCGGTCCGTCTGTTTGTCTGTCACTAGGCTGTATCTCATGAGCCGTGATAGTAAG
The DNA here is from genome assembly GCA_945859665.1 of Anorthoa munda. Lineage (NCBI taxonomy): Eukaryota > Metazoa > Arthropoda > Insecta > Lepidoptera > Noctuidae > Anorthoa > Anorthoa munda. The sequence continues at coordinate 2,334,144 of OX243916.1, read as the reverse complement.
ACAGTTTAAATTTAAGTGGGGTTGTGTTTATTTAATATTTAAGTGGGGCTCCCATACAAGAAACGTGATTTTTTTGGCGTTTTTTGCGATAATTGTACGGAACCCTTCGTTCACTTGGCCGGTTTTTATTATGTTCCAATATATTTTTATAACTATGGCTGAAAATCTTAAAAGACTTCGTAACATTTTTGTACAAAATCATCGTTTTGACCCCTAATGGCTGCATGTTCCTTTCGAAGTAAACGAAAAGAAAAGTATTGTTTGGCGGAGACAAAACACGACTTTTATTTTTGTTTATTTCGTTATATATTGTCTCAGAAACACAATTATCTCCTCGAGAAACGACAGCAATGCGTGCGAGAACACGAGACACGTAGTTATAAGGAAAGTTATTACATCGAGAGGGTAGCTGAAGATTAATCAAGTTGATGTCTTGTTTCGTATCAAACTCTTTGTTGAAGGTAATATGAAATACTTTTTTTATAGGTTAGGAAAATACGCGTTTTTATAAGCTTGCCAGCCTAAATATGAACGTGAACACTTAGGTTAAGTCAACTGTCATTCCACCTGAAGCTATGAATTGACAGATCACTTCACTTAAGTTTTCACGGTGAGATGTTTACAGATAAAAAAACTTTTTACGAAAAAATACAACCGACTTCCAACTAAAAATACTACCGACTTCCAACTAAAAACACTTCAAAGTAAAAAATAATTTTACTATTTTATATTTTTTACTTTTTCGTTGTATCTAATAGGCAAGTCTTAAGTAAGGTACTTATAATCCCAGAACAGATTACCCGAATACCATGAAACTTGAACATAAACGGTGAAATAAGAGTGTACCAAGGTGAATTGTACAAATCTGCGTACCCCTTTAGAGCGTACTGGCGTGATGCTATGTTATGAAATGGTATAAACAATAAACAGACATGCGATTGCAGCAATCCCGAGAGATTTGCCATTATTTATTGAAGAGTTTCGATGTAAATCTCCGAATTTATTCATCAGATCTTCACCAAATGGGACCAATTTCGGAGCATACTCTACCAAACAAAAAATTTATTTTCAAAATCGGTCCACAATTGTCAGAGAGATTGGAGATATCGGTGACCATATATAATAAAAAAACAAACATTCTTGAAAAAAGTTTACTCTCGTTCCATGTGTCGAAAAACTCACAACTGTCTGTTAAAAATCGATGACAAAAACCCAGTAAAGTCAACAGTACCTGCATACAGAATGCCTAAGATAGACTACCCCAGTGTCAAAGCAGATATAGAACGACAAGATTTTTCCCAAGTTATGAATACAGACGACCCTAACTTAGCCTCCACTGCTCTAATAACCACCATCCAAAATATTATTAATGTGAACACAAAAATAATTCAAGTCACTAAGAAAAACAGAAACTTAAAGCCGTGGATCACCCCTGGTCTACTAAGATGTATCCGCCACCGCGACAGATTACATAATAAGGCAAGGAAGACACCTGATAATCCAATCCTACAAATTACGTATAAACGGTATCGAAACCATTGTAACAGCCTTCTTAGAAAACTAAAAACACTACATGATAAATACGAATTAGAAAAAGCTAAACATAATCCCAAAACACTATGGAATAAAATAAAAGACATCACCAATACAAAAAAGAAATGTCCATCACCTACTGAACTGCTGAACACCAAACCTGATCCAAAGGCAGCAATTAATAGTGTATGTAACTTCTTTGCCACAATTGGCGCCGAACTAGCTACAAAAATACCTGGAACTTCACAACTGCCCGCTAAACGAAACACCTCCGTAAATTCCTTTGTATTTCTTGAGGTGGCTGAATCTGAGGTGGAGTCCACCATCATGGGTCTGAGACACGATAATCCTTCTGAGAGTTTGTCGGAATACTCTTGTGCCTCTAATAACCCACATTATTAACATCTCCATAGGAAAAGGAGTATTCCCACAACCATTCAAGAGGGCCCTGGTTCACCCGATTCACAAGTGCGGGACCAGAGATTGTGTCAACAATTATAGACCTATTTCGGTACTCTCGGCTCTCTCTAAAGTAATGGAGAAGTTGATAAACAGTCGCCTAGTAAACTACCTGAACAAATACAACATTGTAGCATCCAACCAATATGGGTTCAAAAGAGGAGTCTCCACTGAAGACGCAGTTATCGATCTTACCCAATTTGTATCACAAAAACTAGATGAAAAGCAAAAATGCGCTAGTATTTTCCTAGATTTGAAAAAGGCTTTTGACACAGTCTCTGTTCCCACCCTTCTCTACAAATTGGAGTGTATAGGTATTCGTGATAAGCCTCTCGAACTCTTCAGGGATTATCTACAAAACAGGAAGATGGCTGTTAAAATCGACTCATGCCTAAGTGATGAAGAAACAGTCACATACGGCGTCCCACAGGGTAGCGTGATAGGACCCACACTTTTTCAAATCTACATAAATGATCTATGCACGCTGTCCTTACATAAATCACAGATCTATACGTACGCTGATGATACAGCGATTGTCGTTTATGGTAATACGTGGAGCGAGGTCAAGCGTGCTGCGGAACAATCCTTAAAGAAAGTTGGAAAGTGGTTGCGAGAAAACCTTCTCACGCTTAACGTGGCTAAAACCAACTTCATTCCGTTTTCTATTAATTATAGGAACAAAGCACCACCGGAATTTGAAATTATTGCACACACATGTTCTGATCACAGCCACTGCTCATGCGCGGCGCTTACTCGCGTCAACCAAACGAAGTACTTGGGTGTAGTGATTGATGATGGACTGAAATGGTACAACCAAATAGACAATATCACTTCAAAAGTTAGAAGACTCATCTACATTTTGAAATCTCTGAGATTCTGCGCAGACAAACATGTACTGAAAATGGTTTACCTAGCACTTTGTCAGTCCGTTATCACTTACTGCATCCCGGTTTGGGGAGGGGCTGCTAAAACCAAGTTCATCGAAGTGGAGAGGGCACAGAGAGCTGTGCTCAAGGTTATGCTTGGTAAACCATATAGATTTCCCACTATTGATTTGTATGCGGACTGTAAGTTGCTTACGGTGAGACAGCTTTTTGTCCTCCGAGCCACGCTTAGGAAGCATAAACAAATTCCACCACCAGATAAAACTAAGCGCAAAGCAAAAATGATGTTTCCAACAATAAGCCACAAGACCACATTCGCCAGGCGCCAGTTCTACGTTGTGAGCTCTTTCATTTACAGAAACATTGCTAAAATTATTCAACTAACTGGGCTAAATCACCATGAAGTCAGGGCTAAGGTACAAAGCTGGCTTCAGGATCAGGACTACGTTCGTACAGAAGAACTACTCCACCTCCAACAGTAGCCGTACAAAACTTATTCTACCAATTTTTATCAATCACATTCTCAATAATTTCAGCATGATACACTATAATACATATACATGCGAATATATACAAACACACCCTTACGTACACTTACAATCCCTCATACACACACTCACTCACATACACACCTCCACGACACACACACAATTACACGTGTGTATTTTGCACACTCACATCACAACTCCGTTCAATAGATTCCCTTACTCCTACTTAAATTTTTCTTGATATAATTTCCATTGTACTTTCAAACCTATTCTTTGCCATGATTTTGTATACCGACATAACACACTATTTGTAAAAGGTTTTGGTATCCTAGTGACAGCAGAACACTGACTCCTAAGTCACAGGATCTCCTAGTTTAGGTGTCAGGGTTTACTCTATCTGTATGACCTTTTTCACTGAAATTCATGCGACCTAGTATGGCATTGTTGAAGGTTTTTGTATAAATAAAGATTTTTATTTTTTTTATTTTTACTGTAACACGTACAAGAAATTGGTACATCGCTCGTGTTAAAATCTCGACTTTGTGTGCTCGACACGAATTGTACTATTAAAAGATTAAGAGGGCAAGCCTTAGAAGGACATACTCGTACACGGATCTAATTGGTGATGTATTTCTGAAAGGTTCGCAGTGCTTATAGTGCGTGTATGACTAGATTTAGGAAAGTATACGAAGCAAACTGAGTATATAAGGCGATCCTTAGCAGGTGCTAACGACTGCTACTATTAGCAGGTGGCACAGTTCTTTAGTTTCTGCCTACCACCAAGGGAAAAAGGCTTTTGTTGAGGTAATTTTAAAAGGTGGAGGATATCTTACCAGCAGTGCAGAGCTTGGAATCTTCATCGTAACCATCGATGCAATCAGGGGCCCCATCGCATAGGTACTGGATGGAGATGCAGTTGCCATCCACTGGACACTTGAACGGCTCGTACGGGTGACAGTATTCTGGAAAATGGAGAATAACATGGTTAGTTGGGTACTCAAAATCAAAGAATTATTTCAATGAAACCACAGTCAAAATGATGAACTAGTTGCACGTTCCAAAGTGTTGATTTTTGGCGCAGAACTTGCAAGAATTTACTTGTATCCCGGGCACCCTTCCGACTCATGGTAGCGGTATCGCGGTAGGAGCTGTGGGGTTTTAGTTGGTAGGAGTTCGACATAACCCTCCATTTCCTTTAGACAGAGGGTACCTATCTATGAGGATTTCTCCTAATAAAAAGAAGGCTTGTGGTTGGTCGGTTGTCCATTACCAGGATCCGATTGACGCTCAGAGTTCCCTTATTGCCGAAGAATTATCGTGGTTAAATCCATTTCGTAAAAAGTAAAACAAGAAATAATAAGTACCTAGAAATTAAAAATAATTACCTACTTAATCTTACAAAAGAAAGCTCTTAAATAGAGAGTATCGCATTTGCGAAGTCTTAAAAACAATTACAAGGTACTAATTTGTAGTCTACAGAGGCTAATCTTTATTGATGGCCCCTAAATAAAGTTTCCAATTGCCTTCCGAAATCCTAATGGCCTACAGATTTCAGTGAAAATCAAATTTTATCAACGAGAACAGCAATTAGGTTGAAATGTTCGCATTTTCACATTTACAAAATGAAGGTATCCCTCCGTTAGGACGAGTATTATTTGTAATGGCAACACTGTCAATTAGATCTGTTAATGTTATTAGGCCTTTTTAGGGCTGTTTCACATTGATGTGAAGTGTTTTGCTTTATTAGTCCCAGTTCTGCTTAATAGCATGATCATCTTAGAATGTTGCTATAAGACACAGGCATCCTATCTAAGATAGGGAGGGTGGGTTTTAATCCACGACACGGGCTGTATACCTGTATTCCACAATGTCTTCGATTTTTTTTTTCAAGGATACGGTGTTTTCCTGACGATGTTTTCTTCACCGTTTTGAAAGCTGTGGTGAAGAAATAATATCGGTCACCACTTATCCACCATATACCACCCCGCGCGGCAATCCCGCGGTATAGGCTAGCGTCCAGGCGACTTTTTGCGGCTTAAACCGCTGAAGTAGGTCCGGACCTATAGAGAATTCGAATTTCGAATTCGATGTTTAGAGTAAAAAGAAACATGATCAGTGATGCGCTGTTTTTTTTGGATAACGTTGTTTCTTTCCAAATGTTGAAGAATTCTACGACTAAAGTTTTAACATAATTTTTCTGGTACCGTATTATGATGCTTTAATGCATCATGATTCCCGTACGAGAGAGAGATTGAGCTATAGTTAAGTTAAGTACCTATATCACCGATAGCACCATTCGCGGACTGGAATTATGAAGGAGGATATTAATACGTACTTACTTCATAACAAGGCCCCTGATTGGTGACTAACTTTATGGCTTAAGTGTGAACATCCTCTATCCCGTAATTAGGTGAAATATAATCTGTGTTCTTTTTTGTACCATTTCGTGTTGGCACATAACTAGATACGCCTCGCAATTATTTCTGCTAGCAGTTTCATTATTAAGTTAAGCTTTTGGTCCTTTTCTTCAAGAAACTTTTTCCGCTACCTTTCCTTGTTAGTTTCTTTGGTAATTAATACTATAATTGTGGATGTTCTTTCAGGAAGGATATTAGTGATTGGGGTTATTATTTCTTTTGTTTCTGTTGTTATAGAGATTGGTTCGTTTATTGTAGCTGTAGGCAATAATGAGGTTCATACGTACTATGAGGACTTAGTAGCTTTAGGATCTTGTCTGACAGCTCATATTAAAACAGCGTTGGTTAATATTGTATTTAAGCCGCCACTTATCGCTGCTGTTACAAATCTGACGGCCCAAATAAAATAGCATTTTTAATAAGAATCGCCGAGCTGTTTAGCAACTTATTAGCAGATTCTTTATTCAAATACTACCGACTTCCAAATGAAAAAAACTACAAAGTGAAAAATAACTTTATTTTTGGAAGTCGGTGTCTTTGGTAGGTACCATTTTATGTATTATGGACACCGACTTCCAAAAATAAAGTTATTTTTCAATTTGTAGTTTTTTTCATTTGGAAGTCGGTAGTATTTTTTCATAAAAAGCTTTTTATTTTTCACTTTTTAGTTTTACCTACCTAATAGGCAAGTTGGTTAAGGTACCTATAACGCCAGAATAGATTACCCGAATATCATGAAACTTGCCTATTACAACATACAACAAAACCGGTAAAATGAGAGATCTGCGTACCCCTTAAGAGCGTACTGGCGTGATGTTATGTTATGAAATGGTATAAACAATAAACAGACATGCGATTGCAGCAATCCCGAGAGATTTGCCATAAATTTATTGAAGAGTTCTGTTATATATCTTCGAAGTTCTTCAGCACATCTGCACCAAATTAAAATGGGACCAATTTCGAAACAAACTTTTTAAACAAAATAAAAAATTTCAAAATCGGACCAAAATTGACGGAGATATGCGTGAAAATAAAAACAAACAATGTCGAACATAGAACCTCCTCTTTTTTTGGTAAGTCGGTTAAAAAGAAACATGATCAGTGATGCGCTGTTTTTTTTGGATAACGTTGTTTCTTTCCAAATGTTGAAGAATTCTACGACTAAAGTTTTAACAGATCATTTCTGGTACCGTATTATGATGCTTCAATGCATCATGATTCCCGTACGAGAGAGAGATTGAGCTATAGGTAAGTTAAATACCGATAGCACCATTTACGGACTGGAATTATGAAGAAGGATATTAATACGTACTTACTTCATAATAAGGCCCCTGATTGGTGACTAACTCCAAGGCCTCAAGTGTGAACATCCTCTACCCCGTAATTAGGTGAAATATAGTCTACTGTGTTCTTTTTCGTACCATTTCGTGTTGGCACATAACTAGATACGCCTCGCAATTATTTCTGCTCGCAGTTTCATTATTAAGTTAAGCTTTTGGTCCTTTTCTTCAAGAAACTTTTTCCGCTATCTTTCCTTGTTAGTTTCTTTGGTAATTACTATAATTGTGGATGTTCTTTCAGGAAGGATATTAGTGATTGGGGTTATTATTTCTTTTGTTTCTGTTGCTATAGAGATTGGTTCGTTTATTGTAGCTGTAGGCAATAATGAGGTTCATACGTACTATGAGGACTTTGTAGCTTTAGGATCTTGTCTGACAGCTCATATTAAAACAGCGTTGGTTAATATTGTATTTAAACCGCCACTTATCGCTGGTGTTACAAATCTGACGGCCCAAATTAAATAGCCTTTTTAATAAGAATCGTCGAGCTGTTTAGCAACTTATAAGCAGATTTTTTATTCAAATACTATTATGAAAATTTAAATTAAATTTTGAATGGCCAAGCACTCGCTAAACAGTCTCGAGATGTTTATAATTATGACCCATATTCTTTTCCTGATATATTTAAATCCTATTCTAAATTCGAATGACACTTTAATAGCAGCCTGATGTATTTTCTGCCAGCCTGCATTTTAAGATTCGTTTTCAATAGCATGTCGCCTGCGAATTAGCAGGCCCTGGTATTTATGTCAAAGCCATCTGGTTAAATTAGCGAGGTAATTAAATGGCTGAAAGGCAACTAGCCAAGTCATTGAGCGCAACGTTTAACCAGATGGCTGAATGTCGTGTAGTCATTTAGTTAAATTGGAAATTGATGAATTTATAATGTTTGGCAATAATATAGAGACAAATTTTTTGCGAAAACTTGCAAAAATCGTAGTATTATTTGGCACCTCCATGATTTCATACTATTTTGATAATATCACACTTTAATTTCACTTAAAATTGCACACAAGAACGAAAAATAACATTCACGGTTTGCGCTGTTGACGTTATATTTGTTTTGGTGACTACTAGAGCCGCAGTGGAAAAAAATGGATCTAAATTTGAATCACTTTGCTAGGCCGATAGTTAATTGAACTAGAATCATTCAACGTTTAACAATTTGGCGTATTGAAAGTCAGCCCATTGAAGATGACTGACCAAGCATTCAATTTGATGCCAGCGTTTAATGAACGGCATAGGCGTCTAATTAGCTGGCTAATCTAACCAGATGGCTGCGACATTTATAAAAACACCTAACTTATGCCGCTTTTTGTAGTATAGCGGAAGGTAAGATTTACAACAAAATGTTGGACACAAAATAGATGAATGAAAGATAATTGCATGCATTTGAGAAGAGGATGCTAAAATAGCGTGGTTTTTATAAAGTAAGAAATGAACAGTCAGTTAGTAGTCTGGAAGTGGCACAGGTGAAATCATTTTTCGTGACCCCCTGGGGGTCGCGACCCACAGGTTGAAAAACACTGGTTTGGATTACCCATTTAAAAATATAAACAATTTATTAAAAATATTAATCTAATTTTTCACCTAACGCGTTTAACGCCACTCTCCTCTTCATAATCTCTAACGTGCTTTAATCTGGCTAAAGTTATTTTAAATCTTGTATGAAAAACATTATCGTAAGTGCCTACATAAATTACAAGTTTGTGAATCAGAGAGTGGGTGTCTCATTAAAATGTAACGTAAGCCCTTACTTTTGTGATTCTACAGATGTGGAGTTCATTTGAATGTTTTGTTTTAAGAACGGTGTTCTAAATGATTTTATTTTCAATATTATAAACATCTTTATGCAAATTGTTGCTAAACTGTTGGTTTTGGCAAGGAGAAAAAAAGTGTAGGCATCATACTATTTTTCTCCTTGCTTAACTAAGAAATATTGAAAAATGTTCGAAATTGAAAAGTTTCTAAGGCGGTGAGTAGTTCTAGACTTGTTTAGTCTACAACTACTCACCGCCTTAGAGTAGTTTTGCCTTTAGTTATCCAAACAGATTTTCGTTGCCATTAATGGTTGTAACGGACGGCTCCAATCGTATTTACAGCGACAGATACCAAGTGAGCAGGCTGGTTTTGTCAAGGGTCGAGGCACGAGAGAACAAATTGTGAATATAAGGCAAATGATAGAGAAGAGCCGCGAGTTTTAATGTTCCAATGCTCTTGTGTTTTATTGACTACTCCAAGGCATTTGATTGTGTGAAGTGGGATTGCCTATGGAGAATACTCGAGAAAATGGGAGTAACTTCGCACTTGACAGCATTGATCGCAAACTTATACGAGGATGGAGAGTCGCTAGTCAAAATCAACAGTGTGGTGTCGGGGCCTTTTATGCCAGAGAAAGGAGTACGCCAGGGATGTATTCTATTCCCTCTTCTTTTTAACATCTATGGCGAATACATCATGAGGAGAGCCTTAGAAGAGTGGGAGGGGGGCATAGCGGTAGGTGGCGATAAAATCAGCAATCTCCGATATGCAGATGACACCACATTGTTTGCATCTTCGGAGCGCGAACTTGCTGAGCTATTTGTGAGGATAGAGCGTGAAAGCGAGATGGTCGGACTGACGATCAACAAGTCCAAGACCAAAGTCATAATCATCAACAGAGCTGGACTAATAGCACGCACGGGGGAACTTGTAGATCTAGAGTTCGTCAATGAGTTTGTGTACCTGGGCTCCATGATCAGCGATCAGGGGGGCTGCAGCGGGGAAATTCGGAGACGTACGCAGATGGCCAAAGCTGCTATGAGCAAGATGTCGGGGATATGGCAAGATAGGAACATCTCTAATAACACCAAGAAGAGACTCGTTAGAACCCTGGTATTCTCAATTTTCCTTTACGGCTCCGAATCTTGCGCAATTCGCTCGGTGGATCGAAGAAAGATTGAGGCTTTCGAGATGTGGTGCTGGAGGAGAATGTTGCGCATATCATGGCCAGCAAAACGCACAAATAAGTCCATTCTCGACCAGTTAAACATCAAAACCAGACTCTCCACGATCTGCTACCAAAGGGTCCTAAATTACTTTGATCACATCGCCCGGAGACAGCCAAATAACCTGGAAAAACTGGTTGTTGTGGAAAAAGTGGATGGGAAAAGGCCATGTGGACGCTCACCCACTCGGTGGTCAGACCAGATCAGGGCGATTACGGGCCTCACGATGACCACACTGCCCTGAGAAGAACCGAAGACAGAGTGGCTTGGAAGCAGCTCGTCAATGACTCCGTGAAAGCTTTCCAAGACGGGCACGACCTTCAGTAATGAAGCCAACGAATAAGAAGAAGAATGGTTTCAAAGCACTGTTTTGTATCTACAGCATTGTTTACATAGAGCAAAAATTCTTTTTCACACCACCTGCTCAACAATGTCCAATTACATACCATGCAATCTCAACGTAAAGTAAAGCATTACCTCATAAGGGAGGTAAATTTGTATGAAACACCCAAGGGAGCAAAGTAATTTGATTTTGGAACCTCAAATTCGTGTGGAAAATGGTGGAAATTAAGTAAAACAAAGGCCCATAATTATGGCATTGCAAAGAGGTTTGTTCGAAAATCGAACTGGCCACCATAAACAGAACTCAAAAAAATAAATGGCGTGTTTTCAAAGATTGTGTAACAAGTGTCGGTATTTGGTGCTGTAATTTTTAGTGAATTTTATTGCAATATACGTGTTGACGAAAAATTATCGAGCCATAGTGATTCTACTCCAGAGTTTATCAAAACAGACGCTTTAGAGATTATTAATAATCCACTACAAATAATATTACAAAATTATTATGGAGCCCTGGCTTTTTATTGTCTCACAGAAGGTGTGAAAAGTAGAGTATGCTTCTCTGGGATAAAGCCTGTATTCGTTTTGGGCAGCTTGAACCCCTCGCTTCACTCAGGACTCTACGTAACTCCCTCGTTACGCTCAGGGTTCAATATGCCGCCCGTGATGTGAGACGCTGCTTTAGCCCCTTGCATAATCTACTACAAATTTTATCTGGGACGCTTAAGATAAACTAAACAAGCCTCGTTGTCTAGTAAGTGCTACAAGATTACCTATCTGAAATTCTAAGCTAACAACAAAAGCATTATCTTTTCTGCTCAATTTCCCCAGTCACGCCTCACTGAAACTCCCAAAGAAACATAACAATACTTGGCAACTTGTCTAAAAATAAAGAATAACAGATATAAATGTAACTAATCCGTTTAGTGTCATAACAGCCAGGGCAGATGTAACGGGTACCAGACGATGGCGGAGTGAGATATTGGGAACATTAATATCGTAATTTTTGTCATGTCTGTCTTACATTTGTTAGAGTAAAGCGTGGATATTTGTTAAGAGTAAATGGGCGGTCTCTGCCAAAATATAGACGTTGTATTTCTATTGATAGGCACATTATGGCGCGTTTACATTAGGTCATCCACCGAATACGGCGACCGCTTGCGGTTGAACCGGATCGGTTAACCGAATTGGGCTGTTTACATAAAGTCACCGAATACGGCGACCGTATTCGTTTAAGTTGTCGAACCAACCGACCGCAATTAGCCGAACTGTGTACAAGTGTGTTGAAAGCATCATCATGGACAGACATTGTAACGACAAGAAATAAAAACGCACTAAGAAAAAAAAACAAACACAATACTAGACGCGTGCGCCGTCCGTGTGAACAATGAGTGGCGCGTTTTAATTCAACAAGTCAGCCGTTTTCGGTCACCGAAAACGGGTTGCGGTCGAATACGGCTAACCGAAAACCCGTTTACACTAGTCGATAACCGAATACGGCAAATGTCAATTAAATCGCTCAGAACGACATAATATAAATGAGCCATTATTTTATTAGGTAATTCGGTTGAATCGTCTAAGTACCTGACTTTTGGATGAAGTTCTTATTTATCTAGGAAAAGGTTGAGTAGTTGTGGAGACTTATGAAGGGGCTCGTTGAAGGAACTATGTACATAATAAAATATACCCTCATATTAAATTACTAACTATTTCTGAACCACATCCAGCATTGCAGGATAGCTGTGAGAAGGTTGCTAGTGTAATTGCAAGTGTCTATAGAGAAAGTTAAAGGCTTTAACCAATTTGCATTACAATCGAACTCATCATAATAATGCAACAAAGTATATCGATCAATCGGAACCCCACTAAAAAGTACATTAGAAACAGAAACGTCAAAACCACGTTAGTAAAAAAGTTTATTAAAAATATCAAAAAACCCGACTGCTTTAAAAGCCAACTAAAAAGACGTAAACAAGGAGAAAATCATGCTGTGCAGTCGGAGGATACATATTCGCGAGCTGTCTGACCAAAACCAGATATTTATAACTTTTTAGTTATTTTTTTTCGAATTAGGTACATTTAAACATATCAGTTTTTTACATTTTTGAAATCACCTCTTAAAGACCTTTATTTTGATACCCCACACAATAGGTTTGGAAGAAAAAAATATTTGGGCCCCCACAATATGGCGCCCAAGAACCGTCATTTTCCTATTTTACAATTTTAATGTAGCCAGTGACACTCGCGGGGTTAAGACGAATCGATTGACGTAAGAACCATCAAAATCGGCCCACGCGTTTGGTCTCTAGAACGCCACATAGGAACAAACATACATACATACATAGACTGATAAACACTTTACCCTCCTTCGGCAGTCGGGTAAAAACATTGAAAAGTTCAAGTGAAAATCACTGATACTAAAAAGGCACTTTGAACTCTATCTATAACAGTTAATTCACTCATAAAGCCTGTTCATCAATATTAACCAATAATCAAACTCATTTTAACTACCACCCAACAAATAACCTAGGTTATAAATTTCCCCGAGTACTATCAAAACCACAGAGTAAGGCTCAGGTTTTGATCCGTAGTTAAATCAACTAATTAAATGGTTAAATATGCTTAACAATGGTTACAAATTTCGGTAAAGCATCATTTTTTTCAGTTGTTAGCCTCGCATTTGGTCAAATAAGTTGGAGAGTTAATTATTTGACCATTTTTGAGACTAACAAGTGTTTTTTGTCTCAAAAATGGATGACTAACAAGTTTTACCGAAATTTTAAACCATTGGTTAGCATATTTAACCACTGGTTGAGTTAACTACGGATAAAAAACTGAGCCTATGATGTTTAGGTATAGACTTCGCGCGGAGAGGAGAAAAGAGGTGCGGAGCCAACCAATCGAATTGCATAAAAACTCCGGTCCGCTTTAGTGAAAAGAGATTTGAAAACTAGTTTCAAAATTCAAATATATTTACGCGGAGCGGGGCCGCGGAGATGAGAAACAGAGCAGTTAGGTGGAACTGAGTGGAGCGGGGAAGAGGAGCGAGGAAGCGAAGCGGGGAAACAAAGAGGAGAAACGAGTGCAACCGAGCTCCGCGTATGAAAAATCACAGTCCGCTACTCCGCTTCGCTACCCCGCTTCGCTATTCCGCTCCGCTACTTCGCTACCTAGTTCCGCGTCTATGGACAGATACAGTCCGCAACTCGCTGCTTCGCTCCGCTCAAGTGGACAGGCAGCCTTAGTGGCCACGGATACAGACGGCATTATCAAAACTTACCACACTAACCAAGCGTGTCAGTAAGTGTCACCGTCTAACTACTTACAGAAATTGACGGTCCATGACAATTTGCCTCGGCGCTCATTGATAGAGTAGAGACGGCATTGTCCAAAGATTCCATACAATACAAGCGTGTCAGTGAGTGTCGCCGTATACTCATTAAGATTGACGTTCCGTGACATTTGTAACTAAGGATATTATGGCCGAAACTTGTGCTCAACGTAATTGTGCGAGTACGACTATTATTGGCAACTAGCTGACCTAAGTTTATATAAAAACCCCTTTGAAAAAACACTTTCAATCAGGAATTTAGAAAACTTTAATTCTTTTTTGTAGCTCATATCCTTATTCGGACTATTCCATTTTCAAATGATGCGCTTCCAACGAACGAATAAAAATTTAATACTGTCAAAGTTGACTTTTATTTTAAAGATGGCGGCTTTCCTTGCTCTATGATCCCTCTGAAAACACAAGAGACCATATCCCTGTTTATGACGATACAATTCACTGACACCGTCATAAAATTCGTCGCAATTCGCTCGTTAAGCTTCAACGGGGTGTACTTAAACTTAATTTGGAGTCTTGGTAATTACGTGAAGTGCCCGTTTGTTGGGTCAAGAGGAAAGGGGAAAGTAGGTCCAGTGGGTGGTGGGATGGTGAAAGAATTTGGGGACAAGTTTTCGGTTGTGAATGAAGTTTTGAGTTGAATTTGCTGTTGTTTAAAAGGGTTTGAGTGGTTTTGAAAGGTGGAAAGTCAAGCGCTCTTATTGTTTTGTAACTTCTTATTGAATACTAGCTGTGCCCGCGGCTTCGCTCCCACTTCCTACCTACCCTATCTACCAACCAGTTTTTTATCTAGGGTCATTCTTCCGCGGAGAATCTTAACACTACACATTCATAAAATTACGTCAAATGCACAACGGCAACTATCGATTAGGGAGTTCAACTTTCCGAGTATCTGAATTGCGTGTGCTGTGATATTTTACTTCTTGAACATTTTAAATTCATATTTATATATACATATATATATCTTTTGATAGAGTGAACCGATTGCGATGAAAAAAAAACAATTAATACTTCAAAATACGCATATTTTTTATGGATAAAAGTCATCTACTTTGGTTTCGTACATTTTACGTGATGCATGCACAACTATACAAAAATTTCAAAAATCCTGGAAATTGGTTCTGTTGGCTATCCTTTAACACCCTGGCTATTATTTTTGGAAATATTTTCCATATACGAAAACGACTTTAGAACAGATTTATTATATGTATGATAAATAAAATATAGCAGTAACTAACTTATTAGTGGTAATGATTATTAAGACGATTGTTGTAAGTCTGCATTCTTAAATAATCGATAAAATAGTTATTAAATTAGTTATTAGATATTCAGGTTAAAAATTTTTCGTCGACATCACTACTTTATCTAAAAAGAGTACATTTTAATTGTCTACGTGACAACAGCCTTAATACCAGATATAATATATATACGAGTACCTAGTATACCTATCTTTTAACAAAAAAACTAAACAAATGTCAATCGTAAAAAAACTTTCAAAACGACTTGGCGAATACCTTCTAATAATCTAAACGGTACTCATCTTACATCGTTCAACAGACATCAATTAACGTAACAATGAACAAGAAAAAAATCGCGTTCTAAAAAGGTAAATCCAAGAAAAAGCTTAGCAAAACGCCTTCAAAAACGTTCCCAAACACTAGGCTTTATTAAAATGCTACTTTAAAAGGTTACTCAGGGCTTAAAACGATTACACACTTCTCTACCCAAACGAACACTTTACGAAACGAGCGAGGAAAGCGAGCGAAAATTTTTGTAAATGTCATCTTAAAATACGGCGGCATTATACGGGTTATATTTAAAAAATTCTGAAAGTTTGAAGGGTGATAAAATATTTTATGTCAGTGGGTTACATATATTCTTTGTTGGGGCTATCCCCAACAAAGAATATATGTTGTGGCTTATGGCTTGACGAATCAATATTATTATATTCAGTTTTTACTATATGGCGGGAAGATTACACTTGATAAACACGGTAATAGTCTTGAACATCTTCCTGGGGGGTGACCATAAGCTCTTAGAGTAAGGTTATTTTAAGTGTGTGTAAGGGACAGATGTATATGGCTTGTATACATCTGTCACTTACGCGATATCAAAATAACCTTACTCTAAGAGCTTATGGTCACCCCCCTGTTCTTGTACAATGTTACGTGGGTTTGGCGCAACACGTTATCTTTTCCATTAAAATGAATGGTCTGAATAAAAGTTGACAGGAGTGTCAACTTTTTTTGCAATCTGAACAAAAGTGACAACTTTTGACAGGGTTGACAAACCCTGTCAACTTTTATTCAGATAGCCTAATTTATTTCATTGAACAAACGAGTTATTTAGTAGGTTATTCAATACAAAAATCATCATGATTTTGATTATGTTTTCTTCTTCCACTCTCTCCTGCCAACTTTTATTAATGACGTATTCTTTAAATAAAAAAAAAACCGGCCAAGTGCGAGTCGGACTCGCACACGAAGGGTTCCGTACCATTATCGCAAAAAACGGCAAAAAAATCACGTTTAGCCCTATGGGAGCCCCCCTTAATTTATTTTATTTTAATTTATTAATTATTATTTTTTGAAGTAAATATACAACTAAACATTCTATGAATATTTCAAGCGTCTACCTGTTGCCGTTATAAATATCGAGCAAAAAACGGCAAAAATATCACGTTTGTTGTATGGGAGCCCCACTTAAATATTTATTTTATTCTGTTTTTAGTATTTATTGTTATAGCGGCAACAGAAATACATCATCTGTTAAAATTTAAACTGTCTATCTATCACGGTTCATGAGATACAGCCTGTTGACAGACAGACAGACAGACGGACCGCGAAGTCTCAGTAATAGGGTCCCGTTTTTACCCTTTGGGTACGGAACCCTAAAAAGTAGTGACCAATGTATTTCAACGCTGAGAACGGTATGAAGGTGTGACGATATTTTTAAGTAAGTATATTGTTAAAACATCTACACAAGCCATAATTACTTACTTAAACATGTAATCTAATGTCGACGAAGCCTAATTGTGGCATTAATTGTGGCACTCAAGTTGTAACTTGAGTCCCAGACTCAACATTAATGTATGAACTTGATTAAATTAGGATATGATTTAGATGAAAGACCTTACTTACTCCCAGTGATATCGTGTCAGTACTTATACAGGTTGAGTTTGAAAAATATAAAGTATTTTGGTAAAAATAAGGTCTTTCCTTAAGTTTGCCATATGACATTACTTGCCAGAATTCGATCCTTATTAGCGACACTATCGGATGGTGTAGATACAGAGTATTTTTCCCAAAGTCAAAGGGTTTTCTATACTAAATTTAACATGTGGCACAAATGTTGTTATCAGTGCTGTAACTATTCATAGCAAAGGGCTATAAAGATTATTGAAATCATTGTAAAAAGTCTAATTAAAAGAAAGAAAAAAAGTAAAAATGAGATTGAGAATAGTTAGAGACATCCACATATTTGACTACAACCTAGGGGTCTTTAAGTCAAGAGTGAATAGGTTACTTCTAGGCAAGCGTGCTCCATCGTCGACCATATCATCGCTTACCATCAGGTGAGATGGTGGTCAAGCGCGAGCCTAAAAAAAAAAAAAAAAAATCCATGGATGCAGTTTTAGTTTTCATCAAAATCGGGCCTGAGACTCCTTTGAGTGTTTTTCACTATTCCTCATAGTTTCGGATTTAGCCATCCAAGTCCACTTGGAAAACACACCCTGTATAAGTAACTTTTGTTACATTAACACCTGTGATCTTTGAAAGGTCAGGAGTGAGTAATACCATACGCCCACGACTGTGTAAAGGTATTAGGTGTCTGAAGTAATACAATAAGCTTGTAACTAATATCCTTTATCAATTTGACTGACATGATAACGGATTGGTGTGGTTATTTGGAATTTTCTCGGATAAATTCTAGGTTTCAGGTAGAACAAGGTGATATATCAATTTATAAATCTGTTGCTGGATGATTGATGAGTCAAGAGAAAATCTGAAGTCGATCTTTTTTATAAAAACCAACTCACAATGAGCCAATTCACTCACCCCTTTGTATATAGGTTTCTTTTTTTAATTTTCATTTGTAATAAAAGTTCAGTGGTGGCTTAGTGGTAGCGGCCGCGACTTATAAGTTGTAGGTCGTGGGTACAAACCCAGACAGGCGCTTTACTTCATGTAAATTATTTCACCACCGCAAAAAAAAACAAATACAAGTAACATCCACCAACCCGCACAGTGCCCGCGTGGAGGATTGCGGCCCTCTCACAGAGAGGAGGCCTGTTGCCCAGCAGTGGGAATATAAAAAATACTGATGATGATGAATAATAGTTGATGAATGAACCCACAATTGATGCAGATTATAAATAAAAATAAAATATTTTTTTTATTTTTTTTTATTTCAATTACATAAAGCATTAACATACGTGATATGGAGATTACATTAATTATTTCCCGTAGACATTTTTGTCCCAACTTATTGCATGCGACATAAATTTGCCTGCTTCTGCCTAACTCCCTGGGGATAAAACAGGCTTCACACCTGTATTTCTCGTGGGGATAAGAAGAAAGGGTTATGCTCTCTACGGAGACAGCTGCAGGTATATATACAAATAATAAAAGTGTCTGTATGTAATATCAAAATAACAACGTTTTATTGAATGCACGTGAAAGTATATACGGTACTAACAACAAATAAGCAATTTTTAAGATTTTTGTCTGTCTGTATGTTTGTTCCGGGTAATCTCCGAAACGGCTGGACCGATTTTGGCGGTAGATAGCTGATGTAATAACGAGTAACATAGGCGTACGTTTGACCACGAGAAAATTCATAGTTCCGGCGGGAAAGTAAAAAAAAAAAAAAAATATTTTACGAATTTGACGCGGACGAAGTCGCGGGCAACAGCTAGTTATAAATAAAATAATGCCATAGTGTAATCCTTTGAACACAAGGATCGATAATAACTTGTACCTAAGAACGAGGCTTTATAGATTATCCACGGCATATACATAGCATGCGAAATTCATGTTGTGCCCGATTAATATGCATGAACATGCGAGTTATTCTAAGATATACGAGTTACATACACTTATTATATTAGCATACAGCTTATGGCAGTTATACATTTCGTACATAATTTACCTGGCACGACTCCCATAGCTTCACGATCATAAAGTTGCACGGATGTGTGAAGTTTATTTCCTAAGATTGTTATACAGGAAAGTTTCAAAAATTAAATGGAGTGTTGGGTGTGTTCCTGCCGAATTATTATGTGCCTCGTGGGGGTAGTTAAAGGTGATAAAGAGTTCGGTGAGGTAAGCCGTTAATTATAAAATTATTTCAAAAGATTTATGAAACGAATCTCTGAATGTTTATAACGATATTTTATTTAAAAATCTGATCATAGTCATCCGATTGATTAAAGCTGCCAAAAGATATACCTCTGTCTTTTGTCATCTAGGAAGCCAAAAACTATTCTGGCCTGAGAAGATCGTAGCTTGTTGGTATGAAAACTAAATACATTAAGCCACGTCTCCATCATAAGATCATTATGTTCCTCTTTCGCCTATGTAATTACAAAGCTACTAAGCCGTTAGATACTAAAACTCGATCGCCAATTTGTTATAGGTGCTAAAAGGCAGCTACTTCTACTTGGGTACCGATAAGACATTAGCTTCGAGCTATATAACTAACAGCAATGAGTTGTAAAATTGAACTAACAGCGTGGGATGAACAAAGTGCTGTGTCATAACAATTGATTAGCGGTAACATATAACATGAAACATGGCAGAGCATTACACATGAACGTGGAATTTAATATGACACTGAGACTATGACATATTGTAAGGTAACGGGAATTACTTACACTTACTTACTGTGTCGGCTGATAAACTAGTATTGAGTGACACCGTATGATCACATTCATTTGCAAAACAAAAGCATTGCATTCGAAGGTGCCTTGCTCTGAAATAAACCCTTAATATCTCATTTACTGCTGCACACATATCCAAGAGCCGGTGGCAGTGGTAACGGCCGTGACTTACAAGCTGTAGGTCGTGGGTTCGAACCCAGACAGGCGCTTTACTTTGTGTAAATTATTTCATCACCACTGCTCTCAAAACGGTAAAGGTAAACATCGTGAAGAAACCGGCATGCCCTAGAACCAGAAATTCGAACGACCCGCACTGGGCCCGCGTGGTTCATGGAGAGGTGGCCTGTGTCCCAGTGGTGGGAACATTAAAAAGGATGACGATGATGATGATGATGACATATCCAAACCTGAACACAGAAACATTGGCGGGAGAAGTTTTTATTATTATTTTATCCCAGACGAGCTTCTTCAATTAACTATATTTACTCACAACCTAAACTGGAGCGCTTGTCCCAGGTAGACAAGCTGCGGAGAAGGAGAGGGAGATTTCATCCGCTAACCCGATCCGCAGCAGACGCGCTGGGCGTCGGCGGAGGGCGGACAACGCCCTTTTCCAGCCCCCCTAAATGGGTCTATGGGCGACGGACTCGGGGTCGTCCGTCGCCCCCACACACATCAGGACCCGAGGTGGCGGCGCGTAGTGTTCCACGCGCGCCCCTCTCAGACGTTGCGGAGGGAGTTTAACACCTCACTCCCCCCCCCCAACCCGAGATCGAGGCCCGCAGAGGCGGGCCGGCACTAGCCGGGGGTTGCGGAAATATCGTTGTTCCCGCGACCCCCAGCGTAGGTGTGAGATGGGACACCGGGGTGGTTTTTAGTCAGTACGAGTCTGACAGACCCCTCCGCCCTCCTCAAGACGGAGGACATCCAATGAGGATTTTACACCACGGAATAAAAAAAAAAAAATAAGATAGACATAATCGTCCACAACTTCGAGTGTAGAGTCTCCGACCTGATACGAGCGGGTGCAACATGGGCATTCGACATCACCTTGGGTTTTGTACATGTTTATTTTTGGACCCACTCTTTTGGCAGCTCTACTGAGGTCATTGAGCATTGTACTGAGGTCTTTCCATGGTCTCAGCCATGACCACTATATCATCGGCAATCCGAAGGTGAGTAATGTACTCGCGGTAGGTTATGTTCTGGATTATACTGGTAATAATGGGATACCTTTTATCCCGGTTCTACAATAAAACAATCAAACTTAGTATAACAAAACACTTTTACGCAGGAGAAGCCGCGTGCAGAAGCAAGTACAAATATATTCCTGAGAGATACGTTTCGTATCCACAGAATATATTGCATATCGTGTAGAATTTTACACTCCAACAATTTCGTACGCGCTTCCTCATTTTGAGTTTCGTGTTTCCGAGGTATTCTGAGGTATTTTGGCACGTGTGTGTGGGAAGACTGTTATTGTTTTATGTACGAGAATGTGGAAGGTTTCGGTATTCTGTTTGTTTGAGGATATTAGTTTAGTTTCATAGAACGGTACAGTTTATAACGCATGTTGTATACTGTAAAGTTTGTTCATTTTAGGAACGTATCCCTTACTTATAAACTAGTAAAAACGTGAAAGTTTGTGAGGATGGATGAATGGATCGGTGGATTACTCTTTCACGCAAAAACTACAGAACGGATTTTGATGAAACTTTACCAATATATATCTTATAAATCAGAATAACACATGGGTTATCTATACTTCTATACTACAATTATTATCTATACTATAATATTATAAAGAGGAAAGATTTTTTTGTTTGTTTGTACCGAATAGGCTCCGAAACTATTGGACCGATTTGAAAAATTCTTTCACCAATAGAAAGCTACATTATTCCTGAGTAACATAGGCTATTTTTTAATCCCGAAAACGGGTCCTGTGGGGTGGCCCACGGGAGCGAAGCCGCGCGAAGCAGCTAGTAATATTATAAAGAGAAAAGATTTTTTTGTTTGTTTGTTTGTACCGAATAGGCTCCAAAACTACTAAACCGATTTAAAAAATTCTTTCACCAATAGAAAGCTACATTATTACTGAGTGACATAGGCTATTTTTTATCCCAAAAACGGGTCCAGTGGGGTGGCCCACGGGAGCGAAGCCGCGGGGAACAGCTAGTAATTTATAAAGATAAGAAGTACAATACCACGCGGACCGAGATGCCGGCGGCAGCTACTACTTTATAAAGAAAGATAGGGAGATTTTATAGAGTGAAATTTTGGCTTATTTATTACTCGCGTAGTTTGTAATCGACGTACTACGACGTAGTTCATCATAAGCTACGCCGCAGAAAGCACTGTGCTATGGCGCGGCGTATTTTTCTCAGCTACGGCGTAGTTCATATAGTGCTACAATACAACTTAGCGGACACTACGGCGTAGGTAACCCAAATTCAAATATTTATTTGTAAAACATAGGTATAGATAGGGGGTATAAAATAGGATCCTTGGTAACATAGTTAACATTGAGAATTGAGCTACAGTGTAGCTAATCCTGGCCGACGATTGCCAGTTCTCGTTTTTTGAAAGATTTTATTATTTTCCTTTTTTTTTAATTCACGTTAAATGAGTTTTGCAATAAGTTTGTTACTTGAAAACAAACTTTTTCATCAATCACAAGCCTAATTCTGTTAAGACGGCCAAGTTAAAGACCATGAAATAAATTCACTTCTGAATGTTGTTTTTCTTCCAATTTACCTTGCTAAACAAATACATACGGAATACGGAAACGCACAGAAGGCCTGCAATGAACTGTCACAAATAAATTATATTAAGACCTATGTTTTGAGTATTCTATTTGTGTTTTTATTATAGGGTTGTATCTATGGGGTTCACTAAATAACATGATTTGATATTTGTATGTTTATGGTACCTAAAACATTTCATACGACGTGTTACAATGACGTGACCTGTATGTTGGTACAATTTATGGGGTCCCATAGGTTATCCCAAAATAACACAAACATAACATCAGACTTGTATTCTGAAGGGTTAGACAGTGTTGTACCTTTATATATAATCACAATAGTACAATATATTATAGTATAATATATAAAGGCGAAAGTTTGTGAATGTGTAAGTGTTTTTGTATGTTTTTTACTCTTTCACGCAAAAACTACTGAGCGGATCTGGATGAAATTTGGCACAGAAGTTATAGTCTGGAGGCATATGTACCCCTGGGATAATTTTAGATATTCACGAAGCCGCTGGCGGTAGCTAGTCTTATCATTTGTTGCAAAATAACCCGTAACAATAGAATTATTATTGTATCTGCTAATGACATAAATAAAATATAAAAATATATATATATTTTTTTTTTTTTTAAAACGTTGCCCCACACTAGGAATTTCTTCCTGTATCGTGGGTGCGTTTAAAAACATAGAAACTCACATACACAAACACCCAGAGCCGGAACAATTATCTGTAGGTCATACAAATATTTGTTTCGTGCGGGAATCGAACCCGCGACACGCAGCGCAGCAGTCAATCGCTCAACCACTGCGCCAACCGTGCGCCCAAATATCAACAGTTAGCAATATATATATATCAACAGTTAAGCCCTTTTCCCCATTCTTAGCTGTCAAAATATTAAGGAATATTTCACACAGTCCATCCACTGTTACTTTAGCTGAGATTAAATTCCTACCACATTAAATTAAAAATATCTGGTTTAACTCAGGGTCATGGTCTATATGAAATGTTCGAGAACGCCGAGAATAATAGATAATCAGTCATGAACTTTTGTAGGTTATGTGTGGATAACTTATAATAATATGTAGTAGTTAATATTATTGAATTAAGTGGAAGTAAAAGGGCAATATCGCATTAGTATTGCCTAGTTACTTCAGCAAGAAATGTAAAATATACTCTTTGGAAAGAATATGTTTATTTAAAATAAAAGTGACTTTGACGTGAATCAATTATTATAATAACAAATACAATAGTAATATAATCACTACAGTTACTATTTGTCACTTTGCAGAATAAGTGTAAAATGACAACACTGAAAGTTTACGAAAATAACAAATAATTTTCTTTTATAATGTTTAATTTATCCGTGCTGAACCAGTTAAAAAATAACCGTAGATAATTAATGGGATTTCTTTCGTATATAACTCACTTTCAGATGCTCAAATTTAAGTCAACTAAGATTTCGCCATTGTTCTTTCCTCACAACATTTGCCTCATTTCTCCATATCACATACCTAGAAAAACGATTCTCACACAACTTTTCAGTCACCAGTTCCACTTTATGACTGCCTGCTATAATCTGGTAATGAAATACAGAAGCCAGCAATTTATGCCCATGATTTTATAGGCCTACTCCAAAATTAAATAAACTTCAACCAATGAAAACATTTAGTTACTTTCGCTTCAACAGATATCTTCATGAAAACACAAACATCAATGGGAAAACGGAACCTCAATCATAGAAGTTAACAAAGATAACAAGACTGACCATCGATTTCCTCTTGCTCCAGAGATGAAAAGCAAACAATACTTCCTATAAGTTTCCTACCCTGCTACTGACCTTTGAACAACGTTTTCAAATAATTACATAGTTTCCTTTCCTAGCAATTTTGGTGAACCGTAACGAAGGGTAGTTTCGGTTCCCTTGGTTACAATAACATCATTGGCAAACTCTTTGATGATGTCAGGACTCTTTTTTTAATAAAATATTGGTGTTGCAATGTGCATCGATATTAAACGCTTGTTTTACCGGTTATGAATAGACGCGTTCTCGTATTATATAACCGGCGTACAAGTATGACAAGATGTAGGAACGTCTGTCTTGCCTTTTTATATTGGGTCGGCTTCCAGTCTAACTGGGTTTAGCTTAGTACCAGTGTTTTACATGGAGCGACTCCCTGTCTGACCTCCAAAACCCACTAACTGGGTGACACGATACCTCTTGGCTAGACTGGAATCAAATATCAGGCTTTTGACTACCCGTAACGACTGTCAAAGATCTTCAAATGATAGCCGGGACCAACGACTTAACGTGCTTTCCGAGGCACGGATGCAACTTGCTATGTTAAGATGGTCACCCATCCACGGACCGACCTCGGCAAACGTAGCTTAACCTGGCAGAACGACCCGTGCGGCTTTAATATTTAGCCACGAGCTGTCACACAAGATGTAGGAACGTAAACGAAGCAAAAGCAGTATGTATTTATGTAAGGATTGTAGCAAATGGCGGTCTGTAGTTTTGCGCGAAAATGAGTGAGTGATTGAGTTTGTGTGTATATTATAATCTTAACCGAACTGATGTCTAAACTTCCACTCTAATATTATAAATAGTTAAAGTGCCGGCAATCTCAGGAACAGGGCGGTTACGAAGTACATCCGATCCGTGTCCGTGAAATTTCGGTTCCGAAGTAGCCGTAGTACTTCTTGTAGGGAAGCTTACGCACTACATCCGAACTCTATCCGTCATAATTCAGAACATTTGGAACTCGGAACTCAAATCATGAACACGGACGTGGGTTACGCACTGCATCCGATCTGTACCCGAAAAATTTCGGTCCGAAGTAGCCGTAGTACTTTTTGTAGGGGAGGTTACGCATTGTATCCGAACTCCATCCGTCTGAAATTAGTACTTTTCCAATTCGGATGGAACTTGGATCTCGGATTAGGTTAAAGATCGGGCGCAGTGCGTAGGTAAACACCCTTTTAGGGGGGTGACGCACTAAATCCGATCCGTATCCGTGAAATTTCGGCTCCGAAGTACCCGTAGAACTTCTTGTAGGGAAACTTACGCACTACATCCGTCATAATAGGTGCAAGCTGTGGTTGCCTATTTATTATTTATTTATTTATTTATTTAATACTTTAAGCACATAAACGTACAGAGGCGGACTTAATGCCTTAGGTATTTTCTACCAGTCAACCTATTGGGTGTGCATTGCAGGAAAAATATATTTTGTATGTTTTTTTTATGATTTGTGTAAGATGATATTGTATTGTGGAACTCGTTGGTGACCCTTAAATAAATAAAATAAATAATCTGTCATAATTTAGAACATTTGGAACTCGGCACTCAAATTACGAACACGGACGTGGGTTACGCACTGCATCCGATTTGAATCCGAAAAAAATCGGTCCGAAATAGCCGTAGTACTTCTTGTAGGGGAGATTACGCATTGTATCCGAACTCCATCCGTCTGAAATTAGTACTTTTCCAATTCGGATGGAACTTGGATCTCGGATTAGGTTAAAGATCGGGTGCAGTGCATAGGTAAACACCCTTTTAGGGGGGTGACGCACTAAATCCGATCCGTATCCGTGAAATTTCGGTTCGGAAGTAGCCGTAGAACTTCTTGTAGGGCAACTTACGCACTACATTTGAACTCTGTCCGTCATAATCTGCCATAATACAGAAAATTTTGAACTCGGCACTCAAATCACGAACACGGATGTGGGTTACGCACTGCATCCGATCTGAATCCGAAAAATTTCGGTCCGAAGTAGTCTTACGCACTACATCCGTCATAATAGGTGCAAGCTGTGGTTGCCTATAATTGGGTGTGCATTGCAGGAAAAATATATTTCGTATGTTTTTTTATGATTTGTGTAAGATGATATTGTATTGTGGAACTCGTTGGTGACCCTTAAATAAATAAAATAAATAATCTGTCATAATTTAGAACATTTGGAACTCGGCACTCAAATTACGAACACGGACGTGGGTTACGCACTGCATCCGATTTGAATCCGAAAAATATCGGTCCGAAATAGCCGTAGTACTTCTTGTAGGGGAGATTACGCATTGTATCCGAACTCCATCCGTCTGAAATCAGCATTTCCAATTCGGATGGAACTCGGATCTCGTATTCGGATAAAGATCGGATGCAGTGTATAGGTAACTTTTAGGGCGGTTATGCACTACATCCGATCCGTGTCCGTGATATTTCGGCTCTGAAGTAGCCGTAGTATTTATTGTAGGGAAGTTTACGCACTACATCCGAACTCTATCCGTCATAATCTGTCATAATTCAGAACATTTTGAATTTTGAACTCAAATCACGGACTCGGATCACAGCCACGTAGTAACCAGCCACATGTAGTCCGTAACCGCCCTTACAACATATTACAAAATTGATGTTATATTCTGTAATATTACTTGTTATATGAGCCAAACCATCTGTATAATCAAATCCTCTTCAATGTCTTTAGATAGGTAAAATTCGCTTTGCACAGGTGCGGTTTCACCGTTCCAGGAAACTCGGCTAGTTATTATCTACGTTCGACTGATTTAGTAATTCCTGTTAGAAAACGTTGGAACTAGTAATTGCGTTGCAAGATGGGGTTTGGTGCAAGTGAAAAGGTTGATTTCCCTCGAAATATTTTATTAGGTGCGTCTGAATACGTGTTCGATACTTTGCTTTTAACCCCCGACGGAAAATGAGGGGTATTATAAATTTCATGTGTGTACCTGTGTGTTTATGTATTTGTGTATTTGTATAACTATCTGTGGTATCCTAACTCCTAAACGGATAAATCGATTTTGATTTTGTTTGAAAGGGGACTTTATCGAGAGTGTAAGAACACCCTGCATGCCATCGTTATGTGTGAGGGATTGAAAATCAAAAATGTCTAGACGTGCTCGGTGCATTTTACTCTTGTGCCCAACATCACTAGTGCTGACAAAATACTTGTAGTAGATTGTGATTAAAATGTAGACTAATGCCAGAAATAGCAATCAGAAGTACGTGAATTCACATCTTTCTGACTATCATATTGTAAATGTGAAAGTTTGGATGGATGTGTGTGTGGATGTATGTTTGTTTCTCAATCACGCCAGAACAGCTGGACGAATCTGGATGAAATTTGGCACAGAGATACATTATAGTCATAGGATACTTTTTATCCCGGGAATATGTTCCCTTGGGATAATTATCGACTTTCACGCGGGTGAAGCCGCTGGCTATTTTTTTAACTAAATTAATTATTACTATTTATTCAATTTAATTAATTAAGGTGCATACAATGTAAAACAATTTTTATGATCTTAAGCTAACCAAACTTCCACAAGACGTGTGAGTCTGAACTAGATAACTTAATATCTGTATCCCAAACAACAGTACTCTTCCTTTATACATTTAAAAGCTTACAAGTTCAATCCTGCTTATATAATAATAATAAATAATAAAAAGCCTTTATTAACAATCTTACAGTTAACATTTTGACATATTTCTACATAATACTACAGTACTGTACATTTTTTTTTCTTTTTTTTTAAATTTACGTTCTCTTACACCGGTTTCTCGATTGTCTTGCTTTCCAGCATAGGCCATATCCTGCTTATATATAATAATAATAATAATAATATAGCCTTTTATTCAGATCTCTTAGAACAATGAATTTTTAGCTTATGTAAAGGACTAGCATTAAAATCTTAAACTTAATAGATATGAATAAATCTAAACTAATATTTGTTGCTTGGTTATCTTTTCTAGATCTGTTTGCCAGTCGGCAAAGGCCTCCTCCAACCTTTTCCATTCCTTTCTTTCTTGAGCCACTCTGTTCCATGTGACTCCTGCCACTTGTCTAACGTCATCGTCCCACCTTTTCTGTGGTCGATAACTTAATATCTGTATCCCAAACAACAGTACTCTTCCTTTATACATTTAAAAGCTTACAAGTTCAATCCTGCTTAATATACATTATATTAAATGATAAAATGAAAAGAAAGAAAGAAAGAAAGTAAAAACGTTTATTTGCATCAGGCACAAAAAAATGCTAAGTAGAACAGTAACTAAGGGATATTTTTAATAGTAAGATAACTATTATCTGAAAAATACGAGTAGATATATACTGCGACTGTTGAGAAAGGGGTCCATAATGTGTCCTTTTCTATTAATTTATCTCTATTTTTTATCTCAACAAAAAATGTTTATAGCAAAAACAAAAAATAAACTCCACACTTCATTGGACATGGTCGATTCTATCTAGATTCTGAGCTAACGTTAAAATGTCCCTTGAAAACAAAATGGTTGCCTCTCAACAGTATCCAAGTATTTTTACTGCAAACATAATTTAATCTAGTCACCTCCATTTAATTAACTAGAGGGGACTGATTACATTTGATGGCCTCAGCTTAATTATACGAGGAACTTGTTTTGCTAATGTTGGCAATTTTTTTAATAAGTATTTTTTTCTAGGTTGAAGATTGCAACAAAGTGCTGGGTTGTGAGAGGAATTTTGAGTGGGAAAAGATTGCCCACCTTTTTCATTGACGGCAAAACTTGAAACTTATGAAGCAACAGTATTAAAGATATGATTAATCAGACCAGAGATAACCGAAAAAAACAATGTGAATTTTATTATTAGTGGCAAGACTTAGCAACAAAAAAAAAAATGGGTAAATTGAGTGTAGATGCTTGGCAGGGCACATATGGCGTTTTGCGTGGAACCAGAATAAATTGTGCTTCAAATATTAATAAAATAATCAGATAACTTACCACTTAACGCATGACCTAGGATAGAAAAAACAATAATATAAATAAAACAAATCAGCGGTTTACTTAACTTATATTAAAAAATGAATTACTACGAGTATATACCAGTGATCAATTATGTCAAAGTTTGATTTTAGATGAGCTGAACGACAGTACCGTTAATTAGAGCCTCTTTTACCATTTCAAAACAAAAGCCTGAAAAACTATGTACCTACATAACTGGCAGTGGCAATTTTTAACTTAAACTAGTGAACTTTAGTTCGGGTTTTACGAAATGTGCTCATAGCCTTTAACTATGTTATCAATGTATGTCGAAACAAATAAAAAAGTTAATTTAAAAAATCAAAAACCCGTATACGTATTCGCGAGCTGGCTAACCAAAACCAGATGTATCCTCCGACTGCAAAGAATGATTTTCTTCTTGTTTACGGCTTTTTAGTTCGCTTTTAAAGCAGTCGGGTTTTTTGATTTTTTTATTTACTTTTTCTATTTATAACTACTACTACTTTTCTTTTACTATTATTATTATTATTTTTTTTTTTAATCTTGTAAGTGTAATATATTTTTAAAATCACCTCTTAAAATCCTTTATTTTGATACCCAACACGATAGGTTCGGCAGAAAAAAAAAATTGTCGGCCACAATATGGCGCCCAAAATCCGCCATTTTTCTATTTTCCTATTTTAAAGTAGCCAGTAACACTTTGCAGGGTTAAGACGAATCGATTTACGTATGAATCATCAAAATCGGCCAACGCGTTTGGTCTCTAGAACGCCACATAGGAACAAACATACATACATACTTAGATAAACACATTACCCTCCTCCGGCAGTCGGGTAAAATCATTGATTAATTTCAGAAGTATAAATAAATCGCTCCGCTTCCAACTTATCCCACAAGCACAGATTACTCCAGATACAGTTTGCAAGATAATGGGGACAGCCCCTCGAGATGACAGTAATGAGAGACCGAGTTTCTTTAACTTTTTATAACGATTTTAGACCCTATTCCCTTGGGTTAAGGATGATACGATGGTACAGTGTCCCGTAGAGAAATGAATTTGTTCTTGATTTTTTTTTCCAGAAATGTAACTGAAAGTTTTCTCTCTGTAATTGTTCGCAGCTATGGTATTTAGGTTTGTTACTTTGGGTGTCGTTATAATTTTTGTTCATTGTTTGAACTCAAGGCCTTTTATCTAAAAGTTTAGGAGATAAAATGTACTTTGCTCTTTTAAATAGAGTTACAGTTTTGTAGCTTGAGCTTTTCAAAAAGTTATTTAATATTACTTGCTTTTGCCAGAGGCTTGAAAGTCGAAATTGATCCCTCGGGAACGTACTAGAAAGTGTATCCATGTCCTAATTCAGACTATAGTCTCCCCGTGTTCCAACTTCATAAGAAACTATTCGGTGATGTAGCATTATTGATTAAAAACATCTAAGTAATCTTGTTACCGCCATCCACATATTATATACGATACTACATTTATAACTCGACTCCACCTTGAATCATCATAATTTTAGTGATGGGGGACAGTTGATATTTATTGACACTATTCTAGGATTTTGCCGTTGTCATGGTGACAAAGTCGACTGAGAGGCCTTCAAAGTGACTTGGAATATGGGCCTTTGTCGTAATATGATCCCATAAGGTTGTATCACATAACAAGTCCCATTGGGATTTACTGACAAAGGACTTCTTACTTAACGGGAAATGATGGCCCTTATGTTTCGTTTAAAGAGGCGTCCCTTTGCTTAGGGGATAACGATTGTCCTTAAAGTTCAGAACTATTTAAAGATATTCTAAAGGGCACCCGTTAGTGTACCCCTGCAGGATGGCTTTTAATTCACTGTCTATCTCTTATCGGGTGAAAATACTCATGAATATGATCAACTCTTATTATGTATAGGACCAAGATCGAAAATATGAATGTAATTAGTTTCCATAGATGGACAAATTAAAGGGAAGTGCTGATTTTTCTTTACAATATCAATGTCAGTCAGTTCAGCGGTAAGAAACAGCTCTTAATGTTCAGGGATACTTTTGTCCTGAATATTGTCAATTAATTTAGTCTTATTAATTCTTTCATCATCATCATCAGCCTAATAATGTTTCCACTGCTGGGACACAGGCCAACACCTCTCTGTGAGAGGGAGAATGGGTCTTAATCCACAACGCGGGCCCAGTGCTGGTTGGTGGATGTCACATGTCTTCGAATTTTTGGTTCTAAGACATGTTGGTTTCCTTGCGATGTTTTCCTTCACCGTTTATTCTTTATTGTATGCAAAAACATACTAGCACATTCATAAAATAAGACAGCTAATGTACAGAGGCGAGCTTAACCCAGAATTTGGTTCTCTAGTGCCATAGAGAGATAGTCACTCCACAGGTATCATCATCATCAGCCTTATAATGTGCCCACTGCTGGGACTCAAGCCGCCTCTCATAGAGAGGGAGTGGGTTATAATCCAACAAGTCCAATGCGGATTGGTAGATGACACTTGTCTTCGAATTTTTGGCTGTAGGACATACCGGTTTCCTCACGATGTTATCCTTCACCGTTTTGAGAGCAGTGGTGATGAAATAATTTACACAAAGTAAAGTGCCTGGTATCTTCTCGTCCAATTTACCACAGTGTCTCAAGACAAAAGTCTATCAGTGTGTGTTGCCAGTGATCACCTATGGGACCGAGACGTGGTCGCTCACAATTGGCCTTATCAGAAAGCTTAAAGTCCCCCAAAGGGCAATGGAGAGGGCTATGCTCGGCGTTTCCTTGCCTGATCATGTCAGAAATGAGGATATCCGCAGGAGAACCAAAGTTACCGACATAGCCCGAAGAATTGCCAAACTTAAGTGGCAGTGGGCAGGGCACATTGCTCGCAGAACGGATGGCCGATGGTGCCGAAAAGTTCTGGAATGGCGACCACGAACCGGAGACGATACGTTGGAAGGCCTCCCACTAGGTGGACCGATGACCTGGTTAATGTTGCGGGAAGGCGCTGGTTGCGAGACGCACGGGATCGGTCAATGTGGCGACGCCTGGGGGAGGCCTATGTCCAGCAATGGACGTCTTTCGACTGAAATGATGAAAGTGCCTGCCCGGGTTCGAAACCGTGACTTGCATCTCGTAAGTCTCCATTAGGTAATAGGTATAGGAAATAAAAGACGTAGTATTCAAAGAATCCACAACTGCCAACATGAGAAAAGACGAAGGTTTACTACCGACATTTGCATCGATAACTCACGTATATGTATTCTTTGGTTTCAAAACAAAATATATCTTTCTGAAGGTATTAATGTAACAAGGAAAATACAAAGAAATATCAAAAAAGAATGTTGCTTTATTTAGGAAATGTTAGAAGAGAAAGGCTTGTATTTTTTGAAGCAAAATAAAGGGTGGATTGTATTTTACAAAAACATGAAAAGCATTTGTACTTTTCACCTGCCATTTATCGTTTTCTTAACCCTTTATAATTCACGTTAACCTTTTCAAATATTCATTGAAATTAATCTCATTCATCTTAGTTAAGGCAGTAAAGTAATTTTTGCAAAAGTTTTCTGTAAACAATGTATTTAACAAAATAATGTTTAAGAAGGTTATTAATTATCTTGTCTATTTCAAAAGAAAGATTAAAGAATCTTTCGTTTTCTATTAAATAAAACAATGGAACTTTTTGTTATTGTTTCTTCTTCAATACCAACTGGTTTGTTTCTCGCGGTGATTTTGTGAGAATAAATTGTGAGAAATGGCTCTGAGCTGTCTAATCCTAAATCACTTTTTATTTTTCTTAGAAAGTCTAGAAAAGGGATTTTATTCGTGAAATTTTAAAGAAAAAAGAAAGAAAAATTGTTTATTCTGCACAAACTAAACGCACAATACAAAATAAAGAGTGGCATTCACCAAATTCACAAATTAGCCAAAAGCCTCGTATTTAAAACAAAAAATTATAAAAGTTTGTCAAATTTTGTCTATTGCTTGATGAGAGCAATAAACAGTTATCTGTGGGTGAGAGGCCAAAGACAATTTACTTGCGTAATATGTTTCGACATTACCAAATGAAAACAAACAAACAAAACAATCACAAATTAACGAAATGCCGACTACTGAGTGGAAAATTATCCATCTTTGAAACAACAAGGGCAAATAGGCTGTGCGTCGCATCTGTGCAAGAATAGGTCATTGCTCAGCTTAATGCCGTGACTTCAGACGAACCTATCGTCAACAGCGCTGATTTTCAGCAAAAACCTCGCGAATGACGTAATGACGTTCCCCCATGTGAAAATACAAAAATTTCGTACGAAAATGAGTGTGACTGAACCGACTGAACATGTTGAAAGTAAGTACACAGAAATAAAATAAAAATATATATCAAAGTCTTATTATAAACTATATACCTATGTCTGTATTTATGCGTTACATATAAAATAAAAGATACATAAACTGAGGTATAATAATCATACTGAAAATAAAATAAAATACCATGGTGTGTGTATTCCTAAATCTAATAATTATTATGTTTTATGTTTAAAATTGATTATAATAAAATTGAATCTATGGTATTTTAACATTCTTATTCATGAAAATCTCTGAATTGTTTGGTAGGTACTAAAAAACTTTGGTGCGGAGCCGATTATTAATTCATATTTATATGTAGGGAACAATGCTAATGCTAGTAATTAGCAATGTTAACGCAGTACTGGCCGTGCGCCCGCTCTATGCCGAAATATCAATATTCAACCTCCTTTTGAACAGTTTTGTTTGCAAAATATTATTTGATTTACATATGCTATGTTAGTTATGGTTCGCAGCTAACAATCTTTTACTGAATGCGAAAAAAACAAAATGTCTGAAGTTTTCCTTACCAAATGTACCACAACGTGACCTAAATTTAAATCTTGACGGCAAAAATCTTGAAGTTATAAAGGAAACTGTATTCTTAGGGATTACTATCGATTCAAAATTGCAGTGGGGCGCGCACATTAGAACTCTTTCGGGTCGGTTAAGTTCGGCTGCATATGCAGTAAGGAAAATAAGGCAGTTAACCGATGTAGCAACAGCAAGGTTAGTATACTATGCTTATTTCCACAGTATTATGTCTTATGGCATTCTGCTGTGGGGATCAGCAGCAGACGTTGACTCAATTTTCATCTTACAAAAGAGGGCAATCCGCGCAATCTATAAAATGAGTCCACGAGAGTCCCTCAGAGAAAAATTTAAAGAGATCGATATACTGACTCTACCTTCTCTTTATATATTGGAATGTATTTTGTATGTCCGCAAAAATCGAGGGCTTTTCAAAACTAGAAGCGATTTCCATAATTTAAATACACGCAGTAAGCATGAAATTGTAATACCCAAATTCAGATTAACGAAAACTAGCAAGTCTTTTCTTATAAACAGTATACGCTTTTATAACAAGTTGCCACAGCCAGTTATAGAATTGACCGATGGAAAGTTCAAAAACTACATCAAACGTGTCCTTATTAAAAAAGCATATTACAAAATCAAGGACTACGTTGAAGATAAAAATTTTAACTCCTTCTGCGCATGCGGCTTCCCTGGTAACTCATAAACGGCACAAATATGTGGATGTCTCTAACTATTCTCAATCTCATTTTTACTTTTTTTCTTTCTTCTAATTAGACTTTTTATAATGATTTCAATAATCTATATAGCCCTTTGCTATGAATAGTTACAGCACTGATAACAACATTTGTGCCACATGTTAAATTTAGTCTTGATTTTTATTTATTTTTTCCTTTGTATAGATTCTTTTACTGATTGTTTTGTGAATGTGTGAACATTGTAGGCCTTCTAGATTTCTAGACGCTTGTTAACATTTGTTAACTCTCTCGTTTATACAATTTTTTTTTTTTAGTTTCTTACGACTTATTGTCGGGCCTACGTTGTCCCCCCATATCTAAGCACTAATACTGTAACATGGAAATATTGTAAAAACAAACCAATTTTTTTAAAAGAGTAACCTTGGAGTTTCTTGCCGGTTCTTCTCCACAGGAAACGACTAACCCGAAACGTGCACCTTTTGTCGACGTTTTATAAGTGCCCATGTAGGCCTATGTGAAATAAAAAACATTTGATTTGATTTAAGTTATGAAGAAATTCCACCCATAAATTTTTCTGTGTAAAAATATTTTTAAACATCCAAGTTGTTTTGGAGGAGTTTCCAAAAGTTGCGAAAAAATATCGTGTTGTTAATTTATTATTAAAGCAATACTATTAGTTACGCGAAAAAACCTTGTGTTCAAAATAATGTACATGAATCAATAATAAATATATATTTTTTTCAAACCTTTTAACCTAGCCGTTACAAAGGAGTATGCTTTAGAAAGTTACCGTTTTACGGCACAGAAGTGTATGTAGGCCCTTAATAGAACAGTCATTTCAGAGATTCTTATGAATAACACTGTTAATTTAATATAGTTTACAGAGCTTTTGGAACTAAAGAAGTTTAATTACATTCGGAGAACTTTCGGAAGTCTGCTTTTACTAACCTGGTTTTCCCAGAACCGCGGTATATAGTTATTATAGAGGAGATAAATTACTTAAGTACTTTAAGGCCTATCTTCGGTTTGAAAAACCTCCACTCGACTCAGTTGCTATGAGAAAGTAAAAATCTCTCGAATAATGTTATAATTGTGTATAGTAATAGTTATATCATGGTGGTTTCGCCGGAAAGGATACTCCGCAGCGAAACCACTTTAAATGCAAGTTTACGTCGAAACTAGAGATATAGACATTTTTTTAATAGGACTAGAATTTTAAAGACATTCCATAGATTTTTTTACGTAACTTATACTTGTTAAAGCAGAGGTGGTTCCGCCAGCGAGCATGACGTAATATATAATCGTCAATTTGATGATTCGAGGTGGAATCGAATAGTATGACTAGGAATTAAGAATAAGGGGTTAGTTTTGAACTTCTTATATGAGTTTAGAATTGCCTATAAATAATAATATCTGTATGCTTTTTTGCGCGATTTTATAGAAGTTTAATTTTGATTAGACTGAAGTAAAAAAATTGTCGCGTGGGGGAAGGCAAAGAGTTAACGGGGGGGGGGGATACTATCTTGTTTCACCGGCTTGAAGTGACGGGTGTGAGAGGGGCAAATTTTTTCTTAGAATTGAGCTAGCTCCAGCCGTTTCCAAGATATGGGACTTTTTAGTTTTTATGATTTGGTCGCCGGTTCGTTCTTGGTGGCGGCTCGAGGTCGGTTCTAGAAAAGTGTCGGCTTGGGTCGTCCTGTGATGGAAGATTTTGTACATCTGGCGTTTAATAATATTGGTATTCAAAGAAAACGATCTTATGCCACTAAGAAAACGGGTCACTTTTGCGTGGCAATTAAAAGTGGCCTTATGCCAGTGGTAATAAGGGTCACTCAGAATTTGGTGCCGCGTTTTCCAGTTCGGAGGTTCGGTTCCGCTTTACAAATAAGTTTTTATTCTTGCTGACTGTATGATAATGTATAATTATGCTCGAATTAAAATTAAATGGGTGGGTTCCGAGGAGGTGTCCTGAGGGCTCGGCACATATACTAGTTCATTGTTAAACTAAACAGGTTGGATACATTATCCTGTAGGTATCTGACAGTTTCAAACAATAGACAGACAAGTAATGATAGGTCGGTCGGCCTCAAAATCGGGTTATCTCGCTCCGTTTCCGAAATATTTGTGTTTTTGTAATTTGTAGGTTGAATTTCGCGTGGCAAAAGAAGTTTTTACAATTGATGGATGAACATTTTTTAATTGAAATTTAGAAAAAATAAATAAATAATTATAATTGCATAAGTTAATAACAACTGCTATACAATAGCTTTACCGCGGCAGTCCCCGAGTGCCACACGTTTTTTTTTTAAATAAATTATATAATGTTTGTGCCTGTTTTTTGTCATAGTAAAAAACGATTACGAATGACTGATCGATATTTCGTTAAACAGAGCAACCACGTTTCCTTTGAGAAACGCAAATCTTTACAAATTTTACATTGGTTTGTAAATCTCGTTAACCTTCTGGACATTCCCATTCAGTTCCACAAAATGTGGAAATTGTCTAAATGTACCAGTCGCGTCGCCTATTCAGTATTCTGAATATATTATGCTATCACGGTCCGACTGGAACGGATTCACAAATTAACACCGTGTTTCAGAGTGTGTTGAAAGCTTTAGAGATTAAATGGCTGCGTATATTCTTTGTTTTTCAGCTAGCTCTAAATATTTAAGCAATGTTTTCATTTATTTATTTACAACGTGGTTTTGTTTTTTCATTTTCTACAGACACAAAATAAGACTATATTTTTTAATATAGAGTATTACTTAAATACATAAACTCACGCCTCTTTCATATGGGGGTAGGCAGAAACTACAGCAAGCCACCTGCTACGATCCTTATATCTTATTTTGCTCCATTTACGGGCATTAATTAGTAACATAAAAGCGTATAACATACCTAAGTATATATAATCATTTTATCTACTCTCATATCGTAATATTCGAATTATAAACTTCAAAACGAGTTTATATTGACATACTTTATAAACACAATACCAAAATTTAAAAATAGAATCTTATTATAACACTTTTTCTCTAACAAAATAATGCTATAATACAATTTTTTTTCTATTACGATACAGGACAAATCCAAGAAGTTAATCACTAAGCAGTTTTCATCAATATTTTTTTTATTATGCCATTTTTATAGTACCTATTTAAAAAGATTTCATTTCAATTTTTACTTGTCTATGAGCCCGCCACGCACTGCGATTTTTATTCGCGCGAATTTTGTCTCTTTCTACCTGTTCATAGAGCTCAAAATATTCGCGCGAATTAAATTCGCGCCCCGGTCTGGTGAATTCTGTGACAAAACTCGGATTTCTTGCACTATTATTTTTGCTCGATTTTTTTACCGCAATGCGAGCAGCTTCATACAATTCCATAGGTCGCAGAATGGGCGGAAATCTACGAGCGAATAATAATCGCAGTGCGTGCTAAATCTTAGCGCATGCGCGGTTAATGCGGTGATGTGCTGTGTTTTGGCGCCATTCATACGTTTTGCAGGTTTTGATGTATTGAATTTCATGAGTTTTTTAAAATTCTTGCTTAAAAATGTCTGATATCAGTGAATGTGAAGAAAATATGACTTCGCCCGATATTTTAGACGCGGCGATTACTCATAGTCTATTACCAGCAAAAACGAGAAAATTATATGATAAATGCTATCACTACTTTATGGCATGGAAAATGTAAAAAAGGTATTTAGTAGGTTCAATCCCAATGTATGAGTGTAGATAAAGTAGTGTATGAAACTGCACATAACTAGGTATTAAAACATTCGTGTGAATACTATTAAAAACCTCGCCAACGGCTTGGTTTTTAAACACACACTCATGTTTTAATACCCCTTATTATGCAACAGTTTCATAAACTACTATTGTCAGTTACTACGATTTTGCAAACATATTTTGGTCCGTGTTTTCAAACACAGAGCTTATTAAACCCAGCTCAAAACGAAAATGAGACGAACGTTTCCATTTGATTGGCAGCCAAGTGGTTGGTAAACTGATTCGAAAACACGAGCTTTTAGCAATCGATCGCTTTGATAACCAATCACGATGCTGAAACATGAACGAGTGCATTTCACAGTAATCGAGCAAAACAACATGGCTGCTCTTTTTTTAAAATTGGAACGCTTTTAAAATAAATGGAGTGGTGGAACAGAGCGATGAAATAAAATATGTTTAGGTTTTTTTTCTCGTGGAATGCTGAAGAGATTTGTTAAAAAGGTTTTTGTTTTTTTAGTCGTGTTTTTGTTAGTCATTTGATACTGCTTCATTGTGCCCGGTTTTTGTTTTGAATTTTGTAGATTTTTTTTTGTGAATATTTGATACGTTTTTGTAGAATAACTGAATATAGGTAATGTTTTTTTACTGGCTGTTTGAATAATACGTACCTATCAATGAAAGTTGGATTGCCTTTAAAGACAGAAGTCTGTATTTAATGGCAGTTTGTTAAATGTTGTACAAATGAGCCAATTATATTATCAATCTTGATATCTCGACGGTTTCTTCCTGTGGACTATGAAATAGGTCACTAATTCACCATTATCACGTTTCAATATCTAATTAAATAAAAAACTTACAAACTCAAACAATAATTCAAGACTTCAATTAGCAAATGAAACAAGATAACAATTGGAAAGTCCTCAGAAAGTTTAACAAACCCGTTTCTCCTGTCTTCTTTGACATTATTCGCAATAAAATGAACTTTTTCAATGTTCTGAGTTTTCAATTAATATTTAATTGGGTACGTGGCACTGAAAACTGTCAGGAAGGCGTTCAAGAGAAATTGTATTTTATGTTTCGAGAAATTAATCGAAAATTGCATAAAGTCTATGACTGTGTATTTTTATGAAAATTTAAGTTATCAGTAAATGATTATAAATTCTGGTACAGTTGGGCATATGGCTATTTGCAATGCATCTACGTTGCTATCTGATTGATAAATCTCAAAGATCTTTTGTGGCTGTACTTACGATTAAAACAGAAGCTAAATGGAGCCAGACAGACTAATTTTATACCTCATAAATCTATTAACAGTAGTATGTCAAGTTATTTTGTGTTATTGTATGTTAATGCCTACGGAGTCATAGGCTGCAAGATAACCGATGCCAAGCTGGTGAATGGATTAGTATAAAAAGATTCACACGTAAAATCGTAGATTCAGGATACTACACCTGCATGTAGACTGTCTCTACATCACCAGTATTTTTTTGGTCTATCCCACCGCACTATCCCCAAACCAATCCTGAACGCCAGAATCGACAGTACCGCCACCAGAAAAGTGCCGATTTAATTAAGCTTGACGAAGTCCTGGAGAATGATTTTAACTGTCTTGGAGCCCGCAACGAAATTAATCAGAAAAGAATAAAGGAGGAGTAGGAAAACAAAAACATAATTTCCACTTCCACTCCATATCAAGCAGGAGACAGAACAAAGGGTCGATTAAAACTGGAATAATCCCAGTTGCCTAGCACCACGGATAAAAAATAACATTAATATTAATGGGTCCTAACATTGTGAACTTTTATATTTGATTCCAATAATAGGTATGCCAAAAACGCTTGAAAACACGGAAATTTGTTCTAGTTTCTACAAGTTCCGTTCAATAAATAACGCCGGATTCAGCCTGTACATTATCCAACATAATATTGCGTTACCAGCATTACCAGTATGCTAGCAGAAGGCGTGTTCAGCAGTGGATTTACTGCTAAAATGATGATAATAGTACTAGTACTCACCGGAGCGTTTAGTATGGTGACCATAGAGCCTGTTGAGGTCTAAGGCCAGCACGGTGTGCGGCAGCGCGCAACTCACCGCCGCCAGCGCAGCCACGCACGCCGCTACACGGCACGACGACATGCTGCAACAATTGAGATAAACTGTGTTAAAATTCATCAAGGAAGATAATCAATATCAAATAACAGGAATAATGAAGAAGAAAAAACCGGCCAAGTGCAAGTCGGACTCGCGCACGAAGGGTTCCGTACCATTATCGCAAAAAAACTGCAAAAAGAACACGTTTGTTGTATGGGAGCCCCACTTAAATATTCATTTTATTCTATTTTTTGTATTTGTTGTTTTAGCGGCAACAGTAATACATTATCTGTGAAAATTTCAGCTGTCTAGCTATCACGGTTCATGAGATACAGCCTGGTGACAGACGGACAGACAGACAGACGGATCGCGGAGTCTTAGTAATAGGGTCCCGTTTTTACCCTTTGGGTATGGAACCCTAAAAATGTTTATACATATATCTCTTCTGTAAATAATGAAGCCAGGCGGTTAGAAAATACCTAGGCATCAAGGCCGCCTACTTACAATATTTTTTACTTGTGCATTATGATTTCATAATTAAGTTACTATTTTTTTCGTTGGAACGTAATTAAAACGATTTTACAAAACATATTGTACGATACTGAATGAGTTAAAAACTGTGTTAAAAACTTCAATTATTTTCTTTTCATTGGAACGCAATTAAAACGATTTCACAAATCATATTGTACGATACCGACATCATTTGTTAAAAGCTGTGTTAAAATATAATTATTACATTGCTGCTACGCCGTAGTAACAATGTTTGCTACGGCGTAGTAATATTGCTACGGCGTAGCAAGCGACGATGGCGTGGCTAGCTACGATTGCATAGAAGGCTGAGCATTGATTGTATCTTCTGACCTGTGTTTGACTGATCCAATAAACAAATTAGTGAACGATGTAGTTCTAGTAACCACGACAACCACATAACATTACACCTGTATTCGCCGGAGGGTTAGGCAGTTATATTTAGTCCCATGTAATATTATTAGGACGAACCTATTTTATCAACCAGGTACCAGTCCAGAATCCAGGGTGCTACTGAGAAATTCCAGACGGAAAAATCCTGACCCGGGAATCGAACTCGGGACCTCTTGCTCAGTAACAAAACTTTATTTTTGGGCTGAAGGATTTCAACTTTTCGCGATTAGTAGGTGTAATCTATATTTTAATTTCTATACAAAATATTAATTCAATTGTGGATAATTTAACTTCTTCTACAAAAACTAGCCACTTGAGTTTTGGGAGACATGCTTATCCAAAGCATTTGCCTCTTGACCAAAAACTACATAGACTTGGAAAGCCAATATCCATTGCGTTACATATTCCATGCATTTGCAATTCTATTCCAAACACATTCACGAATATTCGAAGCCTTAATATTCCAGTTTCAACGTAAACCAAACATCAATTTCAGTTTCACAAAGGGTAACAAGATAAACAATTTATTTTAAGTATCAAGTTAAAAGCTTTGCACCTCAAAACTTGGCTGGAACCGATTACTTGGTTACCGAAACTTGGCTCCAAAACTTGGCTAACAAAACTCAAGGTCCTGACTTTAAACATGAACTTCTCTGGTTTAAAATGAATTAATAACAAATGCTTGGATTCATCTGACTAGTTTTTACCAACTAAATTTTCGTCTGACTTCGACTAACTATATTTGGTCGGCTTCCAGTTGAATCGAATGCAGCTGGATATTAATAGTTTACATACACTAAAGTCACCGCCAGACAACAAGAAAATAAAAGTCGTTAACACCTGTCTACCAATGTATTCAAATATTTCAAAGCGATACGAAAACAATGTAAAAGCAGTGTCGCTAACACGTTCAAAACAAACGTATCACGGTAAGGGGCGTGCTTGACCCTTTTACTTGGCATGAGTTACAATCCTTTTGGTCAAAAATATAATAGAACTAGTATAATGAAACTCATAATTATACCAAACTAGCTGACCCGGCAAATTTTGTTTTGCCATATAAATACCAAACATTCATCTACCCTACCTACCCTACCCTACCCTAGCCTACCTACCCTACTACATACCTACCCTACCTATGTAGGTAAGGTACATTTTTTTTTCATAAATGATTATCATATATTTTCATAAGAACCTTCTCCTAACAATAAGAAACACAACAAAAAAGAATAATCGAAATCGGTCCAGCCGTTCACGCGTGATGCCGTGACCAAGGGAAATAGGGATTCATTTTTATATATATAGAAGATTATAATCTTTATTTGACGATAATTTTCAGTACTGAGTTAATATCTCATAAAGGCGTGGACCGATTTGCATGATCCTGTACGATTTACACCATTTGAAAGCTGGTGCTTTTAATTGT
Source organism: Anorthoa munda (assembly GCA_945859665.1). Classification (NCBI taxonomy): domain Eukaryota; kingdom Metazoa; phylum Arthropoda; class Insecta; order Lepidoptera; family Noctuidae; genus Anorthoa; species Anorthoa munda. The sequence continues at coordinate 2,291,222 of OX243916.1, read as the reverse complement.
TCAAGAGAAAAATAAAAAAACCTTTTTAACAAAAAAAATAAAACGACTTCCAAAACAAAACACTACAAAACGAAAAATAACTTTCTTTTCAGCAGTCGGTGTCTTTGTTATCTTTTTTTTTTCGTTTTAGACACCGTCTTTTCGTCATCGTTAAAAAGGTTTTTTATTTTTCTCTCAATTAAAAAACACCAGCTTTAAAATAAAAAAATAATCATCAAAATTGGTTCATAATTGGCGGAGTTAAAACAGACATAGAGAGGAATTGAGAACCTACCCCTTTTTGAATTCGGTTAATTAGTAATATATACCTGGATGATGTTTGAATAATGCCAAGATAATAGGCTTAGCAAAATGGTGTCAGTATTTCGTAGATTCACGAAAGATTTTCTAAGATAAAAGGCTAATCGTGTCTTAGATTAAGCCCTTAATGAAAGGCGTTCATTAAGTATTAATTATTCTGTTAGTTGTCTGTCTTTATTAGACGCTTCTTTTGTTTTTCTACATTTTCTTTGTAGTGATTCTGTCTGGGAATTTGGTAATAAATATTTACAAGGTCGTTTTTAGGTTCTGTACTTCAAAAGGAAAAAAAAAGAACCCATAAAATCACTTCGTTGTCTGTATGTCTGTTAAAACCCTTTTTCGAGGGTATCAATTTGAATTTAATATTAAATACTCATGTTGACAATCTATGGGAGCTGTGAAAAAATTATACTTCTAAATCAACGCAATCAAAAGATTCAATTCGCAATCAAGTATATGTCGCATATTTTGACCTAGAATCTTGAAATTTTGGTAAGAAGCAAAAGTAAAGGAAAAAATTCGATAACCTTAAATTTGTAGCAAAAGAAATTGATGCAGTTTCTTGGTATATGGCTGTTTGTATGAAACCCACGGTGTGTGAATCCGATTCGCACTTGGCCGATATTTTTTCTGCCGTCTATGTTTTTTGATTGACAGACATTTTAACTAAATAAAACACTTATTTTCCTTTTAACGTAAAGGTATTTAGTTTATTTTCTATTACAGAGTATTTCTCGTTAAACGCTAATGGATATGGTTGTCAATAACAGTTCTAATTATATAATTTCTCAAGAAAAATGTTTATCTTAAAATATACAATTTAGTATTCATGTAATTTGAGATTCCTTCGTAACATTTGCATGTCATTAGCTCGCTGTCTGCTTATCCTAATCCGCGATTCGGTTGCGAGCTTGTTCAAATAACTCTAATTAGGGATTACGTTGTCTTGTAATGATAGTAATGTTTTTTATTTAGTGTAAGATATAAGCATAATTACATGTAAGGTTTCAAGAGGTATTGTCATCCTTTCAAACGGCGCGCGCACACCATATATGCGTAAGCTATTGTTGAAAATAAACTAGATTTCTTTCTTTGTTTTATTGTGTCTGCTAATTAGAAGGTTTTTTTTTTTTTTATTATTGATAGGCTTGCGCTTGACCACTATCTCACCTGATGGTAAGTGATGATGTGGTCGACGATGTAGCACGCTTACCTAGAAGAAACCTATTCACTCTTGACTTAAAGACTCCCAGGTTGTAGCTATCAGGAAATACAGACTCCGGCAGGAGGGGGAGGGGGAGGTCAATGGGTCAGAGGTCATTTTTATGAAATCTTTGGAGCTTTAGGGTATAAGAAAAAGCTGACCATACCAAAACCATTACTATCGGTATAAGCACCTTTTAGGAGCTAATCGACCTTATGAGGATCGCTACAAAATAAGGGGAAACCGCTGACGCACCTTATAAGGTTGCGAAAAAAAAAAAGAATTGGGCGAAAAAAAAATCCTGCTCTATTGCTTACCTTTTAAAAAACACAGAATGTGTCAAGGATAATACAAGGAGGGCATAACATTCATCAAACATTCATTCATAGATATAGCGGCCGTTTATTGAATTATCCGGCGAGCGACCTTATAAGGTCGTTTTTGCGCTTATTTTCAAGTGCTTTAGTTTATTGCTACACTTACAAACTGCATGAATTCTTTCATAATGTGTTAGCTTATTTCATAACGATTCCAACGACATAACTTGTGAACAGGTCCTTTGAATAGTTTAGGAGATATCGCCATTTTAATGACACGCGCCCATATCGCAAGAGATCACCTAGATGTTACGTGACGGCTGAGCGGACGGTTTTTTTTTTTTTTTTTTTTTTTTTTTTATAAAAACTTTGCCCCACACTAGGAATTTCTTCCTGTATCGTGGGTGCGTTTACAAACATAAACTCACATACACACGTAAGTCTTTTTAGTTCGCTTTTAAAGCAGTCGGGTTTTTAAATTTTTTGAATTAACTTTTTTTATTTATAACTTTTTAGTTATTTTTTTTCAGATTTAGGTACATTTAAACATATAAGTGTTATATATTTGTGAAATCACCACTTAAAACCCTTTATTTTGATACCACACACGATGGGTTTGGACGAGAAAAAAAAATTTTTTCCTCCACAATATGGCGCCCAAAAGCCGCCATTTTTCTATTTTCCAATTTTAATGTAGCCAGTGACACTCGCGGGGTTAAGGCGAATCGATTGACGTATGAATCATCAAAATCGGCCAACGCGTTTGGTCTCTAGAACGCCACATAGGAACAAACATACATACATACATACATACACATACACATTACCCTCCTTCGGCAGTCGGGTAAAAAATAGGCTATTCGATGTCGCGGGCAACAGCTAAGTACGCTATATTTCATTAAAGTTTCTTTAAAATCCGTTCATTAGTTTTTGCGTGAAAGAGACATCTATCCATCCTCACAAACATTCACGTTAATAACAGTAGTACGTTATAGTGGTAAATACCATATAAATCAACCAACTTTTAAATCCAAAACAAAAACAAAAGCACCAGCACCATAAATCTCCAGCTTCACCCATTAGTTCTAAAGTAATTATAAGTTGCAGCATCCCATCTGATGAGAGCACAGATCTCTTGAGAGGAGTCGAGAATGTTTGAACGTGGAGTGATGATCCAGTGATGTTGTGTTTAAAGTTTGTTTAGCGTTTGTTTGCAAGGGTTTTGTATTTAAAAGTAGGGTTAGTGCATAAATATCCAGAATGCAAAAAAAAAAAATGGTAAACCCTAGTTTAAGAAATGTTATTTTTTTATTGATAGGTTCGCGCTTGGCCACTATCTCACCAGACGGAGGCCTCGTCAAATAGACAGCGAACCGTATTTATTTTGTAAATCTATGGTATCGTTTGAAACTATTCACATAGAAAAATGAAAGCGAACCGAACCATGCCGATACCGCGGCGAACCGAAAGGCTAGCGCGCGAAGCGAGGCGTAAGCGAGATAGTTGTAATAGCTTTGTATGCACGACGTCAAACCGAGAGCAAATGCGCGACGCGAAGCGAGACCGTAACGTAACGGTTGTGTTTATTTACAAAATTCAAAATTATTACGTCAATTAGCCATGATGGATACCGAAAAATTTATAGAATGTGTAATAACTACCTAATATTGTATGAACGTCACAAGGACTATAAAATGCATGACAAAACACGAGTTATTTAGTTTTGGCGTGAACCGTGAGTGAGTGACGTTCCCAGGGTTGCCAACCGTAAAAAAATCATGTGCGTGTGAACTGAGGGACCACGCTGGTATTTGGCAAAATAAATATTGTAGGATTTAGTAGAATACTTAAACCAATTGTAGAACAAATCTGGGAATTTGTAAATAAATATATTAAAAACTACAGCCCTTAAAGTGTGGTCCCTCAGTCCTCACAGACCATTAGCCAGATCTCGGAAATTATCTGAAAATATAATGTGTTGTGACTACAGACTTTTAGTAAAGAATTTGTAAAGATATTTACTAAATAACAGAACACAAAGCTGCAAAGATAAAATATATATAACGACTAAACTGTGGTCCCTCATTCCACACAAGAAAGATAAATATTTTAGTGAATATTATCGAATCAAATAAATAAACTCGTTCTTTTTCTACATAAAGTTTTAGTAAGAGACTCGAAATATTTTGTAAAAATGAAATGGAATAAAAATATCGACGCAATTTGAAGATAGCGATTATTAAAACTGGTCCCTCAATCCTCACATCCACTGACATATATGCATGTACTAGCTGCTAGACGAGAGTAATATCAGAAAGACTAGTGTACTTAACTTTTAGTAGAAAGTTTCTACTAAATAATAGTTATGTAAAACTGTGTATTTCTTACCTCTTAGCTGAGATAATATAATTTTTTTAATCCTATGAAAATATATAGAGTAGTGTGACCACACAATGAAACAAAATGTAGACAGTACTATTATACTTCATCCATACTAATATTATAAATGCGAAAGTAACTCTGTCTGTCTGTCTGTCTGTTACCTTTTCACGCTTAAACCGCTCAACCGATTTCGATAAAATTTGGTAAGAAGATAGTTTGAGACCTTGGAACGGACATAGGCTACTATTTTTTGCAAAAAAATGTGAAGGGGGAGAAATGCGAGGGGGGTTAATTTTGAATGAAACTTCTTATTATGGCTTAAGCCGCTAAATCGATTAAGATGAAAGAACAATGGCGAAATATTAGCTGTTTTAAATTTGAGCGTCTGAAAGTGAGTTATATACGAAAGACATTCTATTAATTGTCTATGTTTTTTAAAGTATAATTCGGCCCCTTGTTCGCATTAGGACAGATTCGCTTTAAGACAGATTCGGTTTACGACAGATTCGCTTTATGACAGATTCGCTTTACGGCAGAAGTACAGTGAACTTGACATATCTAAATCTGTAAAACATATTAATAAAACAAGTAACAAAATAGCTTTTTATTACTTATCTTACGATACTTAGGTACCTTACTTAGGTTTCTTATATTCAGCCTGCACAAGCGTTCTACACATACCAGAACTGAAATTTAGTTTCATGACAATTTTTTAATATTTCTCTGGGTTATTCGTTCCGAATACTTCTTTGTAGCAACTAAATGTATCAGTAGTAATTAATCTCATCCATTGCTTTGAAAAAATAATAGTCCCTGAACACTGAATATTTTCCAGAATCATTCACTGATTCTTGAATAACTAAGATACCTTCAGGGATCAAAATTTGTGGTAACAATGCCAATTACATATACATTTGTGTAATACGTTGCCCACCGTCGACTTTCTTCAGAGATTTTGGCTTTTTTTTTGAGAGCGCTTTCCAATAGTGGTAGAAGAAACTGGTAACTTTATCATTGGGTTTTGGCACAGATCATATAATGTTTTGGGATATAACTCTAATTCTTTAATCAAATCTATACTGCTCTTTATTTAATGAAAACTGAGCCCGCCACATAGTAAACAGTCTTTCGTAAGTAGTTTGTGTTTTGTTAGGTAAGAGTATATAAATAAAGGGTACAAAATTTACGGTAACATCGTTTCGTGAAGCATTATTATGTAACGTGTATTATTTAATAAAAAGATCCTGGATAAAACTTTGAAGGTACCGTCACCGTAATAGCATTTCTAGTTTTGAAATTTGGTCTTCACTAATGGTGTTCTAAAAAGCAAAATTTTCTTCTTTCTCCCATAGTCAAATCAGAAAAAAAAATATCCACAAGACTGAGGTTCATCTCTACAAGTTGAAAAATAAAGGAGTTTTCTATGCTTGACAATATACATATATATCCAGGCAAATTACGTGGAGTCTATTTCAACACGACTGTACTATTTCTGCCGTAAAGAGAATCTGCCGTAAAGCGAATCTGTCGTAAACCGAATCTGTCTTAAAGCGAATCTGTCCTAATGCGAACAAGGGAATTCGGCCTGGTCCAAAATAGATAAAAAAAACATAATAAATAAAAAGTTACTTATATGATTTTTTAGCATAGTGTTGCCATTATATATTTTATCTGCTAAGTGACAAGTAGTAACTATATTAAGTAATAATATCATTAGTGTATTTATTGCAGTAAATGAGTTAACTATACAGTTTATGTCTAAGTGTAAATGTTCCTTGCACGTAGGTAAGAATATTGTAGTGTTGTAGAAATCAATTTATGATGAAAAAAAAATTGACAATGAATTACTTTCAATTAATGATTGGCAAAAAGACTAGTACCCAAGTCTTAAAAAAATATAGCTTGGTTGTTGACGACAACCTTTTGATACACGTCAAAGTCACTTAGTTTAAATAAATATACTCTTTCCAAAGAGTATACTACGCATTTCATGCTAAAATAACTAGGTAAGGGAAATACTAATGCGATATTCCCCTTTTGCTTCCACGAAATTGAATAATATTACATATTAAACACATTATTAAAAGTTACCCAGAGATAACCTACAAAAGTTTATGACTGAATATCTATTATTCTCTACTTTCTCGAACAAAAATTCTTGCACAAACTAATTCAGAACACCACCCTGAATTTAACCAGATATTTTACATTTAATGACTTTCGAATTTAATCTCAGCTAAAACAATGTATGGGCACCTGCCATTGTTCTTTGGTGTGAAGATAGTTTGAGACCCTGGGCAGGACTTCGGCTACTCTTTTTTTGCATAAAACACAAAGGGGAAGAAATAGGGGGGTGGGTTAGATTTGTATGAAACTTCTTATTATGGCTTAAACCACTGAACCGATTTAGATGAAGTTTGGTAAGCAGATAGTATGATACCCTGGGATGGACATAGGCTACTTTTTTGTATAAAACAATGTGCGGCAGAAATGGGGTGGAGTAGTTATAAAATATGAAAATAATATGTACTATATAAACTTCCTTTTATGGCGTCCTTCTTATTCAGCTGTAGGCATGACATAATTGTTTATGAAAGATTTGAGTGTCAATTTGAAAAAGTCAACTTAATGTCAGTGTCTATGAAAGTGGTAATTTAAGCAAAACTTTATAATATTCTACTGCTTATTTTTATTAGGGGGATATGTTTATGCTGTGGATATACCTCGCAAGCGTAAAAATTTCATCTGAGTTGTAGCTCTAGCAGAGTTCGAACAGCAAGAGTAGCTAGAAACCAAGAAACAGAGGAGCAGACTCAGTCCGTCTAATTTTAGATGCTGAGCGTCACGCAACCCAAAGAGCTGCTGAGACTTTAGACCAGATACAGGTTCGCCAACACGCAGATGCTAAGCGTCACGCAGCTCAAATAGCTGCTGAGAGTTCCAACCAGACTCGGGCTCGCCAACTCGCAGATGCTGAGCGTCACGAGACTAAGATCTGCTGAGACTTTCGACCAGACTCAGGCTCGCTAACTCGCAGATGCTGAGCGTCACGCAACTGAAAGGGCTGCTGCGACTTTCAACCAGACTCAAGGTCACCAACTGGCAGATGCTGAGCGTCACGCAACTTAAAGGGCTGGTGAGACTTTTGAGCAAACACAGGCTCGTCGGATTTTAGATGCTGAACGTCACGCGTCATCGATAGCTGCTGAGACGCCCGAACAATCCCAAATACGGCGTATTTTACGAGCTCAACGGCAGTCTGAAAGGAGACGTACGTTTGCAAGAAATACATGGGAGTCGTTCCACAACGCTGCGTCTGATTATGACCCATTGACTGATTACACTAACCATCGATGAGTTCTCATAGGGAACATGGATAAAATAATTTAGATATTGTACAGCACTCAAGTGGAATGATGAGACACCGGGTATGTGTTGCTCTGGTGGAAAAGTTTCAGTTCCAACGCTTGGTGAGCCAGAAGAACCACTCAAGTCTTTGCTTTTGTATGACAGTGATAAATCTCGCCGTTTTTTAAGCAGAATAATAAAATATAATACACGCTTCCAAGCAAGCTTGAAACAAGTGGCAGCAGAGTGACTCACCCTGAAACTCTTCAGGGTGAGAAACTCTACCCTATAGAAAATCTTAACTCTTTAGAATTATCAGGGGTACCGTCCCATACGTTGAGGCTGAAAGTTGGTGTCCCAGTCCTGTTAATGAGAAATCTGGACGCATTCGCGATTACCATAAATAAAGCTCAAGGGCAAACACTTTTTTTTTTTTCTTGTTTTTTAGTTCTTAGTTTTAGTTTTATTTTGTTTCATTGTGTGGTCACACTACTCTATATATTTTCATAGGATTAAAAAATTATACTATCTCAGCTAAGAGGTAAGAAATACACAGTTTTAGATAACTATTATTTAGTAGAAACTTTCTACTAAAAGTTAAGTACACTAGTCTTTCTGATATTACTCTCGTCTAGCAGCTAGTACATGCATATATGTCAGTGGATGTGAGGATTGAGGGACCAGTTTTAATAATCGCTATCTTCAAATTGCGTCGATATTTTTATTCCATTTCTTTTTTACAAAATGTTTCGAGTCTCTTACTAAAACTTTATGTAGAAAAAGAACGAGTTTATTTATTTGATTCGATAATATTCACTAAAATATTTATCTTTCTTGTGTGGAATGAGGGACCACAGTTTAGTCGTTATATATATTTTATCTTTGCAGCTTTGTGTTCTGTTATTTAGTAAATATCTTTACAAATTCTTTACTAAAAGTCTGTAGTCACAACACATTATATTTTCAGATAATTTCCGAGATCTGGCTAATGGTCTGTGAGGACTGAGGGACCACACTTTAAGGGCTGTAGTTTTTATTATATTTATTTACAAATTCCCAGATTTGTTCTACAATTGGTTTAAGTATTCTACTAAATCCTACAATATTTATTTTGCAAAATACCAGCGTGGTCCCTCAGTTCACACGCACATAAAAAATCCCTCGTACATATGCAGCTAAAAATCTCGTATTTTGACTAACGTGCTGAAACCAAAATTAAGGCATAACGAACTAGTGCTTTTTACTTAATGAATTAAACTATTACAAGTTTCCTACTAAATAAAACACTTATCTTCTCGTCTTTATTATTACTCAAGTAAAATCACAAAAAAACTAAATGTGTATATATACAATTAATAGATTATTACGTTTGTAAGGAAACTTAAGTTTACGACTCTTCTCCAAATATTATGTCACGAAGATCCTCACTGTCATCGTTTTTTCTGTTGTCATGCGTAGATCATCGCGTAAATGCGGCAATTAAATTTTTGGTGTAAGAAGTTCCTACAAGTCCTGATAGATGGCACAAGTTTTTACTATTATCGTTTTTAAAATGTTCGTTTGGCCATATAATCAAAATCTCGACATAATTGTACGGGACACTATCAAGTGTCCTAGTTCCTCGTACGGAAGACTACAAATCTCGTATTTGTACGAGGAAGCTCGTACGGTTGGCAAACCTGGACATTCCGCAACGACACTTCGCTTTCTACAAGAGTTCCGTTCGCTGCACTTAGTTTGACGTCTCCGCTTCGGTTCATATTCTCCACGGTTTCGCTTCGGTTCGGTTCGCAATTATGTTTGTGATGTGGTCAAAGGTGAAGCACGCTTGCCTAGAATTAACCTATTCACTCTTGACTTAAATTTTTACATAATTAATGTGACAAATCGTCAAACGCTAATTAGGTAGCTTCTGTGATTGATGGTATGAATTTTCAACAGCCAACCGCATCACTTGATTTGCGTTTACATTACACAAGTTTCTTTCTAGAAACGGGGAGTTATTCTCACGATGAAAAAGATTCTATTCTTCTTCGTCGGTACACTCTTGGCAGAGCGGTCGTGGTCATCATGTTGCAGTGAGACTTCGGGTTGCCATAATTTGTTTAACGATGCGACGCCATCCGTCTCTATCGGCCGTTATTCGTGTGCACTCGTTCAATGGGCCACCCACTGCAGACTTAATCTGGTCGGTCCATCGCATGGATAACCTGATGAAAGATTCTATAAATCTCCAAAATGTCTCGGTAATTACAGAAGCTTCACAAAGTAATTATAAGTTGCAGCATCCCATCGAGATGAGCACATCTCTGGAGATGAGACGAGGTTTGGCCTGGGAGTGATGCTCCAGCGATGTTGTTGTTAAAGTTTGTTTAAAGGATTTTGTGCTTAAACCTAGGGAAAGTGTATAAATATCTAGCATGAAATAGTTAACAAGTGTTCTGTGAAATAAAATCTCGATCGAAAAGTGTCAACTGCTAGATAAATTGTGTAATTTGGAAATTGTTTTAGTGATTTTTTTAATTTTATCTTGTATACTGTGTGTACATCCTACTATATATATAATATTATAAATGCGAACGTTTGTGAGGATGTATGTTTGTTACTCTTTCACGCAAAAACTACTGAACGGATCTGGATGAAATTTGGCACAGAGACAGATTATAGTCAGGAATAGCACATAGGATACTTTTTATCCCGGGAATATGTTCCCTCGGGACAATTTTCGACAATCACGCGGGCGAAGCCGCTGGCAGAAGCTAGTTAATTATAAAAACAATAAATAAAATGTGTTAAGTTAGTTTAAAATTTTGGCCTCTGAAAGTACGACCATGTGTCGGAGTTTCGGACATTGAAGTGGCTGCCGATTCGGCGTCGGCGAGATACCCATATCCTATCCCTTCTCTATACTATCCTGTACAATCCTACTTCTCCTCAATACCTTCGCGAACGGTTTGAGTACCTCATCCCGAGGGGTAAACCTTGTCGCACGGCTACTTCGCTTCTCCTTCTTACTTCGTGTCACACTTCTAGCCGCTACGATGGCTCCTTCTCTGTTATTGCAGTGCATCTCTGGAACGCTCTGCCATACTCCATACGCGATAGCTCTCGATGTCTTCAAGAGGAAAATTAAGGAGCATTTCCTTTCAACGCATTGAATTATTATATATATATATTATATTGTATTTGTCTTTATAAACGTAGGTAGGTCTTTTATGTATTATTATGTACCAGTTTCATCTTATTATATAGGTTTATATATTGTACACTGGATTACTGCCCTCTATTAAGATCTCTATCACTTAAAGGTTTGCTGGAAGAAAATTCCGTTTGGAGTTAAGCTCGCTTTTGTACATGAATTATGTTATCAACTTGTTTAAATGTAATGTCTTGTGGTACAATAAAGTATTTAAAGTTTGAAATGTGGGCATAATAGATAGTTCAACTCATCTTTGCGCGCGACGCCATTTGCGCGTGCCCTCGTAATTATACAGCTTTAATTTGTGTGGCAGTGACGCGGCAGTCGTCGTCCAGTACTTTACTCTTTGCGTCGTCCGAGCAACAAAAGAGCAACACGTGGGTATTACAAGCACACGCACACATGGAACCGCGCGCAAAGATGAGTTGAACTATCTACTAAGTATTTAGTAAGCTGTCGGAAAATAGAAGCCGCTTGCAGTATTTACCAAAGTAATGATGTATCACCATGCCTTTTAAAAAGGAGTTTTTTATTTTTTAACCGACTTACCAAAAAGGAGGAGAGATCAAAATAATAAATAGTCTGCAAAGAAATTCGTGATAGAAACACCCGAATAAAACTTCAAATTTCCGCGACTAAACATAAAACACCAATTTGTAAAAAACACATTTCAGATTTCATATCAAAAACTTTACCCTCAAGGTAAACTTACCTTACCCACGATAAACCCATTTAATGTTCACTTTGGTTTACCTTGCCTTCAATACACATCACTCTGACGAACTCAATCTTAGGAAGTTCCCACAAATTTAACTGTTCTAAGGCGCAGGCCACATAGAAATGGCGTCAGGCGCGGACACGGCAAGCCCAATTTGATCAGGCGCGTCATGACCACGTCCGAGCAACGACAGTACCTACAACAAGGCTCAAGAAAATAGGTGGCTCGTTTAGATGTCAATGTGTACGCTTTTATAATAAGCTTCCAAGCGACGTACAAGGTTTAAGTGTTAATAAATTCAAATCATTCATTAAACGTAAGTTGTGCCAGAAAGCGTTTTATAACATTAAAGATTACGTTGAGGACAAAAAAGCTTGGGATTGAGCTGCTCCAATTAATTTCGTTATTTTTTTTATTTTGCTTCATGGATTTAGTTTTTAATTATATTTTTATTTTTTTAATTTTTCTTGCAATGACAAGAATATTTACTTTTTAAAGTATTATATTATTTTATTTTAATTATTGTGAATGTGAAGACTATGTGGATTATTCTTTTTTTTTAATTTTAATTTATCTTAGTTAGTTTTTAATCATGGTCTGGCAGTTTGAGTATTTATGCGGCCTACCCGAATGTCCTTTCTTTGGTATTGTTCGTCAATTCGTTGAGCTCCTTAAATTCTAAGTTGAGCTGCACGGTTATTGACAAATGCGTGCACTGACTGGACAGGTCCACTCAATCTGGCTGGTTCTTTTCTCAAAAGACCATTTCAGACATCAGTCTACATGGTCTTCACATGATCTAACCAAGTTTTTGTCTGGACTTTAAAAGAGACTGTGACCTCTGAGTTTGTTTCGGCCTTTCTTCTCAGAGTAGTCAGACAGGAAACGCCGACCTCATCTAGTTTTAAAAAATATGATCGACATGTGAAAGTGTTTGTACAAACCAACTTACAGAAAATAAATCATTTATCATTTGACATACCGTATGTCCTAAATTGCGCTTTATTGCCATGCATTTTGTATGTTTTTTTTTTTTTGTGGTCTTCATCCTGCGATCGGCTTCACAAGCCCTTAACAGATCTGTTATAGGAGTTATTGTCAGGAAAGAACTGTTCCTCCAGTGAGGAAACTGTCTCTTATTAAATTAGGATTTGTTAGCAAACAAAGTCCCATATGTGTTGTCTTTTCAGCCTTCTGTCACTTATAGGCTCACATAATGCTGTTGCTAGGGTGTTGGTATGAGCTTTTATACGGTCTTTGTATGCTTTTGCTCTGTGTTCGACTTCCTCCTTAACGGTTTTCATTTCTGTATACTCATGCAATTCAGTGGTTCTGATAAACAGAGGTGCATTTGTTATAAAATCGAGTGTTTTGTTCTGAAAACGTTGTAAAATCTCCACATTAGAGTTCTTTGCTGATCCCCACAGCTCAATCCCATACGTCCAAACCGGCTTGATAATGGTTTTATAAATAAGTATCTTATTTTCCATGGTGACATGTGATCTTCTGCCTATTAGCCAGTTTAGGTTTCTGAGCCTTAAATTGTACTCGTCGCGTTTCTTTTGAATATGCATTTTCCATGTTTGTTTTCTATCAAGATGCATTCCTAAATATTTTGCTGAATCTTGGTGTGGCCTGCGCCTAATTCTGCTTACCACTACGGGAAATACAGGCATTATATTATGTTAGAAGACGAAGAGAGAGACTTATTCTGATGATCGTCGGCCATTGTCACCAATGCAAAAGGGAGTCGGTGATTCATTTGGAGCATTTTCATCTGTTTTCGACACCTTTTGAACGTAGGTTTATACAAAAAAACTTTATATGCAAGTAAACAACAAAACATTCGTTCCAAACATTTAAACTAATTGCCACGACTAAACTTCAAACAACAATTTTCATAAAATAGACTTCAGTATTCATATAAAAAAAACGGGTCAAGTGCGCCGAGGGTTCCGTACCTACCTATTATACCGCGATAGTAAAATTGGTATCATTTTTATTGGTGGCTAAGTTTTACATTTATGGGCAAATTTATATTTTCTCGAAAACTTGTAAGTATCAAAATTTGCCTTAATTTTCTACTTTTTGTATTTTTTGGAATTTTTACATTATTTGTGCTGTAAGACCTTACTTTTTAGGCTAGTAGGTTTTTTTACCTTTTGAGGTACGGAACCCTAAAAATCACGGTAAACCCATTTACTATTCACTTTGATTTACCAACCTAACCTGCAGCCTTCAATACACATCGCCCACAAATTCACAGTTAGTTCCGGCAATCCAATTTCCAGCCAGTCGGAAACTAATGCACTGTGGCGCAGTTCCTATTGATCGGCGGTTGCCGGATTTAGGAGGTCCCCAAGCTACCTATTTGTGAAGATTTGTTACTGTAAGTAACTTGGAGAGAGAGGTAGTTAAGCTTACTGTGGAGATTTGCTTTAAAGTCTGCTCGAGTATGTTTGTTGCGAAAGAGTTTAAATAGCCTAAGATCCGACTGCAGAAATCTGCAGGAATAAGGGTTTTGGACTAAACTTAATTTTCATTAATAATAATTGATAGTATATTAGAGGCTCTGAGACGTGGTCGCATACAATGGGTCTCATCAGAAAGCTTAAAGTCACCCCAAGGGCAATGGAGAGGGCTCTCGGAGTTTCCTTGCGTGATCGAATCTGAAATGTACGCAAGAGAACCAGGGTTACCGACATAGCCCGAAGAATTGCCAAACTTAAATGGCATTGGGCATGGCACATTGCTCGGAGAACGGATGGGTGATGGGGTGGAAAGATTCTGGAGTAGCAACCGCGAACCGGAAGACCTCTCACCAGGTGGACCGATAACCTGGTGAAGATAGCGGGGATCCGCTGGATGCGAAACGCACGGGACCGATCAATGTAGCGACGCTTGGGGAAGGCCTATGTTCAGCAGTGGACGTCTTTCGGCTAATATGATGATTATGATGATGAGTATATTAGATTGCTGCAGAATTGCCTGCCGCAAGTGATTGAATAAATTGAAATTTATGTTTGATAGTTGACCTTAAATATATAATATTTTCAATTGAATCCAATGTTATTTGAAAGAAAGTGGTGTAGCAAATAGTAAAAAGTAAAGTTGCCAGCTTTCAGTTAGCCACAACCTGTGGGTTGCTAGTTTTCCTGATAAACTTGGTAACAAATGAATGGTGATTAACTGATAGCTAGATGATGGCCCATGCGCACCTACGATGCAAGAGAATTTCCTAGCGAAGGTAAAAGTAAAAAAAAAACAAAAAGAAATTTACGGCAAGATGCTGCCAGGCAACCCTGCAGTATTCTACTGTCAAGAATCATTCATAAAAATCAAAATACATAAAAAACAAAATACCTGTCTAGCCCTTTCCATTATCGGACTACAAGACGTACGGCAATGCGCCATCAATACATGGTGGATACCCACCCATACCCACAAAGCGTTTTGGGAATACTTTCTTTATACGTACAGCTAAGGAGTGGAATTCCCTGCCGGAGTCTTTGTTTCCCGATATCTACAACCTGGTGTCTTTAAATCAAGATTGAATACGTTACTTCAAGGTAAGTCAGCTTAACCATCGACCACATCGTCGCTTAATGGAAGGGATCATGGAAGGGAATGGATTCAAGGACTTGATGCTCAGCAGTGATTTGTGAGAACGTGTTATTTATACGGGGTGTCCGTCACCGAATCGAAAAAAAATACCATGGATTCAGATTCTGGACCCATTAATGTTAGAATTTTTCGTAGGTTTTTATCTATATTGGAAAAAAAAACATTAATTACCTTTTTTTTACAAGAACAGAAATGAAAATGTAATTCAAAAGCGCTACCTATCAGCTGATTTCCTAAAGTTCGCGATAGAGGTCAACGCCGCCGGCTAGTACATACACGCGCCGCACTGCCCGCACTTCTCGTTGTCAGCGAGACTACACAGGAGAATGATTGAGCCAGGTAGGAATAACGATATTTAACAAATTAAAGTAAAAAAAAATTAGTAAGAACCGACGAAAATGCCAACACTAGGTCAGAATCATGTACTGAATCCATAATATGAATAGATATGAAATACATGGTATTTTTATTCGCGTTGGTGTCAAACACACCTTGTATACGGATAAAGAAATACTTGTACTTTCTGGCTTATTCGGGTCAAGAAGTACTTAAACAGAAAATGTTTTACTAAAAGAAAATGTTGTTAAACATGTTGTGGTCTTGGCAGAATAATACAGTACAGTAAATCGTTAATATTATACCAAACTGTTTACATAAATTACACCGGTAATTCCTGAAATTTTCCGGCTACAAATAACCCGGCCTACTTATCAACTGAGGCAGACAAGCGTAATTTGTAAAACATTATGCGAACCATATTCTTTAGAAAACATAAATATGAATGTCAAGAAAAATGTTGAATAGATTATTACGGTTGAAAAAATATGTAAAAACGTATTGTTGGCTTGTATTTAATATAATTCTGTAGTACTTATTCGTACGTACCTAACATACGAATACGTCGTAAAAAATCTATTAAATGATTCAATTAAAAGAAACACGCAAGTATGATTAAACCATACGTGTGTCAAACAAACATACCACTATTAAAAATAATAAAGCTTCTGATCAAGGGATTATACCTTATTATCATCATCAGCCTTTCTTATATTCCCACTTCTGGAACACAGACTTCCTCTCTTTGAAAGCGAATGGGCCGTAATCCACCAAGCGGGTCCAGTGCGGGTTGGTGAATTTTTGGTTCTTGGACATGCTGGTTTCCACACGATGTTTTCCTTCACCGTTTTGAGAGCAGACATGGTGATGAAATAATGTACACAAAGTAAAGCGCCTGCCTGGGTTCCTATGACAAGTAAGTCGCGGCCGATACCACTGGGCCACCACTGCTCTATTATAATTATACTCCACTTAAAATAGCGACTGGAGAGGGCTGGCTTTTTCTGTAGCCAAAGAATCAGCATTGCCATTCAATGCTGCCAGCGTTCTGGGAACTTTTTGCATTGAAAGCGATGAAGACGAATTTTTTGATACCCAATGACTTCATACGCTCTTCTCTATTTAAGTATTTATACGCGCTTGTACATTACAATACTTAGTTTGTATATGTAAAGGCCGAGCTACGGTAAAAACTAGGATTTACCGTTAGAACTAAGATTTACCAAGCCGTACTGGTAAAAGCCCGAAATGATCTGTGATAATCGCTAATTTCTGGCTTTTACCAACAATCACACGGTAAATCTTAGGATTTAATTCAGAGACTGGTATATGTTGTGTATTGTGTTTTTATGACACACTTTGACACGAAATGATGAGTACAATTAAGAACTGATTGATTAGATTTATCAAACTAGGTATTACATTGGTAAAATAATTAAAAAAAAATACCTCCATGATTTTAAAACATTTCCTGTTTGCATTGCATTCGAAAATGTTTTATAATCATATTAGTATTTTACTGCTGACAAAACAAAATAAATAACAATGCTGAAATAAATGATAGGATCAATTCATGTTCGTAATAAGCTTAACAATATTAATAGGTTAGCAAATCGTTTTTGTTGATTATTATATATTGTTATCATTTTTTATTGTTAATTGCAAAAAACACAGGGCCGGTCGATGATCAGTTCTTGGGAAGCTTTATGACCACTTATTTCGGTTGAAATTATTTACCGCGACCCATGTCATCTCGACCGAGTCAATGTTACAACTGTAGCGTGCACAGGCATTCACAGGTCGTCACTACAGCGTGTCGAATCACGACGGTATCGAATCAGTATCGCGTCTGAATTGATGCATACGCGCGATTGTATCAATACAAACGCTAGACTATAGCGATACAGCGTCGCCACTCTATCGATGCTGCATTACGTCTGTATCAATGCTGAATTGCGTTAGTCGCAATGCAAAATTGTATTTATGTGGGCGATGGTATATGACCTGCGACAGCATAGCGATTGTTCGTTGCATCGCTACAAAAAGTCGACCACCCTTAATTGTGTCACATACAAAACAATTTTTTAACACTTATTACTATTGCCTACTCAGAAGTATTTTTTTTTTATTTAAGTCTTCATGCAACATATACACATGTGAGGACTCTGCCTAAAAGGCAAACTCCTTACATATATTAAGACTGGCAACCGTTATACAGTCTTGAAAGGTGATTGAATTTCGATCATAAAATAAATGAAGATGTTTTAGTTTGACCACAGAGAAAAATAATATATAGGGTATAGAGAGCCCTCTCCGACTACAGCGTGAAGACCGCATATGTCAATTGATCGGAGAAATAGCGCCGTCTATTAACGCCATCCGCAAACTAAGCTGTGTGTGTGTGTGTAGCGCCGTACTTTAGATATGTGCGTGTGTGTGTGGTGCCTGTACTTTATACATGTGTGTGTGTGTGTGTGTGGTGCCTGTACTTTATCCATGTGTGTGTGTGTAGTGCACACATGGATAAAGAACAGCCTTTCCTTGCTAATTTGTTTGTTTTTAAATTTAATAAAGTTTTACTTAATTTTATTTTTTCTCATTATTAACAAAATCATAGTAAAACTTTATCAAGTTAAAACAAGCAAATTAGTAAGTGTACCGGTCAGTTGAGGTGTGAAGGCTTCTTATGTTGGAAATGAAAGACTTGATTCTTCATTACTATTTGAAGCGGTTCTGCAGGTCCCCAAAGTTCAGGAGATGGCGTGAGGATAATATTTCCATGTCGATGGCTATGATTAGATCGATGCGCCTCCGCACTTTCGAACCCCGAAACTTTACTTTGTTGAGGACCACAAAATCACTTGCAAATTAGTTTTTTTAATAAAGGTAATCTTCACTATGTCTATAACCTAACATATAATATATAACATAAAACAGATCAACAAAACCCCTCTTGTTTCTGAAGGAACTATGACAATAAACACACTAAACACTCGCTAGATTTGATACGATTTTTGGGAACACCTTTCACAGATTGACTAAATTGACTTTTTCCCTAAGATCACAACACTCAATCACTGCACTTTTCACTTTGATTAAAGATTGCCTTTTATTAGAATGGACAACGAAATTGTCCGTCTTTATCATAAAGCCTTCCTCCACATTCAACGGACCTGCATTCATCAATTTAACGGCGGTCATTTCGAACAAAAATAATAATATTTATTATTCCTGCCAAATGTTTTTACAAGGGGTTCTAATAGTTTCACAGGTTCTTATGTGTGGGATCGTTTTACACAAGCTGTGATCATCTTTTAACATATTTATAGGGTTTTTTGTATGACATAAAATCATCCCAGGATTTTGTCTTAAACCCCGAACATTGAATATATGGGCGTGTGCACCTTAAAGCCTTCTTTGCAGCGAACCCACATCCAGGTCCGTAACTGTACACCCAGAAGATATTCTCTAGGATGAATGAGGGATGTAGGGAAATTTTGTTGATTTTACAACTTACAAGAAAAAATTGACAATGAAAATTTGACAATCCATTTTTTTTCTTTTTTAACAATGTTTTCATTGCTCTGAGGTTTTATTCATGACCATAGATACAAATCTATCAGTCTTGTACATAGAGGGGAAGTGTCATTCACTGTGTTGCAATCGTAATTATTACTTAGCTTTTGAAATCAACACAAATATTTGCAAACAATTATAGTACGTGTTAAATAAAATTATATGGTAATGAAATAATTATTTAGATTAATATTTATTTTATTATTGTTTAGTGACAAACCTATTTTATCGATGGTCTTGCCATCTGTGGTGACATAGAGTAACTAATTGTTTTTGTTGTTAAGATGGGGTTATCAGATGTCGCATTTAAAAAAAATGCTTCCTAATCTGCCACTCTATGCAACTGTCCTACCCCTGAGTTTGACTTTTACCATGTATATAAAGACACCTCTGTGCTTTGATTTTGAATCCGATAGAAGCCGCCCATGAAGCAGCGATGTTCAACCAGTCAACCAAGGGGGGTTCAGAGATAACATCAATCCTAAGATTTACCGTGTGACTGGTGGTAAAAGCCCAAGATTAGCGATTTCGGACTTTTACCAATTAAACTTGGTAAATCCTAGGTTTTACCATGGTTCGGGTTTTTATATTAACATCTATATATCTGCGTCTATAAACTTTTTCTCTGTGTGCTGCGTGTGATCGATTGTTAGGTATATATTAGGATGTCAAAACTCGCGATTTGAAAACGCGCGTCAAAATGTTGCCATCTGAACATAGCCTAATGCCACCTTCAAAAATATTTAATTCAAGGACCGACAACCATTTTTTGCCAACCATTAAAAATAAAGTAGCATTCGTCTAGCCAAGCAGCTCTCTTTAACAAATGGTACCTACATATTTTACCTTTTTAATATTTTCGCTTAACCTAATAAGACAGTAAAGGCACATTCATTTGAAATATTAAGTGGATCTGCGAGCGCGTTTATCGGGTAACACATTTTTTACAATTCCGACTGACGTACAATTTATTTGAGTGGAACAGTGACCCCCAAACTTGGGCCCCCGGGGGCCTCAAGGGCCCTGGCTCGAGACTTAGTTTGATTCCTGTAATATTTTAAGGTGATGTTGGTCTTATGTGACAGTCTTGTCCCAGGATGCCATTAAGTTTACGTTTGTATGAAAAAAAGATTTATTCATGTGGTTGTCTTGGTCTGATTCTGTATTTACATGTTTCTGATGTAAATAAAGGCAAGTGGAAGATACGATTTTGACTCTTAGATCTCTTTGATTTCTCTTTGATTGAATTAAAAATATAGTGCCTTGGTTGTAGGCCATTTTAAGTTTATATCTTAACTAGCTTCTGTTTGCGATTTCGCCAAACGCCGTAAATTATTCCAAGGGAACACATTCCCGGGATGAAAAAGTATCCTATGCGCTATTCCAGACAATAATCTATCTCTGTGACAAGTTTTATTCAAATCCGTTCGGTAATTTTTGCGTGACAGTCTAACAGGTACATTCACAAACTTTCGTCTTCATAATAATAGTGTGATCATTTGAGAGATTTTTTCTTGAATTTTGCTCTCATAATACCTTTTAGGTATTCTGTTTAGGCTTACTGAATTAATTAGCTTAGTCACTTTCCTATTGCGGAGATAATGGGCCTTAATCCACCACGCGGGCCTAGTGTGTGTTAGTGAAAATCACATGTCTTTAAATATTTGTTTCTAGATGATGCTGGTTCCCTCACGATGTTTTCCTTTACAGTTTTCAGAGCAGTAGGTACTGATGAAATAATTTACACGAAGTGCCTACCTGGGTTCGAACCCACAACCTACTAAACCTAAGTCGGGCCACCTGTCACTGCTCTTTTGGTATTCACTCGGGTACTATTTACTGAAAAGTGATTCGGTATTCAGAAACAAAAATAAGAGGACCTAACACCAAAGTTTATTAAATACACACTATGTCGAACACAAAAACATGAACCTCACACATATTTTTCTTATGTACTCTGTTATCTACCGTCTAATTGTATTACTGTAACAACAAGTCCATATTTCTCGGAGAAACATATAATAAGGTTATTGCGGTAAAATACAGCGTATGTAGCGTTTTGTTTTTAGGGTTCCGTACCCAAAGGGTAAAAACGGGACCCTATTACTAAGACTCCGCGATCCGTCTGTCTGTCTGTCCGTCTGTCACCAGGCTGTATCTCATGAAACGTGATAGCTAGACAGTTGAAATTTTCACAGATGATGTATTATTATTGCCGCTATAACAACAAATACTAAAAATAAAATAAATATTTAAGTAGGGCTCCCATACAACAAACGTGATTTTTTTGCCGTTTTTTTTGCGATTATGGTACGGAACCCTTCGTGCGCTGGTCCGACTCGCACTTGGTCGGATTTTTCATTGTTTTTCTTCACACAAATAACGAGCTATCAGATGGTGGGCTCCTGGTTCTTGAGTTCATTTTTACGCAGTATAAAAGTTTGTATGTCGGGTTGTTTTTTGCAGTAGATACATACGATTTTTTATTAGTTTTTATTATTGATAGACTCGCGCTTGACCACTATCTCACCTGATGGTAAGCGATGATGTGGTCGACGCACGCACGCCCAGAAGTAACCTTGTCACTCTTGACTTAAAGACCCCGAGGTTTTAGTTATTTTTTTTTTTGTTTTTATTGTTTCAAATACAGTCTTTAGTACAGTTTCACTTATATATTGTACCATTAAACCTGGATGGGTTTGTGTTGGTACTCACATTCGCCTTATTTATTTATTATATGCTTAATATTAGCTAACTATTCACTCATCCCAAAAACCTAATAATCACGCAATTGTTTAAGCCGTAAACATCTATCAGCAAAGGAAAAAGTGTAATTGCGGATGTGATTGAGGGTATGCGAGTATTTTGTTTGTGACGTTTCATCCGAGCTGTGTACCATTGGGTCACTTATTAGAAAACCGGTTCTAAGCAAAACATATAGGTTGATCTATTTTAACCGAGTTTTTTTTATTTTTTTTTATTTGGAAGTTATAATGTAAAAAAATGCTTACTCTGTGATAGCATGACGGTGGACAGGAAGGTAAGCAGGATATAATATTGTTATTGAGGTAAGAGTAATTTTACATTAGGCTGTAATTACTAAGTAACCTCTGAGATACTTAGTCATAGATTAAAACATTAAAAGGTGCTACAAGGGAATTTCTTTGCCTCTGCCTGTCGAAAAAAGTGAAAGGTTTGTCTTTGGATCAAAGTTTTCCGGAATACGAGTAAATCTTACTGAATTCTGTTTAATTCTTATCCTGGACTTATATGAACCATTTTAGCTTAACTAATCAGTTTTGTAAATTTTTTATCTGTATATTTAACCTCCTATAATCGTATAATACACAACATTCACACTTGTCATCCTATAAATATAATTTTAGCGTAGCTTATGTTGCAAATTCTATCAACAAAAGTAAACAAGTAAAATTTAAAAAACCCCCGACACATTTTTATTTCATGCTACATAATTTATCTAGTACATAGTAGATACGCTTCGATCGGCAATCTATTGAACACGTAATTATGACACGATATCTTGCGTAAAAACCCCGATTCAAACAGTGAAACGCCATAACTTTTGAACAGCTAAACCTATTTTATTCAAACATAGCTAAGAACTGTCTCGACAAAATTACCTTTCAAACAAAAACAACTAAATCAAAATCGGTTCACCCGTTTGGATGCTACGATGCCATAGACAGACACACATATACACAGATACAACAGCAACACACTTCAAACTTATAAAAACTTTTTTCCGTCGGGGGTTAATGAAAGCGACAGAAAAACATATTATCCACAACCGCTTTTCAAAGCTCAGTCAGTCACAGTGACAGTGTATACCACGTGTCACTGAAGTTGACGTTTTGTTACGCTACACGGTCTCGTGACCGTGTAGCGTATACCGAGTGACCGATACGATACCGAGACCGAGTGAAGTTAAAATACAGAATAGATATATTTCATTGACCTACATACATGAGGGCCTAGTTATAGTGACAACTTTGTCGAGAAGTCAAAATGTCGGATTAATTATGTTACATTTTGGTAGCGCCAATCACAAATTTTGATGATTTTGGCCTTGATACAATGTCACTTTACAAAGATACTCTTATGATGCTATCGACAATAGGGCACGCTTCCCTCGAAGTATAGCTGTACAAGGCACGCTTGCCTCGAAGTATAGTTGTAAAAGGCACGTTTGCCTCGAAGTATAGATGTACAAGGCACGCTTGCCTCGAAGTATAGCTGTACAAGGCACGCTTGCCTCGAAGTATAGTTGTAAAAGGCACGTTTGCCTCGAAGTATAGCTGTACAAGGCACGCTTGCCTCGAAGTATAGCTGTACAAGGCACGCTTGCCTTGAAGTATAGCTGTACAAAACACACTTTCCTCGAAGTATAGCTGTACAAGGCACGCTTTCCTCGAAGTATAGCTGTACAAGGCACGCTTTCCTCGAAGTATAGCTGTACAAGGCACGCTTGCCTCGAAGTATAGCTGTACAAGAACACTTTGAAAAGTGGAACAAATGCCGCCATCTTGAGTTTAAAAAAAACCTCAGAAAGTTTTAAAAATATTTACCAGCATCGCCTTTAACAATAGGAAAGGTTCTTGTAACACTGTAACCTAAATTTTCGATTTGATATCAAACGGTATCGGAAAGCGCCAAATATTCATCCATCATTTATAAAAGGTCAAAAAGATTAACTATCATTTTCACAGGATTACATTCGAGCAGATTTTTTTTTTATATTGTTCGGTACTAGGGTCACGATTTTAATTAAAATATAATCTGTAATATTAGCTGCCCGAGCTTTTGTTACAAATTGAAAGCAAATATCTTTTGGTATTAAAATGTTTTTGTGTAAAAAGTTTTGATTATATAAGTAAAAATATTTCGACGCATATAATAAAAGATGTTTTCTCTGCGCAAAAGTTTTGTAAGAAAAATAAACTGTTTTATGTCTGAACAACGACTGATTAAATTACTGTAGGCTTTTTATTTAGGGTACGCGCAGACAGTATGGAATTAGAAATAACTTATTCAAAACAAGTTTTTAGTTTTGTCATCCAATTCCGTATTTACAAAATTGCCGTGTTTATATACAATAAATACAATTTTAAAATTTACTCACACGTACTTATTATTTAGAGTTTATGAGTTAGATTTGAAACTATTACACGAGATTTAAGATTATTGTTCAAATATTTTTTTTGACATGAATGAATATTTTTAGCAAATACTCTACATAATATATAATCAATCATGTAAGTGACTCCATGTAAGTCGCTACAATAACTAACCAACTAATTAAACGCGCAAGTTACATAAAAGCTTGTAAAAACATATGATTTTGTTACTCGTGATGATTTCATGACTGCGAAGATTCTATGCTGACTACATATTTCTCTGCCAGTTTCGGTTCGGTTTTCGGTTCCCTACCATAAAGCAGGCTGGCAGAAAAATACGTAGTTCTGGCTGGATGAAAACATTAATTTGAATTTAGAACCAGTTTAAAATTTAGAACGTCTCGATTGGTAAGCGCAGGGCAGATTCGTTTTAAACATGCTAATGTAAAGACGTATTATTTGATTAAGTCCATTAAATATTTACGTAGTTCGCCGGTCGTTTCTAATTTATTGAAGAATGTGTACTCAACAAACTAGAATCGGATCTGGTCGCGGGTGGTGTCTCAGACACTTCTTACAATAACTTCAACCAAATCTGTTTCCGATTTCCTACAGTAACAAGTTTCATCATGCACGTCATCGAGTAGTCATTACTTTTAATGTAGTACTGCTCTCACCTCTGGGATGGATCTGCCAAATATCAACTTGATGCACTTGAGTCGATTGACAAACGGGCCAAGAGGCTTTGAACGTCGACGCTAAGTGGCTAGTCTGTCGGTTTATTATCGGTTACATTTTGGGGAGTGTGCGATGGAACTTCACAATTTGATTCCACCTAGCCCTTTCCATCACCGGACAACTAGACGTACGGCAATGCGCCACCGGTACATGGTGGACATCCCACCCATACGTACAAAGCGTTTTGCGAATACTTGCATTGTACGCACAGCTAAGGAGTGGAATTCCCTGCCGGAGTCTTTGTTTCCTGATAGCTACAACCTTGGGGTCTTTAAGTCAAGAGTGAATAGGTTACTTCTAAGCAAGCGTGCTTCATCGTCGACCACATCATCACTTACCATCAGGCGAGATAGTGGTCAAACGCGAGCCTATCGATAAATAAAAAAAATAAAATAAAAAAAAAAGTACTTAAAATGTAGTAGTAATGTGCTAATTATCTATAATACGAGTGAACATTCAGACAACAGCTAGTTTCACAAACATTATCATATTGTTCATTGGTTGATGGGAAGTTAAAAAATTCTTCAGAACAAATGCGATTCTTCAGACAAACGACGGACAGAAAGACGGACGGAAACTTGAGTGACAGAAATAGGGCTTCGTTTGGATTTCGGGGTACGGAACTTGTACAAAGTTGCATAGCGTCACGTCTTTTCGCGTCTCGGTGTGAGCTGATCCTTTTAGTGTGGGTGGGTAGCTCTGTGAAAAGTACGTCAAAAAGACGTCCCGCTGTGTTAATTAAAATAATTTAATTATTCAGTTGGGTTCGCTTACTAAGGGAATTATTTCTGGTACGCTAAGTACTATTTCAGGTATAAGAATACGTAATGGTGTTAATTTAGGACCTGTTCTATTTTTATTTAAGTCCATTAATGCCTAGGTACTCTAAAACAACTGGCATCAACAATGATATATATTAATATACAAGACAAATAAGAACTGCGGGGAACCCACCGGTTTCTAAATTGGGAATTTAGTGTTGAGAACATGTCAAACCTTACATTAATGCCTAAGTTTAATAGTACATTTAAAAATGTTTAATTCAACAAATCATAAATCCATAGTCAGCTATAATGGACACAATAATATACTCGTATGAATAATATATTACGAATTCGAATAAAAAGATGTTGCAAACACCGAAATGCTTTTAGAAATGTGACCCTTTCTCGAAAATAATGTTACCGTTAACCAAAATAGAAAATGGAATATTCTCTAGTTTCTATTATTGTTTGATACTCGATACACCAAAAGGTTTTTAAAGGTTACCTCTGGAATAAAAGGTACAAAATCGATAACATTCACAGAGAAGTTTCAAACTGTTGAAGATCATTTAGATTTTTTGATATTTTCTTACTTTGACATTAATTTTTCACTAGTTTTGGTAGCCAATAGGGATAATTCCTGAAATTATCAAATAATATTGGACCCCTATTTTTTGTATAGATAAAGCGCATCAAAGTTCAGGAGTGGGGGGTTGTGACGTCACTTTGTCTGTATAAAGTGTAGCACACCGTGACGTCACACGATATTATTTTACCTAGAACTTTTTACAATACATAGTACTTTAATTATGTTAGTAAAGACACAAGTAAAATTTCAAAAACCCGCTACTAATTTTTATTTCATGCTAATTGATTTATCTAGTACATAGTAGATACGCTTCGATCGTCAATCTATTGAACACGTAATTATGACACGATATCTTGCGAAAACACCCCGATTCAAAGAGTAAAACGCCCATTACTTTTGAACGGCTGAACCGATTTTATTCAAACATACTCGTACCTAAGAACACTCTCGACAAAATCACCAAACAAAAAACTAAATCAAAATCGGTTCACTCGTTTGGACGCTATGATGCCACAGACAGACACACAAATACATAGATACACAGCAACACACGTCAAACTTATCACACCCCTCTTTTTACGTCGGGGGTTAAAAATACCGATAAACTAAAGTCCCCGTCACGAGAAGTTATAGTTTTTTTTAAATTTACAACTTTTACTAAGTTACGTTCCATGAGACAGACGCTTTCTAGTACCACAAAACATTGGACGACAGCGCTGTATATCGCTAAAATATAACCCAACCAAGTGAAATTGCTCGTTAGTTTCATATTACACGTATGTTACTTTGAGTTGATTGAATTTGGGATTATTTGTTGTTGATTGAATTGTGGCTACGTAACTTGGTAGAAGTTCTTTATTTACGAAATTTATATCTTCTCGTGACGGGGACTATACACACAATTAACGTCAAACCAACGAAAAAAGAAATATTTTTCTCAAACATGCTGTGATCATTATTTTGACAACCTTCTTTGGGTGTTGTATGAAAATCCATATCTGTCGTGTCTAGCGGCCAAATAAATTCCATAGTAAACTCATATCATCGTGTAGTTTAAAAATGGAACGATGTTTTACTCCGAAACATGGCAACCAAGGAGGTAACTTATCAAAGGTTTTATTTAAATTTCGAACTGACATGCAAATAGAACGATGTTTATTGAAAAAAAAAAACAAAGGAACACTTTAACGCGGGAACAATTATTGTTGTTCGTCATTGATTTTGACAAAATGAGTTCTAGGTACTACTTAGTTTTAATTTCCGCGCATTATTTGAGAAAAGTACTATACAAGCCTTGGCCACAACTAGGCATTGATGGACTTACGTATGTGTGCCTCGGCTTCGCCTCGGCCCACATTTACACGTTCGTCCATCAATGCCTATTTTGCTGGCCTCTGCAGTAATGTACTATTTTTTCAATAAAAATACTACCGCCTTCCAAATAAGAAAACTACAAAGTGAAAGTCGGTTGTATTTTTTTTCATAAAAGTTTTTTTTATTTTTCACTTTTTAGTTGTACCTACCTAATACGCAAGTTGTTTAGTAAGGTACGCCAGAATAGATTACCCGAATATGATGAAACTTGAACATAACCGGTGTAATGAGAGATCTGCGTACCCCTTAAGAGAGTACTGGCGTGATGTTATGTTATGAAATGGTATAAACAATAAACAGACATGCGATTGCAGCAATTCCGAGAGATTTGCCGTAATTTATTGAAGAGTTCTGTTGTATATCTTCGAAATTCTTCATCAGATCTTCACCAAATTAAAATGGGACCAATTTCGAAACATACTTTTCCAAACAAAAAAGAATTGGTCCAAAATTGACGGAGATATCCGTGAAAATACAAAAAAATAAAAACCTAATGTCAAACATAGAACCTCCTCCTTTTTGGTAAGTCGGTTTATAAAGGAACAGAAACTAGGCAAAATCACGCTGAGAACGCTCAGCATGATGCTGTGCCGTGGGGGACCCACAGCACGGCGCCGATTTTCAGTGGGTCCTTTGTATCGGCAAGAACATTAGTAAAATATGAACCAATCTTGCTATCGAAGCTAACTGGCCAGACTGTCTGTGGAGGCTATTTTAGCCGACTCCAAAATATTTAAACAGACCACGAAACTCAATAAATTCCGTGACATAGTTTCAACTATTTCAGACGTCACGATTCCACAAACGGATACTCCCAAGGCTCTGACGTAGTTTTTCGGGGCCTCGAACTAAATAACTTTGAGACCAAAGTGGATAGCTTTTCTACCTTTGTGGGTTCTTTTATTCCGAAAAAAGGCTGTTGCCAAAGTAAGGAATATTGAGGTCAAAAAAGTATTTTTGTTATGCAACAGAAGCTGTCCCGGCGAACTTCGTAAATGTATGGAAAAATGATGTAACTAATCCGATTTTGTTTCGAATTTCAGAATAATCGACAACGCCATCTACCGGCATTACCGGAACCAGTATACAACGCTATGTTAATTTTGGCCCGTGTTTTGTTTCTATCATGTATCAGATATGGAGCTGGATTCGCAAAACGTATAGAAAAATGAATTTTCTTCATAATTTTGAAAAACCATTAATTTTATTTTTATTTTCATCAAGTTTTTAAGCTTATCATGCATTGCCATCCAAACTAAACGTGTATGCAGAATATCATCTCAAACGGTTGAGGATAGCTGCTTTAAAATTCAGTTGCAAGATTTGACCCGAAGAAAATACATAGGAAGTTAATAAAAAGCTTGTAATCTATACTAATATTATAAAGAGGAAAGAGTTTTTTGTTTGTTTGTTTGTTTGTTTGTTTGTACCGAATAGGCTCCGAAACTACTGGACCGATTTAAAAAATTCTTTCACCAATAGAAAGCTACGTTATTCCTGAGTAACATAGGCTATTTTTTAATCCCGAAAACGGGTCCTGTGGGGTGGCCCACGGGAGCGAAGCCGCGCGAAGCAGCTAGTTTAAAATAAAGTGATGAATAAAATAGTTAAAAAAAGTGTATTGAGTTCTTTCATCTGGAACTTCTCAGTATCTGGTGTCTGAATTTGTTACCGGTTGATAAGAATAGGCTCGACTCTATTACATGTGGACTGGCGAAATGTGCATCTGGATCATCATAACAACTGAAAGACGTCCACTGCTGGACATAAGCTTCCCCGAAGCGTCGCCACATTGTTCGGTTCCGTGCGTCTCGCATCCAGCAGATCTCCGCAATTTTCACCAGGTCATCGGTCCATCTGGTGGGAGGTCTTCCAACTCGACGCCTTCCGTTTCGCGGTCGCCACTCCAGAATCTTCTGCCCCATCGGCCATCCGTTCTGCGAGCAGTGTGCCCTGCCCACTGCCACTTAAGGTGCTATAGCGGTAACCCTGGTACTCTTGCTAATATCTAAATTTCTGATAAATAAAATAATTCACCTAAGGTCATATTTTTCACGTCGGTCAAAAACCCAAGTTCAAACGCCTGAAAATCGCCCGTCATTACTTTAAAACGTCCAGCCCATGTAATGAATTAGAAACAACACTTAAATTAATTACTTTTATGACACTAGATTATAATTAATTTAATTAAAACCCATTAAAGTGTTAGCCTTTTTAATTAACTGGATTAATACCCTTGATTAAATTACTAGGGTTTACCTCAGGCTGCGCCCAAATAGTCAAAAAATATCCCGTAGGAACGTTTTACTGGAATAAAACGCATCCTATGTCCTAACCTAAGTTATGGTTTACCCGTGTGCTAAGTTTTATCTAAATCCGTACAGCTGTTGAGGCGTGATTAATGAACATACAAACTTTCACATTTATAGATTAGGTAGTAGGATTACAAAAATGTAATTTTATCCAAAATTGCTTTAATAAAAGTTGGCAAGAAATATTCGTTTCATTCCATTTAACGACGAGCAATAAAAATTGTGAAATTGATAGCAATGTTTCACAAAAGATTAATTTACTCTTATTATTTATTCAGAATGCCGTATCGTGTGATGGAGGGAATGAAATTGGGTAGCCTTTTTATGATGCTATTTTTACATGGCACGTGTCTGTTTTGTAATTTAAGCTATGTAATCGTAATAATAAATTGTGTATCTTGTCATTTGTGTAATTTAAGCATTATATATTTACTTAATTATTACAGTACTAGATTATATTTTTGACATATTTTTAGCGCGTCTTCGCTTCCGTGTACATACAGCAGCCATATTGTAAGCTTTCTGTCGGTCAATTATTTCCTACGAAAAATATTTCCACATTGTGATATTAATTTTGATTATTTTTTTTATCAACGCAATTAAAAAAAAATTAACGCGCACGAAGGGTACCGTACCACTATCGCAAAAAACGGCAATAAAATCACGTATGTTGTATGGGAGCCCCACTTAAATATTTATCTTATTCTGTTTTTAATTTTTTGCTGTTATAGCGGCAACAAAATTACATCATCTGTGAAAATTTCAACTGTCTAGCTGTCACGGTTCATGAGAAAGAGCCTGGAGACAGACAGACAGACGGAGAGACAGACGTCACGAGGGACGTCAGAGTCTTACTAATAGGGGCTCGTTTTTACCCTTTGGGTACGGAACCCTAAAAAAGTCAAAAATATATGGGAATGCCAAGCGTTATCGAAATGTCACGTGACCAAACCTTTAAATTTTGGCATTTTACGATCGCCTTGCTGATAAAATGACACTAATTTGTCAAGAGCTTCTTTCTCCATTTGTTGTTTCCTCTGTGGCGAACGGCCAACAAATTAATTAACCCGCTTTGACGTACTCTCGTTTCATAGCTGCAAAGTTTACGTAGTTAAGAAAATTGTAACGTTTGACGCAGTGATGATGGAAGGAAGTTCGTTTCGCGTTTTAAAAATTAGTTTTGTCCCTAGAATTTTAATATTAGAGCGATTCTTAGACTCAACTCTCGTCGGTGTTCAAAGCTCCAGAGCCTTGAACACCGACGATGAGTTGCCAGTCTGTCGGTTACATTTCGGGGAGTGTGTGATGAAACTGCACAATTTGATTCTGCCTAGTCCTTTCCATCATCGGACTACAAGACGTCGGCAATGCACCGCCGGTACATGGTGGATATCCCACCCATAAGCACAAAGTGTTTTACAAATAATTTAATTGTGCGTACAGCTAAGGAGTGGAATTCCCTGTCGGAGTCTTTGTTTCCTGATAGCTACAACCTAGGGGTCTTCAAGTCAAGAGTGAATAGGTTACATCTAGGCAAGCGTGCTTCACCGTAGACCACATCATCACATCAGGCGAGATAGTGGTCAAACGCGAAACTATAAAAAAAATTATTAATTTAAGATTAAGTTGGGGTTAAAAATGCAGAAG
Organism: Anorthoa munda; assembly: GCA_945859665.1. Taxonomy (NCBI): domain Eukaryota; kingdom Metazoa; phylum Arthropoda; class Insecta; order Lepidoptera; family Noctuidae; genus Anorthoa; species Anorthoa munda. The sequence goes on along the minus strand of OX243916.1, from coordinate 2,259,659 downwards.
GGTATATTTGAATAAATCAATCTTACCCCCTACTAGATTCCGCCCGTGGCTTCGATCGCGTTTAAAGCGCTATATTGTTCCAAGGGATCCTTATACTGAAAAGTATCCTATGTATTATTTCAGGTAATGTATTATCTATGTGCTAAATTTCAGTTTCTGCACAAATTTTGTTTTATTTTACAAAAGGTATACAGGACTAGTTTTCGGAGCGAAATATCAAAGTCTGATCCTTTGGTGTAGCTATCAAATAGGTTTTAGTACATAGATATCTTTGTTTGGTTTTACTGCTATAATCATCATCATACTCTCAGCCGTAAGACGTCCACTGCTGGACATAGGCCTTCCCCTAGCGTCGACACTCTGATCAGTCCTGTGCGTTTTGCATCCACCGGATTCTCACAATCTTGATCAGGTCATCACTGCACCTAGAGGGCCTTCCAACGCTACGTCTGTCTTTTACTGCTATACAAGTTTACAAATTATTCTGCTTTTCACATTGCACGAGATGAATTAAGAATATGAATATGAATTATTTTTAACTAATTTAAGCCAGGCTCTGTAACTTATCATAAGTGCCAAAAGTTTTAATAATTTTAATTAGAGTTGGCATTTTATCTGCCTCAGTTTTATGTTAATTTTATCCTTCTTTTAAGTGTTATTGTCAAAATTAATTACCAACTTTATATTTATTTCAACTTATTTCAGTTGAGATAAATTTACTTAAGTAGATACATTGTCTAGTATTTTATTAAGTAGATATATTTTTATAGTACGTTTACAAACAAAATTTCATTCATTTATGAAACTTTTGTTGCTGAAGGACGAGTTTTTGCTATCGGGCTAACACGTAACGGAATGATTCCATCAAGATAAAATTCATTGTTCTACCTGTGTGGAAAGTTTCATCTAAATCCATTCAGCCGTTAAATCGTGATTGATTAACAAACATCTCGACATCGAAACAAAAATATCATATTTCATACCAACTATTTCATATTTATAATGTTTTCGGTTTTGCTCATTATTTACATTGTACGGGTAAATAAATACATGAACAAAATAATAACATTATCAACATTGTTGTCTGTGAAGTTTGGACAGCTGTCGGTTCACGTTATAACAGAAAACTGATAACGTCCGAAACAATTATTATATTTATGTAGGCCAAATACCTACGCATTTTGTTATTCCATGCGTAAATATTTAAACCACAAAGTTTACAGTCAAAACCAATCGTTTCACATTGATATTTTCCATTTTTAAACCTTAAGCATAAACTCTTTTAAAATTTCTTTCACCGATTCTTCACCGGAAGATGATGAACTCTTTAGTGTATTGTTTTTGAAGTCGGATTTTTTTCCATTTCATTTCTTCACACAGTTCATTCATCGTTTATTTGGCTTCCATCTTCCTCTCCACCCATCCGCATTTATATTCATCACATTTTTACCTTGCATAACATATCTTTAAAAAAAGTCGGAAGAATGGTGTAACATGAAGTTAACAATGTAATCACCAACTTACACCCACTTAAAGTCAATTCAAAGCACAGCTTAAATCCTTTTCCGATCTTCGTTTGATGCATTTAAACTGTCTAATTAAAGAGAGAGACGGCGATATTCCGAGATCTATGCCGCTTCCTCTTTATTTGCCGAAGAATAGGTCTTTGGACGACAAAAATAAAGTGTTATCGATCCTAAAAGTATCGATATCGAGGTAATGAAATTGGTATTTTATTATAACTACATGAAATATATTAATTGTAGCTCTATGCAAACCTATTGCAGGATTTAGGGCTGGATTGATTGATTTGATGTATATTGAGTGTTTAATTGTAAAAAAAAAATATCAAACTTTTTTTTTTTACTTGGTGTCTGTTATTTATGGTATCATAAAAATATAGTTAGTAGGTATCACAGATTACCTCGCAGTAGGTACCAAAAGAAAGTAAGGTATTGCAAAAATGATTTAATCGAACAAACACAAAGGTTTAACAACAACATCAACATCAACAGCCTTTTTCCCGCTGCTGGGACTCAGGCCTCCTCTTATAGAGGGAGTGGGCTATAATCTACCACCCGGGCCCATTGCGGATGTCACATGTCTTCAAATTTTTGGTTCTAGGACATGCCGGTTTCCTCACGATGTTTTCCTTCATCGTTTTGAGAACAGTGGTGATGAAATAAATTACATAAAGTAATGCGCCTGTTCGGGTTTGAACCCACGACTTCAAACTCTTAAGTCGGGGCCGTAACCACTGCGCCACCACTGCTCTCAACACAAAGGTTGTTGCTAACTAATCGTCAAAGGAATCAAGCTATAATATTCTGAAATATATATATATCATAAAAGAACCGACCACAAAAGATTCTTACAGAAATATCGATATCTTTCCTCCGCCCTATTCATGAGCTCCACATAAGTCGTAATGAGGCGTTAGAGTCGGTATTACGTGATCCTCATTTGGCTGTCCTTAATGAGTTCTGATTGGATTTCGTGAGTTGGTACAACACTGATTGGATGGCTCTGATAAAAGATGGATTAGGTATGGATAAAACGGAGAATTAGTACCGTTCTTGTTTCAGAGCCATTTCTCTTAATTTTTCCAAAGATCTAACTTACCTATCACGGTAAGTTAGATCTTTGGATTACCTACTTGGATTACCTTTGGGGGGCTGAGTCACCCACGTCCGTAGGAATGTACCCCTTTCTGATACCCTACACGTGGTCCCCGGGTGGTGCAAATCAGGTGACACCAACTGGTGGTAGGCTTCGGCCGAAGGCTTGCGACCACCCACCGGGCAAAAACGTACCGCCAAGCGGCTTAGCCGTGTTCCGGTACGATGCTCGGTGTAGCCACAAGAGGAGTTGGGTCGAGATAGCTGTTCTACTGCAGGCTGACCAGCCTGACGCGCGCTGTTATGGTCGTATCGGGAGACTGGTCGCGGAGGGTAGCGGGATCCGAGGCACGGTGCGCCGCTGGCCGACCGCAGGTAGTTGGGGGCCCAAGTAGTGTGCCAGCCACACACGAAAGGCTGCCCCGCCAACTGTCGAAAAATCCCGGAATGCGCCATCGTGCTGGTTGGCGACCAGATGGGGAGGGCCCGATGGACATTCCGGGGGGGCTCGGGCGTCCCCGCAGTCTCCGGACTAGTGCCCCAATGATGCTGTCCTTTCAGTGCGTGTCTGAAGGTTAGCTGCGTGAAACCTCGTCTCACTGCCAACTCCTCTCCTCCATTCACTCTTATAAAATATTAATTAATGCCAAGGAAAAGGAATAAGAGATTTAAACAGCGGCTGCACTCCCTCCCCCACAAAGTGCACCTCACCAACATTCGAGGTCTGCACTCAAATCTCTCTGCAGTCCACTTCCACCTAGAGACTGAGAAACCAGCGCTGCTTTTCCTTACGGAGACGCAGATAGCGAGTCCGTCAGACGTGTCGTACTTATCTTACCCAGGGTTTACCCTGGAGCACAATTTTAAACCGCGCGCGGGTGTGTGTATGTACGCCCGTGACGACACTTGCTATCGGCGTCTCCGTAACCTTGAGGACTCCCGATTCACAACCCTGTGGGCTCTGGTGGACACAGGTCTGGATAAAATTATCTACGCCTGTGTCTACCGTTCGCACAGCGGAGATCAGGAGGCATCCAGGCTCACAGAGTACCTCAGTGAGGCGGCTGATGCGGCACAGCAGCGGTACCCTTCCGCCCAATTAGTGTTACTGGGGGACTTTAATGCCCACCATCAGGAGTGGCTCTTCCCATACCAGTGCACTGACCATGCTGGACGGGAGATGCGCAAGCTTTCGCTAGCGCTAAACCTCACCCAGCTGGTCCAGGGGGCAACGAGGGTACCGGATGTTGATTCGCACACAGCGAATTGCTTGGACCTTCTGCTGACAACAGATCCAGACAGATACTCTGTGTCGATAGCTTCACCTTTAGGTAGTTCCGACCACTGTCTGGTGAAGTCTGTGTCCGTCTATTCCCCGCCCGATCCCAGCCCAAGAGGCACCCGGCGGGTTTGGCGGTACAAGTCAGCAGATTGGGATGGTATGCGATCTTTCTTCGCATGCTATCCTTGGCAGCCTACTTGCTTTTCTTCGTCGGATCCATCGTCGTGCGCGGACGCCGTGACGGATGTGTTGCGTCAGGGAATGGAGTACTTCATTCCGTTCTCTGACGTTTCAATGTCAAGCGAAGACCGGCCATGGTTTGGCGCCGAATGTAAGCGCGCCGATGCGCTTAAACATGGGGCGTACCTGGCTTGGGTCGACGCTCGATCGCGTAAGGCGAGTGACGTGGGTCTGAGGAAGAAGGCCTTCAACAGGGCTGCCAAGTCCTGCAAGAAAGTGTTGCGAAGGGCTCGATTCGACCGGATTGGTCGAATAGGGACCAAACTTGCTTCTTACCCAGCAGGTAGTAAAGCGTTTTGGTCTCTGGCTAAGTCGGTCGAGTCGAACTTCTGCCGCCCCTCACTACCACCACTGCTGAAACCCGACGGGTCGCTGGCCCACTCCGCTGAGGAGAAGGCAAATTTATTTGCCTCTCTTTTTGCGGAATCTTCACGTCTGAATCCTGGTGACGCGCGGCCCCCTCCTTCTCCTGATGGATGCGAGACGAGTATGTCGGAAATTCGTATTCGTCAAAAGGACGTACGTAGGGTGCTGCGCAACCTCAACGTGAACAAGGCTAGCGGCCCTGATGGAATACCGGCAATTGTTCTTAGAACCTGTGCGCCTGAACTGTCTCCGATCTTGACACGCCTGTTCCGCCTTTCGTATGAGGCTGGAAAAGTGCCGAATGCTTGGAAGCAGGCTAACGTACAGCCCGTGCCCAAGAAGGGAAGTCGTGCTGACCCGGCCAACTACAGACCCATATCTGTAACCTCCATACTCTGTAAGAGTATGGAACGTGTACTTAATATTAAGCTCCTGGCATACCTAGAAGCAAACGATATCCTAAGTGACCGACAATACGGCTTCCGCCGAAATCGGTCTACTGGGGATCTTCTAGCGTATGCCATTCACATCCATTCCGATCCAATCGATACTATAATAAAAAGAAACGATGATCACCTCATCTATATGAATCGCTCCATCAGCGAGGCCGTAAAAGTAGAGTTACATAAAACTTAGAAAAGGGATGAAGCTAAAACGCAGTGAAAACTGACATAGGTAGCTATCGACCGTCGTAAGAGTGAATATTTTGCTATGGTTTTCTAACCATAATTTTATGGTTTTAAGACGACGACTAACGCGAACGACCTCGAGGGAACAAAACACGCGATCCTTTCACACCCGCGCGACCCAAAATTTAGTAACTTTTTGTACTTTCCTTATTATTCTATGACTTTAAAAAAAAACCTCAAATCAAAATGTAGATAAATAAATTGTCTTTGAGATGGTGTTAATTTCATTAAAATACGCCCAGCGGTTATGGTGCGATTGTCGTGTTTTTGTCCGTTTTACACATAACTTTACAAATTAATTACACTAAGTTTTACGAATAAAACTCAAAATTTGCTCAGATCAAATTGTTAAGGAAATGGTCTAATGTAACATATATTTTTTCCAAAAAAATACGACAAGTCTTTTAGACGTGATTCTCATTTTAATATCACCTACTCAAGGGTATCTGCGCCTTAAGAGGAAATTAAATGACTGTGATGAAGCAAATATAAATAAATGGTTCTAGTGAAAATGGTATCATCGAACTGCTGGTTGTTATAAGAAACATTCTGGCTATAAATGATTTTCAACATTTTCAACAATATAAAGATAAAAATAAAAAACTTTTTAACAAAAAAACTAAATCGAATACAAATACAAAACACTTCTTTATGTTTTTCTTTTATATATTTTGTGCTCTACTGGCTTGTAACAAATAAATGTGTTTTCTTTCCTTTTTTTTCTTTCTTACAAAGCAAAAACAAAACTTTCTTTTCGGAAGTCGGTGTAAAAAGGAAAAAAAATTGGTATCGAAGTCACCGAATTCCGAAAAGAAAGTTTGTTAGTGTGTTTGTTAGTTTGTTGATTTGCTTTGTAGTGTTTTGTTTTGGAAGTCGGTTTAGTTTATTTGTTAATTTTTTTAAAAGGATGTACCTTTTACTAACTAAAACTTCGCAGTAGACTGATTTGCCTTACGCTAACAAAAAACGGTTGTAAAACGACTTTTAGTACAGTATTAAGGCGATGCACTTGACGAGTCAGCATTATTTCCAAAATTATCAATTTATTTGGGACATAATATGAGAAGAGTTTCGATAAATCTTTGAACAAAACACGATCAGAAAACATGAATGTAAACAAAAATATATTTAAAAGGGAAATGAAATCTCGCCAGAAATAATTTCCATGCAAATTGGATTTACAAAAACAAGTCTCAATTCCCTCTTTGGTGTTGACTTACAAAAAGAGTTTGTGTAATACTGAAAAATATATCTTCATTTGTCCGCGTGAAAAATTTTCCTAAATGTCACAAGGAAGAGACCCTTCAAAGGCTTCAGAGTTTTGAAAAAAATGACAAGGATTTGAAGAAGATATCCGCAGCCTAATTGCGTAAGTGAATTCTGCAAAGCAAACAAGTTGGAACCTTCCCAAAAACGACTTTTCGTATTGCATATTACATTCTGAAACGGAAAGGCTTCTTTCATTACCAATATTTTGAATTAATATTTGTTTCGGGATATTTACCATGTATATTTTGTATTTTGTTGAGAGCTCGATATTTCGGCACCGTTACAAGCGCCATGATCACGAGCAACGGTGCCGAAATATCGAGCTCTCAACAAAATAAACAAACCAGAAAGAACGAATTATATTGTCAACCAACATAAAACTGTGAACCTCTCTGAAATAAGGCAGACATAAGATCTGCTCGAAAACCAATTCACACCGGAAGCGTTAAACTAAATCATAAATAAAATATTCGTCACTTTCCGTGGCAAGTCGTCACCCCTGTGCCAAGACGCTAAATCGTCACTTCTGTGGCGCGAATTCTATTTATTTTGCGCTGATACATGATGGTTTTGAACGTGACTTGAATTATATGAAGTTATTTCTACTTCTGTGTATACGTGTATTTTTTTAAATATTCTATAGGCTCGCGTTTGACCACTATCTCGCCTGATGTTAAGCGATGATGCGGTCTACGGTGAAGCACGCTTACCTAGAAGAAACCTATTCACTCTTGACTTAAAGACCCCAAGGTTGTAGCTATCAGGGAACAAAGACTCCGGAAGGGAGTTCCAATCCTTAGCTGTGCGCACAATGAAAGTATTAGCAAAACGCTTTGTGCGTATGGGAGGGATGTCCACCATGTACCGATGGCGCATGGCCTTACGTTTTGTAGTCCGATGATGGAAAGGGCTAGGTGGAATCAAATTGTGCAGTTCCGTCGTACACTCCCCGAAATGTAACCGATAAAAAACCGACAGGCTGGCAACTCGGCGTCGATGTTTGAGGCTCTGGAGCTTAGAGGCGACCAGTGCATCGTTGCCATTAAGCCTTTTGGCCCGTCTGTCAATCGACTCAAGTGCATTAAGCGTGATACGTGATATTCTTAAGGGGTGACAATTTTAGAACTAAGAATCAACATCATCAGCCTTTCTAATGTTCCCACTGCTGGGACACAGGCCTCCTCTATATGAGAGTAAATGGGTCTTAATCCACCACGCGGGCGCAGTGTCGATTGGTGGACGTCACATGTCTTCGAATTTTTGGTTCTAGGACATGCAGTTTTCCTCGCGATGTTTTCCTTCACCGTTTTTAGAGCAGTGGTGATGAACTGAGAATGGCAACCAAGAAATGGTGGTAGATTGGTTCGAAAAGCGTAGAAAACTTTGTAATATTCTTCTGTATATATTGTAAAATAATGTCGCTTGTCTGTCTGTGGGGCCACGTTGTTCTCCTAAACTACAATAAATTTTCACTATAACTTCAGAATTTAATGATAATATTGCAGGAGGTTCTTGTTTATAGTAGGTATATGCTTTAACATTAAATACTTACATTGTATAAATGTTTTGTTAAGTCATAAAGGGGAGTAAGGGGAGAACGGGGGAGTAAGGGGAGAACGGAAATAACACCTTTATCCGGCCCAACGGTCAACCTCACCTGCACGCGTCGGTGGTTCGTTATGAATAGCCGCGGCGACGTCCACTCGGCGTCGCGGTGCTCCCTGCTAGATAACGGACGAGGCTCTGGCGACCGAGCAATGGCGGTATAACCATATTACCGGTCGGGCAACTGACCGAAGAGGAAACAGCGGCCTTGAAGTGTAAGTAACTTCAAAAATGTCTGGGGCAGAAGGCAACGGGAATCCACTGCTTCTATTTTCCCAAGAGAGTCAGCATGAAAGGTCTTAGAATGGTAGATAGTATGTCTGGCGATCCGGCTAACGCCCGGCGCCATCTTCCCGGGAGAGATGGTGTGAAATTTGCTACCGGCCATGCGCGCGTGACTCGTCAGGCGCCGCATGGAAATTCAGCTACTGATGAATCTAAATCGATTCGCCACCCCCATCGCATCGGAACGTGGAATGTGCGCGGCCTCAACCAACCTGGCAAATTTCTAATTGTGGAAGGCGAAATGCTTAGGAAGAACGTTCACCTGCTAGGGTTAAGCGAAACACACTGGAAAGGACAGGGCCACTTTACATCTGACCTCGGCAATACAGTGTATTTTTCGGGCCCGGAACACGATAGCAGCAGAGGAGTGGCCTTCATCGTGCCGCGATTGTTGAATAGGTGCGTTGTGGGTTATAAACCAGTTAGCGATCGTATAATAACACTGAGAATTAACACCATACCTTGCAAGCTTAACATCGTGCAGGTATATGCCCCCACAGCACAATCAACTGAAGAAGAAATAGAGTGCTTTTACGATACGCTGTCTGCGACACTTAAAGAGTTTCCAAAGCGAGAAGTTACCATTGTCTTGGGGGACTTCAATGCCAAAGTTGGAGATACCACAGACGATGACCACCTTCGTCGTGTTACGGGCAAACATGGAATCGGGGAACGAAATGATAGGGGCGAGCGTCTTTTGCAATTCTGTTGCGAAGAGAATTTTACTATCACCAACACCTGCTTCAAACATCATATCCGCAGATTATACACCTGGATATCCCCTGGTGACAGATGTAGGAACCAAATAGATTACATACTAGTGGGGACGCGATGGAGAAGCTCAGTAACGAACGCCATAACTTTCCCCGGTGCTGACTGCGGCTCCGACCACCAGCTTCTTGTGGCAACAGTTCGAATGCGGCTTAAGATGATACAGAAACCTAAAGTGGGTCCGAATATGAGAAATGTAAACATCAGTGGCTTCAGAGAAGGTTTTGAGCGGAGAATGGGTGATATTCCGAATGACATGACAGACAGCGACAGTAAATGGGAATATCTCAAAAAGATGATAGAGGAAACAGCTAGGGATAATAAGCTAGCAAAACCCCCTATGAAAGATTTTATAACACCTGAGACGGCCCAAATCATCCTTGAGAGACGTGAACTAAAGGAGAAAGGTATATGTTCAACTGCAGATCAGCAGCGGTATGCAGAACTGAGCCGCCAAGTTCAACTACGTTGCCGGAAGGATTATGATAACCATATCAACGAAATCTGTCTTGAACTTGAAAATCACTCACTGAAGAACGAATCCAAATATCTTTTTCGAAAAGTAAAAGAACTTTCTGGAACGCGTAAACCGAAAACATGTGCCATTGGACATAAAGACGGGCGCCTACTTACAGATGTGACTCAAGTGTTAGAGCGCTGGAAAAACTACTGCGCGGAGTTATACGACACGGGGGAGCCTAATAGCGCAAAAATTACATGGGCGACAAAAGAGCCTGATATCCTACCATCAGAAATTGAGCATGCAATCAAAGCTCTCAAGTGCAGGAAATCACCGGGTAAAGATGCTATTACAGCCGAAATACTTAAAAACTTAGGTCAACGAGGCACAAAGGCTATCACCGAAATCTGCAATACCATCTGGAGTACTGGAAGATGGCCAAAAGACTGGACAGAATCGGTGTTTATACCCTTGCATAAGAAAGGCTCTTCAAAAGATTGTGGAAATTACAGGACTATAGCCTTAATATCTCATGCGAGTAAGATCCTCCTCCATGTTATTAATCGACGTCTGAGCTACTATTTAAGCCAACAGATACCCGAAGAACAGGCAGGTTTCGTTAAGGGCAGAGGAACGCGGGAGCAAATACTTAACGTCCGCCAAATCATTGAGAAGAGCAGGGAATTTAACAGCCCCGTAGTCCTATGCTTTATTGACTACACAAAAGCCTTTGACTGCGTGCAATGGGATAAACTGTGGAATGTGCTGCTTGAAATGGGAGCTCCGGAACACCTCGTTGCTTTAACCCAGAGTCTGTACACAGGAAATCGTTCTTTCATCAGGATAGGTTCTGAATGCTCCAACATGTTCCAAACAAAAAAGGGGGTGAGACAGGGTTGTATCTTGTCCCCGGCTCTTTTTAACATATATGGAGAGTACATTATTCGAAAGACCATCGAAAATTGGGAGAAGGGTTTCCCTGTGGGCGGAAAGAGGGTATCTAACCTTCGATATGCCGACGACACCATTCTTCTGGCAACATCTATGGAAGATATGAGTGAGCTGTTCCAAAGACTCGAATTAGAGAGTGGCAACATCGGTCTCGCAGTGAACAGAGCGAAAACCAAAGTGATGATAGTGGATCGAGCCGGAAAGCTAACAAATGTCACCTGCAACATCCCTGGCATGGATATCGTCGACAGCTACGTGTACCTAGGTTCCCAAATCTGCAGTGACGGTAGCTGTGTCCCCGAGATAAAGAGGCGAATCGGGATGGCGAAGGATGCTATGACCCGTCTACACAACATCTGGAAGAAAAGAGGAATTGGTATCAAAACCAAGATGAGATTGATACGGGCACTGGTATTCCCTATTTTCCTGTATGGAGTGGAAACGTGGACAATCCTAACCCGAGAGAGACAAAGGATTGATGCATTTGAGATGTGGTGTTGGAGGCGAATGCTAAGAATACCTTGGACAGCGAAACGCACCAATGCATCGATCCAAACCCAGCTCCGAATAAAGACTCGCTTGTCCACTATTTGCCAACAACGCATTCTTGCGTATTTCGGTCACACAATGCGCAGAGGCGACGAGAATTTGGAAAAGCTGATTGTAGTTGGGAACACCGAAGGCAAAAGATCGCGCGGTCGTTCACCAACAAGATGGACCGATCAAGTGAAAGACTCGTCGGTCTCCAAATTCTACACGGTCCTAAGGGACGCGCTGGACAGAAACCGGTGGAGGCAGATCATCCGCTCCAGATGCAACCTTGATGCTGACCACGATCCTCAGACATGAGGGACCGACCAAGAGAGAAGTCATAAAACCTTTGCGAATCTGGTGGATGACTTTTTATTTTTATAGCATTTTTAAATTTTTATGGTATTTTCACGGTTGTTACTTAGAAAGTTCATGGCAAAGATTTATAGCCAAATTTAAAGAAATTATAATTTTACGGAAGGTATTTACATGGCAGACGTGAATGGAAACACCGGGAGGGGACGCCCTAGAAAGACACATAGACCTTATAAGTGATGTTCTTCAGAAAGGCCAGGTGCGCAGTACTCATAACCGGCGTGTGTGTATGACCAGATGTATGAATGTGAGTGAAGCAAAAGAAGTATGTAAGGATCGTAGCAGGTGGCGTTCTGTAGTTTCTGCCTACCCCGGAAAAAATCCTGTATGTGTGTGTTTCCTGTATGGGAAAAAGGCGTGAGTTTATGTATTAATAAAAATAAAAAAATTACGAACACAACCTTCTCTAAAATACAGAACCCTTTGAGAGCTTTGGGAATAGCTATAACAAAGCTTTCATGCACGTTTACTCAGCTCTTAAAATGTCCGAACTTCAACAAAACAGCGTGTACCTGACTGTGAAATTACCGTTTTAGAATTTATTTTTTGCTCAATAACGAACGGTCTAAAAGTGGCATATGCAGAATAGAATTTATGTACCTATATGTACTGTACAAATAATATTTTTAAAATACTAGCATTTTTCACTATACCAAGAAAATTTTATTTTCTTCATCTTTCACACTGACCATCCTTGATAATTCAAATTTGTGTATAGTTTGGTTAATATTGCAAAATTTGACTTTATATTTTATTGATGCAGATTGTTACTACCCCGTTGTTACCTCTGTTATCCGCCAACACAACACACCAACGTTTACTAGAGTCTGGCAAACTAAAGTAGAGACTGAAAAAGCGCGGCAAATTTAAAAAATATCAGCATAGTAACCCCAAAACTAGTATGAAATACCTGGAATAACCTAATTTGATACTTTAGCATTATTTAATCTGAATAAAAATACTATATAGCTAATTGAGGTAGGTAATATTTTAGACATTATGTATCAATCTCAATAAAAAAAATAACAGTATTCTATAACAATTTTGGTTTATTCAACTTATTAGCGTCATACTAACTGATGAAATCTAAAACCACCAGTAAACAATCTTGTTTTTGTTTGAATTCGAAGACTTTCTCCTGAGGTTTTTGTTAATAGTATGACATCATGCGAAACAACATCTCCCGTAATCCACTTTTAATTGTTTTATTAATTTTTCACATAATAAATGCTATTATCAAGACCACAACAAATCACCAAAAATTCATGTTGACATCAGTATAGCATTGCCATATAAAAAGTTTGCTAATAATTCGAGTGTCTACTTTCGTTTGCCAGACTCTAACTATAAAAATTACAAAAAACGTCATGATTAAAATAATTCAATAATTTTCCGCTACTTTAAAGAGTAATTTTTATTAAACTACACGATCTTTCAGAAAAAAATAACTCTAATTAACAAAATATGTCTTCCAAACTACCCTTCATTAAGAGAAACAAATCACAAGTCTTGATAACAAAAGGTATTACGTACAACAAAATGGCGGAACATTACGTTGTACACGTAACGTACTTGGCAAAGTATCCGTAACACCCGTGGGTGTTACGATGAAGTCATTAGTTTTACGACGAATGGCTTGCCTAAGTACCTACATATTTATAACCGACTCTCCAAAAAGGAGGAGGTTCTATGTTCGACTGTATGTGTGTTTTTTTGAGTATGTGGTGAACATACAGTGTTTTAGTATGTACATACGAAAACACTAACATAACTATACTAATTTAACTACTTACATATTTACAAAAAAAAGGTACTGGAGTACGTAGGTAGGTAGTAAGGAGTACTTCAACGCCTAGGTGGCGTTGAAGTACTCCTCCACATCGCTGTCATCCGGGAACGTGCCCAGAAGACTGGCAGCATTGCCACGTTGAATTGCAATGCTGATTATTTGCGCAAATAACGAGCCAGCTCTCTGGTCACGCACAGTAATGTAATCAGTAAATATAATTTATTATTGTATTACTAGTACCGATATACTGCTGAGAAGTATCTTTCCAATTAAAAAGTTTTACAGCCACGTGCCAATTAGCAAAGAATAATAACTTTTGTATAAAAAATAAACTGGGATACAACTTTTGTACAATTTATTATTTTCCAATTCTTTGTTTCAGAATAAAATTAAATCATTTCCTTTATAGTATAGCAAGGGTGGACTGTGCATTTAACGCCAAAATTTGATAATAGGGATGCTTGCTGGGAAGAAAAACCGGCCAAGTGCGAGTCGGACTCGCGCACGAAGGGTTTCGTACCATTATCGCAAAAAGCTACAAAAAATCACGTTTGTTGTATGGGAGCCCCACCTAAATATTTATTTTATTCTGTTTTTAGTATTTGTTGTTATAGCGGCAACAGAAATACATCATCTGTGAAAATTCAATTATCTAGCTATCACGGTTCATGTGATACAGCCTGGTGACAGACAGACAGACGGACCGCGGAGTCTCAGTAATAGGGTCCCGTTTTTACCCTTTGGGTACGGAACCCTAAAAATGATAATTCTATTTAGTCCGTCAGTGAGATTATCAAATAATATTGGACCCGTATTTTTTTCTTTATCAAATAAATACAAATTGACAAAGATAAAGTGCATCAAAGTTCAGGAGTGGGGGCTTGTGGCGTCACTTTGTCAGTATAAAGTGTAGCACACCGTGACGTTACACAATATTTCAACGCACTGTATCGTCGTAAATTTTTAGTTTACGTGGCAAAATAAAAAATACATATAGGTACAATATTTTTAGGTTATCTAACTGACGGACTTAATAGATATTTTTTGTCAACATTTTTATTCATAGATCATACTAGACCGAAGCGAACTCAACACGCGTTCGACTATCTTCGGGAGCGATCGTGTGCGTGTGGCATTAACAATGCCGTGTGTATAGGAAAACGTTCAGACGGCCGTATTTTTTACTATTTAAATCTATGGTATGCCTTTTGTCATCTCTTTAGCTTCATAAACAATTAATTTTACAGGTTTCAGTTCATCATCATCATTTCAGCCGAAAGATGTCCACTGTTGAACATAAGCCAAACGTCACCACACTGATCGGATTCATGGGATGCCCGCAGCTTTATCAGTTTTCAGTTCACGACAATATTAATAAAAAGAATTATCTCATTGATTTCCTGCATTTACTATAATAACTAGCTTTTGCCCGCGACTTCGTCCGCGTAGAAGTCGAAAATTGTTCTAATAGGAATTTTAATTGTTTTTTTACGTTATTAATTTTGTTATAATTACGAATATCTATTGAGCGCTCTTGTGTGCCGTACAACAATTTGTTTTCTTGAACTTGGCTAAGATAAGAAAGCGTACGTAAGAAGGCATGCGTCATCCCCCACTATTGGTACAATAGTAAGGTTTATTAATTTCCCTTGATGTTAACCAACTCTGCTCCCATTTAAAAAAATAGACACAGACAATTTTTTCATTGTTACAAAATTGCGAAAAACAATTTCCAATTTTAAAGAAGTATTTGCATTGCATCAAAATTTGATTTGGTTTCAACCTTTTTTGAATTAAATCCGCAGGCATATTAAGTATCTTTTGCAAGAGCAAAACCATAGCGAACAAATGCTTTATGTCATAAAAGTCAGAATTACCTGCAGTGTAGGTATGGTAGGTCCTACACAATTGTTTACTAATCGCTCGCTGTTTGTCAAATGCCGCCAACGACTCTAAAACTTCTGTATGGAAGAGCAATTATTGCGCAAAAATCGCTATCGTTTTGCTCTTGCAAAGATACGTAATTTAAGCCTGCAGATTGAGTTTTCAAACATGTTTCAAAATAAAATGTAATTTAAATCAAAAGCACTAAAGAGTATTGATATCAAATTCGAAGCAAACCATCCACAAAATAACTTTCTACCCCTTTTTAATCCCGTTAGGGGATGAATTTCAATAAAATACGAAACACGTCTTCCATCAATTCTGTTAAAAATGCTTATGCAAAATTTGAAGTAGATTGGACCAAGGAATCACGTTGTCCCATACAAATTTTGCCCCCTTTTTCACCCCCTTAGGGGTAGAATTTCGGAAAATCCTTTCTTATCGGATGCCTACGTCATAGAAAGAACACACCCTCCAAGTTTCAGATCTCTACGATCACCGGTTTAGGCTGTGCGTTGATCCGTCAGTCAGTCATTCAGGACAAAGCATTTTATATATATAGATATAGATAAGAGCGGCCAACATCCAAACATATTTAGCCAGAAAACTAACCTCCAAATATTGTCCAATTACAAATAGGAATTGTACAAAATCACTCCTCTGGGAACTGTGATAACATCATAACATAACATAACGAAGCTGATTGTGGCCTAATGATGTCATTATGTACTGGCAAATGTAACTGCGTACCACCCACACAATGTTACTGGATACTAGGAAACAAATAGTTTGAGTGGGAGTTAGAATGTGCGCAGTATTGTGTAAGGCCTGACACAGGCGACCTCGAGACTAATATATATATAGAATGGCAACCGCATTGATTTATTCAACAGTTCTGTCGTCAATTGATGCCTGATTTTGCAGCACCACTTCAATACTAGCTTTTATTTAACTTGCAATGTATGTATGGAAGTGTGTTCGGGTCAAATCTTGCAACTCAATTTTAAAGCAGTTATCCTCCACCGATTAAGATGAAATTTTGCATACACGTTTAGTTTGGATGACAATGCATGGTTAGCTAAGTGATGTCATTCTCAATCCAATATGGCGGACGGCCCAAGATGGCGGACTAGTTATTTTTTTGTGCACTGTCATGATATAGAAGAATTGACGAGTCAGTCGGATTCAGATACTAAGGTAATCGATATTTATTAAAGGAAAATACTTAAGAATTTTACGTTTTCGGTAACATACATACATAAACTCACGCTTTTTCCCATGTAGGTAGGCATAAAATACAGAACGCCACCTGCTACAATCCTTAAATACCTACTCCTTTTGCCTCATTTACGTTCAATACGTCTTGTCATCGTTTTCGGACACAAAGCCTTGAAAATCTATCTTGAGAAACAAATGTATATTGTATACTGGGCTATTTAAGGCGTATTATTTGCCTTTGCCTTAGGAAAATGTGTGACGGAAAGTTCCCCGTGTTTACCCCTGCATTGCGTTTTAAATTACTTCTGAAACATTACTTATTCCCTTCCATAAATTACTTCTTAAACATTACTTATTGCCTTCCATCCCGCGATGTACTTAAGTTACATGGGTTAACTTTACCGTCGCGTAATTTTCGGCATTTTGATTCTATTTTGTACGATTTACCGATCTGTCGGACCGACAGACCGATTCCCGTGTATTGCACTAGGTATTGTTAACGATACTCACACGCTACTCTGTTGTTTAGTTCCAAGTACGGGTTTGTTATTATATTTCTGCTTGTTCCGCTACAGTAATTGGCGATATACTTCCACTCGTAACGTTGTGTTTTATTAGGTTATTGTTTGTGTTAGTATTTGTATTGAAGTAGTATTATTAGTTCGAGTTCTGATATTGTTTATCTTGTTAACAAAATGGGCTTTAGTTTGCGATATTTATTGTTTTTCTTCCATTTACATTAAAATGATAAAAGTTAAGGTATTTATTTATTTATTTATTTTGTTTTTCACATTTTGATTTCAGGCAATCCTATTGCGAAATTAGCGGAGATTGAAAATAATCATCCTACTGTGCTATCTTCTACTAATACAAGAAGGAAATGTTTTTCATAATAATAAAACGTATCTGCTTGAGTTAAAAAGTGTTTGCATAGCTTTAGCATCAATGAATTTTTTTAACAAAAAGAAAAATGGACCAGTACTTACTAGTACTGCAGTACTTAGCGTATTTTAGTTTAACAAAATAATATCCGGAAAACGCTAGTCTACAGCCAAAATTACATAATTATAGACTGACCTTTGTCCGACCTGCAGCACATATTCTCAGTAATCAAACACACCCACATACATTACATGTTACATACACAAATAGCGCACAATGTTCCAATTTCACATGAACACGAGTTTCGGCACCCACGCGGAAATTTGAAAGCAAAGCCCTGGCTTACTGCATGCAAAATATATGTTGTATCGAGCGGGGTTTTGTATGTGCATAATCAATATTTACGAGCAGACTAGCTGTTGCCCGTGGTTTGGATGCATAATTTTAACTTTTGAAGAAATAAAAAGTGTCTTATTTGTGTTGATCGAGGGTACCGGATTTTGTTAGTCATATTTTAGGCCAGTGTCATTGAGGGCGTGGTTATTGCAATTAACTAGGGCACTAATTCAGACTATGGGCAGTTACCAAGAAATCCCTTACCAAACCCTTACTCAACACTCTTAAGGTACAAGTTCGTAGCCGACTACAGGCAGCAGCAGCAGGCGACGTTTCACCGCGTTATGTTGCAGCGAAACCTCCTGGCACCTGTCACTGCAGGTCTGCAGTCATCATTCCGAACTCGACTGCAGACGGGAGCAGCAGACGGCAGCGCCGTATTCCAGTTGATTATGAGTATTCCGTGAGACAACATTTCTAACGTGTTTGAGAATAGCGATCGTGATTTACTTGCCTGCTTTAGCGGCATTACTGATCTGCGGTCGGGCGACAGTGTCGTCTACCGTTCGGCCCATAGCGGCAGACGACGCGACGTAACACTAGCCACGGTATATCATAGAAATACAAAGAAACCAGTAGTTCTCGGCGATACGTCACCTGCTGCTGCCTGAAGTCGGTTACGACCTTAAGTACCTTTAAGAACATTCCAAAATAAGTTGTTCTCTATTGCGCATATACAGTACGCACTCTACACATACATAACAGAACCTAACATCTGTATCCTCCGAATGTTTAGGCAGTGGTATAAATATAGTGCAACCATACTTCGCTTGTTATTTTTAAAGCTTATGTAATAGTAATATCTATTACATGGGCATATAATATATAGTAAATATAGACTTCGAGCTGTTACTGAAAAATTCTTACATCAATTGGATACTAGAAGAAAATGGACTTGGGCGTAGTTACCCAAGCAAAATGATGTACTTTAGTGTGATACATTGAGTTTTAGTATCTCCGTTACGACCGGAGATTCGAGATCAGGCGGAGAACCAACAGGCATTACGTGCTTTCTGAGGGACGGGGGCATATCACTTGGGTAATCTCCGTTGAGATTGGCCACCGTGACTGAAATTGGGACAGGAAGATTACAATTATTATTTAGTATCTCATCTACGCGTATAAAGCACTTTATCCACACAAGCCGTTTCAATCTATAAGAAAACCCAATTAATGCACCATTCTGTACACAACCGAGAATAAAAATAAAACACAGTAAACATCCCAGAGCTCTCAATTAATCCTGCTTGTATGACACCCCGGCTTCATTTGCATACAAATTGTTTTTCAAACACAAGCGAATGATATTCGTTTGTGTTGTGATTTATTGTGTAAATATTCTGTGTGTGCCAATTAATTGAAATAGTGGTGCATGTTTCAAGGTGAGATTTAATGTAATTGAATATTGAGTGTTGAAGTTATAGCGTTTCAGTTTGTTTGTTTGTTTGGTATTGTTTGGAAATTAATGTTAGGTTTATTTAATTTGTAATTGATGTTGGTAGGTAGAATATAATATATCCCCTTCAGTAGTTATTAGTTAACAAAATGTAGTAATTATTGTCATATGTCTTTATTTCACTTTTTTCCCCTCTCTGAAAAAATGTGACGTAGATACTGATCGCAATATTTCTCAAACCACCCGAGTATAAAAACAACTTTTTAATATTTAACGTTACTGGCAATCCGTCTATTTTGCTCAGCTGCTCATGGCATAATGGTTCACACCAAATTATTATACATACTTATCTATACTAATATTATAAAGAGGAAAGATTTTTTTGTTTGTTTGTACCTAATAGGCTCCGAAACTACTGGACCGATTTGAAAAAATCTTTCACCAATAGAAAGCTACATTATTTCTGAGTGACATAGGCTATTTTTTATCCCGAAAATGGGCCCTATGGGGTGGTCCACGGGAGCGAAGCCACGGGCAACAGCTAGTAGTTTATAATAAACTAACATATATCTATTTACCTTTATATTTAACACCGTAAAAACTGATTCACATTTTTACACTTCAACGTAAGGTTTAGTTGAAAACCAGCGTCAGGCAACTCATGCCATTTTGCTGAACTGGACCTTTTTGGCGCAGCCGCGGGGCACACTATGTATGTAATTGTTTTAAAATTACGTTCCCTTTTTAACCGACTTACCAAAAAGGAGGGGTTTCTATGTTCGACTTCATGCTTGTTTTTTTTATGTAGGTGTAAGTCGGTGTCCTACAAGAAAAAAATTGGTACCTACCAAAGACACCGACTACCGACGAATAAAAAAATATTTTTCACTTTGTAGTGTTTTTAGTTTGAAGTCGGTAGTATTTTTTTGTAAAAAGGTTTATTTTTATTTTTACCACATTGTGTGTTTCTGTCTGTCAAATAAATTAGTTTTCTTTCTTTCTTTATGTAACTAAGCTTGACGCCTTGAGCAACCATGACAAGTAATGCTCGTGCCTTCTCAGTACGAGAAGTGATCTTTGATATGCAGAAGAGCAGAAAAAAAAATGGCCCATTATGATATTGTATAAGAAGAAATGTTCCATCGACTCCAAATAAATTAAAATAAGCTACAGAATAATGACGATGTTACAAAAATACCACTGTACTAAAAATACTTTTACACTTCACTCCATCCGCTACAACAGCATAATATACAATCCAACTAAACAGAACATAACTTTTCGATTAAGAACCGTATTTTACCGCCATAACCGTAAAGAATCCATAATCTGATATGCCATCCATTCTCGAGCACTAAATAAAAATAAACAAGTGTTACGGCGTAGCACTTTGCTACGAGAAATACAGAAACAGCGCTACGTTGCTACGAGTGCTACGAGGCTACGAGAATGTATTTTCTCTAGAACATACTGAGTTTACTTTAAATAATGTACGCTGTTGGTCTTGCGGTCTCATAGATGCTTCGGTTTGTTGACTATTTTCTGTTTTATTATAGGTTTTGCTAAGTATGTGATACTTGTTGACCGGCTTTCATTGTCCTTTCATTCCAACCGACACTGTAGTATAATTTAATAAAGATTTTTTTATTTTTTATTTTTTTTTTATTTTTTATAGTTACCATAGAGTTTCTTGCCGTTTTTAGGGTTCCGTACCCAAAGGGTAAAAACGGGACCCTACTGACTGAGACTTCGCGGTCCGTCTGTCTGTCTGTCTGTCTGTCACCAGGCTGTATCTCATGAACCGTGATAGTTAGACAGTTGAAATTTTCACAGATGATGTATTTCTGTTGCCGCTATAATAACAAATACTAAAAACAGAATAAAATAAATATTTAAGTGGGGCTCCCATAGAACAAACGTGATTTTTTTGCCGTTTTTTGCGATAATGGTACGGAACCCTTCGTGCGCGAGTCCGACTCGCACTTGGCCGGTTTTTTTCAATAGGAATCACCTAACTGAAACCAAGCTTTTAGCCCGTACCAGTTTATGTAAAATAATTAAATTATTTATATTTCGTTTGAGGCGTTATAATTTATCAGTCTATGAAAATAATCTAAAGTCTAATAAATGGAAGATAAATAATATCACAAGTGGCTATATTCTCACAGACCCACGCTAGTTATTAAATAGTAATTTATTTCTAAGATCTAAGAAAACTGTTTTACAAATACGTCTTATTATACTGAATAAATTGAGCCTGAAAATATTTTCTCATTATGACTTGTATTTTCAGGGCTTATAATAATTGAAAAGATGTTTAGTCTGAGAGAACATAATGAAAATATTCTTTGTTTTTCATTAGAACAATTTAATTGTAAGCCATCCATAATTCTATACTCAGTAATGCTAGTGAAGGAGGAGGGGGACCGCGTGAGACGCCCTTACGCCCCTAGCCACCGCAGGAGACGACAAGAGCAATTAAAATTTTAAGGCATTAACTAATTAAGATTTTAGCAAAAACTGACAGGGTCCGTTAGGACCGATGCCTGTCTGGGTCGCGGATTAATTACACATTTGTATCATTTCTGTATGCTATCCTTTTGTAATTCTTAAGGTTTATCCACACAAGCAGGGCCGTGCCAGGGACGTGCCCGGGCCCGTGCACGGACGTGTGTGAACGAGTTCATATAAAATGTACCCAACGATACTTTTTTGAGCCCCTGACGGGGCACAGTCCGTCCACGTCCCGGGCACGGCCCCATATGTATGGATAGACCTTTAATGTGTCATTTTTTGTTTTCCCGAATAAATAAAATATAATAAAATTTTAAAGAAAGTTACCTGGGCCCTAGATCAAGCAACTGAAGGAACACGAGAGGATTTTTGTCAGTAAAAGTCTGACACGCCCTCCCGCACCAGTTCGCACCACCCAGAGCGGGAGAAGTCATTGGATGACTACCCACCCTAAAAAATACCCTCCATACTAATATTATAGATGTGAAACTGAACCGATTCAGATGAAATTTGGTCTAAGATAGTTGAGCCCCTGGATATATATAATAGGAGGACCTAGGATAGTTTTATTCCGATAGTTTGTTCCCTTGGGATGATAAAATACTTTGAACGTTGGTGAAGCCGCGGGCAAAAGTTAGTTTTGATAAAATCTTTTTTCAAAAAAACACGTAATATTCTTTTGTTAAGATATTATCAAAAGCTTATTGCAGCAGTCAACGCTTTCAAAGTGGATTATAATTCCCAGGAAAATGTTCCCACGTAACCCCCGGGGTTGAGAGCACGTATTTTCCCGGGAAATGTACCGAGAACTTTCAGGAAGACAATAAAACTATTACAGTGGAAACCAGAAGAAAATGAATGTCGGTTTATTTGTGAAAAGGTGTTTTCATTTGAATATTTAGATTAACTTGAGTTTATATAAGATAACATCACGCTCACACTGCCCGAACCGTTAAGCAGAGGTGTAGGTACCTATAGTGTACCCAAATCAAATCAAATCATATTTATTCGTAAATGTAGGTTCAATACAATAGGATGTTATAATAAGGTGGTCAGTTCGCTACATTTTACTCGAGAGCATACAAATAATAACAAAGTTAGTGGTGTCGAAACAACAGACACATTTAAAATTAAATAATTCAACTACTTACAAAACACACAATTCCATACTTACTAACACACAATTACCAACGTCAAAATAATAATAATAATCTAAATATAATATTGTAATAAGCTAAATGTCAGTGGTGTCCTCCATAAACTCAGTTGTGGAGTAGTAACATTTGTGAATTAAAAATTGTTTCAGTTTCTTTTTAAACATATTATTATTAAGATTCTTTATCTGTCGCGGAATTTTATTGAAAATAACTAGAGCCATTCGGTAAACACTTACACGTACTTACACTTAACACGTAGGAGGGCACCCGCATTTCACACGTTATTTTTAAGTCCCATGTTAGGTCGGTTAGGTCGAGTCGATTGACATAAACCGAGCACAAATCCAAACACTACAGGACACAATAACACACAGCCCAAACCAGGAATGGAACCTTAAGGTCGTAGCTCACTTAAGGGTACACTAGTGGACGGCACGAACTATTTTGTGCGCGGGGTTAAAATGCATGCTATATCAACCGACAACACGTGCGGAACAGATAGATGCTGTTATGAGCAGTAAAATGCTAGTACCCGTACGAATACACACTTTTGCGTATCGCGAAATGGATGATGATTTAGAACGAAAACGAGCGCGCGAAATTTTATAAGCAGACCTTTGGGAGTCTGGATATCATGAAAAAACGACTGAATGTATCTGTTCAAAATAAAATTATTTGCATTGTTGAACTACTAATCTATCCCTGTATGGAGGCCGTTTTTCAATTTTCCTTCTTCTTATGGTACTTATGTGCGCCCAAAGACGCGTTAAAATTAGTGTTAAAATATGGAACTTTCGAAGCTCATAACTTTCAAGTAATTTTTTATTTTAATTTTTTGCTTCCATACAGGGCTAGATAATGATGAGACAAATTGATATCATTTTTTATTTTGAACGTACATCGTCAAACAGTGGAGTAAAAGCCAGACTACGTTTGTATGGAAGAATTTTCGACTAGTGTACCCTTAAACGGAGATAACTACTCGCTATCCACCCGCCGACAGCTAGCTAGCAACCAGCTGCCCACGCACTTACAGCTAGCAGTCAACTAGCTGTCTTGAACTTGACATTTAACTTAAAGGTATTCAACCGGTTAAACTCAACAGTCCACTGCTACGTAGGATACACGGAGATGTATGTCACGTCAGTTGTTAATTAGATTGCAGTCACGCATCCGAGCATAGCGTAGACGTGGGTCGCAGTGGACGATCCCGCCTACATGTTAATGCAAAGCAAAGATAAATAAACTTAGCCACTGTAGAGCCTGAGATCTCCTAACATAATTATATACGTACTGCAAACCATTTTTTTACTGTGCGTAATCATTCAAGCACCTCTGTGGGTGTCAGACTTTTACTGACTAAAACCCAGCCGTATTCCTTCAGTTGTTTGAGCCAGGGCCGCGGCAATGAGCTACTGGTCGAGTCTAGGCTCCAGAGCCTTGAACATCGGCGCCAAGTTGCTAGTCTGTTGGTTTTTTATCGGTTACATTTCGGGGAGTGTGCGATGGAATTGCATGAACTAATTCCTCCTAGCCCGTTCCATCATCGGACTACAGGACGTATGGCGATGTGTCATCGGTAGATGGTGGACATCCCACCCATACGCACCAAACGTTTTGGGAGTACTTTCATTATGTGTACAGCTAAGGAGTGAAATTTCCTGCCAGAGTCTGTATTTCCTGATAGCTACAACTTGGAGTCTTTAAGTCAAGAGTGAATAGGTTTCTTCTATGTAAGCGTGCTACATCGTCGACCACATCATCACTTACTATCAGGTGAGATAGTGGTCCAGCGCGAGCCTATCAATAATAATAATAAAAAAAACTCTCTTTCAAATTTATCTGCGACCAAGTACTGCACACCTGGCCTTTCGACAATAAGACACGTGTATACATATGTATTGGGTGTCCACTCACTTTGTTTCCACGCATGTCTGCTTCGTAAATACCTTTTATCTACACTCACAACGTAATGTTCCAAATACGAATTCGAAAAATATTGTATAAACACGTACTTTATGTTCGTGGACAGATAAAATTAAAAAAAAAAACCATTATAGTTCAACATTTTCCTTCGATTTTCAAACAACTGCATCATAATAGTACATTACTGCAGCGGCCAGCAAAAGAGGCATTGATGGACGAACGTGTAAATGTGGGCCGAGGCGAAGCCGAGGCACACATACGTAAGTCCATCAATGCCTAGTTGCGGCCAAGGCTTGTATAGTGCTTTTCTCAAATAATGCGCGGAAATTAAAACTAAGTAGTACCTTGAACTCATTTTGTTAAAATCAATGACGAACAACAATAATTGTTCCCGCGTTAGTGTTCTTTTGTTTTTTTTTTCAATAAACAGCGTTCTATTTGCAAGCCAGTTCGAAATTCAAATAAAACCTTTGATACGTTACCTCCTTGGTTGCCATATTTTGGAGTAAAAGATCGTTCCATTTTTAAATAACACGACAGATATGAGTTTACTATGTAATTTATTTGGCCGCTAGACACGACAGATATGGATTTTCATACAACTTTTGCCGGCCGCTGCTCGCATGTATTTGGCCAGTACAGCAATTTCGATTTATCTCGAAGAAGGTTGTCAAAATAATGTTCACATTTCCAAGCATGTTTGAGAAAAATAACTTTATCTACTCTCATATCGTAATATTCGAATTATAAACTTCAAAACGAGTTTATATTGACATACTTTATAAACACAATACCGAAATTTAAAAATAGAATCTTATTATAACACTTTTTCTCTAACAAAATAATGCTATAATACAATTTTTTTTCTATTACGATACAGGACAAATCCAAGAAGTTAATCACAAGGAGTTTTCATCAATTATTTTTTGTAATGCCATTTTTATAGTACCTATTTAAAAAGATTTGATTCCAATTTTTACTTGTCTATGACAATGCCCGCTTCAGACGTAGCACGCACTGCGATTTTTATTCGCGCCAATTTTGTCTCTTTCTACATGTTCATAGAGCTCAAAATATTCGCGCGAATTAAATTCGCGCCGCGGTGCGGTGGATACTGTGGCAAAATACGGATTTCTTGCGGTATTATTTCTGCACGATTTTTTACCGCAATGCGAGCAACTTCTTACAATTCCATAGGTCGCAGAATAGGCGAAAAAAATTCGCACGAATAAAAATCGCAGTGCGTGTTAAACCTTAGCGCATGCGCGGTTAATGCGGTGATGTGCTGGGTTTTGGCGCCATTCATATTTTGCAGGTTTAGTTGTATTGAATTTCATGAGTTTTTTGAATTCTTGCTTAAAAATGTCTGATGTCAGTGAATGTGAAGAAAATTTGACTTCGCCCGATATTTTAGATGCGGCGAAGGAAATTACTCATAATTTATTACCAGCAAAGTCGAGAAAATTATATGATAAATGCTATCACGACTTTATGACATGAAAAATGCAAAAAAGGTATTTAGTAGGTTCAATCCCAATGTATGAGTGTAGATAAAGTAGTGTATGAAACTGCACATAACTAGGTATTAAAACATTCGTGTGAATACTATTAAAAACCTCGCCTACGGCTCGGTTTTTAAACACACACTCATGTTTTAATACCCCTTATTATGCAACAGTTTCATAAAATACTATTTTAATTTTTATAGCACACTTTTACTTTTTAATTTATTGGCGCTTATGGGCTCATTGAAGTACTGTCATTGTCTAAGGAGGCGCGCGCTGCGCAGTCATGCGCAATGAGAATCTAAATTGCCCGCCATACCAAAAAAAAATCCGTTTCTACTTTTGTTTTATTGCAACTGAACAAGAGAGAGAGAACAAGAGAACAAGTGAAGATAAAGTAGTGTATGCAATAGCATATAATTAGGTATTAAAACACTCGCGTAATATTATTATCAAATTCGGCTTCGCCTCATTTGATAAACCTACGCTCGTGTTTTAATAACCCCTATTATATGACCATTGCATAAACTACTATTATTAGTCGCCTTTAATTCATTGAGGTTGAAGTCAATATTTTATTTCAATTTGACCATTAAAAGGCTCTTCATCACGTGTAGTTTAGTGCTAAGATAAACTTGTCAGCGATGTTACGAGCTAGATTAATTGTTTAAAGCCTAGTTTACTAATAAGGTACCCCCTCACGTATGGACTTAATTAATTATCTTGCGGTTCCCAAT
The DNA here is from genome assembly GCA_945859665.1 of Anorthoa munda. NCBI lineage: Eukaryota > Metazoa > Arthropoda > Insecta > Lepidoptera > Noctuidae > Anorthoa > Anorthoa munda. The sequence goes on along the minus strand of OX243916.1, from coordinate 2,232,813 downwards.
TAATGCGTTCATGCATACTTTACTTAGTTCTAGAGTTAGTCAAGGAGCTTAACAGTGTATGTCTAGGTCATACCTGGTTACTTATAATTTTCCTCTTTAGATGGAAATCCGTATAATCTCGTAATCTCCTTATGGGCCTATGTGGAATACTCTCTCGTAGAAAATCAGGATGGCAACGAACCGATTAACCTACAAAGTTCGCGAACACATTCGTAAGAAGTTAGCAGTAGTATCGTCACATCTATTTTTAGGGTTCCGTACCCAAAGGGTAAAAACGGGACCCTATTACTAAGACTTCGCGATCCGTCTGTCTGTCTGTCCGTCTATCACCGGGCTGTATCTCATGAACCGTGATAGCTAGACAGTTGAAATTTTCACAGATGATGTATTTCTGTTGCCGCTATAACAACAAATATTGAAAACAGTATAAAATAAATATTTAAGGAGGGCTCCCATACAACAAACGTGATATTTTTGCCGTTTTTGCTCGATATTAATAACGGCAACAGGTAGACGCTTGAAATATTCACAGAATGTTTAGTTTTAAGTCAAAGTCAAAACGTTTATTGTGTTTATATTCACTTCAAAAAATAATAATTATTAAATGAAAGATCAAAGAGCAGTGGTGGCCCAGTGGTATCGGCCGTGACTTACAAGTTGTAGGTCGTTGGTTCAAGCCCAGGTAGGCGCTTTACTTTGCGTAAATTATTTCATCACCACTGCTCTCAAATCGGTGAAGGAAAACATCGTGAGGAAACCGGCGTGTCCTAGAACCAAAAATTCGAAGACATATGACATCCACCAACCCGCACTGGGCCCGCGTGGTGGATTACGGCCCATTCCCTCTCACAGAGAGGAGGCCTGTGTCCCAGCAGTGGGAACATAAATGATGATCAGTGTAGGTGACAGTATCAAAATAATTAAACTAATCCAGTCTTACCAAGGTTTCCTTCACCGTTTTGAGAGGAGTGGTGATGTAATAATTTACACAAAGTTAAGCGCGTGCCTGGGTTCAAACCCACGACCTACAACCTGTAAGCCGTTATCACTATGACCCCAACTAAGTCACCCACACTAAATAGAAATAACACTAATTTTTCATTAACATCAGCTTAGATAACTCTCCCCATTATTGAACCTTCATTTGGCTCCATAAATTTATATAAATAATCCATCAGATTAATTAAAGTCACGTACTTATCCCAAATCCACAATACAAATCATCACCCACAACGCAAACACTAAATCAAAACCACAAAACTAGTATCTAAACAGTTCAAATCACTAATTCAATAACACAACTCTCCTATTTAATGACTGTATTGTATTAGTTAACGAGTGTATTGTATTAATGCCGCACACTAATTACGTACAGTGTACAAAGTTGTAGTTGCTAAGTGTTCTTGTATGTGCAAAGTTTCTCTAATTAGGACTAAAAGGTTGAAGGGCTTGTGAGTTATAACTTGAGAAGTTGTTAACTAAGATTGTGTGTGTTGGGGCTCATTTGCGAAGGCTGTATTTTAACGACCGAATACGGTAATATCTCAACTACATTCATATGTTTAATACTGATACTAACCTATTTAATTTGGTTTTAGAAATTATAAGCTGGGCCACACAATATAATAACAAAAATCCTAATCTCATGTATGCAATGACAGACAACGCATATCCTAAACCGCTGGATCTAAATTTTGCACAAGTGTCCCGATAAGGAAAATCAGCATAAAGGAAGATTTTTTGGCAATTCACTCCCTTAAGGAGTGAAAAATTTACCTCTTGATGGAGTGGATATGAAAAGTCGAAGTCGTCATTTTACAGATCTAAAGTCATATCGGCACAGGGCTTGTGTAACCATAATTAAATGTTGATTGTAGCACAAAAAAGTTAGAGAACTTATGTATTACAGAAGCTAAGTATAGAAATCTTGCTTCATCTACAGCAAAACGCTATCACAAGTTACTGCCAACCCTTATATGTTATAACACAGTTCAAAGCCACGGACTGGAGCAAATTGGTTGCACACTGTAAATAGAAGTTATATACTCAACGGAATGAACTTTAAACTTTCTACACGTGTGTGTTTCCAGCTCAAAGGATAAAGCTGACTTGTGGAGTTGTGGAACTTGATACTGATGGAAAATATGTGGATGTCTCTAACTATTCTCAATCTCATTTTTTCTTTTTTTTCTTCTTTTAATTAGACTTTTTACAATGATTTCAATAATCTTTATAGCCCTTTGCTAAGAATAGTTACATCACTGATAACAACATTTGTGCCACATGTTAAATTTAGTCTTGTTATATTTTTATTTTATTTTTTTCCTTTGTATAGATTCTTTTACCGATTGTTTTGTGAATGTGTGAACATTGTAGGCCTTCTAGATTTCTAGACGCTTGTAAACATTTGCTAACTCTTTATCTCGTTTATACAAACTTTTTTTTTTTAGTTTCTTACAACTTATTGTCGGGCCTACGTTGTCCCCCCATATCTAAGCACTAATGCTGTAACATGGAAATATTGTAAAACCAAACCAATTTTTTTAAAAGAGTAGCCGTGGAGTTTCTTTCCGGTTCTTCTCCACAGGAAACGACCAACCCGAACCGTGCACCTTTTGTCGACGTTTTATAAGTGCCCATGTAGGCCTATGTGAAATAAAAAACATTTGATTTGATTTTGGAATTGGGGCTCTTAGTTGATTTTATGGACAAATCTTTGACTTACAATAAGTTACCCCGTGATCTCTAGACGTAAAAAGTTAAGGTTTGTTAGGGTAACAATATTCATAACGACAAAAGCTAGACCTCGGTCTGGTCTGGTTTGGCAGCCATGTTAATTCGTACGGATATAATATAGAATTATTTGTTTGAAAACTACATTTCCTAAAAATATCAAGTTTACATCTATAATGCATTTATGATTGATCGGAATGAAGAATTCGCAAAATTCCTCGTGATATTGCAGTTGTTTTCCGAGATAAGGTGTTTTCTAAAATGAAATGGAATGTAACAACAAAATAACCTCCTTTTTTAGAAGTCAGTAAAAAAAAGAAAATCAATAGAATAGGAGAAAATCGTCGAAACATTTCAAACGTTGTAACTCTATACCTTCTCGTGACTGTTCCACGAGAATGCAATGTTCAAACAATATGCCTTTGACGCAATGTCCCTTTCACTTTTTGACAATCCATTTTTATTCGTAACTTTTCCAATATTTACGTTTTCAGATTGAAAAATTCTTTTAGTAAACACACAAAGGTAACCTTTAAAAAATCGCTTTTTATATTTTGTTTTTCATTTATTTTTGTCATACTGCTCATTGATTGTGTCTCTTTGATATGTTTTTTAACTTTCTGCACTTATATTCTGTATCTTACTTTTACGGTATTTTTATTATTGAAGGGGCGAGCCCTTTGACCACTATCTTTCTAGTCACCAAAACCGAATGTATTTTTGCACATCCATTTTACATCATATTTCATACCAACATTATCAAATTCGTTGAACCCACGCTTCGCTCTGGTGTAAAATTTCCAATTTCAGACATGAAAATGCAAAGTGGCGTGTATTTACTAATATACTTTTATGCATAACAATCTGTTCGGTATTACAGTCGTAAAATTGCAGCAAAAATCATTGGTGTGTTTTTTTTTTAACTCCTATCTTTTCTTAAAGCAAGCAGAAGAATATAACACAGAATATTTGATTTTATCTGATGTTAAGCAATCAAGATCAGATCAAGGCGATAACAGGACTCACGGTGACCACTACACTGAAAAAGAAGAAAACGGTGTGCCCTGGAAGCAGCTTGTGACTACACAGTAAATCTGGCTAACCAACCCAACTGTATTAGGGTTGGCTTCTAGTCTAACCAGATCCAGGTGAGTACCAGCATTTTACATGGACTGACTGCCTATCTGACCTCCACAACACAGTAACTGGGTAAAACGATACCCGTTAGCCAGTTAGTATAACACCTAGTGGAATACTGTATATAACAGCTCACAATGTTAGGACCCATTAATATTAATGCTAATTTTTATCCGTGGTGCTAGGCAACTGGGCTTATCTCAGTTGTAAACGACCCTCTGTGCCTATTGGCCTTGTTTGTTCTGTCTCCTGCTTGATATGGAGGGAAACTTGGAAATTTGTATTTTTCCTACTCTTCCATTATTCTTTTCTGATTAATTTTGTTGCGGGATCCAAGGCAGTTAAATTCATTCTCCAGGACTTCGTCGAGCTTCATTGCCTCGGTGCTTTTCTGGTGGTCGCCACTGTTGATTCTGGCTTTCAGGAGTTGCACTTGTTTGCGAATAGTGCGGTGGGTTTGACCCAAAAAATACCCAGACTAATGACAGATTTCAGGTCTTCTGACTATTCGTAAGCCGGGACCTTACTTACTTAGCCACAAGCCACGTTAAATATAACTACACACATTCTCATAAATTATTCAGTATCCTAGGATTCTCTTGTATCAAAACGGATTATCATCTCAACCAATCCCTTTAAATCCTCTTCATAATATTCTAGCGGGAATTAGCGCTATATTCCATAGACAGCTCGGGTTAGACGCGTGGATTTCATGTGATTAGGTTCAAGGTTTTCCTTATGAAGGGGAAAGCTAATAAGGATGAGTGATGGGATCTGTGTTGGTGGTTAATATAAGATTAGTATGTAGTTAATGTTGGAAAGACTTTTTGTCTTGTTAAGATTTCATTAATATTTAAGCTGGTTAAAAAGTAATGTTACAAACCTACACAGTTTTACACTACTTACATACAACAGTTTCTAGTGGAAGGTTCCCTGAACTGTGGTTAACATGGTGGAACATCCCACCCATACGCACTAAACGTTTTGGGAATACTTTTATTATGTGTGGGATTCCCTGCCGGAGTCTGTGTTTCCCGATAGCTACAACCTCGGGGTCTTCAAGTCTAGGCAAGAGTGCTTCACCGTCGACCACATCATCGCTTACCATCAGGTGAGATAGTTGTCATGCGCAAGACAATTTTGATAACCGTATCAGTTCAGAAATGTTTGTGAAGAATATACTTTGTGGCTTTTTTTGAATTAATGGTTTTTCATTGGCTTTGCATGCTATGGATTCTTACGTTTTTGTTATTTTTTATATAACGACCATTTTAATAGGTGCGGGCCCGAGAATTCCTTCTGGGCCTATTCGGTCCACACGTTATTTAGCGCATAGTTGCAGCAAGTTGAAAAATCTAATGGCTATATCAAAAACTTAAAAACCTGCAAACAAAATTGTACATTTTATTTTGAAGAAGAAAGTTAAAGTTTACTTAAAGACTGAGGTTGTTCCCTAATAAAATTTACAAAATATGAGTAAATTAGCCCTTACCCAATAAATTATACAAACTCATATTACAAACACGGAAAACGGAAAAAGTTTTCTAATACAGGTTTTCTGGAAAACGGACTTTCCCTGAAAGAAATATATACCTCCCACAATTGTGGTTTAATCCCGTTAAACCATAAAAGGTAAAAGATATCAACTTCAAAAAACATAAAATATATTTTTATTAAGGCCGGAAATATTTATCAGAAGGGATCAAACGTTTCTGGTCGAAAGATTAAACATTGTTTCTTCGTAATTCTATATAGAAGTATAGAATTATGAAGAAACTCTGTGGTCCAAATGGGATCAATTATGAACCTTTTGTGTTTTGCATAATAAATACTTTGCGAATTTATTGTTTGAAACAATAGAGTAATATTTTGTCAGTTATTATCCAAAATCATATTTTCAAAGATGTGAAACTGTTTGTTTTTAATACGCTTTTATTAGATTGGTACTTATGTATCTATATATCTTTTATAGGCCGGCAGCCTAACTGAGATGGTTCTTAAGGTAGCAAGAGAGATGTTGACACTCATCAGCGAGCTATCGACTGAAAGGTCACTTCACCCGCGGCGACATTATTTCCTCCTATGTACTTTTATGTTGTATGAACTTTTAATAAATCAATAAATAAACCCCATTCCGTACCGCGCAGCTACATCAGAATGGACTCAGTTAAGCGGTCGGTCTACAGCTAACTCCATTGTGTTACCCAAAATGTATTACCTAAACTATTGTCTTAGTGCCAAAGTCTCTAGAAATTAATAGTCTAGCCGCATTGCAGATACAAGAAAGAGTAAAGTTATAACAAAACTTTTCAAGTTAGCACTTAATAGTTTGCTACGTGTGAATGCCAGACAAACTGTAAGTTTTATAAGTTTAGTAGATAGCTATTATTTTGTTCTTTTATTTGAATATGTTATATGTCAACGTGTGGCTACGTATATACTTTGCCTTCTATAAAATTGTTATAACCCTATGCTTTCCACAAGCTACGCAAACGTCAAATCTGTTCATCATAGTTGTTATTGTCTTTGCCTATGAAATATCCGTTTATGGAAAGGGCCACTTTGAAATGTCATAACTGCGGTTTGACTTGAAATTATAATGGATTTATTTTTAAATTATTTTTAAATTTGTTTCTTTGGGTTTTGTTGCTTCTGTAATATCGCCTTTTTTATTGGGACAATTCCACCGCACTATTCCCAAACCACTGCAACTCCTGAAAGCCAGAAGGAACAGTGGTGACCACCAGAAAGCGCCGAGGCAATGAGTCTCGAAGAAGTCGCGGAGAATGAATCCCGCAACGAAATTAATCAGAAAAGAACAGAGGAGTAGGAAAAAATTTTAATTGCCACTTCCCTCCATATCAAGCAGGAGACAGAACAAACAAGGCCAATAGGCACAAAGGGTCGTTTACAACTGGGATACGCCCAATTGCCTAACAGCACGGATAAAAATTAATATTAATGGGTTCTAATATTGTGAGCTGTTATATTTGATTCCCATAATAGTTATGACAAAAACGCTTAAACGCACAGAAATTTGTTCTAGTTTCCACGAGGTTCGTATCGTAACACTCCTATAAGATATGATGTGCAGATTGTAGATATTCGCAGTCAAATGTAGAACATTGACATAAAGGCGAGGCTAAAAGCTTGAAGGAAAATATAATTTACTTTTAAAGTTACCATCGGTTCTTGACAGTGAAGCTTACTTACGCTGTGTCCAGTTCTCAAACATTTTCTCATTTTAAATACAAATCTTTTTGTCGACATACGTAGAGTCACATTTCGTTTTCAAGGATTACCTACAAGAACAATTGGGATACCTACCCTCTTATCTATTTCTAAGAAAATGGCCGGTAGCTGAAAGCTCCAAATAACAAAATGGTAGCTACTTAGGTATAAGTACTCGGTAGGTACTATATAAGTAGGATCTTTTATCAATAACAGAGATTTTCTCATCCAAAATACCACTGGGTGCCCATTAACGAAATGGTACCTATTCAACGTAACCATTATGTTTTGTAAATAAAAAGGGTAGTCTACCGAAATACCCCGAAAATAAACCAAACAAATGTACAATAGGTAGAAGAAAGAAAAGACAGAAATTCTGCTATAAAATTACGCACAAATACATACATCACACTAATAATATAAAGGTTAAAGTTTGTAAGTGTGTTTGTTCTCAAACAGCTGGACGGATCTGGATGAAATTTGGCAAAGGATACTTTCTATCCCGGGCATATATTCCCTTGGGATAATTTTCGACGTTCACGCAAGCGAAGCCGCTGGCAGAAGCTAGTATTGTATATGCCAAAGTAACCTAAGTTACCTTTGACGACTAAATTGCTGAACTGATTCTGATTAAATTTGGTATGAAGATAGTCTAAGACCCCAGGAAAGACATAGAATATATTTTTTCCCTGTAGTGTGTTCCCTTGGGATGATAAAACAGATTTTTACGCGGGTGAACGCGAGCAGAAACTAGTACTTGTAAAAATAAATCATAAAACAACTTTTTTACAAAAAACATCTACCGACTTCCAAATAAAAAACTACAAAGTGAAAAATAACTTTATTTTTGGAAGTCGGTGTCTTTGTTAGGTACCATTTTTTTGCGTTATGGACACCGACTTCCAAAAATAAAGTTATTTTTCACTCTGTAGTTTTTTTATTTGGAAGTCGGTAGTTTTTTTTTTGTATAAAAGGTTTTTATTTTCACTTTTTAGTCGTACCTACCTAATAGGCAAGTTGTTTAGTAAGGTACCTATAACGCCAGAATAGATTACCTGAATATCATGAAACTTGTACAAAAACCCTGTGAAATGAGAGATCTGCGTACCCCTTAAGAGCGTACTGGCGTGATGTTATGTTATGAAATGGTATAAACAATAAACAGACATGCGATTGCAGCAATCCCGAGAGATTTGCCGTAATTTATTGAAGAGTTCTGTTGTATATCTTCGAAGTTCTTCATCAGATCTTCACCAAATTAAAATGGGACCAATTTCGGACAATAACTCTGTATAGATAGATATGCGTGAACATAAAAAAAAAGAAAAAAAACAAACATAATGAAAAACAAAATAAATAAACATAGAACCTCCTCCTTTTAGGTAAGTCGGCAAAAAAATTAAAGAACCTAAAACAAGACCGGACATGTGTAGCATTCATTTCTCCTATCTACTCCGTTTCTATGTTCATAAATCATAGACACTAACACTGACAGAAAACGGCGTTTTATAGACCCGTCAGAGGCCTATGGGTTCTCAGAGGCGGCTTAATTAAGTCTGACACCAGATATCCTCGCGTGAAAAGAAGATAGACCCGTCTAATATCCAGCTTGAGTACGGTGCCCCTATGCACAATATGACACACTAGAGTGACCCAATTGCCATACACCTGCACTTTGGAAGACCTTACGCTCAGCACTGATGCCGCAATTGGCGTGGCCACCTACTGGGGCCAAAATATTTAAAGAGTTTTCCATCTTCTCAAGAAGAAAAAGACTGAGAGACAAGTGTCATCCGACATAAAGAAAGAAAGAAAATACATTTATTTAGCACAGACAAAAGACACACGATATAAGTACTACATTCAGAATAATATATTAACATCAGATAAAATTCAAATAAAAATAAAACAAAAAAAGTGAAAAATCTGACGCAAGAACCGACACAACATCGACAAAACAAAACAAACATTAATATTTTATGAGTAGCAAACCATAACTTTGTGTTTTCTAAGTTGTGTTTCTCAAATCTGTTCATCAGATACCACACGAACCTAACTTCACAAACTAACATGCAACAGTTTTATAACTTCGGTATATTTTAAGAAGTTTTGCCCCACTTTTATTTCGCCAATTTCTTCAAGAGTTTCCCCTAAACTGTTTGTTTCAAACTCTTAATGTTTTCTTTCGTGAAGACACTTCATGGAAACTGGATATGAAGACTTTCTCACAATACCTAATTATAAATTGGCAACTTGTTACTCTAGAGACACAAAAAGAGGGGGAGCGTGCATATTAATTAAAAATGAGCATCAGTATAGAGAGCTTGAAGATATAAAGAAACTTTCTATTCAGGGAGCTTTCGAGTGCTGCGCAATCGAATTGATACAGCACAATATTATCATTGTATGTATTTACAGAATACCTAAATCAAATAATCTTGAAACTTTTTACTCTAGATTAGATATTCTCTTGCCCAAGATTTGTTATAAAGCGCGCAAAAATGTTATTATATGTGGTGACTTTAACATTAATACATTGAAAAAAAATAGAACTTCCATTGAGTTTACTAACTATCTATTAAGCTACAATCTAAAGTTGCAAATTGACCAGCCCACTAGGCTACAAAGCAACACATGTATAGATAATTTTGCGCACAATTTTTCACACACATGTATCCACGATATAATTGACCTTAACATGTCAGATCACACCGCTCAAATTTTAAAGATTCCTGTAAAAAGGACTTGTATAATAAACAGTTGGAATATAACAGCCCGTGATTACAGTTACGATAACCTTATGAAATTTAGATTATGTTTATACCCTTTATCGTTTTGTGAAGTTTATCAAGCTGATGATCCTAATGTAGCGTACGATGGCTTTATTGAAACATTCCGGCTGTTTTACGACTTGTGTTTTCCCTTAATTAACAAAATAATAAAGTTAAAAAGGAATCCGAACTGGTTAACACCCGGAATAAAACGCTGTAGCAAAAATAAGAGACAGCTTCTTTGGCAGCTAAGAGCAAAACCCAATAGCAATAATTTAACTAAACTTAAAAATTACTCACATAGACTTAAGAAAATAATAAAACTGACACAAAAGGCAAAAAATAATCATAGGATAATGACATCAACAAATAAATCAAAGGATACATGGAAGATCATAAATGAAAATAAATACTGTCCTCCCCATGAACACATAACGGAAATACGAAGGAACGGTGTTACAATAACAAACCCCTGCGATATAGCGAACGCATTTAATGATCACTTTGTGGATCAAGCAGAATTACTTTCAAATACCTCAAAATCTGCAAGATATGAGACTCCAAATTCATGTTGCGAATCAATATTTTTAGCCCCAACTACACCTGATGAAGTCTATCGCATAATACAGAATTTAAAAAACAAAGTTAGTGTAGGATATGACGATATTTCAACAAAGGTATTAAAATTTGTTTCCGAGGTTATAGCTGGCCCCATTTGCCACATCATTAATGTTAGTATCTCTTCTGGAATATATCCTGATAAACTCAAGCCGACAATAATTAAGCCCTTATTTAAGAAACAAGATAAAACTGATGTCAATAACTACAGGCCCATTGCTCTGATACCAGTTATATCAAAAATATTCGAGAAAGCTATTTATCATCGTATAGATTCCTTTTTCACAAAACACAATCTCTTAGTAAAGGAACAGAAGGGTTTCAGAAAAAATAAATCCATAAATCTGGCTATCTATGATTTCCTTAATATTATAATGACAGATATAGATAAAAGAATTCCTATTAGTGCTATATTTATGGACATGACGAAAGCTTTCGATTTAGTTGATCATAATACTCTACTACGGAAACTTAATGCGCATGGAATAAGGGGAAAAGCACTTTCCCTTATACAATCTTATCTGGACAGTAGAACACAGTGTACGGAAATTAAACGAATTTCTATAAAAGAAAAAAAGGAATTTAAATATGTATCCGAAAAACGTGAAATAATTTTTGGCGTACCACAGGGCAGCGTATTAGGACCGCCATTATTTTTGGTTTACATAAACGACTTCCCAAAACATGTCAGTTTTCCTATGGTCCTTTTTGCTGATGACAGTACGATCATTGTTAGACAAAATAAAAATAGTGACTATGAATGTGACATCAAAGACTCATTGCAACAATCAATTAATTGGCTTGACCATAATAATTTAAAATTAAATTTAAGTAAGACAAAAATTATGCAGTTTAGACAAAGAGTAACTACTCCTGACATAAACATATTAATTGACGATAATAGAATTGAAGAAGTAGAACATGTAAAATTTCTAGGTTTGACTATTGACTCTAAACTGACTTGGAAAGAACATGCATCAATCCTCATAAAAAAATTAAGTCGCTTCGCCTTTGCTCTATTCAAGCTTAAGAAAGTAGTAAATCAGGCAGCTGTTATAGCTGCATATTATGGCTATGTAGATTCCACATTACGCTACGGAGTAATTTTTTGGGCAAATTCATGTGAGAAAAATAACGTTTTTAAAGCACAGAAGAGGTGTATTAGATCGATGTGTAATTTAAAACCAACAGATAGTTGTAAACCTCATTTTAAATCCCTTAGGATATTGACATTACCTTGCCTTTATATATACGAGACTGCATTGTTCGTCAAGAAAAACAGTAAATTATTTAAAAAAGCTTCTGAGGAACGTTATAGATCAACAAGACCGGAATATCGACACGAACTATGTCTGAGAGCCTCAAAGACGGCCCTTATGCATAAAAGCATTCTCTGCATGGCACCAAAAGTATATAATAAAATACCAAATGCTATCAAAGATTTGAATTTGATACAATTTAAACGAAAACTGAATGATTATTTAATTGAAAAATGCTATTATACCATTGACGAATTCCTTCTTGACAAAATGTAAAAACTGACAATTATATATTTATGCTTGACACCTTGACTAACTGATTGTATTTTAAATTTTGTAATAATAATTAATTGTATTCTAATATGAATTGTTATCTCAATTTTGACATTTTTATTTAGTATATCATATTTCAATGTAAATCAATTTTGACATTTTTGTTTTGTATTTCAATGTATGTAAATCAATTTTAATTTCTGATATTGTTAAAACGTGTATGCCTAATGGGTAGCTTTTTGAGTTACCATAAAATTTTTGTAAGACCTGTTGTATCACCAAAAAGCACACGAATAAATACTTTGACTTTGACTTTGACTTTGACTTCGTTTTGTTGCGAAATGAACGGTATTGTGAATAGCTTTAATGTCTTTTGGAGGTACAAGAAAAGTGTAGCAATTTGCTTTAACCAAGATAATAGGTTAAAGTATATCGCTTAGACTTTAAGCTTAGACTGCTGTGCTGCTTCGTTACTCTTGTGGGCGTTTTCGCTACGGTTAAGGCTTGTTTTCCTCCTACGCTAACCGTCGGCGCTGACGGACGTCGCGAGCTCGTCTTTCTTCGAGTCTGACTGCCGTCAGCGCTGAGCTGCGCGACTCGACTAATGACGAGCTTGCTACGACCGTCACCGCCGACGGTCAGCGTAGTAGGAAAACAAGCCTTAACATGAGATCCGGTTATATTATATATTAGGTTAGGTTATATTATATATATTTTATAGGTTCCCTGTACGGCAAATTGTTATTAGTATTTTCAATCTCGAATTTTCAGAAGGAGTCTTGAGTCTGGTTCTGTCCCCGGGTGATAGCATTATGCTCGTTTGCAAAATATTACTGAATTTTGGGTCGCGCGTTTTGTTCCCTCAAGGTCGTTGGCGACTGTCGTCACTGAATTGGCGAAGTGTGGGTGTAGGTATTACAGTTAACATGTGCTGCCGTGCAGAGCGAGGCTAAGGGGAGACGTCGCGGAGTCTCCCCAGGAATGTGCCCTAACAGGCGTTGCACAGAGGGGGTCCGTGGTGGTCTTTTGAGAGGTAACGGGGCCCCTTCCATGTGCTGATGTGATCACCGGGGTGGTTTTAGTGAGGTAGAAATCCTACACTCCCTGGTATTTTTCCCCAAAAGTCCTATCGTGTCTGCCTAATCCTTTGTGGAATGCAAGTGTGATGTTATTTTCAGTACATTAGTCAGAGAAATATTCTAAAATGCTATAGCTAAATATATAACTACACAGGTGACCAACCTACATTTTTAGTTACGATCGCGGTAGCAGCCAAAACCGAATGTATTTTTGCAAATCCATTTTAAAAGCTCCACATTTCATAGTTCGAACTACCCACATATTTCAATTCGCATTTACCCACGTTTCGCTCTCGTGTAAAATTTCCAATTTTCAGAAATGAAAATGAAATGTGTCGCGTATTCTTTGCTTTTCGGCGTAAAAATCTGTTCGGTATTTCAGTCGAAAAATTGCAGCATAAATCTTTGAGGTGCATTTTACTGTTCGAATTTATTATTTATTTATTAAAACTTTATGCATTAGTCTAAAGGCGGACTTAATGCCAATTCAATTTTAATGTCAATTTTCGTTTTTATGGGTGCGTTCCATTTTAGGTAACGGCGCACTTGTAAAGGTAATTTAGATGTTTATGTGTAAATTCTTAATGATAAACTTTTTTAATTTTGCTCATTTCTACTAGCTAGTGTTGCCTGGTCAATTATCTAGATGTTTGTTTTTTTTTATACTTAATGTAATAACGCAACTGGCAGGTGAACTTATTGGATTTTAGTTTTAAGATAGTTTTATATATATTTATAATATTGATAGGAAATATTTATGTCTACAGATGACAGCAGCGATAACAATAGTTATTTTTCTTTGACAAGCAACGATGATAGTTTCGTGAGCATTCCTTCTCTGGCTGAGTCTTACAGCACAGTTCTCTGATGTTCCGAAGAATTTTAACGTTATTCACATAAATGCCCAGAGTATTCCGGCCCATTTTCACGATATGTTGGCAACATTTGACTGTAAAAACATTCTTGCCATTCTTGTATCCGAGTCATGGCTTAAACCTTGTCTCCGTTCAACTAGCTACTCTCTTCCCGGTTTCGTACTTATAAGAAACGACAGGGCGGTTGGTGGTGGTGGCGGTGTTGCCATATACCTCCGTGCGCACATTCCCTTCTCTGTAGTCCATGTGTCAGCGCAGCCACCGCCATCAAATGCTGGTGAACACCTCTTTCTTGAAGTCGAACTACATCACTCGAAATTACTTCTTGGCGTCTATTACTGTCCCTCCTTACGCATCAATTTCTTCTCATCTCTTGAAAAACTCTTAGAACTTCTGGTCCCTTCTTACAGTCATAGCATAATCATGGGTGATTTTAACACTTGTCTCCTAAAAAAAGACCATCGCTCATCTTCTCTGACTAATGTTGTAACTTCTAGCAATCTTTCCATTCTGCCGCTAAGTGCTACTCACCATTTGCCAAACTATACTCCTTCACTTCTTGACTTGATTTTTGTCTCCTCTCCTGCTCGCGTCGCTAAACATGGCCAATGCTCAGCCGACGCTTTTTCGCATCATGACCTGATTTTTCGGTCATATAAAATTCGTCCTCCTAAGGCTAAAGCCAAAATTCTGATGCAACGCAATTTTGGTGGTATGAACGCTGACGGTCTTTGCGTGGATGCCAGTTGTATTGATTGGTCTCCTTTGTTTGCCTCTACGTCGGTCGATGAACAGGTTAATGTCTTCAATACTAAACTCATCGAGCTTTATGATATTCATGCACCTGTACGAGCTGTTAAAGTTAGACATTTTCCGGCGCCGTGGCTGACGGATGAGATTAAAAAGTTATTGCACAAAAAACCTGCAGCAAAGTCTAAAAATAATCGACGGCCTACGGATGCGAATAGGGACAAATATGTCTCTATCCGCAAACTCTGCAATAAGATGTGTAGGAATGCTAATCGCCAACACATTCATAACTCTGTCCAAAACGGAGACGCATCCAAAGTTTGGAATTTCCTAAGATCATTGGGGGTCGGTTAAACGCGACAAGAGTCAATCCCTAAAGATTTAGATATCGATGCATTGAATAATCATTTCACAGCTTCGTCCAATTTCGATAGGACAGTAAAATTGAATACATTGGATTATCTTTCATCTCTTCCGACTCCCAGTTATGCTCCATTTGTTTTTAGTCAATTCTCCGCATGTGATGTTAAGAAGAGCATACTATCGATTACTTCCAATGCAGTGGGAAGTGACTGTATCAGCCGTAAAATGTTACTCCCGGTGCTGGACATTATCCTTCCTGTCATTTGCCACATCCTTAACTTTTCTGTGTCCAGCGGTCTCTTCCCATTCTCATGGAAAGATGCGCAGATAATTCCTTTACCAAAAAAATCCAATCCCTCATCCTTTTCTGAATTCCGTCCAATATCCGTCTTACCATTCTTGTCCAAAGTCCTAGAACGGTTAATTCATAATTAAATAAGCACTTTCCTATCCAAAAATAATCTCCTTAATCCCTACCAGTCCGGCTTCCGTCCTGGTCACAGCACCACAACAGCTCTTCTCAACATTACGGACGATATACGGTCAGCCATGGAAAGCAGTAATCTGACGGTATTGGCATTGCTGGATTTCAGTAATGCTTTTAATACGGTCTTGGCATTCTATGCTCTCTTAATATATCTCCATCAGTGGTTGACTGGTTTCGTAGTTACCTGTACGGGCGCCGGCAACGTATATGCATCGGGGAGAACTTGTCTTCCTGGTGCAGTACTTCTGCTGGGGTACCGCAGGGTGGCGTTTTATCTCCTTTACTTTTCGCAGTTTTTATAAACTCAATCTCCAATGAACTAATTTCTTCCTACCATGTTTATGCAGATGATCTGCAATTATACTCGCGAGCTCCTCTCGGCAAGCTGTCTGAGCCTATAACAACCATCAATCTTGATCTGGCTCGCATTTGCGATTGGAGCAAGAGGTATGGGCTTAAGGTAAACCCTATAAAGACGCAGGTAATAGTAGTGGGCGGTCCTAGAATGGTTTCTAGGATCGACTGGACGACTCTTCCCCAAGTTATTTTTGACAATGCAGTAATTCCTACTGCCACCAAAGACTACGTAATTTTCTTCCGACTGCCACCAAGATTGCGCTTGCACAATCTCTTCTTCTTCCCATCCTTGATTATGCTGATGCCAGCTATCTTGACCTTACCCAAGAACAACTCGATAAACTTGAGCGGCTTCAAAATTTTTGTATAAGGTTCATATTCGGTTTACGCAAATATGACCATGTTTCCGAATTCCGTGTAAAGCTCAAGTGGTTGCCAATTCGCCTTCGCCGGAATACTCATATTCTTTCTCTTTTATGTACTCTTTACTCCTTCCACCCCTCTTTATCTCAAGGATCGTTTTCAGTTTATCTGCGATTCCCACACGAAATCCCTAAGGTCATCAGATAACTTGCGACTTAAAATGCCAATGCATTCCACAACTTTCATGGATAAATCTTTTACAGTCCAGGCTGCTCGTCTGTGGAATGCATTACCTGACCCAATTAAACGTGCTCAGTCGTTGCCTGTGTTTAAAAGACTCATCAAGGAGCATTACTTGTCGCTGTAATCGTACTCTTAGTATTTAAACAGACTTTGTCTATGATTGTCATACGTCATTTATGTTCACGTCTTATATACTAAATATGTATGTATTTATGTATCTATTATATGGCATATATATGTACGAGTATATATCTATTTTTGTTTTTGTTAAGTGTTATTTTATCATTATATTCATTGTTAATATTGTTACACCCCTGACAACCCCATGTCATGTCCAGGCAATCACTGTCCATTCCAGGTTGCCTGGAAGAGATCGCGGAATGCGATAAGGCCGCCCGTTGTATATTTTTAGTTTTAAGTTTCTTTTGTTACTGTATTTTTGGTGTACAATAAAGAATACATAAATAAATAAATAAATAAATGCCTTAGCCATTTTCTACCAGTCGACAATCATAGTTTTTCCAATATCTAGAAAAAATACGATTTTATTTTTAATATTTTATTTGTGTTTCGTTTGTTCTGTAGACCTTTAAAATTGTGACGAATAAAAATGTTCATTCTTTCTAGCATCGAATTTGAGAAGTTTACATTACTGGCTTGGCTTTGGCTATATTTATTTTTTAATATTTTGTTATTGGTAGTCCACTCGAGTTTGACCGCTCCGCTACCTCATCTGATGGTAAGCGATAGCAGCACGCTTGCCTAGAATTAACTGATTATTACTTGACTTAAAGACCTCCTGGATACAATATTATCAGGTAACAGACACTCCTTTGCTGTACGCACAGTGAAAATATTCTCATCTATTTTTAATTCATCCGTTAGATAGTGCCTATCTAAACACCGTGAATGATCCTTAGTAACATTTTCCACAAGACTCAATATCGAACAAAAACATGCAAATATTAACTCTAACAAATTCTCAGCACAAAAGATACATGAATGTCTATCCGAACCTTTCACCCACGCCCTGGATGTCACAATATTACAACCTACCTACGTAATAATGTTACAACCTACCAACATAACAATAGAACCACCACAATAGGTCTAGGATTACGCCAAGATATCATACATCGCCTTTTGTATGGGCTCAAAGGTATATATATGGCTTTAAATATAAATGGAAGGGGGTTATGTGAGATGTGTGTTGAATTTTCTTGTATGGAAATCTTTTGATGTTATAGCTTATCGTGTAAAGACTTATAAGTCGGTAAAGCAGTGGCTTATACAAGAGAAATATTAACTTTTAACTTTGTCTTCAAATCTGAGGCGTAATGCAACAATATACTAAAATCGTTTCTAATTCCTCTACAAGTCAGGAGGTTCTCATTTCGTTGGAATCTTTTTTTTAAATGTTTGTTCCCCGATTACTCAAAGAGGCCTAGACCGATTTGTAATATTTTTCTTTTGTTGAAAGGGTTATACTTCCCAGGTAGTTTCATGGTCATCAGGTCAGGATCTGATTATGGGTGGTAATCGAGGGAACTCCTCAAACATTATAGGCACACATATAGCAATAACTAGGTAATTATTTTAAGTATCTATTTTATTTACCCAAGTCCGTGTGTCACTACCGTGACAGCTAGACAGTTGAAATTTTCTCAGATGCTGTATTTCTGTTGCCGCTAAAACAACAAATACTAAAAACAGAATAAAACAAATGATAAAAGGGGCTCCCATACAACAAAAGTGTTTTTTTGCCGTTTTTGCGATAATGGTACAGAACCCTTCGTGCGCGAGTCCGGCTCGCACTTGGCCGGTTTTTTTTTACTATTCTTCTGTTACTTTGTAATTGTTGTTGTTGTGTTGTGTGTATGTCGAATAAATGTTTTCTATTATATACCATTCAATATTGTTATTGTCATCATTTTATATACAGAACTGGCCTTTTTGTTCTTAAAACAATGGTTGTCATAACATAGGCCGTTTTCAAACCTATCATCCTATTCTTAAGGGCCTACATACGCTTTAGTGCCCTAAAACGTTAAATTTCTAAAGCATACTCCTTAGTAACGGCTAGGATAAAAGGTTTGAAACAAATAAATATTATTATTGATTCATGTACATAATTTTGAACACAAGGTTTTTTCGTGTAACTAATAGTTTTGCTTTAAATAAAAATTATATATATTTATATCGCAACTTTTGGAAAACTCCTCCAAAACAACTTGTATGTTTAAAAATATTTTTACACAGAAAAATTGATGGCTGGAATTTATTCATAACTAACATAGCATATGTAAATCAAATAATATTTTGCAAACAAAACTGTTCAAAAGAAGGTTCAATATTGATATTTTGGCATCGAGCGGGCGCACGGCTAGTCCTGTGTTAACATTGGGGCGTATATATCGCCTTAAGTGAAGAAAAACAGTGTACATAAGTACACTACAAATGACAGTACCTACTTAAAATACTGTGATAAATTGATACTTGATTAATCACAGGTCTTCGGAATCAGAGCACAATAACTCAATCAACATGACAAATGTCATATCAGGATGAATGAATGCACTGTAATTAATGAATGCATGGATGACATTTGATTATAGAAGACTGATGCACCCCTATCGCAAAGGGAGCAACCACAGACATGAATCTAACTATACTCTGATTTTTTATTTCGTTGACAAAACTGACATTTGGGGGGTTGTCACTTTATCGTTACATAAAAATAGTGTCGTACGCTAACTATCCTGAGTGATCGAAAGTTGATCGAAAATCGATGTAGATTGAAAATGGAACTATTACACAGCAAAAAAAAATACATTTGTTAAGAAACTAGCGGCTCCTATTTAGTTTCTACTCATTTATGTCAGACTTCATTTTATCGATCACATTTATTTTATTGTTGATTTTATATTTAATGCAATAAAAGTGTATGAATACTGTTATATTTAAATATATTACGTTTATATTCATAAAACAATTTTTTTCACCAATTAGTAAAATTAAATTGAGGAGGCATGTCACATCGATTCGATGAATCTCTTATGATTGAGCCTTACCTACAAAAATAAGCCCCGCGCATCCAAAAAAAAAAGGACTTTGGCAGCTGTCAGTTTAGTCTACGAAATTAAAAATCACAGTATAGATAACGCAAGTCCCTCCATCTGTATGAAAACCAAGCGTGCCACTTTTTCACACACAATTTAAAAACAAATTTACTTACCAATGCAAGAAAACATTTCCAATGCCACGGCCATATTTTTCTATACAGTTTTTGCCGCGCAATATGGCATAGTTTGGCATATTTCTAAATTTCGGTTATTTCCAGCTTCATAATGCTAAATGAAAAGCTCAAAGTACGATCATTTATCGTACTTTTACTCAGTTTTTTGACACGCGAAGTACATACAAATGCGTCATCTAGTTAGATTTATATCTGTGGAGGCTACCCTTACGGGCACTATCCATATTAACATAATAAATGCGAAAGTAACTCTGTCTGTCTCCTTGCTACGCTTTCACGCCTAAACCGCTCAAATAAATAGGTGAGTTTCAGTATAGATTAAACCTTGAAGAACATATGTTACTTTTTATCCTGCGAGTACGTTCTCTTGTAATAATTGTCGAGTTTCACACTTTGTACTGTGTGTGTTGCTCATTTGTGTATTAACAGTCGTTTTAGGATAAGGTTCAATACGTTACCAAACAGCGAGGCCATCAAAAATTATCTTCTTTCTGCATAGTGGGATTTATTCTTTTAAACATACCTGCAACAAAACAAAACAGTTCATGAATAAGGATAAGTACCTATATTTTTTTTAAGTCCACTTGTCTGTACAAACTTGTAGTTACAGAGTTAAAACAAAAGCATTAACATATCTATCTAATCAGGCCATCTAAAGGAAGACTTCCGTTCAGAGCGGTTGAAGCCGCGACACTGGAAATTCACGGAAAGAAGGTTCTAAGCTCCGTGTCATGATCATCACCATTTCAGCCGAAAGACGTCCACTGCTGGACATAGGTCAACCCCAAGTGTCGCCACATCCACTGCTGCCTTTCCATACAGGAGATTCCCGCAACCTTGAACACGTCATTGGTCCACATAGAGAGAAGCCTTCCAACACTGCGTATTCCGGTATGCGGTCTCCACTCCAGAACTTTTCGATTTCATGGACCATTTGTTCTTTGAGCAATGTACACCGTGTAATATGCGTCATAATGTAGCCGCGACTGTCGCAGCCAGGAGGACAGAAAAACATTGAATTGCGTACTATATAATATGCATACTGCTGTACCACAGAGAGATAGTGCAGTTATGTGGAAATCCAAAGCACTAAAACTCCACGGTGTCCTCCTGTGCCGCTTATGGCAGCAACCCGCCGCGGTTGTCCGTCACCGGACTCTCCTCTAGGGTGTAATCCCCCATCACCGGCGCACCAGAATACATTGTACGCCGTGACCACACCCGGGACCAAAACAGCACATGGGTGCCAGACGACCCCGTTTATGACCCCTTGGTCCCCCTGTGATGGGTCAGGACAGTGGCCCCGCCATCCAACACTTTTCGGCCAAAGGGGATAGGGAGATCGGCCAACGCTATACCGACACTCCTTCTGCCCTGCGGCCCCACCACGTCCGTGCAGGCCGCGGAAGGTAGGGGACAGAAGCCTAGTGTACAAATTTTACAACTATAAATGAAAAAGAAAAACATAGATGCACAACTTATAATTATATAATTTTTATTCAATTTATGACATATCTTTTAATTTTCTCCAATACTGGAGGAGGAAATGCGAGAGCTATGCCTCGAATTATGGCTTTTTACTAAAGAAATTAGGTCGGAGCTCTCTGCCCGAATTTCCTCTCTCCAGTCGTGCGGTTCAAATAAACTATGTTTCTTTATATTCGTTTTTTCAGTGACGCGGAGCCTCTTTTCTCGGAAGTGAGCCTTTAGGTCCGACGCTTGTTTAAAATGGCCGCCCCAGGATAGAAAGTTATTCCATTTCGTTACTTTTGCTCCGAGATCAAAGTTAGCAGCGAGGTTGAAAGGTTTAAGTTGGTGGGTAGTTTTAAAAGTAACGTCGTGGAGAGGAAATTTAAAAGTAAGTACTTTGAGACTTTATATTGGATATTTTGGTGAAATTTAGTATCTATTTTTATCGTGTTGCTAGTGTTTTAGAACGGATCTGTTTGCTCCTTTCTCAATATATATTTGGTTTAGCATTCTGTCTCATTGGATGATGCTGAACATCAGTATTACATGGGACGACAAAGTACCATTTACTCATATCTTAACAACCAAAAAAACCGGCCAAGTGCGAGTCGGACTCGCACACGAAGGCTTCCGTACCATTATCGCAAAACACTGCAAAAAAATCACGTTTGTTGTATGGGAGCCCCCCTTAATTTATTTTATTTTAATTTAATAATTATTATTTTTTGAAGTGAATATACAACTAAACATTCTGTGAATATTTCAAGCGTCTACCTGTTGCCGTTATTAATATCGAGAAAAAAACGGCAAAAATATCACGTTTGTTGTATGGGAGCCCCCCTTAAATAATTATTTTATACTGTTTTTAGTATTTGTTGTTATAGCGACAACAGAAATACATCATCTGTAAAAATTTCAACTGTCTAGCTATCACGGTTCATGAGATACAGCCTGGTGACAGACGGACAGACAGGCAGACGGATCGCGAAGTCTTAGTAATAGGGTCCCGTTTTTACCCTTTGAGTACGGAACCCTAAAAACATGCTGGAATGCCAGAATGAATATTCAAGAGGTACCAAAACATTTATTAAAAATCGCTGCTATTTAGGCGTATTAAATATCGTGAATACCTTTTCTCTTGCCCCCAAAACTTCTTTAGAAAATTCATCTATACTTAATCTATACTATCTATACTAATATTATAAAGAGGAAACATTTTTTTGTTTGTTTGTTTGTTTATACCGAATAGGCTCCGAAACTACTGGACTGATTTAAAAAATTCTTTCACCAATAGAAAGCTAAGTTATTCCTGAGTAACATAGGCTATTTTTTTATCCCGAAAATGGGTCCTGTGGGGTGGCCCACGGGAGCGAAGCCGCGGGGAACAGCTAGTATTAGGTAAAGAGCTTTATTAAACTTTCCACAAATTTCATATCAATACTTGAGGCCTGAAAAAGAAGTATTTAGTAACCGCATCATTCGGAATAATTCAATGATAATATTATTTTACTGCTTGTCAAAGTCCTTCTTCCCATCCACTTCTAATTCAAATAGAATCTGTATATCCTTCTCAATACCTAAGTCCATCCAGCCATCACTATCATACTTCCCTCACACCAACAAAAACTGCCAATAAACCTAACTACGTACTAATTAATTATTCGTCACCCATCGGCCTAGCTAAACAAAACCGTTGAGCCGAGCCGCGTCAGAACAAGTCACAGAGTACACAGAGAGTAAGCTTCATATACCGTTCATCATCATTCGTTCCATCATCGGACTACAAGATTTACGGCGTTGCGCCACCAGTACGTGGTGGACATCCCACCCATACGCACTAAACGTTTTGGGAATACTTTCATTGTGCTAAACAGCTAAGGAGTGGAATTCCTTGGCATAGTCTTTGTTTCCGGATAGTTACAACCTAGGGGTCTTTAAGTCAAGAGTGAATAGGTTAATAATAGGCAAGCGTGCTTTACCGTCGACCACATCATCGCTTATCATCAGGGGAGATCGTAGTCAAATGCTAGCCAATCGCATTACGATAGGTACACTACTACAAGCATGAGGCGCGTGTGTGCGTACAACTGGCGGCCTCGTAACGTACGAAGAGAAACCAGGTTTATACCAGCTCGGTCAGTTGAATCGCTCTGAGGGCTGAGTGTAATAAAAGTATTACCCACTTACTAATAAACACAGAATAAATATATACCAAGTTTAAACCTATGAAAATGTATGGTTATTACTTTGTTATGCCTGAATAACTTTATTCCGCGTTTATTAGTAAGAGGGTTAGAGTTTTAATATAAGAAATGCAAGTATGGTGGTATTTTCTTTCTTTTTTTAAGATACAAAAATTATAATAAAGAATATTTATAGTACGTAATTTGTAATAAAGTATTATATCATAGGTGATACATTTTTTATCATAGTCACATTCTGTCGTCATTAGCAGACACAATAGTAAAACAATGGCGTCACACATGATTCAGATGTCAGGACAGTTGAATAAACGGCCGATTAACGTTTTGCCTATTTAATTTTATCCTCTAGATAGGTATAAATTGTGAACGCTCTTTAGAAGCTTACTCTCTGGTTATACTCTGTGGGCATAGAACACTAAAATCAATACACGTGTCTAGTTTAGGATGTGACACGCTAGTTAATTAATTAATGAGGGTAGGGTGTCGAAAAAGGTTATCGATGTTTGTGACGTATTGGTGTTTTTTTTGGTTGCGGTTAGTAATTTATTGTTTAAAAAGGAAAGTTTATGTCAAATTTCGTTACTTTTCATTTCTTTTATTTTTTATTTTTATAATCGATATGCTCGCGTTTGATTACTATCTCGCTTGATGTTAAGCGATGATGTAGTCTACGGTGAAGCACGCTTGCCTAAAAGAAACCTTTCACTCTTGACTTAAAGACCCCAAGGTTGTACGAGTAGCTATTAGGGAACAAAGACTCCGGAAGGGAGTTCCACTCCTTAGCTGTGCGCACAATGAAAGTATGGGAGAGATGTCCATCATGTACCGATGGCGCATGGCCGTAAGTCTTGCAGTGCGATGATAGAATGTTAAAAAATTATAAAAAAAAGCAAAATATAATGCATTTGGTATATTTCTAAATAAAATTTAGCATTAGATGAAAGCGTTTTCTTTTTGTTCAACTTAATAATAACTTACCTAAAGCGATAGCTACTATTATAAAATTGTTAAACGGAAATAACGGCAGAGGTTCAAGTATCACCGGTAATATTCAGCACCAGAAATGTCCTGTTATGGGTAATAGACACTACCTATTACCCATAACAGGACATAATTTCTGTAAGCGGGTTACTAAGAATTGAAGAAGTTGATGAATATATCCTAGAACATATCCTAACCACAGCAGGCATTTAAAAAAATGTAAGTACTTGATGCCTGATCACTGTTAAACGGCACTCCGATACTTCTAACCTAATAAACCCACTATCGATACTTCCAATACACTATCCCAATCACTAATTCCAGCTTGTTAGCACTGCTCACTCGACCGCTATAGTTAATTCACTGCCATACAGCCAGTAGAGTGGAAAGTGGCGCGAATTCACTGCCATATAAAGTGGGAAATGGCGCGATTTTTTCTGGTTAGCTTATTGGCATTTTTGCGGCCGGAATGTTCTAGTTCTCATTTTGAGTAGTAGGTAGTTGAAACTGAATTTGTGATTGCGCTGCGAGTTTAGTGCGTTGTTATTTTTCAACCTGTCTTGTGTCTTATTACCGAATAAAAGATGATTTGTTTTCTTCATAGAATTTTCAAGCGAAACTAGATTACAACCTTTAGTCTAGAAGAATATTTGATCACGCTTTTATTTTTATATGGAGCAGGCAGGGTCTGGTCTATTGCTATTAGTTGGGCATAAATTCGATACTTATGTGGACTGCTTTGTGAAATTTTCAATGTGGTATTTTAACCCAGGTATTTATGTTCAGAAGTTACAATTATTGCGACAACTATCTGAACCCAAAAGGCATTACAAAATTGTTAATGATATTTTTATCCCGTTAAGTTACCTACTATTGAAAAAACTATCAATACTTGCGATACAACTATCCCAATCACTAATTCCGCACTGCTCACTCACGTAACACACTCTCACTCGACCTCTATGAGCTATGGTCAATTCACTGCCATACAGCTAGCAGAAAGGAAAGTGGCGCGAATTGTTCTGGTTAAACAGGCCATTTTGTGGCCGGAATGTTCTAATTTTAATTTTAAATGGAACGTGAAACTGAATTTTCTATTAAGAAGAATTTATAGAAAAGTTTTTTTTTTTAAATATGTATTAGTAGTGTATTGGATGATAGATTAGTTCCATGTTGTTAATTTAGTGTGCTAGTTGCTTTGTTTAGCTGATATTAGTACATTACTGCCGCGGTCTATAATGACTACTTTCCTGGTCGCGCTGATTTTGGCCGACAGCGCAGCGTAGCGCAGCTCCAGGCCGACACAGCGCGGTCAGCGTGCAGCCCTTGATGGACGAGCTGAGATAATCTTCTTTACAGCGAGGACAGCAACGGCTGCAATGATGGCCAAGCTGAAAGGCCTAGAGCGTAGCTAGGCTAGCTCGAGGCAATCATAGCGTGACCAGCGAAGAAGTCATTGTGGGCCAAGGTTTGTAGTGCTTTACTCAAAAATGCAAGTACCTAATCTAAATAAAACCAGCAAGTAATTTAAATAAAAGATATATTAATTAACTAGAATTTTAATTAAAATGACAATTATGAAAAGTACAGTTACTAAAATTCAACACCGACTTTCCCGGTTTGATATTACTAATAGTTTGCGATAATTCTAATGCGGTGTTTGACTGCTGTATTATTTCTTCATTTATTTCATAATTTTTTTCTTCAGGTTCTTGAGCAGATGTTGAAGCTTCCTGGAACTCGTAAGACGTTGTTCGTTTTAAGTTTATACTTTGACCGATTTTTTGTGTAATTCTGTTTTTATTCTCCACCGATTCTTCTATATAGCTCTCAGCAACTCGATCGGATTTCCATCCTCCATGCCTTTTTAGTGTAATAAGATTGGCCCCAGTATCGACAAGAATAGTGGCCGATGAACGCCGGAAACAATGACCTGTAAATTGTTCCGGATGGGGCAGTTCTAAGTATGTAGCAATTATTTTGGGCATTTGAGCAATTTTGTGCCTCCCTATCACTTGTTTGGAGCATTTGCAGTCTTTATAATTTAAAAAAAATCGGTCCGTTTTTACGTCAACTGGACGTAGTGCATAATATTTTTCACTTCATTGGAAAAAATACCTATATCTTTTATATTTTTGATATTTAAGAACGTAAAATAATTTAGAAAACCTCAAATTGCAGCCTGTAATAGCTATATAAGAAAAATAGGCCTGCATTAAAGGGACCGCGCTTACAACATTGTATTGGTTTTTAACTCCCGACGGAAAAAGAGGGGTGTTATAAGTTTGACGTGTTGAAGTGTGTCTGTGGCATCATAGCTCATAAACGGATAAACCGATTTTTATTTAGTTTATTTTGTTTTAAAGATGACTTTATCGAGAGTATTATTCGCTAATCTCCTGCTTCGCAGCAACATGATAATCAGTTCAGCCGTTCAATAGTTATGGGCATTTTACTGATTGAATAGGGGTATTTTCGCAAGATATCGTGTCATAATTACGTGTTCGATAGATTTTTGATCGAAGCGTGTCTACTACTAGATAAATTATGTAGTTTAAAAAGCATGAAATAATTGTGTCGGGTTTTATTTTATTTTTTAAATTTTACTTTTGTATCTTTAAATCAGTCGATACAGACCATGTTTGGACCGTAATCTTTCCTTTTCAATAACACAGTAAAGAACACAACAAAAAACAATAATATCACACACTAACTACTAAAGCACCTTCCGCTCCGCTTGTTAGTGTTCACTGAGATTGGCTGCTATGTCCGAAATTTGGTCTCAGTAGAGTATATTAAATAAACCCTAGCAGTAAACTCAATACCACAACATAGTGTTAAACAATAAACGCTAAAATTAAGCTCTAAACCGCTAAAGTGAAACTTTAGAGACGAATGATAAAGTTTATAGCGACATTACAAATTGTTAGCACTTGGAAACCGGGCTTTATTGGGTATTGGGTAACTTGGATCTTTAGATACTTGGCTTTATTAGGTATTGGTTGCAGGGTTGTAAGTAACTTGGTTTAAGATCTAGAATAGATAGATTCAAACCCTTAAGTAGGCTCTAGATAAGTGGCATTCAGTGGTAAAAACGGGACCCTATTACTAAGACTCCGTGGTCCGTCTGTCTGTTTATCTGTCCGTCTGTCACCAGGCAGGATCTCACGAACCGTGATAGCTAGACAGTTGACATTTTCACAGATGATGTATTTCTGTTGCCGCCATAACAACAAATACTAAAAACAGAATAAAAAAATATTGAAGTTACCCATACCACAAACGTGACTTTTTGTTTTTATTGGCAAAAATGGTATCTTCGTGCGCGAGTCCGACTTGCACTTGGCCGGTTTTTTTTCAATTTTAATGAAGCCAGTTACACTCGCAAAATTAAGACGAATCGATTGACGTAAGAATCATCACAATCGGCCGACACGTTTGGTCTCTAGAACGCCACATAGGAACAAACATACATACATAGACTGATAAACACATTACCCTACTTCGGCAGTCCGGTAAAAATACAAAGTCTTTGGTCTATTTACGTCCTATTTGTCGTAGAAAATAAAATCACATAGTAAAACATAATTTTATGTATGTCACATTTTATCGTCCTCAGAAATATTCACACGTATTGTACTTTCTGGAAAACGTGTTAATAAGGCTTTTTGTTATTTTTTTACAACGTAATAGCTGAAAGGGTGTAACATTTTATGGTATTGGAAAATTTACGTTTTTGTAGCACCATGTAAAGATCTAATCTAACTCCTGATAAAAAAAATATTCAATATATACACGCGGAGAATTATACTGGCTGGTTTTATTCTTCACTGATAGAACTTTTAGCAAAGACAAAAATAATTTTAATTAAGGCACGAAAAAGTTCCGAGACGGTTTTGAAAAGTCAAGCTTATCGTTATACGTGTGACAGCTCTAAACTGTCAAAACTTCACCGGTTCGAGCCAGTTTTTTTGAGTTATCATTAAAACTTGTGCGAAACTTTTAGTAATGTGACCGATCTAAGGATATATTTATTATTTTTGTTTTTATGCTAATTATGTGCCTATCCTATAGATCAGTTGGCAAAAACTTGGCAACGCAATTTATTATTAGTACCTGGGCGACCGAGCTCTTCTCGGGTGAAAATAGAGAGAACGACGTTTTCTAAAAATTAAACCTAGGTAGATCAATTTATCGCCTCTGAAACCCCCGGCATACAAAATTTTATGAAAATCGATGAAACCGTTTCCGAGATTCAGATTATATATACCTATACAAGCATTGCTTGTTTAAAGATCTAAGATTTTTACCTAACTAAAAGTTACATACTTATTAATAACAGTGTATCACATTATATAACGTTTTGTTTTTCTACATAGATAAAATAAATGTATGAAGGATGAAATAATCATCACAAGAACATTAATTTTAAAATTCACGAAGAAAATAAATGGTGTTGGAATTGATCAAGGTCACTGGGTACCTCAATCGAATACCGTGAAATGTAAATAGCTACTTCATATGACCAAAAATATTACAATTTAAATGAAAACTTTAAAAAAATCTATCACCCTTCCAAAACAACTTACCTAACCTCCTAAACGTCTTTTTTTTAATACCTAAGCGTGAATTTTCTCTGAAAAACCTTTTTGTACCGAAAAAAGGTGTCTTTATACATTCAAAGTTAATCAAGCCATCTCGATTACGATCCATCGATACAACATAACTGCCCTCTTAGGACTTCAAAAGAAATGAGATGAAGTTCAATTTAAATATTCAATGTTTTTTTTTTAAGCTGGTAACTTTTACTATCCGATCGTTCTGTGTCGCTTGGGACAGTTTTTATTTATGCTGGCAATATTATAAGTAGGTCTTTTGGGTCTACCTTCGCTTACTTTGAGTACATTTAGTCAGACTATGATATTTTCACTCCACATATTTGTTGAAGAAGTAAATACGAGTAAGATCAGAGAATAGAAATCACTAAATATTATAAAATAAAGTTCCCTGCCACGTCTGTACGCGATAAACTCAAAAACTACTGAATGGATTTTCATGCGGTTTTTACCGTTAGAAAGAGATGGCCCCAGTATCGACAAGAATAGTGGCCGATGAACGCCGGCAACAATGACCTGTAAATTGTTCCGGATGGGGCAGTTCTAAGTATGTAGCAATTATTTTGGGCATTTGAGCAATTTTGTGCCTCCCTATCACTTGTTTGGTGCATTTGCAGTTTTTATAATTAAAATAAAAACGGGCCGTTTTTACGTCAACTGGACGTAGTGCGTAATATTTTTGCACCACTGCAAATGAGGCGTCACGAACAACGAAAGTACGATCAATCTTCGTTTTTGTATCTCGCAACGTAATTATCATTACGTTGATATGTGTTTCTATGTCATTAACGGTGATATTGGTAATTTCGATGCATCGACATGCACCGTAAATGCAAAATAAGAACTACCTGTAACATTATCAAGTACGAGTATTAATTATGAGAACGTGTAGGTACAGTACAAATTTGGGTTTTTAGATATAAATACTTACTTTCACCGCTAAGTACTCAGAGTCGGGGGCTTAACATATTATTTTTGGATAAAATGGGTCCTAAATCACGTTCCCTTA
This sequence comes from Anorthoa munda, assembly GCA_945859665.1. Taxonomy (NCBI): domain Eukaryota; kingdom Metazoa; phylum Arthropoda; class Insecta; order Lepidoptera; family Noctuidae; genus Anorthoa; species Anorthoa munda. The sequence continues at coordinate 2,202,738 of OX243916.1, read as the reverse complement.
AACCCTTATCAGTGCGGAACCACGTGTATGTATCGCCAGAGAAACGACATTCGAAGTAACCGTCAAAAAAATTACTGACATACACATACATGCCAGTAGTATGAACATTGCGGGTCTGAATAAATTTCTGAAATAATATTTCAAATGTAAAAGTTTCTCTCACAAGGCAAAATAGCCGGTGGCCAACGTACTATTTAAATTTAAATGTCAACATAATGTCAGACCCGGTAAAAGTTGACCATTTCCTGTTTGACCTCAACTTGACCTAGTTGATTTACAAGCTTATGCTGACTTTTCAGTACATATTTAAATTAATCATATAGTTTAAGAGTTGTTTATAAATAAGGCCCCTAGTTCATAATCTAAACTAATATCATAGGGGAAAAGTTTGATTGCAGCAATAATAATCTCTGGCAGCGCTGATCCAAAGCCTAATTGCGTAAGTGAATTCGGCAAGGAACACGTGTATTTAAGGGTATCGACACCTTTAAAATAACGACTTTCGTATTGCGTTATACACTCGAAAGGGCATGGAAAGTATATATGAATTCAACTCATAGGGTTGAGGCCGCACCTTTTCTAAATTATTTACGCATTCCCGAAAACACTTAAAGGAAATTAATGTGTCATATTCTTGCACGGATTTGTCCCCTTTGCCCTGTCGAACTCACGCAACTAGGGTCCGGCACCCTAAGCAAGTTCTATCATTGATACAAAGTTACTCCATATCTGAGTGTCATGGGCTACTTTCTACCCGAATGCGCGACGCAATGGAGGGTAATGTGTTTATCAGTTTATGTATGTATGTTGGTTCCTATGTGGCGTTCTAGAGACCAAACGCGTTGGCAGATTTTAATGATTCTTACGTTAATCGATTCTTCTAAACCTTGCGAGTGTCACTGGCTACATTAAAATAGAAAAAAGATAAATGACGGCTTTTGGACGCCATATTCTGAGGCCCCAATTTTTTTTCTTCCAAACCCATCTTGTGAGGTATCAAAATGAAGGGTTTTAAGAGGCGATTTGAAAATATATAGATACCACTTATATGTTTAAACATAATTCGAAAATCTTGCAGTGTTTAGTGATCGCCAGCGTCCTGCGTCGTCCTGGTCCTGAGTTCGATTCAAAATATTATTGCATTTTTCTGTTTTCGGTATTTTAGTTTCAGCATTATTTTAAAATGCGTATTAGGTCTTTATGTTAGAAAACATAACTACACAGACTACCAACCAGCATTTTTAATTGGCAACCCAATGGTTAATTCATTTTGTGTGCTCCATATTTCATTTTTATGTTTTTATTGTAGATAGGCTCGCGCTTGACCACTATCTTACCTGGTGGTACGCGACGATGTGGTCGACGGTGAAGCACGCTTGCCTAGAAGTAACCTATTCACTCTTGACTTGAAGCCCCTAGGTTGTAGCTATCGGGAAACACAGATTCCGGCAGGGAATTCCACTCATTAGTTGTACGCATAATGAAAGTATTCTCAAAATGCTTAGTGCTTATGGATGGGATGTCCACCATGTACCGGTGGTGCATCGCCGTAGGTCTTTAGTCCAAAGATGGGACGGGCTAGTTATCTTGTTACTTATTTTTTTATAAGGATATCCCAAAATCGGATATTTCATTATAAATTATTGTGAGTCGACATCCTACACAAGAATTGGCTATAATTTGTAGATTTTGTATTAGATTTACATTTGTTTCTGATGTAACAAAAACAAGTTTCTATTGAATTTGAGCATGTTTGTGTTTCTTGTAAATCAAAAGTTATGATTCGTAAAGTTGTATTGTAATGAAATATTGTATTGTTGGTTTGTTCGACCTTTGTATTTTTGTGAGATCTTATGTGCTACCAACACATAATTATGTATAGATCGATGGTTTGTTTGTTGAAGGAATGTGATTTAAGTTATTGTGGTTTGGTAGTTGTTTGTTATATTTGGAATTCTTGCTTTACCCCCATGTAAAAAATGCGTGATTATGCAAAACCAGTTAAAACAGATTAAAAAAGAAGATTCAACTTTTATGATCAATTCTAGAAAATTACAGTTATACACACAATTCAATAACAAATCGATTGCTTATCGCGCCATCTAGTGACATTTATTTAAAACAAATTTTCTTTGTTTACGGCGTTAGTTTCGACTAGTTGTAAGTTGCCATAGGTTTTTTCATTTTCTGCAAGTCACAGTTACACTTCATATTAATAATATCATTGAAAACCTTCCCATGGCTACATACCAATTGTTCACCTACACCAAATTTAGACATATATCCCAAGGCATAAATACATCACAGTAATTATCGAAGGTTATTAATTAATTAATAATTCATCAAAGTAAAGCGTGTATTCGTTGGAACTGAGCAACAACACATGTGCTCATTAATATGGATTTAATAAGTATCGATTTAATCGGCCTGGTCGGTTTTAATTTTGAATCTGTTGTGTTTGGAAGTTTCATAATAATATGTGATGTTGTTATGTTGTTCCATATTCAAAATGGGATTAATACGTGTTTACTAATGAGACTCTATTAATTGTAATAGGTATCTAATCTTGCGATTTTAAGTTGAATCACAAGGCATGTTATTAGGCCGTGCTCAGATCAGACAGAATGAACAGTCTTACATAAGTCAGACTTCAGGTCCCTGTAGTCTGACTTACGTAAGAGATTAAGCTCTTAGAGCAAGATTATTTTTAGAGTGCATAAGTGACAGATGTATCTTACTTTTCAAAGTCGAACCATAACAGTTTTGACACGCATGGTACGGGGTGGTTCTTTAAAAACATTGTAGGATTGCACAATAGAACAGAGCGGTAATTCTCTTAATAAAGAGAAAATTTGCATTCTAATATCTGTCTCAATGTATCATCAAGTAAAATTTAAAAAACCCCCGAAACACATTTTTATTTCATGCTACATAATTTATCTATAATGTGATTTTTTATTTCGTGGACTAAACTGACATTTGGGGGGTTGTCACTTTATCGTTACATTAAAATAGTGTCGTACCCTAACTATCCTGAGTGATCGAAAGTTAATCGAAAATCGAAGTAGATCGAAAATGAAATTATTTCACGCATAAAAAATATTTTTTTTAGAAACTAGCGGCCCATATTTAGTTTCTACTCATTTATGTCAGACTTAATTTTATCTATTGCATTTATTTTATTGTTGATTTCATATTTAACACAATAAAAGTTCATGTACTATGTGTATGAATACTGTTATATTTAAATATATTACGTTTATATTCATAAAACATTTATTTACACCAATTAGTAAAAAGTAAATTCAGGAGTCATGTCACATCGATTCGATGAATCACATGATTGAGCCTTACCTACAACACTATGCTGCGCGCTTGCAACATTTAAAAAAAATAAGGTCAATAGCAGCTGTCAGTTTAGTCCACGAAATTAAAAATCACAGTATAGTAAAACACGCTTCATTCGCTTCACGATATCTTGGGCAATCACCCCGATTAAAACAGTTACACGCCCGTTGAAAGGTTGAACCGATTTTCAACTAGTATACCAAAGAAGACTCTTGATAAAGTCACCTTTCAAACGAAATGGGTTCATCCGTTGCCACAGACAGATACACACATACACAAATATATGAACACAAAGGAACACGTCAAACTTAAAACACCCGTATTTTTCTGTCGGGGTTTAAAACATTGTAGGATTGCGCACTGCAATAGAACAGAGGGGTGATTCTCTTATTTTAAAGGAAATTTGCATTCTGATCTCTGTCTTAATGTGTCAAAAACACATACAACACATCTTTTCCTCACTTTCACCTGTCGTGGTGGCCCAGTGACTAAGACCTTGCCTCTCGTGCTTGAGGTCGTGGGTTCAAGTCCGGGCACATACTAATGTGACTTTTTCAATTCATATGTACATCCGGTTTATCTTGGACACCACTGACAACGGTGAAGGAAAAAATCGTGAGGAAACCTGCACTTATAATTAGTATTTGTAAGTTTGAGCTCCATTGCTGTAATTGCTTCAAGGCTTTCCAGTGCGAGGATAATGAAAATAAATAAATTTTCAACAAGTTTTTTTCATTGAATGTCGTCAAGATGAGATCGCGACTAGAATATTAATATTTTTAAGCCCGATAATTGGCCTTTAGCTCTATTATGAAAATCTGATAATGTTTAATCTCTTTTTAACAACGATAGATAATCTTTGTTAAAGTCTGCGCATAGTCTCACACACTTTCATTCAGGTGCCGTGTACATCGACGAAAGAATAGCTAAGCTGGGTGAATTATGCCAGTGCGCGAAAAGCCTTTCAAACAATCCACACATTTCACTACCGCGGATTCCCGACACCACTACAATCCGAAATGTGCGAAAAAGGGGCTTACACGTGTCACGAATTCCACCGGGCAAATGTTTCTGCTGTCCGTTGGGGCATGTTTCGGCAGAAGGAATATTCAGAGTGAAAATAAAGAAAATAAATTTATTTAGCACAAGCTTACTGGAAAAAAAATCAGGACAGAAGAAACAAAAATAAAAGAAAGTGAAAGAAAAAAGAAACAAAAACATGAGAAAAATTGTGCCCCACACCTGTGGCAAATAGGTCCAGTTCAGCAAAATGCCAGACAACTAGTACATAGTTGCCTGACGCTGGTTTTCGCTGTTTTATGGCATAGCTACAGCGGCTACGAACGTAGTGCGTAGGCTATTTCGTAGCCATAGTTCGTAGCCATAGTTCGTAGCCATAGTTCGTAGCCATAGTTCGTAGCCATAGTTCGTAGCCATAGTTCATAGCCATAGTTCGTAGCCATAGTTCGTAGCCATAGTTCGTAGCCATAGTTCGTAGCCATAGTTCGTAGCCATAGTTCGTAGCCATAGTTCGTAGCCATAGTTCGTAGCCATAGTTCGTAGCCATAGTTCGTAGCAATTTTTTTAAAGCAAAACTATTAGTTACACGAAAAAACCTTGTGTTCAAAATTATGTACATAAATCAATAATAAATTAATATTTTTTTCAAACCTTTTAACCTAGCCGTTACTAAGGAGTATGCTTTAGAAAGTTTTCATTTTACGGCATTAAAGCGTATGTAGGCCCTTAAACAACCAAAATGTAACGGTTTATATAAGGAGTCTATTTCAGTTGGTGGCTTACGAAAAATATTTTTTTGAAGGTCTGTGCTACCTACTGTATGCATATAAGGTCCATAATTTTCTAAACAAATGTGTTACCTACCTTCATTCAAATTCAAATGCCTCATTTGTACCTTTTGTTTCGACGAAACCTTTTTCTTGAATCTAGAACAAAAGCTCTGTATTTAAGTATTCTATAGAAACACGCCGGTGGGGAGTTCGTAGGAGGAATTATGTAAAGTTCGTAGTTTTATGTTTAAATAATATAATTGTTTGATTCTAGAATTTTATATTTGAAAAGAGTATTAGAATCTAAAAGTCATTTTATTCGTTTTCAATCAATCTGCCTAGCCTTTTCCCAACTACATTGGGGTCGGCTTCCAGTCTAACCGGATTCATCTGAGTACCAGTGTTTTACATGGAGCGACTGCCTATCTGTCCTCCACAACCCAGTAACTGGGTAACACGATACCCCTTGGCAAGACTGGTGTCAGATCTCAGGCTTCTGACTACCCGTAACGACTGTCAAAGATCTTCAAATGACAGCCGGGACCAACGGCTTAACATGCTTTCCGAGGCACGGAGGAAACTCGGAATGTTGAAATGGTCACCCATCGATCGACCCGTGCGGCTGTTATTATTGAGCCACGAGCTCCATTTTATTCGTTATAATGCATATAATTATATATTATCAGAAAATCTGTAGGAAATAGTAGGTATCGTAGGATCGTTAATCTGAAATATCCAATTCATGTACACAAATATCATCATCTGCCTAGCCTTTTTTCCCAATTATTGTTGGGGTCGGCTTCCAGTCTTACCGGATTCAGCTGAATACCAGTGTTTTACATGGAGCGACTGCCTATCTGACCTCCACAACCCAGTAACTGGGTAACACGATACCCCTTGGCAAGACTGGTGTCAGATCTCAGGCTTCTGACTACCCGTAACGACTGTCAAAGATCTTCAAATGACAGCCGGGACCAACGGCTTAACGTGCTTTCCGAGGCACGGAGGAAACTCGGTATGTTGAAAATGGTCACCCATCCACGGACCGACCTCGTCAAGCGTTGCTTAACCTTGAAGATCGACCCGTGCGGCTGTTATTATTTAGCCACGAGCTCCTCATGTACACAAATATCGAACATAAATAAAAACCGGCCAAGTGCGAGTCGGACTCGCGCACGAAGGGTTCCGTACCATTATCGCAAAAACCGGCAAATAATGTTTTTTGTATGGGAGCCCCAAATAAATATTTATTTTATTCGGTTTTTAGTGGCTAGCTATCACGGTCCATGAGATACAGCCTGGTGACAGACAGACAGATCGCGGATTCTTAGTAATAGGGTCCCGTTTCAACCCTTTGGGTACGGAACCCTAAAACCACCCTCTTTTGAATATTATATTTTTGCTTTATATCCGAAATATCCAATACATGTACACAAATATCGAACATAAATAAAAACCGTAAACAACGAACCAAATAAACCCCGTATCAATATTTTTAACAATAAAACAATAATGCGTCAATTTTTAACATTAAAACAAACATCGATGCCTGGGTTTCGATTGTTATCGTTAAATTGTCGCCAAGCAATTAACTTAAAATATTCACAGGCTGGTTGGATTTGAAATTCAAATCGCTTCGTTCAAATATATTTTTTTGGTTTATGTACGTACCCTACATTAAATATTATTTTTGTTCGACGTATGTTGTTATTATATTATTTAGGTTCTAAATGGATCAATATCGTGCTGCTTACACAACTCATGAAGGGCCTTTCACTGTTTTACTGCCGTAAAACGGTTACTTTCTAAAGCATACTCCTTAGTAACAGCTAGGTTAAAAGGTTTGATTAAAATATATATCTATGTTTGATTCATGTACATTATTTTTGAAACAAGGTATTTTCGTGTAACTTATTAGTTTTTAATAATAATTAACAACACTATATTTTTTCACAACTTTTGGATACTCCTCCAAAACGACTTGGATCTTTAAAAATATTTTTATACAGTAAAATTGATGGCTGGAATTTATTCACAACTGAAACAGCACATGTAAATCAAATAATATTTTGCAAACAAAACTGTTCAAAAGGAGGTTCAATATTGATATTTTGGCATCGAGCGGGCGCACGGCCAGTACTGCGTTAACATTGGGGCGTATATAGCGCCTTAAGCACTTCCTGACTGATGGCACACTAGTTAGAAATGGATCAATATCGTGCTGCTTACACAACTCATTAAGATGATTACAGATATTCATGTGGGTAGCTCGTTAACCATGCATTTACATAATAAATGAAAATTATAGGTCATAATAACACAAACAGTATCAATTTCAACACCTAGCACATGATTATTATTCTATATCATCACAAATTGACGTCGTTAAACATAAACACGAAGGATATCAGGACAATATTGTTAATAGCTTTGCCCTTTACAATTTAGGTGAATACGGTATCATTTGTTTGATAGACTATAGTAAAGTTCAAGGTTGGTCTTGGATGATAGGGCATTTGTATCGGTTAGTAGGTTTAGAATATTTAGTATCACTTACAGACCTAACTCTATAATTTATTGAAAGCTAATTAATAGTCATGTGAATTTATATATATATATCTCTTGTTTATTTCTCGACTTCTGAGGTGATCTATAAAAGAGAATTATGGAGTAAGAAGATATGTTACACCGTCGCCAAATAATTTGGGATAAATTGTTATGTTATGATGAGCTAGCTGGCTAGCTTTTTAAATTAAGTTTATTTTTAACCGACTTTCCAAAAAGAAGGAGGTTCTCAATTCGGATGTTTCTATTTTTTTTTCCGTCATATATAAACGGAATTACATTTTTTTTGTTTTAAAGAAGTTTGTTCCGAAATGGTCCCATTTAAATTTGGTACGGATCTGGTGAAGAACTTCGGAGATATACAACAGAACTCTTCAATAAATGGCGGCAAATCTTTCGGGATTGCTGCAATCTCATGTCTTTTTATTGTTTACACTTTACGCCATTTCATAACATACCATCACGCCAGTATGCTCTAAACGTGTACGCAGATATGTACAGTTCTCCCTGGTACACTCTCATTCCACCGGTTATGTTCAAGTTACATGTTATTCGGGTAATCTATTTATTTATTTAAACTTCATGCACAAAAGTACAATGGCTCTATTCTGGCATCACTGTGGGCTTTATAGGTTACCTTACTATATAACTTGTCTATTATGTACCACAAAAACGGTTTTTTTTTTACTTATATACTACCGACTTCCAAATAAAAACACTACAAAGTGAAAAATAAATTCAATTTCGGAAGGCGGTATCAAAAACAAACATAAAGTCGAACATAGAACCTCCTCCTTTTTGGAAAGTCGGTTAAAAACGAAGAAACGAAAACAGGAACACCGTGTTTTTATTAGTTAAGTCATGATTAGGACACCCAAAGATATCCAGAACTCTATCCTTACAAAGTCAAGTATGTTCGAATAAGAATACAATCTGTTAATTATATGTTATGTCTTTACTAAGTCAAAATAACAAAAACAAAAAGAGTATTTCGCCGCCTGCCTGCAAAAAAAAAAAAACAACTACAAAATCCCAAGAGAAATCTTGCTGATATTTATTAAAAAACTGTTGTCTACCAACGCTTCGTCGAAAAACGCCAATTTTCCCTGCATTACCTACGATTAAAAATTGTAAAAGTTTTCTACACTGTTATGACAGGTTAACAAGCTGTTTGCAACGAAAAATTCGGGGCAAAAAATTGCTAAAATTCACGGTCAAATTGTCAGCGGAATCCGGAGTAATTGGCAGAAATAATTGGAAAACTGTAAACATCTTTTTTGTCATTTTCATCGGTATATGTGGTTTTATTTGAAATGTCAGGATGTTGTTACGAGTTTTTTGAGCTACGTTTTTTCTATTGAAACTATGTTTTGAGGGTACGCTTTTGTTAGCCAAAGCTTAGCTTGTTAGTCCCTTGTTAGTGCTCATTCACACAGAGATCCGTTTTACAGGTCCGCTTTTTCGTATACGTTTTCATTTGGCGCTGACGTATGTAGTTGTATGAGCGAGTTGACACACATGACAGTATTACAGATCCATAAAAAATACCGATCCGACAAAATATACAGCAATCCGTTTTCTATGTCCGCTTTATCGTATACGTTTTCATTCGGCTATGGCGTAGGTAGTTAGAGTAGAGTTTACACACACAACTGTAATAAAAAAAACTGATCCGTTTTGTTTGAAAGTTGGTAGTACACAGACTAAAATATGTGGTGTGAACATTACCCACAGTAGCAACGGATCCGATAAAAAGTAAAATTTAAAAATGTATAAACCCCCGGCACATTTTTATTTCATGCTACATAATTTATCTAGCACATAGTAGATACGCTTCGATCGGCGATCTATTGAACACGTAATTATAACACGATATCTTGCGTAAACACCTCGATTCAAACAGTGAAACGCCCATAACTTTTGAACGGCTGAACCGATTTTATTCAAACATAGCTATGAACACTCGACAGAATCACCTTTCAAACAAAAAAACCATATCAAAATCGGTTCACCCGTTTGGATGCTACGATGCCACAGACAGACACACATATTCACAGATACACAGCAACACACGTCAAACTTATAACACCCCTCTTTTTCCGTCGGGGGTTAAAAATGATCCTGGAAATACAGATGTTCTGTGTACGTACCCTTAGTTAGTACAAGCAGTTTTGTTGTGTTCCTATTTGATGGACATGAGTGAGTACCGATCGTGGTCATGGTACACTTATACAGAACTCGGATTAATGTAATGATTAATAGATTACTGTACAGAACAACTATTTTCTTAATGTCCCTCGACAATCATCGCTTTTCCATATACAAACGAGTGCTAATTTTCATGTCCATCTATTATTAGATTTATCGTGTATAATAATTTGAATTCAGAACTAAGTATTTTATTGTTGTTTTGTTTTGATTTCCGTGTGAAATATATAGAGCTATAAAAATAGCAGAATCAGCACCTTTCCTCCCATTTTTAACCAATTTTCCAATAAGGTTCTATGTTCGACTTCATGTTTGTTTTTTTTTGTGTATGTTCACCGATTTCTCCGTCAATTGTGGACCGATATTGAAATTTTTTTTTTTTTGAAAGAATGTGTTCTCAAATTGGTCCCATTTCAATTTGATGAAGATCAGATAAAGAACTTCGGAGATATACAACAGAACTCTTCAATAAATGACGGAAATTCTCTCGGGATTGCTGCAATCGCATGTCTGTTTATTGTTTATACCATTTCATAACATAACATCACGCCAGCACGCTCTAAAGGGGTACGTAGATGTGTACAGTTCTCCATGGTATGCTCTCATTACACCAGTTATGTTGAGGTCTCATGATATTCATATTCGGGTAATCTATCTATTAGGTACAACTAAAAAATTACTACCGACTTCCATATTAAAGCACTACAGAGTGAAAAATAACTTTCTTTTTGGAAGTTGGAGCTGTAAAAATAGAAACTTCAGCAGCTTTTCGCCCATTTTTATAATAAATTAAATTATGTTAAAAGAGTATTAACAACTCTATATACTTCCAAGTTAATTAAGAGCGTCCGGTCTGCCCAAGTGCAGGGCAACAGAACTGATAGAAACGACTGAGGAAACACGAAGTTTGAGGGACATTAAGAAAATGTTTTTACTGTACTAGGATAGCTTTCCGTATTTTATACGATTGATAAGGGATGAATATAAATAAATATAAATAAAATGAATATAAATAAATAAATAAATGACAGTTGAGATTTGCTAAGTTATCATTTTCGTGACTGTACATCATCATATTTTTGCTCTTATCCCAATCAACTAGGGACCGACGAAGCATATCTTCGTCTATACATTACTATTACTCTTTATATTATAAAAAAAAAATACAAAGATAAAGCGCATATAAGTTCAGGAGTTACGACATTATTTCAGTATGAAGTGTACTAACGGCGTGACGTCACACGATATTTCAACGCACTGTATCGTCGTAATTTTTCGTTTACGTGGCAAAAGAAAAAATACGTGTCCAATATTTTTCAGTTATCTAACTGACGGACTAAATAGATTTTTTTGTCAACTACCCTATTATGTAGACGAAAACAGTGCGTATTTTTTGTGTACTTATGCCCTTAATTGCCTATAACGTATATTCCTATTGTTATTTTTAAAGGTCAGGGCGATGAAAACACTTTCATAATTAGGTTTCTACACCCATTTCTTGTAACCAATCAAAAAAGAAAATTCCCTAACGAAAATCAATGACCGAAACATGACTCATTTAGCTTTTTATCATAGCCTAACCCATATGTCAAAAAAACAGGCCAATAAATTAGCGAAACAGGCTCAATGATGCCTTATCTCCGATCGCTAAGCGCGCAGTGGGACCTGTCCCTAACTCGACGAAACACTCCGATTAATGAAAATGTTTACGCCATTAGTATGAGTGGTTCGTAATCTAATTTATTTCGTGTCGACCAACTTATTCATGTCATATTTAGATGGTTAGGTTTTTTGTTTATGGTTGGTTTGTTTCAGTTTGTGTAGATACGGCATAATTTTTTACATATTTTGTAGTTTATTGGTCGCAGGTTCTAATTCGGGCTAGTATCAACGTAATTTTTCAAATTATATTACATATAATTTGAAAAATTAAATTATAAAAAATAATAAATTATAAAAATTATTAAATTAAATTATATTACATATAATTTGAAAAATTCTTGGACATCGCTGACATCGGTGAAGGAAAACTTCGTGAGGGATGAGAGGGAGGATGAAAATAACCTGGAGTTCACACAATACCCACCTTGTGTAAGCGTGGTGATTAATGTTCGTGCGTTCTCTGTATGAGAAGAGGCCTTTACCCTTCTGTAGGGCAGAACAAGGGGCGTACAACGAGTTATAAGTTAAATAAAACAAGTGTACACGAAAAAATTCTACGCAAGGAAGAATAGTCCCATAAGCGCTTAACATTTACATTCTCCAAGTGTACCAACACACATCACTTTTGTACTTTTTGTACTTTCGATTGTACTTTACAATACCTTGAGAAAATCTAATAAAATACCTAATAATGTGAAAGTTTGGATGGATGTATGTGTGGATGCATGTTTGTTACTCAATCACGCCAGAAAGGCTGAACGGATCTAGAAGAAATTTGGCATCTTTAGGCTAGGCTTTACATTCCGGTATATTGTTCCGCTGGTATACAAATAACACTATTCACGCGGGCGAAGCCGCTGGCAGAAGGTAGTTCCTAATAAAACGAGCAATACTTGACGTAGGGACGTTCCATAGACTTATGTCTCAACCAAATGATGATGAAGCTAAGAGTCTGTTCATGTTCATGGCCCAAAACTGATGTAACGGTAAAACGGGGTGAATGGGAACAAAACTTTGATTAGGATTTTAACTTTGATGCCACTTTGTGGTTTCAAACAAAAAAACGTGTTTTTTAAATCATTATTTAATGTACCTACTAAAATGCTGCAAATAATTTGTAAATAACGTGAAAATTCCCTTCAAAGTTTTGTTCCCATTCGAGCCTTGCAGTTCTATTCACCCCATTTTACGGTATAGTAGTTAACTAGTGTATGTTTAGGTTATGATGGGACTGGCATACGCATGGCTATTATAAAAGTCCCTAAAAAAAAAAGAAAAAAAAGAGATCTCCACCCACAAAATCAAATTGAGACACAGCTATCGTTCCAAATTCCTCACGTATATGCAAAATATGTGTTTACGTGACATTTCACGTCTGACAATACCTACTTTATATGTATCATAAGTACTTGAATTACCAAGGAACTGCTAGAAATTCATGTCAGTAAAGATATCTTATATACCTACTACAATGTTTCTAACTTGAAATAATACGATCGTTTCTTAGAATAATGTTGTATGTTCTGTTGCTATATGAATTTGTGTGTAAGTAGCAAATAACATTGGCTAAGTAAATTTTAAACGGTGAAGGAAAACATCGTGAAGAAACCGGCATGTCCTAGAACCAAAAATTCGAAGACATGTGACATCCACCAACCCGCACTGGGCCCGCGTGGTGGATTACGGCCCATTCCCTCTCATAGAGAGGAGGCCTGTGTCCCAGCAGTGGAAACATTAATAGGCTGATGATTTGATGTGATGTGAAGTAAATTTTATTCTTTTTTGCCAAATGAGTAAGAATTTATAAGCGACATAAATTTATACAAACACATGTAATCACACAATTTAAAACTGAATCTGAATGACAAACACGGGCACAATTTGCTGATTGCACGCGCTCAGTAATCAGCAAATACGTTTACGTTTGTTCAGTAAACATTTCCGTGTTTATCGTATTATTGTCGGGTACAAAATAATGTTATGTTACAATTACTTACAGTCCCTTATATTTTTAATGTGTAAACTAAATTATTAGTTTTTAACTACTAAACAAAGTAAAACGACCGTTATCAAAAATATTTTTATCCGACTACGGCGAAGCCAGAAGGTAAGATTATGATTTTAGCAGTATATGTATATTTGTATTTACGTGTGTTCCTCCGTACCGCCTTAACAATTCATCCGATTTTGATAAATAAGGTGTCAATCGTTCCTGTATTTATAGCCCGGGTAACAAAGGCTAAAAAAAACCGTGGTCGGGTTAGGTAAAGTTTTTAAACTTTTTGCTTGTTTGTTATTAGAAACATAATATTAACATTTCGCATGTAGGTATTCCTCAAAGGCTTGGGAAGACGTAAACGTACTACCCGGGCGCAGAAAGTTTGCCGATAACGTCATGACGTCACTCTGACGTTCGAGTCTCGCCATTGGTGCACGTGGCGAACGCGGAGCGCTGCGCGGGTAGGCGGGAGGGGTAGTCATCGGCAAACTTTCTGCGCCCGGGTAGTATAGTATCTAGTATTTCACCAGTTTTGTTTAATGTCCTATGCAATAGGTAACGAACCCAATACTATCAACCAGGTAGATTGCAGACTATTGGTTTCTATTATCTGTCTGCCTAAAAAGCTACTGCAAAGTTTAAAATAGTCCTTTTTAACCCCCTACGGAAAGAGAGGGGTGGCGTGCGTACCTGTGTGTTTGTGTATCTGACTGTGGCATCATAGCTGCTAAACGGATGAATCGATTTAGATTTTTTTGTTTGAAAGGTGACATTATCGGGACTGTTCTTAGCTATGTTTGATGAAAATCGGTTGAGCCGTTTAATAGTTATGAGCGTTTTACTGTTAGAATTTTTATAACTACGGGTATTTTCGCAAGATATCGTGTCATAATTACGTGTTCGATAGATTGTTGATCGAAGCATGTCTACTACTAGATAAATTATGTAGTTAAAAATTAAAAATATACGAAAAAGAATATGTCCCCCCGACATATTTTTTTATTTGTCCTTATGTTTTTTTTAATCCCCGTGAAACGAATAAACGAATTCTATTTTCTATTGCTAGAAATGAGTGTTTTATGAAATTAAATGGATATTTTCGCATTTTTGAATTTTTTTTAAATTTTCCATACAGGAAGACAGTTTTTTTTTTTGACTTTGTTGCAAGTCTCGCGTTTGCCCACTGTCTTACTTGATGGTAAGCGATGAAGTGGCCGACGATGGAATACGCTTGCCCAGAAGTTACATATTCACGTTAAACTTGAAGACCCACAGGTTTCCACTCCTTAACTGATGTACGCACAATGAAACTATTCCCAGAACGTTCTTCATGTTAGTAGAGGAAGAGAACTACAAATCCTTACTAAAACATTAATAAATCTTCATAACTAACTAAATTGGGCTGGAAAGGGAATGGATCCCGTTATGTTGGCCCTAATTTATCAAATTTTACGCTCAACGGGCTCGAAGGAGGCTGATTAGGGTTCCGTAGTCATTTAACTCACTTAGTTCTGTCACCATTCATCAATAATATGTAAATGTTCAGAAAATAGATACTAGACCTTGGCGAATTGTTGGTATCTCTATTTTACATACCTAGGTCAGAATGCCTGAAATATCTTTAATTAGGTTATTATATCGCTTACCACCAGGTAACATAGTGGTCAATCTTAGTGCCTTAAGTGCGTTAGCTGCTTTATCATCTTAGTAAGCCCTAGCCCCCCCTTACTACATGGGATTTATAATAACTGCGGAATGAGTGTATTATAGGCTCAGAGAAGGCATTTTTCAGTCTCCCCAGCGATGTACCCTAACAGGCGTTTCAAAAAGGGGGGGGGGGTCTTTTGAGAGATCATGGGGTTCTACGTGCTGATGGTGATCACCGAGGTGGTTTAAGTGAGGTAAAAATCCCACACTCCCACAAAATTTCATGCGCCTTTTGATGGTACCCCGGAAAACAAAAAAAAAGGGTGCCCCTCTGCCTAAACTTCGGGGTAATACAGGTGTGATGATATGACGTGCTGTCATGAGTGTCAGACATAATTAATTATGTAGTAACTATCTTTAAATATTTACATATGAACAAGTAAAATTTAAAAACCCCCGACACATTTTTAGGGTTCCGTACCCAAAGGGTAAAAACGGGACCCTATTACTAAGACTCCGCGATCCGTCTGTCTGTCTGTCTGTCCGTCTGTCACCAGGCTGTATCTCATGAACCGTGATAGCTAGACAGTTGAAATATTCACAGATGATGTATTTCTGTTGCCGCTATAACAACACATACTAAAAATAGAATAAAACAAATATTTAAGTGGGGCTTCCATATAACAAACGTGATTTTTTTGGCGGTTTTTGTGATAATGGTACGGAACCCTTCGTGCGTGAGTCCGACTCGCACTTGGCCGGTTTTTTTATTTCACACACTGTTATGCTACATAGTTTATCTAGGTTCGATTGACACGCTATTGAACACGTAATTATGACACTATATCTTGCGAAAACCGTCCGATTCAAACAGTAAAGCGCCCAATACTTTTGAACGGCGGAAGCGATTCTCATCAAACATCAAGAACACACTCGATTAAATCACCATTCAAATAAAAAAAGCAAATCAAAATCGGTTCATCCGTTTAGGAGCTATGATGCCACAAACACACAGGTACAGATGTCAAACGTATAACACCCCTCTTTTTACGTCGGGGGTTAAGAAAATATTATCTAAGCACGTAATTCAAATTCAAGCAAATGTTAATTTCCTTCAAGTTTTATCAAAAGATTTTCAAACTCTTTGTCAAATCTCAAGAAGAAAATTTTGCAAAGTTCTAAGTAAAACACAAATGATGGCAACACTCGTTGTTATATCAAAGTTCACGATAAGAAGCGCTGGCAACTTTGGAGTTAGTTATAAGAAGTTTATCGTTTGTTCAGAAAACTTTGTTTTAATGTTAGTTTTTATCTTTTTGTACTGACGTTGGATATCACGAATGATGCTGGACAGTTATATGAGAGAACTTGATTGTTAAATCGGATTCAATTTTAAACAAATGTTGTAAGTATATTATGGAGAATTCTCCTAAACATCATGGCGGCCAAATGATCAGGCACAGGACCAAGGTCTAAGGCCAAGTTGATCATGCTCATGATCAACTCAACTCAAACTGGCAATAGACAGTTGTGATTGGTTAGCTTGTTTTTTTTGACATTAAGTTGCTCAAGTGCAAGATCGAGACGACCTAAACGTTTCCGAACTCTTTTAACACAAAATCAGTGGCATTGAGTAGTGTTAGCCTGTACTTGGAACGTACTTGCTAACTTGGACTTTTATTTTCATTCAATACCTACCACACATTTTGTGTAGAAAGAATTCAGTAACGTCTGGTGCATCTGGGTTCTTACTCTATTGAGTAAACATATGTCAAGCTGAAGAATCATATGCCAAACTCGAGAGTTGTGATTGGTTGGCAGTTGATTGGTAGGTGTGGCCAATTTTGAGTTTGAGTTGGGTATGAGTATTTGGAATAAGGGTCATTTCCAAGGCAAGGGGGTGTTGCACTGCCAACTTCCATAATCAAAGCTGCCACTAAGAAACCCTTAGTAACAGACAGAACATAAATTTTATCAGTGGGTTTTCAAACTGATTCTTTTTATTCTTAATGAGCCCGCTCTAGACCTTGATCTTACCTCAAAATCAATCAAAATCAAATGTTTTTTATTTCACATAGGCCTACATGGGCACTTATAAAACGTCGACAAAAGGTGCACGGTTCGGGTTGGTCGTTTCCTGTGGAGAAGAACCGGCAAGAAACTCCACGGTTTCTCTTTAAAAAAAATTGGTTTGTTTTTACAATATTTCCATGTTTTAGTATTAGTGCTTAGATATGGGCGGACAACGTAGGCCCGACAATAAGTCGAAATAAATAAAAAAATAAAATAATGTGTAAACGAGAGAGTTAACAAATGTTAACAAGCGTCTAGAAATCTAGAAGGCCTACAATGTTCATACATTCACAAAACAATCAGTAAAAGAATCTATACAAAGGAAAAAATAAACACAACACAAATGTTGTTATCAGTGCTGTAATTATTCATAGCAAAGGGCTACAAAGATTATTGAAATCATTGTAAAAAGTCTAATTAAAAGAAGGAAAAAAAGTAAAAATGAGATTGAGAATAGTTAGAGACATCCACATATTTGTGCCGTTTATGAGTTACCAGGGAAGCCGCATGCGCAGAAGGAGCTAACATTCTTATCTTCGACGTAGTCCTTGATTTTATAATATTATGCTTTTTTAACAAGGACACGTTTAATGTAGTTTTTGAACTTTCAATCGGTCAATTCTATAACTGACTTTGGCAACTTGTTATAAAAGCGTATACTGTTTATAAGAAAAGACTTGCTAGTTTTCGTTAACCTGATGGTAAGCAATGGATGATATCTACGATGCATGAAACGAGCCAGCCACAATTCATTCACAGTCAAGAGTGAATAAGCTATCAAAAAAAAAAGTAATAGTAAACATTAGTAAAAGATATTAAATAACTATTCATGTGCAGACCACAGTCAAGAGTGAACGCGTATTCACTCTATGTGAATGAATTGTGATTTAATATCTTTTACATAAAAAAATATCTACTACAAAAGAGCATTACTTTTAAAATATTACTTTTCTGACCAGACCTTATTTATTATGATGAGAACAAAAAATATCTTTTAAACATTTTGTTTGAACTTTTCCAATCTCTTTCATATTAACTTTATCTACAAAGTTCATTGGCTCTACCCATGTACTTTGTTTTTAAATTTACATGTACATAGCTATTTATTATTCCCTTTGTCTGTACTGAAATGCTTTGATCAAAGTTTTAGTTAATCAAAGAGAATATTTATAATGTTTTAAAACTGCTAAGTTTTGTAGTAGAATAAAATGTTCTTTGTGATATAAAAATTCCGAGTGTATTTTAATTTTTTCATATTAATAAGCTCGCGTTTGACCATGCAGTGTAAAACTGATGAAAAAATCAAGCAGCCTCGATGTGTGCTTCAAAATCATCATCATTTCAGCCAATAGCCGTCTACTGCTGAACATTG
Organism: Anorthoa munda; assembly: GCA_945859665.1. Taxonomy (NCBI): domain Eukaryota; kingdom Metazoa; phylum Arthropoda; class Insecta; order Lepidoptera; family Noctuidae; genus Anorthoa; species Anorthoa munda. Next base: position 2,184,074 of record OX243916.1, on the reverse strand, counting down.
ACAAGTGTTGCCACATTGACGGTCCCGTGATTTGGGCGTGGTTGATGTCAATAGACTCGCCCAAATAGTCTGTGAGGGTTCAATAGTTCCATAGTCAAATAGTTCCGTGTGGATAACGTGGGACTCAAAATAACTAGGGATAGTGTGAGTTTACACCAATATATGACCTAGTTGGGATTGGTCATAACTTAGCTGTCTCGGCCTGTTATTGTATTTTTTTAAATTGTTTGTTACTCGAGACGCTTTTGCGTGCACGTATTTTTGCATCGTTCTCACATAATATGTATTTTATCAACAAGAATGAATAAACCAATACTTATAATTCAAACTGATGGAAAAGAGTGTCCGGGGAGTTTCTTGCAATTTTTTCTCCATTGAAACCTACTGACGCTTGCGAATTTGCAACTAGTCACCTTTTTTTTTTGTTTGTCTTTTCATAAGTACCTCTAAGGTTTATTCGAAATAAACTATATGATTTGAGGATTTGATTTGACACACACACACGCATCACACATACCACCACCCACCACACATCACACGACACACACAACCAAGCACCATCCACACACACCACACACATCGCCACACCTACCATCCACCACCCATCCACCACGTGGCGATCGCCGGCAGCAGCGTTCCGATTGCCGGTTCGTCGGTCGCGATGTGGCTCCATCGTTCACATTTCGAAGTATCATGAGTTCAAGGATCAAAGATCGGTATACCTCTACCTGATCCTTCGATGAATACAAAACTATCCCCAACTTAACCACACTCTCAATATAAATCAGAAGCTCATATTATACCTCTAAGTAAGCCAGTCTCCGTGCAAAGAATAACATTTTGCGTCAACTTCCTTTTCTCGTTAAAAGTTACGCTCCGTTGTGGTTGGAATAATAAACGTAACCCTACTTTTTAATTTACTGTGGTTCCGTAGTCAGCTGGTCGACGGGATTGTGTGTTTTGTAAGCTGACATATTTTGGGACTGTGTATTTTTCAGCTTGAAAAGTGATGAGTGTGAAAAGGGTCCGAGATTTATTTGTAAATTTGGATTTACACAGTTTGCACATCCGAATCTGGTCCATTTTTGTTTCTGGTATATGTTTGCAACCTTTAACTATAAAACTAGTATACGTCACAATCAAAACAAAACTAGTTATGAAACAACATTTCAGCAAACAACACGTAATAAATTAGTGGGACACTAACAAGATCGAAATTACGTAGGCCTCTAATTGTAACATTGTGACGTAGGCCTCGTATCACACAGAGAAACAATGGACACTAATCACCGCTTGTGTTCCCTTAGTCGATAGACACAGATGTATAGAGGCTCTAGAGGTGTGACGAAGTGTCATATCAGCAATAACGATTGTTCAAAATGTAGTCAAAATGTAAGAGATTGAACACGTGACTTTTCGGTAGTCCACGTCAACCTCATGCATTTTAAACGGTTTGGTAAGTCGCTGGTAGAATTTCACTTTTTTTAGGGGCTTAGGAAACCCTTCCTTAGCCAGTTATAATTAAGTCCCATCATCTGCCTAGCCTTTTCCAATTATTGTTGGGGTCGGCTTCCGGTCTTATCGGATTCAACTGAGTACCAGTGTTTTACATGGAGCGACTGCCTATCTGACCTCCACAACCCAGTAACTGGGTAACCGGCGCGCCGCCGCTTACGTACTTTGTGGTAACACGATACCCCTTGGCAAGACTGGTGTCAGATCTCAGGCTTCTGACTACCCGTAACGACTGTCAAAGATTTTCAAATGACAGCCGGGACCAACGACTTAACGTGCTTTCCGAGGCACGGAGGAAACTCGGTATGTTGAAATGGTCACCCATCCACGAACCTACTTTGTCAAGCGGTGCTTAACCTTGAAGATCGACCCGTGCGGCTGTTATTATTTAGCCACGAGCTCCTCCACAAGTTATAATTAGGTCCCATCTAGATATAATTAGATCTATATAGAAGAGCAGTGGTGGCCCATTGGTAACGGCTGCGACTTACAAGTTGTAGGTCGTGGGTTAGAACTCAGGCAGACGCTTTAATTTGTGTAAATAATTTCATCGCCACTGCTCTCAAAACGGTGAAGGAAAACATCGTGAGGAAACCGGCACGTCTTAGAACCAAACATTCGAAGACATGTGACATTCACCAACCCGTACTGGTCCCGCGTGGTGGGTTACGGACCATTCCCTTTAATAGAGAGGAGGCTTGCACGCACAACGGACCAAATGAGTGTGTAAGTGCCGAAAAGGGTCCATCTATCCTATCCTAGGTTCCATAGCTAGGTCCAGGGCAGGAAGCATGAGCGCGTGGGACGCCGTCACCTCCTTCAGCGAGGATGCGTGATCGAGAAGTGATAGTCACAACGCGGCAGTTGCTAACGATCTCCGGACGCCATAGTGTGTCTTGAAGGTAACAGACTTGGGAAGCCTGTTGCCTGAACAGTCAGAGACCCGAGACGGTGGCAAGCCGTGTTCTGCGTGCACCACTCCGATCGCCCCGGGACGGAGGACACAAAAGGTCCCGTGTAAGGGGGAGCATATTGCCAAAATTAAAAATTCACCGCGATTCTTTTCTTGACTATTCACAAGGACTCAACATCCCTTATTCGGATGCACAGGTCCTCAAACCTCTAAGTCTAAGTCTGTTCTTCCAAATCACTACAATAAGTATTGCCAACAGAAAAGCTGACTCCTGCCAACCGTAGTTGATTAGGTTATTATTGTCGTGGTACAACGGTTTCCGGTCAGCGATCAAAGCCGATTGGTCCGGACATGACGTAACGAACCAATCGGAACCCGAATCGGTGAGGCGCTCTGAGAATATTGCAGAGCTGGAAATGGCAGCAGAAATGTTTAATAAGATCGTGGATTGGAAATCCTTTAAATCTTTTTAAAAGACAATTTTCTAGTTTATGCGACCCTGGAATACTAGTCAGAACTGTTCCTTTTTATTTTATTTATCATGAATTTGGGCTTTATTCTAGAATCGTCTTTCTTTCATCAGCAAGAGCTACATAATATAAAAATAATTTAAAAATTAGCATTGGCCTTCGTCTATCTGGATGCAGCTAAAAATTCGTACATATTTAACATGCAACAACTGCCGTTTTAACCTCCACGGTTCAATTACTGGGCTACACAATATCCTTTGGTGTGAATTGATGGAAGACTTTGGGCTTCGACATACATATTTAGTATATAAGACGTAAAAATAAATGACGTATGACTATCATAAACAAAGTCTGTTTAAATACTAAGAGTACGATTACAGCGACAAGTAATGATCCTTGATGAGTCTTTTAAACACAGGCAACGACTGAGCACGTTTAATTGGGTTAGGTAATGCATTCCACAGACGAGCAGCCTGGACTGTAAAAGATTTATCCATGAAAGTGGTGGAATGCATTGCCATTTTAAGTCGCAAGTTGTCTGATGACCGCAGGGATTTCGTGTGGGAATCGCAGATAAACTGAAAACCATCCTTGAGATAAAGAGGGGTGGAAGGAGTAAAGAGTACATTAAACAAAAGAAAAAGAATATGAGTAATATAGTAATTTTTTCAACCACTGAATACTTAGTTCACTCTCTTTGCTTTATATCTTAATCCTTTTACTCCTTTTTAACTTAAATAACGCTTTCTGTTCCTCTGTGACACTTATTCTAGGTCCTTGATGATATTTGTATGCATTCCACTTCCTTCTTTGACAAATCTTTTACGATTAAAGCGGTTCGGTTGAGCAATGCATTATCTATTTAAACAAGACGTGCTCAAACACTGCCAATGTTTAAGAAAATGGTGAAGTAGCATTACCTTTCACTATATTTTTTATTATTTCCTTTCCCTGTCATATATTCGATATTTATTATTATATTAGATAATAATGTAGTATACTATGTATGCATTTTATGAATTTTTTTTTTTTTTTTTTTTTTTACTTTGTATAGGCCTGTGTTTGACCACAATCTCACCGTGGTCAGTGATGTAGGTGTATGTATAAGTACAATATTATTTATGATCTATTGTACACTGACAGCCCAAATTTTTTCTCCTATCGTTCAGTCCATCCAAAGGTTGCCTGTAAGAGATTGCCATGTGCGATATAAGCCATTGTACACTTTGTTTTTGAAAATGATTGTCCTGTATGTTTCTGTGGTGTACAATAAATTATACAATAATCAATAAATAATAAATACACCTTTGTCTAGTTTTTGTTCCCTAAATTTATATTCTGTAGACACGTAGGCATCTATTGTAGAGATAAACTACAAAAACGGAGACCATGTGTGAGCCAAAAATCTGCATACGTTTGTTACCGTTCAGCTCAAAACCTATCTCGGACCTCAATTTTAACCGGATCTGTCTGGAATACTGATGAGAGACAATACTTGTAGCGGTAGCTCAAGAACACCTGCCATTTTGTACCAAAGCCTATAAATAAAAGTCAAGCTGCTGGAATTACGGGGCGACCTTTAATGCATTTGGGAGTGTGAAAGATTTCATTAAAAATGAACGACTTATAAAACTCTAAAGTATTAAAAATAAATAGCTGTTTACTACGCTTATATTTACATAACATAAAATAATTTAATGGACAGGTGATTTTTCGCAATTTCAGAGTTAGTCATTTTCAGAATCATTCAGGAAAGATTTCTATTGACTTCAAAGTAACCCTGTATTTGCCATAAATTATAGTAAATTATCTTCCTTCTTCTGTGAGACCGTGATAGTACAAAAGGAGGCAGCCGAGCGAGATCGTGAGAGGGCCGTTCACACTCTGAGAAGAAGGCGTCATTGAGGCAAGCGCCTCGATGCCTAAAACGCCGAAACCCCGCCTGAATCATAGGTAGGTGGGACTTCAGGGTCATGGGCGGTCAGAAAGGGGACTCTGTTCGACTGCCAAGTGACCTCCAGGAAAGACAGGGGCACAGTGATCACGTGCTGCCGTGCACAACGAGGCTGACGGGAGGTGCTTTAACCCAGGGATGAGCCCTAACAGGCGTTGCACAGAGGGGGTTCCGGGGTGGTCTTTTAAGAGGTCGCGGGGTCCCTTCTACTGCTGATGGGGGGTGGGTTTAGTGAGATAAAAATCCCACACTCCCCGATCTTTTCCCCAAAACTCCAGGCGTCTTTTGAAGGTTTGCGACGTAAACAATAAAAAACAGTTGATAAATTACCTTAATTAAGTTTAGTAATTTGCTTGGCATTAACTGCCACACTCAGAGACGTTAACGTTTACTTAAAGCTCTCCTTAGTAGAGATTTTTAGTACAAAATCTATACTAAGGAACGCGTTAAGTAACCGTTAAATGTCTCTGAGTGCGGCAGTAAGATACGTTTTTTTTAAACTATTAAATGAAATACACAAATTCAGAAATAAATCTACATAACATATTTTCGACTCTAACGTCTTTAAATATTTTTTGTTAGATACTGTTTACTTTGAGTTGTGTTCAGTGTTTTAGATCTTTTATAATCGCTATAAAAATATAAAAGATAGACCGCTACACCGAACCATGTTTTTCAGTCCGCTGAACAAAAACCTGCCTACAACACGTATTAAGCCGACCTCGAGGCTTCCAGTGTAATCATGTGTGCCTTTTGACTCGCCAACTCCGTAAAATATTCATAGAAAAGCCTCTAAAGCGGTTTAACACGCGTTGGATTAAATGCTATGTGTTTAGACTTAATACCCGCTAATATTATATTTATATGGAAGCTAGTTTGTCTGTCTGGGCTTTGTTTTTACGGATTAAGTACTGAAGTGGGCAAAAAGGTGAGTTAGTGTGGCAAGGTAGTAGCAAATATATCTGTCATATAGGGTTGCTGTTAAGCTCTTGGTTAAGGCGTATATATTTCCCAATGTTAACGCAGTACTGGCCGTACGCCCGCTCGGAGCCAGAATATCACTATTGAACCCATTGGACGGTTTTGTTTGAAAATTATCTTTGATTTATATTAGGGGTTAAACTATGAAATTGCCGATTTGTACTGAAAAATTGAAATTAGTTTGTTTTTAATTTAACATATTTATTTAATCAAAATAATTACCATTATTATTTATACATTGCTGCAATCTAATAGGAAGTTCATTTAAGCCTTTGCGATAGAACTCTGGTGATCTAGATTCGACAAACTGTGTGAAAGCTGTGTACTGCCTCCTGAGAAGAAAACTTTTTATCACGTAGAAAATTGTCAAAATTACGAAAAAAATGGTAGTCCGTTGGAGCAAGGTCTGGCGAATACGGAGGGTGACGAATGGTTTCTAATTGGAGATCCTGTAGAGTTAAAACGGTTCCTCGTACTGTATGAGGTCTCACGTTATCATAGAGCAATAATGGTGAAGATCGATTCATGAGTCGGGGCTGTTTCACTGTTAGTTTTAATATCATTGTTCGGAGTTCGGCACAGTAGACATCTTCCGTTATTGCTTGACCGGATCGGAGAAAGCTATAGTGAATAACACAATGCTGAGACCACCAAACAGTTACCATTACCTTTTTATTGGTAAGCTTTGCTTTAGGACACTGTTGCGGCGTTTGACCTGGGGTCAGCCATTGTATTTTACGCTTACCGTTATCGTAAAGAATCCAATTTTCATCATATGTGTGTGTGTGTGTGTGTTAATTCGATCCAATATGCCTTCATTTCTGTATCGATTCAACAAGGCAACACAAGTTTCAACACGCGTTTCTTTCTGCAGATCAGTCAAATCAAATCATGAGGCACACATTATTCATATTTTTTTTATTTAATTGATTTGACGCAAATGAGTCAATATTAGTGGTAAGGTAACGTTAAACCATGCCGCTAATTCCTGGGTAGTTTGGCTCAGATCGGCTTCCATCATCTCTTTCAATTCATTGTTATACACCTGTGTGGGCGGTCTTCCACGTGGTTCGTTCTTCAAATCAAAGAATCCATCACGAAAGCGTTTAAACCAAAATCGCACGGTGCGTTCATTAGCAGTCCCCTCTCCAAACACAACATTGATATTGCGAGCTGTTTCTGCCGCGTTAGTTCCGCGTCGGAACTCGTATTCAAAAAAACTTTTTTGCAAAAAAATACTACCGACTTCCAAATATAAAACTACAAAGTGAAATATAAATTTATTTTTGGAAGTCGGTGTCCATAACGCAAAAAATGGTACCTACGAAAGACACCGACTTCCAAAAATAAATTTATATTTCACTTTGTAGTTTTATATTTCGAAGTCGGTAGTATTTTTTTGCAAAAAAGTTTTTTATTTTTCACTTTTTACCCGACTGCCGAAGGAGGGTAATGTGTTTATTAGTTGTGCCAGAATACATTTCCCGAATATCATGAAACGAACATAACCGGCGAAATGAGTGAATGTTATGTTATGAAATGGTATAAACAATAAACAGACATGCGATTGCAGCAATCCGCAAACCTTCACAGGTACCGTGTGAAACAATTTTCACACAAAAATCTCAAACCATGAAGGTTCTATGTCAATTCGAAGTAGGTACCTATTACAATAAAACGGCAATTTCATACTTTAATCCCTATTATATGCTATTTCAGAAATGTTAGCTAGCAATTTTTCTATTTTAATCTATTTTTAAACATCCAAGTAATAATTAAATCAAAAAAAAATATCGTGCTATTAATATTTTTTTTAAAGAAAAGCCTTTAGTTACAAGAAAAAACCATTTTTCACGCTTACCAATAAATTTAAAGTCATCCTACATTGAAAGAAGTAAAGAAAGAATAAAACGATATTGACTACTTAATCACTATGAATTCACCAACAATAGAATGGAAATCTTCTAAAAGGATTACAAACACAAAATTGGGGAAAAGCTTTCATGAAACTCTTCGCATTCTTGCAGGAAAAATATAAAAATCTCTTTTAAAACAATGCACCCGTGGAATATTTTTTAATATGGTCTTTCGTCGTTTCACTTTCCTCATTATTTGACGAACAAAAGATATATAAAACATTCACTCAACACAACACGCATTTTCTAACACAATGGTGGAATTCCCCATTTGGGTCTCATGTACCCCATAAAAGGACTTTGTGTACATTAAATTTTCATTCAATGGAAGCATTACGGTTGCTCTTTTTTTGTGTCACAATGTGTTCCATTTTCCTGTACCATTTGCCTTACAAACGTGATTTTAACTTCTGTGAAATTATTCAAGGCTCGAATTGGTAATTGACTATTATGGTTGAAAGCCATCACAAAGGAATTAATCAGGACGTATCGTATAATAACTACCCAATTGTATGAGTTAAACAGACATCCATTGCAGACTTAATTTTATACTCATGTGTATTTTCAAGCCTAAGTTGCCATTTAATGCGATATTAGCTACTGTTATAAATGTTGTTGTTACAAAAACTACTAAACGGCTTTAGATGAAATTTAGGGCACAGATACTTAATGACTTGGATTTAAAACATACATTACTTTTATATGTTATCCGTGTGGCAGGTTTATTTGGGATGGTTTTCGACTTTTACGCGGACGAAGCCAGAATATGCCTAAGTCGTCACTAGTTCTAGTTCTACCTCAGATATTTAAATTACTTTATAGCAGATTTTATTGATGGATTTTTGTCACCTGAAGGGCAATGGAGAGAGCTACGCTCGGAGTTTCCTTGCGTGATCGAATCAGAAATTAAGACATTTGCAAGAGAACCAAAGTGGCCAACATAGCCCGAAGAATTGCCAAACTTAAGTGGCAATGGGCAGGGCACATTGCTTGCAGAATGGATGGCCGTTGGAGCCGAAAAGTTCTGGTGTGTCGACCGCGTAACGGAAGACGCAACGTTGGAAGGCCTCCCACTAGGTGGAGTGACGATCTGGTGAAAGCTGCGGGAGTCCGGTGGATGCGAAATGCACAGGACCGATCAGTGTGGCAAGGCTTGGGGGAGGCCTATGTCCAGCAGTGGACATATTTCAGCTGAAATGATGATGATGATAGCAGATTTTAGTTTAAGCATAAAATCTAATTTTGCTCTTATGTTATAATATAAGGGCAAAATGAGCATGCATTTGCAGCCATGCCCAATTTAACTAACAATAAAACATTTATAAGACAACCAAAAATAAAATTACCTATCCATTAAATAATCTTTTTTTAAAACAAGTTTTTTTCGTATTTTTCTTAGCAAATCGTTTCATCTGATACCCATATCATAGGTGTGAACAAAAAATAACTAGTCCGCCATCTTGGGCCGTCCGCCATATTGGCTTTCTAATGCCGTCACTTAGCTAACCATGCATTGTCACCCAAACTAAAGGTGTATGCAAAATTTCACCTTAATCGGTTGAGGATAACTGCTTTAAAATGCAGTTGCAAGATTTGACCCGAACACACTTACTACATACATATATTGCAATTTAAATAAAAGCTTGTAAAAACAGCAATCTCCTCGGCAAACCTCAAGAAACAATATGGAATCCCTGCCATGGGATTTACAAATCCCATGGCTGAAAACCGGTTTGCTTACATTAGATGTACTGAAGACATGGGATGTTGACACAATTGTGATATAGGAGCAAGGGGGTGGGCAGATAAGGTGCCCACGACAGCGGCTTTGCAGATGAGAAATGCTTGAGATATTGTTTTCTGGAAAGCTTTTAGTGAAAAGTTTTTTTGGAGAAACTCTTGTGTCCTCTGTTTTAGTCTTGGTACTTAGATACCTTTTTGGAGAAACATATCAATATCAGCTCATGAGACTGGTTATGAAAGCAGTACAATCAAACAGAAACGCATTCATTGTTTAGTTAGGAATAACCCTAATTACAATTGCCAAATTTACATTTAAATTATATAAAGAGATAAAATTGTGTTTTTGTTTGTAGAATAAGTTAGGTGTACCTTTCTTTTGTATATAATGTAAGTAGTTAGGGTTAGTATATGTTAGTATAGTTTAGTTTTGTCACGGGGTCTCATTGCTAAGAAAGAAAATTTGGTTCAAATTAATCTCACTAGATGGCGCGATATGCACCTCCATTTGTTATTGAATGTGTGTAAAATTAACATTTTCTGGAATTGAACACAAAAATTGTATGTTCTTGTTTAATCAACTCTCCTAAGTACAAAATTATGGAATATTAGGCTCTTAATTCACATTTCAAAGATTATTAGACGGATCATTTAAAATTGATGCCAATAGATGGCGCATTTTTAAATTTCTGAGGCATTGCACTCGATTGTTAAAGTTTGCATTTTAACACATTTTTGGTGCAAAAAAACTGTAAAAACGTGCAAATAAATACTAGAAAACAAACCTTCACTGTATTTAAAGAAAAAAATATTCACGAACCTAGTAAACCCTTTTACTTGCAAGTCGCTGCTAACACCATCTATCTATCACCGTGAAACAGAACCGAACGCGTTCGATAAACAAAAAATTGCCAGATTAAGCAGACGAAAAACGCTAGTTACATCGGCACGGTTTCTTTGTATGGGATGAGGTATCTGTATGCTAGTATTATATTATCTGTGGTTTTGTTTACATATTTTGTCAATTGGGCATTAATTAGTTAGGTACTTCCTAAATAAATGGCTAGATAGGCATCTCTTCTGATCAGGTTTAATGCTGCTAAAACCCAGGTGTGTTATTTTTTCGCTAAAAAGAGCCAATTTTACCCGGCTCCATCATTCCGAGAAGTAACCGTGCCAAAAACGGACCATCTTCTCTTCTTGGTGTTACTTTGACATTGACTCTCAATTTTGGGCAGAAGCTCAGCTGGCTGCCACAATGTTGGGGATCCTTATGAAGGTGAGAAGGTACTTCATGTCGGAACAGCTGCTCAACGTGTATCAAGCGCAAGTTTGATCATGCATGGAGTACTGTTCCTCATCTCTGGGAAGGATCTGCCAAATATTTTAATAGACAGATAGAACTAAATGTCTAGAAGAATTTTGGAGAGGCCAAATAATACTCATTATATCAAATAAATCCTCTAATTCCTCTCTACCTACCTCTAAATAAAGAAATAAATCAGTACGTCTGTCACGTAAGTAATGAATACTAATCAGCCCACCTTTTGTTGCTAATTCAATCGGAGGGAGAGTTTTATCATTCGTTTTATTGCGAGAACTCCGCGAACCTGGTTAAAGGTAACTTTGCAGATTAGAATTCTATTTAAAGGAATTTAGTTGAATGTTTTTAGTCGTGTTGTTAAATGGAAGTTTTACGTGATGCTGTTAACTTGGTTTAAACGAGTCCACGGTGTAAAAAGGTAAAATGTGAGTTTAAATTTTCTGTCTAAATCTACAGATTTGTAGTTAATAAAATATTATTGATGGTGTTGTATTCTGTTTTAATATGTAAGGTTGGAATTCTTAGACAAATTAGAAAGTTCGATCCTTTGTTAGGGTTCCGTACCCAAAGGGTAAAGAAAACTTTTGCAAAAAATACTACCGACTTCCAAATAAAAAACTACAAAGTGAAAAATAACTTTATTTTTGGAAGTCGGTGTCTTTGGTAGGTACCAATTTTTTGCGTTATGGACACCCAGTCGGTAGTATTTTTTTGCAAATTAGTTTTTTACTTTTCACTTTTTAGTTGTACCTACCTAATAGACAAGTTGTTTAGTAAAGTATAACGCCAGAATAGATTACCCGTATATCATGAAACTTGAACATAACCGGTGAAATGAGAGATCTGGGTACCCGAGTGTACTGGCGTGACGTTATGTTATGAAATGGTATAAACAATGAACAGATGCGATTGCAGCAATCCCGAGAGGTTTGCCGTTATTTATTGAAGAGTTCTGTTGTATATCTTCGAAGTCCTTAATCAGATCTTCACCAAATTAAAATGGGACTAATTTGGGAACATTCTCTTTCTAACCAAAGAATTTTCTAAATCGGTCCCCAAATGATGGAGATATCAAAAAAAAAAAAAAAAATAACATACATGAAGTCAAACATAGAACCTCCTCTTTTTTGGTAAGTAGGTTAAAAACGGGACCCTATTACTAAGACTCCGCGGTCCGTCTGTCTGTCTGTCTGTCTGCCTGCCTGTCTGTCTGTCACCAGGCTGTATCTCATGAACCATGACAAAGACAAAGATATTTTATTTCAACTAGGCCACCAAGCGGCACTTTTGAACGTTACATCAAAATGATTCTACCGTGCATTCGGAAAGTAGCTTGTTATGGAGAAGAATGCACAAGAAACTCCATACTTACTCTTTAAAAAAAAGAATAGATTTTTTACAATATTTAGGAACATAGGTACATACATTATTAAATTCATACATGTGAGGACAATGCACCCAGAATAGCACTACCCACTATACCACCTACAGACATAAAGTATTAGAAGTACTCACACATGTACTGTGCAGTTATATAATAGATACTAAAAAAACATTAACATCCGGAGCAGTCAAGTTATGACCAATCCCAACTGACGGCGTCCGTTCACGAACATGACGCATGAATTGGCACCACCCAGCTCAACCATCATGAAGGGAACCGGATGATCCAACACACGCGCCACCATCAGAGAGACATTTGAGAGAGCATGACACACTCAACGGCCAGGGCACACACTAGTCAACGAACGACGCATAGGTACAGTAAATGGTAGTTTTACAGTTGGGTACATAGTACTCACACACGTGCTGTGCAGTTATACAATACTGAGGAAATTGAGTTTAAACAATACAAATATATTCATACAGTCTTCAGCAGGTCCAACAATACCTCAAAACAATAATGTTCTGCATATCACTTGTTATTGCGCCCTAGTGAATGTGGATCGTGGAGCAGGACTAGCACTAAGCCAAGCATTTTTATCAGTGATGTAATCCCCTAACTTATACTTACTCAAGAATTTTTAAAAATACATGCAAGGCAGCTAAGGCCTTGTACATTAGCAATAAGGTTAAATTAGCAGAAAATAAAATCAAGACGGTTTGGAAAATTATAAATAATGAAACGAATAGGAATAAAAGAAATAATACTGATTACACGCTTGAGACCACACACGGACTTATTAGAGATAACAAAAAAGTTGCGCAAGAATTTGTAAATTTCTTTACCAACATCCCAATTAAAACGACTGAAACCTTAAATTCTTCGCCCTCGATTGCTTTTGGATTATTAAACGCGAACGTTTCAGCCTGCCCGAATGTATTTAACTTTTCACATATAAATCCCATAACAGTAATAAAAACTTTTAAGCAAATCAAGGTTAAACCGACTGAAGATCTGTGGGGAATGTCCATCAAAGCTTGTACCTCCATTATTCAGACTATAGCGCCATACTTGGCTTTGATTTTCAATTTGTGTGTGGATCAAGGAGTTTTTCCGGATCTAATGAAATATAGTAAAGTTATACCACTTTTTAAATCTGGGGACAGTAAAGACACAAATAATTATAGACCAGTATCCGTGTTGCCGGTTTTCAGCAAGGTATTTGAGAAGATAATGCTAAATCAAATGCTCATTCATTTTAATACGAATAACATCTTGCATGATAAACAGTATGGTTTCACCAGAGGACGTTGTACAACTGACGCTGGTGTCACCCTATTGAAACACATCTTTAATGCGTGGGAAGAGTCGCAGGATGCCATAGGTATCTTCTGCGACCTGTCGAAGGCGTTTGATTGCGTTAATCATGAAACATTACTTCTGAAACTTGAGCATTACGGGCTAGGTCAAGCAGCGTTAAGTTTGGTTAAATCTTATTTGAATGATAGACAGCAATTAGTTCAGATAAACGGTGTGAATTCGTCGGGGTTAAACGTAAAAATGGGGGTACCCCAGGGCTCAATTTTAGGTCCTTTCTTATTTTTAATATACATAAACGATTTACCCCGTTTATTGGAAAACAAACTAAACATGGTGTTATTTGCTGATGACACATCTTTAATTTTTAAAATAAATAGACGTACTTGTCGGGTTGACGACGTAAATAACGCGCTTCGGCAGGTTCAGGATTGGTTCACTGCCAATAATTTAGTTTTAAATGGTAATAAAACCAAGTGCGTAAAATTTTCCTTGCCGAATGTCAAAAGTACTGATTGTGACATTATATTAAACAAGGAGAAGCTAGAATTCGTCGATAAAACGGTTTTCCTGGGGATCACGCTGGACTCAGGGTTGCAATGGGGTCCTCATTTGGTATCCCTTGCAGGGCGGCTGAGTTCGGCAGCGTATGCGGTTGCAAAGATTCGTAGGTTAACCGATGTGGATACCGCGAGACTAGTCTATTTTAGTTATTTTCATAGTATAATGTCTTACGGTATCCTACTATGGGGAAGGGCTGCAGACATTGAGTCAATTTTTATTCTGCAAAAACGAGCCGTCAGAGCAATATATAATCTTCGCCGGCGCGATTCTCTAAGGGAACTGTTTAAGGACATTAACATTATGACGGTTCCTTGTCAATATATTTATGAAAACATCATGTACGTGAGAAAAAATTTACATCTTTTTAGTAAAAACGGCGACAGACATAATTACGTTACTAGAAATAGGGACCAATTAGTTCAACCAGGTTTCAGACTGGCTAAAGTAGCCTCATCTTTCATGGGGTACTGTACAAAATGTTACAATAAAATTCCTCCCCACATTCTTGAACTGAATGAGACTAAGTTTAAAACCTGTATAAAACGCACACTATGTAGGCTGGCATATTATAAGTTGGGGGATTACATCGCTGATAAAAATGCTTGGCTCAATGCTAGTCCTGCTCCACAATCCACAACCACTAGGGCGCAATAACAAGTGATATGCAGAACATTATTGTTTTGAGGTATTGTTGGACCTGCTGAAGACTGTATGAATTATTAATATTTGCATTGTATAAACTCAATTTCTTTAGTATTGTATAACTGCACAGCACGTGTGTGAGTACTATGTACCCAACTGTAAATCTACCATTTACTGTACCTATGCGTCGTTCGTTGACTTGTGTGTGCCCTGGCCGTTGAGTGTGTCATGCTCTCTCAAATGTCTCTCTGATGGTGGCGCGTGTGTTGGATCATCCGGTTCCCTTCATGATGGTTGAGCTGGGTGGTGCCAATTCATGCGTCATGTTCGTGAACGGACGCCGTCAGTTGGGATTGGTCATAACTTGACTGCTTCGGATGTTATTTTTTTTCTAGTATCTATTATATAACTGCGCAGTACATGTGTGAGTACTTCTAATACTTTGTCTGTAGGTGGTATAGTGGGTAGTGCTATTCTGGGTGCATTGTCCTCACATGTATGAATTTAATAATGTATGTTCCTAAATATTGTAAAAAAACAATTTTTTTTTAAAAGAGTAAGTATGGAGTTTCTTGTGCATTCTTCTCCATAACAAGCTACTTTCCGAATGCACGGTAGAATCATTTTAATGTAACGTTCAAAAGTGCCGCTTGGTGGCCTAGTTGAAATAAAATATCTTTGTCTTTGTCTTTGTCTTTGTCTTTATTATATGCCAGCCTACATAATGTGCGTTTTATACAAGTTTTAAACTTCGTCTCATTCAGTTCAAGAATGTGGGGAGGAATTTTATTGTAACATTTTGTACAGTACCCCATGAAAGATGAGGCTACTTTAGCCAGTCTGAAACCTGGTTGGACTAATTGATAGCTATAGCCATGATAGCTAGATAGTTGAAATCTCCACAGACGATGTATTTCTGTTGCCGCCATAACAGCAAATACTAAAAGCAGAATAAAATAAATATTTAAGTATCCCTATACAACAAACGTGTTTTTTTGCCGTTTTTTGCGTTTTTTTATAAAAACTTATTCTCACTTGTTAATTTAAAAAGGAACATATAATAAAATAAAAAAATATTTAAAAAATAAATGTACAGAAATATAAGCCCACCGGATTCGGGAACAGAGTCCAAGCTACCAGCAGTCAAGGTTCCAGAGAGAGAAACCTTTTAATAATATTAGGGTCCAAACGAACCGCTTAATATTATATTACCCTTATAAAAACGAATCCCAACAGGCTTCCCGCGAAAAGGTTACTCAAACAAACACAATTTAATATGAATTAAAGGCCAAAACATGATTAGTCCGCTACCCCACCTTTTACAGGAAACACAGAAATAGAACAAAAATACACAAGCAATGTTTGTTTGCGCACAGTTCCCTCAGGTTCTCCACGAAATGAAGATGAAAATACGAGCAAATACATCTCGTAGTCCCTCGGGATGGAGGGAAAGGAAACAAATGGTACATAGAGTAACATTAGGCCTGGTTCCTTGGAGAGTGGAACTTGTGAAGCTGGATATTGAAGTTATTGGTGGGTTAATAATGAATAAACGGGGTCACCTACATACATTCAGGGGTCAAATAGTATAATATGTATATTATGATTGTTTTATTTATTCAACCTGTGTAACAATAAATACTTAACTAATTATACTAAACTATACTAGCTTATTATACCACAGGTAACTAGCATACAGATGTCTCATCCCATACAAAGAAACCGCGCCGACGTAACTAGCGTTTTTCGTCTGAATTAACCGATTATTTATTGTACATTTTTCGCGTTCGGTTCTGTTCCATGGCGATAGATGGTGTTAACAGCGGCTTGTAAGTAAAAGGGTTTACTAGGTGCATGAATATTTCATTGCACCAAAATATGTTACAATACAAATTTAAACAATCAAGTGGAATGCCTCATACATTTAAAACCACGCCATCTATGGGCATCAATTTTAAATGATCCATTCAAATAATCTTTGAAATGTGAATTACAACGCCCAATATTCCATAATTTTGTGCTTAGGAGAGTTGATTAAACAAGAACATACAGTTTTTATGTTCATTTCCAGAAAATATTAATTTTACGCACAATTCAATAACAACGCGGTGCGAGTAGCGCCATCTAGTGAGATTTATTTGAACGAAATTTGCTTTCTTATCGTTGGGACCCCGTGCTTATTCTAAAACATACAAACAATATATATAAAGTAAGTAATATATAAAGAAAAGGTACACCCAGGCAACGAAGTACTATTCCACATCGCTGTCATCCAAAAACGTCCACAGAAGACTGTCAGCACTGCTACGTAGAAAGGCAATGCCTTCAGTTAAACTGCCATAATACACTTTTATGTACCTACTGTACATGTACTTTGATGTTTATTGACCTTCTATTGAATGAGAATAAAAAGAAGAATCAATGTTTGTTAGAACTGCGATTTTGTTGCAGATAGGTAAACATTATTGAATGCAAAATCGACTTTGGAAATAATGGAGACGTAGAACATTAATATAAGCATCAATGAGGGCAAGAACCAGTGACTCTCAGCTTTGTTAAGTCAGATTATAACTTTATGGTTCAAGATCACAGAGCCGCCAGACGTTCCTTATTTACTCCTACACAATATGTGTGGGATATAGCAGTGTTAATATGTACTTTGAAAGAACGCCCACCAACTTGTGCCAACAGCCAATTTACGTAAGGAGAAAATAACGCAGTAACGCCTGGAGGTTCTGCGATCTTGCTCTATTACAAATACATCTTTAAGCATGGTATATAAAGGATCTTTCAACAAGGACGGGTCGATGTTAAAATTGAATAAAACAAGATGTGTGTGAGATATTAACGAAATTTATTTTTTATTTAAAAGGCCCATTTATGCCAATTATGGATGGAATATGACATCGTACAAATGTCCGCCGCGGCTTCATATGGTGGCACGAATCCGAGCGGTCCAATTTTTAATGACTCTGCTGCATAGATCCGGCTGAATCCGAGCGATGGCCTGCGGTATGTTGGCTTTCAGGGCAACTGTCGAATGTGGTTTATTGGCATAGACCTGCGACTTCAGAAAACCCCACAAGAAACAGTCTAGCGGAACTCTAACTCTACCCTCAAACCGTTCATGCAGAATGTCGATTGTGTCGTTCGCTGTGTGGCAAGTAGCGCCATCTTGCTGGAACCACATGTCGTTCACGTCCATATTGTTCAATTCAAGCCAAAAGAAATTGTTTATCATTGATCTGTAGCGCTCGCTCGATCTATGCAGCAGAGTCATAAAAAATTGGACCTCTCGGATTCGTGCCACCATACGAAGCCGCGGCGGACATTTGTACGATGTCATATTCCATCCATAATTGGCATAAATGGGCCTTTTAAATAAAAAATAAATTTCGTTAATATCTCACACACATCTTGTTTTATTCAATTTTAACATCGACCCGTCCTTGTTGAAAGACCCGTTAGAAGGCAATATGCCGTAATAGTAGCTTTAGGTAAAGGTTCACTCGCTAGGTCCCACAGTTACGAGAAAGAAGAAAAACTAAGAATTAAAAGTACCAGCTAGAGTACTTAATAAATTCCGTATTTCCCTTCAAGTCACTATCAAAGATCTATTAGATAATTGCTAGCTAAATAGCAGGGTACCTTAAATCCTGCAAAGTTACCTACAATTTGGCAAGCAGCCAAGATAACAAGGTAAGTTACTTGGCTTATAAACTGAGGCCGAGGCCGTAAATATTTCTAATCGGACATTTTGTTTCGGACTAACAACTCGAGCTAAGAGCAAGCAGTAAATCAAAGCGACTGAATAGAAGTAGGTTGAACCACAAAATAGTAGGTATACAGAAGTACCACTCCCGCCATCCTCGAAAATTGACAGCTAAACTTAAAGGAATCACAGGGTTGCTACTATATTGATTCTGAATTTAAAGAAAAAGTAGGTAGTATAAATTTACAAACATAAATACATCGGTTCGTCATCACATACATCATATGGTGCTTAAATGACTTAGAGGATAGCTAGAGCAACAAATGTCCATTAAAGATCACGACATTATAAACGACAAAGCTACAATCCACAATTTCGTCTATGGACGTAAAATCATTTATTATTTTCTAAGTTATTGAATTTGATTTCTTGAAAATTTTTATGACCTTTATAAATTATAAGAACTACAGTTATAAGCATCTTTGTGTTATTTCAGGCTTAAAATAAAAGAGTGGTAGATATATAGAATATTATTATTTAAAAATAGTGCACAGGTTTTACAAATAATTAACTGAAACATATTTTCGTCGCTTGCGATCTTGTTTAAATGCACGATTATTGTATTTCAATGTGTAGAAAATTTGCGTTCTCAGATATTTATTATTGTTTTTTTAATAATTTTAAAAGAGAGAAATAAAAACTTTTCTCACAAAAAATAAACCGACATCAAAAGCAAACACTAAAAAGTGCAAAATAACATTCGATTCGGAAGTCGGTGTCACAAAACGATAAAAACAAGAGGCACCAAAGGCGGTATCAAGTAGACTGATTTTTGAACATAAGCAATGAATGCATGGGAAACAATCCGCACTCTACTCTTTGAACTTACACAATTAGGGTGCTGAAAGAGCAAATGTACCATAATCAACGACCAAAATATACCATGATCAACATGGAGGCCCGACCCCAAATAAATTGGGAATAGGGTAGGAAGAAGAGAAACAATATAAAAAGCTTTTTTACAAAAAAATACTACCGACTTCCAAATAAATAAACTACAATGTGAAAAATAACTTTATTTTTGGAAGTCGGTGTCTTTTGTAGGTAGGTACCAATTTTTTGCGTTATGGACACTGACTTCCAAAAATAAAGTTATTTTTCACATTGTAGTTTTTTTATTTGGAAGTCGGTAGTATTTTTTTGTAAAAAAGCTTTATATTTTTCACTTTTTAGTTGTACATAATAGGCAAGTTGTTTAGTAAGGTACCTATAACGCCAGAATAGATAACCCGAATGTCATGAAACTTAAACATAACCGGTGAAATGAGAGATCTGCGTACCCCTTAAGACCGTACAGGCGTGATGTTATGTTATGAAATGGTATAAACAATAAACAGACATGCGATTGCAGCAATCCCGAGAGATTTGCCGTAATTTATTGAAGAGTTCTGTTGTATATCTTCGAAGTTCTTCATCAGATCTGATGAAAAAAAAAACAAACATAATGTCGAACATAGAACCTCCTCCTTTTTGGTAAGTCGGTTAAAAAGTAGTAGTACCTATTGTTAAATAATATAAGAAAATATGGGTCCTGGTTTCTAAGAATTTTCCTAACTAAAGCCTCTATTTGCACAGCAAAATTGCTTCCTCGCTATCAAAATAGCGTCCAATAGAAAAACCTCGAAGAAAAATATGGATCTGTAAATACAACGTCCTTCGAACGGTTCAATCGATTCAGAATATAAATTGAATCATTTCGTTCGTGCAAGATGAACGTGCCACTCCTAGCGGGAATCCTGACGTGGGTACTTTAGCAGAAGTTTTATTTCTGTAATAATGGCCTACAATCTTGGGGAATGCCTAAATGAAAGGCTTGGTAGGGTTGTTTCACACGTCATAAGGCAGGATTGTGTAACACGATTTTCTATTTATTTTGGAAGCGAACTAACATAAATAAGGATTTTACAAATTAACATCATTACGGATGATTTTATAAGAATAAGCAAAGCAAGTTAAACCGTTGGTCCCACCGGAGTCCGAAGACTAAAATGTGTCAGCAGTCTTGCCAAATGGGTACCATATTACCCAGTTACTGGGTTGTGGTGGCCTAGGTATGCAGTTGCTCTATGTAATCCGCTGAATCCGGTTAGACTGCAATTGGGAGAAGGCCAGCATACTCTAATTCGAAAGTATAAAGATAACCCGAAGTTCATTTGTTCTAAAATCTTTAAAGTATTCTTCTGATTTAACTATTTGCTAAATCGTTAAAGAACACGCATTGCTCCTTCTTTTAAAATCTTACTTGATCAATGTTATATATTATTTTGGCAACCCTGTATTCAGCTAAAGTAACCTAAGCTAAGAAAGGATCTTCGTACAAAATACCTGGCTTTTACGACCTAAGTTTTATCAGACTTGCTTTATTATCTAAGTTTACGACACCTTTGTAAGGTTCGAGTTATGAATACAAAGGCTACTTAGTATTATCGTCTAACTTTGTATCAAATGTAGGATACCTTGATTGCGAAAAAGGCTTTAAGTTTTTTTTTTATATTTTACTATCAGGTAAACTAACTGGTTAATACAAGTTGAGGCGACATCATCATCTTTTCAGCCGATAGACGTCCACTGCTGGACATAAGCCTCCACGAGGCGTCGCCACATTGACTGATCCCGTGCGTCTCGCATCCAGCGCATTCCCACAAGCTTAACCAGGTCATCGGTCCACCTAGGGAGAGGCCTTCTAACGTATAGTCTACCGGTTCGCGGTCGCCATTCCAGAACTTTTCGGCCCCATCGGCCATCCGTTCTGCGAGCCTGCCCTGTCCACTGCCACTTAAGTTTCGCAATTGAGACGACATATAAATGCTTAAAATATTACACATCAGCTGTGTGCAACGGCTTCGCCCACGTCAAAGTCGGAAATTATCCCAACATAGGTACTCCACAGTTAAAAAATATGTTTTGTCCTATAGGATCTAGGTCATTCTCTAACCAAGTGCCGATTATTTCATACAAATCCATTCAATCGTTAAGAAATGAGAGGGTAGTAAAAAGATGGTTCCAACTTTTCCAGTGTAGACAGTAAGTCTGTATCTTAGGCCGCTGCCTCGAATATTGCGGGCAGCGGGGCGGCGGCAGCGGCGGCGCGGGCGCGGCAAGATCTAATGCATACAATCAAATGGACCGGTCCTCGAAAACAGCGGCTCGGGCGGTCCGGACCGGTCCTCGGACCTGCTAGAGCAAATTATGTCAGCAATTTTTGAGAGGACACCGATATGGAACAGCAAAGATGTGAACCATAATTTTTTTTATTTTTTTATTTTTTACATTTTAGGAAAGCTTACAGACTAATAACATTATAGTAACAATAATATATAACTAAATTGCTAATAACAAGCTTCCACAGATAAATAAAAAGATATATTATTATTTCCCTATAATCTAGCTACGAGTACTTCATCAAAGTTAGCTCATTTTTTTTTTTTTTTTTTTTTAAATTGAAGAGTAATTAACCAGTTTAATTAACAAATCACCCTTGATAGCTTCATGATTATAGTCAAAGGTTTCTACACTCATTCTGGTGTATTCGTAGAATTTGTCAGGACATTGTCTCTGTTCTTCATAATTTCGATAAAACTCGCCTTTTCTTTTCCTTGCCCTATAGTAGGAATTCACTTCTTCTTTTGTCCATAATAAATCGAGCGATAGGCATAAATTTGAATTAAAAAAATGTTGTCGCCGTTGTTCAGACATTTCGTTCTCGAATAAAAGTAAATATCTGGACGACACAACTACGAACACAACACTACGCCGCTATAGTGCCGCGCGATCTGCCCGCTGGTTTCGAGAACGGGTCTGCGATGCCCGCGCCGATCCCGCGCCGCCGCCCCGCTGCCCGAAAGATTCGAGGCAGAGGCCTTATGACTCGGGGTAAAATTTCCTTTTACTCTTTCGACTTACAATATACCACTGAGAGATAAACTTAGATTGTAGCTACCTTGACTACCCAACTGTAATACTATTCAAATCACGACGAAGTTAGGACGGCCGTCCATTCATGTGTTAATACTCGTATGAGGATGCACTCAGACATAACCAAATTGGACTTAACAAAGGAAACCATATATTATTATTTGCTATTCAAATATTTAGGTTACTGAATTCGACCGTAAATACTGAGTAGGTATTACGATCATATTCTAAGAAAAGGAGGAAAATTCCTCTACTCCACTCTAGTCGAAGACATTCATTTTTAACCGACTTCAAAAAAGGAGGAGGTTCTCAATTCGTCGGATACTTTTTTTTTTTTTATGTGTGTTCCCCGATTACTGTAAGACGCCTGGACCGATTTGGAAAATTCTTCTTTTGTTTGAAAGGGTATACTTCCCAGTTGGTCCCATAGTCATCAAGTCAGGATCTGATGATGGGATCTTGGAGAAATCGAGGCAACTCCTCAAATATTATAGGCATACATATAGCGATTTTGGTATTTTTATCAACAATGCAATCATCTGCACTCAGAAAGTAACATTTGAAGAAGTGGAACTGGTGAAGAAGACCACAGATGGCCAATAGAATTCCTTAATGCTAAGTATGTCATGGGTTATAAGATATCTAGAATAGTTTAACGACTATGATGAAGCAAATAGTGCTGATGAAAATGGTACCATGGAACTGATCTGATGATGAAGCCGGCAGGTAGGCATTGGTACTCCGAAATAAAACAATGTATCCTAGTCGTGTATGGGCTTATTGGAATCGTCATGTATGGCATATGCATGGCTATATATGATGTTTATTGCAATTGGAAGTACCTATCAAAACTAAAAAGATATAAATAAAAAACTTTTTAACAAAAAATTAAACCGGCTTCCAAAAAAACACTGCAAAACGAAAAATTACTTTCTTTTCCGAAGTCGGTGTCGAAACACGGAAAACAATAATGTACCAAAGACACCGACTTCGGAAAAGAAAGTTATTTTTCGTTTTGCAGTTTTTTTGGAAGTCGGTTAAATTTTCTGTTAAAAAGTTTTAAATATCTTTATTCCGTATAAGATAATGTCACTTACATGAGAACAATAAATTAGACTTAATAATCATTATTATCCCAGAGATGGTTGTTCGGAGTGACTAGAATGAATAAAGTGAGAAATGAGTATATCTATATATATACTTTTCTGTCTCTGGCGCTACTTTCAAACTGCCTCTAAGTTTGAAAGTGGCGCCAGAGACAGAAAAGTTAAAAGGAAACCATTAGTCCTGGTATGGTCATGTGATGAGGAGGGATGAAACGCATGTTGCTAAAAGAGTTATGAATATAAATGTGGATGGAAGGAGAGGGAGAGGATGGCCAAAGAAAAGATGGATGGACTGTATAAGGAGTGATATGAAAGTGGAAGGCAGTGATAGCGAGAAAGGGGATAGGACAGTATGGAAGAATAAAACGTTTTGCGACGACCCCAAGTAAGAGAGGATAAAAGAAAACAAATGGTAAGTTGTCAGTTAGTAAGAAACAAATTCACTACATTCTTGAAGTCAATAAATAACAAAGATAAACAATAAACAACAAACTTAACTTTTTCAATTTGATTAAGGGAGACTGAATTGAGTGGAAGAAATTACTTAGTATAAGGGTCCTGAAATACCTCTTCATCATAAAAAAATATGACATTGTTGCACCGTCATGAAAAAGCTAACATTAAATTGCTCCCCATAAAAGAAAGAGTATCATAATTCATAGACCTCTGTACTACCTTCATCCTCACGTTACAAACCTCTATAAAACAGTATTTAAGTACCTTAGAGTAGTAAATGAAGCAAAGGAGTATATAAGTATCGTAGCAGGTGGCATTCTATAGTTTCTGCCCACGCTCATGGGAAAAGGGCGTGAGTTAATATATGTTATGTTAATAACTACGTAATTTTAAACTTTTAACTTCACCCTGTCCAATATTCCAAGCCAGTTCGAAGGACCTCCACATGACTCAGTTGCCATAACAATGGAATAAAATAATTCAATTTTTTATTTTTTTATTTGTGCTTTTTCATATTCTTCTCAGCAAACCCTTTCATTTGATACCCATATCGTGGCAGTGCACAAAAAATAACTAGTCCGCCATCCTGGGCCGTCTGCCATATTGGATTAAGAATAACGTCACTTAGCTAACAATGTATTGTTATTCAAACTAAACGTGTACGCAAAATCTCATCTTAATTGGTGGAAGACAACTGTTTTAAAATTCAGTTGCAAGCTTGCAAGATTTGACTCGAACACACTTACATACATACATTGCAAGTTAAATAAAATCTTGTAAAAAACCCCTCGATTATTGTCAAAAAATGACAACCTATAACTGTCAATTAGATAATTTTGGAAAACATGAAGCTTTAGTTAGGTTACGCACTACAACCAATCCGTGTCCGTGAAATGTCGGTTCCGAAGTAGTCGTAGTAATTCTTGTAGGTAAGCTTACGCACTACATCCGAACTCTATCCGTCATAATGCAGAACATTTTGTACTCGAAACTCAAATCACAGACATGGATCGAATGTAATCTGTTACGGCCCTTAGTTTCTTGATCGGAACGCATAACGCTGCGGTATGCGGTATACGGTGCTGGATACATAAATCCTCCTCACCGTTGACGCATACTGCGATGGAACAAAAGACCATTATAGACCTTTTCCATAAAATTTTGGGCCTTACAAATCTCGACGGTGTTTATCAGCACCTGATTAACAGAATCTAAATTAAAATTCTTTATACCTATAGACCATAAGAATAAAAAACCGGCCAAGTGCGAGTCGGACTCGCGCACGAAGTGTTCATTACCATTATCGCAAAAAACGGCAAAAAAAAAACACGTTTGTTCTTTGGGAGCCCCAGATAATACTTATTTTATTCTGTTTTTGGTATTTTTTGTTATAGCGGCAACAGAAATACATTATCTGTAAAAATTTCAACTGTCCAGCTATCACGGTTCATGAGATACAGCCTGGTGACAGACGGATAAACAGACATACAGATGGATCGCGGAGTCTTAGTAATAGGGTCCCGTTTTTCCCTTTGGGTACGGCTCCCTAAAAATTGCTAAACAGGGTCGAGATTTAAAAAAAATAAGAGTATTTGTATACGGTACCGCATACCGCAGCGTTGTGCGTTCACCTTACATTACACTTAAACCAATACCCCCTTTTTACACTCAACTCTGTCAACCCTATTTTACACTCAACCCTATCCATGCATACGGACAACATAAAGTTATTAGAGTAAGTAATACCATTGCATTTACTATGCTGATATCCATTAAACTAATGCAAACTTTCAATACTGTGATAGTGGGGCACTGGGCCAAGGGCGGCCATTGTGGGCCAGTGTCAAAATTTATAATCGATAGACCTTTGGAGGGTCGAGTTCTATGCGAGGGGACAATGTGTCAGTAGTGTGTGGAGATACTATCGTGTAAGGCTTTTTTATTTTGTGATGTAGTGGAGTATTTATTTTTTGTAGAGTTTTTGGGGGATTACTTATCCTACGTGAAAGTTTGTGAGGATAGATGCATGGATGTTTTTTTTACTCTTTCACGCAAAAACTGTAGAAGGGATTATGATAAAACTTCACAGTAATATAGCTTATAAGTCAGAATCAATACTTAATATGATAAATGCAAAAGTAACTCTGTCTGTCTGTCTGTCTTACCTTTTCACGTTTAAATTGCTGAACCGATTTGGATGTAATTTGCCATGGATATAGTTTGAGATAGTGGGAAGGACATAGGATAGTTTTATGCCGAAATACGTCCTTAAGGGGGTGGAAAGGGGGGTAGAAGTTTGTATGGTGAACTGATAATTTCTCAAGTAAGGCGGCCCACACACCTACAATATTATTGCGCGATAAAAAAAAATAGGATATTCGAAGTACTAATGCTATGCTAACGAAGACACGGGAAACAGCTTATAACTTATAATTATAAAGATATTAGCTTCTGCCAGCGGCTTTGCCCGCGTGAAAAGTGTTTTATCATCCCAAGGGAACATTATACCGGGATGAAAAGTAGTAACAAAGTCAGAGTCAAATTCAAATATATTTATTTCAACTTTCAAGCGGCACTTTTGAACAACAATTAAAATTTACAAGTAGATAATAACAATTGATTCTACCGTCCATTCAGAATAGTAGCTTGTTATGGAGAAGAATGGATAAGAAACTCCATACATCCTTTAAAAAAATAAGTGTTACTAAGTGCTGTTACGGACTATAATCTGTGCCAAATTTCATCCAGATTCGTTCAGCCGTTCTGGCGTGATTGACTAACAAACATACACTCATCCATCCAAACTTTCGCATTTATAATATTAGTTAGAATGAAGGATGTACTTCCACGCGGACAAAGCCGCGGTCGGCAACTAGTATTATCTGATTCTTTAAACTTAACATTATTACTTTCAAATAGCATTATAACTTTTTAACAGCTTTTTAACTGCATCATGTACTTTTGACATCCTTTTGGGTTCTTACCATAAACTAACTTATTGTAAAAAAATAGCCAAACGCATTTTTTTTAATTTTCGCTACTACTCTGTATGAAAATGGGCATTTTCTGCCGTGGCATATGCATGTTGGTATTGCCATTATTAAATTAATAATCAAATAAGGTGCCGTGCATACTGTTAAGACATTCATGCATAGTAATTACCTACTAACATTAACAAAGCTGTTACTTTTAACTAGTTTCAAGCAATTTTTCTTAAGCCAATTTTCTTCGTACAGTCACGGTAAAAAATTATTCAAAAATGTTCCGTCCAGACAAAGTGACAGTTTGAATGCAATAGCGATGGTTGACATTCCAAAATGTATTTTATTAATTTTTTATGCACACACATACAGACAAGAAGAAGGAACAGAAAAATAGGTACACAGGTGATGCTTATTTCTAATGAAATCTCTTCTAGCATACCTGTGAAATGTGTATAATAATTAATATTATTTTTAACATAATTATTTACCTAATATACATTTATATTTAATTTTATTCTGAAGTAACATTTTATTTTGACATTTTTCAATATTAATTAATGCATGTATAATTGTAATAATACAAACTGTGACATTTTAATTTGTAATTTTAGTTTTAGACAGCTTATTAACATTGTTTACGAAATTTGCGTGCTTATTGGCAGGCAGGATGTACTTAGCACACTCCTGTTTACTCCACCTGTATGTTAAAGTAACCTTCATTCGTTGCAAATAAATTATTTGATTGATTGAAAGGAAAGATTAAAAAAAGAGATGATGTAACCTACCTTTGCAAATTAAGAATTATTACTTACTTACTTAGAGATGTAGACATAGTGTGTAGAGAGGAAAAATAAACACATAAAACAATCCTGATCTAAATAACATACAATATTATTACAAATAAAATATACAGTCATAATATATTAGTTTTGTTATATTATAAATATTATAACAACTACCTATCTACTAATATATTAAAAAGATAATAATACAGACATATATGCAACTATGATGGAATGGAAAGGTGTCTTTTCACTCTGCTATTAAAATAAGAGTTTGGCAGTTCCTTATGTCTGGTAGAAGAGAGTTCCACAAACGCAGGGCGTGCACAGTGAAGGAGTAGAAGTTGGTAGTGTGGCAAGGGATGTTAAGGATTGAAGGAAGGATTTTTAAGGGCGAGCACGGCCTACTTGACAGGCTTGAATCACGCATTTTTATTACAGTTTGGGAGCAAAACCGTGATAAAATGCGTGACTCGAGTTTATCAAAAAGGCCGTGCTCACCCGACTGCAAAGACATAAAATGCGTGACTCGAGCTTATCAAAAAGGCCGTGCTCACCCAACTGCAAAGACATAAAATGCGTGACTCGAGCTTATCAAAAAGGCCGTGCTCACCCGACTGCAAAGACATAAAATGCGTGACTCGAACTTATCAAAAAAGCCGTGCTCACCCGACTGCAAAGACATAAAATGCGTGACTCGAGCTTATCAAAAAGGCCGTGCTCACCCGACTGCAAAGACATAAAATGCGTGACTCGAACTTATCAAAAAAGCCGTGCTCACCCGACTGCAAAGACATAAAATGCGTGACTCGAACTTATCAAAAAAGCCGTGCTCACCCGACTGCAAAGACATAAAATGCGTGACTCGAGCTTATCAAAAAGGCCGTGCTCACCAGACTGCAAAGTGCATCGGAAGGACGGGAGTAGTAGGAGCGTTCTCGGAGGTAGGAAGGTGTCTTAGGGTTATGAAGGATACTAAATACTAAACATAATATCTAAGAGTTCCTGCGAATTCGAATGTAAGGGATTGATCGCGTGACATGTCGAAACAACTTGGCGTTCCTTCACAATTTTACAATCGCTATCCCGACAATTTTGTTGAGAAGTCACATATCAGGAGACTCTAACATTTGCTCAATTCACAAAATAATATGATTTATGCTTTACTGTCTGTATCGTCGCAATGTAAATGTTACAAAATGACACTCAGTTGCTAGTGAAAAATGTTACTCTTACAATAAAGAAACCAAACTGATTAATATTTCATGAAATAGCTAATGACGAATGGTATCAATTTTTTGTCAATTAGACACGTGTAAAAGGTGTAACATGCTACGAGTATATTGACCTTTTTTTTTAAAGCGTATAGTTTAGTTTCCTTTTTAGGGTTCCGTACCCAAAGGGTAAAAACGGGACCCTATTACTAAGACTTCGCGATCCGTCTGTCTGTCTGTCTGTCTGTCCGTCTGTCTCCAGGCTGTATCTCATGAACCGTGATAGCTAGACAGTTGAAATTTTCACAGATGATGTATTTCTGTTGCCGCTATAACAAATACTAAAAACAGTATAAAGTAAATATTAAAGGGGGGCTCCCATACAACAAACGTGATATTTATGCCGTTTTTTGCTCGATATTAATAACGGCAACAGGTAGACGCTTAAAATATTCACAGAATATTTAGTTGTATATTCTCTTCAAAAAATAATAATTATTAAATTAAGGGGGGTTCCAATACAAAAAACGTAATTTTTTTTGCAGTGTTTTGCGATAATGGTGCGGAACCCTTCGTGTGCGAGTCCGACTCGCACTTGGCCGGTTTTTTTTAAAGCGAATAGCTTAGTTTCCCTTTTTGAGATACCATATTTCCTTAATAAAGTAAAGAATTTAAAAACTGACGAAGGTATAGCCGACTCTACAGTACCTAACCGTTGACTACAAATAACCTACATATCGTCAGAAAGAAGGTTAGTTCTTTTCAGTAAGTGCTTAAACAAAAGATTCAGAAAAGAGCTCTTGTTTTAGAGCTCGTAAGAACTAGAGTGGTTGGTTGAAGAGCACCTAGGCTGAATATTTTAGTGTTGGCCTGAAGCTCTAGCTATGAATAGAAAGTGTCGGTGTTGAATAAGTAAAGAAATAGCTCGTTTTATTTGGCTGTCTGAAGATCGCTGTTATTGGCCATCATTTTAAAGGTAGCCGTTTCGTGGCCCGAAGATTTTAGTGCCTACTTTTTACCCGACTGCCGAAGGAGGGTAATGTGTTTATCAGTCTATGTATGTATGTATGTATGTATGTAAGTATGTATGTATGTATGTTTGTTCCTATGTGGCGTTCTAGAGATCAAACGCGTGGGCCGATGTTGATGGTTCTTACGTCAGTCGATTCGTCTTAACCCCGCGAGTGTCACTGGCTACATGAAAACTGGAAAATAGGAAAATAGCGGTTCTTCGGCGCCATATTGTGGGGGCCCAATTTTTTTTTTCTGCCGAACCTATCGTGTGGGGTATTAAAATAAAGGATTTTAAGAGGTGATTTCATAAATATATAACACTTATATGTTTAAATGTACCTAATTAGAAAAAAAATAACTAAAAAGTTATAAATAAAAAAAGTTAATTAAAAAAACCAAAAAACCCGACTGCTTGAAAAGCGAACTAAAAAGTCGTAAACAAGGAGAAAATCATGCTGTGCAGTCGGAGGATACGTCTGGTTTTGGTCAGCCAGCTCGCGAAGATGTATCCTCCGACAGCACAGCATGATTTTCTCCTTGTTTACGTCTTTTTAGTTTTTTTATTTTTTTATTTTTTTTAATTTCAATATTCTGCACTAAATACTATATATATATATATATATATCACACACCGGCATTACAATTTACTTTCTATTTACTACTTATATTAATGTTATTAACTATTTTGTTACTTATTTCTATTGATACACTTTCGGGGATGCATGGCAGTGCGAGCAGACCAGTCCCGGCCGACGGTTCCGGTTATAGAACCCCGTCGTTAGGACGTTAAGATGTGTATGACTGACTCGCTCCACCATGCAGCTTTACAAATCTTAATATATATATTTCTTGTGTGCGTGTGTATGTGACTGAACTCCTCCTAAACGACTGGACCGATTTTGATGAAATTTTTTGTGTGTGTTCGTGGAGATTCGAGAATGGTTTAGATTTACAAAAAAAAAAAAAATGGAAAATTAGGGTAGGGTAGGTAGGGTAGGGTAGGTAGGGTAGGGTAGGTAGGGTAGGGTAGGTAGGGTAGGGTAGGTAGGGTAGGGTAGGTAGGGTAGGGTAGGTAGGGTAGGGTAGGTAGGGTAGGGTAGGTAGGGTAGGGTAGGTAGGGTAGGGTAGGTAGGGTAGGGTAGGTAGGGTAGGGTAGGTAGGGTAGGGTAGGTAGGCTAGGATTGAGGCCATAGTGCGCACCTTGGTCTTTGCTCGGTCTCCTAAGCGGCGCGCAAGCTTTTCCCTAAGGTCTTTGGTAGCTTCTGTTGTCGTGGTGGCTTTCACGTCCCTGTCCTCGTCGAAGTGCTTTACCAGCCAGGTTGTCTTACCGCAACCCGGAACTCCGTTAATCCACCTGATATTGGGTACCGCCCAACTTTCCTGCGATGCCGGGATACCTGGGGTCCCCGAAATGGACTGTGCCATTTCCAGGATCTTATCATCCGGCATGATCTTAGTACATTTGGCGGTAACCACTATCGGGTCGTCATTTGGCACACTGAACTTGAGTTTGCCTGAGCGCTCCGTCTCCTCCTTGTCCAGGGCCACAAAACCACTCCTCGCGCTGTAGGCTGCCATATACGACCCCGTCATTTCCCCTTTGATGACTTGGGATGTGACGTTGTCGTAAACCGCTGCCCCTGCTTCCTCGAGCAGTATCCTTAACAGACCCTCTGTGTCTCTTTGGAAGGTCTGCAGGATCTTCCTGCATGTCGTAAGATTGACATCTCTGGTCGCTCTTACGATTGCTACGTACTCGAGGAACGCGCTTTTTACGTGGTCCGTGGTACCCGACTTTACTGCGAGGGTCGGCGGGCTGACTTGCCCTTTGTCGGCTCGTGTTGGCTTAGGCTTTTGCTGGGTTGGTTCCTTTGGTGTTTTTCTGAGGAACCTCTCCAATGCTGTCTCCTGCTTGTGAGATGGTGATGCATGGCTGGTGCTTGGGAGCAGTGCATTGAGGAAAGTGCCAAATGCTTTCAGGCGACTCCTCGACCGGGCCCGGTCCTCCGGGTTTGTGGTGTTGCACTGCTTCTTAGCGGCTTTTTCGGCTGCTGCCTTCTGCTGGGCCCTTTCCGATCCGCTTTGAGTGGTGGGGCTTTTTGTGGGGCTCGTCGCGCTGGCTGTTGGTTGTCTGGGGGCTTTGAGGAAACTTAGGGTTTCCCCTCTATCCTCGTAAACAACGACCTCATGATGTTCTGAGGCCTTTAGACAGCCAAAGCGGTCTGCGACGTCTCCTCTTTCTCCTCCCACCACCATTGCGTCCACACTTATGGTTCGGGCCGCGGCTGACGTGTAGTCGTCTTTTTAGTTCGCTTTTCAAGCAGTCGGGTTTTTTGTTTTTTTTTTTAGTTTGGATCCTGACAAGTACCAATGTGGGCTTTATCAGAAGAAAAACATCGCCGCTTTTTTTTTTGGTTGAGAAGTCATCCAATGACATCTCCCGCTCTGGGTGACGCGGGAGGGCGTGTCAGATTTTGAACCCACCCGTGTTCCTTCAGTTGCTTGTGCCAGGGCCGCGGTAACTCTATGGCCAGGATACCTGGGATTTCAAATTCAAGTCGCAATCTTATCTAGGCCACAAGCAATGTCAAAAACTAGGCAAAATGAAGTGAAATTGGAGATATTTTTGACTTTTGGGGACCAAGATATATACGAACGTTCCTTAAAAATTTGCCCCTCAGATCTGAATTTTCTAAAATTAACAACGTGTAGTTTATAAACAACAGCATTACTTAGATGCTCGTTATTTTTTTGCTTGTTAGAAAACTTTATTCGCCAGATATAGAGAACTAGATTCTGGCAGCGGATTCGCCCGCATGAGACGTGTTTTATCATCCCAAGGGAACATTATACCGGGATAAATTTATTCCAGACTATAATCTATCTCTGTACCAAATTTCATCCAGATCCATTCAGCCGTTCTGGCATGATTGAGTAACAAACATATTCCATCCTAACTTACACATTTATCTTATATATAAAATTCTCGTGTCACAATGTTCGTTCCCGTACTCCAACGAAACGGCTTGACCGATTCTCATGAAATTTTGTGAGCATATTGAGTAGGTCTGAGAATCGGCTAACATCTATATTTTTTTTAATTTTTAGGGTAGGTAGGGTAGGTAGGGTAGGGTAGGGTAGATAGGGTAGGGTAGGGTAGGTAGGGTGGGTAGGGTAGGGTAGGTAGGGTAGGTAGGGTAGGGTAGGTAGGGTAGGTAGGGTAGGTAGGGTAGGGTAGGGTAGGTAGTGTATGCTAGTTAGGGTAGGGTAGGTAGTGTAGGGTTGTTAGGGTAGGTAAGGTATGAATGTTTGGTGTTTTTATGGCAAAACAAAGTTTGCCGGGTCAGCTAGTAATATTATAGTAAGATGGGTAAACAAAACTTGATCTAAAATCACAGCACAAAATCGGCCATGATTTATGAAATTATATCACAACGAATCAATCACAAAAATAATACGGATTCCTGTTTCGAACCCATATTTTTGTTGTACATCTTTTTTCCTTGTCAAGCCTAAGACAAATAAATAATCTTGTCTATACATCAATCTCTCTCATGCCAACAATCTATTTCGGCTCATGACACATAAATAGAAATAACTTATGTATAACTTATGTATCGATTGCCGGGACGTGTTCATACAATATGTACAAGTGTGTCGGAATACTGGTAGGTATATCTCAAAATGTCAGTTACCTTTTTAGGGTTCAGTTCCCAAAAGGTAAAAACGGGACCCTATTACTAAGACCGAAGTCTGTCGGTCCGTCTGTCTGTCTGTTTGTCCGTCTATCTGTCTGTCAACAGGTTCTATCTCATGAACCGTGATAGCTAGACAGTTGAAATTTTTACAGATGATGTATTTCTATTGCCGCTATAACAACAAATACTAAAATCAGAATAAAATAAATATTTAAGTGGGGCTCCCATACAAAAAACGTGATATTTTTGCCGTTTTTTGCGATAATAGTACGGAACCCTTCGTGCGCGAGTCCGACTCGCACTTGGCCGGTTTTTCACTTATACATTACATTAACAGCTATCTAGCTACGCTATCACTATGAAAGATTACCGTTTATTCCGAAAAACGAGAGCAAAGCCGTGGAAAAAACCTTCTTAGATCTAAAAGTTTCATTTACCCTTTTTGCTTAAATTCCATCCCATCAAACCTTTATACAATCCTATACAACTCTTTAACCAAACCCGACCAAAAATATTCAAACGATATTCTTGAACAAACGAAGATTTTATCGCGATAAAAAAACATAGTTTTTTCATAAAAAAGCCTAAACTGCTAACCGAAAAGGGTCGCCTTCTCGCCTCATTCAATTTCTCCGTGTTATTTTTGTATTTATGGTCCACTGACCGGGCCGAGTCTCTAGGCCCCTGGGCCGCCTGAATTGGGTCCCTCTGCCTGAATTATATTTTCATTACACCACAGAGGCGACCACGTAACACTTGACGATTCTTTTAATATTTTTTTTCATGCGAAAGGTCTGTTTTTGTGTTTGAGGGTTGTGTTAAAAAAAGGCAAAAAAAGTTATTCTATCTGCTTTACTTTTCTCTGTTAGGATCTAAATTAAAAAGGGTAATTAAATCGTACTTGCAAAATCTAATAATACTATATATGTAAAAAAAGTCTGTAAGTTTGTTGGTCAATCACTATTCAGCGGCAGAATCCTTTAGGTACCCTATTGACTTTGCTTACGATTTAGTGATACCCTATCATTAAATCGTAAGCAAAGTATAAAAACTAAAAAGAGAAATAAAAAATATTCACAAATAATAAAGCGACTTCTAAAGCAAAATACTAAAACGTTCAAAAATAACTTTCGTTTCGGAAGTCGGTGTTGAAAAACAATAAAAACAAGAGTTACCAAACACAGCGCTTCCGAAACTTTTTGTGAAAACGTTTTTGCCCTGGAATTACGTTCCCATAAGATAATTATCGACTTTCATGCTGGTGAAGTCGTTGACAAAAGCTAATTACAACATTAGACCAATAGCAATATTCCTTTTCCAAATCCGGTTAGGACTGGTTCTCTTGATGAAAAAAAAACAGAGGTGGTTCTTAACTCAACCCGTATATTTAAGACTGTAATCTAGACTTTTGTAATTGTGGCCTTAAGATTCTCGAAGTCCATAAGCGAAATTAAATTTACTGCTACGAGTATAATGGCCCAACATATCAAAATCTTAAATTCCGTCTTTAAAAAAACTAGATCACCGTTCATATACCTGAAGAAAACTTCGCTTCACTATTCAAGGCAGACCGTATTTAGCCCGATCAATAGACTATTTCTATTATGTAAGTCTAGACCGCGGGGCTAAACAAATCTAGACTTGGATTAAAAGTTTAGACCTAGTTTGAGGCTAGGAATAAATGTCTGGAAGGGGATTTATTTAGGGTTTTGGGAGCTGTTAAATTGATTAAAGCTTTTAGTAATCCACTGGAATAGTACAGACTGGTAGCTGATTAGATAATTGAGTACCAAGATTTAGTTTTGTTCCAATTTCTTCGTTCTTATTTACGTAGTTAAATTTCATTCTCCAAATCTTGCTTCTTACTATTACACTAATCACATCACACTAATATTCATCATCTGCCTAGCCATTTTTCCCAATTATTGTTGGGGTCGGCTTCCAGTCTTACCGGATTCAGCTGAGTACCAGTGTTTTACATGGAGCGACTGCCTATCTGACCTCCACAACCCAGTAACTGGGTAACACGATACCCCTTGGCAAGACTGGTGTCAGATCTCAGGCTTCTGACTACCCGTAACGACTGTCAAAGATCTTCAAATGACAGCCGGGACCAACGGCTTAACGTGCTTTCCGAGGCACGGAGGAAACTCGGTATGTTGAAATGGTCACCCATCCACAGACCGACCGCGTCAAGCGTTGCTTAACCTTGAAGATCGACCCGTGCGGCTGTTATTATTTAGCCACGAGCTCCTCCATCACACTAATATTATAAAGGTGAAAGTTTGTGAGTGTGTGCGTGTGTGTATTGTATGTTTGTTACGTAAATTTGGCACAAAGATAGATTATAGTCTGGAATAGCACATATGATAATTTTCATCCCGGTATAATGTTCCCTTGGGATAAAAAAACAAATTTCATGCGGGCGAAGCTGCTGGCAGAATTTATGTAATGGCTAGTCTATACCAATATTATAAAGAGGAAAGATTTTTTTGTTTGTTTGTTTTTTTGTTTGTTTGTACCGAATAGGCTCCGAAAATACTGGACCGATTTCAAAAATTCTTTCACCAATAGTAAGCTACATTATTCCTGAGTGACATAGGCTATGTTTTATCCTGATAACGGGTCCTGCGGAGCGAGCATGGGCGTACCCAAGACATTTGTGACAAGACATGATAAATTATGTCATGTCTTACAATTTGTCTTAAATGCGAGCCGGGTCAAACATGTGACTTATTTTAAAGGCGCGACATGCCTTTCTTGTTGCTTCCCGGCGACCACGGCCTACTGTGACATGGCTTGAGTCACACATTTCATCGCAGTTTGGACGATAAAGCCATTTTTCTTAATTATTAGTACCGGCGGCGTGAGAAAATTTCCTGACGTTTATTTGGGACTTATCGGGTCTTACTTTGCTAATACGGGCGCACCCATTTTGTCACAAATTTCACATTTAGACAGATGATTAAGAAAAATGTATCACTTTCGTTCGGAGGTGGTGATAAAATTTTATAGTTGAAAAATAAAATATTTTCCTTCTAATTACTGCACCAAATGGCAATAAATTTATTTTGTGTGTGTGGTGATCAATGCTTATTAATTAATTGAAATTTTACAGGATTATTAATTAATTATATTTTATTACTTTTTTTATAATTGTTATTTTTTATTGTTATTCCCATTTTTAATTATTATTTTTATTTTGATTATTACTTTTTATAATTATTTTCTTATATTCCATATTCTTCTTACTTTCTACATTTTAAATTATTTCTTAAATAAACCCCCCAAAAAACAACTAAAATAAAAAATAGGGGCTCACCGGTATCGGGAACTGGGTCCAAGCTATTATATTTTTTAAGTAATTATTAATATTTTATTAACACTTAATATGTTATCAAACAAACAAAGAAAAATAAAGTGTGCATAAGTCTATGGTCGTGGGTCAAATATTAATTTGTGCCCAACAAAATTAAAAAGTTGTTTATCTATATGAACGGCACACTTTTATACGTATTATTTTATTTGGTCGTCTATTCAGATTATGTCGCACTATGAAGTCAGCAACAAGAAAGGCATGTCGCGTCTTTAAACTTGTCACATGGTTGTCCCGTGCTAGCATTTAAGACAAATTGTAAGACATGACATATTTTATCATAACTTGTCATGACCCAAAATATTTTCTGTTAAGAATTTGTAGTCGAAACCAAGCAAAGTAAAAAAAAAAAAAAAAAATATCATAAATTCATGTTGGGATGCTGCTTGCATGGGGGGTACCATAGGGGGGGCTTAAATTTGGTTATTTTTTGCCTAGGACATACCGTTTTCGAGATAAAGAGTGTTTTATGTAAAATAAAACAATATTTGGAGGCCCATAATTCGGAAATAGTGCGTCGTAGGGCTATGCTTCTCTGAACCTTAATGGTTTTTATGGCCAAGGTTAAACCGAAACTGCAATAAAATTGGCAAATTTCCGAAAAAGAAAAAAATAAACGTCAAGAAGTTATGCCACAAGTCAAGAAAATATCTCACGCCGCCCTGCTAGCATTTAAGACATAATGGCTTTATCGCCCAAACTGTGATAAAAAGTGTGACTTAGGCCATGTCACAGTAGGCCGTGCTCGCCGGGCTGTGGGATGGCCCACGGGAGCGAAGCCGCGCGGAAAAGTTTGTTACTTCTTCACGCTCAAACGGCTGGACGGATCTGGATGAAATTTGGCACATAGATAGATTATAGTCAGGCATAGCATATTGCGTACTATTTATTCCGGGAATATGTTCCCTCGGGATAATATTCGACTTTCGTGCGGGCGAAGCCGCTGGCATAAGACATTTATACAATAAATATATCCATTTAGGTAAATAAATTCGTTTAATCCCCAGTTTCTGAACTAAGAAATTGAAGTTGAATATCGGTCAAACCGTACTTTATCTTGAAAACCTGTCAAACTTTGGCATTAAGCCGAGTGTTACTCAATAGATTTATAAGTTTTAACTACAGGTTAAATGTAGGAAAAGATACACTGCGTACACATAATTAAAATGGCAGTTTAATGTGTATTTAATTTACTTATTAATTTGTTTAATATGTATCTCAATCTAAAACTAATCACAAGATTACACAATACGTCTAACTTCCTAAACACTGGTCACAATTTAATCCATTGGAAACCTCAAAATAGCTTATAATTAATCAAAATACATCACATAGGCATCCTTCTGTCTACATACATGCTAGGTACCTACATAAATTATTAAGTACCTATAGATGTGATTAGATTGTCAAACTTGTCATGTGAATTGTTAATACTCGCTTGTAGTGTTCTATTCACATCGTATTTTGACAGCTTGAAAGCCTGCGCGCCAATTAATTGTTCTATGGTTCTATTATGGAAAAATCTTCTAAAGCTTATATTGTTCCGACTAAGAAATTGAATTCGAGATCAAAAATGTAAACAAACGTTTTGCCAATTTTAAAATAATGACCTCAATTGTGCAGTTTGTAACAAAAGTATAACATGGTAATGCTAAAATTGTAGGGTCCGTGGCTTAGTCCCCCAGTGGTCGAGGCACCTGTGGCCGACGCCCCCGATTCGATAAATTTAAAATATATTTTTTTGTGCTTTTTCTCTTAGTACAGTAAATGAGAATAGTGTTTCACCATAATAAAGTATTTTTCCTTAAAAAAAAGTAAAATTTATCTATCTAATAGCAGAGAGAATAGATCGCCACTTAACACCTTCCACACCTTTTCCCATTAAAAGCATATTTATTATGTACAAAAGTTTTTACACTTGATTATTTTTACACGAAAATTTTAAAACATTACACATGTAAAACAATTGTTACTCTACGAGTACGTTTGTTTTTAAGCCTGGTTATTTTGTTTTGATATTGCTATTGAAACTGACTGTTATAATTAGTTTAAATTATTCTCATTTGAAGGTTTCATAGTTGATTATGTTTAATTATTATTGTTACAAAGATAAAAAAAAACATTTCACTATGTAAAAAGTTAGTTGCTAACTAATTTTTAAGACTGACTATATACAATCACTATCTTATTTTACTACATTTGAGACTGATTATTATAATTAAGTTAAATGATTCTCTTGATTATAGGTGATAAAAACTGTGATTTATATAAAAAAAATACTAGATTTCTTATTGAGATAAATAATGAAAAATAACTAAGACTTTAATTTTTCAAAAGATACAACCAATATAAAAGCATTTCTTTTTTATAAATAAATCAATATACATTTTTTTTTGTACAACATTTTTGTGCCTGACAGTACATTTGATCAAAAACTGCTTTGAAATAAATTAATCAAATCGGGGGCGAATCGAAAAAAAAAACTTAATTTGTATTACTAGGGAAATGTTGACTACTCCTGAACTCTCACTTTGAAAATGACATTTCTTTGTTTACAATTTTGATCTCGAATTCGATTTTTGGATTACTCTGTGGTAAAAGGCTGTTCTTTATATTTAATGATGTCCTGAAAACTAGAAACTATATAATCCCTATTTGAATAGCAACACACAGCAAACACTTCGAGCATACTCATTTTCATCATCTGTATAGCATTTTCCTAACCATGTGGTATTGATTCCAATCAAACCTTATGTCAGGACTTTAGAAAAACTACAAACTGCACCACCAACCGCGAGGCGTCCGCTGGTATGTTATAAGAGGCGATTTAGCCTACTTAAAATTATTTGAAGTATGTTAATTTACATTTAGAATAAGATCTTTTATTGTTAACTTTTTTACCTTTATGTCAATAAAGACCTTTAAAAATTAAAATCAATTAATTATTGACTAGTATTTTACAAAAGTATTAGTATTTAGTATTATTACAACTTGTACTATATTACTACTAGTACAGTACTAGTATAGTACTATAGTATATTTAGTAGTTTTACTACTAGTATAGTACTAGTATTGTATATAGTAGTATTTAGTTTTAGTATTTTACAACGGCGGTTCAAACCTCTAAACCTAGTTACTGGATACCGCTCAGCAAGACTGGTTGATAGACTTTAAACATACTACTTGGTGTAAATATTCACAACACCATGAAAATAAATGCCAGAAAGACACGGTTCCGAACATGTTGAAGCAATGACGAAGAAGTTTTATAATTATTTAAACTCCACAACGAATGCCTGCAAGTTTTTGTTCAGAAATGCTCAGTTACGGGATGATATAATCCCCTAATTAAACTCTCCAACTCCATAGGGCAATAACAAACCAAAGTTATTAAAACTGCAAGACAATAATATCATCAAACTGCAGTTTTAACTTCCATTTTCATAACTAGGCTAAACTTCCACCTACCCCATTACTAATAACAAGCTTCATACTATACTGCCCCATCAAGTTTATAATTTGTCGGCCCCTAACGGACCACCATACAATTTATATTACAACGCTAAATATTGTATACTGACAACCATACAGTATTTTACAGAAAATGCTTAAAGGTAAATTACTGCTACACATTTTCAGTGAAACGACAATAAATGCCAGAACGGGTACCTTAAAGTTAAATGAATGTTACAACAAATGCATGAAAATCCTCATAATCAGATATGCATGGTTACTGGTTTATATAATCCCACAATTATCCTCTCCAACACCATAGGGAAATGGCCAACAAAAGTAATTAAAACTGCAAGACACCATATCATCAAATAACTCCCCTAAACTGCAGTTTTAACTTCCATTTTCACAACTAGGCTAAAGCTCTGCCTTACCCATTACTGAAAACAACCTTCATAGCCCCCATCAAGTTTGTAATTATTCAGCCCTAGCGTGTCGGCCTCATAACGGATCGCCATGCAATTTATATTACAACTCTAAATATTTTATACTGACAACAATGAAATATGGTTCCAACGTGGTATTTTTCACGTGAAGAAATATTGCCGTTATTAAGGGAATAAGTGAGATTCTTGTGAAATATTGCATGAAAATCCGAGCTTAATTTTATTGAGAACTATTTATTTCAAGCTATAAAAGTAATACCTTGTAGCCAAATTGACAATCTACAATCGATAACGCTAGTAGAAAACGAATCAATGTGTGGGAATGACACATATGAACGTTAAGTCTCGTGGTTAAACCATACAAATAGGAGGCGTTAACGATTGTAGAAAGAGATTCGATACGAAATGTTTGTAACTTGGCTAAGGGGGCCAGAAAAGAAAGAAAAAGTATTGGTTATAGGCTTCTCTGACTACGGTAAATTGTTCATGTTTTTAATATAATTCAGATCTATTTTGAAAAATTTACATCGCATCGTTATTATTGCTTCTCCGATAAGTGCCCAAATGTCTGGCTATTATATAATATTCCATTACTGGACACTGCAACACCCTATTCTCTGCGTTCCGCATCATATCTATCCGAAGCAGATTTAGACGGGTTTATTTAGTTTTAATTGTAATATAAAACAATATCTAAAGACCAGCTTCTGCCAGCGGCTTCGCCTGCGTGATAAGTATTTTGTCATCCCACGGGATAAAAAGCCTATGTGCTATTCTAGACTATAATCTATCTCTGTGCCAAATTTCATCCAGATCCGTTCAGCCGTTCTGGAGTGATTGATATTTTTAAGAGCTTGTTCATCTTAATCACGGAAACCATGCTATATCATCTGAGCAACTGTCAGTGACTTGACTCCTTAACAGTATAGCAGGCTTTCTTGACTGTCAAAATTTTCTGTGATGACGACTGACAACGTTGCTATCTTAATTTGTGTTCCACTTCTGGGAAAAACCAAAATTTTCTTCTTTCAAACCTCTCTGCCTTTACCGATCTCTGGCCAAGTTTGTCCCCCAAAACTTGATAAACTGGAAGTGATGGTTTTTCATTTAACAGACCCCATCGACAAGTTATAAAAAAACCGGCCAAGTGCGAGTCGGACTCGCGCACGAAGGGTTCCGTACCATTATCGCAAAAAACGGCATAAAAATCACGTTTGTTGTATGGGAGCCCCACTTAAATATTTATTTTATTCTGTTTTTAGTATTTGTTATAACGGCAACAGAAATACATCATCTGTGATAATTTCAACTGTCTAACTATCACGGTTCATGAGATACAGCCTGGTGACAGACAGACAGACAGACAGACGGACCGCGAAGTCTCAGTAATAGGGCCCCGTTTTTACCCTTTGGGTACGGAACCTTAAAAAGCACCTAGCGCTAGCAAAATCGAAATGCTTTGTAGCGTGTTACAACATTCACCACGGTCGAAATCGACGACGATGTTCTACCTCAGGGGTCTTACGTGTTACAACTATCATGGTTCCACTGTGAGAGAGAGACGGAGCTATACAGGACAAATAGCACTATCCGTTTTACACAACGGAATCATCAATAAAGTACGGCCCAGACATCCACTATGTAACAATCTTCGCCCATTCGGGCAAAATTCTCAAATCGTTAATTTCTTTAGCAAAATTTTTTTAAGTTCGAACCCCCGTGAATCAAAGTAAATGAGGCTTGAATAGTTCAAAATTTCCTACGTAAAAATTAAAATGAGGAGCCCGAGTGGATACTGAACCCATCGTCTTAATAAATTTCCTTAATCGCATCTTCTGACACCTTCAGCAAGTGATAAAGTGATTTGGGTGGCTAAGAACCATTTACGGGGAAAAATATCTTATTATTATCATCTTGTTTTCGCTTCCGCGGTCTTTTTATTACCTTTGAAGATAAATCTGAAAGATTAACTGGATACCGGAGGAATGAAGTATCGTTCTCTGATGGTTTATTTTTTAAGTGAGAAAAGTGATAGTTATTTTTACTATTCCTATTGAAGATTACCAGAGGCCAATTAGGATGATTCGGTCGTTAACGGGTTTGAACTTTTTTCGATTAATTCAGGTTGGCCGCTGTAGAAGTAACTTAACCAAATGGGGTTTATGGCAGAAGTGGAATGAAGTGCGAACCTTAAGGGTACACTAGTCGAAAATTCTTCCATACAAACGTAGTCTGGCTTTTACTCCACTGTTTCACGATGTACGTTCAAAATAAAAACTGATATCAATTTGTCTCATCATTATCTAGCCCTGTATGGAAGCAAAAAAGTAAAATTACTTGAAAGTTATGAGCTTCGAAAGTTCCATATTTTAACACTCATTTAACGCATCTTTGGGCGCAAATAAGTACCATAAGAAGAAGGAAAATTTAAAAACGGCCTCCATACAGGGATAGAATAGTAGTTCAACAATGCAAATCATTTTATTTTGAACAGATACATTGAGTCGTTTTTTCATGATATCCAGACTCCCAAAGGTCTGTTTATAAAATTTCGCGCGTTCGTTTTCGTTCTAAATCATTATCCATTTCGCTACAAATTTGCAAAAGTGTGTATTCATACGCGTACTAGTTTCTTACAACTCATAACAGCATCTATCTGTTCCGCACGTGTTGTCGGTTGATATAGCACGCATTTTAACCCCGCGCACAAAATAGTTCGAGCCGTTGACTAGTGTAACCTTAACATTATACTGTCTATAATCGTGAAAATCTAAGAAGTCCGATGACGTTTCTCATTTTTAACCCCCGACGGAAAAAGAGGGGTGTTATAAGTTTGACGTGTGTTGCTGTGTATCTGTGTATATGTGTGTCTGTCTGTGGCATCGTAATTTTGTCGTGAGTGTTCTTAGCTATGTGTGAATAAAATCGGCTTAGCCGTTCAAAAGTTATAGGCGTTTCACTGTTTGAATCAGGGTGTTTACGCAAGAT
The DNA here is from genome assembly GCA_945859665.1 of Anorthoa munda. NCBI lineage: Eukaryota > Metazoa > Arthropoda > Insecta > Lepidoptera > Noctuidae > Anorthoa > Anorthoa munda. The sequence continues at coordinate 2,140,150 of OX243916.1, read as the reverse complement.
ATCGTGTCATAATAACGTGTTCAATAGATTGCCGATCGAAGAGTATCTACTATGTACTAGATAAAATATGTAGTATGAAATAAAAATGTGCCGGGGGTTTATTAAATTTAGAAATTTTACTTGTACATACCGCGATAACGTTTTATGAACGCCTACGAAAATTCAAATTCATAATCCAAATTTTTTACTATGTTACCCATACAACATCAAGTATCATTCGTAAGCAACAAGTTTAACTTATATAATGTATTTAGTACCTGGGTGACCGCGCGATCTCTGCTCGGGTGAAAATAGAGAAAAAAACGTTTTCTAAAAAAAAACCGACTTCTTGAAAAGCGAACTAAAAAGACGTAAACAAGGAGAAAATCATGCTGTGCAGTCGGAGGATACATATTCGTGAGCTGGCTGACCAAAACCAGATGTATCCTCCGACTGCACAGCATGATTTTCTGCTTGTTTACGTCTTTTTAGTTCGCTTTTCAAGCAGTCAGGTTTTTTGATATTTTTATTTATAACTTTTTAGTATTTTTTTTTTGAATTAGGTACATTTAAACATATAAGTGTTATACATTTTTGAAATCACCTCTTAAAACCTTTTATTTTGATACCCCACACGATAGCTTTGGAAGAAAAAGAATATTTGGGCCCCCACAATATGGCGCTCAAGAACCGCCATTTTCCTATTTTACAATTTTAATGGAACAAACATACATACATACATAGACTGATAAACACATTACCCTCCTTCGGCAGTCGGGTAAAAATGAAACCTAGCTATATTGATTTATCGCCCCCCGAAACCCCCTGCACACTAAATTTCATGAAAATCGTTGGAGCCGTTGCCGAGATTCAGATTATTACAATAATTCATCGTTTAAAGGTATTAGATTAGATTAGGTAAAGCTGTAAAATCCGACGGATTAGATTCTCACAGATTCTCACGACCTTAACAAAAGCCTGCCGGTATTATATCGGTTATATTTCGGGGAGTGTGCGTTGGAATTGCATGAACTGATTCCACCTAGCACGTTCCATTATCAGACTACAAGACGTACGGCGATGCGTCATCGGTACATGGTTGACATCCCACCCATACGCACCCAACGTTTTGGGAATACTTTTATTATGCGTACGGCAACGGAGTGGAATTCCCTGCCGGAGTCTGTATTTCCTGATAGCTACTACCTAGGAATTTTTAAGTCAAGACTGAATAGGTTTTATTGCGATAGCGGTTGGAAAATGTCAAAAATACATGGGATTGTCAAGCGCTATCGAAATGTCACGTAATCAAGGGATTACATTTTGGCATTTCGACAATAGCCGTCGCTGATAGTATGAGACTTTTTAAGGAGCCTCTGGTCGGACTAAACTTGAGTAGGTAATCAATAGAGATGGGAAATTCATGAAGACATAACCTTCATGAATTTACTATGAGAGATAATTTAATTTGTGGCTATTTGAATGTCTCTCAAACAAACCCCAACCTACATATTTTATCAAATTAATGATTTACTAGGTAAAGGTGTACCCCACTAAAACGTGGTGAAATAATCCCCTATTGTAGGTCAGGGTTATCAACGGTGAATTATTGAGTTTAATATTTATGTGCCGATCATTTATTTTTAATTATGATGAACTTTATAGGTATCTAATGATTAATTACTACACGTGTAATTTTTCTATGGACTCTGGTCTGAAAACAAAAGTTATTATTATTATTTTATGTGTTATATAAAACATGCCACCGTTACTAGTGAACGTGCTGTATTTAAAAGCATTTTGCGCGGATTTGATGCATTCTTTTCCTATTTGTTCATAAGTTTTCTTTTAGTATTTAGATTCTTTCTTTAAATATTATTAACAAAAAACTTAAAAAAGCAACATTTCATAATACAAAAAAATGTAGACCCGTATCGGGAACAGGGTCCAGGCTACTATGCTGTGCTCAGGGCTCCAGAGATAGGTACCTCCAAAACCTTATTTCTTAGATTATTTTTATGGTATACGTCATGACTAGTGCAAATAAACTATTTTTCTTCCATCAATAAAATTATTTCTGCGTCGAGGTTAAAAAGGGAGTATCAAAAATCAATTTTATTTCAATTGAACCGAAGAGAATTACTTTCTCGCCGTTGAACTTGAAACTTTAGTATCTTATTAAAGATTAGGACCCATTCCTTAGACGAAAAATTACCTAAGATAATGTTTCCATTCTCCATTGAACCGCAAAGAAAATTTGTTCCAACAACCCGCGTAGGGCGGCAACGCCGTCGCGAACCATTCTTCTGGAAAACCTTCAAAAACTCCTTGTTTCAGCTTTAAAAACCGCAAAAAAACATTCAGAAGGAAAGATTAAGAGACTTTCTTCTGCACAGTGGAACAAAATACGTGTTTTTTGGACAAAATCACGAAGCATTCCCTACTTGTTGATTACCGCGCAACAGTTTTATGAGGTGCCCTGTTTCTTTGTTATCCGTCGACCGAGTAATGTTTTTTCTTTCTTCATTTTTCTCGAGGTTTATTTGGGAAAGTATTCAGTGTTTTGTTTGAGATTTTCATTTATTTTTCTTGATAAAAACGTTGCAGAAAATGTTGGGAAGTTTATTTAAAAAAATGTAGTTAGGTTTTTTTTTAATTGCTGTAAAAGCACGCACCAAATTTTGAAATATCAAAAAATGGCGTGTATTATAGAAATAAACACCGCATATTTTTCGAAAAAATTGCCACCTGAAAACTATATAATAATATAAAAAATAATTCTAAAACTTACCTTAAAATTTTCTGCACCAAATCTCGCACGGACCGCTATCGTACACAGTGTTATTTTTTTAAACAATCAAAGACAAAAAATATTTGTATAATATTTTTCTCCCGATCGCGCGTCCGTGCCTCTGGGCCGTCGGAGCGAAACTGCGAAGACGAACTGACTACAGTCTACAGTTGCCAGTACCTTTACCTGTTACATTCTAGGGGTGGTTAGGGTTAGGGGTGGGAACGTTAGCGTAACGTAACTGTTATTTTTACTCGGTGCTGATATATTGCTGAAGTAATTTTCTAGTAGCTAGAATGGGTGGAAAATGCTTGTTCAGTTCAATTGTAGTGTGAATGATGCTCTCATTTTAAGTAAGGCTTTTTCGTGCAGGTATTTTTATGATTTATGGTTGTGTAAGACTAAGTTTATTGTCGCCAAAAAAGATGCACTATTTGATTATTTTAAAGCAGCCAGGCCATATTGAAGAGTATGCTGTTACATTGGCTTTTCTTGTTGCTAAATAATATTTGACATTCAAATTATATTGTTTTAGTAAACGTATAAGCTGTCGACCCAAGGACCCGATGAATAGTGATGATGAATGATGCTTTCGTAATAACGACATCCGTGATAAAATAACAGTTCCAAAATATCACACGAAGTATCGAAACATTTCATTAATTTCTCGATTCCATCATTGTACGCCGTATGCCGCCCTGGCCATATTTTTATTCCGTTCACGTCACATTTTCCTACCCTATAACATAATTTAACCTATTGCTGTCCCTCTCTCGCGTAGTACCACAGCACGAAGCTTTAATGGAACGGAAAGAGATGGGTATAGTTCATTAAAGTTGTCGTTAACAGCCCGTAGCGTGAGTCAGGTCTTGCTAGGGCTGATACATTTTAGCTTTTCCGTCGCCACGTCTCGTCTGGTTCCAAATTATATTAAGTTTTTGTAAGTACCTGTCGTGGATTGAATTAAATATTATGCTTTTACCTGTTTTTCCTTTGGGATTCACGAATTGCCAGGAAGTTTAGGTTTTCGTGTTTTCCTGCCCACGTATTTCGTTTACTTTTGGTACACGATTTCGGGACTATTATTGAGTTATTGTGACAGTTAATATTTAAAATATTTCCTGCGTCATGTTTTCTGAGAGTATGTGGATTTGTCATATTGTTTTCCTAGACTAAGTTTATTCTAGTATTCAAAACAAAAACATATTTCCGATTCTGTAATAGTAGAACAACCTTGAAAATCATCGATATTTGGAATCTGGTCACTGGTTTTATATTGTGGGTTTTTAAAGCATAAATCATTACTGTTATTTTATAACATCGAGCCAGCTAGTAATAAAAATAAAATTGGAGAAGTGTCTATTTCGCGAGGTTCTTTTTCTTCATTGGAACATTATGGCGTTTTCTGTTTGTTTCCTGTAAGTGCCAGCCCTAGCTGTATTCGGGCACATGTCGATTCGACAGGGCGGGAATAAGAGCATTCTCTTTATGAACGTGAGATTAGTTAATTACAACAATGTTACAACAAAGTATACCGGCTTTACAGGAAACAATGCCGACGGTTGATCGTTGACGGAGATTTTATTATGTTAACGTGTAGGAACGGTAATTTTTCAGCTGTTCTACTAATTGATTGGTAGGAAAAGTGTTTTGTTATTTTTTTCTAAACGTTTAATGAATGGGATTACTGTACATTTTGGTATTGTGATTTTTGGATTAAAATCTAGTAAAAAATTTGACGCAAAAGTAATAAAATGTCGGTATTTGCGGGCATATATTTTGTCGTATTTTTTTCTGAATATTTTATGAATGACCCCATTGTGTTTTTTTTTTTGTAGAGAGAACCGTAGAAGAAAATTAAAATTGATACAGTACCTGGTTAAAAAAAACAAAAGTTCAAATCAAAATTTTATAAAATAAAAATCACAAATCTTTAAAGATAAATGGTATCGGATGGTTGGTCCCGGCTGAAATAAAGATCTTTGACAGTCGTTACGGGTAGTCAGAAGCTTGGGATCTGACAACAGTCTTGCCAAGGGGTACCGTGTTACCCAGTTACTGGGTTGTGGAGGTCAGATAGGCAGTCGCTCCATGTAAAACACTAGTACTGAGCTAAATCCGGTAAGACTGGAAGCCGACCCCAATATAGTAGGGAAAAGGCTAGGCAGACAGGTATCGGATGTTTATTTTCTCACAGTGAACGTGAGATTAGTTAATTAATTACAAAAAAGTACCTATAGCGCGTTCATTAGCGGAAACAATGTCGACGGTTGATCGCTGACCGAGATTGTACTATGTTAACATTATACATGTTATTTTTTACGACTGTATTGCTAATTGCTACAATTGCTGAAAAAATGGTTTGTTAAATTTTTGGGTGGTTATTTAAGTTTTTGTTTGTTTTTTTTTTTCTGGGAATCTGTATCAGTGGACTCTGTTTGTATATTAGAGAGTCTTAAACTGTTGAGATTAGAGATTTAAACTGTCTGAAAAATTTGTAGAGTATTAAGAAAGTCAATGTAATGAGTATACTCATTTCGGACCACTTCTTTTTCATCATAAAACTTTTTCCTTAATGTTTCACCCTTAACCTTTTAGGCAAACCATATGCACTAAAGGTTTTAAGAATACTTTCATTGTGCGTACAGCTAAGGAGTAGAATACCCTGCCGGAATCTGTGTTTTCCGATAGCTACAATCTAGGGATCTTTAAGTTAAAAGTGAATAGTTTACTTCTAGGCAAGCGTGTTTCACCGTCGACCACATCATCGTTTACCATCAGGTGAGATAGTGGTCAAGCGCGAGCCTATCAAACATAATATTTATTTTTTATATTTACTGATTTTCTTTTTTGTTTTTTAAATGTATAAAATAAGAAAAGCATTGAATAAAGGACATAATAATAATAAAAAAATGCTATGAACGAAGTGTTCTCCAAATACTAATAAGGCTAAATGACTAAGCCACCTGATGCTCTAGACAAGTGTCATTGTGTACCTGTGTGTTTGTTTATCTGTCTGTGGCATCATAGCTCCTAAACGGATTGACCGATTTTGTTTTGGAAAATCGGTTCAGCCTTTCTAAAGTTATGACCGAAATTTTTGAAATCGGTCCAGTAGTTTTTAAGTTTATTCATTACATATAAAAATACAAATCTTTCCTCTTCAACTTCAACATTCTAGCTATCACGGTTCATGATATACAGCCTGGTGACAGACAGACAGACAGACGGACCGCGGAGTCTTAGTAATAGGGTCCCGTTTTCACCCTTTGGGTACGGAACCCTAAAAACCTGCAAATACCAGCAAAACTAACCGCAAAAAGTTTATGAATCCCATTCAAACCTCTATTCCATTTTTCCCCCGCATTTCCCACGCACGCCGCTACAGCCTTCCCACGTGTTCTTGGCAAACAAAAAGCTATTTGTTCTGGAAATTCTAGGAATAATAGGCTGCATTGCTGTACAAACTGTTCGACGTTTTAATTTAACTCCTACGCAGTACCTATTTTCTTTATTTCATTTCAATATCAATATCATCACAGCTGTTTCCCTAAGGGTTAGGTAGAGAGAGTTAGCCAGTTATGTCAAAATCCCATGAAATAGGACGGGACTATTGACATTGAGCTATATTAATTTTCAATATGAATCTATCTTGTGAAGAAGAAACGTGAGGTTAGTTTGGGTATAATTAATAAGCCGCGGACGCCCTCTCATGGCTCCTCCCAAACCTGGGAGGGCCCAAGGACAGATGCCGGCGCCTCTATGCCGGCATCTTGAAGAGTATGGCGCTCTACGGGGCACCCATCTGGGCGGACTCCCTCCAAAGGAGGGAGAATGCAACCGCCATCCGCAGGCCTCAAAGGGCCATTGCACAGCGGGTGGCGAGAGCCTACCGCTCAGTGGGCTACTCGGCGGCGTGCGCTCTGGCGGGCACCCCTCCCTGGGAGTTGGAGGCATGGGTGCTCGCCAGAGTGTACGAGTGGACGGCGCGGCGGAAGGCGCTGGGTGAGCGCCCCGCCGCGGAAGAGCGGGAGGCCGTGCGGCGGGAGGCGAGGGACGCCATCGTCCTCCATTGGACGGAGGACCTCGCCACCGCCACCTTTGGCCGCCGGACGTTGGACGCGCTCGGTCCAGTCTTGCAGGACTGGCTCGAGCAGCCCCACGGTTTCCTCTCATTCCGTTTGGTGCAGGTGTTGTCCGGACATGGTTGTTTCGGAACGCACCTGCACCGGATCCGGAGGGAGGAAACCCCGGCGTGCCACGACTGCGGCGCGGAAGAGGACACGGCGCAGCACACCCTCGAGGTGTGCCCAGCCTGGGCTGAGCTGCGCCGTGCCCTGACAGAAGTTGTCGGGCAGGACCTCTCGCTCCCCGGCGTGGTCAACTCCATGCTGGGGAGTGAGGAGGCCTGGGCGGCGGTTGCCTCCTTTTGCGAGGTCGTGATGTCGCAAAAGGAGGCGGCGGAGCGTGCACGGGAGGACGATCCGCTCGCGCCGCCGCTCCGCAGGCGGAGAAGGGGAGGGAGAAGGCGGTTGTATAATCGTCTCCTCCCTCCTCCTGGTGGTGATTAGCGGACGAATGGTGCGGGGGCGCCTTCGACCGCATTGCACCAATCACCACCCTCGTCGGGCGGGAACGGCCGAGCACTTGCGGTCGTTCCCGGGCCCCTCCACTAAGGGAGGGGCGTGAAGGCCCCGCTGTTAAGGCGGGCGGTCGTCGGCGGAGGACTGGAAGTAAAGGCTGTGCCGGTTTCCCAGTCCTCCTCCACTCAGACGATGCGGGAGTGCCGCTGGGTTATTTTAGTGGGTATACCGGGCTTGCCCGGGGAGTCCCACATAGCCCCCCATCCCCCGATGGGCGGGTATGCGTAATGCATTTTTTCCCAGCGAAAAAAAAAAAAAAAAAAAAAAAAAAGGGTATAATTAATAAAATCCGTGATTAGATCCTGTCGTACTGTATGGATCAGAATGTTGGGCTGTGAAAAAGATGGATGAAAAGAGATTGCATGTAGCAGAGATGAGAATGTTGAGATGGATGTGCGGAGTGACGAGAATGGATAAAGTGAGAAATGAGTATATTAGAGGAAGTTTGAATGTGGCGCCAGTCACAGAAAAGTTGAAAGGAAACCGTTTGTACTGGTATGGTCATCTGATGAGGAGGGATGAAACGCATGTTACTAAAATGTATGAATATAAATGTGGATGGATGGAGAGGGAGGGGACGGCCAAAGAAAAGATGGATGGACTATGTGAGGAGTGATATGAAAGAAAAGGGAGTCAGTGATAGCGTGACGGGGGACAGGACGGTATGGAAGAGAAAAACGTGTTGCGCCGACCCCAAGTAACATGGGACAAGGGCAGGAAGATGATGATGATGTGTAAGTCCCATGTAATAGGGACGAGCCTATTGCCATCAACCGGACAGAAGCCACGATCCCGGCCTGCTACAGAGAAATTCCAGATAAAAATACCCAGTAACATTTGCCCGACCCAGGATTTGAACCCAGGACCTTATGCTCGGCAATCAGCATCAATTCGTTCAATATCAATCTGTCTTGGAATGGAGGAGTATGAATGTGGATACGAGGGGACGACCAAGGAACCGATCGAATAACTCTCTGAAAGATGATATAGGGTAAACTACATATAAATTTGATATAGGCTACGCTAGAAAGTTTATATAGACTAGGCTAGAAAGTTGAACGATGTCTTAATTATATAAAATTTGTCTAGCGATGTGCATGATATGAGGTAATAAAGAATATTACATACATACATAAAAACAAGATTCGAGCGAAAAAACATAACCCGAATGTCGTCGCTCAATGAATGGATGTGTTTGTTCTAGGGCTATTGTCTTTGGCACAAGCCCCGCAATTTTCTGCTTTACCCGTCCGAAAATGTTGTCTAGAGCAACATTAAAATTAGATAGGTAGGCATAATACACATAATATCTTTGTTCCAAAATGTCCTTCCAAAATCTAAATGCCTTCAAATATTATTTCACAGGCAATAAAGATAAGAAATATCGTTGCAAAGTATCTTCGTTTATACTAGAGGTATTGCATTGTTCGAGAACTTTATTTCAATATATTCTACATTTTGTAAAGTTTCTTTGTTATGAACACTCGTAGTGTTCTAAAAAAAAAACAATTTAATGTCAGTCGCTAGCTAAGAAAATCTAATCCTAAATCTAATGAAAAGGTATCTAAGGAAAAAATCACCAAGATCCGGCTTGGTGATTTTTTCCTTAGATATCTATCTTAGATTTTCTTAGCTAGCGACTGACATGAAATTCTAATAGGGATTTATGCTATAATCATCGCGCATAGTAGAGTTTGTTAGGATACAGTAGTATACAATTGACACAGATAATATAATACTAGCATACAGATGCCTCATCCCATACAAAGAAACCGTGCCGACGTATCTAGCTTTTTTCGTCTGACTGATTATTTTAATAAGTACATCAATCGTGTTCGGTTCCGTTACACGGCGATAGATGGTGTTAGCAGCGAATTGCAAGTAAAATGGTTTACTCGGTTCGTGAATATTTTTTTATTTAAATACTGTGACGAATTGTTTTATGGTATTTTTTGCACTTTTTTACAGTTTCATTGAACCAAAATATATGAATACAAATTTAAAATCGAGTGGAATACCTCAGAGTTTAAAAACCGCGCCATCTAATTGAATCATTTTTAAACTATCCGTTCAAATAATCTTTGAAATGTTAATTAAGAATCCAATATTCCACAATTTTGCGCTTAGGAGAGTTGATTAAACAAAAACATACAATTTTATGATCAATTCTAAAAAATGATAATTTTACACACAATTCAATAACAAATTGATTCATATTGTAACACTTTTTTTTGTGGTAGATAAAAGTTTTGTCAAAAGAAAATTAGTTACCTCTTGCCGCCGTGTTTTCGCTCGTTCGCTTCAAAACTGCCGCTGGGTGGTGGAACCACTTTGGAACCGCACCCTGGGACGGTGAGTTCCCTATAAACACTCTCATTTCACCAAAATAACTTAGAATCACTTGATATCCGTACACCGAGGCTGTATTTTTTGTTTGTTTTGACGGACTGCAGCTGTCATTTGGACGTACTGCGTTTTCGTTCGGAAACGCGCCCGTCTCCGCTAAGATTGGCGTAATTATTTCTTTGGACTAGCACACGGGTAGGATTCGAGTTTGGTTTTGGGATTGCGAGGACGTTGTCCCGCTTCCGTTGGCGTGCCTCAAGAAATTGCTTATGTGAATGATGGTAGCCTTGGAGTTCAGAAGATTCGAGAACGATCGGATTTCCTGAACGAAACGCGGGAGCGAGGTGCGTTCAAAATTCTCATCCGGGCTGTCAGGGATTGATAGTGTTTTATTGTAGTCTGATTTTAAGTCGGGTTTTGGAAAGTTGTAGGGTGAGGCGTAGGTCTGGGATAGTGTATTTCTTTGAAGGAAAATTGTTCCGCGTAAATTCTTCGAAAACGGAAATTTTAGGAAACAGTTTATGGGATTCGGTGTTTTAGGTTTTCGGTTCGAGAATGATGGTATGAGAGCGCACCCGGTGAGAGAGTTTTTCTTGGCGAAAGGCGAACTGCGTGGAGGCGTTCTTTTCTTGGGCTGACCGGCTTGAGCAGAGCCTGGAGATTGCGAGTGGGCTGGAATTATCGCGTGGGCGTCGGCCTCTGTGCGGCAGAGCGTTTCCTGTATGTGCCTGACGTGATTGATCAGAATACGTGAAGCCGAAAATCGCCGGTGACCGCGTGCGTGATTGTGGATACGCGGCCTGGAAGCCGCATGTAACCGTCGTGGTGTGATACCCGGCGTGATAGTGTTCCCAAGCTGGGCTCATAATCCCTCACGGTAAGTCGCCTTGCTCAGGGGATTGACCCCATCGTATTTCGTTGTGAATTCTGTGTGCTGACTTGCTGGTTTCTTTCAGAACAACGTGGCGTGGGGTCGAAATTGGGCCGACCTATCTACCCTACGGGTTTACTTCCTCCGAAAGGTACGTGTTTGACTTCCTAAAGGCTCTGTCAGTTGGTATTCGGTTTCTTAGGGCGGCCGATACATTTATATTATTTGGGCTGGCCTATCCTTTGTGGGTGTTTGTTGACAAGCTCCATACAATTATACCTATTTACATACACCTTAGGCATGATTTCCATATACTCAGGAGGGCCATCCATTATGTTAGCCTATGTAAGCCCGGTATTTAAGATAATATTTCCCGTATCCCAACGATTTGTCTGATCTGTATAACAATAAAATCTGTGTGTTTAATCATGAAGAGTGCGGGACAGCTCATCCATTGTGTTCACTTATGTAAAGCCTGTGTGTAAGATAATACCTTCCATGTGTAGCGAGTTGTCTGCTCCGTCTAACCCTAAATTCTGTGTGTTTAATCATGAAGAGTGCCGGACGGCTCACCCATTGTGTTCGCCTATGTAAAGCCCGGTGTATAGGATGTTGCTTTCAGTGTTTTAGCGACCTGTCTGTTCTATATACTCAAAACCCTTTGTGTTTAATTTGAGTTTTTGTGCTAAGAAGTTTTTATTCTGTAACTTCAGGAGGTGTCTGGTTGGGGCTGATTGCCTGGCTGAGGCTATCTGCTCGAGGCAGGCTGTCGCAGTGTGGAGTTGGCTGGCTACGCGACGGTTTAGGAGACGGGCTTTCTGACCCTTCCGTTTTATTATTATTTTTATTTTTTGTTCTTCCACCCTCCACTATAAAATAGTTGGGAAATATTTTGATACGGAGAAAAGTTGACCAGCCAACTGCAACCAGCGACCCTTTTTTAAATTTATTTACTTTGGTAACGTGTTCAAGGGTTACATTTAATAAACATCGTTCTCAGTATATGGTGCTTTATTGTTCCCAAGAAAATATCCCGTTACAATATCGCACCATCTAGTGACATTTATTTGAACCAAATCATCTTTCTTCGGGTCGAGACCCTGTGCTATTGACATAAAACTTAATTCTCCTTAGACTTACCGTTACTTTTGAGCTCCTGAGTTAGGCATAATAATATTGAATTTTTCAGTAGCAGGCTGGAATCTAGGTTTTTGATGGCATTAGGTGGCTGGATGAAGGATGGCTTGCCCCTATTTCATCTTACTTAACTGGGGAATTGTAGGTTTACTATAGGTTCACTTCAGCATAACTCTTCGGGGGTGTAGGCGTGAATATGTTATCCATTGTGCTAAAAGAAAGCATTCAAAATCCACAAGTGGAGAATAAATAGATAGGAGCATAAATTCATCTTGCCAGTGCTTTAAGGAGGTTATTTATGTATCATGCATTTGAAGGCCGGATAGAGTGGAAGATATAGAACCTCCTGGAGGATATTGAGCCTAGGAATAGCCGGCAATAATCATGCTAGCCGAAAGCTGAAGTACAAGCGTAAATACTGTTACCAATACCTACGTACAGTGCATTTTCATAAGCGTAAGTAGGAAATTTGTATCTTTTCCTTCTCCTCCGTAATTCTTTTCTGATTAATTTGATTGCGGGATCCAAGACAGTTAAATTTATTCACTTCGTCGAGCTTAATTGCCTCGGCGCTTTTCTGGTGGTTGCCACTGTTGATTCTGGCTTTCAGGAGTTGCAACTCCTGAAAGCCAGAATCAAGTATGATAGTGCGGTGGGATTACCCCAAATAAAAAAAAGCGTAGGTACAACGTTTAAGGTTTTTTGAATTACATCCCTTAAAGCGGTAAAAAGGGGTGTCAAAGTTTGTAAGAAAAATAAATTGTTTATCATCAAAATTACTTGAAACTTAGTATTTCTGCTCTTCAATTCAATTAAAGAAACACGTGTTTAAGGTTTTTTGGAATTTCATCCCTTGAACGGGTAAAAAATGGGTGTTAAAGTTTGTATGAATGTATAAAAAAAAAAATGTTTAAATGTTTTTTAACCTACTAGATGTGCTCGAGGGGAATCAGTTTTCATACCACGAATACCACTGCCTCTCCCACCAATATTACTACCTCGAATACCTCTGACTATGTCTTTGAGTTTAAACGATTACAATTCCCCCTTAAGGTCTGCTTTGCTATGACCATAAATAAATCTCAGGGTCAGTCATTAAGGGTGGCTGGCATAGATTTAAGGAAATATTGCATCTCACACGGGAAATTCGGGCCTATAAATAATATAATGAAAGAAATGGAACTGGAGAACATGTGATTGCAACATGATAGAGCGACCACATACTGCACGAGGCACAACCGAAATTCTGGAGGCTGCATTATCCAGACTTGCTCTGGCTGGTAAGGTCGCCTGATTTAACTGTTCCACGCTTCTTTCAGTGGGTTTTTAGGGTTCCGTACCCAAAGGGTAAAAACGGGACCCTATTACTAAGACTTCGCGATCCGTCTGTCTATCTGTCTGTCCGTCTGTCTCCAGGCTGTATCTCATGAACCGTGATAGCTAGACAATTGAAATTTTCACAGATGATTTATTTCTGTTGCCGCTATAACAACAAATACTAAAAACAGTATAAAGTAAATATTAAAGAGGGGCTCCCATACAACAAACGTGATATTTTTGCCGTTTTTTGCTCGATATTTATAACGGCAACAGGTAGACACTTGAAATATTCACATAATGTTTAGTTGTATATTTACTTCAAAAAATAATAATTAATAAATTAAAATAAAATAAATTAAGGGGGGCTCCCATACAACAAACGTGATTTTTATGCAGTGTTTTGCGATAATGGTACGGAACCCTTCGTGTGCGAATCCGACTCGCACTTGGCCGGTTTTTTTAAATCACGAGTCTATGTCAACAAGCCTCAGTCTCTTGAAGCCCTCAAAGATAATATGCGCCAGAAGTTCTGGCAAGAGTGATGGAAAATGCCATAAATCAGGCCCGAATGTTTATCAATTCTGGCGACGCCGCGGTCGCATCATTTTCTCGACTAAATGGGAAAATAAATTAATACTCCAAATAAACATTATCCAAAAGCAGAACCAAAGTATTTCATTCATAAAAAAATAATGCCAAAGAACATCGGATAACACTTTGACACTTTTGCGCCACCCTGTATTAATTTTCTATAGTGTCGGTAGTAGGAATCAGAAATTGAAAGCATAGTGGTATTTCACTATTTGTACCTTCCCGTGGAAATCGATCCCACGATACCTCCGGAATAAAAGTCCAACGCTCTAGCTATTAGAACAAGACGGCAGTTCAGTTTATGCTCATTTTATATCAAAACACATGTAATTTTTATAATTCTATAAAATAATAAATTTGAGCAAATATTGTAATCTACGCGAACAAAGGTGCGGGCGGAAAGCTCTATTTGTATAATATAAGCAATATTCTGCCAGAACTGCAAAAAACGAAACAGCCAAAATGGTGTAGTCCACGCAGGCGAAGCTGCGGGCGGAAAGCTAGTTGCAAATAAACGGACACAATTTATACAGATTTTAAACAACTTTATATTAGTACCTATAAATATTAATATGTTAAAGGACTTTGAAACTTGAAGACTTCAGGACAGGAAACTTTGAGACTTTTTAACTTTAGATTCAAACTTAGACTGTCTTGTTTGATACAAACTGTGATACAAGTTACTAAGTTCTGGGGCTTTGTTTTTGAAGATTTCTTATATAAATAAATTATATATGGGAGACTGGGGTGACCTGGTCCTACGGGAAACTTCATCATCATATCAGCCGAAAGACGTCCACTGCTGGACCTAGGCCTCCCCCAAGCATCGCCACATTGACCTGTCCCGTTTGTTCCGCATCCATCGGATCCACGCAAGTTACACCAGGTCATCGGTCCACCTGGTGGGAGAACTTCCAACGCATTTTCTTCCGGTTCGCAGTCATAAATGTAGAGATCCGCGAACCAGGGTTACCGACATAGCCCAAAGAATTGCCAAACTTAAGTGGCAGTGGGCAGGGCACATTGCTCGCAGAACGGATGGCCGATGGGGCTGAAAAGTTCTGGAGTAGCGACCGCAAACGGGAGACTTGGTACATCAAAATTATAAACCAACTAAACATTAATTGATTTATTATTAGCAATCTTAACTCTTATATTCATTCCACTTTTCTGACTTACTTATTTTAGTAGAATTAGGGTTGCCATTTCAAAATATATAAGATGCTAAGTAGCTCTTAAATTTTTATGTACCATGTCTACCGCAAGATCAAATCGCCCCAGTTTCCCGTGTATAATAGTTTTGTTTTATTATTAGCTTCTGTTCAACTGTAAGTCAATGTCCACCTACATCTTCTTTGAATTATCTCTGTGTTTTGATATCTCATCGTACTCATCCTACCCAAAAGCTAGAACTTTCACATTTATACAGCATTCGATACTAATTCTACGCGGGCGAAGCCGCGGGTAGCAGCTAGTGTCCTACCCTAAGTAAAAAACTAAGTAGTAAGCAATATGTATGACGAATTACTACTTACTTTTTGACAAGTTAATCCTTCTTTTAGCCTTCTTGAATATTTTAAGTTGAATAGCTTTCGACTTACTGGCACGTCGAGCCAATAGACATTCGATGCATAGAACTATCGGTGCAATGGTTTTTCGGCGAAACGGACGGACGCTCGATCTAATGGCTATTGGAAATTGTGGTAAATCGATGCTATGGAATTTCGGCATAAAGGTAAAAAGATAAAGGATAAAGGGATCCCTTTATCCTTTATCTTTTTCAAGGAAACGATGGATGGATTTTTTACAACATGCTGTTGTCTTTTTCCATACATCTTCTCCTCAATCGTCATCGTCTCAGTATTCACCTCCTCACCATCACCTCCCTTGCCATATTTTTAAAAATCCATCCATCGTTTCCTTGAACGACCACCGATATCTAACTACCCGCAATCATACTCAAAACTTTCCTCTCTTTCCAGTCTATGAATGAATTTTACAAATATTTTAGACATATGTTTTTGGTAATAGAACACTTGCGCTATAGGCGTTAAGCGTTAGGCGTAGACACTTGTGTGAATCCAATTAAGTAAAAGTAAGGCATCGCCAAGGGGGACCAGGGAGAGTCACACCGACTTAGAGATTTAAAAAAAACCGGCCAAGTGCGAGTCGAACTCGTGCACGAAGGGTTCCGTACTTGGTAAATTGCGGTTTACGATTTATGACGTATTAAAAAAAAACTACTTACTAGATCTCGTTCAAATCAATTTTCGGTGGAAGTTTACATGGTAATGTACATCATATATTTTTTAGTTTTATTGTCTTTTATTTTAGAAGTTACTCACATTTTAACAGTTTGGAAGTTTCTCTCGCGCAAACTATTCAGTTTACAAAAAAAAAATATTAGAAACCTCAATATACTATACTTTCTGTAACTTATATGGTGTACATAATAAAGAGTATTCTATTCTATTCTATAATTTTTGACGAAGAAGAAGATCCATAGATACACCACACGAATGGGTTTGATGAAATAAAATATTTGAGTTTCAGTTCTAAGTATGGGGAACCCCCAAAATTTATTGTTTTTGTTCTATTTTTGTGTGAAAATCTTAATGCGGTTCACAGAATACATCTACTTACCAAGTTTCAACAGCATAGTTCTTATATTCTCGGAAAAAAGTGCCTGTAACATACGGACGGACAGACAGACATGACGAATCCATAAGGGTTCCGTTCAAGGGCGTCGCCAAGGTGGGGCGTAGAGATTCTAAAAAAGTTGCCAAATGTAAAGCAACCGAAGTCCTAAGATGGTCTGGCCATGATGAGTGTGCACAGAAAACTTATTCATGGAAATTTACATGATTTTCATAATAAAGTGGTCGAAAAGTTTTCAAAAATCCCCCGAAGATTATGTTTTAATTAACCTTATCAAAAAAAGAATCTTTGTTGACCACTATAATATTAAAATCTGGTACATAATTACAAAAAAAAAATACAATTTATGTTCAAATTCAAACTCCCAAATTATTTTTATTCTATTTTTCTAACAGTAATAACTTATTTAGAAGTTTTATTTATTGTACAGTCAAGAACTCGTGAAGCTTTACTCGTTGGACTCTGTACCGTTATTATTACAATCGCTGTAGATGTAAGGCTCGTCAACAAGTGAAAAGCTTCATGTGGTCTCGACTTTACCTACAATTCATACTTTTCTCATTCTCCATATCAACTTGCCCCCCCCTTGGCCATCGGCTGGCGACGCCCTTGGTTCCGTTTTTTGCTATTTGGCTACGGAACCCTAAAAAAATAGCCAAATGCAAAGAAATCAAAGTCTTTAGTCTACTTACATATCTAGTGATGTCCTAACAGAGACAATAACCTTCTTTCCCGAAACGAGAAAAACGTTCTAGATTTTCGCTCGCTCGTTCTACCGTGCCCAACTTGTACGGTGCTACGCTACCAGTGAGTTTCATTCATGTGCTTTTGATTGTATTTAAAATTCGTACTTTCATCGTCCATAAACATGTATAAACATACCTTAACTTACTAACGCAAAATTCGTCATATCACAAGAACTCACACATGCCATTTGTAACAGAGTATGGCAGACAGGAACTTGGCCATCTGAATGGACTAATACAGTTTTCACCCCTCTACATAAAAAAAGGCTCTACAAGGAAATGTAACAACTATCGCCTTATTGCACTGATATCCCATGCCAGCAAAATCTTGTTACATATTCTTAATGAGCAGCTGAAGGGGTATCTGTCCAAAGAAATCGCACCAGAACAGTCTGGATTTGTGAAGGGAAAGGGTACAAACAAAGGGAGTGAACATTGGACAGATGGGGTTGCGGTTGGTGGCTACAACATTGCGAATTTGCGCTACGCAGATGACACCACTCTTTTTGCTTCTAGTGCTCGCCATATGGAAGAACTCCTACGCAAAATGGAATAAGTGAGCCTTGAATTCGGATTAAAGATAAATCGCAGCAAGACCAAGGTGATGATTGTGGACCGTGCTAACAATAATTCGCCAGGAGTTACAGATCGCGAACTGCAACGTAGTCCAATCCTACGTATATCTCGGAGCTTTAATCTCGAATAACGGTGGCTGCATTGACGAGATAAAGAGGCGTATGGCGATCACAAGAACTGCAATGGACAAAATTAAACAAATATGGAGGAACAGAGACATCACCAAAGCCACGAAGACCAGGCTCGTGCGCACTTTAATTTTACCCATATTTCTGTACGCTGCAGGCACGTGGACGTTGCGGGAGGTGGAAAGAAAAAAGATAGACGCTCTGGAGATGTGGTGCTGGAGAAGAATGCTCGGAGTGTCGTGGACCGAGTTTCGCACAAATGTCTCGATACTCCAAGAACTCCACATCAAGCAGCGTCTGTCCGCAATAGTACAGTCCCGAATACTCACTTTCTTCGGGCACGTTTCAAGGCGAGACAGTCAGTCCATAGAGCGGTTAGTCGTCCAAAGAAAAGTGGAAGGCACTAGACCACGTGGTAGGTCACCCTTACGTTGGACCGACCAGATCAAGTCTGCTGTGGGCGGTCCCGTGCACGAATGTACCCGGATGACTTCGAATCGGGAAAGGTGGCGAGACATTGTGAGACGCATTACATCTGCCGCATATACTACCGATACTTCATGACGTCCACGACCGCTCTGTCAAGAGCGTTACGATTAAGAAGAACTTACTTACTGGGCACCTGGATGGCGACGCCCCTGAGTAGTACATTCGCGCATGTGTAAAATATAAAATGGTATTTCTTATTCTTGCTATCTTATTCAAAATCAAAATTTCTTTATTCAATTAGGCCATTAAGCGGCACTTTTGAACGTAATTTTTTTTATTTACATGTAATATGTGTGATATGTGTGTATGTCTCTTTGGTCCGCGCTTCGTTTGTCTATGATATCGACAAATAATCTATAATAGGTCTACCTACATTTAATATGTTTTATTTATATACTTACACATATTTTGACCCACTTTCTGTGTTTATTATATTTCTTTTGTTATTTATATATGTCGCAGGGATATGATGAAAACAGGGAATTGATCAAATCTCTAAGCGATTTGATCAAATCACGGAGGATGTTAAAATAATCGACACGGACAGGTTAGGTTCGAAGGGGATGACGGGAGCTGAAGTGAGCGAGCAAAGCGAGCGAACTCAGCTCCCGTCATCTCCTTCGTGTTAGGTTACTTTAGACCCTGCATACAGAAATAGGAGCCCCGCGCAGCGGGGCTCCGTCGGCTCTATTTTAACATCCTCCGTGATTTGATCAAATCGCTGTTTTCATCATATCCCTGCGACATATATACTATTTTATTTATTTTTTTATTGTATTTTCCGTTTCCGTAAGTGTGTCCGTGGCATGAACAGTGGGCCCTATCAGAATATCAGCGCAGGGTTATTTCCTTTTTTGGATATCGCTGCACATGCTGAGATAGGAGCCTTTTTGGTCTCGCACGGGGTTTTTTATTTTGACTATTGTGTAATTTTTATGCTTATTTCTCGTGTCTCCTGTGTGGGTCACAAATAAATATTTTTCTTTCTTTCTTTTTCTTTTTAATAATAATTGATCCTACCGTCCATTCGGAAATATAGCTTGTTATGGAGAAGAACGGACAGGAAACTCAACAATTACACTTTACAAAAAAGAAGTGCTTTACAAGTATTTGGTTATATCATTCTTGTTGGAAAAAAATATATATGTGAGAACGATGTAAAAAGACGTGCACGAAAAAGCGTCTAAAGTAAAACAAACAATAAAAAAATATAATAAATAGGTAATTAAAAACAGGCCGAGGAAGTTATGACCAATCCCAATTAATGGCGCCCGTTCACGAACATGACACATGGATCGGCACCACTCAACTCAACCATCTTGAAGGGAGCCGAATGATCCGACACAAATTGGGCCACCATCAGAGAGACATTAGACAGAGCATGACACACTATCAATTGCCAGGGCACACACACGTCAACGAACTATATTACAGCGAACGTTATACTTACTGTCTTCTGCTGGCTCAGTGTCTAGCACTAACTTATAAAGAATGAGTACTTTAGGACCAGTCAAACTAGATAAGAGTTGAGTGCCCCGGGTACATGTAAGTATCGCCACGAGCTAATTGCAAACTGAAAACTTTCTAGACACACTCCTAATTATAAAACAGTTAGTCGTATCTACCAGTGAGTACAATAGAAATTACCAAAATGGTCATGTTTTAGAACTTCTAAATTAGTTCTGATTAGTTTGACAACGGTTCTAACTTAGTTACCTACATGATTTCCATACCAAAGAAACTTAGATGTCTAAATGTACAAGTGTAATTTTACAAGTGACTTTCAGGTTCTTTTTAGGGTTCCGTTCCCGAAGGGTCCAGACGGAGCCCTATTGCTGGCAATCATGTGTCTGTCTGTCCGTCTGTCACACAATTTTGTGCCTTATATGTGCGAAGTCCGACACGCATTTGGCCTACTTATAGGGTAAGGGTATTAACGGGACCCTATTACTAAGACTCCACTGCCCGTCTGTCTGTATGTCATCAGGCTGTATCTCATTTACCATGATATTTAGACAGTTGAAACATTCATAGATGATGTATTTCTGTTGCTGCTATAACAACAAATACTAATAACAGCATAAAATAAATATTTAAGTGGGGCTCCCATACAACAAACGTGTTATTTTTTTGCCATCGATAATGGTACGGAACCCTTCGTGCGCGAGTCCGACTCGCACTTGGCTGGTTATTTTTTCTAAATTCTTCAGACTTTGTTCAACAAGTCTGAGCATTTTATTGTTGTATTATATAATTTATGTTGAAACACTTGCATGACTTCAGTTTTCTGAAAATTCGCCTCGTTGAGGTTAACACAGAACAGTGCCTTATGGAATTTAATCAGAAATACATCAATTGAAACATGTTTAAAACCTTCAGGAAATACATCCGGAATAAGGTGTACCGGCAGAGAATCATAGTTTTCGACATAGCTCAGAGAACCCCCCCCCCCCCCCCCCACTCACTTTCAATACATCTGCGACAACCACAATAAAAATCTACGATCATCAAATAACCGCCTTCTTCAATGTCCTACTCACCGCACTGACTTCATTCACTGTTCTTTCTTCATTCAGTCTATTTCTCTGTGGAATTCTCTCCCTCAGGAAATCAGGATGGCAACGCAACCAACCGATTAACCTTCAAAGTCAAAGTTCGTGAACACATTCGTCAGAAGTTGGCAGTAGTATCGGCACAGCGCTAATTTTTTTCCTATTGTCTATTTCAACTAATAGTTTAGTAGTACCTGTATTTAGTTTATTTGTTATAGTATTTATTGTATAATTAAATTGTATTTATTTATAGCTTATATTTAGGCCTTGTATTCAAATCCATTTTACTATCATAATTGCACCTACCACTATTTGTATCTCCATCACCCAAAGGTTGACTGGTAGAAAATGCCTAAGGCATTAAGTCCGCCTCTGTACGTTTATGTGCTTAAAGTATTAAATAATAATAAATAAATAAATAATAATAACCAAGCTGAAGTGTCAATGGGCCGGCCATATTAGCCGTAGAACCGATGTCTGTTGGGGTAGATGTGTACTTGAGTGGAGATCACAGTGGATGTGAAGCGCCGATCTTTGCATAGTGGCTGGTAGCTACTGAACGAGTGCTCCCGAAATACGAGACAAATGCCGTGCGATTGGAGAAGCCTAAATCTAACAAAGGCTGTTGCTGATGACGAGGACAAAATATTATGTTTTTGTATGATTATTGTTCTTCATAGTTTTGTAATGTATGAAGGTACTGTAAAGTTAGCCTGCTGATGGGAACCTTCTAGAATGCAGACTGGCAGATAATCGTTCTGCCTGGATTTCAAAACTGATTCTAATTTGCAATCCGTTTAAAATTGCAGAACGTATCGGTAATTTAATGCGGGGCAGAATTTTTTGTGCGAGCATATTTTTGACGAGCTATTTAATGTAAGTCGATCATTATAATTCGAGTAAATTACTAGTTATTATTCAGAGACCTATTGCTCAGAACCAACTACATTTTCTTAGATTGAAAATAACCTATAGTACTCAATGATGGACTAGATCCAGCACATGAGATAGAAATTACTCTGCACTCTAATATTGCGTACCTCTAAAGAATGGCGTAAGCTTCATGCTTCTGAGAAGCAGGACTTTAGGAGTGCTACTGAGAAGGCTTTTGTTTTCTCTTCTTCTCTACCAGATTTATTTCCTACCAAATATATTATTAGTTTCACATGCGTCATACTTCCACCCGGTACTGAAAGGCTGGCCCACATTACAGTATAGGTACACACATCATCAGCCTATTAATGTTCCCACTGCTGGGACACAGGCCTCCTCTCTGTGAGAGGGAATGGGCTGTAACATGTCTTCGAATTTTTGGTTCTAGGACATGCCGGTTTCCTCAAGATGTTTTCCTTCACCGTTTTGAGAGCAGTGGTGATGAAATAATTTACACAAAGTAAAGCGCCTGTCTGGGCTCGAACCCACGACCCACAACTTGTAAGTCGCGGCCGATACCACTGGGCCACCACTGCTCCGTATAGGTACTATTGTACCAAAAAGGTGATTTATATTAATTTTCATAAGTAATCCATCAAGCTTCGCTAACTTCCTCGTAAAGGGATCACGGCTCGAGATAACTTACAAACTTATTAAGTTAACATTAAGTAAGTTAATTATATCTTAGAAGGCATACAACCTAACTTTGAGACTAAAGTTAGATTTTAGTTTCAAAGGTGGTTTAGAAGAGGCCAGGTATCAAAGTTATTGAAGGAAGATAGTTTAGAAGCTTTCTCAACAGTAAATAACTATATACCTATAAGTTGCTCACATGAGCAACTTTTACTAAGAAACCAAGATGACATCGGAAAACAGGTGTGTTTTCATTTTGTCAAGTTATTGACACTAAAAACTGCTGAACAGCCGATTTTTTATATATGTATGATGTAGATTTCATTTGATGTATGAACTAATTCCATCCAAGTTGGTCATAAATTTTGATAAGAACTAACACCCCCTAAGATTTCCAATGATATGAAAGTCACAAAGTCAACTTTATGCTGACTCTCTTCAAACAAAGTTAAAAGATAAATCATTTTTTTTTATATAGGGTTTCCCTATATATAAAAAAAATTATTTATCTTTTGAAAGCCAGGAATGCCATGAAAACTTGTTTTAAAGTGGAGCAAGAATCAAGAACCTTACAGCCGTCGCTTAGTATATAAAGTTACGTAAAAAATAAATTCGCATTCGCTACAAGGGACAAAAAATATATATATATATAATCTGTAAAACTCATAATAGGTTAAATTCTAAAGGTCCTTTGGCATCAAAGTTAAAAATGTAATGAAGGTAATTTTTTGCCTATGCCAATCCGAGCATTCCTTTATGTAACTCTTTGATCACCAATCTACTCAAATCATAACATTCAACCCTTTCAGTTTCACCTCTATTTCTAAAATTCAAAATGAAACAAAACACCAACATCGTTCACAACACTCTTGAAATTAGACGAATTTTCAAAATGCATAATGCATTTATTTTCAATCCCTCTTTCAACCCCCAATAATCCTATAGGATTTCCAACTTTATGATCTACATCTTAGAGTTACATTTAGCTTTTACTTTAGTTATTGTTTATGACGTTTCAATGGCATTCATATCACACGATTTTTAACCTTATTTATTGCACCTAGAGTTAAATTTAACTTGTGTTTTCGTTGGGAAGTTACGATCTTTGAAGGGGGTTTCAGCGTATTTAACAGCAGAATCTGAATATGGTTGTATTCGTTACTCTGTTATTACAAAACCGTTCGCAAATGAATATGGAAACTAAGTTTGTGTTCAGTAACTCATGTTTTTTGTAATTGGAGCGTATCTAAAATGGCTTTAGTGATTTGTTTTGGTTTATTTTGTAACTTCAAAAATAAAATAAATGATTTATTTTAATAATTGAAAGGCTCACGCTTGAACACTATATCTCACCTCATGGTAAGTGATAATTTAGTCGAGGATGAAACACGATTGCCTAGAAGAAACCTAATCACTCTTGTCTTAAAGAATCCCAAGTTGTAACTATCAGGAAATACAGACACCTGCAGGGAATTCCACACCTTTACTGTACGCATAATAAAAGTATTTCCAAAACGTTTGGTGCGTATGGGTGAGATGTTCACCATGTACCGATGACGCATCGTCGTACATCTTGTAGTCCGATGAGAGTAACCGTGGAGTTTCTTGCCGGTTCCTCTCCACAGGAAACGACCAACCCGAACCGTGCACCTTTTGTCGATGTTTTATAAGTGCCCATGTAGGCCTATGTGAAATAAAAAACATTTGACTTGATTTGATTTGATGATGGAATGGGCTAGGAGGAATTAGTTCATTCAATTCCAACGCACACTCCCCGAAATGTAACCGATAAAAAACCGACAGGCTGGCAACTCTGCACCGATGTTCAAAGCTCTGAAACATATTCGCGAGCTGGCTGACCAAAACCAGATGTATCCTCCGACTGCACAGCATGATTTTCTTCTTGTTTACGTCCTTTTAGTTCGCCTTTTAAGCAGTCTGGTCTTTTGATTTTTTAAATTTACTTTTTTTATTTATAACTATTTAGTTATTTTTTTTAGATTGACGTACATTTAAACATATAAGTGTTATATATTTTTGATATCACCTCTTAAAACCCTTTATTTTGATACCCCATACGATGGGTTTGGAAGTAAAAAAAAATGTTGCCCCCACAATAAGGCGCCCAAAATCCGCCATTTTTCTATTATCCAAGTTTAATGTAGCCAGTGACACTTGCAGGGTTAAGACGAATCGATAAACGTATGAATCATCAAAATCGGCCAACGCGTTTGGTCTCTGGAACGCCACATAGGAACAAACATACATACATACATACATATATACATACATACATACATACTTACATACATACATACATAGACTGATAAACACATTACCCTCCTTCGACAGTCGGGTAAAAAGAAAAATATAGGGGCACAGTATTATATAACTTCACTTTTCAGTTTATAGAATATCTTTTAAATTGGTCCAATCCAAACCTCGAATTATGACTTCTTACTTAGGATATTCAGTCAGATAGAGAGTGTGCGACCGCATTACCACTTACAGCCATTATTTCTCGTTCGTTCGTTTTGACACGAACCTGTACTTACAGGAACAGTTTCTCTTTATCACAATATCGACTCGTAATGGCATTGACAAGTGAACATTTAAGCTGAGCTGATGGTTATAATCATGTTGTAATCAAAGGGAAAATCAATAAAACACACCACAAAAAGTTAATCATACTTTTAATCATTCCGAACTAAAAAAACAATATTGTCCGTTTTCACACATTAATACCAATCACAAATAAACCTTGTAGCGTTTCGATAGAGTTCAATTTACAACTCCGTGTGGGTTGAGGGGAATTTCTTGAGGACTGCATGATAGAGGTTGTAGAAGGCATACACTGATACACTGATGATCACGAATAGGGAGCCTCCGAACACAAAACTGAGGAAGTTCCCGTCAATCATGGTGGTACCATGGAGGCTAGGAGCCTGGCCTTGGAATAGCTCCTTGGTATGAGAGCCTGCTGCCTTCCGCTCCTCCATCATCTTTTTCATGACGGACAGTCGTTCTTTGAGCTCGTCTATCGATTCCACCATCTCTTCTGAAACTGAATAAAAATAATTTTAGCATTTTATTTGTTTAAAAAATTGGGTCACTGTTTTTCTTGTCTGAAAACCCTTGATTTTTTCTTAATTTTCTTACCGACTCATCGTCGGTTACAAATACATATAATGGTCTACTTTGTGCTGATACCAACAATTGATTTACAAAACGTGGTGATTACAAAATAACCACAACCACAGTGTTCAGAAGTTTGTATAAAGTAAGTACGTTTTACGAAACTTGTTATTAGTTCCAATGTTTAAGTCCTATTCATTCGATACGACTAACAATAAATCGCTTTAAGTATGTACTACGTCTTCACATTTTAGTTCATCAAAATCTTAAGTTTCGCCAGACTAACAATGTACCTAAAGCTTAACCAATATGTACTAAATAACTTTGCCTTGGGCTTTGATTTAGTGGAGTCGAGATTACTTCCAAAGTTGTATATGGTTGTGGTTTGTGATTAATGAGGTCGCTGTTCATAAACCGTACCTAATTCAGTATCTACATACGTAACAATATATAACAAAAAGAGGGTCTAGACAATACAATGTCCTATCAGCGATAAGAAGCGTGATAAGGAGTCCAGAAAAATTACTGCAATTAGAGGCCAATCTGCAAAAAGCCTAGTTAAGTACTTTCACCGGAATTACGTTCATTATGGTAGCAGTAATGTTGCCTGAAAAATCGCCAAGGAGCAAAAAAAGCCGGCCAAGTTCGAGTCTGACTCGCGCACAGAGGGTTCCGTGTAAACAGCTACATTCACTAAAATAAATAGGTAACATTACTAACGTTCTTATATAATAAAAGCACCGAACATTGCTCTAACGATGGGGCAAAATTAACTTTGCCGTTCGAAAACTGTTGTCCCCGTACATCAGTAATACAATTTTTACTTTTCCAAGTACATTTTATAAGTTGGTACACTTGACTTTAACAAAAATTTGCTATTTAAAGCCTAATTGTACGCAAACGGAACCATGAATCGAGAAATGGTTTTCACAGACTCGTAATATTTTTGAATGGCCTATCCAGCGATACTCCACACCATGGGATAGACACAAAAACTTTATATACCTACGATACCATAAAAAATTACACTATGTCGGCTTGAATTATATGTATATCCATGCCAAATTACAGTTTTCTAGTACTAAAAGTCTCTGAGCTAAGCTGGGGATGGACAGACGGACATGGCAAAACTTTAAAGGTTCTTTGTTGACTACGGAATCCTAAAAATGGGCTGTCAAAGGCTTAATTCTCGTAAAGTTTTGATTTTACTGCAATTTGTGCTTAGAGCAAGTTTGTTCCTTGTTCAATTGTGCACAAAAAGTCCTACATAAGATTCAGTAATTGTTAATAGTTTTCGAGATATGAGTTAAAACAATGTTTTTTTGTGTTTATTTTTGTACTAAATCTGTGCGTATAGTAATTTAGGCTAGTCAAATTATGTTGTTATGCTCAAGAGAGCCGTTTAACATTCAAAATTACGTTTTCTGGTATGTTTTCATGTTTTGCCAGCAATATTATCTATTTTGGGTACTCAAAATACGGAATTAGAGAAAGGTAACAGTACTAAAACATACATTGCAGTGTTTTCATTGACATTACTAAAGGAATGAAACAGTTTCGAATATAATGAAATGTGAGAAATAATGGAAAAATATCTGTAATTGGATGCCAATCTGCGAAATTTTGATTTGTTCCGGTCGGATCCCCTCGATCTGATCCCCTGCTGGTTTTTTTAGGGTTCCGTACCCAAAGGGTAAAAACGGGACCCTATTACTGAGACTTCGCTGTCCGTCTGTCTGTCTGTCTGTCTGTCTGTCACCAGGCTGTATCTCATGAACCGTGATAGCTACACAGTTGAAATTTTCACAGATGATGTATTTCTGTTGCCGCTATAACAACAAATACTAAAATCAGAATAAAATAAATATTTAAGTAGGGCTCCCATACAATAAACGTGTTTTTTTGCCGTTTTTTGTTCGATATTAATAACGGCAACAGGTAGACGCTTGAAATATTCACAGAATGTTTAGTTGTATATTTACTTTAAAAAATAATAATTAATAAATTAAAATAAAATAAATTAAGGGGGGCTCCCATACAACAAACGTGATTTTTATGCAGTGTTTGGCGATAATGGTACGGAACCCTTCGTGTGCGAGTCCGACTCACACTTGGCCGGTTTTTTTTATTATTTCCGTTCTGATCCACTATAAACTTTGACATTCCGGTCTGATCCCCTAACTCTTTTTGACAGGTAAGTACAATCAAGAGAAAACAGTTGTTTATGTAAATAATATTTGTTTTTATTTGTTATGCGTTGAATATCATCACAACGTCAGACCTATGTATTTCTTGACAATTTCACAAATGAAGAGAAAAAAAAAAAAAAAAACATAATTTTGCTGCTTGCATAATACAGTAAACATTATTAAAAACGGTTCAAACCGGCTGCGGTGACTTGGCTAAGACGAAAATATAGAGTCGTTGTTCCTCAATACACGTTTTCATTACAATAAGAATTACGAACATAATTATTTATTTAACAATTTTAAACCCTATACCTATATTTTGTGGCTGACTGTCCAAAAATCTGTTAATAGATAACTAGGGGATCCGACCGGTATAAAATATTGAAATTTATTTGTGATACCCTGCACGGTGGATCAGACCGGAATAGAAAATATTATAAAAAAAAACTGATCCCCCAGGGGATCAGATCGAGGGGATCAGACCGGAACAAATCGAAATTTTATTCCTAGTTAAGTATTTTCAACGGAATTATATTTGTTGTGCTAGTAGTAATACTGTTTAAAAAGTCCAATAAAGTCTCATGAGAGTAAAAAAAAATATTGACAGTTGAATTCTCATAAAGCTATGTCAAGTTTACTCCTTACCTCCGTGTACCTAATTATTTTCAAAAGAAGCTCTAGTCAAACCGAGATTATATAAGACATTTTGTACAACTGCGAAAATATATAGGAAAATTAATATTTATTTAGGATTCATTATTTATATTTAAAAAAAAATATTAAAAAATAAATGAAAAATATTTAGGATTAATTAATTATTTAGTTTATTTTTATTAATTATATAGGAAAGACAATGTGACATTACGGTAGCACATCCTAAACTTCCTACTATAAATATAATCCTACTAAAATATTATTAATGCGAAAGTTTGGATGGATGTATCTTTTTTACTAGATTACCCAAAAACGACTGAACGGATTAAGATTGAATTTGGCACACAGATAGTTTATAAGCTGGATTAACATAGATCATAAATTTTGGACTTTTCAACAATCATTGTTGCTCAGAAATTGTCATGTCTTTGTCTAAGGTCTAAGTTATCATGAAATCCTTGACGATCAAGCTGTACAGTAAAAGAAAAACGACTTTCAAAAACAATGCAACAGCCTAATTATATTTATTTAATAAGCATACAAACGTTAAGAGCCGGACTTAGTGCCTTAGGCATTTTCTACCAGTCAACCTTTGGGTGATACAGGGACAAATAGTCCTAATTCTATCTGTACCATAAACTCTAAATTATTTTTCTACAAATACTGCTTATTGTTCGACCTTCTTGTCATAGAACAGGGCTAGATAGATAACCAAACCACATAATTTCTTAACACATAAGTTCTTAGCTTTAACATAACTAACCAATCTATAGTCATTAAATAAATCATTTTACTGTAGTTTGTTTGAAATACTTAAATAAATTGCATCGAATAACTATTTATATGCTTTAGTTAGGTATTATTAAAACATCATAATTAGAACTAAGGACATTTAATAAACAAAGGATCGAACGTAAAATCACTGGGCTAATTCGCTCAAAACTCATGTACACATTGGTCCACGTCAGACCAACTACATCCACACATTGTTCCGCGTCAAGCCAATTTCAATCACTTCTTTTCGCAAGCTACAGGTTAACAACCTTAAAGAAATAAACATTTAGAAGTTTGCACACTTAAATTATAAAGACTAATCTACTATGCTCCATAAAGAATAAGAGAGAAATTAATAGAACATGAAATTAAATCAAAATTAGGCTTAAATAATAAAAACGCACACTGAAAACACTCTCGTCTTCCGGAAAATCACTCAAAACAGTACTAAAATCATCTTTACAACATAAATACTAATAAATCTACAGATAAACACATAAAAACATGATTTTCTTACCTTCAGGATCCCTGTCTGAGTTACCTTTAGCCATTTTACTTAATATTTTGCACGCACAGACTCAATGTTTTGTTTTGTGTGTTGCAATGCAATCTCTCCCGATTCTCCGAGTTGTTTGGGGAGCTAAGATGGCCGCCACGCATGCGCGGGACGGGACGGGACGGGATAGGCGGGAACTATTGATCGCGGACCTGGGAGATATACCTGGAATTTGAGTCTAGATTCGACGGGCCTTTGTTTGTGATTATTAGAAGTATAAATACTGCAAGGTACAATACTGCTTTCAGGCATAAAATTCATAAGTTTTAAGTACAAAACTTTTATTAATTGTTTGTGTAGTAGGGGAAAAAAAAGGGTGTCATGGTATTGATTTTACTAATTTTATAATTAGATGGGGAATGTGCGAAATAGACCGTGAGAAACTGGACCACAGAAGAAAACAGTTTTTTGAAGTGGAAAGAGTAGAGGGTAGCCTATGCCCTGCAGTGGGACAGTATGTCTGGTATGTCAGTATGGGTATGTGTGAAGATAATAATAAAATGTTTTTTTTTTTTAATGATTATAAATGTCTATGAGACTGAGGTTTGCTGTTAGATAACCCAATTATGGATTAAGTTCGTCTTTGTACATTTTAAGTTTTCCTTTTGTATTCAAGTAGGTATATGTTTGTTTTGTATAGGTACAATAAAGAATATGAATTTGAATACTGTGTTGTCAGCAGTTTTTTTGGGAATATTTGCCTTCCAATACGTGTTAAGGAAAATATTCTGCGATCTTTTGGATCTCTTTATGTTTTATACCATTACGCCTCTTTCCTCAAACCGTTAGGCAGAGGATGAAATTAGTGGGTGACTAAATACATTGTCAATAGGCGTACTTTGTTTTTACCAGACTGCAAGGAAAGGGTTATGTTTTTCGCGCGTATGTATGTTTGTATGTATGTGAATATTACATTTATTACCTCATATCTTTCAAACCGCTAGATGGATTTATACATATAATTAAGACATCGTTGCATACGTCTTGACTGCCCAAGTGTTCTTCGATAAATGAATTTAAAAAAAACCGGCCAAGTGCGAGTCGGACTCGTGCACGAAGGGTTCCGTACTTTGTAAATTGCAGTTTACGATTTATGACGTATTAAAAAAAAACTACTTACTAGATCTCGTTCAAACCAATTTTCGGTGTATGTTTACATGGTAATGTACATCATGTTTTTTTTTTAGTTTTATCATTCTCTTATTTTAGAAGTTACAGGGTGTGTAGAATGTGTAGTAAATTGTTACCCCCCCACGGACACACATTTTACTACTTTGGAAGTCTCTCGCGCAAACTATTCAGTTAAAAAAAAAATATTAAAAACCTCAATATCATTTTTGAAGACCTATCCATAGATACCTTACACGTATAGGTTGGATGATAAAAAAATTTGAGTTTCATTTCTAAGTATGGGGCACCCCCAAAATATATGATTTTTTTTCTATTTTTGTGTGAAAATCTTAATGCGGTTCACAGAATACATCTACTTACCAAGTTTCAACAGCATAGTTCTTATAGTTTCGGAAAAAAGCTGGCTTTAACATACGGAAGGACAGACAGACAGACATGACGAATCCATAAGGGTTCCGTTTTTTGTCATTTGGCTACGGAGCCCTAAGAACACCATATTGTGCGGGTCCCAATTTTTTCTTCTTCCTGTAGTATATCCTCGTGTCCATATATGTCGCTTTTTATACATTTCTAGGGGGTGAGGTTTCTCTGGAGACGTATGCACATAGTAATGTCTAGTATAAGTTAGAATAGTATACTTTTTTAATTTCTTTACTTACTTTTTTTATAAAACGTTGCCCCAGACTAGGATTTCTTCCTGTATCGTGGGTGAGTTTACAAACATATAAACTCACATACACAACACCCAGAGCCGGAACAACTATCTGTAGGTCATACAAATATTTGTTCCGTGCGGGAATCGAACCCGCGACACGCAGCGCTGCAGTCAATTGTTCATATTGTACTGTTACGCATGTTTTACAAATAAAATGCCAATAATGACTACAATTGAAAGCTTGATATGCCTGTTTACTTCAAAAAGGTTTATTGCCATATAATAAAACAAAAGTTTTATAATAATTCTCATGCCTCTTCAAACCTGTTCCAACATTGGGATAATTTGAAATTTTTTTATTAATCACCATCAGCTTTCCATTGAGCAATCATTTCCACGTTGGCCATGTTACAAAGAACTACTTCAATAATGAATCCCACCCAAAACATAAATGTGAAAGAAAGCCAAGTTCTTGACAACGGCTTGGCTGATAAACTGTATATCAAGTTCATTCGAGGTTCCTTATTGCTGGAAAAATGTGTATATTTTTTGTGATAAAACTTGGTTGTTATGAATGATTCTTGATTGTAGAACAGATTACTGCAGGGTTTTCTGGCTGCAATTAGCTGCTAAAGTATATCGTTTTTTAATTTTGCCCTATACTAGAGTTATGGGTTATCAGTTTTGGCAGGTATACTGGCAACCCACAGATGCGGTTAACTGAGAGCTGGCAATCTTATTTTTCCTTTTTTCTACACCACTTTCATTCAAATGTACATACTTTTTTTTATTTATTTTTTTATAATTTTTTTTATCTATCTATCTATCTATGTATGTATATATTTGGGGTTAACTATCATGTCATACACACCGTTCTTCAGTTGCTTTAAAATAACTTTTTGTTATATTCTTTGCCACTCAATAGTGTGTCTTGGCTAGTTATACTCACAATTTAATCACGTATGTGTCAAATAATTGTATGTGTAAATGAATAAATAAATAAACTTATGATAAATGAATGATTTATTTTCTATAAGTTGGTTTGTACAAACACTTTCACATGTCGATCATATTTTTTAAAACTAGATGAGATCGGCGTTTCCTGTCTGACTACTCTGATAAGGCCGAAACAAACTCAGAGGTCACAGTCTCTTTTAAAGTCCAGACAAAAACTTGGTTAGATCATGTGAAGACCATGTAGACTGATGTCTGAAATGGTCTTTTGAGAAAAGAACCAGCCAGATTGAGTGGACCTGTCCAGTCAGTGCACGCATTTGTCAATAACCATATTCATTGACAAGAACTTCTCTTGGACTGCCCAGCTACAGGAAGTTAGCCGCAAGCTATTCGCATCTGCTGGGTCTCTGAGGAGATTGCGTAATTTTCTGCCGACTGCCACTAAGATTGCGCTTGCTCAATCTCTTCTTCTACCCATCCTTGATTATGCTGATGCCAGCTATCTTGATCTCACTGAAGCACAACTTGATAAACTTGAGCGTCTTCAAAATGTATGTATAAGGTTCATATTTGGTTTGCGCAAATATGACCATGTTTCAGAATTCCGTGAGAAACTCAAGTGGTTGCCAATTCGCCTTCGCCGGAATGCTCATATTCTTTCCCTCCTGTATAATATACTATTTTTCCCATCTACCCCTCTTTACCTCAAAAATCGATTTCAGTTTTTATGTGACTCGCACACGAAAGTTCTTAGGTCATCGGATAACATGAAACTTAAAATGCCAATGCATTCCACTATCTTCCTGGACAAATCTTTTACTGTCCAGGCCGCTCGTCTATGGAATGCATTGCCCGTAACAATAAAACGCGCGCAATCACTACCGATATTTAAAAGACTGGTAAAGGAGCACTACCTGTCACTGTGATCTTCTACTTGTTGGAGCTGTATTGTTTTCTTGACTGTATATTTATATGTATGTATGTATTTATGTATCTGTTTTAGTATTTTGTATTTAGTGGTTACTATGTTTGTTACTTATTGTTTTAATCAAACTTGCACCAAGTGCAACCCCATGTCGTGTCCAGGCTTTCTCTCTCCATTCTGGGTTGCCTGGAAGAGATCGCAGAACGCGATAAGGCCGCCTGTTGTATGTTTGTTTTAATTTTAAGGTTTCCATATGTATTATTGTTTTTTATCTTGGTGTACAATAAAGTATATATAAATAAATAAATAAATAAATAAATAACCGTGCAGCTCAACTTAGAATTTAAGGAGCTCAACGAATTGAAAGGACATTCGGGTAGGCCGCATAAATACTCAAACTGCCAGACCATGATTAAAAACTAACTAAGATAAATTAAAATTAAAAAAAAAGAATGATCCACATAGTCTTCACATTCACAATAATTAAAATAAAATAATATAATACTTTAAAAAGTAAATATTCTTGTCATTGCAAGAAAAATTAAAAAAAAAAATAATTAAAAACTAAATTCACGTAGCAAAATAAAAAAAATAAAAAACGAAATTAATTGGAGCAGCTCAATCCCAAGCCTTTTTGTCCTCAACGTAATCTTTAATGTTATAAAACGCTTTCTGGCACAACCTACGTTACGTTTCTTGCCAAGCCACACTATTATTTATTGAAATTTGGGGTAATTAGAAGGAGCTCAGATAGGCAGTCGCTCCATGTAAACACATAGACTAGGCAGATCATGGGGTAATTAGAATGCGATCTTAGTAGACACGTAAGATGTCAAAAGTGTAAGTGTAGATTTTTATTTTTCGTTATCGTTGTGTCACACTAGGAATTTCACCTTGGGTTCGTTTACAAACTCACATACACAAACACCCATATCCGGAACAACTATCTGTAGGCCGTAAAAATATTTGTTCTGTGGGAATCGAACCCGCGACACGCAGCGCTACAGCCGATCGCTCAATTACTACGCTAACCGTGTCGACGTGCGTAGATTTGAAATTATGGGGGGTCGAAAGTGGACCGAAATGGTTCGTGTAATGTATTAACCTTCGGCTGGTGTGTCACCCATGTGCTTCTCGAACTTGACTGACACACTAACATGCGTTTAGATTTGATCATTATTATTTGAGACTGGGACTATATGGGATGTTAGGGGGTACATTCACGATCTAAGTGCCCCAAGTCAACCTCACCTGCTCGCGGTGCATCCTGCTAAATAACAAACGAGGCTCTGACGACCACCGACAAATGGCGGTATAACCATTTTAACAAATCTTCGCAGCTAAGTGGTACAGACTGGTGATGGGCAGCAGCGTCACCAGTGCGAAAAGCTGCGATCTGCGATCGCCAACCCGCATGCCCAGCGTGGCGATTATGGGCAAACCCTCCAATATGATAAGTCGAAATAAACCACGGCCCCCAGTTCCCGGCCGCCCTGCTGTTATACCTGATTATGGCGGCGGTCACGGAGACGGCAGGGCATTCGGGGGTGCGAAGAATCACCGGGTTACGGATGGCCGCCGAACCCAACTGACCTTGGCGACGTATAATGGACGCACGTTACGGCTTGATGAACACCTCGTGCAGCTTGAAGAAGAACTCGAGAGTATAAGGTGGCACGTTCTAGGGCTGAGTGAAGTCCGAAGAGAGGGAGAGGATACAATAACCCTCAAATCAGGCCACCTTATGTATTTCCGAGAGGGAGACCAGCTATCCCAAGGCGGCGTCGGGTTCCTGGTAAACAAATCCATCTGTGACAACGTTGTGGAAGTCTCCAGTGTCTCGAACAGGGTAGCGTACCTCATAATTAAGCTAACCGAGAGGTATAGCCTCAAGGTTGTACAGGTTTACGCACCGACCTCGGCACACTCGGACGACGAAGTGGAGGAAATGTTTGAGGACATTTCCAAGGCCTTGCATTCCACCACTAAGACCCACTACAGCGTTCTCATGGGGGATTTTAACGCCAAAGTGGGAGTACAAAATTGCAGTGATTCGGTAGTAGGATCCTACGGGTTTGGTAGCAGGAATCATAGGGGGCAAATGCTTGTTAACTTCCTAGAAAGAGAGGGGCTTTTCGTAATGAATTCCTTCTTTAAGAAACAGCCCCAGAGGAAGTGGACATGGCGAAGCCCCGACAACGTGACCAAAAATGAGATAGACTTCATCATAACAGATAAAAAGCACATATTCAGGGATGTCTCAGTGATCAACAGGTTTAATACCGGCAGCGATCACAGACTTGTTCGAGGCTCCCTGAATATCAATTGCAAGCTTGAGAGAACTCGTTTGATGAAGTCTAGGCTCCGTCCAAATATGCTCCAAACAATGTTGGGATCTGAAGCGTTCCAGTCAGACCTGGAGAACCGTTTCGCTGCCGTGGAAACCGCAAATAGCGTTGACCAGGCGCTCAACCAAATGGTGGAAATCCTCAGGGAGGAAGGTGCGAGATTTTGTAAGATGCGGCGTACGGGCAGGAAGTCTAAACTTTCGGAGGAGACTCTGAAGCTTATGATGGAACGACGTGAAAATCCACCGGTCACTTCGTCAGAACAGCGGGCACTCAATAAACATATAAGAAAAATGGTACGACACGACCTCCGACGAGCCAACACGCTCTCTATAGAGAAAGCGATTGAGCAAAACCGGGGGTCGAAAGTGTTTGTCCAGTCACTTGGGAGGAGCCATCTGACGAAGTTGACTACATCTAATGGGAATATCGTCGTTTTGAAGCCGGAGATTCTTTCGGAAGTTGAAAACTTCTACGGCAAATTGTACGCAACGCATGCATCTCGGCCTGATCCCGAAAATGAGGATTCTAGAGCCACCTTAACCCGCCATTTCACAGAAGACCTGCCTGAGATAAGCCAAGACGAAATCGAGGCGGCTCTCAAACAGCTTAAAAATGGAAAAGCCCCGGGCGAGGACGGGATTACTACCGAGCTACTGAAAGCGGGAGGACGTCCGGTACTGAAAGAGCTTGGGGAGCTCTTCAATTCTGTCCTGTTCTCTGGCAAACTCTGCAGTTTGGTAAGAACAACTTTGAGAAAGAGGCTAATAGAAGAATACAGCTGGGCTGGGCGGCGTTTGGAAAACTTCGTCGAGTCTTCTCGTCACGTATTCCACAGAGCCTGAAGACCAAAGTCTTCAACCAGTGCGTCCTACCTGTTATGACCTACGGCGCCGAGACGTGGACACTCACAATACGGCTGGTTCATCGGTTCAAAGTTGCTCAGCGAGCTATGGAAAGGGCTATGCTCGGAGTCTCTCTAAGGGATCGAATCCGAAATGAGGTGATTCGGCAGAGAACCAAAGTTGTCGACATAGCTCACAGAATAAGCAAGCTGAAGTGGCAATGGGCTGGCCATATAAGCCGTAGAACCGATGACCGTTGGGGTAGACGTGTCCTTGAGTGGAGACCGCGAATTGGTAAACGTAAGGTGGGGCGCCCTCAGGCTAGGTGGAGTGACGATCTTCGCGGGGTGGCTGGTAGCAGCTGGATAAGAGTTGCCGAAAATCGAAACAAATGGCGTGCTATTGGAGAGGCCTATGTCCAGCAGTGGACTGCTGTGGGCTGATGATGATGATGATGATTTGAGACTATCATAGTTCAAGTGGAGTGCCTTGTTTGTCGAAATTGTTGAGTTTAATTTTGAGCTGGCTTTAAGTGTTTTTTTTTGATACTCTGATAAAAGAGCGTTTATGATACTAGCTTGAAAAGCTGGCTCGATTTTCAGAGAAGTGTTCTATTGATAGAAGTTAGATTACATGTTATATATATAGCTCAGTGGTAGTGACGTCGGATACCGAGACGAAGGTCGCGGGTTCGAATCCTACAATGAGCTTGAGCTTTCGGTGAAGGAAAACATCGTGAGGAAACCATAGCACGGTGGTAGGGTACTTTGTAGTACCCGCCTGGCTGGCAACCACCCTCAAGTTGAAAATCTGTCGCCAAGCACCTTCCGGTGTGTTCCGACAGCAGCACTTGAGAGCCAGTTCCCTTCTAGGCTTTGTGTGCTTACCACCATCGGCCACATCATCACTGACCACGGTGAGATTGTGGTCAAACACAGGCCTATACATAGTAAAAAAAAAAAAAAAAAATATGCTTTATAATAATAATAATAATTAAGCTCTAGTATCACCAATTGCAAGGATTGGACTCTAAACTGTGATTTTTAATTTCGTAGACTAAACTGACAGCTACCGATGACCTAGGCTTCCTATCTACCGGATGCAGCTGAGAATCAGTACTTGACATAGAGCGACTGCCTGTATGAGTTCTGGATCCCAGTAAATGGTTAAAACGATACCCCTAACCAAGACCAGTGTCAGACTGCCTGGCTTCTGACTATTTGTAACCACTGCCAAAGAACTACAAATGATAGCCGGCATCAACGGCCTAGCGAGCTTTCTAAGGCACGGTGAAATAAATTGGCACTATCAACTATCACCATTTACATTATACATGGCAGACTGATAAAAAAAGTTTGTTAAAAAAACAGTTGTTTGTTGATTATTTTCTGCCACATTTCGGGGAGCGTGCGATGGAAGTGCACAATTTAATTCCACCTAATCCTTTCCATCACCGGACTACAAGACGTACGGCAATGCGCCACCGGTACATGGTGGATATCCCACCCATACGCACAAAGCGTTTTGCAAATACTTTCATTGTGCGTACAGCTAAAGAATGGAATTCCCTGCCGGAGTGTGATAGCTACAGACTAGAAGTCTTAAATTCAAGAGTGAATAGGTTACTTATAGGCAAGCGAGTTTCACCGTCGACCACATCATCACTTAACGTCAGGCGAGATAGTAGTCAAACGCGAGCCTATCAGAAATAAAAAAAACCAGCCAAGTGCGAGTCGGACTCGCACACGAAGGGTTCCGTACCATTATCGCAAAACACTGCATAAAAATCACGTTTGTTGTATGGGAGCCCCCCTTAATTTATTTTATTTTAATTTATACATTATTATTTTTTGATGTAAATATACAACTTAACATTCTGTGAATATTTCAAGCGTCTACCTGTTGCCGTTATTAATATCGAGCAAAAAACGGCAAAAATATCACGTTTGTTGTATGGGAGCCCCCCTTAAATATTTACTTTATACTGTTTTTAGTATTTGTTGTTATAGCGGCAATAGAAATACATCATCTGTGAAAATTTCAACTGTCTAGCTATCACGGTTCATGAGATACAGCCTGGAGACAGACGGACAGACAGACAGACAGACAGACGGATCGCGAAGTCTTAGTAATAGGGTCCCGTTTTTACCCTTTGGGTACGGAACCCTAAAAAAGGACAAAAGAATTCAATAAAACCAAATATGTATAGAAATATTATAATAACTTTCAAATAAATAATGTTTCGCCTTTACTGATTATGAGGTGTACAATAAAGTATATGATAAATAAATGAATGAACAAAATACAATCAGACTTAGACAGCATTAGCGACGATCCACTCAGTGTAGGAAGAAACGCGAGCGCTCACTCCTGGATAGAAGGGATCAGCACAGCCCCTTCCCCAGGACACTACACCAACGAGTATATTATCGTAGTACAGGGGGCCACCGGAGTCACCCTGGCAAGCATCCTTGCCACCTACGTCGAGGATACCAGCGCAGATCATGTTCTCTGTAACTCTTTGGGGGATGGTCAGGCTGGCGTAGCGGGCGGTGCAAAGATCAATGTTAATGGTGAAGATTGTTACGTGACGCAGGATAGAAGATGAAAGGCCTCCTGACTGTTGAGAAAAACGGTATTGATTAGTCAAACACGGAAATATTATCTATACTATCTAATATATATAAATCTCCTGTCACGATGTTGTCCGCGATGGATTCCTAAACTACATAAACGATTTTAAATTAAATTGGCACACCGTGAGCAGTCTGGTCCAACTTGAGATATAGGGTAGGGTAGAGTAGGGTAGGATAGGGTAGGGTAGGTAGGGTAGGTAGGGTAGGTAGGGTAGGTAGGGTAGGGTACGTAGGGTAGGGTAGGTAGGGTAGGGTAGGGTAGGTAGGGTAGGGTAGGGTAGGTAGGGTAGGTAGGGTAGGTAGGGTAGGTAGAGTAGGTAGGGTAGGTAGGGTAGGTAGGGTAGGGTAGGGTAGGGTAGGTAGGCTAGGTAGGGTAGGGTAGGGTAGGTAGTTAGGGTAGGGTAGTTAGGGTAGTTAGGGTAGGTAGGGTAGGTAGGGTAGGGTAGGGTAGGTAGGGTAGGGTAGGGTAGGTAGTTAGGGTAGGTAGGGTAGGTAGGGTAGGGTAGGGTAGGTAGTTAGGGTAGGTAGGGTAGGTAGTGTAGATGAATGTTTGGTGTTTTTATGGCAAAACAAAGTTTGCCGGGTCAGCTAGTAATATTATAAAGCTGAAGAATTTGTTTGTTTGAACGCGATAATCTCAGGAACTACAGGTTGGAATTAAAAAAACTATTTTGTGTTGGATAGTCCATTTATCGAGGAATGTTATAGGCTATATAACATCACGCTACGACCAATAGGAGCGGAGCATAAATGAAAAATGTTGCAAAAACGGAAAAAAATATTCCTTTTTGAGAGCTTCCGTTGCGTGCACTGCGTAAATTGTTTAAGTTACGCAATAATCATGTATGTAGGGTAGGTAGGTAGCCAGTTGACGGGAGCGAAGCCGCGTGGGACAGCTAGTAAGAAATCGAAACGGTGTAACAAAAATTTTGAAGAGTTACGGTGCTAATACCATCTTTGGACTCCGCTTAGTCTAGCTAGTTTTCGTTAGCAGGGTGAACAGTTGAAAAATTGGCAGTATCTTGACTAGCAAACAGCACGGCGTGGCAAGCAAGTTTGGATAATTTAAAAATGCAATATGTTCCAGAGTTGAACTAGAAAGCGACCACCATTAAAACTAAATCTATAAAAAACTTATACTTACTGAAGTGGTGCCCCACCCAGAATGCACAACAGGCAGACCATCTGGTATACCGAAACCTTGAGGAGTAATGGCAGTTGGCTGGATAACGTTACTGTAGATCAGGGGTGAGGATAGTTGCAATACGGTGATGTCTCCATCCATTCCGTTGTTGCCATAGGATGGGTGATTAGTGCGCCGGGTCAGAGTATGGACCACACCACCGGAACCTCGTCTGTCTGTACCGGCACGGATACGACGGCTGTTAATATTGAATAATCTGAAAACGAAAGTGGTTTTGTTTAAGAAGCGCCCATTTTCCAAGTATGTTTATTGTGGATAGTATTAAAAGATATAACAAATTAGAATAAGGGCAGGAGGATGTTGGTATGATGCAAGATAATAGGTGAAGTAGCTTTATACATCAGGCCATCGGGTCACCCGACCGGTAAATACAACCTAGGGGTCTTTAAGTCAAGAGTGAATAGGTTACTTCTAGGCAAGCGTTCTCCACGGTCGCCCACATCATCACTTAGTATCCGGTGAGAAAATGGTCAAGCGCGAGCTGTATTATAAAAAAACAGGGCAGAAAAATACAACACTATATATACTATACCACCACTACATTCACTAAATCCATTTCTATACCACCGACACTAAACAAAAAGTATAACCCTTTGTTTTTATATCTATTACGCTCATTTAACTATTTGGGACAAACCCACCGCACTATTCCCAAACCACTGCAACTCCTGAAAGCCAGAATCAACAGTGGCGACCACCAGAAAAGCGCCGAGGCAATGAAGCTCGACGAAGTCCCGGAGAATGAATTTAACTGTCTTGGATCCCGCAACGAAATTAATCAGAAAAGAATAACGGAGGAGTAGGAAAAAACATAAATTTCCACTTCCCTCCATATCAAGCAGGAGACAGAGCAAACAAGGCCACTAGGCACAAAGGGTCGTTTACAACTGGGATAAGCCCAGTTGCCTAGCACCACGGATAAAAATAAGAATTAATAATTAATGGGTCCTAACATTGTGAGCTGCTATGTTTGATTCCAATAATAGGTATGGCAAAAACGCTTGAACGCACGGAAATTTGTTCTAGTTTCCACATGGTCCGTATAGTAAACAACTCCTGAGGTAGCCTCTACATTATTCAACATAATATTACGTTCATTCTGCCAAAGAATACACTCCCATAAGATATGATGTGCAGATTGTACATATTCGCAGTCAGATGTAGAACACTGACATAAAGGCGAGGCAACGAGCTTGAAGGAAAACAATTTACTTTTAAAGTTACCATGCCCTGTGAGAAATTGGGCAACACAGTGATCCACCTCCAGCCACGTCCTGGCCAGCCGAACGCGAACGGATGGAAAGAATTGGTGGAGATGTCGGCCCTTGATAGAATTATCCCACCTACATTGCCATTCGGATAAAAGTTCCTCCCAGACGTCAATAGGTGGTTTAAATAATCTAGAGATTTTCTCACGGTCACTCCGCGTTAAAAAGTTCGCGTCCGTGGTCTCTCGTGCGGAATAGTACATTGCAGCACGTCGCTGCACTTCAAGGTCGACCGGAAGTACGCCAGCAAGTACTGGTAAGGCCTCAGTACTAACCGTCCTGTACGCTTTGCATAAGAATATCAAAGCCAAACGCTGACTCAGAAGCAACTTACGTCGCACCGCCCCTATGGTGGCCCTATCAGCCCAAACTGGCGCCCCGTAGCAAATACAACCCAAGTAAGTAGCCCCATAAATAGTTTTTAAAGTTAAAAAAGACAGACCCCACGTAGATTTAGATATTCTCGTTAAGGCATAGAAATTTTTTTTTGCTTTTTTTTTGCTATTTATGTATACTCATTTATTTATTTTTATTCTTAAATAAAACTGTTCGCTCCGTCACTTCCCACTAAAGTTTCATTGGTACAGAGTCACCCAGTCGACACCGGCTATCGCTGTGGCTCTGTCTCGCACATGAGTCCCAGCATTATGCTGAGCGATGACCGTTTTGCGTAGTTGTGACGCATACTTTGTAATGATTGTGTTTAAGTGTTATTTTTATGGTATGCGTCGTGCCTGGCGCAAATAATTAATTTGTCTTTCTTTTCATTCTTACATCCAAATAAAAACACTACAAAGTGAAAAATAACTTCAATTCGGAAGTCGGTGTTCCTTTTTACGTTTCTTCGTTTTTTTATATTTATTTTTTATTGTTATTTTTTACTTTGTAGTGTTTTTATTTGGAAGTCGGTTAAAAGATTTTTATTTTCGCTTTTTAGTTGTGGATCATAATGGACAAGTTTTATAGACAAAGTACCTATAATGCTCAAAAAGATGCCAGATTAGATTAACCCAATAACATGAAACTTAAACAAAACCGGTGGAATGAGAGTATACCAGGGTGAACTGTTCATACCTGCGTACCCCTTTAGAGCGTACCAGTGTGATGTTATGTTATGAAATTGTGTAAACAATAAAAAAAGAATCATCAAGATCGGTTCACATAGTAAAAAGTTCTGCGGTAACAAACATTAAAAAAAAATACTGTCGAATTTATACCCTCCTCTTTTTTGGGAAGTCGGTTATAAAAGACAAGCCTTGCCTCGTCATGAGCCTTTACACAACTCGCGAAACGTGGGTTTACCTTAACGAAATCCTTCGGAAAATCAGGACTTGACGTTCTACTCGTATGTTACAAATGTTATTATAAAGATTATTTACAAGGGATTAATACAAGCCACTCGTGCTGCAGTAAACGGAATTAAAATATTTCATCGATAAAAGATTAGACTGTTTATGTGGATGGTAATCCTATTTATAAAACCTTCAGATTGTTATAGAGGTCGTGAAGTGAGTATAGACTATATTACTTCATAAAAGATAGCTTGATCTG
This sequence comes from Anorthoa munda, assembly GCA_945859665.1. Taxonomy (NCBI): domain Eukaryota; kingdom Metazoa; phylum Arthropoda; class Insecta; order Lepidoptera; family Noctuidae; genus Anorthoa; species Anorthoa munda. The sequence goes on along the minus strand of OX243916.1, from coordinate 2,096,929 downwards.
TGCGACAGCTGTCAGTATCAGTACAGTAACCATAGCGCTTCACAGGCTAACAATAACGTATACGTCAGTTTGACATATGTCGCAGAGATCAAGCTATATATCACAGAGAAAAATAATATATAGGGTACTATATATTATGAAGGAACATCGAGCATTCGCTGTTTTAAAATTTACTCGAACTACACTTCGAGCATGACGCTGGATGTTTAGTTACAACCTGATTTTAAAAACCATCGTGCGTATTGGTGTAACATTTTATCGACCAAAGGTGGAGTATTGGATGACGTGGAGTGAGGTCAATAATGGACGCAAGATATACAGAAATGTTACAGATAAATGTTAACTCGCAGTAAGCATTACATTGAACACAGCGTCGAACATTCGCAACCTTTTGTAAGGACCCTGGCACCAAACCAGCACAAGAGCACCAGACGACCCCGTGTATGGTCCTCCTGTGACGGGTCAGGCCCATACGGATAGGGAGAGCGGCCAACGCTATACCGACTCTACTCCTCCCCTGCGGCCCCACCACGTCCCCCATTAGAATTCGACCCTAACATAATTGGTAAAGGCTAGGCAGATGATGATGATGGTACTCAAAAATACTACTCACAATCCAGCGAAGCAATGGGCGGCAGATAAAAGATATCTGGTGTTGAGGACACTAGCTGCGCATGATTGGCCCCATATGATCCCGGTGCGGAACTCAACCTGGACGATGCTGGGATATTCTTCAATGGTGGTCGGCTCCCCACCCACGATACGGTTTGCGTGGGTGGTGCAGACTGCAGCTGTAATGATAGAAAAACATATGATCCTCAGTACCTGGTTGATAATGGTCTTTGTTTTATGCCATACCAACTGCCCGCGTGATGTCGGAATTTATGACAAGAGAACGTAAACGTAAGTTGTTAAGTGATTGTATTAGCGTGGTAAATAAAAAATAATAAAACTAAAATGTCTTGTCAGGTCAGCAACTGATCCGAATCTAGGCACAGCCTGTATCTTTGTGATGCATCATCATCAGCCTATTAATGTTCCCACTGCTGGGACACAGGCCTCCTCTCTGTGAGAGGGTCCCAGATTATTTAAATACTATAATATTTTTGGAAATAACAGGTGGCGTTCTGTTCGGCATTTTTAGTAAGTGTTTAATAATTAGATATTTTCAACACTAAGGGCGGAAAAATGATTGCAGTTACTAATCCTTAAATATTTAATTTCACCCTAATTATGATGAATACACTATATTGAATGATTATGACTATGACAAATTAATGGAAGTCTTAACTACTTAATTAATTTAATTTAACTAACCTGCTACCAAAAGAAGTACACAAGCCAGCTTCGCCATTTTGTTGGCAAACGTAGTAAAATAATTCACGTGGATTCGTTTTTATAGCAGTTTATACCGATTTTGGGGTCCCGTGTAATGTTGGCAAGTATAAAACCATTTTGATTTTGTCACATCCGTTGTAGGGGAATACCTACTTGAGTACGACAGCCGTATCATCGAATTTTGTTGCTTCGCAAACCTTTCAACGACATCATCAACGATATCTTCAACTTTTTTTTTGTTTAGACATATTACCGTTCATTTAATTTTCAATGTTTTTGTTAGTGACTTGAGGGGTGGGGTCGTGGCTAAATAATAACTACCGCAGGGGTCGATCTTCGAAGTTATGCAAAGCTTGCCAAGGTCGGTCCATGAATACATCGCTGTTAAAAATGCTTGGCTCAATGCTGGTCCTGCTCCACAGCCACTAGAGCGCAAGAATAAGTGATGGGCAGAAAAGTTTTGAAGTATTGTTGGACCTGCTGAAGACTGTATGAATATATTTGTATTGTATAAACTCAATTTCTTTTAGTATTATATAACTGCACAGCACATGTGTGAGTACTATGTTCCGACTGTAAATCTACCATTTACTGTACCTATGTGTCGTTCATTGACTTCCGTGCGCCCTGGCAGTTGAGTGTGTCTTGCTCTCTCTAATTTCTCTCTGATGGTGGCACTGGATATGGTATGCGTTGGATCATTCGGTTCCCTTCATGATGGTTGAGCTGAGTGGTGCCGATCCATGCGTCATGTTCGTGAACGGGCGCCATCAGTTGGGATTGGTCATAACTTAGCTGCCTCGGCCAGTTATTGTATTTATTTTAATTGTTTGTTAATATAGACGCTTTTACGTGTAAGTCTTTACATCGTTCTCACATATACTTATGCATTTTTTCAACAAGAATGATATAACCAAAATCTCTTAATTAAAACTGATGAAAATGAGTGTCCGTGGAGTTTCTTTTTTTGTTTGACAATTCAAAGTACCGTACCGTAGTGGTAGTGTAGGGTTTATTTGATATAAACTATTTGCTTTTTTTATTTTGAATGGGACCGTGCCCCGGAAAGCACGTTTGGCCCTTATTTATTTTTTACCCGACTGCCGAAGGAGGGTAATGTGTTTATCAGTCTATGTATGTATGTATGTATGTATGTATATATGTATGTATGTATGTATGTATGTATGTATGTATGTATGTATGTTTGTTCCTATGTGGCGTTCCAGAGACCAAACGCGTTGACCGATTTTGATGATTCTTACGTCAATCGATTTGTCTTAATCCTGCGAGTGTCACTGGCTACATTAAAATTGGAAAAAACATAAATGGCGGATTTTGGGCGCCATTTTGTGGGGGGAAAAAATTTTTTTTTCCTCCAAACCCATCGTGTGGGTATCAAAATAAAGGGTTTTAAAATATATAACACTTATATGTTTAAATGTACCTAAATACCTAATTCTAACAAAAAAATAACTAAAAAGTTGTAAATAAAAAAAGTTAATTAAAAAAATCAAAAAACCCGACTGCTTAAAAGCAAACTAAAAAGACGTAAACAAGAAGAAAATCATCTGGTTTTGGTTCGCCAGCTCGCGAATAAATATCCTCCGACTGCACAGCATGATTTTCTTCTTGTTTACGTCTTTTTAGTTTGCTTTTAAGCAGTCGGGTTTTTTGATTTTTTTAATTAACTTTTTTTGGTTGAATATCCACCAATGACTTCTCCCACTGTGGGTGAAGCGAAAGAGCGTGTCAGACGTTTACTGACTAAAACCCACCCGTATTCCTTCAGTTGTTTGTGTCATGGCCGCAGTAACTCTATTTCAAATTTAGCCTCGACCCAGGTCGTTGGTCCTGCCTGTCATTTGAAAATCTTTGACAGTCATTACGGGTAGTCAGAAGCCGGAAAACCAGACATCAGTTTTGACAAGTAGTATTGTGTTACCAATTTACTAGACCGTGGAGGTCAGGATACAGTCGCTTCATCTAAACTACTGTTACATAGTTGCCAATGAACGATATCCACTTAATTCTTTCTCTAGGTATACCAAGCCTAAAATATCACTCATCTCATTTGTGATCGACGCCCTGGTTTGTTCTAGGCCGTCGAAACTTCTATTTGGGATTTTCAGATCGTTGGTGATGATAGGCCTCCGAATTAATGATCCTTGACACGCTTATTTGACCGGTGTTAATCTCAGAACTTTCTGATCAGGGGCCTTAGCATTACATGTCAAAACTTACAAGGTTCCTTTGTGAGAGAGAGCAAATCTATGTAATACAAATAGCATTGTTCCTTTTCCATAGTGGAACCAAGATAATTTTGACACGTCATAGCAAGACACCAGGTCTTAACTTTAGGTTTCCTCACGACTTATCCATTTATATGGAAAGTTATTCTACGGAACCTCTCGTGTGTATTATGATTCACTTGTGTCCATATAGTGAGATAATCATAATACCTATCAAAATAATAAAATTTACGACTTGGATTTTCGGCTTACTACTAGTTGTGGGTAATTAGTTTATTACTTGCAAAGATAATCTTGCACTTTAATTCAGTAGATATACACATTAGTTGATAAAAAAATGCGACAACAAATCCGAAAATTTGCTCGAACTCAAAAAATACGTCACGTATCGCCTGTACCGGTGCAACTTTCAGCAGCCCAACTATCAGCAGTCGTGCTTGCAACCTATACCATTTAAATTGGATGGTTTTGGGATTTCCTTTCCCATCAATAATTTCAAAATTTTTACATTAACATAGAATTTTAAGAGCCTGGGTGGCCCGTTGGCTAGGCTTGCCGGGACTTGCTAGGCCTAGAACTAAAACATACTTATCTGGTAAAGACGTGGAAGAGTTAAGATGCAGCTACCATAATATGACTCCTCATCTTTGGGTCTTAATCTGACTTGTCTGCCTCTTTTTCTTATTTTTCTTGAACCACAGAAGTAACTACAGCAAGATCGAGATTTGCAGCAGATCCATCCATGGTTGGGTAACCATATTTACACAGCAAGGTCCCTTCTTATTTTAGAAAGCACGTTAAGCCGTTGGCATCGGGCCGTTGGACATTCGTGGATCTTTGAGAGAGTCCTCGTTAGGGGAGAAGTCAAAACACTGATGATGAAATCGACTACCGCGCGTTACCCAGTACGCACTCGTAACTTATAGGCAGTGTGGCTTCATTTCAAATACTGATATTCACCTGTAACTAGCTTGACTGGAAGATTTCCTCAACATGGTTGGGGATGATGACTATAGCATCTATCTGTCTAGTATAGCCTTTTCAACACATAAGATTTGACTGAAGAGATAAATCCTAATTAATCGTAGGGTCTGTTTTTAACGCGAGCGAAGCCGCTGCCAGAAGCTAGTGGTCAATAATATTAGGTATCGTATCAAATCAAATCAAAATCATGTTTATTTTTACCCGACTACAAGGAAAGGTAATAATCTTAAGGCTGTAATATTATTTATAACCTCGTATCTCCTAAACCGCTAGACGGATTTATATAATTAAGACATCGTTATATACGATCCCCCTCCTTCTCCTGATGGATGCGAGACGAGTATGTCGGACATTCGCATCGATCAAAAGGACGTCCGTAGGGTGCTGCGGAATCTTGACGTGAACAAGGCTAGTGGCCCCGACGAGGTACCGGCAATTGTTCTGAGAACTTGTGCGCCTGAACTGTCTCCGATCCTGACTCGCCTGTATCGCCTTTCATATGAGACTGGAAAAGTACCGAATGCTTGGAAGCAAGCTAACGTTCAGCCTGTGCCCAAGAAGGGCAGTCGGGCTGACCCGGCCAACTATAGACCCATCTCAGTTACGTCCATTCTCTGCAAGAGTATGGAACGGGTGCTCAACTCCAAGCTCCTGGCATACCTAGAAGCTAACGACATCGTCAGCGACCGCCAATATGGCTTCCACCGAAATCGGTCAACTGGGGATTTTCTAGCGTATGCCATTCATATTTGGAGTGAGGCCATCGAGAGGCACGGGGAAGCGCTTGCCGTCTCCCTCGACATCTCTTTTCGGGCTTCGGTTCGCGTTCGCCACTCCAAAACCTTTCTGCACCATCGGCCATCCATTCTGTGAGCAATGTGCCCTGTGCACTGCCACTTAAGTTTTGCAATTCTTCGGGCTATGTCGGTAACCCTGGTTCTCTTACGGATTTCTACATTTCTGATTCGATCACGCAAGGAAACTCCGAGCATAGCCCTCTCTATTGCCCTTTGGGTGACTGTAAGCTTTCTGATGAGGCCCATTGTGAACGGCCACGTCTCAGAGCCATATGTCGTCACTGGCAACACACACTGGTCATAGACTTTCGTCTTGAGACACTGTGGTAAGTTAGACGAGAAGATACCGCGCAACTTCCCGAACGCTGCCCAGCCGAGTCGGATTCGACATTTGATCTCTTTCTCGAAGTTGGCCCTACCCAACTGGATAGAATGTCCCAGGTTGACAAAATCACCCACAACTTCAAGTGTAGAGTCTCCGACCTTGTTAGGAGTGGTTGTAACATGAGCATTCAACATCACCTTGGTTTTGTCCATGGTCATCCTAAGACCCACTCTTTTGGAAACTGTGACCACTATATCGTCGGTAAACCGGGGCGTAGACCTGTATGACCTTCAGCGTATATCTTGCGGATATTCTGAGTATAAGGTACGCCACCCTATTTGACACACTCTCGATCTTCACCACGTTGTTCACAAGGGACTTGTGGACGATAAACCCGACACCACCCTAGGACAGCCGGTTACCCTCTCGGAAATAGAGCAGGTTACCGGATTTCAGGGTAATCGAGTCCTCCCCCTATTCGGGCTTCGGCCCACCACCACCCAACCACCACCAGCCACCAGCGCCGCCAGGTTCCTCCATCGTAACCTGCTCAATTCTTTCTTGGGTTCGGCCATCTTCTCGTCGGTCCGGAGTGTGCGCGTTTTATATGTTGCCAGGTCCAGTCGTCAGTGCTTATCCCAAGATAGCCAGGTCCACTCTGGGGATTCTTCGCAGCCCTTGCCACGCCATCGCCTCGACCGCAATCGTTGTCGGGGGTAGACGGGCTGCCGGGTACTCGGAGCCGTTTTTGCTATTCATTTTGGTTTGGGGGGGTTTGCCGTAATTGCCACGCTTGGCAGGCGGGTTGGGGATCGCAGTTTGTTGTTAAAGTGAACAGAGAACGCTGCTGCCCATTCTTTGGTGTGTCCCTTAGTCGCCTCTTACGACACCCACGGGAAGTTAACCCTCGGTCGGTGTGTCACCTATCTGCTTCGTGAACTTGACTGACACACTGCCGTGTGTCTAGATTAGATCACTTTTATTGGAAACTATATCAAATTTCAAGTGGAGTGTCTTGTTAGTCAGGTATGGAGTGGAATTACCTGCCGGAGTCTTTAATTTCCTGATAGCTACAACCTAAGGGTCTTAAAGTCAAGGGTGAATAGGTTACTTCTAGGCAAGCGTGCTTCACCGTCGACCATGCATCACTTAACAACAGGCGAGATAGTAGTCAAAAGCGAGCTTATCTCAAAAAAAAAAACAAAAAAAAAGACATTACATGTACAAAGGATTTCAATAAAACCAAAGATATATAATAATCATAGAAATACTATAATAACTTTCAAATAAATAATGTTTCTCCTTTACTGATTATGAGGTGCACAATAAAGTAAGAGTATATAATAAATAAATGAATGAACAAAACACAATCAGACTTACACGTTGCATCTTATTTACGGTACCTACAATCTATGCAAATAAACATTTACTTTACTTAGACAGCATTAGCGACGATCCAGTTAGTGTAAGAAGAAACGCGAGCGCTCACTCCTGGATAGATGGGATCAGCACAGCCTCTTCCCCAGGATACTACACCAACGAGGATATTTTGGTAGTACAGAGGGCCGCCGGAGTCACCCTGGCAGGCATCCTTGCCTCCTACGTCGAGGATACCAGCGCAGATCATATTCTCAGTAACTCTTTGGGGGATGGTCAGGCTGGCGTACCGGGCGGTGCAAAGTACATTGTCAATGGTGAAGATAGTTACGTCACGCAGAATAGAAGATGAAACGCCTCCTGACTGTTGGCAAAAAATGTGCTGGTTAGACTTGTCAAACACGGATGTTATAAGAAAATCAACAGGATTTAAAAATGTTGTTACAAAAATTTTGAAAAGTTACGGTGCTACCATTTTTAGACTCCGCTTAGTCTCGCTAGTTTGCGTTAGCAGGGTGAACAGTTGAAAAATTTGTAGTATCTTGACTAGCAAACAACACGGCGTTGCAAGCAAGTTTGGATATTTCAAAATGTAATAATGTTTCAGAGTTGAACTAGAAAGCGACGACCATTAAAACTAAATCAGTAAAAAACCTTTACTTACGGAAGTGGTGCCCCACCCGGAATGCACAACAGGTAGACCAGCTGGTATAGTGAAATCTTGGGGAGGAATGGAAGTTGGCTGGATCTGGTTACTGTAGACCAGGGCTGAGGTAAGCTGGATCAAGCTGATGTCTCCATCCATTCCGAAGGTGCCATAGGATGGGTGGTTTATGCGCTTGGTCAGAGTATGGACCACACCACCGGAACCTCGTCTGTCCGTACCGGCACGGATACGACGGTTTTCAATACTGAAGAATCTGAAAACGAAAGTGGTTTTTTTTAAGAAGTGCTTCTTCTCCTTAGCTTGTTGATGGCAAATACAGTTTTCAAATGTTATGTTTGGCCCAGTATTCAGCCACGGCAATATCCCTCGCCAACGCAGCTATAAGGTACTGACATGTACAGGTTACAGGCCATGCGGTACAGGGCGAAAGGTGGACTGTGGCACAGATAATATAATACTAGCATACAGATACCTCATCCCATACAAAGAAACCGTGCCGACGTAACTAGCGTTTTTTGTCTGCTTAATCTGGCAATTTTTTGTACATCGAACGCATTCGGTTCTGTTTCACGGTGATATATAGATGGTGTTAGCAGCGACTTGCAAGTAAAAGGGTTTACTAGGTTCATGAATATTTTATTCTTTAAATACAGAGAAGGTTTGTTTTCTAGTATTTATTTGCACATTTTTACAGTTTTTTTTGCACCAAAATGTGTTAAAATGCAAACTTTAACAATCGAGTGGAATAACTCAGAAATAAAAAAATGCGCCATCTATTGGCATCAATTTTAAATGATCCGTCTAATAATCTTTGAAATGTGAATTAAGAGCCCAATATCCATAATTTTTTACTTAGGAGAGTTGATTATACAAGAACATACAATATATGTGTTCAATTCCAGAAAATGTTAATTTTACACACATTCAATAACAGATGGAGGTGCATATCGCGCCATCTAGTGAGATTTATTTGAACCAAATTTTCTTTCTTAGCAATGAGACCCCGTGACTGTGGAGAGATGTCACACAAGCACTGGGTTTTTTTATGTTTCATTTATTGTGAAAAAAAAGATTTTTTTTCGCTTTTCATTTTACATAATTTCAAAAGAATCGGATCACAATATAAACTTCAGTCGGGAAACTATTAATAAATCGTTTTTTATACATTTAGGGATGGATTTTATCTTTTATATTTAAACGGGCCCAACTTCGAGAAAAATACAAGTATTTTTTTTTCTCTTCCTTTGAAAAAACACAAGCCTCGCCTCGGCATGGGCCTTTACACAACTACCGAAACTGGGGTGCACCTTAACTAACCCTTTGGAAAAGCAGGACGTGATGGTCTATGTTACAAATGCTATTATAAAAATAATTTACAAGAGATTAAGACAAGCCACTCACTCGTGTCGCAGTAAACGTATATAAAATATTTTATCGATAAAAGATTAGACTGTTTACGTGGATCGTAATCCTAACTATTATAAGGTTGCTTAGACGTCTTAAGGACAGTTTTTTGTAAGCTAAAATCCTGGATATATGATTCAATCTAGACCTTTTGGTCATGTCACGCTCCCAAAGAGGCTGTGTTTATCTCAGATCCAAGAATGGAGATTTGGTTTCATCATTCTTGTTGAAAAATTACATACATAATGTGAGAACGATGTAAAAAGACGTGCATGTAAATGCGTCTAGAGTGAAAACAACAATTCAAAAATACAATAAGTAAATAAAAACAGGCCGAGGCAGCTAAGTTATGACCATACCTAAATGATGGCGCCCGTTCACGAACAAGACGCATGGATTGGTACCACTCAGCTCAACCATCGTTAAGGGAACCAAATGATCCAACACATGTGCTATCTCTAAAATAGTATACAACCCTAAAGTAGTTGGAAAAGGCTATGCAGATGATGATGATGGTACCTACTCAAGAATACTACTCACAATCCATCAAAGCAATGGGCGGCAGACACAACCCATCTGGCGGTGATGATGTTAGCTGCGCATGATTGGCCCCATAAGATCAAGGTGCGGAACTCAACCTGGACGATGCTAGGGTATGCTTCAATGGTGGTGGGATCCCCACCCACGATACGGCTCGCGTGGGTGGAGCAGGCTGCGGCTGAAATAATAGAAAAATGGTCTATATTTTATGCCATAGATACCAACTTTCCGTGTGTATGTCGAAAATTATGTCAAGAGAACATACTTTATAATTAAAAAAAAACAGGTAATTAAAAAAAACAAAAAACCCAACTGCTTAAAAAGCTAACTAAAAAGAGGTATCTTCATGTTGTGCAGTCGGAGGATTCATATTCGCGAGCTTGCACACGAAAATCAGATTTGTAAATTTTATAAGTTGGTCGACTATTAATCGTAAACTTGTAAAGCCTACTTAGCTGTGATAGTTTTCCTCTTAATTTCATTATATATACTACTGGCGAGAATTTTTTTCACATAGCCAAAAGCAACCATTTCACTGCTAGAGGTGGGTACACTTGACTCTAACATAAATTTGCTATATAAAGCATAATTTTACGCAAACGGATCCCTGAATCGAAAAGTAGTTTTCACAGACCCATAATATTTTTGAATGGCCTATCCAACGATACCCCACACCATGGGATAGACGAGAAAAAAAAACATCCGCACTTTACACGTATAGGAAAAAAAAAACATGATTTTATTTTACCAATTTGTCGTAATTATTAATATAAATGCCAAATTATAGCTTTCTAGTACTAAGAGTCTCCGAGCTAAGCTGCGGACGGACAGACGGACAGAGCGAAACTATAAGGGTTCCTTGTCGACTTCGGAACCCCATAAAGTTTGTTTTCATAACCCAATTAAAACTTGCGTGGTAAATAAACATTATTAATAGTTATTTATGCTACAAGTGCGGAAGGTAGGTGATGACTGGCATTCGACACGAGTCGGGAATCTTCTTACGTACGTGTATCATACAACATTTTACTATGAATTGTGCGAGGAAATAAAAAAATATCTCTGAACCAAACAATAAATTAATAAAATGGCGGGCTAATTCAAGCGCGCTCAGCATACCCACAGATTACCTAATAGTTCCTCAGGTATATCTACTGCGCATGTGCAAATAGCCGTCACCGCGTAACGCAAAAAGGCACGAGCAAAATATACGTTCTAATAAATATATTTCATAAATATTTAAAATTAATTTATTGATCGAATATAAATCTAGACTAATTAAAATCGCCTTTAATGAAGTATTACTTATATTTTACCTTTTATATGAATTATAAACTGTACTTAACTAATTTGTAAAACTTTTCTCAAATAATAAAAACTCTATGCATCTGGCTTACGACGGGGTTAAAAATTAAAAAAATACAGAAAAGTAAAAAACACTAGTGAAAAAAAAATACACTTTCCGCATAGTTTGGCTGCTTGGAAAACGCCCTTTTCGAGGCCGTGCATTGTACAAATATAAATTAGTTTGGGACCAGCTGCTGGTCCCAAACTAAACAAAGCCTGTATCTTTTTGACCCAGATTATTTAAATACATTTTTGTAACATACATTTTTGTTTTGGTTCCGAACATGAAAACATATGATTTTTTTACTTTTGCTAACGTAATTAAAACGGGTAAATGTTTAATAGTTATTATGATACTTTTCAACGCTAAGGGCGGAAAAATGATTGCAGTAACTAATCCTTAATCATCATTTCACCCTAATTATGATGATTACACTATGTTGAATAATTATGACTATGACAAATGATTATAAGTCTTAACTACTTAATAAATTTAATTTAACTAACCTGCTACCAAAAGGAGTACACAAGTCAGCTTCGCCATTTTTTGACAAACGTTGTAAAATAATTCACGTGAATTCGTTTTTATAGTATTTTTTACGGATTTTAGGGTTCCGTGTAACTTAGGCAAATATAAAACCATTTTTGTCACATCCGTTGTATAAATAAAAACAAATGCGGTTGATTTTATTTTAAGTTTTTGTGTTAGTAACTCGAGGAGTGGGTCGTGGCCACATATATAAAATCAAACGTCGTGGCTAAATAATAACTGACGCAGGAGTCGATCTTCGAAGTTAAGCAACGCTTGCCGAAATCGGTCCCTAGATTGGAGACTTCTCCGTGCCTGGGAAAGCACGTTTAGTTGTTGGTCCCAGCTGACATTTGAAACTTTTTGACAGGCGTTACAGTAGCCAGAAATTATAAAATGTAACACCAGTCTTGCCAATAAGTATCGTGTTACTGGTGTGTTCTGGGGGTCTACTCCCCACTCACGAAGTCCGTAGTTTCGGCTTTCGTTACGGGCGTTTCCTACTCCGTATCACCTACGGATGGATGATTCGTTCGGGACTCGAACTTAGAATGAATGACAACACAATTTGAGAATTGTACCTACTCACGATGTGTTTTACATATCCGAAAAAATTAACTTAACACTTGTTTTTTTCACTCCAATGTTTCGGAGTACTTTCGGACGGGGCCCGTTACTTCGTTGATGGAAATAGGGAATAGGCAGGAAAATATGTGGATGTCTCTAACTATTCTCAATATCATTTTTATTTTTTTTTCTCTTCTTTTAATTGGACTTTTTACAATGGTTTTCAATCATCTTAATAACCCTTTGCTAAGAATAGTTACAGCACTGATAACTACATTTGTGCCACATGTTTAATTTAGTCTCGTTATACATTTTTTTTAATTTTATTTTTTTACCTTTGTATCTTAGATGCTTTTACCGATTGTTTTGTAAATGTGTGAACATTGTAGGCCTTCTAGATTCCTAGATGCTTGATAACATTTGATAACTTTATATCTCGTTTTACTTTTTATTTTTAGTTTCTAAAGTTTTATTGTCGGGCCTACGTTGTCCTCCCATATTTAAGTAATGCTGTAACATGGAAATATTGTAAAAACAAACCATATTTTTAAAAGAGTAACCATGGAGTTTCTTGCCGGTTCTTCTCCATAGGAAACGACCAACCCGAACCGTGCGCCTTTTGTCGACGTTTTATAAGTGCCCAGGTAGGCCTATGTAAAATAAAAAATAGATTTGATTTGATTTGATTTGACGAGTCGTTTGGTCGTTTCGATTTGGTCGAGATATCTATTCGGCATTTTGGCGATGATAGACATCCAAATTAAGGACACCACGTCACTCTTGTCCGGTGTTATTTTCAGAACTCTCTTATCTGGTCTTCTCTTTAGGTGTCCTTATGAACGTATCAATTAAATGCCAAACTATTCTTCTTACTCGCTTGTTTGTTTGCTGTGTCTTTGTTCAAAATATTTTTTATGTGCCTCTGGTGCGTGTTAAATAAATTTATTTTCTTTTTTTTCTTTCTACGGAACCACGCATGTTTATTATGTATCATGCGTTTTCGTATAACTAGATAATCTCTGTGCCTATCAAAATTCTAAAATTTACAACTTGGATTTGCGGCTTGCTACTAGTTTTAGGTAATTAGTTTATTACGTGACAAGATTACTTTTCAGATAAAAAGCCTACTTTAATGTTATAAATGTGACGTATGTTTGTGATTGTGTTTCAATCACTCAAAAACGGCTGAATGGATTTGGATCAAATTTTGCACACCGATAGTTTATAAAATGGAATAACATATAGGATACTTTTTATTCGGGTTTTCTCCTTCCTTCATTTGGGAAATAAACCACGAACAGAAGCTATAATAAAACAAAGTAGTAGCAGGCATGTATTATTATTATTATTTATATGTAAGGATGTAAGGATTATAGCGTTCTATTGTTTATCCCTACCTACCCTGATGGCATAAGTCTATGTATAGAAGAAAAAGTTCTCTGTGGTTCTTTTCTTCAGGTGTCATTTATTTTATCGGCTATTGCAAATAACGACAAAAAAGAGAGGGAGAGGTAGACCGCTGATATCTTGGATGACATACTGACGATGCATAACAGCGGAACAAGTGGTGCCTCATGACCAGGAAAGCCGACCCTGAGTACTGGAAAGTGGTGAGGTGGCAGAAGGAAACTCTTGCAAATGCAAACGGTACAGGGCCAGGTCATTTTCCAGAGTTCCCAAAAAGTACTGTTTTATGTATCCGTTGGCCAGTAATAAATTGTGTTGTTGTTGATAATATTGAAAGCCTCTATCACAGTTATTTTTATCTAAATGAATCGAATGGTACACATAACATTCTTCATTGTTTTATCAAGTCATAAATGGCCTAATGATAAATATACAGCTACAGTTAATGTGCATGGCAAAACTGTGGTTTAATTTGGGAAATTTGACTCTTTCGGTTTGCAAACATAACTGTAAAGGTCTTTCTTGATGGCGTGACGCAATTGCGTCGATATGCTATCGCCTAAATACGTGCGCGATATATTGCGCACGTATGTAATGTCTATGAAAATTTCAAGTGCAAATCCGTCAATGCATTGTACTGCTTCTATGTGAACGTACTTTTAATTTCTCTTAGCCACTTGCACGTACCCGAACGCTCGCGTACCCGCTCTGTTGTACCTAGCACGTCCCAACGTCGAGAGCTAAGCGGCAGCATAAATGACGGACGCTTACGCGTTATAGATTCGCTTATATCTGGCTATATTGATGTGATACAAATCGAATCAGAAGACATAAGTGGTCACTAAGTTTTCTAATTCTTTCCTCTTTATAATCCTTGTGACGCTCCCACACAAAACTAGCCTAAGAGGAACCGAGAGAGCTTGCCGACCTTCTAATCCTGAAAACATTTCTTTTGTTTTTCAGAGCCGTAAGTTTTTCACGAAACTACGTAGTTATAAAGTCCGCGTCCAAATCCCGGGAGGCTGTATTTTCCTGCTCCATCCAGATGTGAACGGATCTAATATAAATTGTATTGTCGATTACATTTGCAGCTGTGTGTATCAAATGGAAAAATACGTTGTTATAGGATTACCGAATTGATAGGTGGTATTGTTTGTGATTAAATACTGTAGATAACATGGTTATCTGTTAAACTGTGTCAAAACAAATGTACACGTGTGACGAATCTAACGATTATGAGGATTGAACTAAGCCCAGCATTATGCTGAGCGATAGCCGCTTCTCGCGGTTGGGACATACATTGCCTATTTGATTGAGCGAGCGCGAAGAGTTTCCGTTTCAGGGGGTCTACTCTCTATCTCCGTCAAGTTACGGGCCCCGTCCGAAAGTATTCCGAAACTTCGGAGTGAAAAACACAAGTGTTAAGTTCAAAGTAGGTACAACTGTCGTCAAATTGTGGTGTCATTTATCGATGAAAATGTAATAAAACACGTTTCACAACCAAAATGTTCTCCTTCCTAAATACTCAGGTACGCAGGTTGCTATGGGTGAAGCACAGTTATAGTTTTTTCTGAGCACAGAACTATTTAGTTAAGTACGGCTGGATCAAGGTAATCAAAATATACCGCCGATGTTGCAAATTTGACGAATCTCAAGGAAATCAATACTACATGGTACTTTCCGTTGACCAGTGCACCGTTGAAGCAGTGTCATAAAGTATAGCAAAAGTAAAGGAAACAAAATCTGAAAACTGTAAATTTGTAAGTAAAGCGAAAAAGAGATTATTAACTTATTTGCAGTTGGTAAACTTACCGCGACTTATGTCGACGTATGGGGACAACAGTTTTCCAACGACAAAATTAATTTTGTTCCTCAATCTTTCTTTGCTTTCATTGTTTATGGACTTCAGTAATATTACCAAATAATTGAGATATACGGAACAAAAATAAAATATTTCGGTAAAATAAACACGCTTTCTTACCATAAAAGTATATTAAAATTAAAACAAATAAAATCCGCAAGAACGCTGTCTGCCATTTTGGTGACGTAATACTGGTATGTAAACAAAGCAGTCGTGACGTTACGACGGGCAATCATTCAACATTATTTTTCATTATCATTATTCATTATTATTTTGAACTGAAAAATAATCGAAGGTATAGTTGATAGCTGTTTAGACTGAACTGACAGATGACAACTAATATTAATTATATTATGTAGTCACAGTAGATCATTGTGTCTCTAAAGTTGTATACAAGACCCTGCGCAGTAGCTATTTTTGTGTCAATGTTGAAGAAGAAGATAGCATTGCATATCTGCCTCTTTCACTCGCTTACGTTCGTCGCATTGTTCTATCTCTATCACTCTATACTGTATACTCGATGACAAACTGTTTCTAGCGCAATGGATCGCAAAGCCAATTTCAGAGACACAAAAATCTGATCTGCGTACATAGTTTTTGCCTCTACGACGTCACGCCATGGCGGCTCGTGTTTTAGGTCACGTGATATTAATTCATTTCATTTCATTTTCATTTATTCATAACAAAGCCTTACAAGAACAGTATAAAATTACGTGTGAAATATAGAACAATTAAGGCAAAAAAGCAACTGTGAAACCCTGATTCCCAAACTAGGCAGTTGCCTGTATCTTGGCAATCAGTGTCACTCTAGATAAACAATACAAGTAATATATAACAGAGCAAGGCATGCATGTACAATATTAAAATCAATAAAAAATTAAAAACAAAATCCAATAATAAAAGTAAAAAATCCAAAATTAAAATATTCACAATTAAAAACCATAAATTAAACATTCAAAATAAAATAAAAATATTCAAAACATAAAAACTCAAATCAAGGATCAAAAGTAAATGGATAACAATAAAATTGTTAAATTACATCATATTATATTCGACCATTAATTACAATGATAATAAAATTTACTTAGATCAGGGATTGAGAATGTTACTATTCTAGATAAGTCCGTAGTGTAGGTGTTAGTATTGTAATAGTAATTGCATGTATGTATATATATGTGTGAGAGTATGAATGTATGTACGTAAGTGTTTTATTTAATTAACATTTGTGCGGCCAAGATGTCCTCAGTTTGATCATAATTGAGGCTGAGCAACCATGTCCGCAATATTTTTTTGCAGACATAGTAACTCGAGCCGAAAATATTAAGGTGCCTGTTGATGGTGTTATATAGCTTTGAGTTAGCTATATGATAATGACGACTAGCGAAGGTAGTTCTATGGGATTCTACCGAGAATACCCTATGTTTCAGTAGCCAGTTGGAGTATCTAATGGTCGAACGAGATGTTTACGTAGTACACAATGAAGGACGTAAAGTTGTCTAACAGACAGCACTTTACAGTCAGCGTACAACTGGACAGTAGGGTATCTGAACGGCTTGCGTAACATTACCTTTAAAACTGCACGCTGAGCTCTCTCAACTTGGAGAAGATGGGTCTTAGCAGCACCACCCCAGACCGGAAGACAATAAGAGATCATTGACTGACATAGTGCATAATATACTGTCCTCAAAACATCTGGATTAGCAGAATTACGCAGTTTTTTGAAGACAGCTATCAGCCTTCGCATGCGAGAGGCAAGGCTGGCTAAATGCTCACGCCAGTCAAGGCGATACCCGATAAGGACGCCTAAGTATTTAACAGTAAGAGCCCTATCGATAGTTAAGCAAGCGCAAGTTTCTGTAGAAGAAGCGCATGTGTGGGCTCTTAATGTGAAATTCCCAGGAGGAGACCGGTTGGACGTGATCGAAAACGCAATGTACTGTGTCTTGGTGACGTTGAGGGTAAGCAGGTTAGTGGTCAACCAAGACATAACAATAGAGAGTGCGGATTCCGCATTCCTGTAGGTTTCCGCCCAGTTGTCTCCCTGAATAAAAAGGGCCGTGTCATCTGCATATGTATAAATGCTGCATTTGGGGATTTTTAGTGTACATAGCTCATTGATGTACATCAGGAACAAGGTTGGTCCAAGAATACTGCCTTGCGGGACACCATACCTTGTTACAACCTCCTTACTAACAAAATTGCCGATTTTAACAGACTGGGTACGTTCAGACAGGTAATCCTGGAATATTCTAAGTGGGAATTCTCTAACCCCGACGTTTTCCATCTTCTTAAGCAAGATTGGAACAGAGACAGTATCGAATGCTTTGGACAAGTCCAGAAATATCGTTAAGCTCTTTTTTTTCTGATCCAAGTTCCTAACTGCAACACGCAATAAATCCCTGACCGCATCCTCAGTACTGACACCAGCTCTGAAACCGTATTGATTGGGGGCTATAATTGAATTAGCGGTGAGGTATTTTACCAAACTACTATTCAACATACGCTCAAGAATCTTCGACATCGCCGATAGCACCGATATGGGTCAATAGTTGCTAATGTTGTCTCTGTTCCCTGCTTTGTGGATTAGGTGGATAGCCTTTTTAAAAACTGTAGGAAAAATACCTGATCCAATGGCGAGATTGCACACATGAGTTATTATAGGTACCAGGGTCTCTCTAGTAGATTGGATAATTCTGGCAGATATGTGATCCCAGCCATTAATTAGCACAGTCGGGTTTCAAGGATGATATAATTCTGGCAATCTCATCCTCGTCGGTTTCCAAAAGTACCATAGAACCGGATGTCGATGAATTATTCAATAATTCAATAATGTAGTTTTATGAATTTTTTAATCAGAATACATTTAATCATAACACAGACATTCTAGAATGATAATTTTAACATTTACACGACATTTTAAAATAGTTTGAGTAAATAACATGATATTTTAGATTTATTATTTTGATTTACATTTGATTGTTTTTATTTGTATTCTGTTATTAATATTTGCATGCCATTATCTAAGGCAAACATGACGAACTGTATTTTTTTTAATTTTTAACATGTCTTACATATTGACAATTATTTGTTGTGTGTACTGTACTCATGTTTGAGCAAATAAATGATTACTTACTTACTAATAATTATTTAAGTACATTTCTACTTATAGTTAAAATTTTATCACATTTGATTAAAAAAAAATCACTCCTATTCTGTTGACCTGTTCTACTAACCTATTTCTTACTAATATTATAAACTAGCAGCCAACCGCGGTTCCGTCTGCGTAAAATTATCCCAAAGAACCCTAGTATATAGCTATTTTTTTTAAATTAGCTTTATTCGTATTTTACTAAGCAAATCCTTTCATTTGATACCCATATCATAGCAGTGCACACAAAAATAACTAGTCCGCCATCTTGGGCCGTCCGCCATATTAGGTTTAGAATAACGCTACTTAGCTAACCATGCATTGTCATACAAACTAAACGTGTATGCAAAATTGCATCTTAATCGGTGCAGGATAACTGCTTTAAAATTCAGTTGTAAGATTTGACCCGAACACATTTACATACATACATACATTGCAAGTTAAAATAAAAGCTTGTAAAAAAGCATACTATGTGTTAAACCAGGTTATAAACTATCTATGTGCTAGTACGAGTTTGTTCCAAATTTCATCCGAATTAGTTCAATAGATGTTGCGTGAAAGATTAACAAACTGCCATCTGGGTGGATCTCCTCATATTCACAAACATTCATATTTTTTTAATATACAGTCCTTACATTTTATGAAATTGGCGTTTTATGAAACTGGTTACTTTGAACTGCGATCACTTCGGATTGATTTGGAATTATAATATTATTAGGTATATTTCTGTTTTATATTAACCGACTTACCAAAAAAGGAGGAGGTTCTATGTTCGACATTATGTATGTTTTTTTTTTTTTTTTTTTTTTTATGTATGTTCACCGATATCTCCGTCAATTATAGACCGATTTTGAAAATTCTTTTTTTGTTTGAAAGAGTATATTCCGAAATTGGTCCCATTTTAATTTGGTGAAGATCTGATGAAGAACTTCGGAGATATACAACAGAACTCTTCAATAAATAAAGGCAAATCTCTCGGGATTGCTGCAATCGCATGTCTGTTTATTGTTTATACCATTTCGTAACATAACATCACGCCAGTACGCTCGAAAGGGGTATGCAGGTCTCTCATTTAACCGGTTATATTCAAGTTTCATGTTATTCGGGTAATCTATTCTGTCGTTATAGGTACTTACTTAACTACTTCCCTATGAGGTAGGTACAACTAAAAACCGGCCAAGTGAGAGTCGGACTCGCGCACGAAGGGTTCCGTACCATTACCGCAATTAACGGCAAAAAAATCATGAGTCACGTACGTTTGTTGTATGGGAGCCCCACATAAAAAATATTTTATTCTGTTTTTAGTATTTGTCATAGCGGCAATTGAAATACACCATCTGTGAAAATTTCAACTGTCTAACTATCACGGTTCATGAGATACAGCCTGGTGACAGACAGACGGACCGCGGAGTTAAAGTAATAGGGTCCCGTTTTTACCCTTTGGGTACGGAACCCTAAAAAGTGAAAAATAAAAAACTTTTTTGAAAAAAATACTACCGACTTCCAAGTAAGAAAACTAGAAAGTGAAAAATAACTTTATTTTTGGAAGTCGGTGTCCATAACTTAAAAATTTGGTCCTACCACAGACACCGACTTCCAAAAATAAAGTTATTTTTCACTTTCTAGTTTTCTTACTTGGAAGTCGGTAGTATTTTTTTCAAAAAAGTTTTTTTAGACTATAGGCTCGCGCTTGAGCACTATCTCACCCTGATGGTAAGCTATGATGTGGTCGACGGTGAAGCACGCTTGCCTAGAAATAAGTTATTCACTCTTGACTTAAAGACCACTAGATTGTAGCTGTCGGGAAACATAGACTCCGGCAGGGAATGCCATTCCTTAGCTGTACGCATAATAAGTGTTCCCAAAACGTTTTGTGCATATGGGTGGGATGCCCACAATGTACCGATGGCGCATCGCCGTACATCTGTTAGTCCGATGATGAAACGAGCTAGGCGGAATTAAACCATCAAGTCAGATCATCATCAGTGCTGGGCATGTCAAAGACATACGATACAGTTTCTGTTCCCTTGCTCCTCGGTAACATAGAGTTACTTGGCATGCGAGGCATCGCCCTGCACATTTTCAAAACGTGAATGACTTGTGCAGAATTAGAGGTCTTGGCCCTAATGCCAGAAACCAGAGACTTCTGGTCTCTGGCATAACGGCTAAGACCTTTGCTTATTGTGATGTTACCGTAATTATAGTTGATGGAAAAACTTGGATTTCTACAGGACAGAAAATTTAAATACTGATTTTGAATTGAATTGAATTTTTGAGGTTGTAATTTCAATTTACATAAATTTTGACATTGTATTTTTTTGTATTGTTTGTCCAGTGTAACTAATTTTGTACGTCATGAATGGCAAGACATGTAGCCACCTCAAATTAATTACGATTTCTTCATAGTGTACTCCTGTTTTACAAAAGAAATATATCTTACCATAACTTATCCTACTCAAGTCACATATCCCAAATCTATAGGTATCCCAAATCTAGGTATCGGAGCTACAAGCTGACAAAGTATGCATGACAATAGAAATTGAAGTTATTTTTAACTTTGTGGTGTTTTTAGGGTTCCGTACCCAAAGGGTAAAAACGGAACCCTATTACTGAGACTTCGCTGTCCGTCTGTCTGTCTGTCTGTCTGTCTGTCACCAGGCTGTATCTCATGAACCGTGATAGCTACACAGTTGAAATTTTCACAGATGATGTATTCCCGTTGCCGCTATAACAACAAATACTAAAAACAGTATAAAATTAATATTTAAGGGGGGCTCCCATACAGCAAACGTGATATTTTTGCCGTTTCTTGCTCGATATTAATAACAGCAACAGGTAGACGCTTGAAATATTCACAGAATATTTACTTGTATATTCTCTTCAAAAAATAGTAATTATTAAATTAAAATAAAATAAATTAAGGGGGGCTCCCATACAACAAACGTGATTTTTTGCAGTGTTTTGCGATAATGGTACGGAACCCTTCGTGTGCGAGTCCGACTCGCACTTGGCCGGTTTTTTTAGGGTTCCGTACCCAAAGGGTAAAAACGGGACCCTATTACTGAGACTTCGCGGTCCGTCTGTCTGTCTGTCTGTCTGTCTGTCACCAGGCTGTATCTCATGAACCGTGATAGTTAGACAGTTGTAATTTTCACAGATGATGTATTTCTGTTGCCGCTATAATTGTTCGTTAAAACAAATCCACATTTATTTGAAAAGCGAGCTCCAGCTGATCCACGGTTAAGGAAAAGGGAATCAAATCTGCTCTGGGTTGATCACAGCAAAACAGCTCTTCTACGTAAAAGCATCTATGGAATGGCTCCGGTTATATACAATAAAATTCCACGAGAAATAAAGAATCATAATGTCACAATGTTTAAAAAGAAACTTAAGCAATTTTTAATAACTAAATGTTACTACTCCACAAATGACTTTATGGAAGACAAAAACTGACATAACTTTTATTTAATTTGACTTTAGTATTAGACATCATGTTATTGACTAATTACAATCTAATTAATGAATTATTTAATTTTTCTTTGACATATACTGTTGAATTTTTGTTATTATTTTATAGTATTAAGCATGTTTTATTATTATATTTTAAATTTATTTCAATTTATTATTACATAATCACGGTTTTTAATGTTTTTTAATGCATATTAATTTCAATTTTTATTCTTTTTAATTTTCATTGATTTGTGTAATTTTTGTATGCCATTACCGGCTGGTTGTAGCGAACTTAAAATTGTACCATGTAACATCCACTGTACCTATGACTCACAAATAAAGATTTCTGATTTCTGATTTCTGATAACAAAAAATACTAAAATCAGAATAAAATAAATATTTAAGTGGGGCTCCCATACAACAAACGTGATTTTTTGCCGTTTTATGCGATAATGGTACGGAACCCTTCGTGCGCGAGTCCGACTCGCACATGGCCGGTTTTTTTTGAAAGTCGGTTGTATTTTTTTTGTATAAAAGATGTTTAGATATAGTATTATGAAGTCATTTTGTGTAAATGCAAAGTGCGAACATACAACAGTTTGCTCTAACAATTTTGCAATATGTTGTCACTTCACACATTGCTGCCATTATTATAAGAGGTTGTTTTTCTTCCAAGTTCCAACGGAGACCACATTTCACTTTGGGCTCGGGTGTAGGTAAAACACGTCTTTCTCTTCATAATATATTTTGTCGAGTTAAGTAAATTGACTATTATATAGAGTGGGTCTATCCTGCACGAGCAATTTGTCGTTTAGGCACCCACGGAGAAAATAAAAAGATCACTATTTAGGTACAAACCTTTTTAAATTGTTTTATGAAATACTACCCATAAAACTATATACAATGTGTCCGGACTCGTAGTAGTAAACTACACTTAATTTTAGTGATAAAAACTCCCCACACAAAGGGTTTAATCCCCATTTTTTTTTGCATTTCGTATATTCTGCAAAAATTGTAAGGCAAAAATGTGTTCTTTTTAGGCAATAATAAAATAAAACTAATTGGCTTAGAGCTGTGCCTTTTTTTCAGTTTGTAGACGAATTCGAAAACTAACAAAAACATATATATGTCAATCCCTGAAAAAATTGCAGAGTTTTAAGAAAAAAATTAAAACTTAGTAGCTTAGAGCTGTGGATTTTTTTTCAGTGTGTTAGACCAAAAAAATTACAAAAAAGAATTGCAGTACTTTAGGAAATGATATAAACTTGTAAAATTACGTATAAAATTTTAAAATATCTTAACTTTTGAGTATTAGATGAATATTTTTTTAAATTCTATACGAGTATGCTATGACCGTAGAAATAACATTAAATGTACGCCTCTGTGAAACCTAGATCCATAGTTAGACTAGTATCAGCATATCGTTATATGTAAGTCAGGTACTAATTGTGATTGCACCCCTTACGTGGGGTGTTTTTATCGATAAAATTAACTGTATTTTACGACCTTAAAGTTTTATTAAGATTGTATAGGTAATTTTATTCATTCCATCGAGACCTGGGTCTGTTTTGGAATCTATGCAGCGATGCCACGTTTTCTAGGTGTCCATGTTTACTGGGGATATATCCAAGTGCTCAGATGTCTTTTTGAAAACGCAACAATGACCGTTCAAACCGAACAGGACCGGCAAACAAGGATATCTCACTGCATCGACGTAATTTGCCCCAAATTGTTTAGCAACGCGGTGGAGGATATGTGTGAGAAGCTGGATTGGAATCACTCTTGAGATTTGCGGATGACATCGTCATAATGCAGTCACTGCTTGACTTGTAGCAGATGCTGGACAGCCTAGCTGATTCTTCTGCACGCATCGGTCTCCGGATGAACTTGAAAAAATCCCAGGTTATATTCAATTCACACGTTACTCCGGGATCGATTCTGGTCAATAGCGGTGCTGTCAAAGTTGTTCAAGAATACGTTTACCTCGGGGAAACTTTACAGTTTGGTAAGAACAACTTTGAGAATAAGGGTAACAGAAGAATACAGCTGCGCTGGGTGGCGTTTAGAAAACTTCGTCGACGTCTTCTCGTCACGTATTCTACAAAGCCTAATGACCAAAGTCTTCAACCAGTCCGTCCTACCAGTAACTACGGTGCCGAGATTTCGACACTCACAATACGCCTGGTCCATGAGTTCAAAGTTGCTCAGCGAGCTATGGTATGCTTGGCGTCTCTATAAGGGATCGAATCCCGAACGAGGTGATCCAGCAGAGAATTAAAATTGTCGACATAGCTCACAGAATAATAATAATAATAAACCTTTATTACATGCATTAATTTTTAAATTACAACATAGTAACTAATAAAACAGCCAATTAAATTCAGAACCGTACAAAGTCATATAAACATCATTATTTAGAACACTTAATAACATATTTTTATTTATTAATTTAATTATACATAATTATTAGATTTATACATAATTATTAAGTTTATTCTATTATTTAATTAAATACATTATTTATCTTATTCTATTATTAAATTTATTATATTATTAAATTTATTCTACTATTTAACTTATTCTGTTATTTAATTTATTATATTATCAAATTCATTCTATTATTAAATTTATTCTATCATTTAATTTATATCATTATTAAATTTATTCCATTATTTAATTTATTTCATTATTTAATTTATTCTATTATTTAATTTCTGCTGCATGCAGCTGACGCAAAGGCCTCCCCCAACTCATCCCATAAGCAAGCTGAAGTGCAGTAGAACCCATGACTGTTGGGGTAAACGTGTTCTTGAGTGGAAACCGACGATCTTCGCTGGGTGACTGGCAGCAGCGGTATGACAGTTGCCGAAAATTTAACTAAATGGCGTGCAATTGGATAGGCCTATGTCCAGCAGTGGACTGCTAAAAGATGATGATTGATGATTTTTATTTATATTTGGTACCTAAGTAATTTCGCTTATCATCCCGCCTGTATCAACCGATGGACTAACCCTTAAGGCAAAGATGCTGCTTGTGTCCCAGCAGTGGAAACGTAAAGTCTGATTTTGTATTTCACGTCAGGCAGAATTTGACGATACGGGCAATAGAACGAAAAAAGATTGAAACTTTTGAGATGTTATGTTGGCGAAGAATGCTCCGCATACCATGGACCGCCAAGAGAACGAATAAATCTATCCTTGATCAACTAGACACAACAGACAGACTAACCACGCTCTGCTACCGAAGGATCCTCAGTAACTTTGGTCACATTGCCCGCCGGGAACCAAACAATCCAGAGAATTTGGTGGTATTTATTATATACTTTATTGTACACCACTTAAATAATAACAGAACAATATTTTTTTAAATAAGTGTACAATGGGCGGTCTTATCACACAGGGCAATCTCTTACAGGCAATCTTTGGATGGACTGAACGAGAGAAGATATGCATAGGGCTGTCAGTACAAAAACTATATTAATAATATTACTTAGATATTACATATAATACATACATACCAATAAAATAATATACTAATAAATATAAAATATAGTACAGAGAAAGGAGAAGAATAGTTACAGAGAAAGGAAATGCTCCTTCACCATTTTTTTAAATCTAGGTAATGTTTTCGCACTTCTTACCTCAATAGGTAATGCATTCCACAAACGAGCTGCTTGAACCGTGAAAGATTTGTCGATTTTTGGTATTGGGCAAGATGGATAGGAAAAGACATCGCGGCCGGTCACCTAATCGCTGGTCAGGCCAGGTAACCGCCCTCACTGGAATCTCTATTACAACCGCCCTGAGTGAAGTTGAGAACGAATCATCATCTGCCTAGCCTTTTTCCCAATTATTGTTGGGGTCGGCTTCCAGTCTTACCGGATTCAGCTGAGTAACAGTGTTTTACATGGAGCGACTGCCTATCTGACCTCCACAACCCAGTAACTGGGTAACACGATACCCCTTGGCAAGACTGGTGTCAGATCTCAGGCTTCTGACTACCCGTAACGACTGTCAAAGATCTTCAAATGACAGCCGGGACCAACGGCTTAACGTGCTTTCCGAGGCACGGAGGAAACTCGGTATGTTGAAATGGTCACCCATCCAAGGACCGACCTCGTCAAGCGTTGCTTAACCTTGAAGATCGACCCGTGCGGCTGTTATTATTAGCCACGAGCTCCTCGCAGAGTGAAGTTGAGAACGAATGAAGTGACAAAACATAGTGCATAAAGCCATGAACGCCTTTCAGGGACACGACCTTCGGTAATGAAGAACGCGACCAAGAAAAGGCAAATAAATTACTGACATTCATCATACCCAAAATTAATTTGGCTAATATATTAAAATTACCTTCTTATGAAAATCAACATGTGATGGGGCAGAAAGGTTCTGGAGTGGCGACCGCGAACCGGAAGATGTTGCGTTGAAACCCTGGTGAAGGTTGCGGGGATCCGCTGGATGCGAGACGCACGGGACCGATCAATGTGGCGATGCTTGGAGGAGGCCTATGTCCAGCAGTGGACGTCTTTCGGCTGATATGATGATGATGATGATGACCTCCTTATATTTATTTTATAAACAAACACTTTTCGATGATTTTTAGCAAGATTTTTGTTTCAATATTTCTATGATAACCATTGAAATTAAAATAAATATTATATATATACTCACATTATAATGAAAAACATGGCATTCTTTTTTTCGCTGCGGTTGACAATTGTTGGGTCACATTTGACGAGTCTTCTTTGTAGTACGAAATCCTAATGAACAGCACTTTAACAGCCAAAGACCAAACCCAAAACGTCTAGACCAACGGAGTACTCCATTGATTACTTATCAACATTTCGTTTCTACATTTCCGTTGACGTCAATGTACATAACTAGTGTTTTATTGATTTAGTTAAACTTATCTTTTATCACTTTTGTCGAATTACTAATGTAATTCAGTAGCAGGTGGGCATCAATATTTTTATCTAATAAGCCTCTATTTATCATTTTAATGAATGAAACATTAGCTAATCTATTTTGTTGTCAAAACCACACTTTTCTATTCTAGAATTCCCCGATTTCTAAAAATAAAATCGAAATGTATTGTATTGTAGTTGAACCTAATGCTAAAACTTTATTATTTGTTTTACTTTAACATAACACTATGCGTTGAAAATTTGAAAACTGCAGTGTTTATAATTATAATGTAACTGGGGGAAATTACATGGAATATACCTATTATTGTAAAATTGGGGGAGTTCAGCAATGAACGTCTTTCGGCTGAAATTATGATAATGATGGCATATCATCATACATCATATTATGTTATTTGTATAATATTTGTTTTATTTTCATATGATTTAAAACATAATCTGTATTTTATAACGTCCCAGCAAAACACTACTTTGTGCTAATATCGTCATGCAAAATAATGATGCAACTGAATGTGGATCAGTTCGAAATTAAGTTGATTCTGAATATGATGGGAATGTCAAAATAATCGGAGGGAATCGCACAAAAATAACAACAACAACTTAAGTAATATAC
This sequence comes from Anorthoa munda, assembly GCA_945859665.1. Lineage (NCBI taxonomy): Eukaryota > Metazoa > Arthropoda > Insecta > Lepidoptera > Noctuidae > Anorthoa > Anorthoa munda. Next base: position 2,069,405 of record OX243916.1, on the reverse strand, counting down.
CAAAATAAATATATTAATCATTTAGACAGTCATATTAATCACAATCACTTAATAAGCAGCATTTGCCACGATCCAGTTGGAGAACGGCGAGATGGCGGTGGCGACCAAGGGGAAGTTATCACCGTAGGGACTGCCGAAAGCGAGGAAACCAACGAGAATACCATCATAGAAGACAGGAGAACCACCGTCTCTGACTCCCCAGTGGGTACCAGTGGTACCAGGGATGGTAGCACAGATCATATTGTCGGTGATCCCTATGGAAATGGGAAGGGCGTCGTATTTGGCGACGCATGCGCTATGGTCGCTAGTGTAGAGCAGAGAACTGGTCAGGTCGCGGTCGGACCAGATCACGTCTTGCTGTTGGAGGAAGAAAAGGCTTGTCAGTAATAGCATGGTGACAGGAGAAGCGGTTGTAAGAAATGTAAATCCTTTTCAAGAAGTGTGATTGAAATAATCAGGTGATATAAAAAGCATAAGGAAGATTTAGCTCACCTTGAAAGCAAAAATTAGACATGTTGACAAGTGCCAGGATTTTCCAACAACGTCTATAGGAACGAATACGCTTTAAAATGGGCAAATAGCTTTAACTTTATAATTAACTATTTAAATTTTCAAAAGTCTATTGTAAGTGGTTTAATTTAAATAAAACTGAAAATCTACTGCTATTATAAGCGTCAAATTTTGTGAGGATTTAAAGACGTATATTGATAAAACTACCCAACGGATTTTGATGAAATTTTACAGTAATATAGCGTTTATATCAGAATAACTCATGGCTTTATAAATATATTGCCGCGGGTGGCAGCAAGTACATACTAAATATTTTGCAAGAATCAACTTACAGCAGTACGGCCCCAACCAGCAACAGTGACGGGAACGTTAGCGGGGAAGACAACTCCTGGACCGGAGATGGTAGCCTGGGCAACAGTGGAACCGAAGACCAAGTTGGAAACCAGGCGGATGATGCCCACGTTGTTGTCGAACTTCTTGAAGGTGTAGTCAGGATGCCTGATGGCACTCTGGGCACCCATGATCTGACCGTCACGACCGCGCTCGGAAGCGCCTGCCCTGACACGGGTGATGCGGGGTTCGAAAACGCTGAAATAGAAATTAAATTAGGTAAGTAACTACTACTATGGGTCAAGCAGTGTTTTATTGGGATTTTCCATCTGGGATTTCTCAATTGCAGCTCGGAGACTGGACTTGTACCCGTTTGATGACTATAGGACTTAAGGGCCTTCCAACGCTTTAGTGCCGCAAAACGGTTACTTTCTTATCCATACTCCTTAATAACGGCTAGGTTAAAAGGTTTGAAAAAAATGTGTATTTATTATTGATTCATGTACATTATTTGTGAAACTTGGTTAATTCGTGTAACTAATAGTTATGCTTTAAAAAAAGAATAAACAACACGACATTTTTTCGGTACTTTTGGATACTCCCCCAAAACGAACTGGATGTTTAAAAATATTATTACACATACAAATTGATGGCTAGAGTTTCTTCATAACTGAAATAGCATTATGTAAATCAAAGAATACTTTACAAACAAAACTGTGCAAAAGGAGGATCAACATTGATGTTCTGGCCCTGAGCCGGCGCACGGCCAGTACTGCGTTAATATTGGGGAATATATACGCCTTAAACATAACTGGTGAAGTGTGGGTGTAACTACTAAAGGTGTACCTCTGCCTTACCCTTTGGGCCAAACAGACGTGTTGTTATATTATGTTATGCACTGCATTGCCAAGCACAGTATTGTAACAATAATATTGCTCTCTTAACTATATTATTGCAACACAAATTGATAAGACATTCCTCTTAAAAAATAACTACATTGTTTACCACAATTTGGATGTGTCTCTTTGACCACATTACCTACGGTTCTGAACTTCATCATCATAACTTTACGCCGTTATTCCCCGAAGTAGTAAGAAGAGGCACTTCCAGAGTTCTCCAATTATGATCAGCTACGTCCCATGTAAGAGTAATAGGAGCGAGTCAGCTGCCATTAACCAGACAGATCTATACTCCGGGCCGCTAATGAAGAATGCTTGATGGACCCAGTCATCATAAATATTATCTGGGAGAGGGAGCCCAGTAATACTTAGTAAAGCTACACCAAGAAGTAAAAAAAGACACATTAAACACATTTTTCATATTCCTCCCAATCCTTTTATTTGATACTGTTATGAGGGGTACTACTTGATCCGCCATCATTGTGAGTCCACCATATTAGATTTTTACTGACAGTTTCATACGTACGTATCGTATATGCAAAATTTCAGCACAATCAGTTGCACGATTATTCTTGTAGTAGTATATGATATAAAAATGACATTGACAGTAAATAATATCTTAAATTAAATGTTGTGTTGCCAAAATACTGCCCATCAGGGACAAAAATTATGACCGTATATATACGTGTATAATATTGTTCAGTGTGTAATAAAAGAATTGCATAATATCTACTTACGTTCCAACAAGGCAGTGGCCGGCGGTCAGGACATGACGAGAGGTAATGAGGGTACCGACGCAGGTCTGTAACCATGCGCGTCCATAGCCGGTTTCCACCTGGACAATGCTGGGGTAGTCCTCGATCCTCGCCGGGGAAGCGGCGAATACTGTGGCGCAGCCTGAAACATTAGATAGAGGTGGATTTAAATAAACGCTTAAGAAAATCTGGAAAAGAAGAATAGACGAAAGAAAGGAGAAAGAACTAAGAAATACACTACTAATAGGTTACTTCTAGGCAAGCGTGATACACCTTTGACCACATCATCACTCACCATCAGGTGAGATAGTGTTCAAGCGCAAGCCTATCTTCAATAATAAAAATAAAAAACAGGAATCTACTAGCGCTAGCCTTATACTACTTATACTAAAAAAAACGAAACAAACACCAAAAAAAAATCTTAGATAGGTACAAATAGGGAAAATATGCGTCACATCCGTGTAAAACTGAGAATTGACAATGATGTGGAGAAAAAGAAGTTGACTATTGAAAGGACGGCGAAAAAGGATGTATGGAAGGAGAAAAAGTCAAGTAGAGATTGGGATAAGGGCAGATAGAAGGATGATGAAAGAAAATATAGAGAAATAAGCAAGAAAAAAAGAAATGGTATCTTATGTATGAAATTAAAGAAATAAGTGCAGAACAAGCAATCCAAGAAATAACTGGACTTCATCAGCGGTTAAACGGGCCAAATTCTGGGGCTTCAAAAACATTATATTGATAGAAAGATAGCTTTTTAAAGACATTTGCAACTTGCAAAGGTAAGGTAAAGGGAAGAGCAGAATGCTTTACTTAATATTACCGAAAATACTTTAACTATGAGGAACCCTATTTTTTTTTTAGGAATTAGCTTCACATTGAAAAGCACAAAGTCTTTTGAGATGATCCCAAGTCCTCTTTTTTAAAATTGTTGTTGTTTTTTTTGTTTTATTACATTTAAGGATACTTTACCTGCAACCAGGAGGAGAGTGAAGCTGAGGGAAACCATGGTTGTTTCTGACTTTCAAGTCGATGCCTTGAATGAACTGTGCCATATAATCTTCAGTACGGATATTTATACCAATAGCGCTGCATTTGATATCATCTTTATCTTTTACATCATACCACATATTTTTATTCATTGAGTCTTGATGATTATTGTCAGTAATATCAAAGGGATTTAAGAAAAGATTAATTTATAGATTGATGCAGGTGCTCTGTATTTTATTATAGGGAAAGCCTTTGATTGTATCTGTGGAATTTATGGTAGTTTTATGGCTCTGAGCTGTTGCTAATTGCCGGTAAGTGTAGGCAATTAATGTATCATCTACTTAAAAAATCCTAAAATTACTGTAGTTTTACACCACGTTTAAGACAACGTACAGCCTTAAGGAAAAAAATACCAAAAGGTCTAAAGATTCGTAATAGTTGCATTACGAAGGTGTAAACTCACGATAGATTTCTGAGTATTCATTCGCTGAAGAGTTTATTTTCGGTATGAAAGTACATAATTTTCACGGCTTGGTATTGAATAACTTTATTCAGACAAGTGAGATGGGTGACCTATATTGGAAATAATAACGTATTCCCTTTGAAAATTGGGCTCATAAAGAAAGTAGGAAAGAAAAAAAAAGAAAGAAGGAATGAAACAAAGAATGAAAGAAAGAAAAAAAAAGGAAGGAAAGAAAGAAGATTGATATTTAATCTTCGCAACCGCAGCCCGCTAAGTATGCAACAGACTTTCTGAACCCGCAGTTATTGATGAAGTGGATATTGGAAGACTCAAGCTCATACGTGCACATTTACAGGCTATTTATTATGATTTAGTAGCCTTAGATCCTATGGAAAGACAAATTAGACAAATTGTTGCCAGATTATTTGCTCATTTTTTAAGCACAGAAGCGCGTCTTCAGGTGTTGCGTTAGACGTGCCATATCCAGATGAAATGAAGAAATTGCAAAGGTGACTGACTGGCTGCGGCAGTTAAAGCACAGCTTGATTTACTTGAATTTCCTTTCTTTTTACAGTCGAAACCATTTTAACTCACCAAATAACGAACTACCACTTTTTAGGAATTTAATATTTTCTCTTTTACGAGGAAGACCAAAGAAAATATGGATGGACTGTGTGAGGAGTGATATGAAAGAAAAGGGAGTCAGTAATAGCGTGGCAGGGACAGGACGGTATGGAAGAAGAAAACGTGTTGCGCCGACCCCAAGTAACATGGGATAGGGGCAGGAAGATGATGGAATTTTTTTCTTTTAAATGCAGGCACAACCTACCTACCCAGTACCCAATTCTTGCTCGCTTAATAACAAGTATGAATGATTTATTATTTTAAGAATTTAATCCAACATCGGCCACTACGCCTCCACATTTACGACCTAACGAAACATTCACATATACATTTTGTATTACGTATTCACTCGTCTATTTTTCAGGTATAACCAGGTGGAATATGTTAGCATTTTATTTATGACCTCATTTTGTAAAGGTATTGCTTCGGGCAGTAAGTAACAGCTGAGGTTTCATGTTTCAGACGTGTTTAAATAATACCTACAATATTAATAGGTGAAATAAAAGTGTTTTGTTACAACATCCTGTAAAATGTATGTAATGTTTCGATGTTGTGAAGTTAGGTTACTTAAGGTTTTTAGGGTTCAGTATTCAAAGGGTAAAAAGGAACACTTTTACTAAGACTTCACGGCCCGTCTGCCTGTCTGTCACCAGGCTGTATCTCATGAACCGTGATAGCTAGACGTGACGACAGATTATGTATTTTTCTTGCCGCTATAACAGAATGAAATAAATATTCTAGTGGGGCTCCCATACAACAACCGTGTTTTTTTTGCGATTATGGTACGGAACCGGTATTTTTTTTACAAATTAATGCAAAAACGCATAACATGGCATCTTGTCTTTGGTGATACCGAGGCGGTATCGTGTTACAAAACAAATGTTCAACGTTTTTCTTAACACGCTTGGAGGCAGATTTATCGCTGGATATTGGATCGCTGGAAAACCACTGGCCAACTGATCCCAATAGAACACCTCATCGATTTCTTTACCAACGCTACTACGTACACTGCGCACACATACGCTGGAAAAAACTAAAACGCAAGGTTAATCAATCAGACTCAGCTGTCTTTAGAACTATTTTGTACCGGTCTACACTGAAACTTTTTAATTTCATCCATCTAAATAAGTATATAGGTATGCTGTGCAGTAGACGTATAGTTTATAAAAAGAGTGTAAAAAATATCTAAGGATAGCGGCAAGCGTAAGAAACTAGTTTTGTAATGTGTAATTTGTTGTAGCTTTTATAATATCACTTTTTGCTTGTCTGTAATTGATTTTTATGTTCCTGAAAGAGATTCGCCGACTGGACCCTGTTCTTAAACAAGATAAAAATTTCAAATTTATTAAACACCCGATTTTAAATATTATTTAAATAAAATTAACATATAATACACCTAGTAGCAGACACGCTTCAATCGACAATCTATCGAAACACGTAATAATGACACGATGTCTTGCGAACAAATCCAGATTCAAAGAGTAATGCAAATAACTTTTGAACGGCTAAACCGATTTTATTCAAACATAGCTAAGAACAGTCTCGACAAAGTCACCTTTCAAAGAAAAAATAATAAATCAAAATCGGTTCATCCGTTTAGGCGCTATGATGCCACAGACAGACACACAGATACACAAATATACAGATACACAGTTATACGGATACACAGATACATAGATACTAAAGATACACAGCAACACACGTCAAACTTATAACACCCCTCTTTTTCCGTCGGGGGTTAATTAAATGCTGATTAGTAACTGCAAATATGTGTATTGCAGAACTTAGACTGAAGACGCTAAATATGCTGTTTATCTTTTATTTGTGGGAAAAACCAGCCACGCTATTCCCAAACACTGCTACTCCCAGAACAAGATTCAACCGTTTCGGATCTTGCAACGAATGCAACGAATTTAATAAACAATCAGCAGAAGAGAAAAATACCGCACAATTTCCACTTCCTTCCATATAAAGCAAGAGACTGAACTAAAACAGGCCAAGTGCGAGTCGGACTCGCGCACCGAGGGTTCCGTACTAACCTGTAGGTAACCTGTAGGTTCCGTTTTTTCCTTTCGAGGTACGGAACCCTAAAAATATGTAATGTAACTAAAAATGTAAGACATTCGGAATTTTTACTTTATATGTGCTATAAAACATTGCTTCATGCCAAATTTCATAATTCTATGTCGACTGGAAGTACCCTCAGTTTAGGTTTTGATTACCTTGCGATTACTTGCGAGTTCGAAAATATGCGGCTTAAATTGCTGTTTCTTTTGATTCCGTTGACTTAGAAGTTTGATTTTGTTACAGCTTAAAGGTATTATAGATTTAAGTATTTGATATGAATTTCAATTTAATACCTCTACGCGTTCATGAAGAAAGGGGTAGTAAGTTTAAAATTATTAAAAATATTTTTATTATATGATGTAACTAAAAAATTTTTATTTTTTGGTTTTCATATTTTTCCTTTATCTGTGCTATAAGACGTTGCTTTGTACTAAATTTCAAGATTCTGAGTTCACGGGAAGTACACTGTAGGATTTGATTCCCTTGCGAGTGCCGAAAATTTGCGGCATAAACGGCTGTATCTTTTGATTGCGTTGGCTTAGAAGTTTGATTTTCACGGCTTTAAGGGACAATAGACTAGTATTTGATATAAATATCAGCTGGATATCTCTACGTGTTCCTGAGAAAAAGGGTCTTGACAGACAGACGGACGGACGGACAACAAAGTGATCCTATAAGAGTTCCGTTTTTTCCTAGCGAGGTACGGAACCCTAAAAATGGTGAAAGGAGAATAACAGAAAGGTATTTTTATTCTTCAAGCAGACACCATCATAAAAGCAGATGCAATTACAATGGGACAGGAAAGCTTATATACAAAAACGAGCTTAACCCACAATTGGGTTACCTAACAGCAAACCTCAGTCCTTAGGGAATTATATCTCTGTTCAAATGTGTAAGTTTAATTCTTGTTATGTTTATCGTTAAAGCTATAGAAACGGTATATCTCCAGAATATGGGTATTATTTCTAGATCTTCATATCTGCCCTCCCATTGACATTGCAATTATTTACAACAGTGTTTACCCCACTTAAAGAAAGTTTTAGACCTACCATAAAACCATCATAGATTAAACCAAAAATATTTCATAATCGTTCGCAATGACGTTTGCTGAGATAATTAAATATAAGCCCTATCATATAATATCCCACCTGGGTACCGATTATGAAATTTTATCTGTTATTCTGCAGCTGTGAGCTAGTTTAAAAACAACACCTATATCTAAATACTTTTATGAGATCATTTCTTTTTCTAGATTCTTTAATTATCGAATGGAGGTGTCGCTCTATATAGATAAAAATATGGCACTATATTGCTTATCAGTTGATAAATGATAGCTTTGTTGCAGTGCGGTTCCAACCTGTCCACTTAGCAACCCAAGGATGATGGCGCATAATTGGTCTAACCGTCTATGTTAGGAGAAACGACTTATCCTCCACACGGCCAAAGCTTACCGCATACTACCCCCTTTACCTGACGTCATCCTGGAAGCCTCGGCACAGTGAAGTCGCTTTGCAAAGCTCCCAGGAAGTTTCTGTGCTTCTGGGTGGAACTAGGTTGGCTATGATAACCAGAAACCCTTCGCCAAGTCCAAGTGCAGATAGCGGTGTCCCTACTCTGCGCTACTACTGCGTCATCCTCTTCCAGGTTTCCAGTCCCCTTTGTGGCCTTTGCGGCCCTATCAGCCATCCGTTCTGCGCTAATGTGCTTTACCTGCCCTTTGCCATTTAAATTGGGCAATTCTTCAGACTACGTCGGTTACTTTGCTTCTCCTGGGGATTCCTTCATTGTTGTTCTATGTACTCTTATCGATTTCATTCACAAACGCTACTCAATCGGTCTGATAACGATATCTTCAACCAATCACGCACCGATTTCACTGACAAACATGGAAAGACTAGAGCGGGGCGGGGTTTAAAAGTATCGTGCGACTTTATCAACCAATCAAGACTGGATGTTTGTTGATAAAGTGGATGTTTGTTTAAACAAACAACAAACCTGTCTGGAAAATACCACCACATGTTTATAAGACTAAAGCCGCCACAGCAGCTGAGATAACCTACTGGTGGTAGGCTAGGCTGTGCGGTGACAATCCATGACTTTGACATGAATTGTTTGTGTGTATGTTTGTCATAACATAACGTCACGCCTGTAAAGGTTTGCGCAGATGTACCTACCTTTAGTCAGGTTTGGGCATTATTTGAATTAGGTACCTACTTGTAATTAAAATAGGTTATTGAAATACAAATACGCATTTCGTATTTGTAATTCAATTAATTCTTAAAAATATATGTTGTAGTTAGTATTTCAAATACAGGCTTCAAAATACTATTAGCGATCTCCAGATTCTTCTATTGGAGATCAGCAGGTCCTCACCCCATGAACAACAGGGATAACATCTATCTTCTATACATATAAAATGCTTTGTCCTGAATGACTGACTGACGGATCAACGCACAGCCTAAACCGCTGATCGTAGAGACCTTAAACTTGGAGGGTGTGTTCTTTCTATGACGAAGGCATTCGATATGAAAGGATTTTCCGAAATTCTACCCCTAAGGGTGTGGAAAAGGGGGGCAAAGTTTGTATGGGTCATCGCGATTCCTTTGTCCAATCTACTTCAAATTTTGCATAAACATTTTTAACAGAATTTATGGAAGACGTGTTCTCGTATTTTATTGAAATTAATCCCCTGACGGGGTTAAAAAGGAGTAGAAAGTTATTTTGGGGGTGATTTGCTTCGAAGGTGATATCAATACTCCTTAGTGCTTTAGATTTAAATTACATTTTGTAGTTGACACAATGTTTGAAAACTCAGACATAAAAGCTGTTTCACGAAATTTTCTTACATTTATAAATTTGACTGTGTCTATTTTTAGAAATGGGAGCAGAGTTGGTTAACATCAATGGGAAATTAATAAACCTTACTATTGTACCAATAGTGGGGGATGGCGCATGCCTTTTGCGTACGCTTTCTTTTTTGTTGTACGGCACACAAGAAAGCTCAATGGATATACGTAAAGAAATTGTGTGTCATGTGACGAACAAGTGGGATGGATTTGCTCTTATGTTTCATGACCGTCATGGCAACAATCAAGGGACAAAAGAAGAGTATTATATTCGATCTTCTCCCACGGTCAGTTACAATGTTGCATGCTCCATCTTCTCCCACTGTCAGTTGTTGTGTGTTCTTGCTCTAGAGTAAGCACACAGAGTAGCCTGGTGTTTCTAGCACCCGAAGGAAATACAAAAAATATTGTTTACAAATAAATACTGCGGTAGGTGCAGTAGGTTAGTTGTAAAAAGATAATACCCCAAAATAAAATAAAACAACATTTTATTGTATTTTCATGTTTATTTATCCATTAAATCCCTACACTATAATAAAGATTGTTATATTTTATAAGTATTCAAACATTTTAACATAATAATTTTTATGTTATAACAAAATTAATAACGTAAAAAACCTATCAAAATCCTATTAGATGATTTTCGACTTCTACGCGGACGAAGTCGCGGGCAAAAGCTAGTAACAAATATTTAAGCAAATAGACAAGCGTTTGACGAAATTTATATACTAATTTTATCTGATAAATTAAGGAGACAGATTCAGCAATGAAAAATAAATATCCTAATGCCACAAAGCACAATGTAGGTGTGAGTGTGATTTTCCAGATGAAGAAACCCAACAAATGTTTTCCCGACTCTGGACAACGACTCAGCTGACAAGCTGGCGAGGCGAGGATCCAGTACGGTGGTCTATGGACGCGAACATGTTGTACCCATCCCGTTCAACCAAATACGCAAGTGGCTACAGGAATTCACCCTGACACAGGCGGAGAACTGGTGGACCTCGACACCGGGCTGATAGAACATAGACCCGGGAATCTAACATAATGCTCAGCAGTAACTACTAGACTAATAAAATAGGCTGGATGTCCACATCCGATAACAAAAACTCATTCATTGATAGCTTCACTCTCTCTGAGCAATATGCTACTTGTTATTCCAGAAAATTCACGGTTCCTTTGAGATATGCCAATGGAGCCAACCTTCAAGGACTCTGCCCCCTACAGCGTATCATACCATGACCGTGCTAGGAACGTGTCTGGCAAAAAAATATTCTTTATTTTATTTTACAGATGTAGGAAAACTTACAGCTAAACAATTTGACACAAATGAGAGTAACAAAAATAAGGCCAATCAAAAGTTTTCACAGATAAAAGAGACCTTATATACAAAAATATTTGAGAAGATAGACAGTGTTTTAAGTAAAAACAGTAACTTTATTAAAAAGAAAACGAATTGAGAACCTCCTCCTTTTTGAAGTCTGTTAAAAACGTGACTCAAACAGTGTGAATTTTAGTTAATTAGTTTACGTTATCAAAGAAAATATTACAATGAGTCCTTTTTAATCAATATTGATATGCTATTGAAAATATCGATACGCCCCGGCAGATCGCATTATATGTATGACTCGCTCTTATTAAATATGAATTTCGTCTGTAATTTGTTCCTACCAAAGAAGTAAGTAATAAACACGGATTGCGCCGAAAAGTAGAAGGAATCCGCAGTCCAATTTTGCTCTGCAATTCGGGCAGCTCGGTTGAACCATTAGCGATTCTAAAACGCCAAGTCTGCAATTCTTCTACGCTCAGACAGAGGAAGTAGATAAGTGGGATAAGAGAGATAAGTGGGAAAATAAATTTTAGACCGGTAATAACTAAAAAAAAGATTACACAAAGATTTTCTCTGTATGCCTTCCAATCGATTGATGTATATGTTGTAATTGGTGCTCCAGACTTGAGATGCATATATTGTAAAGTATGACACTATTTCAATATAAGTAAGTCCGACTAGACTGTTCCATCACCGGCCAAAACCATTGCGTACCATGAACGGAGCATCAACAATTGTTAGCGAGAATATTTTGCCTACATATATGGGTAAAGAACGCCGTCGATCCGTTTCAATGGGCATAGTATTGGGAGACCAATGCCTGTTGCTAACAAAAAGTTTTTCCCCCACTTAAACTGCCTTCCTCTTTATTTATTCTACTTAGCGGGTCTACAACCCCTTTGGACTATGATTTATTTATTTGATTAAGGTTCACCAACGGTTGTTACAGATAGGAACATATAAGTAATTGTGTCTTAAATCCAAATGCACAATTAATTACAGGCAAACACCACATGCAAATAGCTCTTTGTAATTATGAATTGAATTATAAAGACTTAATGTACTTAAATTCTAGATAATTATACGAAACTAATACTAATTACATCTAACAAACGCCGATATTGACTCTGTATGGATGTCAACCAGGTCGTATCATACAGGCGAATTAGCACCAAACACTGTACGGCGAAGAGGTGGAGCTGAGGGTGTTATGGGTTTGTGAGATGGTCTACAGGGTACTCTGAAATCGAACTTACATACCAATTGTGGGCAGTCAATGGTGTTATTGAGCAGTTTATATATGCATCTCAAATCCAAGAGCTCCCTTTGAGCTTCCAGGGTATTAATTTTGTAGCAGCCTAGTTTATCAAGGTAGGAGAGATATTTAAATTGCCTTCCCTTTGAGTACCCTGGGAATCGGATAAACCTTTTTTGGACTCGTTCCAGCCGCAGTGAGTGGGTTGCGTAGTGAGGCCACCTCCATATTACACTGCAGTTTTCCAAGATGCTTCTTATAAGGCTATTGTAGAGAACTAATTTAGTATGTGGGCGTTGCAATACCTTTCCAACGTACCTTTCCATTACAAATGACAAATCCAAGCATACGTTGGGATCGCCTATGTTCCGAATATGTGCTACAAATGTGAGTTTAGAGTCCAAGATAACTCCCAGATCTCGTACAACATCCACCTCGCATAAGTTCACTCCATTTATTTGGTACGCCGAATTCTCTATATTTAGTTTCGTGGTGAATTTTTTGTGGCTACATTTCGAACTTGTGATGATTACAACGAGTTTTTATTATGATAACACTATGCAGATAATCGGTGGAAATCTTCTTGCTTTAGGTTTACATCCTGTTGAGACCTAATGGCTCTTGAATTTTTTCGTCTGCAAAAATTAATATGCTAGTATTGTGAACGCAAGATGTCACGTCATTTATATATATGATGAATAATACTGGGCCCAGATGAGAACCTTGAGGGACACCCGAGGCATTTGCATGCCTGCCTGACTGGAACCCATTGACAACCACATAAAACTCCCGACCAGCCAGATAAGAACCAAACCACTTTAGAAGACTATCAGTGACGCTATACGTAGCTAGTTTTTTTTAACAAGCAGTTTATGTGAGACAGCGTCAACCTGTTTACCTTTATCTATGACTTCGCATGAGTTTTCAACAAAGGATACTAGATTTGTACTCGTGGATCTGTTTTTTACTCTCTGCTCTGAATATGTGGAAAAATGAACATCCAAAAAACGAAAAACCAAAAATATCAAAAATTTAAATTATGTATATTGAATCAAATGGATCTGTCCAATAAAATCCTATATTATCTTGTATTATCCCACTGCTGGGCAAAGTTCTCCCCATAGCCTTCCAATCTGCCCGATTTTTTGCCTTCTCGGGCCAGTCCCGCGTAAACGCTTCTACTATTATTATGAGAAAAATTGTAGTTATGTTTGTTTTCAATTGCGCCTTTGAAAGTATCTTAATTATACTTTAGCTGTGTGTGGGACGGAAGCGGAAAGTTTGACAACCAGTCTCACTAATGAGTGTCATATAACTCATTTTCTGGGTTCTTAGTAACAGCACAGATAATATAAGAGCATATCATACAGATGCCTCATCCTATACAAAGAAAGCACGGTTTCTTTGTATAGGATACGTAACTAGCATTTTTCGTCTGACTAGACTAATTATTTTACGTTCCGTTCCGTTCCACGGCTAAAGACGGTGTTAGCAGCGACATGTAAGTAAAAGGGTTTACTCGGTTCGAGACTATATTTTTCTTTAAATATAGTGACGTTTTGTTTAATAGTTTAATTTTGCATGTATTTCCAGTTTCATTGTACCAAAATGTGTTACAAATCGAGTGGCATGCCTCAGAAATTTAAAACCGTGCCATCTATTGAAATACATTTTTCATGGTCCGTTCAAATAATCTTTGAAAAGTGAATTATGAGCCGAACATTCCATAATATTGTGCTTAGAGAGTTGATTAAATAAGAACATAAAATTTTTATGATCAATTTTTGAAAATGTTAATTATACAGAAAATTCAATAACAAATCAATGCATATCGCGCCATCTAGTGACATTTATAAGAATAAATTTTTCTTTCGTATCGCTTGGACACCGTGATAACAGCCTGTAGCATGAATAGGTAATCCTGTTATAGGTAGGTTCAAACTTAGTGGCAGCTCGGTACATGCCGCGAGAATACATGTAACAGCGGGGGTGAGGTGTAAGTTTTTGCGCAGTTAGTAGCGTTCTTAACAACCACCTACACGGGACTTCAGAATACTGAGAAAATGTATGTTCTGCCGACCCCTTCGCAGAATCTTGGCGTAATGGCAATAGCAGCGAGGCTATCATTCATAATTTATTATTGATAACGATTATCGAATTTAACAAACGTTTAACAATATATTTCATTTTTATCTACCTAATTTTAAATGAATAGTAAATACTTTTGAACGTATGATAATTTACAGGATTGGAGGCTTATCTTTCACACTCATATTACGAAAATAAGAATAGCAACAAGTTTCATATGTACTACAAACTGCCTAGTTGACTTCTTGCTGCCTCGGATCTGGGTTTGATACCCAGAATATACAAATTTTTTCATTAAAAATATACTCAGATAGACCTAACGGTTTCTTCATCCAGTCCAAGGAAGGTCCCTAAACTGTTGTCATTGTTACATGTATAGACGTCAACACCCGGTTCAATGCCCAGGTAAAAAGTATCAAAAAAAAAAACCATCAGGAATTTCTTTATGATAGTCTAGAATTTGGAAGTTAGCGGTATGACACCCCGTCGTTCGGTATTAACGTAATAAAATACAATTAGTTGGCTTTCTACAATGAATTTGTATTTAGTCACTATAAATAAGATCTTAATTTAGGTTTTAAACCAATTATACTAGAAATATCTCGTTCAAATTCAACTCAATCCTAATATATTGCGGTCTCTACAATCTAGTTAGAATAAGAAGCAATACCAGTGCTCACAAAAGTTACACTGCGTCTTCTTCATCAGACACGCCAAAGGAGACCATTCCCATAGTGACTCCGGAGTAGAACAGAGGAGCTCCGACGTCCCTGCAGTCCAGGTCGCGACCATTGGAGCCTTGGAGACCAGCGCAGAACATGTTCTCTGTAACAGAGTTGTTGGGGAAGTCTTCGAGTTTTCTCTGAGATGGCCCTCAAATTGAGTGTTAGCGATTATGTTTCAAAAGTATGACCAATCTTAATCCCGGTTTCTGAATGAAGGATTTGAAGTTAATAACTTGGCATGTCAAAATTTGGCATGAAAGTGCTGTACTTTCATGTCAAATTGGTCACGTTCAAAACTTCGAGTTCTCAATTTGGAAACCAAGAGTAAAATATATTAGTCAAAGACTATGGCATCTCTGATCTATGAGGAGGGAGAAGCTAGGGTATGTTATGTTGTACTATTAGTGAGAACAGCATTACCTATAAAATTCCAAAAATACCTTCCGCTGCACTCGTGGCGGAGTACCGTATAAAGCAGAGCCCTAGCCAGTCCGGATCAAATTCAAAATCAAATGTATTTATATGCTAGAATGTAGGTTTACAAAGTATGATCTTAAATATATGACGGTCCCTTTACATTCTACAATTAGATATGGTGTGCAAATATTTAATTTCAGTGTGTCCTATCATCTAAATTTATTTTTATTAAATTAAGAAAATAGACAGAAATAACAAAAAAGAAAACCTCTTGCATTAGGATTTATAAGAAACAAATTAATTAATTGATGTCAGAGTTAAATCAATGTTAATCATCAATGTTGATGTGAGAGTTAATCTCATTGTTTATTCCGTACATTTTAAACATCAATTAATTATTATAAGGTATATATATACCAATATTATATATTTCAGTTTTCTTCACCGCGATCTGACATGTATTCATTGAGATCGTAAAAGCATTTTTCTTTTAACCGTTGCGTTAACTTTTTTTTAAACAATGTTAAAGGTAAATCTTTAAAGGCGTCTGGTAATTTGTTAAATAGCTTTACAGCAATTATGTACGAGTTCCTTTTATACAATTCGAGCCTGCATTGCGGTAAGCAGAGCTCATGTTTAAATTTATTTTTATTTTTAGGCACTACATTGCGCTTGGTTACATCTTTGTGTTTCATAAAGTATTTCGGATGTTGTTGTACAAATAGGCATAATTCTCTAATATACATACACGGTAATGATAGAATATTCTACTTTTTAAACAAGGGCTTACAGCTATCCGTATACCAGGCCCCATATATTGCTCGCACACATTTTTTTTGTACTCTAAACACTCTTATAACATCCACCGAATTACCTCACAATAAGAGACCATAGGCAAGTACGGACGACACGTAACCATGATATGCACAAAGAGCCGCTTCTGTTGATACTGTGACTCTCAATCATTTTAAAGCGTAGACAAACCTGTCGAGTTTATCACAAACGTATTCGACATATGCTTTCCAATCACAATTTTGATCCAACATTATACCCAGAAATTTGGTACTTTGAACTTCTTCGATGATAGTATCATTATATTTAACATTCAAAGTCAATGGCTTTCTTTTATGTGTTTGAAATTGGATCATTTTAGTTTTCTCCATATTAATTTGTATGTTGTTAGAATGTAACCAGTGTATTATGTTTTTTATTGCGTTGTTTATTTCTAGTTCGTATGAATCTGGGTTCTCACATTTCACAATGAGGGTCGTGTCATCAGCAAACAATATTGTGTTATGGCAGGTGATATTTGGGAGATAATTAATTAATATATATTATGAATAAGAAAGCTGCCAATACTGTGCCCTGTGGCACTCCAAAATTATTTTGTCGATAGTCACTTCTATGTAACATCTTTTTGTTGCTATTATTGATTTTAGAGATTTCCACACATTGTTTTCTGTCATTTAGGTAGTTTCTCAGCCAGTCATTCGCTTTGCCTCTTATTCCATACTTTTCTAACTTATATAAGAACAGTTTGTGGTCCACAAAATCGAACGCCTTACTCATGTCTAGGAAAATTGCAGCAATTGGTACTCCATCATTTATAGCCCGGGTGATAATTTTGATCAAATTAAAACATGCCAATGAAGTAGTACTCTTCCGTCAGAATAGTACTACTTCATTGTATATAGTGTATCCATATTGCTCGTCTACGTCCAAGTAGACGATGGCTTGTTGTAAAATCTTGAAGCCTTTTCAACATGATTTTCTCGAAGATTTTGGACATAATTGGTATCAATGTCACTGGTCTGTAGTTGTTCATGTCGGATTTTTCTCCTTTTTTCAAACGTGGCTTAACTACTGACTTTTTCAATATGTGTGGAAAGGTCCCTTCCTCAAACGATAAGTTAATTAAATAACACAGCGGTTGACATATGTATGGTGCGCTAAATTTAATTGCGTTGGTTGTTTTATTATGTCATCTACTCCCGCTGCATTTGTGTTATTAAGATTTTTAATTACTTGAAATACTTTCATGGCATCAGTAGGCTTAAGGAATATTGTATGCTCGTTATTAGTATCGATAGTCCTGTTTATTTCGTCTTTACTATATTTAAAATTCTTGCTATTTGTCAATTGTATAAAAAACTCATTAAATTTGTTACTTATATCCTTAGGATCTTCGTATGTTCGATTATTGTAGATTATTTTGTCAATTTTTGTTATCGTACTAATGTCCCCAATGTTTTCATTAATGACTGCCCATGTGGCTTTACATTTATTTTTATTAGTGTCAATATATTTCTTACTTTGTAGTTGTCTAGATTTATATATGCACTTTTTGAGTATGTAGCTGTATAATTTATATTGATTATTTGACTTTTTCCTGTTTATTTTATTGTGTTGTTGGTTAAGATAGAGATACCGTTTTCTTATACAAGATCTTCTTATGCCCTTCGTTATCCATCTATGGTGGTTCATCCACGTCCTCTTCGTTTTCCTTGGGACCTGCTGCAACCGCACCGCCGCGCGTCCACCACCCCGAGTTGCAGCTGAGCTAACGGATGCAAGGCAAACAGAATCGTCACACTAGGGAGGATACCCGAAATCTACATCGCCGCCTGACACGCTGCAAGTCAGTCCCCACCATCCCGGATTCCCAACATTAATACGGAACCACCGTCAGCCCTGTAGTCTCGGAGGCAGTCCGCCCTTTGAAGACAGGCAAAGCACCAGGTCTCAACCTGATAACTGCGAAAATACTACAAGCCGATAATACGGAACCACCGTCAGCCTCTGAAGTGTCGGAGGCAGTCCGCCCTTTGAAGACAGGCAAAGCACCATGTCTCAACCTGATAACTGCGAAAATACTACAAGCCGACTTACCCACCGCCGTCGACGTCCTGACGCTGCTTATTGAAGCGATCTGGTTCGCCGAAGAACTCCCAGACGAATGGAACAAAGGTCTTCTTATAACTGTTCCTAAGAAAGGTGATCTTGGCCAGTGCGATAACTGGGGAGGTATAACGTTGCTGTCGATTCCCTCTAAGTTTTTTGCAAGATTATTCTGGATAGATTGTCGGAGGCCATGGATCCTCTTCTACGCAAGGAGCAGGCTGGTTTGCGCTCGAACCACTCCTGTAAGGACCAGATCAACACTATCCGTATCATACTGGAACAGGCATCAGAATGGCAGAGAGAGATTCATCTAACTTTTGTAGACTTCGAAAAGGCTTTTGATACGCTGGAGTGGTCTAGTATCTGGTCTCGCCTACTGGACATTGAAGTGCCGCCGAAAATAGTCCGTCTGTTGCAGAGTATTTACATGAAATATTTCTGTAAGGTTATTCATGACGATCTCATATCGGATGACGTAAAAGTACAGGCGGATGTCCGCCTAGGCTGCTGCTTGAATTATTCTTCACATCTTCGGTAACAGGCGCCGCGGCATAGAGTGGGGATTATCCAACGTCTTGGATTACGCCGATTACCTATGCCTGATGAGTCATACCCACGTCGATATGCAAGCGAAGCCGAACGATCTACGTCAGGAAGCGGCAAAAATGGGGCTCAAAATAAACATCCGGAAGACCCAGGAAATGAGAACTGGTGTAAAGAACCACTCACCGTTGCTGATTGGCACAGAGGCAGTGGAACGCGTCCTCAAATTTACATACGTCGGAAGTGTCGTGTCAGATACTGCTGGTAGTGAAGAGGATATCGCTTAACGGATCGCCAAAGCCCGAGCTACCTTCACGCAGCTGAGACCTGTTTGGCAATTGCAGAAACTGACCCGAAGGATTAAACCCGAAATCTTCGGGTCCAATGTCAAATCCGTGCTGCTTTTCGGGTGGGAAACGTGGAAGGTCACAAAGGATACGCCAAATACAAGTCTTCGTCAGCCGCTGTCTTCGTCGCAATCTTGGAATTTACTGGCCCGAAACCATCTCCGACGTAGAAATATTGGAGAAATGCAACGAGAGCCCGATCGACCACCAGATCAAGTGTCGCAAGTGGAGTTGGACTGGCCACTCTCTCTGAAGAGGTCCCGATCACATATCCAAGCAAGCGTGTCCATCCCCGTCAAACCTGGCATCGCACCGTGTTGGCAGAAGCGACGAGCATCGAAGTGACATGGAGCAAGGTGAAGCGTGAAGCTCAAGACCGATCGCGATGGAGGACATCTGTGGACGCCCTCTGCCCCATCTAGGAGTGATAGGACACTAGCTTCTGCCAGCGGCTTCGCCCGCGTGAACGTCGAAAATTATCCCAAGGGAACATAATCCCGGGATAAAAAGAAAAAATATTCTATGTGCTATTCCAGACTATAATCTATCCCTGTGCCAAATTTCATCCAGATCCGTTCAGTAGTTTAGAAACTAGACACACCGTATACCCCTGCACAGCGCGCCTGTCTGTCTGAGGCTCATCGGTCTCACATTACATGGAGTCCAATGAACCTACTGAGCAGAACAGTATCAGTTCTCTCGCCAATCATCCTTAGGACGCCATTCGCGATCCCCCATACTTGTCGCACCACCGACGCAACTTTAATACGCATAAATGCGTAGAAGTCATCTCCGCTGGCGTCAGTAAACATGCACTGCAATATCGAGGGAGCCGGAACAGAGCCCTGAACACATTATTATACTGGACGAGCATTGTAGGCTTTTTGTGTAAAGTTTGCCCACATGCCGCTCGCGTAGAATGTCTGGCCGAATGCCTTGAACTTTGTTATTTTAACAAGAGCAGTACGTCGAGCGAACCTGTGTGCCAACCTATTACCGCGCACCAATAATGCCCTGCGCTCCCTCTCAATGTGTAATGTGTCACTCAAATTTTCATTTACAATGTGTCCCAGATATTTAAACTGTGCAACACGACTTAGAGGTACACCATTAAGTTATATAGGTGGTATAAATATATTGTTTTTATTTTTAAATTTAAATAACATAAACTCACTTTTACTTTCATTGTACCCCAGGCCATGTTCCGCAGCATAAACCTCACACAGCTGTCAGATATACACAATTGAGGGGCTCAGCAGCACCATATCATCGGCATTACTTAAATTATTGACACATTTGTCATCGATATGGCATCCAACACGCATCCTCCCTCTCCTCCAACAAATATATTAAAGAGCCGAGGCGAAGTCAGCCCGCTCTGCCCGACGGCACACTCTAAAGAATTATTAGAAAATATCTGAGTATACATTTCCCCACCTAACTATGTAAAGCTGCTCACTGTACCAGTAGCAGAGTATATTTAAAAGATCGGCTGGGACACCTGCAATTCTTAACTAAATCAATGCTTATTAAATGACACCAGATCAAAAGCTTTGGACAAATCCAAGAAGCATGCATATACTGGAGTTTGCCTTTTTAAATAATAATCAACAGTGTGTTTCAGAGACAGTATTGCAATTTCAGTTGACAAACCCTCTCTGAAATCGAAATGATACACATTTAATAATGTTATTATAACCGTAATGTTATAAAACGAGATTTCTATCCAATAACCCACCAACACTTTTGCGATTATAGTAGCTAAAGAAATCGACCTATAGTTACTTCTATCAGAGATATCAGCAGTGTCATTTTTCACTATTGGCACAACCACTGTTCTCATAAGATTCGATGGTAAATATGAGTGCCTTATACAAAAAGTGTAAAACATGGCTAACACCCTATACATGTGTACTCCCTCATGCTACAAGTGCTCGACACTGAGTCCCTCATGACCAGCTGACTTCTTTTTTAGGGTTCCGTACCCAAACGTGACCCTATTACTAAGACTTCGCGGTCCGTCTGTCTGTCTGTCCGTCTGTCACTAGGCTGTATCTCATGAACCGTGATAGCTAGGCAGTTGAAATTTTCACAGATGATGTATTTCTGTTGCCACTATAACAACAAATACAAAAAACAGAATAAAATAAATATTTAAGGGGGGCTACAACAAACGTGATTTTGTTTGCCGTTTTTTGTGATAATGGTACCGAACCCTTCGTGCGCGAGTCCGACTCGCACTTGGCCGGTTTTTTCATATTTTTTAATGTCAGCCACATCCTTACTTGAAAATCCAATAGGCTTTTCCACTGGGCAGTTCAGTATCAGACACCGACAGCAAGAAATATCTCCCAGAATTTCAGAATGCTGTGAGGTAAGTATATCCATTTTTATCTGTTCCTGACCGTTCTGAAAGTACCTTAAGATTGACTTGAAAACTCATCGACTTTTACACATTTAATCATACAAAAGTCCACTAGCTGGTTTACCACTTATGACATACAATTGATTCAAAGGTGAGGTAAATTATTATCATATAATTAGTTGGCTTTGTAAAATGTTTATTTATTATATCACTATAAGTAAGATCTCAAGTTAAATTTTAAACCAATTCGACTGGCGAAATATCCAGTCCAATTCCTCACAACCTTAGTATCTTGCAGTTTCCACAATCCAGTTAGAATAGGAAGCAATAGCGGTGCTCACAACGGGGACGCTGTCTTCTCCATCAGACACGCCAAAGGAGACGATGCCCATAGTGACTCCGGAGTAGAACAGAGGAGCTCCTATGTCCCTGGAGTCCAGGTCGCGACCATTGGAGCCTCGGAGACCAGCGCAGATCATGTTCTCTGTGACAGTATTGTTGGGGACGTCATCAAGTAGAAGGTAGGTCACCAGGCACTCTTCATCGTCGACCGTGAAGAGGTTCAGTTCATAGAGATTGTTGTTGCCGATATTGCCGCCCTCCTGGTGGAAGAAATTGTGGTTATTTTAAGTTGTTAAGTAAGAACAGTGGTGGCCCAATGGTAACGGTCCCGACTTACGAGTTTTATTTATTTATTCAATAACACATACATTTGTTTTAACAGGTAAGACCCAAGCTAACAAAAGTCATAAATTGCTAATAGTACAGTCCCAAGTAACGGGTCTGGGTAGAAGCACAAGTTACACAGTGGACAACACACTAAGTGGCACTCTCTCTGAATTTAAATGGAATTCCGCCAAAGAGCAAGAAAATAAATGTCCACACGCAGAGAGATGCTATTAAGTATTCTTACTGCACGAATCACCACTGGTGCAAACTATAATAAATTTGTACGGGTTGCCGGGACTTTAAAAAGCCCCTCCCTAGGTCCTAATCGGTTTTAGGTCGTTGGTTCTATTAGAGTCGGTGTGAGGTACAGTTTGTTTTAAAGGATTGGGAAATATTATAGCCCTAACACTATAGTGATCTTGGGGCACTACTTGTGACTTGCTTGTGTCCTGAGATTGCTATCGTGTCCTTTTGTTGAGGCCTCTAACATAATGCATGTATCTATTATATAACTGCACAGTACAGGAGTGAGTACTTCTAATAATTTATGTCTGTAGGTGGTGTAGTGGGTAGTGCTATTCTGGGTGCATTGTCCTCACATGTATGAATTTAATAATGTATGTACCTATGTTCCTAAATATTGTAAAAAAAAATATATTTTTTTAAAAGAGTAAGTATGGAGTTTCTTGTGCATTCTTCTCCATAAGAAGCTACTTTCCGAATGCACGGTAGAATCATTTTCATGTAACGTTCAAAAGTGTCGCTTGGTGGCCTAGTTGAAATAAAATATCTTTGTCTTTAATGCCTTGGCTTGCCCGGCCAGTATTGATGAGAACTTTTATCTTAAGCTATACCAAAATTATCTTAATCTTAACTAATATAAAAATATACAGAGGTAAAATTTTATGTTTATACACCGTCAGTCGGATTTGCAAAATGATAAAACAAGATATACCAAAGACACCGACTTCCGTAAAGAAAGTTATTTTTGCACTTTTTAGTGTCTTGCTTTGGAAGTCGTTTTTTTATCTTTACAAATCGATATTGTTTCATGTACCGGATCGACCCTCCACGGGATTTGTAGTGGTGTATGTGTGTGTAGTTTGTAATCTCCGGAAACACAGATACGATTACAAAAATTTTTTCACTGTTAGAAAGCTACAGTGTTACGCTGAGTGTCATAGACTATTTGTCCCGAAAGAAATAATGGGTCCTATGGGGAAATCTAGTTATAGAATAAGTATAAAATGAAATAACTACACAGCTCCATTGAAGAACTTGCATCCCACTAGTTCATCATCATCAGGTTTTTAATGTTCCCACTGCTGGGAAACAGGCCTCCTCTCTGAGAGAGGGTATGAGCCTTAATCCCCCACGCGGGCCCATTGCGGGTTGGTGAATGTCACATGTCTTCGATTTTTTGGTTGTAGGACATGCCGTTTTGACCTCGATGTTTTCCTTCACCATTTTGAGAGCAATGGTGATGAATTAATTTCCACAAAGTAAAGTGGCTGCCTGGGTTTGAACCCACGACCTACAACCCACTTGTTCATAGCCGGAAAATGTGATTACGTGATTATTTCTGGCCTGTTATTTAGTCAACAAATATATCGTAGTATTCCACAAACTAATCACTCTAATATTATAAAGGCGAAAGTTTGTGAGTGTGTTTGTATGTTTGTTACTCTTTCACGCAAAAACTACTGAATGGATCTGGATGAAATTTGGCTCAGAGATAGATTATAGTCTGGCACATAGGATATACTTTTCATCCCGGGAATATGTTGGTTTGGGATAATTTTCGGTATTAACGCGGGCGAAGCTGCTAGCAGAAGTAAGTATTGTGAGATGAAAAAAAAGGGAGTCAGAAGTGATAGCGTGACTGGGGACAGGACGGTATGGAAGAAGAAAACGTGTTGCGACGACCCCAAAAAACATGGGATTAAGGGCAGGAAGATGATGATAATTCTTCTAATGCCAATATTTAATGTTAAATAAACAAGTAAAACATGATACTCACAGTGGTAGTACCCCAGCTAACAAGTGTCAACGGCAGACCAGTTGGCAGGGAGATGCCCTCGCCAACAATCAGTGCCTGCTGAATAGGCCCTCCCAAGGGTAGGGCATCCTGAAGCCTGACCACGGCGATGTCGGCATCATTGGCTAGTAGGCCGAAGTCGGGGTGATTGTGGACCTGCGATACCTCACGGACGATGCCTTCGGTGCCGCGGTAAGAGGTGCCTGCTCTGATGCGGCGGTTGTTGATGGAGCTGGAAAGAGATAGAAGGTTTGAGAGGATTTGTATAGAGCTTTCCTAAAATATACAATAGAAAATATATGCGGGATGACAAGAGATGTATCTATGGTTCCTTCCTTCCTAATCGCTTCTCAATGCTGCGCATCGTGACTCCGTTTCAGACTGTCAACAGTTTTCTCCATCTGTTGCGATCAGAAGCCAAGATAAGACAAAATAGAGAAGACAAGTGTGCGGGCCAGGTGTTTCTGTCTCCAATTTGTAATATTTTTGTCTCTTCATATTTTGCTGTTGAGTTGAGTCATTGATGTTTTAGCCATGCCAATTTGTCTTCGATTTTCCAATTCGTAGCTACCCTTATTTGTTACTCAGCTAAGATATTGAAACTGACTGACGGTTTCATTTTCTGTTAGAAGGTCGACCTATGGTTCGGTCGGTATCCATGGTTACTTATTAAAAACACACATACTGGTCAAAAACATAACGCTCCCTTTGCTTCGCCGTCATCATCATCAGCCTTTTAATGTAAATGTTGTTTGATGTGCCCACTGCTGGGACACAGGCATCTTCGAATTTTTGGTTCCAGGACATGCCGTTTCCTCACGATGTTTTCCTTATCGTTTTAAGAGCAGTGGTGATGAAATTATTTATACAAAGTAAAGCGCCTGTGATATGTATGTATGTATAAGTAGCTATAGATACTTAGCGCGCGCTGCGACGCGTGTCATTACTCAGTAATAAACCAGCTCTCAGCTAACAAGGTTGTTTCACTAGCTCCATACACTTCACTGGCGTACGAAGTAGGGATACCCACGCGCAAATAA
This sequence comes from Anorthoa munda, assembly GCA_945859665.1. Lineage (NCBI taxonomy): Eukaryota > Metazoa > Arthropoda > Insecta > Lepidoptera > Noctuidae > Anorthoa > Anorthoa munda. The sequence continues at coordinate 2,044,203 of OX243916.1, read as the reverse complement.
AAATAAAAAAATGACCACATATTTAGGAACTATAACCGTGTTCGATCATAAAATAAGTGAGTGGTTAATTTACAAAGGCAAATTGACTCAGTTTTTAAAAATCAACAGTGTAGAAGAAGAAAAGAAAAGTGGAATTTTACTGACTCATCTCACGGAGGAGACCTACCGCCTAGTACTCAACCTAGCGTTTCCGAAGGAATTAGAAACGCTTACATACAGCGAGCTTGTGGAATTACTCGATGGCCATTTTAAGCCAAAGAAGTGCTCGTTTGCCGACAAAGCAAAATTCTTTGGTGCTACCAGGAAGTCAGACGAAACATTGGGGGAATGGGCGGCACGAATAAGAGGTTTAGCTGTTTACTGCGACTTCGGTTCTGCTTTAGAAACGAACCTTAGGGATCGTTTTGTCCTCGGTCTGAATGCCGGTCCCGAAAGGGACAAGTTGTTCGAACAGAGCCCTTCTGCGCTGACGTTAGCGCGGGCTATTGAAATGGCGGAGCAAGCGGCCTGCGCCAAGGAAGCTAAAGTCATGCTCAATTCCGGCGTCACCAGCGACGTTAGTTTGGTAAAGGAAGAGCCAATTTATCGCGCAGGATTCCCAGACAAGACCGGTCGGGGTCGTGGTGGCGGCAGCGGTAGCGGCAGCGGCAGCAGGAGCGGCAGCGGCAGCGGAAGCGTCGGCGCCGGCGCCAGCGGCAATGGCGCAGGCGCACGATGTGCGGTTTGTGGATTAAAAAACCATAACAGTGATAAGTGCCGTTATAAAGGTTACAAGTGTCTAAAGTGCGGTCATAAGGGGCATTTAAAAAAAGTGTGCGCTGCGAAAGATTCGTGCGTGTATCACGTCAAAACAGATCAGAAATGCAGTGATCAGGACGCGGGTTGTGAGGAATGCCAGAACTTTAATTTAAGGTATGACAAGCCAATACAAATAGATTTGATTTTAGGTAATTGTAGGATATTGATGGAACTCGACTCCGGTTCAGGTGGCAGTGTAATTTCAGATCGATTGTATCGGGATAAGTTTTCGCAGTATCCGTTAGAACAGTGCAATATTAAAATGTGTCTGTATGACGGACATAAAATATCTCCCTTGGGGGTTTTTGCTATAGAAGCGTTTTATAATAAAGTGAAGAAAATGATTAAAATTTTTGTTATTGAAAACGGGGGCCCTCCATTGCTAGGTAGAAATTTCATGTCCGCTTTTAATTTAGTTTTGACCTCTAGTTTGAACTCATTACAAAATAAGGTAGGGTTTGATACGGATTTGTTGCTAGGTAAATTCCCCAATCTATGGCGGGATGAACTAGGCTCGTTTAATAGGTTTAAAGTAAAGTTACAAGTTAAAGAACATTCCGTACCGAAGTATTTTAAACCACGAAGTGTACCCTTTGCGCTTAAAGATAAGGTCGAGAAAGAGTTGCAGCGTTTGGTTGATGCGGGTATTTTAATTTCTGTAGATCATTCAGAGTATGCGACACCAATAGTACCCGTTTTGAAAGAAAACGGAAGCGTCAGAATCGCAGGCGATTTTTCGGTCACACTGAACCGAGACCTAATAATAGAAAAATATCCCTTGCCACGGATAGAGGAGGTATTTGCTAAAATCGGCGGTGGTGAAATGTACAGCAAAATAGATTTAAAAAATGCGTACAATCAATTTATTTTAGAGGACTCGTCACAGCCACTCACAACTATAAGTACTCATAAGGGCCTTTATATGTATACCAGGCTAGTATATGGTCTAGCTAATGCACCGGCGATTTTTCAAAAATCAATGGAGATCCTTCTCGCGGGAATAGACGGTGTTAGCGTATGGCTCGATGACATTTGCATCACAGGCCCGGATAGGAAGTCACACATTGGTAGGTTACATGAAGTTCTGCGTAGGTTAAATGATGCCGGGTTACGTTTACAGAAAGATAAATGTGCTTTCTTTAAAAATAGCGTTACGTATCTAGGGTACGTTATTAGCAAATCCGGTTTAATGACCAACCCGGACAAGGTCAAGGCCATAATGAGCGCGCCAGAGCCTACCAATGTGACTGAGGTTAAAAGGTTTGTAGGTATAGTTAACTATTATAGAAATTTTATACCTAATGCCTCGTCACTCCTTAGTCCCTTACACGAACTGTTATGTAAAGACGCGGTATGGGTGTGGACAGATAGACAGCGCAACGCCATGGCGGCCGTGCGCCGCGAGTTGGCCTCGGAACGCGTGTTGGCACATTTCGAGCCGCGCGCGCAGCTCGTACTCACAGTGGACGCGGGCCCCACCGGGCTCGGCGCTGTGCTAGCTCAGCAGGCTCCCGACGGCCAGGAGCGACCCCTAGCTTACGCGTCTCGTTCTTTAGCTTCTAATGAGCGAAATTACAGCCAAATCCAAAAGGAGGCGACTGCTATAATTTTTGGGGTGAAACGTTTTCATCAGTACCTCTATGGTCGCAGCGAGCCGTTTATACTAAGAACCGATCATAGACCCCTAGTATCGATATTTAATAACAAGACGGGTATACCGGTGACGACCGCGCTGCGACTGCAGAGATACGCCATTATTTTATCTGCTTATAATTATGTTGTACAATATGTGGCGGGCGACAAGAATTTAGTAGCGGATTATTTTTCTCGTGCACCGTTAGCTTGTAAAAACGAAGTGAACGAAAGCGATATAGATACCTATTATACGCTTAGGTTTTTAGATGAAGCTTCCCCCGCCATCACTACTCGTGACGTCACCCGGGCTACAGCGAGCGATAAGACTATTCAAACAGTTGTGAGGTACTTGAGAAGCGGCTGGCCTCGTAAAATAAATTGCACATCAGTACTGCCGTATTTTCAATGTAAGTCGGACCTGCAATTCGAAAACGGTTGTTTATTTAGAGGACATAGGATTGTGATTCCACAGTCGCTTAGACAGATAATGTTACGTGAACTGCACGACACTCATCTAGGTATTATTAAAACCAAGAGTAATGCCAGAGGGAGGATGTGGTGGCCAGGAATCGATAATGACATCGAGCGTTGGATCGGCGGGTGCGAGACGTGCGTCAGCGTGCGCGCCGCGCCCCCGCGCTCCCCTTCCGCTCCCTGGCCCTCTGCCGGCGCGCCCTGGCAGCGCCTCCACATAGATTATATGACTGTAGGCCAAAGGGTATATCTCGTTGTGGTAGATTCATTCAGCAAATGGTTGGAATGCTTGCACATGCATAACGGACTTTCTTCAAAAGCACTGATTTCGAAATTAAAGGCAATTTTTTCAACTTTTGGTATTCCAAATGTTATAATATCAGATAATGATGCTAAAATTAATTCTTTGGAGTTTAAAACTTTCTGTAGTAGTAATGGTATCAAATATATGACGACGCCTATTTATCACCCGCCAAGCAATGGTCAAGCTGAAAATTCAGTCCGAATATGTAAAAAGATGCTAAAGTGTGTAATTAGGGATAACCTTTCATTGTGTCAAATTAACGAATTGTTACTGGGCTACTTGTTTAATTATAGGAACACGGTGCATTGTACCACCGGGGAAACGCCCGCTAAGTTAATGTTTGGACGGACCTTACGATCTCGGTTAGATTTAATAATGCCCTCGGATGACTCAAATAAACTCGCGCCGAATTCAGACACTGGGAAACGACATTTTTCTATTAGTGATATTGTTTGGGTAAGATGGTACAATGCACGGAAGGAATCATGGCAATTGGGAACTGTAACGAAAAAAATAGGGAATCGAATGTACAAAATTAAAATCCACGATTTTCATATCGAGTGTATACGACATGTAGATCAGATTTTTAAGTATAGAGGTAGCAATGATAGGTTATTATCAGATTGGGGGACTGGCGTATCTCATCATGCTCAACCGTCGGCGGAATCTACGAGTTCAGCAATAGATTCAGAACCAGTAATGGGAAACCCATACAGTCAAACCGCGGTAGATACACCGGCGGTTGAAAATGTTGAGTCGCGAGTTACTATTGAAGAAAAGGATGGTGATAATTGTTCGCATTATCAGGCCGAAGAGTGTGAGAGAGGGATAGATAAAGAGACATCCACCTGGGTCAGTCCGTCAGCAGCGCAGCCTGGTATGGCAGGGCCTGCGACTGCGAGCGAGCAGGCAAGCGATACCGCCGTCGCTGCTTTGAGCCCGGTCCACGAACGCCCGGTTCCGTCACCCACACTCACACGCCAAACGTCGAAGCGTGTTAGAAAAATAATAGACTATAAGAAATATTTTTAAGAGTTTCACATTTGTTAATTTAGCGAACCGATTGTAATTAATTTTATGTTTGATTTATCTACAGGTTCAAAAAACTAATTGGGGAGGAATGATATGTATGTATGTATAAGTAGCTATAGATACTTAGCGCGCGCTGCGACGCGTGTCATTACTCAGTAATAAACCAGCTCTCAGCTAACAAGGTTGTTTCACTAGCTCCATACACTTCAGCCTGTCTAGGTTCGAACTCACGATCTACGACACATGAGTCGGGGCCGTTACCACTGGGCCACCACTGCTCTCCTACGCGTAAAAAACTGCAAGCACTCGCTTCCGAGATAGAAATCGAAATGCTAAAACTCTAGTTCACAACTGGATGCAAAGGTTGTGAGTATGGAGCGAAGACGAGCTCTTTGCATGAAATGGCCTATAACCGGTAATTATTCAAGCATAATATGTGGAACCCACCAACGCACTGTGAGCTTCCGTGTGTATCATGGGGCAACTCCTCCCAAAAAAGAGGCTTGACCCTGAATCTCAAAAATATAAACATTACAGGCCTAACACAAAGATTTTGGCCGTGATGTAGAAAGTTACCTTAAAATGTTCGATAACTAGAACGCAAACCAATTTGGATTCAAAGTAATCTGGATCAAACATACATAAAATCACGCCGTTTTCTCATGGGGGTAGCCAGAAACTACAGAACGGCACCTAATACCTGGTCAAAATCATTGCAAGTTAGCTCTAGAGTACCCCATTTCAACCAATTACCATTCAGCAAGTAGTAAAAATACTTACGATTCAGAGAAACACTTAGCCGTCGACAAGACGTGGTAGGAAGTCAGTACACTGGCGACGCAGTGCTGCAGCCACAGCACTCCAGCTCTGCTCTCCACCTGCGCGATGCTGGGTTTCTCCTCTATGGAGGTTTGGGTACCCAACTCCGCAGATGAGCAGGCGAAACCTGGAATTTAGAATGAGGAAGTTAAAAACCGACTCAGTGATGGGTATTTTGTTTTTTAATAACAGTACCTCGGTCTGGTCGGGTCGGGTCAGACCCATAATTGTATAGGTCCAAAAAGTGTCGTACACTTTTTTTAACTGTACGACACTTTTTTACGCAGTACGAAGTAGGTTTTTTCTAAATCTCGTTACTGCACTAGTTTAAATAATTAGAATTAAAATGGTTCCAACTAATATATCTAAAACCCCTTTCAATAAGAGTTTACGATTCATCAACGGTAGGTCAGTCAAAATACAGTCTAAAAATGGGTCTTATTTATAAAAAAAAACAAAACCTCCCTTTGGCAGTCATGTAAAAAAATACCATATGGCTAGTTTAAATACCAATTAGTAGATATTAATTCAACTTATCAGAAAATTTGAACTTTGCTGACGACTATGAAGCGATTGCATATCTGGGCTCCTCAAATCAGTAACTGGGTTTAAGAATCTACTGATCAGTGCTTTATTCAATCATACGATTAAAAAGTTGAACTCTAAATTTGTTTTTTATTGTCCAACCAAACACAACAGTTAACACAAGATTTGATGGGAGATTTACATATCAAAGCCTTGACTAAACTACCAGAAACTATAGAATTATAAAACCTACTGATGTAATAGATGATAAATATTTACCTGCAAGCAGAATAACAGCCCAGGACAGTAGCGCCATTTTGTTTGCCTAACACCACGAATGTAACATAATCTTTATTTACTACCTATATATTGACGACTTATCGTTAACATGGAGAATTAGTTTTATCTCGGTTTTATATTATAAATATTACAATGATTAATTACGTGTTCGTATTGATAAGGATTGGACATGGTGTTTGGGGCCCGTTTATTTAATTTTTATGGTAAGAAAGGTAGTAAGTGTTATGTATTGAGCTTGAGGATGATGTTGGGTATAACACCCAAGCTAAAACATCCTATTAATATTATAACATGTGAAATCTTACCAACATCTGTGCCGCCACTTACGAACACAATACAATAACTCTCCTTCGGCAGTCGGGTAAAAAGACCTGACGTCCTACATAGCACAAAAAAGTACTCCACACGATTTCACGATTTGAACATATACGAGTACAAAGGCCCAATCACAACCTTTGGGTAGTGGCCCACCAAACACAACACCTATCTGGTTGATTCTCTGTTTTTCCGTATTATACTTCAAAAGTCAAAAGTCTTTATTTCAATTAAGCCACTAAGCGGCACTTTTGAACGTCAATAAATTTAAAAGTAATTATAATAGATTCTACCGTCCATTCGGAAAAGTAGCTTGTTATGGAGAAGAACGGACAAGAAACTCCACACTTACTATTTAAAGTTACACTAGTCGAAGGCACGAACTATTTTGTGCGCGGGGTTAAAATGCGTGCTATATCAACCGACAACACATGCGGAACAGATAGATGTTGTTATGAGCAGTAAGAAGCTAGTACGCGTACGAATACACACTTTTGCAAATGTGTAGCGAAATGGATGATGATTTAGAACGAAAACGAGCGCGCGAAATTTTATAAACAGACCTTTGGGAGTATGGATATCATGAAAAAACGACTGAATGTATCTGTTCTAAATAAAATTATTTGCATTGTTGAACTACTAATCTATCCCTGTATGGAGGCCGTTTTTCAATTTTCCTTCTTCTTATGGTACTTATTTGCGCCCAAAGATGCGTTAAAATTAGTGTTAAAATATGGAATTATCGAAGCTTATAACTTTCAAGTAAATTTTATTTTCACTTTTTTGCTTCCATACAGGGCTAGAAAATGATGAGACTAATTGATATCATTTTTATTTTGAACGTACATCGTCAAACAGTGGAGTAATCGCCAGACTACGTTTGTATGGAAGAATTTTCTACTAGTGTACCCTTAAAAAAAGAAGTGTTACAACATTTGCATACATACATTAATTCATATTCGTGAGGACGATGCACCCACACTAACACTACTTGGGGGGGTGATGTTGTTCACGTCCGTAGGATTTACCACCTTTTCTAGGCCCACCCTACACGTGCCCCCCGGGTGGTGCTAAAGAACAACAACGCCGAGACTTAGGCGGCGGTTAAGTAACCTATATTAGGCTACCACGAGCCTGGAGGAGTTAAATGCCCTCTAAAAGTGTGGCGATGGTACCTTGGAAAAGTGCTTTAAGTATCTTCCAACCCCCACTATTATGAAATGTCGTATAATAATGAGAGAGATTTGTCATGCGCTCCGGCTAACCCCCGGCGCTCGTGGGTACCCGGGCCTGCGAGTGTGAAATCAGTTACCGAAGACTCCACAGGGGTAGGCGACCAGGCCCCTGTGTCAGTAAATGCATCTGGCAGCACCAACAAAAAACTTATTCAGCAAGTCCTCCACCCGAGCTTGTTTAAACCAAGACCTAGATCTTCGTCAGTAGGAAATATTCCTGTACAGACACCTTTAGAAAGGGAACCTGAAAACATAGAAGTCCACCAGCCTAGTCACACTGAACATGCTAAATGGCAGGAAGTAAACCATCGCAAAAGAATGAGAAGTAGCCCTGAAAACACAATGAGAAATCAGAAGACCAAACCAAATTATTGGCTAGGAACTCCAATATCTACTTTTAATAGTTTTTCTGAACTCGAGAATACAGACCAACCGATATCATCAGAATCAGAAACCGTAACGATAACCAAGCCCCCTCCATTCTTCATTGATAAGGTTAGCAACATCCAACCCCTCACAGAAATGTTAGAGAAAGTGGCACATGGGAATTATGAGATAAAAGTCCTTCAAAGCGAGCGAGTAAAAATACAAGCTAAAGCCCACGAAGCATACTCTGCTATATACAAGGAATTAAAATGCAGAGATACTGAATTTTTTACCTACAAAACAAAGCAGGAGAGAAGTTTTAGAGTAGTATTAAAACACATCCACCCCTCAACTGACACTGACTCGCTGAAGGATGCCCTAGAAGACCTAGGACACAAGACTACCAATATCTGGAATATCAAAAATTATAAAACGAAACAACCATTACCAATGTTTTTTATAGACCTACAGCCTAACCACAATAATAAGGACGCCTACAACATAAAAACGCTACTCAATTGCCGTATAGAAATTGAACCACCAAGACCCAAACGCACTATCCCCCAGTGTACAAACTGTCAACAGTATGGACATACACAAAACTTTTGTCACAGACATCCTAAATGTGTTAAATGCGCAGGATCTCACCATACATCAAAATGTCCCAGAAAAGAACGTTCGGACAAAGTGAAATGCATACTCTGCGAAGGAAATCATCCAGCCAATTATAAAGGTTGTACTGTGTATAAAGAGCTACAAAAGATAAGGTTCCCAACTCCTCGCCCCAAAGGACAGCAAATTGCAGCAGCCAAACAAGAAATTCGGCAACCGAAATCCACACATGAAAGCGTTAATAAATCAAAATATGCTAGAGATTCGGACAAATCCTATGCAGCAGCAGCAAAATCTGGACCAAAAGCACAATTTTATAATGATAATTTCACTAGTAATGAACAGAATATATCTGAAGCCCTTCGATTTTTTAACGCTTCAAGGCAGTCCCTTATGAACCAAATGCAAAATATGACCCAAATCTTAGTAGATCTCATGTCAAGAATGCCAGTAAATTCGCTTCCCTAAAGCTATGCGTATGGAATGCTAATGGGCTAACCAAACACTCGAACGAGTTAAAAACTTTTCTTAAAATAAATAAAATTGACATAATGCTAATATCGGAAACTCACTTCACATCTAAGAGTTATTTCAAAATTCCCGAGTATAACTTATATCATACCATGCATCCCGATGGAAAAGCATATGGAGGGTCAGCTATCCTTATCAAAGCTAATATCAAACATCACCAATGTCAGTCATATTGTAAGGACTACATCCAAGCAACCAACGTAGTAGTGTATGATTGGATTAGCAACATCACAGTGTCAGCTCTGTACTGCCCCCCAAGACATACAATTAAAGAAAGTCAATTTTGCGACTATTTCAATATTCTAGGCAATCGCTTTATAGCCGCAGGCGATTACAACGCCAAACACACTTTTTGGGGGTCTAGGCTCATCGTGCCTAGGGGTCGGGAACTTTTAAAATGTATTCAAACAAATAGAATGGATGTGGTCTCTACAGGACAGCCAACATACTGGCCTTCAGACCGAAGTAAAATACCGGATCTCATTGACTTCTGTGTCACCAAGGGAATTACGAGAAATAATATAACGTGCAATAGCTGCTGGTATTTATCATCAGATCACTCACCCATTATTATCAATATCGAATCTAAGGTAAAAGTGACCTCAAAAAAGTGTACATTGCACAATAAGAAAACTAATTGGATTCTTTTTCGATACTTAATAGATGAAGCATTTAAAAATCCACCTCCACTCAAAACAGAAGAGGACATTACAAATGCTGTTGAATTCTTTAATACAAACGTACAAAATGCCGCATGGAACTCGACTCCATTAGATCAATACAAGTCTAATGTCCATTCGGTCGCCCCAAACATACTGAACTTAATTAAGGAAAAAAGAGAGACCAGAAAATTATGGCAACAAAATAGATGTCCTGATACCAAAAAAAGATTCAACCACAAAGTAAGAGAGCTGAAACAAGCTCTGGAACAAGATCGGAACGCTACCTTCCAGGCATACCTAGAGGGCCTTGATGCAACAGCAGCTACAGACTACTCTCTTTGGAAAGCCACTAGGAAAATTAAAAGACCTATAGTAACAAGTTCACCACTTAGGAAACCTGATCTTAGCTGGGCACGTAGCGATCAGGAAAAAGCAGCTACATTTGCGGAGCATCTGGAAAAGGTTTTTAACCCCACCAATACGAGGGTTCACCTGAACATGAAAAAGAAGTAATCGAATATATTAATACCCCCGACCAGGATGATAACGAACCTGAATACTTCAATAAATGTGAAGTAGTAGAAATTATTAAAAAAGCAAACTCCAAGAAAGCTCCTGGATATGACTTAATTACCAACAAAGTCTTACAGGAACTACCAGACTCTGGGATAACACTACTCACAGAAATCTATAATGCAATCACCAAACAAAAACTTATCCCGCCGCAATGGAAAGTCGCTCAAATAATTATGCTGTTGAAACCAAACAAACCACCAGAGGACCCAAAATCATACAGGCCAATAAGCTTATTACCCATACCCGCGAAAATATACGAATCTCTAATATTGCACCGATTGATACCACTGATAGAACAGCGAAAACTGATTCCCAAACACCAATTTGGATTTCGTCGTAAGCACGCCACCGTCGAACAGGTCCACAGGCTAATAAGCGAAATTGATAAGACCTTTGAACATAAAAAGTACTGTGCAAGTGCTTTTTTAGACATATCACAAGCCTTTGACAGGGTATGGCACGAAGGCCTGTTATTTAAAATAAAATCTCTACTCCCTACCTATATGTACAAAATCCTAAAATCTTTTTTGGAAAACAGACACTTCCTAGTCCAAAATGGCGAAGCGCTCTCAAGTCTCCGTCCTGTTAAAGCGGGAGTCCCACAAGGCAGTGTGCTGGGCCCGACGTTGTACCTTATCTACACATCTGATCTACCAACTTCAGAGAGTATCACCACCGGTACTTTTGCAGACGACACCGCGATTTTAGCATCTCACCCAGACCCAGTTGTGGCGGCGGAGCTCTTACAGCGTGGCCTTAATGATATATCGGCCTGGTTAAAAAAATGGAGAATCAAGGCTAACGAAACAAAATCTGTAAATGTTACCTTTACTCTAAGAAGAGGCACTTGTCCGCCCGTCAAACTCAATAACTTAGAAGTCCCACAATCAGACCATGTCAGGTACTTAGGATTACACCTTGATAAGCGACTCACCTGGCATAAACATATTTTCACAAAAAGAAAACAATTGGGATTACAATTACGAAAGCTGTATTGGTTAATAGGTCGTCGGTCACAACTGTCGCTAAGTAGCAAGCTTCTACTTTACAAAACGATCCTTAAGCCGATTTGGACTTACGGAATACAACTCTGGGGGACAGCCTCCCATTCCAACATCGAAATCATGCAAAGATTTCAGAACAAAATCTTGAGGACGATAACCGGTGCCCCGTGGTTTGTCACGAATGAACAACTACATCACGACCTGAACATGACAACAGTTAAACAGGAAATACTCTTCCATACATGCAAGTACAAGAAAAGAATTAAAGACCATCCGAACAGCTTGGCCAATGTCTTGATGGAAGACAATAGTACGATTCGCAGATTGAAACGGAAAATGCCCCAAGACACACTTAAATTGCAACAGTGAAGTAAAGTAGGATGTGACACAGGTCGCATACCGAGCACGCCAATAACAAACCCAACCAACCCACTGATAAATGTCCCTCTGGCGACAGATCACAGTGTAAACAAGGAGATAAAAAAAAAAAAAAAAAAAAAAAAAATATTCGTGAGGACGATGCACCCACACTAACACTACTATAGGTATAAAGTTAGTGTCCGACCGAAAGTTCGGTTTCAGTTTTGGTCGAGTTTCGGTTTAGTTTCAGTTTCGGCGGCAAACCTGCCGAAACTACCGACCAATAGGAGCGGAGCATAAATGAAAAATGTTGCCGAAACGGGAAAAAATATTGCTTTTTGAGAGCTTCCGTTGCGTGTGCTGCGTAAGCGGTTAAAGTTACGCAACATTCATGTATGTAGGGTAGGTAGGGTAGATGGGTAGGTAGGTAGCCAGTTGACGGGAGCGAAGCCACGTGGGACAGCTTCTTGAATATAATCATCTAATTCGTAATAATAAAGCTTGTTTACAAAGTGTGTGTGGTCCAGACCACAGAACTTATTCACAATGCTTGGAAGTGCAAGAGCACGTCCAGACGTATGCTCTTCCAAGCATTCTGATTAAATTACCTAAGGAAATAACCAAATTGGTAAACAAAAAACGAACAAAAAAAAAACATCTTGTAAATCAATTTTACCGTTGAAAAGTCTATCGCTCATTAACCATTCATCTCGTACATTCGTCGTAATCGATTTTAACAATGTAATTCTATTTTGAACAGCATGGTTTGTGATTCATCTCTTTGCTGATTGGAACATTAATTATTAACAATATCCACATTCCAAATTGAAATCACTTTTAGTCCCTAGGGATTAATGAGCTATTTTAGTCCCTGTTTACAAAGAATAAACTATCTCTTTTTAAATAAATGTGGTTAAATATATTTCATGCGCCCCCATGACATGTGGGTCAAATGGAAGCATTTGCTGACAGGAATACGAAAAAGATCCACAGACTGACGTTGACATTTGTGTAGCTTATCCTCGACCCGTCATTACTTTGCTACGAGCTACCAGTCCATTTGACAGTTGACTACACTAGTCATATTTTATGCCAGTAATGAAGGATCTCTAAAATGATTCGAACATAGATAAGATCCAATAGGCTCAATATGCCACTATTATGATTGCTGATAATCATGCACTGGGGGCTTGCACTGATAATGTCGTGACGAAACAACGCTTGGCTTCACAGATGATTAGGGCGTGTACACTCAGACAGAAACGAAAAGAGGCTTTGACACGTCTGTCTAAAATGTACATAGCATATTGACCACTATTACCACCACGTAATACATACATTCCTATTAAGTTAAACAAAAGATGTGCGCATTCGATGATGCGCGAATTCGTGCATATGTTATAAACCAAGTGATTAATACGACATTATTCATAATGCCCAGACAATTAAAAAAATGCCCAATACGTGTGGGCAATTTGATACAAACTATCGATACAATCAAATTAACCGGGTTTTCTGAATAATGCCATCACTTAATGGGCAGTGTAATAAAAAGATGTGTTTTTTTAAATTATTTAAATGATGACACTGATTTTAATGATATTTATTTTTGGTATTTATTTCCGGCCAAAGATTCGTTAAAATTAGTGTTGAAATATGGAACTTTCGACACTCATAACTTTCAAATACTTTTTTTTTTTCTGTTTTGTTTCCTCAAAGGGCTAGATAATGATGAGAAAAATTGATATTACTTTTTATTTTGAACGTACATCGTCAAACAGTGGAGTAATCGCTAGACTACGTTTGTATGGGAGAATTTTCGACTAGTGTAACCTTAGGCAACAAAGTCGGCGGCGCCCCGCTGTGCGGGGCTCTTGTTTCTGTCTGCGGGGTCTAAAGTAACCTAACATGTCTGGGAGCCTTAAGCTCCCAATTTCGCTTCACTCGCTCTTGGACTAGTTCATTGACCATAATTATCGAGTTACCCAACCGTAACGTAGCAATATTCATAATGACCAGAAAATGTGATAAATATGGAAGTTTAAATCAGCATTACATTGCCCGATTTGACTTTACTTGATTCAAAATGCCCGGGCATTATACATACTGCACTGATTAATAACTTGGCCCATGACACATATACCACAGAATTCTCGAACTGGGTCCTTTCCTTTTAATTTGTGTTTTTTTTTTGTACTGTCTGTATCATAAGCATTATAATGTTCCCACTGCTGGGACACAAGCATGCTCTCTGTGAGAGAGTTAACGCGAGCCCAGTGCGTCATGGTAAATGTCACATATCGTAAAATTTTTGGTTCTAGGACATGCTGGTTTCCTCAAGAAGTTTTCCTTTACAGTTTTAAGAGCAGTGGTGATGAAATAATTTACACAAATTAAAAGCGTCTGCCTGGGTTCAAACTTACAACCTACGACACGTAAGTCAGGGCCGTTACCACTGGGCCACCACTGCGCATACCTGTTCTGCGAGTCACAATTTGTTCATTTTTAGGGTTCCGTACCCAAAGGGTAAAAACGGGACCCTATTACTAAGACTTCGCGATCCGTCTGTCTGTCTGTCTGTCTGTCCGTCTGTCTCCAGGCTGTATCTCAAGAACCGTGATAGCTAGACAGTTGAAATTTTCACAGATGATGTATTTCTGTTGCCGCTATAACAACAAATGCTAAAAATAGTAGAAAATAAATATTAAAGGGGGGCTCCCATACAACAAACGTGATATTTTTGCCATTTTTTGCTCGATATTTATAACGGCAACAGGTAGACGCTTGAAATATTCACAGAATGTTTAGTTGTATATTTACTTCAAAAAATAATAATTAATAAATTAAAATAAAAAAAATTAAGGGGGGCTCCCATACAACAAACGTGATTTTTATGCAGTGTTTTGCGATAATGGTACGGAACCCTTCGTGTGCGAGTCCGACTCGCACTTGGCCTGTTTTTTTCATTTATTTATTTACTCATCAATTATTATAACATCTTTACAGAATATTTTTTTTATTGCTTCTTACTAGAATTTGACGTGTTGCTTTGGCTCCACTTTACGTCCGTATGTCGCGCGTCGTCGATATATGGTCATTTTGCCCATACATTTTTAGACTGCCGTGTCGCTGTCTCATTGTGTTTTAACACTTTTAACGAGTATACGTCGTGTATAGTCTTTAAGTTTTTCATTTGGCTCGTTGAACAGCAGAGGCTCATTGATCATGTACAGCATTGAGGATCGATCAAAGTATCTTTAGATAACCATACTGATATTACAAAATCCGAAAGTGACTGTTACCTTTCACACATTATTTTAAATCAGTTCAGCTGTTTAAAGCTGAACTGATTTAAAATAATATCATAATATGGAGTCAGTTGGAAGACCCTGAGACCCTGGGAAAGACATAGTATAGTTTTATACATAAATAATAAATAATAATAATACAAGAAAACATCCTTAAGAGGTTGTAAAGTGGGGTGGAAGTTTGTATGGTGAACTAATAATTTCTCAATGCGGTCTACAATATTATTGGGCGATGTACTAATGCTACGCAGACGAAGTCGCGGGCGACAGCTAGTATCATATAAACCTGTAATGTCCCACTGCTGGAAGCTTCCCTCACTTCTTACCATTTTTGTTTATCTTGAGCAATCCAAACCAAATCCTTTAGGTGGAGTCTTTTATAGGTAATTTGCGTCGCAGGTTTTTGATGTTTGGGAGCTACTTTCGTCCATTTCTCTTGGTGGCATACGGCAGATAGACGACTTAACTAAGATCCAAATAAGTTTATAGATAGGTGTCAATTTTCAATTAATAGCGACTTAGCGCCGACTGTTGTTATGGCATCGGTTACGAAGTGGCTATTTACGGCTGAATCAGGAATTAATGACATTAACAAGAATACGTCATAATTCGCTACCGAATTAAACTTATTATCAGTATTTTTATTGTTTACCCAATTTATTATCAAATTAGCTATAAATATTGGATATTTAGCCATTTCCGACATTAATAGTTTTAAAGATAAGGACCTACCTACCGACGCGCGATGTCTGTATCACTAGTTTTTTCACCCAGCTCCCTCCTGAGGCCCACTCCACAGAATCCGTAAAAAAATCGGGATAAATTTTAACATTCAGATGTATGTAGTAGGTAAGTTTAGCCTTCTACCAGTAAAATTATTTTCGTTAAGTATGGATCACCCATTACAGATGTACAAACATACAATACAATTTAACCTCTTTATAATACCTATTAGTTAAGATTAGGTAGCTCCATAAAATATAAGTCAAGATTAAATAGTGCTAACTGGCTTTCAGCACCATTATTCCATGTACTGTTAAATGGTTTTCAGCGCCATCTATAGAAAAACTGTGTAACTTTTATTACGATCTTTCGCAAAGCAACAAGGTCGTAGTTAGATTCGCATACTAATAGTTCGTCTTGAAAAGAATAGATGTCACTTATAAAAATAAATTATTCTTTAACAGAACCAAATGTTTCGAAATTGGAAAATATGGAATTATGAACGTATTAGACCCTACTTTAATGTTTGTAAAGTGGAGATTGACAAATGAGGTATTCTCCTAAATCTATTCCTGCCACATGGCATCGTTGCTGGGGGTCCTATTTAAACACAAACTTAATATTCATTATTTCAAATTCAAAAGTGAAAGTATTTATTAAAACTTCATGCAACATAAAAGTACATAGGTGGACTTAATGCATTCTCTACCAGTCAACCAAGGGCGGTGAAGAGATAATGCTATCTCTGGCAGGTGAAAAAAAATGAAATAATAATATTATAAACGCAAAATTACTACAAAAGTATATAGTAAAAATAAACATACTGTACTATAATAAATACTGTATATAATTATATATATAAATATAAATTAATAGAAAGGCGCGTATTAAGACGACTCTGCTATTTGATTAGAAAATAATGCCGCAACTTCCGCTTAAATGCATACTGACTGGTGGCCGTCCTGATATCGAGAGGAAGCGCATTCCAGAGAAGAATGGATTGAATATGAAAGGAAGAATGAACAAAATCAGAAGTATGAGAAGGACAGAGCAAGAGAAGATTTTTAGATGAACGCAGATTCCTAGCGTGTGAAGTACATATGTATTGAAAGTTAGGTATGAGGTAAGTAGGTGTGGGATAGTTGAGTAGAGAGAAAAGCGCAATCAAGGCGCGCAAATTTCTTCTCTGCCGAATGGGCATCCATTTGAGTTCAGTTCTGCAGCTCGACACATAGTCATATTTCCGGAGGTAGTAAATGAACCGGATGCAGTTGTTTAAAAGCCTCTCCAGCTTATCCAGGAATACCGCGCTTAAGTCAAAGTAGCACACGTCACCATAGTCGATTAAAGGGAAAATTAAAGTCTGCACAAGCATGGTCTTCGTTTTTGCAGGTAGAAAGTTTCTCAGACGATACAGGCATCGCAAAGTCCCATTGATCCTTTGACTGACACTAGAAACCTGTCAATGTATCAAGATGTAGACCGAGATCTCTTACACGAGGGCTGATTGGAATGACAGTACCATTAAAAATTATAGGAGGAAGAGAGCTAATCCCCAATCGACTCATCATGAGCGAGCTTCCAATCACAATGGCCTGACTTTTTGAGGGATTTACAGACACCCCAAATCTATCAGACCAGTCCTTGACAGCGTCCAAGTCCCGGTTCACATCGTCTATAGCGTCTGACAAAGTCTCCACCCACGCAACTGCATAAAGTTGAAGGTTATCGGCATAAAGATGATAGGAACACCGAAGACAATGAGTTATAAAATTTATGAAGATGGAGAATAACTGTGGAGAAAGAATACCGCCTTGCGGAACACCAGCAGCTAGGTCACACCAATTTGACGAGCTCTCGTCAACGCGAACCGACTGCTGTCTTCCCCGAAGATAGGAAGAGAACCATTCCAGTGCCTCGGAAGAAACCATAAGATGTGAAAGGATAGAAAGGAGAATATCGTGACTGACGGCTTTAAGGGCATTGGAGAAACCAATTGATCATATTATTATTCTAAACTATCGGTCGGTCAACTGCATGTTGGTGGTAGTTTTTACCGACTTCAAAAACAAGGACTTCACATATTTATTACTCTACATGGGCTTCTTAACATGTGTGCCAAATTTCTTGAGTGTATGTTTGTATGTATGTTTGTCCACGCATTTCTCCGAAACCACTTATCGGATCATTCTTTTTTATTGGTTAAGTATTTATCAACTTAGGGAACAGTGCAAGTTTCATCGAAATCGAATAAGCAGTTTTCGAGATATGGAACATACATCAGAACTCCTTAGCGACTAGAATGTGTAAATTAAGTTATTATGGGTATTTTGCCAATCCTTTAGGTACCTTAATATAGGGCGCACGGTTGGCGCAGTGGTTGAGCGATTAACTGCTGCGCTGCGTGTCGCGGGTTCGATTCCCGCACGGAACTAATATTTGTATGACCTACAGATAGTTGTTCCGGCTCTGGGTGTTTGTGAGCGTCTATGTTTGTAAACGCACCCACGATACAGGAAGAAAATACCTAGTGTGGGGCAACGTTTCATAAAAAAAAAAAATTAGAACTTGCTCACTTTTTAGTGATAGGGTACTAAGTTTTACTAAAAAGAGGGCAATAAAAACTTTTTACAAAAACCGGCCAAGTGCGAGTCGGACTCGCACACGAAGGGTTCCGTACCATTATCGCAAAACACTGCATAAAAATCACGTTTGTTGTATAGGAGCCCCCCTTAATTTATTTTATTTTAATTTATTATTATTTTTTGAAGTAAATATACAACTAAACATTCTGTGAATATTTCAAGCGTCGACCTGTTGCCGTTATTAATATCGAGCAAAAAACGGCAAAAAATATCACGTTTGTTGTATGGGAGCCCCCCCTTTAATATTTACTTTATACTGTTTATAGTATTTGTTGTTACA
Source organism: Anorthoa munda (assembly GCA_945859665.1). Lineage (NCBI taxonomy): Eukaryota > Metazoa > Arthropoda > Insecta > Lepidoptera > Noctuidae > Anorthoa > Anorthoa munda. Next base: position 2,025,699 of record OX243916.1, on the reverse strand, counting down.
GCGGCAACAGAAATACATCATCTGTGAAAATTTCAACCGTTTATCTATCACGGTTCATGAGATACAACCTGGAGACAGACGGACAGACAGACAGACAGACAGATAGACGGATCGCGAAGTCTTAGTAATAGGGTCCCGTTTTTACCCTTTGGGTACGGAACCCTAAAAAATAATCCAACTTCTAAAGTATAATAGTGTTTTTCTTTAGAAGTCTAGAAGATTTGCAAAATAAATATCTTATCTTATCTTAAGTCGGTTTATTTTTTGTGAATAAGTTTTTCTTCTTTAAGGGTACACTAGTCGACGGCACGAACTATTTTGTGCGCGGGGTTAAAATGCATGCTATATCAACCGACAACCCGGGGGAGACAGATAGATGCTGTTATGACAAATAAGAATCTATTACGCGTACGAATACACACTTTTGCAAATTTGTAGCGAAATGGATGATGATTTAGAACAAAAACGAGCGCGCGAAATTTTATAAACAGAGCTTAGGGAGTCTGGATATCATGAAAAAACGACAGAATTTATCTGTTCAAAATAAAATTATTTGCATTGTTGAACTACTAATCTATCCCTGTATGGAGGCCGTTTTTCAATTTTCCTTCTTCTTATGGTACTTATTTGCGCCCAAAGATGCGTTAAAATTAGTGTTAAAATATGGAACTTTCGAAGCTCATAACTTCCAAGTAATTTTTTTTTTACTTTTTTGATAACTTACAGGGCTAGATAACGATGAGACTAATTGATATCATTTTTTATTTTGAACGTACATCGTCAAACAGTGGAGTAAAAGCCAAACTACGTTTGTATGGAAGAATTTTCGACTAGTGTACCCTTAAGTATTTATCTTTAGCCTGTGTCCCACTGTAGAGCAAACGTCACTCTTTCTTCTTTCTATTTCTCCTGGTTTTCGGCAAGTGTAGGCAGACCTAGGGGAAGATCAGGGGACATATTCTTTTTTAACCGACTTACCAAAAAAGGAGGAGGTTCTATGTTCGACATTATGTATGTTATTTTTTTTTGTTTATGTTCACTGATATCTCCGTCAATTATGTACCGATTTTGAAAATTATTTTTTTGTTTGGAAGAGTATATTCTAAAATTGGTCTCATTTTAATTTGCTGAGGATCTGATGAAGAACTTCGGAGATATACAACAGAACTCTTCAATAAATAACGACAAATCTCTCGGGATTGCTGCAATCGCATGTCTGTTTAATGTTTATACCATTTCATAACATAACATTACGCCAGTACGCTCGAAAGGGGTATATTCAAGTTTCATGTTATTCGGGTAATCTATTCTGTCGTTATAGGTACTTTCTTAACTACTTCACTATTAGGTAGGTACAACTAAAAAGTGAAAAATAAAAACTTTTTTACAAAAATATACTACCGACTTCCAAATAAGAAAAACTAGAAAGTGAAAAATAACATTATTTTTGGAAGTCGGTGTCCATAACTTAAAAATTTGGTACCTACCAAAGACACAGACTTCCAAAAACACAGTTATTATTCACTTTCTAGTTTTCTTATTTGGAAGTCGGTAGTATTTTTTTGTAAATAAGTTTTTTTTTACAGCGGTATTCCATACAAAAAAAAACATGGTTCCGCTGTATAAAAGGGATAGTGCACCCCGATTAGAATAGAATATATAGTTCCGTCTATCTAGGCCAAGATCTTCAACTGGATCTGCTGCGATGTCAATCACCACATAGTGGTCGATTGAGCCAATAATTCATATTGCATGAACTACAAAAACCGTCCTTATCACTACGTCATAAAGGCACTTCCAATGTCAAATTCATAGCAATGAAGCACGGTATACAAGTTTATTAAATTACATTGACTACCTAGAATATTATCAATTTATCAAAAGTAATAAACACAATAAATCGACAATTGACATGATCAGTTAATTGACGATTTATTGTGTTTATATATCTTATCAAGATAGAACGCAATAAACATGGCACTAGAAGATAAATAAAACAAATATAATTCCATTAAAATAATTTAATTATTTATGACTTTGAATACTTTTTGGATATGTACTTATTAATAATGTATTATTTATTAGTTAGGTGCGGGGATCATGTCTCTCTCTGCTTAGCCCTTTTTAACCCACGACGGAAAAAGAGGGGTGTTATAAGTTTGATGTGTGTTGTTGTGTATCTGTGTATATGTGTGTCTGTCTGTGGCATCGTAGCGTCCATACGGGTGCACCGATTTTGATTTAGTTTTTTGTTTGAAAGGTGATTTTGTCGAGAGTGTTCTTAGCTATGTTTGAATAAAATCGGTTCAGCCGTTCAAAAGTTATGGGCGTTTCACTGTTTGAATCGGGGTGTTTACGCAAGATATCGTGTCATAATTACGTGTTCAATAGATTGCCGATGGAATGAAGGATGGTACTAGATAAATTATGTAGCATGAAATAAATAATTTATTCATTTTTTTTTTATACAACCTTTTATCGTATTCTTCTCAGCAAAAACTTTCATTTGATACCCATATCCTGACAGAGCACAAAAATTAACTAGTTCACCATCTTGGGCCGTCCGCCATATTAGATTTAGAATGACCTCACTTATCTAACCATGCATTGTCATCCAAACTAAACGTGTGTGCAAAATTTCATCTTAATCGGTGAAGGATAACTGCTTTAAAATTCAGTTGCAAGATTTGACCCGAACACACTTTCATACATACATACATACAAACATACATACATACATTGCAAATTAATTAAAAGCTTGTAAAATGTGCCGGTGGTTTTTAAAATTTTGACATTTTTCTTGTTCAACTATGTAGACTGAGTATTCAGCTGAGTACCAGTATTTTACATGGAGTGACAGCCCATCTGACCTCCACAACCCAGTAACTGGGTAACACGGTACCCAGTTACTGGGTAACTGGCAAGATAGCGAGGCATGGAGGAAACTCGCTAAAACCACCACCCATCCATGGACCGACCTCGGCAATAGCAAGTAACTACCGAAAAATAATTTTAATCCATTATTTAGAATGTTAAATTGAGTTACTCAAAATATCCAGTCACTACATTGTAAATGTGAAATGAAAGTGAAATGATTTTAGCTTCTTGGCGTTACGTTGACATCGACTCTCAATTTTGGCCCATACATTGAGGCAAAGGCTCAGCTGGCTGCCAAAAAGTTGGGGTTCCTTGCGAAGGTGAGAAGGTACTTCACGCCAGAATAGCTGCTCAGCTTGTATCAAGCGCAAGTTCGATCATGCATGGAGTACTGTTCTCATCTCTGGGACGGATCTGCCAAATACCAGCTTGATGCACTAGAGTCGATCGAAAAGCGGGCCAAGAGGCTCATCGGCGATGAGGCACTGGTTAAGTCAAAGCTCCAGAGCCTTGAACATCGTCGCCGAGTTGCCAGCTTGTCGGTTTTTTATCGGTTACATTTCGGGGAGTGTGCGAAGGAATTGCATGATCTAATCCCACCCAGCCCGTTTCATCATCGGACTACCAGACGTATGGCGATGCGCCTTCGGTACATGGTGGACATCCCACCCATACGCACTAAGCGTTTTGAAAATACTTTTATTGTACGTACAGCTAAGGAGTGGAATTCCCTGCCGGAGTCTGTGTTTCCCGATAGCTACAATCTAGGGGTCTTTAAATCAAGAGTGAATAGGTTACTTCTAGGCAAGCGTGCTCCATCGTGGACCACATCATCGCTTACCATCAGGTGAGATAGTGGTCAAGCGCAAGCCTACAACAGATAAAAAAAAAAAAAAAAGATATCTGTTTGGGCTGGACACCGACCCCGACATAGGAAAAGATTAGGTTTGATAATTCAAGGTTGGAACTTCGGTATAAATATCTTTATTCTCATTCAAACAATAGTCACTTACTAAAGAACAATTAAAAAAAACAAATAAAATATTATCCCAGTGACGGTAAAAGGAAAAACAAAATATGGTTAGTTGTCGACTACATAGGAAGCGAATATACTACATACCTTAGAAAAGGCAATGGCCCAAGTTAAAAGATTCCAAACACAGATTTTTGGAAATAAGTACGATAAAATTAAACTTTCAAGTGGAATTCTTTCCTTACACCTAGCTTTACTCGTTATCAAACAAAGAAACACAAAACAAAGAAGACTCCTAAACAGCAGATTGAGTAATCCACTGAGTATACTTAGACACAGCAGTGCTGACTCCGGGCAAAGTCTTATTGGCACATCCTTCTCCCCAGGAGAGGACACCGACAAGGATCTGGCCATAATACAGTGGTCCTCCAAAGTCACCAATGCAGGCATCCTTGCCACCGACGTCAAGGAGACTGGCACAGATCATGTTCTCGGTGACCACTCGAGGAATGGAGAGGTCTCTGTAACGTTGAGCGCAGACGTCCCTATTGACAATCAAGACGGTAGCTTCCTGTAGTTCGTTGGATGGTAAGCCTCCGAGCTGCAAAAGTAAATATTGGTTAGGTAATGAAAAAAACTGAATAAGTACAAACTTGTTCGTATTCCTACGAGAAAATCCTTACATTTGAAAAACATGACATATGGGGGTGAATTAAAAATTATTGGTACGCCATATTGGATTAAGTATGTCATATTTTTCTTTTCTTTTTTGTTTTTTTTTTTTTTAATGTTGCCCCACACTAGGAAATTCTCCTGTATCTTGGGTGCGTTTACAAACATATAAACTCACATACACAAATACCCAGAGCCGAAACAACTATCTGTAGGTCATACAAATATTTGTTCCGTGCGGGAATCGAACCCGCGACACGCAGCACAGCAATCAATCGCTCAACCACTGCGCCAACCGTGCGCCAATTTTGGCTAACCATGCATTTATTTATTTATTTTTTAGCATATCTACAATTGTGACACTAATAATAAATAAATACCATATGATGCAAGCAATAATATAAATTGACATTCAAACCAAACCTATCTATACGAAATTTCAGCTCTATTGGTTAGGAGTAACTGTTTTAAAATTCATTTGCAAGATTCTCCCCACAAATACTAACTTAAAAAACAATTTATTTTTTTATTTTTAGGACAAGCCCACCTCACTATTCCCAAACCACTGCAACTCCTGAAAGCCAGAATCAACAGTGGCGACCACCAGAAAAGCGCCGAGGCAATAAAGCTCGACGAATAATTGTCCCGGAGAATGAATTTAACTGTCTTGAATCCCGCAATGAAATTAATCAGAAAAGAATAATGGATGAATAGATAAAATAAAAACATCCACTTCACTCCGTATCAAGCAGGGGACAAAACAAACAAGGCCAATAGGCACAAAGGGTCGTTTACAACTGAGATACGCCCAGTTGCCTAGCACAACGGATAAAAATTATCATTAATATTAATGCAAATTCGTTTTTTTTTTGGGACAATCCCACCGCACTATTCCCAAACCACTGCAACTCCTAAAGCCAGAATCAACAGTGGCGATCAAACAAAAGCAAAAAGCAAATTACTTTGTAAAATCAAACCTGAGTAGGGCCCCAACCAGCCAGATCAACAGGAATGCCCTCAGGCATTTCGAAGTCTTGCACGATTATGGGACCCGGTTGGAGGTCGGGGCCGTAGATCAGAGAGCCTATGAGCCGCACTAGAGAAATATCGCCATCCATGTCGTTGGATCCAAAGGTGGGGTGGTTGATCTCCCGATCCACATAGACGACCTGCCCTCCGTAGCTGCGAATAGAGGAACCACCCCTAATACGACGGTTCTTGGGCTCATAGAATCTGGAAATAGAAATATCAATCAGTTTAAACATGATAACAGAGGAGTGATGCCCGTGGGAATCCCCCTCTTGGCATTATTTTTTTAGGCATAATATTGTTTGGCATAAACAATATTATGTCGAAAAATTTATTTGAAATTGATATTGATGACCCCGATTGCCTGCTCACCTACCTACCTGCCCGATTGCCTGCTCACCTGCCTACCTGCCCGATTGCCTGCTCACCTGCCTACCTCGGGCATTCCACGTCTTCCTGCCCGAACTACTGCTTGGTTAGATGCCCCACGTTGGGCGCCAAACTGTAGCGTTACGTATTGTTCAGATGAGCTATACGTAAGCCACGTTAATAAAAGTAAAAGTAATTATAAATTAAAACTAAGAAAAAGGATAAAGATAATAAAACTATGGGCCGGCTTCGCACGACTTGGGCATCTGACCAGGCAGTAGGTCGGGCAGAAGGACGTGGAATGCCCGAGGTAGGCAGGTGAGCAGGCAATCGGGCAGGTAGGCAGGTGAGCAGGCAATCGGGGTTGATGGTCAAGGCAGTCGGGCAGGTAGACAGTAGAATAGGTAGCAGGATGGATAGACAGGCAAACGTACGCACGTAGGCACGAAGGAGTGTGTAGGCCGGCTATGACTCAATACGCCAAACAACTAGGCCTTTGATGCCAAGAGATGATCCTTGAGGGTAAGGTCCAGGAAATAATGCTCTCTTTAGGGAACCACACATAATGTATTTTATTGCAGCACTTTAGAAAGTAAAATAAAAATAAATAAAAAAATAAAAAACTTTAGAAAGTAGCATCACTTAAACAAGCTATATAAAATTCACAGTTATTGAGAGTTTTCAGAATAATATATAAACTTGGTATCATAGTACTCAGTAGTCAACCGACTTTCCGCGTTCAGTCCAGATTCAAAACTAAAAAAGTGACGCCCGTTTTTCTTCGTTCCGACATGTCTTCTAAATTTTAAATTCAAATATCAATTAAGAATTCATGAACGAATAAAAACGGTTTACGGAGGGGCAGTTTGCCGCTGCCCTTATTATGAAAATTATAATAATAATAATAATAAATTTTATTTAAAAAAGGCATTACATCCCAATTTTTTTAAACTAAAAAGTTACATATCATACGTTATAGATATCATAAAAAAATCATTAAAATAACACTTTATAGAATAATACTTTCATTTTAAAATTACATTCAATAGATAAAAAAACATTAATTTAAAATACAAAGTCAATAAAAAAAAAACATTAAAATTAATCGATAGTTACATACCTACATAAGAATGTCAATTAAAAAGAACAAAGAATAATAACAATAATTCCGAAACAATTATATTTGCATTTATAAGACTTGAAATTAATAAATAACAAGCCAACTCGGAACACTTACATACTACACAATGTTTATGTTGTTTTGTTTACGCTTGTTGTACGCTCACGAAATCGTCTGAATATAATGCCAGTCGGCCAAGAATTTGGACTTAAAAAAGTAGCCAGCTTACTTTTTGATACAACAATCTTAAATGAACGGAAACTAGTTTCTTGTCTCTGAGGTAGTATTTGAACATCCATACATTGTTCACCCAATGACTGTATATGCTCCTTAATGTCCTCAATGGTCGTGGTGTTTTTAAGCCTGGATAGGTACACCGCATCCGGTATATCTGCTACTACTAAGCGACTTGATGCCGACGCCGATCCACGCATATTCCTGTTGCGAGTATGCTTCTTTTTATTTTCTACATATGTATAACCATCATTATTTTCGAGTGGCTCATTAGTGCGCAGTTTAGCGACACTTTTTACAATATCACGGTAGGATGGCGCGTCGGTGACCGTCTTAATCGATGTTTCACATTCTCGCTCAGCGCAAGTTGAAGGTAGGTGAATATTATCAACGCACTCCATAACTGCTGTTTGTTGTACTACCGGCGGCAATGCCCTTGTCATTGCTCGGTTCTCGACTTTATTTTTAACATGGTAAGGTTCCGATTTCTTCGCAATGTTCTTTCGCATGTCGATTAATTCCGTATTAATATTGTTTTGGAAAGTATTCATGTCTTCTTTGGAGACTGTGCTTTCGCGCAAGCTCTGCAGTTCGGTCTTCAAGATAAGAAGTTCCTTTAGGTGCCGTGACACATCTATGTAGTCAAACGTCACGGGGGGTAGGCGGTTCAGATCTTTCGCCACAAATACTGGTTGTTCCGATGGATCAGACACTTTGAAGGCTTTAATCACATCTCTAATGTTTTTCTTGCTTTTATCTTCTCCTTTTCTCTGCACACATTTAAGCGACAATGCAGTAAATAACACGGATTTGCCAATATCAATCTCGCTTTCGGTAAAATTACTATTACACACTTGAGTAACAATCAGCTCGTCCATGTAATCTATCTTGTTTTGCACGAATGTTAGAAACTCGTTAATTATAATTCTTGATTCTGCCATTTTAGTTTGCGTATGCGCAGATAGATTTAAGCGCGCGTCGGTCGTCCGCGGTGGCTACGACCGAACTGAAAATTATATTATTATGAAAATTATAATGTACAACGAGCTTAAAGAAGGTATAGTCCATGGTATCTTATGTCTATGGTTTAAGAAAATAAAATAAAATAAATAAGGACTAACTAGTAACTGAAAAAGGAGTTATAACATCCAATTTCGCAACTGAAGTTAGAAAAAAATTATCTATTTGAGTACCACCGCGGGTGCGAATTGCGAAAGGAGATACGAGCGCGCGTTAGAGCCACGGGGAATGGTATAGTTTGTTCCTTGATCCTTTCGTGCACGCTCCTTGTTTATTTCAGATAAGAGGTGAATCCTCTAATGTGCGGTATTCACTATTTCATTCTGGAAAGAATACATCCCCACTTTACGTCTATGGGAGGTACCCGAAAAAAAAACATTTTTCATGATTTTATGTCACCACTTTGTCGGAATTATTAATATGTATATACATGCCAAATTATAGCTTTCTATTACTTAGATTATCTGAGCTAAGCTGTGGACGGACAGACGAACAAAGCGAAACTATAAGGGTTCCTTGTTGACTTCGGAACCCTAAAAATGAGTAACATTTTAAAGTGTATTATAAAACGTAAGTAGACTAAAAGCTGTAGTACTTTACTAGCGTAATAATACTGTGACATAATAATACTTTGGCATAATGCAAAGGTTTGCATAACTGTCATTTGGTCTAATTTGTTTTGGCATAATTTAGAGTTGCATAAATATATAAGGCATAATTTTTATTCGTCATAATAATTTTATCGGTACATATTTGAACATTGAAAAAGTTGAGTTCAAAACAACGAAAATTTTAATATAGATTGTATCGATTTATCGAAAATTGTTATCGCTTAGCTTAAAATTTCTAAGATTGTAATGCCGAGTGATTTAAATATCGAATGATTAAAAAAACCGGCCAAGTGCGAGTCGGACTCGCGCACGAAGGGTTCCGTAACATTATCGCAAAAAACGGCACAAAAATCACGTTTGTTGTATGGGAGCCCCACTTAAATATTTATTTTATTCTGTTTTTAGTATTTGTTGTAATAGCGGCTGTCTAGCTATCACGGTTCATGAGATACAGCCTGGTGACAGACAGACAGACAGACGGATCGCGGAGTCTTAGTAATAGGGTCTCGTTTTTACCCTTTGGGTACGGAACCCTAAAAATTAAATATCAGTAGTCATTATACCTAAGTTCATAATGTCAACATTTACCATGCGAACAGTAGCGGCGGTGGTGAGCATGGGTTCAACCTTGGGTGAAGACTGAAGGGGTTGCACTTCCCGCAGCGTCGGAGAAGTTGCAGAAGCAACTTTAAAGTGTCAAAACCAACTTAAAAGTGCTTAATATCGATATATAGTACATTTAATACTCTATATATTGCTCGATATATTGTTTTTTTTTTATTACCTTTAGTTTATTTGATATAAGGACTCAATTGAATTAGGTTAAGGTACGGCGGGGGTGGCCCTTGGACCACCCTTAACCCGCGAACATGATAGTTTTATTCCAAAGAATATTATGTTTAAATATCATTATGCGTTTATAATACCGTGCTTTATAAAATTATGCATCATTATTATTATGCCAACAGTATTTATGACAATATTCATTATGGCAAAACATTTATGCCTAATAATATTATGCGTAATGATCATTATGCTGAATCTTGTTCATCATCATCATCATCATCATATCAGCCGAAAGACGTCCACTGCTGGACATAGGCCTCCCCCAAGCGTCGCCACATTGACCGGTCCCGTGCGTCTCGCAACCAGCGGATCCCCGCAACCTTCACCAGGTCATCGGTCCAAATAGTGGGAGGCCTTCCAACGCAACGTCTTCCGGTTCGCGGTCGCCACTCCAGAACCTTTCTGCCCCATCGGCCATCCGTTCTGCGAGCAATGTGCCCTGCCCACTGCCACTTGAGTTTGGCAATTCTTCGGGCTATGTCGGTAACCCTGGTTCTCTTGCGGATCTCTACATTTCTGATTCGATCACGCAAGGAAACTCCGAGCATAGCCCTCTCCATTGCCCTTTGAGTGACTGTAAGCTTTCTGATGAGGCCCATTGTAAGCGACCACGTCTCAGAGCCATATGTCATCACTGGCAACACACACTGGTCATAGACTTTCGTCTTGAGACACTGTGGTAAGTTGGACGAGAAGATACCGCGCAACTTCCCGAACGCTGCCCAACCGAGTCGGATTCGACGGGTGACCTCTTTCTCGAAGTTGGCCCTACCCAATTGGATCGTTTGTCCAAGGTAGACATAGTCGCCCACAACTTCGAGTGTAGAGTCTCCGACCTTGATAGGAGGAACTTGAATCTTGTTATGCCAGTGTAAATTATGGGAATATATTTTATGCTTATCATTAGTAAACCGATTCTCGTATTTAGTAAGTAACGTAAGAACCCTTCCGCGTCTGTACGCGATAAACTCAAAAACTACAACTTTCATGCGGTTTTCACCAAGAAAGTAACAAGGAAGGTTTTTGTGTATAATTTGTCATGGGCGAAACCGGGGCGGGACGCTAGTAACTTATAAATTATAGTAAACAACTCACATTCCGTGGAAGCAGTGGGCAGCAGACAGAACATATCTGGTAGTGAGGATGTTGCCTCCGCAGGTTTGCGACCATATACCAGAGGATGTCCCCATAGCCTCCACTTGCACAATGGAAGGGTACTGCGCGACCGTGGTCGGAGTACCGCCCAGGATACGGGAGGCCGGGCTGGAGCAAGCCAGGCCTGGAAAATGATGGAAGAACAGACTATGAGAAATGGCGTGACAAATAGTAGAAAAGTAGATGATGTTGATGATTTATTTGTGACACACATATGTACAGCTAAGGTTCAAAAGTGCAGTCACACTATATCAAAACCGAACAAAAAACCGAACTCAATAAATGACGGCATATCACTGGTACGTTCTAAAGGAGTATGCAGGTACATACCATACATACATACATGCATGCATGCATGCATGCATGTGGGCATACTCTCGTTCCACCGGTTTTGTTTAAGGTTCGTGTTATTGCGTTTATCTATTTTGGCATCACTTTGGACATTTACAGGTACCTAACCTATAGAACTGGTCCATTATGTACCACAACTAAAAAGTCCGACTTCCAAATAAAAACACTACAATGTGAAAAATAACTTCAAATACGGGAGTTGGTATCAAAAAACAAAGAACCGAAAACTTGATGATGATGTTACATGTCTTCGAATTTTTGATTCTAGGACATGCTGGTTTCCACACGATGTTATCCTACACCATTTTGAGAGCAGTGGTGATTAAATAATTTATACAAAGATATTCGATGTATCTTAGGAGAGAACATGGCATTCCAAAGAGTGGGGTTACAATCATTTTCATGCAGAGTTTACCAAAAGCATTCCATCCTCTTAATAGAGGATCATCAGCTCATTTCCAGTCCTTCTATATTAAAAATGCCGTGGTGGCCAAGTGACTAAGACCTCGCATCTCGTGCTTGAAGTCGTAGGTTCAAATCCGGGCAAGTACCAATGTGACTTTTTCAAATTCATATGTACTTTCTAAGTTTATCTTGGACATCGCAGGCAACGGTGAAGGAAAACATCGTGAGGAAACTTGGACTTATATAGTCTGAAATAGCCAAGTCAGAGGCGTGTGGGGTTCCCAGAGGCGGCTTAATTAACTCTGACACTAGAGGTGGCCACATGCTCGGTTACCTATCATAAGTTCGAAAAACATTTGACCGAATTTCATTTCACCTAAAACTTTTCAACTATTATCGTTTCGTTTTTTTTTACTTCATCGAAGTCACGTCTGCCAATGTCTCAGGTGACTTATTATCAATTCGACTTTTTTCGTTACTCCTACGTTTCACTTGGTCGAATAACTTTTTACCGAAGTTACACTTAGCCGAAATAACATTTGTTCGAAATATTTATTTTTATACGCATATCAAAATACTAAGTGAGAGAGAAACAGTGGGCGAATACAAATGTTTAAAACAGCGGCTTAAAAAAAATATTGTCGACGGAGCCCCGTTTTGCGGGGCTCCTATTTCTGTCTGCAGGGTCTAAAGTAACCTAACACGAAGGAGATGACGGGAGCTGAGTTCGCTCGTCATCCCCTTCGAACCTAACCTATCCGTGTCGGGTGCCCTAAATTCCCGAGCTCGCTTCGCTCACTCATGGACAAATTCTTTGAAATAATTATTTTATAAAATGTCTAATGCATGACAGCTATTATAAATCATTTGCATAAAAATTCGAAATAAATACGTAAACACAGACCAGACTGCGTGAAGTAAATTTTGCAGCGATTCGTTTGTCACAAAATTTTGTAGCACAACATATTGACTTTTTATGACACTATTTCAATTTTAAATTGAAAATGCTGCCAATTTACCGTCTATATATTTGTGACTAAATAATATTTCCTAAAATGCTGTTTCGGTTTGGTGAAAATATGGCAAATGAAAAAAGTTCAAAAGAGGCTTCGGCCAAAAGCAAAAAGTTATCTTGTAAATCGGCGAAATGTAGTTCGGTAAAATAATACCTTTGGCAATTGTTACTTCGATGATCTGAAATTATGTCAAATAATGCATATAGCAAACAAGACGTCGGTCAATAGTTTTCGGTAAAATGAAATTCGAACAAAAAAGATTCGGAAAAGTGATCGGTTCCCCACATGCTCACACGAAAAGAAGAAAACACAAAATTTTATTTTGTCGGACCAATATTTAGCAATCTGTATACGTATAGCTCTAACACTGGCCTCTTTTAAATCCTAAAAGATACAGGTGGTTCGGCACGATGGACCGGAAAATTAGACCCTCCTGATGTTCTAGACAAGTGGCATTCGATGTCTGCGAAGGTGATAGTGGAAATGTCAAAATGTTAGGGATGTATCACGTGATTTTTCGATATCGCTTGTCAATCCCATACAATTTTCATATATATATAATCGCTGTCGCCACGCTCTCGATGACAGAATTTCACTCTTCTAGGAACTCTGCTCTAATTTGTGACGCATGTCCTATGAAGGGGCTCCACACTGGCACTGAAAGGTGGAATAAATCTCATTTGGCCAGATTATTACAATCAGCTCTAAGATTTCCAGATTGGTCACTGTACTTTGATTCCGTCACCAAATCAAATTTCCACTATAAGAACTATATGATATCAAAAGAAAGATTTAGATCAAGATTATAAATACCTGCAAAGAGAGCCAGAGCAAGGAGGATCTGCGTTGCCATGTTCACATCAACTGTCGCATCAACAATCACCACACAATTTTAATACCTGACAAACGTATTGTAAAAAAATAAAGATAAAAAACAAAGCCGTTGTTAGGGGACCTTTAGAACTACTGATTAACGATAAAAGTAATAGACTATTTTTATCTATCTAGACGCTAATCTTAATTGCACTATAAATTGTATCGGCTCGTGTAAAAAAACTCCAGCAAAGAAAATAAAGTAAGAAGCTGCCATATGGTTTTAAGACTCCTCTCTCCTAAAATCGCTAATTATATATTTGAAAATTGACATAAAATACAGCAGATTTGACCACGTGTTTGAAATATGTCCACACGCAGAGATGCAATGTAACCGTACTGTACACCCCACATTTTAAAGACCTATGTAACGGGCAAAGGGGACGAATCTATGGCCATCAACCGGGCACAAGTCCAGACCCGGGGCTTTTTTTTTTGTTCTTCAATCATCCAATGACTTCTCTCGCTCTGGGTGAAGCAGAGGGCGTGTCAAACTTTTACTGATTTAATTGACACCCACCCGAGTTCTTTCAGTTGCTTGTGCCAGGGCCGCGGTAACTCTTTTTCAAATTTATCCGCGACCCTTATAGGCATCGGCCCTAGCGGACCCCGTAATTTTTTGGTGACAGCTCTTTGAGTCGACTCGGGTCTGGTCCTTATCGGACGGCGAGCTACCTATTACTCGCCGTCCGCAAGCCCTAGCCATAGGAATCTAAGCCAGACCCACATGCTAAGCAGTTATTTCTGCTACCCCTAAACCAACGAGGCAGTTCAAATATTCGATATTTATTTTTATTGTATCACTAGCCTCGGACGGCGCTTCGCTCTCGTGAATGTAGAAAATCATCCCAAGAGAACATATTCCCGGGATAAAAAATTAAGCATAAGTGTTATACCAGACTATAATCTATCTCTGTGCCAAATTTTATCCAGATCCGTCCAGCCGTATGAACGTGAAGAAGTAACAAACACACTCACAAACATTCACCTTTATATTAGTTTGATAGGTTTCGGATGTAAGCTGAATGGGAGAATAAAAGATCCATGGAGTCCGAGGCTCTAGATAAGTGTTATTCGATGTAAGTGACAGCGATGGTCGAAATGCCAAAATAATTGGATTGATCACGAGACATTTCAATAGCGTTTGACAGTTCCATACATTTTTGACATTTTTCCAACTATATAGAACTTCTACTAAGTTACCTAACCACAATTAAATCAACAACAAATAATCTCAAATTAAACCAACTCAAAGTAGTGATGGGCGATTACTACTAAAACTCATCGAATCAGTCGATTGTTCAGCTTAGTCGATAAAAGTCGATAACAATTGATGTCAGTCGATTGTTATCGGCTAACGGCGTGCGGCGAGCGACAATGACTGATACGGTTACCGCGTCAACTTTAACTACTAATTTGTTGCGCAGCGCACCCATCACTATACGTGCGTAGTGCGTACTACTAAATAAGTAATTACAAAAGATGGTGCGGATGGCGTGCGCTGCGCTTCAAATCAATAGTTAAAAGTCTGTGCGCACTTACGTACGACTGCAGCTATTATGCGATTGTAGCTAATAGATTATTCAATCTTTCTAGTAACCTTCAATTCTCCATCAGTTGAGGGAACATTTAATACGAATAGATGATAGACTAAAATAAAAATTAAACTAAATATTTATTTTCTTTTTTTTCCTCATGTCTAACTAAAGTAAACGAATTGAAGTAATAATACTTATAAACGCAATTGACGCAATACCGTCCCGCATGCACCGCCCCGCACGGTCTTACGCAGTTCAACGCACGTTAGTAGTTAGTAGTATGTCGATATTATTCGAATAATAATTGTGAGGAACTACTAAATCGACAATCGAATGAGCAATAGTACAATTTTAGATTCAGTCGATTGTTTTTTTTTGCAACAATCGCCCATCGCTAACTCAAAGTAACATACGTGTAATACGAAAATTACATGCAATTTCACTTGGTCGGGTTATATTTTAGGGATATACCTCAGGATATACAGCGCTGTTGTTTGATGTTTTGTGGTACTGGAACGCGTCTGACTCATGGAACGTTCCAGTACTACAAAACATTAGACGACAGCGCTTTTTAGGGTTCCGAAGTCAACAAGGAACCCTTACAGTTTTGCTCTGTCCGTCTGTCCGTCTTAGCTCAGAGAATCTAAGTACTAGAAAGCTATAATTTGGCATGGATATTTATGTTAGAGTCAAGAGTGTCCCCCCCCTGCCAGCGAAATGGTTGCTAATAATGGTGACTATGTGAAAAAATTCACGGCAGTAGTAAATATAACGAAATTAATAGGAAAACTATCACGGATAAGTAGGCTTTACAAGTTTACGAGTAATAGCAGCAGCTACCAGCCACACAACTGCTATTTACAAAACTTCGACATTGCTGGTGCTCAGATGGCGCAAAATTACGTATGCTCCCCTCAAACCCTTTTTTTGTACAGAGATTCAAAACCATTGATGAAAACCACGGCACTTTAGCAATACCTTATATAGCTATATTTTAGCCTGAGATGTCCACAGGACAACTGCTGCTAGAGGGCAAAGTTTGTTGTTTCCATTGCTTCGAGTTTTGGGTAAGTGTAGACCGGGGGTGACCATAAGCTCTTAGAGCAATGTTATTTTGAGTGTGCTTAAGGGACAGATGTATACAAGTCAAATACATCTGTTCCTTAAGCACTCTCAAAATAATTTTGCTCTAAGAGCTTATGGTCGACCCCGGTTTTTATAGTCGAACTATGATAGTTTTGACACGCCAGTGTACGGGGGCAGTCCTGTCTGTAGGTGTCAAGTTTGTTCCGTCATCTTCGCTTGGGTCTACGTCGACGTAGCCGAACATTTTCCAACCCGAAAGGGGCTTCGGGTTTCTGACAACACGTTTATTTATTTATTTATTATAGCCTCTGTTGCCAACAATCTCGGTGCGAGTGTCGGCGTGTCAGCGTGACACGAAAGCCTCTTCCAGCATTTTCCACTCCTCTCTAATTCTAGCAGTTCGGTGCCATAGTGGACCCGCTATCCTTTTTATATCATCAGACCAGCGCTTTCTTTGTCTTCCTCTTTTCCGCTTTGTTATGTATCTAGGGGTCCATTCTGTTATGTTCTTTGTCCACTTGTTCTTGTTTTCACGGAGCATATGACCCACCCATCCCCATTTGAGCTTCCTAGTTTTTGTAACAGCGTCTTCTATTTTTGTTTTGAGTCGTAAGTCTGTGGCCCTTTTCCTGTCTCTTTTTGTATACCCTAGCATGCTCCTTTCCATGGCTCTTTGGCATTTGTCAACTTTTGGTCTTGCTTTTTTGTATTTGGCCATGTAGGGCATCCGTAAGTGAGTATAGGTAATATGCATGTGTTATATTATATTCGTCTTTTAATTGAAATGTTGTATTGTTTGCTTTTCATTACCTCTTTAAGAGTCCAGAACCTTTTCCATGAATTGGCAACCCGTCTCTCTATCTCCAACTCCATTTGGTCCTTGAAGGATATTAACTGGCTCAAGTAAATATAGGAATCTACATATGCTATTTCATCCTCTTCTAGTTATATGACTTCTTGGGATCTGTTTGTAATTATTTTTGCCTTAGATTTGTTCATTGTTAGGCCCACCCTTTTGCTTTCTTGTGCCAGGTCCTGGAGCATGGTTTGAAGAGTTTTTGGGTTATCTGCTATGTGTATGATGTCATCAGCGAATCTCAGGTGGTTTAGGGTTGTTCCATTAATGTTTATTCCCATATCATCCCAATCGAGCTTCCTGAAGACTTTTTCTAGTACCGAAGAGAAAACAGTGGTTATGGTGAGAGTGGATCACCCTGTCTCACGCTTCTGTGTATTGGGAAGATTTTCCTCTCTTTTTCCAGCTTTATTCGTGCCGTGCTGTTTGTGTTTACATTTTTTATTATCCTTATATACTTCTTGTCTATTCCTTGGTTTTTTAGGGCAGCCCATATAGCACATCAATATGTTCCAGAGAGTCAAATGCTTTATTGTAGTCAATAAAAGCTATGTATAGTGAGTAGTTAAATTCCTTACTTTTTTGAATAAGCTGTTTCATAACTTGGATATGATCTAAAGTGGAAAATCCTGATCTAAAACAGCCTGTTCTCTTGGTTGTTCATCGTCCAGGCTTTTAGTAATTCGCTTTAGTATTTTTGCAAACACCTTGTATATATTGGACATCAGGCTTATAGGGCGGTAGTTACCTATATCTAATCGCTCTCCCTTCTTATGAATCAGAATTATAGAACTTATTGTCCATTGGATGGGTATGTTTTCTGTCTCTAAAATAAGGTTGAATAGTTTGGTTAGTCTTGCTGAGGTTTCGGGCAATGACACTTTCATCATCTCATTGGATATGTGATCAGTTCCGGAAGCTTTGCCGTTTCTCTGGGTCATGACTGCGTACTGAACTTCGCTTTCCAGGATTGGTGGAACTTCTTCAGTGTTATCTTTAAGGTCTATGTTGGCTTTTAATGTGATTTGGGTAGAGTATAGTTTGCGGTAATAATCTGTTGCAATCTTCAGAATTGGCTGTCTCCTAGTTTCTTGTTCCTCCTTTATATTTTTAAATTTTGGGATCCATAGCTTCTGCTCTCTTAGTTTTTTTAATGCTTTGTTAATTCCTCCTGTTTTGGTTATGTGGCGTTTGATACATTCAATCCTTTTGTTTAATTTATCTAATTTTATATTGCGGCTAATTTCTTTACTTAATTTAGTTATTTGATTTCTTGGAGTGTAGCTTTATCTCTTTTGTTTTTTAGTAACTCTTTCCTTTTCTGTATGACGTCTATTGTCTTAAGAGTTAGTGTATTTTTGTTTGCAGCAATTCTATTTTTCATACCATAGATGGTGTTTATTTATTTATTGTAGATTGCCTGTGTACTGTTTGATTCTTCAATTTCTGTTTCCTTTAGTGATCCACTATATGATGTCAATGCACACCCTTTTTGTTTGTAATGATTTCTTTGTTTCTTTTGTTGTTTGTGAATCAGGATTGCTCTGACGATGCGGTGGTTGGTGTTGAAATTAAGATTGTTAACTATGTTTACATTTAGGAATGATTTGGGTTGATTGCTTGTGATAAAGTCTATTTCATTTTGGTACGGCTGGTTTTTTCTTGAAAAGGCTGTTCATAATGGTTAAATTGTTCTCGAAGGCCATATTTATTATTCTTTTACCGTTCTTGCTTCTTTTCCCTGCGCTTTAGATTCCAACTACTGATTCTTCTCCTTGGTTCTGTTTACTTATTTTGCCATTAAAGTCACCCATGACAATTAGGTTTATGTGGGATGTCTCCAATATAGTCGAAAGCTGATTGTAGAACTCATCTTTAACAGTTCTGCTCCTTCTGTTGGTGCATAGATTTGCACTATGGTCCAACTGTTTTTGTATCCTAGTAAGTGGATGTTCAGCACGGCGATTCTTTCAGATATGCCCTTGAATTCTAAGATTTGATTTTTAAGATGTTTCTTCACCATAAAGCCTACTCCATGTTGCCCCTTAGTTTCACCTATGTAGTACAGAATGTAGTTCTCATGTTCTTCTATTTGGTTTCCTATTCTTCTAATTTCACTCATGCCGAGGATATTCCAATTAACATTATCCAAAGCTGTTTCCAATTCAATTCTGACAACACGTAACGACTTTCAAACCGGGACCTACGACTTGAAGTGCTTTACGAGGCACGGAGGTGTGTAATATGTGTATGTAATAAATAGCGATGGCCGTCCTTTTC
Source organism: Anorthoa munda (assembly GCA_945859665.1). Classification (NCBI taxonomy): domain Eukaryota; kingdom Metazoa; phylum Arthropoda; class Insecta; order Lepidoptera; family Noctuidae; genus Anorthoa; species Anorthoa munda. The sequence continues at coordinate 2,006,388 of OX243916.1, read as the reverse complement.
CCCATAAATTTGTACTAAAGTCGTTTCTGTACATGGAAAATCTTCCAAACAAAAAAGCAAGCGTGTAAAAGGATAATCAACAGAAGCCATTGCCAGCATTATTGTTATTTTTGTCTGTTTAGTTGTGCACGCATCACGTAAAATATACCTAACCAATGTATAGATAACTTTTATATATAAAAGAGTGTGCGTAAATTGAAGTATTACTTAGTTTTTGTTTCATTGCAATCAGTTCATTTTATCAAAAGTTAGAAGAATTTAAAGTGTTTAAGAAGTAAAATATCACAACACACGCAATTCAGATACTCGGACAGTCGAAGTCCATATTCGATAGATAACGTTGTGTATTTATTATCTTTTTCTGAATGGCGGTGTTAAGATTTGCCGCCAAAGAATGATTCTAGAAAAATAATGGTAGGTAGGACAGTAAGTAGGGATTTTGAATAATCTGAAAAAATACAATAAATCAAGAGTCCTAGGACTTAGCCTTGTAGAAATCTTAGGTCATTTAAAGCTTATATTAAATCAAAATTTATATTAGGCGTCAACTTAAAGAAAAAAAAAATCTTCGGATCTAGAATAAGTAATCAGGCATTCAGGATTTACGGGCTGCATACGTAAAACAAGATATGCAAAATTAAAAAATATTATAATAATAGAAAGCAAACTTTTCTCTTTTAATTTTATTGGTCTTAAACATAACAGGCGAATTGTGGGTGTACTATATATAGGTGTAGTCTGCCTAAGCCTTCGAGGAATGCAGTCGTGATGTTATGTTATGTAATTTATTGAATAGATAAAACAGGAGCGAATCATTTATCTAAACCAACGAAATATTTTATTAGTAATTACTTAATAGCACTTAATCTAGACACTTAGACAGCAATAGAGACGATCCAGTCAGTGTAGGGGCTGACAGCGGTGCTGACGCCAGGGAAGGTCGCGTTGGCGCAGCCGTGACCCCAGGACACAACACCAACGAGAATATTTCCGAAGTACAGAGGACCACCGGAGTCTCCCTGGCAGGCGTCCCGGCCACCGACGTCCAGAAGACCAGCGCAGATCATGTTCTCAGTAACGACGAGAGGTCTGGGCAGAGTCAGGTACCTCGCAGCACAGAGCTCATTGTTGATGGTGTAGATTGTCACGTCACGGAGCACCGAAGATAATTGACCTCCTTGCTGCAAATGAAATTGATTTTACGGTGGAAAAGTTGATAGGAAAATACCATGTTTCAATAAAAAAAACCAGACAAGTGCGAGAAAAGAAATCGGACTCGCCCACCGAAGGTTCCGTACAAATTTGTAGGTTAATTTTATAAATAGTTCAGGAATCGAATCTCGCAGATTTTTCGTCGCTTTTTTTAGCGCGTCTTGTTTTTACGTTAAATTAGAAATTTGATTTTTTCACAGGAAAAAAAAAAGGAGTCTCAAGGGTCTTCAAGGGATTGTATATGGGTTTAATTTCAACTCGATAATTTCACGCGTTCCCGAGACAAAGGGTCTTGACAGACAGACGGACAACAAAGTGATCCTACAAGGGTTCCGTTTTTTCGTTTTAAAGTATGGAACCCTAAAAAGAGCTATTATTTTTTTCCTTTTCTTTATTTAGTTACCTATATGATTGCCATTAAAATAAAATTATAAACTAAAACATAACATACGTAGATACAAACGCGTATAAAAAAGAGGACTCTAAAAATTGCTTGTCACGCGAAAAAGAAGTGTGGGCAAAATTTCAGGTGAAACCTAAGTGGGTCAAACTAAAAATAAAATCTTGTAAAATTGTTAAAGGACTGCTGGTAAAGCCAAGAATATTAGATAGTCAGGTAGTATATTTTTAAGATCAGTAATCTTTATTACTAATATAAAAAAGTCTCCGAAAAATCTGGCTGCCTAACGATTCGCCGAAATTATGGCGTGTTTGATTGATCCATCAATCACTCACACTCGTCTTGCACTTGTAAATCAGAGAATTCCCAGCCAAATACTTTTAGAACACTGGATTAGTGAATCAGGACCATATATGGTTGAAATAAAATATATCTAGTATAAAAATCTTGCTTACCGAAGTCGTACCCCATCCGGCGTGAACAACAGGTAGGTTGTCAGGGATTGTGACACCTTGGGCGATGATGGTGCCTTGCTGAACAACAGGGCTGTACACTAACGGGGTTTCCAGAGTGACCACGGTAATGTCACCATCGAAACCGTTTGCACCGTAGCTGGGGTGGTTATTGTTGGCAAGCGCCTGGGCCACAATACCTCCAGTGTTTCGGTAACTGGAACCGGCCCTCACACGGCGATGAGTAATTAGAAAGAGGCTGCAATAAAAAATGTAGAAGAATAGATTAGATTCAACGGCAAAGATAATTTAAAATCAACTGGAATATTCAATAAAGTTTCACAATATCTGATTTTGATTTCAATTCAGTCTGTAATATCCATTGTGTTTTTTTCTAAACTGCAACTAAACCGAAAAATTTTACAAAAAAAAAGAAGCCTATCCTCGTGGTTTCAGTCATAAAACGTGAAGATTTGGAAGAATATATATATACATTTTATTTTTTTGTTATAGGCTCGCGTTTGACCACGATCTTGCCTGTATACTCACGGTCCATCAAAGCAATGTGCAGCAGATACAACGTAACGGGCAGTTATAATAGTGGCAGCACAAGACTGACTCCAGGTTCCAGTCCAGATGCCGAGGAACTCCACGGCAACGATCGACGGGTATTGATCGATAGTGGTCGGCTCTCCTCCCACGATCTTGGTCGGCGAGGTATAAGCAGAGCCTAGAAAAAAAATGAAAATCTATCTTTGGTCCATTGCAATGAGAAAGTGTCTATGATTGCGCTTGCTCACTTCAAGTGGGCAATAAGGTTGGTCTTCTCATTCACCCGAGCTTTGCTGGTCATCAGTGGAAAGCAAATATCTCTGGGACACTGTTACTAGTGACAATAAAGAGGACTGTAGTCCTATTCTGTAAAAACCTTCCCGTGGAAACTTAGGCGCCGTGATATGAACACGAAGTGCCTTATCATCATCATCATCATCATCATATCAGCCGAAAGACGTCCACTGCTGGACATAGGCCTCCCCCAAGCGTCGCCACGTGCCTTATCAATCCATCCAAAATAGTACTTTTAAGCGGAAGTTGCGGCATTATTTTCTAAACGAATAGCAGAGTCGTCTCAATATGCGCCTTTCTATTAATTTATATATATATATTATTTTATATATAGTATTTATTATAGTACATATTTAAGTATGTTTATTTTAACTAGGTATATACTTTTGTACTAATTTTGTGTTGATATTATTATTATTTCATTTTTATGCACCTGCCATGCTATCTCTTCACCACCCGTGGTTGACTGGTAGAGAATGCCTCAGGCATTAAGTTCGCCTATGTACTTTTATGTTGCATGAAGTTTTAATAAATAAATAAAATAGTTAATTTCAAGCTCCACCCCACCAATGTTTTCACGGTGAAATCTAACAGTGTCTTTCACCATAATACGATGTCATCTGAACTACTTGAGACTTTTCTTCGAACGCCAATCCGCTGGTTACGAGACGCACGGGACATGTTAATGGGCCGACGCATGGGCGAGGCCTATGTCCAGCAGTGGACGTCTTTCGGCTGATTTGATGATGATGATGATAACTAGCAAACACCTAACACTTTAATAATAAAAAGGAAATTTACCTGCAAGCAGGGCGAGGGTCAGTAATACAAGCTGCGGTGCCATGTTTGTGTTCAATACGACTGCGATGTTCTTAATCCTCACGCATTTTTATATTTAGTCGAGCAAATCCATTGTAAAAACGATTAAGATTATCAAATCCGCCTGTAACTACCGCGCTTTAAAGCTATAGATTAATGATAAGATTTGTTTATTGTCTGATTATAAGTGTGCCTTCTGATATAGTTATGGATGGTTTGAATAATTTGTAGTAATTAGTGAAAAAAAAGTCAAAACTTTCTATAATATGTGGGCGTCCAAGTAAAAAGGGTCCAGAGGGGTGACCATAAAGCTCTTAGAACAAGCTTATTTTAAGTGTACGTAAGGGACGTCTTGACTTAATAATAAATAATAAATAATAATAAAAATCTTTATTCCGTTCATTTTTTACACAGTACTATAGTTAATCAATAATACATACACAGAGGGCCTTAAGTGCTAGGTGTTAACAAATTCCCTGGACCACACACTAGGATTCCCTGTGTTGCGCGGTCCAGTCTCTTCCTAGGTAGGTAAGGAAAAAATGTTCACTATAAAGTATAACTAATAACACAGAGATAAAACATGATTTTAATGTAGATAATAAGAGGTTATTATTTAATATATGAATAGAGTTTAAGTTGCTTTTGTGTGAGTGTATGCGTGTGTGTATGAGTATGTGTTGAGTGTGGAGTATATAGGTGGGTGATTGCATGCTTCAGTGATGCTATTATGTCCCAAATTTACGACTGTACGTGCAAAAGGTATTCCGTTTGGTTGTAGTTTAGGGGATGCAGCCATTTAAATATATTATTCTTAAAACGTCTGTAAGTTAAGGCAACTATAGTTCTATTGTGAGAGTAGAGTTTTGAATAGAGGAAAGGCCCAAGAAATTCAAAAGATCTGCGTGTAAAAGAAGACTGAACCCTAGGTCGATCCCATTTTAACATTCTGTATGAATGGCGGGCCAGTTCTTTGGCATCTCTGTGAAAGCGTATTAGTATTGAAACGATAAACAATTGCCTCACACGGAGGACGCTACATTCCGAGTAAAGAACATCAGTTGAGTACCGCCAGGGTTTTTTGTACGCTATCTTCAAAATAGCTCGTTGAGCTCTCTCCAACCTAAGCAAATTGGTTTTGTTCGCTGCTCCCCAGACCGATACACAGTAACTTAGTAGTGATTGGCACAGGGTAAAGTACAACATACGGATCAGTTTAGGAGTTGCGATGGACTTAACTTTTTTAAATATATGTGAAAGTTTCCTGGTTCGCTTCACAAGTGCGTCTATTTGCGCTTCCCAAGTTAGGTGCTCATCGATCAGTATCCCTAGGTATTTTGTATTCTTGACTTGTTCGATTTTCGAGCAGTCACAATTTTCGTCATTGGTATTACCACAAACATGCAGTTTTATTTGCAGATCTCGGCCTGGCGCTGACCGATCAGTCACACTAAAACACATCGCCTTAGTTTTACCGACGTTCAGGGTCAGTAGATTATTTTGCAGCCAGATAGCAACTCTCTCGAGTCCCTCCTGAGCTACACAAACGACTTCACTCCAGGTCGTCGCATGAAAAATTATTGCGGTATCATCTGCAAAGGTAAAGATGCTGGCATTACGGAGTTCAAGAGAGCAAAGGTCGTTTATGTAGATCAGGAACAACGTGGGGCCTAAGACACTGCCTTGGGGTACGCCGTAACCAACATTTGCAAAACCACTGACATATTCACCAATGCGGACGCGCTGTTTTCGTTCTACTAGGTAGGATTTAAACCAGTCTAGTGCTAAGCCTCTGATTCCGAACGCCTCCAGTTTTTTTAGCAGTATCGGCCGGGAAACTGTGTCAAAGGCTTTTGCTAAATCCAGGAAGACACCGACACACCTTTGCCCTTCATCCACTTTGCCAATTACAGAGTCAACAAGATGCGTGACGGCATCCTCCGTTGACATGCCACCTCGAAATCCGAACTGATTCCCGGCCAAAAGACTGTTTTGGTTGAGATATTTAAGTAACCTAACATTTATCACCTTTTCAATGACTTTTGATAGTGCGCTCAGAAGCGAAATAGGCCTGTAGTTTGCTGGATGATGAGAGTCACCTGCTTTCAGTATTGGTATTACATTGGCTATTTTTAAGTCATTAGGTACTACACCAGAGGACATGCTTAAGTTGCAAATGTATGTTATAGGACTTGCTACAACATGTTTCGCCAGTTTAAGCATATCATTGCTAATATTGTCGTGCCCTATAGCTGTACTAGATTTTAGTGTACTAATTAATTTAACTATTTCAATTTCGTCAGTTGGTGTTAGAAATAGTGAGTCTGGTGAGGTGTTACTTGCATAACTGACATTGCTGGCCAATTCTATTTCTGTTTGTCCTAATCTCTCAAGTACCGTACTTGCCAACTGATCGCCTATTGAGCTAAAATAGTTATTTACTTCATTTAGTGACTCTGTAGGATCAGGTTTTATTTTGAGTAAGTCTTCATTTTTATTGACTACCTTACTAATATTACAAATGGTTTTAATTGAGTCCCATGTTTTTTTACAGTTATTTTGGTTTTCAGTTAAGAGTGTCCGTTCGTAATATTCTTTTTGCTTCTGTAATATATTGTTACAATAATTTCTGTAGAGTCTGTATTTTTCCTGTAAATTGTGGTCATTACGATTTTTTCTAGCTTTTCTATGTAACCTATCGCGGCGTCTGATGCACTTTAAGAGACCAGGCGTTATCCATTTCTTAACGATTATATTTGCACTGGTCACTTTACGAGTACATTTATTATTTTCAAGTACTAAGTTAAATTTTTCAACAAAGAGTTTAGTGGCTTCGTTAACATCAGTTTCGTTATACAGGTCGGTCCAACTAATTTCTTTAAGGTCTTCAATTAGGTTTATATAGTCAATTTTAGTATATGTTTTAATTTTTTTGTCCTTTGGAAACGATTGACCCATGATGCATAATACTGTGCTGTGATCCGTTATATCGGAGTGGCAAACAATTGTTGTAGAGGCAAGTTTAGATTTGATCATGCAATGGTCTAAGCTATTTGTACCACGCGTTGGAACGGTGTGACCAGGAACATATCCATAATGCGTTATAAGACTTAGATACTCATTAACGCGAGGATCAGTGGACGTTTCTTTTATGTCCAAGTTTATGTCACCAACCAATGCACAATGCTGGCTAGTACAACTATTCAGGACGCTTTCTAAGGAAGTCAAAAAGTTACTTATATTATAAAACGATGGTGATCGATAGATAATTATAACAGAGCATGATTGCCCAACATCAACCTGTAGACAATTGGCATTATTGAAAGGGGGCTCTGTTACAAGAACGCAAAGCTCCGATTTCGAAAACACCACAATACCGTCGCTTTTGTTGATGTAGTTTTTTGAATAATAACAGTTATAGCCTTCCAGACCAATACTATTAAAGGCATCGTCAAGCCAACACTCAGTTAATACTATAAGATCGGGGTTGAATTTTAAGCGTTGCATAAACAGAAGTAGTGTATCGAAATTCTTATTTATACTGCGTATATTCTGAGACAAGATTGTAAGTTTGCTATGGCCTACATCGAGATATTTTGTACATAGATCGGGGGTATCGAGTTCAATACAATGTGAAAGGTGCGTGCTGTCAATATCCTCAAGAAATAAGGCATTATCCAACATTAAGCTGTAAATAAAATACTACTAGTAGGAAATAAACTAGATCGTTGCAATAGGATGTTGACCAGCACAAACTAATCGATACCAATAATAAGTTTGAGTTAGGTTTCCATAGTGTTATATTGACACTTTCATTAATAATTGTTTTATATTTAATGTAATGTCTAATTACATATTCATGACAAATTATAGATAGACATAAAGACATATGAGCAAGTACGCAGGTCAGTAAATTATTATGCAATTGATAAGATTTTCTGTACGGTGGCCAATCTAAGGACTTTTTTGTTTTACTTTGCATACTTGTGAAGTTGTGGTAGCATGTGTAATTGTGTAATATGTATGGTGTAACTACGTGTAAGTGTAGAATGTGTGCAACACTAATAATTTCGATTAAAGATAGATGAATGAAGTATGGTACATAGACATAAATGATAGAAAAATAGTATCTTAGCATGCATGTAATTACAACTTTTAGCAATTCTAGTCAATTTGACTGTCTCAACTTATTTATTTGCTGTTCATCGCTAATACGTATATATTCAGAACCGTCCTGCTTTTTGAGGTACACGTTACCGTTTGATGTCCAACAATATTTGTATTGTTCGGTTCTTGCAAAATCTCTTGCGAGGAAGTGAAGACGCCTAGTTTTAGCAGTAAGAGATTCCGAAACATAAAGTAATGACGAGTCATTCTCTATTCCCAAGTGGGTGACTCTTAGCTCTTTGCTTTTGTTGAAGATTTTCACAGAAGTCAAAAAATTACTCTTGATTAATGTATTGGAAAGCTCTACAATTACCGTTGACTTCGCTGGATCTTTTTTATTAGGTACGCGATAGACATCGCGCACGTCGCCAGGACTCAGGGTAATGTTAAGGCAGTTGGAGAGCTGTGTTACGTATTTGAAGAGAGTTTCTTTCTTTTCTTTATCTTTTCGGGGAATATACTTTAGTTCAATACTTGTCTTTTTAAGAGCTTTCTCCAAGAAATCACATTTTTGGTCAATATTGGATATTTGAGAGGTGAGATTATTACGTTGTTTTTCCATCCCATCGATCTTGGTCTGCACGCAACGCAGCTGGTCGTTCATGTCCTCTAGAGCTTTTTCAATCTCTTGGTTTGTGCTACGTATTGAAGATGTTTGTTTTTTAACTTCTTCTATGTGCTTGTTCAGTAAGTCGAACTTCTTAGTTTGGGTCTCTTTAAAGTCTTGAAACATTTCTCGCATTTCCATTTTAAAAGCCGTAAGTTCATCATAATCGTCATCAGATAACCGGCGACGTTTGTCTCTCACTGTTATGTTGGTATCAGAGGATGATTGGGCCTTATTTAATGGCGGAGAATCCATATTTGGTTACCAAAAAGTATCGCAAAATTATAAGCCCAACAGATTATATTGTCAATACGTATTATGTGTACTATATAAAAAAAATCCATAAACAAAAACAGTACTCGACAAAAAATACACGACCTCGGGCTAGGATCGAACTCGAAACGCTCTGCTCAGCAGTCGAGCACAATCAGTACTAGTCCATTTCGACGGTGACTATTTTGGTGAAATTTTGTTTCTATTCCGTAAGCTACTTGCTGCTTGTGATATAGGTGATGTGATCTTTCGACACTGACAAAGTCACGGCAGCAGACACAAACACTTGCACCCTCACTTTTAGATTGTTAATATTGTTTCTTGATTTTAATTTTGATATTTTTTTAAGTAATAGTCCGAATAATTTCAAATGTTTTTCACAGTTTTAAACATGATATTTTCGCCACAAAATGGTATAAATTTCAAGGTAGTGAAAGCAGAAATTACACCACTTTTTGTTTTTTGAACACAGAGCCGGCACGAATACGTGTTTACTTTTCGAAACTACCTGAGAAGATGTGACTGTGTCTGACTTGTATACCTCTGTCCCCTTTTCACAGTCGAACCATGATAGTTTTGACACGTCATAGTACGCGGGCAGTTCTCGGCATTTGGTTTCCGAAATAAACGTAGTTTTGTAAAGTTGCCCTCATACAAACACAAAAACAGTTTCTACTTCTATATCTATACTAATATTATAAAGCTGAAGAGTTTGTTTGTTTGAACGCGCTAATCTCAGGAACTAATGGTTGGAATTGAAAAATTATTTTTGTGTTTGATAGTCCATTTATCGAGAAAGGTTACATTACAGGCACAGGATAGGTTAGGTGGGGATGGGGTTATAACATCACGCTTCGACCAATAGGAGCGGAGCATAAATGAAAAATGTTGCAAAAACGGGTAAAATTATTCCTTTTTGAGAGCTCCTGTTGCGTGCACTGCGTAAGTGGAGTGGGACAGCTAGTGTCTGATAAAGAAAAATGTGCCAGTCAATAGAATATTTTTTAATCCTTATTATCAATTGACTATTCTAGATATCGAATCTAGTCTTAACTCAATACCCCACTACTGGACCCTTTTTGTTTGGACGCCCACATATTTACTAGGAGAGATCATGGTAGAGATCTGTGGATGGGATCATTTAGATTACCGAGATTTCTCTGTGCCTCGGCAATCACGTTAAACCGTTGGTCCTGGCTGTTATTCAACAAGACTAGCCACGGAGTATGTTATCTAGTTCTTGAGTTGTGGAGATTAGATAGGCAATCGTCCCATGTAAAAAACTGGTACCTACTTAGCTGCATCCGGTTATACTGGAAGCCAACCTCAACATAAATGATGAGAATGAGTATAGATAGGCTTGCGCTTGACCACTATCTGATGGTAAGCAATGATGTGGTCGATGGTGTAGCACGCTTACCTAGAAGTAACCTATTCACTTGAGACCCCCAGGTTGTAGCTATCGGGAAACACAGACTCCGGCAGGGAATTCCACTTCTTAGCTGAACGCATAATGATTGTATTTCCAAAACGTTTAGTGGGTGGAATATCGACCATGTTCCGATGGCGGATCACCGTACGTCTTCTACGAAAATTCTGATAATAATCAGTTATTTTTCACCGCTTATATGAAACGCGTATACAATGCGATATCAACTTAAACAAGATGTGTAGCTGTGTCTCTGTGTATACGATCCACCTTTTTCTACTGTCAAGGTTTTAGGACTTAAAAAAACATAACAACCTTATTAACCTTAAATAATATTCTTTTATTTTTTAATTTTATATCTACACAGGTACATATTTAGACAGCAAGAGAGACGATCCAATCAGTGTAAGAAGAGACAGCAGTACTAACTCCAGGCCAAGTATCATTAGCGCATTCGTGGCCCCAGGCGACAACCCCGACGATGACGTTTTGGTAGTACAGAGGGCCACCGGAGTCGCCCTGGCAGGCATCCTTGCCACCTACGTCGAGGATACCAGCGCAGATCATGTTCTCCGTAACAACGGCAGGTCTAGGCGCTACGAGGTAGCGTTCAGCACAGAGTTCCCGGTTGATGGTGTAGATTTGGGTCTCCAAAAGCACTTCAGATAACTGCCCTTGGAACTGTAAGAAGATTTTTGTGTTTTAGTAAGTGGTGACAATGATTTGTGGTGGTGGGACTCTGACATACATTTCTGTTGTGTCCCAGTGTAGAGCAAAGGCCGTCCGTTTTGCTGGCCAATCTTTTAATTCTATTTATATAGGAATCTAACTTGTCATGCCGTCTTTTTCTGCGTCTACCAAATCACCGGTGCCTGTTTTACGAAATCTAAAAATTTTAGTCTCCGAGAATATTTGGTTCCATTGCTGGCTAGGATACATGAAAACAACTGAGGGCCGGTACAATACCCGGCTCGGTTCTTAGCTGAAGTTTTATCTCAATCTGGCGTAACTTATATTGCCAATATTAAGAATGTTTGGAATAGGGTAGTTGACAAAATATATGTATTTAGCCCGTCATTTTGATAATATATTCTAAAAATATTGGACACGCATTTTTCCTTTTGCCACGTAAACAAAAAATTACGACGATACAGTGCGTTGAAATATCGTGTGACGTCACGGTGTGCTACACTTTATACTGACAAAGTGACGTCACAGGCCCCCACTCCTGAACTTTGATGCCTTTTATCCTTGTAAATTTTTATTTATTTAATAAAGCAAAAAACACGGGTCTAATATTATTTGATAATCTCACTGACGGACTTAATAGAATTATCATTTTTCTACTCAGGAAACATCTCTATTGGTTGATCTACTAAATGCCTATTTAGTCTCGAAATAGTGCAAAGAATTATAAAAATATCTGCAGTATTTTATGATTCCTTTGATAATTTCTGTGGGTGCTTGACACCCGACACACTGGTACGCGTAAACTATCCAACTCGAGTTAGTTTTTCTTAAGAGTTCGGTTTCCTAGAGGATCCTCATACATATTATACCTTCTATTTATAGTTAAGTTTTACTCTTGAGTGTAATATTGGTCAGTGACTGGGTTCAATCCAAATAGAAGCAGAATTAATAAAAAAATACCATTATGTTTACCTGGGTATGACCCCATCCTGCGTGCACAACGGGCAGGTTATCAGGCATTTGGAAACCTTGGGGGACGATGGAGCCTTGCTGGATTACAGGGCTGTATACAAACGGGGTCCGGAGTCGAACGACAGCGATATCACCGTCGTTACCAAGCTGGCCATAGCTGGGGTGGTTGAAATTTGCTTCTGCGTAGGATACGACACCTCCAGTGTTTCGGTAACTAGAGCCAGCCCTGAAGCGGCGATAACTGATGTCGAAGAAACTGAAAACAGAAAGCGATCGGTTAGTTTATTTATGTAAGGATCTCCAACGAGTTACACATCATTATCTTATACAGACAATATAAAAATTTGGTAGGTTTTGATCTTGTGCACCCTCAATCTATACTAATATAATATTACTAGCTATTACCCGCGGCTTCGCATGCGTAGACTACATGCTTCTCCTTATCATATTTTAACATTATGTAGAGAAAAAGTAAAAAATAATGTAATGCGAAAGTGTTTCTTAGGACAGACTTATACTTACCTACTTTATCATCAATACGCTATCCTTGTCCCGTAAACACAGAAATAGTGAAGGGATAGGGTCCTTTCACTATTTCTGTGTTTATCCATGACTAATAATAAGTAATCATACGCATAAGTAAGTAATTAAATTAAAGTATTTCCTTATAAACAACATTTTAAACCATTTTGCATGTCCACGCCAATATCACCAGACTATTTGATGAGCTAACACGTGAACACGCTACATAGAACTGTCCATGGCAAAAGCAATTCTCCCTCAAATCTACACCAGCATACGTCAGAGTTTGTCCTTGAGCCTTATTAACACGTTCAGACCATGAGTGCACCTCATGAGTAGGTACTTGGTATCATACGGCGCAAATCTTCATTTGGCCACCGGTGGTACATCACCGCCCCATGAACCAAAAGTCTTGCCCGGACGGGGTGCGCCACCGGTAGAAACGGACAGGAATTATGCTTTCTCTCTCTAGTTTTGGATTATAATAATGCGAAAGGGGGTAGATATTTCTGATCAGACGGCGTCGTACTATACCAGCCTTAGAAAACCCTAAAGTGGTACCGCAAGCTGATCATTGAGATTGTCTGTGGCACAATGTTAGTAAATGCTTGGGTTATTCACCAAAAATTTGAAAAAGGAAAAAAAAATAAGTATTTTAGAATTCCGGGAACAAATTATAAAAGAGATGATTAGCATGCCCAGCACTGATAATCAACCCGATGACGCTGCAGCGGAGGGTGGGCTCCATGCACAAAGAAAGCCAAAACACAAGTTCAGAGATACCCGAAAGAGATGTAGACCTTATTACGACCATTTTACAACAATCGAATCTGCGGTGAAAAGCCAATGGTTTGGATTGTTTCAATATGATTCATACAAAATAACTTTCATTTAATACCATCCATGATAGCATTTCATTTTATGCTTATTTAAATTTTGATCCAATTTCGCTCATTTTTTTGTTGTTGTTTGTTATTGTTAGGAGAAGGATATTATGAAAAAAAAAATAAAGAAAAAAAAATTGGTACCTTACCTACACTGGTAGGGTAGGTATGTAGGTAGGGTAGGGGAGGTAGGGTAGGGTAGGTAGGGTAGATAGGGTAGGTAGGGTAGGGTATGGTTGGTAGGGTAGGGAAAGTAGGGTAGGGTAGGGTAGGTAAATAAGTCTTTAGACGATTTAATTATTCCCATAACTTCATCCCCCTTTTCACCCTCATGGGGGTGGAATCTTTAAAATCGCTGAGACACGTGTATGTTATTTTTTAATCTTCAGCCAAAACCCAAAATATGAAGATCCTGACTTTAAAACTGACGGATTTTCATACAAACTTTCATCCCCTATTTCACGCCCTTAGGGGTAGAATTTCCAAAAATCCTTTCTTAGTGCTCACCTACACTACCAAAGGAACCTACGTGCCAAATTTGATGATTGAAGCTTCAGCCGTTTGGCCTGAGCGTTGATGGTAAGTGAGTGAGTGAGTGAGTGAGTCAGTCAGTTAGTCAGTCACTTTATTCTTTTATATATTTAGATAAAGAGGAAAGATTTGTTTGTTTGTTTGTACCGAATAGGCTCCGAAACTACTAGACCGATTTAAAAAATTATTTCACCAATAGCTACATTATTCCTGAGTTTCATAGGCTATTTATTTATCCCAGTAACGGGTCCTGTGGGGTGGTCCATGGGAGCGAAGCCGCGGGGAACAGCTAGTAAATAAATATAGGTAAACCACAGCTTACACATTTTCGGGTTGTCATGCTCTAAAATGACATTACAATAAAATGAAAGTAAACAAAAAAAACTGAAATTGTACATACAATTACAAATATTAAAATAAAATCAACATTAAAATACACGTTCAATTAGATTAAAATACAGGTTATGTCAAGTTAAATTAAAATATAGATTCTGCCACGTAAGTAAATCAACCTTATCTTTGACGTTATCATTAGGGCCCGGGATCCTGTAGAGGAGTAGAACAGAATAATTTGAATAATACTTACAAGCCAGTGAAGCAGTGTGCAGCAGACAGCAAATATCTGGACGATAGAATATTGGCAGCACACGATTGACCCCACGTGCCTGACCAAATGTCATAGTGCTCCGATGCCACAATGGACGGAAACTTGTCGATGGAGGTTTCCGTTCCTCCCACGATACGGGAAGGCTTGGAGTAAGCAGAGCCTGGAAAGGAGATAACATTGGTTTTAAAGCGATGACCGTTTTGCGTATTTGTGACGAATACATTGTTGTTTTGTATTTAAGTTATTCCTTTTGTTGCTTGTGGTACGCGTCGTACCTGGCGATAATAAACTCTTTTTCTTTCTTTGAATATAATCTGCCTGATATGGTCTGGAGACTAGCGTTTGGTGCAGGAGATATTGTTGTGCGCAAACAAAGGTGCACTCCCTCATCCATCATTCTCATAGTAGACACACAACCTAGTTAGATGGGGGTACTCCAATGACCCACAGTGCGATTACGGAGTCAGGTCCCAAACAATGCCTCACCTTTTGTCGTGCTCTCTTTGCAACAATACCTTAAAAGACCTTTGTGAGGCAAATGACATCGCTGTTGGCGTGGCTGAATACTGGTCAAAATATATTTAATTTTGGAATCATCGATATGACGAAGAAGAAGCTAGTCCGACACGACCAAAGAGAGATCAGTCTCTGTCAAACAGTTTAACGTGCTTTCTGAGGCCCGGGGACGTTGCATTGCCAACTTCCAAAAGGACTATCACAGTAAAATACGCAATGAAAAGACCTAATAAAACTTATTGTGTTCTTTTCATAGTATTTTTTTTTACATAATACTTAAGGACCTTCCACCGCTTTAGTGCCATTAAACGGTTACTTTTTAAAGCATACTCCTTAGTAACGGCTAGTTTAAAAGATTTGAAAAAAAAAATGATTCATGTAGGTACATTACTTGTGAAATATGGTTTTATCATGCAACTAATAGTGTAGCTTTTAAAAAAAATATTTTCCGCTACTTTTGGTTACTCCTCCACAACGACTTGGATGTTTAAAAATATTTTTACACATAAAATTTATGGCTAGAATTTCTTCTTAACTGAAATAGCATATGTAATAGTATATGTAAATCAAAGAATATTTTGCAAACAAAATTGTCCAAAAGGAGGTTCAATATTGATATTCCGGCTCCGAGCGAGCACTCCGTTAACATTAGGGAATATATACGCCTTAATAGGTTTTTTCTGTAAGTTCTATTACAGAGATCACCAATTACTGTCGTTTGGGGTCCATTTTTTTAAATAATATAACCATAGCGGTCCATAATGTTTAGGTTGGCTGGTAGCAGCATGCAATTGGAGAGGCTTATGCCCAGCTTTGGACTGCTCTATAGGCAGATGATTATGATGATGATATACAAAACATACCTGCGAGCAGGGCGATGGTCAGAAGAGCTAACACTGCCATGTTTGATTTGAAAGTGATGCTCATCCATCTCGGGCTTACATATTTATATAAACCAGTGGGGTTTTACCGGCAGTAGTCTGTAACTGACCTGGATTAATGATAAGATTTTGTCTTTTAACGCTAAGTTTTTCGACTTTTAGGGCTCCTTATGAACATGCAAGTGACACCACTTCACAGTGTTTAAACCGATTTATGTAAGTATTTTGTATTTTTTTGTTTGTTAATATGCTTCAGGACTTAGTGGGTCAAGGACTGCCAAGTTGGCCAAATTAAGTAACCCCCATCACCGGCGCACCAGAACACACTGTACGTTGTGGCCACCCCAGGGGCCAAACCAGCACATGGATGCCAGACGACCCCGTGTATGGCTTCCTTGGTCCCCCTGTGACGGGTTAAGGTCAATCCTTAACCCGTCACAGGGGGACCAAGGAAGCCCCACCACCTACCATTTTTCGGCCGCAGGAGATAGGGAGAGCGGCCAACGCTATACCGTCACTCCTCCTCCTCTGCGACCCCACCGCGTCCGCCATCAGACGATGGCGACCCCGTCCAGGCCGCGGAAGGTAAGGAGTGCGGAGCACCGCAATTCCGGCACTGCTCACCCGCCGCGGCCTCCAACCCTCAGCCGCAATATCGTATGGGACCTGGGACGCTCCATAAGACATCGCGGCCCGCTTCAGTTGCGATGTCGCCTGTTACCAAGCGGCACCGCAACATACTAGTTGGCCGCTGCGTCGTCGGCTTAATCGGCAAAAGCCCTGACGAGCGGCCTCTCCTCGGGTTCCTCTTTGCTTCACAAGTCACGGTTACCGAGTCCTCCCGCCTCGACAATGCGGGAACCCACCGGGGTGGAAGAACGGTCTACCTACGCTATAGCACTCATAAATACGTAACTTTAATAGTTTGTATAAGGAATTAAATGAATGAAAAGGACATTAGTGATAGCGTGAAGGTTGAAAGGACGGAATTGCAGAAGAAATCGTGTTATCAAGCAATAAGACAATGATGGTGAATCCATATGACTGTATAAAATAATGTTACGGAACCCAACATGACCGTTTCAGACCGCGGCAATAATTTGTGTAAAATAGGAAAACCCGAATATTGTTTATCTTGTAGATAATAATAAACCAGTAAGTGCCTAATCACTTATTAATAAATAATCTATTTATGACCCCGTGTTTTCCAGAGTACAAAACTGAGTAAGCAGATTTTCTGCCCAGTTACCCATGGGTATTTAATAAGTAGTTGAATAGAAATTCATCGGCAACGATGCACTGAGGCCCTAGAAAAATGAGATAGAATGTCATCGAAAGCGTGGAGTTAGCGATTGGAGAAATTCGCAAAAATGTATGGCAATTTCGAATATTTTATATATTTTTATGTTTAGAAAAACATTTCCCCACACTAGGAATTTCTTCCTGTATCGTATAAACTCGCATACACAACACCCAGAGCCAGAACAACTATCTGTAGGTCATACGAATATTTGTTCCGTGCGGGAATCGATCCCTCACTTTCAATATCTGTGTACTTAATTCACATGCTAGGAATCTGCATACGTCTAACAATCTTAACTTGCTTTGTCCTTCTCATACTTCTATTTTTATCAATTCTTCCTTTCATATACAGTCCATTCTTCTCTGTAATGCACTTCCTCTTGATATCATCAAGCTTTATTATAAACGGGCTGTATACGAACGAGCCCTGCCCCCATACCATGACGTTACAAAACTATAATGGTACGACTGTGATAAAAGGGCAGATATTGTATGCAAACCATATACATTTGCCGCCCTTCTTTTTTTTTTTGTTTGGGAAATCATCCAATGACTTCTCCCGCTCTGGGTGAAGCGGGAGGGCGTGTCAGACTTTTACAGACTAAAACCCACCCGTGTTCCTTCAGTTGTTTGTGCCAGGGCCGCGGTAACGCTCTTTCAAATTTATCCGCGACCCAGACAGACATCGGCCCTTTCGGGCCCCGTCAATTTTGCTGACATCTCTTTGAGGCGCGCGTGGAACACTACGCGCCGTCGACTCGGGCCTGGTCCTTATCGGACGGCGAGCTACCCATTACTTGCCGTTCGCAAGCCCGCGCCTACAGTGGCCGGGAATCGGCTAGCGACTCCCGACGCCCAGGGCGTCTCCTGCGGTGACCAGGGGCGCGAGGGAGTCTCCGCTGCGTCTCCGTCACGCGTTCCGCCTCCTCCTTCGCGAGCATTACTGCTTCGCAGAAGGAGGTGACAGCTTCCCATGCCCTCTCGCTCCGTACTGAACCAGGGCCGGCCGCCGAGAGGTCGCCACCACTGATCGCCTCCACGAGGACACGGCGGTGCTCCGCCCAAGCGGGGCAGACCTCCACCGTATGCTCCACCGTGTCTTCCGGGCGATCCACACAATGGTGACACCCGGGCGTTTCTTCCCGCCTTATCCGGAACAGGAACCTCCCGAAACAGCCATGTCCGGTGAGGACCTGCGTCAGGCGGAAGGTGAGGACGCCGTGGCGCCTCTCAAGCCACTCCTCAAAGAGGGGCCTTATCGTCGCAATTGTGGCGTGCCCAGCACTGGGTTGCGACAGTCGCTCTCTCCATGTCGCCATGAGATCCTGCCGGAGCTCTGTCCGCCAAGCCGCGATTTGTCGCGGCAGCGGAGTTATGCCCCGGCGTTTCGCCTCCTCGTGCCACTCTCAAATGTGAGCAAGGACTTTTGCCTCCAGATACCATGGCGGCACTCCGGCAAGGAGGCTCGCCGCCTCACCGGAGACCGTGCGGTATCCCCGGACCAGCCGGATGGCCATGACCCTTTGGGACGCGGTCAACGAGTGGACTGGTCGCCGCCTCAGGGAACCCGCCCACACCGGTGCGCCGTAAAGGGCCATGGACCGCACGACCCCCGCGTAGAGCCTCCGGTAGGAGGCGTTTGGACTCCCTAGATTGGGCAGGAGTCGCTTAAGAGCAACCCCAGCCCGCTCCAGTCTAGGTGCCAAACGTCGGAAATGCTCCACAAAATTCCACCGGCTGTCGAGGACGAGTCCCAGGTACTTCATCGTCGACCCGACGCCGATGTGAACCCCTCTTACCGTTATTTGGGTACCCGGCGGTGGCGCGTTCCGAGGACCATAAAAACACATGGCCTCGGACTTGTGCAGGGCCACCTCGAGTCTCAATTGCCGGATCCTCTCGACGACTATCGCAACCCCGCGTGTCACTAGTTCAGCCGCCGCCTGGTGCGACCTCCCCTGCGCCGCGCTGACCAGCGTGTCGTCAGCGTAATTACGCTGACGCCGCTAGGGAGGTCGACGCGCAGCATCCTGTCGTAACCGATGTCCCACAGATGCGGCCCCAAGACCGACCCCTGTGGGACACCGCACGTCATCTCTCGCCGGTTCCACTCTCCCACATCTCTCTCACATTTGCCCCCTGGATTGGAACTAGAGCAATGTTACCATCTACACCAAGCTAACCAGAGGTGGGTGATTGAACCTTGCTTCTGCTTTGATGAGGACGCCTGCGGTGTTACGATAGCTGGACCCAGCCCTGAGTGGCGATTGCTAACATCTTAGAACTTGAAAACGGAATAGCAGATCATGAAATTACTGTTTCATTCAAAGTTCTGATTAGTTTTCGATAGTATGAAGGTTACCGCTACTAGATGGACAGTTGATATGGAAGTTTGCGGACATCCGTTGGATGCGAGACGCACGGGATCGGTCAATGTGGAGACGCCTGGGGTAGGTCTAAGTCCAGCAGTGGACGACTTTCGACTGAAATGATGATGATGAGTATGAAGGTTTTAGTATAGAGTCCAATTTGTTATGTGTGTTTAACTTACCAGCCAGAAAAGTAGTGCGCAGCAGGCATTACATATCTGGCATTCAGAATATTGTCAGCGCAGGCCTGACCCCAGGAGCTTGTCCATATATCAAAGTGCTCCGATGCCACTATAGATGGGTATTTGTCGATAGTGGTTTCCGTCCCACCCACGATACAGGAAGGCGTAGAATAGGCCGAGGCTGGGAAAGATGTAGGATAATTGATCATTCAAGGAGTACTGCTCTCACCTCTGGGGCGGATTTGCCAATTACCAACTTAATGCACTTGAGTCGATTGACAAACGGGCCAAGAGGCTTATCGTCAACGATGCACTGGTCGCCTCAAAGCTCCAGAGCCTTGAACATCGACGCCGAGTTGCCAGCCTGTCGGTTTTTTATCGGTTACATTTCGGGGAGTGTGCGATGGAACTGCACAATTTGATTCCGCCTAGCCCTTTCCATCATAAGACAATAAGAAGTACGGCAATGCGCCACCGGTACATGGTGCACATCCCACCCATACGTACAAAGCGTTTTGCAAATACTTTCATTGTACGCACAGCTAAGCAGTGGAATTCCCTGCCGGAGCCTTTGTTTCCTAAAAGCTACAACCTTGGGTATTTAAGTCAATAGTGAATAGGTTACTTCTACGCGTGCTTCACCGTCAACAACATCATCGCTTACCATCAGGCGAGATAGTGGTCAAACGCGAGTCTATCGATAAATAATAAAAATAAATAATTTGAATGCACGAGTCGCGAGGTTTTAGCCACTGGGTCACCATGATATATGAACAACAAAATACTGAACTGATTTTAAGTAAAGACTAAGAGAAACAAGTTTAGAAAGTTTAGCTGCGAGCAGGGCGATAGTCAGAAGCCTGCCACTGCCATGTCTGATTTGAAAATTATGCTCTTCCATCTGTCATATATTTTTAGAAGTCAGTGAGTCAGTGACAGAGGCAAAAAATAACCTGAATAGATATTTGCTTGATATGACTTAATCTATTAACGCTTAGTTTAGGGGACGTATTACACATTGGGCACTCGCTTCAACGGCACCTGATTGAATGGCACTTGAGGTATTCCACATACGGCACCTACGGACCAGTAGGTACTAGTGTTGGGACGTTTATTTTTTTAGGAATTCAACATAAAAAAGTCGATTAAAATCAGTAGAGAGTTTAATAACATGATAAAAATATAACTTCCTTGTTTTTCTAGTTAGATGTTGAACATCATAAGCATTTATACCCAAACTACCAGGAGGCCAGAAACATGAATAAGTCTTAGTATTTATTAATTATCATGAGGAAGTATTACCGAGGCTGGAATCTTGAGATATATAAATAGTACCGGGAGTTTTTAGATTCTGACGTCCTGGTACTTAAGTTAGTCTCTACAGCTTATGATTCTAGGCGGTTTAAAAAAAAACACGCTATTATAGATTAAAAAAAACACGCTTTAATGGTAATCCGAACGAAAAATTTAATATTAGAATAATCTTAATGTTATTGTAAGCTCGATTTTAGTTGCCATTAAAATATTTCATTGGTACGATTTTAAATGCAGAAAGTTAGTATGAATATAATAATATGATACAAAGCAACCCACACATTAAAAAAAGAAAATAATGACATATTTTACAATTTTCGGTTTTAATAATTTTACATTTTAATATATTATCATTAATAGCATCTTATCATTTTAGAAAAGGTAATCTTTTTTTAAATTTTTGGACTGATTTATATAGTAAAAACATACAAGCACTATTCACAAAATCGACAAAAAATAATTTTATATTATTGGATGTGAAGGTTTTACTAGAACGGTAGATTAGGAACCTAATTATTATCTGTTTTGTTAAAGAGGCATCGTGCTAGCCGTGACTGGATTGAGGAGATCAGATAGACAGTCCCTCCTTGTAAGTTCTAGTATCTACTAGCAGGTGGTAGATTAGAAACCGACCCCAAAATAATTTGGAAAAAGATGCGCAGATTGATTTGTAGGGAAAGTAGCAATTTCAACATTGCGTATAATATTAAAGTACATGGGTGACCGAAATCTGCTGGGGTGAAAATAGAGAAAACGACGTTTTCTAAAAATTCAACCCAGCTAGATCGATTTATCGTCCCCGGAATGCCCTGCATACAAAATTTCATGAAAATCGTTGGAGCTGTTTCCGAGATTCATTCTATATATATACAAGAATTTCTCATTTAAAGGTATGAGATAGATAGATAGATTAAGTTTTCTTAACATTAAATAATAATATATTACACATAACAATAACACACACACACATAACAATTACACATTACAATAATAAAATTTTAAACAAATTAAAATAAACTTATCAATAAAAGAACAAGATATTATTTAAGCATCGTTACAATATTCGAAAGCATTCTGAATTAACTTTTATTTTGTTTAAATTATTTCATCATCACAACTTTTAAAACGGTGAAGGTAAACATCGTGAGCAAACTGGTATGTCTAGAACCAAAAATTTGAAGACATGTGTCTCATCCATCAATCCGCATTGGGCCCGCGTGGTGGATTACGACCCATTCGATCTTACAGAAAGGAGGCCTGTGGCCCAGCAGTGGAAACATTAAAAGGCTGATGATGATGTTGTTTCGGAATTTAAAATAATTACAACTTACAAGCTACAACATCTTAGCTCATTGAAAGTCTTGTCATGAAAAAATCTTTCATTGTACAGTAACACTTATCCAGAACCTGACTTGTTACCTACTTTTTAACATTTTGATAGATTAGCAATCGACAAGATCACGAATAACTCGTTCATTCATGATGATATCTTGATTTCTCTGCAATCTTTGATTTAATCTATTTACATAAAACTCATACCATGCTTGCTGATTACTTCTTAAAGCTACCAAAAATATTACCAATAATAGAGAATTAAGATGCTCCAATAGAAGTTTTGTTAAGTAACCTGGATGAATGCCATATATATATATTTTTATTTTATTTCTATGTACTTACTTTCAACATGTTCAGTCGGTTCAGTCACACTCATTTTCGTACGAAATTTTTGTATTTTCACATGGGAGAACGTCATTACGTCATTCGCGAGGTTTTTGCTGAAAATCAGCGCTGTTGACGATAGGTTCGTCTGAAGTCACGGCATTAAGCTGAGCAATGACCTATTCTTGCACAGATGCGACGCACAGCCTATTTGCCCTTGTTGTTTCAAAGATGGATAAATTTTCCACTCATCGGCATTTCGTTAATTTGTGATTGTTTTGTTTGTTTGTTTTCATTTGGTAATGTCGAAACATATTACGCAAGTAAATTGTCTTTGGCCTCTCACCCACAGATAACTGTTTATTGCTCTCATCAAGCAATAGACAAAATTTGACAAACTTTTATAATTTTTTTGTTTTAAATACGAGGCTTTTGGCTAATTTGTGAATTTGGTGAATGCCACTCTTTATTTTGTATTGTGCGTTTAGTTTGTGCAGAATAAACAATTTTTCTTTCTTTCTTTTCTTTCTTTCATATATATTTATAAAATACTTGGAGAACAATGCGACGTCACTCAACAGGAATATCAAAGTGGCCATATACAAGCGACGCCAGGTACTAACACCTGTAGGTGCGCTCGTGTTGAAATAACGGCAAAGTGATAATACAGTGATAATGTAAAAAACACAGTTTATGATTACAGGTATAATTAAATCTGAATACCTGAGCAAGATGTCCAATTTGAAGATAAACTTTACATAAGGGAAAATATAAATTACAAAACAAGTAATGGCGTGTGTTATTATAGGTAGACCCCAACCAAAAAGGCAGCTTTTTAAGTATTTTCTTTGCATATGCACATTAAACACTTTAACAAAATCTACATAAAACATGTGACTAATAAGTAATAGCCAGTGGTTCTTCGTTGCCTCTAAATACAGATTCAGATGCAGCATAACTAATATATTCAACAATAAAATATTATCAATAATCACAATAAACCTGAGTAAGACGTATGAAAAAATTGCGTTTAGAAACAAATAGTTTCGGTAATTTCTAAATTTCTTCAAATTGGACCATGATGTCAGTCCGTAGATCAAGGAAGCTAGTTTCAGCACAAACATAGCATTAAAACTGATCTCATAAATACAATACCAGAAGTCCCAATGATGGAAACACATGGTGAATTTCACTGCACAGATTTGATTGCTTCACTTTTAGTTTAGTTAAAGATCTTTTAAGACGTGGGCACTGCGTTGCTCTAAACAGGTGTTGCTTCAGCTGATCAAAAATGCTGCTAAACTAGTGAAAGCACGTTTAGTCGGCTTCGGTATCCCAGACGGTCACCGAGTCAGATGTGTCGTATCAGACGTGGTAAGTTTTACTTTTAGTTTTACATAAACTAGAGAATTTGTGAATTGCTTAACATAAGCACTATTATGTCCTTAAACAGATGTTGCTTCTGAAACTGTCGATGTACCAATAGAAGTATTGAATCTAAATATTAATGAATCTAATTAACAATGTATTATATTTTTATCACAATCAGAACAAATTTAATTAATTTAAAATATCCAGTTTTCATATCGCTGGTAATAATTAACAAATACTAGATATGCTACAACAAGCAATAATAGGATTTACTGTTATAAATTTAAAAACTAAATATGGTAAAATTTTATTCTAGTTATATTGTACCAAAATTGTAGCTTATCGAATCGTTCTCAAATATTCAGCATATACCTACAGGGACTTAATTAATTGTCCAAAAATTCATAAGTTAAAATTGGCCAAGAGCGAGTCGGACTCGTGCCCTATAGATTGCAGATTCTGTTTTTGCCAAAGTTTATAATTTTTTACCTGTTGTCTGTGGCTTTCTCGTTTGTCTGTGTATTATACATTAATTGACTATTAGGACAAGAATGCACGGATGAGATAGACTATGGAAGGCAACACCTAGTTATATATAATTCCGTTAAAGATGTGGCAAATAAATACCTAGTACCTGGACGACCGAGCTAAGCTCAGGTGAAAATAGAGAAAACAACGTTTTCTCAAAATGAAACCTAAATAGATCGATTTATCGCCTCCGAAACCCCCTGCATACTAAATATATGAAAATCGTTGGAGCCGTTTCCGAGATTCAGATTATATATATGTAGGATCATGAGGGCCGAAGGGTATATATGGTCTGGATTTGGGCGTTCCCATTTTTGTTGTATAAACAAGAACTGTACAACCAATAACAAGGTTGTTAATTACAGTACCAGTTTTACCAACAAAACAATACAAATGGTAACAATACAGTTAAACGAACAAACCCATAAGGTTACAGTTCGTACAGCAGCCTAAGCCACCCAAATACAAAGTGTATCATTCGCCATCAGCAAGCCAATACAGCTATGTGAATATACAGCAGCGCTGTACCAAATAAACCGACAGTTTTGTCGGGAGCAGGGGAGCTCTTTACCGAGTCTAATCCGAAGATAGACTGACTTGCATACCGTTGCAAGCTCTCTTATACCTTGCTATCCCTCCACAACAACTCTGTCCGATGACATACGGAAGTACGTCACGTGTTTACTTGATACAAAACACTAAAATGTGCTAAATTAAATTAAACTTCGATTCTAAAATCATCAAGTAATAAAAGAATAATTGTCGTAAGTAAATAATGGTGATAACACAAAGAATAGTCATTAACATGTCAACAATTGTTTTGAACTTTACCAACGATTACAATTATCAAAATAAGTTGCCAAAATCAATTGTTGCGTACACCGAGTACTCAATAAATAATGATTTGATTTATCAGGCAATAATTGATAGTAAAATCACTTAAATTAGTAATAAGAAAACAAATTATTACAAATGCTGTTGACTACCCGCAATTTTAATTAATAACCAACTCCGACACGGCCAGAACTGACGTTCCAACACGTCCTCGTGTGTTTCAGAAAATAAAAATCACTTAAACCTCAACCGATCGGCCTTTCTGACAAACAAAAACGTTACCTTAAAACGTTACCAAAACGTTACCTTAAAACGTTACCTTAAAACGTTACCAAAACGTTACCTTAAAACGTTACCTTAAAACGTTACCAAAACGTTACCTTAAAACGTTACCTTAAAACGTTACCAAAACGTTACCTTAAAACGTTACCAAAACGTTACCAAAACGTTACCAAAACGTTACCTTAAAACGTTACCAAAACGTTGTTACCAAAACGCTACCTTAAAACGTTACCAAAACGTTACCTTAAAACGTATGTTGTAAAGAAAAATCCTGAATTTGTTAAATAAAATCTGCATCAACAGCAGATGCATGGCAACCATTCAAAATGACCATACTGATACTGACAATACTTGACAAGTAATTCGGAGTGGCATAGAACAACCCGCATAGGCGTCAACATAGACCAACCCGCATAGGCGTCAACTTAGATCAACCCTCGGAGTGGCATAGAACAACCCGCATAGGCGTCAACATAGACCAACCCGCATAGGCGTCAACTTAGATCAACCCTCGGAGTGGCATAGAACAACCCGCATAGGCGTCAACATAGACAACCCGCATAGGCGTCAACTTAGATCAACTCTCGGAGTGGCATAGAACAACCCGCATAGGCGTCAACATAGAACAACCCGCATAGGCGTCAACTTAGAACAACTCGCATAGGCGTCAACATAGACAACCCGCATAAGCGTCAAGGCCAACATCCGAAAGCGTCAAGTCCAACATCCGAAAGCGTCAAGTCCAACATCCGAAAGCGTCAAGTCCAACATCCGAAAGCGTCAAGTCCAACATCCAATTAAGAGTCAAGTCCAACATCTGATTAAGCGTCCCCAATTCAGCTATAGTATGTCAGCAGCAGATGAATCATCATCCTCAGTGTCAATATTGACATTATCACTAAACAGTAACTGGAAATTCAGGCATTTTTCGTAAACGATCATGGGCCAAATTGCAAACTCTGTTACCAGTTAAAGATTGTAAGACAGAGATCAACTTTTTTTATTATGAACAAAATAGCCAACATCAAACTTTACCAGTTTGAGCCTTATCAAAACAGGACTTCTCATGGCATAGCTAGCACTATCAATCTTTCCACTACCAATTCAGTGATTGAACATAAACTTCGAAATTGAATCTCTTCACGAGAGAACATTCGACTTCATTGTCGAAATAAAATGGAAGCGACTCACCGAGTATTCCATTCCAACCTTGAGCTCACCTGCGTACTGCTAGCCTGCCGTTGGTCTTAACCTTAGATCAGCCTCACAAGGCCAGCAGCAGAGGCTTCGCTATGACACAATATGGTATCTGAAACATGAAAAACACTACGAGAGTACATGTTCACACGGTTATCTTAACCATACACAGCTTTGACGGAAATTAACCGGTGCAGTGGTGTAGTTACCTAAACCGGCACGGCAAAATGTGTCATTATGGACACCGAATGCGATTGCAGAGTCCCTATCTAAAATATGAACCACACATAACAGTGTCCCAAGAGTCCAGGTAGGTATATGGGCTTTAGAGAATCCAATGAATGCCATAGCGTCAATGGCATTTTAAGTCGCCATATACTAGATCCAAACTATCTGAAGAGTTTTAACCAAAACTTGAAAAGAAATCACATAATCAAACTCGATTAACACAAAACTAATAATTTCATTAGGAATTATCATAATTTCCAGAATGATTTGTTTGGCACGGCAATGCTATACTACATTGCTCTAATGTCCAAACAATAATAGCCAGCTAAGGACCAACCAGTGATAGTAGAATAATAACTCTTCAGCAAAACTAAAACTTGATCACCGATAACTAACATGAGATTATGACCTGACATGGGCCGGAGGATAAACAAAACCAAAATTTTGAATAATGAACACTTGAAAGGTCTTAACAAATTGAAAACGACTCGCCAGGTTGGCATAAACATCAGTGTGTATGGATCATTCCACACGTCCTCCTTGACATGTCCAGCTGTTGTGTTGCTAGCTTCCTTGCTTGAGATTCCTGGGCCAGGCCTATCCCACTTCTGATGTAGGATCATGAGGGCCGAAGGGTATATATGGTCTGGATTTGGGCGTTCCCATTTTTGTTGTATAAACAAGAACTGTACAACCAATAACAAGGTTGTTAATTACAGTACCAGTTTTACCAACAAAACAATACAAATGGTAACAATACAGTTAAACGAACAAACCCATAAGGTTACAGTTCGTACAGCAGCCTAAGCCACCCAAATACAAAGTGTATCATTCGCCATCAGCAAGCCAATACAGCTATGTGAATATACAGCAGCGCTGTACCAAATAAACCGACAGTTTTGTCGGGAGCAGGGGAGCTCTTTACCGAGTCTAATCCGAAGATAGACTGACTTGCATACCGTTGCAAGCTCTCTTATACCTTGCTATCCCTCCACAACAACTCTGTCCGATGACATACGGAAGTACGTCACGTGTTTACTTGATACAAAACACTAAAATGTGCTAAATTAAATTAAACTTCGATTCTAAAATCATCAAGTAATAAAAGAATAATTGTCGTAAGTAAATAATGGTGATAACACAAAGAATAGTCATTAACATGTCAACAATTGTTTTGAACTTTACCAACGATTACAATTATCAAAATAAGTTGCCAAAATCAATTGTTGCGTACACCGAGTACTCAATAAATAATGATTTGATTTATCAGGCAATAATTGATAGTAAAATCACTTAAATTAGTAATAAGAAAACAAATTATTACAAATGCTGTTGACTACCCGCAATTTTAATTAATAACCAACTCCGACATATACATAAACCAGTAAGTGTTATTGTTTTTAACTTGGTGTACAATAAAATATATATAAATAAATATATATAAGAATTTCTCGTTCAAATGTATTATATTAATTAAGTATTACGTATTATTACATTACATTATATTAAGTATTTGAAAAAGGGCCGAAATCTCACTCAGAATTATCTGCACTAATATTATAAAGAGAAAAGATGTTTTATTTGAAAAATTATAAGTTTGTTTGTAATGAACAAATTCAAAACCTATTAAATCGATTTTGTAAATTCTTTCACCAGTAGAAAGCTACATTATTCCTGAGTGACGCAGGCAATTTTTATACCTAAAACGAGTCTTGTGCGGTGAGCCACGGGAGCGAAGCCGCGGGGAAAAGCTAGTTGTAAATATTATTATTGTAATTTCCGCTTGATAAACATACAAAATCAGTTTTTTGCTAAAGGCGGCCCACTGCCTCTTTTAACAACGATGTGACGCGATACAGTCGTTATGCTGTCGCAGGTCATATACTATCGCCCACCAAATTACGATTCTGCATCGCGACTAACACAATATTGCATTGATACAGACGCTATGCTGCATCGCTACAGTCATGAGCCTGATCCGCACCGGATTGGACACCGGATTGCCGTCCAAAAGGACAATGAGCGCGCTGGAATCTACTTACCTTACCATCCCACGTTGAGGGGCACTCTCCGCTGAGATTGACTACGGTAGACACAGCTTGACCCTGCAGATCTTTATTTGTTTCTTTCAAATAAGGCAAGTGATATAATTATGTGTTACAAACCAAGAGCCTAAGGGTATTGACATAGTACTTTCGTCCGTAAAAAGTGTGATTGGTTGCTCAATGCATTCAGGTAAATCATGTAAGTACAATGTAATGTAAATAAAAGATGTTTTCCTTCACCGTCTTTAGAGAAGTGGTGTTGTAATAATGTTATGTAACTATGAAAAGCACCTAGCCGGCTTCAGACCTGCGCCCTTCAACTCCTAAGTCACAGCTGTTTCTATTCCATCACTGTCCTCAAGAGCCCCTGATTGCAAAGTTATTAAAAAAAAATATACGGTACCGGGAACCGCTGGATGCGGGACGCACGGGAGCGGTCAATGGCGACGCTTGGGGGAGCCCTATGTCCAGCAGTGGACGTCTTTCGGCTGATATGATGATGATGATGAGAAATGATATGGAATTCACCGAACCCTTCAGGGCGACAGAAATACTTGAAGTAGAAAAGAAAACACCTAATACCCGTGTTATCTTACAGATAATAATCTTATCATCAATTAGTATTTAATTATTCAATAATGTGTATTTATGACTCTGTATTTCCCATAGTAGAATTCTCGCTGAAAAGGAAAATAGCTCATTATCTTGATTATATTTTAATTAACGAGTAACACAATTATTTACCTATACTGAATTCAATCTTATTCGCTAGTCTGAGGTCCTAGAAAAAAGAAGTTCTATCAGCCTTGCAGCGGGCAGTTATGACATGCCCGCCAATCTTCAGAGGACAAACTATTGTTTTGGCAGTCTTTAGCGGTGATAAAATGAGCTATGCACTGCCAAAACATTTTAAAAGACACAAAAATTTGGTTTAGATTCTGTGAGGTCCTACGTTTTGTGCTTGGACCAAGCAAAGTGTTCCTAGGGTTTTATAAATTAAGTAATTCAGCATCCTAGTATGTGTTATTTTAACAGGGACTTTGAAGCACTTATAAAATTTGGTGATTCGTTTAGATGGATCAGTAACTTAGAATAGATGGACTAATCTGGAACTATATAAAACAGACAAGAATTATAGCTACGTTTTGGTAGGTAAACACGACGGGTGAATTATTTTTATCGACAAAATATTACGCGTATATACCTAATCGATTGAAATGATATGATATTATCAATGAAGATAATTGTAAGACTTGATTCCCGATATACTTCGGTGGACGAGTGATTCAGCCCCGTCACGTTCATTGTGTGTAGGCGATTTAAGTCCATTAAATCCAACTGTGTGAGTGCCGTGTGGTGACGGACGTAAAGAATTTCACCATCCCATATCTTCCCGTGGGTGTCGTAAGAGGCGACTAAGGGACATACCAGAGAATGGGCAGCAGCGTTCTCTGTGCACTTTAACAACTAACTGCGATCGCCAACCCGCCTGCCAAGCGTGGCGATTATGGCAAACCCCCCCAAACCAAATGAATAGCACACATAAAAAACGGCCCCGAGTGCCCGGCAGCCCGTCTACCCTCGGCTACGGTAGCGGTCGAGGCGATGGCGTGGCAAGGGGTGCGAAGAATCCCCGGAGTGGACCCGGCTACCCCAATAAACACCGACGACTGGACCTGGCAACTTATAACACGCGAACACTCCGGACCGACGAGAAGATAACCGAACTCGAGGCGGAATTGAGCAGGTTACGATGGAGTATTATAGGGTTATCTGAAGTCCGAAGAGAGGGAGAGGACTCGATAATCCTCAAATCCGGTAACCTGCTCTATTTCCGAGAGGGTGACCGGCAGTCGCAAGGTGGTGTCGGGTTTATCGTCCACAAGTCCTTTGTGAACAACGTGGTGAAGATCGAGAGTGTGTCGACCAGGGTGGCGTACCTTATACTCAGAATATCCGCAAGATATTCGCTGAAGGTCATACAGGTCTACGCCCCAACCTCGGCACACTCCGACGACGAGGTAGAGGCCATGTATGAGGATATCTCTACAGCCATGCATGGTTTCAAAACTCACTTCACCGTTGTCATGGGGGACTTCAACGCGAAACTGGGCAAACGAGACGAGGATGAGCTGCAAGTGGGGCAATTTGGAGTTGGACGTCGGAACCACCGGGGTCACCTACTGGCCAGTTTTATGGAGAAGGAGGGCCTCTACATGATGAACTCCTTCTTCAAAAAGCGTGAGCACAGGAAGTGGACCTGGCAAAGCCCCGATGGTGCAACTAAAAACGAGATCGACTTCATCATGTCAACCAAGAAGCAAATGTTCAATGATGTCTCTGTGATCAATTCGGTGAAAACCGGGAGCGATCACCGCATGGTAAGAGGCACATTGGACATTCATGTCAAGCTTGAAAGGTCTCGACTGATGAAGTCCACGCTCCGTCCAGCACAGATCCAGGTCCAAAACCCCGAGAGCTTTCAGCTCGAACTCCAGAATCGTTTCGAGTGCCTAGGAAGCTCAGTGGACAAATACAATGACGGGTTCGTGGAAGCTGTCCATACGGTTGGGTCTAAGTTTTTCAAGACCCGCCGTACAAATAGGAACAAAAAGCTCTCTGATTCTACTCTCAAGCTAATGAAGGAGAGGCGTGAGATGATCCTGCAGTCTTCAGACGATGCGTTGAAATACCGGCAGCTAAATAGACGGATCTCAAAATCCTTGAAAAGCGACCTCCGCCGCTTTAATACTGAGCGTATTAAAGACGCGATTGAGCGGAATAAGGGCTCCAAGGTCTTTGCAAGAGATCTGTCTATTGGGCAAAGCCAGCTCACGAAACTGAAGACCGATGATGGCAGGATCGTTTCCGCCAAACCAGAGCTTCTGAGGGAGATCGAGAGATTCTATGGGCAGCTGTACACGTCAACCAGTAAACCCGTCGCGAATCTAGCGAATGACCCTAGAGCTAGATTGACCCGACACTATACCGAAGACATTCCGGACGTCAGCCTGTATGAGATTAGGATGGCTCTGAAACAGCTTAAGAACAACAAGGCACCGGGTGACGACGGAATCACGGCTGAACTCCTGAAAGCGGGTGGAAAACCGGTTCTTAAGACCCTTCAGAAGCTGTTTGATTCCGTCATATTCGAGGGCAAAACGCCACAGGCATGGTGCAGGGGTGTGGTGGTACTCTTCTTCAAGAAGGGCGACAATGCCCGGCTGAAGAACTATAGGCCCATCACACTTCTTAGCCATGTCTACAAGCTGTTTTCAAGAGTCATCACGAATCGTCTCGCGCGCAGGTTTGACGATTTCCAGCCTCCCGAACAAGCCGGATTCCGTAAGGGCTTCAGCACCGTAGACCACATACATACGCTGCGCCAGGTTATACAGAAGACCGAAGAGTACAACCTGCCTCTCTGCTTAGCGTTTGTGGACTACGAGAAAGCCTTCGATTCAATCGAGACTTGGGCTGTATTGCAGTCTCTCCAACGGTGCCAAATTGACTACCGGTACATCGAAGTGTTGAGGTGTTTATACAAAAACGCCACCATGTCAGTTCGACTTCAGGATCAGACTTCGGAACCAGTCCTTCTGCAGCGAGGTGTGAGACAAGGAGACGTCATATCTCCGAAACTGTTTACTGCTGCACTGGAGGATGTCTTCAAGGTTCTGGACTGGAGAGGGCTAGGCATCAACGTCAATGGCGAGTACATCACTCACCTTCGGTTTGCCGACGATATAGTGGTTATGGCTGAGACCATGGAGGACCTCAGTACAATGCTCGATGATCTCAGTAGAGCTTCCGAAAGAGTGGGTCTTAGGATGAACATGGACAAAACCAAGGTGATGTTGAATGCCCATGTTACACCCACTCCTATCAAGGTCGGAGACTCTACACTCGAAGTTGTGGGCGACTATGTCTACCTTGGACAAACGATCCAATTGGGCAGGGCCAACTTCGAGAAAGAGGTCAACCGTCGAATCCGACTCGGCTGGGCAGCGTTCGGGAAGTTGCGCGGTATCTTCTCGTCCAATTTACCACAGTGTCTCAAGACGAAAGTCTATGACCAGTGTGTGTTGCCAGTGATGACATATGGCTCTGAGACGTGGTCGCTTACAATGGGCCTCATCAGAAAGCTTACAGTCACTCAAAGGGCAATGGAGAGGGCTATGCTCGGAGTTTCCTTGCGTGATCGAATCAGAAATGTAGAGATCCGCAAGAGAACCAGGGTTACCGACATAGCCCGAAGAATTGCCAAACTCAAGTGGCAGTGGGCAGGGCACATTGCTCGCAGAACGGATGGCCGATGGGGCAGAAAGGTTCTG
The DNA here is from genome assembly GCA_945859665.1 of Anorthoa munda. Classification (NCBI taxonomy): domain Eukaryota; kingdom Metazoa; phylum Arthropoda; class Insecta; order Lepidoptera; family Noctuidae; genus Anorthoa; species Anorthoa munda. The sequence continues at coordinate 1,972,935 of OX243916.1, read as the reverse complement.
GAGTGGCGACCGCGAACCGGAAGACGTTGCGTTGGAAGGCCTCCCACTAGGTGGACCGATGACCTGGTGAAGGTTGCGGGGATCCGCTGGTTGCGGGACGCACGGGACCGGTCAATGTGGCGACGCTTGGGGGAGGCCTATGTCCAGCAGTGGACGTCTTTCGGCTGATATGATGATGATGATGATGAAATCCAACTTTCCTCAAACAGTTATTTTGTTAGATTTAATTTAATTTTATTTATAATTTTACATTTACTTTCATAATTCACAATCATTGTGTGTTAATGTGTCACTTATTACAAATGTGCACAGCTCGTGTATGTATATTAGACGATATGAATAAGTAACTTGAATGCATTAATGTAATAAAACTGATTATAATTGTTTAAATTTTCCTGATTATATAGTTTAACCCTTTTTGTGGCGTAGATTTTTATTTATACTAATATAAACTCAGCAAATTTTAAAGTAATAAAATGTCGTTTTCAAATGAACGAAGAATGAATGAAGATGTAAAATGTACATTTATAAAAGAAACATCAGCAAAAATATTTAGGACGAACAAATAGAACCGGACCGAATATTGAACCCTGTGGGACCCCTATTTTCACGTTAAACTTCAGTGTATTAGCATTATCTATTTAAAGTTGCTGATTTTTGTAATTTAAATAACTTCAATAAAGCTGAGTGCTTATCTATATAATTCGTAATATCCAGGCTCTTTAAAATTAATGTTTTGTGATCAACGCAATTGAATGCGTTAAAGCGGGGCACCCTTTAAGAAGATTTTGGATTTGCATTCCCAAACAATTGAATATTACACCATGATAGACATTTTCCTTACTGATGTCAATAATTTATTGCTTTCTGATTTATGTCCTTAAATAAAAATAAAAGATATATAATATACTTTATTCACTGAGCAACATTCACTACAGTTTTAACTTAATTATAATTATGTATAAATCTTATTTTACTACACTAGTTTATTAAATTAAAAATAAACTTAATTTAGACGTTAAATTAGTACTTATTTAATAGTACTTAATCTAGACATTTAGACAGCAAGAGAGACAATCCAGTCAGTGTATGAGGAGACAGCAGCACTAACACCTGGGTAAGTCTCATTAGCGCACAGATGACCCCAAGAGACAATGCCAACCAAGATATTTTGAAAGTAAAGAGGGCCACCGGAATCACCCTGGCAGGCATCCTTGCCACCGACGTCCAGGATACCAGCGCAGATCATGTTCTTGGTAACAGTTCGTGGTCTGGGTAGGGTCAGGTAGCGCGCAGCGCATTCATCATTATTGATTGTGAAGATTTCAGTGTCCAGAAGAACTTCAGAAGACTGACCACTGGACTGTAAGATAAGTTTTTCTTAAGTTAACCTTTAACTGCGGACGTAATTGCCACATGCCACAGTTAAAAATCTAACCCGGGATCTCATGCTCTGCAGCAGCATTTGCGACCATTAAACCAACGAGGCAGTGTTTCATTAATGCCATAATAATAATAAAGAAAAATATATGATGAAAAGTATCAAATAAAAATAAAATGCTTACCGTTGTAGTACCCCATCCTGCGTGCACTACGGGCAAGTTATCAGGAATTTGGAAACCTTGTGGGGGGATGAAGCCTGGCTGGATAACAGGGCTGAACACTAATGGGGTCTGGAGTCGAACTACAGAGATGTCACCGTCTGCTTCAAGCTGACCATAGCTGGGGTGATTGAACCTTGCTTCTGCGTAGATGACGACACCTCCGATGTTACGATAGCTCGAGCCAGCCCTGAAGCGGCGGTTCCTTATATTATAGAATCTGAAACGAAAAATAAGTCATGAAATTAAAGTTTCTCATAAATTTTGTGGATAACGTTGAAACTAGATAAGTTAGGTAGATAAATAGACACTTTTATATTTTACAGGTACGGTTGACAAGATTGATTCATGAGTCATGCATCTCTTCATGGGCATCATGCTAAGCGTATTTTTCTACATACTTGCTAATACTCTTAGGTCGAATTTTGCTTAAATCTATATATCCTAAGTAACAAATTTGTTATCTATTTAATAAGACAGTGACAATTAGTTTACCTATCTCGCTGTCATTTCAATAATATACCACCATCTAAATATCTATTTGTCATTTTATTAACAGGATTTTTTTCTTTTAATGTATAATCTTCGGTATCAGAAATAGATGATGACAAGTAAAGTAAGGCAGTGACCGAGTGGCATCCAAGGTTAGACAGAAGGAATGTTGGTCGTCCGACAGCGAGATGGGCAGACGACATTGTTGCAATCGCGGGTAGAACCTGGATAAGGGTAGCAGGATCGTGGGGATTGGAACAGGGAAAGAAAGGTCCTTGCCCAGCAGTGGGTGAAGTGAGGCTGCGGATGATGATGATGATGAACTGAAATAGTAAAAGATTTTAAAATACAAATTTATCATAATTTTCTGTTCTTCTTTCTAAAAGCAAACATTGCTGGGCGAAAGTCAATTTCAAATTCAAAACATAATTTATTCTTTCTTTCAAAAAACAATTTTCATATTATTTAAAAACGTTTTAAGTGCATCAAGAGTGATATAACAGGAAAACTTTAATATTTTGAAGTTTTCAAACAAATTATCGGCCGAATGGGTAATTAATTAACTGGCTTGACTGTACACTCAGATGATGATCATCAAGGCACGATATAGATTGAACGTAGACGTTTCAGGGAGGCCCCTCAAGCGTCGCGACATCGACTGCTCCCGTGCGTCTCTCATGCAGCGGATTCTCGCAGCCTTAACCAGGTCATCTGTCCACGTAAGAGGCCTTCCAACGAAATACTAATTACGAAGTAGGTACCTACAACCGTAAGAATGCAATTATGTACTCACAAGCCAGCGAAGCAGTGTGCAGCAGACAATACATATCTGGAATTCAGAATATTGGCTGCACAGGATTGACCCCACGTGCCCAAAACAAGGCGCTCCACTGCCACTAAGGATGGATAATTGTCGATGGACGTCTCTGTGCCACCCACGATACGGGAAGGCGTCGAAAAGGCTGAGCCTGGAGAAGAGAAAGAATAATTTATGATAGATCAGATGCACTGGACAAAGAGTCATTATTTCTTCGATGGTAATGGTCGAAATGCCAAAATTTATCACGTGACATTTTAAAAGCGTTAGGCAATCCCATCGCTTTCATTGATACTTAGAAAGTCACATATCTTTATCCAATTGTCACATCCCAATATCAATCTGTCAATCCCAGTATCAGATTTTTGGGAATATTGGAACTTTGTCGTCGTAGATATGTTCCATATACTTGAGGGACACATAAACCATTTTCTTTAAACAAATATTAGAGTAGAATGTGTTTATGAGTAGAGTGAGACAACAGAACAACAGATTGTATAAAATGATGTGTTGACGATGGACGTTACTACTGAGATAATGGCGAATAGAGATGATAATTTGGAAGAAAAAGACATGTTATATAGATTAGACAAGGACAAGAGGACGATGATGATGAGGATGAGGATGGACGGGAGAAAGTAATTACTCAGAGAATCAAGTTAAGAGAGTTTACCTGCAAGCAGGGTGACGGTCAGAAGGGCTAACACTGCCATGTTTGATTTGCAAATGAATAACTTACAGCTCTGTCGTATTTTATATAAATCAGTGGGTTTTACACACTGTGCGCAAAACTGAACCGATTAGATTTCATCTATTAACGTTTATTTTTAGGGATCCTTGCATGGTTTTGTATTTTTCTTTTTCGGATAGTTCAAGCCCAGAAGAGGCCCCGATAATTTCTGTATCGGTCGCAGAAATGTTCTGAATTTCAGATGTATGGGCACTAGGGGCGCTCCAATATGCGGTTCATGTTTTGTATTAAAACACAACAATTTTATTTTACTTTTATTTGTGGCATACACCAAATCTATAACACCAGAAAGGTTTTGCACTTAAGTTATCATATTTTGCCCATATTAATGGTTTTTCTTTACCTTTTATAAAGCGGTGTTGATTAAATCATTTACACAAAGCTGTTGCGCGCCTGAGTTCTCTTCTTCTTCCCTGGGTATCACACTTAACACTTGATTACCAACAGACGGAAAACTTAATCAAAGAACAATACTCGAGATGATTAATAGTTAGGTAGGCAAACCAAATCTTCATATTATAACCTAAGTCCAGCCACCAACCATGATCACACACCACACACCAAACACACACACATAGACACAACACACTCACACTTTCACACCTATGCATAAACACACGCACACACACCACGCAAGAGCATTGCAACAATGTATTATTTTTAATGATTGTTATTGTTTTTTTCTATTTCCGATGCATAAAATATTGTGAACACAAGTACCATAACGGGTGAGGACACTGACTCCTGTAACACAGGTCTCACCTAGCACAGGAGTCAGGGTTTCAAATGGAAATGTATAACTTTTTTCTTTGTGTTAATAAAAATATTTAATTATTTATTTATTTCCGCCACCAATACCCCTTTATTGCACAGTAATTTACATACTAGGGTACCTACGGAACTAACAGGTTTCTTAAATACATTGCTTAGACAAGAAAAACCCATAAACGCCTTATCTTTTCGATAGTAATATACTCAATCTAATCATTCATTGAAGATTAATTATTCATGGGTAATACGGGGTGTTTCCCAGTATACCTACAGTTTTGAATGTAGGTTATTATTTACGCAATCCCTACATGAACCTACTATGCTTGCCAAATAAGGAAATTGTTGAGGGTAGGACATAAATTAATTTATTTTTATCTACTGTTTTCGGTCTGATTCATTGGTCTGGTATGTTAAGGGTACACTAGTCGAAAATTCTTCCATACAAACGTAGTCTGGCTTTTAATCCACTGTTTGACAATGTACGTTCTAAATAAAAAATGATTTCAATTTGTCTCATCATTATCTAGCCCTGTATGGAAGCAAAAAAGTAAAAAAAAATTACCTTGAAAGTTATGAGCTTCGAAAGTTCCATATCTTAACACTAATTTTAACGCATCTTTAGGCGCAAATAAGTACCATAAGAACAAGGAAAATTGAAAAACGGCCTCCATACAGGGATAGATTAGTAGTTCAACAATGCAAATAATTTTATTTTGAACAGATACATTCAGCCTTTTTTTCATGATATCCAGACTTCCAAAGGTCTGTTTATAAAATTTCGCGCGCTCGTTTTCGTTCTAAATCATCATCCATTTCGCTACAAATTTGCAAAAGTGTGTATTCGTACGCGTACTAGCTTCTTACTGCTCATAACAGCATCTATCTGTTCCGCACGTGTTGTCGGTTGATATAGCACGCATTTTAACCCCGCGCACAAAATAGTTCGTGCCGTCGACTAGTGTACCCTTAAGGTTACAAGTTCCTTGATTCTTGCTCAGATGTTTAGATCAAACCAAATACTCTTTGTTTTTTTTATAAGGCTTACGGGAGACTTAAAAACAGAAATGGTAACAGTGTGCTTAACCCCCGAAACTAACCGTCAAGAGAGTCAGTAATTCAGTACGGACCAATTTAAAACTAGTAGTGTCATAGCTGATTTTAGGTGAACAAACTGACAGCATGTGTTGCTTAATCTTAAAGATAAACCCATTCGGCTGTTATTATTAAGGCACAACCATCATGCAGTCTTTGTAGCTGGTCCTCCATTTTCACCGTAAAAAAAAACAAGCCAACAAAGTTCAAATATCTTTTGTCATTCCCCAACATATTTATCCAAGTGCATTCAATTTATAAACGTATCGTCAATCGGTTAGGGACACTAAAATTGGCCCGAACCTCGGTGCGTACGCGCATCTATTTACGCGCACTGAATCAGTGTACACCGCGCTTTATTATTAGACGCGCCGCATATGTACCGCCCGATTTATGATCACAACAAATTACTACGTAACTGTCATTAATTTAGGTGTAATCTTGCTCGACAAGACAACAATGTTATTTGTGTTTGTGTGAGAGGTGGCACTTATTTCATCATCATCATCATCAATCTTTAATTTTCCCACTGCACAGACTCAAGCCTCCTCTCTGTGAGAGGGAATGGGCCATTATCCACCACGCGGACCCAGTGTGGGTTGGTGGATGTCACATGTCTTCAAATGTTTGGTTCTAAGACATGCCAGTTTCCAATCCAGTCCAAATCAGTCAATCCAGTTTTCGTGTTTCCTCACGATTTTTTCCTTCAACGTTTTGAGAGCAGTGATGATGAAATAATTTACACAGAGCAAAGCGCCTGCTTAGGTTCGAATCCACGACCTACAACTTGTAAGTCGAGGCTGTTATCTCTGGGCCAACACTGCTCTAATACACTACACTGTTTTAACGGCGGGAACTAATTAAACGGAATATATTTGTTTTTTTTTTATAGTAGTTTTGTAATTGACAATCTAAGGTACCTCTCCTGATCTTCTACTTTCGTCTCGATTAACTCAAACTATAGTCTTTGATCATTCAGATTTTGTCCGAGCAGTATGCAGCTACTCGGACAGCTCTGTCACTCGCTACGTTCAAATACTGAAAGGTGCAGGTGGTCGGACATGAAGGGCAGACAAGAAGGTGGGACAGACCCTGCGAAGGGGCTTGCGGTGTTTTGGATGGGACTATGCTTGCATATTCTTGATGGCGCTACAAAATTAAAATGGCGGTGATAAGGGATTTAGTGCACGTATTTTCTGAGAAAATTTCAATGTATTGCGTCCGTCGTTGTAAGGTAAAGAGTTAACGGGGGTGGGGGGGGGGGTTATGCTATCTTGTTCTCCGGCCTGAAGGGACGGTGGGCAGGGGGGCAAAAATTTTCTTAGAATTGAGCTAGCTCCAGCCGTTTCCAAGATATGGGACTTTTTAGTTTTTATGATTTGGTCGCCGGTTCGTTCTTGGCGGCGCCTCGAAGTCGGTTCTAGAAAAGTGTCGGCTCGGGTCGTCCTGTGATGGAGGATTTTGTACGTCTGGCGTTTAACACTAGTAAACTAGTGTATGTAGGTCGGCCTCAAAATCGGGCTATTTCGCTCCGTTTCCGAGTTATTTGTGTTTTTGTAATTTGGAGGTTGAATTTAGCTTGGCAAAAGAAGTTTTTACAACTGATGGATGAACATTTTTTAATTAAGATTTAGCATAAATAAATAAATAATTATAATTGCATATGTTGATAAAAAAAGCTTTACCGCGGCAGTCCCCGAGTGCCACACGTCTTTTTTTTAGGGTTCCGTACCCAAAGGGTAAAAACGGGACCCTATTACTAAGACTTCGCGATCCGTCTGTCTGTCTGTCCGTCTGTCTCCAGGCTGTATCTCATGAACCGTGATAGCTAGACAGTTGAAATTTTCACAGATGATGTATTTCTGTTGCCGCTATAACAACAAATACTAAAAACAGTATAAAGTAAATATTAAAGGGGGGCTCCCATACAACAAACGTGATATTTTTGCCGTTTTTAACTCGATATTAATAACGGCAACAGGTAGACGCTTGAAATATTCACAGAATGTTTAGTTGTATATTTACTTCAAAAAATAATTATTAATAAATTAAAATAAAATAAATTAAGGGGGGCTCCCATACAACAAACGTGATTTTTATGCAGTGTTTTGCGATAATGGTACGGAACCCTTCGTGTGCGAGTCCGACTCGCACTTGGCCGGTTTTTTATTTTTTGTGTCCTTCCTGGCGGCACTAAAAACATATCAACGAAGCATATTGAGCCTTATCTCCACAACATAATTAATGCACACATTCATATCGAGATAAAAAGTGCGTAATTGGATCAGTATGTACTTCACTAGACATTATTTTGTCCAAACATAATAATATTATAAACAAACAGAAAATTTGACATCATTCATCTTGTAAGAAATTAAGTAAATTAGCCTATGTATTGTTTAACCTATCACATAAGGTTAGCAATGAAACACTTCTGGTAGCTTATCACGGGTTAGTTGTGTCAGTATTAAGGTTTGGTGTCATATTTTGGGGTAACTGCAATGAGAGGGAGGAGATATTTAAGGCTCAGAAAAGGTGTATAAGATCTATGTCAAGTCTTAAATCCACAGACAGCTGTGAACCTGTGTTTCGGTCTCTGAATTTGCTGACTTTTCCATGTTTGTACATATTGGAGGTTGTAATTTTTGTAAAAACTAATTTAAACTTGTTTCCGTCACTCGCTGATAAAAGAACACGTCCAGGCCCTTTGAGATCCCAATACAAAAACTTGTTATACTCAGGGAATTACAAAACAGCACTTTTAAGAAAAAGTATTATGACAATGGGACCTGTTATTTATAATAAAATACCTCATAGTTTTAAGGAATATTCCGTTCACATTTTTAAATCTAAGGTAACTGCACTACTTTTAAGAAAATGTTATTACTCAGTAAAGGACTTCTTAAATGATGTGACTATATAGAAAATGACTAAATATAATTACGTAGTACAAATTGTTATTGAGCATTTATTAGCTATTGGACATGCAATAAATTGTTTTTGTTTCATAATTGTAATTCCCTGACTATCTATTGTTTTATCACATTATTAATTCTATTTGTATTGTTGACATTGTTTTTTTATTTGTATTTTATTAATGTAATGATTTGCATGCCGTAAGGTAAAATGTAGCTGATCTCATTTTTTATGTTATTTATCTTATACTGTACCTACATTTAGAGCAAATAAAAATTCTGATTCTGATTCTGATTCTGAAAGCTGACTGTTTTTTGAAGAATTGTTTCACGATCTATAAAATAATCGTTTAATCGAATTGAACCTTTCGACAACTCGAAACCCAATCAATAGGGAACCTTACGCAAAACTAAGGCAACAGATGGCGCTACATAAATAAAGTCTGAGTTTTATAAATTTTATCAAAGTTTCGCCTGTATAAACGTAAATATGAGATAACTAGCTGACCCTCGCGGCTTCGCTCCTGTCAATTGGCTATTTATCTACCTACCACTGCCTACCTACCCTACAAACAAACTCTTCAGATTTATAATATTAGTATAGATGTTGATAAAAACTTCGCAAAAGAACAAATTTTATTACCATAAAAAAGGTTATAGTGAGTCAGTCTTAAAAGATAGACATATGCTGTCTCGGATTTTTTTTTGAACCTTTAGGAGCAATTCCATCATACATGATATTTGCGTAACTTAAACCGTTTACGCAGCGCACGCAACGGAAGCTCTCAAAAAGGATTTCTTTTCCGTTTTTGCAAAAATTTTCATTTATGCTTCGCTCCTATTGGTCGTAGCGTGCTGTTATGCCTTATAACCTTCCTCGATATATAGACTATCCAACACAAAATATTTTTTCAATTCGAACCAGTAGTTCCTGAGATTAGCGCGTTCAAACAAACCAACTATTCAGCTTTATAATATAACTAGCTGACCCGGCAAACTTTGTTTTGCCATAAAAACACTAAACATTCATCTACCCTACCTACCCTACCCTACCTACTCTACCCTACCCTACCCTACCCTACCTACCCAACCCTACCCTACCCTACCTACCCTACCCTACCCTACCCTACCCTACCCTACCCTACCCTACCCTACCCTACCTACCCTACGCTACCTATCCTACCCTACCCTACCTACCCTACGCTACCTATCCTACCCTACCCTACCTACCCTACTTTACCCTACCTAACCTACCCTACCCTACCCTACCTACCCTACTTTACCCTACCTAACCTACCCTACCCTACCCTGCCTATCCTACCCTACCCTACCTACCCTACCCTACCTGCCCTACCCTACCCTACCTACCCTACCCTACCTGCCCTACCTACCCTACCCTACCTACCCTACCCTACCCTACCCTACCCTACCTACCCTACGCTATCTATCCTACCCTACCCTACCTACCCTACGCTACCTATCCTACCCTACCCTACCTACCCTACTTTACCCTACCTAACCTACCCTACCCAATGTGTTTAACTACAACAGTGACGAGGACGTCCTGAAGGCATTGAGGAACCAAAACAAAGGAATCTATACAAACCTCGATAGACAAGAAGACAGGGCCGAAATAGCATACAAAAAACGCACCAGGAACCCCCACGCAAGTAACATCGTGATGAGGGTATCCCCCGCAATTTGGCGGCGAATGACGGAGGCTGGGTCGGTACACATCGAATTCCAGACGATCCGAGTGGCCGACCAGTCTCCGTTAGTCCAGTGCTCGCTTTGCCTAGGCTATGGACATGGTAGGCGTTTTTGCCAGGAAGACCAGGCAAGATGCAGTCATTGCGGGGGAGCCCACATGAAGGCAGAGTGCCCCAACTGGCTTGCCGGTGCTACCCCGTCCTGTTGCAACTGTGTGCGTTCAAAGTTGGATAAAACTGACCACAACGCCTTCAACCAGGAGTGCCCTATTAGGGTAAAATGGTATGCGATAGCAAGAACAAAGGTAGCATATTGCTAAGGTGGTCCCCGGCGGAAAATCAGTCCCTCAAAAGAGGCCATACCTCGTGGTACAAGCAAATCTGCAGAGAAAGGCATTGGCCACAAATGAGATCATGCTTGAGGCAACAAAAAAGGGGGTGGCCTTCGCATTGCTCCAGGAGCCATACATCGGTAGTTTGGGCAGAATGAAGGACTACCGCGGTGCTAGAATATACCAGCATACCGGTGATGGAGGCGGCGTCATCAAGACTGCAATTGCAGTCTTTGATGACGATATAGACGTCATCCAGTGTCCAAACCTCACCACGCCCAACATCACAGTGGTGAAGATGAGGACAAGCGCCTGGGAGATAGTGGTGATCTCAATCTACCTAGAACCGAAACCAACACCGATAGGGCCATACCTGGAACAACTAATAAAGATAGAGAGGAGCTTTGGCCGGAGAATCATCCTGGGTGGAGACGCAAACGCCAAAAACTCCTGGTGGGGTAGCCGTAAAATTGACCAAAGAGGAACCGAAATGGCCGGTGCCCTAGAAGAGATGGGATTGCAGGTGCTCAACATAGGTGACACCCCGACCTTCCACACAGTGAGAGGAACTACACTGTACACCAGCTTGGTGGACGTCACGGCGTGTACGGCGGATCTGCTCGACCTGGTGGAGGATTGGAGAGTGGATGAGAACATGACGAGCTCAGACCACAACACCATCTTATTTAAAATCAAATTAGAAAGAGCAAAGGGCATAGATATAATTAGAACAACTAGAGTCTTTAATAGAGTCTGGCCAACGAAAGTGTGATCTGAAAATCGCGGCAAATTCAAAAAATCCTACTGTGGTATCACCAACTATACCTCTAGTTAAAAGTTTTGATACTTGTATTATTTGTATTTATTATAATTTATTTTTTGATTTATTGGCTCCGTTTGGTGAAGTGTGAGCCGTGACTGTCATGGATGTGAGTTAAAAAAGGGTGTGTAGATTTATTTATTAGTATGTACATAATATTAACCCACTTAACATTTAATTTATTAATTACTTAATCATCATACTCAAAATCATAGTCCAAAAATTCAAACTCTAAGTATTCATATGTATCTGAATCATCATCAACACTTATATAAATTGTTCCAATACTTCTTCTGTTATGTGATCTCTTTGTTTATATTTATTTGCAACATTTACTACATGGTCCGTCAATTTTTCCAGTCTTCTGCAGTTATTCGGCCAAATGAGGAACATGGAAACATAAACATAAGAAAAGGTATCATCATTTCTTAGAGTTTCGTCGCGGCACTCGTGCGAGCGGGTCGTGTCACAGTTGTTATCGTCGATTGAACTGAGCGCGCAGGTACTGTCTAGTACATTCGAACTTAGAAAGGTGCGCACATGTGCTGTCGGCCGGCTACCTGCCGCTTGCCGCAGATGCGACTTGTTTACGAGTAAAATGAGCGATAATTATGAGCCGAGTAAGGAAATAAGTAATGATTCTATGAATGAGATTTCTATTTTAAATGAAGATTTAGACATTGGAGATAGTGAAGACAACACCAATAAAAGAATGAGGGAAAGCAGCGATGAAGAATGGACGGAAGTTAAGCCGAAAAACAAAATATTAAGGGAGACTGAAAAGATAGAAATATATATATCTAGTAAAGAAAAATTGCCTAAACAATTTAGTCTTGCTAAGTTATTAAAAGACCAGAATATAAAAGATATAAGCAGGGTGAAATTTATCAATCCGTATCGAGTTCGTATAGAATTGATTAGCGAAATCAGTGCTGAAAACTTGGAGACATGTCAAGTCTTTATCGATAAGGGATGGCATATACAGAGAGCAATGGAAAAGAATTTGTCCTACGGTGTAATTCGAGATGTGGACTTGGATATGACAGAGGAGGACATTTTGGAAAGTTTAGTTTGCCATGCACCAGCCAGGTTATTATCCTTAAATCGCTTGAATCGCAAGAACTTTGAGACGGATGGGTGGTCACCCAGTGAAGCGGTTCGTCTTTGTTTTAAAGGGTCGTTTTTACCGCCTTATGTTTATACACATGGTTTGAGGATAAAGGTAGAACCATATGTATTTCCAGTGTCACAATGTTCACGCTGCTGGAAATACGGTCATATACTTAAGAGATGTCCTAGTACTAAAGTAGTATGTCCCAAATGCGGAAAAAATCATGTCAATTGCGAAACCACTAACATTACATGCGTTAACTGCAATGGAAGACATATATCCCTTTCAAAAACATGCCCAATCTTTTTAAAGGAAAAAAGACTGAGGGAACTCATGTCTGAGTTTAATTGTACCTATAGAAAGGCCCTAACTATCTATGTCCCCAAAGACGAACCAACGCATAAGGAAGTGAACACAGAAATAAAGGATAGTGATATAAAATTTACATCCCTTCAAGTCGTGGACACAACTCCTACTCAAACCTGTAATAGTCTATCTTATGCTGAAATGACAACAAAGGCGCAGGTACATAAACAAAAACAAAACTCAGACTCTAAAAAGAAACAGAAAAAACAGGAGAACTCTTCAGATCTAGACTTTATGGAGTGGAGGAAAACGGAAATAGAAGAATGTTATAAAGCTGAGACAAAAAACTGGAATGAAAAAGAAGAAAAACACAGAGATGTCAATTTCAAGGAATTGTTAAAGAGATTACAAGAGATAATATTCATGAAAGGAAGCACAATACAAATGATATGGAAAGGAATACTTAAAACTTGCATTGAGTGGGTAATTTTAGTAGTCGTTGACAATGTAGCAGATTGGCCTGTACTTAAATTAGTCCTTGATTATTTCTCAAATGCTTTATGAAACTAATGTTAAATTAAATATTATCCAATGGAACGCACAAAGTATTAGGCCGAAGTCAAGTGAGTTTGAGAATTTGTTAATACAAGACAAGATTCACATCGCCGTATTGAGCGAAACTTGGTTACAACCAGAAACAAATTTTAAAATTAAAGATTACAATGTATTTCGTAAAGACAGAGAGGATTCATACGGAGGTGTAGCCATACTCACACATAAGTCAATTAAATGTCAGATTTGCCAAGATTTACTAAATTTTAACTCGGGTATAGAAATTATACACGTTAAAGTGTATAATTGTAATCAAATTGAAAATATTATATCGGTTTACTGTCCACCTTCTGTAAGCACTAGCCAGTCAGACTGGGATCAGTTATTTTCACAGGTTAATAGTAAAACCTTAGTTTTAGGTGACTTCAACGGACACCATCCCAATTGGTCAAATAAGTTGGACAGGAGAGGTAATCAAATTTTTGACGCACTTATTGGCAGTAGCTTTATTACATTAAACCGTAATGATCACACGCGCATTAAGTTAGTCAATGATGTACTACAACAGTCGTCCCCCGACATTTCGTTAGCGTCATCCGATATAAGTTTAAGTTTAAACTGGCAAGTGTTAAATGAGACATTGGGAAGCGATCATTGTGTTATTAAAATTTCAACTTACTTTAAACCTAATAACATCTATGCGTCTCGTCGAAATCATAAAAAGGCTGACTGGGTGGCGTACGAAAAACTTTTAAATGACCTTTTCGATGAATTCGTGATTCCAAATGATTTACAAAAGGGATATGACATATTTATACATTATTTAGACTTGGCTGCAGATTTGTTTATACCATATGTTAACATTAATACAAACCCAGAACGAAACTTTACACCAAAACCTTATTGGTGTCCCAATCTATCTAAACTTGTAGCAGAACGCCGTTTAGCACTTTCTAAATTCCGACGTAACCCAACACCACATAACCTCACAATCCTGCAAAGTAAAATCAGTGATGCTCAAAGATCTATTCGGTGCTCTAGAAGCAAGTCATGGCAGGACTTATGTTCTACTCTTGACCAAACTACGACCCATAGTGAGCTATGGCGAAAGATGAGATGGATTAAGGGATACAACGCAACAAAATCCTATGTGGACAGCACTAAAGCAAACGAATTACTTTGTAGTCTAGCCCCCGATTTCGTGCCATACGACTGCCCTATGTTTACATCGAATAATCCAAAACTTGAAGTACCTATTACAATCCAAGAACTTACTAAATCCTTAAAAAAAAAAGATACAGCCCCTGGTAGTGACAAGATCACATATTCTATGATTAAAAATTTACCTAAGAACGGGAAACAAGTACTACTCAATTTATTTAATTCATTTTCCAGTTACTCGTTTGTACCTAAACAATGGCGCGATATAGTGGTAGTGCCGATTCCCAAACCAGGACGTGATCCATGTTTAACCTCTTCCCTTCGCCCCATATCTATGATCTCATGTATATGTAAAACTTTCCATAACATTTTATTCAATAGACAAGAGTGGTTTATAGAAAAGAACTGTATGTTAGACCAGAATACCACAGGATTTAGAAAGTGTCGATCAACGTTAAATAATCTTACTAGTTTAGTTTCTAGAATTCAAACAGGTTTTTCCGAAAAACAAATGACCATATGTTGTTTTATTGATTTGGATAACGCTTATAATAATGTGGATGTACATAGTTTATTACGTATAATGGATGGCTTAGGTGTGGGACAAAAACTTTGCACCTATCTGTGGAACTTCTTACAAGCAAGAAATTTAAAAATTCACCTTGATAGTGATTCATTATGTAGAACTACCTGTAGTGGTTTAGCACTGGGTGATCCATTATCGCCATTATTGTTTAATTTAGCTACTATCAATATCTGTAAAAAGATAAATAATGTATATATTTCGCAGTTTGCAGATGACTTTGTGTTATATGTTATTACCAACAACATTTTGGAGGCGACACATAAATTGCAAACGGCTTTAGATTTATTTAAGAAGTTAGTCCAAGATATTGGTTTAAATATTTCAACTAGTAAAAGCAAAATTTGTATATTTAGAAATGGCTTTAGAAAGGATACTATTGATATCAAAATAAATGAAAGATCCCTCCAGGTAGTTGACAATTATAAATATTTAGGTTTGTGGTTAGATCAATCTCTAAGATGGTCTAAACATATTAATGAGTTAAGAGACAAATCTTCCAAATTTCTGAATGTTTTTAAAATATTAACTGGTCCAGGTTGGGGCATACACCCCTCGCATTTACGACGTTTATACATTGCTATCATACGCAGCAGAATAGATTATGCCAGTTTTTTATTTGATAACAGCTGCCAAACCCATTTAAATAAATTAATTAAAATTCAAAATCAATGCTTGAGGGTCATCGGTGGTTTTATCAAAAGTACAGCCATTCATGTGATGGAATGCGAACTCCATCTGCAACCGTTACATATTCGCAGATATTACTTAGCCGGTAAATTCTTTTTGAAACTAAAATCTTTTATAAATGGAGACACATGCGAAATTGTTACCAAACTTAATATTTGTTGTCAGGGTACTTATTGGAGACGTAAAAAGAAACCACTTATAGCACAGATCTCGGAAACATTGAATAACATATCGTCAGGCGAAAGATCAATTAAGGTAAGGGACAAAATGCAATTTTTCAGTACGAGCCGACAAAGATTTTTTTCCGGGTAATTTAAACGTAACTTTTTTTATTCTAAGGGTATTTAGGATCGAGTTACACAGAATTATTTAGTTTAAGACGGCTCATTGTTATTGATGATGACCATTTTCCTAAACACGATACTTTCAGAGATAGCTGTCCCTTACTTTAATGTAATTTTGACAAGTGATCCCTTACTTTAAATTGGCCCTGATATAGTCTAAGTTCTATTGAGACATTTTAATGTAAGTGTCAAAAGCAAACCTAACGATGTTTTTCTTTTAATGTAAATAAATTGTCTGAAATTAAATTTACTCACATTTAAGTTAAGTATTTTAAAAATGTATGGAAATTTAAATAATGTATGTATTGTGACCCTACATCATTTAGATATTCTTTTAGGTATTTAATAAAACACGTAAAAACAAATCAAATAAACCTTCTTTATTATAATAATAATTATTATTATCATTTTAATCAATATCAACCTTACGGAAAATAATAAAATTATTATAGTTACACATAGGTACATAGATATTATGTATGTATTATGTATGGACCTACCAAATGTGAAAGTGAAAGTTAAGAAAATTATCAATTTACATAGGTATTAACTAATTTTCCTTTCAGTATACGGAATTGATGATTTCCTTAACTGAAATCTTTACACATCATACAAAAATGGCCATTTAAAACTAAAAGGAACTAGGTATAAAATCTATACTCTACTTAGATATATTTTTATGTAAACGAATAAACTATAGCATTTAAATCAGGATGGAACGTTTATAATCTATGTTGCTTTACAACAAAAAAACTTATACAAATGGTAATACCCATTATCGTTTTATTACAAACAAAAATGGAACTTAAATAGTAGCTTGGTTACATAAAGAATCTTATAACAAAATAGACTTTAGCATCAAATTTTTAGGGAACATAATCAAACCGGACTCTTCTTCTTTTAGTTATTTAAACCAAAACGTAGTTACTACGTCGGCTTCATAGAGATTCTCATAATTTAAAGAAGTGAAACTTAACAAAACTTAAATCAAATCAAAACTAAAACAACAAAAGCGTTTTTTCAACCTTTATGTAAAACATACTGTAGAATTTTTAAACGTAGAGAAGTTAGTTAATTATCACCTTTAAAAATTGTCAGAATTAGTATCATGATCTTTAAGAGTCTTCTTCATCGGTTTCCATAAGTGTGTCTTTTTTAGTAGAAGTAAAGGATAATTTTAGAAAATCCGAGTGAAACCTGTTTGGTATAACCCCGTCATTACATAACTTTTTTAAATCTATGTATTTTAAATTTGAAATAGGTAGTCGTTTTGCGTAAAGAGGTTTTAATTTTAATGCTTCACAATCTGATGGATTTTCTTCTATTTGAGCCGCTGGTATTGTTGACGCAACTTCGACGCATTTGCTTGTTCTCTTCCCTTTCCCCTTTCCCTTCCATTTGCCTCTTCCGCTTTGCTCTATTTTCCGTCTTTTTCTTGCAGGTTCTTCAACCACAGTTTCTTTTTTATTTATTTCAATCTCACGAGAAGCTGCATCTACTTTCATCGAGTTTTTCACTTTCAAAATTGACAAATCTTTCTTTTTCAGCGTTGCGATCCTGATCTTCGATATTTGTAAAGCTTTTGTATCTGTATTAAAAACTTTTTCGACAACTGGGTCCCAGTCAATGAAATCCTTGTGTTCGAGGACATTTACGGTGTAAGGTCGAGGGTTTTTTCGGGCTGATTCCATGTAAGAAGGCCATTGTGTATAACTCCACACCGTCAATTTTCTTACTTCTCGCTCAATCACAGAGTGCATACTATCAACTGGCATATAACTGTGGCCAGGTAGTAAATAATTAATCTGGATAATTTCAACATTTTGAGAAATTGACAAAAAATAGTTCAAAATTGACAATATTGTTTTATTCCTGTTCTGTCCAGCACATGAGTCACAGTACAGAATAACTTTTCTTATTCCTCGATCATCAACATTTTTAAGGT
This sequence comes from Anorthoa munda, assembly GCA_945859665.1. NCBI lineage: Eukaryota > Metazoa > Arthropoda > Insecta > Lepidoptera > Noctuidae > Anorthoa > Anorthoa munda. Next base: position 1,954,943 of record OX243916.1, on the reverse strand, counting down.
ACTGGAAAAGACAGGAACCAATTTCCTTTGAACCCCTTTTGCCGTCACTTTCACCCCATGTGTAGCAAAAACCATTCTGTGTACAGCTCTCATATACTGTAAAATTGTATACAGTATACTTCCTTGTATAGAATAACAAAATATTATCGCCATGGGGGGTATTCAAAACTTTTTGCAAATCAAAGCTCGAAACAATAATGGACTTGTCTATAGTATTCAGTTGTTGATGGGAATGGAATCTTTCGTAAGTCGCTTCTTTTTCTTCAATGTGAACCTTGATGACTTCTGAGTCTTGATTGACTTCCTTTGGGTTATTTTCTTCTTTGGCACATATTTTACATTTGTCCTTTTTTGGAACATGCACAGTAATATTACTGTACTCGGATCGAAACAAATTAATAAATAGTCGCTCACTCAAATTTTTTTCCTTGTTTTCTTCACACCATTTCCGGTATAACCTGAATAAATTCGTTGTATTTTTAAACTCTTGTGGCAGATAAAGTTTATTAGTTGCCTTTCGACAGTAATGTGACGGAAGCAATGGCAAGTTTTCAATATATTTCTTTGTAGCGTTTAGAGTGGCTTCGTCATACACTTTCACTGCGGTTCTTTTTCGTTTTTCTTCTTGAGATAAACCTTCATTTGCGTTCGTAATTGTGTATAATAAAAAAGTCTGAGTAATATCTAAAGTTTTTAAAATAAATTGCTGACAAACTTGCCTTCTTCCTTCTTCTTCGTTTATGTAATATTCATACGTATGATTTCTTTTGCTTTCAACTGCATCTGTTTTCTTCCTTTTGATGGGTACTCTTGATGAACATTGAACCAACCAATCTCTTTTTTTTGGAGTATCAAGATTCCAAAAGTACTTAAAGATGTTTTGTCGCCTGTCATCTGCAATTTCATAACACGCCCTAGAACATTTGCCCAGTTTGCATGGATTTTCTTGTACACTTTTAGCTATTTTCATTTTTCCAGAAAATGTTTCATAGGTTTCACCTTTTCCTCTTTTCTGTTTTCTAATCTTTTTTATATTATTTTTCCTTTTCTTTTTGTACTCATTACTCTGCTTGGATGTCTTAATTAGTTCTTTTTTCTTCTTTCTTCTTTTTTTTTTACGATCATTTGCAATATCTGTTGAATCAGATGCGTCGCTTTCTTTTTCAGACCATTCATCTGAACTACCCGGAGAAAAATCTTCTTCATCAGGAAAATGTAATTCCTCATCCGATAAAAAATCAATATGCTCCTTTTTAAATTTTAAGGGCTTACATTTTCTCTTTCTTTTTTTTTGTTGAGTTGAGGCTTTGTCAAGCAACTCTGCTACAACAATTTCATCGCCAGGAGTGCTGCATTTAACAGGTACATTTAATGTGCCAGTAACATCGAGTGGACTGTTAATTTCGTCTGGCAACTCGGATGCAGCAAATTCAACGCCGGAAGTACTACATTTAGCAGGTAAGTCTAATGTTCCAGTAACGTCGAGTGGAGTGCTACTTTCGTCAGGTGACTCGAATGCAGCAAATTCAATGCCGGGAGTGCTACATTTAGCAGGTAAGTCTAATGTTCCAGTAACGTCGAGTGGAGTGCTAACTTCGTCAAGCAACTCGGCTGCAGCAAATTCATCCCCGGGAGTGCTACATTTAGCAGGTAAGTCTAATGTTCCAGTAACGTCGAGTGGAGTGCTAACTTCGTCAAGCAACTCGGCTGCAGCAAATTCATCCCCGGGAGTGCTACATTTAGCAGGTAAGTCTAATGTTCCAGTAACGTCGAGTGGAGTGCTAACTTCGTCAAGCAACTCGGCTGCAGCAAATTCATCCCCGGGAGTGCTACATTTAGCAGGTAAGTCTAATGTTCCAGTAACGTCGAGTGGAGTGCTAACTTCGTCAAGCAACTCGGCTGCAGCAAATTCATCCCCGGGAGTGCTACATTTAGCAGGTAAGTCTAATGTTCCAGTAACGTCGAGTGGAGTGCTAACTTCGTCAAGCAACTCGGCTGCAGCAAATTCATCCCCGGGAGTGCTACATTTAGCAGGTAAGTCTAATGTTCCAGTAACGTCGAGTGGAGTGCTAACTTCGTCAAGCAACTCGGCTGCAGCAAATTCATCCCCGGGAGTGCTACATTTAGCATTTTTTTTTGGGTAATCCAATGTATTACAGCTTATTGGAGGGCAATTTGTAACTTCTTGATTAATATCAGGAATTGTATAAGAACTATTGTCATGAAAAAAAGAATTTGACATTTCAAAACAGACTGTTGAAGTACTAATTACGTCACTGCTATCGCTGCTGCTCGGTATAAACACGTTCTTAGGTTTTTCTTTAAAAATATTACTTGCATTATTTCTTTGGTTGGTGACAATGTCATTAGACGAGCACGACGCGTTTGTGATATCTTGTAACGATCTAAAAAAGACAAAAAATAATTTATTATTATTTCATAAAAAAATTTTTTTTAAATATTTTCTAAAAAGAATAAAAACATAAATATAACATTCGGGAACGCAGCCAGTTGCTTCCTGTCTTTGAGCAACTGAGCTAAGTAGTCCGCTATACTCTGCGTCGAAGGATTGTTATTATCACACATCATGAGTACTATTTATATAACTAATGACACGTTAATACAAAAAACCTAAACCTAAACCACTTTGACGCCGACCACGTGCTTCTGCAATTATAATACCCAGAACAACCGATCTTGGTCGCTTTTACGTGCCTCCTGTCCTGAATTGTGGCTGCGTGTGCTTTAAGAAAAGTAAACAATACTAGTACATTTCAACTTACAACTTTGATAGCAACAAACCATCAAAAATAGAATTGACCTAATTTATGCTATTTACAAAATGGATATTAAATCATTACCTACCTTTCTTGAGATGTCTCTTTATCCAGAAGCTTATTAGAGTCAAGTTCTTTATTTAAGACAGGACGTGCCAGAATTGATTCTGGTTTTGAATCACAATCATTTTGAAACCTGAAATAAAAAAGAGCATAAAAATACATAACGTTAAAATAAAATTCGTGAGTTAATTTCAACTTAATACATCCACTCGTTCCTTAGAAAAATAACCTTGAGAGACTGACAGAGGGACAACAAAGTGATCTTATAAGGGTAGCGTTCTTTCTTTTAAGGTACGGAACCCTAAAAAGTATCTAGGTACCTAGCTGTACGCGAGTGAAGACTCGAGCACCTACCAGAACACCTCGAATACATAGGTGTACCTACCCTAAAGAGATCAGTGAGACAAATAGATACCTACCTACATACACAATTAGGTATTAAAAAATCGGTGTGCATACCGTATAGAAAAGCCACAGTATTCCTACTCTTTAAAAGTACCTAGGTACTAAGTACCTATACAAAATAACAGGCAAACCGCAAGTAGGTATAATGGGTTGGTGCTATTCTACTTTGACGGACACCACACGTCATGTTACTTAATTTATACTAACTGTACTGAGATACAATGAGGTACCTACTTATGACATTCACGTAATGCAAATAGTTGAGATGACAAAACGAAAATAGGTATCATTCATTTTGTGTAAATTAAAAAGCCAAATAACTCACGCCTCAAGTTTTTGTTTTCGTTCCAGAAGTTCTTTTTTTCGCAGCAGCAACTTTTGAAGTAAATCACTATCATCATCTTCCATTTTGCAACTTTATTACAAAACTTCTTAAATTATAACACGCAAATAACGTAACGACACGTTCACCTCAACAGGAACTCGCATGGAATGATCTAACAAGCTGCGTACGCAAACAATTAGGTAAATAAGGTGCACGGCGTCTCATTTTACGCACACAGTGTTCCCGTAAAAAGGAATAACACATACAAATATAGAAAGTATGAGACAGAAATAGGTAAAACATCTTATTTCAATTAAAGTTTGGTCAAAATATTATTAATATTCTCGAGTTAATTAAAGTATGTGTAGTTATAGTACAAATAATTGATACATTATTAATGTAAAGGAATATAATAAAGATTATTAGATTTCCAATATGATGTAAGGGACAATATTTAAAAAATATTTGAAGTCAAATTAAGGTAAGGGACAGTCATAGGAAAATTGTCGATGAAGTATTAACGTAACGGTTACAAACTTTAAAAAAAATCGTAGAATTTAGTTTAAGTTTGAAACATAACATACTTTCTGATTTATTGTTCTGTTATTTCTAATATTTATAAAGAAATAATGCATCCGCATAATAATAATTAAGTATTTATTATTTTATTTAAGACGAACCAAGTCGAAAGGAGGGACTCTAGAACACTGATACTTACTCATTGGCTCGCATGAGTGTATTGACTTTAATTAACACTTTAGAGGTATTCTATAGTATGTTATAGTACTGTTAGTTCATTACTTCATAATAATAATAATTATTAAAATAAACAATGGTTTACTTTCTTATTAAATTAAAATTTCTAACAAGAACCACTAAATAGAACTATGTGTAATATTTTGGAAAAAAATTAATTATTACTAATTATCTATTTTAATTGTTTATTTTAAAATCTAATTGGTATAATGGAGATATGGAAAAGATTGAAAGTGACCCTATAAAGTAAAAAACAGTAAACTAAAAAAAATGTTGCTTCAAAATTAAGCAACGGACAATTCTAAATTTTAATTATTTACAGTTTAAACTATGTCTGTTGTTTTATTAACTTTTAAACGAAATAGTAATGTTAGGGACAAACCAAAAAAGACTTAAAGTTAAATTAAAGTAAAGGACATGGGCTTAATAAAAAACGTGAAGTAAAATTAAAGTAACGATATTTAGTTAGAGATACGACAATTACGTTAATCTAATTCCATTGTAAGCAGGACTAACTCCAATATGGCTTTATGGAACGAATACATTGACCGTTACACTAATTTTTTAAATAAAAATAGCTTTGTAGCATTGGAAAATCCTTACTGTAACGAACATTTTTTTGAAGCTAGAATTTTTTTAAATATAGCATTAGAAAGGGCGTAAAAAACTGAGTAGAACTGCATTTATAACTCATTTTCGAATTTTTGTCCCTTACCTTAATTGATCTTTCGCCTGACGATATGCGTGTACTCCAGCGATGTATTGGGATTATTTTCGCTTAATACGTGGATAAGCGGTGTGAACTTGTCTTGTATGATTAAACCACAAATTAAAGAGGTAACCGAAGCTAAGAAAACGTACGATCACTATCAACTTCGAATTATATGTAGTAGAAATTTTAGCAGGAGCTATTCTGGATATTACAGGATTTATACGGATGGATCTAAATTTCGAGGTAATGTTGGAGCTGCGTTTTTTGACCCTCAAACTAATGCCTCCTATAAGTTCAAATTAAATTCAAACATTTCTGTCATGTATTCCGAGTTGATAGCTATATTAGAAGCAATTGCATACCTTGAATCAGTAAATTTTCAGGACTCTGTAATATATTCTGATTGTAAAAGCGCTCTCCAACATTTGACAAGGTGTGTAGGTAATTTTCAGGGTTATCCGATAGCCTATAATATAATAGATTCTTTGAGTAGATTAAGAGATAAAAATAAAAATATTGTTTTACAATGGATGCCCTCTCACATTGGTGTTGAAGAAAACGAAGAAGTTGATAATTTTGCCAAAGATGCGTGCTTAGAGGGTGTTCCGGTGACGTATAAACCTTATTGGACAGATATCTTAGGTGTAGTTAGATTGAAATGTAACGAAATCTGGAAAGAATACTTCAACGAGAAGTCATTAACAAAAGGTATTTGGTATAGGACGATGCAGCCAACTATTCAGAACTATCCTTGGTTTGACAACGCCGACATGAGTAGACAAGAAATCGTGACAAGTTTAAGACTTCGTTCCGGACACATCCCATTGAATAGTTTTGCTGCATCGATGGGCAAAGTTACATCCCCGAACTGCACGGCGTGCCATGTGGTCGAGGATGTGTTTCATATAATGATGGAGTGTGTCCGGAACGGCGCGGAAAGATATTTTATTCGAGATCAACTTAATGTGAATATTTGTCAATTTGGAGAGTGTAATATCATTCTAGCTTTTCCAGCATCCGAAGCCGCTAGAATATTATATAAGCTATACTGTGATTTTTAATTTCGTGGACTAAACTGACAGCTGCTATTGACCTTATTTTTTTTAAATGTTGCAAGCGCGGAGCATAGTGTTGTAGGTAAGGTTCAATCATAAGTGATTCATCGAATCGATGTGACATGACTCCTGAATTTATTTTTACTAATTGGTGTAAATAAATGTTTTATGAATATAAACGTAATATATTTAAATATAACAGTAATCATACACATAGTACATGAACTTTTATTGCGTTAATTATGAAATTAACAATAAAATAAATGCAATCGATAAAATTAAGTCTGACATAAATGCGTAGAAACTAAATATGGGCCGCTAGTTTCTAAACAAATTATTTTTTTATGCCTTGAAATAGTTTCATTTTCGATCTACTTCAATTTTCGATTAACTTTCGATCACTCAGGATAGTTAGGGTACGACACTATTTTAATGTAACGATAAAGTGACAACCCCCCAAATGTCAGTTTAGTCCACGAAATTAAAAATCACATTATAGTTAATTTAGGAATTAAGCGTAGATGTTAAGTTTTGCATGTAACAATGGTTTCCTATGAGGGTGACATGTTCACTATGTGATCAAACCCTCGTTAATAAATAAAGACTAAAAAAAAAAAAAAAAAAAAAAAAAACATTTCTTAATATATAACAATCAGCCAATATGGATCAAGATTACCAAATCATACTAACAATCGCAATCACAGACAATACACAGATTAATAATGTTGCCATACCCCAACTTTGAAAATACCCCAGATCACGCTTTCGTTGGCCAGACTCTAGTAAAAAAGCTAACTGGGATCAGTTTCGCGAGAAACTGGGCCAGGCAATAGAAGAAAATAAGTTAAACAAAGTAGAAATAAACAAAATTTGTAATAAAATAGATTTAGAAATAAAAGTAGAAACATACATTAAAGTAATAGTAGAAGCAAGTAATGTTAGTATACCAAAGTTAAAGCCCAACAGTAAAATCAAATTACCTTGGTGGTCGAACAAGCTCGCCGTGCTGAAAAAGGCAGTCGCCACTAGGAAGCGCAGAGTCCGCTGTGCAGCGCCGATCCGCAGGACGAAAGTGGTCGAGGAGTACCTGCAAAAGAAAGAGGAATATGAGCAAGCGGTAAAAACGGCCCAAACAGAAAGCTGGAAAAGCTTCTGTGAGAAACAGGATAAGGAGGGACTCTGGGAAGGCATCTACAGAGTCATAGGCAGGACTATGAAAAGACAGGAGGACCTACCCTTGACCAAGGATGGAAAAGTGCTGAACCACCTCGAATCTGCCACATTGCTGGCAGAAACTTTCTACCCCGAGGATAGGATGGAAGACGATAATGAGGAGCACAAACGTATTAGGATGGTAGCAGATAAAGCAAACGAGGTGGACCATGGTGAAGAACATGACCCACCGTTTACTCAGGAAGAGCTGAACTCCGCTATACGAAGCTTCAACCCTAAAAAAGCTCCCGGGGCAGATGGCCTCACGGCCGATATCTGCCAGCAATCACTAAGCCATGATCCGGAGCCCTTTCTATCACTGGCAAACAAATGCCTTGAGTTGGGCTACTTTCCGAGGATGTGGAAGGAAGCCACAGTGGTAATCTTGAGAAAACCCGGAAAAGAGAGCTACACAGCTCCTAAATCATATAGGCCAATAGGGCTCTTGCCAGTGATGGGAAAGGTTCTGGAGAAAATGCTGATAGGCAGAGTAAAATGGCACATCATACCCGGACTCAGCACACGCCAGTATGGTTTTATGCCACAGAAAAGCACCGAAGACTCACTTTATGACCTGCTAGAACACATACGAGGAAAGCTAAAGGACAAAAAGCTGATTGTCATGATATCGCTGGACATAGAGGGAGCCTTCGACAGCGCATGGTGGCCGGCCATAAAAGCCAGGCTGGCGGAAGCAAAATGCCCAGTAAATGTGAGAAGAGTCGTGGACAGCTACTTGGAACACAGGAAGGTCAAGGTAAGATATGCGGGAGAGGAAGTCATCAGGGAAACCAATAAAGACTGTGTCCAAGGATCGATAGGGGGACCGATTCTCTGGAATCTTGTACTCGACCCCCTACTTAAAGGCCTGGTTCAAAGGGGAGATTACTGCCAAGCCTTCGCCGACGACGTAGTCCTAGTATTCGACGGAGACTCCGCGTTGGAGGTACAGCGGCGAGCCAATGCCGCCCTCGAGTATGTTCACCAGTGGGGACAAAGTAATAAGCTGAGATTCGCACCACACAAGACGAATGCAATGGTCGTCACGCGGAAGCTCAAACACGACACCCCACTGCTGAGCATGGGCGGGGTAGACATTGGCACGTCACAGGAAATCAAGATCCTGGGACTGACAATAGACAGCAAGCTAACCTTCAATGCCCATGCATCTAACGTATGCAAAAAGGCATTGAACTTCTATAAGCAGCTGTCGAGGACAGCCAGGGTCAGTTGGGGACTCCATCCGGAGGTAATACGCACCATCTACACGGCAGTAGTCGAACCGACCATCATGTACGCGGCAAGTGCGTGGGCACCAGCAGCCAAAAAGCTGGGGATACGCAAGCAACTAAACGCGGTCCAAAGGGGATTTGTACAGAAACTGTGCAAATCATATCGCACAGTCTCCTTAAACTCGGCACTGGTGCTGGCGGGGATACTACCCCTAGACCTCCGAATACAAGAGGCAGCGGCCCTATATAGGGCAAGGAGAGGGGTGCCCCTACCAGCACTAGGAGACAGGGAGATCGAGCAACGCACAGCGTTCAACAAAACCCCCCACCCAGCCAAACATATAAGCCTCCAATTCGTATGCGTGGCAGATGAGGAGCAAGAGAGCAACCACCGCACCCAAGAAGTGCGTATTTACACGGACGGCAGCAAGATCGAGGGCAAAGTTGGAGCATCGTTGTCCCATTGGAGCAGCGATGCTGAAACCAAAAGCCAAAAGCTGAAACTGTCGCCCCACTGTACCGTCTACCAGGCGGAATTGCTGGCTATATGCAAGGCAACACGGGAAATCTTGCGTAGCTCAAAATCCAGTTTTGGCATCTACAGCGATTCCAGATCGTCATTAGAAACGGTCACCAACCACCGCTCTCTCCATCCTCTCGCAGTCGAAACGCGAGAAAACCTGCGTCAGTGTGAGGAAAAGTCCAAAAAAGTTGAACTTTTTTGGATAAAAGCTCACACAGGATTAGAGGGGAATGAGAGAGCAGACCAGCTGGCTAAGGAAGCTGCCCTAAAATTAAAAACACGCCCAGATTACGACCAGTGTCCGATCTCATTCGTCAAGCGGCAGATCCGAGAGGAAACGCTTGGCGAATGGAATCGGAGATACAGGACTGAGGACACAGCCGGAGTTACGAAAATGTTTTACCCGGACGCCATTCAAGCATACAAACATGTCAGAGAATTAAGACCGACAGGGACACTGACACAAATACTGACAGGGCACGGTGGCTTTGCTGAATACCTGCACAGGTTTAAGTGCAAGGAAAGTCCATCGTGTATATGTGATCCTGAAAAACAAGAGACTGTCCTACATATACTGACGGATTGCCCCGCCTATAGCCTTGAGAGATTCCAGATGGAACAAGAAATAGGGACAGAAATAAAATTTGAAAATTTAAATGAACTAATAACAACGAAAGGAACTAGGGCAAAGTTTATTGGGTACTGTATAAAAATAGCAAATAAGGTCATACACAGGAACAAGTAAACGGAACAATGCTTAGGATTCATATTTGTATATAATATATAACAGTAGCACTCCACAGACCGTTGAAAATGTCCGAAACCGATAAAGCTAAAAGAACCCAATAAGCACTGCGTATACGCTGTACTTCCGTTAAGTTGGTGTGTTTGTATAAATATTGTGGTCTGTATAATCTTTGATAATAAAACTGTATTTAAATGTGATAATAGGATAAATAAAATAAGGATGAATAGACATAAGATAATAAATACTGTGATCAACAAAAACGCATAAGCAAAAATGTAATACGGCCATTTAGGCCATTTGTTGAATAGAAAAATAAGAATAGAAATAAACTGTAACCAAGGTCTCAGACTATGTCCGAGGGAGATCTATGTAAGGCAGGAGGGGTTTTTAGTCAGTTGGAGCCTGACACTATCCAGGCTGGCTCGTACTGTGAGGCAGCTTGGGTGTAAGTCCGACCGGATTTCCCCACCTGCCACAAAAAAAAAAAAAAAACCTACCCTACCCTACCCTACCTACCTTACTTTACCCTACCTAACCTACCCTACCCTACCCTGCCTACCCTACCCTACCCTACCTACCCTACCCTACCTGCCCTACCCTACCTGCCCTACCCTACCCTACCTACCCTACCCTACCTACCCTACCCTACCTGCCCTACCTACCCTACCTGCCCTACCCTAACCTACCTATTTTTCTATTTTTTTTTTCATAAGAACCTTCTCCTAACAGTAACAAACACAACAAAAAAAGAATAAGCGTAATCGGTCCAGCCGTTCACGCGTGATGCCGTGACCAAGGGAAATAGGGATTCATTTTTATATATATAGATTATAGATAATACCAAGTGGTCAAAAATATGCACATGAGTATTCCAAACAGGATAATCATAAAAAACAGTCACCTAAACATAGCCGTGCCGTTTTTTATTTTCCATGATTCAGTGTGCCACCTAGCGAACCGATAACAGAAACCGATAACTGAAAGCGATAACTGAAATTTTAATTATAAAGGAAAATATTAAGCGCTATTCCTCTCTCCTAGACACTAACTATATCTAGAATGTTGCTGTGCCCGACAGGGTCCATTATTGTTTCTGTAACTTATATTTACCACCTGTATGTACATTATGGATACAATAAATTTAATTTGAATTTTAGCGGGGGAAATTAGCTGTAAGCCTTATTAACTTAGATAAAGTACCTATAGATGTAGCCATGGCGTGCCGCACATGAAACAACAATAGTTATTTCTGGTGTCTCAATAAACACATAATATCAAGAAATCATTAATCACAGAAAATCAAACACGACCGAGTTTGTTTGTCAAACCTGCCATAACATTAGAGTTTGACAAACAACAAAAGCCGGCCATGGTGACAAAGACAAAAAATAATCTATTGTCCTTATTATTTACATGGGGCCGCCAACTAGCGATCTCGCTCTATCAATCATGCTCATTTTATGGCGAAATCTATAGGTACTTTATCTAAGCTTATTAACAACAATCAAATTGACGACTCAGTGTTGCAGTTCTAAAAAAATAACTCAGTGTTGCCGTTTCCCGACACGCATATTTCCAGAATGACCTTATAACCTGGCGAAAATGTTCGGAATGTACAGTAATATCTTCAAAAACATTCCGCGGTGATGCATGGTGTATTAGCCGGGGCTATGTATTACCTGTCCCATTAGTTAGGACATAAATAGTCGGGACTCAGCCGGAATGTGTTATTGACGGTCAGACAGAAATATGACAGTAATTAGTTTTAAGCCAGCGGTATTTTTGCTTATATCTTCAGTGGAGAATAGTTCAGCTAAGCAGAATGCTGGCAATGAATGAAATGGTTTTTCTTGTGACCCTTTTTACCAACTTAAAAAAAACCGGCGGTAATCACTTCGAGATGTATGTGTGTAATATTGTTGGAATTGCACAATATTCACATATGTTACTGTGTATGGGCTTCTAAACACGTGTGCCAAATTTCTTAAGTGTATGTATGTATGTTTTAATTGTATGTATGAATGTATGTTTGTCCACGCATTTCTCCGAAACTACATATCGGATCGTGATAATTCTTTTTTGTTGGATTACGAATCTCTTAACTTAGGTAACAGAGCAAGTTTCATCAAAATCGGTTTAGCAGCTTTCAAGATACGGAACATACAACTGAACTTCTTAGCGACAAACAGTACGAATGTGTTGAATTTAGTTATTATGGGTATTTTGTCAATCCTTTAGGTACCTTACTATAGTACTTGCTCATTTTGTAGTGATAGGGTACTAAAACTAAAAAGAGGGAAATAAAAACATTTTTACAAAAAATAAAACGACCACTAAAGCAAAACACTAAAAAGTGCAAAAATTACTTTCGTTTCGGAAGTCGGTGTTGAAATAGTTATTTATGCTACAAGTGCGGAAGGTAGGTGATTTGAAGGATAAACCGACACGAGTCGGAAATCATCTTACGTACGTGTATCATACAACATTTTACTATGCATTGTGCGAGGAAATAACAAAAAATATCTGAACCATGCAAAAATTTATAAAATGGCGGGCTTATTCATGCGCGCTTAGCATAACCACAGATTAACTAAAAGTTCCTCGGGCATATCTACTGCGCATGTGCAAATAGCTATCACGTCGTAACGCAAAAAGGCACGAGTAAAATATACGTTCTGCCAAACATATTTAATGAATATTTAAAATTAATAATTTATTGATCAAAATCTAAATCTAGAGTAATAAAAAACGCCTTTAATGAAGTATTAGTTTTATTTTACCTTTTATATGAATGATAATCTGTACTTAACTAATACATTAACAGTTAATTATTTGTTAAAAAGTTTTTATTATTATTTCAAGCTTTATATGTACCTTGCTTTTGTATACAATGTGTGTTCGGCACCTAGTACCTAATCAATTTGTCAAACACATTCTGCCATCCGATTAAGCTGAAACTTGGCGTACTTATGTAACTTTGGAACCATTGACACAATATGGAACTATGTAGTTTGTCTCAGATTGAGCTGGAAAGTGGCTAGAGCAACCCCTCAACCAGACAAGATAGCACCATCGTGTGTGGGCTAATTTAACGTGTTTAGCAAGTATTAATGAGCTAAAAAGTACGAAATGTAATATAAGAATGTTACATTTCGTACTTTGAATTCAGCTCATTAATAGCATGTTTTAAAAATAATTGTACTTTTACTTAAAATCAAGATAATAAAGACAGGATGTCTGTCAAAAAAACACCGAACTTGGCTACGTGGCTTTAATCAGTACCTAAATGGTTATTTTTATATATGTTTGCTTCATCGTAGTCGCTTAACTATTCGAGATATCTTATACCCATGACATACTTATTAAGGAGTTCCAGTGGCCATCTGAAGTCTTCTTCATCAGTTCCACTTCACCAAATGACACTTTTTGAGTGCAAATGCTTGCCATGTTTATAAAAATACAAAAAACGCTATATGTCTGCTTATAACATTTGAAGAGTTCCCTTGATTTCTATGGATGGAATTCCATCATCAGAATCTGACTTGGTGACAATGGGGCCACCTCGAGAGTATACCCTTTGAAACAAAAAAAGGTTTTTCAAATCCGACTATATATGACGTATATATGACGGAGATATAAAAAATCGGCCAAGTGCTAGTCGGACTCGCCCACGAAGAGTTCCGTACCATTATCGCAAAATGTCAAAAAAAGACGTTTCTTGTACTTAAATATTTATTTTATTTTGTTTTTAGTAATTATTGTTATAGCGGCAACAGAAATACATCATCTGTGAAAACTTCAACTGCCTAGCTGTCACGGTTCATGAGATACAGTCTGGTGACAGACGGACAGACAGACAGACTGACGGACCGCGGAGTCTTAGTTTTCGGGTCCCGTTTTTACCCCTTGGGTACGGAACCCTAAAAATATACATAAAAAAGGATATATATGAATAAGAGGTTATCAATTCGGATGTTTATATTTACGGCTCCTTTTTGGAAAACATCACAAACTGTATCAAAACAGGAAAATTCATCCGACCACATCCGGGCTGTGTGTGTAAGTCCCTTGATATAGACGGCGGGCCTTTAAATCTAGACTCCAGCTTGTACTATTATTTATTCTGTGACTCCAGGCTACTACTGACAAATTCCAGATGGAAAACCCGATAACAGTTTAAGTGACCCGGGCATTTAGCCCAGGTCCTGCTCAGCAGTAGTGCTTGCCGACACAAGACAAACGAGGCAAGTACAGTAAAAAACTATCCTTATAATAAAATCTGAATGAATATAATTATAACCGGCATATATCTCCGGTATTTAAGATGGCGCCAATCTATTTGCGCTGCACTTTGGCATATGAGTTAATTAAATGAATGCTCAATTTAATCACCGTAGCGACTTCATAAAACATCCCGCGACCTGGAACGGTATGGGGACTTTCAATTATCGCTTTGTTTATTTCCGTTTAATTAGTTTCGTATTTTTTAGGATGGTCAGTGTACATTCCAGTTTTTTTTGCAAAAGAAATTAAGATGAATCAGCGAATATGCTTCTGGTCTATCGCAATTTGATCGATAGAAAAGAAGTAAGATAAGGTAAGGTGAGTGGAGTAACATGATGGCTGAAAGGGAGGTATAGAAGAAACGATTTAATAGTACACGACCTTTTACAAGCAGTGGTGCAGTGGTGGCCTAGTGGTATCGGCCGCGACTGACAAGTTGCAGGTCGTGGGTTCGAGCCCAGACAGGAGCTTTACTTTGTGTAAATTATTTCATCACCACTGCTCTAAAAACAGTGAAGGAAAACATCGTGAGGAAACCGGCATGTCCTAGAACCAAAAATTCGAAGACATGTGACATCCACCAACCCGCACTGGGCCCGCGTAGTGGATTACGGCCCATTCTCTCTCACAGAGAGGAGGCCTGTGTCCCAGCAGTGGGAACATTAATAGGCTGATGATGTGACCTTTTATAAATTGATATTATAAGGTCAGAAGGATCACTCTGTCTAACGTGCTCCCAATTGTGTTAAGGTCAGCTGCCTGTCTAACATTGTAATTTTTTATTTTGACGTTATGTTTTATTTTTTTATTATTATGATTTATATTTTCGACAGTATGATTTGAAAAAAAGAAAAAGAAAGAAGAACTATTTATTTGTGACCCGCACAGGAGACACGAGAAAAAGCATAAAATTAAACAATAATAAAAATAAAAACCCCGTGCGAGACCAAAAAGGCTCCTATCTCTGCATATTAATATTTATATTAATTTAAATTCATAAACTTAACACAAAATTTCATAAATTTATATAATACTCTTATAATGCCTTCATCCAAAGTAACCTTAATCCCCGAACTAGCTTAATTTCGCGGTATCAATTAACAAGCTACTAAGAGGGCAATAGAGGCTCATTGCCACACGACATCGGGAGCACATATTAGTTCAAAGTTAAAAATTGGCAATTTTTTAAAATATTTTAAAAATATTTTTGGCAATAGCCAAAAATAATTTAAGGGGATACTCTTCACTATACGGATTGTTACTTTTTATCGTATTTTGATACCTTTTATAACACAAGTGTCCTAACTAGACACATTTTGATGGCTGGGTCGAGGTTGAATCGAGTAACTAAAATAACTTTTTAAGAAAAAAATACCGGTCAAGTGCTAGTCGAACTCGTGCCCCGAGGGTTACATACCTACCCATTATACCGCCATAATAAAATTGGTCTAATTTTTATTGGTGACTAAGTTTTAAAGATATGGGCAAATTTAGATATTCGCGAAAACTTGTAAGTATCAAAACTTACCTTAATTTTGAATAAATGTAAACAAGAAGAATTGACTGACCACCTGATACTCCATCTACAACTGCCTTTTTTTGAACGTCACTTATGAACACTGGCTGTCAAAACGTATCTAACCATATCCCAAATATATAATTTTATTAAGGTAGTTTGAAATATATGTGGTAATAATAGTACATGGGCGGTAAGTAAGGAATTACGATCGAGGCTCTAGTAGAAGCCTGAAGTCGAAGACTGAGGGCTTTCTGAGTCGAGGTTCGTAATTCCCGTACCGCCCGTGAAACATACAATGTTTTTCATCACATTTGCGAGTAAATAAATAAAATTATAGGGCAGAATAAACTTATTTATTATTCATTTATAAATTTGTCGACGTTATCTCCAGTAGTACCTTTGATTTCTTGCACACATATCCATCTGATTGTGTTTTTAAAAATGCCGTCAACTTTGTATATTCCTTAATGTTGATACAATCCTTAGATTGGAGAGTGTTTCAGCATAGAGTAAGTGGACCACAGTGAAGACGGTTTGTATTTAAATTTTATTTATATATTATAATTTTACTCCAAAATACGCCAGCAAAACATTTTCAGTACACGAACTTGTTTTCTTTTCGTTTCTCCATTTTATAAATTGGTCGTATGCAGCTATATACCGCTCCTTAGAATTCTCCGTTAAAAGATTTTCATTAATTGTTTTTGCTGCATGGATAATATCTGGTGGTGTTGCATTTAAATCACACGCATCGGACGACGACGACGACATTTTTTATAACTTTTTTAGTTGTCTTCAAATACAAAATGTAAATAACTATGAATATATAGCTATTACACAAGTCAGCACAAATTTATTACAAAATACGTGAACATTTTTTTAAGCGGATGGCGGGCTTTTTGCCCACACCACAGATTATATAAATGTTTCGTTCAGAAAAGTTAAGGGCAAATATTACGTAGGTATACAGTCATGACGGAGTGTAAAAAAAAACGAAAAACGATTAATCCATGACCAAATTAGCACTTTCCTATCTAAAAATAATCTCCTCAATCCCTTCCAGTCCGGCTTCCGTCCTGGTCACAGCACTACCACAGCCCTTCTCAACATTACGGATGATATAAGGTCAGCCATGGAAAACAGTAATCTGACGGTATTGGCATTACTAGACTTCAGTAATGCTTTTAATGCTGTCGATTTCGATGTGTTGCTTGGCATTCTCTGCTCTCTTAATATATCTCCATCGGTAATTGACTGGTTTCGTAGTTACCTGTTCGGTCGCCGGCAACGTATATGCATTGGAGAGTCAATGTTTGTTTGTTTGTGTGTTTGTTTGTTTGTTTTTTGTGTGTGTGTTTTTTTTTTTTTTAAATGTCTTCCTGGTGTAGTACTTCAGCTGGGGTACCACAGGGTGGCGTTTTATCCCCTTTACTTTTCGCAGTTTTTATAAACTCAATCTCCAGTGAACTAACATCTTCCTACCATCTTTATGCGGACGATCTACAAATTTATTCGCGAACTCCTCTCGGACATCTGTCTGAGGCTATCGTAACAATAAATCGTGATCTGGCCTGCATATGCGAATGGAGCAAAAGATATGGACTTATGGTTAACCCTACAAAGACGCAGGTTATTGTGGTGGGCAGTTCTAGAATAGTTTCAAGAATCGACTGATCTTCCCCAGGTTATTTTCGACAACTCAGTTATTCCATTCTGCGAGAAAGTGAAAGACTTGGGGATATTCATTGATAGGAACTTTTCTTGGACTGCCCAACTGCAAGAGGTTAGCCGCAAGCTATTTGCATCTGCTGCGTCTTTGAGGAGACTGCGTAATTTTCTTCCGACTGCCACCAGAATTGCGCTTGCACAATCTCTTCTTCTACCCATCCTTGATTATGCTGATGCCAGCTATCTTGACCTTACTCAAGAATAACTCGAAAAACTTGAGCGGCTTCAAAATGTTTGTATAAGGTTCATATTCGGTTTGCGAAAATATGATCATGTTTCCGAATTCCGTAAGAAGCTGAAGTGGTTGCCAATTCGCCTTCGCCGGAATGCTCATATTCTTTCACTTTTATATAATGTGCTCTTCACTCCTTCCACCCCTCTTTATCTTAAGAAACGTTTTTAGTTTCTCTGCGATGTCCACACAAAATTTCTAAGGTCATCGGATAACTTACGACTTCAAATGCCAATGCATTCCACGAGTTTTCTGGATAAATCCTTTACTGTCCAGGCTACTCGTCTGTGGAATGCGTTGCCAGACTCAATCAAACGCGCCTAATCGTTGCCTGTGTTCAAAAGACTCGTGAGGGAACATTACCTGTCGCTGTGATTATGAATTAATTGTCATTTTATTTATTGCCTTTATATTTTAGTATGTACTCGTATGTATTTATGTATATATTAAATAGCATATGTATTATGTATCTGCATATCTTTTATAATATAATTTTTGGAACACTAGTATTGTCACACCAATAACAGCCCCACTTCGTGTCCAGCAATTAATGTCCATACCTGGTTGCCTGGAAGAGATCGCGGAATGCGATAAGGCCGCCCATTGTATGTGTTTTTAGTTTTAAGTGCCCTTCATAAATGTAACTTATGGTGTACAATAAAGTATATAATAAATAATAAATAAATAAATAATAATAATAATAAATAACCTACCTTGGCAACCCTTAAAATGTCAACATGTCAATTTTTTTCCTGCACATTTTAATTATTTACAAATTCATAAAACCATCAAACTCAGAAAATAACATATACAGCAATAGAAACCAGTTTAAAAAAATCCATATATAATATACAGTTTTATAAATCCACAACAAATCTAATAATATTTCTGAAAATTACAAGAAACCAGTTGACGTCGTCACTGACAGACGTCAACCAAGCAATATTTACAATGGAAAAGTGTAAAGAAAATGATTAAATAATGTTGACGAGAGCAGCTGCCTATCGCGCACGCCATCCACCCCCGGACTCGTCGCTCAGCTCCGCCTCGCCGCCGCCGGATCTCGGATCACCAGTATCATCGGCGGCTGCAGTTGCGTCTGGCTCTAGCGACGAGTATTTTTCCCCGCCGACGTCGCCAACACCTGTATGTCGGCAGGGGAGAGGCCGGCCACCGAGGAGCTTGGGATCTAGGGGCCAACCGGCCCCGAGCCGGGTCCCCGCTGCCGGTGGTTGTGTGCAGCGCATGAGATGGACTCAAAGTATGAATGAGAACGTCATGCGCGCATATTAAGGGTCTACAGAGGGGGGAACTAACCTCACTGCGTACCGTGTTAGGATGCTGTCTCTGTTTCAGGACCTAGAACCAACCGTAGACGTCTCGGCCCAACGATTGTCGGATCAGGTGCGGGTCATCCAGCGTAATCACAGGTTGGACGACGCCGCACTTGATAGGATGCGCTCAGAAGTGCTGAGCAACCAAATCGTAAGCGTCGCGGCACCGCCAGTCACTATTGTGATCCCGCCGCGGTCCAATCATGATAACGAAGAGGCAGATGATAGGGTTGTTACAGTAAGTAGCCAGTGCAACGAAAGATTGAGGAGCGCACTGGAGGATGCGCTTCGCGAGTATAGGTCAACACCGACTGAACTTAGATCCCGATTACCACGCTTGCCTATGCACAAGAAGAATAGGGCGCTGGTGTGTGCTTTGGACTCGCTGCTTAAGAACATCTGTGAAAGCAGCGAGAACCTCGTTGATACGCACTCAATCCTGTATTGCGGGGCTGTTGCAGCATGTCGTTTGGCCAATGTTAAGTTCCCAAACGTAACTATTCGGCCAAAGCCTGCCGTGCCAGCCTGGCAATGCAGGATCGAACGGCGTATCGATGGGGTTAGGGTACTCATCGGCAAACTATGCTGTTTCAGGGAGGGCAATACACGACCACGTGTGATGCGCTTCGTGAGGCGGGCATTTTCGGGGACTGCAATCAGTCCTCGAGAATACATGTCCCGTGTCACGGAGCGCATCGACTTCCTGAAGCAGAAAGTTTGTGCATGGGCCAGCCGTATTCGGCGGTATAAGGGGCGGGTTGACCGGTACTCGCAGAATCGCATGTTCCAGAGTGATGAGAGGTGGGTATACAGAACTTGGGAGCGACCTGAACATAATGTGACTGACGTGTGCCGCCCGGATGATGACGCCACGAGCACATTCTGGCGAAGCATCTGGTCGGTGCCCGTCTGTCACACTGAGGGTGGCTGGATGCGTGATGTCGAGCGCGTGTGTGAAGCTATACCAGAAATGGAAAAAGTAATCATCAGTCCAACTGATGTAGCCAAAGCAGTTCGTCCGCTACCGAACTAGAAGTCTCCAGGACCGGACGGACTGCATAACTTCTGGCTAAAATGGTATAGCAGCTCACATGCGTTTCTGGCATCTCAATTCCAGTCATGTTTAGAGTCTGGGTCGCTGCCGCAGTTTTTGACAACAGGCATTACCCACCTGCTCCATAAGACAGGTAGTCCCGCGGAACCCAAGAATTATAGACCAATAACATGCTTATCGACGGTTTATAAACTTCTTACATCCATCCTGAGAGCAAAAATTGATAAACACATTGAGGGTAACGCAATTATGTCTACCTCTCAGAATGGATGTAGGAATGGGTCCCGCGGCACTAAGGAGCTACTCCTCATTGACATGGCTATAAGCCAGCAGGTTCGTCGATCCCGCAAGGATCTGTCGACATGCTGGATAGACTACAAGAAGGCCTACGACTCTGTGCCACATACATGGCTCATGAGGGTGCTGGAGTTGTACAAAATAGATGCAACTCTATGCACCTTCCTTGAGTCATGTATGGGTCAATGGAAGACAGTCCTTCGATATCCAGGATGTCGACCGATTCAGGGGGATGATGAGCCTGTATGGTTTAAGCGGGGGATATTTATTTTAAGACAATTTTTCAATTGCGTGCAAACTCCTTGCTTGAACTTGCATGACTTGTGTGCTGTGCTATAAATAAATAAAAAATTACTTACGGCCCTTGGGTTTCATGACAAAAAGAAAGCTCGAGGGTTTTATATGGGGCATTACGCCCAAGTTAACCTGTATGTTTAGATACTGTTTACGTGCAAGTGTGATGAAAAGAATATAACATACGAGTACATAAAAGATACGCGCGAAAAACATAACTCTCTCCTTGCCGTCGGATAAAGCTGAAGATTCTCCTTAACAGTTTTACCAGTTATTTAGATAGTTCGTTAATTACTAAGCGCAGTAGTTTAGTTCAAACAGTTATTATTTAGTTCAAGCAGTGGTCGCCATAGGTTATGTCGCCGTCTTTCATGTGACTAATAAAAACATTTTGAATGGAAGCCGGCCGTGTTTGTAGGAGCAATGGTAAATGGTACAGTTACGGGCAGATTTATTGGTAAATTGATTAATGACGAAAAAAATATTTTTAAAAATTAATTTAACCGACTAAATCGAATCTTCTAGCTACTATCTCGTCTATCAACAAATATTCTATGACACCTAAAATTAATAGGTTATCACTTTTGTGCACAACAGTATGGTGCACGCGCAAAGTCAGCGGCGCGCGGCGGCGATGGTGACTGCATTGCGTTTTAATTGTTATCGGCTTAGGGCTTGTACACATGAGACACTATTCGAATATACGATTACCAATTGAAGAACTCGCGACATGAGATCATAAACCAACGACCGAGGCCGTTCAGGTACTAGATAAGTGAGTTTCTATCAACGAAGGCGTGGTGATAACGATTACTAAAATCACAAAAATGTATGGGATTGCCAAGCGCTATCGAAATGGCACGTGATAAATCCCTTACATTTTGGCATTTCGACAATCACCATCGCCAATAGAATTATAATTTAAATTTGTCAAGTAATCACTTGGAGCATTTGCCTGTCATGTAACGTTACAGATTGGAGCGTTACATCAATGATGCAGGAGAACCGAGCATTACAGTGCGCAACTTGATGATAAAATGTGTAATATTTACCCGACTGCCGAAGGAGGGTAATGTGTTTATCAGTGTATGTATGTATGTATGTTTGTTCCTATGTGGCGTTCTAGAGACCAAACGCGTTGGCCGATTTTGATGATTCTTACGTCAATCGATTCGTCTTAATCCTGCGAGTGTCACTGGCAAAATTGGAAAATACAAAAATGGCGGCTTTTGGGCGCCATTTTGTAGGAAAAAAAAATTTTTTTCTTCCATACCCATCGTGTGGGGTATCAAAATAAAGGGTTTTAAGAGGCAATTTCAAAAATATATAACACTTATATGTTTAAATGTACCTAATTCTAAAAAAAAAATAACTAAAAAGTTGTAAATAAAAAAGTTAATTAAAAAAATCTAAAAACCCGACTGCTTAAAAAGCAAACTAAAAAGACGTAAATGTGATATTTGTAAATAGTGGGTAGTTTTAGGTAACTTAATAATAATGAGCTGGAGATAGATCCAGTCTGCGAATATACGTTAAACAGTTAAGTTGTGTCCTCATTTATCTGCCCGGAAATCCAGACTACACCTACGTATTCCCTAATACTCTTCAGTAAATAAGAAGAAAATCATGCTGTGCAGTCGGAGGATACATCTGGGTTTAGGTCGCCAGCTCGCGAATATGTATCCTCCGACTGCACAGCATGATTTTCTTCTTGTTTACTTCTTTTTAGTTTGCTTTTTAAGCAGTCGGGTTTTTGATTTTTTTAATTAACTTTTTTGTTTGATACACGACACGATTAACGACCGCTTCGTCTGACAATGTGGTATCAACTAAATGCTCAAAATCGTATCTAACATTATTATTACAGGCGAATGCTCGTCAGTCAGGGAGGCTGTATTGTAATGTAATAGCCAAAATCGAATCTGAAATATTATATTACAGGCGAACGCTCCGGGTGAGGGAGCACATTCGATGTCAAAGATGGCGACAGTGACATTTTCATAGCGCTTATTGGGAATTCCATGTGCCGATAATGATCACCGGGGTGGTTTTAGTGAGGTAGACAGCCCACAAATTCAAATGTATTTATTTGGCCTTCGTCTTTACCCCAAGCCCTTTTGAAGGATTACCTTCGTAAACAAAAATTAAAAAGATTTGTCTGTATCGATACATTGTCGAACAGTTTCCCAACGCTTTACTAAAACACGTAAATGTGGAGTTAGCCCTTAGTCCAGCCCGGTTTAGTTAGCGGGCAGCACTCAATATTGCTGAGATTCTTTCGATGCTATGTATAAACACGTCTATACGGAAAACATTAAACCTTTAATTGAAAAATTGAAAAAACGATGCTTTCGTTTGATTCCACATTACTAAACCTTAGGGAAATCTTTTACTTTCTTGCTGGATTTAACTACATCGACTTGATTACACCTTAATTTAATAATAGCGCGTTGATCAAATTTCAGACCATGGCATGCTAAGACAGACTCCAGGGGTCTAATGGTGTCCTTTGTGAAATCTTAAGGACAACTTGTTTTTATAAATAAATAAATAATAATAAATAACTACTGATTCGAAGTTGTTAAATATTCCGGGTTATTAAATATTACAGGGTTCAAGCTACCGGTCAGGGCTCCAGAGGGAGGAAGCTCCTTAGCGACCTTCCTGACCTGATTAGACGCGATCCGATTTACATCATTAACGATAAGCCAAATTAGAATTAGAAAATACGTACCTACGCGATATCGCCCATCGACTCAATTAAATAACACTGCGCAAAAGGTCCCTTATAATACGAGCCGTATCCAAAATACGAATCTTTCTGAATCAAACCCTTCATCTAGCTGCCTAACGAGAGTTACATCATATGTTGGTTGTCGAGGTTTGTGGCTATTAAACCAATGGTATTGAAAAATCAATTCGATTTCAATTTGAAGGAGGATTTCAAAACAAAAAAACCGACTACTTGAAAAGCGAACTAAAAAGACGTAAACAAGGAGAAAATCATGCTGTGCAGTCGGAGGATACATCTGGTTTTGGTCAGCCAGCTTGCGAATATGTATCTTCCGATTGCACAGCATGATTTTTCAACTTGTTTTGTGATGAATATTTTAAATGATGTTGATATTTTGACACTTGTTTTGATTAATTTTTACATGGATTTGACATACACTATTTGTTATTTAGTCATTATTTTATTGGTATTTTACGTACATTTGACATACCTACATTATACTTTATTTACACATTTGAATGATATTTTACGAAGATTTGACATACAAATGTTATTAAGTATTTTTTTCTTTTTAATTGATATTTTACGTAGATGCTTGTGCAATAAGACATTGTTTCTTGTCATTGGGCATAATCAGATCCGCTTTGCGTAGACTGGGGGACATTAAACAAAATAGTTTTAAACTAAAGAGAATACTGTAACCTTTCATTGCATATATTTTTACGATTCAAAATCGATGGAGAAAAATGAACAGAACTTTAAAAAAAAAAAAATGAAATGGTTTCAGAGTACTTTACTTTTCGTCTGTACATTTTGTTAAAAATGAGGTATTTCCTTAAGTTTTCCGTGTGTCATTACTTTCCAGAATTTTATCGTTATTAGTGACACTATCGGAACGTGTAATAATCAGCGTGTTTATTGTTTTTAAATTAACTGTTTTGATTACTGGCTAAGAATATTGATCATTCTACTATATTTCGTTTGTGTACGCCATAGGTATGGTTTCCATACTAAGATGCCCAATGACCTTGCCTGATTGTAGGTCAATGGGAATTGCTGTATAGGTATTGATTCCCTTGCTTGTGTCAAAATATGCCGCATAAACGGCCGTATCTTTTGATTGCGTCGGTAACATTCCGGGGAGTGTGTGTGGATGTTTGATTTTTTCATAGCCCGAAGGGTGTGTAGACTTAAGTATTTGATATAAATTTCAACTGGATACTTCCAAGTGCTCTTGAGAATAAGGGTCTTTACAGGCAGGATAACAAATCAGTGATCGCGATGAGATGATTTTTGACGCCACGCTAAAGGTAATACGGCGCCCTCTAGAGAACATAAAGTCTTAATAATAAAACTAGCTTACTCGCTGCTTTGCTTGCATTTAATCCATTATTGTAATTTTTTTTATAAGTCCAAAAGCGTCACTGCACAAACAATTTTGTTTAATTTGTGATTTAAAGTTAACTAAAACCCCAAAATGACTCAAATAAAGTTGTTTTTTAGGGTTCCGTACCCAAAGGGTAAAAACGGGACCCTATTACTGAGACTTCGCTGTCCGTCTGTCTGTCTGTCTGTCACCAGGCTGTATCTCATGAACCGTGATAGTTAGACAGTTGAAATTTTCACAGATGATGTATTCCTGTTGCCGCTATAACAACAAATACTAAAAACAGTATAAAATAAATATTTAAGGGGGCTCCCATACAACAAACGTGATATTTTTGGCGTTGTTTGCTCGATATTAATAACGGCAACAGGTAGACGCTTGAAATATTCACAGAATATTTAGTTGTAAATTCTCTTCAAAAAATAATAATTATTAAATTAAAATAAAATAAATTAAGGGGGGCTCCCATACAACAAACGTGATTTTTTTGCAGTGTTTTGCGATAATGGTACGGAACCCTTCGTGTGCGAGTCCGACTCGCACTTGGCCGGTTTTAACATTTTTTTAAAACCCTACATAAAATCGCACACTGAAAAGTATGAAACAAGAAAATATCACCATCATCCTGCCCTTATCCCATGTTACTTCGGTCGGCGCAACACGTTTTCTTCTTCCATACCGTCCTGTTCCCCGTCACGCTATCACTGACTCCCTTTTCTTTCATATCATTCCTCACACAGTCCATCCATCTTTTTTTTGGCCGTCCCCTCCCTCTCCATCCATCTACATTTATATTCATAACTCTTTTAGTAACATGCGTTTCATCCCTTCTCATCACATACCATACAAGAAAATATAAGAATATTATTATAGAGGATAGCCATCATCATATAGATTGCCATAAAGACTATTATAATATATGTCGCATCAAGGCTGGCCGATAGATGTAAACCATCGGGAAGTCAGGATGTATTCCCTTAGGTTAAGACATCGTGTGTGGGCAAGTCGTTGGGTACAATCGTGAAAATGAAATCACACAAATTATTCGATACACTGAGTATATTCAAATAGACACAAGTTACATTCTTGCTTACTAATATTACGGATCGACACTGATTCTACGACGCGTTAGCTCTACGGCTGTCAGTACTCAACTGCCAGTACATTTTAGCTCAACTGCTAAATTCTATTATCCCCACCACGCAAGTGGTTAGAGAAAGCGCGCCAAAGCGTAGTTGTCTTGCTTTGCCGCCAAATGGCGTGCTTGCGATTTGTTTTGACGTCCGTACTATTGACTAAACCCGACACGGCCATCCTGTAAGACAGGCGTCCTCGTCTGTTTCTCATTGTCAGGTTCTAACAGTGTATCGAATCATGTGGAAATCCTCAATGGATGTCCTCAGCCCTTGGGGAAACTGAGGGGTCTGTCAGACTCCTACTGACTAAAACCACATGGTGTTCTCTAGGCCGTAATTACTCTTGAGAGGCGAGCGTGGAACACACACGTCGCCTTCTCGGGCCTCTCTCAGGTGACAGATCCCCAAATCTATCACCCGCAGGCTTCATCATGTTGTCCTCGCTCCATGCCACCTCATGTCGTGTTGCGCCATACGTCCTCTTAGTCTACTCCGACCCGCCAGTCGCCCATCATACAAGGGATGTTTTTCTGAAACACAAAATTTCCAAACAGTATTCACTCGTCCAATCCTGACGCATACTCTGTGTAAGTGAGGACACACTTTGAATCAATCAAACATGATCATTTAAATGTCTCCTTTCACCTTTGCAAGGAAAGAGTAATTCTATTTCCAATTTAAAGAAAATAGCAACTCAATCATCGATTTGGTACCTAAAAGCACCCAATCATAGTGATTACAAAGTCCAAGTACCACTGATAGTCATTAATCTCAAATTAAATCCAGCAAAGGAAACCACCTAGCTAGCTATCTTATAGTTCTCTTAGCAATCACAATTGCTCTACTCGAACATCTCCACGATGTCGAGTCAACACAACTCTCTGAACTCAGAATCTGTTCACACAGAGATTTAGTCTGTCCTATGTTACGTCAATTCATTATCTACTTCATCTACTATCTCAATTGGTACTTGAGCCCCGTGTGTCTTACTAACACGATCTACGCAAAGTAATCAAAATTAGAAAACCAAAATTATTTCAATTTTCGTAATGAGGGCTTGACGATTCGAACGTCATCAACAATAACATGGTGACCTCACCATACGCCTGACTGCGAGTTTACTTTCTTTTAACCTCATGACTCGATAGGAACTTTCTATAAGGTTCCTAACACAAACATGAATTTTCACACCAGACATAGTGTCATGTGTGCCGTATAGGCTTTCCGTTGCCATACAGGCCTACCGTTGCCATACAGGCCTACCGTTGCCACACAGGCCAACAGTTGCCACACAGGCCAACAGTTGCCACACAGGCCAACAGTTGCCACACAGGCCAACAGTTGCCACACAGGCCAACAGTTGCCACACAGGCCAACAGTTGCCACACAACGCTCGGCTACTCCTGACCAAACTAGATCATTGGGTTCGTGAAAATAGAGATTTTAGAACCCTACTCATTAACTAAATCATTACCCTGGGCCATGTACCACTAGTCGCTCCAAACAAACTTTAAAACTTCTGCTGCAGGAAAAACTGCCAAGCTTACAGAAACCCTCGAGTAAAACCTCCAACGCGGCCCTCTAGCCGACCAGCAATTGAATTGCTCTTACAACGGTCTCCAGACCCCGACCTCCACCAGAATCCACTGGTACGGTCAAACATAATACGTTCGATAGACTGAATTACTCGACACCTTAAGCTTGCTCATTATCATCAAAATCCTTTTGACATCTACATCGACTGGTACATAACCCGCTGGTATCTTCCTTAACCTACAGTGTGCATACTTGTAGGTCCTAAGCGTACCTATTTAAAGCTTTCAGTGTATAACGATAACTGTCCTGTCATAATCACCTATCGCGGACTTAATACAGGGCCTATTTAGTTTACGTACTAGAGATTCTCACACAACACAATTCATTAGAAAAAAAGGTCAGACGATCAACAAGTTCAACAACTAAACAAAGTAATAGTAACAATGCTGTTACAGTTTGTTATAATTCAAAGGCAATGTATACTCAACTCATGAAACCCTCATTGTGACTTGTGCACCAACACAAGCCAGAATCGCATCTACCAACGACTCTTTACATATCTGCCGCCACACATGATACAACACATGAGGGGCCTTGTGCACCAACACAAGCCTGAATCGTATCTACCAACGATTCTTTACATATCTGCCGCCACATATGCTACAACACATGAGGGGCTCTGTGCACCAACACAGACAAGAATCGCACCAACGACTCTCAAAAATCTAGCGAATATGTGCTACAACACATGAATCGCTCTGTGCACCAACACAGACAGAAATCGCACCAACGATTCCTTGTCGACCCATCGCCACATGTCACTCATGAGGTGCGGTCTAAGACCCATCGCCACATGTCACTCATGAGGTGCGGTCTAAAGTTTCGAGTATGAGTGTACAAGCCATTCTTAATCAGATTTGGTCTCACTACCACTGTCATCAACTATGACGTCTAATTCTCAAGGAACTTGGTGATCGGGGATCCTTCTCACAAGATTCGCACTTTTTACCCAAAGATCTTGGAACATACCGACTGTTAATATGAGGGGACCAATTAAGCCTGATAATGTCCAATGAAGCCGTGTGAAGGAGCTTCACGAATTAACTCTGATCAAATCTTTAAAATCAAATACCAACAGTAAGTATTCACTATCGCTCACTAACTCAGTTTTTATGCAAGGAAAACGATTGCCAGATCTACTGCTATCATAATATTACTTTGAAAGTAAGCAAGTGAATTCAGATCTGAAGACGGTGGTTGTAAATCGTTACGCAACAAGATCCTTTCTGAGTACAGGTAAATGACCAGTACCGTTACTAACTCGATACAATTTCGTTACCCCACGACATTACAGACTCGCTTTGCCACTGAAAATTACTAGTTATTCAGTCATTTTGGATATCTCAACTCCTTCATATGGGATATCTCATCCTAAGGTTCGTACTAAACCTAATATTGAAACTAGGAAAGCACTAACCAGCCAATAGGAAACTCATTAGCTACTTACTTTTTACTAAGTGTGTCTCAATTACCTAGTGATAGTGCAAGATATAACCACGACCAATACAATGGTCAAACATGAAAACTTAAAACTCGAACTAGCATCTCTTCACTAGAGAACCTTCGACCTCACTATCGAAACAACATGGAAGCGACTCACTGAGTATTCCATTCCAAAATTGCGCGCGCTCCCGACCTCACAGCTGTGGTCATAGCGTTCGACTACCACCTGCGAACTGCTAGCCTGCCATCGGTCTTAACCTCTCAGACGTTGACACGTCAACCTTCGCGCTCAGCATCTGAATCGCTAGCCTGCAGCAGAGGCTTCAGGCTGCGACACAATATGGTATCTGAAACATGAAAAACATTACGAGAGTATATGTTCACACGGTTATCTTAACCGTACACAGCTTTGATGGAAATTAATCGATGCACCGGTGTACTCGTAGTAACCTAAACTAATGAATCCAACTAGCCTTTTCCCAACTACACTGGTGTCGGCTTCCAGTCCTACCGGATTCAGCTGAGTACCAGTGCTTTACATGGAGTGACTGCCTATCTGACCTCCACAACCCAGTAACTGGGTAACACGGTACCCCTTGTCAAGACTGGTGTCAGATCTCAGGCTTCTGACTACCCGTAACGACTGTCAAAGATCTTCAAATGACAGCCGGGACCAACGGCTTAACGTGCTCTCCGAGGCACGGAGGAAACCCGGTATGTTGAAATGGTCACCCATCCACGGACCGACCTCGTCAAGCGTTGCTTAACATTGATGATCGACCAGTGCGGCTGTTATTATTTAGCCACGAGCTTCTAGTAGTAGTTACCTAAACCGGCATGGCCAAATAGGTTATTATGGACACCGAATGTGAGTGCAGAGTTCCTGTCCAAAACATGAACCTACTGTAATATGTGGTTGCCCCAAGTGCCTAGGTGTAGTTTAGCCCTCCGATTCGAAAAGAAGAATATTAGGCCTCTTCTCAAAATTAATCAACTCTCACCTCGCACTAGACAAAACTATCGCACTACAATTCTAATCAAAGTATTTCATTTGGAATTATCATAATTTACAGACTGAAATGTAAGGTAGGTACGTCGCTGCCACCATATCGTTCTAAACTCTAAACAATAATAGTCAGCCAAGGCCAGTCAAGGGTTATTGTCAGTGATAGTAAAATAAGAACTCTTTCAACAACACCAAA
Organism: Anorthoa munda; assembly: GCA_945859665.1. Classification (NCBI taxonomy): domain Eukaryota; kingdom Metazoa; phylum Arthropoda; class Insecta; order Lepidoptera; family Noctuidae; genus Anorthoa; species Anorthoa munda. Next base: position 1,924,895 of record OX243916.1, on the reverse strand, counting down.
ACTTGACCATCGATAACTAACATGAAATTATGAACTGACACGGGCTACCCCAACGATCCACTGACCGCCATACCGTACACAAAACACAGAATTTTGAAGAATGAAAACTCTTGGCCATAGTCATAACAAATTGAAAACGACTCACCAGATTGGCATAAAGATCAGTGTGTATGGATCTTTCCACAAGTCCACACGCGTCTCCTTGACCTCTCCAGCTCCTTGGTTGTAGCTAGCTTCCTTGCTGCTCCGCTCCAGACTGGTTTTTTATTATTCAAGACTGAGGGTAGTCGCAACTGACAACGCGATTTTTTTTTGCAAGAATGTAACCATTTTCACTAGCATTGTTTTTACGTGTGATCTCATTAGCACGACCGAATCCCAATTCTGATGTCGCATCAAGGCTGGCCGATAGATGTAAACCATCGGGAAGTCAGGATGTATTCCCTTAGGTTAAGACATCGTGTGTGGGCAAGTCGTTGGGTACAATCGTGAAAATGAAATCACACAAATTATTCGATACACTGAGTATATTCAAATAGACACAAGTTACATTCTTGCTTACTAATATTACGGATCGACACTGATTCTACGACGCGTTAGCTCTACGGCTGTCAGTACTCAACTGCCAGTACATTTTAGCTCAACTGCTAAATTCTATTATCCCCACCACGCAAGTGGTTAGAGAAAGCGCGCCAAAGCGTAGTTGTCTTGCTTTGCCGCCAAATGGCGTGCTTGCGATTTGTTTTGACGTCCGTACTATTGACTAAACCCGACATATATTATTATTGTGTAAGCAACCCGCAGCATGTGGCATATGACCATGACATGCAATTTTATTTCATGGATATCTAGTATTTTGTTAATTAATACAAGCGATAAGAAAAACAAGATGTTTATTGTGGTAAAAACATACATAGTCATTCATACATTAGTGTTAGTTCGTCTGTTTTAGAAGCAAAACTTGTTGTAGGACATAACGGTGCATACATCCAGCAATTCACAAATTCTTTACTAGATATATGGAAACTAAAAGTGAATTCTTCAAATCCGTGCAGTGATATTTGCCACGTCTGATAACGATGCATATAACTCGGTGACGTACGTCTGGGATACCGACGCCAACCAATCTAGACCGATAGCGCTGGCTTATTTTGATGCCATAAGTTTAAAAAATTCTAAAGTTGCTTATTTTTTGCCTGTGGATACAGTCGTACCTATGTAGCTTATTTTTGAGTTTTGTGTCACATCTGTTACTTGCACTTACAGTAATTCGATGTTTTGTGGTTGATTCTTTTTATTCTGCTCAAAACAGGCAAAAAAAAATTAAAGTTTAAAATAATTATGGTATCTTAACTAGGATAGCTTGTGGAGTGTGCAAACCCAATTTGTGTCATATTTGCCCAGTGCAAACTGACATACAGTCAGTAAGTAAAAATAGTGCAAAAAAAAAAATTACAATTTATGAAATAACTATTTCCTTACTCAGATCACTTACATATGCCTATTAAATAAATTTGTGCCAAATTAGAGCATGGAATTTTAAGATAATCGACATTGTAAATTTGTGTCATATTAATGCACGATATGTATTTAAATGAATAAAACACAAAAACAATGGTTGAGGAAGCGGGTGGAGGCGGCTAGGCGGCATACGCACGCACACACGTTCGTTCGGTACGATTTCTTCTTAGATGCGAAGCGTTCATAAATAAATAACATACCTATTATATCGAATATTGATTGACTTTTATCTCCGCTACGTAATGAACAAATGTGTAACCTATAGAGATAAACATAATGACGTGCGAATTTTGTACAAAGCACGCGTCTGCAATCTTATTACCTACGATTGTCAATGGTCCATGCTTAGAAGACGGTCAATATTTTTTTTTGGATTGACGCTTTAATTCGCTTCGAATTTGAACCTGAAAGCGGTAGGTAGATTGATATGCCGATACCTACCTACCATTGTTTTTCGTTATACTGCTTCTCGATATCCCGCGCCCCGCTTCGAGTAGGTAGTGTACAGTCAGCAAAACAAATAGTATACGAAGTAAAAAAAATACTAGATATTTTTGTTGTGTGGTGATAGTGATTATGTATAGTTTTATTTCATCATGGTCCCTAAAATAGTCTGCTTTGCCGTCATCCCTTATAATGCTCGATTCTATGAACTTTAATAATCCCCTTTCATTAAACACATATCGACACCCAATATGAATAACATTGTAAGTTTAGTTACACATTGCTACAACTTTATGTCATAAAATCAGCAAGAACAGACCTTTATGTCTGCCTCTTAACCATATTTCTATGACGGTATGAACTCCTTTTGTGAAATGAATAAATGCATTGTAATTAAAAATGAGCAATGTTTCTACTGAAGTATACTTGTAGATCAAATTCCAATACACAAAAGTTTTGGTAATAAGGGTTTCTTAGTGATAAAGTCATTTTAAATTGCCATACAAAGTAAAACATCGGTTTTTGACTCAAACAATTACTTTTTATTTTTTTGTTTACGCTTTCTTCACAAATTGTCACAATAACCACTGCATAACAATGTCACATGTATGTTGTAGTGTCTTTTCACTAATTAAGATTTTTTTTCACTTTGTTTACGACTTTTTTATTTTTAAACAATTTGAAGTACGGAGCTTATGTTTGCAACGTCTATGCACGTATTAACTAGTGATGCAACGGAACTCTATTATTGCTAACACGAGGTTAAATTGACAATATTGTATAACAAACAGTCAATTTAACCTAGTGTTAGCAACTAACTCTGAGTTAAGTTTTATGCGCACGTGGGCCTTAAAAGTTAGTTATGAAGCTATGAAAGACTAAAATGAAGGTTGAATATAATAAATGTGTTATATCGACACCCAATATTATTAACATTGTAACTCAATATAGCATGGTACAATTTTAGGTTTCTTGTTACTAATTTTAATTGCTCTTTCAGTTTTGATAAAACCACTGCAAGTATGATTTTTGCAATGCCACAATGTACAGATTGTAAAGAATTTTTAATATGAAAAGCATTGTAACGACCGTTACACTGGGGTCATGATAACATTTGAAGAAAGATTTTTCTGTGAATATTATTGTATCTTATTGTACGATCACCAATTATACCGACAAAAAAATCATTTTAATAATATTATTGTAAGCAACAATTAAATGCGTGTCATTGTTACATTTGGATAAAAAGACATGTTAATTGCTATGGAAGAGCTAATAAAAATCGCTTTTCAATATTCATAACGCTTCAGGCTCTGGTGGACACAGGTCTGGATAAAATTATCTATGCCTGTGTCTACCGTTCGCACAGCGGAGATCAGGAGACAAGCAGGCTGATGAGGCACAGCAGTGGTACCCTTCCGCCCTATTAGTGATACGGGGTAACTTTAATGCTCACCACCAGGAGTGGCTCTTCCCATGGAGGGGAGATAAATAAGCTTTCGTTAGCGCTAATCAGCCAGCTGGTTCAGGGGGCAACGGCAACGGGGGATGTTGATTCGCACACGGCCAATTGCTTGGACCTTCTGCTGACAACAGATACAGACCAATACTCTGTGTCGATAGTTTACCTTGGGTTGCGAGTCAGAAAAGAAGGCCTTCAACAGCGCTGCCAAGTCCTGCAAAAAGGTGTTGCAACGGCCGAATAGGGACATCAGTTGCTTCTTACCCAGCAGGTAGTAAAGTGTTTTGGTCCCTGGGTAAGTCGGTTAAGTCGAACTTCTGCCATCCTTCATTACCACCACTCTGCGGGTGACGGGTCGCTGGCCCACTTCGCTGAGGAGAATGCAAAATTATTTGCCTCTTTTTGCGGCATCTTTGCGTCTACATTCTGATGATGCGCGGCCCTTTCTTTCTCCTGGTAGGTGTGAGACATATGTCAGACATTCGCATCCATCAAAAGGACGTTCGTAGAGTGCTGGGCAACCTCGACTTGAATAAAGCTAGTGACCCCGACGGAATACTAGCACTTGTCCTTAAAACTTGTGCGCTCGAACTGTCTCCCATCTTGACACGTCTATTTCACCTTTCGTATGCAACTGGAAAAGTGCCGAATGCTTGGAAGGAAGCCAACGTACAGTCCGTGCCCAAGAAGGACAGTCGTGCTAACCTGGCCAATTACAGACCCATCTCTACGTGTGCTTAATATTAAGCTCCTGGTATACCTAGAAGCTAATGACATCCTAAGTGATTGCCACTATGGTTGCCGTTTAACTCGTTCTACAGGGAATCTTCTAGCGTGTGCCATTCACATCTGGAGTGAGGCAATCGAGAGACACAGGGAGGCGCTTGCCGTCTCCCTCGACATCTCGAAAGCTTTCGACAGGGTCTGGCATGGAAGCCTTATTAGTAAGCTTCCTTCATTCGGTTTGCCTGGTGATGGTATATGTGATTGGATTGCAGAATTTGAGTGGTTATCGAAGGGTGCTCGTTGGACCAATTGGATATTAATGCCGGAGTCCCTCAAGGGTTTGTACTCTCAGCAGCATTATTTTTGCTGCATATAAACGATCTGCTAAAAACTTGGGTATGCAGACGACAGCACTGTTGCTGAGAGGTACTTGTCCATCCTTGTCCTTTGTGAGGCTATGGTGGAGCGTTTGAGCTTATCCTTGAAGCCAGTCTCCAAATGGGGCGATGCCAATTTGGTCAGGTTCTTTGCTGCTAAAACCCAGGCGTGTCTTTTCTCTGTTAAAATGACCCAATACCACTCGGTTCCTTACTTCTGAGTTGTAAACGAGCTGATAATGGACCATCTTGAGCAGAAGCCAAGTTTGGCGTAACGTTCAACAGGATCATCGATTTTGGTTCATATATTTAGGCAAAGGCTCAGCTGGCTGCTATAAAGTTGAGTATCCTCGCAAAGGTGAGACGGTTCTTCACGCCAGAACAGTTGCTCAAATTGTATCAAGCGCAAGTTCAATGATGTATGGAGTACTGTTCTTATTTCTGGGAAGGATCTGCCAAATACCAGCTTGATGCACTTAAGTTGATAATAAAACGGGCCAAGAAGCTCATCGGCAATGAGGAATTCGTAAAGTCAAAGCTCCAGAGCCTTGAACATCGTCGCCGAGTTGCCAGCTTATCGGTTTTTTATCAGTTGCATTTCGGGGAGTGTGCAATGGAATCACATGATCTAATTCCACCTAGCCCGTTTCATCATCAGACTACAAGACGCACGGCGATATGCCATCGGTACATGGTAGACATCCCACGTTTAAACGTTTTGGTAATACGTACAATGTGCGTACAGCTAAAAAGTGGAATTCCCTGCCGAAGTCTGTTTTGCCCGATAGCTACAACTTAGTAGTCTTTAAGTTAAGAGTGAATAAGTTACTTTTAGGCAAGCGTGCTTCATCATCAACCACGTCATCGCTTACCATCAGGTGAGGTAGTGGTCAAGCGCAAGCCTACCAAATATAAAAAAAAAAAATCCCCCTATTGCAAATTGTCCACTCAGTGGACAGTAGAACATAGAGCAGTGATAGCTCAGTGGTAACGGACGCGACTTACAAGTATGGTCGTGGGCTCGACCCTAGGCAAGCGCTTTACTTTGTGTAAATTATTTCATCAATGCTCTCAAAAAACTAAAGTAAAAAAAAAGCTGACACATGTAACATCAATCAACCCACACTGGGTCTGCGTGGTGGATTACGGCCCATTCCCTCTCACAGAGAGGAGGCCTACACGCACAATGGACCAAATGGGAGTCTAAGTTCAGAAAAGGGGGTCCATCTATCCTATCCTTATGCTTATCACACCTTTCGTTTGCAATTACTTCTTCACACTTTTTTTATTATTCTACTTACTCACATATCTGTAATATTGAATAAGTCTAAAAACATTTTTATTACATACCTACTCTTAGTTTTTCTCCAAGACTATTTATGCTGATACCATTAATGATGAACTAAAAACCTATTATCGACGTCAACACTGCATCTTTCTTTACAATGATAACATTTCAAATAAGTGTTTAGATTTAAGAAGAAAACAATATATGGTTAGAATAGTAACTTAAAATTCCAATATGGTTAAAAAATAAATAGTCCAAAATTTCAAATGTTTTACTTTGTATGGCAATTTAAAATGACTTTATCACTAAGAAACCCTTATTACCAAAACTTTTGTGTATTGGAATTTGATCTACAAGTATACTTCAGTAGAAACATTGCTCATTTTTAATTACAATGCATTTATTCATTTCACAAAAGGAGTTCATACCGTCATAGAAATATGGTTAAGAGGCAGACATAAAGGTCTGTTCTTGCTGATTTTATGACATAATGTTGTAGCAATGTGTAACTAAACTTACAATGTTATTCATATTGGGTGTCGATATGTGTTTAATGAAAGGGGATTATTAAAGTTTATAGAATCGAGCATTATAAGGGATGACGGCAAAGCAGACTATTTTAGGGACCATGATGAAATAAAACTATACATAATCACTATCACCACACAACAAAAATATCTAGTATTTTTTTTACTTCGTATACTATTTGTTTTGCTGACTGTACACTACCTACTCGAAGCGGGGCGCGGGATATCGAGAAGCAGTATAACGAAAAACAATGGTAGGTAGGTATCGGCATATCAATCTACCTACCGCTTTCAGGTTCAAATTCGAAGCGAATTAAAGCGTCAATCCAAAAAAAAATATTGACCGTCTTCTAAGCATGGACCATTGACAATCGTAGGTAATAAGATTGCAGACGCGTGCTTTGTACAAAATTCGCACGTCATTATGTTTATCTCTATAGGTTACACATTTGTTCATTACGTAGCGGAGATAAAAGTCAATCAATATTCGATATAATAGGTATGTTATTTATTTATGAACGCTTCGCATCTAAGAAGAAATCGTACCGAACGAACGTGTGTGCGTGCGTATGCCGCCTAGCCGCCTCCACCCGCTTCCTCAACCATTGTTTTTGTGTTTTATTCATTTAAATACATATCGTGCATTAATATGACACAAATTTACAATGTCGATTATCTTAAAATTCCATGCTCTAATTTGGCACAAATTTATTTAATAGGCATATGTAAGTGATCTGAGTAAGGAAATAGTTATTTCATAAATTGTAATTTTTTTTTTTTGCACTATTTTTTACTTACTGACTGTATGTCAGTTTGCACTGGGCAAATATGACACAAATTGGGTTTGCACACTCCACAAGCTATCCTAGTTAAGATACCATAATTATTTTAAACTTTAATTTTTTTTTGCCTGTTTTGAGCAGAATAAAAAGAATCAACCACAAAACATCGAATTACTGTAAGTGCAAGTAACAGATGTGACACAAAACTCAAAAATAAGCTACATAGGTACGACTGTATCCACAGGCAAAAAATAAGCAACTTTAGAATTTTTTAAACTTATGGCATCAAAATAAGCCAGCGCTATCGGTCTAGATTGGTTGGCGTCGGTATCCCAGACGTACGTCACCGAGTTATATGCATCGTTATCAGACGTGGCAAATATCACTGCACGGATTTGAAGAATTCACTTTTAGTTTCCATATATCTAGTAAAGAATTTGTGAATTGCTGGATGTATGCACCGTTATGTCCTACAACAAGTTTTGCTTCTAAAACAGACGAACTAACACTAATGTATGAATGACTATGTATGTTTTTACCACAATAAACATCTTGTTTTTCTTATCGCTTGTATTAATTAACAAAATACTAGATATCCATGAAATAAAATTGCATGTCATGGTCATATGCCACATGCTGCGGGTTGCTTACACAATAATAATATATTATAATAGTCTTTATGGCAATCTATATGATGATGGCTATCCTCTATAATAATATTCTTATATTTTCTTGTATGGTATGTGATGAGAAGGGATGAAACGCATGTTACTAAAAGAGTTATGAATATAAATGTAGATGGATGGAGAGGGAGGGGACGGCCAAAAAAAAGATGGATGGACTGTGTGAGGAATGATATGAAAGAAAAGGGAGTCAGTGATAGCGTGACGGGGAACAGGACGGTATGGAAGAAGAAAACGTGTTGCGCCGACCCCAAGTAACATGGGATAAGGGCAGGATGATGGTGATATTTTCTTGTTTCATACTTTTCAGTGTGCGATTTTATGTAGGGTTTTAAAAAAATGTTAAAACCGGCCAAGTGCGAGTCGGACTCGCACACGAAGGGTTCCGTACCATTATCGCAAAACACTGCAAAAAAATCACGTTTGTTGTATGGGAGCCCCCCTTAATTTATTTTATTTTAATTTAATAATTATTATTTTTTGAAGAGAATTTACAACTAAATATTCTGTGAATATTTCAAGCGTCTACCTGTTGCCGTTATTAATATCGAGCAAACAACGCCAAAAATATCACGTTTGTTGTATGGGAGCCCCCTTAAATATTTATTTTATACTGTTTTTAGTATTTGTTGTTATAGCGGCAACAGGAATACATCATCTGTGAAAATTTCAACTGTCTAACTATCACGGTTCATGAGATACAGCCTGGTGACAGACAGACAGACAGACGGACAGCGAAGTCTCAGTAATAGGGTCCCGTTTTTACCCTTTGGGTACGGAACCCTAAAAAACAACTTTATTTGAGTCATTTTGGGGTTTTAGTTAACTTTAAATCACAAATTAAACAAAATTGTTTGTGCAGTGACGCTTTTGGACTTATAAAAAAAATTACAATAATGGATTAAATGCAAGCAAAGCAGCGAGTAAGCTAGTTTTATTATTAAGACTTTATGTTCTCTAGAGGGCGCCGTATTACCTTTAGCGTGGCGTCAAAAATCATCTCATCGCGATCACTGATTTGTTATCCTGCCTGTAAAGACCCTTATTCTCAAGAGCACTTGGAAGTATCCAGTTGAAATTTATATCAAATACTTAAGTCTACACACCCTTCGGGCTATGAAAAAATCAAACATCCACACACACTCCCCGGAATGTTACCGACGCAATCAAAAGATACGGCCGTTTATGCGGCATATTTTGACACAAGCAAGGGAATCAATACCTATACAGCAATTCCCATTGACCTACAATCAGGCAAGATCATTGGGCATCTTAGTATGAAATCCATACCTTTGGCGTACACAAACGAAATATAGTAGGATGATCAATATTCTTAGCCAGGAATCACAAAAGTTGATTTAAAAACAATAAATATTATTACACGTTCCGATAGTGTCACTAATAACGATCAAATTCTGGAAAGTAATGACACACGGAAAACTTAAGGAAATACCTCATTTTTAACAAAATGTACAGACGAAAAGTAAAGTACTCTGAAACCATTTCATTTTTTTTTCTTTTAAAGTTCGGTTCATTTTTCTCCATCGATTTTGAATCGTAAAAATATATGCAATGAAAGGTTACAGTATTCTCTTTAGTTTAAAACTATTTTGTTTAATGTCCCCCAGTCTACGCAAAGCGGATCTGATTATGCCCAATGGCAAGAAACAATGTCTTATTGCACAAGCATCTATGTAAAATATCAATTAAAAAGAAAAAAATAATTAATAACATTTGTATGTCAAATCTTCGTAAAATATCATTCAAATGTGTAAATAAAGTGTAATGTAGGTATGTCAAATGTACGTAAAATATCAATAAAATAATGACTAAATAACAAATAATGTATGTCAAATCCATGTAAAAATTAATCAAAACAAGTGTCAAAATATCAACATTTAAAATATTCATTATAAAACAAGTTGAAAAATCATACTGTGCAATCGGAAGATACATATTCAGCAATCCAAAAAAAAATATTGACCGTCTTCTAAGCATGGACCATTGACAATCGTAGGTAATAAGATTGCAGACGCGTGCTTTGTACAAAATTCGCACGTCATTATGTTTATCTCTATAGGTTACACATTTGTTCATTACGTAGCGGAGATAAAAGTCAATCAATATTCGATATAATAGGTATGTTATTTATTTATGAACGCTTCGCATCTAAGAAGAAATCGTACCGAACGAACGTGTGTGCGTGCGTATGCCGCCTAGCCGCCTCCACCCGCTTCCTCAACCATTGTTTTTGTGTTTTATTCATTTAAATACATATCGTGCATTAATATGACACAAATTTACAATGTCGATTATCTTAAAATTCCATGCTCTAATTTGGCACAAATTTATTTAATAGGCATATGTAAGTGATCTGAGTAAGGAAATAGTTATTTCATAAATTGTAATTTTTTTTTTTTGCACTATTTTTTACTTACTGACTGTATGTCAGTTTGCACTGGGCAAATATGACACAAATTGGGTTTGCACACTCCACAAGCTATCCTAGTTAAGATACCATAATTATTTTAAACTTTAATTTTTTTTTGCCTGTTTTGAGCAGAATAAAAAGAATCAACCACAAAACATCGAATTACTGTAAGTGCAAGTAACAGATGTGACACAAAACTCAAAAATAAGCTACATAGGTACGACTGTATCCACAGGCAAAAAATAAGCAACTTTAGAATTTTTTAAACTTATGGCATCAAAATAAGCCAGCGCTATCGGTCTAGATTGGTTGGCGTCGGTATCCCAGACGTACGTCACCGAGTTATATGCATCGTTATCAGACGTGGCAAATATCACTGCACGGATTTGAAGAATTCACTTTTAGTTTCCATATATCTAGTAAAGAATTTGTGAATTGCTGGATGTATGCACCGTTATGTCCTACAACAAGTTTTGCTTCTAAAACAGACGAACTAACACTAATGTATGAATGACTATGTATGTTTTTACCACAATAAACATCTTGTTTTTCTTATCGCTTGTATTAATTAACAAAATACTAGATATCCATGAAATAAAATTGCATGTCATGGTCATATGCCACATGCTGCGGGTTGCTTACACAATAATAATATATTATAATAGTCTTTATGGCAATCTATATGATGATGGCTATCCTCTATAATAATATTCTTATATTTTCTTGTATGGTATGTGATGAGAAGGGATGAAACGCATGTTACTAAAAGAGTTATGAATATAAATGTAGATGGATGGAGAGGGAGGGGACGGCCAAAAAAAAGATGGATGGACTGTGTGAGGAATGATATGAAAGAAAAGGGAGTCAGTGATAGCGTGACGGGGAACAGGACGGTATGGAAGAAGAAAACGTGTTGCGCCGACCGAAGTAACATGGGATAAGGGCAGGATGATGGTGATATTATCTTGTTTCATACTTTTCGGTGTGCGATTTTATGTAGGGATTTAAAAAAAAAAAACTTTATTTGAGTCATTTTGGGGTTTTAGATTCACTTTAAATCACAAATTAAACAAAATTGTTTGTGCAGTGACGCTTTTGGACTTATAAAAAAAATTACAATAATGGATTAAATGCAAGCAAAGCAGCCAGTAAGCTAGTTTTATTATTAAGACTTTATGTTCTCCAGAGGGCGCCGTATTACCTTTAGTGTGGCGTCACAAATCATCTCATCGCGATCACTGATTTGTTATCCTGCCTGTAAAGACCCTTATTCTCAAGAGCACTTGGAAGTATCCAGTTGAAATTTATATCAAATACTTAAGTCTACACACCCTTCGGGCTATGAAAAAATCAAACATCCACACACACTCCCCGGAATGTTACCGACGCAATCAAAAGATACGGCCGTTTATGCGGCATATTTTGACACAAGCAAGGGAATCAATACCTATACAGCAATTCCCATTGACCTACAATCAGGCAAGATCATTGGGCATCTTAGTATGAAATCCATACCTATGGCGTACACAAACGAAATATAGTAGGATGATCAATATTCTTAGCCAGGAATCACAACAGTTGATTTAAAAACAATAAATATTATTACACGTTCCGATAGTGTCACTAATAACGATCAAATTCTGGAAAGTAATGACACACGGAAAACTTAAGGAAATACCTCATTTTTAACAAAATGTACAGACGAAAAGTAAAGTACTCTGAAACCATTTCATTTTAATTTTTTTTTAAAGTTCGGTTCATTTTTCTCCATCGATTTTGAATCGTAAAAATATATGCAATAAAAGGTTACAGTATTCTCTTTAGTTTAAAACTATTTTGTTTAATGTCCCCCAGTCTACGCAAAGCGGATCTGATTATGCACAATGACAAGAAACAATGTCTTATTGCACAAGCATCTACGTAAAATATCAATTAAAAAGAAAAAAATACTTAATAACATTTGTATGTCAAATCTTCGTAAAATATCATTCAAATGTGTAAATAAAGTATAATGTAGGTATGTCAAATGTACGTAACATACCAATAAAATAATGATTAAATAACAAATAGTGTATTTCAAATCCATGTAAAAATGAATCAAAACAAGTGTCAAAATATCAACATCATTTAAAATATTCATTATAAAACAAGTTGAAAAATCATACTGTGCAATCGGAAGATACATATTCGCAAGCTGGCTGACCATAACCAGATGTATCCTCCGACTGCACAGCTTGATTTTCTTCTTGTTTACATCATTTTAATTCGCTTAAGCAGTGGGGTTTTTTGAATTTTTAAATAGATTTGTTTTATTTATAACTTTTTAGTTATATTTTTTTTGAATTATGTACATTTAAACATAAAAGTGTTATATATTTTTGAAATCCTCCTTCAAATTGAAATCGAATTGATGCTTCAATACCATTAGTTTAATAGCCACAAGCCTCGACCAACATATGATGTAACTCTCGTTAGGCAGCTAGATGAAGGGTTTGATTCAAAAAGATTCGTATTTTGGATACGGCTCGTATTATAAGGGACCTTCTGTTGGCGCAGTGCTATTTAATTGAGTCGATGGGCGATATCGCGTAGGTACGTATTTTCTAAGTGCAAATCGGTCAAATTACATCGCATTGCATCCCTGTGAACGTATGTAATTTGGCTTATCGTGAATGATGTAAATCGGATCGCGTCTAGCCATCAGGTCAGGAAGGTCGCTAAGGAGCTTCCTCCCTCTGGAGCCCTGACCGGTAGCTTGAACCCTGTAATATTTAATAACCCGGAATATTTAACAACTTCGAATCAGCAGTTAAATCCAGCAAGAAAGTAAAAGATTTCCCTAAGGTTTAGTAATGTGGAATCAAACGATGCTTTCAATTAAAGGTTTAATGTTTTCCGTATAGACGTGAGTTTATACATAGCATCGAAAGAATCTCAGCAATATTGAGTGCTGCCCGCTAACTAAACCGGGCTGGACTAAGGGCTAACTCCACATTTACGTGTTTTAGTAAAGCGTTGGGTAACTGTTCGACAATGTATCGATACAGACAAATCTTTTTAATTTTTGTTTACGAAGGTAATCCTTCAAAAGGCGCTTGGGTTTTACAAATAATTAAGTCCCTGTATTACTAGCCTCCATATCTCAGGTCGATTTGATATCAACCGAAGCTGAACAGAATGGAGCTCAAAACACTTTCTTAACCGTTTAAATAAAATAAAAAATAAAACTTGCTTAATTTTCTGTTTTAATAATTTACGTTTTGGGAGTACAAATTTATTGTATATTCCTAAGATTAGTCAAAAAAAAACATTTGTTTCGAAGGTTTTACCGAAACAGTGGGAGCCTAATCTGTTTTGTAAAAGGAATATATTGTTACCTAGTTACTGGATTGTGGAGGTCAGATAGGATTTGCATGGGGGGACTCCCCATGGAAATTACTGGTAATAGACTAGAAATGGATTGATTTAAAGCAAGCATGGGAAAATAGTAGCTATAACAATGCGTAAACTAATTAATTCTTGTCAACATTGAGTAATAACTGTTGGATATTTTACAAATAAGATATTACTCAAAATTTTTCAGGTTTTAATAAAATTATTCAATATATATCACGTATATAAGCATCATTACAATATTCGAAGACACTCGGAATTAAAATTAAATTAAAATTGACTGGCTAAAACATCTTATTTAAATATTATATTGATTTATAAAACATAGGTACATAATATGTAATGATACATGTAGTGTTATTTATAAAAATATCGTGTCTCTATATACTGCCTTGCAAGGCGTTCAAATATGATTGTGCTTATGCACAACAGGTATACAGGTAAAATTAAAGATATAATGAAGTAGTTAATCTTTCATTGTGTAGTAACACAAGTATACAGAACCTGATTAACGCCTGCTTTTTAAGATTTTGATAGATTAGCAATCGACAGGTTCACGAATAACTATTTCATTCATGATGATATCTTGATTCCTCTGCAATCTTTGATTCATTCTATTTACATAAAACTCATGCCATGCTTGTCGATTACTCTTAACAGCTACCAAAAACACTTCCAATAATAGAAAATAAAGTAGGTCCAATAGAAATATTGCTAATATGCAATCTGGATCATCTTTAATTATATAAAACAATAAATACCTGGATAACAATGCGACGTCACTCAATAGAAATATCAAAGTTGTTATATACAAGCGACGCCAGGTACTAACACCTGTACGTGCGCTCGTGTTGAAACTTCGGCAAAGTGAAAACACTGTTATAATGTAACAAAGACTGTTTAAGATTACAGGTAAGTTTACGGGTAAATAACCGATGAGCAAATTCCATTCGTCTGTAATCTTTACATAAATTAATAAAGCATTTACGTAAAAACAAATGGCCATTGTTATAATAGGTAGACCCCAACCAAACAGGCAGCTTTTTAAGTATTTTCTTTGCATATGCACATTAAAAACTTTTACAAAGTCAACGTAAAACATATGACTAATAAGTAATAACCAGTGGTTCCTCGCAGTCTCAAAATACCACAGCAGAAGGGAAAATAATATTCGCGGCAATACATTTGTAAGAAGGAAACAGAGAATACATAAATAGACTAAGAAGTATGTTAAAATTGCGTTTAGAAACAAATAGTTTCTGTAATTTTTAAATTTCTTCAAGGTGCACCATGATATCAGTCCGTAGATCAAGGAAGCTAGTGTCAGCACAAACGCAGAACAGAAACTGGTAATACGGATCGCACGTTCCCAGAAGTTCAACGAATCAGACATGGCGAATTTCACTGCGCTTATTTGATTGGTCCACTTTTAGTTTACTTTGATTTTGTAAGACGTAAGCACTGCTTTGCTTTAAACAGGTATTGGTTCAGTAGATCAGAATAATACAGAATGTTTTAAAACTAGAGAATACACTATTGGTTGGCGTCGGTATCCCAGACGTACGTCACTGAGTCATATGCATCGTTATCAAACGTGGCAAATATCACTGCACGGATTTGAAGAATTCACTTAAAGTTTCCATATATAGTAAAGAATTTGTGAATTGGTGGATGTAAGCACTGTTATGCTCTTAAACAAGTGTTTCTTCTGAAACAGTCAGTCTAACAGTAGTAATTATAAAAATATCCTAATGTTACTAATGAATACCACCACAATAAACATCCTGTTTGTCTTATCGCTTGTATTAATGACGGCTATCCTCTATAATAATATTCTTATATTTTCTTGTTTCATAATTTTTAGCGTGCGATTTTTTTGTAGCCGGGTTTTAGTTTTAAAAATTATTTCTTTATTTGAGTTATTATGGGGTTTTAGTAATAAGCTTTAATCACAAACAAAAAAAAATAGACTCCGGCAGGGAATTCCTCTCCTTAACTGTCATAATCAAAGTATTTCCAAAACGTAAAGTGCGTGGGGGTAGAATGTCCACCATGTACCCGTTGTGCATTGCCGTACGACTTGTAGTCCAATGATGGAACGGGCTGAACTGAACGGAGGAATTAATTCAAGCTATTCCATCGCACATTCCCCGAAATGTTACCGACGCAATCAAAAGATATGGCCGTTTAAGCGGCATATTTTAACACTAGCAAGGGAATCAAAAACACAGCAACTCCCATTGACCTAGAATCAGGAAAGGTCATTGGGCATCTTGATATGGAAACTATACCTATGGTGTACACAATCGAAATATAGTAGTATGTATTTATGGTTCAGATTTACTATGGCATTAATAACATTAATGTGAATTACGGGAATGACGAAAATATATAAAATAATCATTTTTGTATAGAGTGAGCTTTTTAAGTGGGCCAAAATCGAAACTATGAGGAAAAGCTGTCAATACTAAATGGGCTCTCGGGGCAGTTTTAAAGAAAACTAAAACTGCATTAACGGTTTTTCGAAAATTCAATATTCTTAGCCAGGAATCAAAACAGTTGATTTAAAAAAAATAAACACGCTGATTTTAATCAGGAAAGGTCATTGGGCATCTTGATATGGAAACCATACCTATGGTGTACACAATCGAAATATAGTAGTATGTATTTATGGTTCAGATTTACTATGGCATTAATAACATTAATGTGAATTACGGGAATGACGAAAATATATAAAATAATCATTTTTGTATAGAGTGAGCTTTTTAAGTGGGCCAAAATCGAAACTATGAGGAAAAGCTGTCAATACTAAATGGGCTCTCGGGGCAGTTTTAAAGAAAACTAAAACTGCATTAACGGTTTTTCGAAAATTCAATATTCTTAGCCAGGAATCAAAACAGTTGATTTAAAAAAAATAAACACGCTGATAATTAGAATCAGGAAAGGTCATTGGGCATCTTGATATGGAAACCATACCTATGGTGTACACAATCGAAATATAGTAGTAAGTATTTATGGTTCTGATTTACTATGGCATTAATAACATTAATGTGAATTACGGGAATGACGAAAATATATAAAATAATCATTTTTGTATAGAGTGAGCTTTTTAAGTGGGCCAAAATCGAAACTATGAGGAAAAGCTGTCAATACTAAATGGGCTCTCGGGGCAGTTTTAAAGAAAACTAAAACTGCATTAACGGTTTTTCGAAAATTCAATATTCTTAGCCAGGAATCAAAACAGTTGATTTAAAAAAAATAAACACGCTGATAATGTTGATTACTAATAACGATCAAATTCTGGAAAGTTTACACACGGAAAACTTAAGGAAATACCTCATTTTTAACAAAATGTACAGACGAAAAGTAAAGTCCCCTGAAACCATTTTTTTTTTTTTTTTTAATCTTTTTGGTTTATTTTCTGAATCGATTTTGAATCATAAAACATATGCAATGTAAGGTTACATTATTTTCTTTAGTTTAAAAATATTTTGGTTGGTCCCCAAGTCTACGCAAAGCGGGTCAGATTATGGCTAATGGCAAGACTTTTGGTAAGAAGCAATGTATTGCAGAAGCATCTATGTAAAATATCAATAAAAAGTAAATTACTAACATACGTGTCGAATTGATTACGTCCTTCTTTTTTTCCAAGTCGGTAAAAAATACTAAATAACAAATTTATGTCAAATCTTCGTAAAATATCATTCAAATGTGTAAATAAAGTATAATGTAAGTATATCAAATCTATGTAAAATATAGTATAAGTAGTATGTCCCCCTTAAGGCAATCATCCTTAAGGGGGTGGACAGGCGGGTAGAAGTTTGTATGATGAACTAATAATTTCGCAAGTATGGCGGCCCACACACCTACAATAGGCTATTAAAAGTACTAATTCTAGGCAGACGAAGTCGCAGGCAACAGCTAGTTTCCAATAAGCGCTATCGAAATCTCACGTGATCAATTCCTTACATTCTGGGATATCTGGCGTTCCGACCTTTGCCATAGCTGACATCGAATGTGCTCCCTCTTCTGGAGCGTTTGCCTGTAAATGTAACGTTTCGTAACGGAAGGGCTACGGTTTAGTGGATCATCATTGGTCTTCAGTTTCGTGAGCTGGCTCTGCCCAATAGACAGATCTCTTGCAAACACCTTGGAGCCCGCATCGCATCTCGAATACT
This sequence comes from Anorthoa munda, assembly GCA_945859665.1. Lineage (NCBI taxonomy): Eukaryota > Metazoa > Arthropoda > Insecta > Lepidoptera > Noctuidae > Anorthoa > Anorthoa munda. The sequence goes on along the minus strand of OX243916.1, from coordinate 1,907,083 downwards.
TTCGGTATTAAAGAGGCGGAGGTCGCTTTTCTAGGACTTTGAATTCCGTCTATTTAGCTGCCGGTATTTCAACGCATCGTCTGAAGACTGCAAGATCAGCTTACGCCTCTCCTTGGGCGGGTCTTGAAAAACTTGGACCCGACCGTATCTGGATTTGTGCTGGACTGAGCGTGGACTTCATCAGTAGAGACCTTTCAAGCTTAACATTAATGTTCAATGGGCCTTTTACCATGCGGTGATCGCTCCCGGTTTTCACCGAATTGATCACAGAGACATCATTGAATATTTGCTTCTTGGTTGACATGATGAAGTCGATCTCGTTTTTAATTGCACCATCGGGGCTTTGCCAGGTCCACTTCCTGTGCTCACGCTTTCTGAAGAAGGCGTTCATCATGTAGAGGCCCTCCTTCTCCATAAAACTTGCCAGTAGGTGACCCCGGTGGTTCCGACATCCAACTCCAAATTGCCCCACTTGCAGCTCATCCTCATCTCGTTTGCCCAGTTTCGCGTTGATTTCCCCATTGTTTGGAGGTTTACCTTGGAGAAGCAGCTGATGAGCTATTTGGTTTGCTGTCACGTAATCTTTGTTAACAGGCTCCGGTGGGTCTCCAGTTAGTTTACGGATTGTTGTCCAGGCTTTTTTGTTGTTATGTGTCATGTTGGTATTAGTAACTGTTGTAATCCATTTTTGTTTGCGATTATTACCAATTTATGACAAAAGTACTTCCCCTGCTAATATTGTATCCTCTGAGAAGGGGTTGTTGTCGTACAGGTCTTCATACTTTTTAAGAAGTTTCACTGACTCTGGGTCCAATCCGGGTATACATGAAGTACGGTAACCTCTGAGTATACATTGACGTGATACTGTCCAGATACTATTAACAAATGTGTAGTAGTTGGAAGTTAAAATTCAGTTGTGTGTCAAATTCCGCAAAAAATTCTCCCAGTTTGCCTTTAAGAAGTTGAACAGAGGCCTAAAGGGAACTTGTGTTAGTTTAATTGCAGCGCTTACTTCACACGCCCATACACCTGCACTTTGGCAGACCTTATGCTCGCCACTGACGCCGCAATCGGGGTGACCACCTACTGGGCCCAAAATGTATAAAGAGTTTCTCGTCGACTCGAAAAGAAGAAGAAGAAGAATGTTAATTTATCCATTTACAATCATTAATCAGGTTTTTTGAACCAAAAAGATAAGTGAAGACTTTGTACGTTAAAATAGTTCCTTTCCTTTTTGTTTTGACCTCTTTGCAATAGATGGCGTTTTTCCCAATTTGTCCTATACTATATTATATCCATCGTAAGAACCATTTTATAAAAAAAATATACAATTCACGAAATCCTCCCAAAGGTATTACTCAAACCGGACAAATAGTCACTTAGTATAATAGTTGCCCATTCAATATATTTTTCGCTCGGTTAATAATTTCCCTTAGTATACATAAAATCACTATTTTGTGAAGCTTGTTTACAAACAACCCGAGGTCAGACAGGACAGGACCCGAACGGGGGAAGAGGTTGAATCTGGCAATTCTACAATAGATGGCAGCACCAACAGCTTACCACCTAACATATCAGTCGAAGACAACGACGAAATACGAAAGTTGAAGCAACAAATAGAGGAATTACAGTCAGAATTATGTACAGCACACGAAGAAATAAACAATTTGTCTATAGAGAACACGGAACTCAAAAAAACTATTAACAACATGACAAATAAGCATGAAATTGTTAACAAAGCGACGAAAAAGCTAATAAGCGAATTGAGTACACCTAAGAAAAGCAAAAAATTCACGACACCTCGCCATACTTCTAATGACCAGCAGAAACAAAAATTATTGAATAGCAAGCAACAGAAACTGGAACTATTAGATTCACCGATAAAATTATGTCCTGCTCAGGCTGCTAGTAATGCTGCCCGAGTGACATCACCATGCATAACCTTTAGCAAGCAGACTACTACTACTTTAGCTAAACCTAAAATATGTTTATTGAGCAGTGAAACATCAAACAAATTGTACACTGTTGCAGAAGAAACCAACCTACGAAACTACGACATTTGCCACTATCGGAAACCTAAATGTGGACTGAAGCAAGTATTAGAGACAATAGATGTAAAAGTTAAAAACTTTACAAGTAAAGACTATTGTATTATTTTCATTGGCGAAGAAGACTTTCGAAAAACTCAAAATTATATAGAACTAACGATGTTTATTCGAGAAAAGTTAATAACACTAACTCACACCAATATTATTATTTGTTTACCGACATATAAATTTAAATTTCAATATAATAATACTTATTATGTAAAACGTATAAATTATAGCAATACGCTGTACAATAGTAGGATAGAAGCTTTTAATAATCTTCTATATATGGATACACAGGCATATAACTACGCGTATGTACTGGACTCCAACCTAAATCTTTCTTATAAATATGACATGTATAAGCAACGCTCAGGTACACTGAATAGCTATGGCACGAAAATTGTAATGTCAGATTTACAAGATCTTATTAAGGCAATATACAGCCCAAATAATGTCAATTTTGAGGTAGAGTGTTCCCATTCGGAAAGCATTGATGTACCTACAAACTCACAATCACCAAACTTGCAATCCATACTAAATCAAGATAGTAACACACATTTTTTTCGTGTATAATCATATATTTATAATGCACCAAAATGTGAATGGCCTAATAAATAAGTCGGATCTATTGAGTACACATCTGAATGAACTCGCAGATGTGGGTAAACCAATAGATATCTTATGCATAACCGAACACAACATGAAAACAGATGACCAGGAACACCTACATATTTCTAACTACTCACTAGCAGCATGCTGCGCTAGACAAGATAGAAACGGGGGCTCATGCATCCTAGTAAAAAACACACATCAATTTGAAACCATTAATGTACATAAATGGGCCATAACTAATCATATTGAATGCTGTGCGATAAAACTTACTTCCCATCCCATCATCATTATTTGCGTCTATAGACCGCCAAATCATAGTAAAGATAAAGTATCAATATTTTTTAATAATTTGGATTTGATGTTAAACGAAATATGTTTAAAACGTAACAGTAGGATTATACTATGTGGAGATTTTAATATAGATATCTGCAAAAATAGCAAAAGGTCTATTACTTTTCAAAATATACTGCGTAGCTATAATCTGATTCTGGGAACGCGATCTCCAACACGTCTGTGTAGCGGGACCTGCATTGACAACATCATTCATAATATTAGAGGAAGTAGCTGCGAGATCAAAGAATTGGCAATATCAGACCATACAGCACAACTGCTAAAATGTCGTGTCAAAAAAACCTGCGCATTCCATCATTGGTTTATCTACAAACGTGACTATAGTGATGAAAATATTGGAAAGTTTAGGGAATGCCTGCAAAATTTATCATTTCATGATGCCTATAAATGCTCCGATCCTAATAAAGCATTTAATGAGTTCCACGATCTATTTAAATTGTTCTATGACCTATGTTTCCCAATTAACAAAATAAAAATTTCGGTAATTAAAAAACCAAAGTGGATCACAACGGGACTGAGAAAATGTGCGAAACGTAAAAGAGACATGCTATGGGAATATAGAAAGTCACCGAACCAAGACAATAAAAATAAATTTAAAACGTATTCTAAAAGATTAAAACACATAATCAAGCAGACACAAAAAACACAAAACAATCATTTTATAAATACTGCTGTAAACAAAAGTAAAGCTACATGGAGCATAATTAATAAGCAAAAATCAAACTACCCTAAACAAAGTATTGATAGCATAAAAATTGACAGCAAGATTATAAATAACCCTGAACAAATAGCAGAATCATTAAATAATTATTTTATAGACCAAATTGAATCTCAAAGTGACATTAATCTTAATAATAAATCAACAATAAACTCTAATTCTAATTCAATATTTATGACACCGACAGTACCCTTTGACATATTTAAAATTATTAATTCCCTGAAAAATACTAAAAGCTCTGGATATGACGACATAACCACCGAGGTAATAAAAGCCACATCTCCTATCATTGCGCCAATACTCAGCCACATTATCAATGGTAGCATTGAAACAGGCATATTTCCAGAAAAGTTGAAAGTCTCTGTAATTAAACCATTACATAAAAAAGGCGATAAGCAAGATCCTAGCAACTACAGACCAATCGCGCTCATTCCGGTATTCTCTAAAATTTTTGAAAAAGTCATACATAATAGCTTATATTCATTTCTAGAAACTAACAAAATCTTGGTTAGCGAACAATACGGTTTCAGAAGAAATAAAAACATTGACTCTGCCATTTACAAACTTGTTGATCATGTTCTAACTAACGTTGATAATAGAACGCCAGTAGTTGCATTATTTATGGACATGTCAAAGGCATTTGACTGTGTTAACCATAAAATACTGATAAACAAGCTGGAAAAATATGGAATTAGAGGCAATGTCCTTGAACTTATCAAATCATATCTGACTAATAGAGAACAAATTACATACATAAATAAAATCTGCCCCTATACAAGAACTGAAAAGATTTTTGTCTCTACACATAGAAAATGCATATTTGGTGTCCCACAGGGCAGTGTTCTTGCTCCATTGCTATTCATTATATATATTAATGACATGCCTAAAATTATTAATAATCCAATGATTTTATTCGCTGACGACAGCACAATACTAATCAAAAGTAAAGATGATGTGACATTCGAAAAAGAAATAAACGACAACTTAAATAATATTATAACTTGGCTAACTGAAAACAACTTAAAAATTAATCTTGGAAAAACAAATTATATTTCATTTGAACAACAAACAAACAATAAAAAACCAGATATTCGTTACGGTGACAAAACAATCAATGAAGCAGAACACACCAAGTTTTTAGGTATTTGGATAGATAAAAATATGAGCTGGAAAACACATGTTCAAAATACATGCAAAAAGCTTAGCCAGTATTCCTATGCTCTCCATAACCTGAGAAAAGTGTCAAATCGTGCAACATTATTAATGGCGTATCATGGGTATGTTGCATCTACTTTACGTTACGGACTTATATTTTGGGGGAACTCGCCAGACAGAGAAATGACGTTCAAAGCCCAGAAACAATGCATAAGGGCAATGTGTGGCATACAACGCACAGAAAGCTGTAAGCCATATTTTCAGGAGTTCCAATTATTAACTCTCCCGTGTCTTTATATATATGAATTGGCGATCTTTGTCAAAGCGAATCTACATCTTTATACCCATCCAAGAAGCACACGACACAAAAATAAAATATGCGTAAGAAGTCATAAAAAAGCAGTATTTAGTAAAAACATTTTGGGCATGGCACCCAAAATATACAATAAGTTGCCAAAAGGTATAACAGACCTACACAAAATGTACCAATTTAAATTATGTTTGCATGAATTCCTAGTTACAAAATGTTATTATTCAATTAATGATTATTTAAATGAAAAATGATTGTCTTTATCTCAAATGTCACTACAAATCTAATGAGTATTAAAATTTGATTTGATTTGTGTATAATAATTTTGACATTTTTCAATTCGTTCTTTATTTTTTGTTTATTTGACAGTTTTTAATTCGTTTTTTTATTTGACATTTTTAATTATTTTTTTATTTATTTTATTTGACATTTTTTTAATTGTACTTTTCTATTTGATATTTTTGATTAATTTTTTTATATTTTTATTATAATTTTTTTTTGTATTGACATTTCTATTTTATAATGTAACCTCATTTTAAATTTATTCTGCGTGTCTGTTTAGTTAAATTTTCTCTTTTCGATATTTAATAGTAGGTAATATATTATAATTTGCACACCTCATTAGGTTATAATACAATGCACCTTTAATACCTGTAATACCTTTATAACATGTATTATGCAAATAAATTATTTGATTTGATTTGATTTGATTTGAACGAATTAACTAAATACCTCACTGGAACAGGACTCGTATCGCGCTAGGGCCTACTCAAATCGCACGGGTTATAAAATAAGAGATAACACGACGCGTGTGCCGCTTGCCGTCCGAATTTACGCGTCGCATAGTAGGTACAGTTTGATTCAAACTTAATGGCGGCTCGAAACACTTTGTCGCTGCGTACTAGCAATTTCATGTGACAGCGGGGGTGAGGGGTAGGGTACTGTGCAGTGAGTAACGTTTTATAAACATCATTAAGTTTTGAACCAACGATCCATAAGTGAATAGGAGTCGATTTGATACAGCATTTTTTTATTGTAGACTGACTGACGGTTTTACTAATATAATTCGATTGAAACTTAATGGTGGCTGGGAATACTCCGCGAGTCGCTGCGCAGTTGTGCAGAAGCAATTTCAGTGACAGCGGGGGTTATGAGTGAGGTACTGCCCAGTGAGTGGCGAATTTTACAGCCGCTATTAAGTTTGAATCGACGTCCCGTTAGGAACGTGGAACCGTGCATCATAAAGTAATTTTTGTTCTTGTGCTTATACGGCTCCACTACTCGTCGTTCGATCCAAACTTAATGGCGGCTTGGAACACTTGTATGAGTCGCTGCGCATCCCTAACCACCGCTGGCACAATTATTTTTTAATATGCAGTGTCTGTTGCGAGTCACCATTAAGTTTGATTCTAGGCTACATCAAATTTGTTCAAGTAGCCCATGTAGTACGAGCGGCGACCGCAAGATCCACCACGTCATTTTATACAAAGATAAGCCACATTGCACATGTTCATAAAAGTGATGCTAAGTTTCGAAAAATTGGTGGAAAAATTTAGAATAGGCCGAAAGTACCAAAAAAAGTACCACTGCCGGTGAAAAAATAAATAGCACTTACGTCATTTGATACCGAGAGGATACTTGTGGCATCAAATAGCACTATATTGGTAGTTACAGTAAAATCTTGTCTGCCAGTTCCTGTATGGTCGTAACTGCTCGGCAGACTGTTTCTAAGGTAATTTGTTTTTTTAATTCTGATTTGACCCCTACGTCATTTGATACAAATATGAAATTAGTCGCAAACGTTAGGTATTGTTCCTATATTGAATTATGTATTAGTCTGCCGAAGATATTCTGGCCGGAACCCTTCCCCCCGAACTTAAATTAAATTAGGTACATTTGTGAGGAATTCAGTCAGCAAAATATGTATAAAAATATGGCAGACAAGGTTTTTCTGCTACTACCAATATAGTGCTATTTGGTGCCACAAGTATCCTCTCGGTACCAAATGACGTAAGTGCCATTAATTTTTTTCACCGAAAGTGGTACTTTTTTTGTACTTTCGGCCAATTCTAATTTTGTCAACCGATATTTCGAAACTTATCATCACTTTTATGATCATGTGCCATGGAGCTTATCTTAGTATGAAATGACGTAGCGGAACTTGCGGTCGCCTCTCGTACTAATGCTGCGTGCCTAACTAAAGTATTAAAAGTTAACATTTTTGTAAAATTATCCTGTTCTTTGTTTATCTAAGTACCTACCTAAAATAAAATAAAACCAGCCAAGTGCGAGTCGAACTCATGCGCCGTGGGTTTCGTACCTACCCATTTTACCGCCATAATAAGATTGGTATCATTTTTATTGGTACTTACTAGTTTTCGCAAAAATATTTGCTTTATCTTTTTATCGTGTTGACTCAGGACCTTGATTACTATACACCTAATAGGTACCTGGTATAAATTTCAACTTGCAACAGCAACGGGTGGACCTACCAACCGTTGCTGAGAAAATCGGTGGTGACACACGGACGGACGGACAGACGGACAAGAAAGTGATCTTATAAGGGTTCCTTTTTTACCTTTTGAGGTACGGAACCCTAAAACCGTTATAGTGAATAATAAAATGATATTAAGTTGGAACCTACCTCAAGTCATTCCGTTGCCGCGGAAGCAAGTTATCTACCTACATTTAATTCTACAAGGAATTCTATAGTTTTGATTGATTTGGAATATTCGTGAATATCGTGAAATTCGCTACACAATGCGACCGCTTAGATTTAAAGAGTTATCGCGGTCTGAGCGGAGTCTGTCCCGATCATACCTATTGTTATTATTACGAATATGAAGTAAGCGATCAAGGACAACTGGTAAATAACGTCTCTGAGCACATGATGCGATTCCTCGTTCAGCCAAATTGTCATATTTATCGATGCCAGTTAGTATCTAGGCAAACTACTAGATGGCGTTAGAAAACTATATTCTCGGGCTGTTAATGAGTCACTGTTGCTGCCGCCTGTTAAAAATATGTAGAAAGAAAAACATAGCCCGACTTAAGGAGGTGACATTTCTTTGTATGGGATTGGGTATATATATGTACTGTAGTACTATATTCTCTGTGACAAAGTAAAGCACCTGCCTGGGTTCGAACCCTCAATGTACAACTTGTAAGTCGCGGCCAATGCCGCTGGGCTACCACTGCTCTCTTACCGAGGTCGGTCTGTGAATGATGATTGGTGATCATCTTATTTACCCGAGATCAGGGAGAAACCTGCATTAAAAAGCACGTTAAGCCGTTGGTCCCAGTTTTCTTTTGTAAATCTTTCCAAAGAGTAATTCGTTACCCAGTTACTGGGTTATGAAGGCCAGATAGGCAGTCCCTCCATGTAAAATATTTGTACTCAGGCGCATCTAGTTAAGTAAGTAAGTATTTATTTCTCAGTATATGGTACATATATGGTACATCTTAAATTTAACATTGTTTCACACATACTACCATTGCTGGTGTAGAAATATTAAGTAATAAGCTAGGTACATGCAAATCAAAACAAGGTACATTAAAAGAGTATTATATAAATTTATGAAATATTGTATTAAGTTCATGAATTTAAATTAATATAAATCATAACGTCAAAATAAAAAATTACAATATTAGACTAGCAGCCTTAACACAATTGGCAGCATGCTAGACAGAGTGATCCTGCTCTTAAAATGTCAATTTATAAAGGGTCGTGTACCAATAACCGTTTCTTCTATACTTCCCTTTCAGCCATCATGTTACTCCACTCACCTTACCTTATCTTACTTCTTTTCTATCGATCAAACTGCGTCAGATCAGTAGTCAAAGCACATAAACGCAAATAAACAAAGCGATAATTGAAAGTCCCCATACCGTTCCAGGTCGCGGGATGGTTTATGAAGTCGCTACGGTGATTAAATTGAGCATTCATTTGATTAACTCACATGCCAAAGTGCAGCGCAAATAGATTGGCGCCATTTTAAATACCGGAGATATATGCCGGCCGGTTCAGATTTTATTATAAGGATAGTTTTTACTGTACTTGCCTCGTTTGTCTTGTGTTGGCAAGCACTACTGCTGAGCAGAACCTGGGCTAAATGCCCGGGTCACGTAAACTGTTATCAGTAGTAGCCTGGAGTTTAGATTTAATAGCAATAGGCCCGCCGTCTTTATCAATGGACTTACACACACAGCCCGGATGTGGTCGTATGAATTTTCCTGTTTTGATACAGCTTGTGATATTTTTTAACCGACTTACCAAAAAGGAGCTATTTATATAAACATCCGAATTGATAACCTCTTATCTATACTAATACACCGAAACTACTGGACCGATTTAAAAAATTCTTTCACCAATAGAAAGCTACGTTATTCCTGAGTAACATAGGCTATTTTTTTATCCGGAAATCGGGTCCTGTGGGGTGGCCCACGGGAGCGAAGCCGCGGGGAACAGCTAGTTCATATATATATCCTTTTTATGTATGTTTAAACATATTATATAGATGGATTTGAAAAATACTCTCGAGGTGGCCCCATTGTCACCCGACCCCCCCCCATTGTATCGACCGCGACTTACAAGTTGTAGGTCGTGGGTTCGAGCCCAGGCAGGCGCTTTACTTTGTGTAAATTATTTCATCACCACTGCTCTCAAAACGGTGAAGGAAAACATCGTGAGGAAACCGGCATGTCCTAGAACCAAAAATTCGAAGACTTGTGACATCCACAAACCCGCACTGGGCCCGCGTGGTGGATTACGGCCCATTCCCTCTCACAGAGAGGAGGCCTGTGTCCCAGCAGTGGGAACATTAATAGGCTGTTGATGTGATGTGATGTGATGTGGTCGCATTGTGTAGCGAATTTCACGATATTCACGAATATTCCAAATCAATCAAACTATAGAATTCCTTGTAGAATTAAATGTAGGTAGATAACTTGCTTCCGCGGCAACGGAATGACTTGAGGTAGGTTCCAACTTAATATCATTTTATTATTCACTATAACGGTTATCCTTTTTAGGGTTCCGTACCTCAAAAGGTAAAAAAGGAACCCTTATAAGATCACTTTCTTGTCCGTTTGTCCGTCCGTTCGTGTGTCACCACCGATTTTCTCAGCAACGGGTGGTAGGTCCACCCGTTGCTTTTGCAAGTTGAAATTTATACCAGATACTGAGTTCTATAGTACATATTAGGTGTATAGTAATCAAAGTCCTGAGTCAACACGATAAAAAGATAAAGCAAATATTTTTGCGAAAACTAGTAAGTACCAATAAAAAAAATACCAATTTTATTATGGCGGTAAAATGGGTAGGTACCTACGAAACCCTCGGCGCATGAGTTCGAGTCGCACTTGGCTGGTTTTATTTTATTTTAGGTAGGTACTTAGATAAACAAAGAACAGGATAATTTTACAAAAATGTTAACTTTTAATACTTTAGTTAGACACGCAGCATTAGTACGAGAGGCGACCGCAAGTTCCGCTACGTCATTTCATACTAAGATAAGCTCCATGGCACATGATCATAAAAGTGATGATAAGTTTCGAAATATCGGTTGACAAAATTAGAATTGGCCGAAAGTACAAAAAAAGTACCACTTTCGGTGAAAAAAATTAATGGCACTTACGTCATTTGATACCGAGTGGATACTTGTGGCATCACTATATTGGTAGTTGCAGAAAAACCTTGTCTGCCATATTTTTACCCGACTGCCGAAGGAGGGTAATGTGTTTATCAGTCTATGTATGTATGTATATATGTATGTATGTATGTTTGTTCCTATGTGGCGTTCTAGAGACCAGACGCGTTGGCCCGTTTTTGATGATTCTTACGTCAATCGATTCGTCTTAATCCTGCGAGTGTCACTGGCTACATTAAAATGAAATGGCGGCTTTTGGGCGCCATTTTGTGGGGATTTTTTTTTTTTTTTCCATACCCATCGTGTGGGGTATCAAAATAAAGGGTTTTAAGAGGCAATTTCAAAAATGTATGATACTTATATGTTTAAATGTACCTAATTCTAAAAAAAAATAACTAAAAAACTGTAAATAAAAAAAGTTAATTAAAAAAATCAAAAAACCCGACTGCTTAAAAAGCAAACTAAAAAGACGTAAACAAGAAGAAAATCATGCTGTGCAGTCGGAGGATACATCTGGGTTTGGTCCGCCAGCTCGCGAATATGTATCCTCCGACTGCACAGCATGATTTTCTTCTTGTTTACGTCTTTTTAGTTTGCTTTTTAAGCAGTCGCGTTTTTTGATTTTTTTATATAACTTTTTTTTAAACAAATTTTTCTGACTGTATTCCTCACAAATGTACCTAATTTAATTTAAGTTCGGGGGGAAGGGTTCCGGCCAGAATATCTTCGGCAGACTAATACATAATTCAATATAGGATTAATACCTAACATTTGCGACTAGTTTCATATTTGTATCAAATGACATAGATTGGGGGTCAGATCAGAATTAAAAAAACAAATTACCTTAGAAACAGTCTGCCGAGCGCTTTCAACCATACAGGAACTGGTAGACAAGATTTTACTGTAACTACCAGTATAGTGCTATTTGATGCCACAAGTATCCTCTCGGTATCAAATGAAGTAAGTGCTATTTATTTTTTCACCGGCAGTGGAACATTTTTTGGTACTTTCGGCCTATTCTAAATTTTTCCACCAATTTTTCGAAACTTAGCATCACTTTATGAACATGTGCAATGTGGCTTATCTTTGTATTAAATGACGTAGCGGATCTTGCGGTCGCCGCTCGTACTACATGGGCTACTTGAACAAATGTGATGTAGCCTAGAATCAAACTTAATGGCGACTCGCAACAGACACTGCATATTAAAAAATAATTGTGCCAGCGGTGGTTAGGGATGGGCAGCGACTCATACAAGTGTTCCAAGCCGCCATTAAGTTTGGATCGAACGACGAGTAGTGGAGCCGTATAAGCACAAGAACAAAAATTACTTTATGATGCACGGTTCCTATTTACTAACGGAACGTCGATTCCAACTTAATAGCGGCTGTAATATTCGCCACTCACTGGGCAGTACCTCACTCATAACCCCCGCTGTCACTGAAATTGCTTCTGCACAACTGCGCAGCGACTCGCGGAGTATTCCGAGCCACCATTAAGTTTCAATCGAACTCTATTACTAAAACCGTCAGTCAGTCTACAATGAAAAAAATGCTGTATCAAATCGACTCCTATTTACTTATGGATCGTTGGTTCAAAGCTTAATGATGTTTATAAAACGTTACTCGCTGCCCAGTACCCTACCCCTCACCCCCGCTGTCACATGAAATTGCTAGTGCGTAGCGACAAAGTGTTTCGAGCCGCCATTAAGTTTGAATCAAACTGTACCTACTATGCGACGCGTAAATTCGGACGGCAAGTGGCACACGCGTCGTGTTATCTCTTATTTTATAACCCGTGCGATTTGAGTAGGCCCTAGCGCGATACGAGTCCTGTTCCAGTGAGGTATTTAGTTAATTCGTTCGGGTCCTGTCCTGTCTGACCTCGGGTTGTTTGTAAACAAGCTTCACAAAATAGTGATTTTATGTATTATACTAAGGGAAATTATTAACCGTGCGAAAAATATACTGAATGGGCAACTATTATACTAAGTGACTATTTGTCCGGTTTGAGTAATACCTTTGGGAGGATTTCGTGAATTGTATATTTTTTTTATAAAATGGTTCTTACGATGGATATAATATAGTATAGGACAAATTGGGAAAAACGCCATCTATTGCAAAGAGGTCAAAACAAAAAGGAAAGGAACTATTTTAACGTACAAAGTCTTCACTTATATTTTTGGTTCAAAAAACCTGATTAATGATTGTAAATGGATAAATTAACATTCTTCTTCTTCTTCTTCTTTTCGAGTCGACGGGAAACTCTTTATACATTTTGGGCCCAGTAGGTGGCCACCCCGATTGCGGCGTCAGTGGCGAGCATAAGGTCTTCTAAAGTGCAGGTGTATTTATTTATTTATTTATTACTAGCTGTTGCCCGCGACTTCGTCCGCGTGGTTAAGAAGATATAAAGTTTAATGATGTTTAACGCAAACTATTTTTATATTTCAGTCAGCAGAAAATGCCTATCACACTAAGCATCATTTTTTAAAGCACGAATTAGAAAAAAAATATAGAGTATTACAAAATTCTTTCTTAGCTTATGTCTCCTACTCATAAACTCTAGACTTGCTAAATTTCAGGACAGTAGTACAAAAAGACTTCCGGATTTTCATACAAACATGCGAGAGCACTTAAACCGCCTTAATCCGGCCCTGTCGCAAAATCCGTTCTTAGCGGACGTTTACTAACTATGAACTACCTCCATGCCAAATTTCAAGATAGGTAGTAGTACAAAAAATGAAGCACTTTCATATAAACTTGAGAGATCCCTTAGACCTCCTTTATCCGGCCATGTCGCTAAATCCGTTCTTAGTGGACGTCTACTATCTATAAACTACATCTCTGCCTAATTTTAAGTTAGTAGGTCAAAAAATTAAGGACTTTCATACTAACTTGCGAGAGCCCTTAGACCCCCTAAATCCGACCCTGTCGCAAAATCCGTTCTTAGTGGACGTCTACTATCTATAAACTACATCCCTGCCCATATTTTAAATTAGTAGCTCAAAAAATTAAGGACTTTCATACTAACTTGCGATAGCCCATAGATCCCCTAAATCCAGCCCCGTCGCAAAATCCGTTCTTAGCGGACGTCTACTAACTATAAACTACCTCCCTCCCAAATTTCATATTTATACGTCAAGCAGTTTTCGATATTTCGTGATAAGTGAATGAGTGACCGCTTTTATATAGATATAAATAAGATTCTTCAAAAAAACTTTTAACACCCCTTAAATCGAATTTTGGGGGTTGGTTCGAAAAACTTATAATGACAACCTTTATTGTTTACTTAGGTTGATATTTGTGTCAAGTTTCAAGTTAATTAACCTAAGAAGTAAGATTCTTCAAAAAAAAAAAACGACTTTTGGGGGTATTTTTGAAAAACTAATAATTGCAACCTATTGTTGCTTACTTAGTTGGGTATTTATGCCAAGTTTCAAGTTTATTAACCTAATAATAAGATTTTTCAAAAAAACTTTACCAACCCCTAAATCGTCTTTTGGGGGTAGTTTCGAAAAACTAATAATAACAACCTTTATTATTTATTTATTTTAGTATTTGTGTAATGTTTCAAATTTAGTTACCCATGAAATAAGATTCTGCCATACAAATTTCATCACCCCGTAAATCGACTTGGGGGGTTAGTTTAAAGAAAATAATAATGTCAATCTTTATCATGTACTTAGATTACTATTTGTGCCAAGTTTCAAAAATATTAGCCGAAGGAATTAGATTTTTCATACAAACTTTGCCCCCTTTTTTAACCCCCTTAGGGGTAGAAATTAGGAAAATCCTTTCTTATCGGATGCCTACGTCATACAAAGAATACACCTTTCAAGTTTCAGGTCTCTACGTTCAGCGGTTTGGGCTGTGCGTTGATCCGTCAGTCAGTCATTCAGGACAAAGCATTTTATATATATAGATATACTTTATTGTACACCATAAGTTACATTTATAAGGGACACTTAAAACTAAAAACACATACAATGGGCATGGGCATAGTAAGCGCATAAGCATTAAGTCCGCCTCTGTACTTGTGTGTGCATGAAGTATGAAATAAATAAATAAATAAACTAACACAAGTACCCTTTAGGCCTCGGTTCAACTTCTTAAAGGCTAACTGGGAGAATTTTTTTGCGGAATTTAACACAAAACTGAATTTTAACTTCCAACTACGACACATTTGTTAATAGTATCTGGACATTATCACGTCAATGTAAACTCAGAGGTTACCGTACTTCATGTGAACCCGGATTGGACCCAGACTCAGTCAAACTTCTTAAAAAGTATGAAGACCTGTACGACAACAACCCCTTCTCAGAGGATACAATATTAGCAGGGGAAGTACTTGTCATAAATTGGTAATAATCGCAAACAAAAATGGATTACAACAGTTACTAATACCAACATGACACATAACAACAAAAAAGCCTGGACAACAATACGTAAAATAACTGGAGACCCACCGGAGCCCGTTAACCAAGATTACGTCACAGCAAACCAAATAGCTCATCATCTGCTTCTCAAAGGTAAACCTCCAAACAATGGAGAATTCAACGCGAAACTGGGCAAACGAGATGAGGATGAGCTGCAAGTGGGGCAATTTGGAGTTGGACGTTGGAACCACCGGGGTCACCAACTGGCAAGTTTTATGGAGAAGGAGGGCCTCTACATGATGAACGCCTTCTTCAGAAAGCGTGAGCACAGGAAGTGGACTTGGCAAAGCCCCGATGGTGCAATTAAAAACGAGATCGACTTCATCATGTCAAGACCCGCCCAAGGAGAGGCGTAAGCTGATCTTGCAGTCTTCAGACGATGCGTTGAAATACCGGCAGCTAAATAGACGGAATTCAAAGTCCTAGAAAAGCGACTTCCGCCACTTTAATACCGAAAGTATTAAAGATGCGATTGAGCGGAATAAGAGCTCCAAGGTGTTTGCAAGAGATCTGTCTATTGGGCAGAGCCAGACCAATGATGATCCGCTAAACCGTAGCCCTTCCGTTACGAAACGTTACATTTACAGGCAAACGCTCCAGAAGAGGGAGCACATTCGATGTCAGCGATGACGAAGGTCGGAACGCCAGATATCCCAGAACGTAAGGAATTGATCACGTGAGATTTCGATAGCGCTTATTGGAAACTAGCTGTTGCCTGCGACTTCGTCTGCCTAGCATTAGTACTTTTAATAGCCTATTTTTATATCGCAGCCTATTGTAGGTGTGTCGGCCGCCATACTTGCGAAATTATTAGTTCATCATACAAACTTCTACCCGCCTGTCCACCCCCTTAAGGATGATTGCCTTAAGGGGGACATACTATTTATACTATATTTTACATAGATTTGATATACTTACATTATACTTTATTTACACATTTGTACGATATTTTACGAAGATTTGACATACATTTGTTATTTAGTATTTTTTATCGACTTGGAAAAAAAGAAGGAGGTAATCAATTCGACACGTATGTTAGTAATTTACTTTTTATTGATATTTTACATAGATGCTTCTGCAATACATTGCTTCTTACCAAAGGGTCAGATTATGGCTTCTTGCCATTAGCCATAATCTGACCCGCTTTGCGTAGACTGGGGGAGATTAACCAAAATAGTTTTAAACTAAAGAAAATAATGTAACCTTACATTGCATACATTTTAAGATTCAAAATCGATGCAGAAAAATTAAACAAAAAGAATAAAAAAAATAAAATTTAAATGGTTTCAGAGGACTTTACTTTTCTTCTGTACATTTATATAAAAATGAAGTATATCCTTAACATTTCCGTGTGTCATTATTAATTTGATCGTTACGAGTATTAGCGACACTATCAGCGTGTTTATTTTTTTTAAATCAACTGTTTTGATTCCTGGCTAAAAATATTGAGTTTTCGAAAAACCGTTAAAGCAGTTTTAGTTTTCTTTAAAATTGCCCCGAGAGCCCATTTAGTATTGACAGCTTTTCCTCATAGTTTCGAATTTGGCCCACTTAAAAAGCTCACTCTATACAAAAATGATAATTTTAGGTATATTTTTTCGACATTCCCGTAATTCACATTAATGTTATTAATGCCATAGTAAATCAGAACCATAAATACTTACTACTATATTTCGATTGTGTACACCATAGGTATGGTTTCCATATCAAGATGCCCAATGACCTTTCCTGAATCTAGTCAATGGGAATTGCTGTGTTTTTGATTCCATTGCTAGTGTTAAAATATGCCGCTTAAACGGCCATATCTTTTGATTGCGTCGGTAACATTTCGGGGAATGTACGATGGAATAGCTTGAATTAATTCCTCCTAGCCCGTTCCATCATTGGACTACAAGACGTACGGCAATGCACAACGGGTACATGGTGGACATCCTCATCATATCATCATCATCATGCGATTATGCGTACAGTTAAGGAGAGGAATTCCCTGCCGGAGTCTGTTTCCCGATAGCTACAATCTAGGGGCTCTTTAAGGCAAGAGTGAATAGGTTATTTCTAGGCAAGTATGTTTCACTGTCGATTACATCATCGCTTACCATCAGTTGAGATAATGGTCAAGCGCGAGCCTATAGGATATAATGCGTTGACTTAGAAGCTTGATTTTTTCATAGCCCCAAGGTTCTGCAGACTTGAGTATTTGATATAAATTTCAACCTGATACTTCCACTCGCTCTTGAGAAAAAGGGTCTTTACAGGCAGACAGAACAAATTAGTGATCGCGATGAGATGATTAGTGACGCGACACTAAAGGTAATACGGCGCCCTCTAGAGGACATAAAGTCATAACAATAAAAAAATAGCTAGCTCGCTGCTTTCCTCGCTATATTGGACTAAATAGTCCATTATTGCGTATAATTTTTATACAACTAAGGCGATACCAAGAGCAAACAATATATTCTCTCAATATAGTCTGCACAAACAATACATTTTTTCATTTTATTTTTTTTTGTTTGTGATTTAAGCTTATTACTAAAACCCCATAATAACTCAAATAAAGAAATAATTTTTAAAACTAAAACCCGGCTACAAAAAAATCGCACGCTGAAAAGTATGAAACAAGAAAATATAAGAATATTATTATAGAGGATAGCCGTCATTAATACAAGCGATAAGACAAACAGGATGTTTATTGTGGTAAAAATATACATAGTCATTCATTAGTAACATTAGGATATTTTTATAATTACTACTGTTAGACTTACTGTTTCAGAAGCAACACTTGTTTAAGAGCATAACAGTGCTTACATCCACCAATTCACAAATTCTTTACTATATATGGAAACTTTAAGTGAATTCTT
Organism: Anorthoa munda; assembly: GCA_945859665.1. Classification (NCBI taxonomy): domain Eukaryota; kingdom Metazoa; phylum Arthropoda; class Insecta; order Lepidoptera; family Noctuidae; genus Anorthoa; species Anorthoa munda. Next base: position 1,888,905 of record OX243916.1, on the reverse strand, counting down.
CAAATACGTGCAGTGATATTTGCCACGTCTGATAACGATGCATATGACTCAGTGACGTACGTCTGGGATACTGACGCCAACCAATCGTGTATTATCTAGTTTTAAAACATTCTGTATTATTCTGATCTACTGAACCAATACCTGTTTAAAGCTAAGCAGTGCTTACGTCTTACAAAATCAAAGTAAACTAAAAGTGGACCAATCAAATAAGTGCAGTGAAATTCGCCATGTCTGATTCTTTGAACTTCTGGGAACGTGCTATCCGTATTATCAGTTTCTGTTCTGCGTTTGTGCTGACACTAGCTTCCTTGATCTACGGACTGATATCATGGTGCACCTTGAAGAAATTTAGAAATTACAGAAACTATTTGTTTCTAAACGCAATTTTAACATACTTCTTAGTCAATTTATGTATTCTCTGTTTCCTTCTTACAAATGTATTGCCGCGAATATTATTTTCCCTTCTGCTTTGGTATTTTGAGACTGCGAGGAACCACTGGTTATTACTTATTAGTCATAAGTTTTACGTTGACTTTGTAAAAGTTTTTAATGTGCATATGCAAAGAAAATACTTAAAAAGCTGCCTGTTTGGTTGGGGTCTACCTATTATAACGATAGCCATTTGTTTTTTCGTAAATGCTTTATTAATTTATGTAAAGATTACAGACGAATGGAATTTGCTCATCGGTTATTTACCCGTAAACTTACCTGTAATCTTAAACAGTCTTTGTTACATTATAACAGTGTTTTCACTTTGCCGAAGATTCAACACGAGCACACGTACAGGTGTTAGTACCTGGCGTCGCTTGTATATAACCACTTTGATATTTCTATTGAGTGACGTCGCATTGTTATCCAGGTATTTATTGTTTTATATAATTAAAGGTGATCCAGATTGCATATTAGCAATATTTCTATTGGACCTACTTTATTTTCTATTATTGGAAGTGTTTTTGGTAGCTGTTAAGAGTAATCGACAAGCATGGCATGAGTTTTATGTAAATAGATTGAATCAAAGATTGCAGAGGAATCAAGATATCATCATGAATGAAAGAATTATTCGTGAACCTGTCGATTGCTAATCTATCAAAATCTTAAAAAGCAGGCGTTAATCAGGTTATGTATACTTGTGTTACTAAGTGTTACTACACAATGAAAGATTAAATACTTCATTATATCTTTAATTTTACCTATATACCTGTTGTGCATAAGCAGAATCATATTTGAACGCCTTGCAAGGCAGTATATAGAGACACGATATTTTTATAAATAACACCATGTATCACAACATAGTAGGTACCTATGTTATATAAATCAATATAATATTTAAATAAGATGTTCTAGCTAGTAAATTTTAATTTATGTTTAATTCCAAGTTTCTTAGAATATTGTAATGATGCTCATATACGTAATATATAGTTATATTGAATAACTCTATTTAAATCTGAAATTTTTTGAGTAATATCTTATTTGTAAAATATCCAACAGTTATTACTCAATGTCGACAAGTATTAATTAGTTTACGCTTTGTTAAAGCTACTATTTTCGCATGCTTGCTTTAAATCAATCCACTTCTAGTATATTACCAGTAATTTCAATGGGGAGTCCCCCCATGCAAATCCTATCTGACCTCCATAAAACAAATTAGGTAAAACCTTCGACACAAATGCTTTTTTGGGTTCCGAGTCAACAAGGAACCCTTATAGTTTCGCTCTGTCCGTCTGTCCGTCTGCAGCTTAGCTCAGAGAATCTAAGTACTAGAAAGCTATAATTTGGCATGGATATACATATTAATAATTCCGACAAAGCGTTAAAATAAAATAACGAAATAAAAAAAAATCGGGTAGGTACCTCCCATAGACGTAAAGTAATGATGTACTTTTTTTTCTCATCTATCCCATGGTATGGGGTATCGTTGGATAGGCCATTAATAAATATTATGGGTTTGTTAAAACTAGTTTTCGATTCAGAGATTCGTTTACGTAAAATTAAGCTTTAAATTGCAAATTTATGTTAGAGTCAAGTGTCCCCCCCCCCACTGCCAGCGAAATGGTTGCTCTAGGCTATGTGAAAAAGATCATGGCAGTAGTAAATATAACGAAATTAAAAGGAAAACTATCACGGATAAGAAGGTTTTACAAGTTTACGAGTAATAGTCGACCAACTTATAAGATGTACTTGCAACAGTAAAAATTTTGTACAAATGCCATTGAAAAATTACTTAAATAACGTTGTTAGCTGTGTGAAACAGAGTAAATATATGCTTATGAATCATGTAAAAATATACAAAAATAAAACCATAACAGGCTTTACAAGTTTACGAGAAATAGTCAACCAACTTATAAAATGTACTTGGCACAGTCAAATTTTTGTACAAATGCCATTGAAAAATTACTTAAAAAACGTTATTAGCTGTGTAAAACAGATAGTAAATATTTGCTTATGAACAAGTACATTCGATTGCCAAGCAAATCACTTATTTTCTTTGTCAATATCCATAAAGTCAATATTCAACCCGACTACATCACTAATTGAGTAGTGTAAAACTTTCCAGAACGAAATAGTGAATTCCGCACATTAGAGGTGAATACATACGAAATTTTTCAAATTCCGAAAGAGAAATAAACAAGGAGCGTGCGCGCAAGGATCCTGGAATGAACCATACCATTCCCCGTGTCTCCTTTCGCAATTCGCACCCGCGGTGTTACTCGAATAGATAATATTTTTCTAACTTCAGTTGCGAAGTTGGATTTTATAACTCCTTCTTCAGTTACCAGTTAGTCCTTATTTGGTTTAAGTCAAGAGTGCTTCACCGTAGACCACATCATCGCTTACCATCAGGTATGCTATATGCTCGCGTTTGACCACTATCTCAGTGGTCAAACGCGAGCATATAGATTACAAAAACCTTATCCTATGTGGGCCCGTTTTTAGACATTGTGTACCGCTGAAATCATTTTAATGTTCATGTAACAACAACAAAACCCACTTCTTAGTCCGCATTATTATGCAACTTCGGAACCCTATTAATGCGCGTGGCCCGACACGCACTTGGCTGGTTTTTTATTTTTGACTAATCTTGGGAATATACATTATATTTGTACTCCAAAAATTTAAATTATTAAAACAGAAAATTAAGCATGTTTTATTTTTTATTTTATTTAAATGGTTAAGAAAGTGTTTTGTACTCCATTATAGAATAGAATATACTTTATTGTACTTTGAAAAGGCATCAAGTTGAAATTAATATCGTGTACTAAAGTCTGCTATCCCTTGGAGCCGTGAAAAAAGCAAACTTCTTAATCATTGCAATTAAAAGATACGGCCGTTTAAGCCGCATATTTGATACTCGCAAGGGAATCAAAACTTATATAGTACTTCCAGTTGACCTAGAATCATGAAATTTGGCAAGAAACAATGTCTTTTGATAACACAAGTAAAGGGAAAAGCCGAAAACAGTAAATTTGTAGATACACAAAAAAAACGATTATTAGCTTATTTTTTGTAAAAAAAACTGACCGCGAACGCACTCGTACTTGGTCGGATTTTTAGGAAAGGCCTCATCATCATCATCACCTTTTAATGTTCCCACTGCTGGGACACAGGGCTCCTCCCTGTAAGAGAGGGAATAGGCCTTAACCGACCACGTCGGTCGAGAGCGGGTTGGTGGATATCATGTGTCTGTCATGTCAGGTAAACTTTAAGTGGATTATAACTTGTAGAAATGAGCCAATTTATCCATAGACCCTAGTTTTCTTACCCGACACGACGTAATAAGACGAGTTCTGTGTATGGACACTTTTTAACTTCGCAACTGGTGTAGTTTTGGTTTTCATCTTCAGCAACAAAGAGATCTACCGTCAACCAGTCGTATCGGTCCGGTGGTTAAGCTTGCCTGTCACAAGCTCATGCATGCTCTTGTGTCATTTCCGCAATGCAATGGTTTCAAAAGTTTCTCCTTTGTTATGTTCCTCCACTTGCACATACTTTCAGCAACACTCTGGCTTCTGAGGGTCATGGGTTCAAATACGGACAAAGTACCAACGTGAGTTATTCAATTCATATGAATTTTCTCAGTTGTCACCTTGAACATCATTAACACCCTGGACTTCTAGTTAAAATACTTAAGTCTGAAAGTACCAACCCACCTTGAGCAAACGTGGTGGTTAAAGCTTTTGTCTCTTCTGCATGAATTCCTACTGTGGAACAGTTATAGTCTCGTATTATTAACTTAAACCATGGGCTAATTCATCATCTTAGCCGAAAGACGTCCACTGCTCGGGACATAGGCACAGGCCTACCCCAAGCGTCTCCACACTGATCAATCCTGTGCGTTTCGCATCTACCGATTTCCCACAGCCTTGACCAGGTCATCGCTCTACCTGGAGGGAGGCCTTCCAACGCTACGTCTTCCGGTACGCGGTCGCCACTCCAGAACTTTTCTGTCCCATCGACCATAAGTTCTGCGAGCAATGTGCCTTGCCCGCTGCCACTTAAGTTTGGTAATTCTTCGGTGTTTGTCGGTAACCCTGGTTCTCTTGCGGATGTCTTCATTTCTAATTCGATCACGTGTCGGTTCCATAAGTTATCACTGGCTACACACACTGGTGATAGACTTTCGTCTTGAAACACTGCGGTGAGTGCTCAATGGGCTAAAAAGGGAAAAAAAAATTTAGTGCATGATTATAGGGACTCTGAAAACAAAATACAAACTTACGTACTTACATTAAAATATACGTACTTACGACACTGTCACAGGCAAGGATTTTCGAAAGTAATTTTAAAAGGATATTTAATTTTAATTAATGAATTATTCAGTTCAATCAATTGCACTTATTGTCACAATGCAGTCAGCCGTGCTAATTATATGAATAAATACATGTTGTTTATACGTAGGTACTTATTTTAATAATTTATTTTAGCGAATATTAAGCAGAGGTTTTTTTATGTTGTACATATAAATTATATACCTAACTCCTCGTTCTTGTTTTATTTTACACCATTCATGTACTAACCTACATTACTGGCGATGTGATATTTTGAATTCTAAAACGATTTGGGATTTTAAAATATCACTGTTTTCAAAATCATTTTTATTGTGAAAATTTTTAGTAGGCTTCCAAAACATGTCCGATTCACAAAACGACCTTATGAGCAGCACGTCATATTCTCAAAATTACCTATTATCTAATCGTCCTATTAGCAGAATGTCCTACTGTAATGTACAGTTATACTGAAAAATTACTATAGATTTTTCGCCATGCCTCATTTTTTTATATTTAAAATAAAATTGAAACAATAAAAAGAATAAAATAAAAAGAAGAATCAAAGCATTATTTCAATATGGCGAGTCAACCGTCTGATGATTGTGTTAAAAATACATTCTGAAAAAGGGTTCGATGGAACAAAAAAATATTGTGGGCTCACACTCTAAAGCGGAGGCGACGCCGCTTAGAGAAGTGCCCAGCCATGGTTGTGCAGCTCCGTGACCTCGCCGCGGCAATCATTGCTGCAAATAACGACTCGGTTCCGGTCCTGGTCTAGTCCATAATCAGCAGTGACAGCGCGTGGGACGCAGTCACCCCCCGTCTGCGAGGAAGTGAAGGTTGTAAAGGACGCTGCAGAAAGGGAGCCAGTGGACACAATCTCCCTGCCTATCCGTGTGACACGCACCGGGCACCAGCGGAGCGAGCATGGGCGTACCCAATACATTTGTGACAAGACATGATAAATTATGTCATGTCTTACAATTTGTCTTAAATGCTAGCCGGGTCAAACATGTGACTTATTTTAAAGGCGCGACATGCCTTTCTTGTTGCTTCCCGGCGACCACGGCCTACTGTGACATGGCTTGAGTCACACATTTCATCGCAGTTTGGACGATAAAGCCATTTTGTCTTAATTATTAGTACCGGCGGCGTGAGAAAATTTCCTGACGTTTATTTGGGACTTATCGGGTCTTACTTTGCTAATACGGGCGCACCCATTTTGTCACAAATTTCACATTTAGACAGATGATTAAGAAAAATGTATCACTTTCGTTCGGAGGTGGTGATAAAATTTTATAGTTGAAAAATAAAATATTTTCCTTCTAATTACTGCACCAAATGGCAATAAATTTATTTTGTGTGTGTGGTGATCAATGCTTATTAATTAATTGAAATTTTACAGGATTATTAATTAATTATATTTTATTACTTTTTTATAATTGTTATTTTTTATTGTTATTCCTATTTTTAATTATTATTTTTATTTTGATTATTACTTTTTATAATTATTTTCTTATATTCCATATTCTTCTTACTTTCTACATTTTAAATTATTTCTTAAATAAAACCCCCAAAAAATATTAATTAATTGAAATGTTACAGGATTATTAATTATTTTATTACTTTTTTATAATTATTTTCTTATATTCCATATTCTTCTTACTTTCTACATTTTAAATTATTTCTTAAATAAACCCCCTAAAAAACAACTAAAATAAAAAATAGGGGCTCACCGGTATCGGGAACTGGGTCCAAGCTATTATATTTTTTAAGTAATTATTAATATTTTATTAACAGTTAATATGTTATCAAACAAACAAAGAAAAATAAAGTGTGCATAAGTCTATGGTCGTGGGTCAAATATTAATTTGTGCCCAACAAAATTAAAAAGTATTTTATCTGTATGAACGGCACACTTTTATAAGTATTATTTTATTTGGTCGTCTATTCAGATTATGTCGCACTATGAAGTCAGCCACAAGAAAGGCATGTCGCGTCTTGAAACTATGTCACATGGTTGTCCCGTGCTAGTATTTAAGACAAATTGTAAGACATGACATATTTTATCATAACTTGTCATGACCCAAAATATTTTCTGTTAAGAATTTGTAGTTCAAGTCGAAAAACAAGCAAAGTAAAAAAAAAATTTTTTTTTTCTTAAATTCATGTTGGGATGCTGCTAGCATGGGGGTATCAAAGGGGGGGCTAAATTTTGGCTATTTTTTGCCTAGGACATACCGTTTTCGAGATATAGAGCGTTTTATGTAAAATACAATAAAATTCGGAGGCCCATAATTCGGAAATAGTGCGTCGTAGGACTATGCTTCTCTGAACCTAAATGGTTTTTATGGCCAAGGTTAAACCGAAACTGCCATAAAATTGGCAAATTTCCGAAAAAGAAAACAAATTAATGTCAAGAAGTTATGCCACAAGTCAAGAAAATATCTCACGCCACCGTGCTAGCATTTCAGACAAAATGGCTTTATCGCCCAAACTGTGATAAAAAGTGTGACTTAGGCCATGTCACAGTAGGCCGTGCTCGCCGGGCAGGTGTGACATATGCGGGTGACAAACTATGGGAATCTGGCGCCACAATTGACCACGCGGTGTTTCGCGCTTAGCTTCCTAGAGGAGCTTCGACCGTTTATGGGCGCAGAGAGTGAGGGGGTACGCATCAGGTCATGCGGGCCAATACCTGGCCGGGGAAGCGTGATGAATTGCGCAAGCCCTCCAACGCCTAAGTCAAAGGCTAGACGACCACTGAAAATTAGCGCCGTGCTGTGGGTCCACGGATGTGTTATGCTGAGTGGAAGCCTTCTGCTTTTATTTACACTGTCTTTTTTTTTTTCTTACATAATTTAAATTCTACTTTCGATAAGGATCTAGTTCTACCACTGTTCTTGTTCTTGTAATGTAATGTTTAACGTTTATCGTTTTGTGGCAATTAAATTTTTCCTTCTTCTTCTTCTTCAAAGGTATTAGTTTGATAGACCCCTCCTCCGCTCCGGGCGGAGAACATCCATAAGAATTTCTACACTTGGGCCTATTTATATCACTTTCGAACTGAACGCAACAAAAACCAACGCATTAAATAATTTGATTTTTCTTTTAATTTTGTATTTTATTTTAAAGTTAACAATCTCAAGAAACTGTTGAATAAAATTATGCCTATAAAAATCTCATATTTGTGTGGTATGACTGTACCATGCCCATTATTTTGTTTGTAGGACGTTTTGCTATTAGGTCATTTTGAGAATAGGACGATTCTGCTCATAATTATGTCGTTTTGCGAATAGAACATTTGATACGGAGTCGTTAAGATCTTGAGACTTCTGGAACCAGGCAATAAACAAAGACAAAAGTATAAAAATAAGATTTATTCAAATGCCAACGTGATAACAGAACAGTGTTATCAGACATCAACCAATGACAGCTAGCACATAGTACATAAGACGTTATTTACAGTAAGACATCGTCTTATCACATGTAATAACTGATCAAACAAATTACTAAATTTTTAAGAATCTTATGTAGTGTTAACAAAATATTTTTTACCTTGGAAAGATAATAGTTACGTTTTGTGTTAAAAGATAAGACTGAAAACTCTTTACACTCTTTATATCGAAATTTCTTGCAATGTTTACTTATTGAATTTATGAGATCTGGGGCCGTAATGAAAAGTACCAATACCATCATGACGCCGTTGTGAGAAAGGGGTAGTACAATTTGCCTTGTACTGCTCTGTCTATCTTTAATTCCGTCATATTAAGGCTATATACGTGCTTTTATCGAATATTTCAATTTTAATATGCAAAAATAATCACTACCAGTTTTTCAAAACACTGTTTAGTTCGATTCAAACTTAATGGCTGCTCGGAACACGAGGCAAGTCGCTGCGCAGTAAGTACGATTTCATACCCGATACTAAGTTTGAATCGAATTGTACATATAAATGATGATGCCCGCTGGCAATCAATTAAAAATACTTTAATATTAATTAATACTGAGATTATAATCAAAAGTTTAGTACCAAAATTAAGTCTATCACAATAATACCCTGACTTATTCATCTACATTTATACAAAAAAAATGTATTGAATATCATCAATTTTTAATTCTTACTTAAATACTTTGGTTACACAACCACAAAATCTTGTTTCTTTAAAAATATTTGGTTTCTTTCTAGACGGGTAATTTTACACATTTCTTACTTGATACTTTTGTATCTGAAGTATTTCTTCCCTCATCCATCATCAGTACTTAAACACTTAAGCAAAGTTTCAATACCCTCAATCACTACAAATTCTAGAATCATCACTTGGTTGTACTTTCCGAATACTGGCTCTGACTTGTACTACTAGAAAAGAATATAGGAGACTCCGGCGCATAAGCTGGAGTAGAAACATGGGGAGCTCTATACGGTATCAAATCTGTGTACTTGAAGAAGTTATGCAGAAGAGTCTGTTGGTCCATTAAAAGAGTATTCAAATGCCTTATCTCTTGGTCAATCTTCTTCATATTGAACGTTGCTTGATCTATCTTCTCTTGCATTCCTCTTATTTCTAAACTGAAGTTATGATCTTGAGCAAATTGGCCTTCATTTTTCAATTTCGATGTGTATTTGTTTTTGTATAGGATCTCTTTGATTGACCTGCCGGATTTTACTTTGTTCAGCTGTGCCAATTCATATGCAGCCATCATAATGTCAGTAGGCAATCTCTTTTCTCTCGGATTTAGAGGTTTTACACTCAGAATTACTTTTCCAGCTTCGGGAGAAACCAATGCGGTTCTATACACATATTTGTGAAGACATTTTGGAAGCCAGGCACTGAACATACCCATTTCTACAAACAAAATTAGTTTCGTCTGTCTCACTAACTTGGATAAACCAGCAGTTTTACGTAAACCTTGGATATCGTGGACAGCAATACCAACAAGTAAGTTCATGAGAATAATAGTGACGAACATAAGGAAGAGAATGAATATAATTTGGGAGGAGAGTTCAAATATCAAAGGCGGGTCGTCTTTCGTTGGATCATTGATCAAGATATTCAGGTTCAACTCTCCGACCATCATAGACAAAGTACTGATGAAACCCATTAATGGATTTGAAAACATTTCCTCGTTTGGAAATACAACGCAGAAGCAGATGGTGAAGCCCAACAGAAGGCACATATAAGCCAACAATAACTTCAAGAATTCTGTTAACACTTTTTGATACATAGCCACATAATCACCAAACATTGGGAGTTGACCCATCATCAACATCAAATTGGTCCAAGCCCCTAAAACTGCATATCCGCCAACATGGTTCTGCCAACTGTAATCATTATGTATTTTGTATAAAGAAAACACAGACAGCAAGACAAACCATTCCATTAAATTCTCGAAAGTTGTAAAGTATTGGTAGAAACTTGAATACCCAGTAATGCCTGTTAGTTTCCGAAGAATCTCAAATGCTGTGATGGCCATGAGGACCCATCTCTCGAACTCTATAGGATTGTTAGTGAGAATAAGACCAAGCAACGATTGTTTCTGACAGAGTTCATTTAGGACACCATATTTCTCAGCGTATTTACCTTTACAGGTTTTGACGACAGCAGTCAACACATAAATAGATAAAAACGACACAAAGAGAAAACAAAATATGAGCCTTGCCAAATAAAATTTCCTTATCTTTCTCCATTTCATAAACAAAAATGCGGAGCACAGCGGATGTAGCAATATGTCTTTCTGACCTTCATCTATCAAACTGTTTAAATATGTGATCTCACGGGGATAAGAAAACTTCAACATTCTGCCGAAATCGAACTCAATTTGCACTTCTTCATTAGCTTCACTTGGCTGATTTAAAGATATTCCACAGTCAAGATTATGTCTTAAAATTGCCAGAGATTTTGGGGTTTTCCTAGCAATAACACTCAAAGCTGTATGTCCTTTCTTCGATTTCGAAGTTACATCAGCACCAAGGAATATTAAAGTTTCCACACATTGCGTCAAATTATCCATTGCAGCTAAGTGCAGTGGTGAATATCCGTATTCGTCTTTCTTGTTAATTTGAGCTCCCCAACTTATAAGCATATCAATGATGTCACAGGCACGTTCTGCTCGACCAATAGCTGCATGTAGTGGCGTCCGTTTATCGTAGTCTTCAACGTTTGGGTCTGCGTTTCCATCTCTTAGAAGCACTTCAACACATTCAATACTTGAACACCTCGCAGCAAGATGTAATGCGGTGAATCCTCTGTAATTTTTCGTGTTTGCTTTTGCACCTTCTGATAACAGTAACTCTATACATTCAGCGTAACCTCTAGCTGCTGCCAAGTGTATTGCTGTACATTCCTTATCTCTTTGTTTAGTCACACCGTTTACACTTATCTTTGTCTCCTTCAGTAAGAATGATAGACATCTTTGAGCTCCAAGTTCAGCAGCCAGATGTAAGGCGTTCAATCCTCCTGATGTAACATACGCTGGGTCCACACCTCTTTCTATAAAGAGTTCCATACATTCCACTGCATCAGCTCTCACTGAACAATGCACTAAGTTGTCTTCACATCCCGCTCTTTGTACAACAGCGTGTAACGAAGCACCATTTGCTATCAGAATTTCAGCCACTTCTAAAGAATTTCCAAACGCAGCACATTGAAGAGGTGCGAAGTATTTTGGTGCAAAATCCACATCAGCACCACGGGATAGTAAGAAGACAATTGCTCTGCCTGCACCACTGAATGCGGCTAGATGCAAGGCTGTCAATCCAGCTGGTTCAGAGTAGTGGATATCGGCACCTGCTTCTAAAATTGTTGGCAACAATTCATCCCTGCCGAGTAACGCAGCCCACAGTAGTGTCAAATTCACAACCACTTCAGGAGCAGAACTAATATGTTCTTCAATATTATCCGTAGTAATCAAACCACACTCAACATCATCGAAGAATCTTGCAGCACCAAGCGTCAATGCTTTCTCACATAGACTTCTTCTGGCGGCTTCTTCTGTTAATCTGGCTTCAGGGTCTGGAGCGAGGACGTCGAAACTGTGGTACATGTTGGGAGCATCTTCAGCTGGTGGTGATGGACCAACGAAGAGGTATTCCTTCGCTTTGCCAGGCTCTCTGGCAGACTCCAAAAGATCGATGTTCCGGACATTTTTGGTGTAGCTGGAGCTCAGTGGGAACTCTTCAGGTTCTCTGGGAGCTCTGGATCTGACACTGCCTGCTCGGTAGCGGTTTCTGGTTGGTGTTGTAGGCGAGGGTGTCTGAAGAGGAGAAGGCCACCCCATTTCGCGGTACCCGAAGTTATCCATAGCCTCCAAGCGACTGACTACCGACGGAGGCCTTATCTTATCGCCCATGTTGTTTCAGAGCTCACTGAGATGTGCTGACATTTTGATTTATGAAGCTATTTTTATTACGCCGCGCAATTAAATAGTAAGATTATTTTCTCCGCGTGGTTTTGTGGGCACGGTTTCGAGAGTACTGCGAGAGCTGTTTATGATAGTATTCTTAATGTAAAAGACTATTGTTTTTCTGTTTGTGGAGATTATGCGACATTTTTATTTTTAGAGACTATCTTTACTATTTTCGGAAGAGTCACTTTATCTCTGTTTCTGATTGTGTAGAAAGAAAGTAGTAAATAGGAAAGAAATAATGCTACCTCATCGCTATCCTGAAGTCAATTTCAAAGCTGAATTGTGTTTTTAATCAGTACTGATTTATTTTTTTCTTATAGCGTAGAATTCATCACAAAAAAACTGCTTGTTACATTAACCATTGGGAAAGTATTTTTTGCTCCTAAAAAGGCTCCAGGAATTTCGGAAGAATACAATCGGCGCGGCACTTCATTTCACCAATATATCTCCGACGTAATGAATTAGACTATCATGAAAATATTATACTCCCTTATCAGAAGAAAAGTCAGGAGCATGTAAAGTATTCTTAAACAGGTGAAAATCTCGTCTTTATTTGATAACCATCTTAAATAACTTTATCTGTGTACAAACAAAAACACGTGAATGCGAAAACTATCTTATTTTTTCAGGCTGATAGGCTTAAAACCATTTGTTCCGTTAATTTGGTTTGTAGATTTACGTCATAAGTTTTATATAATTTTCCTGTAACAAAAAAACATGTGTATAATATGGAAATACAATGTATGTTATTAAATCAAGCTTCCAGATCAGGTCAGAACGGTAGTGATTTTTTTATAAAATAACATAAGAACTTGGGTTACCGACAAAGCCCGAAGAATTGCCAAACTTAAGTGGAAATGGACAGGGCACATTGCTCGAAGAACAGTTTGGCGATGACATAGTGGCCATGGCTGAGACCTTGGAGGGTCTCAGTACAATGCTCGATGACCTCAGTAGAGCTTCCGAAGAGTGGCTCTTAAAATGAACATGGACAAAACCAAGGCGATGGTGAATGCCCATGTAACACCCACTCCTATCAAGGTCAGAGACTCTACACTCGAAGTTGTAGACGATTCTGTCTACCTGGGACAAATGGCTAAGTTGGGTAGGTCTAATTTCAAGAAAGAGCTCAACCGTCGAATCCGACTCGGTTAGGCGGCGTTCGGGAAGTTGCGCGGTATCTTCTCGTCCAATTTACCGCATTTTCTGAAGACAAAAGTCTATGACCAGTGTGTGTAGCCAGTAATTAGTTATGGGACCGAGTCGTGGTCGCTCACAATGTGCCTTATCAGAAAGCTTAAAGTCACCCAAAGGGCAATAGATGGGGATATGCTCGGTGTTTCCTTGAGTCATAGCATCAGAAATGAGGATATCCGCAGGACAACTCAAGTTACCGACATGGCCCGAAGAATTGCGAAACTTAAACGGCAGTGAGCAGGGCACATTGCTCGAAGCACGGATGGTTGATGGGGCGTTCTAGAGCAGCGACCGCGAACCGGAAGACGCTACGTTAGAAGGCCTCCAACTAGGTGTACCGATGACCAGTTGGTCTTTCTGTAAACATCTCACTGAGATAACTTAGGTGGAACGAGCTTTAAGTGAACAGTAATTTCACCTAAATTGGATGGATTGACGACTTACTTCACCCAAGTCATGAGATGTCTACATAATCGACCGGCTGGTTAGAGCTGCGGGAATCCGCTGGATGCGAGACGACTGTCGTTGTGGCGACACTTGGGGCCTATGTCCAGCAGTGGACGTCTTTCGGCTGAAATGATGATGATGATAACTTCACGCCTCTCATCGCCGAAGGGTTAGGCAGATTCATTTGTTTTATTGCTATGCTAATTTAGACAGCTAGTTTCTGTATTTCGTTATAGGTTATCTAACCACGTTTATCAGTGGCAAGAGATTTATGAATTAATATCTAATCTAGCATATAGATTACTTCTAAGTCGCTGTCTGTAATTTTTCTCTAATCGTGCCAGAATGGATTTGCTTATATGGGAGCTAATTTGGTAATTGGATTCTATTATTTTATGGCGCCGCATGCCGCATATGGCGCTGTCCCAATACAACGCGATCATCGCGCGAACACGCGGCCGTCGCGTTTTATCAAGATAGCGCTGACTGCATTCCGACTGTATATTTCTTTTACTTATAAGTTAAGAATAACAAATATCATAACTGGTAAGCAAACTGGAGCTAGAGAATAATCCTTCGATTGAGCATATATCAAACCCCTGACCGCACGGGATCGAACCCGCGCCAACCGTGTCGTCAAAACTTCAAATGATCAATTCAGTAACCGGCCTTGTGATATCAAAATATAGGTAAGTGTGTGTGTGTGACGTGTGTGTTTAATTTTTTTCAATCATTAAGGAAAACCATGCAGTACGCATGACAATAGATCTCATTTCCCCCGCTACCGAGAACTATGACAGGTGACAGTACATCAACCTCGTGTTGCGATATCAACTGCGCGTGCAAATATTTGTGACAGCTTTGTTACCTTTGTTTTATCTTAGTAGTTAGGGATGCTTTACATTAATTAGACTAATCGCGAAATTCATCATCATCATTAGCATTCCAGCCGAAGGACGTCCACTGCTGGACATAGGTCTCCCCCAAGTGTCGCCATCTCGCGGAACGCGTGATGAAGACGCTACGGAGACGCCCACACGCCTCTAGTCACCGCAGGAGACGCCCTGGGCGTCGGGTTGCATCCACCATAGGCACCATAGGCTTGCGGTCGGTGAGAATGGGTAGCTCGCCGTCCGATAAGGACTAAACCCGAGTCAACGGCGCCTAGTGTTCCACGCGCACCTGTAAGTGATGTCAGGCAAACTGACGGGGTCCGCTAGGGTCGATGCATATCTGGGTCACGGGTAAATTTGAAAGAGAGTTACCGAAGGAAAACGGGTGGGTTTCAGTCAGTAAAAGTCTGACACGCCCTCCCGCTTTACCCAGAGCGAGAGAAGTTATTGAATGATTGGGTGCTTCCCGCTTCCAGCAGATGCCCGCAGCCTTGACCAGGTCATCGCTTCACCCAGTGAAAGGCCTTCCAACGCAGCGTCTGATGCCAAAATTCGTTTTTTAGATCAATTCACACATACTCCAAAGATTTGAACCCACTTACTAGTACAGTACTAGTCCATCGTAAGCAGGTGCAAGTGCATCAATTTTTAGGAGTAATGCCACTTCTCAAAAAAAAGCAATTTTCCTTCAACTTCCGTTGCCGTTGGCATGGTTCGGGCATTGTCACTTTAAACTTTAGTCAAAGAAGACTCAACGTTAAAAGCACATAAAAGGCTCTAGAAAAACTGACATTCGTTCAGCGATATCTAACGACTTTAATAAATTTATATTATACTTTAGCTTTATTTTCTTACATTAAAATTAAAACAAACATACAACAGGCGGCCTTATCGACGACTATTTTTGCAATAGACATCCGTTAGGTACCGAAAATTCACGAGCCAAAACCAGACATTTCGACAAACCTTATCGCGAATAGAATGACGTGACGCCACGACAATTTTTTTGCTAATCACATAATCTGAAAATAATATATTGTCAGAGCCAGGAGTAACAAAACTACAACAATCTGTCAATTACACGCTCAATCGTGCGTCAACGAAACGTCACATGCGTCATATGTGAAATATCCTTAACGTTTTGTTATCACGCGACTGAATCATGGCGGTGTGTCAATTATATCACGACTGCGCACTGTTTACTGTTTCATATCACTTTCTATACTGATTGAGACATGTAGGTAAAATAGGGAATATTAATGTGAGTCAAGGATATTAGGTACAGAACAAACCACTATCTCTCTTCGTGTATGGCTTGGTTAAAAAATAAATCACTTCTCATTATTCTTCAAGACAAAACCAACCTAACTCTAGCAGCATCCTTTGCGAATGTGCAGTAGAATAAATTATTATTATTTTCTATTTTTAATGAGCCCCCCCTGCTCCACTTTTAATACGAGCTTGTATATTAGTTTATATATAGGCACGTTATCTATTAGTCTATGATTTTTGTTGCATTCTGTTGTAAATAATAAATTATTAATAAATAATAAATATTGTCTATTGTCGCATATGAAGTTTATGACTGTAATAAAGGGCTTACGTCTAAAATTACGTCAAAAGGACTGACAAAATCAATGGTCATTGTGATGATAAACCAATTTGTAAATATTCCTTTATCATCAACATATTCTAGAAACCCAATCTAGTACGTAGTATTGTCTCTCCAATCTTTATCCACGTAATGGAACATAAATGGACATAACAAGCCGCTACCTGACAAGGACTTAGAAAGCTGAAACATCACGGCACCATATCAGTTACTAAGTACATAATCTCTTGGATATTCCCCCATTTCGCAGGTCGCCTCAATACGTCTGCTTACCTACCGAGGAGGTTTACCATAAAAGGTATTTACAGCATCATTATCTGTACTTAATCCTGGTTTATTTCACTTTATTAAACCACGTCAATAGTCGTAGCTTGGTGGTGAACAGGCCAGTGAGTTTAAACTAGCTTTGGGTGTTCTCTAGTGGTGAAGATTGGTCGTGGTCGGGTCGTGGTCGTGTTGCCGTCGAAAATGTGGATGTATTTGAGGTCTATTACAATCTTCCCCATTAGTTTTTAGGGTTCCGTAGCCAAATGGCAAAAACGGAACCCTTATGGATTCGTCATGTCTGTCTGTCTGTCTGTCCGTCCATACGGACACACGTCACAGCCACTTTTTTCCAAAACTATAAGAACTATGCTGTTGAAACTTGGTAAGTAGATGTATTCTGTGAACCGCATTAAGATTTTCACACAGTTGCCGGTATAACAACAAATACTAAAAACAGAATAAAATAAATATTTAAGTAGGGCTCCCATACAACAAACGTGATTATTTTGCCGTTTTTTGCGATAATGGTATTGATTAGATTGGTATGGATTTTTGCTAGCTGTTCATCATCTTTGCCCCTGTCCAAAGTTTCTTGGGGTCGGTACAACAAGTTTTCTTTTTACTTCCATACCGTCCTGTCTCCAACCATGCTATCACTGACTCCATTTTCTTTCATTTCACTCCCCACACAGTCCATACATCTATTCTTTGGCCGTCCCCTCCCTTTCCACCCATCCACATGTATATTCATAACTTATTCCATTCTTAATTCTTCGCTATTCTTTTAAATTCGTTGCAGGATCAAAGACAGTTGAATCATTTCAACAGTACTCGTCGGGCTTCCTTGACGATTGACTCGGCGCTGTTCTGGTTATCGCCATTGTTAATGTAATATCTTTTAGGAGTTGCAGAAGTTAGGAATAGTGAGGCGTGCTTGTCCCAATGTTTTCTTCCTCCATTTTCCATTACTCCTTTTTATTTCCTACCATTCCTCACGCAATTTACAAATATCGAACAATCGTCGAATGTAAACGGCCTCACAGCTTTCTATGTAGATAGATACTGAAGTAATATAGATTAAAATAACGTAGATGACTAAAACAAACAATGAATATTACAGGACATTGAGTTTTATGTACTTTAGCGAACTATTTAGTGTACTTTGATTGTACTCTGACATAATACTGGTCGTGTTCATTGTCGGTCTACGGTGAAATGCGTGTCTTTGTGGTCAATTGTTGCACATTTGGATAGGTCCTGTAACCGGGTTGGGGAGGATAGTTCTTCCGTTTTAGGGTATTAAGACTAGAGAAAGAAACTGATAGAAATAAAAAATGTTTATTTGTGACACACGACAAATAAGCATAAAAATAAACAAAAATAAAAAAAACCCCGTGCGAGACCAAAAAGGCTCCTATCTCAACATGTGCAGCGATATCCAAAAAGGAAATAACGCTGCGCTGATATTCTGATAAGGCCTACTGTTGATGCCACGGACACACTTACGGTAAAGGAAAATGTTTAAAAAATAAAATAGAATATATAAATAACAACCAAAATAGAATAAACACAGAAGGTGGGTCAAAGTATGTACAATTATGTGTAGGTATAATACAAATATATAAATAAAACATATTAAATGTAGGTTGCCTGTAGAGATAAAACGGATAGCTGTGTGGCCGGATACCAGATACCAGATATTCGGCCAACCTTGTAGTCAAATAATCGGCTATCTGGCCGCCGGATGACCGGCGGCACATTGCCGTTTTAGTGCATCGCGTGTTTTAGAAGCGAGCTTGCGTAGGTGCCATGAAAACGATCGGGCGGAATCGGCCAAATTCGGGTACTTTCGTTCATGAGTGAAGTTACCAATTGTTTCATTGATTTTTTGAATTAATTGCAAACACAATCGTTTGATGTTATTAAAATACGCGCTTTTGTTATTAAAGTATTTTTATAATTCTAAAAAGATATAATGTTTTTAACGATTTCTGTAGCTGGCCTTGTTTATGAAGTCAAGCAAAACTGCTTGTTACCCGACTGCCGAAGGAGGGTAATGTATTTATCAGTCTATGTATGTATGTATGTTTGTTCCTATGTGGCGTCTAGAGGCCAAACGCGTTGGCCGATTTTGATGATTCTTACGTCAATCCATTCGTCTTAACCCTGCAAGTTCACTGGCTATATTAAAATTGGCAAATAGAAAAATGGCGGCTTCTGGGCGCAATATAGTGGGGGCACAAATATTTATTTCCTTCCAAACCCATCATGTGGGGTATCAAAGTAAAGGGTTTTAAGAGGTGATTTCAAAAATATATAACACTTATATGTTTAAATGTACCAAATTCGAAAGAAAAAAAAACTAAAAAGTTATAAATAAAAAAGTTAATTCAAAAACACATAAACCCGACTGCTTGAAAAGTGAACTAAAAAGACGTAAACAAGGATAGAATCATGCTGTGCAGTCTGATATATATTCGCGAACTGACTGACAAAAACCAGATGTATCCTCCGACTGCACCGCATGATTTTTATTTTTTGAATTAACTTTTTTACCTCTTAAGAGGAAATGCGGTCTCAGACATCCGACTAAATATCCTAAGTAATAATTAAGTCATATTTCGAGGTTTGGCTCTCGCCTATTCCCTCCTCCAATTTTGGACCAATATAAAAGAGGTTCCATAAAGTGCAAAAGAAAGATATATACGTATACCCTATATCCCTAAGTTTTTATTTTTTGTTGGTACATTATCTTTAAAAGCACTGTAACCCTCAAAATATGCTCAAAATTGCGCTGTGAACAGGTGCTTCATAAAAGATAGCTTGATATCTGCGACAGCTGTCAGTATCAATACAGTAACAATAGCGCTTGACAGGCTAACAATAACGTATACGTCAGTTTGACATATGTCGCAGAGATCAAGCTATATATTATGAAGTATAGTGTACAAATTTGACAACTATAAATAAAAAAAGAACATAGAAGCACAACATATACCTTTGTTATTCAATTAATCTTAGATAAAGTACCTATAGATTATGCCTTAAAATGAGCTTGATTGATAGAGCGAGATGGCTAATTGGCAGCTCCATGTAAATAATAAGGACAAAAGATTATTTTTTGTCTTTGTCACCATGGCCGGTTTCTGTTGTTTGTCAAACTCTAATATAATGGCAGGTTTGACAAACAAACTTGGTTTTGTTTGATTTTCTGTGATTTCGTGGTATTATGTATTAATTGAGACAAGGAATTTGGGTTATTTATAGATAATAAGTGTCAGTGCGATGGTGGGTTCTAGTGTTCTTGTTCTTGTTGTAATACTAGAACTAACTATTGCTGTCTCATGTGCGGCCACGCCAGTGCTTAATCTATAGGTACTTTATCTAAGCAATTAATTGAATAACATTTAAATTATTCCCATACTGGAGGAGGAAATAGGGGAGAGAAAAACACAAATTATGACTTTTTACCCGACTGCCGAAGGAGGGTAATGTGTTTACAAAGGAAATTCAGTCGGAGCTCTCTGCCCGCATTTCCTTTTAACACGGAGAAATTAGTATTCATTGTTAATGCATTAAGTACTAATTATTTTTCTGAGTTGTTGAATGAATATTATGTGATCATTGATTGTATTTGTTGAGTGATATACATAAAGTAATTACCTACATTATATCTATCGCCGGATAGGCTAATTTAGGTGAATTGAGGTTAGATGCAAAATGTATGGCCTTTTAATATTGTCCAATCAATCAATCAATCTGCCTAGCCTTTACCCAACTATATTGGGGTCGGCTTCCAGTCTTCTTATCTTGCCGGCCTTTTAATATTCTCCTTTAACTATATTGAAAGTAGTCTTGGATGTGATTCAATTCAACAACTGAGATTCTTCTTGGGTTATGAGTAATTTGCATCAAGTAGTAAGCTGATATCTAAGCCAGGGATACAATAAGATTGGACAACGAGTCTAGAGAAGGCTTATGTAGAGGTTCGGTAGTTATGTTTAAATGGACTAATTCTAACTGTTCTCTTCTTCTCCATCCTACTTTAGCTGGGATCAGCTCATCTTTTTCTACGGCGCCAAGAAGTTCAGTCGAGGATTGTCGGGGCAGGTAACTTATCCTTCTTGAGAAGCTTCATCATACTGTACAAGTTTACATTATTCTAAATGTTACATTGTACTAATGTCATAATGTTTCATAGGAGAAATGCCTAGAAAATGTCGCATAATGTACACTATATATTCCCAAGCTTTAGAAGTCAAACCTACAGTCTAACTTTCTCGAAAACATCTATTTTCTCTAACCCACTTTATGTTAGACATCAAACACAAGTTCACATAATTAGAGTCGCACTATTTATCAGCTGATCAGTGACAATTAATCGGACGGGTCACCCGAGCGGCTTCGAATGGCCCCGAAGTGTCCCGAAGTGACGCTGCGCCGCCGCACCGTTAGTGGCGGCGTGGCGGCGCTATGGTGATACTTGATATGCGGGGTATCGGTTATTAGACTGTGATTAGATCGGCGATTAGGTGATCTTGGACTGATAAGAGCCGTTTGTGTTGACTTGATATTTTACCGTCGAAGAAAGTTCATTTCTTTACTCTTGGTTCAGATTTAGTTATTGAATACTTGTCTTTAGATACCGGATTATATGAATTTGCATTTTAAATTGCAAATTTACCCCATTCTCAGCGGTAATTGCATATTTTATCTAGTGATGATGCATATTTTTGGTATATTTATTATATTTTTCGGTAGGTTACCCTATTGATAAGTACAACCAAAATTTTGCCCCTTAGCACTAACAATTTTCACTTATAAAAATATTTTGATTGATTGAAGACATTCAGAACACCTACCTGTAACCAGATTGTTTACTTTTACAAAGATGTTAAATAAATTTTCGTTTTAGTGCATTTATCGTCTAGAAAGTTGTTACATTTTGATATTGATAATTTATGATTGAATAATTCACTAATTGTATGCTGATTTAGATATAAAATAAATTAAAACTTACCACTTTATTCCTTTTTTAACAGACTTTCCAAAAAGGAGGAGGTTCTATGTTCGAATTTTTATTTTTTGTGTATGTTCATCGATTTCTCCGTCAATTGGGGAGCAATTTTGAAAATTCTTTTGGTGGTTTTGGTGAAGATCTGATGAAGAACTTCTGAGATATAGGTCAATCCAAGTGATTGGCTACTGCTTAACCGAGTGATCCTGTGGGGACTAAACTATAGCCTCCAGCCAGGCAAGGTCAGCATTGCCAGAATGTAAGTTATGTTACATTTTACTTTACTTTTGACCTACTCATGAAACCTCCATATAACACTACTCAAAATGTAACTTTTACGTTAGCTACTTTTAGGACTACAAAAAAATATTGATATATTTTCTAATAAACAAAAAATAATCGTGAATCGGCACGCATCTAAGAAAGTTTTCGTTCGTCGTATTGTCGCACCTGATTTTGTAACACACAAATTGACGTATTGCATGTGAATATGCAATACGTCAATTCACTCACTCACTCACGTGTATTTCTAAATCTTCCATCTCGCCTACACCGGCGAGCGAGTGAGCGTATTAGTGTGATTTTTTCTAAAATAAGGTAATGCAACTTTTCTCATGAAAATTTAACTTTTTGAGATGTCTCATGTAATATTTTGACTGTCTGCCACTGGCAACACTGATATAGGTGCTATCTAACCCTTCGGGGAATAACCGTGATGTTGTTGTTTACTCAAAATTCCGTTTCCAGTTCTATTTTAAACTACACTATCTACTTATGAAACTGTGTCTTGTCTTTCGAGACCTTGTTTGTCATTGAAATTATAAAAAGTTGTTGCACAAGAATGTCGCTTGTCAGGTCAAGCAAAAAACTGTACCTAACTGACACTCCATGCAATATATCTGCTTAATATTATTACTAACTTGCATCCAATTAATTAAAATGCAATATTATCAAAAATACAAATTAAAAGACCAAAAGAGCTGAGAAATACCAATGGCATTAGATTAACTCTGTTTGTACTAAACGAACTGGATTTAGGGAGCGTTTCCACCAAAGGTTACCGAAGAACGTGGCGCGAAATCGAACTATTTCACAGCTCCGCTTCGCCTCTTCGTAAGCGTAGGTAGCGAAGCTGTGGAATGGCCACCTAAACTGTCCGAGGAAGCTGAGTGGAGTTTGGGTGCGTAGCGGCTTCTGATGTGCGAGGTAGCGGCCTCAAATTAAATAACCGCCTCAACATATGCACAGATTTCTTGTGCCTCTTCTAAGCCTTTCTCACAGGCTAGGAAAGAAATAATCCTAAGTATTTCTTTGTTGTGTCGTGTTTGACCATTATCTAACCTGATAGTAAGCGATAATGTGGTCCACGGTAATACACTAGAAGTAACCTATTCACCCTTTACTTAAAGACCCCAAGGTTGTAACTATCAGGATTCACAAACTCTGGCAGGGAAATCTGCTCCTTAGTTGTATCCATAATGAAAGTATTCCTAAAACTTTTAGTGCATATACGTGGGATGTCTACCATGTACCGATGGTGCATCACCGTACATCTTGTAGTCCGGTGATGGAAAAGGCTAAGTAGGCGTTGGCAGGCGAGTGTCACACACATCCCTAATAGTACTCATCATTATCATCACCACATCACATCATCAGCCTATTAATGTTCCCACTGCTGGGACACAGGCCTCCTCTCTGTGAGAGGGAATGGGCCGTTATCCACCACGCGGGCCCAGTGCGGGTTGGTGGATGTCACATGTCTTCGAAGTTTTGGTTCTAGGACATGCCGGTTTCGTCACGATGTTTTCCTTCAACGTTTTGAGAGCAGTGGTGATGAAATAATTTACACAAAGTAAAGCGCCTGCCTGGGCTCGAACCCACGACCTACAACTTGTAAGTCACGGCCGATACCACTGGGCCACCACTGCTCTCAGTTCACTTTTATCATCACCATTTCAGCCAAAAGACGTCCACTGCTGGGCATAGGCCTCCCCCAAGCGTCACCACACTGATCAGTCAGCCAGGTCGTCGCTCCACTTAGTGGGAGGCCTTCCAACGCAACGTCTTCCGGTTCGGTTGCCACCCCAGAACTTTTCGGGCCCAACGGCCATCAGTTATGCGAGCAATGTGCCCTGCCACTGCCATTTAAGTTTGGCAATTCTTCGGGCTATGTCGGTAACCTTGGTTGGTCCCTAGTGGTGCATCTTCGCAATCTCTCGTGCAAACATACCCTTAAGACGAGTCTACATGGACAACATTTAATTTTCTCTTAAACATTTTACACCATTTACTGATAATCAAACTTAAGTATTTTATATCTAAGTGTCTACTAAACAATTTAACGATGGAAATAATATACAGATTGGCGATGAGCGTCGGTTAACCTTACTGCTTCCATTTTATCTTTGAACGCACATTAGATTTTATACAAATTATTTCTGATAATGTATTTATTTGCATACTAACTTGCTTGCTGTCTTGTGACTGTCCTCTAGACATTCCTATTTTATGAGGTAATAAATGATAATTTATCAAGTATTTTTAGACCTTTTACATTTTAAGGTTTACGAAATAAACGTATCTTTCATTGGTGACTGGCGTCAAATTTCTGATAGCGTCAATCTTTTCGGCAGAGAAAATATGACAACGATCGTGATCGTGGGTGGTGAAAGTGTCATCGTACTTCTCTAACCCTAATTCTTAGCAGATGGCTAAACGTCGGTTCCTGGACAACTCAGAACTCACTACACATTCATAGTTCATGTTTCATATCGCGACCGGTAGCAGTTCTTTGGGGTCATTTTCGACATTCGCGCGAAATATAAACCACAGTTGTTTAAATAGTGTCTAGAAAGAACAACGATCCAATTCCAGTATCGAACTCCTGACCTCTATCCTGATGAAAAACATCCCAAAAAACAAAGGAAACCACTGTTGAATTGCCCCCAATACAATGTTATTTACTGTCATGATTTGACACACCCCGCCTGCTTCCATCTTGTTCCACAATGTTATGAACGAATACATACGCACCTTTGTTTACGATGTTCTGTAAATTAAAAGCTGAATGAAAACGTGATTTGTAACTGAGTTTGTATTTTTGTGTATGACTAGCTTTTCTCGTGGTTTCACCTACATGATCCGTGAATTTTTCTCGTAGTTTCACCTACAGGACCCTTGCATTTTTCTCGTGGTTTCACGTACAGAACCCGTGCATTTTTCTCGTAGTTTCACCTACAAGACCCGTGCATTTTTCTCATAGTTTCACCTAGAGAACCCGTGCATTTTTTTCGTAGTTTCACCTACAGTACCCGTGCATTTTTCTCATAGTTTCACCTAGAGAACCCGTGCATTTTTCTCGTAGTTTCACCTACAGGACCCGTGCATTTTTCTCATAGTTTCACCTAGAGGACCCGTGCCCCTCTCCGAACAAAATTCAGTTTGTTTTAATGACGCAATCAATCATTACACAAGTGGTATAATGTGACGATTATTTATAATGATGACAGTTAATCTAATTAGAGCCTGTCTACGGATACCTAAATATGGCAATTCATTACATACGCAATTCTTGTCGTCAATCTGTGTTTAATAATATCACTGACAAATAAAATTAGTTCCACGAAGATAGAGCTAACATATCCACACTAGACGAGAGCCCTAAAGTATATCAAACCAATAGCAAAAATCATTTCAGAGTAATTTATTTTTTAAATATCTCGCTTTAGCCAGCGACCGCCCGTGTGATCGTTGAAATTCCACGGAGACTTGCTTAGTACAACTACGATAAATTGTAGGTTCTTATGTTATAATCCAGGCCATGATCCAGCCTGTGTTCATCCAAATCTGTTGAGGCCTGATTGATTTACAAACATTATCCGAACATACAGATTTTCAAATTTTAATAAGTAGATATTAGTAAGATTCTTTCATTGACGCCAAAAACAAGTCCAACTGCCCCACATATTTTTGCAATAACAAAAATATTATTACAAAGAGCACATTTTGTGTCTTAAGCATTCGTTTGTGTTTACTTTATCTCCTGAACGAATATAAAGTATGTCACGATTTAGGTATGTGCTTACTTTTCAAATCTACATAACATCACGCCTGTATGCCCAGATGCCATTCCCAGAAATCCTGTCTCGTAAGAGCCAATGTGAAGATGTCCGATACAGAAATCGAAATTGCTCTAAGCGCATTTTATAGTACTGAGTGCATATTATAATTTATTTTTGTTACTTATAATAATATCGTCTGTCGATGATCCAGAACGAGTTGTCACTAATTTTGCGTGTGTATTCATGGGCGTGACGATTTTGTGGATGAGGATGGCATTCTCGCTCGACGTACGCATTGATGCGTGTTGCAACATGACTGAGCAAATCACCAATATGTGGACGGATCGCGACCGTTGGCACAGATTCCAGACCGACACGCGCCGGCCAACTTCCAACGCTCGCCCCAACGTTGGGGCCAATACAATTTTCTAGATCCACATGTTGGACGAATGTCGTTGGGGCCAACGTGTGGAGCCTTTAACACATTATCCGACCTGGGCATCGAACCTAGAACCTCATGCTCAGCAGTAGCGTTTGTCACCACTAGGCCAATGAGACTTTTCAAATCTATTGTTCCGAACTGTGTAAGTAACATTTACGTAATCTAAACTGATGAATTTATGACTTTAGGCTCAAGACTAGGGCTTGCATATCCGTTCAATTTTACTATCCGGATAATACGGATATTACTATTATACTATCTGGAGTATCCGGATAATGCGAACAATACGGATATTTTTTAGTCTTGTTTATAAATAAAGCTAATAAGCTTTTGTAACACGTTTTAATTATTCTCTCAAGCAAAATGACAAATAAATAATAAACTATACCAATATTTCAAGTAACAATGCTCAATGCTGCACAAATAATTTGTATCTATTCTTCTCATACAAAAAGCAATTCTTATTAAAAATGAGATTTTACATTTATCACAAATCACAACATACCAATCAAATCAACCTATTTAAAACGTAATAATAAAATAAAATATCACTTTGCCTGGCAAATCAGCTCAATTATTAAACAACAATAGTATAAATCAAATATAATAAAACCAAAAATTAACAAAATATCTCAAAATCATCAAATAACCCTTTATAATATAATATTACGTAATTCTTAAATTATTTTTTATCCAAATTCTGGTGGTCTAAAGGTTGCCTTAGTCGATCATTCTTCCATACAAACGTAGTCTGGCAAT
Source organism: Anorthoa munda (assembly GCA_945859665.1). Lineage (NCBI taxonomy): Eukaryota > Metazoa > Arthropoda > Insecta > Lepidoptera > Noctuidae > Anorthoa > Anorthoa munda. The sequence continues at coordinate 1,862,037 of OX243916.1, read as the reverse complement.
TACTCCACTGTTTGACTATGTAAGTTCAAAATAACACAAGATATCAATTTCTCTCATCATTGCGCCTGCATGGAAACAAACGAGTGAAAAAACAATATATTTGAAAGTTATGAGCGTCGAAAGTTCCATATTTCAACACTAATATAACGCCGAACAATACGAGCCGTGTCCAGAAGTACTGCTTTCAGAATCAAGCCCTGTATTATTATTAATACCAAGACCTCGATCGGAGGAGGGTTTCTTTGTTTGGAGCTCAAATCAGCTCAATTTCTTCAGTTTCCTGCCTTTGCCTGGCTGTTTTTAAGGTATGGCTGCAATATCTAATATGCTAACTGTCTATCTATTGAAACAATACTCGACGTTAATAAAATTATTGAATGCAAATTAAATTAATAACTTATAATAAATTGATAAAAGTAAAGTCAAGCAATGAACTTAGCAATAAATAATGCAATAAATATAAAAAATTTTTTGATCACCCATTTTGTTTTTATTTTTTCCAAAGACCTTTAAAAAAGTACCTAGATACTGCCTGTAGTACAGTCACACGCATCAATCAATCTTAGCAAAATCCAAATGTAGCTAATCCCAATTCCATAATGAAGATTAATAATAAATAGAACTTATTATTCCAAAAAGTGAAAAATAAAAAATCTTATTGGAAGTCGGTGTCTTTGGTAAGTACCATTTTTTTGCGTTATGGACACCGACGACTTCCAAAAATAAAGTTATTTTTCACTTTGTTGTTTCTTATTTGGAAGTCGGTAGTATTTTTTTGTAATAAGATTTTATATTTTTCACTTTTAAGTTGGCAAGTAGTTAAGTAAGGTACCTATAATGCCAGAATAGATAAGATATAATCATGAAACTGAACATAACCGGTGCAATGGGAGTGTATGAAGGTGAACTGTACACTTCTGCGTACCCCTTTAGAGCGTACTGGCGTAATGTTATGTTATGAAATGGTATAAACAATAAACAGACATACGATTGCTGCAATCCCGAGAGATTTGCTGTTATTTATTTGTTGCTTTGTTCTGTGGTATATCTCCGAAGTTCTTCATTAGATCGTCACCAAATTAAAATGGGACCAATTTCGGAACATACTCTTTCAGACAAAAAAGAATTTTCAAAATCGGTTCACAATTGACGGAGATATCGGTGAACATAAATAAAAAATAAAAATTAAAAAAAAACATACATGGAGTCGAACATAGAACCTCCTCCTTTTTGGTAAGTCGGTTAAAAATAGCACGTTTATTCCAACACACACTAAGTATGGTTCTAAAAATAAACACCACTTTCATTCCAACACATAATTAAAAACCGATAATATAATACCGGTTTTAACAATACAAACCATCACAGCTTTTTGTTATACATTGTATAGTCGTTGGATACATTAATCATGTTGGCTGATAATTATTAATAATTCATCACTCGCTCGCTGAATGTAAACTAATGTGTCATGGACATGGCGGCAGACGCCAGCGGTTAGCGGAGTGCGGGGCGAGAGCCCCCTCACGTCAGTTGTGTGTCAGATACCACCCGGAGAGGTCACGTCGCGTTGCGGCAAGAGTCCGCTTGTTTTATTATTGTGTTTTAATTGAACTTTAGTCTGATTTTATTAACATGGCCGATTTGACCGTTATGAAAACAAAATATAACGAAGAAATACACAAAAGTAAAACGAAGAAAGGAAAAAATCACCAGTTGTTCACGCATGACGAGTATGTAGCATTTTTAAATAAAGTTAAAGCATCCAAGGCTAAAGTTTCGCACAAGACACCTGAAGAGTATCAAAGACTGTCAAGGTATGATATAGTAGAAATTGAAAACGTTCAAAGACTAGTCGTTCCAGCTAGTATGAACGCAAGTGACCAATTGATTATCTATACCTATTTAGAAGAAACTTTTGATATTATTCACGAAACTCATACTTCTAACGGTCACATTGGCCGAAATAAAATGATGAAATTACTGAAAAGCAAATACAAGAATATCACAGTAGAAATAGTCATAATTTATTTGAATCTCTGTGAAGAATGCCGAAAAAAGCACAGTTACCCAAAAAAGATGCTGATTAAGTCTTTGAAAAGCAATGAATTAATGTCGAGATGCCAAGTCGACGTTTTGGATATGCAGTCTCAAGCAGATGGGGATTTTAAATTTGTTATGGTGTTTCAAGACCTCCTAACAAAGTTTGTGCAGCTGAAGGCACTCAAAACAAACAGTCCTAAGGAAGTTGCCCACCATTTGTTAGATATCTTCACAATATTTGGAGCACCATGTATATTGCACAGCGCCAATGCACATGAATTCGTCAATGAAGTAATTAATGAATTGAGCCACAAGTGGATTGAACTAAAAATTTTAAATGGAAAGCCGCGGGAGATTCAAGGCCACGAATACATGTATCATATATCTACATGGTTAAAAGCCAACAAGACCACAAAATGGTCGGAAGGACTAAAATTCATTCAGTTCAAGAAGAACAAAACCCACATTTCAAGCATAAGTCGAAGTCCTTACGAAGCCATGTTTGGATATAAAGCTAAAATGGGCTTATCGTTCTTACCAGCAGAAACATTGTCAGAAATTAAGACTGAAGAAGACCTGGAGTCATTGGTCTTACAAGATCATCCAGGTAATCCTGCTGAACCTCAAAATACAGAAAGTATGATAGAAGAGGGTAGTAGCGATGAGTATGCTGACACATCTGGATATTTAGAAGTGTTTGAACATCCAGTTAAAACTGAACCTCAAAACCTGGAACCTGGAACTTCCAATGAATATAATTATCTCAGAAAAATTAAAGATGAACCAATGGATGACGATAATACAGACGCGACAGTTAATGCGTCCTCACAAGAAAATCAGGAAGCTAAAGAATCGCTATTGAAGGTGTTAAAACGGTCTAATTCTAGTCCAGTTGCAGGCATAGAAATTAATGTTCCAATTAAAGTTGAAAGATTAAGTTAAAATACAATATTGATAAATAGGCCATTGCTATTTCTGTTAAAAGAAAGCCTTTATATCTTTGACTAATGCCTTTTTAATATTTTGTCTTTCTTTTCTTTGCAAGTAATATTTTTTTGTTAAATTTTCTTAGAAATAAATTAAATTTTAGTTTGATTTCAACTGATTTGTTTTTAGAATGATATTTTCATTGTGTTTCATACTATAAATAAATACTACTTTATATTAAAATAAAAAAGGATTTGCCATAAAAATTGTGATATTTTATTTCTTTAAGTCATTTTTATATAAATATACGATGTCCCAATTCTGGGCAAAGGCCTCCCAAAATCCTTCAAGGTATTCTTATCCAGAGCCACCTAGAACCAGCCTTTGCAATACGCGTCTAGGTCGTCTTACCACCTCTTTCAGGACCGGGCGGCGCCGTCCAGCCATTAGTACCTAACTAACTAGTAACTTACCACTACTAGTACTAACTACTACTAGTATAAACCACTACAAGTACTAACTAATACTAAATTAACTAGTAACTTACTACTACTAATACTAACTATTACTATTACGAACCACTACTAGTACTAACTACTACTATTCTATACTTTCTTTTCTTTCTTATTAGGCTGAAAATAAGAAAAACAAATGGAGCGTAGCAAGTGGCGTTCTGTAGTCTCTACATACCCCATGGGAAAAGGCATGAGTTTATAATACATAGCATCACGCCTATATTGCCCGCAACATTAGGCAAAAGTATACCCAGTTATGTTAAAATCCCATCATCCCATGTAATAGGGGGCGAGGCTATTGCCATCAACCGGTCACAAGTCCAGACTCCGGCCTGCTACGATGGAAAAATCCAATTACACTGTCCAAATCTGGAAAAGAACCCAGGACCTCGACCACAGTAGTAGCGCTTGCTACGATTAGACTAACGAGGCAATTTATGTTGAGCGTGACTTTATTTTTACCCGACTGCCGAAGGAAGGTAATGCGTTTATCAGTCTATGTATGTGTGTATGTTTGTTCCTATGTTGCGTTCCAGAGACCAAACGCGTTGGCCGATTTTGATGATTCTTTTTTTACCAGGCTGTTTTTTTGGTTTGGTTTCAAAATAAAGGGGTTTAAGAGGTGATTTCAACAGCCAGCTCGCGGATATGTATCCTCCGACTGCACAGCATGATTTTCTTCTTTACGTTTTTTTAGTTCGCTTTTTAAGCAGTCGGGTCTTTTGTTTTTACAAGCTTTTTATTAACTTGCAATGTATGTTTGTATGTATGTAAGTGTGTTCGGGTCAAATCTTGAACTGAATTTTAAAACAGTTATCCTTGACTGATTAAAATGAAATTTTGCATATACGTTTGGTTTGGATGACAATGAATGGAAAGCTAAAAATCTTGTTTAAAAATAGTTTTTTTTAAATGGAAAAGTTTATTTTTATATGTATTGAAAATAAATCGAACAATCGTTACGTGTCTGACTGTACATATTATTATTAAAACACAGTGACATTAGCAAACTAGTCGTGAGGTCACAATTGAAACGAGTCTAGAATCTAGACCCCGATTTATAGCTTAATGTGGAATTCTAATAGAAATGCAGTTTGTCCTTGTCCGCTTGTTATGACATTTAGACCAAGCCCACAGTGTCAGGTTATTAATAATTATTTATTTATTTTACTAGCTGCCGCCTGCGTGGTATTAGTACTTCGCCCAATATCTTTATAAATTATAACCATGTGTTATTCTGAAGTATAAAACTATATATCTGTGAAGTTTCATTAAAATCAGTTCAGTAGTTTTTGCGTGAAAGAGTAACAAACATCCAACCATCCTCATAAACTTTCACGTTTATAGGTTTATATAGGTTTCATTAAACTTGTATTAAAGCACGGGCCCGCTCTATTTGGTGACGCTTAGGTGAGGTTTATGTCCAGCCGTGGACGTAATTCAGCTTAAATCATAATGACGATTCACAAAGCAACGGCGACCGCAAAATCCTGAAGAAAAGGGTGAAAAATAACTTCATTTTCGGAAGTTGGTGTCAAAAAACAGAAACAAGATCACCGACTTCCGAAAGAACAATGGCAGGTGCCCATACATTATTTTAGCTGAGATTAAATTCGAAAGTCTTTAAATGAAAAATATCTGGTTTAACTCAGGGTGATGTTCTGAATTAGTTTGTGCAAGAATTTTTGTTCGAGAATGTAGAGAATAATAGATATTCAGTCATAAACTTTTGTAGGTTATGTCTGGGTAACTTTTAATAATGTGATTAATAGGTAATATTATTTAATTTCGTGGAAGTAAAAGGGTAATATCGCATTAGTATTTCCCTTACCTAGTTATTTTAGCATGAAATGTGTAGTATACTCTTTGGAAAGAGTATATTTATTTAAACTAAGTGACTTTGACGTGTATCAAAAGGTTGCCGTCAACAACCAAGCTATATTTTTTTTAGACTTGGGTAGTCTTTTTGCCAATCATTAATTGAAAGTTATTCATTTATTTCTACTTATTTCTTACCTACCTGCAAGGATCTTCTACACTTAGACATAAACTGTATTGTTAACTCATTTACTGCAATAAATACAATAATGCTATTATTACTTAATATAGTTACTACTTGTCACTTAGCAGATACAATATATAATGTCAACACTATGCTAAAGAAATGAACTAAAAAATCAAATAACTTTTTATTTATTATGTTTTTTTTTATCTATTTTGGACCAGCCCTAATTATGCTTTAAAAAACATAGACAATTAATAGAATGTCTTTCGTATATAACTCACTTTTAGATACTCAAATTTAAGTCAGCTAAAATTTCGCCATTGTTCTTTAAGTTCTTTTTTACTTTGTAGTGTTTTTATTTGGAAGTCGGTTGTATTTTCTTTGTAAAACAGTTTTTTTTATAACCTTCTGATTTTCTTGCTCGAATGAGTTACATTTCTAATCATCTGTCAGATAGTTTTTTTTGCTGCCGATAGTTTTGTGGAATTCGTGGTTTTGCCAACTTATTGTCAGAAAGTCTACTACTGCTTCCTTGAACTTTGGATTTTGTTTATTTTATTTTATTTTGTTTTTTTTTTTGGTAATATAACTATGAACTGAACTTAACACTATGTTTGAGTTTTCCTCACATTATATACGTACTTCCATATCAAATATTTTTTAATAAAACTGATTCCCTCACAATTGTACCTATTTTTATTTAAGTACGGGGGGAGGGGTTTCGGCCAGAATATCTTCGGCAGATTAGTACATAATTCATAAATAAAAATCCTTTCATTTGATACCCATATCATGGCAGTGCACAAAAAATAACTAGTCCGCCAGTTTGGGCCGTCCGCCATATTGGATTTAGAATGACATCACTAAGCTAACCATGCATTATCATCCAAACTAAACGTGTATACAAAATTGCATCTTAATCGGTGGAGGATAACTGCTTTAAAATTCAGTTGCAAGGTTTGACCCGAACACACTTACATATATACATACATACAATAACAGCTTGTAAAAAGATATACTCCATCTTGCCCGAACACACCTGGCAGACCGATAACACCATTAAATCGCAAATTACTCATTCCCTCTCCTTTATATTTACCAAGCAGTGAATCACGTATACCATATTCAAACAAACATCACATCACTTCGTTCTCTGCAGTCGGTTAAGTTCAATGCTCTAAGGTTGGGATACTGACCGCTGGTAGTTCAGAAATAAACACTGTTTAATGTTTATATTATTTCTGGAGGTATACCTATGTGTAGTACTCGTATGTTTGTAGGGATATTGTGGTGGATTATATGCTTGCAATCAGAGACAAATATATTACACTTATAAACGACAACCGCATTGCAGTAACCACCGTCGTTTTGGACTGATACCGTTTTCGACGGTCTGACATCGATAAATTGCGAAATTGTGTTTTGACGACCAACATTGAGAGCAACGACTGGACCGTTTTTAGGGTCCTTACAGTCTGATTCACTTGTATTAGCGTCAAGTGTTTATGAAGCCGATAATCGCACAGCACTTTTATTATGCGTACAGCTAAGGAGTGGAATTCCTTGCCGGAGTCTGTGTTTCCCGATAGCTACAATCTAGGAGTCTTTAAGTCAAGAATGGATAGGTTACTTCTAGGCAAGCGTGCTTCACCGTCGACCACATCATCACTTACCATCGTGAGATAGTGGTCAAGCGCAGCCTATGTATAATAAAAAAACCGGCCAAGTGCGTGTCGGACTTCATACATTTAGGGTTCCGTACCTCACCGCAAAATTAAGTTGGTTTTAATAGAGAAAATGAGGGTATTTCAAAGAAAAATCTGATTTATCAATATAAATACGTCGGAACAAAATTGTGTAAAAACGCTGAATTTGGAGGCTTCTCATTCTCTCTATTTTCAATATTTTTTTAACAATAATACAGTGTTTATCTACTCAACGAGCTCTAAATTAGGATACCCCCTTGATGGGGAATGTCAATTTTTTTTTCAGGCCGCCCCTTTAGCTGTTTGGGAGCCCCCCTAAAAAATATAAAACATATTTTTATGGCTAACAATTTGCATGGCTTTGTGTCAACAAGATGCTTATACTGTGAAAATTTGAAGACCTAGCTCCAACCGTTTGGCCGTAAAACCCGTGTGACAGACGACGGACAGACGGTCAGACGGCCAGACAGAGAGACGGACAGACAGATAAAGTAAAGGTCGATTCAAACTTAATGGCGGCTCGGAACACTGCGCGAGTTGTTGCGCAGTAGCAAATTCATGTGAAAGTGGAGTTGAGGGGCGGGAAACAGGGCGGTAAAAATCACACATCACAGCCGCCATTAAGTTTGAATCGGCCTTTACTTTATTATCCCTTCCCTTCCATCTTTTCGTTCCTTCCATTTCGGCCTCGTTGTTTTAGTGGTTACAAGCGCTAACTCTGAGCATCAAGTCCTGGGTTGGATTCCCGGTTCGGAGCAAGTGTTATTGGGTTTTGGGTTTACTGCCCGGTTGGTGGCTATAAGCTCATGGATGAGACTTAAACATAACTGATGAAATCTGGGTGCAGCTCTGGGTACCCTTCCAGGAATACGGCGTGGTGTTATGTTATTTTTCTACTATCCTATTAGGCCCGATGGCCTAACGCTAACCCTGGGTTATCATACCAAATCCAAGTTATTAACTATCCCCGTGTTAGCAACACAAAGTTAGCAGTGGTGTGTATTTATGACATACTATTAATTTAACCTCGTGTTAGCAACTAACTCTGAGTTATGTATTATTTATTTATTTCTTATTAAAATCTCCCATACGACTATACCGAATGCGACATCGCGGTATTAAAATTAACTTATAATATAAATCTATGAAAAACTTAAAAAGCTTTAGTACTTCTAATAACATCTAATAATAATAACTTATAAACTAAGTTCCCTAAATAAAATAAAATATTAAAATACAAAACATACAACATACTCTAATCTTCACTATAACATAAAATAAACAACAGTATTTTTGCGAATTCACTCAAATGACATATGAATACATAGATTTTGACGTGAAGATTGTTAAGAACCCGAGTTAAGTTTTTCATACAAGTGTTCTCACACCCCCGTATAGTGCACATAGCAACGACACATACGTCAGTCAATCCCTATCTCACTGATGAATGGCTGAACTGCGCCATCTGCCGCAGATTTTAATTAAACCAGATCGATAAACGACTAGTTATTGACGAAATACAGGTGTGCTCCACTGCCAGCTATTGATAGAATAGTATCGAGCTATATTATGCTAACAAGCGACCTCGTAATTCCACGGATGACGCAAAGAAGCATTTTGAAGCGCATCGTGGGTGCTTTCCTGGGGAACCAATGAGCATTAGTAGGTACGTCGACGTGGCAATACACAGGGAAGAGTGAAAGGCTATATAGTGCCCAACAGTTGGACAGTATATGTAGAGCAAAAATATGTTCAGTACCAAGTACATAAAATGAAGATATGTATGAAATGCAAGGCATAACAACGTGGGTGAGAGAATTGAATGGCTAAAAATAACTACAGGCGCTTCACTTGACAAAAAGAGTATTTAAGATATTTTACGAAGAAATCAAAGTCAAAGTCAAATATATTTATTTCAACTATACTAGGCCAATAAGCGGCACCTTTGAACGTCAAACAATATTAAATCTAAATTAAAAATGTACAAGTAATAAAAATTTACTCTACCGTGCATTCGGAAAGTAGCTTGTTATGGAGAAAAACGCACAAGAAACTCCTTAAATATAAGCCTACTTACTCCGGCGCCCTAAAATGAATAGTACTTTTAGATAAGGAAGCTGAATCACAAATATAGATATCTATATAGCCACTTTTATAAATAGAAATGAAAATAAATCGTGCTAAGTTCATATAAATTAATACACCATTATCTCAGCCGAAAGACGTCTTTTGCTGAACACAGGCCTCCAAGTGTACCTAAATCAAAAAATCAAGTGGCAATCAGCTGGACATATAATGCAGTAATTAATTTAGTAGAGCTGATTCCCTAAAGCCTAGATTAGATAAGCTTACACTGGACCACCATTATTTCACACAGGATGTAGTTTTTTACATTTATTATGAACTAACGTTAAGATGTATGGTATCGTAATTCAAATCTGAATGAATAACTATTAATACTTAGAACGCAACATACTTGGTTACAAAGTCTTTAATTTTTACTAGATGGATCCATAGAGCATGGAACGTCGCCTTGGCAGTGACCAGTCGTCCATTGGTAATACACTCTTTTGCAAAGAAAACGGGCACCTAAAATGAGTAATTGTAGAAGAGTGGGAACTTATTCCTCAAAACGTTAGTTATAGTATTAGTCATAAGTTTTAAATGTGTAACTGATGGTTATTCCTAAATAAATAAAACGTTATTAAAAACATCGTGGAAAGCATGCCCAGAAGGATTCAAGCTATGATTTTGGCACGAGGAGGTCACGCTCGTTATTTGGTTTTTACATTTATAACTTTATTTAATAAAAAAAAGTAAATAAAGGCAATAAAGACAAGAAGATTTTTTTACTTTTTTAATTTTTTTTTAAAAGTCTGTGGCCATAACACAAAACATTGGTACCTACCAAAGACACCGACTTCCAAAAATAAAGATATTTTTCACTTTGTAGTTTTTATTTGGAAGTCGGTAGTATTTTTTCAGAGGAGCTCGTGGCTAAATAATAACAGTCGCACGGGTCGATCTTCGAGGTTAAGCAACGCTTGACGAGGTCGGTCCTTGGATGGGTGACCATTTCAACATACCGAGTTTCCACCGTGCCTCGGAAAGCACGGTAAGCCGTTGGTCCCGGCTGCCATTTGAAGATCTTTGTCAGTCGTTACGAGTAGTCTGAAGCTTGAGTTCTGACACCAGTCTAGCCAAGGGATACCGTGTTACCCAGTTACTGGTTTGTGGAGGTCAGACAGGCAGTCGCTCCATGTAAAACACTGGTACTCAGCTGAATCCGGTTAGACTGGAAGCCGACCCCAATATAGTTGGGAAAAGGCTAGGCAGATTGATTGGTAGTATTTTTTTTGCAAAAAAGATTTTTCGTGAAGTTTCTTGCCGGTTCTTCTCCATAGGAAACGACCAACCCGAACCGTGCACCTTTTTTCGACGTTTTATAAGTGCCCATGAAGGCATATGTGAAATAAAAAAAATAAAAATAGACATTTTCGGTCAATAGTTCTTTCGAGCAACAGATCTTTGTGTGAACGATCATTCAGCCGTTCGTTCTTCGGTCAAGGGAACTTCGAAAACGGTGCGGTGGTGACGCACTTTGAATTGACACAGGCCATCAATTTATATGAGAAAACGGTGACTCTCACTGATAAGCTTGGTTTGTATGCAAATCAAATTTTTAACAATGCCATCTCCAGCAATGACCACTAAGATTTATCTGTGCTCTGTGTAAGTAACTAACTCAATCAATATTTTGATCTAGATTTAAAAGTCGAGCAAGAGTGTAATTGGATTTTTTCTATTAGAAAAACGAGTATTCTTAGTAGCAATCTGTGTAAAGCAAGCTACTGCATTAATTGATAGATTGGTTACTGGCCAGTTGCGGACTAATCACAATTTTAGCACACTATCTCGGCATAAATAGGTCTCATCTAATTCTATGAAAAAAATTCATCTTACAGTTTAGGCGTTCAAGCGTAACAAACTAACATAATTTAGATAGATAGATAGATAAAACATTTATTTAGTGCACACAAAAGACACAGCCCAACACACAAAATCACAATTAAATTTTCAATTTACTCATGGTATATAAAAACAAGGTGCCAACATACAAAAAAAACCGGCCAAGTGCGAGTCGGACTCGCACACGAAGGGTTACCATTATCGCAAAAAACGGCAAAAAAATCAAGTTTGTTGTATGGGAGCCCTACTAAAATATTTCTTTTATTCTATTTTTAGTATTTGTTGTTATAGCGGCAATAGAAATACATCATCTGTGAAAATTTCAACTGTGTAGCTATCACGGTTCATGAGATACATCCTGGTGACAGCCAGACAGACAGACAGACAGACGGACCGCGAAGTCTCAGTAATAGGGTCCCGTTTTTACCCTTTGGGTACGGAACCCTAAAAAAGTAAAAGAAAAACATAAAAGAAATAAAAGTGACTAAAGATTGTCAGATTTTGTTACGTATTGATAATACAACGGCAATATCGTACTTAAATGAATGGGTGGCGTACAATTTCCTCATTTGACTGATATTACGAAACAATTGTGGAAATGGTGAGAAGCGCGAAAAATTATGGTTCATGCCGATTATATACGCTCTTCCCATATCATAGTTGCTGACACTGAATCAAGAAGACTACATCCAGACATAGAGTGATAAATTTCTCAGATTATTTATAATAAAATAACCATTTCGGTTACCTTATATTGATTTATTCGCGAGCAGAATAAATCATAAATGTGATATCTATGTTTCGCAATTGTTTAATACCGGAGCTCGATATGGTACTTTAAATAGCTCCCGATCCGCTTTATCGTTGTTACTCGGTCGCGATATAGCAAACATTAAATATATATAAAGATTGTTCAAGGGAATCTTTCGGTTGCGGCCCACACTTCCTAAATACAATTTAACCTGGAACACTGACCAAGTTTTAAATTATTCGGTGGACTTATATCTAGAAAATTTGTGCTTTGAAAAAATTTATAAAAAGTTAGTGACTCTTCTAGCCCTGGTAACAGACCATAGAGTGCAGACTTTATCAAAATACATGTCGATAACATTACCAAAATCTAATGCAGGGTTTATTATTAAAATAACGTATTTAATTAAAACTTCACGAGTTTCTTAAAACGGGTGTTTTCCTTGCCATATTTTTTACAAAGGTCACAAATTTGTCCTGCTAGTTTTCTTCAAGTATAACTTGATAAGACCAATCAGATAAGTCAAGAACGATGCTCTTCGAGTAATAATGATTGAACTTCACGTACACGTAAGTTCGTTTAATCATCAAATATACCTGACGCTATATTATTTACAAACTAATATTAGAACTAAAATAAGAAAAACTAATATGTACAATTACGGGGCGTCAAAAAATTCGATTTGTTCCGGTCGGATCCCCTCGATCTGATCCCCTGCTGGTTTTTTTTTTGTTATTTCCTTTCTGATCCACTATAAACTTTGACATTCCGGTCGTCCACATCGCTGTCAACAGGAAAAGTGCCCAGAAGGCTGGCAGCACTGCCACGTTGGATGAATTTACTTTCGGGTTGGTAAAAAACTGGACAACATGTCTTTGTTTCCATAGAAGATGGAGGCCTTCGCCTTTAGTGTGGGACGCTGTTTGTGTCGATACTCTTGCGCCAATTCATCTTCCTAGCTCGTCGTGCTGTGCTGGCGCTGCCGCTGTGGCTGCAGAGAACATCAAGCGGCGGAAATATAATAACCTCATCGGAAGTTACATTTGCAACTCTTGGTCCGTGGGGTCTGAGGGCTTATTTAAAGAACTATTTAAACGCCTAGTTGACACTTCGCGTGGACTGGGCTGGCATTTACGTTGGTCAAAGGGTAAGCATTGCCATCCATTGTGGAAATACTGCCTGTCTTTTGCGCAAAACACCAGTGGACAACGATGTGGATGAATTTTTCCTACGCCATATTTTAGAGTAGCTGCCGCCCGCGGCTCCGCACGCGTTGTATTAGTACTTCTCCCAATATCTTTATAATGTATAGCCTATTTGTTATTCTGATGTATAAGCTATATTTCTGTATTGTTTCATCATAATCCGTTCAGAAGCTTTTGCATGAAAGAGTAACAAACATCTATCCTCACAAACTTTCACGTATATTGTAGTTTTTTTACAATGTGCATATTTCTATCAAAAAAAATAATTAAAGACTCTTCATTTCGCGTTTATAATATTAGTACGGATATTATATATCATAGATAGACATCGATATTCGATACATGTATTTGTACCTTACAATACATAGGTACTTACTTTTACTAAACAAGTCCATATACAGAGTAAAACACAACTACAAGCTTCGATCGACCGAAGCGATGTCTTAAAACAAACAATTGACTGTAAACCGACGTGCAATCAAATCCTTACATTCCATGTGGGTTAGTTCGAAATAAACTTATTGCCAAGTAAAAGAATCAGTGTGCCAAGTCTGTGAGGTTTTTGAAATTAGTCTATGATAGAGTTGAAGCTGGTTCATGCATGGTTTTGTGTTCTATTTCGTTCTTGGCCGTTAGAGGATAAAGTTGTGAATATGGCTAATTTTTTGCTGGATACTTTAGGACTGAAGAATCGTTATTCAGCAAGTTCAATAATTTTGCATTATTAATACTACAGGTGAAGAACTTTAATTAACAGGTCTGCGGGCTGAGATTTTAAAAGGGCAGACAGTTTAACCCAAAACCCATTTTCAGGATAAATTTCACTGATAAATGGAAAACAAATGTATGGAGACATGATCAGCAAGCGAAAGAACAAATACAACATAGTAACACGTCAAAAGTAATAAAATCACTCATACGCACTAAAAGTTTTGGAAATACTTTAATTGTGCGTACAGCCACACATAATATAATACCAGCATAGTACAGCTAAGGAGTGGAATTTCTGCCGGTGTCGATGTTTCCTGATAGCGCTACCATCTGGGGTTTTTTAAGTCAAGAGTGAATAGGTTACTTCTAGGCAAGCGTGCTACACCGTAGATCACATCATCGCTTACCATCAGGTGAGATAGTGGTCAAAAACGAGCTTATCAATAATAATAATAATAAATAAAGGTGCTGGTAGGGATCTTGACCGTACTGCCGAGATTGTCCTGATACCCGTGGTATACCTCTCCACTCCTCAAGCACCTCCGGATATGTTACCCTCTTGGCGTTACATCGCTAAAGTGCTAGCGACCCTTTATGGGGCATTAATTGAGTGTGCAAGTCACCCCCTGCCATAGTATAGCCGTTTAGTTCAACAGTGGTCAGGCAGGGGCCGGTAGTCCTCCTATAGTTTTAAATATAGAAAATTCTCCGTCATCCTTTCATCCGTATTTCCCAGCCTCACTTGCTCTACTGCATCTCCAGCACTATGCCGACTACCCATTCAGTTATTTACGTATAAAGCAAAGATTGTAGGTCGTAAAGCGCCATTGTTACCCGCACGTGCCACTCAATAACACTCGTCATGTTTATTACGGGCTTCGGCTTTCATACCGGCTTCAACACCCTTAGACCTTAGACCCTGGTTGGATCATGGAACCAGAAAAGAACATAAACTGAAATAAAAAAGCTTTAAAACAAACAAACAATAAAAACTGCCTAAGTGCATGTTGGACTTCGCACAATTAGGGTTCCGTATCAGACCGCAAAATCAAGTTGGTTATAATAGAAAAAAAAAAGTTAATTAAAAAAATCAAAAAACCCGACTGCTTAAAAAGCAAACTAAAAAGACCTAAACAAGAAGAAAATCATGCTGTGCAGTCGGAGGATACATATTCGCGAGCTGGCGGACCAAAACCAGATGTATCCTCCGACTGCACAGCATTATTTTCTTCTTGTTTAGGTCTTTTTAGTTTGCTTTTTAAGCAGTCGGGTTTTTGATTTTTTTAATTAACTTTTTTTATTTACAACTTTTTAGTTATTTTTTTTTTAGAATTAGGTACATTTAAACATATAAGTGTTATATATTTTTGAAATCGCCTCTTAAAATCCTTTATTTTGATACCCCACACGATAGGTCCGGAAGAAAAATTTTTTTCCCCCCCCCAAAATGGCGCCCAAAATCCGCCATTTTTGTATTTTCCAATTTTAATGTAGCCAGTGACACTCGCAGGATTAAGACGAATCGATTGACGTAAGAATCATCAAAATCGGCCAACGCGTTTGGTCTCTAGAACGCCACATAGGAACAAACAAACATACATACATACATACATACATACATACATACATAGACTGATAAACACATTACCCTCCTTCGGCAGTCGGGTAAAAATGAGGGAATTCAAAGAAAAATCAGATTTATAAATATATTGGTGTTTGTTAGTATAATATAAGTAATAATAAACATTATCATCAAATTTCAAGTTCATAGGTCAAAGGGAAGTTCAAAAATTATTCGGTACACAATTTTTTTAAAAGGCTGACTTTGGTGGCTTCTCATTCCTTTGTTTTCCTTTACTTTTAAAACAAAAAATACAATATGTATCTACTTAATACGTTCTTTCATTCAAAATATTTAAAATATTTTTTGTCAATTTGTATGGCTTTGCGTCAACAAGATGCTTATACTGTGAAATTTTGAAGACTGTAGCTCCAACTGTTTGGCTGTAAAACCTGTGTGAATGATGACGGACAGACAGAAACGTGAGTGACAACAATAGGGCTCCGTTTGGACCCTTCGGGTACGGAACCCTAAAAACTATGTTGAGATCGGCTGCAGCTTAATACCAGTATTTTACTTAATACCAGTATTTTACATAAAAATGAGGGAATTCAAAGAAAAATCTGATTTATAAATATATTGGTGTTTGTTATTATAATATAAGTAATAATAAACATTATCATCAAATTTCAAGTTCATAGGTCAAAGGGAAGTTCAAAAATTATTCGGCACACAATTTTTTTAAAAGGCTGTCTTTGGTGGCTTCTCATTCCTTTGTTTTCCTTTACTTTTAAAACAAAAAATACAATATGTATCTACTTAATAAGTTCTTTCATTCAAAATATTTAAAATATTTTTTGTCAATTTGTATGGCTTTGCGTCAACAAGATGCTTATACTGTGAAATTTTGAAGACTGTAGCTCCAACTGTTTGGCTGTAAAACCTGTGTGAATGATGACGGACAGACAGAAACGTGAGTGACAACAATAGGGCTCCGTTTGGACCCTTCGGGTACGAAAACCCTAAAAACTATGTTGAGATCGGCTGCAGCTTAATACCAGTATTTTACATTGATTAATTGCCTATCTGACCTCCACAACCCATTAACTGGGTAGCACGATTATCTCTTTGCAAGATTGGTGTCCCGGCTTCTGACTAAACATAACGATTGTCAAAAATCTACAAATGTTGGCCGGACCTTCGGCTTACATATCGCGATTTGCGAAACACAGAAGAGTCTCTCTGTCATCGATAACGATTGTAGAAAATTCAAAACGTAACCAGTGCCACATCTTCTCAGCTAAAACACTAGGAAATAACTGTCCTTTTGTAAATGCTAGCATCCAAAAAGTGCTGTTTCTCAAACTATTTTGGATTAATGACTTTTGATTTTGTGAGGAATTGAGCACATGAAATTTCGGCAAAAAAAATTGAAGTAGTTTGTCACATAAAAGACTTTTTAACAATCTCTAGCGGTGACAGAATATCATTTTGAGAATATCTTTAATGTGACCTTGATTTTTAAATAAATCAAACTTTACATAGTCCAGGTGCTTTGCAAATATCCGCGTAGCTTCAAGGAACTAATTATACGCTCATTTGCAACTATTCCTTATTCATGACATTGCATGTTTGTAGCTATTATACTAACCAAACTAACTGCACTCGACCATATCCTGTGCCAATGAGTTATGGGTTATAAACCCGCCACACTATGAGCAACCATTGCAACACCTGAGAGCCAGAATCAACAGTACCGACCACCAGAAAACCGCTGAGATAATAAAGATCGACTAGTCCCGCAAAAAAAACTAAACTGTCTTGGATAATACAACGAAATTAATCAATGAAGAAGCTACTGAGTAAGAAAAACTATAATTTTGATTTTGTTCCAAGAGGTGATGAAAATGTCATTACCGTGTTCTTTGCCCACATCTCTTGTTATCTCATAGTTGCTGGTACACTTGTACACAAAGGATTTTGTGTGTTCGTGTGACCGAAAATCGGTAAGGCCTTAGAAGCTGGTAGAGAAGTGATGTGGTTCAGAGCTGAATAATGTAATCGCACGTCTGATCTAACGACGAAATATTGTCTCACTAGTGGGTAAAAGCCTGCCACTACCCCGCATAACTGTGCTTTTAGCTTGTGAGAGTTAGGCTTTTGTTCTGTTCATCTCGTCATCTGAAAATGAACGTGAATTGACACATATCATCCATGTTCTAGCGTTTAATGGTTCCCATTCCAAATAAGTTGTTATAATGTGGTAATTAATTAGTATTTTATTAACACTTCAAAATATTATGTGCTTTAACAGTGATAATAAAATGAGACAGCAATATGAATGGATTCCCCGTTAAAACAAGGCATGGTCGTCTGGTCGTATGATTCATGTGGGGTCACTCCAGACCGGTGTGGGCGTCTGGTATTTACATTACATGCTATCGGTATTTTTATTGTTGCAGCATTTTGTCATCTTATGGAAGACAGGGTTTGATTGAAGATACAGAGTTTTAAAGGAAATAAATGAAATTCTTCATGTTCTTAAAATTCTTTGTTATTAATATCGATCTCATGACGATAATAATCTCCTTAATGTTAGCTAATATTATGAAAAGGCAAAACTGTATTTTTATATTTTTCTAATAGGTAATATTATTTTACTATAAGGTCAGTGAATGGTGTTGCCGTAGCTGAATACTGAGCCAAACATAATATTGAACAACTGTATTAGCCATCGACACGCTAAGAAAAAGACTAGGTAATCTCTGGCAATACTAAACCGATTACGGAAATTCTACAGAAAACAGACAGAAACTTACACTACCGCTGGCGCTGAGTATGCCACTTTTTATCCCGAAAAAGTACCCTGTCCGTTTCTGCGGGATAGGCCACAAGAGAGTAGCAGTGGGTTAAAAGTACCCTGTCCGTTTCTGCGGGATAGGCCACAAGAGGGAAGCAGTGGGTTAAAAGTACCCTGTCCGTTTTTGCGAGATAGGCCACAAGAGGGAAACAGTGGGTTAAAAGTACCCTGTCCGTTTTTGCAGGATAGGCCACAGGAAGGAAGCATTGGTTTAAAAGTCCTGTAGTTGCAGTTTTGCGGAATAGGCTACAGAAATCAGTGTGTTAAAAGCTAGTATTTAATTATACTTAACAGATTGCGGGTCTAGGTTTTGCTACTGTAGAACTAATCTGGCAATCCATTGTGGAGCCCTATCACAGAACATACCTTCTTCCCAGGAGGAGCCTTACCTTCTTTCCTGCTCCTCGCTACTCTTATCTCGGCAAATTGATCGGTACCTACTCCTACGGTATAGACCGCAGGAGCGAAGCTGCGGTGTAAAGCTAGTTCTGTCATAAATGTAAATGTGAACCACATTACAGCATGCAGATTGGCAGAAAATACTTCTAGCTGCATTTGAAGGTCATGCAAATTTAGAATTAGATTTAAAAGTAGAGAGAATTCTCAGATGGCTCACTGGTTAAGCGCGTTTGATAAATATACAAATAACTGTGTTGCATAGGAGTAAATTCATATATTACATTTACGAATAAGCCTCTTTTTGGTCCCGTAACAGTACTTAGAGGATAAACTGTCAGCGATATTAGCAGTAAGGTTAACCGTCTAGGGTACACCGAACGTCCTTAACTATACTCGCCAAGGCCTCACAATGTACATTTTTCTGTCCACACCCACCTCAATGGAAATTTCCAATTTCCCTTTCAACTTAATGACGTTTTGTATTGAATTTTGCAAAAAAGTCGTTTGCATTCGCTCGATCAAGGTTGGAATGCAAAAAGTATTGTAAATATATTCGTATTGTGAGTCACTTGCAAAACTTGCCGTGTGACATTTTGTCTCAACAAGCGACATTTGAGATACATGTTCTTAATATAAATATAATAAGATAATTATAACTCTTCGAATAGCGTTGATGACACTTTTTTATGCTAAATATGTGTGAAGATTTTGGTATTTATAAACTGCGCAGGGCCGGTGGTTTTGACGGGCAACTAATATGCAGAAAATGGAAATGAAGATACAATATATACTTCATAAAAGATATCTTGATCTCTGCGTCATATGTCAAACTGACGTATACGTAATTGTTACGTTATTGTTAGCCTGTCAAGCGCTATTGTTACTGTATTGATACTGACAGCTGTCGCAGAGATCAAGCTATCTTTGAAGTATAGACATAAGGATGAGATGAGCATGATATATAGACAGGATTAGCTCAAGATAAAAAGGAATGGAAGCACGGAAGGTGCATTGGTGCACCCTGCATTGAGTCAAGTTAGGCAATCCCCGTTATGCATAAATAGGTATTATTGTATATATATTTGTAATCTCTAGAACTATTGATTCAATTATGAAAATTATTTCACCGATAGAAAACTACACACTATCGCCGCAGATAAAACAAAACTAGCATACTATCGCTAAGGGACATTAATTTCCGGCAAAAGCCACGATTACTGTAGGATAGGCCAAAATTGAATGATTTTGAAGGCAAAGGATACAGATTCAACACCAAATATTTCACACGACGGAAGCGTACACATCAAATGATTCAAATTTCGTCGTAATCGGAAGCAAAGCCGACTGCGGAGATGAAACGGGCGTTTAATCACTGCGAAATGTTAGAATGTGTGTAAATAACAGTGCCGGTCTCAGCTTGCTTAGGCTAGGTATGGAAGTTAAAGGTATTCATAACAATCGTTTGCCTTTAAATGAATCTGGTGTAACAGGACGGATTCGTAATAAGGACGAACGTACTTGTCAACATCATCATAATTATGTCATCTTTTTGCCTCATACCAAATTGTTATGCGGGTGCCACTTAGCTTTGCTCAACTATAAAACTCAAACATAAAAAATTGGTTTCTTCCGAACCAATTACGGCAAGAATACTTTTATTAAAAGAGCATGTCGTTTGTACAACGACATAATCTCATTAAAAGAAAATCAAGATTTTGATATTTTTCACCTTTCTCAACCCAAATTTAGGTTTTGCATAAAAAATATTTTGGCATATAAATTTAAATAATATAATGTTATAGAATAATATAATATTGAATTGTCACTTCTTAGTACTGTGTGAACTTCTGGTTGTACTGTAACTTAGATTAATTTACGTGTATATCAATCTGTGGAAACTGTTTCTGGATTGTGTTGAACTAATTGTATGCTTATGTTTGTTATTGCATCTGTTTGTTTCCCAAATAAAATAAAATAAACCTACATGTTCGTTAACTTAACTAAATAATAGAATCAAAATACTACAAGCGAAAAATTACTTTCTTTTCAAATTCGGTATCTTTGGTACCTATTGTTTTTCGTTTTTCGACACCGACTTCGGGAAAGAAAGCTATTCTTCGCTTTGTAGCGTTTAGCTTTAGAACTCTGGTTAATTTTTTGTTAAAACGTTTTTTATAATTATTTGTTTTTAGTTTTGGTACTTCATATTACCATGAAAAGTATTTATAACCGAGTCCCAGCTTCATCATCAGATCAGTTCGCTGGTAACATTTTCATCAGCACCATTTATTTATATGTATTTGCTTCATCATAGTCGATTAGGTATTCGATATATCTTATACCCGTGACATACTTATCATTAAGGAGTTCCAGTGGCCATCTGTGTCTTTTTCATTAGTTCCACTTCACCAAATGATACTTTCTGAGTGCGAATGCTTGCTTGTTGATAAAATTACCAGAATCGGTATATGCTTGCCTGTACTATTTAAGGAGTTCCGTCGATTTCCATGAGATCCCGTCATCAGATTCTGACTTGGTGACAATCGGATAAGTAGTTTTTGAGTTATAAGACATAAGATAACAGGCATATGAATATTTTATGGCACATAAAGAGTCTTCAGGTTAACAATAATGTAAGGATTAAAATATACCTATAGGTAGCTATTGCGAACTAGTTTTCGTTTTTACAACATGACAAAAAGTCTGCAATCATTTCACGTGACAATTGTTAGGTTAAAAATAATGAGTAAACAGTAGCAATTTGTCACCTGAACAACGTTGCAAAAAATGGGTAATCACTATATTCTTGTCAGACTTATTTAGTCATCAAAATGTCCACTCTGCTCTTATTACTCGGATCGGCGACGAACAAAAAGTATCTTAATTTATCCCCAAAATTATGGCACAATCTTCCAGCTAAGTGGATAATTCCATAAGAAAAGTTGTCTGAAATCTCTGTGAAACACACTTTCAACTTGGTCTTGCAAATGTCTCTTACACCAGAGTCTTTAGACGAGGGACATTCTCATGGCTTCTGTAACACAGATTGCTACCTAGCTCATGAGCTAGGGCTTCAAATAAGTATGATACACCTGTATTTTGTGTCAATAAACAAATTTTATTATTATTTCCTTTATTTTTTGATTTTCTTATTTTGTACATTTATAAATATTTTTTATAAAACACATACAAAAAAGAAAAACATTCAGAAATATAAAAAATAGAGGCCCACCAGTATCGGGAACAGGGCCCAAGCTCAGAGCTCATGGGCCAGGGCCCCAGAGAGAGGAACCTCCGAACAATACGAGCATTATTATAATTATTCTATATAATCAACGAATGCATCGCGGTAGCGATTGGAAAAAGTTAGAAATATATGATCCATCTCTTAAATTTTGGCATTTCAA
Source organism: Anorthoa munda (assembly GCA_945859665.1). Classification (NCBI taxonomy): domain Eukaryota; kingdom Metazoa; phylum Arthropoda; class Insecta; order Lepidoptera; family Noctuidae; genus Anorthoa; species Anorthoa munda. The sequence goes on along the minus strand of OX243916.1, from coordinate 1,839,981 downwards.
TCTTTGCTGATAGAATGACACTATTTCTAGACCTAGAGACTATGGTGGTTACCATCGAGAGGGCGTCACCTTGTTATCCACTCTAAACATCATCTACTTCCAGTCGAACCAGATGCAGCTTAGTCATTTATATGGAGCCCAGTCATTTACATGGAGACCAGTAATTTACATGGAGACCAGTCATTTACATGGTGACCAGTCATTTAGCATGACCCATGCTACAAGCTTCTTAATATAAGAAGAAGCCTTAACCCTGGGAATACTGGTAGAAAGGCTGAATTTAATAACGGTATGTGAGTTATTCAGGATGTCTATTGACATTTTTGTAGACAGTGCCGCCAGCGCAATCAATAAGGATGTTTTAATTGGCTTAGGAAGCCATTTCAGTGTTTTACTTACTTAAGTTGTTTAGTTATGAGATTTCTAACCTAGAGAACATGATATATGATAAATAAAACAAAAAGTACTTTAAATATTTGCAAATATGCTTTAATGTTTAATTTTTATCTTAATCTGCAGGCCTCCTACAGGGTAGACCTGATGAGGGACTCGGTTACCTCTCCGAAAAATTTAATCATTTCTGGGTTCACTCCAAAGTTCCGGAGTACTTTCGGACGGGCCCGTAACTGCATTGACGGGGGTCTACCCCCAGGAACGGTTTATGTGGTCAAGTCGAAAAGCCAATGCAGTCCAGCAGTACACGTCTTTAGTTTGAAATTAAAATAATGGTCCAACAGGTCTTTCTCTCGGTAAACAACCTCAACATTGTTTTAAAACATTGAACAGTAATGGTACTTTTCAGGAAATGCTAAACTAAATGAGTAAAAAATTATAGAGAACAAAAATAAAGACCAAAAGGGTTGACTCGTGAAGGATTTGAACCTCCGCCCTCCGATGGTCAAGTGAATTTATATATCGGTGCTCTAACCTACTGAGCTAACGAGTCTTGTTCTACGACTTAGAATTCTGGGTGCACTATTCACTAAATGACGTATTTCTTGGCTGTATTCCCATATTTGATAACTCCACCTAACACAAGTCGTAAAAAAATGTGAAGTAAATGTAATGGTACTTTATCATTAAAGATTTTCATCGCACTAGACAATGGTATAGCCAACGAGGAAATATTTTTGTAAGGACTGATAGTGAAACGGGCCTCACCGTTTGACAGCAGATAAAGAAATCTTTAGATTTTAATCACACTATCACACTAATTTTATAAAGTCGAAAGTTTGTGAGTGTGTGTTTGTATGTTTGTTATTCTTTCACGCAAAAACTGAACGTATCAGGATGAAATTTGGCACAGAGATTATTTTAGTCTGAAATAGCACATAGGAAACTCTGGACTTAGAATGTGGCCACCCCATTTCATCCCGTGGATATGGTAGGAGGAGACTAATGGATATTTTGAGACCGTAAATTATGCTAAAGCACCTTGGATCACTCGTGTGATGGCGGGCAAACTAAAAGCAGCAGCATTCCCAAGAACGGTTGGTGTCAGGCTGGCGGTTGACTATAAAATATTTGCCAAATCCTATGCAACCTAGTATTTTGACAGTATCTTAAAAACTGGAAAAAAACTGTCGCTACAAATGATTTTTATGTAAGTTTATAATTTTTAAAAGCCTTCAGCTTTTAAAAATTATAAACTTACATAAAATATCGAAAAATTTGACTCGTGAAGGATTTGAACCTCCGCCCTCCGATGGTCAAGTGAGTTTATATATCGGTGCTCTAACCTACTGAGCTAACGAGTCTTGTTCTACGATATCGAAATCTAGATGCACTATCAACTAAATGACGTATTTCTTTGGCTTTTTCCCAACTACCACGTCGCTTTTCATTCAAAAAAACCTGTAAAGTCATCAGTAGCTTTATTATTATTTTTTTTTTAAATAACGTGGCCCTACACTAAGAATTTCTTCTTGTATCGTGCATGCGTTTACAAACATATAAACTCGCATACACAACACCCAGAGCCGTAACCACTATCTGTAGGTCAATCGGACTCGAACCGAACCCGCGACACGAAGCGCAGCAGTCAATCGCTCAACCACTGCGCACGGTTGGCGCACCACTGCGCCAACCGTGCGCCCGAGCTAGAGCTACATAGTCATAATTTCAGCCAAAGGACGTCCATAGCTGGATATAAGGCTCTCGAAAAGCGTCGCCACATCGACTGAGCTACATTATTACCTGAAAACAAAGACCACCTATCATGGATAGGATATCCATTATACTCTTTGTTTTCTTGAAAGCTTTAAACGGGCATTTTTCAATAAACATATCTCTATAATCTTCAACTAAGCAATTTCTTTGTCTATCTATGGACGTTGAAAACTCACTTTAAATATTTTTATAACTGCAGCTGTATCAAGAACCACACACAATAGACATACCTATTAAAGATTTTTATTTTTACAGATTTAATTGAAAAAATATACTACCGACTACCAAATAATAAAAAGCTTTTTTACAAAAAAATACTACCGACTTCCAAATAAAAAAAACTATAAAATGAAAAATAGCTTTATTTTTGGAAGTCGGTGTCTTTGGTAGGTACCATTTTATGCGTTATGGACTTCCGACTTCCAAAAATAAAGTTATTTTTCATTTTGTAGTTTTTTTTATTTATTATTTTATATTATTATTTTTCACTTTTTAGTTGTACCTACCTAATAGGCAAGTTGGTTAAGGTACCTATAACGCCAGAATAGATGACCCGAATATCATGAAACTTGAACAAAACCTGTGAAATGAGAGATCTGCGTACCCCTTAAGAGCGTACTGGCGTGATGATGTTATGAAATGGTATAAACAATAAACAGACATGCGATTGCAGCAATCCCGAGAGATTTGCCGTAATTTATTGAAGAGTTCTGTTGTATATCTTCGAAGTTCTTCATCAGATCTTCACCAAATTAAAATGGGACCAATTTCAAAACATACTTTCTCAAACAAAAAAATAATTTTCAAAATCGGTCTAAAATTGACGGAGATATGCGTGAACAAAAACAAAAAAAAAATACAAATATAATGTCGAACATAGAACCTCCTCCTTTTTGGTAAGTCGGTTAAAAACTCGTAGAACACTCTTGATTGACGACGGTTGAAAAAACCTGAAAGAAGTAAAATTGGATGCCAGCTGAGCTCAAGATCGTGCACAGTGGAGAAAAAGGATAAGGACCCTAAGTAAATGGGATAAGGTCGTGACAGAAGAAGAAGTAGAATTATAGAACTTGGACAAACTGTCGTAACGAAAGCTCCATTAGTACCTACGGGAAGAAAATGTCTACAACACAACCATGATAGGATATTAATTGTTATCCTCCAAACTGTCTAGCGTTATATAGCAATAGTTCTTGCAGTGCCCGAAACGTGGATCCACGCAAAACACAAAGGCTTTTAACCAGTTAAGGGAAGCAGATTTTAAGAAGTTTTCCATTTAAAATTATTTAAATGCTTTATGTGGAACGACGACCTGGTCAAGGCTGCAGGAGTCCGGTGGATGCGGGACTGAACAGTGCGGTGGCACTTGGAGGAGGCATATTTCCAGCGGTGGACATCTTTCAGCTAAAATGATGATGATAATGAAATGCCTTAATAATATAAGAGTTCAAAAAAGTATGACTCGTGAAGGATTTGAACCTCCGCCCTCCGATGGTCAAGTGAGTTTATATATCGGTGCTCTAACCTACTGAGCTAACGAGTCTTGTTCTACAATACCGAAATATAGATGCACTATCCACTAAATGTGTTATTTCTTGGCTTTATGCCCACATGTGAATAAACCGCACTCGCCTACGTATTATGATACGTAAGCTTTGCCATCCTATAAGACTAAAATGATTTTTTATGGAAAGAACCTACTAACCTACCTTAATACCTACTACCTTAATGTTAAGAAATCTACTTGCCTCCTTCCATAGATGAGCCGATGTCCTGGTGATCACGGGATCCGCTAGATACAAGAAGCACAGGATGGGTCGACGTGGCGACGCTCGGGGGATACTTATGTCCAGCAGTGGATATTTCGCTTTAAATGATAATCATGAATTCACAGGCTGGCGTCTTTTGCACGCTTAACCATCTTGCTATTGTTTTAAACATTAAAGAGTACAAGTGCCTTCAGGAAATGCTTAACTACATCAGTAAAAAATCAAAAGCAAACAAAAATAAGGACTATGACTCGTGAAGGATTTGAACCTCCGCCCTCCGATGGTCAAGTGAATTTATATATCGGTGCTCTAACCTACTGAGCTAACGAGTCTTGTTCTACAATATCGAAATCTAGATGCACTATTCACAAAATGACGTATTTCTTGGCTTTTTTCCCAGATATGAGTAATCCTCTCTCCTACATATTGTCGTGTCATCATGAAAGCTTTGACATCGTATGAGACTACGATGAATAGATTTTTGTAGGGATACATCACAAGACCCATTAGACAGTCCAGTTATTAAGCTGCAAAGCAAAGAAAGTTTGATGTTAAATAACCAACTACCCTCCACCTACAAGTTGACAGACGTATTGGTGAGGGGCGCGTAATGCGAGAAGCGCAGGACAGATCGACGTGCCGACGCCTGGGGATGCCTTTGTCCAGCAGTGCACGTCTTTCGGTTGAAATGATGATCCAATGAATCCACAGGCTGGAGTCTTTCTCTGGTAAACCTCTTCGTCATGGTTTTAAAACATTACATAGTAAAAGTGTTTTTCGGCTGGTGCTTAATGCTAAACTAGGTATATCAATAAAAATCCGTAGTAAACAAAAATTAGGATTAAAAAGTCTGACTCGTGAAGGATTTGAACCTCCGCCCTCCGATGGTCAAGTGAATTTATATATCGGTGCTCTAACCTACTGAGCTAACGAGTCTTGTTCGTCGATCTCAAAATCTAGGTGCACTATTCACGGAATGACATATTTCTTGTCTGTTTTCCCACATAAGAGTAATCCACGTAATCCAAGTCGCGAAATATAATTGAGACGTGTTGTGACGTTGTTGTTGTGTTGTGTTCTATGGTACTTAAAATGAAAGCTTGCCATTGCACAAGTCAAGTATAGTACAAGAGAATAGATTTTTGCTAAGGTTAATTTGACTGTCCAGTTCTTGCTTTAATAAAGGAAATAAAAAAACTTTTTAATGATCGAGTGAGAGTCGCGGGAGTTCACTAGATGTCGGAATGAACGTAATATTATGTTGAATAATGTAGAGGCTACCTCAGGAGTTGTTTACTATACGGATCTTGTGGAAACTAGAACAAATTTCCGTGCGTTCAAGCGTTTTTGCCATACCTATTATTGGAATCAAACATAACAGCTCACAATGATATGACCCATTAATATTAATTCTTATTTTTATCCGTGGTGCTAGGCAACTGGGCTTGTCCCAGTTGTAAACAACCCTTTGTGCCTAGTGGCCTTGTTTGTTCTGTCTCCTGCTTGATATGGAGGGAAGTGGCAATTTATGTTTTTTTCCTACTCCTCCGTTATTCTTTTCTTATTAATTTCGTTATGGGATCCAAGACAGTTAAATTCATTCTCCGGGACTTCGTCGAGCTTCATTGCCTTGGCGCTTTTCTGGTGGTCGCCACTGTTGATTCTGGCTTTCAGGAGTTGCAGTGGTTTGGGAATAGTGCGGTGGGATTGTCCCAGATGTCGGAAGGACAGGATTGGTCGACGTGGCGACGCTTGGAGGATGCCTAATATGTCTAGCAGTCCACATCTTTTGGATAAAAAGACGATGGTGAATCCAGTTATTCTCTTGATAAATTGACTCGTTGTTTTTGAAATATCAACAGTCAAGGTGATTTCAGGAAATGCTAAATAACATCAATAAAATCTATAGGTATTGAACAAAAATAAGGACCAAAAGCCTGACTCGTGAAGGATTTGAACCTCCGCCCTCCGATGGTCAAGTGAATTTATATATCGGTGCTCTAACCTACTGAGCTAACGAGTCTTGTTCTACAATATCGAAATTTAGATGCACTATCCACTAAATGACGTATATCTTTGGCTTCTTCCCAACCAGTATGTCACTTTACATTAAAAAAACACGTGAATTATATCAGTAACAAGAGATAAAAAACGATATCATGAAAACAAAGACCATCTATGATGGATAAATTTTAGAGAGAGGCAGGTTATACTTTTCAGTCTTCTGTATAAACTGCCGCAGCGTATGTATGTAGTCAATGATGCTGAAACCTTTTCGAAATCCGGCTTATTCGGGAGGCTGGAAATCGTCAAATCTGCGCGTGAGACGATTCGTGATGACTCTTCAAAACTTGTGGACATAGCAAAGCGAGACGGGCCTGTAATTCTTAAGCCGGGCATACCCCTCTTAAAAAAGAGTACAACCACACCCCTCCAGCATGCCTGCGGTATTTACCCCTCGTGTATAATGGAATCAAATAGCTTCGGAAGGGCCTTGAGAAGCGGTTTTCCACCCGTCGTCAGGCGTTCGGCGGCCGCGATTCCGTCATCACACTGTGCCTTCTTGTTCTTCAACTGCTTCAGAGCCATCCATCTCGTACAGGCTGACGACGGGAATAATGCAATAAAATATCTCTATAATCTTTAAAGTAAGCTATGTCTAAGTACAGAAGTTTACAACTCGCTTTAACAAAAAAACTTTTGAACAAAAAAAAACAAATTGACTCTCAAAACATAAAACTACAAAGCGAAAAATAACTTTCTTTTTTTCGAAGTCGTTTTTCTCTATCAGTTCCATTACACCAAATGTTACTTTCTGAGTGTAAATGATTGCACTGTTGATAAAAATACCAAAATCGCTATATGTATGCCTATAATATTTGAGGAGTTCCCTCGATTTTTCTGGGATGCCATTGGTTTTCTTATCATGGTACCACGCTTGGGATATCTCTTTTGCAACAAAAAAGAATAAACAAAATCATTTATTTTATTTTATTTTACTTTATTGGGACATAAAACAGTTACACATTACAATATAAGTGCGACATAATAAAGTAAACGTGTAACCCATATCAATGTCCGCGAAATAATGGTTTATAAATAAATTTTATGTGTGCGTTGATATTAAAGGAAATCAAGAAGTACTCGTACGTATTTTTATATAGTGGGTTTAAAATGGATATTCTAAAGATTCAAAAGCCATCTTTTTGAACTTAAAGTATGTAAGCGCGAAAATATCCAAATCAATGAAGTGGGTGTTATACGTTTCAACAATGCGTCGTAGAGGCGCCCGTGCACCAGCGTGAGTTCTGCACCTTGCGGTATGGAAAAGCAGGGGCACACGCGCCTCTCGACGCATAACAGTTCTAGGTACAATGTAACCCAAGCTATTGGTGATATATGGACAATCGAACCTGTTATTACACAGACCATGAAGCATCATGACCTGTAGGCTGCGTCTTGACTCCAAGCTTTGAAGTTTATAACGCGTCAATAATTGAGTATACGGTAATTTAGACTTGGTGCATCTGTAGTGCATAACACTTTTTGAACCATTTCCATTCTTTTTACATAAACAACAAAAATGGGACTCCAAATAGGTACTGTGAATTCCAGTTGAGTACAAACCAAAGCTTTGTATAGAAGTGAAAAAGTAGGTGATCATTTGAAATCGTTTGAAGAACGCATGACGAAACCAAACATACGATACGCCTTATTAACGATATTATCAGTATGAAGATTAAAGTGCAATTTCGAGTCCATCTCGACACCGAAATCACGAATTGACAAAAAGAATTGAAAAAAAGTTGACCATAACTTTTCATAGCCTGATACCATGTAGACTATAATCAAATCTTAGGTAAGCTAAGCTGGCGTTTGTTATATAAGCAGTATCAAGAAAGTCTATCAAATTCTTAGATAGTGCTTGTACACTATTGACTAACGACGAATGAGAGGAGAATGGTAATTCTCCAAACTGCCAAGCGTTATAAGGCAATAGTTCTTGGATTAACAGAAGCAGACTTTTAAGACGTTTCCCATCAGAGCATCCTCAAACTCATTAAAATTATTTATAGCTTTTATAAAAGTATGTGGCTAGCGTATTGCTAGGTTTGTTGCACCACCCAGAGGTGTTGGAGGCGCTGCGGCTGTACGCGCCGGATGGGTGCATGGGCGCGCGCCGCCGCCCCGCTCTGTTAGACGTACCGTTAGCTAGGACTAACTTACTTAAGTTTACCCCTATGACGCGAGTCATACGTTTGATAAATGCGATAACGTTATCGGAAGATATATTTTGCCAAAACCTGGTGAGATTCGTCAAAGTAGCGCAAAATTTAATGGGAAATGGTCTGACCATTTAAATAAATATTTAATATTGGCATGTTTTGTGACGATTGATATATTTTATAAATTGTATTGTAATGTTTTATATGTAAGTTATAACATCGAATTGGAAGTATCTGTAAAGGTGTTATAATAATTAATGAATAAATAAATAATAAATGAATAAATAAAAGCTGTATTCAGAAAAGTCTGACTCGTGAAGGATTTGAACCTCCGCCCTCCGATGGTCAAGTGAATTTATATATCGGTGCTCTAATCTACTGAGCTAACGAGTCTTGTACTACAGTAATCAAATTTAAATGCACTATTGATTCCTTTAGCTTTATCTCAACTAGTATGTCACTGCTCAAAAACCATGTGAACTTATCAGCAGCTAGAGGTAGAGGTACATAATAATTTCATGAAAACAAAAACTATCTACCATCAATTATACTCTTTGTTTTAACAACACAGATAACACGCCATTCTCCGAAGGTTCGGGTTGACGGACATACCTAGAAAACACCCGCATTGCGTTTTTTTAAACTTAGACAACATATATTTTAAACTGTCGTAACAAAAGATCTTGGAAACAAGAAATATTTATGTATAAGTAGGTCCTTTTCTATGACAAATTAACACTTTATTCTCTTTCTAACTTTCGAGAACCGCTTTAAAAAAAAGTCAAAAACGTTTATGAAAATTTAATGCAAAGTAATGCGGTCATTAGACATGAATTGAATAATATTTTACAATGCATGTCCTCGAAAAGAGCGTTTTCCAAGCAGCCAAACTGTGCGGCAAGTGTCACTTTTTTCACTAGTGCTTTTTACTTTCCTGTTTTTTTTTTTAATTTTTAACGCCAACGTCAGCCCGACGCAGTGCACGTCTTTCGGTTGAAATGATGATCCAATAAATCCACAGGCTGGAGTCTTTCTCTGGTAAACCACTTCGTCAAAGTTTTAAAACATTACATAGTAAAAGTGTTTTTCGGCTGGTGCTTAATTCTAAATTAGGTACATCAATAAAAATCCATAGTAAACAAAAATTAGGATAAAAAACGTCTGACTCGTGAAGGATTTGAACCTCCGCCCTCCGATGTTCAAGTGAGTTTATATATCGGTGCTCTAACCTACTGAGCTAACGAGTCTTATTCTACGACATCGAAATCTAGATGCACTATCAACTAAATGATGTATATCCTTGGCCTTCTTCCAGAATTATCTTTGTAAATACACAAAAAATTCGTTATGAAACGTTGAAAATTAGTAGCATAATAAATGAAGTGACGCAACCTTACCTGGGTGTCATGATCATGGTCAATGTTTGATATTTGGAAGCTCAAAATTATTCTGATGTAAGAGTAATAAATTCGTAATGGACAACAATATGCTTTTAGTAAATAACTTATGAAAGAAGACACTTCAGGCAGCCTTTAGCCTCAGTTTCAGAAGAACAGCCTTTTTCTAACAAAGTTGAAGAAAGACTATGGCTTTTATTTAAAAAGAACTTATTATTTGGTACCTGGACGGTGGCGTCTCGTCACATTAATTGTTATAACCGTTAATTTAAAAGCGAAATTCTTAGGTAAACGTTCTAAAGAAACTGATCTGCTTCGAAAAAGACTAAAATTGGCGAGACATTAGACTATATCAGCTCTTCTTTTATTTTTTTTAATATGTATTTACTTTGAATAGGAAATTTTAGGTTCTCTATTCTTTGCAAGAGAAACATCCACCAGAAAAAGATATAGACAATAACGAGTTAAGAAACATTCAGTCTAGAAACTTCTGTTCTTCATATAGCTGCAATCGCTCAACACTGAAAAAGTAACAAAATGAACAAAACAAAATTTCTTTATTCAATTAAGCCATTAAGCGGCACTTTTGAAAGTCAAAATAAAATAAAAATTTAAAAGTAACAATAATTGATTCTACCGTCCATTCGGAAATGTAGCTTGGTATGGAGAAGAATGGGCAAGAAACTCCACACTTACTCTTTTAAAATAAAAAGTGTTTTACAAGTATTTGGTTACATCATTTCTTGTTGGAAAAAAATACATATATGTGAGAACGATCTAAAAAGACGTGCACGTAAAAGCGTCTAGAGTAAAACAAACAATTAAACAAATATCAATACATAGGTAATTAAAAACAGGCCCAGGCAGCTAAGTCATGACCAATCCCAACTGACGGCGCCCGTTCACGAACATGACACATAGATCGGCACCACTCAGATCAACCATCATGAAGGGAACCGAATGATCCAACACATGTGCCACCATCAGAGAGACATTAGAGAGAGCATGACACACTATTAACTGATTTCCAAATCATTTTATTATGAATATAACATATCTTGTTTCTGTCATTGAACTTAAATAATAATATCTATATCCGAATGAAAATCATCGCCTTTAAGATATTTTGATCCAAACTTCAACAAATGCTGAAAATATTCCGTATTTCCCCTCATTATAGCTGTAATTAAAACTTTAATTTCATTCTTTGCATTTTTTGTCAGATTATATTCTAGCCTTCTCATCAAATATTTCGCAAATTCTTCAAGAATTCCTTCAATATCATCTCTTTTATGATCTCTCCAATTTCTGATAGCCCGAATAGTATTTTCAAAATCTATGGTAATACAATCCTCTGCCACATTAAGCGCTTTGTCCAAGATATTCAGAAGTATCCTCGTAGCTCTGATCTTCAATTTAAACTCTTCACTACCGCTTGTAATAGGTTTAAATCTTTGAGTTATTATAGCCCTAACCACGGAGAAATATTCTTGCATGGCAGACAAATCAGTGGTAAAATCCCTTAGTTTCACCTTCATTAAATCTCTGTCCTGCTTCTTTGCAATCCTTGCAATGATTTTGTCATTATCTTTTAAGATCTTGGTCAGTATTTGTAGAATCTTTAGAAATTGTTTGTCATTAAGCTTTAAAACTTCGCTAATTACTTCCGCACCGTACTCACTAATAGCAGGGTACTCTTTACAAACCTTGTACGTATCGCACACATATCTAATAGTATCCCTTCTGTATATATAGCTAAACCTTGCAAGTTCTTTATAAAGTTTTTGATAGCTTCTATTATGGACGTGATGGTTAAGATCTTCTTGCAAAATAATTTCGTTCAATAGTTTTTTTTCGCCGTTAAACAGCAATTGGTGCGAAGTTCCGATCATATCGAGATATAGTACATTTTTGTCATAATCGTTCACGTTTTTTTTGACGTAATCGTAATAATTTTGAAGCATATCTGTATAATCATCGGTAACAATTTTAGCTATGTGAGTGACATTCTTTTTAATGTTCAATTCCTCTTTTATATAAAAAGCTATACTTTCGATGGTCTCTTGTCCTGTTTTCTTGAGGTGTTTCATGAACCGTTCCAGTTTCAAGCTCGAGTTTAACTCTTCCAGAGAATCCGTTGTTTGGATTTTATTCCTTATTTTTCTGAGAGTCTCTTTTGTGCTTTTGCTTTTCAATAAGTAGGGTAGAGCTTCGAGTATGGGCTCTAAGGGCGTGTGCAACTGGCTTTCCGCCAAGTTTTTTGCGTTATTGTTCGTTGTTAAGTAGGGGATGGCTATGGTATTAGCACTCGGCAGTTTACTTGGCCCCACGAATTTTGAAGGTAAATAACTTAGTGGCCTACTAACCAATTCTGACAGTTGTCTCAATGCTTCTCTGCCAAACAGATTGTTTGCTATATTCAGACTTGCTTTCGACTCTACGTCATAGCAGAAAGAAGCAGGTAGTACTGGAAATATATTAAGGAATTAGAGCAGATTCAATTACGTTACAACATGAACTAATATTTTTCGAATATTAATTTTTAAAATAATTGTTTACAAATAATAGTAACTTACCTTGCAAAACCAATAAACTAAATATCAACATGATTATATTTTCCTAGTGTTATCTTACATGGACACAACTGCATTGAAACACGGAATAGCAATTTCCTGAATACTTAATATAAAAAATAATTGGTAGATATCAGAAAACTCGTTAATTATTTTATGAGCATTTTAAACTAAGTACTAAGTAATACATGCGGCCACACAACGCACAACGGTGACGAGAATTTGTAAAGTTTGATTGCGGTTGGGACCACCGAAGGCAAAAGATCGCATGGTCGTTCACCAACAAGATGGACCGATCAAGTGAAAGATTAGTCGTCCTCCAAATTCTACACGGTAGTAAGGGACGTGCTGGACAGAAACCGGTGAAGCTCCAGATGCAACCCTGATGCTGACCACGATCCTCAGACATGAGAGACCGATCAACAGAGATAGGTAATACATATCGTAGTAATGTTATGTCAGCTACAATTTAAGTATCAACGACTGAATACTCGTTGAAACTTCATGTGAAAACCATTATTGCTCTAATGTGAGAGTGGGACTGAGCACTATTTCTTTCGGTCAACGAAATTATTGTAGAATTGCCACGTCATATTAAGGCTCCCGTAGAGAAGAAGATGACATTGCTGCCATCACTCAACACTTAAAAAAGTTACATTTCTTAACATTTTATTATGAATCATTATCTTGTTTCTGTCATTTAACTTAATTATCAATGTCTATATCCGATTGAAAATCGTCGCCTTTTAGATATTTCGAGCCAAACTTTAACAAACGCTGAAAATCTTCCGTGTTTCCCCTCATTATAACTTTAAGTAAAACTTTCATTTCGTTCCTTGCATTTCTTGTCAGATTATGTTCTAGCCTTTTCATGAAATAATTCGCAAATTCTTCAAGAATACCATCAATGTCATCTCTTTTATGATCTCTCCAATTTCTGATAGCCTGAAGAGTATTATCTAAATCGAAGGTTATCCTATTCTCCTCCACATTAAGTGCTTTGTCCAAGATATCCAGAAGTATCCTCGTAGCTTTGATCTTCACTTTAAATTCTTCACTACCGCTTGTAACAGGTTGAAATCTTTGAGTTATTACAGACCTAATCAGGGCGAAATATTCTTTCGTGGCAAACAAATCGGTGGCACAATCCCTTAGATTCGCCACCATTAAATCTCTGTCCTCCTTTTCCGCGATCCTTGCCATGATTTTGTCATTGTCTTTTAAGATCTTGGTCAGTGTTTGTAGAATCGCGAGAAATTTTTTGTCATTAAGCATTATAATTTCGGTAATTACGTCCGCACCATACTCACTAATAGCAGGGTATTCTTTAGAAATCTTATACGTATCGTACACATGTTTCATTGTATCCCTTTTATATATAAAGCTAAACCTTAAAAGTTCTTTATGAATTTTTTGATAGCTGCCATTAAAGGCATGATGGTTATGATCTTCATGCATAACAATGTCGTTCAATAGTTTATTTTCTTCGTTAAATAGCAATCGGTGCGAAGTTTCGATCATATCGAGATATAGTAAATCTCTGTCATATTGGTTTACGTTTTTTTTGACGTAATCGTAATAATTTTGAATCATATCTGTATAATCATCGGTAACTATTTTAACTATGTGAGTGATATTCTTTTTAATGTTCAATTCCTCTTTTATATAAAAAGCTACACTCTCGATGGTCTCTTTTCCTGTATTCTTTAGGTGCTTCATGAACTGTTCCAGTATTGAGCTTGAGTGTAAGTCTTGCAGTGAATCAGTTTTCTGGTTATTATTCTGTCTGTAGGGTAGAGCTTCTATTATAGACTCTAAGGGTGTCTGCAATTTGCTTTTATCCACGTTTTTTGCGTTATTTCTCGTTGTTAAGTAAGGAATGGCTATGTTATCAGCTCTCGGTAGTTTACCTTTCCCCACAATTTTTGAAGGTAAATAACTTAGTAACCTACTAACCAAGTCTGACGGTTGTCTCAATGCTCCGCTTCCGAACATATTGTTTCCTATATTCAGACGTCCTTTCAACTCTACGTCATAGCAGAAAGAAGCAGGTAGTACTGGAAATATATATATAATTAGAACAGATTTAATATCGCATTAACATGACCTTATATTTCTCAAATAAATTTAAATAATAAATGGTATCAAATAAAATATCAACTTACCTTGTAAAACTAATAAACTTAATATTAACATGATTATATTTTGCTCAGTGTTCTCTTACATGAAAACGGCTGCATTACAACACGGAAAAAGCAATTTCCTGTATAAGTAATATAAAAAAATAATAGGTAGATAAAAGAAAACTCGTTAATTATTTTTATGAGCATTTTAAACTAGGTAATATATTGTGGCAATTTTATATAAGCTATAGAGTACGTATCAACGAGTATTCAGGTTTTTTTTCAGCTGTAGTAGGTAACTGTTATATAATTTTAGATAGTACTTACTTATTTTTTAATCGACTGCCCAAACACGAGGAGGTTCTCAATTCGGATGTTTATATTTTTTATGTACGTTCGAGCATAACTCCGTCATAAATATAGGCGGATTTGCAAAATTATGTTTTTGTTTGAAAGGATATACTCTATAAATAAATAAATAAATAAATAGCGATATTGTTATTTTCATAAACATGGCAAGCATTTGCACTCAGAAAGTAACAATTATTTGGTGAAGTGGAACTGATGAAGATGACCATAGAATATGACCACTGCAACTCCTTAATAAGTATTTCATGGGTATAAGATATCTCAAATAGTTAAGCGACTATGATGAAACAAACACATATCAATAAGTGGTACTGATGGAAATGGTACCATCGAACTGATCTGACAATGAAGCTTGAAGGTAGTCACTGAAATTCCGTAATAATCCTAGTTGTGTTTGGAATCGAAATGAGATGTACTCTGGCTATAAATTATTTTCATGATAATAAGAGGTACCAAAAAGAGAAAAAAAAACAGTAATTTTTTTTTGTCCATTTCTTTGGTAGGTACCATTTTTTGCGTTATGGACACCGACTTCCAAAACTAAAGTTATTTTTCACTTTGTAGTTTTCTTATTTGGAAGTCGGTAGTATTTTTTTGCAAAAAAGTTTTTTTATTTTTCACTTTTTACCTACCTAATAGGCAAGTAATTAAGTACCTACCTATAATGCCAGAATATATTACCCGAACATCATGAAACTGAACATAACCGGTGAAATAAGAGTGTTCCAAGGTGAACTGTACACATCTGCGTACTCCTTTAGAGCGTACTGGCGTGATGATATGTTATGAAATGGTATAAACAATAAATAGACATGCGATTGCAGCAATCCCGAGAGATTTGCCGTTATTTATTTAAGAGTTCTGTTGTATTTCTTCGAAATCCTTCATCAGATCTTCACCAAATTAAAATGGGACCAATTTCGGAACATACTCTTTCAGACAAAAATATTTTTTTTTAAATCGGTCCACAATTGACGGAGATATCGGTGAACATACATAAAAAGAAACATACATAATGTCGAACATAGAATCTCCTTCTTTTTGGTAAGTCGGTTAAAAAATAACTTTATTTTTGGAAGTCGGTGTCTTTGGTAGGTACCAAATTTTTAAGTTATGGACACGGACTTCCGAAAACAAAGTTATTTTTCAATTTCTAGCTTTCTTATTTTGAAGTCGGTAGTATTTTTTTGAAAATAGTTTTTTATTTTTCACTTTTTAGTTGTACCTACCTAATAGGGAAGTAGTTAAGTAAGTACCTATAACGACAGAATAGATTACCCGAATAACATGAAACTTGAATATAACCGGTGAAATGAGAGGCCCGCATACCCCGAGCGTTCTGGCGTGATGTTATGTTATAATATGGTATAAACAATAAACAGCCTTGCGATTGCAGTAATCCCGAGAGATTTGCCGTTATTTATTGAAAAGTTCTGTTGTATATCTCCGAAGTTCTTAATCAGATCTTCACCAAATTAAAAAGGTACCAATTATGGAATATACTCTTTCAAACAAAAAAGGAATTTTTAAAATCGGTCTACAATTGACGGAGATATCGGTGAACAAACATTAAAAAAAAAAATACCATACATAATGTCGAACATAGAACCTCCTCCTTTTTTGCGGCAGCGGTAACTAGGGGTCTGTTTTTTGGGATACCGATTCCCGTATAGGTGGAAAGTGATACAAGCATGCACAACTTGCAACTACTACTCACATTTGTTCCCGTGGTGGTCTCCTGGTCTGGTTCAATCCCGTGTCCGGTCGAGGGTTATAGGGGGCAAATATATATAATAAATTTGGGATAACCGACGTGTTCTGGACTGAGTTACCTGGCAGACTATAGACGTTCCCGACAAAAATACTTCGCTGCGCGCGAAATACATACACAAACAAATGCACGGGCGACTTAGTCCGACAACAGGAATTACGATCAATGATCGTGATTTGAGCTTTTCATTTAGCATTATCGGCACCGGAAATCCACCGAAATCTAGAAAAATGCCTTTTTATGAAATATTGAGTTGTAAAGACTGCATATAAAAAGTTGACATTGGAAATGTTTTCTTTCATTGCTTAAAAATAAATAAATTTGTTTTTAAATTGTGTCAAAAAGTGGCACGGCTGGTTTTCATACAGATGGAGGGACTTGAATTATCTAGTTAGATTTACGTCTGTGGTTATTAGTGTTACACTAAAGCATGGCTGCGGCATGCCGCATGCGTTTCTTGAAGTCGCAGGTCTATGCAAACAAACCACAATCAACCGATGCCCTAAACGTGAAAAGACACAAACACAGGCCATCGCTCAAATTCAGCCGGATCTATGCAGAAGAGTCATTGAAAATTAGACCACTCGGAT
Source organism: Anorthoa munda (assembly GCA_945859665.1). Taxonomy (NCBI): domain Eukaryota; kingdom Metazoa; phylum Arthropoda; class Insecta; order Lepidoptera; family Noctuidae; genus Anorthoa; species Anorthoa munda. Next base: position 1,822,994 of record OX243916.1, on the reverse strand, counting down.
CCGTGCCACTGTAAATAGCCGAGGCGGGCATTTTAACGATGTTATAATCCACACTATTACTAGGCACAAGTGGGCCTTTCAAATAAAAAAAGAATTTTGTTAATACCTCACACACAGCTTGTTTTATTAACCCCCGACGAAAAAAGAGGGTGTTATAAGTTTGACGTGTGTTGCTGTGTATCTGTGTAAACGGATGAACCGATTATGATTTCGTTTTTTTATTTTTTGAAAGGTTACTTTGTCGAATGTGTTCTTAGCTATGTTTGAATAAAATCGGTTTAGCCGTTTAAAAGTAATTCGCATTTTACTCTTTGAATCTGGATTTTTTCGCAAGATAATAAAACATGGAAAATACGTGAGCACTCAAAACGAAAGAAAACAAACGAGTGCTATATAAATATGTTATCTGTGGTGCCATGCCGGCTTTTTCTGCCTGTCATCTGTCAGTCAGCAGATTGATCTGAGGTCAGCAGTCAGTGAGTAGTGTTGCCAAGTTTAGAAAAAGTAAAGGAACTCAATTCGCTATGATTCGTTTCCACCAAACGATTGATAAGTACTTGTCACTCGATTTTCATTCATTAGTCTGAGGTTTTACCGATTCATTCTTTATCGATTACTAAGAATTCCGGTATGTATTTAATAGATTATTTAGTTTTATAACTTAATTTAACTTTTCTCGCTTTCTAGATAGAAACATGGTGCTGTATTTTGTAATTCCCTTTTAAAAAATATAATGTATTTTTAATACACATTTCAACTAGTTAACTGTTGGGCCAGGATTTCCTGACTCCTTTCAACCAATACTGAAAATATTCCGTGCTTATGTTCATTATAGTTGTAATTAAAACTAATTTAATTCTTTGCATTTTTTGTCAGATTATATTCTAACCTACTCATCAAATATTTCATAAATTCTTCAAGATTGACTTCAATATCATCACTTTTATGATCTCTCCAATTTCTGATAGCTAACATCGAATTTTCAAAATCTATGGTAATCCAATCCTCCGCCACATTAAGCGCTTTGTCCAAGATATCCAGAAGTGTCCTCGTAGCTGTGATCTTCAATTTAAATTCTTCACTACCGCTTGTCTTCTTGGTCTTCATAGGTCATTGCAATAGTATTAATAGGTCTTGTAATAGGCATCTTTGTGTTCGATCGGTGGTACGATCCCTTAGTTTCGCCTTCATTAATTCTATGTCCGCCTTTTCTGCGATCCTCGCAATGATTTTGTCATTGTCTTTTAAGAAATTTGTCAGTATTTGTAGAATAGTCAGAAATTGTTTGTCATTATGCTTTAAAACTACCCTTATTACTTACGCACCGTACTCACTAATACTAACCTTGTACGTATCGCACATATATCTAATAGTATCCTTTCTGTCATTATATTATCATTATCATATCAGCCGAAAGACTTCCACTGCTGGACATAGGCCTCCCCCAAGCGTCGACAAATTGACCGGTCCCACGGTAAAAAGCGCGAATCTTGTGAGAAAGATCCCCGATCACAAAGTTCCTTGAGAATTGGACTTCATAGTTGATGACAGTGGTAGTTAGACCAAATCTGATTAAGAATGGCTTGTACACTTATACTTGAAACTTTGGACCGCACCTCATGAGTAACATGTGGCGTTGGGTCAACGAAGAAGTTTCATGAGTCATGGTAAAGGGTAACAGAATTGTTACAATTACTTTGTTTAGTTGTTTGATTTTTTTAACGTGGGACCTTTTTCTAATGAAGTGTTGTGTGGGAAACTCTGGTATGAAAACTAAATAGGCCCTGTATTATTGTAATATGCTTGTTTACAAAGTGAGCTTTTAACTAAAGTTTTAAATTTACTTTCATTTAGTTTTAATATATCATAAGGTATTTTGTTATAGAATTTAACACAGTACCCCATGAAAGATGAGTGTACTTTTGCTAGTCTATAAGATGGTTGATCTAACTTATCTTTATTTCTCGTATTACAATTGTGTCTATCACTGACCTTACTAAATAGATGTATATTTTTCCTTACATACATAATATTTTCATAAATGAATTGGCAAGAAACTGTCATAATATTAATATTTTTAAATAGCTCCGAGATTCTCTATGACTTAAATTATATATGGCTCTGATAGCTCTCTATCTTAATATATATATTTCTTGTGTGCGTGTGTATGTGACTGAACTCCTCCTAAACGACTGGACCGATTTTGATGAAATTTTTTGTGTGTGTTCGTGGAGATTCGAGAATGGTTTAGATTTACAAAAAAAAAAAAAAATGGAAAATTAGGGTAGGGTAGGTAGGGTAGGTAGGGTAGGTAGGGTAGGTAGGGTAGGTAGGGTAGGTAGGGTAGGTAGGGTAGGTAGGGTAGGTAGGGTAGGTAGGGTAGGTAGGGTAGGTAGGGTAGGTAGGGTAGGTAGGGTAGGTAGGGTAGGTAGGGTAGGTAGGGTAGGTAGGGTAGGTAGGGTAGGTAGGGTAGGTAGGGTAGGTAGGGTAGGTAGGGTAGGTAGGGTAGGTAGGGTAGGTAGGGTAGGTAGGGTAGGTAGGGTAGGTAGGGTAGGTAGGGTAGGTAGGGTAGGTAGGGTAGGTAGGGTAGGTAGGGTAGGTAGGGTAGGTAGGGTAGGTAGGGTAGGTAGGGTAGGTAGGGTAGGTAGGGTAGGTAGGGTAGGTAGGGTAGGTAGGGTAGGTAGGGTAGGTAGGGTAGGTAGGGTAGGTAGGGTAGGGTAGGTAGGGTAGGGTAGGTAGGGTAGGGTAGGGTAGGGTAGGTAGGGTAGGGTAGGGTAGGTAGGGTAGGGTAGGGTAGGTAGGGTAGGGTAGGTAGGGTAGGTAGGGTAGGGTAGGTAGGGTAGGGTAGGTAGGGTAGGGTAGGTAGGGTAGGGTAGGTAGGGTAGGGTAGGTAGGGTAGGTAGGGTAGGTAGGGTAGGGTAGGTAGGGTAGGGTAGGTAGGGTAGGGTAGGTAGGGTAGGGTAGGTAGGGTAGGGTAGGTAGGGTAGGGTAGGTAGGGTAGGGTAGGTAGGGTAGGGTAGGTAGGGTAGGGTAGGTAGGGTAGGGTAGGTAGGGTAGGGTAGGTAGGGTAGGGTAGGTAGGGTAGGGTAGGTAGGGTAAGTAGGGTAGGTAGGGTAGGGTAGGGTAGGTAGAGTAGGGTAGGTAGGGTAGGGTAGGGTAGGTAGGGTAGATGCATATTAGGTGTTTTTATGGCAAAACAAAGTTTGCCGGGTCAGCTAGTTGCAATATAAATATGGATTCAATGTCAGCCGCTCGGCCCCACAATAAAAGGCTCCCCGGCTCCTTTCGCAATTCGCACCCGCGGTAGTACTCAAATGGATAATATTTTTCTAATCAGTTGCGAAGTTGGATTTTATAACTCCTTCTTCAGTTGCCAGTTAGTCCTTATTTAGTTTAAGTCAAGAGTGAATAGGTTACATCTAGGTAAGCGTGCTTCACCGTAGACCACATCATCGCTTACCATCTGGCGAGATAGTGGTCAAACGCGAGTTTTTAGATTAAATAAAAATCATCACCGTTTTTAGACGTGTGCCGCTGAAACCGTTTTAATGTTCATGTAACAACAACAAAACCCTCTCCTTAGTCCGCATTATTATGCAACTTCGGAACCCTATTACTGCGCGTGACCCGACAAGCGCTTGGCCAGTTTTAATGTTTTCTAATTTTGTTTACTTTTCGTCGATTGTGTTAGTAAGACACATCAAGTACTAATTGGACCTAGTTATGCAAAACAGAATCAAACCACACAATGACGTTGTTGTTTTGAGAAAAAGCGATTTTGACAAAATGTTGGTCAAAGTGGCTCCATTATCGCTTTTATTATAAAATATTGTGTACCGCGAACATTTCTTTTATGTCCACCGCCTTAAAATCTATAATCAAATTAGTTTTCATGTAAATTTTGAACATTTAATCGATGTGGGTTGATTCTGTTTTGCATAACTAGGTCCAATTGAGAAAGTAGATGAAGTAGATAATGAATTGACGTAACATAGGACAGACTAAATCTCTGTGTGAACAGGTTCTGAATTCAGATAGTTGAGTTGACTCGACTTCGTGGGGATGTGAGAGAAGAGCAAATTGTGATTGCTAAGAGAGCTATGATCTAGCTAGGAGAGCTATGTGATGGTTAAAGATCGTGAATAAGATACCTGGTGTCTTGTTTCTATTTTGTAATCACGAAGATTAGGTGCTAATACCCAATCGTGCACCAAATCGATGATTGACTTGCTATTTTATTTAAATTGGAATTTGAATTATTCGTTCCTTGCAATAGTGAACAGAGAGATTTAGATGATCATGATTGTTTCAAAAAGTTACCACCTAGAGTTTGAGTCAGGATTGGACGAGCGAATACTGTGTGGAGATTTTGTGTTTCAGAAAAACATCCCTCGTATGATGGGAGACTGGTAAAACGGAGTGGACTAAGGACGTATAGCGCAACACGTCATGAGGCGGCATGGAGCGAGGACAAGAAGATGATGCCTGCGGGTGATAGATTTGGGGAGTCTGTCACCTGAGAGAGGCCCGAGAAGACGATGTGCTGTGTTCCACGCTCGCCTCTCAAGAGGAACTAAGGCCTATAGAACACCATGTGGTTTTAGTCAGTAGGAGTCAGACAGACCCCTCAGCTTTCCCCAAGGGCTGAGGACATCCATTGAGGATTTCCACGTGATTCGATACACTGTTAAAACCTGAAAATGAGGAACAGACGAGGATGCCTGTCTCAAAGGATGGCCGTGTCGGGTTTAGTCAATAGTACGGACGTTAAAACAAATCACAAGCACGCCCCGGGCGGCAAATCAAAACATTTACGCATTGGCGCGCTTTTTCTAACCACGTGCGTGATGGGGACAGCAGAATATAACAGTTTTGTCACCACCACCAGACCACTTGACCACCTTAGAGCTAAGACGTCGTAGAATCAGTGTCGATCCGTAATATTAGTAAGCAAGATTGTAACTGTGAGTTGTGACTATTTGAATATTGACTATTTGACTATTTTATTTCAAACCCAGTGTATCGAATAACTTGTGTGATTTAATTTTCACGATTGTACCCAGCCTACCCACACACGATGTCTTGACCTAAGGGAATACATTCCCGATGGTTTGTATCTATCGGCCAGCCTTGACAGCGACATATCTATCTATCTATATATATAAAAACGAAAGGTCACTCATGCGCCTATCACGGAAAACCGAAAACGGCTTGACGTAAAATGATCAAATTTGGCAGGAAAGTTGATTATAGTTAGTAGACGTCCGCTAAGAACGGATTTTACGACAGGGCCGGATTTAAGGGGTCTAAGGGCTCTCGCAAGTTAGTATGAAAATCCTTAATTTTTTGAGCTAATAACTTAAAATTTGGCAGGGAGTTAGTTTATATATAGTAGACATCCGCTAAGAACGGATTTTGCGACAAGGCCGGATTTAGGGGTCTAAGGGCTCTTGCAAGTTTGTATGAAAGCCATTCATTTTTTGAGCTACTAACTTAAAATTTGGCAAAGAGGTAGGATATATTTAGTAGACGTCCGCTAAGAACGGATTTTGCGACAGCGCCGGACTTCGGGGGTCTAAGGGCTCTCGCAAGTTTATATGAAAGTCCTTCATTTTTTGAACTACAATCTTGAAATTTGGCATGAAGGTAGTCTATAGTTAGTAGATGTCAGCTAAGAACGGATTTTGCGACGGGGCTGGATTAAGGTGGTTTGAGGGCTCTTGCAGGTTTGTATGAAAGTCCTTAATTTTTTGTGCATCTAACTTGAAATTTGTCATGGAAGTAGTCTATAGTTAGTAGATGTCAGCTAAGAACGGATTTTGCGACAGGGCTGGTTTAAGGTGGTTTGAGGGCTCTTGCGGGTTTGTATGAAAGTCCTTAATTTTTTGAGCTACAAACTTGAAGTTTGTCATGGAAGTAGTTTATAGTTAGTAGATGTCAGCTAAGAATGGATTTTGTGACAGGGCCGGATAAATGAGGTCTAATGGCTCTCGCAAGTTTGTATTAAAGTCCTTAATTTTTTGTGCTACAATCTTTAAATTTGGCAGGGAGGTAGTTTGTAGTTAGTAGACGACCGCTATGAACGGATTTTGCGACAGGGCCGGATTTAGGGGAGGGGTCTAAGGGCTCTCGCAATATTATATGAAAGTCCTTCATTTATTGAGCTACAAACTTAAAATTTGGCAGGGAAGTAGTTAATAGTTAGTAGACGTCCGCTAAAAGAGGATATTGCGACAGGGCCGTATTAAGGATGTCTAATGGCTCTCGCAAGTTTGTATGAAACTCCTTTATTTTTTGTGATACAAGATTTAAATTTGGCAAGGAGGTAGTTTATAGTTAGTAGACGACCGTTAAGAACGGATTTTGCGACAGGGCCGGATTAAGGAGGTCTAATGGCTCTCGCAAATTTGTATGAAACTCCATAACATATTTTATATAACATCTGATCATGAAAAGTGGCAGAATCATCACCTTTGCCGACGACACGGCACTCTTGTTTGAGGGGGTTACATGGGAGGAGGTCTATGAACGTGCACAACAGGGTTTTAATCTGGTCCTGAACTGGTTGGATACCAACAAACTATCACTTAATGTAGAGAAAACCAAGTACATATCTTTTTCCATAAAAAAATCCACTCTCCCCAGTCATAATATAACTGCCCACTCCTCTACTTGCACTTCGCTCTCTGCCGCATGCTCTTGCCCCACACTACACAGGACTGACACAATAAGATATCTAGGGGCATAATTGATAGTGGGCTTAGCTTTCAACCCCACATCAATCTCCTGGCCACAAGGACCCGTAAATTTATTTTTATTTTCAGAAGCCTTCGTCAGGTTGCTGACCCAAATATTGTAAAAATGGTATATCTTGCACTGTGTCAGTCAGTGATTTCATATTGCATAACCATCTGGGGTGGTGCAAGCAAAACCTTCATGTTTCCCAACATGAGCGTCAACTTGAGCGTGCGCAGAGGGCAGTCTTGAAACTTGGCAACTTTTTGCCATTTTTGTATCCAACCAAAGACCTGTATGCACTCACTGGTATGTTGACGAAACGCCAATTATTCTAAATACCATTCTTCGTAGACACTCCCAGCTTCACTATAACCCAACGGCTTTTGTGAACAAACGTCGTATGCACTCTGTGTGTCCGTCGGCAAAAGTCCAAACAACCTTTACAATAAAATTAATAAAACCTTGTCAATATACAACCTTCCCAAACATTCATGTAAGGTAAAATTATTCAAATGGCTGCAAAAGCTTGACTATGACAGTACAGAGGAATTACTACTCGTCCTGTCCTAGGCCTATATTCTTTTGTTCGCAATATTCACACCCCTCTACTTGGACACTAATTCATGAAAATTCGAGCACACAGGCCTCTGAAACTAAGTTTTCGAAAACACGTCACACACGCCCTTCAGGCACGAATACTAGCATCACTAGTATTCGTGCCTGTAGGGCGGTGCCGACATACATATACGCATTTGCAACCGTAACCCAAGCAAAGAACCACTTTTCTTCTTTTTCCTCTCTTTTGTCATATTCACAATGTTTAATTTATGTTGTTTAATTGTTTATTTGCCTCCTACCTAATAATCAGGACATGTTGTTTCCATATTTCCATTACGTTTAATTTGTATATTATTATGATTCGTTTATTTACTTGACTTGTTATCTCATTGTAATTTAATGTAATTTGATGTGTAATATGATGTGATGGAGTTAAAATTACCTGAATAATTGAATTGAATTATCAATCCAAAACAAATTAAGTTAATTTGATTAGTATTGTTAATATTGCAATAAATACTGGAAGTTATACTCTAGGGGGAGGGCCTGGAGATCCGTAACACAGGGCTTCCCTAGTACGGACTCCAGTCTCTCACAAAGGAGCTTCTTGCAAATGTTTTAATATAGTTTTAAGTACATATATTTTTAAGCAACCTTTGTGGAGAGAAACAATAAATTTATTTATTTATTTATTCCGGGGGAGGCCCGGTCGACCCCACAGTCTCCGGACTAGTGCCCAATGAAGCTGTCCTTTCAGTGCGTGTCTAAAGTTTAGCAGCGTGGAACCTCATCTCACTTCCAACACTTCTCCTCCATTCATTCTTATAAAATAATAATGCCAAGGAAAAGGAACACTAGATTTAAACAGTGGTTGACCCCCCTCCCCCACAAAGTGCTCCTCACCAACATTAGAGGTCTGCTTTCCGAGATGTGACCGTCCCAATAGCGGACCTTCTTGAGCTTCTTGGCGTTACGTTGACATCGACTATCAATTTTAGCCCTTTCATTGAGGCAAAGGCTCAGTTGGCTGCCAAAAAGTTGGGTTCCTTGCAAATGTGAGAAGGTACTTCACGCCGGAACAGCTCCTCAACTTGAATCAAGCGCAAGTTCGATCATGCATGGAGTACTGTTCTCATCTCTGGGACTGATCTGCCAAATACTAGCTTGACGCACTGGAGTCGATCGCAAAGCGGGCTCATCGGTGATGAGGCACTGGTCAAGTCACAGCTCCAGAGCCTTGAACACCGTCGCCAAGTTTCCAGGTTGTCGGTTTTTTATCGGTTACATTTCGGGGAGTGTGCGTTGGAATTGCACGATCTAATTCCACCTGGCCCGTTTCATCATCGGACTACCAGAAGTACGGCGATGCGCCATCGGTATATGGTGGACATCCCACCCTTACGCACTTAACGTTTTGAGAATACTTTTATTATGCGTACAGCTAAGGCGTGGAATTCCCTGCGGGAGTCTGTTTCCCGACAGCTACAATCTAGAAGCCTTTAAGTCAAGAGTGAATAGGTTATTTCTAGGCAAGCGTCGCTTATCAACATGTGAGATAGTGGTCAAGCGCGAGCCTATAAATATAATTAAAATATAAAAATAGCAGTTTCCTGAATAATTAATATAAAAATTATAGGTAGATTTCAGAAAACTTGTTAATTATTTTATGAGCATTTTAACTAAGTAGTAGGTAATACATGCGGCCAATGCGCAGAGGAGACGAGAATTTGGAAAGTTTGATTGTGGTTGCGACCACCGAAGGCAAAGGATCGCTCGGTAACAACAAGATAGACCGATCAAGTCAAAGACTAGTCATCTTTCAAATTTTAAACGGTCTTAAGGGACGCGCTGCACAGAAACCGGTGGAGACAGTTCATCCGCTCCAGATGCAACCCTGATGCTGACAATCCTCAGACATTAGAGACCGATCAAGAGAGAGAGAGGTAACACATATCTTAGAAATTTTATGTCAGCTACAGTTTAAGTATCAACGAGTATTCAGAAACTTACGCGTGATAACCATTATTGTTCTTATGTGAGAGAGGGACTGAGCACTATCTCTTTCTCTCAACGAAATCATTACAGAATTGCCACGTCATATTAAGGCCCCTGTAGAGAAGAAGATGGACTCGATTATGTAGCTGCTATCGCTCAACACAGTTAAAGTTACATTTCTAAACATTTTATTATGATTATAACATAACATCTCTTGTTTCTGTCTTATAACATAACATCACTTAAATAACAATGTCTTTATCCGGACGATATTCGTCCGAGAATTTTTTTAACAAACGCTGACAATCTTTCGTGTTTCCCCTCATTATAGCTGCAATTAATACTTTCATTTCGTTCCTTGCATTTCTTGTCAGATTATGTTCTAGCCTTTTCATCAAATAATTTGCAAATTCTTCAAGAATTCCATCAATATTATCTCTTTTATGATCTCTCCAATTTCTGATAGCTCGAATAGTATTATATAAATCGTAGGCCATCCAATTCTCCTCCACATCTAGTGCTTTTTCCAAGATATCCAGAAGTATCCTCGTAGCTTTGATCTTCACTTTAAATTCTTCACCTCCGTTTGTAACAGATTGAAATCTTTGAGTTACTACAGACCAAATCTTGGCGACATATTTTTTTGTGCCTGACAAATCAGTGGTACAATCTCTTAGTTTCGCCTTCATTAAATGTCTGTCCTCCTTTTCCATGATACTCGCAATGGTGTTGTCATGTTCTTTTAAGATCTTGGCCAGTGTTTGAAGAACCGTGAGAAATTGTTTGTCATTAAGCATTGTAAGTTCAATAATTATGTCCGCATCATACACACTATTATCAGGGTAGTCATTATTAGAAATATGATACATATTGTAAACATATCTCATTGTTTTCCTTTTGTAAATAGTGCTAAACTTTAAAAGTTCTTTTTTAATTTTTTTATAGCTCCCATTATGGGCATTATGGTTATGATCTTCATGCATAACAATGTCGTTCAATAGTTTACTTGTTTCGTTAAACACCAATCGATGCGAAGTTTCAATCATATCGAGATATATTGAATCACTGTCATGATCGTTTACTTTTATTTTGACGTAATCGTAATAATTTTGAAGCATATCTGTATAATCATTGGCAATTATTGTAACTATGTTAGTGATATCCTTTTTAATGTCCAATTCATTTCTTATATAAACAGCTACTTTGAAGATGGTCTCTTTTCCTGTTTCGTTTAGGTAAGTCATTAACAGTTCCAGTTTTGAGCTTGAGTCTAACTCTTGCAGTAAATCTGTTTTCTGGTTTTCAGTCTCACTTTGGGTGAAAGTCTCTTGTTTGTTTTCTGATAAGCTGGGTAGATCTTCTAGTATGGACACTAAGGGTGTCTTTGTGGTCAATTGGCTATATTCCTCGTTTTTTGCGTTATTGCTCGTGGTTAAGTAGGGACTGGCTGGTATTGTATCAGTTCGCGGCAGTTTACCTTTCCCCACGATTAATGAAGGTAAATAACTTAGTAACCTACTAACCAATTCTGACGGTTGTCTCAATGCTCCGCTTCCGAACACATTGTTTGCTATATTCAGACTTCCTTTCAACTCTACGTCATAGCAGAAAGAAGCAGGTAGTACTGGAAATATATATATATAATTTGAAAAGATTTAATATCGCATTAATATGACCTTATATTTTTCAAATAAATTGAAATAATTAATGGTATCAAATAAAATATCAACTTACCTTGTAAAACTAATAAACTTAATATTAACATGATTATATTTTGCCCAGTGTTCTCTTACATGAAAACGACTGCATTGAAACACGGAAAAAGCAATTTCCTGTATAAGTAATATAAAAAAATAATAGGTAGATAAAAGAAAACTCGTTAATTATTTTTATGAGCATTTTAAACTAGGTAATATATTGTGGCAATTTTATATAAGCTATAGAGTACGTATCAACGAGTATTCAGGTTTTTTTTCAGCTGTAGTAGGTAACTGTTATATAATTTTAGATAGTACTTACTTATTTTTTAATCGACTGCCCAAACACGAGGAGGTTCTCAATTCGGATGTTTATATTTTTTATGTACGTTCGAGCATAACTCCGTCATAAATATAGGCGGATTTGCAAAATTATGTTTTTGTTTGAAAGGATATACTCTCGAGGTGGTCCCATTGTCACCAAGTCAGAGTCAGATGATGGAATCCCATGTAAATCGAGGGAACTCCTCAAATACTATATAGACAGACATATAGCGATATTGTTATTTTCATAAACATGGCAAGCATTTGCACTCAGAAAGTAACAATTATTTGGTGAAGTAGAACTGATGAAGATGACCACTGCAACTCCTTAATAAGTATTTCATGGGTATAAGATATCTCAAATAGTGAAGCGACTATGATGAAACAAATACATATCAATAAATGGTACTGATGGAAATGATTACCATCGAACTGATCTGACGACGAAGCTTGAAGGTCACTGAAACTGCGTAATAATCCTAGTCGTGTTTGAGCTTATTGGAATCGAAATGAGATGTACTCTGGCTATAAATGATTTTCACGGTATTATGAGGTACCAAAACTGGAAGGAGAAAAATAAAAAAAAACCGGCCAAGTGCGAGTCGGACTCGCGCACGAAGATTTCCGTACCATTATCGCAAAAAAACTACAAAAAATCACGTTTTTTGTATGGGAGCCCTACCTAAATATTTATTTTATTCTGTTTTTAGTATTTTTTGTTATAGCGGCAATAGAAATACATCATCTGTGAAAATTTCAACTGTCTAGCTATCACGGTTCATGAGATACAGCCTGGTGACAGACAGACGGACCGCGAAGTCTCAGTAATAGGGTCCCGTTTTTACCCTTTGGGTACGGAACCCTAAAAACCAGTCGGTTTTTTTTGCCTTCATTGCCACTAGTACCATTAACAGTTCCATGATAGACAATAATAGAGACAAGACCAAGAAAAACATTAATACAGCTACTGTTAACACGACGTATTGCCGGCAGGTCGTGAAACATTTACCGGAGCACCCGAAGAAGTGAGCTCCTTCGAAAACCATGGGCATTATTCAACTCATGGGCGGACAAAAAATGCAATGTGCAAATTCCACGTTAGCCCTTTTAATATTTCTTAAGCAAATATACCTCGTTGGATAGCTGATTAAATATAGGTAGAGATGTTTGCTATCGAATGCCTAATTAACCGACTTACCAAAAAGGAGGAGGTTCTATGTTCGACTTCATGTGTTTTTTTTTTAATTTATTTACCGGTATCTCCGTCAATTGAGGACCGATTTTGAAAATTCTTTTTTGGTTTGAAAGAGTGTGTTCTGAAATTGGTCCCATTTTAATTTTATGAAGACCTGATGAAGAACTTCGGAGATATACAGCATAACTCTTCAATAAATAGCGGCAAATCTCTCGGGATTGCTGCAAACTGTCTGTTTATTGATTACACCATTTCATAACATAACATCACGCCAGTACGCTCTAAAAGGGTACGCAGATGTGTATAGTTCACCTTGGTACACTCTCATTTCACCGGTTATGTTCAGTTTCATGATATTCGGGTAATCTACCTATTCTGCCATTATAGGTACCTTACTTAACTACTATTGCCAACTAAAAAGTGATAAATAAAAAATATAAAAAAAAAAGATTTTGAGATAAATTATTAGTCAAAATGAATTATAAGTTAACTTATAAACGACTTAATTATAGTTCTTATTTCTGCTAAATGTAAATTTCTTTATGAGGAATAAATATCGTTAACCAGAAATAAACAAGCAGTCATTAATTCTAGTCCTGCTAGATTCAGCCTAAGGCTCCGTACACACCGTAAATCATTCATGGTTAGATGTAGACAGCTCTGCGAATAGTCAGTAATGCGCCTTAGGTAATTTTCAGGGCTGTTGCTACATTAACAAATATTTTTACTTTACCTATTTTTCACAATTGGCTAATAGGGTTGTTTCCTGGATATAAAAATGATAATTCTATTTATTTCGTCAGTGAGATTATAAATAATATTGAAGCGGTATTTTATACTTTATCAAATAAATAAAATTTGACAATGAAAAAGCGCATCAAAGTTCAAGAGTAGGCGTTTGTGACGTCACTTTATCAGTATAAATTGTAGCACATCGTGACGTCCCACGATATTTCAACGCATTGCACTGTATCGTCGTAATTTTTTGTTTACGTGGCAAAAGCAAAAATACGTGTCCAATATTTTTAGGTTATTTAACTGACCGAGTAAATAGACTTGAAACGAAATATAAATATTAGGCTCTGGTTTTTTCGCAGCTATTAAAAACGTTTTGAGAGAACTCTCGTTGTTATTGTTTTTAGGGTTTCGAAGTCAACAAGGAACCCTTATAGTTTCGCTCTGTCCGTCTGTCCGTCCGCAGCATAGCTCAGAGAATCTAAGTACTATACAACTATAATCTGGCATGGATATACATATTAATAATTCCGACAAAGCGGTAAAATAAAATAAGGAAAAACATTATTTTTTTTGGTTTTTGTCCTGTAGACGTTAAGTGGGGATGTTTCTTTTTTCTCGTCTATCCCATGGTTTTGGGTATCATTGGATAGGCCATCCAAAAATATTATGGGTTTGTTTAAACTATTTTTCGATTCAGAGATCCGTTTGCGTAAAATTAAGCTTTAAATTGCAAATTTATGTTAAGTGTTCCCCCCCCCCCCCCCCTGCCAGCGAAATGGTTATTTATTTATGTATTCTTTATTGTCATCATCATCATTTCAGCCGAAAGACGTCCACTGCTGGACATAGGCCTCCCCCAGGCGTCGCCACATTGACCGATCCCGTGCGTCTCGCATCCAGCGCCTTCCCGCAACCTTAACCAGGTCATCGGTCCACCTAGTGGGAGGCCTTCCAACATATCGTCTTCCGGTTCGCGGTCGCCATTCCAGAACTTTTCGGCCCCAACGGCCATCCGTTCTGCGAGCAATGTGCCCTGCCCACTGCCACTTAAGTTTGGCAATTCTTCGGGCTATGTCGGTAACTTTGGTTCTCCTGCGGATATCATCATTTCTGACGTGATCACGCAAGGAAATTCCGAGCATAGCCCTCTCCATTGCCCTTTGGGTGACTTTAAGCTTTCTGATAAGACCCATTGTGAGCGACCACGTCTCGGTCCCATAGGTGATCACTGGCAACACACACTGGTCATAGACTTTTGTCTTGAGACATTGCGGTAAATTGGACGAGAAGATACCACGCAACTTCCCGAACGCTGCCCAGCCGAGTCGGATTCGACGGTTGACCTCTTTCTCGAAGTTGGATCTACCCAACTGGATCGTTTGTCCTTTATTTTTGATCGTTTATTCTTTGATCGTTTATTCTTTATTGTACACCAGAAAATACAGTAATAAAAGAAACTTAAAACTAAAAATATACAACGGGCGGCCTTATCGCATTTCGCGATCTCTTCCAGGCAACCTGGTGGTTGCTCTTGGCTATGTGAAAAAAATCACGGCTGTAGTAAATATAACGAAATTAAAAGGATAACTATCACAGATAAGAACAGGCTTTACAAGTTTACGAGTAATAGTCGACCAACTTATAAAATGTACTTGGAACAGTAAAATAGTTGTACAAATTCCATTGAAAAATTACTTAAATAACGTTGTTAGCAAAAAAATATATAAATTAGAATAAATATATGCTTATGAACCATGTAAAAATATACAAAAATAAAATCATACCATCCTTATTAATAATGATTTCTAAATTAATAATGTTTAAGCTCGAATAACGCATTGGAGTGGCTGGAGTCGTTGGCAGTACCGGTCCGTAGTCCATAGGGCGCGCGGGGAGTATATTTTGTGTTAGTTAGAAGTATTTTCGACGTTTTGTAATCTAAAGTCAAATAAGATTCGATTGCCAAGCAAATTACTTATTTTCTTTTGTCGATATCCATCTATAGTCATTATTTGACCCGACTATAACTGATTGAGTAGCGTAAAACTTTCCAGAACGAAATAGTGACCTACCCCACCCCCCCCTACCTATATATAGGTTAGAGGTGAATACATGCGATTTTTTTCTTATTCCGAAAGAGAAATAAACAAGGAGCGTACGCGCAAGGATCCAGGAACGAACCATACCATTCCCCATGGCTCTAACGCGCGCTCGTCTCTGCTCCTTTCGCAATTCGCACCCGCGGTGGTACTCAATTAGGTAATATTTTTGTAACTTCAGTTGCGAAGTTGGATTTTATACCTCCTTCTTCAGTTACCAGTTAGTCCTTCTTTAGTTTAAGTCAAGAGTGTATAGGTTACTTCTAGGCAAGCGTGCTTCATCGTCGACCACATCATCGCCAGGTTGCCTGGAAGAGATCGCGGAATGCGATAAGGCCGCCCATTGTATGTGTATTAGATTTAAGTTTCTTTTTATTAATGTATTTTATGGTGTATAATAAAGCATATAATAAATAATAAATAAATACCATCAGGTAAGATAATGGTAAAACGAGAGGCTATCGCAGTATCGCTAATAAAAAACTGGCCAAGTGCGTGTAGGGCCACGCGCAGTACGAGTAATAGGGTTCCAAAGTTGCATAATAATGCGGACTAAGAACAGGGTTTTGTTGTTGTTACATGAACATTAAAACGGTTTCAGCGGTACACAGCATCTAAAAACGGGGCCACATAGGATGATGTTTTTTTTAATCTATATGCTCACGTTTGACCACTATCTCGCCTGATGGTAAGCGATGATGTGGTCTACGGTGAAGCACGCTTGCCTAGAAGTAACCTATACACTCTAACTTAAAGACCTCCAGGTTGTAGTTATCAGGAAACATAGACTCTGGCACTCCTTAGCTGTAGGCACAATTAAAATATTTCCAAAACACTGTGCGTATGGGTGGGTAAAGGGCAGTAAAGGGCTAGGTGGAATCAAATTATACAGTTCCATCGCACACTCCCCGAAATTTAACTGATAAAAAACCGACAGGCTGGCAACTCGGCGACGATGTTCAAGGTTCTGGAGCTTTGACTCGACCAGTGCATCCATGGTCGACCACATCGTCTTACCTTCAGGTGAGATAGTGGCTGTAATTAAAGTAACCTTATACTTTCTCCTGGCAGCCCTAGTTTATTGCAACAATAAGGGCGCCCGCGCATTGCGCCAGTGACGCGAAAGGCACGCCTTACCATTGTAGTATCAGTCTGCCTGACGGACAGGATTAGCGCCAATTATTATTTGTCAATGTATAAATTATTTGCTTTTGGATCATTTCGTTGTAATTGACGGGAGTTCAAAGATTAGAAGGAGTATTTGCCTTCCGGTTGCGAGATGAGCAGACTACATTGATGCTATGTATAGGCACAAAAAGTTAATTTAAAAAACAAAAACCCGACTGCTTAAGAAGCGAACTGAAAAGCTGAAGAAAAACAAAATTGGGACCCGCACAATATGTCGCCCAAAATCCGCCATGTTTGTTTTTTTTAAACTTCACCTATCTGAGAAGACTAATCTAACGATGTCTTAATTATAAAAATCCGTCAAGTGGTTTGGAAGATACGAGGTAATAAAGAATATTACATAGATACAAACATAAATACAAGATACACGCGAAAACAATAACCCTTTCCTTGCAGCCGGGTAAAAAGTAATTTTTATTCGTCATCTTCAGCCTAGCATATGGGGGCTCGTATTCCAGGTGAACCGGATGCAGTTGAATTATACATAGGCACATCATATTTATAGATGTAAATGCATAAAAAGCCAAGCGGAAAAGTCTCAACCAGCAGCTCTATAGTTTACTAGGACTAAAGAATACCTCCCCACCGAGAGTGTCTCCACGTTGTCGTCGTGGTGGGGCTTGTGCGTCTCAATGATCTTGGGGCTTCGCCGGTAGAGTTACTCATGCCGGAAAGGCCCAAGTGAGAGACCAGACTAAGAGAGACACACGGAGGGGTCGCTCCTGATCGACCGACGGTCGTCGGTTGACAAAGGATGCGACCATGCCGCAGCGGTGCAGGCGCACCAATGCGGCAGGCGTATCTCTCCTCGAGGGGATTCCTTCCGAGGAGAGAACTTTCGGCGGGTTCGCTGAGTCGGGTTGGCCGGACAGCGAACAGAGGCATGTTTAATGCCGCCGTCGGGGGCTTGGCTTAACCACCCGGCCCAGAGGAAGGACACCTCTAAGATAAAAAACCACCTAATCCTAAGCTTGAGGCGCGGCGAGAGGATGAATGGCTGGAGGGACTTCAGTCGTTAGCGCTTCACCTGTAGAGCACCTGCCGCACTCTGCAGTATGTAGGCTTACCTGGGTAAAAGGCTCTGCCCAGGTGGACATTAATTCCTATACTACTCGTGGGAACAAAAATGGAAACAACAAATAAAAATAAAAATAAAATCGATGAAGAGGTGAGGAGTGATGCAGGGTCGGAGTCCGACACTGCATCTGGCGCAAAGGGCTCACAGAGCTTGGAGCGTGAAGTTGAGGGGGCTGCTGCAAAGAACCGAAGGTTCTTCCGAAAGCGCCCCAAATCGGGGGATGGCCAGGGGTCGTTCTCCGATGATGAGCTGGCCTCGGCCCGGAAGATCACTACCAGTATGCGTGGTGGGGGCCGAGACAGAGGAGTGGGGAGGGGGCTTGCCGCGGAGGGGCTCCACCTCGGATCGAACAGCCGCAGGGCTGTCCTTTCGGGGTCTTCTGGCGGTGAGCTAGATTTGGAGCTGGACCTGGATTCGGAGCGAACGGCCAAGTTCGCAGAGGTCGTGGGAGCCGCAATCCGAGATGTGGCCTTGAAGAGGAATAAGTCCTCTAAAGGCAAGGCCATATCGGCGGCCACGGCCTCCATTATGGCGGCAGCGGAGGCTAATCACGTCGGATCTCCGTCGGATGCAATGTCGGAGATGCGGGCGGAGGTCGCCCGCTTGAAAGCCGAAATGGAGCTTCTTCAAAAGGAGAATGAGAAGCTCCGAGCGGACCTGGCCGGGCTCCAAGGAGTCGGCCCCGGAGAGAAGCCGCAGGGGGGGACGCAGCATGGTCAAGGCCAGCCCCTGCCTGTAGAGGACCGGGTTTTGAATCTGGTGCGGCAGGAGCTGGTTGCCTTCCATAGTAGATTCTCTGTTTTGGAGGCCATCGTCCTGCGCCCCCCGCTAGCGGCGAGCCAGCAGAAGGCGGCTTCATTTGCTGCTGCCGTGGCCAAACCGGTTTCGTCGGGACAGGCTAATCGTGGGGTCATGGCAGAACCCGCTAGGTCGGCCCCGGCGAAATCGGTAAAATCAGCACCCAAAAAGGGCGGAGTGGCTGCACAGACAACGAGAGCCCCAGCCCGGGCGGCGGGTCAGCCACCCCAATCTCGCGCCGACGCCGATTGGCAAGTGGCTGGGGAGAAGAGGAAGGCGAACAAGGCAGCAAGGGCGGCCAAAAGGAAGGCGAGGCGGCAGCGGCGCAAGAAGCAAAGCGTCGCGGCTAGGCTCCACGCCCCGAAATCCGCAGCTGTAGTGATTACACTACAGCCGGCAGCGGAAAAGAAGGGCGTGTCCTACCGCGACGTGCTCGCCAAAGCGAGGGCGGTCGTGAACCTGCAGGAGCTCGGCATCGCCGAGGGCATCCGGGTGAGGGTCACCGCGACTGGGGCCCGGATGCTGGAAGTTCCCGGCGCGGCCAGTGGCCCGACCGCCGACGCTCTGGCCGAAAGGCTCAGAGCTTCCTTAAATGCGGATGAGGCCCGAGTGTCCAGGCCCACCAAGTGCGCTGACATGCGCATTCTGGGCCTGGATGACTCTGTGACGGAGGAAGAGGTGGTGGCCGCCGTCGCTAGGTCTGGGGGGTGCTCTGCCGAGCAGGTTAGGGCGAGCACTATACGTCCAGACGTCGCGGGGATGCGGGCCGTGACGGTGAGCTGTCCCGTCTCGGCGGCCCAAAAAATAGCTGGGGAGGGTCGTAGGCTCTTGGTGGGGTGGGTTTCCGCGCAGGTGAAGCTACTGGAACCAAGACCTCTGAGGTGCTTCCGCTGCCATGTGGGCAACCACGTGGGAGCTCAATGCACCTCGGAGGTTGACCGGAGCAATCACTGCTTCCGCTGTGGGCAGCCTGGTCACAAGGCCGGCTCTTGCAATGCCACGCCACACTGCTTCGTATGTGCGGCAGCTGGCAAGCCGGCGGATCACCGGGCTGGGAGCAAGAACTGCGCTCCTCCCGCCAAGGGCAGAGGTAGAGGCAAGCCCTCCACCGTCGCCGTCACCACCGCAACCGCAGCCGCCGCCACTGCTGCTGCCGATGCCACCCCTAAAGCCGTCGTCGCCGCCGAAACCACCGCGGCAGGACCCAAACAGGGGGCTCAGGAGGAGGCGGAAATGGAGTGCCAATAATGGCCCCATTACGCCTCCTCCAGGCGAACATCAATCACTGCGCTGCTGCTCAGGATCTGCTGCTCCAGAGCATGGCGCAGTGGTCGATCAACATCGCCGTGGTCGCTGAGCCGTACTTCGTCCCGCCCAGGGATGACTGGGTGGAGGACCTGAGCGGCTCAGTGACCCTAATTTCGTCAGCCGCCGCCGGTACCCCGTCCCTCGAGGGTGTCAAGAGGGGACAGGGTTGCGTGGCAGCACGGTTCGGAGAGATTGCCGTGGTGGGGGTATACTTCTCTCCGAACCGAACTCTCGCCGAGTTCCACAACTCCCTTGCGGAGTTGAGAATCGTCGTCGTCGGGTTTCGCTCCCTCCCTGTGCTCGTTCTTGGGGACTTCAATGCCAAGAACGTGGCTTGGGGTTCCCGGTATACGGACACACGGGGCAGGATGGTGGAGGACTGGGCTCTGGAGACAGGCCTGGTCATCCTAAACCGGGGTTCTGTCCCCACGTGTGTGCGGATGCAGGGCGAATCGGTGGTGGACATTTCTTTCGCCAGCCCCGCTCTGTCACCGCGTGTCGTCGACTGGCGCGTCATGGAGGAGGTGGAGACCTATTCCGACCACCGGTATATCCGGTTCGACGTCTCCACCCAGACCTCGAGCGTGCCGGTCCGACAGACCCCGAGTGATCCGCGGTGGGCGTTGAAGCAGCTGGACCGGGAGCTATTCCTGGAAGCCTCGATCGTGCAGGCCTGGGTGCCATCACCGGACAGGCCTGCTGATATCAACGACGAGGCGGAGTGGTTCCGGGAGGCCATGTCCGAGATATGTGACGTGGCAATGCCCCGGGTCCAGCCAGGACACGCCCGGCGCCAGGTGTACTGGTGGTCACCGGAACTTACGGCTCTACGCCAGGCGTGCGTTGCTGCGCGACGCCGGTACACCAGGCATCGCAGGCTCCGTAACCGCCCCCCGGATACGGAAGCCATTGAGGCGGAGCTATACGAGAGGTACAGAGCGGCGAGGACCGCCCTCCGAGCGGAAATCAAGAGGGCCAAGGGATTGGCCCGCGAGGAGTCGCTGGCAACCCTGAACAGGGATCCGTGGGGACGCCCCTACAAATTGGTGCGGGATAAACTCCGCCCATGGGCTCCCCCACTGACGCAGAGTCTCCGGCCGCAGCTCGTAGAGGACGTGGTGAGCGCTCTGTTCCCTTCGCGAGGGGAACATATTCCCCCGCCCATGGCTCCGCCTCCTGCGGTGCCCAATGCGGACCACACCGCCGACGACGACGAAGCTTCGGAGGTGACCGAGGTAGAGCTGAGAGTGGCGGTACGCAGGCTGAATGCCAAAAATACCGCCCCAGGACCCGACGGCTTACCTGGAAAAGCCTGGGTCCTGGCCTTGGAAGCTCTCGGGCCTCGACTAAGGGGGCTCTTTAGCGCATGTTTGGAGCGGGGCCAGTACCCACTTCGTTGGAAGACGGGGAAACTGGTCCTCATTAAGAAGCCAGGGCGCCCTGCGGACTCTCCGTCCGCTTACCGGCCCATCGTGCTGCTCGATGAGGTGGGCAAGCTCTTTGAAAGAGTCATTGCAGACCGCCTCGTCGCGCAGCTTGTGCGAGTGGGGCCGGATCTGGCGGAGAGCCAGTTTGGTTTCCGCAGGGGTCGCTCTACGGTGGACGCCATCATGCGCGTACGAGCCCTCACGACGGGGGAAGCAGTGGCCCGGGGTGGAGTCGTCTTGGCGGTGTCTCTAGACATCGCCAATGCCTTCAACACCCTGCCATGGAGCTGCATCAGGGAGGCACTCCAGTATCACCGGATGCCGCCCTACCTCTGTCGCGTGGTCGAGGCCTATCTGACGGACAGGGCCGTCATCTACCCCGGTCACCAGGGAGAGTGGAAACGGCGAGAGATGTCGTGCGGTGTCCCACAGGGATCGGTCGTGGGGCCGCATCTGTGGGACATCGGGTACGACTGGGTGCTGCGCGCCGATCTCCCTAGTGGCGTCAGCGTGGTTTGCTACGCTGACGACACGCTGGTCCTGGCACAAGGGAGGTCGCACCAGGCGGCGGCTGAAATAGCGACACGCGGGGTTGCGACAATCGTCGAGAGGATCCGGCAATTGGGACTCGAGGTGGCCCTGCACAAGTCCGAGGCCATGTGTTTTCACGGTCCTCGGAACGCACCACCGCCGGGATCCCAAATAACGGTAGGAGGGGTTCACATCGGCGTCGGGTCGACGATGAAGTACCTGGGACTTGTCCTCGACAGCCGGTGGAATTTCGTGGAGCATTTCCGACGTTTGGCTCCCAGACTGGAGCGGGCGGGGGCTGCCCTCAAGCGGCTGCTGCCCAATCTAGGGGGTCCAAACGCCTCCTGCCGGAGGCTCTACGCGGGGGTCGTGCGGTCCATGGCCCTTTACGGGGCACCGGTATGGGCGTGTTCCCTGAGGCGGCGACCAGCCCGCCGGTTGAACACGTCCCAAAGGGTCATGGCCATCCGGCTGGTCCGGGGATACCGCACGGTCTCCGGTGAGGCGGCGAGCCTCCTTGCCGGATTGCCGCCATGGGATCTGGAAGCCAAAGTCCTCGCGCAAATATGGGAGTGGCGCGAGGTGGCTAAATGCCGGGGCGAAACTCCGTTGCCGCGACAAATTGCGGCTCAGCGGACAGAGCTCCGGCAGGATCTCATGGCGACATGGAGAGGGCGATTGTCGCAACCCAGCGCTGGGCACGCCACAATTGCGGCGGTAAGGCCCCTCTTTGAGGAGTGGCTTGAGAGGCGTCACGGCGTCCTCACCTTCCGCCTGACGCAGGTCCTCACCGGACACGGCTGTTTCGGGAGGTTCCTGTTCAGGATAAGGCGGGAGGAAACGCCCGGGTGTCACCATTGTGTGGACCGCCCTGAGGACACGGTGGAGCATACGGTGGAGATCTGCTCCGCTTGGGCGGAACACCGCCGTGTCCTCATGGAGGCGATCGGCGGTGGCGACCTCTCGCGTCCCGCCCTGGTGCAGGCCATGGTACGGAGCGAGAGGGCATGGGAAGCTGTCTCCTCCTTCTGCGAAGCAGTTATGCTCGCAAAGGAGGAGGCGGAACGCGTGAGGGAGACGCAAAGGAGGCGCCCTCATGCCCCTAACCACCGCAGGAGACGACCCGGGCGTCGGGAGTCGCAAGCCGATTCCCGGCCACCGTAGGCGCGGGCTTGCGGACGGAAAGTAATGGGTAGCTCGCCGTCCGATAAGGACCAAGCCCGAGTTTACGGCGCGTAGTGTTCCACGCGCGCCTCAAAGAGATGTCAGCACAATGACGGGGTCCGATAGGGCCGATGCCTGTCTGGGGTCGCGGATAAATTTGAAAGAGAGTTACCGTGGCCCTGGCAAAAGCAACTGAAGGAACACGGGTGGGTTTTAGTCAGTAAAAGTCTGACACGCCCTCCCGCTTCACCCAGAGCGGGAGAAGTCATTGGATGATTTCCCACCCCAAAAAAAAAAAAAAAAAAAAAAAAAAAAAAAAAAAAAAAAAAAAAAAAAAAAAAAAAAAGGACTAAAGAATACCTAATCTTGAACTAACCACTATTAACACACAACAGTTAATAACTACATAGTAAAAGTTATTACTAGTTCTAAAACATGGCTGCGGCATGCAGGCGGCTACTCGTAATAATAGTGAGATGTATGTAGCGCTGAAATGTTGATAGCTTGTCGCCTGTTTGTATGTTTGTCCGCTGTCCCGTTTGTTACGGTCGTTTATTAGTAGTGAGGGATGTTTATGTATCGCCTTTTTAACCGACATCAAAAAGGAGGAGGTTCAGAATTCGACTGTATTTTTTATGTGTTACCTCAGAACTTTTTACTAGGTGAACCGATAATGAAGATTCTTTTTTAGGGTTTCGTACCCAAGGATTAAAAACGGGACCCTATTACTAAGACTCCATTGTCCGTCTGTCACCAGGCTGTATCACATGAACCATGACAGCTAGACAGTTGAAATTTTTACAGATGATGAATATCTGTTGCCGCTATAACAGCAAATACTAAAAATAACAAATATTTAAATGGCGGTCATGCAACATACGTGATTTTTATGCCGTTTTTTGCGATAGTGGTACGGAACCCTTCGTGCGCGAGTTCGACTCGCACCTGGCCGGTTTTTTTTTATTTGAAAGATAGTGCTTCTCATTTTTTTTATCATCATAGGAGTTAGGCTTCACACATCTTGTGCATTTGCCAGAATCAAGTTATTTTGTGCTTTTCATTTCATTCCCATTTAAATTTGATCAAGATATGACGATTAGTATTTGAGTTATCCTGTTTTTTGTTTGTGTCAAAGGTGAACGGCAGATTTTGTACTGCGTACTTTTTTTGTTCTTCTGTTATTGAATTTATACCACTTACTAAGGCAACTAAGCTATTTATTTTCATGTAATTGTAGTATTTTTAGAACTTCGGATTAATTAATAATGCCAATAAAATGTAAAATCGTACACTAAACGCAGTTATGTTTTTAGAAATTGCCTTATGTAAAATAACACAAATATTGATATGATAATTAATTATTTAGAAATAACATCAAATATAATCAAACTCATCATTATCAAACTGTTGCAGTTCGCTGCTGGACATATGTATCTCCTAATGCCCTGAGTAGGTACGATCCTCATCTCAATCTACCTACTTAATGGTAAGTAAAACACTATATACATATAAAGACAGCAACAAACATTTTACTTTACACATTTACTATGTAACAATATGTAACATTTACATATATGTAACAATCTACATTAGTACACTAGTACATAACCTTAAAAATAAAACTGGTTATAACTTTTACGTCCCAAGTTCTAAAAATCTAAGAATTATAAAAGGGATTATCTATCATATTAACTACGAATTAAAACATAAAATATCCCAAAACACGAAATTTTATTAGCGGTACGAAATTCCCATACATGCCTGCCGTTCGCCTTTAGTAATTGATATTTTGGATACCTTATTTTGAAAATATGTAAGATTAACTATTATACCAATCTTACTGTAAACATCTGATATGTTACTTTTATTGTCCTGATACTTACAGCTCAACATAACTTCAATTGTTTAGATATGTAAGTTTATCATGTAAGTGTTTTGAGGAATAATAAAGATCCTTAACCGTGTAATGCGTATTTGCATGGTAATCTATGGTACCAAAACTAAAAAGAGAGAAGAAAAATCAAAAATATTAAAGCAACTTCCACTTTGTTACCATTTTATTATAATCTGTTACAGACGCACATTTGAAGACCATAGTCTAGACTCGCGGTAGCGTGTCAAGCCAAGCTCAAGCAAAAAAAAGCTTTTTACAAAAAAATACTACCGACTTCCAAATAAAAAGACTACAAAGTGAAAAATAACTTTATTTTTGGAAGTCGGTGTCTTTGGTAGGTACCATTTTTTTTGCGTTATAGACACCGACTTCCAAAAATAAAGTTATTTTTCACTTTGTAGTCTTTTTATTTGGAAGTCGGTAGTATTTTTTTGTAAAAAGCTTTTTATTTTTTACTTTTTAGTTGTACAAGTTGTTTAGTAAGGTACCTATAACGCCAGAATAGATTACCCGAATATCATGAAACTAGAGTATTACCGGTGAAATGAGAGATCTGCGTACCCCTTTAGAGCGTACTGGCGTGATGTTATGTTATGAAATAGCGTAAACAATAAACAGACATGCGATTGCAGCAATTCCGAGAGATCTGCCGTAATTTATTGAAGAGTTCTGTTGTATATCTTCGAAGTCCTTCATCAGATCTTCACCAAATTAAAATGGGACCAATTTCGAAACATACTCTTTCAAACAAAAAAAGATTTTTTTAAATCGGTCCAAAATTTACGGAGATATGCGTGAACATACACAAAAAAAAAAAAAAAAAAAAAAAACAAACATAATGTCGAACATAGAACCTCCTCCTTTTTGGTAAGTCGGTTAAAAAGGAACTGGCGACGCGACGCAGCAGCTGTGTGTAATACTCTTATTACACCAACCATTTGGAGCCACTTTTATCATCTTAATAACTCAAAATCAATTTAACGTAAACACATGAAATTTGGTTTATGTATTAAAATCCCTTAGATCCATAATTTCATAAATATAGCTCAAACGGCTATTTAGATATTATCGTCATTTTAAGCACTGACTGACCCATAGATCGAAGCTTTTGTTCCAGATGACTGAGAAAGTTCAAATTTTGCACCCAGATAGGTAGTTCGATGAATACAAAGAAATAAATCAGAAACTAGTAAATTTTTATCACTTTATTATAAGTTTTCAATTAATTGAATCTATTAGGAACACTTACTTATAGTGCTTGTAATGTAAGAATCAGCAATAAAATTGATGGCAGCCTGTCTTTATGTGGATTTTAAGGTCTTCACGTGAATAAATAACGAGTGGAATACCACCCTTAATTCTAGAATGAGTCAAGACCAAGTTTCAGATATGAAGTAATGCATAAATTAACAGGGAACAATTCCCTATTTTCTTAGCATAAATGCTATTACTATCCACAAATCACAAGGCCTTAGCCTGAAGAGCGCACTTCTTGAAATAGGCTCCTCTATATTTAGTAAAGTGCAGGCTTACTTTGGACTCTCCAGGGTTAAAACCTTAGATAGAGTACATCTTATCAATTTAGATCCAAATCAAGGCACAAGAGAGCTCTATTGTAAAGTAAAACCGCCTGCGCACGTTATACCGCCCCGATTTGGCCAAATTAAGTACAAACGGCAAACGCGTAAAAAAAATCCGGATATTGAATGGGTTATTCACTCGAACATTTCAAAGGTACAAGAAAATATAGAAAATAACACAAATAAAAACCGGCCAAGTGCGTGTCGGGCCACGCGCAGTAATAGGGTTCCGAAGTTGCAAAATAATGCGGACATTAGAATGGTTTCAGCGGCTCACAAAGTCTAAAAACGGGCCCACATAGGATTTTTTAATCTATATTCTCGCGTTTGACCACTATCTCGCCTGATGGTAAACGATGATGTGGTCTACGGTGAAGCACGCTTGCCTAGATGTAATCTATTCACTGTTGACTTAAACTAAATAAGGACTAACTGGTAACTGAAGAAGAAGTTATAAAATCCAACTTCGCAACTGAAGTTGGAAAAAAAAAAGTATCTATTTGAGTACCACCGCGGGTGCGAATTGCGAAAGGAAATACGAATGCCGATACGAGCGCGCGTTACAGCCACGGAGAATGGTATAGTTCGTTCCTGGATCCTTGCGTGCACGCTCCTTGTTTATTTCTCTTTCGGAATTAGAAAAAATTGTATGTATTCACCTCTAATCTCCTCTAATACCGCAGATTAGAAGTGAATCCTCTAATCTGCGTTATTCGCTATTTTATTCTGGAAAGTTTTACGCTACTCAATTAGTGATGAAGTCGGGTCGAATATTGACTTTATAGAAGGATATCGACAAAAGAAAATAAGTAATTTGCTTGGAAATCGAATCGAATTTGACTTTACTTTTACGTTTTAATTACAAAACGTCGAAAATACTTCTGCACTAACACAAAATAGACTCCACCGCGCGCATGCACCGTATGGACTACGGAATGGTACTGCCAACGACTCCGGCCACTCCAATGCGTTATTCGAGCTTAAACATTATTAATTTAGAAATCATTATTATTAAGGATGATTTTATTTTTGTATGTTTTTACATGGTTCATAAGCATATATTTACTATCCGTTTTACACAGCTAACAACGTTATTTAAGTAATTTTTCAATGGCATTTGTACAAAAAATTTACTGTGCCAAGTACATTTTATAAGTTGGTCGACTATTACTCGTAAACTTGTAAAGCCTGTTATGATTTCATTTTTGTATATATTTACATGGTTTGTAAGCATTATATTTACTATGACTTAAACAGTTATCAACTTTATTTAAGTAATTTTTCAATGGCATTTGTACAAAATTTTTACTGTTCCAAGTATATTTTATAAGTTGGTCGACTATTACTCGTAAACTTGTAAAGCCTTGTTATCCGTGATAATTTTCCTTTTAATTTCGTTATATTTACTACTGCCGTGAATTTTTTCACATAGCCAAGAGCAACCATTTCGCTGCAGGGGGGGGGGACACTTGACTCTAACATAAATTTGCAACTTAAAGCTTAATTTTACGCAAACGAATCTCTGAATCGAAAAATGGTTTTAGCAAACCCATAATATTTTTGAATGGCCTATCCAACGATACCCCACACCATGGGATAGATGAGAAAAAAAAATCCTTCCCCACTTTACGTCTATGGCAGGTACCCGAAAAAAAAATATTTTTCATGATTTTATGTTACCACTTTGTCGGAATTATTAATATGTATATACATGCTAAATTATAGCTTTCTAGTACTTAGATTCTCTGAGCTAAGCTGCGGACGGACAGACGGACAGATCGAAACTATAAGGGTTCCTTGTTGACTTCGGAACCCTAAAAAGACAGTAAACGAAGGCAAATACATTGAATTAACATAAAATATTTGGTATTCATTTTATTAATTTTACCTACCTACTCATAATTTAAGTACAAAAAGTAATGATATACCATCAAAAACATAAATGTGAAAAAGGGAGCCAAGTTTAGTACTAAGAATATGCGTGGATGTTGACTACGCCGACAAAAAAATTAAGATCTCAATGGGTGCCAAGTTCTGTAACCTGAAACTTATTTACAAGAACATAAACATTCTAAAATAAATTTAAAAACACAATTTCTTGCTTTTTCTGCTACACTAATATTTGCTATTTTGAAATATAACTACTTAAATTATGCCGCCCTTATAGAAAAACCCTAAATTAATCTATCAATAACAAATATATGTCTCATCTTTATAAACTTACATTTCCTACCTTTTCAAATTCTTCAATTTCCAAATCAAATTACCATCTCCAAACCTATCAAAACTAAACATTAATCTCTTAAACACGAGAGCTTAAGATTTATTAAATCGATCTTTGCTATCATCCTGCAAAACCAGACTAAAATGAAAAGGCTCACCAGCGCCGTCTAGCGCCGAGACACTGCCGCCATCTTTTATGTTCAAGCGCCATCTCAGACAGACTTAAGGCAAGCCTTATCGGGTATCAGCTGTGATCCTGTTCCTGTGCATCTATCTGGACATTCCTGACGTATCTACATCCTCTGTGACAGCTGTGCAAGTGTGCAGGCTTATAAATGTTACATCCTGTGTGGTTGATGTTATTAGAAGTTGGCGGTAAACGATGGTTTTTTTTATTTTCCTCAAAGTTTTTTCTAGTTTGAGCTTTCTTCTTTTTACAGAGAGATCGTAGTCACTATTAATTTTGTCCAATCACTGGTGTTGTAGATTGCTTCACGGTTTCTCTCCGCCTGGTCTCGCATACCCACAGAAAGATACTATCAATTTGTCACATGATCAATTTATGTTGACGAAAAAAAACCTTCTTTTGATGTCTGGATCCTTGTCGGGCCCCATTTCAAACAGCGTTAAATGCGTATTAAGCTGGCGTTTGTTTCAAGCTTGCACACTAAACCCTTTTAGAATTCACCATAATATAGTGAGGTGTAAATAGCTTTCTAAGTTGTTGAACTGTGCTGCGTTGGAATTTGCATTACATTTCTGACATTCCTTCGCAAACGAAGCAGCTATAAGGACTGAAGCGATGACAGTGATGCAGAGCTGACGGACTGATGTGGCGCCGGCATATGTTTGTGCCATAATTGAAAGGAGCTTTAGAGTAACACGTTTTCTACTTTCATTCCGTCCTTTCAACTGTCACACGAAAGAAAAGGGAGTCAGAGACAGCGGACTCGCTTTTCTTTCAAATCTTGGACATATAAGACAAAGAAAAGAGAATTTATTGTTTGCAATCCCTACCTACCGATTCATTATCCGTTTAATATACCTTACAGGGTTGGACCGATTTATGTGTATCAAGAATCCATAGAACACCTTACCGCCAAGTCAACATTAATCAAACCTATCACATCACATCACATCATCAGCCTATTAATGTTCCCACTGCTGGGACACGAGGCCTCTGTGAAAGGGAATGGGCCGTAATCCACCACGCAGGCCAAGTACAGGTTGGTAAATGTCACATGTCTTCGATTTTTTGGTTCTATGACATGCCGGTTTCCTCACGATGTTTTCCTTCACCGTTTTGAGAGCAGTGGTGATGTAATAATTTGCACAAAGTAAAGCGCCTGCCTGGGCTCGAACCCACAACCTACAACTTGTAAGTCGCGGCCGATACCACTGGGTCACTACTGAATCAAACCTATGACGACCCTTAATTAAGAATTGTGTTTGAAAAACTCTCCCGCTTACAGCTTGGGCCATACAAAAACAAATATTATAAATCAGTTGCGTACACTATAAAACTACGTTAATACGACCTGCTAATCCGCTAGATATATTAATTTTGCTTACTTGCTTAGGTAAGTACATAATAATATGCGATTAAATTCCTCCAATGCGTTTTATGAACTACCTACTACATATTAAAGTAGTTCATAAGAAAAGTAAGGTATCTACTTTCCTTCGAATTCCTTCTTTACACGAGAGAAAGATTACACACGCCTTGCTTTGGAAAAGTTTTTTTTTATATTCCCACTAGCATCTGCCAGCGGCTTCGCCCGCGTGATAGTCTAAAATTATCCTGAGGGAATATACTCCCGAGATAAAAAGTCCTATGTGCTATTCCTGACTATAATCTATCTCTGTGCCATATTTCATCCAGATCCATCCAGCCGAATGAGCGTGAAGCTTACAAACATACAAACACACACACACGCACACTTACAAATTTTCACCTTAATAATATTAGTGTGAAGTGTGATAAACAATAGTGAAGAGCTGATGATCATCGTAAGAGATACACCAAATGGTTGCCATCGAAAAAAATATAACTCTCCTTTTGGCTTTTGCCTAGTCGAGTAAATAAGGCAATTCTTTTCTAAGCCAGTTGAAACAGAAAAATAATATCTAACCTTACTTTCAACCTTATGATAAACTTAACTTACATTTACGTACCGTTGCAAATGTATGGAAATTAATGGAAAATAAGTTACGATTTACTATTACCCTAAGTATGTAGGTCTGCCTAGATCTAAATTCAGACAATTGGTTGCGGATAACCTAGACTGAACTAACGACCGCGCCAGATATCAAAGTAAGATAAAATGTAACATCCAATTTTATTTTAAATATCTTTTATGATGATCCTCTAATATAAAGATAGAAAGAAAGAAAACACATTTATTTGACTTAAGCCAGAGCACACAACATCAACATAAAAAAAAGTTAATAAAAAGAATAAAAAAATCCAACTGCTTAAAAAGCGAACTAAAAAGATGTAAACAAGAAGAAAATCATGCTGTGCAATCGAAGGATACATGTTCGCGAACTGGCTGACACAACCCAGATGTATCCTCCGACTGCATAGCATGATTTTCTTTCTTGTTTACATTTTTTTAGTTCGCTTTTTAAGCAGTCGGGTTTTTTGACATTTTAATATTTTTTTTTTATTTGTAACTGTTTTAGTTATTTTTTTATTAGAATTATGTACATTTAAACATATAAATGTTACATATTTTAAAATCACCTCTTAAAACCCTTTATTTTGATACCCCACACGATGGGTGAGGTAGAAAAAAAAATTTTGGGCCCCCACAATATGGCGCCCAAAATCCGCCATTTTTATATTTTACAATTTTAATGTAGCCAGTGACACTCGCAGAGTTCAGACGAATCGATTGACGTAAGAACCAACAAAATCGGCCAACGCGTGTTGAACAAACATACATACACATACACACGTAGACTGATAAACACATTACCCTCCTTCGGCAGTCGGGTAAAACAGAAAACTTAGACTAAACGACAATAATATAAAAAAATTAAACAATATAGAAGTGCTTATAACAATATACAATGTTTTGTGTGTTCCACGGCTGCGCCAAATAGGACCAGTTCAGCAAAATGTCGGGCAACTAGAGCCCGGCGCCGGTCTAGGGCTGTTTTATTAGAAATATATAGATTTTATGGTTGAAAAACTGAATAAATACCTAACTGCTTTAGTATAAGTAGATAGATAGTTATATTGTTCTGTACACTAAATTTGTCGTAGAAAAACTGCAGTCTAATCTTAGAATATTAGTCTCTTGAATTCTCTAATCCAGGAAATCTCCATCATATTCATATACCTATGCATGCCCAAACTGATCTGCATCCGTATTTCTTATATATAGGATCTGTAGCGAGTGTCTTTACTATGAATTAGAGATGTCATGGGAGAGATGATATCGGAACCAGAACCGAATTCGGAGGCGGAGGCTGAAGAAAGAGGAAGCAGGTTTAATAAAATAAAATAATACTACATTCTTAATCGGCCTTTTTAATTTCAGCTGAAAAACAGGGGTTAGTCCCAGAGTACCCCGATCCCAGATGACCCCGTCCCGGTAGACCCCGATTTATTTTTCTATAGAAACTCAATTTAAAGTCAATTCAGCTTAAAACTACCGTCAGCAGATAATATTTTAAATAAAATTATATTACTTACTCAACAACATAAACATAATTTAAAAAATACGCAAAAACAATATCACCTTCAGGAATTACTTTTTATAATCTACATTTTATTTAATCTGTAGCTTTATTAAAACTATGATTCGACATTGTACAAAATTTCAAATAAACTACTAACTTATTCGTCTTATGTATTTCAAACACATACATTTTAATACCTTTTATGTCGATCGTATAAGTTGAAAACGGTAGAAAAAGACAAGAAGAAAGGGGTAATCTGGGACTAACCCAAAAACAGTTCGAACGAGTTCACCTAATTGGACTTTGAAAAAAACCAAACAAGTTTTCTAAAATCGTAATCAGTATTAATAGTAGTCGTTTTTTTTTGCAGGCATTGAAACGGTTGCGCACCCAGGTAGGCCGCTGCAAATATAATTTGCCAAAATGGGGGATTATTGGTCCATTCTACGCTGGGTGCGTTTGCGGTGCTCCTATACAGACTATGCCCCACTTGCTGGAGTGTCCCGACTGTCCATTCACTTGCACCTTGGATGACCTATATAATGCCCCTGACGCTGCAATAAACGTGGCCACCTACTGGGCTCAAATAGTTTGATCAAATGTACCATCGAAACGAAAAAGAAAGAAAGAACATTAATAGTAAAAAAAAACATTTTTACAAAAAAATACTACCGACTTCCAAATGAGAAAACTAGAAAGTGAAACATAACTTTTAACCAAATTTTAAGTTATGGACACCGACTTCCAAAAATAAAGTTATTTTTCACTTTCTAGTTTTCTTATTTGGAAGTCAGTAGTATTTTTTGTAAAAAAAAAAAATACTTTTCACTTTTTAGTTGTACCTACCTAATAGGGAAGTAGTTAAGTAAGTACCTATAACGACAGAATAGATTACCCGAATAACTTGAAACTTGAATATAACCGGTGAAATGAGAGATCTGCATACCCCTTTGTTGAAATTGTATAACAATAAACAGACATGCGATTGCAGCTATCCCGAGAGATTTCCGTTATTTATTGAAGAGTTCTGTTGTATATCTCCGAAGTTCTTCAACAGATCTTCACCAAATTAAAATGGGACCAATTTCGGAATATACTCTTTCAAACAAGAAAAGAATTTTCTAAATCGGTCCACAATTGACGGAGATACTGGAGCACATACATAAAAAAAAAGACATACATAATGTCGAACATAGAACCTCCTCCTTTTTTGGTAAGTCGGTTAATTAAATAAAATGTGTGTAGTAGTTAATTAAATCAAATCAGTGACTACAAAAGAAGCAAGTTATACTTAATGAATAAAATCTTCGCAGCTTTACCTCCTTCCAATCTATTTCTCAACGGGTTGAAACCACTAAAAAGTTATTCGCTTGCTACAGCGCTTCTCGCAAATCTGGCCTTTTTCGTCTAATTTGCTCTCTTAAACGCCACATAACGCTCTAATACTATTCTTTATTTACCGTTTGACCTTTCGGCAAGAATTCCGAGTGCACAACACCGCGATAGTCAAAGAAAACAGTCAACATGACTTTGACTTTTGGTTTCGGCTCAGTTGGGAGGCGCCACTTCGAAGCTTGTTGAGTAGTTTGCATGTCAAACTCGTAAACCCACGTCTTATCACCAGTAACAATGTGTTTCATGAATGTCCGGTCGGAATTGTCTAGTTCTAGAATATCCTCAACGACTCTTATGCGATTGAGTTTTTGGAGAAAATTCGGGTCTTTTGGGACTAACCGAGCGGCAACATATTTCATACCCAAGTGATTATTTAAAATGATCGAACCGACTCGTTAGATACAAAAAGTTCGGTGGCTATCTCTCTCAAACTTGAATGAGAATTTTCAGTCACTATTTCCTTCATATTTACGATGTTAACTTCAGTTGCAGACGTTGATGGCCTACCAGAGCGCGGCAAATCTCTCATCATATCTCGACCGCTTTTGAACAGTTTGTACAACTCATTCACCCGCCTTCTGTAATATTTTCAGCAACTGATCCGAACACAAAATTCCATTGGCGATCCAAACTTAAGACAAAATATTTGTCCGATATTTTTGTCCATTATGAAATTCGCAATACGCACTAGATATGATTTAACTAAAAACATCACGGTATTTAATCTAAATAACAAATGTAACTCAAACTCCGCGCCAAAATGGAAAACAGTTGTGCCAATCTAACAACAACAAAAAAAAACAAAAAATTGAATTTGGAACCATAAACAAATCATCCATTCCCGAAACTTTTTTGACTGAATGTATTCCATACTTCTCTATTACTCCTCATCTCAGTAGTCACCTCCTTTATAACCATATTATCTATCAAACAGTCCTTCTACCATTTCTAAAGACTTTGCCTACTCTTATAGTCGTCCACATTTATCTTCAAAACGTTCCTCACAAAGTTTTCCTATAGAATCTTATACATAAATCATCTCTTCCCGAGAATTTCGTTCCCCGCTGTTTACATGAAAAACAAAAAAAAATCGGCCAAGTGCAAGTCAGACTCGCGCACGAATGGTTCCGTACCATTATCGCAAAAACGGCAAAAAAGTCACGTTTGTTGTATCGGAATCCCAGATAAATATTTATTTTATTCTGTTTTTAATATTTGTCGTTATAGCGGCAACAGAAATACATCATCTGTGAAAATGTCAACTGTCTAGCTATCACAGTTCATGAGATACAGCCTGGTGACAGACAGACAAACGGACCGTGGAGTTTTAGTAATATGATCCCGTTTTTATCCTTTGGGTACCGAACCCTCAAAATCAAGGTCTATTATAATGGATATGGTCAGCATATACAAGTGGTGTAGAGCTTTAAACAGTAGTCACACCACATCAGAGGGACGAGAATTAAGTTAAAATCACGGCCCGTCGCCCCGGGCCAAAGTTGCTTAATTAATAATGTGGATATTTTGAGGTACGATAAAGGATTATACCAACAATTAATAGTCTTCGCAAAATACTACAGCTTTATTACTATTTTCCAAAAGAGATGATTTTACAAAACATTATGTGTGTTTGAACCGTCAAACCACCTACAATCGGTAAACCATATAGAACGTGAAATTTGTTGGTATAATTGTGAAGTTACTCATGAACTTCTCTGGTCAGGATTTGTCACACTCTTTTTGGCTAAATTCATGCGGTAATCCACTATCTATCTACGGCCGAGGTAGACATGAAAGAGAGTCGTTTCCGCACACCAGGTACGCACATCTCTGAAAATGAAAGGTTCCGAATCATTTTAGCCGTTTTAGAAGATATTATAGGGTATTTTCAACATCATCTGCCTAGCCTTTTCCTGGGTCAACTTAAAGTCTAACAGTCTAGTCTGCAGCTGATTACAATTAGTTATGTGAGTTATCTGACCCTACCCAGTTACTAGGTAACACTTTGATAACTTGCAAATAATTTAAATCCTCCAGATTCAATCATCCAGAACCTTATCCTTTATATCGTTTTAACATCGTCCATCTCCATCCTCACCTTAATTCGCTTCAAAAAGGACTTTTACTTTTTTGTTTGCAGTTCTCGTTAAAAATTTACATACAAATACGCACCGGCTACCGTATGATCGCTGATTCGTCTCGCACTCGAGCGCAATCATACCGCCAGGCTTCTGAAGGCTAAATTAATCGCAGCCTTTAATAAAAAGAACGGTTAATTGATTCAACATTTGATATTGATGAAGATGTGATGGTATTTTATCGTTTAAGGTTTTTTAAGCCGCTCTAAGGCTTATGTCTTAACTATATACATTGCAATTTCTTGTAGGTGATAGCGGCAAATCTGGTATTAAAACACAACATAACAAATGGATATTACTTATTTTAGGGAATGTTTTCTTTTAATAGAAACTTAAAGAGGGTAAGATGGCAGCTATAGTTATAGCCTGCGGAAGAAGCAGAAATATTTGGCCGATCCCATTATAATTGGTATAGCTAAGGCCTGGAGGTTGACGATATTGAAGGTATGATTTCATTAGAGATGAAGGGTCATAGTAATATAGAAGAAGAAGAAATGAAACGCCAACACTACATAAGTTGGTTTAAGAATAGGAGGAAGATGACGAGGGAATGTTTTTGTCGGACAATGAAAGCCTGAAAGCTTACGGTAAACAAACAAAAGAGAGTAAGCCTGCGCAGGAATAGAGTTTGATGACCGTGATATTGTCTCTCTTTATCGAGAGATCGCTTTATAGAGGATACAGTTGACACGAGTTCTTACAAATCATATAACTACTTATAATTAAATAAACAGCATCAAAAAAACAATTCGTAACTCGCACCCTTCCTTGCAAATGCAAATTAAATAGGTAGGGACCTCCCCCCCGGTGGGTTCCCGCTTTGTCGATGCGGGGGGGCTCAGGAACCGTGGCTTAGTCACCCACGGTGAAGCGAAGAGGAACCCGAGGAGGGGCCGCTCGTCAGGGCTTTTGCCGATTAAGCCGACGACGTAGCGGCCAACTAGTAGGTTGCGGTGCCGCTTGGTAACAGGCGACATCGCAACTGAGGCGGGCCGCGATGTCTTATGGAGATTCCCAGGTCCCATACGATGTCGCGGCTGAGGGTTGGAGGCCGCGGTGGGACAGGAGTGCCGGTATTGCGGTGCGCCGCTCTCCCTACCTTCCGCGGCCCGGACGGGGTC
The DNA here is from genome assembly GCA_945859665.1 of Anorthoa munda. NCBI lineage: Eukaryota > Metazoa > Arthropoda > Insecta > Lepidoptera > Noctuidae > Anorthoa > Anorthoa munda. The sequence goes on along the minus strand of OX243916.1, from coordinate 1,786,115 downwards.
GCCACCGTCTGATGGCGGACGCGGTGGGGCCGCAGGGGAGGAGGAGTGTCGGTATTGCGTTAGCCGCTCTCCCTATCCCCTGCGGCCGAACAATGGTAGGTGGCAGGGCCATTGACCTTGACCCGTCACAGGGGGACCAAGGGTGCCATACACGGGGTCGTCTGGCGCCCATGCTCTGATTGGTCCCTAGGGTGGTCACGGCGTGCAGTGTGTTCTGGTGCGCCGGTGATGGGGGGACTCCCCCGAGGAGGGTCCGGTTATGGACAGCCGCGGCGGGTTCGCGGTGAGTGCTAACGCGTACCCGCGCTCCCGCCATAATTGGCACAGGAGGACACCGTGGAGTTTTAGTGGGTTAGAGTCCCACATAACTGCACTATCTCCAAGTGGTAGTGCAGTATGCACGAGCATTTCTCAAGGCAAAAAAAAAAAAAAGTAGGGACCTACCACTGAACAGCTACTGCAAAATAATCCAACCAAATAATTTGTTTCCTATTAGCTGTCAGTCCAACATGGGCATGATTATACTAATTCTGAGATAATGTCAGACAATTAGAATGTCAATGCGAATATTATACTAACAACAGCTATATACGAGATTGACATACTAATAGTTTCTTAACTATTTCGCAATTACATCGCCTGTGGCAAATATCGACTTAATGTTAGTAATCCGGATTGAGCATAGAGTAAGAAATGGCCGAACCCGACAGCGATTTGGGTCGCCATTACTATTATTTACCAGCGCGTGCCGCACTACCAGGGTCTGGAGTATGCCAGGAGACAGAAGGCAAATGGAGGCACTACCAAGTAAGTATAATTTTACTATGTAAAGGCGCCACAGCCCTCAGGCTGGGCTCAGAATGTGGCCTGAACCCTACGAAACATGCCCAAGATGGTGCAGGGTAGTGATGAGAAGACCTAAAGATCACATAAGTCTTGAACATCGACACCGGTTCCAAAAAGCGTGGAGGTCATTCGTTAACAACAACCTGAACAAACTTCGAAAAAAACTAAATCAAAATCGGTTCATCCGTTTAGGAGCTATGATGCCACAGACAGACACAGAAACACAGCAACACACGTCAAACTTATAACACCGCTTTTTTCCTTCGGGAGAGGATAAGGCTAGGTAAAAATAAAGGCAAATAATTTAAGACGCTGAGCACAAGTTTTGGCTACCATAGTCACAGTCAAAATTGTCACTGGCCGTCAATTTATATGAGTTAACAGTGATGCTTTTGAGTTTCACCCGTTCACGAACGTGCAGTGCACAATCTGAAAATCTCTGAATCGATTGCGGAGTCCTTTCCCAGGATAAACATCACCTCCTTTGCTGCCCAGCATGCATAACCTGCACCTCTCATGGTTTAAACCAAGCCAACGACAAAGCAGCTAGAGTCTGGCCAACGAAAGCGTGATCTGGGGTATTTTCAAAGTTGGGGTATGGCAACATTATTAATCTATGTATTGTCTGTGATTGCGATTGTTAGTATGACTTGGTAATCTTGATCCATGTTGGCTGATTGTTATATATCTACGATATGATGATACCTTTGCTTATGTTTATGTTTCAATGTTCCTCATTTGGCCGAATAACTGCAGAAGACTGGAAAAATTGACGGACCATGTAATAAATGTGGCAAATAAATATAAACAAAGAGATCACTCAGAAGAAGTATTGGAAAAATTTATATAAGTGTAGATGATGATTCAGATACAGATGAATACTTAGAGGTTGAATTTTTGGACTATGATTTTGAGTATGATGATTAAGTAATTAATAAATTAAATGTTAAGTGGGTTAATATTATGTACATACTAATAAATAAATCTACACACTCTTTTTTAACTCACATCCATGACAGTCACGGCTCCGCCACACTTCACCAAACGGAGCCAATAAATCAAAAAATAAATTATCATAAATACAAATAATACAAGTATCAAAACTTTTAACTAGAGGTATAGTTGGTGATACCACATTAGGTTTTTTTGAATTTGCCGCGTTTTTCAGATCACACTTTCGTTGGCCAGACTCTACGCATTATGGTTGGACAAAGTGAGTCAAATCACGAAGAAAAACACGAAAGAAAGATGAAGAAGACGATGACGCTGACACCCTTGGTATGTATGAAAAGTTTCGACCATACCGTCTCTAGCATTGACCACCAAGATGTCTTGTTGCTCTATGGTAGCCTAGAGATTTTATTAATCAAACTATTTAGATCAATTAGGAAACTGATCGAGAGAGCGATTCAATTAATAATAGTCTAGCAATTGAAGATGTTATGAACGGAATTATTACTGATACAAATTAAGCGAATCAAATAAGATACGTCAGATGGCATGTAATTGTGGTCTTAGGTATTGGAGTTCCAATTCTCGGAGACAAGGCTACTAAGGTTAATTAAGCTTTGTTTTATTATCACTTTTTTGCTTTTATCAAACTATCAGCTTGTTTTCTGTCAGTCTGTCATCTGCTGATGAACAAAAATTAACACTTAACAATAATAAATCGGACATCACAATAAACAAACTGCAATAAATCATCAACCCAATGACGTCCACAACTGGACATAAGCAGACCCAAGCGTCACCAGATCTAGTTAAAAAAATGAAATATCTGCAGCCAGAAATAAAAAAGAGTGCAGAAGGAATAGCGGACGCAAACTGTATTGTTACAACAAAAGCCTGCAATAAATAAGAGCTTAATACATCGATTGACCATATAAAAGACTCAGATTTATTTAATAACACAAATTTCTACCAACCCCACAACAAGTAGAGCGTTAAGATAAGTGATCGTTCCGCCCACATCACAGTGACGGCAAGGTCACTGTCGCAGTGTCGCACGTTCACTTTTGTCGTGCGTGTGCGCTTACATGCAGGTGCTTTGATTTGTCAACTGTGTTGTGGCCTTCCGATAATTCATCATTGGCGTGTTTATAGGAATGGATAAGAGAAACACAATCCATAAGATTTTATATTATTGAGGGAACGCTACGGTCAAAAATCTTTAAGGCGCAGATCCCCCACAGTAGCTGATTTAAAAATGAGAATCACGTCTAAACCACTCGTTGTAATTTATTGGATATTGCTATTTGCTTAATAATTTGATCCAAGAAAATTTTGAGTTTTATTCGAATAACAAAACGTAATTAATTTGTAAACTTATGTCTAACACGGACAAAAAAAAACGGCTATGTGCGAGTCGGACTCGCGCACGAAGGGTTCCCTACCATAATCGCAAACAACGGAAAAAAATAACGTTTGTTGTATCTTCTTCTTCTTATCGTGTCGATAAACTCAAATTTTGAATCAACTATTCTCAAATTTTGTCCGCTGGACCGCTCTGTCATTTGCCACGTTCAGGTCCTGGATGGTGCAGGTGGCTGGGCACGAAGGGCAGACAAGGAGGTGGGGCATATCCTGCGATGGGGCCCCACACTGGCACTGTGTTTGAGATGGGTCTATGAGACACCATTTGGCCAGATTTTTTCTGCAGCGACCAACCTGTACCCGCAGTCGGTTTAGGGAAACAAAATAAACAGAAAAAACAAGGCGCGGACGAGACGCGGTCTATTTAGTACACGATCTCGTCTTATGTCTTTTCTGTGTGTCTCGCCCCGTACCCGACTGCCGAAGGAGGATAATGTGTTTATCAGTCTGTCATACATACGTATGTATCTAAGTAATTAAGTATGTACGTATGTATGTTTGTTCTTATGTGGCGTTCTAGAGACTAAACTGACGTCAATCGATTCGTCATAACCTTGCGAGTGTCACGGCTACATTAAAATTGGAAAATAGAATTTGGGCGCCATATTGTGGGGCCCAATATTTTTTTTTCCTTCAAATCCATCGTGTGAGGTATCAAAATAAAGGGTTTTAAGAGGTAATTTAAAAATATATCACACTTATATGTTTAAATATACCAAATTTAAAAGAAAATGATAACTAAAAAGTTATAAATACAGAAAGTTAATCTATACGTTATTCAGTATACATATATAGTTATTTTACATCTGGTTTTGGTCAGCCACCTCGCGAATATGTATCCTCGATTGCACAGCATGCTTTTCTTCCTGTTTACGTCTTTGTAGTTCGCTTCTTATGCAGGTTTTGGGTTTTTTGATATTTGAATTAACTTTTTTTTCTTAATCTCTAACGTCACACTCTCACAGAATAAAATTGATCCATCATTTCTTCGGTAGGTAATTTATATAGTAAACGTTGATCTGATTGGCATGCTATACCTACGCAAAAATAAACATGCGTTTTCCTTTCCTTTGTTTGTAAATACAAAGCATTTCGTTTATCAGCAAAGGTTTTTCTAAACATCTTTCAGTTTTCGGTTTTCGTTTACAAAATCTGACATCATGTTTGCAAGATTCCAATATGTCTTCAATCTGCAACATTTGTTCCCACATCAGTAATGAAAATCTTCTTATAATGGGATGCTGATACGAGTAGGTAAATATTGATTTTATCCCTAATTCGCCATGTTTTTCTGTAGGTATAGTTCTCGCCAAACTTCTTGGCCGCCCTGAAGTTGGCTACAATGGCTGCGCAGTAGTAAATCTTATACAAAAACAGCACCGTTTCGTGCCTCGCGCATGCGTTAAACCAACTTCAGGACGGCCAAGAAGTTTGGCGAGGACTTTACTTAAATGTCGCAGACATCCGACTAAATTGCCTAAGTAAAAAGTCTTAATTTGAAGTTTGGCTTTCATCTATATCCTCCTCCAATATTGGACCAATTTAAAGATATCCCATATACTGACAAAGAAAGATATATACTGTGGGCCTAAGTTTTCCTATTTGATGATACATTATCTTTAGAAGCACTAGAACCTTCAACATATGCTCAAAATTGCGCTGTCAACAGAAGCCTAGCTTTTTTCGTATTCTTTTTAGCAAACCCTTTCATTTGATACCCATATCATGGCAGTGCACAAAAAATAACTGGTCCACCATCTTGGGCCGTCCGCCATACTGGATTTAGAATGACGTCACTTACCTAACCATGCAGTGTCATCCAAACTAAACGTGTATGCAAAATTTCATCTTAATCGGTGGCGGATAACTGCTTTAAAATTCAGTTGCAAGATTTTACCCGAACACACTTACATACATACATACATTGCAAGTTAATGAAAAGCTTGTAAAAAGGAAACACATAGGAGCATAGAATATTTCTATTTTTTCAGTTTATCGCATATCTTTTAAATTGGTGCATTATTGGAGGAGGAAACAGGCGAGAGGCAAACCTCGAATTATTACTTTTTACTTAAGAAATTCAGTTGTATGTCTGCGAGACCGCATTTCCTCTTAAGAAACAAACCATAGAAATATTAACTAACGTACCAGTCATTCGAAACATCCCATGAGCAAAGATAAGTATTTCAGTCATTCCAAAAATGTAACCAATCATACAAAACTGTTTCAACCATGCCCCATACCGTGCCATGCCATTCTATCTCTTTATATTAATAAAAGCTATCAACAAAGACAACATACTTATCAATTAACAGTATCAAACACTTATCAGTTCCAAGATCATCGAAATTCTTGGCGGCAGACATCTTTAAATTACGACCGTGTTGATTGCACCGTGGGAAGACCCTGACTTAACTCTTGTAACTTGTCAGCAATGCGCGCAATTTGAGATTCTTTAGTAAGTATTGCATTAATTAAAGTTATGGGAGCATTGATGTGTTTATTTGTGGTGTGGCCTTGGTATTGTTGGGGAAGATCCTTCCTTTTCTTTACTTTTTTGTAATATTGTGATGTGGTCTTTGGTGCAGAAGTTATCCATGGGTTTTGGAGTGTTGAGTGATGGGTCATCTCTAAAAGAGAATCAATTAAAAAAAGGAAAGAGGCGAAATTGTTCAACATTAAGTAATAGATTTTGTAGTGTTTGCACTGAGAAGGATTGTCATTCTGTGTTAAGTTAGGCACATCACGTGAGATAGTGGTCAAAAGCGAGCCAATCACAGAAAAAAAAGTTATTATGATGTATCCCTAAACAAATCGTGAAATTAGAAAACTACACAGATTCTTATGCCAAGTAATCTTGTGTTCAAGGTCTTCAAGAAAAAAAGTATCATTGCGTTTGTAAACTACGTAACCAGTATACGAAAGATCAGAAAGTATCGACAATTCCCGTATTTTTTTGTAACGTCCGCATTCGCTTCTCAGTTTCAGTCTGTCGGAAATAACTTTAATTTCACTACTAAAAACTTTTCTAAATAAAAGTTTTGCCATTGACGAAATAAGAACGTTTGTTAGTAAGAGAGCTGGCCTTCAGGTATCGTTACTATTCGATTCTTCTCTACAGGGTATTGATTTTAATTGCAGAATTCACCATCAAACGTCGTGGTGGCCCATGGGCTAAGACCTCGCCTCCCGTGCTTGTGGTCGTGGGTTTAAATCCGGGCAATTACCAATGTGACTTTATCAAATTCATATGTACTTTCTAAATTTATCTTGTCCGTCACAGGCAACTGTGAAGGAAAAAATCGTGAGGATACCTGGACTTATATAGTTCATGTGTCGCAGCATCGATGCCGCCACTTAGGAACTAATGACATGACGTCACACAAATCCTGCATCGCGCAAGCAAAGTTTTCGGCGCGATTAGAACAAATACAACAGTCCGACAATAACCGTTGGGCAGTTGCCCGGACCAGACACAACACCCGATCTCCTGATCATAGAATCCTCCCTTTTCTATGGAGGTTTGTGGGACTTTACACCAAGTCTGCAAGTCTGAAATAGCCAAACCAGAGGCCTGTGGAGTTCCCAGAGGCAGCTTAATTAACTCTGACCCCAGAGGTGGCCACATCCTCACACGAAAATAAAGAAGAACTCTAATAAGATTCATCAAATGCAAAAAAAAAAAATCTGCACACGCACCAACAAACACTAGTCACTTCATTAGGCATTCAGCTACATCCAGCCATACCTACATATTAAGCCATCCAACATTGTGACTCCATATTTACAATCATAAGTTTCCCGTTAAGTCTGTATCGGAAGCCATGTCACAACTGACCATTAATATAGATAGGACTCTCTGGGTGGCGCCGCTCGATCAGATGTAGACGTGAAAATACTTGAGTTGTATCCATTGGTTACGGAAGTTGGGTGAAAGATGATATTCAGTATATTAATCGTCGTGAAGGGAGATAAAATCTTTAAAACTTACTTAGTTATGATGGATTTGAGGTAAAGTAGTACGTACCACCAAGACGTGACCATAGAAATATTGAAGGGCCACACACAAACCGATGCAACGTGGGTAAAGCTGAAGATCTGAAGACAGCGAATATCTGAAGACAACAGACGAAAGCGCACAAAAACATTGTAAATTCATGTTCTTTCCTCAAAAAGATGTAATCATTCAACAATCTGTTTATTGTTACAAGATAGGGCAACGCCATCTAGTGATGAGAGGAATAGCTAGTTGTAATTATTAGCGTCTTCTAGTACCGAATAGCGGAACTAATTTTCTCGAAAGCTCGTGTCGAATGGAATTTTCTAGTCTCTTCGGGAACAATGAGTTCGAATGTCGTTTGTTCTGGAAGATTCTCGAATTATCTAGAACAATATAGAACGTTCTAGAAACATCTTCCGTGCTATATAAATATCTGTCGGTTTCGTCATGAGTCAGTCAGTTTGGCGCGCCAACATAGTCGGCATCAAGTCGCTGACTATTTCTCGCCTGGCTTCTGGAGGGTTCGCCTTCAGTTCCATCGGGCGGGAATGTGTCGCCTAGGTGCCGTGAAAAACCGCGGCGCTCCCCCTGAACACATCGCACCCACATACTGGCAGGCAGTATAAACTCGCCTGCCCACTACCTAGGCCTATAAGGCCGTCCTACTTGAGTACGTACCCATAGCTACGGGCACGCAATGAGTCCGCGGGACAAAGGCTTAGCCTACAACCCGCTCGCCGCGCCTCCTGACGGGGTCGCAGCGATCTTTCAACTGGCATGAGTCAGTTTCGATTTGGAAGCGACACAGAGCGATCACAAAAAGAAAATAGTGCGAAGTAATAAAATTGTTTAAGAAGTGTTTTTGTTATAAAGTATGATTAATTGAAGTCTGCTGTTTAAATAATCTATACCTGAACCCCAGCTCATAACATTAATTTAAGAGAAGTAATTAACAATCGTCAGAAGTATTCCGTCAAGGTCGTTGGCTAAATATATAATGCAAGCAGCGAAGATGATGACGTAGTGACAGGGGGGTGTCACTCCGCAGTTTAGGTACGATCGGCCGGCGGCACCTTGCAGTGGGAATAACGCATTAGGTTGCCGCTTACCGCTCGGCTCGCACGTTAGCCACGTTATTAATTCTATGATTTATGCAGCAAAGAACGATGACTTCTAAACGTACTTCTAAGTCCTTTAAAAGATATTGTTGTGTTTACGGGTGTTTAAATAAAGCAAAGAACAATGAATCGATATTAAGTTTTTTTAAAGTACCGAAAGATTTTGAAAGGTAAGCTATTTTGTTGTACCTATTTAAATCATTACATAAATACTCTGTAACTATCGGTAGTAGGTGCATAATGAGTACGAGTTTTGTATAAAATTTTTGGCATTTTGGTGTTCCTAAAAGAATGAATAGGTGTGTGAAATACTAATAATTAGGTACCTACCTACTTAGATATTTTAGATTTTCGTGTTGTTCACAAATATAAATTGATTTATTTTTTTATTGAATAGTTACCGTTTTGTTAACATAAAAATAAACGCTTTAGATCCAGTTTAAAATAAAATATAATTGCCTAAGTAAGTAGTTACCTACTTAGCCTAAGAATTTACCAATAGCCTGAGTAAGTGTACGCACTTGTTAACGTTTGTATATAAAACTATGTACTTACTTATACCTAACGAACAAACAAAAAATATTTCCTAAGAGTTCTTCAAGCCAACTTTAAATAAACTAACAAAAAATATCACTAAAGAGTAAACAAAGAGGTAGGTACCTATACTCAATTTGAAATAACATAAGACGTCTTTACAACTCGTTTTACAGTCCGTTCAACCGATTTTGTGTTCTATCTCTTAAACATAAGGATGATATAAAAACCGGCCAAGTGCGAGTCAGACTCGCACACGAAGGGTTCCGTACCATTAACGCAAAACACTGCATAAAAACCGGCCAAGTGCGAGTCGGACTCGCAAACGAAGGGTTCCGTACCATTATCGCAAAACAATGCATAAAAATCACGTTTGTTGTATGGGAGCCCCCCTTAATTTATTTTATTTTAATTTTTAATTATTATTTTTTGAAGTAAATATACAACTAAACATTCTGTGAATATTTCAAGCGTCTACCTGTTGCCGTATTAATATCGAGCAAAAAACGGCAAAAATATCACGTTTGTTGTATGGGAGCCCCCCTTTAATATTAATTTTATAGTGTTTTTAGTATTTGTTGTTATAGCGGCAACAGAAATACATTATCTGTGAAGTTTCAACTGTCTAGCTATCACGGTTCATGAGATACAGCCTGGAGACAGACGGACAGACAGACAGACAGACAGACGGATCGCGAAGTCTTAGTAATAGGGTCCCGTTTTTACCCTTTGGGTACGGAACCCTAAAAAGCACAAATCTGTTACCAAAACCAACTGGTTACTACAGCTTCCATTTGTCGTATCATCAACCGGGCTGTAAAATGGGCATTTAAATGTCTAATGTTATAGTAAATGAAGTTTAGGTAACCTAGTTTTCATTTGTTAAGTACCTAACAAAATGACGGTCTATAATATTCATTGTCTATCTACCTACTTGACCGTGTAACCATAGGCATCAAACATAAGAAAGATTACGCGGTCAAGTAGGTAGATAGTGGATGAATATTATAGTCCGAGAGCCAGCAACATTTTTAATTACCTTGATCGGATTGTAAACGGGTATTATGTTTTATTTCAGACGCCAAGAATGGCTAATAGCGATCGACAGAAAAGATTTACTTGATGAAAAAAAAATAAACAAGACTAAAAATAACGTCGTTTGTTCTGCACATTTCGACGACTCTGCAATCATGACTTATACTTCTAAACGGCTTCAAAATGACGCAGTACCCACGAAGTTATTACCTAACAAGTCTTATAAAAATGTACAACCAGACGCTCGTAGTTTAATCATAACAACTAAAATTACATCCACTCAAGCTCTTCCACAGACATCCAAGGACCTTTCATCCTACTTATCAAAGAAAGATATATCCACTTATAGTCATACTCACACCCAATCACAAACAGATACTCTAGCACAAAAGGGCACATTGCCATATGAAAAAGCAATAGAATGTGTGATTGCCAAACCAAACATAGATATATCATTAAATGAGTTTAAAGACAAATTAACAGAACCTCAGCTCCTACAACAAGTACCTACAACCAGTACATCACAATCTCAAACAAAAGTTCGTATATTATCTAACAAAAAAATTAAAACAAAAAATCTTGAATGTATATCGACTTCAACTCAAACAGTTTTATATGAAACTTCCAACAAAAGTACACAAACAACAATAGCTCTATCTGATAAATCCCCTCGTAAAAGGAAACTAAAGAAAGAAATTGAGATTGTTGAATGCAAACGCAGGCGGTTGGAACAAAACATTTTAAAAATTGAGAAAGAGTTAGAAGTAAAACATGCATCCTTGCTCTCCGATCCCGAAGACGAAGTGGCTCAAAAGTTTAGAAAGTTGGTTGAGTGGCAAAACCGAACCAAAAACAAATTCAAAGGTAATCGGTACGATGCTGAGTACAAGACGTTTGCTTTGAATTTACATTATGCCAGTCCACATGCATATCGTTGCCTTCAAACTGTTCTGAAACTTCCCAGCAAAAGTACATTAAATAGATTAAAATTGAAAATACCACCGAAACTTGATGAACGTGTTCTAAACAGTCTATCTTTAAAAATGAAATCTCTTCCTGACAACGCAAAATATTGCACAATTTGTGTTGATGAGATGGTACTGAAGCGCAACTTATATTACGATATAAAAAAAGATGAAGTGATCGGATTTCATAATATAAACGGTTCTATATCTCCAGAAATAGCAAGCAATGCCTATGTTATAATGCTACAAGGGATATATTGTAATTGGAAGCAGCCTATAGCCTATGCACTTCTAGGAAGTACCAAACACTATGCTGAATTAGACTCATGGATGAATGAAGTAATACTTAAACTTTTTGGTGTGGGTATAGAAGTGAAAGCCATTATATCAGATCAAGGTTCTAATTTTGACAAATATGCGAAAGTGATTAAACATGTAACCGTTGAAAAGCCATACTTTTTTGTTGATGAGCATAAAATCTTCTACATTTTTGACGTGCCACATTTATTAAAATGTGTGCGTAACAACTTGCTGTCGAGCGATTTTTACTACAACAAAGATAAAATATCTTGGGAGCATATTCAAACGCTGTATGAACACCAAAAAGATAAAAACCTAAGATTAATACCCAAAATAACAAGTGCTCATGTGGAACCAAACAACTTTTAACGGATGAGAGTGAAATATGCTGCTCAGATATTTAGCAACACAGTATCCGCTGCGCTTGAGACATATATCGATTTTGGTGTTATCGCCGAGGAAGCTAGAGGGACAGCAAATTTTATTAAAATAATGGATGATTTATTTGATGTGCTGAATTCTTCAAAAATAAAAACTGCCAAAAAATATCAGAGTGCTTTTAGAATGTCTACAGAACAGAAATTAATTTTACAAGATGCTCAAAGCATGTTCGCAACTATTAAATCCATAAATCGTAATACCCGAAAAGACAATACTAATCAGATAAAGACATTCCACAATTTCCAAATAACCATTCAATCAGTATTACAAATGTTCGAAGACTTGGAGTCGAAGGGATTTAAATACTTATTTACAAGGCGGTTAAACCAAGACAGTTTGGAAAATTTCTTCGGCAGCATTAGACAACAAGGTGGTTCATGTTCTGAACCTACACCCATTCAATTTACTCGAGCATTTTCAAAGTTGTTCTATGTCAATATGCTGAAATGTGATCAAACTAACTGTGAGCTTGATATTTACGAAATGCTTCTTAAAACTGAGGATATAATTAACAAAGAAAGTTTAAAACCATCTGAACAAGTCAGACCATCACTAGTAGCCTTAAGTGGTGAAATTGATTATCACGTGGATTTACCTGAAACTAATGCATTGACGTACGTTGCAGGTTTTTTACTTTATAAATGTTCTAAAAAACATACAAGCTGCAAAGAAATGTTTGAAAAACTTGACTCTTCAATGAATCTGGACCATACTACATTTACTCACTACAAAGCTTATAATAAAAGTAAATCATTCTATGGCAATCTAAAGATGCCTTCTCAAGAAATGAATGAGTATATTCAAAAATTAGAAACAGTATTTACACACAATTTTGAGCACCATTTACACGGAAATCCTGGAAGTGAAATATTGAAATTACTACAAGAAATTAAATTACCTACGTTGCCATGTTCGTGTTTCCCTATGGACTATTTATTAAAGCTGTTTGTGAGGCTTCGTATATTTTCGACCCTCAAATTTAATAATCGAAATTTTAAATCGGGAAAAAAATCAATCAAACAATACTTAAAAGTAAAACAATTGTAATATTATTTTGTAATAAAAATCTATACTTCATTGTTTTACTTACTTTACTACTACTACTTTACTTACTACTTTACTTTATTCATAAATAGTTACTCATCCCTCTGTACAATTAACTAACTTAAATAAAATAGGCTGCCAGCTCTTAGACTACAATTACGACGCCGCGCCGCGTCGAGGCTTAAATAATAGCAATAATAATGCCCACCCTACCTACCTAATAATACCTATACCTAATAATTGTTTATTTAGCAGAAATTCGAAATATGTTAGGTAGGTACATACATGCATACATTTCAAACTAACTAAATCGTTTAAGTACCTACTCACCTGTAACTCTATAACATTAAAGGGGTTATTTTCGGATAAGGGCTTCCCGGTTCTAAATATGTAATGTGTGTGGCCGTTTCTTGTTCGTGGGCCTACTTATCTTGTCTAGGAAACCACGAAACTGTAATAGGTTATTCTAAAACAGTACTAATAGCACAGATACCTAATATCTAGTACGTTGTTTACAAAAACTTAAGTGTAGGAAGGTAAGTAGGTATTTTACTTACCTAGATGTCTATCTGTTTAGTTTAGAACAGGTAAGCAAGCAGCCATTATAAAATAGTTTTCTAATCGATTGCTAAAACGTACCTATAGGTAGGTAGGTATTTGAAATGCAAATAGGAGTATACCTATGGTTGATTACATTTTTAGTTTACATTTCTGTGCTTCGAAATAGAGATGACCTTATTACAAATTGATATCAACCATATAATATATTATTTGAAGAAGATGGTTTTTCCGTAAAGCGATTACGCCGGAAACTATTTACTATTAGAAATGCAATAATTGTTCACAAAACGAACGAGATATGAACCTACTTAGACATGTAGCATACCTAGACCCAACCGTATATTAATTTTATTATTATTAGACAATTAATATGTTGTCGTAAGCGAAAGCGGCAAGTCGACAACCCTTACGAGCCGAGTCAAACCGCGCCAGACAGCGACGGATCTACGCGTTAGAAGAGAGCGGCAACGTTTAGGTGAATATCACGTTAGGCACTGAGCGCTTATGCGAGCTGAATTGCATTTTGTTGCTTACTAGCAGGAGTCTCTATTTCAATGAATCGTTGCACGAAGTGAGTCTTCTGTACTTGTACTATTAATTATTCTGTGGTAGTGAATCAACCAAAATCTGAACATCAAAGCCCTTGCAATATTGCCGTCTTTCTCCTACATGATCAATTTAAGTAAACCCGGATCTGAAAGTTCACTGTCATTTCCCACCAGTATTTTATAGATTCAATATAGATGTACACAGCGGAAAACACGGTCATCCTACAAGCCGATCCGAGCAATCTGTTTCTAAACGAATATAAAGGAAACGGCGTGTCCACTCGATTACCACGATTATTTACTTGTCCTGTGATAACTGTGCTACTAGTGGTAGTAACTGGATGTGGAGTTGTTTGTAAAGGAAAAACGGTTTTATTTTACTAATATAAAATCTTTGAGAGCCTATAGCTGTAATGGTTTATTTTCTAGGTTGTTTTGTATTTGTACAGCAGAGTTCAGTCAACGTAATGATTATTTTACATATCGTTTCTTTTTTACAAGCTTTTAATTAACTTGCAATGTATGTATGTTTGTATGTATGTAAGTGTGTTCGGGTCAAATATTGCAACTGAATTTTAAAGCAGTTATCCTCCACCGATTAAGATGAAATTTTGCATACACATAAAGTTTGGATGACAATGTATGGTAAGATAAGTGACATCATTCTAAATTCAATATGGCGGACGGCCCAAGATAGATGGATGGTGGATAGTAATTTTTGTGCACTGCCATGATATGGGTATCAAATGAAAGGGTTTGCTGAGAACTGAGAAGAATACGAAAAAAGCTTGTTGTTAATTTTTTATAAATTATTAATGTGGAACTTGGTACAAATGGCTAACCAAAGATATTAAAATATTGTGGAAGTATATAATAATAACATAAGCAAAGGCCCTTAATAATAAGGCCCTGCAGGCTATTCTAGAGAATATCCTCCTAAAAATCTGCCTTTTATTGAGTAAACAGCTGCTAAATCAGTTCTAGGCAAGTGTGCTTCACCGTCGACCACATCATCGCTTACCATCAGGCGAGATAGTGGTCAAACGCGAGCCTATCGATAAATAAATATAAAAAAATAAACCTATCACTTTTCTGAATGAAGTCTTTGGTAACACAAAATACTCCAAAGTATTATTTAGACGATTTTTTAGTAGACCTGAGACAAAAAGTGTCTAAAAAGAATATACAGGAATCGGCGTGTCCATACGATTACCGCGATTATTTACTTGTCATGTGTTTAACTATATGCTACTAGTGGAATAATAGATCTAACTTATTTTTATTCTAACCTGATGCTAAGCGATGATGTGGTCGACGATGAAGCACGCTTGCCTAGAACTGTTTTAGCAGCTGTTTGTAGAGGAAGGACGGTTTTATTTTACTATTTAAGATGTTTGTAGAAGCCGACGGGCGTGATGTCTTATTGTAAAATATTGTAACGATTACTTATCTATTTATATTAAAATATTTCTACATTCTAAAAAAAGGCTGGCAAATTCTAAAGGTGGCTAGACAAGCAGATGAAAATTTGTACGGACATTAAACTGAAAAAAGCGCGTTAAGATGTGATATATCAGTCAGGTGACGATGACGATGGTTAAATTTATAGAAATACTAGCTGACCCGGCAAACTTTGTTTTGCCATAAAAACACCAAACCATCATCTACCCTTTCTACCCTACCCTACCCAACCTTACCTACCCTACTCTACCTACCCTACCCTACCCAACCTTACCTACCTACCCTACTCTACCTACCCTACCCTACCTACCCTACCCTACCCTACCTACCCTAACCTACCCTACCCTACCTACCCTACCCTACCTACCCTACCCTACCTACCCTACCTACCCTACCCTACCTACCCTACCCTACCTACCCTACCCTACCTACCCTACCCTACCTACCCTACCCTACCTACCCTACCCTACCTACCCTACCCTACCTACCCTACCCTACCTACCCAACCCTGCCTACCCTACCCTACCTTCCCTACCCTACCTACCCTACCCTACCTACCCTACCCTACCTACCCTACCCTACCTACCCTACCCTACCTACCCTACCCTACCTACCCTACCCTACCTACCCTACCTACCCTACCCTACCTACCCTACCCTACCCTACCTACCTTACCCTACCCTACCTACCCTAACCTACCTACATACCTACCCTACGTATGTAGGTAAGGTACCAACTTTTTTTTTCTTAATTTTTTTTCAATAAGGACCTTCTCCTAATAATAACAAACACAACAAAAAAAGAATAAGCGAAATCGGTCCAGCCGTTCACGCGTGAATCGTGATGCCGTGACCAAGGGAAATAGGGATTCATTTTTATATATATAGATATAAACACATAGCATAGTTTTATACTACAACACAAAGTTATAATCTATAGTTACAATAGTATCAAATGCGGGCACCGACGTAAACAGAACTATAAATCATATTAATGTATTTTTAATATTGCCTCGTAAAACATTAAATAGACTTTATACTCGACGCTTCCTTGTGAGGGACCTGGGACGTGGGTGTAAAACTTTACTATTTCTGAACTTTGACTTGTCATGATAAACACAAGAATCCTGCGCAATTTACAGTGGCCCAGTTGGCCAAGAATTACTATGTAGCTGTCGGTGAAAAAATAATGCAAACGTTTTTTTAAACTTTTCATTCTGATAACATTAATTCCAACTTCTATGTTGTCTGAATTCCAAAGTTTGAGACACTAATTCACTAAAACGATTAGCTAAGATTTCAAACAATTGGTCAGATACTGGAGATTTGAAGGATTTTGATCATTCTCTTACTTTGGGTGTATTTTAGTCCTTTTTCGCCATTTTCTTCAAAACTTTTTAAAACGGATCGCGGAGAATTCGGTTCCATTTCTATAAAAAAGTTAATTAACAATATCAAAATACCCGACTGCTTAAGAAGCAAACTAAAAAGACGTAAACACGACGAAAATCATGCTGTGCAGTCGGACGATACATATTAGATTTTAATAAGTCAAAGTCAAATATATTTATTTCAACTAGGCCAATAAGCGGCACTTTTGAACGACAAACAATTAAAAATTTACATAGTAATAAAAATTGATTCTACCGTGCATTCGGAAAAGTAGCTTGTTATGGAGAAGAACGCACAAGAAACTCCATAACTCCATAACTTTATAGTTATTTTTTTTTTATTTCGTTCATAGAAACACATGTGTACTTTTTAAATCGCCTCGTAAAAACCATTATTTTGATACCCCAAACGATGGAATAGGAAGAAAAAAAAATTTGGGCTCCCACAATATGGCGCCCAAAAGCCGCCATTGTTCTATTTTACAATTTTAATGTAGCAAGTGACACTCGCAGGGTTCAGTCGAATCGATTGACGTAACAATCATCAAAATCGGCCAAAGCGTTTGGTCTCTGGAACGCCACATAGGAACTAGGAACAAACATACATACATAGACTGATAAACACATTACAAATACCTATTGCCCTAACGTTTTCACACTATTGCAACCGACACGACGCAACTTTCTTCTGGAGTCTTTAGTATGAAATCCCGCGAGATAACAAATTAAACTTTTAGGTACCTATCTCAGTGGTGGTCTAAAAAAATTTAGCAAATTTTAGCATGCCTCTAACTTAAAAGTACCTAGACCTTTAGATACTAGTTTTACCTAACCTTCGCTTAAATAATAAAGGGGTTAGTGCTTACATAACAAATCAAGCATTTTAGTTATATAACTTAAATAAGCGCCGAGTTGCATAACAAATACGAAATAGTTATGCAGTCCGGAATAATTTGGAATATCTGAATATACCCAGTTATTACTGAGGCGTAGGCATTTTATTCCGTTCCCTCCACAAGGTGATCAACATATTAACATAGTCGGTATTATTTTACGTCCAAATCTCGTCCCGATGTAAGACAAAACGGATTGTTCTGAGGCAAAGTGCGTGGCCAGTTTAGTTCGAGGATTGGCCAATAGGGGAGCGCCTCTAGCGGCTAATTGCAACAGAAATTGTAATCAATCAAATTATTAGAATTTGATTGATTTGAGTTTAAATTAGGGTAATCAATTGGTTTTTAAAGTTAATTTTTGTTTTTAGAATACCACTTTGATAAACTTTAACTTTCTCATCACTAGGTACAACAACAGACATCATAAAATAGGGGAATTCCCGAATAAATAAACAACTTAGAAAATGATACATCTGGTTTTGGTCAGCCAGGTCGCAAATGTGTATCCTCCGTCTGCACAGCATGTTTTTCTTCTTATTTACGGCGTTTTAGTTCGCTTTTTAAGCAGTCGAGTTTTTGATTTTTTTAATTAACTTTATTTATTTATAACTTTTTAGTTATTTTTTTTTAACATTTAGGTACATTTAAACATAATTTTTGAAATCACATCTTAAAACCCTTAATTTTGATACCCCACACGATGGGTTTGAAAAAAAGAACAATATGGCGCCCAAAATGCGCCAATTTCCTATTTTCCAATTTTAATGTAGCCAGTGACACTCGCAGGGTTAAGACGAATCGATTGAGAAACTTAACCTAAGTCAAAATATGTATCGGCTGTTTCGCTACCGTCACATGGACGGAAGGTGTAAACTTTATTCACTGTTCATTAAGTTGTTCTTAAGGGTACACTAGTCGACGGCACGAACTATTTTGTGCGCGGGGTTAAATTGCATGCTATATCAACCGATAACACGTGCGGAACAGATAGATGCTGTTATGAGCAGTAAGAAGCTAGTTCGCATACGAATACACACTTTTACAAATTTGTAGCGAAATGGATGATGATTTAGAACGAAAACGAACGCGCGAAATTTTATAAACAGACCTTTGGGAGTCTGGATATCATGAAAAAACGACTGAATGTATCTGTTCAAAATAAAATTATTTGCATTTTTGAACTACTAATCTATCCCTGTATGGAGGCCGTTTTTCAATTTTCCTTCTTCTTATGGTACTTATTTACGCCCAAAGATGCGTTAAAATTAGTGTTGAAATATGGAATTTTCGAAGCTCGTAACTTTCAAGTAAATATTTTTTTTACTTTTTGCTTCCATACAAGGCTAAATAATGATGAGACAAATTGATATAATTTTTTATTTTGAACGTACATCGTCAAACAGTGGAGTAAAAGCCAGACTACGTTTGTATGGAAGAATTTTCGACTAGTATACCCTTAAGTTGCACATACGAAATATGTGAAACCTAGAAGTGGTGACTTGATGTGACTGTAGCGAAACGGCATACCAAATTTCAGTTTTGTAGGTCTTCAGGAAGTACCCTAAGGCCGGGTTCACACTACCGGACCGGCAGATTTACTGGCATGGCAAAACTGCCGCAAGTGCTAGTGGCTAAAGAATATATATATGAAGTTGTTCACATCGCATTCACCGAGCCCGGCATTATAACCGAGCATATTGTCACTGCGAAGCGCCGGTAGAACATCCGGACCGGAGTGAATGTGAATAATTTTGCGCCGGATCTATATCCGAATTCAACTGAGGTGAATACCGAATCAGTCCGATTTTTCTTGTGCGATCCGGTGTTATCTGAACATTGTTGTCCGGGAGCCGGTTTCCGGCAAATATGCCGTCCAGCGTTGTGGGAACCCGGCCTAAGAATTTTGATGATCATCAGTGAGTGAGTGAGTCAGTGACGAAATCGGGGTTTTTTAGATATCAATAAAATCTAAAGTATAACAACAACTAGGCAATTGAAACTTAAATGTTTAATAAGTCCACTATTGACATCATATCCCGAGAACTTTGTTTAAACCCAAGTTATGAGGGTTCAAAAAAATTACGCTTCGCTTGGCTCGTCTTGGCGGGGGCACTGCCGTGGTTCCAGATATATGTCGTTATGTGAAAAATAAACATGTTTTCTTCAAACTTAAAGGCAGTTGTGAAGTGAGCTTTACGCGAATCTTCCGACACCCCTACCCCCGCTGTTGCATAAAGAACAATAGCAGGTACCCATACATTGTTTTAGCTGAGATTAAATTACTGCGCCACTAAATGAAAACTATCTGGTTTAACTCAGGGTGATGTTCTGTATTAGTTTGTGCAAGAATTTTTTTCAAATTTAAGTCAGCTAAGATTTCGCCATTGTTCTTTGCCACTGCGGCGGGACTTGCCTTGTGTTGCGAGCGAGCCGTTTGAATCTACCTTTAGCTATAATAAATTGTTAACCTTCTTCTAAGGTGTTTAGGACCTAGGAGTACAAATTTGTTGAGTTACAAACCTAGGTCTCCAAATAAATTATATAGACTCTTTAACATGTCGCATAAGGATTAGGGCTTGCAAAATTCGTTTGATTTTACTATCCGGATAGTACGGATATTATTATATTACTATCCGGAGTATCAGGATAATGCGGATAATACGGATATTTTTAGATTTTGAAGTACATTGTAAACCCTTTCTAAATTCCTGCTTCTCTGACCATTCTCATCAAATAGTGCCATCTCTACTTGAGTGGTGGTGTCCAAATCATTTGTTGAAGAAGTCGGTCGCTGCGCAGAAGATGGCTGACTCATAAAGCGGATGATTTCTTCTCATACTTGTGTATTAATTGATACGCTTACAGTGGAAAAGAGCAACCTTCCGTATCTTGTGTATTGTCCGCTGAAGTTATAACTGTTTAATCTGGTTGTTGTGTATCAAAAAATGTAGAAATAATTTTGACAATCGTTAGTCTCAGATTCATTTGAAGGATTTTCAAAAGGACAGTCGTATATACTTTGCTCTTCATAAAATTGTGAGGGTTGTGTAAATATATCATTGTATCGATTATTTCTGCAACTCATCGTTGTGATATTCTTCTTTTCAGTGTTACTAGAAGTTCATTACTGATTATTCTTCCAGCTATCTTTTTGCGATAATTTCTGAAATCTTAACGCTGTGTCAGCAGTCAGTAAGTTTGCATTTTCTTCACAGATCGCTTCTACCGTAGCTTTATTAATATTAAAGGATTAGCTTCTGCCAGCGGCTTCGCCCGCGTTAATGTCGAAAATTATCCCAAGGGAACATATTCCTACGATAAAAATGCGTATCATATTTGTATTTTTTGTGCTATTATTTCATATCTATCTCTGTGCTAAATTTCATCCAGATCCGTCCAGACGTTTGAGCGTGAAGAAGTAACAAACATACAAACACACACACACTCACTCACAAAATTTCGCCTTTATAATATTAGTGTGATTTAAAAGAGAAATACAACTATCCGTAAAATCCGAAAAATCCGGATGGTGATACAAGTAAAATCCGGATTTGAAAATCGGCGGATATCCGGATAATACGGTTATCCGGATATCCGGATTGCAAGCCCTAATAAGGATCTGCACTGCAACTGGTGCAAGATCGACCTGTGGGTAGCATTGATTCGATAAGGCTCAAATTATGCTATCAAAGAATCACTTTACATACCTACATTATTTAAAGGTTAGACGGCCCACGGTCAGCCAGGATTAGGTTTTCTTGAAGTCCTCAAATTCTCAATAGTTACTTTATTTATTGATCACATATTTAGTGCAAAGGTCTCTTAGAATACAGAAATTAATATAAACTTGCACATAAGCACGTTTGTACTTAGGTACTGCAGATCAGATCTGCAGTACCTAAGTACAAACGTGATTATGATGCGTGTGTGCAGTGTATTATGTTGATCAACAGATGGGCTTACCTAAGTCCCAATGATTACGACCTATAAATTAGAGACGGGCAATACGCAACAGCTGGCAACCCTATTGATACGAAAGTGGGAAAGTCACTAGACGGACTTGCCCGCGGGTATGCCTGGGGGCCATGTCTGACAGACATTGCTACTACATGTAGATATTTACTATGACTGTTTTTCGTCGCAGACAGATTATCAAGTGACATACCCACTTTTATCTCAATAGGGTTGCCAGCTGTTGCGTATTGCGTCTTTAATTTGTAGGTAGGTGACAACACAATGTTAACTTATGTAGGTATCTACATACAAGTATTATTTTCTTTGTGTCTACATAGTTAACATGTGTACTTCTTGACTCTGTTCCTCTCCCGCCATCTTACTTGACATTGAAACCATTCGGTAAGAAAAAACGTTTTAAGGACGATTCTTTATACTTATAGTCTCAACGATTGTATTTTTAACAGACTTAAAAAAGGGGAGAGGGGTTTCTCAATTCACCGCCATCTTTTTTTAGGGTTCTGTACCCAAAGGGTAAAAACGGGACCCTATTACTAAGACTCGGCGATCCGTCTGTCTGTCTGTCTGTCCGTCTGTCACCAGGCTGTATCTCATGAACCGTGATAGCTAGACAGTTGAAATTTCACAGATGATGTATTTCTGTTGCCGCTATAACAACAAATACTAAAAACAGTATAAAATAAATATTTAAGGGGGGCTCCCATACAATAAACGTGATTTTTTGCCGTTTTTGCTCGATATTAATAACGGCAACAGGTAGACGCTTAAAATATTCACAGAATATTTAGTTGTATATTCACTTCAAAAAATAATAATTAAGAAATTAAAATAAAATAAATTAAGGGGGGCTCCCATACAACAAACGTGATTTTTTGGCCGTTTTTTTGCGAAAATGGTACGGAACCCTTCGTGCGCGAGTCAGACTCGCACTTGGCCGGTTTTTTTTATCTCCTTTTACTCAAAGACGCCTGGACCGATTTGGAAAAGTATTCCTTTGTTTGAAAGCATATACTTCCCAGGTGGTCTTGGGACTATGGGGTCATAAGGTCAGGATCTGATGAGGGAATCCTGGAGATATTATAGGCATTCATTTATTTATTTATGTAATATGCCACTGCAACGGATTGTTCACAGGACAATGACAAAAATTATAATCTCAATTTTAGTAACTACAGCGAATTTTCCACTTATAGGTGTGCACAGCACTTAGGTACACCAATCAGAAAAAAAACAAAGAATTAGTCAATAATCAACAATAAAAATCTGCCTAGCCTTTTCCCAACTATATTGGGTCGGCTTCCAGTCTATACGGATTTAGCTGAGTACCAGTGTTTTACATGGAGCGACTGCCTATCTGACCTCCACAACCCAGTAACTGGGTAACACGGTACCCCTTGGCAAGACTGGTGTCAGATCTCAACCTTCTGACTACCCGTAACGACTGTCAAAGATCTTCAAATGACAGCCGGGAACAACGGCTTAGGCACGGAGAAAACTCGGTATGTTGAAATGGTCACCCATCCACGGACCGACCTCGTCAGGAGTTGCTTAATCTTGATGATCGACCAGTGCGGCTGTTATTATTTAGCCACGAGCTCCTCAGTTAGTTAATAATCATCAATTAATAATAAATATAAACAAAACAAAACACAAAATTAATCAATAATAATAATCACTATTACCTGCTCACAGTTTGTTGTAACCAACAACAAACCAACTGTGAGCAGCTAATAGAGAACCAACCCATAGTGTTGTGGACAGTTTGTTCAAGCATATTGGATCATTGTATGAACTTAGTAATCATTAATAATCACTAATAATAAACATAAATTTCAAAAATAAAAAGGTATAATTATGGAATTAGGCAGTGATGGAATAAAACAGTTAATTAATTGCCTCAAGTTGTCGAGAAAGTTGTCTTCGAACTTATATAGCGATTTTGGTATTTTCATCAACAATGAAATCATTTGCACTCAGAAAGTATCATTTGGTGAAATGGAACTGATGAAGAGACCACAGATGGCCACTGGAACTCCTTAATGTTAAGTATGTTTACGGGTATATGATATCTCGAATAGTTAACTGATCATGCTGAAGCAAATACTTAATAAATGGTAAGTACCTACTGATGAAAATGGTGCCATCGAACTGATCTGATATTGAAGCCGGAAGGTAGGCAACGGAACGCCGAAAAAAATTATTCTAGTCGTGTAAATGAAAATCGAAATGAAATGAAATCGTCATGAGATGTACTTTGGCTTTAAATTAAAAACTTTTTAACAATAAAATCAAACCGACTTCCAAGACCAAACATTACAAATCGAAAAATAACTTTCTTTTCCGAAGTCGGTGCCAAAGACACCGGTTTCTGAAAACCAATTTTATTTTTCTATTTGTAGTGTTGTGTTTTGGAAGTCATTTTGAATAACATATTTGTTATTTTTTTTTCTTTACAAATATCCTTCAAACTGGAGCAGAAGCGTAGCAACAGGTTTACGAGGAACAACCGAGCGAAGGGAAACTGCGAAAAAAAACTTTTTGCCAAAACAATCGAACCGACTTCCAAAACAAAACACTACAAAGCCGCAAATATCTTTCTTTTCCGAAGTCGGTGTCCGATTTCTCCGACTATCTCTCGGTATGTATCTTTTCCGTTTAACGACTCCGACTTCGGAAAAGAAAGTTATTTTTACCCGACTGCCGAAGGAGGGTAATGTGTTTATCAGTCTATGTATGTATGTATGTATTTGGCTTTGTAGTGTAAATTTGCAAATGATTGCATTGTTGATGAAAATACAAAAATCGCTACATGTATGCGTATAATATTTGAGGAGTTCCCTCGATTTCACCAGGATCCCATCATCAGATCCTAACCTGAGGACCATGGGACCAAATGGATAGTATACCCTGTCAAACAAAAGAAGATTTTTTTAAACCCGTCCAGACGTCTTTGAGTAACCGGGAAACTTATATAAAAAAAAACCTTTTTTTGAAGTCGCTTAAAAAAGTGCGAGCTTATCACAGCTTCTTCGCCTGTGATGATAAAAAATTATGAAATTGTAAAAGCACTATCATTTCGATACGTGATCATTCCTGACATTTTGGCATTTCGCCCATCGCCTTCACAACATCGAATGACAACACTAGTCTGGTTGACAGTAGTTATCTCAGATATAATGTCTTTGTCTAGCAAGGCCAGCGTTGCCAGACGTCCCGATTTTGGCGGGATGTCCCGATTTTTTATGTGTCGGGCGGGATGTCCCGCGCGGGTCAGGCTCCGTCCCGCTTTTCGGGGATAACGCGACCGTGCGTGCAGATGTATCGATGTGCATGCTGAGAATGGAGCCTTTTTGGTCTCGCACGGGGTTATTTAGTTTTATTTTTTATTATTGTTTGTTTTTCTTATCTCGTGTCTCCTGTGCGGGTCACAAATAAATATATTTTCTTTCTTTCTTACTTCTTTATGTATTTAAAATGGTCGGATCGAGAAATAAATGTTCCTTAAATTTAATGAAAGCAGAATTACTCATCCAGGCTAATCTAGAGCTATTTTTGCTAACAATTGTCATGTAAATGTAATTTAAAACTCAAATACAAAGATAAATATTTAAAAACTTCTGATTATATACGTTTTTTTACTATGTCCCGCTTTCGACGAAAGAATCCCGCTTTTTTCACTCAAAAAGTTTCAAAGTCCCGACAAGCCAAATAAAATCTGGCAACGCTGCACAGTGTTTTATAGACCCAAAAAAAGTGACATCGGCTTTTTATTGGTTATTTCTACCTAATAGTTCATTACAAATGCACGAGTAGAACTCCCATGTGCCAATTTTGAATGACTGATTTTTTTAAAAATCGCAAAGTTTTCGTGACCTTTAAGGTCAAAAGAACAAAAAAAAATCGTATAAAAAAAACTGTACATAATTAAGCTTTGTTCGTATTGCAGTTTTATGAAACAAGTCAAGAAGAAAATTATGCCGTGTTTAAGTAATCAAAAACAACAATAGAACTCGTAAAAAAAATGTTTTATCAAATTATTTTTTTTTCTAGCTCGAAGTAGAACCTCTGTCTGGTATAAACAGATTCCTTATACCAAGGTTTATCATCCATATAAATATTACTTTCAACTTGGGACTAGGTTTTGAGAAAATTATTTTCAACAATATGTGTTAGGGTTGTCACAATTTTGACCTTTTGTGACGATTAGTTTTTATTACATAAAATCCGCAGGTCTTTTATCTTCTATAATGATTTATAATTCTAACAATTAATTTTAAAACACTTTTCACGTGAAATTGTACACAAAATATATAAACATACAAATGTAATAGTATGTAGAACTAAGAAGTACCAAAGTAACCCATAATTGGGTTCTTGGTTTCTTAGTTTGATTACTGTCTGATAAACACCTGCCTATACTATTATAGGGTAGAGATGACAATAAATTAAACTCCGTATAAGTGATGATATTTCCAGTCTACACATAAAAATGCAAACGAATATATCCAGTAGTTTAGCCACAGGACATTTTTTTTAATTCTTAGCATTTTCTACATGATGTATCTGTTAATAGGTGAGCACCGACAGATTAACGACTCCCGCGTCCACACGTTGCCAGCTCGCTTCCTGATACAATTTAGTGCAAATTATATCTTATGCCTGAGCCATAATAGTCAAAGCGTGCCATCTTAACTAGATAAAGAAAGAATGCATGCGAAATTTATTACTTCCTGTTACGCACTCATGTCATTGTGTCATGAAATTAGGTAAGTGCGAAAGAGATAGATAAGTTCGATTTTTTATATTTTGCTCTCTTGTCGAAATCACGGCCACGGGTCAATTCAGTGCGCTACTGACCGAGGTCCTGTGACATTGTAGGCTTGTTGAAGACATGTTACTGACGCCGTACCTATAATGACGTTCTCTGCGACAGTCTGTCTACTACTTACCAAATAAATACACAGGAGTCCCTGCGATTACCTTCTACTTAACCTATCTGAGTTATCATGGGTGTTATTGTTTACGATTCAATAGACTATATCTGCAACATGCACTATGATCGATAAGTCATAAATACTTTTAAACTAAATTATAATTAATTTCAGTTGATTGTAAAAAGCCAATAATAATTGACCCTTGTGATACCCCTAAATTTGGAATTTTGACCTCGGTACATAAAAATCATTTTCTCGAAACCTAGGCCCAAGTTGAAAGTCATATTTTTATGGGTGATAGACCTTAGTAAAAGCAATCTATTTGTACCAGACAAAGGTTCTACGTCAAGCTAGAAAATGAATAAAAAAAATTTGATTCATTTTCTAGCTTGACAAAATTAGTGATTTTGGTAAAATATTTTTTTTCGTGGGTTCAATAATCGTTTTTGATTATATAAATACGGAATAATTTTCTCCTTGAATTGCTTCATAAACCTGCAATATGAATAAAGCTCAAATATGTAAATTTTTTTTTTTACGAATTTTTTTTGGTCTTTTGGACTTCAAGGTTACGAAAACTTTACGATTTTTAAAAAAATCAAGTACACAAAATTGACACATGGGAGTTCTACTCGTGCATTTGTAATACACTATTAAGTAGAAATAGCCAATAAAAAGCCGATGTCACTTTTTTTGGGTCTATAAAACACTGTGCGCTGAACAAAGCCTTCAGCTTTTTCCAGGATCATTTTCAGGATTTCTACCGGTCACCAGGGCCAGGACATAGTAACATTGGCAAGAGCAGTTACTAATAGGATGATGAGTACGTACTTAGGTACAATACTTAGTAGCTCGTAGGCGGCATACGACAGTTGCATTGCGTGCGACCGTACACGGCCGGCAAGGAATGGTGCGCTCCGAAATGTTACGTAGGTTTTGAATAAAGAATATTGTTTTCTAATTTTTCTATGGCGATAATTGGTGCCCAGTGTCCAAAGATTTTATGAAACATCGTATGAAATATAGCTGTTAGTGGTAACAATTTATCCGCTCGATTAGCGTCGTATCCACAGTGGAGGTATAGCCCTCGCCAAACTTCTTGGCCGCCCTGAAGTTGGTTTACCGAAAGCGCGAGGCACGAAACGGTGCTGTTTTTGTATGAGATTTTCTACTGCGCAGCCATTGTTGCCAACTTCAGGGCGGCCAAGAAATTTGGCGACAACTATAATCTGTGGTCGTATCGTATGGAGTTTCAAAGTATGCTTGTGCAGCAACATGTTTTGCTGTCACTGACATGCATTCTACAGCCATATTTTATTCGATCGCAAATAAAATAAAAACCGGCCAAGTGCGAGTTGGGCTCGCACACGAAGGGTTCCGTACCATTATCGCAAAAAACGGCAAAAATCACGTTTGTTGTATGGGAGCCCCACTTAAATATTTATTTTATTGTTTTTAGTATTTTTTGTTATAGCGGCAACAGAAATACATCATCTGTGAATATTTCAACTGTCTAGCTATCACGGTTCATGAGATACAGCCTGGTGACAGACAGACAGACGGACAGTGGGGTCTTAGTAAAAGGGTTCCGTTTTTACCCTTTGGGTATGGAACCCTAAAAATGATACTTCACTTCGACGACTAATAAAAATAGTTGATTTTTATTAGTTATCGAAGGTTCTGTTTTTTAGCTTCTGTATTAGATCCTTACCTCTGAAATTGGCGTTTTGTCGTACTGACCACTTTGATCTCAAATATCTTCTCTTTGGTTTGGAATTCCAATTTTAAATTTATACAGCTATTACTCATGCTTTTGTGTTTGGAAAACCGTAATTAATTTTTTTTTCCTCTTTTTGTTTTTTCTTTGCGCCAGTCAGTTTACAAAATGGAAAACTTGAAATATCGCGTTATTTACGAGTACGAGTTCCATCGTGGCACCAGTGCTGCAGAAACGGCTCGAAGGATTAATGATGCGTATGGCGACGGTGTCGCAAAAGAAAACACAGTGCGCTTTTGGTTCCAACGTTTTCGTTCTGGAAATTTCGACCTGCAGAACAAGCCCCGTGGACGGCCGGAGACCAAAGTTGATAATGAAGAATTGAAGGCATTGAAGGAAGCGGATCCATCGCAAACCACGTCCAAGTTAGCTGCAGGCTGCTGTGTTAGTGATAAAACAGTTTTAATCCACTTGAAGCAAATTGGGAAGGTGAAAAAGCTTGAAAGGTGGCTACATCACGAATTGAGTGCAGCGAACCGACAAACGCGCGTCGACTGCTGCGTTACATTACTCAACCGGCACAATAATGAAGGGATTTTAAATCGAATCATTACCTGTGATGAAAAGTGGATCCTATATAATAATCAGAAACGCTCATCGCAATGGCTGAACCCTGGCGAACCAGCCAAATCCTGCCCCAAGCGAAAATTGATTAAAAAAAATTACTTGTGAGCGTTTGGTGGACTAGTGCCGGTGTCGTTCACTACAGCTTTTTTAAATCTGGCCAGACGATTACGGCGGATGTCTTTTGGCAGAAAAGCTAGCTGCTAAACAGCCGAGGCTGGTCAATCGCTCTAAGCCACTGCTGCTTCAGGACAACGCTAGACCACATACTGCACAACAGACGGCTACAAAATTAGAGGAGCTTCAATTGGAATGTCTAAGACATCCACCGTACTCCCCGGACCTTGCTCCAACAAATTACCATTTTTTTTCGAAATTTGGATAACTTCTTGCAAGAGAAAAATTCAACTCCGATGGGGCAGTACAAAGCGCCTTCAAAGATTTTATTGATTCCCGTCCGAATGGATTTTTTAGTAAAGGGATCAATGAACTACAGTTTTCGCCAAACTTCTTGGCCGCCCTGAAGTTGGCTTTCCGATGCGCAAGGTACGCAACGCTGCTGTTTTTGTATGAGATTTACTACTGCGCAGCCATTGTAGCCAACTTCAGGGCGGCCAAGAAGTTTGGCGAGCACTATACCTATGAGATGGAAAAAGCGCATAGATAGCAATGGTACATACTTTGATTAAATAAAGATATTATATAAAAAAACGCCAATTTTTCCTCCCTTACAAAACGCCAATTTCATATGTTATGACCTAATATGTACTAAAACAGTTAAGGTATTGCTGTTTGATAAGTAAGTGCGAGAGAATCAGTGTGTTTTGACTTAAATGTTATTAAGCATTGGGACCATATTAAAATAATTAAGTAGATAATTAATAAGAAACGTTGGTTGGAAAATGTTGGTTCGATGGGCGAAATTATTGTCTCCATCTGGATTTTTTCTTTTGCATGCCTGAATCTGGACGTGAGCCTGTTAAAACAATAGCCTAGCTGCCTAGCCCACCCTACATGGGATTTAAACATAACTGGCGGAATGTGGATCTTCCAAAGGTATAACTCTGGGGATTACGTACTTACAAGCGTGGTGTGTGTTAAAAATAAATAAAGTTTGGTTGAGCTTTAAGAAGATAAGGCGAATAAGTTTCTTTGTTAACTGCCCGTTTGTAAAAAAAGAAGCTTAGGTACCTACCTATGTAGATAACTTACTGACACAAAGAAACAGTAATTTAAATTAACATTGGGTCAGAAGTTTATACACCTGTTTGCCATTCATACCAAAACGTTGTATACATTACAGTAAACTTAACGAATTTCTTTTCTTTTTATATCTTATAAACGCGCACATTATAATACAAAATTTTTGAAAAAAATTACACTTACCATCCTGACCACAATTCGGAACGCACGGGAGAGTGGGAGATCGCGCGCAATGATGACGTTTCGTTTCGCTCCCCGTCAGTTCGCCGCGCCGCACCGCGTCGTATCCACGCACGGAGGCCGTCCGCCGCTCCTCGCCGACTCAAACCGTGAACCGCTTATAGAACTCAGCTGTGAATAAACACAAATAACACGTTAAACATTCAAATAAAGACATTTAGTGCACCAAAACAGTGAACTGAACAATCTGTGTGTCATAAACAGTGTCGACAACGTTTGAAAAAACGTAATCTTTCTAAGCATCTCGTCGTGTGCTGTCCGGAGTCTCGTGAGTATTTTAGTTATTTTAACTGTACTTTCCATGCTTTGCTGAGGCACGCTTAGATACAGCCATTCGCGGAAAAAAAATATCTCGTTCGTATCACTGGTTGGCTATTGTATAATCTGTATCTAGAACTCGAAGTAGGTCGTATGTACCGATCTATTATGTAGGTACCTGGCCGAATTTAGACGACGGCTGTTCTAAACATTGGTTCAAAAAAAAAACATTGCGTTCAAACCGGTTGGTTGTGGTGGAATTTGCGTTTTAGTGGTCAAAGGCGTCAGTATTTTCGCTAATTATAGACTTTTGGAGGTATTTGTCCCCTGTTCTGCAAGTTTTGTGAGATGTAGTGGAGAGCGTCGTTCATCTTTGCTACCGTTGTTTTGGTGGCAGGTAAGAAGATTTCGGCTTCCTACCCTATTACTAACGATTGCGATAATAAATGATTTTTAATATTTAGTGATAGTGCCGACACTACCGTGCCTTGGATAATGTTCAGTGTACGGACCCTGATGTCTATGGCAACAGTAGTACCTATTGTCACACGTTCCGATCCAGGGGTCCCTGTCCCTGTATCCCTATTATTGTGACTGCATCTCGGTTGTCAGACAATGCTCGGCATGCCGAAATTCGCATCCTATTGTGATACACTTTTCCCACCTATAACATGGCTGTATTGTGTTCATATGTGTGTGTAATGTAAACTCAATTCGCAGTTGAATAACACGCAGATATTTCGATATGTACCACCAATGTATGGTGGGGATAATCTCATCTCTGGAATTTTGTAGGTACCTTACCTACCTACCATCCTATCTTCATACACGTGAAGGAATTAGGATCGAGAAATCAACATCGATGCACCATTGCACTTACCTAGCTATTTCAAAATATGATTAAATCGGAAGAAAGTACTTACCCAGCTAAAGAAAGGTAGATAGAATCCGGTAAATATACTACTATTCTTATAAGTACTTACATCAAAATGTACATATATATGCTATGAACTGTTTGACCTTCGATCAATAAGTGTTTGACCAATGAAATCGGGCCATACCGTTCCACAGATGAACAACGACTTCAACTCCTTCCAATCTCCTCAAAATTCTACATCATGACGGATTGGGAGTAGCTAGTAACGACAAAAAAAAACTCTTTCAAGGCAGACTACACTCTCAAATGACCGAAGAACGCTAACATCAATGAACTATGTGGAAATGACATTCCTGGTATCACGAAACCGGTCAAATGTCACATTTCTTATGAAGGTATTTTGCAACATAAGAAAATAATAAGAATTATCTTCCATTTTAGCCCCAGCTTATTAAGAAACTTTAAAAACAAATCGCAAAGCTAGCTAACACCGGAATATCAAGCCAACAGGTCACTGAACTCTAATCTCAATGCCTACTCGCTCACTTTCATTGCTTAGGAAATCCCACTAATTTTATAAACTGGTAACACTGTTGGTTACTCACTCTGGAATGTTACCAGTCTATTTTGATAAAACTTCGCTAAAACGTAGATTATCGCTCTCATAAATCTAAGTTTACGATCCATTACAGAATCCTAACTGTTTCCTTCATCCGTTTTAACGATTCGAGTTAGACCATGGAGAAAAAAAGTCGCAAAAAAACAAAATACGTCAAATAATTAGACACTTTTTCAATGAAGAATGAGTAACTTTCAAAAATGT
Organism: Anorthoa munda; assembly: GCA_945859665.1. NCBI lineage: Eukaryota > Metazoa > Arthropoda > Insecta > Lepidoptera > Noctuidae > Anorthoa > Anorthoa munda. Next base: position 1,753,955 of record OX243916.1, on the reverse strand, counting down.
CGTTTCTAGCTAAGCATTGCCGTTATCCGAATAGAAATCACAACAAAACCTCACCGTTTGAAGTTAATAGAATCTTTTTTCCGACGACATTTACGAAATTCTTGCAATGTGCAAAAACTATTCTAAATTCGCCTTGACATGGCGCTAACTATCCCGCCAAATTGGTAGCCGCCATGTCGCAATCATTTGAATGTTAATTTCTGCTACCATTTTAGGATTTAAATTGTCTGTAAATAATTTTGTTTCACCGTTTTATGACGTAAGTTAGTCTGTGATGTAACTGTTGTAAGTGTCATCCGTAGATTATATCCGGTAATTATTCGCATAATCAAAGAGATTTTGTTTTTTAATAATGTTATTTTTTTCTTGTGTCTGCAATTTCTCTGTCATCTGACTGATTGTTATTGTTTATCTCTGGCTGTCAAACACATACATCCGGCTTTATCCAAAGCAAAATATTGTTAATGGTAACTCATGAAGGACAAAACACAAAAGAAGAACCATCTTTAGAGGGCTTGATGATTAATGCACGATTCAAATATTGTTTGTTATCCATCTTGAAACCGATAATGATGTTGACAATATTCCTTCTAACACGAACCGTCAAGAATTTCCTCCCTTTGTTAAAAACGTACAAACGATGCATTCCAAAGTTTAAACTGCGTCTTTCGTAAGGTAAATACACGTGTTGGATGCATCTCCTAAAATAGCTGGAGGTAAACAGCACTGTCAGAAGCAGTGGTACAAAAATAAACGGTGCCACATGGTCGGGCGATCGGGACCTGGCGCTTTTGATACGGATATAGAATTGTAATGATGAACCCAGGTTCATTTGGGAGGTGGAGAAACATTGAAAGACCATAAAAGGTCTTATTACTCCTAAAATACGAGAAGAAGCTGCTACAAACAAGGAATCTCAAACTCTAGTGACTAATTTAATCTAATGTGGATAACGCAAACTAGATTACTCAAATAAATGCAATATGGCAAGCCTTATGACTCGGTAAAACAAAGATACAAAAAAATTCTTCTGCAATATTACCTAAATGTTTTTCGTAATGCAGTATTTATAATGTCAGAAAGCCTTCGCCTCAACTTAACACTTTACTTAGGACAATTTTTATAAGCTATGTTTAAAGATTCCGAATATGGCTTCGAAGTTGCGAAGTTGCTTTGTTTCTTTTACGAAATGATTCCTCGAGCTCCTACTTAGCATAATATTCTTATTTCTGTCTTCGACATTTTAAATTATTGCTTCTATTACCTTAACCGTCTTCCACTATCTTCACGACTACCAAACTAATGTATCGGTTGTCAGAAATATATCGATTTCGTGTGATTTAATAACTGCAACTGAATTCAAGGATTCCTTTCTTTCGAATTTATTATTTTGTTTATCGATATCAAGAACGAGAATTGCAGAATCATGATTGTAATTTATTATAGCAAAAAAGTAATGCAGTATTATGTGTTGATTTAAGTCTTCCTCATTATAGAATTAAGTTTTATTTATTCGTACTGTCAGTCGTTTTAATTGGTAACATATTTACAAGCATTTACTGACCGAATTTGTGCTATTCTCGTTATTTTTATCAGTGTGTGAGCTTTCTGCTGATCATATGCATTCTTAACCACCATTTCTTGAATTCACAGTTTACGGAGCTTATTGACAGTGTAACATATTCTTCATCTTTCAGTCAGGATCAATAAACCGTGCCATTAGCTCGAGTTTTTTCACCGGATTATTGCTGACGCCGTAGGTGTGTACCTAATCAATCTTGCGGGATTATAAATTATCGATATATTGTGAACAGATCATTTCAAATACATCCAAAATTGATAGTTTAAAATATATCCGTGTCTTATCAAGAAGAAATAATTTAGAATATGACGCGACTTGTCATAAACTTACGGTGTTAGCAATTATCCGCCAATCAAGTATTCGCCGAAACTGCAACAGAGAAAGGTAGAACTTTTTATTTCTCTAGTCCAATCTCTCTATCGCAGTTTCGGTAATTCCAAGTAGAATAAATGCATAGCATATTATGAAATGAGCATAATTACATGCTAAACACGCGGCAACACTTGGCAGTGTTCTGTAATTAAAGTTTAATCGAGGGTAGATCGTGACAAACCTAATTGTATGTAACTAAACGAGTCCTTGAGCCAATTGTTCGCGCCTGACTACTTATCACCTGTTGTTTTTACAATAAAAATAACATAATAGCATGCTTGGGTAAAACCTGGAATTTTGGATGAGGCTAGAACAACAACGTGAAAATGGGCATTCGATAAGAGAGAGTTATACCCAGCAGTGGGCGAAGTTGTTGCCTGTATTGATAGAGAAGCGCCGATAGTACACCCAGATTTTGTCAACGAAATGGCTCTAGAGCCTATAGCAAACAAAGCAAACAGCCTTCACAAAACAATGAGATCATAAATCATAACCTGCGCACTGATACTGTAATTAAAATTGAAATAAATCAATTCAAACAGTTTACAGATACAAAGATAACCTGTTTTTTTATGATATCACCATCAGTGGCAATATTCAGCAAAAATATTTCTGATATTGACCCAAGTCATTACCAGAAAGTATAAGTGTATAAGTTTATAGCGTAATAATTCATGTGTCAAAAGCAAGAATTAAACGAGAATTTATATAAGAAACAGTCAAGACGCTATAAGTTTCTAAGCATTTCATGAGCCCTAACTAGGTAATAGGGATTATTATTTTCATTATTTCAGTCGAAAGTCGACCACAGCTGGACATACGCATCCCCCAACACGCCACATAGATTGGTCTTGTTCGTCTTGCATCCAGCGGATTTCCGCAACCTTAACCAGTTCATCCGCCCACCTAATGGGAGGCCTTCTAAAGCTGCGCCTTCCAGTGCGGTTGCCACTCCATGATTTATTGGGCCCATCGAAAATCCGTTCTACGAGCAATATGCCCTGCCCTCTGCCACTTGATTTTGGCAATTCTGCAAATAGGAAATAGGCCTCCTGAATTATCAAATTCCATACCTGTAATAGATTAGACTAGATTTTAGAGAACAAAATCTGCTCTAGTCTCGGTACAGGTATCGCTCTTCTGGTGGTAAAGCTCTTAGCCTCATGGCTAAGAGCTTAAACGTCTTACGAAGAAACAAACAAAGTCAGATTGACAAGCTAGTTCATAATCCGGATACTAATGAATATTGGCTTACGGCTTGAAAGTGATCAGCGACACAGCCATAAGACAATGTCCAAGTAAACGATTTAAATGATTTATTCAAGGCGAATGAGGTAATTTGTGTTGTACCCGCTGATATAATGAATACTGTAGGAGTTGATACAGCTATAAGGCTGAAGGCTGATAATAATAGTCTTAATGATAGTTTAGTACAATAAGGGAACATAAGTAACAAGGGACAAGAGGCAAGCCCCAAGTGGCTCCAGAAAAATTGACATTCGATCGACGATAGCAATAAAAAATGCATAGACATGACATTTCGGTTATCGCTGATAATGTCAATTAGTCTAGATCTAGACTAAAATAGAAACTTAGGACAGGAAGATGATGATGAGATCAACAGAATACCACGTCTTACTAAGGTATGATAAAGCTCGAACTGAAAAATTTCCCAGATTTTGACTTCACCTTTGCAAAGTTAAATTGCTTACCACATCATCGCTTACCATCAGGTGAGATAGTGGTTAAGCGCAAGCCTATAACAGATAAAATAATAAATAAATTGAATAATTTTGGACAGATTCTTAGAAATCTCAATTAAAGCATCGTAATATTTCACCAAAGGCAAAGAACCAACGGCGCTTGAAGTTTTACTCATACTCAAAAACAAATGCATGGCATGTGTATTTTTGCTGTTTACATGAATAACATTTTTAATTATGACTCTGTAAGCATGTTTAAATTAAAGGAAAGAATGCGTTTCTTTTGGCTTCGAGGTTTGTGCTAAATATTTTAATGCCCAAACAGCCAGGTTAAGGTCGATACATTTTATTTTTAATCAACGTCGATATAATTTTTATTAGCAGTAATTAACTTGACAATCATTATTTTATTGCTCGTTTGCCAATCGCAGTTTATGATCTCGTTATTTTCGTCTCCTTATCTGTCGCTCCACTCTTGAGTTACGTTAGAACTTTGGAATGTTCTCTTATATTGGCAATTCCACCATTTTGGTTAAAACGTTACAGAGTTCTGATTTGTTCGATTCGGCTAGCTTTTTATATATACCGTTGTAGCATCCCTATCATCACCTACTGCTAAGTCTCTTTTTGGTTGTGTCAATCTCCAAGCTCCTGTGTGTATAATAATATACGAACTGTAACTGTCTTACTGCCGGGCAAAGGCCTCTTCTCATCCTCATCTCACACAAATTAATCACCATGCTTTCTCAGCACGGGTTGGTGATTTCAAACTTATATTAACTATAAGTCCAAGTTTCTATCCTTCACCGTTGTCAACCATGTCTAAGACAAACTTACAAAGCAATTAATTGAAAAGATCAAACACTGTGTCACTATAGTATAGGATTAGTTTGACATGTAAAGACTTTTCCAAGCAGTGTCCATCTTACTGATATCGCCCAACTTTTCTCACATTCACGAACAATTCAAAAATCATTCACGTACATCATTACAAATTCAATGTTTCACATTGTGATAATATTACCATGTAACCCTATCTCTCAATCTTGTTCAACCTTAGTTTTTGTGCCATATCCTACTGTATATCCTACTGTTTTGTCTGTGACCTTGCTTCTTCTTGACTTGCACTTGTCAAACTCATTTTTGCTTTGGAAATAATCTTGGTTATGTCGTGGATTAATGTTTATGTTTTCAATATGATCAGTGCTTCTTTATAAAATGTCGTTTGCTGCTCAAATTGTTTCGTGTATTTTTGTCTTGTGATGAAATGGTTACCTAGGTACTTGCGCAAGCATAAACTCAATTGTCAGCTTCGAGATTACTCTTCAATCTTTTTCATTGGCTTTGTATTCTACATTATAATTGTTTTTATTTGTTATCTTAATATCTTCTTAACCTTACATACATATGTCTATATTTGCCTCTTAGTCAGTTCTTACATTAACATCAGTAGGAAGTAGGGGTAATTCTTATTTTTAGGTCATACGGTATTCTTGATTTATGCGGTAATAAGAAGAACCTTCTTTTTGTTTAATTATAAAATCTGTTACAACTGGACTCGCTTCCTTCATAAGATTTTTATGCTATATTTAGCTTCTTGGCATTTCCTGGCCTTGTTAATTAATATCGGATATTATTATGACATTTCATAACGTATATGGAATTTGTTGTGAAACCACCGTTCGGATATTTCTTTTCAGAAATATCTAATCATTTTCAGAAAATAATATGGATATAATTGGGATTCAGCGCTTTATATGCAGAATGTATAAAAACAGACTGGCCATAGTCCTAGAAGACTGGCTTTGAAGCCGAGGGAGGTCTAGGAAAAGCTGGAAACGACTTAAGAGACTACGGTTACGAGAGATAAGCCAGATCGCCAGAACGTATCGCTCATATTTATTTATCGCTATCCATATGAAACGTTTCCTATGAAATTACAATGCTTTCACCGACAAATGCCACGACAACGATTAAATGCAAATCGACTTCGATGTTTCTTTCCGTAACGAGTAGTTGGAGCCTCACCCGGTATTTAAAAGTAAAAATATTGCCTATATTGGGTGCAGCAATTTTTACAATGTCAATGTTGGATAAACTTGTTGTTTGTCTTTTGTTTTCACTTAATTGTTAGTTGGGTTGATTGCTTAATTGTTGTACCGTGGAATTTTTTGCTTGTAGGTATCAAGAAACACAGACTCCATTTTAGAAGAATGGCGTCTTCACTACTTCAGTAAGCTTTTTTATGTCTCTATGACATTGATTATTGAGTAGCGATGTAATTATACTAGCACTCGGTATGTAGTTTTTTTTTACATTCATAAAATCATCAATAGAAACAGACTGAAACCGATCTTCTAAATCAATCTGCCGTCTCTGCAAGTTTCGCTGAAATCCTTAATTCCTCTCGATATCGACTGAATTTTAATTATCCACAGATTACAAGCTCATGCGATACTGTTACTAAACCTGTCCAAGTATTTGGGTCAATATTTTCTAATGGACTTACTTTTTCTTTGATGCAATTCCAAGAGAAAGGGGTTGACGGTTCTGATAAGTTCAGAGCACTAAAATCCACGCAATTTTAGCCTTTGTTACAATGTGACATTGTTTATAATTGCATGGAGGCATACGCGATTATAAGCTATTTAACATACACGAATTAATCTTTAATCTCCAGTCCTACATATCGTCGACTATTTTTGCATACAATATCTTTCGGCTTTCACTAACCCATTAATCATTATCAATGATATTTTTAACACTTTCTTTATAAACGGATACTGGTTCTAGATTATCTTACGGAGACAGAATGCCTACGGTAGCACGATAAATCACTTATGGAATTGTGTCGATTTCATGCTCTGTGAGTTTCAAACGAAAGTACTACCTATTGTCTTGGATCATGGAGTATATTCTTTCTAAACGCATCTGTTGTGTTCTAAGAAATTTTAATTTGCAGCCATCGTTCCGTTGCGTTGTGAATATTTAATGAAACGACAAAAAATTTAACACTATCTTCATCGTCTGAGCATTATCGGTGCTTGTTTGAGCATTTCAAAGTAATTGCTATTCTGTCATCAATAACTGTTTTTTATTGACGTCCGTATGAAGACGGTGAAAGAATATTAATTCTTGATATTGGAAACAATACAAAATACGTGTTTGGATACCGCTTGCGGAGAAATTACCATTTACTTATGTGGAATTTTATTTAGTTTTAATGAAAGTCATATTATTCTATCGTTTCGATGTTGCAGGCAGCGATTCTGTATCTTGGGTGCAGACCCAACACACAAGATAAGATGGAAAAACATGGATAATTTACAAAAACTACGCTTCTGCTTTGGAATTTTGGATTGATCATCCTGCATCATTCCATTCACTCTTTGTATTACTCAGCCAATAACCTACATTCTGATGATGCGACCCAAATCCAAATGGAAACCGCCAGATCTTTTCCATTTATCCTGATACCATTTTCAGCCAGCTGTCCCATTTGATCAGAAATAAATTTGGATGGTACGCCTCCTTTCATCGACCTCTTTTCAAGCTTAACCCATGTCAAGGTAACGCCCACGGATGCCAATCGGTGTAAAATATCGACTTGGTCCAATTTCGAGGCATATTGTCTTATACGGTTCTCTTAGTCATGATTACAGGCTGATGCATCGGAGGCGAGGCTGCGAGAATGTCTGGACAAGGACTAATGGGAGGTCTCTGATTACGTGCTTATTAGGAATCTGGTATAATGTTGTGGAGTACTTTTAAGGAGTCTAATTTTTCCCTGACAGCTAAATTCGGTAGCGTGGTTTCGGCATTGATTTGGATGGCAATATTTTTAAACGTGCTTTTGGTAAGTTAATTTTGGTTAGGTAAAGAGCCATTCATCTTCCTTAGTCTGACCTCGCCCACAGCTGGACATAGGCCTCTCTATTTTTTGTAAATCGCCACGCTCCTGTGCCACACTTATTCAGGTACTACCCGCGATAGCATCAGTGTCGTCTGCCCAAAAAGCTATTGTTGGACTAAAACTCAGGCAACTTGCTTTTAGTAGTCCAATGATACATCTGACCTTAACAAGATGTATTCCGTTGTACACCTCCACCATGCAATCATTTCCAATTACGACGATACAGATTTGCTCAGCCAATAAGAAAGGCATCAATATTTTACCCATAACTTCAGTTTCTGTGTTAACGACGATTCCACTTAAAAAGAAGGTTTTATTCTTAACAAGATTGTATTTATGTTGGCTTGATTTGTGAGTAACGGTGTCTTCGTTTAATTCCCGGAAATAACTGCTCATATTGAAATCCTCTTGAAACATTTGACTTTTTAAGGGAATTTGATTATACAGTGTATACTGGATAATCACTGTATTCTTAAGGGACATATAATTTTTTGGCGACCGGAAGACACAACATCCACCTAGTGGAAGGCCTTCCACTAGGTGTATCGATCACCTGGTTAAGGTTGCGGGAATCAGATGCACAGAACCGGTCGATGCAGTGACATTTGTTGGAGGCCTATGTTCAGCATGGTATTTAGATCGCGATTACACTAAATTTGGCAAAATACGTCAATACCTCTTCTCCTAGTTCTAGCGGTAACTTTTTTAGTATCATTCATCATTATGATTATTTTGCCCTTTTTTAGTTCATATCTATATTGTCCCACCATTGGGCAAGGGTGTGGAGGAAACCACTGTTCTCGGTGTTTTGCCTTCTCTCTTTCTAACAAAGATAATTTCTGTAACTCTAGCTTCATAGGCTTCCTCAGTGTCAGTTTTAAGACCTTCATCAAACATGTCTTCACGATTAGGTACCAATCTCTTGCAGCTCTCATTAATCCTTCTTTAAGTATCTTCACAGTACATTAGCGTAACTTTACTGCACAATAGCTACTGTAACTATGAATATTGTGTTTTTAACACCAGCTTCTTTGGCTTCATCAATATCAGATTAAATACCTTCATCGAACATATCTTCTCGATTACCAATCGTTTGTAGCTCCCATTAATCCCAAAGTATCTTCACAGTACATTAGTGTAACTTAACTGCTTAACTGAACAATGACGTAAGTGCCACAGCATTGTTCGTACAAGTATGTCTGTTACACGGTGGGAACTGTGGTGTTATTCGTTTCGCCATGCCACCGCCATAATTGTGGGGCATTATGTTAGTTTTGTAAGCTGTCGGACTATGTGGATTGAGCAAATGTAACTTGATTTTGTTTGGTGTTTGTAATCGAGAGTTAGTGGTGTTAATGACAAATTGTTCTTATTATCACCTTAGTGTGTTCTTCTAGTTGGTTATGAAGGTTTCTTTGGGTTACTTCTGGTTGCCATGTAAGACTAGAAGTATTGTGCTTGCTTGGGTTAATAATGACATCTTCCAATGTCTGCATAAGCTTACTGCACTCTTGGTTAAATTGTACTTGGCTTTTGTCAGTGGGAACATAACCAGTATAAGTTAGTCTCTTTTTCTTTTGAAACTCCGTGCTAAGCTAGGCCAGCTCAAGGTGTGAGATGACTACCAACAGAACAACGGATATAAAAGCAGGTTGATATTTAGAATACTATTACAATCAGTTCCTCTAAGAAAAATTAAGCTTAGCAATAACCAGGGAAACTATTATAATAAAGAAATATATCCTGCTTAAAAGCCCGTAAAAGTGAACTGTAACAAAAATTATTGGTACACTGATTGTCAGAAATTATTATAATTCTTTATTAGCCCAACATTTACGATCGGCTCATGTCCGGATTATTTTAAAGGTGCAACCATAAAAGTTGTGTCTGTCCCTTTTAGTTTATTGCTACCGGTATTTTATCACCTGAAATTAATTTTTATTATTTCCATAATAATTTTAGAATTTAAAAGAAATGGTGTACTTGCAAGGTGTTTAAAATTGGTTCCGATTCTATACAGGGCTAAATAAACTTTGTTTGAAATTTCACAGATGTGTTAATTACTATTGACAGCTATCAGAAGGCGATAGCGGAGACCGATAGTCGATATCAGGGGGGTGACCATAAGCTCTTAAAGTAAGGTTATTTTGAGTGTATATAAGTAACAGCTGTAAATGACTTGTGTACATCTGTCCCTTACGTACAATCAAAATAACCTTACTCTATGAGCTTATAAACTTATGAGCTTTTGAGCAGTGGTGGCCCAGTGGTATTGGCCGTGACTTACAAGTTGTAGGTCGTGGGTTTGAACCCAGGCAGGCGCTTTACTTTGTGTAAATTATTTCATCACCATTGCTCTAAAAAACGGTGAAGAAAAACATCATGAGGAAACCGGCGTGTTCTAGAACCAAAAATTCGAAGATATGTGACATCCACCAAACAGCACTGGGCCCGCGTGATGGATTACGGCCCATCCTCTCTCAAAGAGAGGAGGCCTGTGTCCCAGCAGTGGGCACATTAAAAGGCTGATGATGATGATGAGCTTGTGGTCACCCCCCTGGTCCCTGGGCTTTTAGAGAATGATTGAGGCATTAAGTCCTCCTTTATATATGAAGATTGATAAAAAAATAAACATAAGGTGTTAATTTTTTCCCGAGTTAAGGGTTGGTCCAATAGTAAAAGTAATTCATAATGATGAGTACAATTACCCCTTTCCATGTTTTATCTCTTTTCCATTATACCTACCTTGTATAACTGGCGGTTACACCTAAATATTGAGCTCATAATGCTTCCTTTTTGCATCAATTCAAAATGGTGATCATGTGCTGGCTAATGACCGCAACAAATAAATAAAAAAATATTTTATGTAGACCTTTAGTATTAATGCAGTTAATTTATCAAACTGTAAGAGTTATCATGCTTTTGTTCAATAAAATATGGCGATCCAGGCTTTAATGTAATCCAATAAAATCGTCAGTACAACCGTGAATTTCTTTAGGGTCTATAAAAATATTATATGACTCGATATAATGCCCAAATCGTTTATATGAGACATTTGGAAATCTTCCTTTTGGACATAAGCACTACCTACGCATTTGAACAAAGTCGCGGGAAAAGGTATGACTCAGACAGAAACAGGATTAAGTGTTGCGCTAACTGCTTTTGTCACTACAAGCAATTTAATTTTTGAGTGAGGTTGTATTTAATTTAATCTGAAATTCACTTTGGATGAGGTGTCGACTTTTGCCAAGTTTTTTAAGCTTGTGTTCTTCTTCTTTTCGTGTGAGGTGTGGCCACCTCTGGTGTCAGAGTTAATTAAGCCGCCTCTGGGAAACCCCACAGGCCTCTGACTTGGCTATTTCAGACTTACATTAAGTATATAAGTCCAGTAAGCTTGTGTTGTATCTTTAGCAATATGAGTAACTGTCAAAATGCCAATCAACGCGATACATAGTATAATCCCCGTCACGTAAGTTGGCAAGAGTCGTTAGATGCGCAGAAGTCGTTTTTTAGGCATCTTTGGTAGTGAAGAGAGGCGCGGGGAACGTTTAGGACCGTTCCGATTGCGCGATTGGTTGATCAGTTGACACAAGGATCGATTGACCAATCGTGTCCCGTCCACGTTCCGTTCGATCTATTTGGTGGTTGGTCAGTCGCGGAGTATGTGCGAACTTACCCCCACTACGCCAAAACCTTGCCAACTTACGTGCCGGGCACTGTAATCCCTAATCTTTTTGGACGGGCTGAATGCAAGCTTTATAATGCGCGTGGCACAGCGCGATACTGTTTTAGTATGTATGCGCAGCCATTGTAGGCAACTTCAAACCGGCCATAAATATTAGGGATTACTGTACACCGTACCAGATCTTTGCTAGCCCGTTGAAATAATTTCTTTTTCACTCCAGTGATCTATACTACAGGACTCGTGCATTTTTTCAGGATAATAAATGCCTATGACACTCAATGGTAATGTAGATTTGCATGTCTTAAAAATGGTCCTAATCGGAACAGTATTTCTAGGCTTTATCTCAAACAAACAGAGCAATAGTTGCTAGTAATAAGTAGAATAATGATCTTTCCGCTAGGTTTTTCATGCACACGACCAGAATGCATTTCAAATTCAAAGAGACAATACCATCATTTACGACTCCTCAAAACCCATTAATTACCCTAAATAATAGTAAACGCCACATGGCCACATTCAGTGTTATCAGCCGACAATCAGGCCATCATAATGCGTGGCCTGCGCTCACGCATACATAAAGCCGGAAGGGGTGGGCGCTCTGTTTGACCGGCTGTTTGTTCCTCGCAAACCTGCGACCCTAGTACCGTGGGCTGTGGGACGAGCTCTAATTTCTGTGTGTCAATAATCATTAGTGGGATTCCCTTGAGACGTGATCTCTATGGTTTTATGATTGCCTGGTAGTGGGATCACAGTGGTGGTTGGATTAATTTTGTATGCGGTTATTATATTTTTTCGGTAGACTATTTAATAATAGCCCTAAAAATCTAATGCCGGTTTGCTAACCGTCTCGTGGAAGTAATTAATTGAGCACAAAAATAAACTGCATTGAAATCCGACTTCCGTTTGTGACCTATAATGCAGAAACAGACAGAACGGGCAAAAGCGTTAAGCTTATAAAACCGCCCTGATTATGTCGGAAATAAAAAAGTAATCTAAAAGTTCAGTTGCTATCGTTGCTGGCTTTGAAATAAAGACCAAAATCGATTAGGCTCAGAAACTTTATATGTTTGTTGACAGATCATGAATGCAAAACGTGCAGAAAATCCTCTCCATATAATCCTGTTATCGCCTTCAACGTCAGCGGTATATGCCACTCATATTAATAACTGAGGGAACCCGGATGTTGACGCAAAAACTCCGCAGTGTATGGAAACGATATGTATGTTTAACTAGTTCCTGCCCGCGACTTCGTCAGCGTTAAAAGTGTTTTATTATCCCAAGGGAACATTATACAGGGCTGAAAAGTATCCTACATTCAGGTTCTGGTTTAACCATAAGCCGAGTTTCATCTAAAATCGTTTGACTACGTTGACGTTAAAGCGTAACAAACTCAAATTCGCATTTATAATATTAGAACATGGTTGTAACGCATTGCCAAGCCACGTAAAAAAAATTGCCAGGAACCTTCGCGGGCGTATGCGGTACAAATAGACAAAGTTTTATCAAAATCACTGCAGCCGTTTTGGAGTCCATAGGGAACATACACACATCATATATATACAAACAGATAGATAGATAAGTAATACCTGTTCAGCAAACATGATTTCCTGGTACAGATGTAATGAATATTTGTGAAGGGGTCCTGGATGTCTTATGAGTAAGATAAGTTGAAAGTCAATGTCTGAGTCAAGCAGGATGCGAATGTCGTATTTGTATTAATTATAAGGGAAATGATATCCTTGTTAGTGGAAATTACAAATTTTATTGCTGCTTTTAATGTTGTTTGTTTATTGGAAATGGCAAAGGAGCGGTATGATGAATCGTGATAAAAAGGAATGCTTGGTCATGATCTGACATCAGTGTGCAGAACGGGAATAATATAATTAAAGATATTTAATTTAAGGTTTCTTATTACAATTTGAGCCGAAACAATTTGATTTGCCGTCGAAAAGGAAGAAAAAAGAAGAATTAGAATTTTACTAATCAACCATCATCAATCTTCTGTCCTTATGCCAATTTATTTGAGGTCGGATCAGCAATGTTTTCTTCTTCAATATATTTCAATGTACCATCATCTTAATAGTCAACTTCTTTAGAACCATATTAACTACCCAAACAATATTTATGACCAAAACTCTCAAAAGATTACCAGAACATTGGTGACACTTGGGGAAAGTCTATGTCCAGCATCAGAGGTCATTCTGCTAAAATAATGATGATGATAACTGGAACACATACCCCAGAAAAAAACAATCCCACCGCACTATTCCCAAACCACTGCAACTTCTGGAAGCTAGAATCAACAGTGGCGACCACCAGAAAAGCGCCGAGGCAATAAAGCTCTACGAAGTCCCGGAGAATGAATTTACCTGTCTTGGATCCCGCAACGAAATTAATCAGAAAACAATAAAGGAGGCGTAGGGAAACAAAAACATAATTTCCACTTCCCTCCATATCAAGCAGGACACAGAAGAAACAAGGCCAATAGGCACAAAGGGTCCCCAGAAAGAAAGCTTATTATCCCCGTCTGAAAATCCATCATTCACCAAAATATTTCGTCCGTCCACCGCTATGTTTACATCCAAACCAGGTGTTGCCGGATTTAGATCACATGCGCACGCGCACAAACACGCGTTACAGTGAACATCCTGCGTCTGCGCAAGTTTAGGTTTTATTAGTTAGTTTATGTTTGCTTTGGATCGTGTGACGGTAGTTTTATTTTAGTGTTGGTCGTTTTAAAATGGTGATTACTTTTTGTTGTGAGATTCTCTGTGATGTAATGGCAGTTTCTCGCAGTTGCTGTTGAATCTAAAAGGGTTAATAGATAATTTCTAAGTTAAAAAACACAAGAAACGCTTGTTGCACTTCTAAATTGTGTGATACTAGCCCTCTGCCAGCTACATCCTCTTCCAGTGAATGCTTTATCCTGAGAGACTAGAAGAATCCTTAGCTTTATTACTTGCCTTCACCATAAAAGGGAACTTCAGTACAAAATTCTAGGTGTTTTAGGTCCTTAGGTTTATTAGCCTGGGCGTTGATGAGTCAGTCAGTGTGTGAGTCAGGAAATCATGACTTTCCTTTTGTTTTTGTTAGAGGTATTTCTTTTTGAGATTGGCGCCTTGATACAATAACTTGAAGTATTTACAAGCTTTTAATAAACTTACAATGTATGTGTGTTCGGATCAAATCTTGCAACTGAATTTTAAAGCAGTTATCCTCCACCGATTAAGATGAGATTTTGCATTCACGTTTAGTTTGGATGACAATGCATTTAGCTAAGTGCCGTCATTCTAAATCCAATGTGGCGGACGGCCCAAGATGACGGACTAGTTATTTTTTGTGCATTGCCATGATATGGATATCAAATGAAAGGGTTTATGAAGATACTAGATTATAAGAATACGAAAAAAGCTTTATTTTTAAAACAATATTCAAATGAATGGACCATAAAGACTGCAATTTAGATCGTAATTTGAACCTAAAAACTCATTTGCAGTTTTAAGATGACCGAATAACTGACTGTAGGTAATTAGGTATCCTCACCACAATAAGTGTTGGACTAGAATGTTAATGGTAACAACCTGCTATAATTTTATGCTTGCAATCAGAGACAAGTATATTACACTTATAAACGACAACCGTATTGCAGTAACCACCGTCGTTTTGGACTGATACCGTTTTCGACGGTCTGAGATCGATAAATTGCGAAATTGTGTTTTGACGACCAACATTGAGAGCAACGACTGGACCGTTTTTAGGTCCTTACAGTCTGATTCACTTGTAATAGCGTCAAGTTTTGGAGCCGATATAATTCGGTTATGTCTGTTAAGTTAATTCATGACCTTAAGAAATCAATTCAGCCAATCGCACAGCTTTTGCACAGCTAGATAAAATACCTCGACAAAGTTCCACAATACTCGATATAGGCTGCTCGAAACACGATTCCAGTCTCTAGTCTAGCAGTACCAAATTCAACAGGGGCAAAGGGTGGGGTGTCGCACAACGAAAAGTTCATTTCACAGTCGCCATTAAGTTTGAATCGACCTGTATTCCGCGTTACGCTTACAGTCAGTTTCTCCAGGTACCTTCTTAAATCGCAGGTATTATTCATGAGTTCATATGACTTACAATTGGTCTGTTTTGTAACCAGCCGATGCATGATTTCCTGTTTTAAAAATCCCAGTACCAATGCTGCTGGATCCTAAACCCCAGTCTCGCCCGTGTCCCATTGTGTACTAATAAGTACTTTCTCCTGTCTCCTCGATACTAGGTATTAGCTATCTTAGCTTAGAAAGTGCACACATGTTGCACTGTCATTTGCAAACTAATTGTAGTCGTAAATATGTCGCAGATATAAACTTTTGCTAATTGTTAGGTGTGATTGTCATAGCTTATATATAAAGCTGAGAGATACCTGCCGGTGATTGCAGATTGAAATTAACTACAATAATAATTATTTAGTAAAAAGAGGATAGTTTTGATTGTGAATGTTGATATGAGAATAGAATAAGACCAATATAACAATGGATGGTAGGTTATCTAACTGACGGACTAAATAGATATTTTTCATCAATTATCCACGATTGTGACGTCACGGTGTGCTACACTTTAGACTGACAAAGTGACGTCACAAGCCCCCACTCCTGTACTTTGGTGAGCTTTATCATTGTCAGTTTTTATTTATTTGGTAAAGCAAAAAATATGGTTCCAATATTATTTGATAATCTCACAGACGGACTAAATAGAATTATAATTTGTCTACCCAATAAACATCCCTATTGCACATAATGTGGCGGAAAAGGATGTGACCTCAATTAAATTGATTGGCAGGAGAAAAATTAAAATAGACATGGTAAATATCCCGAAACAAATATTAATTCTAATGATTAATTATTTATCCCAGAATGGGGTAGATAAAGTATGCGGTTAGACCTGATGCAAATGATACCACACGGCTAAATACTAAGAAAGTGCGGATCCTTTCCTGACCCGTAGGCACTTGAGTAGGTACCAGAAAACATTACTGCTCAAACCTTATTACCTCAACATAGAGAAATGGAAGACCCAAGGATACCTTCTAGAAAGAAAGAATTCCACCTTTTTCCATGTTTATTTCACCACATTGTTCCTCGTCCAAACCTACAATTCAAAAGGCGTGGTCCAGTCCAATGAGTTTACAAAACGAGTAACATTTACAAAACCTGCAATTCCACAAGTATAACACTTACATACATAAGTATCAACAGTACCAATACTAACTATTTATCACATACCATAGCCATTTAAATGGTAGTGTAGTGAGAGGTACTCCGCAAGCCCGGCAAGGCCGACTTGGTACTTCAAGTGTAAAGCGTTGGGTACACGACGAAAACTTGTTTTAATTCCAGTTTCCGGTTTATTTTCGTCACAGCGGATTATCGTCAAAATGTTGTCGGTTATGGAAGTTCAAGATCATTAGGAAAGGTGCAGTAGTTTTGGAGATTTTGGTGGTGATAGATGGTGCCATTACCACCAAACCGGATGGGGCTCACGTGGTGAAAAACGGCCAATGCCTTCTCATGGAGAGGAGTCCTGTGCCTCAGTAAGGGGAAATTTGTGGGCTGATTAAAGAAGGATGCGAGAAGCACTGGATCAGTTGGTGTAGTGACACTTGGGAGTGGCATTGGTCTAGTCGTGGTTTTCTACTAAAATAGTGATAAGATGGTTCAAGTCAACAGGTAGGGACTACTAACTGAAGTTCAAGCGAAGGTAACAGACCTTTAGAGGCAAAAATAGGCGATGCTGCATTAAGTCTTCTAGAATAGAAACTACTCAGATCGAATTAGGCCACGCTGTTTTTAAAACCTTCATTAGGAAAGAAGTTAACTGACGTTTATTTTTGTTCGCAATCCCTAGACAGCACTCGGAATAATCATTTACAAGAGCTACCTTGATTGACGTATATAAATTACTGAAAGATGCTTGGTTGGAATCAATTATTGCAATAAGTCGAGTTAATAGACTGATCTCATAAACCAATTGTCTAATTGCCTGCTTCAAAATACAGACTTCATTTACAAACACAACTAATTTACAGCTCAATAAATTGCTATAAAGATTTTATCAGGCGTTTAACATTACGTTAGGAGTTAAGTTAACGCCTAGATCTGTACCGGTGAGACAAGTCCTAAGAAGTGATGCAACGTGATATCGAATGTTCTAGAATATGTACCTAAAATATCCATATAGAACCATTGCCGATACGATATTAATTAACGGTAAAAAATAAATATCGATATCAAAA
Source organism: Anorthoa munda (assembly GCA_945859665.1). Classification (NCBI taxonomy): domain Eukaryota; kingdom Metazoa; phylum Arthropoda; class Insecta; order Lepidoptera; family Noctuidae; genus Anorthoa; species Anorthoa munda. The sequence continues at coordinate 1,736,417 of OX243916.1, read as the reverse complement.
TATTTTCATATTCAAAAAAACATACACAAACACGGGCAACATTGATTATCGACTTTTATCTATGGTATTTAGGGTGTCAACTGTCAACTAGCACATTCATTCAATTTCATCATTCACTTCAGACTTCAACTAAAGTTTTCTTTCCTTATTCTGACAAAGCTTTTTTAAAGTATTAAATTATCGATAATATCACATTGAAATTGTCAATATTATCGATTTATCGGCATTTAAATCCTTCGATAAAAATATCGAGATTTTCATCATCTTGCAACCCTAGTCCTTCTTTTTTTTTGCTGAGTGGGAAATCATTCAATCACTTCTCCCGCTCTGGGTGATGCGGGAGGACGTGTCAGACTTTTACTGACTAAAACTCACCCGTGTTCCTTCAGTTTCTTGAGCTAGGGCCGCGGTAACTATTATTCAAATTTATCCGCGACCGCAACCCTAGTCCTAAATATAAGTTATTAGATACGTTACGTTACGTCATCACAGAGTTATCCAACCTGTCGCGCCCTACGGTTTGCCTTGCTACAATCGTAATGTTGGTGATTATTTTGTAATTGGTCTAATGTGAGATTTGATTGCTAGAGATTGGGCTTGGAGTGTTTGGTATAGAATTTGTTGGGTTGCCGAAATAGGCGCAGAGTTCAATTTCTTGCTAAGGTCTTTCTGTGAAACGCAGTCGATAATTTTCTGTAAATTATGGTGCCTATTTACATGCCGAGTTTGGGTGAAAAATTCTTGTATACTTCTAGCCAAACTTCTAGGCCGCCCTGAAGTTGGCTTTCCGATGCGCAAGGCACGAAACGGTGCTGTTTTTGTATGAGATTTACTATTGCGCAGCTATTGTAGCCGACTTCAGGGAGGCCAAGAAGTTTGGCGAGAACTACATATATCTTCCCTATAAGCCCAGAATTTGTTGTCCATGTTAAAGACTGCCTTACTGTTTTACTAGCCGCCGCCCGCGGCTCCGTCCGCGTTGTATTAGTAGTTCTCCCAATCACTAGATATTATAAAATAAAGTCCTCCGCCGCGTCTGTACGCGATAAACGCAAAAATTACTGAATGGATTTTCATGAGATTTTCACAAATAGAAGGAGTGAGAAACGAGGAAGGTGTTTGTTTATAAATTGTCATGGGCGAAGCTGGGACATGTCGCTAGTATCTTTATAAATTTTAGCATGATATTCTGATGTATAAGCTATATTTCTGCAAAGTTTCATCAAAATCCGTTCAGTAGTTTTTGCGTGAAAGAGTTACAAACATCCATCCATACATCCTCACAAACTTTCACGTTTATAAATACATAGTAGGATTGTGATCGGTAAGCTGACACAAAACAATTTTAAAATAGTTTTCTTTGGCATCATTTTATATTTTACCTTGACTGTTACAATATTGATTGACGTGCCAATACCCATTTCTATATCACCAAGTTTTACACAAACCAATGAAAAACTACCAAGTAATAACAGTTTTTTTACTACAATGTGTACGGTCATAAGTAGGTAGGTACTATTCAATAAAGGAATTTGTTTGATTGTAAGCTACGATATCAGTTCGTGCCCATTCAATTATTTATTACAATAGCGGGTACATCGAGTTATTTTGTTTGTTGACAAGCATTACAGATTTTATCGGTAACAGTTCTGAAAAAGTTTACTTAATTTTTTTTTTGTTGGTTGTCAATAGGCTAAAGTCCATTTATTTGACTTTGAGTGTATTTTGCAAGTATTTTCGTGAAAGTAAACTTTTATTGCGGCTTTTCGATACTTCTTGCTTATATTAATATAATGATTTTTATTGCCTCGCCTGTTATTATGGCTTTTATGTCATTTTATTAAGGGAATCTGTCAAATAGGTCCTGAAACTCGAAGCTCTCAACGAAATTGTCAAGCGCTATTGAAATGTTATTTTATCGATCCCTGTAAAACACCATAAATTCTAAAACCACATAAAACTCTTGAACAAATCCATAGCTACAAACATATACACCATACGTATTCTCCATCACAAATTACACTATACCCTATTTATAGTGTTCCCACAGGTTAAAAAGTAATCACGCGTTAGAAATGGCCGACTCGCGTGGTACCCTTAGGTACACCAGATCATCAAGACCTTCCCCTCCCTTCTTGGGTCCTTCCACTTTAGATGTTATGGGTGTATTCTGTAGGTGTGGAAGAGGTCTTGGTTGGCTGGCAGGGGAGACTCTGGTCATTAGACCGATGAGCCATGCCTTCCTGATTTTACTCGTATTGTCTTTGAGTTCTCACATTAACGATTCGAGATAAGCCTTTGATAGCTTATTGCATGCTATGTTGCGTAAGTGTCTTGTGTGCTTTATTTCTTTGAAAGGGAAATTAACTAATTTATCAACGGTGATACACCTAAAACACTTGTGAGAACTAGCTGTCACCAAGGTTTACTTTTGCCTTCTGTCACTGTTAATATGCAGGTGTTGTGTCTTTTCTCAAAAATGTACAGCAAATCATTAAACTTCTGCTATAATCCGAATATTATAATTTCGGGACGGCGCAGCTTCCATGCATTTAAATTTGCCATCATCTGAATAGTTACTTTCATTCTAGCCATATCTATCATGATATCATCGTGGACACAAAATATAGCTCCAAAAATGTTTAAAAAAATGTATATAAAGTATATGACGTTAATCAAAATCGCCACAATCACAACCTATGAAATAATACCTACACTGAAATTTCCTAACTCACTTATAAATTACAACAAACCATACACATTTTTAAGGATCTATTCTTAGAGCTACATCCAGTAATACTCTCCTCTCCAGCCTCAACCCTTTATCATTTCATACCTCACCTCTTTAATCCCTCCTTTCATTACACGAGAAACTAACACCGCAATTGTTTTTTTTCCTTGTTTAGAGTACTCCTCCAACCCATCTCATTGTTCACAAAGCCCACAAAAGGTCCTTTGTCCGTCCTTGGCGTCGTCGAAAATTGTAAAACAAAGGGACTAGTCACACAAAACAGCTGTTAGGCACGTAGCACCTCTCATTTAGATAACAACAACCTATATCCAACCTTATCTTTTTACCTTACGACTCAATTCACCACAAACTACGCTGTTGTTCTGCTGTTGCGTTCAGCCAATGGATTGTGAACTGTAAGTTTTGGAGTCAAGGTTGGTTTTACACTGCAATGAGTAAAGGAAGCACCCTTCCGGAAAGGATAGGTGTCTGGGTTTCGAATTAAAATGACAATTGTGCAGACATGCAGACGGGTTCGTCACTCGTGTTATGGTTATTGCAAGTACTTTGACGATCATAACAGAGACAGGACAGACTAAACACAATAATTAAGTGTCTATAGCTTCTCGCAGAAGGGATGGTCGATGGGACTGAAAAGTTCTTGAGTGGCAATCACTTACTGGATGGCACATCGTTGGAAAGCCTCCCACTAGGTGGACCGATGGCCTGGTACAGGCTGCCGGAATCCGCTGGTGAGGTTTATGTCCAGCAGTGGGCGTCTTTTAGCTGAAATAATGATGATGGCGATAGCTTCTAAACTTAGAAAAACATAAAGGCGTAAAATGGTAGCCCGTGGCCAGAATCTAGATTAAGCTTACTGCGTTCTATCATAACATTATCATAACCGCAAGTCTAAAAAGGTCACCGGTAGTTACTTTTCTCCGTGACAAAGTCAAGCAGTAAATCACAGCTAACATTTGCGTCTATTATATTATCTTGTGGATCAAAACATTCTAGCAAGACCTAACGGATACACAATCAAGACAAGAAAGCTTAGACTTACCAGGACATTAAGCAACGACAATCAGTGTTAAATCACTCAGGATTGTCAACTATATGAATACAAGTGCTAAACATTATATGATAAAATTACCCCGTTATTATTTCCATCTTGTCATGCAGAACCATGAGACGAGAAAGATTCTGCCAGTTTCGAAGGACCCGGCAAACCTCGAAATTGGTCCTTATGCTTTCTGACGTAGGTCGTTTCGGAAGGCAATTTTAGGCTGGTGCAAGCAAGGACATTTTCAAAGCATGCAACGTGAGGAATGCATAATGATGGATCTGTGTGCTGCATCGGTAATGTAGTGCTGAATGCGTCTTATTATATACCTTTTGTGTTTGCCACAGATGACGTTATGAATATTGAACACGCTATCTGTAGGTTTTATTTTGTGTTGCGAACTTGCGAAATGGTTGGCTGTCAGTGTGGGACTTTGGAATTCAATTAGTCAGGTTTTAGCACGTACTTTTCTGTTCAAAACAGTTAAACTATTGTTGTCTTCTTTAGTTGTCTATGCAAAACGGTCTCGTATTATTTTTGTTCTTCCACCATAGGATTGATGTTCTTACCTCTGTCCTGTAACTTTTATTTTCACAGTCAATATTGTTGTCTGAAAACATGGGTGCTCAATATTCAATATAACAATTCTATTTGTGTTTACTCTATTTTGCAATCGAATCCAGATATTTAAATGGAACGATGGGATAATAATGTGATTCAATGTGTACCTACAAACCCTGTAAAATAAATAATGTCGGACGGACGCAGAATATTAGCAACTTATCTAGATAGTAGCAAGGCTGTGTTGTCCTAGTTGTAGAACTACATATTGCGAAATTAACTGCCAACATTGTGGAAACGTTTGAAATCTTTATTTTTATCACGTTAGACCTTTATTGTATCTGAAAGTGGCTAGTTTAACGTCTTTTTCATGAATCTGATTACCCAATTCTTGCAAAATGTGGTTTCAAGCCTCAGGTTTAAAAATGCTTGGTTTGTTTTTATTGTGTTTCTTATTGCTTATCCTGTCCAAGTCTTTGTCTTCTTTCATAACAGTAAGCTCATAATATTATGCTATGGTCTCTCTTATATAGATTAGAAAATAATTGCAAATCATTAGCATTTTTTGATTTTTTCAGTCTTGGAAGTCATTCGTGACAATTTCTCCTAGCACTTTCGCACAAATTGCAATCTTAAATCCGATAACGATCATCATCATAATCTTATGCAAGTAGATGCTCAGTTTTATTACCGTTGTTTCACATTCGATAGTGCTAGTTTAAGTCGTGGTATATATTCCTACTTTGCCTTCGTTAATTAGCCTACTCAAGCGTGCATGTGCTGCTTCTATTAGTGTAACATTAGCATTGAATACTTCATTGATTTTATTTATAGTTTCGTTTTTTTTTCTCTTTTGCCATTTTGTTGTTAACGTTGTTTTCGTGTTTATAACACCTGTATTTATTTCTTTGGTCCTTATTTCTTCGATAAAATCTTTGAGACCTTTTAATACGTTAACAGTGAAAGTCAGTTTGCTCAGCTTTAGATAAATTGTACTGGATATATAATCTTCAGGTGTATGATCTTTTGCGCATTCATTTTGTAAAGCATTTATTCTCATTACTATTCCCTTTAGTGTTACACTGACATGAATACCTATATTACAATTTATGAGCGTTATCATTTTTAACTCTTCATTTATCTTCATATTGTGCGTATTAAATAGTATTAGCTGTACGTTATTTATTTTAGCTTTACCTTATATATTTTTTTAATCGAAATTACAAATTTATATTTAACAGACATGACTTCATCATTGTTACCTCACTTTTCGCACATCGTTTCAAAAATCTTGTTGACTTCATGAAAGAAAACGGAAAGCTGCAAAACCCACGTAAACCTCACAGTTGCCAATAAATTAATTGAACAAAAAACCTCGATGAACTCACACGTTTTATTTGGAACGCACACGTAAACGCTTTCATTCATCAATCGGGCGAATGTGTTGCAAATCCCGAGCAAGGTCGTCTGTTAAAAACGGCGTTTTCACACAAATATATATCGAACGATTACTTAATAGTTCCCACAACCTTCAACTGCCGTTTTTCGGTCACACGCACGGCTGTTGGCAGATTTTCAAATAAAACCCGTTCCACGAACCTAACTGCAATAATTCCTACAATGTACTAAGAATTCAAATGCCTTGGTTAGTTCCATTGGTGGTTTTCGGCGAGATGTGTCAATAGTCGCGAAGAAATGGCGCAATGGTTGGGAAATGTGATCGAAACTCTTTGTAGTATTTGTGGAACTCTGATTCATAGTGTTACTTATTGAATACCAATTGGGTTAGATATGCGAATAGTTCCCTGAAGTCTTTAAGTGTTCTTAAAGGTCGTTTCTAAGTGGTTGCTATCACTTCAAGGCTTGTCTTTATGTATTTATGGCGACCATCCAATGTTTTCTACGAACAGATTATCCTTTGACATCATCCTTGGACTTACCTTGTAAATTATTCTATATAGACAGCTGTTGCTTTTAATACACCTGCCAAACGTGATGAAATACTGGTACCTGCTCTTACGGGTATTGCAAATTCTGACTCAACTGGATACTATCCAGATGACTCAGCTGACGCAATACTCGTACGTGGTCCTTTTACACAAATTCATGTTTTGTGCTAAAGGACCAGATTCCGAGCATTGCTAACAAGTAAGTTAGCAACGCATTCCGTTGCATAGAAAACCCTTTGAAATAAATGCAAATTTGAACCAAAAACATTATGTAAGGAACAAAGGCCTATTCTTGGAAGGTGCATTAATATTTCCACGGCATATAACACCTCATTTTGCAGCAGATCGAATTCCATTATTGAATTAAATGAATAGTTTCATAACTGTGTGGCACAGTTGTAGACAATGGGCATTGCTGATTGGACATGACGTGTCAATTGATGCCGGATCGCCGGTCAATAGTACGGTGCCCTGTTAATCCGTGAAATTTTTTTGCCGGACTAGATTTTTGCAATAGTGGTGTGCTGATAGGAAGGGAAAATTAGTGGCGTTGGAGTGAAAAGTGGTGGTAGAATCAAAGGACGTATTTTGTAACTACCTGCGCGTTTTGCCTACCACGGCCGTATTTCCGAAGGGTTATCCAGAGATGTAAGTACTAGTAAGTGCCTACATGCTACTGCCTCGTTGGTGTAGCTAGTGGTCGCAAGCAAGACTACTGAACATGAAGGTTCTAGGTTCAAGATTCTTTATTTTTCGAAACATGAGTTCATACAGAGCATGCAAGTTGTTCAATTACGTATTTGGATCAGTCCTGTTTGACCTTTGTGGCATACAAATATTTAAATGTCAATGGAATTAAAAATGTCTTACAATACAAAATACATGTATAATAATTGTGCATTTGAATAAATTACTAAAATAAAACTAATTGGTAAAATGACAATTTGAAAAAAAATATTGGTATTAGCTTCTAAAAATACAATAATCATGACCACGACTAATAAAATAAAAAAGTAAACAGTAACAGCTTATCAATTGTCATAGTCATAGATACATTGTAAATAGACCAATGGTGCATCGATAATTTTGCTAGGTAGCTACTTATATGGTATTAAATTTTATCGTTAAGGAATTCTAATAAACTATAGTAAGCTTTCCCTTGAAGATGGAACTTTTTTTCCTAAATCTGGCAGTGATATTGTGTTTTCTATCTGAAATACAAAGCATGATGCCGGCCGTGCTGTTACTGAGATCTGTTGTAGTCTAGATTTCTGTCCGGTTGATGCAAATAAGCTCGCCACTTCTAAGATGGAACTTATTTTTTTTATTGAATATTGACTCGCGCTTGACCACTATCTCACCATGGATACATAAGTAAATAATAATAATAATATAATCCTTTATTCGGACACATTTACATTTTGACATAATTATTTTACATAAATTATAACTCTGGTGAGTCGACATCAACAACTTAGTCTGTTTGCCCATGTTTGGCAAAGGCCTCCTCCAATTCTTTCCATTCTCTTCTATCCAATGCCATTCTGGTCCACGCTTTCCCTGCTGTTGCTGCTTTGTCATCGTCCCATCTTCGAAACTGTCTTCCACGTTTTTTTTTTCCGTTCCTGGGATACCAAAAAACTAAGGCTTTACTCCATTTTTCAGTACCTCTTATTATGTGGCCTGTCCATTTCCACTTGAGTTTACGAATCCTGGTTATGACATCGTCTGCTTTCGTGCGCTTTCTTATTATCTTATTTCTTATTCTGTCGCTTTTCCTGATATTGAGCATGCTCCTTTCCATCATTGTCATGCAGGTCCTTACAGCTTGGCCAGAAAGAGTAGAAAAAAATTGAGGTCGCCACTATCGTTTATATGGCATCATTTATACTATAACATAAAAGAATTTGATACTTGAAGTATTTTTAAAGATAAATCAGAATGGGGAAAATCGTTAAATCTGATGCTAATTTTTTTTTATCTAACTGGTAAATAAAAAACAAGCCTAGAAGAGTAAAAACATCTTTATTACAGTAACAATATATTTTCTAATCACTATCTAAATATTCTACACCCGACTCTATGCTTGGCTGTTGTTGCATATTTGCCTTCGTTTTTATTGCCTTCGTTTATTTTGCGTCGAACAGTGCTTTCTGATTTTCCTGTAATCAAAATAAAACATTAATGAAGAATGATTTGCGTGACGATCAAAAATTGCAGTCGCTCTATACAAAGTCACTTTGTCAAAGTACTTTCCCTATGTAAACATAACCTCTAAAATTAAATAAAATCCAAAAAAACTTCGATTATATGGTATATTTTAAAGACCGAACCGACTTTAACTGTAACTTAGATCATGAACTATGTATATTATATAAAATTTGATTGAATAAATACCTGTCATATCAGCAACTCGTTTGTAAAGGTCATCCAATTCTCTTAGAAGTTTTCCGGCATGATATTCCTCCAAACACCTCTTAAAAACATTGTAAATAACTTCTCTGGCACCACTTTTTATCGTCTTTCCCATTTTCAATAACAATTCACCGACTAATACGTTTAATATCTACCAAAAATCACATTAATTCACAATACACTTTCATTGTTTTGGTAGTTTGACTGATGTTTGACATTTCTTTCATGTTGCCATGTGTAGAAAAAATTAGTTCACATTTATTTAATTTCTACTCTTTCTGGCCAAGCTGTATTTTGGCGTTGTTTTTTTTTTTTTTTTTTTTTTTATTGTCTATAGGCTTGCGCTTGACCACTATCTCACCTGATCGTAAGCGATGATGAGGTCGACGATGAAGCACGCTTGCCTAGAAGAAACCCATTCACTCTTGACTTAAAGACCCCTAGATTGTAGCTATCGGGAAACACAGACTCCGGCAGGGAATTCCACTCCTTAGCTGTACGCATAATAAAAGTGTCCCCAAAACGTTTTGTGCGTATGGGTGGGATGTCCACCATGTACCGATGACGCAACGCCGTACGTCTGGTAGTCCGATGATGGAACGGGCTGGGCGGAATTAAATCATGCAATTCCATCGCACACTCCCCGAAATGTAACCGATAAAAAACCGACAAGCTGGCAACTCGGCGACGATGTTCCAGGCTCTGGAGCTTCGACTTGACCAGTGCCTCATTGCCGATGAGTTTCTTAGCCCGCTTTTCAATCGACTCTAGTGCATCAAGCTGGTATTTGGCAGATCCGTCCCAGAGATGAGAACAGTACTCCATGCACGATCGAACTTGCGCTTGATACAAGTTGAGCAGCTGTTCCGGCGTGAAGTACCTTCTCACCTTCGCAAGAATCCCCAACTTTTTGGCAGCCAGCTGAGCCTTTGCCTCAATATATGGCCCAAAATTGAGAGTCGATGTCAACGTAACGCCAAGAAGCTCAATATGGTCCGTTATTGGCACGGTTACATCACGGAAAGTTGGAGCCGGGTGAAATTGGCTCTTTTTAGCGGAAAAAAGACACGCCTGGGTTTTAGCAGCATTAAACCTGACCAGATTGGCATCGCCCCATTCGGAGACTGCCTGCAAGGACAGGTTCAAACGCTCCACCATGGACTCACGGAGAGACCGGATCTGCGGTCCGGTAGCCCGTGCGTTGGACAGGTATCTCTCAGCAACAGTGCTGTCGTCTGCATACCCAAAGGTGCCGGGTTTTAGCAGATCGTTAATGTGCAACAAGAATAATGATGCTGAGAGTACCGACCCCTGAGGGACCCCGGCATTAATATCCATTTGGTTCGACGAGCAGCCATCGATAACCACTCGAATGGACCGATCTCTCAGGAAGTCTGAAATCCAATCACACAGACCACCGGGCAGACCGAATGAAGGAAGCTTACCGATAAGGCTTTCGTGCCAGACCCTATCGAAAGCCTTCGAGATGTCGAGGGAGACGGCAAGCGCTTCCCCGTGCCTCTCGATGGCCTCACTCCATATGTGAATGGCATACGCTAGAAGATCCCCAGTAGACCGATTTCGGCGGAAGCCGTATTGGCGGTCGCTAAGGATATCGTTAGTTTCTAGGTATGCCAGGAGCTTAGTGTTAAGTACACGCTCCATACTCTTACAGAGTATGGACGTTACAGAGATGGGTCTGTAGTTGGCCGGGACAGCTCGACTGCCCTTCTTGGGCACGGGCTGTACGTTGGCTTGCTTCCAAGCATTCGGCACTTTTCCAGTCTCATATGAAAGGCGGAATAGGCGTGTCAAGATCGGAGACAGTTCAGGCGCACAGGTTCTAAGAACTATAGCTGGTATGCCGTCAGGGCCACTAGCCTTGTTCACGTCGAGGTTGCGCAGCACCCTACGGACGTCCTTTTGATGGATGCGAATGTCCGACATACTCGTCTCGCATCCATCAGGAGAAGGAGGGGGCCGCGAATCACCAGGATTCAGACGCGAAGATACCGCAAAAAGAGAGGCAAATAAATTTGCCTTCTCCTCAGCGGTGTGGGCCAGCGAACCATCGGGTTTCAGCAGTGTTGGTAGTGAGCGACGGCAGAAGTTCGACTCGACTGACTTAGCCAGAGACCAAAACGCTTTACTACCTGCTGGGTAAGAAGCAAGTTTGGCCCCTATTCGGCCAATGTGGTCAAACCGAGCCCTTCGCAACACCTTCTTGCAGGACTTGGCAGCCTTGTTGAAGGCTTTCTTCTTCAGACCCACGTCACTCGCTTTGCGCGATCGAGCGTCGACCCATGCCAGGTACGCTTCATGTTTAAGCGCGTCGGCGCGATGACATTCGGCGCCAAACCATGGCCGGTCAACGCTGGACATTGTTACGTCAGAGAACGGAATGTAGTACTCCATTCCCTGACGCAACACACCCGTCACGGCGTCCGCGCACGACGAAGGATCAGCCGAAGAAAAGCAAGTAGGCTGCCAAGGATAACAAGCGAAGAAAGATCGCATGCCATCCCAATCTGCTGACCTGTACCGCCAAACCCGCCGGGTGCCTCTTGGGCTGGGATCGGGCGGGGAGTAGACGGACACAGACTTCACCAGACAATGGTCGGAACTACCCAAAGGTGAAGCTATCGACACAGAGTATCGGTCTGGATCTGTTGTCAGCAGAAGGTCCAAGCAATTGGCTGTGTGCGAATCAACATCAGGCACCCTCGTTGCCCCATGGACCAGCTGGGTAAGGTTTAGCGCAAGCGAAAGTTTACGCATCTCCCGTCCAGCATGGTCAGTGCACTGGTATGGGAAGAGCCACTCCTGGTGGTGGGCATTGAAATCCCCCAGTAACACTAATTGGGCGGAAGGGTACCGCTGCTGTGCCGCATCAGCCGCCTCACTGAGGTACTCTGTGAGCCTGGTTGTCTCCTGATCTCCGCTGTGCGAACGGTAGACACAGGCGTAGATAATTTTATCCAGACCTGTGTCCACCAGAGCCCAAAGCGTAGAAAATCTGGAGTCCTCAAGGTTACGGAGACGCCGATAGCAAGTGTCGTCACGGGCGTACATACACACACCCGCGCGTGTTTTATAATTGTGCTCCAGGGTAAACCCTGGGTAAGATAAGTACGAGACGTCTGAAGGACTCGCTATCTGCGTCTCCGTAAGAAAAAACAGCGCTGGTTTCTCAGCCTCCAGGTGGTAGTGGACTGCAGAGAGATTTGAGTGCAGACCTCTAATGTTGGTGAGGTGCACTTTGAGGGGGAGGGAGTGCAGCCGCTGTTTAGATCCAGTATTCTTTTTCCTTGTTATGATCATGTGTTGAAGAGTGAATGGATGAGAGGAGAAGGAAGTGAGACGAGGTACCACGCTGCTAACCTACAGACACGCACTGAAAGGACGCCATCATTGGGGCACTAGTCCGGAGACTGCGGGGACGCCCGAGCCCCCCCGGAATGTCCATCGGGCCCTCCCCATCTGGTCGCCAACCAGCACGATGGGGCATGCCGGGATTTTTCGACAGTTGGCGGGGCAGCCTTTCGTGTGTGGCTGGCACACTACTTGGGCCCCCAACTACCTGCGGTCGGCCAGCGGCGCACCGTGCCTCGGATCCCGCTACCCTCCGCGACTAGTCTCCCGATACGTCCATAACAGCGCGCGCCAGGCTGGTCAGCCTGCAGTGGAACAACTATCTCGACCCAACTCCTCTGGTGGCTACACCGAGCATCATACCGGAACACGGCTAGGCCGTTTGGCGGTACGTCTTTGCCCGGTGGGTGGTCACATGCCTTCGGCCAAAGCCTACCACCAGTAGTGTCACCTGATTAGCACCACCCGGGGACCACGTGTAGGGTAACAGCAATAAGGGTAACTCTCCTACGGACGCGGGTGACTCAGCCCCCAAAAAAGCGTTTTGTGCTTTAGTGAGGATACATAACTGGAAGTAATTAAATGCCATATTTTTCAATACTACTGAATTGAACCGTGTTCTAGGAACCTGTTTCACTGCACTAATGACGAAACCAGCTAACCTATTAATGGATCAGAGATAAGTTAGGTCATAAATACAGGATTCAAAGATCCAAACAAGTTGAAGTAATTAATTCGCACTTAATATTAGCATAGGTCATTAAGGATTCCTCACAGGAAACTATAAAGATACCAACTAATTTTATGGCACATAGATTGTCGTTGATGTTTCCGGTAAGATATGATGTTATGTTACACAAAAATCCTTTTTATGCGGAGAAAGTGCGAAGAAGTCTATAAAATCACAGATTTAATTAGAATTTTAATGAGACAGTATTTACGACCCAAAAGCCAAAATGCTTCGCTTATTTTAAAGCTATTATTCAAACGCTTGGTTCAGCTTGCCTGGTTGATAAGGTTTGCTCCCTTATTTCAAGGGACTTGAACTAGATACCATTTGGTTTAAACCTGCGGGTACAGACGTTATGTTAATTAACCAGATCCCGCCAGGTAGCAATGACCGACATCAATACTAGGAGTAATTTAAACTTAATCTATTTTCGTGAGATCCTAGTCAATCTAACCTCCACAAAAATTTAACCTTTCAACCTAAACTCACAGTTACAGCGCAAGTTTCCAAAGAAGCACAAATAAGCATTACTAATATTCCTGTTAACCCAACTAAATCGTACCGGTCAGACGAGACGAGTGTCAAGTAATACCGGCTCGATTCGACACGTTTGCACAATTCCACTACATACATGCAAGTAATGTCTGGATTGTTAGGTAAGGCAACATATTATGTAGATACTTTTCATTGGAATAATAAAACTAGTTATCTGAGAAACTGGAATGTCTAAATGGAACGGTATTTCGAAATACTCTATCATGAGTCAAATGTAGATTAAGACTGCCGTCAACCCTTAGACTTAGCTAGTTTGTCATCATATTTATATCCTCATATTTTTGTAGTTCATGGTATCGAGAAAACATAGTTAGAAAATACTGAGTAGATTGATTGATGTTTAGGAAATCCCTGCGGCACTAAATGAACTCTTGGACTTCTATCAAACATAGTTATGATTTGTTTGCTGATGTATGGACAAAGATATTGTTCTTATGTCACCTTGTAAAATGGATGCAATCAAAGATAATGCTATAGTGTTGAATCAGGTAGCGTTTGGCAAACTGGTTGATTTTCGCTGTATCGATGTTATAAATCTTTCCATAAATACACCAATTTCCGATCACGAAAACAGACGGGGTCACCTATTTAACTTGCAAACGACCTAAAAACCTCACCATTTTGGCCCAGTCTCCAATACCAACTTTATCACGACTACGAAGAGAATCTTCAAACATTTGTCCCCAGTGACATATTACTACGACCCGGTATAAACTGTGTAAGCAGGTAATCAGGTTCAATGCCGACTCAAGGCCGTCGTTTTGGCATGCGCCTGCGACGTTAATGCGGGACATTGACATGTTAACATGTTTTTATTTTTGGTCCTCTGCAATGGGATGGGTTACAGGAATTTATCGGAAGTTTTTGCGGGTTGATGTTTTCACTGTGGATTGTTTACAGGTTTAGGTTTGCCTTGAGTGGTTATTTTAGCTTAAATACGAAAACAAATCAGGTCTAGATTAAGACAATTTAAAGTAAATAATTGTTTTATCTTCCTTGTAACTTTCCAAATTAAGGGAGATCTAGTATAATTTTAATGGACATTGACCGGATGCAGACTTTCTTCGACAATGGCTGATTGGATAGCCTTTTTTATCGCTGCCCCACACTAGGATTTTTTCCGGATGCGTTTACAAACTTATACACTCGCATACACAAACACCCAGACCCGGAACAACTATCTGTAGGCCATACATATATTTGTTCCGTGCGGGAAACGAACCCGCTCGCAGCGCAGCAGCCGATCGCTCAATCAAATCAAATCAAATATCTTTATTGAACAAGATTTTTGATTATATTTGATCAATCACTGCGCCAACCGTGTCGTAGCAATGCAAACCTCCCAAATATTATATAACCTAAACATTAAAAACACTCAATCAGAATCAGTTAAATCCAGCGTTAATTTGGCACCAATTTATCCAATTAAGGCATTTCATTCCATTAGTGACATTCTCTACGAATTTAAATGGCGCCCACACATTTAAAAATAAACCACACACGCGTTGGCGTGATTTGACAGTTGATTCAAAATGGCGCAGTCACGCATCGCAGAGCACATTGAGATGTTTATCAATGGAGGACACAAAGGGACCACATCGCGTTACATTCAGTGGCTTTTAGTTCAAAACGAATAATTAAACGGAATCTGTATTGGATTAAGTCATATTGAACCAATGTGAATAGTGGAGGACCGACCTTGTTGTTTGGCCTGGTTTGTGGTTTTACTTTATGATTGTATAACTGATCAATTCAGCTTGGGTGAAGGCGAGACGAATCCGGCTCGAAGGACCAAACAATTGAGAGGGTTTCTAATTTCTGAAAATACGTACCTACTAATGCGAACACGTAGATCACTTAGAAGAGTGAGAATACATGTCTTAACAAACATAGGACACCGAGGTAATTCTACTTTTTCTAAGTCGTACTCTCCTGGCGGAGTGGTCGTGGTCATGGATTGTCTGATGGGTCGGTTGCGGTTTTGTGAGACTTCTCCATCTTTCTCGGTTCGTGGCACTGCGTTTAGATTCAGTGAGGAAACACTTCGTTGAGAATTTAAGAAGGTCTGCCCATCTTGTGGCTGCTCGACCAGTGAGGCGAAATTATTCGACGGTTCTCTTTTTCCTTTGAAGTATGCCCTTAAAATATCATGACTTGGAACTTTACACTTTACAATATTCAAGTACTCAAGTACGCTTTACTTCTATTAGGTAAAGGTTGCCACAGGCAATCTAATAACATGCCTGTGGCAACACTGGCAACTACCAACACTTAATTAGTGACATCCTCAAACAAGCAAGCAAATTAACGCACCCACTGACTATAAAATCTAAATTATGCAAGAATGTAGCATAACTCTCAACAGCCATAGACATTACGGAACTCTATGGCAACATTGGGCTATAAAAAATAAATGCTCCATAACTGTTTTTTAAGAACGGATTTCGCGACATTCTATACACATCCTAATGTAATTAATTTATAAATTAATTGTGTCTTTGGGTGTCAACTGTCAGTCGTTAAATATTTCTACTAACATTTTGTTTGAGCTAGGGTGAGGCGAACAGTTATCGGCAAGGTTATTATTGGTTTAGGACGATAATGTAGTAAAATCGTGTTTATTTGATTTATTATGATTAGTAGATAATCGAGGTCGTGCATGTTACTGTGTTAACTTAAGTAATAACAGATGAAGTTCTGAAAACGAATAAGTACCTGCAATGATGCATCAAGAATTACCTTCTAAATTGAGTTCCAGTCTCGCTAATACCTAAATTGGCAATTAGATTGATACGTCTTCAAATAAAAAAGGTACTAATGATCTAATTAAATAAGCTAAAAAGTGTTCGATTGCAGTACAAACTTAATTTTATCCACCATTTACAAAAGTAAACCACTTAATTACAAAAATAATCTACTCAAATTGAAAACTTTAATTGCCAATCACAGTTTTTTTCACCCGCCATCTTTAGGTGCGAAATGTCACGAAGTAACACGATAACTCACGAAGTCATCCGAACTCGTCCGAAGTGGTCCGATGTTGTGACTAGATATCAAGAATCTAGTCTGCGATATTGGTCCTCCTAATAGCATGTCAAAACAATTGGGTTAGCAAAATTTATTGCTAATTTAATTTAATTCATCTTGTGTGACATAGTTAATTAATTTATTAGTGTAAATAGAACTTTCGACTTGATTTGTAGACGCGAAAATATCGTAAATTTTGTGAGATTCTTGAGAGTTTCGTCGAGATCTAGAACTTCTATATTTTATGTTGTTTTGATTAAAATTCGAGTCTTCATATAATAAGGGCGAAAATACACATGCCTATAATTTGCAAATGCAAAGTGTTGCTATTGTGCCACAATATCTTCTGATAGGTGAATGTCACACTTTTATACAAAATAGGCATGACGTGTATATATTTTTGAACAAAGAGATGCGTTTCCACCATTTTTTTATCAATCAAAGCTGAACGACTTATGGGTGACCAACAACTGACACCAAGTCAATCATGAAAAACCAAACAATAATATTTTCAGCCACCTGCTCGCATCTTAATACTTTCATTGTGCGTCTACAGCTAAGGAGTGGAATTCCCTGCCGGAGTCTTGTTCCTGATATCTACAACCTAGGGGTCTTCAAGTCAAGAGTGAATAGGTTACTTCTAGGCAAGCGTGATTCACCTTCGACCACACCGTCGGTTAACATCAGGTGAGATAGTGGTCAAAGGAGAGCAAACCAAAAAAAATAAAAAAATGCAGACAAGCGGTCGTGTGCACGAGACATTAAAATTGTCATGTTTCTTGTATAGTAAACACATTGCACAGCCGTGTCTTTGGATACTATTTTAATCCATGGTACGGTGACTTTTTTGACATTTCACCTTTAATTATCTCAAACAATATGCACTCAACTGAAAATTCCAGTTACTTTACAAACTTAGTCTTAGCCCCAGAAAACATAACACCGCCTAACCCACATATCTCACTCTTAATCTCACACTCATACTCAGTAATGTCACTTTAATTAGTCCAGCCGACTTTCACTGGTCTTCATGCATAAATAATGTGAGTAGCGATCTGTCAATGTGTCCGGTCAGTTGATACCAGGCTGTCAGCGGTCGTTGAGAAGTCGGCAAACATTCGGACGGGTGTGATAGCATGGACGTCAAGATCATGATATACTTACCAGATCGGCAGTTTGGTGAGTGACCGGAATTTCGGTTTTGGAGTGAAGGATTTTTTTGAGTGATTGAAAAAAGAAAGTATTTTTAATTATTATTGATATGCTTGCGTTAGACCATTATCTCACCTGGTGGTAAGCGATGATGTAGTCGATGGATGCTACCACGGGGAGATAGCGCAGTAGTGTGGGACTCCAACCCACTAAACCTCCACGGTGTCCTCCTGTGCCGTTTATGGCGGGTGCACGGGCATGCGTTAGCAATCGTCCGTGACCCCGCCGCGGCTGTCCGTCACCGGACCCTCCTCTGGGGATAATCCCTTATCACTGGCGCACCAGAGCACATTGCACGTTATGACCACCCCAGGTATTGGAGGGCAGGAGTGTTAGTTTTTAGAGACGTACAAAACATTCAAATCACTTTTGAATTACAGTGAAATAGATCTCCTTCTTTTAATTGCGAACAAGTTAATGTTTTCAAACAAACCTGTCGCCAAGAAGAAATTCACCACCCTTAACTAAAAAAAAAAAACAGCAGCACAAATTGAAATAAATCATTCTACAACCACTTCCTATAGTAGAACTGGTTCCGCATAAACATCTATGACTAGACTGAACTCAAACCGTCGAGATCTAATCTCTTCGGGATTAGTTTCAAGCTTACGGCTAATATTAGTCATTGGACATAGATATTAAGGTAACCTTATTAGGGTAAGTTATTTCTGTTTGTATATTGTGCATAGAAAACTAATTGTCTGTGCTAGGTTAAACAGTTTTGTTTTTCGGTAGTTTTTCGATCCCCACACCTATATTCTAAGCTCTTTTGATTTGAAGGAAACTTCTTCCAGCACCACTCCACTTGGCTGACTTGACAACTGAACGGATAAAACCTTAGATTAATGTAATTTTTTTTTGAAACGATTGAATTCGAGTAGAGAAAATCACTTTGAATATAGATGTAAGACTGAGTGCCCGTCAACGTTGATTTGTTTGAGCTACGGTCGGAGTTAATCAGTTTCAAATTCTGAATTGTTGTGCTTGGAACAATATCAACAACCATATCCTAGATCAAGGAGAAATTTCTAGAACAATGTAATCTAGGAAGATCCATATTCAAATCAAGATTTATGTTTGAACATCGTTCTAGAATTCGGGCTATAAGTGGCTTTGTTAAATTTATATCGCAAATCACTTCTTCAACACCCATCATCATCTGTCTTTATCAAACAGTCGACTTCTGGACTGCATATACCTCTCTTCACGCCATTTACTCAACAAGAAAAAAACGCACAGACATGCATTTAAATGATCAACTTTATCTTAAACTTGATCAGTCTAACTTTCCATATCATTGGCTTCTGTGAATCCACACAGCACTAATCTTTTCTTCACTACTCATACTCGAGAGAAACTGTGACACATCTCGATTATTCTCGCTCTGATTGAAGATGTGACCGACTTCGTCTGTATTAACATTATTTAGCACGTAGGCTCTAATCTCACGGTGCACGCTTGACTGTTTTGTTGGTTGGTGGTGACCATAGAATAGGAATGTTTAGATGGGAACTCCTGCGCGTTATAAGCCTCGAAATTCAAATGTTTACTCTTTATTATGTCTTTCGACTACCTCGTTGCTGGTCTGATTCTCGCAAGCGCTACTGAGCCTTGCCTGCGATGCCTTCAGTTCAATTCATGTGTCAACAAGAAAAGTTTTACTAGGTTCATTAATCTGGAATTTCTAAATAGCAACCCGGAGATTGCATTTGAGCCCGGTGTATGCCAATAGGCCTTGTTTCGTGAGATTCAAACGTAATAATGTATTTATATATATTTTAACGTATACCGTAATATTTTAATTGTAACTGGTGACAAATGGGTATAAATACTCACCTCTGCAAAACACTGGGGTGATGTTGCGTTGTTCAAACATGAGGATATTGTTATAAGTATTTTTATCATCTTAAAGTGATAGAGATAGCATGAGACTTTATTGTGCTGCAGTTTCAAGGTTTATGCTTCTTTTAGTAAAGTTTCTGTCAGCATCGGCGCTTGCGAACAGTTTCCCTTCTCTACGGATTTCTTGATCTGTGGTAATAGTTTGTTGATAGATCCTCCCACGGTCTGGTATTGAAGCTTTGTTAGTCTGATTTGCATATTGTTGAGTGAATGTTATTTTACGTTTGAATACAAGGAACTTATTGATTTAGAGCGGTAAATGACGTTGATGAAAGTGATATTATACAGGGTCAAATTGAATTAGCTGAAATTTAAAAAAAAAAAATGAATCATCAACATTCTCGTGACCTTAGGTTCTAGATAAAGGGACATTATAACAGAGACTAGGGACCCGCCCCGGCTTCGCCCGTGACAAATTATATACATAAACCTTCCTCGTTTGTCACTCTTTCTATTGGTGAAAACCTCATGAAAATCGGTTTAGTAGTTTTTGAGTTTATCGCGAACAAACGCGGCGGGGACTTCAAAATTGCTGATGGAAAAACCAAAATCACTTAGCCCGATACTGGAATCGAACCCTTGAGGATCTCATAAACAAGTAAAATTTAAACAACCCCCCACATATTTTTATTTCATACTACGTAATTTATCCAGTAATAGACACGCTTTGATCCACAATCTATTGAACACGTAATAATGACACGATATCTTGCGGGAGCAGCCCGATTCAAACATTAAAACGCCAATAACTTTTGAACGGCTGAACCGATTATCATCAAACATATCTCAAAACACTCTCGATAAGGTCACCTTTCAAAAATCAAAATCCGTTTACGAGCTATGATGCCACAGACAGATACACAATTACGCATATACACAACACATAAATACACAAATCAAACTTATAACACTCCTCTTATGCCGTCGGGGGTTAAAGATTTATTCCTGCCGCTAAAGGTTTCAGATTCGAAACGCCAGATTCTCTAAAAATGTTGCAGATTCTCTCAGCACCTTTTCAGAAATAAACACTGATTCACACCAAGAAACACTTTAACCTTCAAGAGAACATCAAACTTCGTGATCATCCGTGATACGAAAATGTCAAACGCATTACCTTATTTTCCGCAGTCGGTAAAGACTAACAAGTCACGACTGACTGATGTCACGGTGGCAAAAAACACTGTTTTCTTATTAATTAAGAATCGTGACTGAGGTCGGATAAGGATTGGAAAAAACTGATGGCCGATATGTGATATGTTACTTCTATGTAGGATTAGTTCAATGTGTCCTAATGGTGGACTTATTTATGTGTTAGAATTGTATTGCGGAATTTTTAGGTCACTGATAGTGGTTTAGAATAATATCTTATTTGGAGATCTCTCAAAGGCATATACAGGAATGGAATACGATCTGTTCAAATCCGTTTTCTGATGACCCAGCTTTTGATCTTGCCTAATGGTAATCGATGGATGAAGGAGAATGAGGTCTACGTTGGAACGAGTGAGCCCAACGTGTTCATTATTTTATATCGCCAAATCAAGGTTTCCTTACGGTGATATCTATCATCGTAGAATATCGTCGTAGTGCCCAAGAATAATTTAAAATCATATATAATATAACTTTTAAAATAGTTAAATTTTTAATTGATGCCTTATTATACATGTTCTATGTACCTTTACATCAGACTTATCACAAATATTATTGGCTTGTCTGCTTCTAGTAATCTCTAAACAAAATGACTCATATAGCGAAAATGCCAATATTTCAAACAATACAATTGGAAATTACCAGCAGTCACAACATCCTTAGTTTCCCCCTAACATATCGACATCATTACAGCAACCACTGCTACAAGGCAGTAATCGTTCATAACCCGAGATAAGTTAGTTAACTTAGTTTCTACTGCTTCGCCTCTAAACATAGTTTCTAACTTCCGTCTCCCATATATCGCAATTTACTTATAGATAACCTGAAATTATAAACTTGAGTCTTCAATTCCTTTGATATTCAAATACCATTTGTATTTGAATTATCTTTCCTTTTAGCCGTGTGGTCTTGAGTACTGATTGGGTCACCAATCTTTGCCTCAGCTTTATTAGTAGGAAAAGCAGTACCATCTTCTTTATCATTTATAACAATGTTTTTCGCGATTTTAGGTTTCTGTTTAGCTGTGTGGTCTTTGGTGTTGATTCGGTCACCTTTCTTTGCCTCTGCATTATCTGTTTGAACGGCGGTACCGTCTTCATCATTTCTGTCAATGTTATTCGGGATTTGGAAGATTCTCAATCCCAATTTAGAAGGGTCCGTGGCTTATGCCCCCAGTGGTCGACGCACCTGTGGCCGACGCCCCCGATTCGATAAATTTTATATTTATAAGTTTTTGTGCTTTTTCACTTAGTACAGTAAATGAGAAAAGTGTTTCACCATAATAAAGTATTTTTCCTTGTAAAACAAAACTAATCTATCTAATAGCAGAGAGAATAGATCACCACATAACCTTATCCTTACACACCTTTTTCCCCATTAAAAGCATATTTATTATGTACAAAAGTATTTACACTTGATTATTTTTATGCTTAGAAAATTTTAAAACATTTCACATCAATTTGTTACTCTACGAGTACTTTTGTTTTTCAAGCCCGATTATTTTGTTTTATTTTTATTGAAACTAACTGTTATAATTAGTTAAAATTATTCTCATTTGTTTAAGGTTTTATAGTTGATTATGTTTAATTATTATTGTTACAAAGGAAAAAGAACATTTCACTATGTAAAAAGTTAGTTGCTCTGCAGTAATTTTTAAGACTGACTATAAAGTCACTATCTTATTTTATTACATTTGAGACTGATAATTATAATTAAGTTAAATGATTATCTTGGTAAGGTGATGAAAACTGTGATTTATATACAATTTTTTTTACTAGATTTCTTATAGAGATAAATAATTAATGTAAAATAACTAAGACTTACATTTTTCAAAAGATACAACCAATATAAAAGCATTTCTTTGTTATAAAAATTTACGTATTACGATTTAATATATTACATATACTTACAATCAATATACATTTATTATTTTTGGACAACATTTTTGTGATTGAAAGTACATTTGATCAAGAACTGCTTTTAAAGAAATTAATCGAATCGGGGGCGTCGGCCACAGGTGCGTCGACCACTGGGGGCATAAGCCACGGACCCATTTAGAATAGTTTATATACTTTATTGTAAATCACAAAATATGTACAGGACAAACGATGAGTTCCTCGTGTATTAGCTTCTTGACCATTGATTGATGATATTGATTGAAATTTTCCTTTGCTTTGGGTGACTTAAGTTCATTTGTAAGTGTAGAACTGTTGTAACGAATAGTCACAGCATGAAAGACCATGATTATAGCAGCCACCCTTTTGGCGTTGGAGGAAAACGTTTTTTTTGTTTAAGAAATACGTCTCTGCTTTATATCTTTGACCCAACATTTTTCCAACAGCATTCAATCACAAAACAGTTACGTTATATTCCAATAGAATAGTTGTGCGTTTCGTGACGGCCGGACATAACCCCGCACTGCATAACAGTTCTGCATCAGTCATACGCAGTTATACTTAATGGAATTTGAATGATTTAAACGTTGGGTGGGGTCCAAAGTTTGCGAGATAGCGAGTTTGACGAACGGTTCTTAGAATTTCTCTAGTCAAGGTTTCAAAAAAATAAATGTCACGAAAGAATTGTTATCATCAGCATTATAACAGCCTTTGTTTAAATCTGCTTTCTTCTGCGTACATCTTTCACACATTTTCGGCTTTCAAAATGGTGTGGCAGTATTCTCTTGCCAAGCCTTCATTCTTCTTTTCGTATAGATTGACTAGGTACTACTCTTGTGCGAGTATGTAGCCACTTGGACTTAATCTTAAGTGTCTCTAAATTCTTGTGAAAGTTATGGACACAATGTACTTGTCAGAAGTGATAGACCTGACATTACGCCAACAAGTCGAGTCTCCATTCCATCCAGAAATTTCGACTCTTTTCATCAAGTCCTAACTCCGCTCTGCTCCACTTCCTCGCTCCGCTCCCACACTATGTCCAGACCCGCACATTTCGGTAACCGGGCCTCTGGGGCACTCGTGTCACCCGATTCGTCACGCGGATTGACCCACAGTCGGCGCGTGCGCATAAACACTTTACTTTTTATAGTTATTGTTATATTTAACAATATTCTGACGTCTCCTTGGCTAGTTGAGACTTTTTATTGATGAAAAACTGACTTTGTGCGTACTTTAGAAAATTTTAGGTAATATACTACTGAAATCAAATGTTTGTTTGTTGTTTTATAGTGGTTGTAAAAGTTTTATTGGGCCATTGTAAGTTGTAATAGCATTTCACGAAAGATATTTAAAAAAATGACCAAAATTTCAGAAGACCCACATTATATTCAATATCCCTTATAAGAATCCATAAAAAGGTTTATTTTATAGCTTGTACCCATTTTACGTTACGAAGACCTAAATAAATTGGAAAGAGGACTAGATAATGACGTTACTTAAAATAGAATATAATAGAAAACATTCTACATAGACACAATACAATATCAACTATGACAGATTAAAAGACATAGTAAAAAAGTTCGATCAAATATTGTGCTGACCATGCCCATACCGAAAGGGTTCCCAACTAAGCATTTGCTTGGCGTCAGAAATCCAGCGCTGATTTTCAGTTAGCACACCGGAGTGACACACGGATGGCGGTAGATGAAGTAATTGTTTAAATTTACTATTATCTGCCTGTATTTACCTCGTAAACTTAAAAATACATTATCATACAACCTATTCACAAACTGTCTTTATAAACTCCCACAGCACATGCGCCACAACGTCAACACTTACATCGCATTAATGACAACAAGCTTCTACGAACCTCCTATCAACTACATTTTTTCCTTCACTCTCACCTTCAACCCAGTGGCTCATATCGTGCGACTGTCGCGCTCTGTCGCGTTTTTGTTGCGTTTGTCGCGTAATTGGTTTAATAGTCGCAGTCGCACGGATTTGGAACGTGTCGGGCAGTTTGTGGGACTCCCGGATCTTAGTGGGTTTGTTGATAATGATTTAACGATGGATGGACTGTGTGGAAGATAATTATGTCAAGAGAAAGGGTGACTACAGACATCACGACTTGGCAGAGAAGTTTGTAAGAAGAATATATGTTGCGCCGACACCAAATAAATTATTTCCTAATTTGACTAGGAAAGTTATGACGATTTGGGTGAACAAGATTCCGTTGGACAAGGAAAAGTAAGGCTCGTTAGTTTTGAAACAAAGGTTAAAGTTAAGACAGTAGAATATAATGATTTTATTATTACGCATTTAGCACTGGAATTTAGTGAGAACGACTGTGGTATGGAAGCAACTCACACTAAATCTGTAGTTGATATTGATAACTCTGCCCTGATTTCCCCATACCATTCAAAACAATATGTTTATCTAGCTATAGTCGAAAAATAAGCACAGTGTAGTAAGTTTAAATTAGTAGGTACACAAACAATTTGGCAACACGTATTTGACCATCCAGACAGCCGATTCTCACCACATTAAATAATTTTCATTTAGGAAGTCAAATGTTCTAGGCTAATTAATTGCGCGTATATCATCATCAACCACATTTGATAGTTTTTGTGGCTCTAAATCAAATGTCATCGCTTCAAACATTTGATGAACGTTTAACGATTCATTATAACATAACAACGTTTAATATTACCGTCGTAAAACGATTTAAATTAAAATACTGCGCAAAAATTAGTCTGGTAAAGTCCAATGGCCTGTTTTTTAGGGTTCTGTAGCAAAATATGAAAGCCTTTTCACGTCTGTCTATCTGTTAGCATTGATTTTATATCACTTTGTCATCTCAATTATCTTGACAAAAGAATGGGAGCATCTTTAGGTATATGATGTTTTTTCATAAAATGTTTTGCCGTAGCTTCGTTATCAAAATTGTAACTCTCTAGTTCTCAATATTATCAAATAGTTTAACATCCACATTTTGTAATTATTTGCTACTCATGACATGACGCCAAGCTCGTAGCCAAATTCAGGACAAGCTAAAAAGTCATTTTCAATTACTACGGAACCCATCTCCACATATACTCCAACACACAGCTGACAGATTTTAATTATGATTGAAACCCCATCCTCAATGATGTCGGCACACCGAACAATCACAATGACATTAGCTCAATCACTAGAACAACGCCCCTGTAAGCATTGTTCAAGTTTAACAATTGTATCTAATAACCAATTCATCGGGCCAAATTCTTTGAGACAAAAATCATCTCTGATTTCAGATTTTATGTTTCCTATATCGTATTGTTTATTGTCTGTATTAATTGAGACAGGCACTATTAGTGATTGTAGGTTTTTTACTTTTATAGTATTCCTAATTGGAAATCGATCAATACCATCGTTTACCTTGAAATTGCCAAAACCATCGAATGTTTATCGATGGACTACTTTAAATTTTGTACTGACTCCAATGTTTTAGTGGCTTTGATGCTACTATTATATCTACCGGTTCATCTGGTTTTTTTTCTTATTAAAGTTTTGTGTTCAATATTGATACCGATATTTTGCTTTTCTCAGTCGTCTTGTGTGAAGACGACTTATTTTTCTTTCTTTTTATACATACTTATCATTATCATTAGCTTATCATTTTCTTGAAAATCATTGTGTTTACGATAGGTAAACACTTGAATTATCAAGTACTCTTAAGTATTATCTTTTCAAGAAATATCTTCATAGTTATCTATTTGCATTTCTCTTACAAGTACTTTCTATATCGTCGTAAATACTTTACTTGTTTCTAAAACCATCGTTTTACATTCCTTCCGTCAGCCATCATCGCTAAATTCAAGTATAACTTTCTGTTTTCTGAAATTGTCGGATAATTATCTGACTATCATTATTTTCCCATTATTTTCATATTTGCCATGACCCATGGCCATCTTTTCTACGGTGGTGACATGGATACCGGTTTCTAGTTGTTTTGTTTGTTTCTTATTTACATTTTTGTCTCTGTCTCCTAGTTAAGTAATTGACCTGACTGACGTTTTTTCTTTAAATTATCTTCATGGTTCTGGAAATATCTCTAATTTGTATAGTTTTACCAGCTTTTATGGCAAGTTTGGCATCTCTTATTTATTTACTTAAAACTTCATGGTACAATGGCTTTCTTCTCCTTTACATACTCGTTCGCTGGAAGGCCTCCCAGCAGGTGGACCGATGACCTGCGTGAATCTGCTGGATGCGAGACGCTCGAATCTCTATGTTCACCAGTATAATTCATACAGCTAAAATGATGACTTACTAACGTTCCTAACTTTTAAAATCAGAACTTAATTACTGAACTGCATCTACTATCCAACGTCCTGTAGATACCTACTACTTAAATTCAGTGGTTTTCTAATTTCATCTTAATATCTCCAAATAATTTTCATAAACGAAACAACTCCTCACAGAAACCGTCTTAAACTTAACCTATCCATCTGAAACTAAGCTTTCTAATTGGATTTTCTTCAATAAAGCTTACAGATTATGGATTCATAAATCGTGAGTGCCCATAGCAAGACCTATCCATTATTATTTATTAACGATCTTCGATTAACAACGTATTTCCGCGGACATTTCTCAAACGGCCTTGAAGCTGTTCTATTTGTACTTTCAATGGCGCTGCTATAATTTTCGCAACAAGAGCAATGATCTAATCTGTATTCCTTGACGTGTCTATCTATTTTTGTTTTGTTGTGTGTTTCTCTAAACATGTGTTTTTTCTTTCTTTTGCAGATGTGTCAGCCCCTTTGTTGAGGATTGGAGAAGTTTTTTTATCGGTAAGAGCCAATCTGTTTTCTATTATATTGACTTTGATGATATGACTAAAGATATTTACTATTGCCTAGTTTATTAATCGGTTATAAATGTTTAGATATTTACTTAAGTGTTAGTAGATGTGATCGCTGCTCATCGGCTATTTAGATGTTTGGCAGAAAAGTAGATCATGACCTGGGTTAGGACATAGGATCCCTTTTTATCTCAGTAGTACCTGGGTATAATTGCCGACTTTTACGCAGGCAAAGCCGCTGCTAAAAACTACTTTAATATTAAAAAAAATATAGGCTTGCGTTTGACCAACATCTGTACTCACATGGTGGTAAACGTTTACGTGGTCGACATTGGAGTACGCTTGTCTCGAAGTAACCGATTCCTTCTTGACTTAAAGACCCCAGGTTTTAGCGGTCAGGAACTGTTTCCTGACCGCTAAAACCTGGGAAAAGATAAAAGATTTGGAATTCCCTGCCTGAGTCTGTACTCAGGCAGGGAATTCCAAATCTTTGCTTAAGCTCACATCATCAGCCTATTAATGTTCCCACTGCTGGGACACAGGCCTCCACTCTGTGAGAGGGAATGGGCCGTAATCCACCACGCGGGCCCAGTGCTGGTGCGAACAAGGGTATTAAACTTTTTCCCAACCAACATTTATACGCACATTTTCACTATAATTCTCACACATAAACCTCATAAAACTCAATGCCAATTGTGTTAATTACTTATATACCTATTATTTTCACGGCCATCACACTAGACAGGCAAGTACACGTTACATAAACGCATATCGGCATATGTATTTCATTCATTAATGAATAGAGTGCCTCGTTGCGTTCGTCTAGTGGTCGTAAACGCTACTGCTGAACTTGAGGCCTGGGTTCGATACCCGGGTCGGTCAAAGTGTTTTACAGAATTTCTCATTTGGACTCTGGATTTGTACCCTGTTACAAACGGACCTAAACCTAACTGGTAAAATGTACGTGTTCTATAGGTGCACCTCTACTAACCCTTCGGCGTGATATTATGTTGATGGGTAAACAAGTAGACATATCAGTAATGTAGCGGAACGTGGCCTGTTTTATTGATATGTGGTAGGCATTGTGGGGGGTCTCCCGATGACCTAGTTAGGCTAGGTGGGGCAAAAGACGGTATTTATGTGGTAAGTCATCTACTGATGTCTGTGTTTATAATATTTCTTCCTTATTAACACATATTAATATAGTTTTATTACTCGGTATGACTAGTTGACCTACAATTAGCTCACTTGGGTCTAAATCTTTAAAGAATCATTCAACACATTCTATATATGCTCAAACATTGTCCTAGATTACGGGGCTATTACAACTTAGGTCTGGGATTGCCTATTATAAAGTTCACAGTTTCTTCTTATCCCAGACTATAAAAAAAAATGTAGGCTATTTATTTTGCTTGCCCGTGATACTACCAATGATCCTACCAGTAGTACCTAATACTGTTAATTTGATCTCCTTTCTTACTTCTGCAGTAGTAAGTTGTTTGAAGGGTAATTACAATTTGCCCTTGATACTACCAATGATATTATTATTAATATTATTTTATATGTGTTTAACAATCTCTTTCTATCAAGTTTAATAACCAACGGTTCTATAAACCGGCATTTACTAGAGCGAGAAAGAGAGCGGGAGACGCTGCGAACGCACGCGGCGGAATCGTCGATGCCGCGAATTAGAATAGAAGTGCGATTCGGTGCAGCCAGGTGTAGTTCAACCCTAAATCTTAGGACTTTGTCCGACGGTTTATGCTTGATATTAGTAGATAGTTCCTAGTTAAATTCGTAGTGTACACAATTAAGTCACTCAAGCTTAGCTAAACAAACAAATATAATGGGTACCAGATGATTCTGCGAACAATGTGAACAAGATGATCACATGCCACTATTTACGCTCATCCCGAGAGCCGCGGAATCGGTCTATATTTAAGTTTACTGAGACAATACATTTTGTAGGTATATTATATACTTATTACCTTAGAACCAAAAATTTGAAGACATATATGTGACATCCACCAACCCGCACCGGTTCTGCGTGGTGGATTACGGTCCTTTCCCTCTCATAGATTGGAGGCCTGCACGCACAACTAGGAAATGGTGGTCTAAGTGCGAAAAAGGGGGTCCATCTATCTTATCCTATGCTAGCCCTAGACAAGTGATATTCTATCTTCGAAAGCGTGGCGATAGCGATTGAAAAAACGTCAAAAATGTATGGGAATGTCACGTGATCATTCCCTTACATGTTGACATTTCGACTATCGCCGTACTGAGACTTAATTTTTAAGTTTAAGAGGAAATGCGGTCGCAGACATCCGACTCTCACGGGCTCTCGCCTATTTTCTCCTCCAATATTGGACCAATTAAAAAGATATTCAAAAAACTGAAAAAAAAAAGATACTATGCCCCTGTTTTCCTTTTTGATGAAACATTATCTTCAGAAGCACTAGAATCTTCAGAAAATTGTCAAAATTACGCTGTCAACAAAGGTAGGTATTGTACAAATTTGACAACTATAAATGAAAAAAGAAAAACATATTTATTATACACCTTTATTTCCCAGTTCATGGAATATCTTTTAAATTGGTCTAATATTGGAGGAGGAAATAGGCAGGCGCCAAACCTCGAATCATGACTTTTTACTTTGGAAATTCAGTGGGAGCTCTCTGCCCACACTTTCCTCTTAAGCTACACGAAGAGTGTCAATGTACAACCGTTGAAAATTCATAGACATTTAATCACTATCTGAGAAGAATACTTAATAGGTCCTAAGATTTTCCCCATATGACTCAACAGTTACCAATCGTACATTGACTGCTTACCCAGCATACTGGCTTGCCTGGACATGTTATAAAATCGGTAACATTCCGTCACAAACGTTGACATGTCACGTATAACACATAACATCCTAGATTACTGTTTCTGCCAGTGTGGGGCAAGTTATGAGGTTATAACGATTTTTAATATGGTGCGTATGATATGATAATAACTAAAATTATTGAAAGAATTTATAAGAACCCAGAAAAATATATAAACTTCCATGTTAAGATAAATCTAGGTTATTCAAATGTGAGACTAGATTGAAATAAGCAGCTGTGTCTGTGATACACGAATTCCTAAGATTTAAGGTTAAACTACATCTGGCCGCACCAAATCGCGCTTTCCTATGCTACTATCCTTATTCCAGGATCCTCTTACTCGCTCTAGTAAATGACGATTGACAGAAAATGATATAAGCATAGGAAAGTGCGATTCGGTGCGGCCAGATGTAGTTCTACCCTTAAATGACAGAAGCTAGACGGGATAAACTTAATTCGTTGGGAATATTTCACGATCTTTTGTAATTTATACTTTATCTTTAAAGTATATAGACCTAATGTACTGCAGTTCTTTTCATTTACATTTTTAAACGGTTCAATTAAAATTACTGTCTGTTAATTTATTTCTGTCTGCGCATGATTGCACATATTATTTTTTCTATAACTTGGCTGGTCTACCTTGACTTCTATGAAACATTCCTTATTCTATTAACTTCGGAATTAATATTAGATGTATAATTTATTAGGACAAATTGTGCTTTTATTAAAATAGTTTATTACTGACGACGATGTTTACCAATTAAGTTTGCAAATTACTACGGCACGATTATTTTTAATCAATCAATTGAAATTATAAATTGCCACTGTTCTTGATAGACTTAAAAAATACTAACGTCTGAGTTATTAATAATTTCAATCTGCTCTGTGATTTTAATAATGTGGAGTTATCTTTTATTTTTAGAAACAAAAAGTGGTGGCTGGTCCAAAAGTAACATAATATTCTGACGAGGCTTGAAGAATCTGGGTTACAATTATTTATTAGTTATAAAGAAACTAAGACGCTCACAAGGTTTTTCATTCTTTAGCCTTACGTGCAATAGAGTCTAAGTTCACCATGATTTGCTTGTCAATCAAAATCGCTACCGCTTATCCCTCGCCCCGGCACTCAGTGTGGCATACTGTAGCGGGCGCGTGCGCCGACCTAAATACCCGCCTCTAACGGTGCGTGCGGTGCGCGCCGACCTTTATAGTGCGGATCTACGGCGAGCCTGACATGCGAATATCTGACAGAAGCGTCACGGGCACGAAGGAGAGCGAAAAATCCGAAGAGATTGGGTTAGTTCTGTCGGATACAGCTAGGTAGATACAGCAGTACCTTTATAGTGCGGTTCTAGCCTACCCTGAAATGCTAGTATCCTGACATAAGCGTCACGAGCACGACGGGTCACCTCAGTGGGCCATAGCAGTGACCTTTATAGTGCGGATCTATGGCCAGCCTGACATGCGAATATCTGACAGAAGCGTCAAGGGCACGAGGAGGAGCGAAAAAGAACTAAGTGGATGGGTCAGTTCTTTCGGCAACACCGAAGTCAGCTTCTAAAAAACAGAAGTGTGTCGGGTCATCTCTATGGTCATAGTCATAGCAGTACCTTCAGACCTTAACAACTAGCGTGATTACGTCTCCAAAAAAAGTTGAACTAATCCAATAACTCATCTTTAACATCAATTTGGAACTCAAATCAAGTCAAGTCAAATATATTTATTTCCACTAGGCCAATAAGCGGCACTTTTGAACGTCAAACATTATTAAATCGAAATTAAAAATGTACAAGTAATAAAAATTTACTCTACCGTGCATTCGGAAAGTAGCTTGTTATGGAGAAGAACGCACAAGAAACGCCATAAAACTAAAGTACTATTTTCGTGTCAATAACATTGAAACAATAGATCAAAAACATCTATTGTTTTCACATTCGGTTTCAATCTAGAATTTGAAGCCTTGTCAAATTTTGTTCCTTTGGACCTTATTGGTTGTTCCATAAAAAACATGGCGGATATAATTATATTAGAATTCTTTTGAAATGCTGCTATTGGAACAGTGGATAGTAATGACCTAGACTCTAGAGTTTATCAATAAATAGCGTACCAAAATCCTTTGACTAATCTCGTTATATGCTAATACATGTTGATGATTTTGTTATGGATAAACATAACATGCTCATAACTGATACTAATCCTGTTTAAAACAACATGCTTACGCATCTACTTCTTCAACAACTAAATAGCCAAGCCACTGGAGCATGCAAAATGGGTAACAAGTAAACATTAATGAGTGCTGAGCGCGTCGGAGTGCCCATAGTTAATCAAATTAGCCTGAACTCGCTCACGTGGAGCTTGGTGTGACGTATGAGGTGGTGGGTTCACGTGACTATTGTTCAATGGCTAGCATCATATTAATACCACCTCGTAGACTAAAGAAAAGATAAATGGATTGCATGTAAAACGAGATGGGAAGGCAGTGAACGCTGGTTTGACGGTTGGTAGATCAATAATCGTTGAGTTTTCAGTTGAGCTACACGATAACTGTCAAATGCTTGCACACCCTGGACAGGTCCACTCTAATCTTTGTGGTTCTTACCTCAAAAGATCTCATCAGATATTAATCCAAATGGATCATGTGGTTTGAAAAACTACGGATTGTATGGACTGTAGAAGAGAGTTTGACTTCTGAGTTTATGCCGGTGTTTCTTCTCAGATTAGGCCACATCTAGTTTAAATTGAAATAAGGGCTGGGGGATGATTGATGTTTTCGAATCGTTTGAACAAGCGATTATGGTTATCAAAGTGTAGATCTCCACAACTATGGCTCTTTCCAAATTTGTTGATCCTTTTTTCTTTGCAATATTACTTTTGAGTAGAATTTTTCTTTTCCTGTATTGTGTCTCGCTGCGTTTTCCTACCGACCGCTATCTTCTATATACCCTGATATTTGCAATTATTAATATTTTACCTAGATCTGCATCTTGCCACTTGACTGTGTTCTAAAATTGTCTGTTCTAGACACTGAGAGCAACTTGTTGTTGTATTTCGAAATACTATTATTGTCTATGCCAATTTCCAAAAGTCAAATAACTCTCGAGAAAGGAACATTCTAGAAAACCATAAACTAGGTGTATAATAGTTTCAAACCGTGACTAAGGTCGCTGCGATTACTTCGGAGCAAATAACTTCAATAATTGTATGTAAATTTCTAGAAACCGACCGAAATTATTGGAGTTTCTATTTTCTGTTCATGTGAAGGATTGTTGAGTTTTCAGTTGAGTTTGATATATTTTTGTAGCTATGGTATCCTAATTTTGCGGAGAAAGCTACGATTAGGAATAGAGTTATTGGCCATGTGTTTGGTTTGTATCGAAGCTACAAGTTAGTTACATAATTATTATTTTTATCATTATTAACTTTTCGAACCAACTTTTTTATATTAGGTTATGGCTACCATGTTATTTTGTACCGACTTACAATAAAAAACCGGCCAAGTGCGAGTCGGACTCGCGCACGAAGGGTTCCGTACCATTATCGCAAAAAACGGCAAAAAACACGTTTGTTGTATGGGAGCCCCACTTAAATATTTATTTTATTCTGTTTTTAGTATTTGTTGTTATAACGGCAACAGAAATACATCATCTGTGAAAATTTCAACTGTCTAACTATCACGG
Organism: Anorthoa munda; assembly: GCA_945859665.1. NCBI lineage: Eukaryota > Metazoa > Arthropoda > Insecta > Lepidoptera > Noctuidae > Anorthoa > Anorthoa munda. The sequence continues at coordinate 1,702,472 of OX243916.1, read as the reverse complement.
TTCATGAGATACAGCCTGGTGACAGACAAACAGACAGACGGACCGCGAAGTCTCAGTAATAGGGTCCCGTTTTTACCCTTTGGGTACGGAACCCTAAAAAGGAGGCGGTTCTATGTTTGACTCTATGTATTTTTTTTTAGTTATGTTCACAGATTTCTCAGTTTTTTCCAACTCTGCTTTGACCCAAACGGAAGCCTTTTAAATTATGAGCATTATTAGATCACTCATGGTTCAGTTGCAAAACAAACAGGTCTAAATTATGCCTTTGCTCCTTAGGTAATAACTACTAATAAACCTACCCATGTTATCAAAAAACGTCATCAATTACTGCTACAAACTATCAACAAGCAAGTCACTACTGCAAAATCCAATAGGCAAACCAGCCAAGCATACACAATTGCTGTCTAAACAGTTAACTGTGACAATGAACTTGCCTCACCGCGGGCCGCGGCCATAACGGTCAGCGATCGGCCAAGTGTGAGTAATTAGTGGGACTACTCGATAATTTTGTGGAATTAGCTCAGTGGTTGGACTATTGTGGCCCAGTTGTATAGTGGTTTCGGGATTGGTGATAATAATCCAGCAGACGCAGCGTTAGAAAGCCTCACTGGCCTAACGGGTTAAGGTTGCGAGAAACCGCTGGATGAGAGACGCATAGGACCGGGCAATATGGAGACATTTGGGGGAGGCCTAAGTTCAGCAGTGGACGTCTTTCGGCTGCAATGATAATGATTGAGATTGGTGAGACGAGTGGCAGTGGCTCCTTGATGATTATGTGGAATTAGCTCAATGGTTGCGCCATAGTGGCCTAGTTGTGTAGTGGTATTGGTATTGGTGAGATGAGTGGTTGATATATTTTTGTGCAGCTGAGTTTCGTAGGCTTAAGGCTATGTACTATCATCATCATCAGCCTATTAATGTTCCCACTGCTAGGACAAAGACCTCCTCTCTGTGAGAGGGAATGGGCCGTAATCAACCACGCGGGCCCAGTGCGGGTTGGTTGTTGTCACATGTCTTCAAATTTTTGGTTCTAAGACATGCCGGTTTCCTCAAGATGTTTTCCTTCACCGTTTTGAGAGCAGTGGTGATGAAATAATTTACACAAAGTAAAGCGCTTGCCTGGGCTATGTAAGTACTATAGTCTGAGATAATACTTTACCTTTTCGAACAGACGTTGCGGAGTGGGTTCCAGATGGTTCTTTGAAAGGACACGCGTACTCTTTCATGTGTGTGTGTTCTACTATGGTGATTTGAGTGAAGTCTTACACTCCTGAGGCTCTAGACAAGTGGCATTTGATGTCAGGGATGGTGATAGTCGAAATGTCAAAATGCGGCTTCATCACGTGATTTTTCGATATCGCTTGTCTATCCATACAATTTTGCCTTTTTTCCAATCGCTGTCGCCACGTTTTCGATGATAGAATTTCAGTTGTCTAGGCCCTCGGTCTTATTTCCAAATCCGGCGGCGTTTTGAAGGTTACCTATATAGTTACAACTAGTAGATTTAGCGAAGATTTTTCGAAATGAAAAGTAGCCTTTGTCCCCCGAGCCATCATCATCATCATCTTCGTCATATAGATAAATTTGAAGTGTATTAGTTTCGGTCAGAATTCAGCCATTTCGACAGCGTTACCATTGGCCACGCAAGAGCCTTTCATAGTGCTGTTATATTACACAGAGAGTACGACAAGAAGTAAGGCTTTGCTGAAGAATTGCTCCTCTCTCTCGTTATTAAGATAAAAATGCCGATCCGATTCGCTATTGCTGCGTGACGGAAGGGCAAATCAACAATACTAGGTTGACTAAAACGGCTTTCCTTTAAAGAAACCAATGTCAACTTAACAACACAACTTAACAACCGTATTAAACAAAGCATAACATAATAAGAAACCCTTGAAGTGTTTCTTGAAGCCATATCTAATACCATAGTCTTGTAATATGCTTGTTAAATACGTCGAACACTGGCAGGTTTTCTTTATTTCGAAGAAGAGTATTTACAAGTAAACAAAATTTACGAAATATACTTACTAAGCACTTGTTTTGCCCAAAATGTGTGTGTTGCTTGAGTAGTACCTCATAATGCATCGAAATTTCGGCAGTTTTGTTAATATGAAGCGAGCAAATCAACCATACAAAAATCCAGTCTCTAGGCTATTATTGATAAATTCCTAATTTAAATCATGTTTCAAATCGCTGTTTTAAATACCAACATATACAAAATACAATTTGCATTAAACAGCGCTGTGAACGAAGTCACTGGTTTCACACCTTCCTTTTTGGTATTCGGTCGTGAGTTGATTAGCTGCGGTTCTCATTACATCGACCCAGATCTGCAAGGCAATATCATTTTCACACCTCGGGATAGCTACGCTGAAAATTTAGGCGCCCTTCAAAAGATCTTTGATAAAGTGCAACTTTCCCTTATAAAGGCTCACTCACGAAATAGCACAAATTACAACCTTCGCCGTAAAAACGTTGAGTTTAATGTGGGCGATACGGTGTGGAAGCGCACATTCTATCAGAGCGACAAAGATAGCAAATTTTCAAAAAAATTAGCTCCTAAATTTATTAAATGTAAAATTATTGCTAAAAAGTCCAAGCTTGTTTATGAGCTAGAAGACATGACAGGTCGCAATATAGGGACATGGCATGTCAAGGATTTTAAGTTAACCTAGTTTTAACAGTGGATTTTTCTAGCAAAAATCCTCACCTAAAAAGGGGGGTATGTAACGATTTCGTTACAATCTGCCCATACTTAACTTCTTTTAATTAAAAATAAAAACACAAAATAATCAAATTATAATAAAATCCGAACGGTTGATTATCTATCAACGCAAGCTAAGTTTTCGAACGCAGCGAGGTGAAGTTGGTGCGAGCCGCGAGGAACTAAAGTGTTTGAACGAGGCATGTCATTGCATTGACCGTGAGCGAGCGAGCACAAGTATCTCTAAGTAGTCTGTGAGCGAGCAGGCGAGGTGCATTGACTTTCTGCCCACATTTTTTCCTATGAAAAATTACTCCAGTAAAATCCAATTAATCTTTAATTGATAATTGGCATTCTTTATTATTTTAATAAATACCCTGAAGTTTACCCCAAAGTGTTGGGTGAGTGTTCAAACTTATTATGTGTTATTTTTAGTGGTGATATTGGTGAGTAGCTTTGTACTTTGTAACTAACGGCCAAATGTTCAGCTGTCTAGTAATTAAGCTGCTTTGCTTTTATTGTTTCTCATTGTAGTTGGTTGGGTCACATATTGATCATCTTTTAAATCATACTCATAAACCCACACAACTACCTACATTATATTTTATTAATAAAAATATCATCATGACTGTTACGTTTTATAATCACCTACGGCTATGTTAGAACTGTATAGACATTTACCGCTTTTTAATGGTTTGCTGTCATCTATTTAAAACATTCTTATTGTTATAAAATTTTACTAAAACGTAAACAAATTTGATGTGCGTTAGAATAGCAGAACCACTCTTTCTAATATTAGTGTTTCGATAAAGTTATAATTATAACCACTATTTTCTGCCTTAAAACTACAAGTACGAATTAGTGCTAATTAGTAACAATTAGTGCTAAACATTTTATTGTCTCCTTTCATGTATCTATTATTATCATTTTCATTCCTACATATCCATTGTATTATTATCACTGTTTGACTGCCTCATCATCGATCACTATTTCATGCTGTTAGTTGCCATTGCGCTTTTGCATTGAGGATGAGATGTCGCAGTCAAACAGGGAATGTGGACTTTCCCTAAGACGTCTGGAAATTAATTCCAGGGTTCCTACCCCGGCTTCAGACCGGCTGCCGCTACTACCTAGCGTGTGTGTTGGCCTACCCTAACGCACTGTTAGCTGCCTAACTCTGTGTCGCCGCGCTACAAGACTACCTACCACCTACTCTGCACCACCGTTTCCCGGGATCTAGCAACGAGCGGAACTGTACTGCACATCACCGGACGCCTCTAACGCTAAGGCCAGTGGTACACTATCTTGTGGCTACGCAACGTACTTCGGACCGCGAGTGGCAACCCCGACCCTGAAAACTAATAAATTTGTTAGCCTTCAGTTGGTTTTTATTCTACTACCTTCTAGCTACCTGTTAGGTAGGTAAACCAGTTAGAAGCGTTACACTGGCGATCGATGACGCTAGCTGTCATGTAAACATTGAGCTCCCGTTATAAAAATTTCTAAAATTATTATTTAAACACTATCTACTCTAATACATCATAAAAGTTAAGAAGATAGTACAATACGCGTGTGAAAGTGTTATCCTAACAAATTATTCGCTGTGAAACTTATGGACGAAACTTATAAATTTGGACAAAACTTTGTGGAAAAAAACAATTTTGAGTGTAGTATTTATGACTCTAATGAACTACATATTGCTAAATACTTAACTAAAAAACGTGTGACAAATAAAATATAAACAATTACATCGAAAAAAGTGAAAAAAAAAAAAGTGAGTCATAGTGAAAAAATATTCAAATCGTTCAAATCACAACCGATATCATTAACGATTTTTTACTTGGAAGAGCCTACTGTTCGACTATTTCGACAACACACTTAACAGACACGGTGGCAGGTACGGCAAACCGCCTACATGATACATTTGTACATATATATATTTTTTTTTTTTTTTATTTGTATTTGTACTCGAGTTCGATCCCCGCAATCGAATTCACTTTTTGGGATATCTACAAATTAATTGGAATTTATCTGATAGTCAAGAATAACAACGGGCAACGAATACTTACAAACGACGGTAGTAGTAACATCATTAATACAATTTATAACTGCAATCTAAAATGAATTTCTTGGAGAATATAACTTTCCGGCGGAACCGCACACGGTCGGAACCAAATGATGACGAAAGCGATATTATATCACAAACTTTGAACTGTACGACGAGTAGTCTACCCGATATATCCGAAGATGAAGACGCTCCGCAGTTAAAAATATTGAAAGATGAGGTAGCGAGACTAACATCTCAACTTAATAGTGCTCACAAAGAAATCGAGCTTCTGTCATTAGAAAACAGTCAGCTAAAAGAATTGAATGATGAATTTTCAAAAAAAAATGAAATGTATAAAAAACTTATTAACAGTCCAGGAAAACGTGTACCGAAGACAACATTAATGACACCTAAAAACACACCTAAAAATAACACGAAGACAAAACAAACCCAGACCACTCCAACTATTGAAGAAAATGACATTTTACGTACAAAAACTGTCAACTGCAACAATTGCGTCTCGAAAGAAACAAATAATATAAAAACAACCAGAACTGATGTTGTTATATCTCCTTCCGTGAAACATAAAATATGCCTAGTAAGCAGCGAAACTTCAAACAGACTTTATACAATTGCTCAAAAAACTAATTTGTGTAACTTTGAAATCTGTCACTATCGCAAACCAACATGTGGGTTGTTGCAACTTATTGACAAAATCAAAAGAAAAGTACATAACTTTACACACTCGGACTTTTGCGTTATTTATATCGGCGAGGAAGACTTTCGAAAAACGCATAACTACTTAGAACTAGTCATATCTGTCAGGGAAAAATTGTTACCACTGAGTCATACAAACTTCATAATTTGTTTACCGACTTTTAAATATATGACAGATGCCAACATAATGTTTAACAGCCGTATAGAAACCTTCAATAACCTTCTTTATTTAGATATAAATACGTGGAATTATGCTCATTTATTAGACTCAAATTTTAATCTACCTTACAATTACGAATCCTACAGTAACAAATATGGAACTTTAAATTACTCTGGTTTAAAGATTGTTGTATCAGATTTGCAAGACCTTATATTTGACCTTGGCGACCTAACTACTACACACTTGGAAGTGGACTGCCCATCTCAGAATCAAAATACTCAGCCTATAGATTCACAACATGCAAATACTCAGTTTTTTCTTTAAATACCTTACCATTTTACATCAGAACATAGCTGGACTAATTAATAAAATTGATAATCTGACTGTAAAGCTAGTGGAATTATCTGACAGAGGAACTATTATAGATATTATTTGTATCACGGAGCACTTCGTACAAAAGGGTTTTGAAGATTTATTACACATTCCTAATTTTTGTCCAGCAGCTTTTTATTCTAGAGAAGTGAAGAGAGGAGGAGCGTGTATTTTTGTTAGAGTAGGATTACAGTTTAAGGAAATACCGGAAATATCAAAACAATCGGTTTCAGGGATTTTCGAATGCTGTGCCGTAGAGATAATAACTCATAAAATTATTATAATTTGTGTATACAGAATCCCTAAACCTAATTATGAAATATTTTATGAAAAATTAGATTATGTTTTAAGTAAAGTTTCTATCTCTTCGAATAAAAAAATAGTCTTGTGCGGAGACTTTAATATTGATGTTTTGAAAAGAAACAAGGCAACATTGGAATTGGAGTTTTTTCTTATGAAGTATAACCTAAAACTATCACTTTATACACCCACAAGATTAAGTAGTAATACCTGTATTGATAATTTTGCACACAACTGCAGGAAAGGTTGCGAAACTGAAGTTATAGATTTAATCCTTTCAGATCATGTATCACAAATAATTAAAATACCTATTAAAAAAACCTGTAAATTACAGTATTGGAAAACTAAAAAGCAGGACCTAAATATGAATCATTTACTTACTTTTAAAAAACATCTTAGCAGTCTATCATTTACACAGGTTTTTGATGCACAAGAGGCAAACACAGCTTTTGATGATTTCATGGATGATTTTACTCTTTTTTATAAGCTGTGCTTCCCGGAAAAAATTGTAACAATTAAAACGAACAAGGAAACAAAATGGATTTCTCGAGGAATAAAAATATGTAGCAAGAAACAAAAGCAGTTACTTTGGGCTTATAGGTTAAATTCTAACTCACAAAATAAAAAAAATCTTAAAAACTACACAAAACTTTATAGGAAAATTATTAAGCTAACACAAAAAGCTCAAAATAATCATTTTATAAACATCGCTGAAAACAAATCAAAGGCTACATGGCAAATAATAAATAAAACCAAGCTATGTTTGCCACAGGAGTCAATCATGACCATAAATAGAGATAATCTAACGTTTACACACCCTATAGACATTGCGAATGAATTTAACAATTATTTTATTGACGAAATTGAAAATAAAACTAAAGCTGACATAACGTTAAATAATATTAATTTAAAAAATCAGACATTAAATTCCCTATTCATGCAACCTGTTACTGCCGATGACATTATAAAAATAATTTCTAACCTAAAAAACACGAATACTGTAGGATACGATGGCATTTCTACAAAAGTCATAAAATTTGCAAGAGACGTAATAGCACCTCCATTGGCGCATATTATTAACTTGTGTATTGCTAATGGCGAGTTCCCAAACAAGCTCAAAACGGTTGTCATAAAACCTTTACACAAAAAAGATGACAAATCGGACTTAAAAAACTATAGACCAATAGCGAAAATCCCAATATTCTCGAAAATTTTTGAAAAAGTTGTATATAACTCTCTTTACTCGTATTTCGAAAAGTATAAATTATTTTGTAAGGAACAAAAGGGATTCCGCAAAAATATTACAGTTAATATGGCATTCTTTGACCTCTTAACAAACATCATGTCATCTGTAGATAAGAGAATTCCAGTTTGTGCTATCTATACTGATATGTCCAAGGCTTTTGACCATGTGGATCATAAAATTCTGTTGGAAAAACTGCATAGCTACGGAATAAGAGGAAATATTCTTCAGTTAATAGAGTCATATTTAAGCAACAGAATTCAATACACAGAAGTCTCTAGAATCTGTCCGAAGACTAAAATGGAAACCATTTATGTATCAAAGCCAAGACACGTAAAATATGGTGTTCCGCAGGGTAGCGTACTGGGGCCACCATTTTTTCTAATTTACATCAATGACCTCCCAATTGCAACATCAAATAAAATGATTCTCTTTGCGGATGACAGTACAGCTGTGATTAAGTGTGAGAATCATATTAATTACGAGCAGGACATAAATACTTGTTTACATGACATAATAAATTGGCTAAATAATAACAATTTAATTATAAACCTCAATAAAACAAAAATAATGCAATTTCATCAACGCAGTGAAAACCCAAATATTAGCATTGCTTACCAAGGTTGTAATATTGAGGAAGCAAGCCAGGCACGGTTTTTGGGTATAGTTATTGATAGTAAACTCACTTGGAAACCTCATATTGAAGTTGTGTGCAAAAAACTCAGCAAAACCGCGTATGCTCTCCGTCAACTTTCAAAAAAAGTCAACATGCAGGCTCTTTTATCAGCATACCATGGACTAGTTGCCTCTGTCTTGCGGTATGGTATCATATTTTGGGGGCAGTCTACCGATAGGGAACTAGTATTTAGAATGCAAAAGCGATGTATAAGGTCAATGTGTGCGCTTAAAACAACAGATAGCTGTCTTCCCTATTTTAAGTCTCTAAACATTTTAACTTTCCCGTGTTTATACATTTTAGAAACAGCATTGTTTGTAAAAATTCATCCAGAATTATTTGTAAAACTGTCAGCAGGCAGGAAAAATCTGACACGGGCTCAATATGTTAATAAACTATCCCAAGTAAAATGCAAAACGGCACTTATGCAGAAGAGTTTCTTTGGTCTTGCCCCACGAATCTATAATAAAGTACCTGATGCAATAAAAAATATGACTGTAATAAAATTTAAAAGGGCACTAAGCCAAATATTAATAGAGAAATGTTATTACACAATTGATGACTTTCTTAATGATAAATTATTACAATGACATAAAAACGTATTATTGTGATGGACATGTATGATACTATTTCGACATTTATATTTTTTCCAAATTGACTTATTTATTATTCTCTTTGACATTATTATAAAAATTCTACTACTTTCACTTGACTAATTTTAAAAAAGATATTTTTTTTTTTTGTATTTTGATAAATTGACATTTAAATTTATATTATCATTACAATTTTATATTACTATTTTTTGTGAATGAAATAATTTTTTGCATGCCCACAAGACGGTAGAATATGGAGGAGCTAATTACCTTTAAGAAACATCTATGTACCAATCACCCATATTTGCAAAGAAATAAATGATTTATGATTTATGATTTATGATTTACACTTTGTTAACCACTACGATGATAATACTAACGACAAACGAGGCAATTTCTTAAACTCAAATCGCAATATTATTCTTATCAAACAAGTTTACGGCGTAGAAAAAGCCATAAAAATAGTAGCCGGATGACAGCCATATCTGGACCAGTGATTGGTCAAGCGTTCTGCTCACAAATACACTAAACGTATTTGCGAGTCATTATTCTTTGCAGTTCATCACGGTTATAATGTAGTGGAACGTTGTGGGCTAAGTTATGAGCGGAATCGATTAGGCATGTAGGTTTTCAGTATGAAGGTCAAGAATATAACACCCAAAACAAATCTCCAGTAAAATGCCCGAATGTAATTGACGAAATTGAAGATTGGGCCGGATCAGTGCAAAATTTTGGATTTTCCAAAATACTTGTTGCAAAGCTTCTAAATAACAATGCAATGTATCACTTAGATGCAAAAGCAATATTAAAAAATCTTGATGAATTTAGTACAGCTTGCTATCTACTAGTGGAATTCTCGACCAAGATTTGTTTCGCCCGAAGACTAGAATTCTGCAAGGCGGAATGTTAGGACACTTCTCGGTAAGCGTGACCCAGTGGTCGAATTTTTCATGATGCCCACCACGATAAAAATGGAAAAATAACCACCTTTGCTTCGCGTTTCGCGCTGTCGGGTAATTAAATGACTTCTTATACCTTGAACCACAGCAAAAAGCAAGGAACGCGTGACGAACGCGCGCTGCGACCTTGCCGGTGAAATATAAAACATACTCGTATAGGTATGCCGTATATATGCAACATATAGTGCCGTTATACTTCGCTATGGTAGGTCAGCCATGGTGACAGCTGCATTCCAAGGGCTATGGCATTGTAAGTAGATAATTATTTACTGAAATGTAATTCTTGGAATGGGACAGGCATTGCCTTGGGTAAAACCCTTTTCTCATCTTGTGAGGAAACATGCGTAGGATAGATCACCGCGTTCGCCTACTCGGTGATTCTAAGGTACCATAAGTTAAAATTATTGAAATAGGTGGATTTGCAGCATTAAAAACCGACAGTTGTAATAAATTATGACTGCTTTACGTCTTTGTGGTTTTATCAGGGTCAATTTCTACAATGATTTCATGATTTTTGTATCTTCTATAATGTCCACTTTTTCAAATTACTCGAAGAGCCCTTTTGCTTTATGCTGTCTTGCTTCTCCGTTTATTTTTGGAATAACTCTTAGAGGTATTTAGCTTTACACTCAGTGTTCTACTATTGCCAAAAATATGTTTCACTCGAAATCCAATTCCATCTAATCTCCGCTGCAATTCACAATCCAACGCAACAAAGACACCAATTTATAGATCTTCATCTTCAAACAATGTCCCAGTTGCGTCCATGTCTAGCAGGGCTACTTCCTCAATAACTGTCTCCAGTGGCCCTAATTGAGCCCTGAGTTATAGCCTGATGGTCGAGAGAATTAATATCTCGTTGGGGACATTATTGAAAAACACTTTTGTTGCCTGCACTAATGGTGTTAATGTTATGTGGACTTAGCTCTGTCGTATGGTCTGGATTCTGGGCCTACTTCTGCATGATTGTCACCTCGTCAATTTGTTGGGTGCTGTAAAAGTGTGGTAGTTTTTGTGACTCATCACAGTTAGGAGAGATAGTCTTCAGTGTCAATGGGCTTAATGTGAGTTATTACTCGCGCTCTTTCACGTTAACGTAAATGTCAATTTGTATTGACACTGGATAAGCGCCGTCTAGTGAGCTGGCGTGCTTATTCCGAGTTTTAAACGTACTCGATCGTGATAACCTAAACGATCTCTTGTGTCAATTTGTATACAAAAAAAAGATTTCTCCTTATTTTACTACTTACTCCAGGCGGCGCTTATCCAGTTTCAATAAAAAATTACGTTCACGTTACCAAAACTCACACCAAGCCCACTGATATCGTCTACGTTATCACGATCGAGTACGTTAAAAACTCGAAATAAACACACAGATTTTACCTGAAGCTCTAGACGAGTGAAAGCATCATCATAGCGATTAAAGTCATAAATGTATGTGAATTCTGAGTGCTATCGAAATGTCACGTGATAAATTACATTTTGGCATTTCGTCGATCACCATCGTTCTTCTTCTTCGTCGTATCGATGATTCCTCAATTATATACGTTTTGACCAGAATTCAGCCACGGCAACAGCGTTGTTGGAATGACATTATTTGTTCTAGAGCCTCTGATCTTAAAATTCTTTAAGCTTTTGGGTTAGCAATAATAAAAATATCACGCTACAGCAGCTGCTGTAGTTTTTTATCCGTTGTGAAAGTAATGTACTTACTCTTAAGGTTACACTAGTCAACGGCACGAACTATTTTATGCGCGGGGTTAAAATGTATGCTATATCAACCGACAACACGTGCGGAACAAATAGATGCTGTTATGAGCAGTAAGCAGCTAGTTCGCGTACGAATACACACTTTTGCAAATTTGTAGCCAAATGGATGATGATTTAGAACGAAAACGAGCGTGCGAAATTTTATAAACAGACCTTTGGGAGTCTGGATATCATAAAAAAACGACTGAATTTATCTGTTCAAAATAAAATTATTTGCATTATTGAACTATTAATCTATCCCTGTATGGAGGCCGTTTTTCAATTTTCCTTCTTCTTATGGTAATTATTTGCGTCCAAAGATGTGTTAAAATTAGTGTTGAAATATGGAACTTTCGAAGCTCATAACTTTCTAGTAATTTTATTTTTTACTTTTTTGCTTCCATACAGGCCTAGATAATGATGAGACAAATGGATATCAATTTTTATTTTGAACGTACAACGTCAAACAGTGGAGTAAAAGCCGGACTACGTTTGTATGGAAGAATTTTCGACTAGTGTACCCTTAAGTTCCATTACTTCCATGTTTGCGACTCCTTGTCCATTTTTCCAATTCCTCAATAACTTTTCCAACTCCATCATCCATTTACTCAAACCAAGCTTACCAGACGTTTCAATAGTAAAACGTTCCTACATTATTTACTCCGTAGGTGTTAACGAGGGTTGCAACATTTATATTATCATGGAAATCTTTACTGCTCAGATTTGCATACGCATTGCACTGATACCATTGGGCCCTTATCGTTATCTTAACGGCCTTGGTTGAAGGTTTTCTTGTATTCTGATATCTTTTACATCTATTCTAGTTAGGTTCTTCGATATTGATGAGTTAGGCACTTGACTTGTGCATTAGATTCATGGACCCTTTTATCCCATTCACTGCTTTTGTAGTATTGATCTCAATTTGTTCGCCATTATTGTGTTCTTATTTTATTATCTGTTCTGCTATCAATTGTCGTGTATCCGTAATTTACTTGACTTATGTTTTCCTTCTTCACTGCAAAATCTTTCCAACACCCTGACTACCAGAATTCCAAAGTCCGTAGGATCGTTAAGCCTCTCTTGTCCATCTACTTACTGGTACATTTTAATACCTTTAACCGCCAATTCATATTCATCAACGTCCTTTTCTTCACAACTATAAACTTGCCATATAAACTTCCAGAGTTAATCAAATACCATGTCTACCATAGCACGCACACCGCATGCGTCCTACGCCTCGTCTACCCCTGGGCTATCTAATGGCCGTCTTAAAACTGTCCTGTCGATTTTGTTGCTCATTCATCTGCATAGATCCAATGATTTGTGTATTGCAACCGTGGTTACGCTTGGAGCTGTGGAAACAGCGGATTTATTAGGTCGTTGAGTTGGTTTAAGTATATTCTGTTATATTTTGTGGTAGTCGTACACGGTGTCATTGGGCTCAAGAAGAGCCCTCTTTTCGAGCCCTATGATTTAATTCGAAAATCATATTTGTAATCTCTAGATTTTTCTCCAGATTTCTTTAACTGTTCTTGTTCGCTTGTCGTAGGCCCAGTAAGTTGGTCTTGTCTACAGGAGGTCATTGTCCCAAAACATTTGTAGACTCTGTGCTTTTTGCCAGATTTCTACATATTAATTTGACATTATATCTGATTACAGAAAGCGAGATATTTGTTAAGTTGCTGATCATTAACCTATATAGCACGATGTCTAAGTAAACGAATAGAATAAAATATCCTACTTTGAGAGTGATAATAAATTTATAGCAAAAGAACAATCGGAAACTAACCCTTAACAATAACAATACAGACTGCTAACAAATAGCACCGGACATGAATAAATTGTATTTGCTTTAGCACAATTATTCCTCTCATTTCTTAGCCGACGTCGTTGATAAACGAGCTTTACTAGATAACAATTTCCACAATCTAGGTTAAAGTAGTCCTGATTAATGGAGATTTATTGGTGACTTTTATCATTAAGCCCGCGGCACTGATTGTGCCTGTTCAAGTTCATTATGCGACGACATGATAATACCTTCACTTGTGACTTGCTATATTCAATTTATAAAATATTTCAGTTTATGATAGAATCTGCGCTGTCATTTTCAACATTGATCAACATAATATTTTCATCTGAAAGACCTCCCTTGCTGGACTTAGGTCTTTTACAAACGGTCTCACTTCGCCCGGTCTTGTGCTTTTCGAATGTATTCATTTTATTTCTCCTACATAATTTATCTAAGATCTTTGGTTAGTCGACTTTTCACGTGACCAGAGGGCTGGGCTATTCTTCGGCCAGGGAATCAGCATTGCTATCCAACGTGGCAATGCTGCCAGCGTTCTGGGCACGTTTCCCGTCGACAGCGATGTGGACGAATTTTTTGAGGCCCAATCTCACCCTCTCCTTTTTATACGCATTTGTATATAAGTATGTTATGTTTTATTTTAGTATATTTCAAATACTTAGGTTTAGCAATGCTATTTATGAATTGTCAAATATAAGATCTTTTGTATTGTATGTATAAACAATGCGTTAACTGATATAGGATCAACAAAAAAAAAGTTAACTTGTTTTCATTCCCAGTGACGGTAAATATAGTTGTTTTTCTTTTTGTTTAGACCAGTATTCAGCTTACTGCAACGCCATCGCCTCTTTATTATGTGCAGGCTTATCCAGTCCGTGTAAGATGCCTTAAGGGCCTTCCGCCGCTTTAGTGCCGTAAAACGGTTACTTTCTGCATACTCCTTAGTAAAGGCTAGGTAAGGTTTAAAAAATATGTGTATTTATTATTGATTAAAGTAAATTATTTGTGAAACGTAATTTTTATGTATATCGAATAGTTTTGCTTTAAATAATTAATATAAAAACGATGTTATTTCGCTACTTTTGGATACTCCTCCAAAACGACTTCGATGTTTAAAAATATTTTTACACAGAAAACTTGATAGCTAGAATTTCTTCATAACTGAAATAGCATAAATAAATCTAAGAATAATTTGCAAACAAAACTGTCCAAAAGTAGGTTCAATATTGATATTCTGGCTCCGAGCGGGGCGGCGCACGGCGGTACTGCGTTATCATTGGGGATATCATAAATACGCCTTAAGTAAAATGCGTGAATGAAATGTGTTTTCTTGCTCACAACCTAAGACATCTATTTTCCCATTTCTAATCACCTCCTATCCTTCAAACGCTCATTACCTCCAGTTGTAACAAATGATTGATTCAGCAAAAAGACAACCCAAACATGAAACTTAACCTTTCAAATACATTAGCAGTGTTGCCAACTTAATCAATGGTAGTGCTGTGATTGATTGCTGTAATGTTGGCAAGATTGATTGAGAGTTTAACTGTCTGGGCTAGGATTTAGAATTGGAATTAGTTTGTTAGGTCTTAATGTGAATTTTAGTATGTTTGTATGACTGTGAGTAATGAGTTGAAGTAAACGCAGACACACAGTAAAAAATAATCTGATGTCAAGTAGATAAACTATATAAGACTTACAAATAAGAATCCGAAATTAAAAATGCTGCTTATGGAGAAATATATAATATTGTAAACAAGCACGTACCAGGCAAGGCCCTTTCAGGAAGAGCTTGACCACTCCTACAAACATCTGTTGCTTTATAATCATCATTATCTCAGCCGAAAGAGGTCCAATGCGGAACATAGGCCTCTTCCAATGATTAAACAGCCCGGACTCCTCAAAATGTCGCCACATCGATCGCTCCTGTGTGTCTCGCATGTAGCGAATTCCCGCTGTCCCGCAGTCTTAAGCATGTCATCGGTCCACTAAGAGTCATCGGTACGCTGTGGCCCGCCCCTCCAAAACTTTTCGTCCCCATCGACCATCCGTTCTGCGAGCAGTATGTATCATCAATCCTGTCTAATATTATAGTTAATTGGTCAATTTTTAATCTGGCATTAATTGTAACTGTTTAATTCATGATTAATAACAAGGCCTTTTTGTAGTTAAAAACGTTCGTTACTTAAAAGAGTCAATTCTGAAACTGCTCTTTGCAATCTATATGCAATTAATTTGCCATTAGGTCTATTGCAATTGTTCTATTTAGCGCATTAAATGTTGCCTTAATGCAGTCAAGTATAATAAATAATACTATATCAGTTGTAATAAGTACTTCATCATTCTGGTTCCCAATTATGTCTCTCCTCTCTTTCCGTCGGGAGCAAGATCAATTAGAAACTTCATCAGTGCAGCACATTCTGCAATCAGTAATGTGTACGTCAAGGGTAGAGCATGTAGCAATATTATGAGCCTTTCATTGTTGGTTTATAAGAACTAGCTGGCCTAAAGCACTTGGTTGTATGAAGAGTTTGTCTAACTCCTAAGATCACTAGGGTATAAGCCGGATAGTTGTCACACTTTTGGAAATCTATATCTCTCAGTACAAAAAGCAAAACACTTTATTTGTAAAACTTGTACCTTGTTTTTTTTATTTAAAAATTTATTAAAAGTTATCTTTAATATTTCCAGAGTATTAGCGATTCTTTCGTGCCTCTTATATTTTGGAATATCTATTCCACATAGGGGATAGTTGCCTAATCCATGTAAATTACGTTTAGGTTAGATGCTCCACCGATAGTCAGGACATCTATCCCGCAAAATCTGATCACATTTTGCCTTCCCATGAAATCGCACAGAGACATGAGATACGGTTAACTTAGTGGTAGTTGGAGAATCTTTTGATAGATGAATATAATAGCATGCGATTCATCCGTGAAATAATAATAATTACAATCGGGGCAACTATACCCTTGGGACAACTATCCTGGTTTTAAGTTATATTCTCTGTCAAAATGTTAGTGATTGACAACGTGTCACTTCGGTAGAGCACCCTTCTGTGTTATTTTATCAACTGTTAACTGAATTGGGTTTCATCTCGAAACATTGCATTAAAACAATTTTGCCTTCGTTTACTTATAAGGAATAGCTCTTATTACAAATATGTATAATTTCTCTCGATACACAAAATGGCCCCTTTCACTTTCCAAAATCGTTCAATACAGGATGTTTTAAGTGATTTCGGAACGAACTGCCGGCATCGAGATATTCAATTCGAATTCATATCTAAATTAAATGCATATTATGTCTCATCAAGCCACGTTATCACGTGGAAAGGGTTCATCGTTTTCTTATCCATCATAAACGTCTCCATTATTAGTTATTACACTGGTGATGACTTTTTCAAACTCCTGTTCCTTTTTATTTATTTTTATTATAGATAGGCTCGCGCTTGACCACTATCTCACCTGATGGTAAGCGATGATGTGGTCGACGGTGTAACACGCTTGCCTAGAAGTAACCTATTCACTCTTGACTTAAAGACCCCGAGGTTGTAGCTATCTGGAAACACAGACTCCGGCAGGGAATTCCACTCCTTAGCTGTACGCATAATATTGTTACGGAATCCCAAACATAGTGAATCGTTTCCACAGGACTCTTCAAGCTTCATTGCCTCGATGTTTTCTGTTGCTTGCCGCTATTGGTTCTGGCTAACAGGAGTTGAACTGTAGCAACAGTTTGGCAGGCCTGTAGAAATGACTCTTATATATTAATATATACAGGCTCTCACCATGCTCCAAAACTTCTGAACTGAATCCAAGACATTTTAACACCTCAGTCCATTACCGACTAGGCCAATGAGTCGATATCGGTACTTTACGTAAACAGAGCATTTAGCGCTAAGAAAAACAAACCTCTGTGCTGGAATTAACACAAGTGGGCGGTGTTAATGTTCCGCGCTAAAGTTTAGTGAACTTCTTACCTTTGAGTTGGTACACTTCTTAGTATCAATCAATCTAAGGCTACGCGTATATTGGTGTCTGCTACCAGTCTAACCGGATTCAGCTGAGTACCAGTGTTTCACATGGAGCGACTGCCTATCTTGCCTCCACAACCCAGTAACTGGGTAACACAAGACTGGTGTCAGATTGCCAGCCTTCTGTCTACCCGTAACGACTGTCAAAGATCTTCAAATGACAGCCGGGACCAACGGCTTATCGTGCTTTCCAAGGCACGGAGGAATCTCGCTATGTAAAGATGGTCACCCATCCACAGACCGACCTCGGCAAGCGTTGCTTAACCTTGAAGATCGACTCGTGCGGCTTTAGTTATATAGCCACGAGCTCCTCGTGGCCTCGTTTGATGGTATATTCAGGTGAATTGGGCAGTTTGTGCTTCCTGGGCTTTTTATCTAGATCAATGAAGTGATGATGAGTCATACCTGATTTGGATAAAAGAGGTTTTGTTTATTGATTCAAGGTGAGTTGAAAGTGGAAAAATACTTACACACTTTGGAGTCTGGTGTTATCAGCGAGAGGAACAGTTGCTGTTTCTTTTTCAGTATCATTATTTAAATTATTGTTTTTGGTGATAATAATAGGTAACTGTTAATTCTGTACCAATTTAATCATACCATTTTCATCATCTTTAAAAACAATTCAGCTTAGTCTACAAGTAGGTAAGGACAAATATCTCTTTCAGTTTTTTTCTACGTCATTTTATCTCTTACCTTTTGGATTCATGCCAAAGTATCTGAACAATTACCAATTATGTCTTGGTTCAAAACGATGTTTGTTATTTGGTCTATCAAAGATATCGTTCTAGTTAACGAATGCACGAATACAAAAGTGTGAACAGATAAATCTCAAAGTACGTGTACCTATGTGTCTAAGTAAGAGTATGGGAAAACGGCAAAAAAACACGTGATTAGTACACGCGATGTAGAGAATACATACATTTTACATGTATGCGCTGGCGCATGTCTGCAGCGTTTAGTTTCTCTGTCATTAAGTGATGTACCCATCTATTACCACTACCTATTCTAGTATAATACGAATTGTGTTGAGGAGAAAAACAAGATTTAAAACATAGGCATTAAACATGTTTTTTTTACTACTGCTGAAGTACTGAGCATGATGAGATTCTGGTTTCGATTCTGGGGCCTTAAAAAGTATTATTGAAATTTTCCGACTCGAATCGGGATGTTTCCTGGGTAGAAACATGATAATTCTATTTAGTCCATCAGTGAGATTATCAAATAATATTAGACCCGTATTTTTTGCTTTATGAAATAAATAAGAATTGACAAAGATAAAGCGCATCAAAGTTCAAGATGGAGGGCTTGTGACGTCACTTTGTCAGTATAAAGTGTAGCACACCGTGATTTCACACGATATTTCAACGCACTGTATCGTCGTATTTTTTTGTTTGCATGGCAAAAGAAAAAATACGTGTCCTATTTTTTTAGGTTATCTCGCAGACGGACTATATAAATATTTTTGGTCAACTACCCTATTGCCCTTCAGAGATTGGTTCAAAAAAAACGGTAGTGATTACACAACTAGCAAAATATGGGTGAATAGGTACACCTGCCTGAGCCTTTAGGGAATACAGACGTGATGTTATGTATGTTCCTGTACCTTTTCTCTCTGATGGTGGCACATGTGTTGGGTCATTCTGTTTCCTTCGTGATGGTTGAGCTGAGTGGTGCCGATCCATGCGTCATGTTCGTGAACGGGCGCCATCAGTTGGGATTCATCATATCTAAGCTACTAAGCTGCCTCGGTCTGTTACTGTATTTTTTTTAAATTGTTTGTTACTCTAGACCCTTTTACGTGCACGTCTTTTTACATCGTTCTCACATATATGTATTTTTTCAACAAGAACGATGTAACCAAAGTCTTATAATTAAAACTGATGGCAAAGAGTATCCGTGGAGTTTCTTGTAAAATCTTCTCCATTGAGACCTACTGACGCTTGCGAATTTGCTACTAGAGTCATCTTTTTTTTGTTTGACAATTCATATCTCTAAGGTTTATTTGAAATAAACTATTTGATTTTGATTTTTTACTGTTATTCACAGCATTATACATTTTGACCATAGCACATAGCACTTCGCATACAAGAAAATTAACCTTTCCATCTCAAACCCAGATATATTTCCGTTCCAAATTTCTATAAACAGCCTACCAACTTCCAGTGTTGTTGTTATTACTGAGCCCACCGACCATTTGGTAGTCGTATTAAATATAGCAGGCAACGCCCGGTGCGTTGCCCTTGAGTTATTTCGTCTGCTAAATGTACAGTAGTGTACAGTGTACAGTTCGGTGAACGATAAACTCGATACTTTAATGGTTGGGCATATTGTTTTTGTGAGGGTATTCTGGTGGAAGGTTAAAATTGGAGTGTTGGTTTGGTTATTGGTATTTCATCAGCAAGGTACGGTTACGTAGGTGGAAATAGAAGATGGAAATGTGAGAAAGTTTTTGCAGAATGAATACTTTGATACCTGTGATACGTGCTGAAGTTTGAATGCAAGACTGATTGGAACTTTTCTAAATAAGCTACCTATCTGTTTTTAAGCCCCGACGGAAAAAGAGGGGTCTTATAATTTGGGCGTGTGTTGCTGTGTATCTGTGTGTTTGTCTGTGGCATCATAGCTCCTAAACGGATGAACCACGCACATTATTTGTATAATTATATATCTATTTAATACATACCCCCTTTAGGACCCCCCACCCCTCAGGACTCAACCCCCCCCCCTCCTTCCCTCTCTATTCCCTGAGACCTCAAGGTACCCATTCGGGACTCCCCCCCCTCCCCCTCCCCCCCAACTGAAAAAATTCTTCACCCCCCCGGACCCTAACTTCGGAACCGGAGGCCATAGACCCACCGAGTTTGGGGTCTCTGTAATCGGGAGGAGAAGAGCTATAAATTGGCCCCAAGGGATTTGCCGAAAAACGGAAAAACCTTTTTAAAATTTTTCGAATTTTTTTATTTATTTTTTATTTTCTTTTATTTTTCTTTTAATTTTCCCCATATTGGTAACGGTGTCATATTGGACAACACTGTGGAAACAGGATCGATTTTTCCGGTTTTTGTTTTAGTTTTAGGACATATAGTAGCACTTTTGTGCTACTATATCTCTAGGTTAAGACTACGCTAAGCAATTTTAATTAAATATTTGTAAATAATTTATTTTGACATATAGTAGTACTATTGTACTACTATATTTTAGGCTAGGTTTAAATTATTATTGTTTTAAAGTTTTGACTAGTACCCTAATTGAGCAGGAGAACCTTTACATTTACACACAAAGCGGGGTATCTGTACAATACCCCCCTTTACATAACACAATTTTACACACAATTGGGGTGCCTTTTACACACCCCTCTTGACGCTACACTAATCCCCATTAGTTAGTATAATAATCACGATGAGCGGAATGCCTGGTGTGCGTACGCCTACTAAGCGCCCGGCAACAGCAGCAGCAAAGACCCCCTCTAAGAGCCCACAGAAGGTGCCTGAGGAGGCAGGGCCCTCAACGCAGGGCGTGAGAAAGAGCGTAAGTGAGTGGGAAGCGGGCAGTAAAACTGTTACAAAGAGGACTCCCCCTAAAAAACTGGACCCAACACCATCAGTGTCGGTAAGGGGAGCTATATCCTTTGAGGTTGTGAGCTCGCCCCCCCCAAAAAGTAAAGTTGCCGAGGCAAGAATATGCTCGAATAAAATAAAGACGATGATGACACAGTCAAAGACCACAAAAAATGACATAAAAGCTGAGGTGAAAGCCCAGGCAGACCGATTGTACCAGATAATCAAAGAATATGATCAGGCAAACGCAAACGAACCCCCAACTAAAACGACCTTCAAGCCGACAGAGACCCAGGTCCAGGAGGAGCGAAGGGAGGAGAATGCGCTCTCCCAGTCCATGGCAGCTAAAGCTGAGGTCGAAACGACCTTACTAAGGAAAGCTCTCGAAGAGCACAGCCGCAACCTGGCCGAAAACAACATAAGGATGGATAGGCTGAAAGAGGCGCTACAAGCTAGCCAAGACCAAATGGTATCTTACGCTAGCGTAGCAGCAAGTCGGCCTTCCATCCAGGCTCAGAAGCCAACTACGCTACATTCCTTAGTAGTGACGGCTAGGAATGAAAAGGAGACGGGCGAACAAGTCCTGGACCGGTTAAGGAAGGTAGTTAATGCCAGAGAAGGGGGAATTGCCGTAGAAAAAGTGCGAAAGGCAAAAGATAGGAAGGTTATTCTAGGCTGTCGTACTGAAGACGACAGAAACAAGCTTAGGGAGAAGCTTAGGCAGGCGCCCGAGCTGGAAGCGCAAGACATCAAAAATAAAAACCCGCAAGTCATATTACGAGACTTAATGCAGTACAACACGAACGAGGACATTCTAAAGGCCCTCCAAAATCAAAATGCCCACATTTTTAGAGGTCTCAAAGAAGAACAGGGTAAAATGGAAGTATTATACCGGAAGCGTACCAGGAACCCGCACACGGGTCATGTAGTGATGAGGGTCGCCACAGAGGTCTGGCGGCGCATGATTGAGGCAGGGGCGGTGCATGTGGACCTTCAACGGGTTAGGGTCGAAGACCAGTCCCCGCTCGTCCAATGCTCGCTCTGCCTCGGCTATGGGCACAGCAGACGCCATTGCACAGACACTGTGCCAAAGTGTGGCCACTGTGGCGGTCCTCACATGAGGACGGAGTGTGCGGACTGGAGCGCTGGCCTACCTCCGACGTGTTGTAACTGCACGCGAGCGAACTTTGAGGGCACTGGTCATAACGCTTTCAGCTCGGAGTGCATGGTTAGGAGAAGGTGGGAGGCAATAGCTAGATCCGCCATAGCATATTGCTAAGGGCGCCCCGGGAACTCCTGTCCAACAAACAGCAAGAACATACCGAGTGGCCCAAGCGAACTTACAGCGAAAGGAACTGGCAACCACCGAACTCTTTCTAGAGGCCAGTGAAAGGAAGATCTCGTGGGCACTGATCCAGGAGCCGTATGTGGGGGGAGCACGAAGTATGAAGAGCTACCGTGGAGCGAGAGTCTACCAGTGCGAGGTTGATGGAAGTGGGAGGGTAAAGGCGGCAATCGCCGTCTTTGATCATGACTTGGATGTCATACCCTACCCAAAACTCACCACAAACAATATCGTTGTGGTGGGGATCCGGACCAAAGCCTGGGAAATCGCAGTAGTCTCCTATTACTTCGAGCCAGACCAACCCATAGGGCCATACTTGGACCAGGTGACCCGGATCCAGTCGGAAGTGGCCACCGGTAGATTGTTGATTGGTGGCGACGCCAACGCGAAAAGCGCATGGTGGGGTAGCATCAAGGAAGACCCCAGGGGAGAGGAAATGTCCGCTACCCTGGAAGAGTTGGAGCTTCAGGTACTAAACACTGGTGACGCTCCCACATTTGACACAGTCAGAGGTGGTCGAGCGTACAAAAGCCATGTGGACGTCACGGCGTGTTCGCTCGACCTTTTTGACCTGGTGGATGGCTGGCGGGTCGACACAGGAGCAACGTCCTCGGACCACAACACGATATTTTTTAATGTTAACTTAAAAAGGGAGAAAGGGATACATATCCAAAGAACAACAAGAAGATATAACACTAGGAAAGCCGACTGGGATAAATTTAAAGTCAAATTGGGGTCACTTAAAATTGAAAGAAATATTAATTTGGGAAGAATAAGTGAAATAAATAGTAAACAAAAGTTAGAAGAATTAATAGTAGAGTATAGTAGAATAATCTCAGAGTCATGCGAAGAAGCTATTCCTAAGGTTAACAATAAAACTAAACTTACTTGTCCGTGGTGGTCCGAGGAGCTCGCTGTGAAGAAGAAGGAGGTCAACAGGAAGAAACACCGCATCCGTAATGCCGCACCGGTCCGGCGAGCGATGGTCGTCGACGAGTACCTGAAAGCAAAGGAGGAGTATGAGATGCTGGCAAAAAATGCCCAAGTCACCAGTTGGAAGGAGTTCTGCCGGAAACAGGATAGGGAGGGGGTCTGGGAGGGTATCTACAGGATCATTGGTAGGACCGCCAGAAGACAGGAGGAACTGACCCTATGCTGCGATGGTGCATTCCTTAATCCAAGTGAATCAGCCGCCCTACTTGCAGATACGTTCTACCCCAAAGACAGAGTAGACCAGGACAACGCTGACCACAGGCGAATAAGAGAAGCGGCCAGCCAAGTAAATGAATGGGTCTATGATGAATATCATGACCCGTTGTTTACGACGCTGGAGCTGAAGAACGCCGTGGCAGGTTTCAACCCCAAAAAGGCACCAGGAGGGGACGGACTGACGTCTGACATCTGCAGTCAAGCGATCCACCAGGACCCGGAATTGTTCCTTGCCCTTTACAACAAGTTCCTCGAGCTGGCGCACTTTCCAGAGATCTGGAAGGAGGCTACGGTCGTGGTTCTTAGAAAGCCGGGCAAGGACAACTATCTGACCCCCAAGGCATACCGACCAATTGGTCTACTGCCTGTTCTGGGGAAGGTCCTGGAGAGGATGGTCGTAGCGCGTCTAAAGTGGCAGCTTGTACCGCGGTTTAGTACCCGCCAGTTTGGCTTTATGCCCCAGAGGAGCACCGAGGACGCCCTCTATACGCTAATGGAACACGTAAAGGACAAGTTGAGGCTGAAGAAGCTAATTGTCCTGGTGTCATTGGATATAGAGGGGGCCTTCGACAGCGCTTGGTGGCCAGCTATAAAAGTCAGACTGGCTGAGGAAAAGTGCCCGGTCAACATCAGGCGGCTGATAGACAGCTATCTTGACAGTAGGAAGGTTCGAGTTCGTTATGCCGGGGAGGAATGCACGAGAGAGACTGACAAGGGCTGTGTTCAGGGGTCAATCGGCGGTCCAATCCTGTGGAACCTCCTCCTAGACCCACTATTGCAAGAGTTGGAGCGGCGCGGGATCTTCGTGCAGGCGTTCGCGGATGACATCGTCTTGGTCGTGGATGGGGACTCAGCGACTGAAGTTTCGACATCTGCCAATGCAGCCCTCGCCCATGTTCAGAGTTGGGGCGTCAGAAATAAGTTGAGGTTCGCACCGCACAAAACCTGTGCGATGGTGGTAACCAACAAACTTAAGTACGACACCCCAAGGCTGAGCATGGCCGGGGTCGACATCGGTATGGTCAAGAATATGAAGTTGTTGGGTCTAACCATAGACGATAAGCTCACGTTCAATGAGCATGCCGCGAACGTCTGCAAGAGGGCAGCTGATATTTACAAACAGCTATCCCGCGCAGCTAAAGTTAGTTGGGGATTGAGTGCGGAAATCATACACACCATCTACACAGCCACAATTGAACCCATAGTTACGTACGCGGCCGCTGCCTGGGCACCCGCCACGAAAAAGGTTGGGATACGGAAGAAGCTAGGCTCTGTCCAACGAGGATTCGCCCAGAAGCTCTGCAAATCTTACCGCACTGTCTCTCTGAACTCGGCACTGGCACTGTCTGGGATACTGCCTCTAGATCTGCGCATACAAGAGGCAGCTGCCCTGTATGAAGCGAGGAGAGGGTCATCCCGGTTTGTGCCAGGAGACAGGGAGATCGAAAGTGCGGTAAGGTTTGCAGAAGCCCCTCATCCAGCTACACAAATGCCCCTGGAATTCATGTGCCTGACAGACCGAGAGTTGCTAGCCAGTAACAATGCGCAGACGGTGCGAATCTTCACCGACGGCAGCAAGATTGAGGGGAAGGTCGGAGCCGCATTATCCATTTGGGATAATGATGGTGAAGTCCGGAGCCTCAAGCTTTGCCTTGCCGCGTACTGCACCGTCTACCAGGCGGAACTCCTGGCCATTTGTAAAGCGACCGAGGTGATCCTCGCGCGGCAAGAGGCGAGCTATGGTTTGTATAGCGACTCAATGTCAGCATTGCAGACGCTTGCAAACCATGGCTCTCTCCATCCCCTGGCAGTTCACGCACGTGCCAATCTGGCCCAGGCCCTGGGCCAGAACAAAGCTGTGTCTTTGTTCTGGGTCAAGGCCCACGCGGGCCTGCCGGGGAATGAGCGAGCGGACGAGTTAGCCAAGGAGGCAGCATTGTCGTTACGGAGGAAGCCGAACTACGACCAGTGTCCGGTTTCATTTATCAAGCGACAGATCCGTTTGGAATCGCTTGATGAATGGAATCGGAGATATGTGTCGGGCGAGACTGCTTCCGTGACGAAAATGTTTCTTCCGGACGCAATAGTGGCTTTCCGTATTGTAAAACAGGTACGGCCCTCAGGTGTTCTCACGCAAGTTTTGACGGGGCACGGTGGGTTCTCTGAATACTTGAATCGCTTCAAGTGTAAGGAGAGCCCATCGTGCGTCTGCGATCCAGGCGTGGCAGAAAGTGTCCAGCACATAATTGTAGAATGCCCGTTATTTACCAGGGAGCGCTACCAACTTGAGTGTGAGCTGGACATGAAACTGACGAACGAAAGTCTCTATGGGTTCATGACAAAACAAAAAAGGGAAAGGTTCCTAGCATACTGCCATAAAGTAGCCACTGTGGTTATAAACAGGAATAAGACTTGAAGCGCACTGTGCTTCGTTAATATGTAACAATATTTAAACGTAAGCGCAGAATGCAGCTCAGTTATGTTTAACCAGTAGTATGTTAAGTTAGTACCTAATTAGTTTTGTAGATGCTCTGTGATATATTATTTACTGTGATAACTGCACTTTTTATGTTTTTATAATCCCTAATGCTTTAAATTTACTGTGATACTGCTCTATATTTTATGTTTTACTATCCCTAATGTATTATTTTATTGTGGAACCGCACCTTTTATGTTTTATCCCTAATGCTGATATATTTAATTGTGATAACTGTACCTATTTTCTATGTTTTATTATACAACTTTTATTTTAATTATCTGTGATAAGCACTTTTTGCACCTCTGTATAATTATAAAAATATAAGCACTACATTTTATTTACCCGAACTTTGATAGATAAATAAAGTATGCCCATAGTTAAGATTAAATAAAGTGGGAATCCCACCCACAGAATGCAAGATGAAGAATGTAAGAAAGAAAAGGTATGAAGCATGAATGTACGAGAGGCATAAAAGATTGAACGGAATGTTAGAGGTTGAGCACAGATAGGCGCCAAATCTGTGGCGGGATTAGTGTTAAGATAAAAAAAAAAAAAAAAAAAAAAAAAAAAACGGATGAACCGATTATGATTTAGTTTTTTATTTGTTTGACTGTGTCCAGAGTGTTCTTAGCAATGTTTGATTAAAATCGGATCAGCCGTTCAATAGATTTTCGCATGATATCGTGTCATAATTACGTGTTTCGATAGATTGTCAATTGAAGCGTGTCTAATACTCGCTATAGTCTAATTATTCAGTTTAAAAAGCATGAAATAAAAATTAAAGCTAATTTAAACAAATAAACTGCTGTAAACGGCGGTACCCTAACGCGAGTACGAGGCTTTTTGCATCGGGGGTATTATATATTTATTTTTTATTTTATGTTTTTTTTTACCTAGCCAGTTTATTTCCTCTTGAATGAGGCTGCAAGCTGTCTAGCAGTATGGTATTAAGTCTTTGTCTCATGTTAAGTATACCTTTGAGTGAAACATGAGCAGACTGCTTTCTCGCTGATTTTTTCTTAATGATTTAGTTGTTTTATGGAAGCATCATGTGGAACAATGTCAAATAAAGCTTTTTTGCATTTTCGCGTTACCTCTGAATGTAGGAGCATTAAAGGCTCCGTTGTTGATCAAAACCATAACGAAAGTTCTCTTTAATATCCTTTAAACACTGAATATTACCATAATGTGGCGTATAATCGACATTTTGCAAAATCCAATCTGAAAATATGAGAAGTGCACCGAAACGGATTGCCATTATATTCACTTTCTCACCGAATAAAATTACTTTTTTATTGAGCTTTCACTAATTAAATACTGTTAATAAGGAAGCTGTGTTATCAATTTAATCTTCGTAATTAATGAGAGGATTTTAATACATACTTGCAGGTATGATTAGGTATGTATGACATTTCTTGCTTGCATGAATACATTTCAAAGGACACAATATTGGTTCCTTTGCACTTTTTAAGATATCATTCCATTATGAATTGCTGCACCAGCTATTAAGTGTTTTTGCTTCTAATTTATTTACCTGTCTTATATAGCTTTGAAAACCATGCAACTAAGTCCCTTACTCTCAAGCGCATCCTGCTATCTTTGTGTTTTAAGCGTGATAGTCTGTACGAGTTTCAGCAATACTCACTTAGACATTACTTTTAGTAATTCGTGTTCGAGATTTAATCAAAGTTCAATGATACGTACGTACTAGATGCCAGCCATCTTCTGAACCAAAAGCCTGTTTTAAACGAAGCTCATCGAAAACTTCAAAAAATAAACTCTCCACTTTATTGCCACATATCTCAATAATGTCTCCAATTAGTCGTGCTCCCAGTTTTGTAGACGTTTCATTGCTGCTATTCAAATAGTCAGATGGCAGTTAAGATGACCCCCATTTCACCCATACGTGGATTAAATTTGTGAAGGGATTATCTTACTGCCAAATATAAAGAAGTAGTAGAGAGATTTTGAGGCCCACATGATTTCGAAAGAACCATAGAAAAAAAAAAATGATGTGTTAACGAGATAGTGTTATTATTTATTTATTTATATTTTTAGATGGAAAACCAACAGCTGTACATAAAATGAATAAAACAAGTTGAGTACGTCACAGTTTCCACGGCTAGAAATTGGTATTTTTTTACGTTAGGACAATCCTACCGCAACTATTCCCAAACCACCAATAGTGCAATAGTGGCGACCACCAGAAAAGCGCCGAAGTAATGAAGTTCGACGAAGTCCCGGAGAATGAATTCCCGCAACAAAAATTAATCAGAAAAGAATAACGGAGGAGTCGGAAAAAATACAAATTTGGATAAGCCCAGTTACCTAGCACCACGGATAAAAGTTATCATTAATATTAACGGGTCCTAACATTGTGAGCAGTTATATTTGATTCCAATTATTGGTATGGCAAAAACGCTTGAACGCACGGAAATTTGTTCTAGTTTCTACAAGGTCCGTATAGTAAACAACTCTAGATGCAGCCTGTACATTATCCAATATAATATTGCGTTCATTCTGCCAAAAAATACACTTGTAGTGCGTATTGGTAGTAGGCATTACACTTACTGTTTCTTACTGACAACTTCTAATGTCACTCATAGTGGTGTTTACTTTATTGGTCAATATTGTTATAATTATAATTATTATATTAATTATGGTTATAATTACAGTTTATTTTATTTTCAGATTTGGATATATTAAAAATACATCAATGGCCTTGTCCTATTATTTGGGCTCGGTCGGCTCTCCTAATCACTTTTAAAATTTATCGACTGCAGGTTGTTACGAACTAGCTTTAAAATCAATGAGCGCTTTTGCAGCTCACAGATTCTCTTAAATGCCATTCCTCCAGTATTTCCTAATCTATAAAAAAACTTTTTAACAAAAAATTAAACCGACTTCCAAAAAAACACTGCAATACGAAAAATAACTTTCTTTTCCGAAGTCGGTGTCTTTGGTACATTATTGTTTTCCGTGTTTCGACACCGACTTCGGAAAAGAAAGTAATTTTTCGTTTTGCAGTGTTTTTTTGGAAGTCGGTTTAATTTTTTGTTATAAAGTTTTTTATTTATCTCTTTTTAGTTTTGATAGGTACTTCCAATTGCAATAAACATCATATATAGCCAAAGTACATCTCATGACAATTCCAATAAGCACATACACGACTAGGATACATTGTTTTATTTCGGTGTACCAGTGCCTACCTGCCGGCTTCATCATCAGATCAGTTCGATGGTACCATTTTCATCAGCACTATTTGTTTCATCATAGTCGTTAAACTATTCTAGATATCTTATAACCCATGACATACTTAGCATTAAGGAATTCTATTGGCCATCTGTGGTCTTCTTCACCAGTTCCACTTCACCAAATGTTACTTTCTGAGTGCAGATGATTGCATTGTTGATAAAAATACCAAAATCGCTATATGTATGTATGCCTATAATATTTGAGGAGTTCCCTCGATTTCTCCAAGATCCCATCATCAGATCCTTACTTGATGACTATGGGACCAACTGGGAAGTATACCCTTTCAAACAAAAGAAGAATTTTCCAAATCGGTCCAGGCGTCTTACAGTAATCGGGGAAAATACATTAAAAAAAAAAGATTCCGACGAATTGAGAACCTCCTCCTTTTTTTGAAGTCGGTTAAAAACGATCAATGCAACAAAACAGTACAACACACGTAAGGAAATCTCATAAGATTGCCTACTCCTGACCACACGATGCGGTTTTCCGCTCTCCATCTCCAGCATGATAATTTCCAAACAGTCGTAACCGTCCTTACTATACACACATCTCTATTGCTGTAGCTATATGTATATATGTAAATCTACGCACAAACTCGTCCTAGTTTCCATAAGCGTTAATAAGAGTTACTTAAGCGGATTTGGTTTACGTAAAAGCATTATATTGTGGCCTTGGTTTGTCTGGCTTCTGGCTTCCAGTGCGTTGACAGGGTTGGCTGTAAAATAAGTTAATTGGTTCAATGACAAATAAGGAAGACAAATGGAGATTATGACTTATTGCATTTCATAATCTTCAATCGTCTTCCTTACATGTGGTTTTGGAATAAAATAGCAAATATATATTGTCACCAATTAGGCCAGGAGCCCCAAATGCCTATATTAAGGCTACTATCTCAAGCTTACTTTGCAAGCGCACAACTCTGCGGCTAGCTAAAGGGCTTATTACACTACACGGTATTCAGGGCCCTTAAACTTAGGGTGGTGTAATAATTGTTAGGGAGTTAGGGATCCCAAAATATCGACCTTATTTACTCGGAATGCTGAAGTGACCCGGTATTCAGGGCCCTGAATACCGTGTAGAGTAATAAGCCCTTTGGCTAGCCGCAGCCGGATTTCCAAAAAATGCAAATTTCTTACTTTTCATCCCCTATCTGTTCCTATTAGGTTCTGCTTTTGATCCCAAAGTACAGGCTAGGTGTGAATGGAACGAATGAATCTTATGAAGTAAACAAAACAGACGACACGATTGGCGCAATGGCTCAACCACTCACGCAGTGGATCGGCTGCTGCGCTTAGTGTCGTGGGTTCGATTCCCGCACGGAACAAATATTTGTATGGCCTAACATATAGAATTGCTAGACTTTAATATCGTATTGTCTGTGTCACCGGGCTTTAGAAGACTATAATTTCTTGAACAACTTCTGGTACTTAAAATAAACCGAAGTAAGTGAAAACTTGCCGATTTATTTGAGGAAATGCGTTATGGTTAGTGTGACAGTTTCCTGTTCATTCCTAGTCAACAACTTAACTGAGGTTGTGATTGTTCATTGTGTTTTGTTTATATCTTCTCTATGGATTTGGAACAAAGCAGACAGTACTTGAGTTTAAATTGTGGGCATCCAAGCAAAAAGGTCCCAGTAGTAGGGTTTTGAGTTAAGACTAGATTCGGTAGCTAGAATAGTCAATTGCTAATAAGGATTAAAAAATATTCAAAAACTGACACTTTTTTGTAATCAGAAACTGGCTGTCCCCCGCGGCTTCGTTCCCGACACCTGGCTACCTACCTTCCTACCCTACCTTTCGAATCTTGGTTCTAGGACATGCCGGTTTCCTTACGATGTTTTCCTTTACCGTTTTGAAAGCAGTGGTGATGAAATAATTTACACAAAGCAAAGTTCCTGCCTGGGTTCGAACTCACGACCTACGACACGTAAGTCGTTTCTGTTATCACTGGGCCACCACTGCTCTGTTTCTGGATTTAGTGTAAAATAAGGAAATTACTGCGTATCATCAATTGCTTTACTTAATTATATGCGTATTCTTTTCTAAATTTCCGTAGTTTGGTTTACAGTACAAAACCTTAAGAAAATTCTCAAGGTGTCTGCCCCAAAAAACTTCAATAAATGTTACGGGGATAAGATTTATGCAAAACCCTCACGAAAATTAAAAGTAGCCTACTCCATCATACTTCAGTTAAGGGTAAGGGGATGTTATCATTCAACCATTTAGAGTGGATTTCAGGGGGAAAATGTCACCCCAAACTCACTGAATCGGTGTGATAAAAAATGAACGAGGGATGTGTAGGAGGCAGCTATCGATCCGAGCCACCCCTCATCAACCCTGTCTGTCGTCTGTCTGGCTGTCTGTGACGGGTTTTCAAGCCATGAAGCGTATAGTTATAGGGATAGGAGTGTTTTTTTTCTGCTTCAGTGATGAACTTCTTCGAAATAAGCCTTGATGAAATCTAAAAAGCTGTAACTAGCGATTGTTTATAACAACGTGGTTGGAATCATCTTTGTTTACTCTGAGGTCAAATGTTGGGTCGTACCAAATTGTAATTAGGTATTGCCTGTTATATTTTTAATTGTCGCCACTGGAGTGGCATGTCAATACAACAGTGGACTTTTATTAACGCATTTTTAGGTTTCGCGTTATAGGGAAAATAGGACATAGTCGCAAACATTTAACTAAATATGTAATATAAGAAAAATTTTACACAAATAATTAACTGACTTCCAAAGCAAAACACTCAAAAGAGCCAAAATAACGTTCGTTTCGGAAGTCGGTGTCTTCAGTACCTCATGTTTTTATCATTTACCGACACCGAAACGAAAGTTTTTTTGCACTTTTTAGTGTTTTGCTTTTGAAGTCGGTTTTATTCTTATGTGAATATGATTTTATTTCTCTTTTTAGTTTTAGTACACCGTCACAAATTACTTTCTTTTTTTTTAAGTCGGTTAAAATTAGCAAGTTATATGTGCCATGTCTTGACAACTGCTGAACCGATTTTGATAAAACTTGTACTATTCCCTAAGTTGAGAGATACCTAATCCAATAAAAGAACGATCACGATCCTATTACTAGTTTCGGAGAAATGCGTGCACAAACATACATACATTATGAAATATGACACTCATGTTTTAGAAGCAACAAAGAGAGACATATGTGAATATTGTGCAATTCCAACAATATTATATGTACATACGTATCGCATTGCGCACCTCCCTTTTTTCCGGGTCCCGGGTAGGAAAGGAAATAATATAACCTGCATTAGCACTTTTTCTATCTGCCATTTATCCTAACTATAAATCGAGTAAAACCTCATAACCGCCACCACATCAAAACCACGTTAACAATATTACCAATATCATTCCTCCATTTTGTGAAAATGAAACCGTTTCCCCGCATCATATTTCAACCCTACAGCCTGATGGAAAGTTCTAGATAGAAAGTTGACACACGAATACACGATATCAGATATAAACAGAAATGATACTGAGATTATATGACAATAATTTGTACGCCATTTTTACTTTTCACTGCCTTTTTATTGCAGTAAATTATGTTGGTTATGTTGCAAAAATAAGTGCATTTCTGGTTTGTTAAATTTGTTAATATAGATAATCTTAAGTACCTAGTTATCTCATGAAACAAACATTTAGCGCGTGTTTGCTTATACAGCACTTTGATATACATGAAATAGAAACATCAATATTAGTGGAAAGAATGTGTTTGTCTTAAACATTTAGTCTTCACTAAATTAATAAAAGGCGATTTATTGCCTAAGGCTTTTTTTTTTTAGAACTTTGCCCCACACTAGGAATTTCTTCCTGTATCGTGGGTGCGTTTACAAACATAAACTCACATACACAACACCCAGAGCCGGAACAACTATCTGTAGGTCATACAAATATTTGTTCCGTGCGAGAATCGAACCTGCGACACGCAGCGCAGCAGTCAATCGCTCAACCACTGCGCCAACCGTGCGCCCCAGCAGGTGCATTGTTTAATAATTAAAAAGCTAGTAATTACCATGCTAAAATAGGTAAGATGCACGTACGTAGGTATATATATATTGAATATAATATATACTTAAGTATATATTAAATAAGTAACGGAAAAGACGAAAGTGAGATGAATTTGCTTAATTGTGTGTATTTACATCGATGGCTCATTATTACTATGATAGGATTGATAAGTATGACAAAATAATCATTGTAATACTTATCTAGAGGAGCCGAGAAATAACTCGGGCACTTCGACTCATTGGGATCTTTTATGGTCCCCTAGATAACCATGAAAACTCTCTCATTGTAATACTTACACCAACAGTAGCGGTATATCTCAACCACAATTTACATAAAACCACGAAAAAAAGCCTATAAAACCACCATTTTGAGTAAAATCACATCTCAGTCATTAAAAGTCAGCCATTACACTGACTTGATGTCATTAAGTGTGGTAATATCATTACCCGCCTTTTATACTGTCGGTTAACAGTACAGTTGTCGTAATTGCTTGATTTATGGTGAATGATGCTGTTCACACGGTTTTTAGTTGTTGGTGTTAGGGTTTACATTAAAAAAAATGGTATAAAACTGTATTTTTTACCAGTCTACCGAAATGTATGTATGTAATTTTATGAATGTATGTATGTTTGTTCCTATGTGACGTTCCAGAGACCAATCGCGTTGGCCGATTTTGATGATTCTTACGTCATTCGATTCGCCTTAACCTTGCAAGTGTCACTGGCTCATTAAAATTGGAAAATATAAAAATGGCGGCTTTTGGGCGCCATATTGTGGGGCCCGATAGTTGTTGCTTCCAAACCCGTCTTGTGGGGTATCAAAATAAAAAGGTTTAAAGAGGTGATTTCAATAATATATAACACTTATATTGTTTAAATATACCTAAATTACTATAAGTTTATAAATAATTAAAACAAGAAGAAAATCATGCTGTGCAGTCGGAGGATACATATTCGCGAGCTGGCTGACCAAAATCAGATGTATCCGTATGATCCGTATGATTTACGTATTTTTAGTTCGCTTCTTAAGCAGTCGGGTTTTAAATGTTTAGAATTAACTTTTTTATTTAGGATTTTGGGTGGCAAATAAGCTAGTGTCAATTTTGAATAAGAGTAATCTGGTCCATGATCCCAGTTTGGTCTGGGACGAGTCCCTCCATAACCCGTGCAGTGTCAAACAACTGAGAACTCGAACAAAGCTCAGTATAAGAAAGCCGAAAGTACGACAATTAGTCTTACACGTAAAATAATACAGATACACAAGCCTTTCCCGTAAAAGCTGTTCAGCTGCATCCAACCTGACTGGAATCCGAGCCTAACATAATTTTGAGAATTGGTTACGCTGATAATTACGGTGAACAGGCTGACGACCTGAAGGGAAGTAATTTGGTTGTGAAGTGAAGCTTTACCTATCTTCAATCCCGCAAAGTGACAATCTATTGGTCGAAATGGCGAAATCAAACATTTTGACAATCGCTGTTGCTGACCGTGTGACATTTTGGTTGCGCAATCGTATACATTTTGTTTTTTTTAACCGACTTACCAAAAAGGAGGAGGTTCTATGTTCGACATTAAGTTTGCTTTTTTTTTTTATATATTCACGCATATCTCCGTCAATTTTGGACCAAAATTCAATTTTTTTTTTGTTTGAAAAAATATGTTTCAAAATTGGTCCCATTTTAGTTTGGTGAAGATGTGATGAATAACTAAAAAATACTACCAACTTCCAAATAAAAAAACTACAAAGTGAAAAATAACTTTATTTCTGGAAGTCGGTATCCATAACGCAAAAAATTGGTGATTGATTGGAGATTTCTCTGCTGGAATATGTCATGTGCCTAAATTAAATTAAGTAAATACATACATAATTACACGTATAATTTTTCATTCGGTTTAGTTTCCATGTTCCTGTTATTACATTCCCACATTTGTGTATTGAATCAATGTACATAATGACATGATTGCGGTTAAACAAACGTAGATAATTTCTATTGTTCTTATTGTGTTATTAATTAATATTATGTGTATCTGTCTGTATTATTATGAGAGCTGAATAACTACCGCCTTGGTCAGGATAGAGGAAAGTGCTCTTTGTCCAAGGAAAGAAGTACCTAATGTTTACAGGAAGAAGTTCTGCTTTTTTACGACTGAGGGAAATTATTTATATTCAAATATTAGGCCGTTTTAATCTAACTCTTCACGTGACCTGGCTTTTTCTTCGGCGAAGAATCAGCATTGCCATTAAACGTGGCAATGCTGTCAGCGTTTCTGGACCTATACCCATTGACAGCGATAGGGACGAATTTTTGAAGCCCAATGATTTTTTATCCCCTGATCGAAAAAGCTAGGGTGTTATAAGTTTGACATGTGTATTTGGGTATCTGTCTGTGTCATAGATCCTAAACGGATTTACCGATTTTGATTTCGTTTTTCTTGTTTGAAAGGTGACTATATCGAAAGTGTTCTTAGCTATGTTTGATGTAAATCGGTTTGACGTTCATGGGTGTTTTACTATTTGAATCGGGGACTTTTCGCAAGATATCGTGTTATACTTACGCGTTTCGACGGATTGTCGATCGAAGTTTGTTTAATATTAGCTAAATAATGTAGTTTTAAGAGGTATTTGTGTAGATGTTTTAGTTTTAATTTACTTATAAATATAGAAGTTCAAATGTTTTAATACAGCTTATTATGTACTACATTTAATTATCTCTACTTATGTTTATTTTCTTTTTGTTGCAGGTACGTTGACCTCTACAATTGGGTTAAGATAATACTGCTTATCAAACACTGGTAATGTTTACTATGCGTAATAGTTTCCACTGAGTCTGCCTGTCGTGATAATTTATGATAGAAACGCAGACGTGTGCGATAAGGGGTGAGGTGAGGTTATTATAATTTGTTGTTTTCTGGGTTTTTATATAAGTACATGGAAACAAAATAATCATCATAATATGGACTGGTACACCTACATACTTATCAAACCTGAAAGTTCTGAGTACAGTAAAAGACCAAAAATGCTGTAAAACTATGAAATGTGTCAAATTTGCTTTTCAATGCTCCCCAGCATTGAAAAGCAAATTTTACTGACTTTAAACTTCACCCCTGCTTACACATGAATTCACTGCTACGCAGCGACACGCCTCGCATTCCGAGTCGCCATTAATTTTGAATCTACCTACCTGTTTGTTACAGTCTTAGTTCCTAGTAATACGTCTAAAATGTAATAACACAAAACGTTCTAATCTATGTTCATAATGGCGTCCTAGATCGAATCGAATTTGATCCGGATTACCTTCAAATTGACCTTTAAAAGCGTCAAATTGGTAATGAATCCCAATACAAATAAGTTTAAAATAGCTTGACTATCACTATAAATATCAAAAACAAAACAAGCTCAGTTTTCGGGAGTCAAGGCTCCTGCAGACAATACGGAATTATTTTTTTTGAAATGGAATTAAATTGTTGTGTTATGCGTAGAACAATTTTATTACTATAAAAAAGCGTTCTCGTATTGTCACGTCTGTCTGCGGGTACCTTAAGCTTGACCTCTTTAACACCAAACAATCTATAATTTAAAGCCAAAAACTATCATCAAAATTCCACCTGTAGCTACCTCTCTAGTAATAAAATCAATTAACAAACTCAATAAGATGTGTTATCTATCCACGATACTAATCCCAACCAGCTGTTGAGCTCACGATTTCTTTAATTGCAAAGCCTTACATAAAATTAACGTAATTTATAGTGGGACACGCCCATATATACTGAGGTGGAGGAATGTTCGCAAGGACGCAAGTGGAATGTCGATTGGTAATGTCAGACATAAACCTAACTAGATGTCGTTTATGTAGCACTGTACTACCATATTCTTATAAAGGGCAGAGACGTGGAGAGCTGCTGATCGGAAATGCATAGTCTTTCGAAATGTAGTGCTATAGGAACATGCTGCGTTTATCGTGGACGGCACTCAGGCCAAACATCTCGATACTGCAGGAGCTCAACAATGAGAAAAGCCATAATTTATCGAATGTGTGCCTCCGCAAGGTATTCGACTTCTATGGCCGTGTCGCCCGTAAACCTGGTGGTAACCTTCTGAAGATAAATATCACTGTCTGTCTATGGCATCTTAGGTCTTAAACGGATGGACCCATTCTGATAGAGCTGCTGATCGGAAACGCATAGTCATTCGAAATGTGATGCTATAGGAAGATGCAGCGTTTGTCATGGACGGCACACAGGACGAACATCTCGATACTGCAGGAGCTCATCATTGAGAAAAACCATAGATTATCGAATGTGTACATCCGCAAGGTATTCGACTTCTATGTCCGTATCGCCCGCAAACCTGGTGGTAACCTTCTGAAGATAATTATCACTGTCTGTCTATGGCATCATAGGTCTTAAACGGATGTACCCATTCTGATTTCGTTTTTTTTTGTTTGAAAGTGAGTGTTCTTAGCTATGTTTGATGTTCAGTTCATGTTGTGTGGTTCAGCCGTTCAAAAGTTATGGGCGTTTTCTGTTTGAATCGGGGTGTTTTCGCAAGATATCGTGTTAGAATAACGTGTTTTGATGGATTGAAGCGTGTTTAATATGGCAAAGTCGAGGGCAAACGACCTTGAGAAAACAGTCCTTCACGCTGGTTAGATCAAATCCGTACCTCCTTGAACATGAACGCCTCAGAAGTCGTGCATGTTGCTGAAAGTAGGAGCAAGTGGAGAAACGCCACCCAGCATTGGGGAATCGACGTAAGGAGGAGGCATATGTACTCGTACTCGCGTGTCAAAAAGGGAGTAAAAGTGAGAAGCAAGAGGATCCTATCCTAATGTCAAAAATCTTTTTCAAAGACGATATGATTCATGTAAAAGTGAGAGGCAAGAGGCTCCTATCCAAATGTCAAAAATCTTTTTCAAAGACGATATGATTCATATGTTTATATTACACTATCATATCACCCCCTACCCCCCTAATACGATTTCATACTCGTAGTTCACCGCATTTTATCTATGAACGAAAGATTACAGCTATTAAAAGTTATTAACAAAATTATTTTAATCGTATTAATTCGAATGTGCTCTCAGCAAACAAGCACTATTCCATTTAACTAGACTTTAATGATACGGATAATTACTGAGGAAATAACTTGCACCTTAAGTGCTGTTTACCGTTATAGGGAATTAATAATATTACTTAAGAATGTTCGTACATTAAATAGAATGATAAATCATGGCGTTGAATCAGAAACGACACATTATGACCACTTATGCTCGACTTCCTTATTTAATAATAATAATACCAGCCTGTAACTGTCCCACTGCAGGGCAAAGAGACCACTTCGCATACAGAGAAAGCACGAGCATTTATATCTTATCTTGTAGAGGGGCCGAGGAATAACACGCTTCGCTTAACTTCGTCCCATTGGGATCATTTGTGGTCCCCTAGATACCCAACTCCTCCCCAATTTCGTTGAAAACTTTCTTCATGTGTTTTACAAAGAGACTAGGTAATATGAGCCTATAGTCTTCTGGTCTTGGATATCCTATCCCTAAGAGAGTCATTCGCTTACCAGCCAGTGCATTGCATGTGCACAGAAGGTGCTCGGTGCTAGATATACCCCACAAAACCTGCACTGTGTCGCGGTTAGACCAATCTTCATGAGCATGTCGTTGGTTCCAAAGTGGGCAGTAAAGGCCTCAAGCACGTAGCGGATTTGCCACCTGCTCATATTCCAAATCCAAGGCACGAGCATTGATTACCATGCTTGCTCAAAGCGGGTTGACATTTCAAATTTATAAAATTCAGGTTGCCTTACAATCTGTTCCTTATCTGATGTTAGCGATTTCCAAAATACACAGAAAGTACATAAAGAAAGTCAAATTGGTACTTGTTTTAAAGTAGGAGGTAATATCGGAAACTCCTCATCAAATTTAAAAAAAAACTCTCACTCATATACTGATTTTTTGCCGAGTGTATTTTCTTTTTCGAAAAACGTATGTTATTATAAGAGCAAAGCCGCGGGAAAAAACTAGTTTATTATGCAAAATTGATTATTGGGTTTTTGCCAAAATATATAATGATTTTTTGCAATATTGAAATCATGAAATTAATCTAGAAACCTATGGCCCTTGTATATTACATAACCTTAAACCACACGTCTAAAATTACTAGAAAATTTAATCATTTAATGGGCTAACCCCAATACATTCAACAGCAATTAATTAACGAATCGTGTAAGAACTTATCTTTATATCGGATCAGTTGTCTATGGAAAAGGCGTCTTATGCAAATATAAAATAATAAAAAACATGTCGTTGGTATGTGATCCAGTTCTAGAACCAAAAGGCCCATATTCCAAGTCAGTTTGCAGAAGAATAAATAAAAAGCTGACTGTCAAATTGAGAAGTCGACTTGGAGGACATGCAATGCAAACGAATGTGCCCTGGCAGTTAAGAAAGTGTCATGCTCTCTCAAATGTCTCCCTGGTGGTGGTATTTTTTGGCACATATATTGCATCATTCGGTTCCCTTAATGATAGTTGAGCTGAGTGATGCCAATCCATGCGTCATGTTCGTGAACGGGCGCCATCAGTTGGGGTTGATCATAACTTGGCTGCGGCATGTTTTTATTTATTGTATTTTGGGGTTATTTATTTTAATCTAGACGCTTTTATGTGCACGTCTTTTTAATTGTAATTTTCCAACAAGAATGATGTAATCAAATACTTGTAATTAAAATTTATTGATGGAAAAGAGTGTCTGTGGAGTTTCTTGCATGTTCTTCTCCATTGAGACTTACTGATGCTTGCGAATGTGAAACAAGCTTCCTTTTAGTTTATTTTTTTGTAGACAATTCAAAAGTATATTTTAATGGTTTAGTTGAAATAAAAATATTTAGATTTTGATGACTTTAGAGTCTAGACAAGGTAACATCGATAGCATTTTGTCATTAAGTCCAAAATGTTTGTATGGGGTTGACAAGCGCTTCCGAAATATCACTTTTAGAGCCTTCTGTACACATCCTTTAATAAAAAAAATACAGTTAAGACATAAAATTCCGCTTCGAAAATTAGCATTGACGCCACTAATCCTATGTGCCAAGGTATTAATATAAGGTTTCCGGTAACATAATGGTTTGTCACACGATCCCAATAGTTTTAGGTTACGAATTCCGGACATTACTTTTGAAATAATATCTTACTAAATATTAATTATGTAGGTATAGTCTTCGTTAAATATGCTAATTTGGTTATTTGGTTTGATATACACAGAAGCTGTCTGACCCAAGCCATAAAGATCAATAATTATGAACTTATGAATACTCATACCAATAGAAATTTCCGTAAAATTTACGTAATTCTTCAAATATTATTTTAGTTAATTAATCGAAGAGAAATCTGATTGGTGATGCTCTTCAGAAAGGCCAGACGCGCAGTACTCATAACCGGTGTGCGTTTATGACTAGATGTATGAATGTGAGTGAAGCAAAAGAAGTATGTAAGGGTCGTAGCTGGTTGCGTTCTGTAGTTTCTGCCTACCCCCTTGTGAAAAAAGGCTTGAATGTATGTATGTATAAAGAGAAATTAAATAATTTAAAGGTAAATAAACTATGACAAGTAAACGTTAATACATAGAATTCCATGCCTCGGAAAGCACGTTAAGCGTTAGCGTTTGACGTCAACAGAGTCTTTAAACAAGTGATATTCTATCATCGAAACCCTCGGGATAGCTATTAGTAAAATGACATATTTTTTTTTATAATCTATAGGCTCGCATTTGACCACTATCTCGCCTGATGTTAAGCGATGATGCGGTCGATGGTGAAGCACGCTTACCTAGAAGAAACCTATTCACTCTTGACTTAAAGACCCCAAGGTTGTAGCTATCAGGGAACAAAGACTCCGGTAGGGAGTTCCACTCCTTAGCTGTGCGCACAATGAAAGTATTAGAAAAACGCGTTGTGCGTATGGGAGGGATGTCCGCCATGTACCGATGGCGTATGGCCGTACGTCTTGTAGTCCGATGATGAAAAGGGCTAGGTGGAATCAAATTGTGCAGTTCCGTCGCACACTCCCCGAAATGTAACCGATAAAAAACCGACAGGCTGGCAACTCGACGTCGATGTTCGAGGCTCTGGAGCTTTGAGGCGACCAGTGCATCGTCGACGATAAGCCTCTTGGCCCGTTTGTCAATCGACTCAAGTGCATCAAATTGATATTTGGCAGATCCATCCCAGAGGTGAGAGCAGTACTCCATGCATGACCGAACTTGCGCTTCATACAATTTGAGCAGCTGTTCTGGCGTGAAGTACCATCTCACCTTTGCAAGGATCCCCAGCTTTTTTGCAGCCAACTTAGCCTTTGCCTCAATGAATGGACCAAAATTGAGGGTCGATGTTAACGTAACACCAAGAATGTCGAGATGGTCCGTTATCGGCACGGTTACACCACGGAAAGATGGAGCTGGGTGGAATAGGCAAAAATTTTAATTTGTGACTCGCACAAGAGGCAGCGTTGAAAAGCCTCCCCTGCGGGATTCCACTGGATGCGAGACGTACAGGACCGAATGATGTGACGAAACTTGCGGCAAGCCCATGTCCAGCAGTGGGCGTATCTGATGGCGCATGATGATGATAATCGAAATGTCAAGTGGTCAATCCATTACATTTTGGCATTTTGACCATCATCGATTTTCATCATCGTACCAGCTAGATTAATAAAAAAAATTGGCCAAGTTTTTTAATTATTATTGATAGGCTCGCGCTTGACCACTCTCTCACCTCATGGTAAGCGATGATGTGGTCGACGGTGTAACGTATTTTCTCTTTTGCCATGTTAAAAAAAAATACGACCATACAGCGCGTTGAAATATAGTGTGACGTCACAGTATGCTACACTTTATACTGACAAACTGACGTCACAAGCCACCAGCGACATCAACGACTCCTGAACTTTGATGCGCTTTATCTTTGTATTTTTTTATTTATTTGATAAAGCAAAAAACACGAGTCCAATATTATTTGATAATCTCACTGACGGACTAAATAGAATTATAATTTTTCTGCCCAGGAAATATCCCTATTCTAGAGTCTCGAGAGTGTCGTAGCGAAAGTACAAGCGGTCAGAGGTGCCCAAACATTGTCAGTTGTCAACTTGTCACGGTAGCCGCGCTAACCAGCAACTGTGACGCGAATTTGATATGCCATTGTTACGAGTTCTGGAGGTCACCAGTTTTTGTCTCCTGTCGCATGTCGGTGACAAAATATTATAATTTAAGTGTATCTAACGTTTTTGTTGATGAATTATTTTTTGGCTACGTAATCGTTATTTACTTTGGAATGTAATTTTTATTTGTGTATTTTTTTTTGTAAACTTTAGCAAGTATACGTAAGTTTGAGTTATGAATATAAATATCTGGATGGATGGAGAAGAAGAGGAAGGCGAAAGAAATGATGGATGGATTGTGTGAGGAGTGTTATCAAAGGAAAGGGAGTCAGTGATAGCGTGACGAGGGACAGGACGGTATGGAAGAAGAAAACGTGTTGCACCGACCCGATGAGATAAGGACAGGAAGATCATGATTATTCAGTCAACGAATGTTTGTTTTTGATGAGGTACATAATCTTACGCGTAACGTCTTTCAGTCTACCCCCTCGGCAAAAGCCGTGACTTTATGTATGCAATCTTTAATTTTTGCTGTGGATTTTATTTTTCAGATTCGACTTGTTTTTAGGGTTCCAAAGGGTAAAAACGGGACCGCTATAACAACAAATACTAAAAACAGAATAAAATAAATATATAAATGGGGCTCCCATACTAAAAACGTTTTTTTTTGCCGTTTTTTGCAATAATGGTACGGAACCTTTAGTGCGCGAGTCAGATACGCACTTGACCGGTTTTTTTTCTGTATTTTAAGTAGATTTCAGTCTTGTTAGTTTTAATGAGGTACAAATTAAAGTCAACATATAACTCTCAACAGTAACTTACGTTAACCAGTTAATAGCCTAGTGAACTGTAGGTATCGAGCTTTATGCCAGGATATAAACCTAATTTACTAACCATAGTACTTGAATCACTCAATTGAACGCTAATTATAACTGCCTCGTTGGTCTAGTGGTTGTAAGAGCTACTGTTGAGCATGAGGTCAATTTTTTTTAAATATTACCTGTTTTTTTCTCTTGGTCGGGTTATATTTCAGCGATATAAAGCGCTGTCGTCTCTAATGTTTTGTGATACTGGAACGCGTTCCAGACAAAAGCCAAGGCGATTCACACACAGCCCCGCTATACGCTGCGGGGTGCGTGGCGACGAAATCACGACACAACGCGTAAATGCGTTTTCTGTGTGTCTGTTGCACTACGCGTGTTTTCAATGAACTCACACACAGTGTACGAATCGCCTAATTTTTCGGGGAATAAGTACATATGTGTAACTGTTCGCAGTACTTCAACTATATTAGTTTTATATTAGTTCACTTCGATGTCCTTTACTTTGTTAGCAGATACTTCTGATAGCCTTTAATAAAACTGCCTTTTTGCATAATTTTATTGGCAATGAAGCTCATTTGGTTAGGTCCATAATTAATTAGAATATCCTCGTTAGTACTAATAATTTAGATTGGAAAACTTATAGCCGATATTAAAATAAACGCCGTGCTTGGTAAAGAGGTAATTAGAGATATTATTTGATAAGAAAGTCGAGTGCTTAAGGACCACTGTAATCAAATTGATAATTAAATTTTCTTTTAATTGATATAATAATTATGTATGATGTGTACTTATGGATCTTTATTTGTAATTAAGCGTAGTAGCCAGTTTTAGCGATTATAAGTAGTGAGATTACACTCTGTACTAGTATTTATCTTTGAACGATAACCTCTTCAAGCCAATAGCTGAGTCACACGATACCACTTGGCAAGGCTGGTGTCGATAATTTCATTTGGTGGGCGATGGACTGCCGGCCTTAAGGGTACACTAGTCGAAAATTTTTCCATACAAACGTAGTCTGGCTTTTACTCCACTGTTTGACGATGTACGTTCAAAATAAAAAATTATATCAATTTGTCTCATCATTATCTAGCCCTGTATGGAAACAAAAAAGTAAAAAAAAAAATTACTTGAAAGTTAAGAGCTTCGAAAGTTCCATATTTTAACACTAATTTTAACGCATCTTTGAGCGCAAATAAGTACCATAAGAAGAAGGAAAATTGAAAAACGGCCTCCATACAGGGATAGATTAGTAGTTCAACAATGCAAATAA
The DNA here is from genome assembly GCA_945859665.1 of Anorthoa munda. NCBI lineage: Eukaryota > Metazoa > Arthropoda > Insecta > Lepidoptera > Noctuidae > Anorthoa > Anorthoa munda. The sequence continues at coordinate 1,657,981 of OX243916.1, read as the reverse complement.
TTTTATTTTGAACAGATACATTCAGTCGTTTTTTCATGATATCCAGACTCCCAAAGGTCTGTTTATAAAATTTCGCGCGCTCGTTTTCGTTCTAAATCATCATCCATTTCGCTACAAATTTGCAAAAGTGTGTATTCGTACGCGAACTAGCTTCTTACTGCTCATAACAGCATCTATCTGTTCCGCACGTGTTGTCGGTTGATATAGCACGCATTTTAACCCCGCGCAGAAAATAGTTCGTGTCTTCGACTAGTGTACCCTTAAGTGCTTTCCGAGACACGTAGGATTCTTGGTGAGTAATGATTGGTCACCCATCCACGGACCGACCTTTGCAAGCTTTGCTTAAACTTAAAAATGAACCCGTGTGGCTGTGATTACTATAAAAATAAGTAGCAGTTTTTTTTTTTTTTTTAATTAGCTTTATTCGTATTCTTCTCAGCAAACCCTTTCATTTGATACCCATATCATGGCAGTGCACAAAAAATAACTAGTCCGCCATCTTTGGCCGTCCGCCATTTTGGATTTAGAATGATGTCACTTAGCTAACCATGCATTGTCATCCAAACTATACGTGTATGCAAAATTTAATCTTAATCGGAGGATAAAATTCAGTTGCAAGATTTGACCCGAACACACTTACATACATACATTGCTAATTAAATAAAAGCTTGTAAAAATACGGTGACACTCTGAAACCAAGCCTATCGCTTGGCTTGTTTGATAGTTTTGAAAAGCCATCTGTAGCAGTGGACGCAAACGCGGTTCGCTGCTCTGTGGCTTTTACCATTAAAATCAAAATAAAAAAAAAACAAATGTCAGTTATTCAAATTAGGCTAGAGCCAGCACTTATTTTATGGCAAAGTTCTACATAAAGACATTTCCCCAAAAACGCCAACCTCTTCCACCACTTCCTAGTATTTCCTACGCTTGTTTTGGACATAGGAACCGGGTCAAAGTTGTAAATTAATTTCACTTTATGTCGCGATAATATCAAACAGATATATGAAGTCCACGCAATATTAATCATTTGCAGGGCGTTACAAATAGCAAAGTTGCAATCGCCGACATTTTCCACGCTCGCGGCTTTGTCTGTGTTACCTTAAGCTAACATGACCTTTGCTACCTTGAGTACTTACCTGTAGGGAGGTTATTATAATAATATATTATGTCTCTGACAATCTCATTGGGATATGACGTATTTTATTTTCTAAATATATAAGTTTTAGACGCTTCGCTCCCGTAATAAAAATGCGCATTGGGAGAGTAAGACATAAGACTGCTCTTTTGACCCTTGATTGTACAGGACAAACGTTTTTCCAATTAGGTATTCAGTAATGACTATGTGTATAACATCATCAAACTCTTCCATCCCAACGGCATGAACTGTGAACTCATGATGACCCCTAACACAGTAAAATATTTTAGAACAAGCGAAATAGTCCGCGAAATGACCCGCAAAACTAGTTGCATTATAAATGTCTGAGAATACATAAGACACTATTATGTTGCTAAAGGTCAACGTACTCCGAAACTGTTGAATCACCCTGTCAGCTATGCACATTGTTGACCTTTACTCGACAAAGCACTTGGTAGCAATGTTAAACTTACTGAAACGTAATGCACCTTTGGTAAATAGACTTCAATATTATGATGAGGGGGGATGAAGCGCATGTTACTAAAAGAGTTATGAATATAAATATGGATGGATGGAGAGGGAGAGGAACGCCAAAGAAAAGATGGATGGAATGTGTGAGGAGTGATATGAAAGAAAAGGGAGTCAGTGATAGTGACAAGGGACAGGACGGTATGGAAGAAGAAAACGTGTTGCCTCGACTACAAGTAACATTGGATAAGGGCAGGAAGATGTTGATGGTAAATAGACATTAATTCAATTTCTATGTTACATAATTAACACTATGCTTGTAGGTACCTATGATTCTCCCACATTCCAGCAGTTATTTTGGAAAATCCCATGTAATAGAAGCAAGCATATTACCTACAATCAACCGGGCTCATAGCCAAACGCCGGTTACTACTGAGAAATTCTTAGCCCAATAGCTCTTCTTCCGACATGAGAAACCAGATCCAATCCAAGACCTTATGCTTAGCAATAGAGAGAGCTCGCAACCACTATACCAAACTAACAAGTTAGTCGGTTTAGTTTCATTCATCAAAAATCCTTCACATTATTTCTGACGACTTGTAAACAAACGCTTAGATAGAATTCTAGTACCAACAAAAGGATTTGAAAGACTGACGGGACTCTTTGGAAAGTAGATATGACCAAACTTTACGACTATCGGAATAGTAAGCCAGTCAAGGCCTGACTTTTCGCTTCCGTATTACCTAATTCCATTAGCTAAGAAGCTGTGTTAACTACTTTCGACGTAATTACAGATAGCAGCTGCATAGAGCCTCCGGCTTGACCAAATAAACACCACTGATCTCAAATAAACAAGATTAAAAGCTGTTAGACAGTTTCTATCTACTTATACTGATAAAGATCTGTGCCACCATTTCGGCAGCTTTGTGATATAATCGTGGAACAAAGAACTAACTAACGAGCTTGTCTAAAATACAGAGTTAGGAATCACTATGGGCGAGGCGACTAAATAAAGGCGAAAGTTTGTGAGTGTGTGTGTGTTCGTTACTTCTTCACGCTCAAACCGCTGGACGGATCTGGATAAAATTTGGTTCAGAGGTAGATTATAGGCATAACACATAGAATACTTTTTATCCCGGGCATATGTTCCCTCGGGATAATTTACGACTTTCACGTGAACGAAGCCGCTGGCAGAAGCTAGTAATGTTATAAATTCAAAAGTAACTGTCTGTTTGTTTCTTACCATTCCACGTCTTAACGGTTAAACAAATTTGGATGAAACTTGTCACACATATAGAATATGTCCTGGATTAGGACATAGGATACTTACTTTTATCCCATGGATACCTTCTCTTGCGATGATTTTAGACTTTCAGGAGGGCGAAGCCTCTGGCACAAGCAATTACTCGTGCACGCGTAAGTGCGCTGAGCACAAGTTTTGGCTGTCAAAGCCTTAGTCAGAATTGTCATTGGCATGGGCCGTTAATTTCTATGAGCGTGTCCACGCTTGGTTTGTATGGAGAGATACTCGTAATGCCCGCTGAAGCGTCTCAGTGTTCTGTGGCTATAAGTAAAGGATTTGGCTAACAAAAGCCCAAGAGCCCCAAAAAGTCGGCATCAGTCAAGTTACGCCACGGTAGCAGGTAACATTATGACGGGAAATGTCGTAGGTCAGCGCCGCCATCTTGCGCAACCGTTACAAAACTAATGGTCGGACATCTTTGTTTCTGAGCTCTTTTTTTGAACTTTTTACTGGTTTTTCGCGGAATTGTTTGTTGATGACCGGTCTTTATGTAATGAGTTAATACAATGTTTTGTTTAAGCGCTTTCATGACGTACCTACTTTGATAAATTGCTCGACAGTCAGTGACTGTTACAGTAACAATACTTTAATATTATGGGACTGTAAGCTCCATTACAGATGCTCCATGAAGCACGATGACTTGAAAAATACGATAAGTAGACAAACGAAAATTTGGTCCACCTTCGTTTTTCATACACTCATATGACCTACTAGCTTATGTCAGCGGCTCCGCCCGCGTGTTTTATACGTATAAACCTTCCTCTTAAATCACTCTATCTATTAAAAAAAATCTCATCAAAATCCGTTGCGTAATTTTAAAGATCTAAGCGTACATAGGGACAGACAGACAGCGGAAAGCGACTATGTTTTATACTATGTAAGGATATGAAAACGTATGGCTTTATATATTTTACTCGTAATGATTGGTTTAAATTCCTAATGATTAGCAGCTTTAGTTCAAATTATGCAAAAATTTGAATTGAAAATCAGTGTTTAAACTAATCAAATGGATAAAAATAAATAATGGTTATAACATTTTAGTACATAAGGCTGTTTAGCAGTTCGTTGTACAGTGCTAATCTTTTTACACAATAATTGACACTAACGCTAGTTCTCTCGCCAGTCCAGCCAGAGAAACAAGACAAATGCCTGAACAAATTGGCCCGCACAGAATAATTGCATCGTAATTCATATCGTACATACTACTATTATTTACTGCTGTCTTATAAAATATGAGAGGTATATTAATAAGGTGTCTTTACAACCTGTTAAGTAATTGTTACATCTGCGTTTATACCTATTATAAAGACACTTCTAGACTTTCTAGACTTTTCTAAACAATATAGAGGTCGAGGTCCAGTGAAAACGGATGCATCTCTGAATACCAGTATTTTCCATGGAGTGACTGCCTATCTGATCTCCACAACCCAGTAACTGGGTAAAACGATGCCTCTTGGCAGGGCAGGTGTCAGATTTGCTGGGTTCTAACTATCCGTAACGATTGACAAAGAATACAAATGAGACCCAGGAACAACAGCTTAAGAGAAAATGTAGCCGCAGACATCCTACTGAATAACGATAAATAACTCCCTAAGTTTTCCTTTTTGATGTTACATTATCGTTAGAAGCACTAGAATACTCAAAAAACCGGCCAAGTGCGAGTCGGACTCGCGCACGAAGGGTTCCGTACCATTATCGCAAAAAAACCGCCAAAAAATCACGTTTGTTGTATGGGAGCCCCCCTTAATTTATTTTAATTTAATTTAATAATTATTATTTTTTGAAGCGAATATACAATTAAATATTCTGTGAATATTTCAAGCGTCTACCTGTTGCCGTTATTAATATCGAGCAAAAAACCGTAAAAAAATCACGTTTGTTGTATGGGAGACTGCCTTAAATATTTATTTTATACTATTTTTAGTATTTCTTGTTATAGCGGCAACAGAAAAATAACATCTGTGAAAATTTCAACTGTCTAGCTATCACGGTTCATGAGATACAGCCTGGTGACAGACGGACAGACAGACAGACGGATCGCGGAGTCTTAGTAATAGGGTCCCATTTTTACCCTTTGGGTACGGAACCCTAAAAATGATCATAATTGCGCTGTCAACAGATGCCTAGTGTACAAATTTGACAACTATAAATAAAAAAAGTTATCGTTAGAAGCACGATGACGTTTCTAACGATAACTTTTTTATTTTTTATTATTTTATTTTCCTATTTTAAAAAAAAAAAATAAAAACATAGAGACATAGAATATGTCTTTATTTTCCAGTTTATGGAATATCTTTAAAATTAGTCCCATGTTGGAGGAGGAAATAGACGAGAGCCAAATCTCGAATTATGACTTTATTTAGGAAATTCAATCGAATCTATCTGCCCACATTTACTAGGAACGGAGTTATCTATCTATTTAGCCCTTTTTTTCCACTGCTGTACAAACGCGTTTCGCTTCCTTTTATAATAAAATTCTGTATCAATAATATTTTGCTTTGTTTCTAAGGGAAGAGAAGAAAGTTCCTTCAGTGGTCGGTAATGCGGTTGTGGTCAAGGTTTCAAGTTCGATTTCTAAGTGTTACAATCAATTGAACAAACAATAAGTTCATTCGTATTGATTTTATTTATTGCTGCAATTTCTCGATTATTTAAGTACATAGGTAAATAAGCAGCTATCTCGGAATATTGGATTTGCATCAGATAAACGGTGATAAGAGAGTAGTTTCACATTTTTCTGTTTCATAGGCATGATGAAGCTAAATGTGCTGATTTGCTGACGTTGGCCGCAACATTTGGTTCCATGTTTTACTAACCGTTGGAAGAGGCCGTATTTTTTTTTCAAACTTCTGGTCCAGTTTACTTTTTACCCTACTGCTGAAGGAGGGTAATGGTTTACATGGTGCCGTTACTATTGTAACGGTAGAACGATGACCGTAGCCCCATCCCCATTTATACTGTACCTACTTAATAATATATGACCCCAGTATGGTCGTACATGGTATATATTTTGTCACTGTTAGGATCCAAAGTTCTTAGGTGGCAACCGCGAACCAGAAGACGCGACGTTGGAAGGCCTTCCTCTAGTTGCAACACGGTAGACGGGACCGCAGGCTTATTACGTATCTTTTGTAAGAGCAAAACGATAGCGAATTTTGCGCAATAATTGCTCTTCCATACAAAACTTTTAGAGTTGTTGGCGGTTTTTCTTTTAAATTGAAAAACATCGAGCGATTAGAAAACGATTGTGTAGGACCTACCATACCTACACTGCAGGTAATACCGACTTTTATGACATAAAGCGTTTGATCGCTATCGTTTTGCTCTTGCAAAAGATACGTAATAAGCCTACCGATCAGTGTGGCGACGCTTGGGGTATGTCTTTGTCCAGTAGTGGACGTCTTTCGGCTGATATGATGATAATGAGGATCTAAAACTTCGGCTAGTTTTATACTAGCTATGTCTAAATCCTATTATAGCTATAGTTTGGTATTTCATAAACAAACACACCCACTGCATTCTAGATTCTAAAACTAAACAAAGGAAAATTATCACTAAGCTAATTAGGAACATCTCAAGATCTAGATTAACTATATTTAATTAGAATGTTTGTTTTGTCTCTGTATTTAAGATAACAGATAATATACAACTATAGGTATAATAAAGTATATTCGTTAGTATGTAGGTCGGTGGACTGCCTTCTCTTGTTGGTATTGTGGGCAAAGATGTGGATACTGCTGGTATTAAGACCTGGGTTCGATGCCCGGGTCGGGCAGTGTTACCGGGACGAACCTTTTTTTCCATCTGGAAATTCCCTATGGCAGCCTGGAGTCTGGATTTGAGCCCGATTGACGATAGGCTCACCCAAAAATTATAATAAATAATGTAAGTACATAACACCAATTTTTTTATTTTTCACATTCAACAAAATGTTATGCCTTAAAAATGTATGCAACTCCAATTTCTGCCCAAACCAATAACACCAAATGACAGTTTTGCTTACCTTTGCATTATGCCAAAGTATTATTATGCTAATAAAAGTTACTCAACGTTATGCCTTAAAATGTTATGCCAAGCGGGGGATTTCCCCTCTAGTATCATAGCACTTAACTGGAGAAAAAAGGGTGTTCAAACGTTGTCATCATCATCATCAGCCTTTGAACGTTCCCACTGCTGGGACACAAGCCTGCTCTGTATGAAAGGGAACTATACATAGGTGTAGGTACCTACCTCTGCCTAATACTTCGGGGACCACAGGGGTAGGCGTGATGTTATGGATTCGTTCTTCGTTTGGCCCACTGAGTTTAGTCCTACATGATAAAAGCCTGGTTCTTCCCAAACAATATGCTTCCTTCGTCCCAAAATACAATTTACATATTTTATTCCCGCTTCGTCCTATTTTATATTCCTTTTACGGTCCATATCTTTTTTGTATGAACCAAACTTACTTGTTTGTGTAATGTAGGTCGGTCATTAGCGCCATAGTTTCATCATATCATGGCTGCCAATTTAAAACAGAAGAAGATTGCTTCATAATATGTAATGTAAAAATCATTAATCATCTTTGTTAATATCGTTAATTGGACAATGGAGACCAAAACATTTGAAAATATTGCGTGAATTTGCTCTACTTAAAGTTAGAATTTGACCATTAAAGTTTGACTTTTAAAGATACCTTGACCTCTTGAGTTTGTTACTACATTTTCTTCTGATCTATCAGCCCTATTTATCATTACCTTTTTTAATGATCCCACTGCTGGGACACAGGCCTCCTCTCAGTGAGTGGGAATGGGTCTTAATCCACCACGCAAGCCCTGTGTGAGTTGGTGCATGTCACATGTCTTCGAAGTTTTCCTAAAGATGTTTTCCCTTGACCATTTTTAGAGCAGCTGTGATGAAATAATTTACATAAAGTAAAGTGCCTGTCTGCGTTCGAACTCACGACCTACAACACGTAAGACGGGGCCGTTACCAATGGGCCACCACTGCTTCAGGCATCAGGTCTATTGGCTCTGGTTTATTGATCTCTGGTCTATTGCAAAAGACAAGTTTGAGCTAGTTGAAAAAGCGAGTTTCAGTACTGGAGATTTTCTTTCTTTTTGGATCACCTCAAACATATTATCGAAATAGCTTAGAAGAGGCCCTAGACAAGAGACATTCTAACATCGAAAACGTGGCGATAGCAATTGAAAATATGTCAAAACTATATTGGATTGCCCAACGCTATCAAAATATCACATGATCAATCCCTTACATTTTGGCATTTCGAAAATCGCCATCGCTGACCGCAGACCTAGAAGCCTCAAACAAAACAAAGACCAACCAACCATTAATGTCATCATCATCATCATATCAGCCGAAAGACATCCACTGCTGGACATAGGCCTCCGCCAAGTCCGTGCTTTCCGCATCCAGCGGATCCCCGCAACCTTCACCAGGTCATCGGTCCACCTGGTCCCTCCAACGCAACGTCTTCCGGTTCGCGGTTGCCATTACAGAACTTTTCTGTCCCATCAGCTATCCGTTTTGCGAGCAATGTGCCCTGCCCACTGCCACTTAAGTTTGGCAATTCTTCAAGCTATGTCGGTAACCCTGGTTCTCCTGCGGATCTCTAGATTTTTGATTCGATCATGCAAGGAAACTCCGAGCATAACCCTCTTCATTGCCCTTTGTGAGCGACCACGTCTCAGAGCCATAGGTTATCACTGGCAACACACACTGATCATGAATGTACTAAAAACAAATAAAGTTATATGCGCTTCTATTATGCAATCAAAATACCAACACACAGACACTACTTACGACAACGTACCTATCTATTTCACACAATAAGTTTATGCTAGAATCAATTGAGGGAAATGGGTCAGTTGATACACGGGACAGTTGGTACATAGGTTGGCAATATGTCAGTTTTAATAAACAGCTATGATTTAGATCTGAGACACGTTACTGTCGCGTGTCAATTTGAGTCCAGCTGCAAGTATGTTGCAATTAGAAAAAGTTTTGGTCGGCTCAAAATGGCATTCTTCTTTCAGAACTACGTACACTATTAGTCGTCCTAGAACGCCTACCTATGGAGTATGGAGGTGAGGTTCTCTTTGGACCTACCTGAGTGCGGAGTGTATTCAGAGTTTTCCGCCCATATCATAATATCAATTACAATACACAGTCCATCCGGGCCCTTGGTTTTAGAAAAAGTTAGATGCGTTGAAATAAAAAAATAATTCCTGATTAATTCTTTGACTTCATTCTAAACTTCGAATGCCGTTCAGCGTTTTAATTACCCTGTTCAGTGATTACAAGTTTTATTAGAAGACCTTTGGTCCACCGGTATTAAATTTATCTTATTTACAACTTAGTTTATGGTCCAGTATTGAATGTATGTTTCCAGATGCATTTGACTGACTCATAACAATTCGTCAATGTGTCAATTATCTATTATTTATTTTATGTTTCATCAGTCGTACCTGATTTTTATAACAAACTTTATACTATCTTGCATTCGTAAGTGTGTCCGGCAACAAGTAATCCATTTTCAAGCGTTTTCTGACGTCCGATTAATACGTCGATAGTCGCCAACGACCTTGAGGGAACAAAACGCGCACTCGTTTTACACCCGCGCGACTCAAAATTCTGTAGATTTTTGTACTGTTCTTATTACTATGACTTTAAAAAAAAGCCTCAGATGAAAATGTAGATAATTAAATTGTTTATTAACAGTTGGCAGTTTTGATGCGATTGTCGTTTTTTGGTCTGTGTAAAGGTCTATCCACACATATCAGGGCCGTGCCAGGGACTTGGACGGACCGTGCCCCGTCAGGGGCTCAAAAAAATATCGGTGTATACATTTTATATGAACTCGTTCACACACGTCCGTGCACGGGCCCGTGCAACTTATATGCGCCTTAAGCTTAAACTTGACGTACTTTGAAAACATTGAAATAATATGATACTTCCATAGTATCTAGCTTCTAGCTCTAGTAGGCTAGTCTCGTGAAATGATATTGCATTTCAGTTCAAGTCCTTTCAGTTCAAGAAGCTTGTGTATAAAAATAACTCTGATAACTTTTGTTTTTAAAATTCGGAGCAACCGTATACTTTCGTTTGTATTATCTGTCAATCATTTGACATGATTTGACAGATTGATTGCGTCAAACGAGACAACGTCTGGTAGATAACACAGCATACGTACTGATAACATTATAGATTGCAACAAAAGATCCAAATATTTTCATCATCGGCAATTTTTTGTGTCCTACATAATATTTTGTAATTATATTTACCCGTGATACATAAAACGCGATCATTGATTAGATAGAGTAGAAATTATCGATACGTGATTCGTGATGACCACAGAACAGAAAAAACGCCTTCTACAATAGAAGTCGCAAGTAGGCGGGGCCCGCGTACCCCGGGATTTGCACTATTCCGCATATGTCTGCTGCCCCGCCCACACAAAAGTAAAAGGTGATTTTATGTTGTTAAATTTAAGGTCTACTTTCTTTTAAATTCAAACATATTGTTCTCGAAGATTCCAACTATGCACATGTCACAGTCAGCTACTCAATTAGAGATTGCCGTTATCGATAATGAGTTATCGATATTTTAAACTTACAATGTTCTCTGTGTTCTATGATATACCTTTCTGAAAAAAAATAAACCAGTGTGCGGTTTTTTTTGGTGATTCAGTATTAGTAATCAAATACATGTCATTTCCATGTTCAAACCCTTTTTTTCGAATTCTGCCTTAACCAAGTTTAAAATGAATAAAGCATGGATATGAGTAATCTATTGGTAGTATTCTAATCGAAAAAAGGTTAATCAAATAATTCATATTTTAATTAATTATTGTTTAATTAATATTTTAATGTAACGATAAAGTGGCAACCTCGAAATGTCAGTTTAGTGTACGAAATTAAAAATCAGACTATAGTTTAATATCTATCGCGTAAACGCCACAGGGTGTATTTTTCTATCAATATAATGATTTTCAAAAACGGATTAGTAGTCTAACATGACAATTCTTAATTATATTTTCTATAAATCGTAAGTATTAAAATAAATTTATATAAACACTATTTTGAATTCTTTATTTTTAAATATGACTTACAAGTACAGTGGTTGCTACTTTAGAAAACGGAACCGCTCTTGAGTTTCTGGTAAGGAAAGGCTCGCGCTTCTTAAACTGGGCGGCGCGCGAGGTGGGCTGCAGACGTCGCCGCAGACGGCGCAGCTGCAGGCGCCGGTGCCGTCATTAATGACATCATACGTCGAGCTCTTGTCACCGCCGGGGTGTCAGCTGTTTTAGAACCCAATAGCTTGGCACGCGACGGTGGGAAGAGACCGGATGGGATGGCCATAATGCCTTGGAAGTTGGGTAGGCCTTTGGTGTGGGATGCAAAATGTGTCGATACCGTTGCGCCATCCCTTAGCACGGCGGGCTGTGCTGGAGCAGCTGCTGCTGGTGCAGAAAACCTCAAACGGTGCAAATATAACAACCTTATTGGCAGTTATATGTATGACCCGTTTGGGGTTGAGACATTAGGTCCATGGGGTCCAAGTGCTCATCGAGTGCTTCGAGACATAAGTAAACGGTTAGTTGACTGTTCGCGTGACCAGGGGGCTGGCCTTTTCTTCAGCCAGAGAATCAGCATTGCCATTCAACGTAGCAATGCTGCCAGCGTTCTGGGCACGTTTCCCATTGACATCGATGTGGGCAAATTTTTTAATGCACTATGAGCCCTTTTCCCTCTCCCCTTTGTATGTAAGTTTGTTTTGTTATTAGTCATAAGATTAGAAATATTCAGTAGTATATAAACACTGGATTTCAAGCATAATAATATTTATCGAATCTAGCTGTTGATTTTGTTTTGTTTCAAAATAAAACGGATTTTCGATAAATAAGTCAACGACGGTGGTACATCTCTAGAGGAAAACGAATTGTAATGACCTCATTACGCAAATATAAATCTTATTAATAACGAAATACAGCTTTAAATTGAATGCATTTAGTATAGTGACATCTAGCGGCGGGTAGCGTAACTTGGTTATTAAATTATTCCATGTGCGATTTTAACGGAAAATGTAATAAATACTTAAAAAGAGTAGTCAATTAACAACTCTATGATCATTAAAATGTGGTTTATTTTCAAATAAGCGACGACTGACATATTTCCTACTTTCAAACTACCAATCACATCAAAGATTTCTTAGTGTTACGAAATACAATTAACCTGTATATGTGTGAGTTTGGGTACGCTGCTTCCGATACTAATGAAGCGATATACGATTTCTACTGTCTTCTCTGTTCTGTGGTGATGACACTTAATAGGTACCTAGGTAGGTAATTGCACAGTGCAATGAAATTGTACTATAAAACTAGGGATATAGCATATTTGTTTTATAACTGCAATAGATAACTACTCTCTTTTTCTAAGCTTTTACTTGCCTTGTTAAGTAGTTGGTGAGTTAGAATATGCTACTGGATTTTAAAACAGTTATCCCTTACTATTTGAGCTGACATTTTATATAACCTTTTGGTTTGAATGGCTTAATGCTGAATATAATATAATAATAAATTTTATTTTCAGACCGTCCATAGTAAAATTACACGTTACACACACAAAAAAAAACAAAACAATTAGGTATATTCACGCACACATACAATTGCGAAAGTACACGAAAATTAAAAACCTTTTTATCATAAATTATTTGAAAGACTTCATCCAGTGCCACATCAGTGGGCAATGCCACATCAGTGGGCAATGTCTGTCAAAAAAATCAAAATACCCGACTGCACAAAAGCGAACTAAAAAGACACTTATATATATAAGTGTTATATATTTTTGAAATCTCCTCTTGAAACCTTTTATTTTGATACCCCACACGATGGGTTTGGAAGAAAAAATAAAATTGGCCCCCCACAATATGGCGCCCAAAAGCCGCCATATTTCTATTTTCCAATTTTAATGTAGCCTATGACACTCGCAAGGTTAAGACGAATCGATTGACGTATGAATCATCAAAATGGGCCAACGCGTTAGGTCTCTGGAACGCCACATAGGAACAAACATACATACATACATAGACTAATAAACACGTTACCCTCCTTCTGCAGTCGGGTAAAAAGCTGTTGGAGCTATCGCGCAGTCGCCGCATCAGAGATGCTATCCGAGTCCGCATAATGACGTAAAAGTCTGGCACGCCTGACTCCGCGAACATTCCCGATGCACTGCTAAAGCGCAAAATATATTGAATAAAAGTTTGATTTAAAAAGTTATTACAGTTTCTCCATAAATTAATTAAGTACCTATTTGATTAATTTCTCATTAACTTATTGCAGCACAATTTCTCTGTACCTATTAACACAAAATCTAATTAAACTGACCTCTGATCAAGGCATAAATAATAATAAATATTACCCTTCATATAACTACTTAGTTAACTTCGCTACCGACAAGATAACTAGACCGAACTATAACTTATGGGTCTTAAAGACAACCTTTACTAAATCGATTACGTAATAAAATCGACATTTTCTAAATCCTATCTATCTCAGTTCTCGATATCTCAATTATTTCTATCGCATTTCGTCACTATAATTGACTCACTCACACATTGACATTTTGTGTACATACACGATACTGTGTGGTTGATAAGTACGTGTGTGGTGCCAACATACAAAAGTTAACAAGTTTCGCTAACATATTAGTATTGCAATGGGCTTGTGCTCCAAGTTGGAAGATGCAGCGTGTTGGAGTTACTTTCTTTTGACAAGAAATCATCATCTTCCTACCGTCTTTGGCCGTCCCCTCCCGCTCCATCCATCCACATTAATATTCATAACTCTGTTAGTACCATACGTTTCTTTTGAAAAGTCTTCAATATAATATAGTAGTATTTGATTAAGAAAAATCTTTTTTAACCCGGAAAAAATGCAACGTTCCTGTGGAGTAGGCTAAATCGCTAAATCGCCATTGTTTCATAGAATGGTATAACTAAGCCTATATCATATGTTTGTCAGTTGGGTTATCACAGCCACTGTAATACAGTGCTGCCAATTTTTAACCGTAACATTACAACGGACATCGGTTCATGGTGGACATCCCACCCATACGCACAAAGCGTTTTGCTAATACTTTCATTGTGCGCACAGCTAAGGGGAGGAATTCCCTTCCGGAGACTTTGTTCCCTGATAGCTACAACCTTGGGTTCTTTAAGTCAAGAGTGAATAGATTACTTCTAGGCAAGCGTGCTTCACTGTAGAGGAATCTACAACAACTGTCACCATACGTCAAACATCGCGCTGTGTTAAATTTAAACATTAAAATTATGTTTCATTTATATTATTGGCTCAAGCATATATAAATACACTCTTAGTGAGAAGTTTTAATAATGACATTGTTATCTTGGTTTAAAACAGCATACATTATACTTGTGAAAAAAACCAGTGCAAGTGCGAATTTGCTAGTGATTGGACAACTCAACACCCATCAAGCAACACCATCAAAAAAGGTTGGCTTTAATAATTAATTAACACTAAAGCTACATAACACGGACTTCTAGGCCACAAGAAAAAATACATATGCTCAAAAAATTTAGAAATTTGTTTGATTGCTTTTTCAAATGTAAACAACAGAATTAGGAACAGCTGACTCATTTAACCAATCACAAAAGCAGGGGTAGGACAGTTCCATACAGTGGCAGATTAGGAAGCATTTTTTTTTAAATGCGACATCTGATAACCCCATCTTAACAACAAAAACAATTAGTTACTCTATGTCACCACAGATGGCAAGACCATCGATAAAATAGGTTTGTCACTAAACAATAATAAAATAAATATTAATCTAAATAATTATTTAATTACCTTATGATTTTATTTAACACGTACTATAATTATTTGCAAATATTTGTGTTGATTTCAAAAGCTAAGTAATAATTACGATTGCAACACAGTGAATGATTGGACTTTTGACACTTCCACTCTATGTACAAGACTGATAGACTTGTATCTATGGTCATGAATAAAACATTAATAAAAAAGAAAAAAAATGGATTTTTGATATTGATTGTCAAATTTTCATTGTCAATTTTTTCTTGTAAGTTGTAAAATCAACAAAATTTCCCAACATCCCTCATTCATCCTAGAGGATATCTTCTGGGTATACAGTTACGGACCTGGATAAGAGTTCGCTGGATAGAAGGCTTCAAGGTTCACACGCCCATATATTCAATGTTTGGGTTAGAAAACAAAATCCTGGGATAATTTTATGTCATACAAAAAACCCTATAAATATCTTAAAAGATGATCACAGCTTGTGTAAAACGATCCCACACATAAGAACCTGTGAAACTATTAGAACCCCTTGTAAAAACATTTGGAAGGAATTAACAGTGGATAATAAATATTATTATTTTTGTTCGAAATTACCGCCGTTAAATTGATGAATACAGGTCTGTTGAATGTGGAGGAAGGCCGTATGATAAAGACAGACAATTTCGTTGTCCATTCTAATAAAAGGCAATCTTTAATCAAAGTGAAAAGTGCAGTGATTGAGTGTTGTGATCTTAGGGAAAATAGTCAATTTAGTCAATCTGTGAAAGGTGTTACCAAAAATCGTATCGAATCTAGCGAGTGTTTACAAAGTAAATAGTAATGAAGAATCAAGTCTTTCATTTCCAACATAAGAAGCCTTCACACCTCAACCGACCGGTACACTTACTAATTTGCTTGTTTTAATTTGATAAAGTTTTACTATGATTTTGTTAATAATGAGAAAAAATAAAATAAAGTAAAACTTTATAAAATTTAAAAACAAACAAATTAGCAAGGAAAGGCTGTACTTTATCCATGTGTGCACTACACACACACACATTGATAAAGTACATGCACCACACACACACACGTATAAAGTACAGGCACCACACACACACGTACATGTATAAAGTACAGGTACCACACACACATGCACATTGCTAAAGTACGGCGCTACACACACACACACAGCTTAGTTTGCGGATGGCGTTAATAGACGGCGCTATTTCTCCGATCAATTGACATATGCGGTCTTCACTCTGTAGTCGGAGAGGGCTCTCTATACCCTATATATTATTTTTCTCTGTGCACAAAAGTGACAGGATAATCTTCGTTCGGAAACTGTAATTATTAATTTTGAACACTAGCCTTTTGAGACTACGTTCCGTTACGCACAGAATACTAAATAATAAAATATTAAATAACAATGGAGGACTGTAGCAACATAACATATCGTAGAATACACCGAACCAGCTCACTAAATGACATCTCCAGAGATAGTTCGGCACTTTTCGATGCAACTATGATGAGTTTGCCAAATACATCGCTAAATATTAGTCAGACCGTAATCGATTTAAACGAAAAAGTTAAACAATTATCAGAAGACTTATTGATAGCGCACCAGGAAATTGAGAATCTCAATTCCGAAAACTTTCGCTTAAAATCGGATTTGCAAAAATATTTAAAAATCATAGAAACATACAAAAGTATTAATATATCAGACAATAAAAATATTACTCCTCGATCTGTAAAAAGACGCAAACAAAAGCAAAACACCGCTACTGCGATTGCTTCAAAGAACACACAAATGACGTCTCCATCGGCACAAATAAGGAATGAAGAAACCGACACTCCGAAAACGACGAAATCAATAACATCTACCCCTCAATCCGAAGCCAAAAATAAAATAACAGAAAATCAACGAGACGAAAGTAAACTGTGTACTAAGCCAATGCAATATAATTGCACTCCATTTGATCCAACGGAATCTAAAAATAAGACAGCACACGTAACTCAAAGAAGCAAATTGGTGCATAAACATCCAAAATTATGCGTCATAAGTAGTAACACCGCAAACAATATATTAACAACAGCTGAAAATACATTTCCAGAATCAGAAATATGTCACTTTCTCTTGCCAAACAGTGGAATCAAAAACCTTTTATGCAATATAAACGCAAAACTAACTGACTACTCAAGTAGTGATTATTGCATAATTTTCATTGGTGAAGAAGATTATCGAACAACAAACAATTATTTTGACTTAATTATTTATATTAGGGAAACATTATTGACTGTACAACATACTAATGTAATTATATGCCTACCGACTTTCAAATGTAATAACCATTCTATAATGTATAACTCGAGAATTGAAACTTTTAATAATTTGTTATATCTTGACATTCACTCTTATAATTATGCAATACTGTTTGACTCTAACCTAGATTTGACATATGACCGTACCATGTTTAAGTATAATGGATCAATTAATGATCACGGCATAAAAAATGTATTTGATAATTTAAAACTTTATTATATTGTAAATAATGAAATTCAGGAAAATAATGACAATGTATCGCCCAATATTTGTATCACTCAAACAGTTGCAACTCAGACAGATATAATGGGCAGTAGTGACGTTCAGCTTAAATCAACGCAATCCCTAATGACACAAGATAATGACTATGTACAGCAATCCGACTTTTTTCGTGAACAACCTTGAATTGCATGATGACAGTACTTTTTTGAATGTTTTTCATCAGAATGTTTGTGGAATTAATAATAAGAAAAGTGAACTAGAAGTTTATGTACAAACACTCCACAAAAAGTTAGACTATATATGTATAAGTGAACATTTCCTGAATGAGAATGCAGCTTGCATTTTTAATGTGAATAACTTCAAGCTTGTCTCATACAATACAAGGAAAAATAAAAAAAGAGGAGGCAGTTTAATTTTAGCACATGTTGATAGACAAACTGAAATGACTGAAGCTATAAACAAGTTGTATAAAGTAGAATGTTTCGAAATATGTGGTGCTAAAGATATTCAAACTGGTTTGTACATCTGTTGCTGTTATCGCAATCCAGTTGACAAAAATTTCGCTCAGTTTTTAGAAAAACTTGAGATACTACTAGATTTTTTGTTCAATAGGAAATGTGTGATCTGTGGTGATTTTAATATTGATCTACTAGTGGACAGTAAGAAGCGTACTGAATTTCTTAGTTTATTACGGTGTTATAATTTCAGGCATTTGATCGGTTCTGTGACTTTCAGTCGGAACAGTAGTAATTCGTGCATTGACAATATCTTGACCAATCTATCCGTTTCACAAATATTAGGTAGTGATGTAGATCATAATGGCTTGGCAGATGGGCATGCTGGTGTCTTTGCTGATCTTAGGCTTCCAAATGTATCGTCTCTAAATAATGTAACTCCGTTTGTTCTCATAAATAAAAGAGTAATCAACAAGAAAAATGGGCTGTCTTTTGCACAGAGAATTCTCAAAGAAAATTGGTCGTCTATGGGAATAAATACATTTCTCAAAACGTTTTATAAATTGTTTCGAAATAGCTACAAAAAAAGAGAATGTAAAATAAACCTTAAGAAAAAATTGCAGTCAGGGTGGATCACTAAAGGAATAAGAACGTCCAGCAAAATGAAACGCTTTTTATGTGCATGTAGCGGAAATCAACTCGAATCAAGCGTTTTGAAGTATAAAAAAAACTATATCAGTCTTTATCGAAAGGTCATCACTAGGGCTAAAAAACATGCAATAATGATGCAAATAAACAGATCTAAAAACCTGAGTAGAGAAGTTTGGCAAGTCGTGAAAAATTGTACTAATAAAGCTAAAACAGTACACCCGCTGTTACGGCTCAAAGTTAATGATAGGTTTATAGTGCATCCAGATGATATAGCCAACATACTAGCAAAACAATTCGACTACAAATATGTCTCTAGCGATAATAGAGAGGATCAGGCAATGTGTTTTTGTCATCACAAAACAAATCAAGTGTACAGTGAAATGCAAATATCTCCAGCTACGCCAAGTGAGATACATACTGTGGTGAATAGCATGGAAAACAAACTTTCTTGTGGATACGATGAGATCCCGATATCCGTAATCAAGGAACACATCCTAATATTGGCCAAACCTTTGTCTGACTTTTTCAATCTATGCATTGAGGAATCGATCTTCCCTGACCAATTAAAAATGGCAAAGGTAATACCTGTTTATAAAAAGGGTAGTAGGACAGATCCTAAAAACTACAGGCCTATCTCCTTGCTACCGGTTTTGTCAAAAATATTTGAAAAAATCCTTAAGAGTCGGCTCTTATCTCACTTACGCGTAAATAGAGTTTTGGATAATAGACAATTCGGTTACCAAAAAGGTGTTGGCACCTCTGATGCCATATACACCTTACTAGATATAGTGACAGACAACATAAATAATAAAATGAGAGTTGCAGGGATCTTTCTAGACTTGAGTTCCGCATTTGATACAATAGACCATAAGTTACTCCTTGAAAAAATGAGTAATTATGGTATAAGAGGTAAAACCCTGCAACTATTCTCTTCTTATTTAAAAAACAGAAAAATGTTTGTTGAAATTGACAAAATACAAGAAAATGGCTACAAAAACGCATGCAAATCAGCAATGGTAGAAATCACCACAGGCGTCCCACAGGGATCCATCCTTGGACCTATTTTATTTATATTATTTATTAATGATTTGATTAATTATATGAATTCAATTTTACCGGACATTGGAATAGTAATTTTCGCTGACGACACAAATGCCATAGTAGCAGCTAATGACATAGTAGAGTTGACAGATAAAGTTAATAAAGCATTGCAAGCTTTTAATGTTTGGTTCACTGCGAATAAATTAATTATTAATTTAAAAAAGACAAAGATCATGTTATTTAGAACGACAGCCCGAAATAAAGATGACATGGAGATTGAAATGAATGATGAGAAAATCGAGCTCGTCAGTGAAGTTAAATTTTTAGGTATGCGTATTGACGAATTGCTTAATTGGAAACCTGAATTAAAGGCGATAGATGCTGCAATATCATCCGCATGTTATGCTTTGAGAGCTCTGAGAAGCGAAATCAGTGTAGAACAACTAAAAATGGTATATTTTGCATTAGTCGAATCCAAAATTAGATATAGCATACTTCACTGGGGAAACAGTTACGATTATAATATCAAAAGAGCCTTTGTTCTGCAGAAACGCGCAATACGGACTATAGTCCGTATCCCCCAAACAGAAAGTTGCCGGCAATATTTTATAAAGTTAGGCATACTCACAGTTCCGAGCATTTATGTCCATGTGCTTTTGGTTAACTTGGCTAAATACCTTCATGAATTCGAAACTACAGAAGAACAAGAAATGCGGAAAGGCACCCGTAGAAAAGACCTTAAATGTAAGATTAATCCGAATTTCAATGTTGTAAAACACAGTCCACGTTACCAATCAGTTAAATTATTTAACAGGTTGCCTTTGGATCTGAAAAGCACGGTTCACACTAGTTCTTTTAAAACAAAATTGAAGGAATTCCTATTGGACAAATGTCTGTATGCCATTGAAGAATTGTAGTGCTTAATATTATTATTGTTTTTTTTTGAATTTTTTTAATGAATATTATATCTATGGAACGTATGTATTAAATATGAAATGTAAAATTAATGGTTATTGTTTGTGAATCTAATTTAAATTGACACAAATAATGTAGTAATTAACGAATACTTGTCTTATTATTTTTATTGTGGTGTAATTTATGGAATGTATGTTATGGACCTAATCGTATTGAATTGTAAAATTAATGGTTTTTGTTTTTGTGACTATTTTGATTTTTTTTATTTATTTTGTGTAAATGTTCAGATACAAATTTATTGTTCATGAATAAATGACTAATGACTAATGACCACATCTTCGCTTACCATCAGGCGTGATAGTGGTCAAACGCGAGCATACCGAAAAAAAACCGGCCAAGTGCAAGTCGGACTCGCGCACGAAGGGTTCCGTACCAATATCGCAAAAAACGGCAAAAAAAATCACGTTTGTTGTATGGGAGCCCTACTTAAAGATTTATTTTATTCTGTTTTTAGTATTTGTTGTTATAGCGGCAACAGAAATACATCATATGTGAAAATTTCAACTGTCTAACTATCAAGGCTCATGAGATAAAGCCTGGTGACAGACAGACAGACAGACGGACCGCGAAGTCTAAGTAATAGGGTCCCGTTTTTACCCTTTGGGCACGGAACCCTAAAAAAGACTACAATAAAAGTTAGAAAAAGTAAGCACGAAAACGACCACAAACGAATATCCTAATCCTTGTCGTCCTCTCAAAGCATTAAGTTCACACACTTACTAATAAATTACAAAACAAAACACGTCCTTTATTAACCTCTCGGAATCCTTACACATCACCTCATTAATTGGCCACTACTTTTGTCATCCACTTACTCCTTAACAAGTACGTACACAGAGTACCGCTAGACCGCTATACGCTTGTAGTCCGGGTCAAGCACCGAGCCCACATTATGTCACTTGACGAACGAGAGTGTTCTTATAAAACGCACGATCCTTACGTCATGGCGAAACTGTGCTAGTCATTGTTGAACGAAGAGCGAACTGAGTGAATGAGTGGCGTGCGATACCTAAACACGAGTTGTGTTAAGGTATATATATATTTTAGCTAACATTTTTAGAAACACTCCCTTTTTTCTATCACATTTTCGTGTTCGTGACTTTCGTTCTTGCGAGGAACTATTTCTCTGAAGCCTTTAAAAGACTAGTACAATTTTATTGATGGAAAAGAGTGTCCGTGGAGTTCTTCTCCTTAGATGCTCTGAACAGATTGTGCAACTAGATTCATCTTTTGCTTGACAATTCAAAAGCAGGGTAAAAGCCGGATGGTTACCACACTTTTTGAAATCACTCTATACTCTCAGTACAAGAAACAAAATACTTTATTTGTAAAACTGGCTGGTAATTTGGTGTTTTATCTACAAATTAATGAAAAGTCTGCTGTCTCGAGCCTCCGTACTTCTAAAAAATTACCAGAAACACATTTTTTTATAATATTAATGGTAGTTTAGATTTTTAAGTCACAAGAGTAACAATAGGAGAAATCCCGGCTCTTCTAGAACTATTATAATATTATGACTTTTAACAAAAGTAGATATCTACAGTAAGAACTTTCTAGTGAAAAATACCTAAGATATCCTATAATTAGAACACTCCATTGGTGATAAAAGTGGTCTTTGTTAAAGAGGCCGTTCGGGGAAGAACTTACTAACTGTAAATAAAACTCTTAAGAGCGTTTATGAGAAACCCTACTAAAGTACGTCTTGCACGGACATCCCCCAGTAAAGTAACAAGTAGTAAGTACATATTAGGTAGTTATTATATTATTATTTTTACCTAACCACAAAACCAGTAAATAAAATTACTATTGAAGTTAGAAGTGCAAAATCATCATCATCTTCCTGCCCTTATCCCATGTTACTAGAGGTCGGCGCAACTCGTTTTCTTCTTCCATACCGTCCTGTCCCCCGTCACGTTATCACTAACTCCCTTTCTTTCATATCACTCCTCACACAGTCCATCCATCTTTTCTTTGGCCTTCCCCTCCCTCTCCATCCATCCACATTTATATTCATAACTCTTTTAGTAACATGCGTTTCATCCCTCCTCATCACAAGACTGCTTGTCTGTCTAATGGCTTGTTTGATTTGGATAAAACTTGGCACACGGGTAGACCATTTTATCCCGGGCGTATGATCTTCTGGGATAATTTTCATGCAGGCAAAGCCATGCAGGGAAAAAAGCAATAATAATAAAATATAAAAATGTAGCAGATAGTGGGTATTATAAAAGGCGTCAAGATCATTTTCAATTCATCCGCAAACAAATAATCCGACACACTATTATGCAACATCGAAATCACCGATTACATACACATACCCATCTTCATACAACACACCATACAAACCGCGAAAGCCGAATCATTAATACATTTCAAAACATTAGTTTACTAGATTTGCTAGCGGCTTCGCCCGCGTGTTAGTCGAAAACTATCTCAAGGGAACATGCTACCGGAATAAAAAATAGCCTATGTGCTATTTGAGACTATAATCTATCTCTGTGCCACATTTCATTCAGATCCGTTCAGCAGTTCTGGCGTGATTGAGTCACAAATATCCATCCACCCATCTAAACCTTTGCATTCGTAGGAAGTAGGATTTGCTCCGTAAGTTGACTAACCCTTGGATGAATACAGGCGTGATGTTATGTTATACAAATCATACATAACATAATACATTTCTAACAAAACATTAGCAAAATCGTAATAAAAACAATAATATCCCCTACATACGCAACACCATTGGGATTATCCATTCGGACGCGGATATAAGTTGTACATGGTACATTGAAAATTAGCAATGGAACCGGTCATTAAATATCCATTTACTTGTCACAGTGTAAATTGATAATTCTACAAAATGTCAAGTTACGACACTGCTTGATGAGCGACGGTGTCGTGACAAATAGGTGCGGTGCGAAAGTCGCGGGATAACGAGGTAGGAGGGACATAAAGACAATTGAATTTTGGTAGGTTCTAAACGACCTAATATTACCCAATAGATATGTCAAGGGGCATTTTTTACTCAACTTAAAATGCACAATTTTAAGTTGAATAAAAGGTGCCCCCATTACCAACAATAGGACTAAAAGTATTCCCTTCTCTGACAGTGAATCGTTCTGGCAGACATTGCTTTGTTTCTAATTAAACACGAATTCCTTCTTCTTGTTTTCGTGTCATTGTAAATTTTTAATCATACTGTTAGAGCCCAATAAGTGGCCACGTTAATTGCATCGTTGGAGGCGTTGTTCAGGTCTTCAAAGGTGTAAAAGGACATTTGGGGCACTCCAGCAAATGAACACCGCACTCGCACTGATTGTTTGATGGATCAATGACACATCACCAAAATTATATTATGAATTCCTAATGTGACTTATAAAACTCTTTTCACCCACTTCGTTACGTGTTCTATATTGACAGTTCGACATTATTTATCTCGAGATCTAGACACTCAAGTTAAGCCAAACCATATCAGGACATGCATGCAGTTTCCAAACAGTCTTAGTCAATATCTTTTTCCGATCAAAACAAAAAGATATACACCAAAGATCACTGACCACTTACGTAAATAAGGACACGGAGAAAAATAACGCAAAGCATTAATAAAAATGTATTTTACAACAAGAAATGCATGTTCTGTCATTGACTCGAAATGTCATAATTTATTAAAGAAAATTGACATTAGAATGCATAAAAATGTCATCGATATTCTAATATAATGCATATTGTGTCATAAATTTTATTTGAATTTTATTTTAATAATGGTACAGATAAGATTATACATGCTTTTGGGTTCGGTTTAGTAGCAGCAGCCTGATATATGGCTTTTTCTTTGTATATTGACTTGAGTTATTACATTAGTTGTATGATTGTAATCTGTATCAATTGAGTTGTTATCTTTATTAATTAGTGTTTGATTATTATCACATCATATCACATTGTAATTTTCAAAACACAGTTAATTTAAATCATCAGAAACATCTTATATCTGTCATGATGATGGTAAATACAAGTAAATGTCGCCAGATATTATGGCAAATATCACCTCTCTAATGATAGACCAAAACGCCCATATTCCTTTGAAAATCTTTGACTGCAAGACAGGAAGATTATGAACTTATTTGTTCTTCTTTCTTTATTTGCCAAGAATCACAAGGCCAAATACGAGTATTTTCCGTAATCCGTGACAAAACTCAAATGAAATACTATCAAGATATGCTCATTAGTAAAACTTATACCAGACAAAAGGATATTGCTCTTTTATGAATAAACATAATTAATCGCGCGACTATATCGCAATTGTTGGCGACAGTGTCGCAAGCGCAACATAATCCAATGAATGTTGGAGACGTTACTTTGTGATATTGATTGTGTAAGGATTAAAAGTTTATACATATGTTATTGAGACATCACATACTAAAGATCGCAGATTATATGCATAAGCTGGAGAAGATTTCTTATATAAGGTTGGGTATAATGACATAAAATTCCTTATAAGTTCATCTAAGGATTAAATAAGCTAATCATAAGGATTAACAAGAAATATCTCTAAACGATTCCGTCTAACAGATTCGAAATCAATTCTCGGAATCCAAGTTATGTTAAATTTTTCAAACGTCAATAAAATTAATAGATAAGAATTCTCTAAAACAAAGGAACGGCACCTAATCGAATCACTTAATAAAAGTTAATATATTCAACCTTTAATCCTCCGCAAACGCTAATAGAACCATTAAAGAAAAGTTACACAATCATACACTCGTAACGTATGCAGGATCTCGTGTGGCGTAATACATACGTCTGCAACATCTAGTTTTACGCGAGCACTGAGTCTGTGTGGCACTAGGTTTTAGATTTTTATTGCAGAGAAGAAATGTAACATTTTAAAGAAACGATTAAATGTTGAAAATAAAATTTTAAAGTTAAAGTTGGCGCTCATTACCGCCGGTTTGTGCCTACCACTAAAGGAAAAAAGCGTGAGTTTATGTGTATGCATAAAGTATACACAATGTGTGCGCGTGTAGGGGGCTATATGGTGCCCAAGGCTGGGACACAGGCCTCCTCTTCGGAGAAGTGGGCTCAGTGCGGGTTGGTAGATGATTCTAAAAATACGTTCGCCAATGTTGTCTCCAATAATCTGCCTAGCTTTTTCTTGAACAATATTGGCTTCATTTGGTAACGTTTAGAATAAGAGCATTAGAGTTTTACATGTTAGTAGTATGTTTAGCAATTTTTTCTAAGGAATAACTATCGGTATCCCTCATTCTTTATCTATCCATTTAGTTCAAAAATAACGCAAGTAATTCTCATAACCTTACCTCTTTATACAACTCCTTATAAGTCCATTTCCCATCATTATCTTCCTGCTTATACGAGTAAGTCTATTAATCCTTAACTAATACATAATTAGCCAATGGTATTTTAACAAACGGATCATAGTTATTATCTTCCCATTCCTACAATATATATATAAGGTTGTTTCCAGATTTATGGCATTGCTATCTGTTACTCAATAAACACAATTATTGCAGTCTGCTAAGCTTGTTGTTTCAAATCGGTGGCGTATGGATTGTAATAACAGTTTATGATAATTTAGACAACATTAAAATTAATATAGATGTTTGTTAGAGTAGAGAAAACAAAGAAGAGATAAATGGATTCTGTGGAAATTAAGTGGTTAAAACGGAGGTGACAACGGAGATGGGGCGGCTAAAGGGGATGCCTGAAAGAAGACGGCATCTTGATTGCATTAGATAAATCGTAATAAGAGCAGGAGCATAAAATCTTTCTCATGCTGAACTATAAACAAAAACTACATTGATCATGCTGAGCTAAATATTAAATTATGGTGTTTCAAGGACATGCTAATTTTGAGCATTTGCTGGAAACTTGAGTAGTCACTATACAATGTTTAATAAATAGGTCTAAATTCCAAGTGTTTTGTTTGGAAAATGGAAATTTTACATCCTCATTAGCGTTATCGCTATTTATTGGCTCATTCTTATTGGCTTCTGTTATGGTCTTGAAGAGCCTCTTTAAGTGATAAGAATCTATATTAGTAGTGAAAGTAATCCTACTCTTCTCTGTAACATTTCCTTTGTCTGTTTCTATTGAACTTTATATTATATCTTATACGATACTAAAAACTTGTAGATCTAAAAACTGCTTGCCCTTGACGTCTTTTAGACATTGTCTGAACAAGATAAGAATATTATATATCAACGTTATCTATTAGAACGCATATATTCTTATGAGGTGAAGGCGCATGAACCTGTTTATACGCCGACCTCAATATTACGCGTAATGTTATTGTTTTACTTAATATCGCTTTTGCATTAATACTCACTACTTATATAAATACGTTTATTGAATTCTTCGGAATTGTAGTACTTATTTCAGTATTCTAGGTATCGGTGTTGTTACTTTTGTTGGTTAATTTGGAACAGGAAACATGTGAAATATTATTTTTCGGGGCATGGTTTCGTTACCTACCGTCTATTACGCAATTGTCAATGGTTTCCTCACTGATTTTGTCATGTATGAATTGTATGATGCACTTTTGACCGATATAAGCAACATCTTCATGGTTCAGATTAAATCGCTGGTCGCTTCTTTCTCTCTTTTCTAATTCTACAGCTTCTTTTGCAATTGTTAATGATTCTGATTGAATTTGTTTTGTGGATGATGCACTTTTGACCGAAATGTGCAACAACTACTGGCTTCAGATTACATCCCTATGTTGCTACTCTCTTTTTTCCTTTCTTCTTTTCTGGCTTCAAAGTAGTCCAACCTAAGAAACTTAATCTCATTACTGTTAACCACAGAGCAACACTTCCGTATATTTTTAGCAGCCATATCAAGTGTTTTACGATTATTTATCTCACACGTATCTCCATATTAGATAAGTTTGCCTCCTACGCCATGACTTTATCTTTGTTTTTGTATCCGAATAACGGTTGGGTCTAGTGTTGCAGTTTGGCAACTGTGTGACTCAGATCATGTGTGGAAAGATAGGTGAAGATTAAATTAGTAATTTATAGATTTCTTACATTGTCAATTTTAGGAAACCTAGTCGTAAAGTCTAAATCTGAAATCAAGTAGTGTCTTTTGACTTGAAAGTTGACTTCGACTTATTTGAGAATGGATGTAGTCAGTTGACAAAATAGGTGTATGTGGTTTGTTTAGTCCTAGTCCTAATGCTAAATGTTCGTATATAATACTTTAATATTATAATTTATCGTATTCCTGCCCTTGTCCTATGTTACTTGGGGTCGGCTAAAACGTTTTCTTCCATTATTGCCCGGTTTATTGTTCATTTCACGGTTGATAAACCGTGACGCTAGCATTCATTCTCTTTTCTTTCATAGCTTTTCTTGGCCTCCGTCTCCATCCATACATTCTCTCCTCTTTTAGTAACATACTTTATTATGATAGTGAAGATGAAAACGAATTTTCGTTATACTAACTTGTGCATATTGGCAAACATAAAGATCCGGTAGCCAATATATTATTACCTGTCTATGTTAACTAAAATAGCTTCACCAATTAAACCCCCTAATTGCTCACCCATCAATACCAAACAAACAAAAACATACCTTACACTGACCTATGTAACACCTACAGCAATATTTCATACAACCCCGTGGGTGTTTGTATTAGCTCCGTGCACGGACAGATAAGCAAATGCAACGCCCACTGCCTTTCATAATCCATCCTCTGTAATAAGCCTCAGTGCTTGGGGAGTAATGGAACGCACTTATGATTTCGTTGCCGATTAATTATGATGCGTACGGTTCTCAATCTCGTTATTTTCGACTTTGGTAGATTTTATCGGTTATGCCTGGAGGTTGTGGGTTCGATTTGTATCTGTTTGCATCATAAGGAAAATTAGCAGTACCTATTTGGTGTGTTGCATCGTATTTTTACCCGACTGCCGAAGGAGGGTAATGTGTTTATTGTAGTATGTGATTATTGCTAAAAAGAAGTGCTTGAGCGTCTCTTGTAACTTCATCTTTGTGATATTTTTTAGTCTAATATCTCATCACTGTCTACTTTATTATAACACTGATTAGATCCCATGTTTATCTTGTCTGTATTCTGTTTCCATATAATAAACAACATTGCATCTCAGACATATAAATCGATTATTTTCATTTCTCTGCCTTTAGTTTTAAGCACGATATAAATTTACTCAAAATATTCTACAAAATGTTGGGAACCAGCGTCCTCTTCCTTTACAATATGTCATACAGGCTATACTTCATCATATATGCAGAATTATAATATATGAAGCCATTACCGTCTGTTGTATGAATGCGACCTTTAGATTTTGTTGTCTTTGCATGTAAATTATATATTATGCTATGTTTACGATTTGCAAATAAATACATAACATATAAAATCTAAATCCATTTGCACATATTTACGTGCTATAACGTAAATCATAGATTTAGAATGGTTGTTTATAGCTTGCCTCATTTTGAAATATTCTGTGAAATCACTTCTCAGTATTCATTATGGATACCTCTAATGATATTTCAAAGTATTTTAATGTAATTTGGATCGGTAGAATCCATCCGATGCATCTTACAACGTTGCCTGCAATCGTTTAGAATTTGTGTAGCGATCTCAAATCTAATACGATTATGGCAGCATTTCCACATAATTGCACTATCTTAGATCTACCTGATAGTATGCAAATTGAGGACTAGAAAGGATATGCACATGTTGCGTGACTTGTAGCAAAAAATACTATGGAAGCATGTTCTTGCAGGGTTCTTACTACATCTTTGCTAATTAGAGACCTTACTCTAGACGTCAGTTCCGATAGTTCAATAGCAAAAACTAGCAATAAAGTTTCTTTGGTCTATAACGTAGAATTCAATATCTCTAAATACAAAGGCTACTGCAATTGGAGTCAAGATTAAAGGCTCGACGTGGAATGTACAGATCGTAGCATGAACATTTCTGTTAAAGCTGATATACTCGTACGGACAAAACAACCAATAAAGCATTACCTACTGCCTTCACATCTCTATTGGTAAGCTCAAATTAATATTCATGGAAATAACATAGTAATGGCATGAAAGAGAAGTGGACCGTAGCGCAATGACGTCTTAAATTTGATTTATAGTTGCCAGTACTGACGGTGACCTAGTGAAATCATTTGATATGGTAATTGGTAATGCTTCTAATCCCGTATAACTTGAAAGGTAGACGAAGGTATTAGTACTCTCCGAGCGAACTGTCGATATGTATCTTGATCAACATCCTAATGTAATCGATATTGTATCGACAAGTCTTAATACATCATCGGATATCATCCCTTAAAATAAATCTTGCTAGGATCGTGGGTAGATCTGAATTAGAAATAGACTCCCCAACATATCTCTTCTTCAGAATCTATTAACTGTTTAGATCGTGTGCCTAATCTCGTGATCGTGTTCCTAATCGATGTTAAATATAGCGTGCGGTCATGTTAGCGCAATTATTGTTGGCACAGCTTCTCGCGTCGTAAAGGACAACGAACGAGGTTTAAATGAAAAGATGTCAATCTTAGAAGCTTTAAATTACCAACAAGCCTACTTTGACGACAATGGCGACTGTAAGCATTGCCTCTCCGTTACGAGCTGCGAAAATTACAATAAACAGTAATATATAATGAGAATGATCATTATTAGGTTTTCTTAACAGTGCAGCACCTTGATCTGTCAGAAACAGTTTGTTATCAGTGCTCTAAAAAGCCATATTGATACTATTGAAAATATTTAATCAAAGTAGAGTGTGATTGAGTTCGCCATGTGAAATGAATGGGTTTCGTTGAGTCATTAGTTCATTGCTAAGGACATTATAAATTTTGTTTCATATGAATGCGACGACGACATCTCTTTTAAGTTCATGCTTAATATCATGCAATTTTCATACAAATACCTTATTATGCAGCTTAAGATAAAGAAAACATTAATACGGTATCCAAAAAAAAACTTTTTAGCAAAAAAACAAACCGACTTTCAAAAAAACACTGCAAAACGAAAAATAACTTTCTTTTCCGAAGTCGGTGTCTTTGGTACCTATTGTTTTCCGAGTTTCGACACCGTCTTCGGAAAAGAAAGTTATTTTTCGTTTTGCAGTGTTTTTTTTGGAAGTCGGTTTGTTTTTTTGTTAAAATGTTTTTTATTTATCTCTTTTTAGTTTAGATAGGTACTTCCAATTGCCATAAAATTCATATATAACCAAAGTACATCTCATGACGATTCCAATAAGCCCATACACGACTAGGATACATTGTTTTATTTCGAAGTAGCAGTGCCTACCTGCCGGCTTCATCATCAGATCAGTTCGATGGTACCATTTTCATCAGCACTATGTATTTATAAGTATTTGCTTCATCATAGTCGTTAAACTATTCGAGTTATCTTATAACCCATGACATACTTAGCATTAAGGAATTCTATTGGCCATCTGTGGTCTTCTTCACCAGTTCCACTTCACCAAATGTTACTTTCTGAGTGCAGATGATTGCATTGTTGATAAAAATACCAAAATCGCTATATGTATGCCTATAATATTTGAGGAGTTCCCTCGATTTCTCCAAGATTCCATCATCAGATCCTGACCTGATGACTATGGGACCAACTGGGAAGTATACCCTTTCAAACAAAAGAAGAATTTTCCAAATCGGTCCAGGCGTCTTACAGTAATCGGGGAACAAACATAAAAAAAAAGATCCCGACGAATTGAGAACCTCCTCCTTTTTTGAAGTCGGTTAAAAAGTCTAAAACGAAATGACGTGCCTGGAACAGGGCGCTAATTTAACTACAAACAATATTACAAAATTGACCATCAAAGCTGCATAAAAATTCAATTGGATGTGATAAAATTTGCCCCAGGCGTTCTCCAAGGCTCTATGTTGGGACCGGTTCTTATCATACGCTACAGTTACAATTCCAGAGAAATTGCTTTGACATTATCTTCCCGGGTTATCTGGAGGTCAACTGTCGGCATTCTAGTTTATAATCACCTTGATCGTTTTAAATACATTGTTAATTAATACTGACTAAGGGTTTTTTTGATTCGATAATTTATGGATAAATGCTAAACGACGACCAAGAAATTAAAATCAAAGCTATCTATCTATTAAAATTGTGAGATAAAATCGACTCAATTACGTCTATTTCATCAAGATATTTTTTTATTGACAATACGATTAAATTGATTGCGTTTAACACCTCGAAATAATTATGTATATCTGTTTTACTAATACTCTTAGCAACAGCATTTCTCAATTCTAATATTGACTGTTGTGTATCTAGTTGTCGATCAACCAGATTAAAATCTTATGATTGCAGTTCCCCGATACGATCTTATTTCAAAACGTGTTATTTCTTGTAAATAATGTAAAAAAGAGATATATTGCGGTTACAACTCGCGTTTGTTGCTTTACTAGAAATATATTTCACAATAAATATTGCAATGCTATGGTGTGAGGCTTAAAATAATTTTAAGTAACAATCACTTCGACTTTATCATAATAATTTGCAGACTTCATAATTATGAGAACCGTATTATTATATTTAACCTTGGTCTATTGTTTGCTGTTTCAGTAAACTGTGTCGAATCTGTAAAGGTTTTGTTTGATGGTAGAAGTTTTTTAACACAATATATTGCAGTGTTAATGAGCAAAGATCTCCGTTAGCTGCCGTTACTTTCCATCCAAAAAAGCGTCCGGCACATTACATAAGGTAAAAATATGAAGACTGTTAAGTCAAACACGTCAAACCAATTTCAAATACCAAAAACAAAATCAGTGAATGCAAAATAAAAACTCGGTGATGCGTCACAAAACTGACTAACAAGCAAATAGGAGGCTTTTGTAATTTATGGTCATGCTCTGTTAACCGACAACACTACTCCATAGTCTATGGTCAAATATGGCGGACGAAGGGCAACGAACTCGTACAACCGTACACGGCGAAAATTAACATTCACTATAGTTATTTTAACATCATTAGCGTAGATCAAATATAAGTTTCAAATTACCGAGCGTTTTCTTTATTGAAAGGCACTTTTAAACTTTTTAAGCTCCGTTGTATAGCAGTCAGTCAATGTTCTTATTTCTATTATGTTCTTTAACTCATTTACATTTCTGTTGTCTGCTTTATTCATTTGTCTGCTACCATCACTGATAGATTCACATTGTCAAATATTCGGTCCATTGAAATAATTTCATTTGATGTATTGTCCATCGATTGCATTTACGTAAGCCAGTTGCATTCTAATACATTATATCATTTGATACGAATGACTTATGGCGGTTGTAACTTTTCATCAGCTTCTGTACAACACAGAGCAATATTTCGTGAAACCAGTTCTTGGTATCTGGTATAATTTAGTGTCTGACATACCATAATCACGATGCATTGTACGGGCAGTTCTAATCTGACAAAAAACTGGCGGACCGTTACAAAATGCTACCGTAATGGCTGAACTGTGCCAGTTGCTATTCCATGGTTGTGTAGACGTTATGATTATTTCACACCATCGCTCCCTTTCGCTGTCCAGCCTTCATCTGTTAGTTCAACTTTGTTATTTCATACTTAATTGACTATTGCAATCTTGAATGATTCTCTTTCTATGATTGCCTTCATTATTGTTGGATTTGATTGTAAATAATCTTTTTCACAACAGCTTCTGATGATGTCTTTAAAACAGTAAATAATAAAAAAATGTCAGTACAAATCTGATAAAAAACTCACATAAATGTTTTTTTCTGTCTGATTCACCTAATTTGTATTTTATTGCTCCGATAACCTTATGGCTCACGGATTCAATTAAATAAGATAGTTAATTATTCAATCTATTTTTGATTGCCATTTAGCACAGCTTGAAGAAATATTTGTTTTTGCGAATCAACTTTAATTGCCACTAGAATTGAGCATTGGAAACTCGAATCATTTGGCTATAGGTGTAATTACATCAGTATATTTCGAACCAATTATTTCGCTTGAGCTGAATGATATCAATAATGTTGCATAAGAGGCTCTCGCATCACTTACAAAAGCTCTGTACGAAATATTCAACAATGGCGGAGGCCTCACTTAGTATTCAGGCTACGTTTCTGTATCAACTGACGCAACACGAGATACCAGGGGACAAGCACTTACAAAATTGTCTTAAACCCTTTGTATCACGATGATTTTATCTGCGTCATGAAATAGAAACTTGAATTTTTGAAATCGTCATGTTTTGTCTATTTAAAATGTAACGAGACATGTTTCTAAGGAGGTTGTGTGTCAACTGCAGTCAATTACTTAGCATTCTGAACATGTTTCTGGATTGAAGGAAATGTATTATTCTGATGTCTGTCCACGATAACCTAGCATGTTATCGTCTTTGTGCTTTTGCAATCTTTAGACTCCTTACATCGATGTTTTATGTGTTGTTGTTGTAAGTTTCCTATTTTGGAGTAGATTAAGTTTCTATCCGTACAATTGGAGAAATGACTGTGTCAACCAACTGTGTATAAATGAAAAGACATTAAGATCATTAATAGTATTGTCTGAATATTAAAGAATATTTTGTAGTGTATCGCTTTCAATTTCCTGCTAAAGCTTATGCAAAATGCGTCACGCCCTTATGTGGCTTTACTTGCTCTGTATGGTCTAAAGCGTGAATAATTGACGCCCACGTTTAATCGTCTCTGTTTGTTTTAGAAGACACACGCCTGTTTTTGATTTTGTCTCTTTATGTAAATGAAAGTTGATTTCTTTGTTGGCTTGAAATTGAACAGTCGGTTGATTTATAATTTTGCTGCCCTACTTCGAAAACGATACTTTTATTAGAGAAATGTACTTTCTTTATTACTCTTTTAATGGGACTTCAATAAAATAGCCCATCCAATACTTTTCTTAAACCAATATAAAATTCAACCGTATCAAATAACCCATTGTTAGCTGCAAACAGAATAATCGTAAACTTTAATGAATAAATATTTTTCGTGCCTTCAGCAACATTTTGCACAGTCTGGGCCACTTTCTTAAACGATTTATATAAACCATAAGATTTCGCTCAAAGCATCAATGCGGCTAATGTGGCATGTTTAAGACATTTCAACTCATTAAAGTGCATTGTTTATTGGTATTTACTGCCTTTATTGTGTGAGTTACTGCTCCCAGCTGGTGCTAAATTGGGACCTGGGACGCACGAAATAAAGAACAGAAAGCCCAGTTTCTTTTTCGTGCGGATGGTCAGCCATTTTATTGTCATCATCTATTTTGGTAGTGTATATGTTTGCTGATTTAGATTCGATGGATATGTCTATTCCATTGTCAGGCATTCCTTTATTATTACATCTTAATACATGCATTACAGAATTATTTTGTTTCTATTTTCGCCTTTGTCATTTCTAAAACTTCTGAATATTTCTCAATAGTGTCCTTTTATAGTGTTAAAGGTCTTGCTTATCATTTCTATCTATCGTTTGCAGTAAAAATGATTGTGTGCTGTATAATGTAGGTTTCTTGGTTTTCTATTAATATTTCAAAAGGGCAACTATCAAGTGTTACTTGTTTCGAGTTGGGTCGACTTTCTGATTGTGAAGATTGACAACTTTAAAGCTTGTTAAATCTTTTATCGAAACGATATATCGATTTGAAGAAAAGAGCTATGTTGTGACTTACACACTGCTTGTTTACAACTGATTTAGTTGTCTTTACAAGGACAGAACCCAGTGCAAATAGTGCACATTCAGATTAGAGATTATTTATAAGTTGTGAAGATGCGTTGTCTGTAAAGTTAAATATTTCTTATAGCTAAGCTTTACTAACAACATGAAAATAAACATCATGTCTCTGGTATGCGGTGATAGAAATGTTCCTCGTGGTAGTAAAAACTAAACACATGGTAACACTTGTTATTTCTTTATCACTTCAACCAGTCCGCCCTTTCCATGTTACAACTACGATGTTTACAGTTTTTTACGAGGTGTTTAAGTATGCAGGTAGTGTTCTAGTTTTCTGTCTTGAAAATTGCTTGTAGTAGGTAATGTTAATTATTGGGGCGATTTTATAGTGATGGAAATGGAACATCAACGAAGCTTTTAATTCAGTCGTGTTAGTAAAAACCGTGATGTCGCCGTAAATTAGAATGTTTTTCATTTTTTTTGCAGAAGCCTTCAATTAGATACCACAATAAATTAATGTAAAATTTATATCTTCCTCGTCGTGGACTAGTCGTCAATTTTTAAACCCTGTTTGTACTTTTTGACTATTCTTCTCTGTTACTTTGTTGTTGTGTTGTGTCTGTGTCGAATAAATGTTTTCTATTCTATTCTTGCTACCGCTATATGATGTTCTGGTTTCGAATCCCTGCTCGGGCAAAATGTTATTGGGTTTTTCCATTTGGCATTTTTCAGTAGCACTCCAGAGTCTGGATTTTTGTCCAAATGATGGCAATAGGCTAGCCCTCTTTATCATGGAATTAAACCATTACTGGCGAAATGTCGATGTATAGATCCATCTCAGCCTTCTCAGTCGGGGAATACAGGCGTAAAGTTATGTTAAAATATGCAAAACGAAGTCATTAACCTCGGAAAACTTATCATATGCAGCTATAATATTACATTTTCCTTCAACAAAGGTAATGATTAACAAAATTACAATTCTGTTACATGCATATACCGGTAACGTTTACGCTCTAATTGTGTAATTATACAATTTGGTGAACGTGGCGATTCACGGCTATATATACTCACCCGACAAGATATAGCGGTTTATTGTGTTTATTGTGGTTTCGACCAGAATAGTGTATGAATATTGAAAAGTAATAAAATTAAAGATGTGATAGAAGAAATGAATATTGTTACAGCAGAAGTAAACGATCACCCAGACACAATAAGACAGAGATTTAGTTTTAGTGAATAAGAGAATATCGGTATGTTTTTTTTATGCAGTGACGGTTACATTTGTTTTTACATGTAAGACTTATACTAACAAAATGTGTGCCTAGTCACAAATTGTCACAATCAGAGACAAAAACTTATCATAAACATATTTTTGATCCTGGTTAACCAGTAATGGATCTGGGTATCGACAGAAGTTCAGTTAGTAGATGATGAAACACTAAAGAAGCAACATTTTCTTGCAACTCTATTTGAAGATTATCAATATAGATTCATACTTATTATTCTGTACCCTTATTGGAAACGGAATATATATTTGGCGTGAAATGTCATCATTTGTATTTGTTAGACCTTCAAGTTATAACTGTAAAAATGCACGATGCATCTCATTCGTGCTGAACTTGACTCCTAATGCATCTGTTACTTTATTTAATTCACTGGTTAATTTGGCCTTTACTCTTTCTGTTTTGTCAAGGTTAACAGCTATATTATTGAACATGCTATAGTGCTTTAGTTCATCGTTCTTTCTTTTGTTTTTATTCATCGTCTCAGTCTTAGAACTGGTTCCTTAACCATTCGCTTATAATTTTAAAACAGATGTCTCTTACCAGATGACCGACCATCTTTGATCTTATCAGATGGTTTTGACCAAGGTCGTTCTTTATATTAATGGAAAGGGCCATATCGCCCGAAACATAATAAAAACAAACTATTAACATTAAATATTAATCAAAAGTCGAAGCAACCAATTTCTCCGCCTACCTTCCCGGAACTTTCTATCCGCATTTGCATCAAAACTTAAGAAAAAATCACCAAAGAAAGTAAAAGTTAATAATTGCATAGATGCGCCGAACTGGACAAACGAGGCGTGGTACAGGGACAGCAATAAGTGTGCCGAGTCGGAAACAGGTGGAAAACGAAAGTTTTTGAGTAAAAATATATAAACAAATAATTTGTGACATTCGATGATGTTGTGATTGTTGGAGAAACAAAAGAAGTGAATAATGTTGCAGTTAAACTAATTAAAGAATGAAAAAGAGATTCCAAGCTGAGGGCTTTACAAGGTTGATCAAATAGCAGTCTGTAAAACTTATAGATAAATGATGAGCTAATGATAGATATTAACAACTGACACTGAGAACAAGCTTAGTAGGAATTTCTAACTAAATAACCTTTTAATTAATAAGTAATGTTCAACCATGGACATTTACGGGTTCTTATGGTTACAAGATATAATTTGAAAGAAAGTAGATGCATGTAGTTTAATGCTTCGTCTCTAAGGGGGTAAGTAGACCTCCAAACGGTACAACCATGAGTTGTACTAACGTAAATCGCACAACGGTTCGAATATACACCGTAAGTTAAATCGAGCTTCGAAGCAATATGAATATGGTGTTACTGGCAATTATTAGTGTACCGAATAACCATTGAACTGCGGTGTGAATCTTCGAACTTTGTATTCAATTAAATAATATTAAACATTTGAATCAAAGTGGGATTGGGCTGACCACATCTGCCGTATTTCGGCGGAGTAATGAGCGAAGACCACCAATCAGTGGATCCCAAATAGCAGGAAATATCAACGTGGTACACCCAGAAAGAGATGGCGGGATGAACTGGATTCCTTTTTGACCTGCGGCAGCAGTAGATCAAGAGAAGTGGAAGGAGGAAAGTTAGGCCTTTGCCTTGCATTGGGACAACCCAGTCTTATAATAATACTGAATAAAACTGAGATCCTTAAAAGTTTTGAATGTTAAGCAAATAAACGCAAAAAACTTCCAAAACATACGAAAGAAACACCACATTCGCTGTAGACGATCCCGATTCCAAACGCAAACTGAATACCACTTCAGACCGAGTACCCCAAAAAGCCATCGATCAAACTCGACCCAAAAGTGGTTCTACAAAAACGCAACCGGCTCTAAACCCGTCGGAGCAACAGCCGATACGCGGCCTACAGTAACCCAAGGTCGTTAGGGTACCGCTTCACAATTCTCTTCCTCTTTTTGTACTACCTTTCTTCCTTACTAAACCATAACATCGTAAAACTTATCACCTCCCACTTGATATTCAACTTTAACTTTGTTAAATTAAGGTGCATTTCCAGTTGTGAGGTTCTCTTTAATGGAATTTCAAAGGTCGTCCAGGCCATGTGTTGTGTTCGTTTTTGCAAAAGTTTTTTCGTTTGGACCTCTAAATGATAGGTTGTGATGTCTGTACCCAACAACTCGACTATATTTGAGTTTGTTTCGATAGCTATCTCTCTGATCGTATCTGTATTCGTTTTTAATACACCGTGCTGTTATTTTTCTTTTAATTCTTGTCTGCCTGTAATGCTTTCATAATTATTAGAAATCTTTTTGTAAAGTCTTTGCAAAGTTTGGTTAATGTCCGTTAGTTTCATCATTGAGACGAATCGGGTAATTTCTTCCGTTGAATCTTTCTTAGTTTCTAGACTGGAACGAATTAGACTAATACTTACATGCATATTTTGTAAAAATTTTGGTATTGATTTCTTTAGACTTAGTAGATGATGACCGAGTAACTGCTGCTGTTTCTATGGTCTGAGGTTACACAAGAGATTTAACTGCGTTCTTAGCGGTCTACCAAACTCGTAAAATCACCGTCATGCCCATGATCTTGGCTTTGTTCGATGGCCGCGCCTTCCTGTTTTCATTCTTGGTTGCTTTTATTACTGGTAGCTTCATATTATGATGGTTAAAGCTTTTCCATGTATTCAGTACTCTAAGCGACCTAATTTAAGGGTACACTAGTCGACGGCACGAATTATTTTGTGCGCGGGATTAAAATGCGTGCTATATCAACCGATATCACGTGCGGAACAGATAGGTGCTGTTATGAGCATTAAGAAGCTAGTTCTCGTACGAATACACACTTTTGCAAATTTGTAGCCAAATGGATGATGATTTAGAACTAAAACGAGCGCGCGAAATTTTATAAACAGACCTTTGGGAGTCTGGATATCATGAAAAAACGACTAAATGTATCTGTTCAAAATAAAATTATTTGCATTGTTGAACTACTAATCTATCCCTGTATGGCGGCCGTTTTTCAATTTTCCTTCTTCTTATGGTACTTATTTGCGCCCAAAGATACGTTAAAATTAGTGTTGAAATATGGAACTTTCGAAGCTCATAACTTTCAAGTAATTTTTTTTTTACTTTTTTGCTTCCTAATAGGCCTAGATAATGATGAGACATATTGATATCATTTTTTATTTTGAACGTACGTCGTCAAACAGTGGAGTAAAAGCCAGTCTACGTTTGTATGGAAGAATTTTCGACTAGTGTACCCTTAAACGCTCTATGCTTATGCAGTACTATTCCAGACTATAATCTATCTCTGGCTAAATTTAATCGAGATCCAATCAGCCGTTCTGGCGTGATTGAGTAACAAACATCCATCCAAACTTTCACATTTATAATATTAGTAGGATTTGAAATGTTTCTGCTCGAATCAGTCAACTTAGACCAGCCGTCAGATTTGAAGCCACATTTTCTGTTGCATCTTACACCAACCCTTTCAGCACATACCGACACACTTCACTCCCCATTGTCCGGGAATCCCGCCCTGGAAGTAAACAAGCAACTATCACAAAAGAAACTCTACACCGAGGACTCCACAATCTTTCCTCATTCCTCCACGCTCGGCTTGTTCGCATAAAGTTACAGTTTTACAATCTCACCAGCTTGTTATACAACCAGCCATCTGTCGAGGCTCCAGTTTCGACAGACATGTGTCTTGTGGAGCCTGCAGATTCGCTCCATTTTGTAAACTTAGTTGTTCAAGTTAATGAGATGAAATCTCACGACGACAAAGTTGGCCACACGTCTCCCTTGAAAGGTAATCTTTGTGGATGTAGACTCCACATTGGTTAAGCAAGATAGGTCTTTTAGATAGTTCTATAGGCGGCCTTCAAGATAATCCTATGGTTTTTAAATTGTGGCTTGTAAAGACTGCAGCGTGTTTGGCATTTGGGTATACATTTAAACTATGCACTTCCGCCTGAGACGCCTCTAGCAAATATGTAAAAAACACATTTTCAAGCACTAATTAAACGATAATATCCAAAATACTTCGACTAAATCTAGCAATCCTGCAAGCCCCACAACACCGGACGAGAAGACATGTGCCAACACCATTTAAAGGTACATAAACGCGACTTGTTTGTTTTGCAAGCCCCCTCGGAATGTGGGCACGGCTAGTGTTTTTAGATGCAATGGTAATGAGATGGATGCTTGCAGTATGTTTCTAGCTTTCTGTGTAATTAAAGCTGTTTAATTTTTATTAAACGAGAATATCGTGAGGTAACGGCATGTCCTAGAACAAAAATTCGAAGACATGCGTCATCTGCCAACCCGCACTGGGCCCACGTGGTAGTTAAGGCGCATTTCCTCTCACAGAGTGGAGGCCTGTGTCTTAGAAGTGGAAATATTATTATAGGCTGATTATGCTATGCTATTTCATATTGTAGTCAATAATTTCTGCTAGCTAATCATCTTTGTATTTGGTTGTCGCAACACGCCGTCTTCTTTCCATACTGCCTTCTCTGTTAACTGTCCTCATTAATTCTGGCTACCTAAGTGCATTGGTCATTGGCCCTGTAGCCTTAATGCCTAAGGGCTGCATCATTGGTAAAATAATTAGTTGATGACAGCATCAACTGCGATTTCAGGCATGATGCCAATGTTATACTTGTCACTGTATAGTTTTCGTCTTCCTTAACCCCTTTTCGTCTATCCTGAAACCTCCTATAAGGCCTAGGCCGACAATTAGGTAGACCGTTGACTTGGTTAAGGTTGCGGAAATCCACTGGATGTGAGACGTACGGGATCGGTCAATGTGGCGACAGTTGGGCAGCGCTATGTTTAGCAGTGGACGTCTTTCAATTAAAATTATGAAGATAAGACCGCATAAGACCATATGCGTAGGTGAATCTTGAAAAGTTACTCGAATTCAGCAGTCACATTTTGTTCGCAAACTACATTATGAAACAACATCTAACCATTTTCGAAATATTCGCAAAAGATTACACAAAACAGTTTTACTTTAGTTTCCAATTACCTAACAATAGTCTTACTAGCCATAATGAAGAAACTACTACAAAACTTGTCACATCTCCGCACGTTTGAGTAAAAACTTGCGCTGTAAAGCCGTGACTAATCGCGACTGGAGAAGTAATATTGGACAGTTTTTTCAGTGTTCTAATTTCAGTGACTTGTATTGTGTGATGACTGATGACAGGCCGTCTTCAAGATATTTGACAGTTACTGTTGGATGCTGCGTAATTTTGCGTTGCTTAAGTGCCTTGGTATATGCTGTTCTGTTACTATGCTGGTATATGAATGTTGGTAGCGTCTTCCTGACAAGTTTTATACTTATGAAAATAAGATTTTAATGGTTAATAGTGTTGAATAGATTCGAGTCGAGCCGAAGGATTACCACTACTGGCTTCTCCCAAACTTCACTTTTATTAGTGTGGCAACAGTTTTCAAAATATTCTGTGGAATGAAATGGCAAACACTGGTGTAAATGATTGCGATTATCAAGAAATTTACCTACCAAGATTTTAGCTCTAACATACAGACAATCTGACGCTCCATATCTGATACAGATCTACGAAAGAGACCGCACTATCCATACTAACTCCGTTTCCTTCACTCTCCTAACAATGCGATCTCCAAAGCATAGTAAAAAGTAAATAGTAATGTTATCTACTTAAAACTTACCTAATAAAGTTCCCAAGTTATCGCATTATGACCGTATTCATTAAGAAATACTTTGTTTTACTAGCATTTAAATATGAAATGAATGCGTGGGCTAACTTAACAAGAGATATGTCATAAATTGGGAATATTGGGCTCTTCTAATTTGTCGTCATATAGTTAATATGTCGTTTTTGACGTTATTGGTATTAAGTTCTTGTATTTAATTGGAACGCATTCACTTTGAGGTACCCTGAAAATCTGACCACTTTTCATTTCCTAAAGATTAGTGTGAAGAGTGTAGACTCTAGACAATGTGGCATTCTATCTGCTAGAAAGATATGTGAGATTGACAAGCGTTTTTACATTTTGACTTTACAGTTTGTCCAGCTTAAACAAAGGTCATCAAGACTGGTCTTTTCAGAATGTCTAATGAAAATACCCATACTCCTGCTAAGTTCAGATGTAACTCATGCAACCACTAGACCTGCGAGGCAATAATAAACTCTTCAAGTAGAATTAAATTCTATTTAAAACACAATGGGCCTTATTTAAAAAAAAAAAACTCTTTGCTGGATAGCATCTGATTAGAAGATTCTATTTTCAAAATTCTTTATAGAAAATTTGAATAAAGATTGTGCTAAGCAATCGATAAACATTGTCGAGATTGTTATAAATAAGTGTTAATCGACAAAAGAATGTCGATACCGTTTTTAAACAACACCACAAAGACACAACAATCACATTTAGGTTAAGAGTGTGTCATAATATTAGATTGTCAATCCATTGCATAGCAACATTGTAAGATTGTATCTCATTTCCTAAAGAATTTGTCTTATAGCTTGCGTTAGACGATTAGTGATGAATGCATTGATTTGTAATATTGTACAATACCGGTATAGTCAATACCGGTTTTGTACAATATTGCTACAAAAAAAAAAACTCTACTACTGGTATTGGTGTTTTAT
This sequence comes from Anorthoa munda, assembly GCA_945859665.1. Classification (NCBI taxonomy): domain Eukaryota; kingdom Metazoa; phylum Arthropoda; class Insecta; order Lepidoptera; family Noctuidae; genus Anorthoa; species Anorthoa munda. Next base: position 1,615,004 of record OX243916.1, on the reverse strand, counting down.
TTTTTTGTAGCCAATAGGAAAACTTCACAGATTCTATGCAAACTGACATTCTAACAGCAATAACGACTTTCGAAGGGTTAATATGAAAAGTATTTACTGCATGGTATTTCGACAATCATATATCGCAGATAGTACCGCCTCATAGGATGGATATTCGTCGTGAAAATGGATGGTTCTTCATCTTGTATCATCCAAAAATGAAAAGCACATCATATTGGCATCGCCCTTGACAACATCTGTTGGTGAATGAAGGCTATATTGTTTCCAGAATTTTGTGTAGTAAAATAAGCTCAAAAGGGGACTGGTTTTGTACCCTGACGACCTAAAGAAACACAATAAACGTCATCATCATCATCAACCTTTTAATTTTCCCACTGCTGGGACACAGACATCCTCTCTGAGAGAAGTAATGGGCCTTAATCCACCACGCGGGCCCAGTGCGGGTTAGTGGATGTCACATGTCTTAGAATTTTTGGTTCTTAGACATGCCGGTTTCCTCACGATGCAATAACAATAAACGTACGTACTACAAACTAAAAATAAACCGAAAACCATACATGTACAAAAAATAACTTATGTAAACAGTAGATTTACCATGCGTATCACTCTCTCCGAATTATTTAACAATTAATTAATAAAATTACGCTCTTACCCACAATGTTACGTGCTCGAATTTGCAAACGAAATTGTACGTGAATACCTAAAATAACTAAGTCGTATTTGAATCACTGTAAGTAGAAATGTTTATTTTTGGCTCTTACTAAGGCACTATCTGTTGATTGTAAAGTTTTCTGTTTTACTAAATGATGCGCATCGGCAAACTACAAACAGGTGTATCATAATCTTTCACTTGGTCTCCTCCATTTGTTTCAACTGCCCTTGCGCCAGCTGTTGTTTTTTTTTTTTTAAAAAAAACACCTTGTGTTGTGGAAACACCTTGGTCTGAACTGAAGACCAGAAGCTGGAACTCTTTATGTGATGATGCTTCTCTCTTTGCCTACCCTTATGCCATTATTTAGGGTTGGCTTTCTTCGTCATTCTTACCCAGACCTGTCTGTGCTGTTGCTTCTTCTCAAATAACGATTAGCCATTGCTAGTCTTCTTCTTAAAAATGTTGAAAAACGTTGATGACAAAAAAGATCACTTCAACTGTTGCCATAATAACGGCGTGGTTGTCTTCTGCTATAAAGATGTCGCATTTTGAATTACGTTTCTCTTGACCTATGTATGCACAACAAGACGTATTTAATCCTTGCACAATATGGCGCCGTACGCATGATAAACTTTAAAAAGTACGCAGCTACGCATTTTAATACTGCCCCGAAAACCTTTTGGATATTAACATATTACGATGGCATAAATTGAGGAGACATTTCCGTACGATACTGCATTTTTGTAAACAACTCATATTTTTAAGTGAAAACTAACTGTCACTTTTAAATACCGAACAAAATTGCAAGAAGTTCATAAAACTGTCATATTTAAAAACGGAACAAGCGTTCCGCCATCTTTGTACAACCTTGACAAACCGAACTTTTTCGAGTCCTTAATATACTGACCGTTAAGAATCGTGATTTTCTCAAAATCTTAGGACTGCCTTAGACATGGATCTTGTTTCCTAAAAGAGACGAGTCTTTTGATAATTACTAACTACTACTACTTACTACTACTTTTTACACTAAACTACTTACTTACTTACTTTTTTTTACTTTTTACTATTACTTTTTTAATGCAAGTCCTGTAGCCTTAGGAGGTATTACAGAACTTGTTATAGGCAGAGGTTACCCCTTAACGTCAGGTTGGTCACCTACCAGTTCCATCATTTACTGAAAACCATAAAATATATGTAAAAAGAGTCTGCAATCACCATTAAATTAATCCTTTTAATTAAAAACGACATCTTAATATTATTTTCATTGGTAATTATTAAATTAACTACATTTTCTCCTGTTTCTCCGGTTTCCCTTTCCATGGAAACACAGTATTCATTTATTTTATGTGATTATCGTTAGTTACTAATTAGCTGTACAACTTTGCAGTCACGGTAGGCGTGTTTCTCTTTAGTGGAATTTCTTGTACTAATGCTGGCATAGATAGTAGATTTTCCTTTCGGAATAGCAGAATTAGAACCTGAAAGACCCTTTTAATTCCAGGACGTGGCCAGCATTCAATTCTGCACTTTGTGATCATAGAAAGACCAACATTTACCAGTGGCTTATCGTATAGGAACCATGCATTTTTCAAGCAAAATCAAAATTGGAATCAATTTGGGATTGAGGCATTTGTTTACCAGCTTTATCCTGCGGCTTTGCCTCAAAAATTACCCTTCGAAAATCGCACTGATCCGCAGTGCGATTTTCTGTAATAAATACACACCTATTAGCCTATGATACTTTCCTATAATGTAGATTTCTCCCAGTAAAAATTGGAAGTATGTTACAGAGTTTACCTCCTGCAAACTAACAAACAATCAATTTCACTATACTTTATAGGTTTAGAAGACGACCATCCTCTATGGCAGGATTTTTTGTTCGATGCCAAAAAAAAAAGTATATTTTCATTAAAAAGCTAACTTTTTTTTCATTCTGTATTTATGACTGACCAGTGTCCATCAATCGCCGAACATTATGCTAAGCTAGAGCGAGACGGCGACATAGCTGTACGTGTGATCGCAAAAACGGTAGTAACGGTGCGCATGCGCATCCGAGCGACTGATTGTGAATGTTCACTGTGGTCAGTGTCAATATGTAGGCCTGCAAGTTTTTATGGCCAGTTTTAGGAATCGTGGAGGCAGGAAAGGCCAATCACCAGGTTTTTTGCCATAGTATGTCTATAATAAGATCACGTATCTTCATTTCTACCTAAAACTCAAATTTAACACTTCATTTATATAGCCTTTGGAAGAGAGACCACTATTTTGCAAATATTACGCAGGTACTCTAATGGATCACCAAATGACACCGTAGTCAATTCATAGCTAACCTCGTTATATGCTCATTAAAAATCTGCCAAGATGACGTTTTACGTTTTGACAGCTCTTTTAGGGATCCCTTTCTCAATTTACTGCTCATGAGTGACAGTTTTATTAAATACATGTCTACAGACCTCTCTTGGAATATTAATCCAGACTTGAAGCCTTTTAGACCAGCCTTATTTAACACGTCTTACAAAATTTGCATACCCACACCAGAAATTACTCAATTCCTTTCGAATCAACGATCAATCTCACCTTCACATAGGGATCTGCCTACCCATCTATGGAGCGAGCGTGCAATTCCGTATCCTTGTGCGAAGGGATAGCTTATGAATGTTACCGGTCGACCTCGGGGTTCGGGCCTTCCTGCAATGCCGAGATTCTTTTAAATGCCAACTGTTATTAATTGATCTGCTACGCACTGTAATAACTGGTTGTAGGGTTGATGAAGCTGAGTTGGGAAATTGTCTGGGCTCTTTCTCCCTTCACCAATCTATTCTACTATTAATGTATCATTGATGAAAATTAACGTAAGAAAAAAAGTTAATTCAAAAATCAAAAAACCCGACTGCTTAAAAAGCAAACTAAAAAGACGTAAACAAGAAGAAAATCATGCTGTGCAGTCGGAGGATACATATTCGCGAGCTGGCGGACCAAAACCAGATGTATCCTCCGACTGCACAGCATGATTTTCTTCTTGTTTACGTCTTTTTAGTTTGCTTTTTAAGCAGTCGGGTTTTTTGATTTTTTTATTAACTTTTTTTATTAACAACTTTTTAGTTATTTTTTTTTAGAATTATGTACATTTAAACATATAAGTGTTATATATTTTTTAAATCGCCTCTTAAAATCCTTTATTTTGATACCCCACACGATGGGTTCGGAAGAAAAAAAAAATTTTACCCCACAATATGGCGCCCAAAATCCGCCATTTTTGTTTCTTCCAATTTTAATGTAGCCAGTGACACTCGCAGGATTAAGACGAATCGATTGACGTACGAATCATCAAAATCGGCCAACGCGTTTGGTCTCTAGAACGCCACATAGGAACAAACATACATACATACATACACACATACATACATACATAGACTGATAAACACATTACCCTCCTTCGGCAGTCGGGTAAAAAAGAATCCCCTGATTTTAATGGTGGTATCTTAGATTAAGTTAACTAATAATTTGTTTAGGCTAGTTTATGTATAGTTATGTTACAATCACAAAGATAGATCTTGCAATACATAATTTTTTTTTTCCTGCTCCTCCGTTTTTCTTTTCTGATTAATTTCATTGCGGGATCCAAGACAAATTCATTCAAGGTAAATTCATTCTCCGGGACTTCGCCGAGCTTCATTGCCTCGGCGCTTTTCTGTTGGTCGCCACTGTTGATTCTGGCTTTAAGGTGTTTTTTTATTTTTTTATTATAGGTAGGCTCGCGCTTGACCACTATCTCACCTGATGGTAAGCGATGATGTGGTCGACGGTGTAACACGCTTGCCTAGAAGTAACCTATTCACTCTTGATTTAAAGAGCCAGAAGAGAAGAGTTGCAGTGGTTTAGGAATAGTGCGGTCGGATAGTCACAAAAAAAATACATCATATGTGGGAGACATACCTATATATTCCCTTTCATCCATACATAATTATTATCATCTGTATCAGTGGTCAGTTCAGCATTGTTCCCTTCTTTCTCAGTCATAATCATCTTCTCCACAATCCTTCCATACATTATTTGTCTTTACCCACTCCTATTGCCATCCACCCACATCCATACCGTTCTCCCTCATATCCTGCCATGACAACTGCTGGCCATTCTGTAGGACATCTGCATGTTTATCAAGTAGTGTTTGGAGCTAATGCGCCCGAAGAGTACGTATTCGTATTCCGGTAAAATACGAGTATAACTTCTAAATTGACTTCTGATAATATCCAGCTTTCTATAAACCAGACAACCCTATCTAAATCTGTGACGTACAATAAACAAATGTACAGCACTGTGTTAAATGTCGTGTTGTGACATTACATCAATTATTGTAGTTATTGTTAATTCCCCTAGAATAACGACATTGTTGAGATGTTTATAGCACTTCAGAAGACACTGCCGACAAACGTAATATGTAGTGTAACTATTAAACGTAAAATATTAGCGAGATCGAATGTGTTATAGTTACAGATAAACTTTTATCCATTAATACATACTGCCCGAAGAATTAACTGATTGACTATATAAAAAGATATAGCGGAGGCACGGAGTACGGTGTAATCTGATGTGACCCAGTGGGTATTGATGCAAAAAGTTTGTCATTAGAGCCAGTTTTCAACTCCTCACACGCTTGTGACTTCTGTGACGGCTATGGAAAGACTTGGAGCATCACAGTCTAATCGTAGGTACAAGTTCCAGTGAAAATAGAAGACAAGGACCTTTTTTACACTGAGAAGTTAGATTTAGAGTGGAATTATGCAATGTGCCTGTATTCTCAACCGACGGTTATGTATTCAAATGCTTTTGGACCGGAACAAGTATACCGTTTCTAAACACATAGGCCAAATTCTGAATTCAATCATCGGGGCAAATTAAATTATTAATTAAAAAATCTTTTTTTTTAAACAAGCTTTTTCGTATTATTCTCAGCAAACCCTTTCATTTAATACCCATATCATGGCAGTGCACAAAAAATAACTAGTCCGCCATATTGGATTTAGAATGACGTCTCTTAGCTAACCATGCATTGTCATCCAAATTAAACGTGTACTTACGCAAAATTTCATCTTTATCGGTGGAGGATAACTGCTTTAAAATTCGGTTACAAGATTTGACCCGAACACACTTATACGTAAATACATACATTGCAAGTTAAATAAAAGCTTGTAAAAAAAACAGAACTTCGCTTTAACATATAACTTTGTCGAAGGAATTAAGAGTTTATCTGAAGACCTAAATAACCGGCCACATACACTCTAGATTACAATGTAACACAATGGATTCTTCTAGACTTCATCTCCTTCCTATCATCGATTTCTTCATAGGAAAAAACAAGAGACAATATCAGCTGTTTATCACACCTTTCATTCCTATCACCAGAGATTAGATCTGACGCTATCATCCCGCGAGAATCGATAAGAGACAAACTGATAACACTTCTCTGTGTAGATGGATAACAAAATAGAATGTTGAAAATATTGAAGCCTATTGAGTAGTTAGAACAACGGGATCAGTTTGCCACTGTTCTGTGACACGAATCTGCCATAAATGGGGCACAAATCCAGACATGGATATTACTAAAATATTCCTAATTTAAGAACCCAATAAAAAATTGTCTGTGTCGTGAATCAAACCCAGAACCCCACGCTCTGCCTTCACGTTTGCAACCAAGCGTGGTGATTTTGACACCAATGTTTATCGAAGTTCTGTAGAAAACCCAAGTTCGATACATAACGCGTAAAACCATATCTTAACAATGAAAATCATCGAAGAAAGTTACCCAAACAAATCAACCTCTTTAATCTGCAAATAATTTATTCAAATTCAAATAATTTATTGTGGATCATAGGTTTTTTTTTTATAATCTATAGGCTCGCGTTTGACCACTATCTCGCCTGATGTTAAGCGATGATGCGGTCTACGGTGAAGCACGCTTACCTAGAAGAAACCTATTCACTCTTGACTTAAAGACCCCAAGGTTGTAGCTATCAGGGAACAAAGACCCCGGAAGGGAGTTCCACTCCTTAGCTGTACCTATGATAAGATGTTGTGTTGGTTACAGGTAGATCTCCTATGTCCCGCCGTTGAGGCATACAAAATTCATAACATCAGTCTTAATTAATTTACCACGAAACATTGATCAAGTATTTTTTTATTGGGACAATCCCACCGAACTATTCCCAAACCACTGCAACTCCTGAAAGCCAGAATCAACAGTGGCGACCACCAGAAAAGCGCCGAAGCAATGAAGCTCGACGAAGTCCCGAAGAATGAATTTAACTGTATTGGATCCCGCAACGAAATTAATCAGAAAAGATTAACTGAGGAGTAAAAAATCAAATTTCTACTTCCCTCCATATCAAGCGGGAGACAGAACAAACAAGGCCAATAGGTACAAAGGGTTTACAACTGGGATAAGCCCAGTTGCCTAGCACCACGGATAAAAATTAGCATTATTATTAATGGGTCCTTACATTGTGAGCTGTTATATTTGATTCCAATAATAGGTATGGCAAAAAAGCTGGAACGCACGGTAATTTGTTCTAGTTTCAAGTATTAATTACAGCCAAATTATTGCCATTGCTACGAGACCTCTAAAACGGGCTAGTTTCAGAACCAGCACTAGAATATTTCATAAGAGAACCCGGTCCCATAACTCCCTGCTAATACACTATTACATAAATCTACGAATAAGGCCACAACGGCCGATTTCTCTTGTTAGCCCTTTGTCTATACAATGACCCAAAGTGCCCTTTGGTAGCGAACTTGAACCTTATGCGTGTAGGAATAAAGGTGTGTCCGTGTATTGTATTCAGCGAGACAATTTCGCCGTTATCTCCGCACGGTGTGTAAGTGTAGAAAGTGTCCCATTTGTAGGGTGACCATGCGTTGTGCATGGTTTAGGAAATTGTTGTTTTTTTATGTGAACAAAAAAGTTTATTCTTTACAGAATCTTATAGATCGCTTTTGTCGTTTTTAAAATCACTGATAAAAGAAAAGGTAATAATAAAAAAAAATTCGAAGAGTGTGCGAATGTGAAAATGTTTAATTGCTGTAAGATGACAATACTTTTTTAACTTTTACTGCTTTTCACTACCAAATGTTTGTTAATAAAATAAAATAGTTGCTTCATAAAATGTTTGTTAGCAAAATTGTAATTGTTATAGTCATGTGCAAGGCATTAAATTTCCTGTCTATTCGTTCTTATCTTTCACTTAATTCTCTCTTTTCACTTAAACGTCCTTTAATAGGTCAAATATTAAATAAAAAAATACACCAGCACGCCTATATTCCGCTAAGAGCAAGGCAGATATGCGCGTAGTTATGTTGAAGTCCCATGACATAGGAACTAATTAAAATTCAAAAGTAGGTAAATAAGTTCAAATGATACAATGACGCTGCCAAAAGCCATTCACTGTTGATTTGTAGATTAGCAATTACTGTTCATAGATTGCACAAAATCAATACTAACTGGCCAATCAAAGCGTGTCAATATTGATAGTTCCGTCAGGTCACATCACATCTCCTGCAAAGGTCAAGGACACTGAACTAACCATAGTTCAAACAATCATACCTAGAGTGAATCACCCACTCTGTCCACTTCACAGATGCCACCAAAATGACGCAACGCTGCAAAAATGTCCTTTTTATAATAACCGGTTGTGAGCTAGCGCCATTTTAGGAGTCTGATGTTATTTGTTTTAGCGACGTTTCGGACTTCGGAGTTGACAAAAAACTGTGTTGTGATGAAAATATTTGCTTTTTATTCATAAAATTGTTTTGTCTATATTATTAGTTTTTCTTCTCTGCAACTTGTGGGTTTAGAATAATAATTAGAAGACGATGAATCTTATCATTCTCATCTTACTGACGTAAATTATATTATAGCTAAAAATAATTAGCATTGTCTTTTTATTTAGCACGAAACGAACCATTCTACAATGGTTGACTTCGGTTTTTACTTCGTGTCTAGAAGTAGTCACCGAAGCCATGACAATAATGCACAAGATAATTAAATGAATTCATTAACTGCAATTAATAATTACTTACCGGAGATAGATAATTAATCAGAAGACCTCAAATATTATTGCTAATGATGTAAAAATGCACACAATGCTAAATCATGTACTGCCTGACTATTGTTCAATACTATTATTAACTTCTTACCGCTTCTTAATAAGTAAAAACTAGTTTTTATCGACTACAGGAAGCATATTTACGACTAATTCAGTAATCTCTGTGTAATTAGCGCAAAAAAATACAATAGGCAGTCTGGCAGGATAACCTCGTAAATTCCTGGACCGATTTTGATGCGGTTTTCCTCATTTAATAATATACGGAGATAGAAGCTTTTGATTTTGCCCTTGGGTGGATTATTATGCATCGTAATTTCGCAGATCTCCGCTTTTTTCATCGCATATTAATCGATAATCTTTTATTTTATATGATCGTCGAAGTTTTTGCACTAAATGCCTTGGCATTTGGACAATAAAATGTATCCTTAACATTTTAAATGTCGAATGATAAAATATGTAACTTTGCAACACTAAATGTTTGTCCGAATTATTATTAAATTATTCGGTTTCGTATCATCTCTATTAATTAATTCAAATGGCGTAAAATCTGCATTCCAATTTTTATGTCTAAATCGAAGCAAGATTGTAAAGACTAGAAGCTGACCTGAGCAAACGTGGGAAGACTAGTTCAATTCTGATTTTTATATTGAATTTACTGAATGTGAACACACTGTACTCATTGCCGTCAATTTGCGTTCTTATGCAAAGAACGCGAATTGTTCTTCTTCTTTTTTTTAAATATTTATTTTATATTTTCATAAATGACGTATAACCTACAAATACCAAAAGAAAGGACTGTCCCCGCTAAATCCCGAAACCATGGCGTCCCACAAAACACAATGCCTCCCATTTCGCTGTGCCCGCGCAGCGATAGATCGCGTCATGTGAACACCGTGTCATTTGAATGGGTAATTGATCGCGTGTCAACAAATACGTACCGATCAGATATATATGAGGTATTCAGGCCATATTGTACAGGCATATTTAAATGTAGTTCAAGTTTCTTCGGCAGTTCGTGTCAAATTATTTTTTGTGCCGAGAAAGTATTGTGACAGGCGGTTTAAACGGTATTGTAGAAGTCATTGAAAGATTTTTCAATAGATAAGTAAAAAAATACGAATTGTTGTCTGATTAAGGCTTTTAGGCCTTGCAAAAACGGAAAATGCGCTTTAAAATCTGAGCGTAACATCAAAACCCGAATTCAGAAACAAGCAAAATATTGGTCAATGACAGTAGCGATTTAGTAATACCCGCATTGTTATGTAAAGAATACAATACAACAATACAATGGACACTATTAACTTAATTGCACTTATGCATTCACGCATTAATACTAATAATCCAGCAAAAACTTTAAAGAGTGTTGTGCAAAATAAAATAATTTTATAATAATATAACTGGTTATAGGTTAAGAAATAATTTATAATTTTATCTGCGTTGCCGCTGTCGTGCAACTGGGCTCGCATCGCCAGTGCTCCGCCGCGCGCGCGACCGAACGGACGTTAGTTTCCAACAACGGCTATTTCCGAAATAACCGAGCGATTGTAAACTTACTACTGTTAATGTTATACGAATTTTAGTGCTATACTTCCAGTTATTGTGTGAGTTTTTTCTCATGTATTTTTAAGACGTGATTATTTTAGTGTGCAACTTATCTACAGAAAGATCTAACACATGTTTTTGTTATCGCCTGTCCGATTTTGTGTTCTATCTAGCATATTCTACAACAGATTGTGTATTACAAAACATTGTTGTGTCATAAAAAAACTCAACAGTTTTTTTTTTCTTTCGCAGGTAAACGGGACAAGTAAAATGGACCGCGGAACACCGATAGTGATGTGCTAGTGTTGTGAATAACGGTTAATAACGAGTTAATAGTGGTTGATAGCTATGATGTGAGACAGTTGTGCTTGTCAAGATGCCGTCAGACAGTGGTTCGGCCTGGTCGCCGCCAGCGTCCAACAGTGAAAGAAGGTTGAGCAACTCTTCAGATGGAAGCGCCGGGAGCGGATATTCTAAAGCTGTAAGTCTTTTTTTATAACCCAAATGTTTGGATAGCCTCACGTGCTCTTTTGTAATGGCTTTCAAGTCTCGTATGTGCAATACTTTTGTATTACATGCATTTAATAGTCTGCACTCGTACTCGTAATCTCGAATGTGTTATAAAACGCGAGGTCGCTTTGTGTCTGGTCAAAATTGTAATGCATAATCCGAGAAACCGTGTTTAATATTTAGATTTTAGATCCGAAAGATTAGCTGTCACGATATTTTTGCCAGTTTGCTTAATTTACTCTGCAACTTCAAATGAAGAAATGCTTTATTTAGGCAAGATGTAACTGTTACAAAATTTTCAAGCGTCTAGTCTGTTTCCCAAGTTGGGTTAAACACAAATTAGAGATACGGGAAACGGAAATGTCAATTTAGGAGATAGGTGTAATGCAAACAGACACTTAGATATTGATTTTCTTGCCATGATTTTCTATCTTACGAAGTGAAAGTGTATTGAATGAAATATAAAACTTCCTAGTAAACAAAATTTATATCTAACAATTTAGTAAAGGATCAATAATTTAAATGTATGTTAGTCACCTTCCATGCACCTTAATTTTATGTATTTAGCACCTACTGTGTTACCCAGAAGTTGTTTTGTCTGATAAGAGCGCATGTGATTACTGATAAAACTCGTAAACACCCGTGTAATCAAACATACAATGAAATTTTTAATAGAAAAACTAAAAGTACATACGGTTTTTCTCGGATAAGTGTCCTTTGCTCACGGGTAAATTCACAAAGGCCACAATTAGATGACTATTAATCTGCTATTAAGTAATAACTGCGTTGATTCATAGATTTTTTCCTTGAATTAGTTAACCACATTAATTGTTACCTATGTTTGTGCAATGATCATCATCATAAGCTTACACAGAGTTCTAATTCAAACGACTGCAAAAATTGGAAGCCATTACGATAATTTTTACTCTTTGTCGAAATCATCGCTGTAAGATTACACATAAAAGTCCAAATAGTTTCTTCCGGCAATTTTAAAGTAACAACATCAACTCGAAAGTATCTTAAATTAATTTATGTCAGAAAATTTGTAAATCGTAATCTATTACCAAAAAAACTATTGCCTAAGAGACCGGTTTCACTCAATTAATTTATGCCAAAAGTAAACACACTTTTATTCAAACATTTCAAACTACGACAAAAAATCATGACAAAAAGTTATTTTCCACAAATTCATATTATCACACTCTCTTAGGTAAATAGTTCCTTACGCCAGCTTGTTTTTTGTCAATCAGCAATTGATTAGCAACGGTAGACCAAGTAAGCCAATATTTAATTTTTAAATAACGTTTAGCTGAAGGTAAATAGCAGGCAGCGATGCGTTACGAATAACTTTCACTGTCGTTATTCGCCGCGAATAACTAGTTATTTTTTACTTATTTATTTTATTTAAAATAATCCGTTATCCGCTCTCTTGTTACGCACTATTCGGTGGAATAATACAATAGTATTTTGCTGTGCGGATTTTTTGTCATTTTTTTTTATTAGAGTTGAATAACCGTAACTTTTAACCGGTTTTTATTCGCGTTCTGGAGCTTGGAAAATCGAATTATGGATTTTGTTTGCGAAAAATTTAGAGCAGTGTTTTTTTAATGCGACGATAACTGTATTTGATATATCAAATTACTGTCATGAATGGTGGTAATTTTGTTATGAAATAAAATTTACAAAAATACCTAAAACATCGAAGACTAACAAAACTTGATAAATAGCCTTGAAAAACGAATGAGCAAGTGAAATTCCGATTACGAAATCGTATTCGAACGGTCGTCAGGTGTCAATGGAATATTTTGCAATGCACACAAATTCACACCGATTTATGAGAAAGTCTCGCTTTATGAAAAATCATGGCCACCCTTTTTTACCCGACTGCCGAAGGAGGGTAATGTGTTTATCAGTCTATGTATGTATGTATGTAAGTATGTATGTATATATGTATGTATGTATGTATGTATGTATGTAAGTATGTATGTATGTATGTTTGTTCCTATGTGGCGTTCCAGAGACCTAACGCGTTGGCCGATTTTGATGATTCATACGTCAATCGATTCATCTTAACCTTGCGAGTGTCATAGGCTACATTAAAATTGGAAAATAGGAAAATGGCGGCTTTTGGGTGCCATATTGTGGGGGTCCAATTTTATTTTTTCTTCCAAACCCATCGTGTGGGGTATCAAAATAAAGGGTTTCAAGAGGTGATTTCAAAAATATATAACACTTATATATTTAAATGTACATAATTCGAAAAAAATGTTAACTAAAAAGTTATAAATAAAAAAGTTAATTAAAAAAATCAAAATACCCGACTGCTTAAAAAGCGAACTAAAAAGACGTAAACAAGAAGAAAATCATGCTGTGCAGTCGGAGGATACATCTGGTTTTGGTCAGCCAGCTCGCGAATATGTATCCTCCGACTGCACAGCATGATTTTCTTCTTGTTTACGTCTTTTTAGTTCGCTTTTTAAGCAGTCGGGTATTTTGATTTTTTTAATTAACTTTTTTTATTTGTTTATTTTGTATTGTAATTATTGTAAAACATTTATTTACAATTTTGATGACTTTAAAGGGTAAGGGATACCTATGTGTTAAATAGAAAGCGAATGACTTGCATTTAAATTGCGTAACACACATACATAATCGCAATACTCATGAGTTTTTGACAGTTCAGCAAAGTTCATTGCACCGTACGTTTTGAGATCTGTCTTCAGAGATTACTAGCGGACGCCTCGCGGTTTCACCCGCGTAGTTCCCATTCCAGTGGGAATACAGGGATAAAAAGTAGCCTATGTCACCCGGGGATAGTATAGCTTCCCAACGGTGAAATAAATTTTGAAATCGGTCCAGTAGTTTTTAAGTTTATTCGTTACATACAAAAATACAAATATTTCCTCTTTTATTATATTAGTATAAATATAGAAGTATAGATTGAAGCATAACTTAGCTGTCAAATTGTCAGCAATAAGCCAAACCAATGTTTTTATAACTGGGCGTGCGTGATGGACCATAGCCCAATCACAGAGAGGACTCCTGAGTCCCAGCTGTGGGATTACTGATGGCTGATCTAAGATTTTTTTTCTCTCACTTTGATGGATGAAGTAAACATAAATATTTTGACTGAGTTATTGTCCAGTCTTCGACAAGCACAAATAAATTTCATGTTATCATTACGGCTATGAAAACAAGGAAAACGTGATGAGAATGTATGAATAGTGTTTAATTGTACCTAATTCAATTATATTTCTGATTTGTTTTGCTTGACTATTAGGTGAGTGTTCCTATTGTTTTCGGTATTATTGTTTATGTAGTAAACATGTATTCTTCTTAAAGTTCTAACTTCTAAACAAATATTAATAAACCGGCAGAATTGTTTGTTTGTTTTAGTACGACACAATTCCTGGTAGTACTAATACGATTATTCATTTTTATTGATAGAAAACTATACTATAACTGAATGACAAAGCCGCCATGTATCAACAAAAAAGATAGGTAGATATCTTGTTAATCCATCATCACAATTTTCACATTAGATCTCACCAATTACTAACAGTAGGTAACAGGAATGTAACAGTTACCTAAGGCCCTCCACAGACTCGCCGCTTCGAATTCAGCTCACCCGGTAAGGCAAGACGACATAGCGGAGTCGCTCATTATGTGGTAGGTAACAACCAGATTTTACGCAAATGTAATGGTAGTCTGAATCTAATGATACTTGAGTAACTGCTTATAATGAAGTGTAACACTGGTTTGAGTAAGGCGATTTGTTAGGCATGCTATTAGTTGAAACTATGGCAGACGCTACACAAGATTTCACGGTAGATTTACTGAGCAGCGGATAAGTAAAGATAATTTCTATGAACAGTAATGACTGTCTTTCTCATACATTTCGTACTTTTCGAAAATCATTATTACCTACTGAAAAATCACTTTATCTAGACAACTTGTATGTGTCGCAGTCCATTGTGCTTTCTAACATGAAAATCATTCCAAAAACACAATGCCAATTTAAGTAAAATTACTGTGCATTTAAATAAAGCCATACAAGTTTGCCTATAAATAAAATAGGGTAGTTAACAAAACATATCTATTAAGTCCGTCAGTTAGATAACCTAAAAATATTGTAAACGTATTTTTTCTTTTGCCACGTAAACAAAAAAATACGACGATACAGTGCTTTAAATTACGTGTGCCGTTAGTACACTTTATACTGTCATAGTGACGTCACAAGCCTGAACTTTGATACGCTTTATCTTTGTCAATTTTTATTGATTTGGTAAAGCAAAAAATACGTGTACAACATCTTTTGATAATCTCACTGATGGACTAAATAGAATTATATTTTTTCTAACCAGGAAACGTCCCTATTACATAAGCGACAAACCCATCAAAATCGCGCCACTGTGTCGCTCATCTTGTAACCAGCCTTAATTTGCTTGCAAAAATACCACTCCGGTTTCTCGATACAGGAATCGAGTGACATCGATAATCGTTCATAATCGCAGTATCATCGCATCGAATTATATCGACTATCGAGGATGTTCTCGATCAATCATTATTGGCCTCCACTCTCCCTTATATTTCTCACGGTTTGTCCGTGTAAATAATAATTAATCTTATGTCTTTTGGAATTAAGTTTATTTTTGAATGGCTAGGTTTTATAGAAGTAGTTTACATATGATGTATGAATGTTGTAATTTAAATGGCTGAATTATGGAATTATTTCTTAAAAAGGAATAATAAAATTGATGTATTGTATATGTTTGCCTCCTTTGCTCCTCTGCCAGGAGGCCTGTGTCCCAGCAGTGGGAACATTAAAAAGGTTGATGATGATTATGATATTTTTGCATGTTTTTTTTTTTTATATCTGTGACAATCTACGTAAATAAAAAGGTAAAAATTATTACCGTCTGTTATGAAACTGCATAATATATCACTTGTATGTGTTGTTGTCTGTGTATCATAAGTATAGATTTATTGCAATATTTATCGTAATTGTATGCAAATCATTTACGTATAAATTTGAAAAGGAAATGAGTTTGTAGAAATTGATTATGCAAAATGTATTAATTTAAGAACTACCCGGTAATAATATTAATTTATTGGGCGTTGAATGTGTTACGTGTATTTAGAGTCCATTAATTTTGTTGATATACATCTTTAGCGTAATACATAATGCTGCGCTAAAATAACTTCTACGACTTCTACCCAAATTCATTGATTAAAATAGTTTGCCACTTTTGAAAGATATCATAGTCTGCAAGACGTTTTATCCATGGTACCGAATAGTTGCAAGGCATTTTATCCATGGTACCTAATCATACGAGTATTACCATGCAATGTATTGCCATGCAGTGGAGTTTCTTGTCCGTTCTTTTCCATAACAAGCTACTTTGCCGAATGTAAAAAAATAACGTATGTGTGTGTGTTATGGAGAAGGACGGACAAGAAACTCCACTAAATAAGAACCAATTATTATTAATGTTAAATTAAATTTTTTGACGTTCAAAAGTGTCGCTTAATGGCCTAGTAGAAACAAAGAATTTTGACTTTGAATAACTCCTACAATCTGAAAGACCTTCATGAGGGAAATGCTATCGCTGTCGACATAGCTGAATTCTGGTCAAACCGCATAAAATATGGAATTATTCATACAAAGAAGAAGAAGATATTTTCATGTACGATAATGGTCCAGCTCCATCCGATAAGACTGGAACCGACCCAAACATGGTTGGGAATGGCCTAGGAAGATAGTAATGATCTGCAAACTTTGATTCATATGAAAATTATCAACAGAAAACCAATGAATTTGTCATCGAAAACATCTTTCAAAAAAAATAAAAAAAATAAAACAAGCTTTTAACAAAAAAAAAACGAAATGTGATATCACTTGTAAATACACATGAGCCTAAACACGATGGTGTTATCTTGTCTGGTTGAGGAGTTGCTATGGACACCTTCCAGCTCCATCATGACACCAGCTCCATAGTACTCCATAGTACCATCCAATTTTAATGTTTCCAAAGTAACATAAGCTATGTTTCAGCTTAGTCAGATGCCAGGACGTGCTTGATATATTGATTACTGATTGTCAGACACATATACGAAATGAAACAATCCAAGATCCAAAATATAAATAATCCAAGATCCCAATTAGTTACTGCTACCTACATTCATAATCCCAGAAGCAGTTTCTACCAAAACAAAATGAACAACTCCTAAATAGGACAAGATCTTTGGAAGAGGTCACCGCGCCTCGAGTCCTTTCTCTATGCAAGGGCATATACCGGTCCTATTATCACTGATTGTGATTACACTGATACTGTATCAAGGCAAATAGTGTTATGTGGACAAGGGCGATGGTGTGTTACATGTCTTATGAATTAGCTAGGTGGGTATGTGGGCCTAGTACTAATAATAATTTGTGTTAAGGTAAACTCTCATCTATGCCAATGTTATAAAAAGGTAAAGTTTGTGAGGTTGTAGGGGGTAATCTCTGGATCTACTGAACCGATTTAGATAAAAAGTGGAATGGAAATAGTTTGAGATCTCAGGACAACAGGACAAAGGATAATTTTTATTCCCTTGGGATGATAAAACACTTTTTATGCGGGCATAAGCTAGTTAAAAATAATAGAAAACATTTATTCGCCACAGACCCAAGAACCATAATCTCAAAGTAAAAGATGTCTTTTCCATTTTGGTGGGTGGACTTAAAATTATGTAACATTGGAAAGACCGCTGCTTCATCATCTTCATCAGCCAATAAAAAAATACTACTGGACATAGGCCTCTCCAAAAACACTACATTCTTATTGACTCACGGTAACACTCATCACGCTGATACAAGCGACCCTGTGAACATCTAGCCTGAGGGCTTTCCATCAAACTTTGACCAATTCGCGTTCCCCACTCATACTGATGGTTACGTAAAAATATAACCAATTTTATTAAATTGTTTATATCTAATATCTGGTGACATATAGATTCAACTATCAACTATAACGCCAGTCGTAAAGTCGTGACAGATTTCTACTCGTATCGATCGCTGAGCAACATTTAGAGCCACACCTGCTCGATACCGACGCCGTGGGAAAATAATAGACCAATTAATTTGCATAGAAAGCTTGGTATCAATTATAATTGGGAATTGGTTCTGGACATGAGTATAACACACCTTTTTTGAGCAGTCATTGATAACTTCCGAATTGTTGCTTTCAGTAATTGGTCCTTTTCCCGAATCTTCATTCGAAAGACATCCAATCAGGGCATACGCCTCCTCAAGCGTTACCACATCGGCCGGTTCTGTGCGTCTCGCATCGAGCGGATTCCTACAGACCGCACCGGGTTCTTGTGCCCTTACCCCAATTTGATTTGGGTCGGCTTTTTCATCCATATAATATATCTATTTGGCGTTGTCGGCATTGATCGCCTCCTCTCTAGCTGCATATATCTTTCACATAATCCATGCCATCGTTGTGAGTAAACAAGCAAAGATCGCATATTACTAGTACCAAGTATTCTCTGTTGTAATACTTATGCCCAACCAGATCTTATTACATTTAGTCAAAAAATACTGCTTTCCAAGATCCACACAGGCCAAAAATATTCTCCTTTGCAAAATTTTATCGGAACCTGTTACATTTTTCCTTATTCCTGTCCCATTCATGGAACATAGCAGGTAGATCCCTTTATAGTATGCTGTAGGAACTTACAGTGCTGAGCCCTCACGGCCAATCTCGGCCCGTAGCACAAAGCGTAAGCGCATCTGTTATTTTTGTGCACCTGTCGATGTCGCCCGGACTCGAATAGGGTTGTCAATGTCAAAAGTAATTTTTGAAAGAGAAGAGAAGATTGTTTTATTTAACGATTGGCTCGCGTTTGACCACAACCTGTGTGGTCGGCGGTGAAGCATGCTTACCTAGAAGTAACCTATTCACTCTTGACTTAAAAACCCCAAGGTTGTAGCTATCAAAATACATAAATAAATTAATTATGATTAGACTAAATGACTAGAGTAGGTATACCTACTAAGTTCTAGACAGTGTTATTCTGTCCTTTTGCTCACGCCACCGCGTTTTATAGTTTCTGTAAGCAGTTGAAAAAACAACATTGATACATCTGGTTTTGCTCAGCCAGCTCGCGAATATGTATACTTCGACTGCATAGCATGATTTTCTTCCTGATTACGTCTTTTTAGTTCGCTTCTTAAGCACAGTCGGTCTTTTGATTTTCTGAATATTTTTTTTAACTTAACTTGATAGTCTAGATTTTTTTTTGAGTTAGATACATATAAGCATATAAGTGTAATATACTTTTGAAATCACCTCTAAAAACCTTTTATTTTGTGCCCCACACGATGGGTTTGGCCAAAATCCGCAATTTTTCTTCTTTCCAATTTTAATGTAGCCAGTGACACTCGCAAGGTTAAGATGAATCGACAATCGATTGACACAAGAATCATCAAAATCGGCCAACGCATTTGGTCTGTAGAACGCTACATTGGAACAAACATACATTCATAGACTGATAAACACATTACCCTCCTTCGGCAGTCGGGTAAAAATGCGTGTGTCTATGAGTATGAATGCACGTAGAACTGAAATGTAGGTAATGGTGCAACCTTCATCATCAGCCTACAGCAGTCCACTGCTGGACATAGGCCTCTACAATAGCACGCCATTTGCTTCGATTTTCGGCAACTCTTATCCAGCTGCTACCAGCCACCCCGCAAAGATCGTCACTCCACCTAGCCTGAGGGCGCCCCACTTTACGTTTACCAATTCGCGGTCTCCACTCAAGGACACGTCTACCCCAACGGTCATCGGTTCTACGGCTTATATGGCCGGCCCATTGCCACTTCAGCTTGCTTATTCTGTGAGCTATGTCGACAACTTTGGTTCTCTGCCGGAGCATAGGCCTTTCCAACCTTAGCAGTAATGTATTTTACCACTTTGCTTTTTGGCTTATAAACTACAGCACAGCATGAGAATATTCTTATGTAAAGTTTATTACCAGCAAGATCATCATATAACTTAGTCCAGTAATTGGCACTTGGTAATAAATAATCAGAAAGTAATACCCCAAGAAATATTCCGTCGTGACTGCAATAACTTCAGTCGCAGTTAATTCCCTAGTACTTTAATTAATTCATAATATTGACATTTCAACAGTATGACGTATGAGATTTATGTTTATTAATTAATTTCTGTAATCTCTGACCTGAGAGAATGTTTGATAAGGATATTATTGTGAAGGTGTTTTAATTAGTCATCGAGACACGTTAAATAGCTTATTAATTTATTTTATAATAGCTGAGGTCAAAGTGGAAAGTTTTGTCTTAATGATTTTATTTATTACCTACTAATCAATTTTCCATGCAAAAATTATATAATCTCTTCTGCCTGTTACCATTTTGCCTATCCTGTCAAAATCTACTTTCAAACCTGAATCAAAAGATTAATGATTTGCTTTTTGTTGCGAAATTATTCCCATAAAAAATAAATAAAATAAAAATCGTTTATTTTCAGGCGTCGAAGGCCCATAGCATGATAGTAAAACTTCAACAACTATGTTAGTAGTAACACTTAAGCACACATGAATACACAAACAAACACAGCATCCAATTAGAGGAAGATTTATCAAATCCATAGGATGCATTTTACCAAAAAAGTAGCATATGACATTCGCCGATAAAAAAAAACAGACGGAGACAGTACCTCCCTACAATTTTATAATGACGGTTTTATCTGCCATAATAATTAACATACAAAATTATTTTGCCAATATCCTCCTAATTTAAAATCAACAATCTTCATAATCTCACGTTCTGATGGGTCAGCCCTATCGCTTCTGACATTTAGCAGCGAACACCGGTCGGCCTTCGACTCGTATCGTTCGTTGTTCATTCGTTCGTTCGTTCGATTCGGAAATGCTAAGGGTCATGACTCGGGAACCATCTGGTATACCTTCGGGGCATATTGGTACCGAAACTATGAGCTTTTAATGCTGCTATCACGACTCTGATCTTATGGGATGGGCAGAAACGTAATGACCTTACTACTTACATTCCTAATGCGGCAGGTATGGTTAACGAGACATAACGCCTGTACTCCTCGAAGAGCTGTCCCTATAGTATAGTGTCCGACCGAAACCGAATTTTGGCAACAGTCTCAGTTTCGGCGGAAAGTGAAACCGAAACTTCCTTACAAGGATCATGTTTTGAAGGAAAAATAAAAAAAAAACGTTATTATAATCAGTTGTCTTTATTTTTTTATCTTTAAACCACAAAGCTATAGCTCTTAGACATTTTCACTTATTGGTATGATCAACATAACAACCCTTCATGTAAGAAAAAAAAATATTCGTAAAAAAATACTCACTTGGATGGAATTTGACGCGCCGAAAATAACCGATCACAGCGCGAGAACTCCCGAATGCAGGAAAATGCATTCAGGAGTGGAGGGGGAAACCTGCAGAAACCGAAACTCGACCGAAACCGAAACCGATCTTTCGGTCGAACACTAACCGAGTGAACTACATTTCACCAGTTAAGACCCATGTATTCGGCGGTGAACAGGTCGCCAAATCACGAATCTCGGCTCTCTCAGCCTCACTGAGAAGTTCCACATAGAACAACTCATCAGCACTAACAACCAGGGCAACGAATCCCGTCCAGGACCTCATACTCAGCATATCAGCAATATTACATAATAATATGGCCACTAGATCAACGCGGCAGTCCAGAACCATCAAAAGTATGTCTTTAAAGCTGCTATCACAGCTTTAATCTTATGGGGTAAGCATACACGTAACGACCTTCCTTCCTACATTCCTCTAGCGATAAGGCGACATATAATTGTAAAAAACATTAATTATCTGCCTTTAGCGAGATGGTACGTTTGTATAATTAACTCCTACAAGTTGCCTACAAGGGCAAGTCATTACAACATTGTGAATCTATCACAGCATCGCATCACACTCTTGAGAAATAGTTTGGTTCTAGAGTAGTGTTTCTTAGGAAGGACACAGTTAAAGATAGCCTTGTTTACGTGTAGTCGGGTTCCTCATGATCAGATGTTGAACTAGAAACGAATGCTTCTGATTTTAAATCATCATTGGCACATTCTTTTGTTTTGTTTGGCTTGTCTTTGTCCTGTTTCTCACCTGATAGTAAGCTATGATGTGTTCGACGTTGAAGCACGCTAGCCTAGAACTAACCTATTCACTCTTGACTTTAAAGGCCGGCCAGGTTGTAGGTATTCAAAGACAGTCCCTTAATAGGAAATGTGAGTAGAGAGCTCCGATTGAAAATTATAGGGGAATAGCATTATGTCTTTTTTTTTTCGTTTTTTGTTTTTTTTTTTAAATTTGTTCAATATTGGAGGAGGAAATATGCAAGAGCCAAACCTCGAATTACGACTTTTTACTTAAGATATTCAGTCGGATGTCAGCGACCATTTCGTTAGCATTTCCTTCCCCGCTTCCATATTGAAGTCCAACGACTAATTACGGTCTGGCAGACCCTCCCTTGAAGTCGGGGCTACAAGTCACGTTCCGGTATCTCAGTATCCCACACCATTTCTGATCAACTTTCACACAATCCATCCGTCGTATATTTCAACTTGTAACTTGTTCCGCCGAGGTATTGCATGATAATAACACACTAAACGACAAAGCGCGTGCTATACAACTACACTCCAATTAATATTAATTCAATTATCAATTAAAAACAAAAGAGCACAATGCCACCTTCCGTGACAATAAAATTAATACTCGCAATCATCCTCATTGGGTCTAATTATATGTCTTTCGATGTAATCGTGTATCACCCACACGCGAAACTTAGTTGAAAAGAATTGTTTTGTAAGACTGTTTGTACATTACACTTTGACTACGTATTTCTTGTTGTAGTCTTCATCACTTTACTTGTTGGGTTGTGTAGATCAGATATTGCAGTTCAGTTTCACGTCTATATACTGGTATTCAGCTGAAATCTGTTAAATTGAAAGCTATCCCGACGTACGCAGTAGGGAAAGATAAGGCAGGATGATGATTCAAAATAAAAATAAAACAAAATCGAAAGGTACTTTTTAATTGTCAAACAAAAAATGAATCTGGTTGCACATTTGCAAGCGTCAGTAGATCTCTATGGAGAAGAATCTGCAAGAAACTTCACGGACACTCTTTTCCATCAGTTTTAATTACAATTATTTAGTTACATCATTCTTGTTGGAAAAATACATATATGTGAAAACGATGCAAAAAGACGTGCACGCAAAACATACAATTCAAAAATTCAATAAGTTCTCAATTAAAAGCAGGCCGTGGCAGCTAAGAATAGTCCCAACTGATGGCGCCCGTTCACGAACATGACGCATGGATTGGCACCACTCAGCTCAACCCAAATGAAATTGATGATAATTTTAGTGTAGTCGAATGTGGATATAATGTCGGCAGTATCCAACCATGCTACCTTTGGATTTCAACATGAATGATTAAAGTTCCTTTAAGAGCCTTCAATTTCTTCTGCATGTCAAACTTCAGCTTCCACTGCTAAAGAATGGCGTTCTAATAACTGCTAAACCGAATTTAACTAAACAGTAGAAAAGAAATTGCCATGACCACCTTGATTATTTGACCATTGTTATAATCATTTAGTTAGACACGGCATGACTACACGAACGCGCCTTATTCTCGCCAAAGACACGCATAATGCCCTTGAAGACACTTTCAAAGTCATATAACAACGCTAATATATTATGTATCTAATATAACCGAGCCCTAACCAGTTTAACAAACTTGACAGAAAGAAAGTTGTGTTGTGTCACCTCATGTCAGAGGCGTGCATTTTTGTTTATATTTTATTTTCGTCACATTAGCAATGCAAATTTTAATTTGAGAGTGAAAAGAATCAGCTGATTATTGAGTTTTATGCCTGTTTAGTGAGATTTATCATATTCGTGAGAAAATATGCTGTGATAGCCTTTATTCAACCGGATATTATTGGTATCGTAATATTATGAGATGAAGAATAAGAATTATATGATCAGTTTGAAAGTGGCGCTAGTGAAAGAAAAGTTGAAAGGGAACCATTTGTTCTGGTATGGTTGTGTGATGAGGAGGGATGAAATGCATGTTACTGAAAGAGTTATGAATATAAATGTGGATCAATGGAGAGGGAGGGGAAGGCCAAAGAAAAGATGAGTGGACTGTGGAGGAGTAATATGAACGAAAAGGCAGTCAGTGATAGCGTGACAGGGGGACAGGACGGTCATCATCATATCAGCTGAAAGACGTCCACTGCTGGACATAGGCCTCCCCCAAGCGTCGCCACATTGATCGGTCCCGTGCGTCTCGCATCCAACGTAACGTCTTCCGATTCACGGTTGTCACTCCTGAACTAAAACTGAACTTGAACTTTTCTGCCCCATCGGCCATCCGTTCTGCGAGCAATGTGCCCTGCCCACTGCCACTTAAGTTTGGCAATTCTTCGGGCTATACAGACAGAGCGGGACAGGACGGTATGGAAGAAGAAAACTTGTAGCGCCGACCCCAGGTAACATTGGACAAGGGCAGTAAGATAATGATGATGTGTAAAGGATCATGTTAAAGATATTATAATAGAGTGACGGTTGACTGGGAAGATTGGAAGAAGAAAACGAACACCGAACCCAAGTGGGGGTAGTCAACAGTAGATGAATTGACACATCAAAACGTTAAGAGCATTTAGAATCCTATGAAATATAAAACTACCTAATAAGGTAGCATGAAATAAGGACAGAAATGCGTCAATTAAATACTTGAATAATATAATTAAAAATAACTCTTTCCTCCTAAATGGCTGACCTATTGCCACAATTTAACAGGTTATTATTATTATTAATTATTTATATACGTGACCTAAAAATTCCAGAGCAAAATTGAACTAGAACCTAACCTATTATTTTTTATAATATCAGATCGAATCTAATATGATATTCGACCTCGTCCGGTGTAACCTTTTGCTGATATTACCTGTCGGTATAAGGCGTAACAAATCATTGCATATTAGGCTTCAGTACCTAAGTTATTGGTTTACACGAATTATTTGTTGAGAAATATTGACGTATGAACATTAAGATGATATAGGTGCTTATTGCAGGTTTCAATGTGGTGATTTAATGTTCATTTAGCAGTTAAAATCTTAGTGCTTTTCTGAAATTAATTGGCATGTGTATTCTCATTGAAAACTCTAATGACTAGCATTGATTGATTTTGAAGGGAGGAGATTTCGAGGTGCTAATTTTATTTATTATCGAAACTTTGCAGTTGTTATTGGTACCGTAGTTAGCTGCAGTTTCTTGAAATGAATATCGTGTTATTGAAGTCTTCACCATTAAATAACATCATATTTTTTACTGAGAAAAACGATATAAATATTATAGACTAGCTTCTGCCAGCGGCTTCGCCTGTTCCCGGGATAAAAAGTATCCTATGTGCTTTTCCAGACTATAATCTATGTCTGTGCCAAATTTCATTCAGATCCGTCAAGCCGTTTAAGCGTAAAGAAGTAACAAACATACAAACACACTCACAAACTTTCGTCTCACGTTCACTCACGACCTTTATAATATTAGGGAGATGGCATACAGTAAAACTTTTAATTTCCTCAGGATATCACGCATAAGCATAAGACAGGAGACCTAAATAGTTTTTTTTTTAATAAATCTATCTCGTACTAGAGCCGCCATTTTAATTACTAATTGTGAAAGCCTTACAAGCGGAATAGAATAGATAACAGACAACAATCATTTCCGTGCCACTCTCCGAGATACCGAAACCGGGTGACCGGTAGATACCGAATCGATCAGGAAGTAACAATGAAATGTCGCACTTGACCTTAAAACGGACCGGTATCGGTACAAAAACGGTACGAAAATGGTCCTTAGTGCAGCTCTATTATTATCCAATATAGATTTGCATTCATAAAACGCTTATTGTGTGTTGAGGTATGCAAATTGGAACCTTATTTTAATAAGTACATGTTTGAAAATAGAGTGTAGTGATTTTTAATAATTTTATTTTGTGATTTAAATGTATTCGTATGTATATTGTATTCTTATAACATAACAATTATCAAATACATACAGATCATTACTTAAGGCACTCACATTGAGTATGTACCACAGAAAAAAAACGGGCTAAGTGCGAGTCGGACTCGCGCACGAGGGGTTCCGTACCATAATCGCAAAAAATGGCAAAAAATAACATGTTTGTTGTATGGGACCCCACTCAAATATTTATTTTATTCTGTTTTTAGTATTTGTTGTTATAGCGGCAACAGAAATACATCATCTGTGAAAATTTCAACTGTCAAGCTATCACGGTTCATGAGATACAGCCTGGTGACAGACGGACAGACAGACGGACCGCCGAGTCTTAGTAATAGGGTCCCGTTATTACCCTTTGGGTACGGAACCCTAAAAAACATACAACTATATTTATTTTATCTCAAACATTGTGTCATACATAAACTGAGGCAGCCCCAGAAGTTACAATAGTACTTGTGTCGGAGCTGTCTCACTCTTCCCTTAGTGGTATCTTAACAATGAAATTGATGAAGCTAATAAATACAAAAAATTAATTAGATGAAACACCACACATACATACATAAACTCACGTCTTTTCCCGTGGGGTAGGCATTAATTATACCACACCACCTGCTACGATATTTCCTTCCTCATTTTGCTTCAATTGCGTTTATACATAGTAGTCATACACGCACGGTACATTGAGTACCTACCCTACCTTATAATTATTACGATGTTATTAGGCTTAAATTGGCCATTAGTTAATTAAGTAGGTAGTTACATTTAAGAAAGAGTTACATATGAATGAAGTGATCGGCATCGGCAAAATGAGGCCATTATAATACTGGCCACGAACACAACATTGGACAGTACCAACAAAATAATGTTTGCGAACAATTCGTGTCTTTTCAATTTAACTGTTTTCTATCTACTTTACGTCTTTATTTTGTTACTTTTGTCGTTGAAAGATCCAATATCGCCCTTCCGTTCGGTTGAAATACTTTCTTCAAACGGTCCGAAAAAATAAATAGAAATAACCTAAATTAAAACTGTAAAAAGCTTTTTTTTAAAGGGATTGATACTTGAAGCAAAACGTATAATTATTGCCAATTGTTTCAGAAACCTATAAAAAAATAAGTATTAAAATTAGAAGCAATATTATTCTTATAAAGTTATCACATACCTACATAACACTTACAAAAGTTATCTTATACGCATAAGCATAATATCTCTATAATAAGAGGGGCATACAACAAAACAACTACAATTACGCAAAACAAATTATTCAAAGTAATTTCCTTTTTAATTTCTTAGTACCTCTCCCAAGCCCAACACGTCTTACGTCGATCAATACGTAATCGCAATCATTCTGCATGATTCAACATTCGACGAGCAAATTGACCGACATAGAAATATAGAACAGTTCAAACCGATCGAAGCATAGACCACTATTTCTCAAACTATAACTTCCGATTTCGACCCACTGACTGGTCGCTATCTAGTATTAGGTGGACCCTGAAAATCCGTTGATAAAACTGTACTTAAGACGACGACTAACGCCAACGACCTTGAGGGAACAAAACGCGCACTCGTTTCACACCCGCGCGACCCAAAATTTTGTAGTTTTTTGTAGTTTCCTTATTATTCTAAGACTTAAAAAAAAAGCCTCAGATCAAGATGTAGATAGTTAAATTGTCTTTGAGATGGTGTAGATTTCATTCAAATACGCCCAGCGGTTTTGGTGCGATTGTCGTTTTTTTTGTCCGTTTTAGACATAACTTTACAAATTAATTACACAATGTTATACGAATAAAACTCAAAATTCTGAGGGGTATCTGCGCCTTAAGGCGCAAATACCACTGAGTAGCTAATTTTAGAATCTTGTCTAAACGGCTAGCCGTAATTTTTTGGAAAAATATAATTATGCTACATTAGACCATTTTGACCATTTTCTTAATATTTAGATTTAAGAAAATTTTGAATTTTATTCGTATAACTACTAAAGAAAAAAAAAATGGAAGAAAAAGAAAAATTAAAAAACTACTAAAGAAAAAAAATTGGAAGAAATAAATCCTTCTCATTGCATAGCACTTGTTGTAAGGAGGTAGGAGCGGCTATTATAAATGTTATTTCTTACATAAACAGTCTTTGTTTCATATAGTACATAGTAGTAGTAAAATTCATTATTTTCTTCAAGACTGCCATATCAAAGGTGAATTCCGAATGAGGAAGTTTTTGTTTGGTGGGTCGCAGTCCAGTCAACTTTGGGCACCACTGGCATAGACGGTATCGATCGACGTGTAGACTTCGGTCAGCTCTATCGTGCGATACCAGGAACTATTGATCGATCGTCGATTCATGCTCTAATGAGCGGATATGGTCCTTATGCCGTGTTCGTAAATTAGTTGGAATTAGGTACTTCAAATGATTAATTTCTGATAGGACAATTAAGGACATCCTTTGCTAAATGTTTCTTGGAAACAGATAAGTATTCTGCATTCCATGTTAAGTGCATTTTTGTACATAATAAAATTAGACATGGACTGTACAGTCAAGCTCTAATTGGCAACTATAAATATTCTATTTGGTAGTCCAAATCTACCAATGACATATAGTAATCTAAAGGTAGTCGTTTTCTTCAAAGGTTTAATAATGGTCTAGTGGTTGCAAGTGCTACTTCTGGACATGAGTTCCTGGGTTCGATTCCCGATCTGGCATTTCTCAGTCGCAGCCTGGGTTTGTGTAAGTACGGTTGATGGCAATAGGCTCGCCCCTTATCACATGGGACATAACTGGTGAAATGTGAATTTACTTTAGGTGCACATCATGCCTTACCACAGACAGTGGTGTCTCATCCCATACAAAGAAAACGTGCCGACGTTCTATACTGATTGTACTGTTCATTTTTTGTACATCGATCGTTTTCGGTTCCGTTCCGTTGCGTTCCACAGATTTAGATGGCGATCTATCTATCGCCGTGGAAATGAAACGAACGCGTTCGATTTACAAAAAATAATCGGTATAATCAGATGAAAAATCTGTTGCACTGATAATATAATACTAGCATACAGATGCCTCATCCCATACAAAGAAACCGTGCCGAAGTAACTAGCGTTTTTCGTCTGATTATGCTGATAATTTTTATAAGTACTTTGATCGCATTCGGTTCCGTTCCACGGCTATAGATGGTGTTAGCAGCGACTTGCACGTAAAAGGGTTTTCTCGATTAGTGACTATTTTTTTTTTAAATACAGAGACTATTTGTTTTATAGTATTTTTTTTTCAAGTTTTTACAGTTTGATTGTACCAAAATGTGTTACAATACAAATTTAAACAATCGAGTGGAATGCCTCAGACATTTAAAACCGCGCCATCTATTGTAATAAATTTTAAATGATTCTTTCAAATAATCTTTCTAAATGTGAATTAAGAGCCCAAAATTACATAATTTTGTGCTTGGAGAGTTGATTAAAAAAGAACAAAATGTATATGACCATTTCTAGAAAATGTTAATTTTACACACAATTCAATAACAAATCGATGCATATCGCGCCATCTAGTGACATTTTTTTTAACCAAATATTCTTTGTTAGATCTGGGACCCCGTTCCCTTACCTTTCGGAGGATACCCCGTGATGTTATGTAGTTTTCTTTGTTTCCTTGTATAGTAGATTAGTAGAACATACCTCTCGAAACCATGTTTCTATGTTATAGCGGTCTCTCAATATGTTATTTCTGACGCAACAATGTGAAGACATACCGTTCGGAATGTTTATTGTATACGAAAAGTAATAAAACAAACTTGCACTAGTTCGAATAAAAAGGCGTTAAATTAGAAAGAGTACATAACTTTTATAGTGGACTAACACGCGCCCCGTATTAACATGTGCTAGGCAGGGATCGTCAACATTTTTGAGGCAGTATTTTTTTTTAATAAGATTGATTACGCCGAAACTGGAAAAAGGAAACTTGCGACTGCTGTATGTGAAACGAATGGAGGAAAGCCTTTACCCTAGAGTGAGGCAGAGTAGGTTGACAAAGTCTTTTTAGTATCTAATAGTCAAATATTACCACTAGCCATCTATGCTTAAATTTTAGCATAATAAATTCAGAATGAACATAGATCTATTTAAACTTATCCTAAATCCCATATGTCCTCTTTTGATACCTGTGAATCCATGTCAGAAGTTCACTCACCTTCTGTTAGTCTAAACATAAGCCACGTCATGTGTGCTATGTTATGATTACAGACAGGCCGTTTACCCTCAGATAGCAAGCAGAAATCTAACAAGGAACCACTAAACCAACGTTCCTACGCTACCCACAAAACTGTCAATATTTTTATGTGCTTTGTGAATTACGAATCAACCTTATTTCTTTAATGATGATAAGATTTAATGTTTTACTAGTAGTTTGGTATTTTACCGACTTTAGTATTACAGTTTCCTTAGGATCCTTCAAAGCCATTTTCTTAGAGCCACCAAAAGTTCTCAACCCCTTCAAGCCTTTCAAAGTTTCAAACCAGCCTTATTCTTAGTCACAGCACTCATAGTCGGCCCCATCTAACACCGGCCGGCTTTGGGACGTGCCCTACTTGCGCCTTTGTGCGGCCGCGCTAAATACCGGCCACTGTACCCGGTGTAAGGCACTGTAAGGCTTCTGTGTGTAGAATGTAACTATGTAAGTAATTCCGCGTTTTACGACCAGGCTAGGAGGCTACTTTGAACATTTAATCGCTGCGTACTGGTACTGGCAAGAATGTTCGCAGAAAGGTGTTTATAGGTGTGAATGTGGCTATTAAAGAGGCTGGGCTTAACATAACATAACACAACGTCTGTAGGTATGACCCGCCTGTCGGTGCATTCTTGGCAGAGCGGTCATGGTCATTATGTTGCAGTGAGACATCGGGCTGGCATGATTAGCCTTACGATGCGACGCCATTCCTCTCTATCGGCTGTTAGTAGTCTGCACTCATGCAATAGTCCATCGCATAGGCGGTCTGCCGCGTGCTCTCGTTCCTTCCACTCTACCCTGGACCACAAGGGTAAGGCAGAAGTGTACCGTAGGCAAGCACTTTTCGCTAGTTACGTTGAAATCTCATAATAACAAGGAGTCAGCCATCAACCGAGCATATATCCAGACTCCAGAATAATTCTAATGACGAAATATCAGATGACTGCTGAACAAAACTAATGTCTCGAGAGATGCACCTTTAGCCAATCAAAGGGTAAAGCGGTACAGCGATGACTATCAAATACTTTTTAGGGTTCTGTACCCAAAGAGTAAAAACGGGACCCTATTACTAAGACTCCGCGGTTCGTCTGTCTGTCTGTCTGTCAACAGGAACCGTGAACCGTGATAGCTAGATGGATGAAATTTTCACAGATGATGTATTTCTATTGCCGCTATAAAAACAAATACTAAAAACAGAATAAAATAAATATTTAAGTGGGGCTCCCATACAAAAAACGTGATTTGTTGCCGTTTTTTGCGATAATGGTACGGAACCCTTCGTGAGCGAGCCTGACTCACACTTGGCCGCTTTTTTCAGGGGTATTAAAATTTCGCAAGTAACGATCTCAAATTGCCTCAAAATAATCAGATCCTTTTACCAGCCACTCAAAGAATATTGAACCCAACCAAACCCATTCTAAAATGAGACCAAAACGGCCAAGATATCATTGATAACCGCAAAATGAAATTGAAATCACTAGGTACCAACCAGAGTCACGGATTTTACTTTTTTCTTTAATAACGTGACCTTGTCGAAGATTATCATGAATTCTAACCATTGTGGTCCAATATCGATGAATTTGTTTTTTATTTTGGCCTTGTGGTTGAGAAAAGGATAGTCTGGCGAATCTTTTGAAGTTGTTTTAAGTAGATAGGTTTCTGCTACCTGAGCGACTTTCTTTTTCGTTTTGTCTGATATAGTTGTCTGATTCTGAGTTATAGTTTCTTTTGCTCTTATTATGTTAGTTTTATTTTTATTCGAAATTATTATTAGTTCCTCTGTTTCGTCCTATATATTTCTACATTATCTTACACTTGCTTTTTGTAAGAGAGTTGCTCATATGGCGTATCCCATATAGGGTTACCATTTAGAAAACTGTAAAACCCCGATAAAAAGCCGGTCTTTAGTAAAAAGTCCGGACGTTTTGCATTTTCTGACTAAAGTTATATTAAAATAATTTTACCTCCTACAAATAAATTTATAATTCTTTGTAATACATATTTGTAAACATTAATGTAAAGGTTATTTTGATAGACGATGACGTTATTTCTGTCTTAGCTCCTGCTTCCCACGTTAAGCCAAATATTAGTTTGATCTTTACATCTGCACTTTAACCGTTTATGCAAGTTTGATTCTGTGTATATTAACATCCTTGACGCATTATGTTATGATGAACGCCTTGATTTATTAGCTTATGATGTTATGATCAGCAATTTATCTACCGTGTGTGTTTCATGAAGGTGTGTTTTATGGCCGTTCGTTCTAGAAGTCTTTGTCATTATCAACATCTTCCTGTTCCATTTTACTTGTGGTCTACGCAACATGTTTACTTTTTCCATTCTCTCCTGTCAAACGTCACGTTATTGTTCGTCGGTCATATCTCCAGTTATTTTACTCGCATTGTTTATATGCGTTACTTCTAGGCTTATTAAATTTTCTGTCTTTATTTCCTCAGAATGACCGTTTCTTTCTTCTTAATCGTTTTCATTATTGCTGAAGATCATGTCTGTCCTGGAAAGCTTGGAGGTTTACAGCTGTCATAATTATCATTTTAAACATGTCTTAATTCCTACACTTAAAAATCTGTACGCATTATGTTCACTGTTATATTCACATCCGTAACGAGTTCTCTGTAATCATGGTAATTTCCTTCATGCTTTGGAATTAAACATGCTGTTTCCTTTACAACTAGTGTGAAATAATAGTCTGCTGGTGGCTACACACTGTGATTTTCTTTCACTTCTACGTCGTAGGAAGTTGTCACATCGTTTAATGCAAAAGTAGGTATAGAGTTACACTTGGGTATTATTACTCTTGGTCATTAGTCGGCATATCTCTCCAGTATTCCATTTGCAGTCTGTACGAATATAGTATTTTTTTTAAATAGTTACCACTATCTCACCTGATGGTAAGCAATGATGTGGTTGACGATGGAGCACGCTTGCCTAAAAATAACTTATTCACTCTCGACTTAAAGATGGCCATGGAATTGAAAGACAAAGGCGATGACAGGCACGTAGTGGTTACATAGTATCTTGTAAGAAATGTATAATTACGCCTTATTTATGAATAGTTATTTTATCAGTATCACTCAAGAATGTATTTAGAATGCACACTTTCATTATCTCTCAAGTAGAATCTGCTTATAAAACACGTTTTACGACATGATGTGCAAAACTGACTTTGTTTATTGTCTTCATAACTGCCTCTTCAATAGTAATATCGTCTATCGATTTGTTCTGAAAAGCATAATTATCATTATGTATCATCATCATCTTCCTGCCCTTGTCCCATGTTACTTGCAGTCGGTGCAACGCGTTTTGTTCTTCCATACCGTCCTGACCCCAGTCACGCTATCACTGACTCCCTTTTCTTTCATCATTTTGTATGATGAATAAGTATTCTTACCTATTTGCTTCAAATTCCATCCCTTCACAGCTTGATTTTCCTGGTATGCAGTACTCATAACCGGCGTGCGTGTATGACTTGATGTATGGTATTGACATTGATGAAGCAAAAGAAGTATGTAATGATCGTCTCTGCCTACCCCCATGGAAAAAGGCGTGAGTTTATGTATGCAATATGTATGTTCCACTTCACCTATTAACAAAATACGTGCAATCTAATTAACTTAACGGATATATCTCCTTAATTAATTATATCGATTCAACTAAACAATGAATCTAACTGTTTCTAATTTATATCAGCTTTGTCAACAGGGTCATAAAATGTAAGCATGTCTCGATAACTGTGAGTTATTATGCCCAACTAATTATAATGCATCTTGTGGATATAATTTATGTGGCATATGTATCTAGGGGTGTGTTCATAGTAAAGGCTTACGCGGGAATTGAGGCGGGCGCGTCTTTATCGAATATTTAAATGACACTATCATATACACTCAATTCTACCTTGCCATCCGTCTGATGTAACCAACACCCGTACGTGGCTGTTACTCAAGTTCCTTAGCTTACGACTATGAAGGAAAAATAAGGAGCTATTCTTGCAAATAGCATGTTCTTTTCACTTATCTTTGAAAGTAAACAGTCTGATCTTTGCTAGTTTGCACTTATTTGCAAACAATAACCAAGCGTTTTCTCTAACTCGATCCACGATCCTTCGATTCTCTGTCTATTACAGATATTGACTCGCCATGCGCGTCTAACGATGGTCAAACTTCGATTTTCAAACGGTCCTATTCGCTCTTTGCCGCCATATTGACAGGCTCAGCCAGCGTACCTGTTAAAACAATTTACATCACAGCCGCGCCCGCTACCGCCTTCACTCTAGTCGAGGTCTTAGATGTGTGTTTCTAAGATGATTCATAGTTTGTATAGGATCTGCATCGTAGTAGATTGTCAGTGACCTTGGACAAACACCTGACTGTAGAATGTGCAGTCATGTCTATGACTAAAGATAATATTGAGTGGTCTAGATATTCAACGTCTTGGCAAATATGTAGGTAGGTATTATGTCGTTATGAAAATTATTATTTAAATGTCGGGCATTTTTTCCAGAGGGTCTAGATAAGTTAGCTAGGTTATTCGATGGCAGCGTTGGCCAGTGGTCGCGACTTACAAGTTGTAGGTCTTGGGATCGAACCCAAGCAGGCACTTTACTTTGTGTAAATTATTTCATCACCACTGCTCTCATAACGGTATCTCCTAGAACTAAAAATTCGAAGATATGTGACATCCACCCATTTCCTCCCACAGAGAGGAGGCGTGTGTCCCAGCAGTGGGAACATTAAAAAGGCTGATGATGTTGGCAATGGTCGAAATGCCAATCGCTATCGCCGCCGCTTTCGATGATAGAATGTCTAGGGGCCTTAGAAGTTTTTTAGCTTTATCTAAAGATTTAGATAACAAATTAAAGAAATGGCCGATTCGATAAAATTCTAAAATTGTTTCAAGTGACTAATTTGGAACATCTTAGCCAAAATAATAAAACAAGATCAATAAGAAATAGCATATTGCCAATATTCTCTAACTTGTCTTCAACCTAATAAGGAAACCTATTTAGCACAATCAATAAAATCTTCATATAGTTTTCTCTACTTTCTTTTTCCATCTTAGCAGAGAACTAAAATGTTCTAGACAATGAAATATAGAAAGAATACTCTTTGAAAGTGACATTTTCACTCTTCTATAACATAAAGACGTCATTTCTGAGATAATTGCCACCAAGACAAAAGAACCGGCATTATATTGTGCAATCATGAGATCATTGTTACTCATGTAACACAGAATACGTATTGATTGACTTCACTGCATTGTGTTAAATAAGAATGTGTGCCAAGTGTGGATTTATTTATGTTAGGTAAAACCTTATTTAGTACGCCCTTATGTTTTTGGTTCGATGCCAGGATATTCTCCAGAACCAGTTCTGTTTGACAAGACTAAGGTTTTTTGTTATGATAATACAAATAAAAGTTGACATTGAGAATTAATTCACACATACCAAGAAAACTTTATTGCAAAAAATACAACCGACTTCCAAATACTTAAAAACACTAAAAAGCTCAAAATAACTTTAATTTCGGATGTCCGTATTTCTGGAATTGTTTCTCCTTTTTTCACACCAAACATCAAACAAATAAATTTAGTCGAATTGAGAATCTCCTCCTTTTTTGAACACGGTTATAAATTACAGATTAAATACCATACGTCATGTTATCATAACAGTTTCATTGAATTGCTTCTTCACAAAGACTTTCAATAAACATCTTCTTAATTCAAGACATATGACAATATAAAAAATATTAAAACAGATATTGAAAGATGGCAATGTTAACTCTGGGCTAAGAAGAACTGCATTAGAGTCTACTAACGTCCATCTTCTACAACCTACTCAAGGTAACCATATAACAAAAACAAAAGTGAATCATAATAAAATGAAACTAATTTCTACTGAGACTTGCGTAAGAGAGACAAATGAAGTTAATTATGAGACAAAGCAAGATCGGCAAGAAACGGATTAGCTCACTTTACAACGGTCACGAGAACTGTTTATGCAACTGTCTAAAGCATTAATAGTGGTATTGATAGCTGTAGAGTTATGTAAAACTAGTTTATCTTCAGTAATTGGTATCTTACTAAAGTTGGCAATGGACCTTAGTGTAATGATCTTGATATGATCCTCGATTGCTTTTATTTCAACTGCCATAGAAGAAGAAGGAGTCTTCATATCAAGTTTTCTGACATGTGCCAAATTAAGTTTATAATTCATCTACATATATATAGATTTTAATCATAATTATTATTCTGTACTGTCATCATCTTCCTGCCCTTGTTCCATTTTACTTGAGGATTGGTGCAATACGTTTTCTTCTTCCATTATGTCCTGTCAACTGACACGCTCTGTAATGACTGACTGGCTATGGTCATAAATTGCTTTTGTTTTAACTGTCACGTCAGAATTGGCTGCCTCTTTGTCAGATGTCTTATGAAACTCGTTGGCTTCATTGACCATCTTACTTTTGATGGGTTTATATCAATTATAAACGCTATTAGGTATGAGCATAGTTATAAACCTTATTGGATATTTTGTTTAATTTTGTGATATTAGTAATGACTTTGATGGCCTTAAGTTATGGACCAACATTATTGTAACTTAAATCTTTAAGGTCAATTCTGAATCATACGCCGTCAGACAGCTTCTAATTTGTGCTACTTTTTGTTAATCATCTAACTGTTTAAAGCTATAAAAGTTAATTATTAGGTACCTACTTAAAGATTAACTAGCCGTTTAAGATTTTCATTTCAAGGTGCTAAAAGTATAATAAGGATAAAATTTAAATCAAGATGTAATCACGTCTTGAACATGCAAGGGAAAAGAATTGTTGAAGCGTTCAATTATTTCCTTCGTTGTACAATAGAATATTCTTTACTAGCGACCCGCCCCGGCTTCGCCCGAAATAAATTATACACAATAATCTTCCTCGTTTCTCACTCTTCCTTTTGGTGAAAACCGCATAAAAAACCGTTCAGTAGTTTTTGAGTTTATCGCGTCCAGACGCGGGGGACTTTATTTTATAATATGTAATGATGACATCATTCAAATAATAAACTTACGTGTTATGTATTGTTTTTGCTTTTTATTTGGAACCTAATCTGAAGGAATCATTCGACATTTATTTCAAATTATCTTACTTCACTTGTGGACATAGATTTGTTCCAACGAGGAAGCAATCTCAGATTCACTGGGTACTGGAAGCACAGCTGGAAAACTATTTTTTGTTCGATAATATCGCTACTGCACCTGATAAATCTTAGCTAATATATACTCCCACTTTGATAACTTGACCTGACTCCCACACGACAAAAAAAATACACATCAAATCTCAATATTATAAATTCATCCACCAATCATATAACGACGTTTGTCTTCATCTATGTAACACCACATTTATTTATTAAATAACGTGACAGCCTTGCCAACGTCAACCCCGTCATCATCAGTACGTGACCATTCTGCTGCACTGGCTAAACGTGACCTGCTGTCTGGACATGTCGTTACTTGTCCATTGAACATGTCCCATTGATTCACTGTCGACGATTACTCTTCGATGTCGTCTTAGCTGATCATTGACGTGTAATTGGCTTTATTAGTATCTTGTTTAGTTATATTTCTTTGATTTTTGTTATTGGTTTTTCCTGTTGGTGTAGATATTTCATCATCTACGTTATTACCAGTGGTGTCTAGAATCTTCTCGTCTTTAGTATTTATTTTGGTCTTGATCCCTTTCTAAGCTCCACTTTTTTTCTATATTGCAACCTCTTGTATTTTGTCTGTCCTATCTTGGTGTCCGTTAATTTTCCTTTGTGTCCATTCATCTTCCTTTGTGTCCTTTTATCTTCCTTTATTAAGCTCTATTAATTCAATGCACATAATACCAGGCTTGACATTAATACCTAGGTATGTTTTTAATCTTCTACTTAAAACAAGGTTTACTATAAGGAATTACATACTATGTATGTATTTACCTTGCGAGGTTTGTTTTCAAGTAATGCTTCAGTGACCACTGAACCTGCTGACGGTCAAAAGCGTACTTTTAACTACTAATTACGTTAATTACTATCTTATTTGGTTACAATAGGAACCGGTTTGTACGCAAATCGCGTGTTTGCCTACAATTAGTGGTTATTTACTTTTTAGTCTACCCATTCGTTGCGCTGCAGTGGCTTCTCTATTAGGAAGTTCCTTGCGTTTACGTGTTGTATGGGAAATGAGAATTTGCTTATAGTTACTTATGATCAGAGTACTAAGTGAAAGTTTAGTTGTAGTATGCATATTAGTGCCTGTATTAGCGGAAATAGGAAAAGAACTAGAAATATTCGGGCTTTTCCAAGAATACGATGTGTACTCGTCTGGCGGTTGTTAGAAGGCAAACACGATCTAAGATTTTACTAAAGTTTTTATTAATTCGATCCTTTACTGTGCAGCAGAGGACAACCCAAATTCAATAACTTTTTAAGCCTGTTACAGCATTGTAAAAATCTTTATCTATAAATCGACCATGGGTTGTTGAATACCTTCCAACATTGATCAACGTAATTATTTCTTTTGTATAGTTTTTTTGTATTGTCAATTTGTCATGAATGGTCAGGTTGTCACCGACATATTCAAAAGAAATAACGTATTTATCTAAAACTAATCAACTACAAACAGTACAAAGGCGTGGTTACAAACGAGAATTCTCTTAATGTCAAGCATTCGCCATTATTTACGAGTTATTATGAAATGAAATACCAAGGCTATGGCTATCTGTACCCGCACATCACTTGCCATGGCTATTTATACACGTAATTAAGACTTCGCTTTAACCTTTTGTCTGTCTAATGATTAATCTATCAAAAGCTAATTGTTAGGTTTTGTAAGACTTTTTGAAGAGTCTTTTTAAATATTTGCTTAAGGTTTGTGCTCACGTAGCCACGGGGGATAAGGTAGACACGATTTGTCGTGAGTCGTATGTCGGCATACATAAACTTATCATTATGAATTTATGATTTTCGTAATCGTTTGACAACCTTTGCTTTGTGTTATGCATAATACAAAGGGCTTATGTATGAGTGATAAATCACACTTTGTTCGCTTTGTAATTAAAATTAGAATAAAGCAGTTATAATATTGTTTTGCGATTACCAATGCCTCAACGAAGGTTTTTGATTACAACAATATTTCCATGTCTGTTCATTATGATGTGTCTAGTTATCTTTGAGATAAATGTGAGACATTGGTCAGCAAAACAACAATAATTTCGAGTTGATATGTTATTGCTTTCAAGTGTAGGTTTTTGACTGATTTAGCCCAGAAACCAAACATTCCTTAGACATGGAATTCCTCTAGTTTAAAACGATATAAAGATATACTAAGTCTATGTGCTCTTAGATGCAGCAATAGATAGGCGATATTACGTTTTAAGGAAGTTCCACTTATAGCATTGTGCAACTGCCGGTAACGTGGATGTGCTGTTTGATTCATACTCTTCGTCTGAAACAGGATGATAAGTGGGCATTCAGAGGATATCGCTCGTTAGTTCCTACGATCTTCTTCTTGATCAATATCAGACTGTTTCCAGTATGAGGAAGAGGAAAAGAAGGTAGAATTTGTTTTGCGTAAGTAAGGTAATGAGTATGTAAGATAAAATCGGATAAAAGCACTGGTGAACGCAAAAAAAATGTGTAGAAATATGTTGTTGATGCGATGCGGAAGAATGAGGACATGTCGTGAATGAGGTAAGTATGAATTTGGCTATAAGAGTTGGATTCAGGTTTCTCCACTAAATATGCATTTCTTATCGCTCCTTCCTTTTGCGTATCAAAACACATCCCTCTTAGTATTCCCATTCTCATCTCAGTTCTTCATCTTCATCATTCAAGTCTCCACATTCCAACCAAATACAATATTTTGTCGCAGTTTACTAGCCCATTATTATAGTGGACATGGGTGACTGGGACAGTAAATGATATGTCATAGTAATAATTTCTAAAATAACTGGTGACATTTTCTTAAATTCATTTTCCAGGCGAATTCCCAGACGAAGTTTGCCACTAAAAATCACAATGGAGTTTCATATATTAATGCATTTTACTCTTTGTGTATTGTGACTTTGTATGTCGTATGTTCCTCAAAGTGATTAATGGTTGTTGTCAATGACATGTTAATTTTGTTTCTCCGTCTGTTTGTCAGTTTCTGCCTTTCGTGTCAAGGTAATATTTTTAGGACGTTTCAAAGTTGTCATTCATTCAAGTTTTTAATGTCATATGTAGGAATTTGAGATGTAATTAAAATTTGACAGCAAAAAATTGTAATGGATATTTTTATTAGACTTAAGATTTTAGAAACTTAAGATTCGTAATAAAACTACTGATGACACAGAAATAATAAGGATTATCTTGACAAATACTTACTAGCAAATAAAAACAAAATTAGGTTGGCTAATGCAAGAGGAAAATCGCGCCGACTCCAAATAACATGGGACAAGGGCAGGAACACAGAACAGATAAAATATCTGTTCTGTGGGCAGGAAGATAATAAAGATGTTGGTTTGCCAAGATTCTGTATCTACTCTCTGGCAGTATTAGGAATCTTTACGGACATGGATAATTATGTCTACTTTCATCATCAAAACATAGTTTTAGCAGTGGCGAAGCCGTGGCCGTGACTTCTATCATTCATAAACCATTATACAAATTACCCAATGTTACTGAACCAAATGTGTTACAATCAACCTCGAACTCTCTTTACAAAAGGGCCCCAAAATCCCATGAAAAACAAACAATGGTACTTCACATAAATACTTTTAATTACACTAACCATAATTCATTTATAACCGAGTGGATTCCCAAAGGTTTAACTAAGTATTGTCGAAAATGAGATTAATCGTAAGATTCGTATCATGACGACTTTGATGCAAGGTCGTTGGCAGGCATTGAAAGAGATGGAATAATATTAGAACAATTTTGAACCTTATTGCTCGATAGCATAAGGATGATTAGTGAACAGGCGTCAAAATCCGCGGGTGTACTTAGTATGGCTATGTACGCCCACTTGGACCTCTGGTCCATTGTTTGATAGAGACAGTTTTTTGTGATGCTGTATGGAGGTTGGTAGGTACTAAACTTGTAATGAAGGTTGGGTACAGATAACAAAAAAAGTGAGGCAAAACACAATACAAACTATAAAGCTAATAATATTTGCAGACAATATTTTAAGAACAAAAAGTACCTTAAGACCGTCCCTCGTCTACGCTGAGCTTAATATTGTCTTAGGTAAAGGCACCCTCAGTTAGACCCGAGGCGACAGTGCGATAACAAAGCGACGACCATTCGTCATCGATTTATTTTTACCGATAATAAACACGTACTACATTTTTTTTTAATGATTGACGCATCGCTGTCGCACTGTTGCATCGCGTTTATCTGTGGGAACCTTTAGGCAGACTGGCAATAGCGGACTTTGTTCAAAGGCAGATTTTCTCTCCTAACAGAAGCTACTTAATTAAAATATAGGCAGGAATTTGCATGTACTTACATAACTACAAATGAGAAGTAGGTCTCAACTTTAAATTAGCTAAAGAGTTAAAACAATAAGTCGTTAACGTCAATTAGGAGGCAATAGAAAATAATTACGCAATACTTATTGATTGGTTTATAATTGAAACCTAAACCTCATTTAATAAGTAATATTATCGATTGCACAATATTCTCTAATTAATTATTTGAAGGTAAAATGTAAAAGAATTAAATATGGCTGCCCTTTAATACTTTGAAGAAACTTGTGTAGTAGTGGACTTTGATTTGACTAATTGGTAATATTCTATATAGCCTAATTTCAAACAGTCTAGGGTTTTTTAACTCATGAAAAATATTCAGTTGTCAGTTACAACCTCCTCTTTTTTTAAGGTCGGTTGAAAATTAAATAAAGTAATCAGTTAGATGTAGTTTCATGGTCGGAGCTAACATTGTCAGATTAACGACTCAAAAACCATATTGAGACTATATAACATCACGCCTTTAACACCGAAGGGGATAAAACAATAAAACTAGCAAAGATCCTCTAGCATGCAAAAATTGCCCATTTGCATAGAATAGTCGTCGCCCATTCAACTATTAGTTAACGAATCCTCAATAAAAAGCCCACAGCGAAGTATTTAGTGACAGTGCAATTGGGCTCGGGTATTTACAAACAATGCAGTCGTGACGTTCGGAGGTCGTCTGTAATGGCCTTTTTGTTGCACGCTCCGCTTTTTGTGCTGTTCTAGGTAGGATGGGATTGAAGGCGTCAATATTTTGTCCATTGTGCCTAAAAGCATTGCAAAGTTTACTACTTTTTGGACCGTATACAGCTTCAGGTTGTCGAAAATTGGAACTGTACTGATGATTACCAGAAGTGAGAGTTTTGTTCTAGGTTGGTAGGTACCTAATTACTTTTTTGTCTATTAAGTTTCAACCTAGGTACTTGAAAAACTATTTACATATTTAATGCATTTTTTGCAACACCATCAAGATATCGAAGTTAATTTCAAAGATTAGTTTCTAACGCTCTTGCCATGCTTCTAAAGCTGCGTCTACGCTAGACGAGCCGAACACGAGCGGAGCCGATCGCGGCGTCTTTGTCCACGGCGTCCGCCATATTTTCCAATTTTAATGTTAAGTTAACCAGTGACACTTGCAAGGTTAAGACGAATCGATTGACGTAAAAATCATCAAAATCGGCCGACGCGGCTGGTCTCTAGTCCGTCCACATTTAACGAATTTGTGCTCGGCTCGTCTAGCGTAGACGCAGCTTTATAAATTACTAGCTGTTCCCCGCGGCTTCGCTCCCGTGGGCCACCCCACAGGACCCGTTTTCGGGATTAAAAAATAGCCTATGTTACTCAGGAATAACGTAGCTTTCTATTGGTGAAAGAATTTTTTAAATCGGTCCAGTAGTTTCGGTGCCTATTCGGTACAAACAAACAAACAAACAAAAAAATCTTTCCTCTTTATAATATTAGTATAGATATAAATGAATCCAGTTGATGATTGGACGATTCATTACTCTTAAAGTAAAACTGATAATCCCAATTATTTACCCATTTAAAATATCATGATCTAGCGACCACTTGGCTTCGCACGGTACACATTATATACAAAAACCTTCCCCGTTTATCGTTATTTATATTAGTGCATACCGTATCAAAATCTGTTGTGTATTTTAATGGAATATTAAGAAGAAGTAACTGAGACTTTGTTTTGTACTATTTCGAGAAGAGAAGTAACTTCATTGCCAATTCATTCAACTAACCTAGTCGTTTATGCAATACCAATCATCGCCAATAATATCCTCCCGTCCCGACTCCCGATCAATATTATTTCATTGTTTTAACAACATCTGTGCGATCCCCGCGCCCCTGACGGAAGCGCTCAATTCGACCAATTGACATCGGCATTCGGCATTGGCGGCCATC
This sequence comes from Anorthoa munda, assembly GCA_945859665.1. NCBI lineage: Eukaryota > Metazoa > Arthropoda > Insecta > Lepidoptera > Noctuidae > Anorthoa > Anorthoa munda. Next base: position 1,571,434 of record OX243916.1, on the reverse strand, counting down.
TTCTGAAGCAGGAGTCAATTGACTTTCTTTTTGTGCTTATTAGGATCATATCTTGTTAGTGTTATGCTTAATAAGGTCATGCGATCGTTGGTCAAGTTGATCTGTATTAAAAATTCACTTGCCTGAGGTTTCGTCGACCCGTGGTCCATAGCAAAGGAACTATGTTTTTATCTGGGATAAAAAAGTAGCTTATGGCGCTTAGCACTAACTAGCTGCAGCTCGCGGCTTCGCCCGCGTTGTATTCGTACTTCTCCCAATATCTTTATAAATTATAGCCTATGTGTTATTCTGATGTATCACATCACACTAATGTTGTAAAGGCGAAAGTTTGTGAGTGTGAGTGTGTTTGTATGTTTGTTAACTTTTCATGCCCAAACGGCTGGACGGATCTGGATGAAATTTAGTGCAGAGATAGATTACAGTCAGGAATAGCACATAGGATAATTTTTATCCCGAGAATATGTTCCCTCAGGATAATTTTCGAATTTCACGCGGGGGCAGCCGCTGGTAAAAGCTAGTAAGTTATATTTCTGTAAAGTTTCATTAGTTTTTGCGTGAAAGAGTAACAAATATCCATCCTCACAAACTTTCACTTTTACAATAGTAGTAGGATGTAGGTTCGGTACTTCTAGAGATTTCCTCTTGCAAACAAACAATTTTACATTTTTATATTTGTACTTATCAGTTTAGAAGAGAAGAGGTAATGCCACAGTCTACCAAAATTGACTCCTTAGTTTAGATGCACTGTAGTTTTATTGTGATTTTATTTGTATTTCACTATAAGTACTATGCCTTTCACACACATCGCTTTTTGATGAACCTCTCCTTTTGATTTATAATGAACTGGAGAAAACAATCCACAATCATACCCAGAAATAAATTCCAGTCAGAACTGCCATCAACCATACCTCAAAACAACTGTCAATTTTAACGATTACGCCTACCACATTCATACATACCAATACCAAAAAACCATCCAATTAGTCACTGCCAAACTTTCATGCTGCACAGAATCTTGGACAAAAAACTGTCAGTTAAAAGTAACAGTTTACTGAGAGTGAAACGGACTTACGGATCGGATCCCGTTTGGCCGGAGTACGGAGCGCCCCAATTGCGGACCTTATCGAGTCCTAGGCCGCCCAGACTGGTCGTATACCGCTTTTACCAGTACGCCATTGAGCTGATTTTTAGGATCCCTTAATAAAAGTTTTAGTAACGTCAAAATCAATATGGCAGTGATACAATATAAAGGATGTTTGGTTTTTGAATTGGGACATAATTTAAAATTAGAAGTGGGACAAGAATTTGGAACAGGATTTAATTTTGAATTGTAAGTCCATTTTTGGCTTGAGAAGGGTGGGTAGCTGCGTTTTTTATTATTACTGGCAAGTGCAAAACAGCGACCAACAATCAATGTGACAGGGTTGTGATTAGCAATCAAAACTAACTGTAAACTTTTGCATTTCGGAAAACATTTTTCGCTTTGTAGTGTTTTGTTTTGGAAGTCGGTTTGATTTTTTTGTTAAAATGTTTTTATGTAAAACAGACATGTGTGGTTTTTTACCATTTTATATTTGTGTTTTATTTTGTTTGAATCAATGTGACAGGGTCGTGATTAGCAATCAAAACTAACTGTAAACTTTTGCATTTCGGAAAAGAAAGTTATTTTTCGCTTTGTAGTGTCACGGGGTCTCATTGCTAAGAAAGAAAATTTGGTTCAAATAAATCTCACTAGATGGCGCGATATGCACCTCGGTATCCACCTATCTGTTATTGATTGTGCGTAAAATTAACATTTTCTGGAATTGAACACAAAAATTGTATGTTCTTGTTTAATCAACTCTCCTAAGTACAAAATTATGGAATATTGGGCTCTTCATTCACATTTCAAAGATTATTAGACGGATCATTTAAAGTTGATGCCAATAGATGGCGCATTTTTACATTTCTGAGGCATTCCACTCGATTGTTAAAGTTTGCATTTTAACACATTTTGGTGCAAAAAAAACTGTAAAAACGTGCAAATAAATACTAGAAAACAAACCTTCACTGTATTTAAAGAAAAAAACATTCACGAACCTAGTAAACCCTTTTACTTGCAAGTCGCTGCTAACACCATCTATCTATCACCGTGAAACAGAACCGAATGCGTTCGATGTACAATAAATTGCCAGAATAAGCAGTCGAAAAACGCTAGTTACGTCGGCACAGTTTCTCTGTATGGGATGAGGTATCTGTATGCTAGTATTATATTATCTGTGGTAGTGTTTTGTTTTGGAAGTCGGTTTGATTTTTTTGTTAAAATGTTTTTATGTAAAACAGACATGTGTGGTTTTTTACCATTTTATATTTGTGTTTTATTTTGTTTGGCTTTAAATATTCTGATTGTTGTGCGCCTTGTTTTGTGCCAAATAAATGTGTTTTCGTTCATTCATTTACATAACATTTTAAATTTTTGCCTGCATATTAAAATCTCAGATATTTTAAAATTAACAATCATCATAATCATAACCACTAACCTGCATTTATTAATTCCTTTAACGAGTTACATAAAACGGTTGTACGATTAAGAATCAGAATCCAGAGCACTCATAGCATATCCGAATTTAAAGAAACCAGTTCTTGTATTACAAAAATTACAAATTAGGTCGCGAACGCGTTTTATTGCTACCGTGTCGCAGTTAGCTTTGAGAGCAGATCTGGATTATTGATTTTTAACTGTAATGGTCGGTATTTTACTTACATTGTTTTTTGTTTTTAATACCCAGGTTAAATTATTAAAGCCCATGACCATGTTATCTCAGTAATAATTTTGTTGAAATTTCTAATTTACTTCTGACTTTCCTGGCATTTCTTTGTACCTATCGCTCTGATAGGAATATCATCCCTTATACCATCAGCCATCTTGCATTATGTCTAACGCCTTATCTTCTTCTGCTGCGTACAGTACGGGGTCATAAGTTCATTGGTCAAAGTGAATCATATTTGTGTAAATCCCAATTTGGTTTTATCATGGCATCATTCCGAGACCTAAATAAAATATAGCCCAATGCTCTTTGAACCTAGATAATGTGCAAAAAATAAATGACAATCGAAAAGTTCAAGGACAGTCCAACACGCGCTTGATTAAGAATCAATAAAAAAACACACTCTGTAGCGGAACCATAAAAATAATTGTTCATTTAAAAGTATGCGGACATTTAAAATAAAATTAAATACCTGATATTATCTTAAATCATAATACAAGTAAGAAATGTGTTGAACCATGTCCCAAATCATTGGTATAAAATTAATCATTTGGTGCAATCATCTGGATTCCTTTGCGGTCGAAACCGTAAGGTCATACTTTGTATTGCTAATAGAATAGGGCATGGAACGACTAGAGATGGCGCAGCTAATAATATTCGTGGCCAAAATTCATGCCACCAATTGTCGCTACTTTGGAAAGTCGTCTTCCACATGGAAAACGAACTTATGTTAATCAATTACTTCATCAAGATGACGTTGACTTAAATTTAATAAGTGTTGGCAAACATAGCGGTATGACAGGGCCTTGAACCTGATGTCTTAATGCTGCCACCCCTGGTGCACATCATTGACTTCATTGGCTAGTATAATGGCTATGTATGTACTATGTGAAAGACGGCCGAGTCAGTACAAATGTTCATCATAAGAATCATCTTTTGCAAGTTTTTTTTTTTTCTTTTTTTATGAAATCTAAAAAAAACTGGTTTAAAAAATGTCATGTTTCCATGAGCGCAAAAATTAGTAGTGTACGTAGGATAAAATTACATTCATAACCGGTCGTGTGCCCGTAATTAGCGAAACGATAGGAAAACCATCGTATCCTGCGTGGATCATCATTTCAGAAAACCCTCATTACGCTAAACAAAAACCTCAGTTGTCATAACCAGAATTTTCACGGGCAATTAATTTCTAAAGTGTAAACTATGACACCCACTGACACGCTCAGTATGTATCCAAAGTTTACAATGCTGTCTCTAGTAGTGAGTGGCCGTTGAGGCGTCTCTATGGTCTGTGGTCCTATGGGCCTTAGTTTCCATTATTAACGTTTGGTAATAGTAACGAGTAACTACGAGAAGCAAAGAATGGACTATTTTTAGTAAGGCCATCTCGATCACGGTGTGACTGACCCGCTTAACGGAGGATTAGTGTTTCATTGTCAAAGATTAGCACCAATTTATTTGAAGTCGGTTTGTGTGTAGAAGAACAGGTTACTTATTTGGCAATAGATTCAATTTAATAGGCTGTTTTAGCCTGAATACTATAGTATAGAATTATTTTTCAAGTGTTGACCTAATTTCTGTTTTTGTTCTTCCAAGATACGAAAATCGTACAATATTGATTTGATGAGTAGGATTGTGTAAAGGTTTGTGAGGCTATGAAAATTCTTATACAAATTGTGTAGTATTTAATAGCCACAGATAACTTAAGAATTTAAAAAGCAATTACCAATACGGTGACAATTCGGCAGCCGGCAATGATACGACTATGCGTTTTCATAGTGTTTCACAATTTCATCAAATCGCATTGTGGCGTCGCACCTGTCTGTGGGGGCCTTCAAACTTTTCATACTGCACCAAATTATAACATCTTAAAGATGTCTGTCTGCTGACGTCTCAGCAATAAAGCCAGCAACACACTAACCCAAAATCAATATTTACATATAGCACATTGACCTACAACCTACATTCTAAATACTTTGCCAAAATATTTGAGCTACCGATAAGAAAGAGATAAACTGTACGAGTATGACGGAACCCAGCTGTTTAAACATCCAGGTGGTATAGAAATTAGTTCAGGAGGTCAAGGGACCTTAATTATGTTTAGTCAGGTGGTAACAGGGTTTTCTTGAATAATGGGTTTTGTGAACCGTTGCTTAATTTATTCTATTGAGATGTCTGATCATCGATAATTAAAAACTTACTGAATATATTATAGATACACAATGACTACATACGATTTATTATTAAAAAATATTTCTTTAGTTTACACAGTGATGTATTATTATAAAACGGAAAGGAATTACAAGTATAAAAATTTACAGAACTGTATATACTTACCTATCTTAGTATAACTTCGCGTTATACATTTTCTATACTATGCTTATGTTTTTCTTTGCTTATGTTGACCAACCACTTGTGTCAATCAGCATGGGGTTGGGTCTGTTTACCGATTCATGTGTAATGTTTGGAGTTCTGTGAAAATAATAACCGTATCCTTGCTCCTAGTACAAAGACCGTAAATGTGTCATTTTTATGCAACCAGTTCATGAAGGCATCTCTTTTCGAGTAACTAAAGAGGAAGCTTAAAAAAATTCAGTCATTCCAAATATCTTATTTATATTTTAACGATTCCTTCTTCTTCTTTATTCTTTATTGTACAACAAGATATTACATTTAAACAAGTTGATAATAAAAATCATGTACAAAGGCGAGCTTAACTCCAAATGGAATTTTCTTCCAGCAAACCTTTGAGTGATAGAGATCATAATAGAGGGCAGTAATCTAGTGTACAATATATAAACCTATATAGTAAGATGAAACTAGTACTAGTTATTATAAATAGCAATAATAATACATAAAAGATCTACCTACGTTTATAAAGACAAATACATATATAATATATATAATACATTGCCTTCTTAAAATTGCCTTTGAAAATCCGTAAAATAGACTCAAGAGTCAAGAGTGAATAGGTTTCTTCTAGGCAAGCGTGCTTCACCGTAGACCACATCATCGCTTACCATCAGGCGAGATAGTGGTCAAACGCGAGCATATCGATAAATAAATAAAATAAAAACACGTCTTAGCAAAACATACTCGACAAACTAACTCATCATTAAGTATGCCGTAGTAGTCTATTTCCACGCTCCAACTGAGATAACCCATAAAAATATCCCCATAATACCACACCACCATAAACTAAACGCATGTTTGTTTAGATCACAGACATCATAGACTTTCTCCCCCCAAGGTCGTGCGGTGTGTCACTATTGTTCATTGTCCATTGTTCCTATGGGAAGCTGGCTCGTGGCTCATGGCTACTGCTTCACATGAAGAATTGTTGGCTTGAAGAGTTGATGGTTTCATTCGGATAGGAGAGATGAAGATTATCGGAGGAAATATGGGGTCGGGGAACTAGGTGATTATGAACATCAAAGTGTATGTGGTTTGTTTTTTTATCTCCTAAACGCATGCCTTTTTCTCATGGGGGTTACGCAAAAACTAGAACGGCACCTGCTACGATCCCTACATACGCCTTTTGGTTCATTTATTTTGTTCGGCAACTAAATAAATAATATTAGAGTAATTATCTAGAATTAGAGATGGGCTAAGAGCAAGGCCTCAAAAAACTAGTCGATGCTTAAATGGCAGAATAGTCTGGCAACTAGTCGAATATTCGGCTTGCCTGACTAGTCGTCCATCTCTAAAAATATCATTAAAATCGTTATGTTACATTAATTAGATCAGTAATAATCCTCTTTTGACCATAGTATACCTCGTAGTTTTCTCTGTAAACCAAAATGGTGGCCAAAATCAGTAACAAAATATATAAAATATATGTTTTTTGACGCCCCATTAGGCCCCTCCTTTTTACACGCGTTTGTAGATAAGTACGTTATGTTTAAGTCTCAATATAGAATAACGTTCATGTTAGTGTCACATCGAATAACCTTCAAATATCTAAGTAATCCAAAGACCACAGTCAGTGTATCCAGTGATTCTAATCCCCAGACCACAAAGGCTTCATCAAACTCTATCCTTTAACTATTTTAATCTTATTACCGACTAGAAAGTTTCAAGCTCACGACTATTAACTTGATACAGTTATAAATCCTCAGGGATTGGAGTCGAGGTCTCAATCCTCTAAATCCCTGAGCGAAAGTGGACGACTGCTTGACAAGTGAGGAACTGACAGTTATACGTATACCACATAGCAAGTAAGGTGTAGTAGGCTAAGATCTAGCAAAAGTCGTTAGAAAACTTGCGACGCTCAAATCTAAGCAGTGCACTATTATAAAAACTTGAGTTGTCGCTTTGTGTGCCTGAAATGGATTCACGGATCTATCCTTCTCCCTTTTAAATCAATACAAATTAAGTTTGTCTTGAAAGGATCGCTTTTAGCGATAAGCCCATTGTCATACTCCGGCATTAATAAATACTTAAGTCTATATGTACATATTCTACTGCAGAGGCTGCAGGGTATCGCATAGACAAGACTAGGCTCTCGTGCAGAGAAGGAACTGGTACATTGGCTTACTGCTGCATACAACTTTAGACTTTTCAGTCCAGATTGCTTATTGATAGTTATCCTATGCCATAAATTCGTAGTGACTTACATAGATTTACTATTTACGTTGCGGTTCTATAAAGATTCGAGTCACCACAACTCTTTGAATTTGTAGATTGATTGATATAAGCTTCAGGAACTAAATCCGCCTCTGCTTCATAATCATTGGCTTCTGCACGATATTTATCCAGCGATATTATTTCTGTATCATTTCATGACGCATACGGAACAAACCTTCTGACCAAAATCCATGTCGGCTGTCAGTAAAAGTGTGTACAAGTAGGGCATGCGTGTGCGCTGAAACTGTTACACAAATACCGTCCAATGTACTTAGTACTTGTCATTTTGTCAGCGCTCACTGAATTGTAATGGATCTCTATAATTTTTTATGTGGATTGTCTGTATGTACGCGTTTTCCCTTCGACGTTAGCGAAAGCCACGCTTATGTGTTGATGTTGAAGACGTGTATTGTATAAGGTGTACGTGACCTATAGACATTTGCTCATACTCAGGCATTTGATAACCTATTTGTAGTTTTTTTTTGCAAAGTCAAAGTTCTTTATTTCAATTAGGCCATGAAGCGTCACTTTTGAACGAAAAAAAAAGAGAGCTATTTTTGTATGTAACCTAAAAACTACTGGACCGATTTCAAAAATTCTTTCACCGTTGGGAAGCTACAATATCCCCGGGTGACATAGGCTACTTTTTATCCCTGTATTCCTACGGGAACGGAAACTACGCAGGTGAAACCGCGAGGCGTCCACTAGTAAGTTATAATAATAGATTTCTACTGTCCATTCGGAAATGTAGCTTGTTATGGAGAAGAACGGTCAAGAAACTACAAAAACACTCTTAAAAAAAAAGTGTTTCACAATATTTACACACATTCATTCGAGAATGCGCTGGAGGCGAAGCTAAGGGGTCGGTCAATGTGGTGCCGCCTGGGGGAGGCCTATGTCCAGCTGTGGATGTCTTTTGGCTGAAATGATGATGATGATAATTATACATTCAATATATGCACATCCAATCAATTTGACTAACTTTTTCCCAATAGCTATGTTGAAGTCGGGATCCAGTCCATTAATGTATCTGACCTCCAAAGCCCAGTAACTGGGCAACACGATAGGCTTTTTGCGCAACCTTACCAAAGGTAAATGTATTATTAAAGTCTTCTTTTGTTTTCACATTAATTTTAAAGCCTAAATAACTTTGGCCCGGGCCACGATTCTCGACCCAATTTTCGGAAGCACGAAATAGGATCAATTTATTAAGCTCACCGCAATTTCCGCCCTGATTTCGGAAGTATGCTAGAATCGGTCCTTCCTGATTACGTATTTGGTATAGAAGCTGTCGGCTTTAAAATATCTCTTAACTCGCTACTTTATTTGCTGCTGTGGTAGTAGGAATTAAAACTTAGTATAACTAATCCAAAGATCGTGTCCAATAGATCCCACGGAAGTTAATCAAGTCTTCTTAAAATCGCTGCTCTTTTAATAATTCGGTACTAACCAAATCCTTCAAACATTCTGCTATAAATTGAATTTTACGTTTCAGTTCATCTACGTTTTCCAGGGCAGACTAAACTGCGTACGTTATTTTAAAGATTCAGTATTTTTGATAATGTATTTTCGTGACTATTTGATATAACATTAACCACACCGTCATATCAAGGAGTTCCCTAACCCTCCTTAGAGTGACGTCAATCAATTAACAGAACTTCTCCATGCAATCTCCGAACAGACCTGCCTTTGATTTCTCATTAAGCCCCGGTAACATAAAAGGTATCCATCAGTGTGTGTTCCCGTTCATAACCGCGTGATAAGCCGTGATAAGCGGTACCAGATGTTTGTAACAGATAGTAGATACAGTCGGTCTGTTAGAAGGTTAGGTTCAAAGAGTTTCGGGAATGTTATGGTAAACATACGGGTGATAAGGTTTTGGTACTTGTTGGAAGGTAAATTTGGTGAGGCGTTATCTTTAAAGCTTTGCCAAGTTTCTAATTTGGGCTTTTGTTGTTTCCTTCTTTGAGGATTGAGGTCGTTTCGATGCGGAAATCTATCTTATCTTATTCCAATAAGAGACAAAAGCCTACGTTTCCCCTTTTCCTCACAATTCTGTGTTCTCCTTATGTGGTTCATTTCTTTCGTTAGGAGTCGAGCTGGTTAAAATGTATTAGTTATAATTTCTGGCTTAAATGTAAATGGTGCCAGTCGTTGAGGATATACGGCATTCAATGTACCTTTGAAGTTATCCAGACAAGAAAAAGTCTATATGTGAAGTTTTGATGTGATATCGGTAATTTCCTTCAAAGGTCCAACTTGTAAGTAAATTAGTCTCTTTGTCATTTGCTTGGAATATTTACATCAACATTCTGTAAATAATTGACATTAACGTTCTATATACCACCGCTACTTCTAGAGAGCAGTAGTGACTTACAAGTTGTAGGTCGTGGGTTCGAACCCATGCAGGCAGACGATTTATTTGTGTAAATTATTTCATCACCACTGCTCTCAAAAACGGTGAAGAAAAACATCGTGAGGAAACCGGCATGTCCTAGAACCAAAAATTTGAAGACATGTGACATCCACCAACCCGCACTGGGCCCGCGTAGTGGATTACGGCCTATTCCCTCTCACAGAGAGGAGGCCTGTGTCCCAGCAGTGGAAACATTAATAGTCTGATGAATATGATGATACCAGCACTGGACATTGAACAGTACATAAGGCTACATTACCATTGTCTGAATCCATCATTTAGTTGCAAACACTCATTTTATTATCTCCCACATCCACACAAACAGACATACATACATAATGACGTGACGCTACTAATCACAGTGTTTCCCACACTCAATTATTGTACTTAGGTTTCTTCTTCTGGGAATTTAAGAAAAACATTGTGTCAATTGCATGTCATCTGCCTGATTGTTAACTCACAATTATTGCTGACGATGAGAGATGATTTGAGCTGCCTCCTTTGATATGGTGACGATCTGCGATTAGCAAATAGATAGATAGATAGATAGATTTATTTATTTGCTTAGAATGTAGGTAATACATTTAGGTGTTACAATATTTTGGATCCTTATACATTCTGCCTCATGGCATGCAAAACTTTTAGTAACACTACTATAGATTATACTATTTACTTAAAGCTAATTAATTATATAAGAACATTAAAAATTAAATAGTCTTGTCATTCAAGAAATCCGATACAGAGTAATAGCATTTTGAAAGTAGTAATTTTTTAAGTTGCTTTTTAAATATTCTTAAAGGTTGCTCTTTAACTATTTTTGGTATATGGTTATAAATAAGAGGAGCCATGTACATAACACTCTTTCTCAATAATGCAGAGCAAATGCAAAATCAATAATGCAAAGTATCATAAAAATGTCAATGATTTTTTTGTGCAGCATTTGAACTTTTTCTTGTCTGTCTTCGATTAGAGGTTGTCTTATTTTTCAATAATAGTACTTTTTATTTTGATTGGCTTGCGTTTGACCTCTATCTCACCTGATGGTAAGCGCCTGATTGATTTTATATCTAAGTAACTTCTGCCAGCGCTTTCGCCCGCGAGAATAATGTTTTCTTATCCACATTCATAGCTTTAATAAGAATCTAGCTAGCTATCCTGTAAAGTCCCACTGCTGACCAAAGCCTATTCTCCCCTTTTTTCCATCTGTTATTTTAACCAGTTTTTCAGTAAGTATCAAGTTCACCCACGCGTTCATTAATTCATACTTACATACTCCGTAAACATTGTTAACGACATAAAAACATAACTTTAGTCCCTGACGGGTTACTCAGCGGTGCACGTATTGTCCACCAACATTTCGACAGTTGTATTTTAGTTGTGTTTGTTTTCTTCACGACATCAAAGTAATAGTGCACTACTGCACGTACACAGTCCCAGAAGCATTGTTATCGCGGCAATCACGCTGCAGAGCAAATAGTGTCTGACCGATAGCGAGGTCACTGACCTACACCCACTCTGTGCGTGTAGCGTGGATGTGCAGGTGTAGCAGTAGTGTAAGTGAGGTTGGTCCTTGAAAATATTACTGGGAAAACGTTGTGGTCACTTTGAGATTGGCTGAGATGATGGATGTTGATGTAAGTAGTATGGTGTTGTTGAAGATGGATGTATTGTTTTATTATACAATCTCAGTAAGACGAGTCTATGTATTTGATTGTCAATATTAAATAAAAAATAGACACTGGGGTCTAGGTATCAACTATTTTTCAATTTTATATTCAAAGTCCTATTTTTCGGCGTAACTTACTTACATTTAATAGATCCGATTACTGGATAACGGGCCCAGTTTTGTCTGTCTCAGTTAAATCATCTGAGTTCACAAGATAAAATTACAAATATAAAAAACCCCTGATTTTAATTTTTATTTCATGCTTTATAAACTACATATAATATACCTAGTAGCAGCCACCCTTCAATCGACAATCTATCGAAATACGTAATACGTATAATGACACGATATCTTGCGAAAAATCCAGATTCAAAGAGTAAATTGCGAACAACGTTTGAACGGCTAAACCGATTTTATTCAAACATAGCTAAGAACACTCTCGACACAGTACCTTTCAAACAAAAAAAAACTAAATCAAAATCGGTTCATCCGTTTAGGCGCTATGATACCACATACAACACACAGATACACAACACACGTCAAACTTATAATACCCCTCTTTTTCCGTCGGGGGTTAAAAATAAGCCTAGTCATAGTTATCTTTGTCTAAAACATCAGTAGATACAAAAGAACTACAAAAAGTCTGCCTGTCAAGGCAAAACTCAACATTATCTTCAACGTTCTTGGTAGAGACCTCCAACAATAGACCAGAATTGATTGATAGAATCACAAACTGTTATCAATAACTTGAACTTGTTATCAAACAGTAGAAATTTTGGGGTCAGCGACCTAGCCGGTACACTGTCTTGTGTTGTGTTGTGCGTGAGGTGAATAGCTCTGTTGTAGTGAAGCTGCGTGTATCAGTGCGTGAAGTTGATGCTGTCTCTGAGATTTATTTGTGTTTGATAGTGAAAGTTGAGATATTCATCTATTGTTCTCGATTATGTGATCAGTGATGTCGTATGTTTTAAATAAAATAGATGGCTTATCTAATATAATCGCAAGTAATTGTATTGCAATTAAATACTGATACGTAATACAATTCTAAATGAATATACATGGCTCATACTTGGCGTAAATAAACTCTATATTTTTTTCTTTTTGCATACATTAATTAAAATGGCAGGATTAATTCTTTCAGATTATTAAATTAAATTTCATGTTTTTTGTAACCGTTTTGTCCTGCACGAAGATAAGATTAGGTTACTCCTATAACTATACTTCATAAAATATAGCTTGATCTCTGCGACATATGTCAAATTGACGTATACATTAATGTTACGTTATTGTTAGCCTGTCAAGCGGTATTGGTACTGACAGCTGTCGCAGAGATCCAGCTATCTTTTATGAAGTATAACACACTCATAAAACCAAATTTCACACTCGCACTTATTTATTTTTCCTTGGCTAACTTACAAATTGTCACTATTTCTGTCATATTCATTGTTATTGCCTAGTTGATCTACTGCTGTGTATGTACTATGTACAAAACTGTTATATTGTAATAATGTTGCACAGCAAAATGTGACCGCTTGATCGCTCACGATGACTTACGGAACAAAAGGTCATAAGCGGTTACATGTCTTTTTATAAATTACAACTTTTGTCTATTTTTAAATTACATAATATAACGTCTATAATCCAGTAATTTAAGTCCCGTGTCATTGCAGACTGCTCTTAAGAAATGTCAAATCACAAACAACTCAATAGTACATTAAAGCCGACATGGGCATCCACCTGGCTCCTCCCGCTCAGAGCTCAGCCGTAGCGCTTTGAACCAGCAGTCCAATGTAGCAGCATTACTCTTCTTTTTACTCGACTACGGCGAAGCCAAATGTTTGTATTTACGTATGTTCCTCCGTAGCGCCTAAACTATTCATCCGATTTTGATGAATAAACTGTCAATCGATTCGTTATTATGGCCTGGTTAACATAGACACAAAAATAAAAACATCCGTAGTCGGGTTACAGTTGTTTATGTCTCACCATTTTAAAATTAATTAGTTGAAGTTTCCTGATTTCAGTAGATCAAGGAGATCTACTCTATCTAGAAAATTAACATCGTTATCGATTGGTTAGTAAGGCTTATCTTATTAAATAAAGTTCCTGTATGTCTGGGAACCAATCTACTCCTAGAAAGGGATAATTAGTACCCCCTTTTACGGTTACCATAATTGGCGCAATGAGGGTGTTGACAGTTCGACACTGTATTACGCCTATTCCAAACCTCTTGGAAATAGAGGCGAAGTATTATCGATGCCACGGTAAGATACAATACTTCTTCAAGGTTAAGCAACGCTTGACGAGGTCGGTCCGTGGATGGGTGACCATTTCAACATACCGAGTTTCCTCCGTGCCTCGGCAAGCACGGTAAGCCGTTGGTCCCGGCTGTCATTTGAAGATCTTTGATAGTCGTTACGAGTAGTCAGAAGCTTGAGATCTGACACGAGTCTAGCCAAGGGGTACCGTGTTACCCAGTAACTGGGTTGTGGAGGTCAGATAGGCAGTCGCTCCATGTAAAACACTGGTACTTAGCTGAATCCGGTTGGACTGGAAATCGACCCCAATATAGTTGGGAAAAGGCTAGGCAGATTGATTCATTGGTAAGATACAATACTTCTGAACTGATATATCTGAATGTACAGCATAACTTTCTTGATCAAATCATAATTAATGCATGTGCACATCCTACCCCGGAAACCACTGTCTCCTGTTCATAGGTGAGGATACTTCCTGTATCCTCACCCCTTCTTCAATATCAGCACAACTTATCAAAATGATCAAGAGGCATCGGATTTTACACCAAGTATCAAATATCATAGTTTCCAATAGGTGCGTGCACTTTCTCAGTGTGAACCTTGACACCCAAAGTGCTTTGAGGTCATGAATCATTTTGCTTAGGTTAGATATACCTAGACCTACCAAAAGTCATGGGTAGGGTTTACAATAATATCTATATATGTGGGTATCTACTTATAGGTACTTAAAACCCTGAGATTGAAAAAAAATACAAGGAAAGAAAAACAGATAGCGAGCGTTTTTCTCCGATAAAACTGTTTATTGTTGTAATTGTATACTTATGCCACTGTTTTAAAAATAACATAAAGGGACAAAAAAATATTGCTTAGTATCATCACAGATAATATAATATTAGCATACAGATACCTCATCCCATACAAAGAAACCGTGCCGACGTAACTAGCGTTTTTCGACTGCTTATTCTGGCAATTTTTTGTACATCGAACGCATTCGGTTCTGTTTCACGGTGATAGATAGATGGTGTTAGCAGCGACTTGCAAGTAAAAGGGTTTACTAGGTTCGTGAATATTTTTTTCTTTAAATACAGTGAAGGTTTGTTTTCTAGTATTTGTTTGCACGTTTTTACAGATTTTTTTTCACCAAAATGTGTTAAAATGCAAACTTTAACAATCGAGTGGAATGACTCAGAAATTAAAAAATGCGCCATCTATTGGCATCAATTTTAAATGATCCGTCTAATAATCTTTGAAATGTGAATTAAGAGCCCAATATTCCATAATTTTGTACTTAGGAGAGTTGATTAAACAAGAACATACAATTTTTGTGTTCAATTCCAGAAAATGTTAATTTTACACACATTCAATAACAGATGGAGGTGCATATCGCGCCATCTAGTGAGATTTATTTGAACCAAATTTTCTTTCTTAGCAATGAGACCCCGTGGTATCATAGACAAGTCCTTAATAAGGAGTTTTATTGAATTGCTATGTTTTGTATAGACCTGATGGTATTGTGGTTTAATCTCTATGAATGAAAGTGATTAAACGTTACAAGAAGATATTCCCCTATCTCCGTATCAGTCCGATCATTAATACTAATACAACACCGGTATGCGCCCGCGCCGGTCAGCCTACGCACTATGCTCTGTGACACCGATGTTGCGTAACGCGGTGAGGTCACAAGTCGGAGTTACTGACCCTGACACAACGCATCTTCAAGCTGCTTGTTTATTGAGAGTAAGGTTTCAAGCTACGTCAATGTTGGTGGGAGATCTTATCTTCAGAAAGTGAAAAGTGATCAGTCAGTGCCAGTTTCTTTGTATGATAACTTAAGTTTTATACTAACCCAAAGAATAGAAAAAAAACTCAAGTTTCCTGCTGGGCCCAATTGGTGGATTACAGCCCAGCTTCTTTTCGTCCTAGCAGTGTTCGAATTATAGGATTATAATCAATGATGTTGTATATACTGAGGTAGATACGTATTAACGACGTCTGCGCGGCAATACAAACACAAGCTGTCCAGCTTGAGTGAACTCAGTCCGTCCTGCGTCTGGCCGCGACACGAACGTAGTTTGAACAGTATATTTATCTCTTTCTGACAACGGGGTCCTATTTATATCGCTGTGATCTTTTAATCTACTCAGTGAAAGAAATAAAGGTCCAAGTGCCATAGGTCCTATGTAGGTAGCTATAGTAAAATATCGCCATGTTTTTATTTCTTTACAAAGCGTTTGACGTCTCTGTTGGTAAAATATCATTGACTAGCTTCTGCCAGCGGCTTCGCCCGCGTGAATGTCGAAAATTGTCCCGAGGGAACACATTCCCGGGATAAAAAGTATTTTTGAGCGTGAAGAAGTAACAAACATACACACTCACAGACTTTCGCCTTTATAATATTAGTGTGATAGTAGGATTATAATAACGTACGTCTAAAAACAATAACTAGTACTTAGAACCTACCGGTACTTTTGACAATAATAAATTTACTGAAGGTAGTCGAATCTAGTATCAGAGACATTTCTTAATTAGACATTTGGAATTTTAATTGCTTTGTGTAAGTGTGTTAAATTTTATAGGCCAGCTACCAGATAATTTTCTTCGACATCGATATTTTCTTGATTCAAACTAGCCATTACAATCATTAATATTCCTTGCACATATAATTCCAATTATTGACTAATTTCTCTCTCCACAATTACTGTGTAATCAGCTAATATGCAATAAACATTGTTTATCTATACTTATCGAGTTAATCAATGTAATCAATATGTGTGTCTCATAACAAAAATTACTCGGTGAGAGTTGACGCAGGTACGACTGCGTATGCGCAAGATGTAGATTTTATTTTTATGAATTAGTATACATGTGTTGGAAGAGTAGTTGGTTGTTGAATTTGAAATTCGTTATAAGTATATGTTTTCACCTTGGATATTTTAATAGAAGATTTTTAGGATATTTTAATTTCCTCCACTCGAGTCAACCTCAAATCAGCCTCCCTCAATTACAGCTTGTTATTCATTGTCTATTTTAGCTTGTTATTAATTTTACCGTGGTTGTCATAGCGACTGAGTCGAGTGGAATGGCGGTAGTTTCCTTCAATTCTTAAAAGCCTTCAAACACATAACCCCCTGTGCTACAGGCTAATCTTGTGTCATAAAGCAAAGTTCTAAATTTTAAAAATTAAGACATTTTTAAAATCTATTAAAAGTGACTTCTGGTTATTTAACTTTATAATAACGTGCCATTAAGTGCCAACTCGTTTAGAATCTTACTTAAAATTCAAATCCCACATATTGCATTAACGCCACTTCGAAATTCAGTCCAACCAAACTGCCAATGCATAACCGCCATTTGTAAGTAAAGCCACGTCCACACGGTATGAAAATACCGCATACATGTCGATTACGTGCGAGCTTTAACAAAACACTCACGATTTTGGTGAAAGTGCACGCAGTGTGTAGCGGTTACAACCGCCAGTCTGAGTGTGCACTAGGCTTAGGACAGACCTTTTTGGAATAAAAAGATTCAGTTTTGAATTTCGAAGAACTATCGAAGGATTGAATAGTTTGAAATTAGAACGAGAAAAGAATTAATTTTGTTTTTTTGTAGTTTGCACGGTTGTCTATTGGTAAGTGATTCATGTTTGTTGTCTTGTAACATTTTTATCTGTCTATGGAAGATAAAATAGGTCTCTTATTTAAGCTAACATACTCTGGATTTCTATTTTCGTGTTATAAAACTGCATAAAATTGCTAAATATGCTTACTTTAGCCAAGTATCGTTTATTAGAGTTGAACTAGTGTTAAAAAAGGTTTAAAGAATGCGTTTCGGGTGGTAAACTTTATTATACCTTCTTATATATTTATTGATAGATTTCACAGAGATTTCTTATGAAATCGCATATCTCTAAATTAGTAACCATATACGGAGAAATCGTAGAATGATAGGCTAGAATGCAATACCTAGACTTTTCAATATAATTTCTCAACATTCTTAGTATTTCTGACGGAAATTACTCACTTATGTAATTTCGCTGTTAGTGTGCAATTCTGTGGTATAATACGTTATATTTTAAGTGCGTTCTCTTCGTAACTAGATAGGTAGATCTACTTTTTGTTATATATAAAATTCACTGGTCAAATTACAATATGAAAAGGTACAATTAACTAACTAGGTTATTTAAAGTCTACCTATAGTTTTGCCTTAAACTTTAAATATTTATAAGCTATATGTATTGGTTTAAGCTTGTCCGATGCAAGCTTTCGAGCTGTTTAGACTACATGATAAAATGACAAATTAAAAAAACCCCCGATTTTAATTTTTATTTCATGCTTTTTATACTACATATAATATACCTAGTAGCAGACACGCTTCAATCGACAATCTTTTGAAACACTTAATAATGACAATCTTGTGAAAAAATCCAGTTTCAAAGAATAAAATACGAATAACTTTTGAACGGCTAAACCGATTTTATTCATACATAGCCAAGAACACTCTCGACAATGTCACCTTTCAAACACAAACAACGAAATCAAAATCGGTTCATCCGTTTAGGAGCTATGATGCCACAGAGACACACAGATACACAGTAACCAGCAACATACGTCAAACTTATAACACCCCTCTTTTTCCATCGGGGGTTAAAAATAACCACTACTTTCTGTTACTATTTAGGTGTATTGAAAATCTACTAAATCTAGACACAAGAACTTCATACTTATAAAATATTTATTACCTACAAAACTAACAAGTATGCCTACCGTATAAATCTGTCAATATGTCGAGCACAACAATGAGACTGGTCTAACTACATACGTACACACATACATACTGATATATAATATCATAAGAAACTGGTCTACAACTACAAACAATGAGGTTTTCATGTCATACAGGAATTCTATTGTTTTCTATAAGTAATTATAATCTTGTTAGTATATGGCTATTTGTTATGTTGAGTTGGTTGGTTTTTCTTTGAGAAAATGTAAAAAATATAGATAATTAATTTTCATTTGCACCTTTCGGAGGTATTTTTAGGTCCTTGCACGCTGTTTTTTCAGTGATGACAAATTATGTTATTTTTGATAGCCTATTCTGTTCCACTTCTGAGCAAAGGTATTCCTCCAATCCTGCCGCCTATCAAAGTATTTGCAAAAACACCCAAACCCCAAAGACGTCCCACTCACCAGCTGTTCTTGCAAACATTTGTACCAATGAGTTAGAAAATTATAATTAGAATGTATAAATAGATGTAGTTCGCCCTTTCGCACAATCTATTACTGTCATTGGCTAACTGAGTGAGCTGCATATAGTTCAAGCCAAACTTCTTGGCCGCCCTGAAGTTGGCTTTCCGATGCGCAAGGCGCGGCGCGGTGCTGTTTTTACCCGACTGCCGAAGGAGGGTAATGTGTTTATCAGTCTATGTATGTATTTATGTTTGTTCCTATGTGGCGTTCGAGAGACCAAACAGCCGATTTTGATGATTCTTACGTCAATCAATTCGTCTTATCCATGCTAGTGTTAAAATTGAAAAATATGGCGTATTTTGGACGCTATATTGTGGGGTCCAATCTATTTTTCTTCCAAATCTTTCGTGTGGGGTATCAAAATAAACGCTCTGCTTGGTTTTTTAATTAACTTTTTTTTTGTATGAGATTTACAAATACAAAAAAAAAAATCCCTCAATGTCGTTAGCGTTAGTAGTCGTCTTAAGGCGCCGATTCCCTTGGGTAGCTGATTATAAAATGACAATCACGTCTAAACGGTTAGTCGTATTTTTTTGGAAAACATATATGTTACATTAGACTATTTTCTTAATAATTTCATCTAAGAAAATTTTGAGGTTTATTCGTATAACATAGTGTAATTAATTTGTAAAGTTATGTCTAAAACGGACGAAAACACGACAATAACACTAAAACCGCTGGGCGTCTTTTAATGAAATCGACACCATCTCAAAGACAATGTAATTATCTACATTTTGATCTGAGGCTTTTTTTTTAAGTCACAGAATAATTAGGAAAGTACAAAATTTTGGGTCGCGCGGGTGTGAAACCAGTGCGCGTTTTGTTCCCTCAAGGTCGTTGGCGTTAGTCGTCGTCTTAATCAAATTATTCATCATCAAATCATTTCGCCAGTTACCTTATGGTCCCATGCAGTAGAGGGCGAGACTATCCTCATCAACCGGGTACAAATCCAAACAATAACACTGCCCGACACGGGCATCGAACCCAGGACCTCATGCTCAGCAAGTCAGCAGTAGCACTTGCTACCACTATACCAAGAGGGAGTGATTTTTTTATTTAATTATGGAAATTTATTTGGATAAACCGCATGCGGAAGGCGGGATACTGTCGCGACTTAGACGAGGCATAAGTCCAGCTGTAGACGTGATAGACTGAATCAATTAATTAATTGAAGTTTTAATTGAATAATTGCATTTAGTACGATAGCACTGGCGCTACTTTGATTGACAACAGAAAACTTGGTACCGGCACGCGATGTTTGTAATTACGTCAACAACGAAAAAAATACGAGCGATGACATTAATATTTTTGATAAATTCAGCAATAAACGTAGTCATTCAAAATAATGTCGTCAATAAACAATTTTTAATGTTACAATAAACTATCAACGTCAAGCAGTGACTAGACAGTGCAGTCAAAATTAACAAAACGCTACAAATTATGATCTCAGTACACGCAAGATTGAATTCACGTATCAATTAAACCACGCTTGTATCCACACGTAAAATAATGCATTAATTATCACAACACGTTACTTTCCCCTCTCTCAGTAGCTTGGAAAACCGCGAAAGTTAGTTCTCAACGCAGTTTACGCTCAGCCATCGCACCTGATACATGAAACAAAACGAACCTTTAAAAATCGATTTTAAATTTCGATCGATTATTTAAAAATAGAACGAGCGAGTGACAAACGACAGTGTCGAACAGTGAACTAAGTCTGGTTCTAAATTTAACCGCGCATACCGAACGGAAATATAGAACGCCCAACGGATTGCATGTTCTAAATTTAAAACCCCGAATGCAGCTGCCAGTGTGAACTTTGTCACGGGATTCCGCTTTCTTTTAAAAAGTAAGTTTATTTTGAAGTTTCGATCGATATTTGAAAATGATAGTTTGTATCGATCGTGATCCAGGGCCGTGATGGAGGCGCTCGATTGTTTTGTAATTGCCATTGATAGTGAAAGTGTCGTGTTTGACGGCCGTCGTCAAATTGTTGGTAAATATTTTCTAACATTTATGGACTTTCACTGTTCGTAACTTCGTAGTTCGTAGTACTGCGGTATCCAAACAGTTTGTTTCAAAGAAATTGTTTTGTTACGCAATGATAGCGTGCACCGCGGCCATTTATTATCTGTGGTTGTTCTACTCATCAGTGTCTTTGACCACAAATTGCGATGAGCTCATTTTACACTCGTAACCTGCTCGACCGATATTGATGATTTTTTGACGAAAAGAAAACTGACCTTTAAGAAATCTCACTGCTTAATGACATCATTTGAGAATGAGATATATTGTCTAAAGACAAGCAATTCATTGTCCATGTTGATCTATAGAGGTAGATCACGCATCAATCTGCAAGTTAAATGGACTGTGGAAGAATATCATGAATGAGGGAATTCAACCATGTCAGTATTGTCCATGCCTTTTGTGGACGGATTTGTTTATTGTCTCTCGTCATGTTGAAGGTACCTATTGTATACCATTGAGATTAAATCAGTGGCAAATCATAAACGCCCATAATTCAACAAATTCCTATCATTTTTAAGTCAAACGATTTGGATGAAACATGGCACAAGGTTTACCACAGTGACAAGTATCCTGAGTATAATCCAAGGTCTATATATTATACCAAGGATACTTTTTATTCCCGTTAGTACCTACGTTCCCTTGGGATAATTTTGCGAAACGAAGACGCTGTCAAATGCATTAAAATGGGTTCTTTTACTAAATCCATTCATGACATTTCAGGCTGTAAAACTCTGAAAGTACTTCTATTTATTTTTCGATACCAACAGCAATAAAAAAGAGAATACCTATCCAAATTATTACATAACTGTAGTAAAATTTCAATACCAAAATAATCAATTACGCAGAGGTCACGAGTTCATGACAAGAGCAATTAATCTACAAACTGTCAATAAATATTTATTGACAACATCAAATAGATAAATAAAATAAAAACCTCGTAAAATTTTATCTAGTCGACCCCCTTTGTTGAGTAGCGTGTTTTGAATACATCTCCTTTCTACTAACCTCCTTACGTAAGTATAGTAAAGGCTCTTTTACACGAAGAAGAGTTTCTAGCTTCGTATTCGCGAATATCGGAATGAGATAAAAAGTTAACTAGTGTTAACAGATGTAGGTATGATATTCCCATGCTATCTATATTGGTAAATGTAACATTGTTTGTTTGCTCGTAGGAAGAATTGGTTCTATTATGAGTTTTTTTTCACTGAAATTTTCATTTCGGTTGATACCCATTAGCTATTTTTTGTAGGATTTTGATTCTTTTGATAGACCACGAGCGAAAATCAGCGGGAAAAAGTATGATGCTTACCTACATTTGTGTTGTAAGTATTCCACTTCGCTTTTGTAAATCGAATATATAAATTTATTCAGAAATTTCGAGTTGCGAGTGAGTGCCATAATCATCTGTCACGTGAAGTCATGTCTCGCCTAAGAAACATAGCATAGCATGGACATTTTCAACATGCAAGATTATCTCTTCGTGTAAAACAGCCTTAAGACTATTATTACGCTATGCGCTTGCGGGGTGGGCTGTTACAGCATTGTACTTAAAATGCAATAAGTTGAATTCATCCGGTGTAGGAAGTGTCGTGTGGTCGGAATAAAGATGGACGGACAGTGTTTCAGCCTGTTTGGTATTCTAGACATTGTAAGGAGTTGAAGCTGATTGTGATTTAACTGTTTTTATTGTAGTTGTTGAATAAAACTAATTTTGAGGAGGCAACTAGACCATGTTGTTCGCTTTGTTTAGTTGGACTCAATTTTAAAAGTAAAATGCAGACTTGAAACGTGTAATCCGTATATTGTATTATTGTACAAGTGACACAAGACACATTGACATAAATATCATAAACTAAATGTTGTGTTGCCAACGTACTGCCCATCAGCGACAAAACTGATTTGACACAACATTTTTGCACATTTATGAACTAGTTGTAACAACATCAACTTTACTTAGCCTAATAATGTTTATGTCGGCCGTGAAGATTGGAAGGCCACCTTTGCCCAGCAATAGGATAATATTGGCTGATAAAAAAGCTAATTTAAGAGGACTTGGTTCAATTAATTATCATCATCGTCTGCGAAGCCTTTTCACAACTATGTTGGGATTTGCTTCCAGTATAAGGCTGATTTCACAGCTCTCCGGGAGACCCGTACGGGCCGACCGTTCACGGGAGACACGTACGGGTAGCGCCCGCAGTGTTCTGAAACGATGATTCAGTACGATACGCTGTACGGGCTCAACACGGAGCGGGTCGCGTACCAATCCGCGTCGCTGATACGATGTTCTAATGCGTCACGTGTGTTCCCGTTCCGGGAGCCCTTACGGTCGGCCCGTACGGGTCTCCCGGACAGCTGAGAAACCAGCTCAAACTATCAGAAGTTTACTTGGAGCCACTGCCTATCAGTGACTTCCACTACTTCATGTAGTCTTGCTCGATTATGTCGTCTTCTGTAAAATGTTCAAAAGTTTGTATCAAGGTATTCTATTTCTGGGTGTGTTAGACGAGAACTACTTTATACTTAGTCACTTTTCCTTCGGACCTGTGTGACCTATCACGTTATTTTTGTGGACGTGACTTTGAATGGGATCGAACATTCGCTTGTATTCGTGATTCTTATGAGAACCTAATCCAAAAGTTCAGACAGTAATCCAAGCTATTAATTCAAGCAATTTTATCATTCACTAAATTTCCGACTGGCCATACTCGTACATGTCTATTAGATGCTCATTCAAGACCATTAAGTGATTCCATTTTAGGGTTCCGTACTCGGAAGGGTCCAAATGGGTCATCACAGGTTTTACAGCCAAACAGATGGGGCTCAAATTTTCACAGGATAAGCATTTTTTTGACCCAAAGCTATACAAAATATCAAAAAATATTTTAGATGTTTTTAAGGGGGCTCTTATAAAGATAAAGGGAGGCGTGAATTTAATTTTTTTTTCTTTGAAATTTCCTAATTTTTCCTTTTGCAACCAATTTGATTTTACGGTCTGGTACGGAAACCTAAATGTACACACCGGTTTTTTATGCTTGTCCCTGGGTTTAAAAAAGTAGGTAGAGATGGCGGCACAACAATTATTTAAAATAAATCAGTAACAACAGGTACTATAATCAAACAGTTTTCCCTCTTATAATATTACTTTAAAAAACCTGAAGACACTCCTAGATAATTCTTCTTCCCTATAAGATAAATAATAATAAATATTACATTACAAAAACTGGTCCAGTTCCTGTCATTAGTTTACGTAAGTAAGTAAACATAGAAAGTGCGGTAATGCACAATAATGCGAGGAAGCGCGTCACTTATTGCGCTCGCGACGCCGCCGCCATGACAGTTTGATGGAGTATTATAGTTATTACGCGATATTAAAGAAATGGTACCTACGTTTTATGGAAAGAATTAGATTGATCAAGTCTAATCTTATATCAGTATGAACTTAATGGCAGACATTCTAAAATTCTCGCGACTTTTATTAATGAGACTAGCTTCTGGCAGCGGTTTTTCCCGCGTGAATGTCCAAAACTATCCCAAGGGAATATCAATCAATCTACCTAGCCTTTTTCCCAACTATATTGGGGTCGGCTTCAAGTCTTACCGGATTCAGCTGAGTACTAGTGTTTTACATGGAGCGACTGCCTATCTGACCTCCACCACTTGGCAAGACTGGTGTCAGATCTCAAGGCTCTGACTACCCATAACGACTGTCAAAGATCTTCAAATGACAGCCGGGACCAACGGCTTAACGTCCTTTCCGAGGCACGGAGGAAACTCGGTATGAAATGGTCACCCATCCACGGACCATCCGCCCGGGATAAAAAGCCTGACTGTAATCTATCTCTGTGCCAAATTTCATCCAGATCCGTCCAGCCGTTTGAGCGTGAAGAAGTAACAAGCAGACACACACTCACAAACTTTCGCCTTTATAATATTAGTGTGATTTTTTGCGTCCTCCCCGGTTAGAAGAGGATCCACTATTAGTTATTTTAGTCCATGCTTAGACTGTCAGCGATAAAATACTGCATTTGTGTCCATTGGATCAGCAATACAGTTTTGGTGTACAATCAAGTAAATTCTATCTCTCTATTTAACTTACCCAGTTTTGCATTGTGACATTTGTAAGTCTGACATTTGCAAAATTGTCAAGCTTTGATCCTATAATTCGCATATCATTTTAAATTAGCATTCACTAATTACTTTCCCAGAATTAAAATTAAACGCGATAAATCATTATTTTCATTCAACCGTTATTAAATCAGAATTATGTTCATTAACCACGGTCCAGTCGCTGCTAATTGAGAAAATTTACCAAAAAGCACCGTTTTCCTGATCTTTAGATTACGTCGAAATAATTAAGTCAGCTCTCCGTAATCTACATAATTATTAAATCCGTGATATACCGTAAAATTATGTAAAGTTTGTAAAAATATTCATAATACGAGCCAGCCAGTACATATCTAACTATTCCACTGTGGACCAAAGGCCTTTTAAGGGTTCCGTACCCAAAAGGTAAAAACGGGACCCTATTATTAAGACTCCACTGTCAGTCTGTATTTTTTTCACCAGGCTGTATCTCATGAACCGTGATAGCTAGACAGTTGAAATTTTCACAGATGTATTTCTGTTGCCTCTAAAACAACAAATACTAAAAACAGAATAAAATAAATATTTAAGTGTTGCTGCCACACAACAAACGTGATTATTTGCCGTTTTTTTTGCGATAATAGTACGAAACCCATCGTGCGCGAGTCCGACTCGCACTTGGCCGGTTTTTAGTACAGGGAAGGAACAATCTGTTTATCGGAAGTATCCCAGTAATTTTTAACAATTCATTGTAGACTTTTTTCTCTCAATTTTACTAAACTTATTCATAGTTCAGACGTCAAATCTCCATAAATCTATAAATAAATAGCTAATCTTGGTTGACCAATATGGAATTCTTAAGCAAACATTAATATATTTATTGATGAAGAAAATCACTTGACTAGACTATTAAAATTCTTCAACTAACCTTTAGTTCAGTAAATAATGTCATCAACACCAAAATGCTATACTTTCATTAAAATGCCAAGACGTTTATTAAAACCTCATGATGCAGCACCAGCTGTTATGTCGGAAATGGCTGTAATATTTTCAACTAGCTGGCACCCGCGGCTCTGCCCGCATAGATGTACTACTTCACGCAATATACTTTATAAATTATTAGATGTGTTATTCTGATGTATGTTATATTTTACTGATATTATAAATGTGAAAGTTTGGATGGATGTGTGTGTGGATGTATGTTTGTTACTCAATAACACCAGTACGGCTGAATAGATCTGAATGAAATTTGGCACACAGATAGATTATAGTAGTTTAGAATAGCACAGAGGCTACTCTTTATCCCGTTATAATGATCCCTTGGGGTGATAAAACACTTTCCAAGCGAGCGACGCCGCTGGCAGAAACAAGTAAGCTATATTACTGTAAAGTTTCAACAAAATCCGTTCAGTAGTTTTTGCGTGATAGAGTAACAAAAATATCCATCCATCCTCACAAACTTTCGCGTTTATATTTTTACTAGCTTTTGCCAGCGGCTTCGCCCGCGTGAATGTCGAAAATTATCCCGAGGGAACATATTCCCGGGATAAAAAGTATCCTATGTGCTATTCCAGACTATAGTCCATCCCTGTGCCAAATTTCATCCAGATCCGTCCAGCAGTTTGAGCGTGAAGAAGTAACAAACATACACACTCACAGACTTTCGCCTTTATAATATTAGTGTGTATATATAGTAGTATTATACATAGGTTATATTATTTCTTCATTCGTCATAAAATGGTGATTAACACTTTTATCTTCAGGTGATATAATTATACGTTATATCAGTTAACAATTCCAGTTATAATAAATCTATCAAGAAATATTTCACCACACCCATTTCAACGCTAGGAAAATTACTTACGTAAAAAGTACTTTCGTTTTTCTTGATCTATGAGTAGAATCTCAAACGGTAAAATCTTAGTATTGGTCTCAGGTTTTCTTGTGCTTCCCATTTCTCTTCGTTGTCATGTAAAACTTGTATATGCAGCATCCTCAAACTAAACACTAGAATATTTATGCATTTCTCTTATTCAAATTGTATAAGTAACATTGTAGGAAGGAAGTTGAAAGAGTACATACTTAGGAAGTCGAGATTACAAGTACTTATGTAGCATTTGTATGTGTTCAATTGGCTTGTGGGGTTTGAACTTCCCTCCTAAGAATCCTAGTAAGTGTCATATCGGTGGTAAACTATTCAGCATTCCGGATATGTGTGAGTGTTGCTTCTAAAAATTGTATTTTGCCCCACGTAACGAAATCTCGAACTCAAACTCACGAGCAAATAGATACAATATTTACATCTCAAAGTTTCAGTATAATAGTCACAACGGATCCTTGTATCTCTGCCAACCATTGCGCAAGAAACAGTTTGTAATCGAGTATACTGCATAGAGTAAGAGAGATAGGACCGTGCGATGATGCGACCAACGTAAGCGAGTGAAAGAGACAGTTATACATTGCTATCTTCATCTTCACAAACACAAACATAGCTACTGCGCAGGGTCTTGCAGCTAATTCAGAGACACAAAGATCCGTTGTAAGTATTATAATTGCCCTGTTTCACGAGGTCCTCGACACAGTCCTATTTCGGCAAGAAGTTCTTGTTACCCAAAACAGCACGGTTTTATACAAGATAGCTGTTCCCCGCGGCTTCGCTCCCGTTGGCCACCCCACAGGACCCGTTTTCGGGACTAAAAAATAGCCGATGTCACTCAGGAATAATGTAGCTTTCTATTGGTGAAAGAATTTTTTAAATCGGTCCAGTAGTTTCGGATCCTATTCGGTACAAACAAACAAATCTTTCCTCTTTATAATATTAGTATAGATAGAAGATAGAACATCATAGGTAGAAATAATTACAATCTGATGCGTAATTATTTCTACCTATGATGACTACATAAAACTGTAAGGATACTCCTAGGTATTCATTGGAACTATCACTACTGTGGCGTTTTTCCTAACCAGTATCTTCTCTCTTTTCCAGACAACAGACAGTGCAGACTTCCTGGCGACACGGCCGCACACGGCGGCTGTCATCCCGGGCAAGCCCGCGGGCAATCCCCTACAATTCGTGCGCGTTGGGCCCGCTGACCTAGGCAGCCGCGCACGCGAGCAGCTCCGGAGGGCAGAGCTAGCGAAGAGGACAGATCCTGCGCGCATTGAGAGGCAGGAGGATTGGCAGTCGGTGAGTGTCGTGAGTGAACTTGACTTAAATAGGTTAATATAATATAGATTAATTTTAGGCAAGCATGCTCCATCGTTGCTCAAATCATTTCTAAAATCAGATGGGTTACTGGTCAGAGGCGAGCCTATCTAATAATAATATTAAAAAAATTGAATAAAACCACACGCGCAGCATGATAAAAACAGAAAATCGAAAGACAAAAAAAAAACAGATTGAAGAAAGATTTCTACATCGCGATGTCAAAAATTAAGATAGTAAAGGTCGTTTGGTCTTTGTAGATGAGGAATGGAAGTGGTCATGATACGCTTGCAGGACTGTTAGACAGAGGATCTAGTTAATAGTCTCGTTTCAAATAACAATTTAGACTTCTCCGTAGTAAATGAGCCCTAGGTAATTCCCTAACCCTGCAAGACTAAACGATTATCCCCAAGCTGATGATGTAATTAAAAACAATACGCACATCTCAGGATACTCAGCCTGCCATTGCCCTTTGGAAAACACAAACAATGCATCTTATACCAAGAAACATCCGTTCATTACCGCACCATTTACCCCACAAAGGAAAATCACGAACTATGACTAACTAGATGACAAATCCGTTATATTCAAAGCATGGGAACATATTGGCTATGCAGCATGCGTGTACGCATATCTTCATCTGTAACACCACAGACTTAGAGGAATGGACGGAGCAATACCGTCGTAAATTGATTACTCTGTAGAAAGAGACAAAGTGACTGTGTGGCAAATAATTATACCTGTTTCTTTACTATATTATTATGTTGTAGTAGCTATTTGTTTCAGTCCATCACTAACACGACAAATTCAATTGTATCAGTCGAGACATTTCCTTTTTTTTTGTGCTTGCTAGTCGAGTTTACTTTACACATTAGCATAATCGACACTGCTTGCCATTAATAAAATATAGACTAGATTAGAACGTAGCTGAAATTTCAACCCAGTGACGTGGCCCAATTAGAATTTTTGAAAAAGACCTGATACAAGCTCTTCGTCTCTCTCATAATTTTATGACCTTATTAACGTCATAGCTGGATAGATATCGCTCCGTCCATTCCTCAAATTCTATGTGGAACACCAACGAATCAACATAAACATTCTAGAGTTTTATTTCTGCAGACACTTTTAGTGGACCAATAAGGAAGCGAGTTTCTCAAGACTCTTGTAGGGTTGTCGAATTTTATTAGTGTTTGGATAATCGGTAATTGATTAACTGAATCGATTAGGTATTTAAGTATGGAAGAAGTTTGTTGCTAAGCTAACCAGTTTACTGGTGTCGACCTGTGAAGTCAAATTGAGTTTCTGTCTCAAGAGTGACACAAAATATTTTAGAGGTTTCCAACTGTACCTCGACTTTCTTCATCGTCAATCTAGGGTGCAATGTCTGTAGCTTAACTTCCTCCTTCCGATCGAGAGTCTGATTAATAACGAGCACTCATTATCAATTGTCGATCGGAGGCCATGGTCAATGGTACTGCCAAGCCAAGATATTAAAACAGAACGCCTGATTATTATTTCAATACTCAGTAATACTGCGGTCGATGCAGCGACGCTTGGGAGAGGTCTTTGACAGCAGTAGTGGTCTTTTGTTTTATCAAATGATAAACAATGATAAAGGCTTCGCAAAAACGGCTTTGTCGATCCTTGATACCTCAAAGCTTTCTTATTAATCAGGTCATCAATACTAGAACTGTATGACAGGAAGACAATGAAGGAAATCATCCTCATTGTAACCCTATACATTGGTATATCTGAGGTGGCCGTAGAATATCTTCTTCCACTCATCACAGTCACCTCCTATCTAGCCATAGCATTCATAAAATATTCCATCAATCGTTTCTGATGACGATTGAAGTAGACCAAATACTTGTATTCGCTGTAGTCGTCACATACATAATTTTTTTTTTTTAAAGCGTCATCTTTGGGGAAAAGTTCGGCGAGTGTGGGATTTTTACCTCACTTAAATCACCCTGGTGATCAACATATGCACGTAGAAGACCCTGCGTCCTCTTAGACACCCCGTTACCCCCTCTGTGCAAAACCTATTAAGGCATAACCTGGAGAGACTGAAAAAACGCATCCCCTGAGCCTCGCTGTGCACGGCACGACACCCATTTCACCTACAAGCACTTGTTAGTAATAGGGATGTTACCTGAGTAGACAAATGATAATTTTTGCTTTACCAAATCAATAAAAAACCGGCCAAGTGCGAGTCGGACTCGCACACGAAGGGTTCCGTACCATTATCGCAAAACACTGCAAAAAAAATCACGTTTGTTGTATGGGAGCTCCCCTTAATTTATTTTATTTAAATTTAATAATTATTATTTTTTGAAGTGACTATACAATTAAACATTCTGTGTGAATATTTCAAGCGTCTACCTGTTGCCGTTATTAATATCGAGCAAAAAACGGCCAAAAAATCACGTTTGTTGTATGGGAGCCCCCATTCATTTATTTTATTTTAACAATTATTGTTTTTTGAAGTAAATATACAACTAAACATTCAGTGAATATTTCAAACGTCTACCTGGTGCTGTTATTAATATCGAGCAAAAAACGGCAACAATATCACGTTTGTTGTATGGGAGGCCCCTTAAATATTTATTTTATACTGTTTTAGTATTTGTTGTTATAGCGGCAACAGAAATACATCATCTGTGAAAATTTGAACTGTCTAGCTATCACGGTTCATGAGATACAGCCTGGTGACAGACAGACAGACGGACCCTAGGGTACGGAACCCTAAAAATGGACAAAGATCGCATAAAAGTTCAGGAGTGGGGGCTTGTGAAGTCACTATGTCAGTATAAAGTGTACTAACGGCGTGACGGCGACACGATATTTCAACGCATTATATTGCTGTCACTTTGTTTACGTGTCAAAAGAATAATACGTGTCCAGTATTCTTTGTTCTTCTACCTGACGGACAAAAATCAAATTTTCAGTTAACATCCCTATTATCAGAATCGTCAGTACTTCAGTAGTATGTTAAGTATCACTCACCGTGTGGTCTAGCTCTCCTGTCAATCGTTCTGTCACGGTCATTACTTACTGAGGAGTGTTCCTAGTAGGTATGGTGGTGACATACATAAACTCACGCCTTTTTCCCATGGGGGTAGGCAGAAACTACAGATCGCCACCTGCTACGATCGTTACATACTTCTGCTTCAGTCACATTCATTTATCTACGTCTAGAGATGGGTCGTCGACGTAATTTTCGTTAACGAAACTAGACCGTCCATTTTCGTTGATCGACGAGTCGATCAACTAGTTGAATTTATGGACTAGTTCATAACGTAAACTTTGTGAAGTAGACGTTCTTTATAAACTTTGCGACGACGCGACGCGCGGCGTCTACGGACGGACGGTTCGACGATCGACGACAACTAAGACAACTTTCAACTTGCCGATTGAACGTAAACAAGTACAAACCGGTTTACGTCGCATTCAATCGGTCCATCGCTTGCATACGTGAAACTATTGGCGTCCTTTTCTTCTTAACACACACAATGCATTTTAACTCCAAAATAGCATTCGCCTATAGAAATATCAACTCTATAATTCTAGAGTAAGAGTTCAAATTAATTTGCTCGATGTTCGTCTGTTGTTGTTATTTTTTCGGACGTATGAACTTGTACTACCCAACTAAGTTCTCGCGTCGGTCGTCGCGTTACAAGTCGACATGAACGTAGTCGAGTCTCAGTTTAGCCGTCTACGAATTCAACTAGTTCGTTGATTATCGGTGAACCGTCGAATCGTTCATTGTACGTCGACGGTCGAATTAACTAGTTCGTTCATTCAACGCCCATCGCTATCTACGTCTATCATGAAGCCTTGTCATGGGCGCACGGTTGGCGCAGTGGTTGTTGACTGCTGCGCTGCGTGTCGCGGGTTCGATTCCCGCACGGAACAAATATTTGTATGACCTACAGATAGTTGTTTCGGCTCTGGGTGTTTGTGAGTTTATATGTTTGTAAACGCACCCATGATACAGGAAGAAATTCCTAGTGTGGGGCAACGATCAAAAAAAAAAAAAAACATACACACACGCCGGTTATGAGTACTGCGCACCTGGCCTTTCTGAAGAACATCACCTATAAGGTCTATGTATGAAGGTGGTGACATATTTTGTGCAAATGCAGTTTGTATGGCAAATACCTTGTTTATGTTATGAGATATAATAGCATGTAGATTATGGCAGACACTTATCATTATGAGACATGGTGTGTTGTATTATGTAGAAATAAGTTATCATATAAATATAAGAATCTGTGTCATTGTCGATGATTAAATTAACTATACCTATCTATTTTATGTTGATTAGTAATGTTATATAGGTATAAATAAAGTTTTTAATGCGAAATTGACTAGATAAACCTACATACATAAAATAACTAGGTTTACTTTGTAAATAACTAGCTTCTGCCAGCGGCTTCGCCCGCGTGAAGAGTGTTTTCTTATCCCAATGGAACATTATACTGGGGTAAATCCCTGAGGTATCCTATGTGCTATTCCAGACTATAACCTATCTCTGTGCCAAATTTCATCCAGATCCGTCCAGCCGTTTGAGCGTGAAGAAGTAACAAACAGTTAGTGTGAAGTGTGACTAGCTTCTGCCGGCGGTTTCACCCGCGTGTAAGCCGAAAATTATCCCGATGAAACATATTTCCGGGATAAAATGTATCCTAAGTGCTATTCCTGACCATAATCTCAGAAATACATTGCCAAATTACATCCAAATCCGACAAGCCGTTTGACCGTGAAGAAGAAACACACGCACAAACTTTCGCCTTTACCAGTATCAGTATATTAGTGTGATAGTGTTATTTTTGTACACAGTAGGTGCCCAAGTTAATAGTAGCTTTAAAGACGTTCATTAGATCTTCAAAAGTGCAGATGTATGGGCTATGGGCCAGGTGCATTGGGTATCAGACTATACTTCATAAAAGATAGCTTGATCTCTGCGACAGCTGTCAGTATCAATATAGTAACAATAGCGCTTGACAGGCTTACAGTAACGTAAAAATCACGTCAGTTTGACATATGTCGCAGAGATCAAGCTACCTTTTATGAAGTATAAAACCTATTTGTCAAGTTGCGTTAGGATTACAAAAAGTTCTTAAACGTAACCAATAACTACACATTGGAATCGTGACACATGTCTAACTCCTTAAAAAAATCTTAGCAACCATCCATAAAACAAAACCAACACAAACGCAGAACTTTTTCCCTGAATAATTAACTAATAACTTCCCACCAACCCTAACCACCAGAGAACGCAGTTAAAATAATTCAGTGTTCCCGACGAGTGAAGTTTTTCACGTTTTTTCCTAATGACAGTTAATTACTGAGCTTCCGATGAAACTGGAAAGCGACGAAACCAGGTTAATAGCCACACATTTTTTATATGAAGTTTTCTGCAAAAATTATTCCCTTGTAGGTAGTTTGTCGAGGTTTGTGTGTCGCGAACTTCTTTATTCCCTTTTGTGGCTGTGCTGTGGTCAGATTAGAAAGCGTTGTTCCTTTACCTACCAATGTAATATATGAAGCTATCCATCTATAGAAGTTTGATTTTATCCAGTACCTCAATGTACATGCTTGATAGAATCAAGCCTATCATAGATTTAGCCTGGCAATATCTATTTCAAAATCATGTTAGTCAAATTGGATAAATACTTTAGGAAATAGTTTTGTACGCCATGGTTTTAAATTACAACCCCGTACCAGTGTTGTCTCATCGCAAACAAAGAAACCGTGTGGACGTACTGTACTGGTTATACTGATTATTTTTTGTACATCGATCGCATTCGGTTCCGTTCCACGGATATAGATGGTGATCTATCTATCGCGATGGAACGGAACCGAACGCGATTGATTTACAAAAAAATAATCGGTATAATCTGATGAAAAACGCTAGTTACGTCGGCACGGTTTCTTTGTGTGGGATGGGGCATCTTTATGCTAGTATTATATTATCTGTGCCCGTACCTATATTTTCAAGTTTTTCTAAGTAAATATTTTAATCAACCTGGATTAGAAACTGACTAAAGGAACAAGCTGTTAAAAATGTAGAGGCTAGATTATCCAATATAGCTCAAATTAAAAGCATTTATTTCAAATTAAATATTTACGGGCACTTTTTAATTTTGAAGAAGCGTACTGTTACTCAGAATGTTGAACCTATTTGCACGTTCCAAGCTAGCTTAATCTCCACAAAAACCCTTCACTCTTTAACAATAAACCATATCTACTTCTCTTTCCTCACGATATTCGTCAAAATTCAGCCCCATGCGCAAGCGCAGCTACTTCAAAAAGCAGTTCCGTTCCACGTGGAGTGGTTTCAAAATCCTTAGTTAATAGCCCCGAGTGGGTATTGATTTATTACTCGTAAATCCTCCAAAGTGCCTTGTTTTTGTTTGTTGTCTGTATGACATTAATGCTCGATATATTTTATGTATTTTCTGTTAGTTTTCAAAATGCCACATAACTTTATGTATTGGGTGTAAGGTAGGTGTTCAAAATCTATGTGCAAGTCGTGCTTTATCTGTGGCCAAATTAGGCTTAGATTGTTGAGACAGATGCAATTAGGCAATATCAGTATAGTGCTTAACTTAGGGTTTAGTTGTAACTTAAATAAGGCATTAATTCTAATTGAGGTTACCGAAACTACCAGGCGTAAAAAATAATTTGGTGAGACTATTGTTTCTTAGCTATTCAGATGTAAATTTTGATGTAGTTCATTAAGCCAGAATCAGATATGTTATACTACTGTCAATTATTATTCTTCCGTATTCTTGCTAAAATCCACCATCGAATAAGTTTATTTCAAACTCACTTTATCTCTAAAACTGTTCGGTAGAATTTTGATACCTTCATTTTATGATCTTCAGATATGGTTAGCTAGTAAAATGTTCAGATGCATTAGTAACACGTGTAAGTGGGCGTAACTATGTATATGCCGCCATGATTCATATGAAGACTGTTTCAGAATATGTGAATAGTTTTATCCTTGAGCTATGTAAATATTGGGCTAAAAGTTCGATTTTTATAATTTGTCTGACAACTATTGCACATTCAAAAAACCGGCCAATTGTGAGTCGTACTCTCGCACGAAGGGTTCCGTACCATTATCGCAAAAACGGCAAAAGAATCACGTTTGTTGTATAGGAGCCTCACTTAAATATTTACTTTATTCTGTTTTTAGTATTTGTTGTTATAGCGGCAACAGAATTGAAACGTGAAAATTTCAACTGTCTAGCTATCACGGTTCATGAGATACAACCTGATGACAGATGGACAGACAGACAGACGGATCGCGGAGTCTTAGTAATAGGGTCCCGTTTTTACCCTTCGGGTACGGAACCCTAAAAATTAAGTATCTTAGAGCGAAAATACACATGCCTGTAACTAGGATAAAAGGGTGCAAGTAGCTGCTTGACATTCACCAATCACAAGTTGTTATGGCACAATAGCATGCGAGCTACTTGTACACTTTTATGCAAATTACAAGCATGTGTATTCTCGGCCTTAATTTTTTCTAAAAGATAGCTATGTAAGTGCCAATTTAATTTTCTGCTAACATTCATCAAAATCGTTTGTAAGACTTGCGCAGTTAACAATTACTCTTTTCCAAACCAATGCACAAACAAACGACCACTAATTAAAACACGAAAAGACGCTATTACAAAAACGTCACATCACAAATAGTCCACATAAGCCATTTTTTCTCCATTTCCATTCTGCTACACGTTTCCCTCCAATTACTCCGATGACAGATTCCTCTGGCAGCATGTGAAACATCTGATAATGACAGGGACGCCGCCATCTTGGCCAATTACTTCGATCGTAACAAAACAATAACAAAGCTTATGCGGCTTCTAGAGCGGTTAGGGTTGTCAGGATAAAGCCGGATATCGTTAGGTTTTTTGGAAACATGTCCGGGAAAATCGACCTTAACCAACATTTTACAAGCTAAGGTTAATTTAGAAGCAGTCACAGTCATGTGGTGCCGAATTAGACGGTGTCTGGCCTGTCCAGGATGTTCAGCTTTTTATTAATCATTTTAATGTTCACTTTTCTTCTTCTTCGTATTGATGGAAAATCTAATTTTTTTGGCCCTAAACGTTAGTTAGCACTTCCACAGCTTCGTTTGTTCGGTTGCATGCATGTTTTAAGGCAGAGTATAAAAATAGAAAAAGTATGTGGAACTGTATTCCAAACTGTATGGAATACAGTTCCACATACTTTTTCCAGGTCATCATTTTTGTTAAGAATAAAAATAAAAAAAACAAATATGTTGGGACGATTTTTAAGATAAAGGATCAACAGGCCCGAATTATCATACAATATTATTTTTCAATTAAAAACTTAGAAACAGAATCCTTAACAAGTTAAATGAGTCCAGCGCAACCCTAGGCGCGGGTGAATGCCGGAAGTTGTGCGCATACGCATGGCGGCGACAACTTCCGGTCGGCGCAGGAGTAACGAGCCGCCCTTTGTGGCGTGTATATTATTAAGCTTGTGATTGTTTTTGTGAGGTAGCTGCACTAGTTGGGCTGCTGTAATTAATTGTAGGTAGATTATTTTTAAGACATAGGACTTTATTTTAGTGATAGGTAGATGCTGTTTATATTTTGCAGTAGGTACTAGGTAGGTGGGTATATCCCACTTTTTTATTAGTCTACATTGTTCCACTGATGCCAAAGGCCTCCCCCAAATCTTTCCTGAATGTATTCTTGTCCTGAGCCACCTTGAACCAACCCTTGCATAATCAGAAGACAGTCTTTATGATATTCTGTGTCTATTAAAAGTATTAAAAATTCTTATTCCCTGCTGTACCATCAATTAGGGAAAAAAGCCTTCACCTAACGTGATGCTTCGGATATTTCTAAGCAGCGACTTAAAAATAGAACATTCCTACCCACTTGACATACCGAATACCGATAAAAGTCATCTTCTAAACATTCCTAGGAATGTCAAACAAGAACTTAACATTTTATCTTTTTTCCCACTACAACAATTATTGCGGTCATTACACATAGTGACATAGCCTAAGATCCGACTGCAGAACTCTGCAGGAACCAGGGTTTTTGATTAAACTTATTTTGTTTTCATGAATGATACTTAATAGTAAAATATATTGCTGCAGGGTTGCCTTGAAATATCTAGCCGCAATCAACTTAGTAAATTGTGTTTGATAGTTAACCCAAAATGTAAAAGTTTTTCAAGTGAATCCAACGATATTTGAAAGAAAGTAGTGTAGAAAATAGGAAAAAATAAGGTTGCCAGCTCTTAGCTAGCCGCAACTTGTGGGTTGCCAGTTTATTTGGTAACACACGAATGTCGGAAGATGATGGTCCATACGCATCCACGATACTGGAGAAATTCCTAATGTAGGGCAAAGTTAAAAAAATAAACAGTTTGCGGCCAAATGTGGCCAGGCAACCCTGTAGTAATCCATTCTATTACCACGAATCATTCATAAAAATCAAGTTGTCACCTGCAGATTTTTGCAATGGGATCTTAGGCTAACAGATTAGCCGCGATCAGCCAAGATTAGCCGTCGTTAAGCTGCCAAGACAACTGTTGTGCAACTGCTGGGCGATTTAAAAATATCTGAATTTCCTAGATGACACTCAATTATAAGTATAATAAGTTCTGTTAGGCTATTTTGATTGGTTTAAAGTGTAGACTTATGCAGGAAGCGTGACATGTAGTGTAGAATGTAACTTCTTCTTATTTTCGTGTGAGTATGTGGCCACCTCTGGTGTCAGAGTTAATTAAGCCTCATCTAGGAACCCCACAGGCCTCTGACTTGGCTATTTCAGACTTACATTAACTATATAAGTCCAGGTTTCCTCACGATGTTTTCCTTCACCGTTGCCTGTGATGTCCAAGATAAACTTAGAAAGTATATATTATGAATTATAAAAAGTCACGTTGGTACTTGCCCAGATTTGAACCCTCGACTTTAAGCATGAGAGGCGAGGAATGTAACTAACAGAGGCAGATGCGGATTTTTTGTACAATGATGGTTGCTGTTGGTGCTTATAGAGCTTATTCTGATTTGACAGCAACTAAAGTAATTCCATAAGATAACATCACGCCAGTATTCCTTAAAGGGTTCGGCAGAGGTCCACTTATAGTACACCTTAAGAAATTTGTCCGTGTTTTGTTATTGTGTGTATGTTTATGTTGACTAAAGTCATTTCGTCTGATTGTGTTCTACTTAGTCCGTATATTACAGCATCTTCGTCTTCTGATAGGCACCTGAGATTTTATTAATTTCCTTTAATAGGGTAGTTGACTAAAAAAATCTATTTAGTCCGTCAGTTACATTACCTAAAAATATAGAACACGTATTTTTCTTTTGCCACGTAAACGAAAAATTACGATGATACAGTGCGTTGAAATATCGTGTGACGTCACGGTGTGCTTTAAACTGATAAAGTGACGTCACAAGCCCCCACTCCCGAATTTTGATAAGCGTTATCTTTGTAAATTTTTATTTATTTGATAAAGCAAAAAATACGGGTCTGATGTTATTTGATAATCTCTCTGACGGACTAAATAGGATTATAATTTTTCTACCCAGGAAACATCCCTATTCCTACTTTGTATATTTTTAATTATCGTCCTTTTTCTATTTACTAAAAATACGTTTTGGTTATTTTGGTGTACAGTAAAGTTGATTCTGAACTATTATACTTGTTCGATCCTGTCTATCTCCTATCCTCCTGTCTATTAAAGCATGCAAGGAACCTATATTTCAGCAGTCTAAACACATTATCCCCGCTAGTTCTTCCACCTTGTGCCACACAAAATGGCAACGTTTAACTCCAGCAAGCGAAATTGTATAAAAAGCCCCTGTGCTACCGGCGCACGCGATGTTTGGCATGCCGGCTAGAACGGACCACTCTCTCGATGTATCGACAACTTGTAGTGCCATTATCAATAACTGGACTGTAAAAATAAATAGTGAGTATGTTTGCTGTGGTGATTGAAGAGGTCTGAAATGGTCTGGGTTGTATGAAGAAGAAAACTGGTGTTATTGTGCAAAAGACATAATCTGTATGACTTGTTAAGTCAAACTTTTACTGACTTGAAGGCCCTTTGTACCTACGTATCGATCTGCTGCCATCATTGCTCTTTGGAAATCCAAGCGTCCTGTAATGCTGGTCCTTAAATTATGACATGCTTGAAAGTCTGGCACATCTGCCCAAAAGGTTTGCAAAAAATATTGGTATACGTTCAAAGTGAACAAACGTGGTCTTTGTTAAAATCATGGATACATCCACCACAATATAGTACCACCAAGTTGCATTGTTGGTTTGAATCATCAGCCGATTTTGACATTAACTTCAAAACAATTCTAATTGTATGAATACTTAATTTAAATTGCATGGCACCATCAGGAAAGGCACTTAGAGACACAGTTCTGCTTACTCCACATAAGACCAAACCGTGAAGAAGGTTTTATAATCTTGATAGTAAATAAGACCGGCGCGATATCGGAGTTTTCTCCGTCGCCCAGGAGTGAAGAGAGCGTGACCACGATACGTAATACATATATGTATATTAACAGCAGAGAAACGATTATAGATTTACGATGCGAGCATATATTATATGATAATTACTAGTTAGTCTAGAACTAGATCATGTTGATGAAAAAAATGTTATGAAGACATTTAGAAAAGATACCAGAAATTCTTAGAAGGATTCTGAAACTGCAGACGGTAATAGCTCTTAATAGTCGCAATAAAAACAATAGAATAGATCGTAATGATCCCATTACACTATTTTGAAAGATTTTCAAAGGAGAACTCGAGAACTTCATATCTTTACCCTTGTAGCATATCACTTGGGATCGTCGTAATAAGTTTCCTTCTTCCATTCAGTACTGTCAACCATCACATTATCACTGGCTTCCTTTATATATCATTCACCATATCTTTTCGCACATAAGTTACAAAAAATAACATCATTTTATACTAATATCTACCTGTATACTACGGTCCGCAATTTATTACAATTAATAATCCAATCAGCCAAGCATTTACATCCGGAATTCTCCTTTCAATGTCTCCACCTAGGTCCGCATAAAGATACATAGTAATTCTATAGTCTAGTTCTATCTAATTAACGATCTAAACAGCATTGAGAATGAGATAAATATGTAAACATCATTGAGCTGGCTCCATGCATCTGTGACCTTTTGGGGCAGAAGTTAAATATGCATCAGAAATAGACAAGTGACTGGCTTTAGTTGAATCATAGCTACTGTGTTAACTGGCGGTTTATTGAAATCTTAAGTTTAATTAAAATGGAGGAAAATATTAAAAAGTTACGTGACAGAGTTCATAATGTGAGTTTTTTTCTGGCAGAAATTACAGAACGCCACCTACTATTATCCTTTTGCGTCATTTACGCTCATAGACTGATTAAATTTCTATTTTACTACAAGTATACAGAAGTATTTTTCATCAATCTTAGGGCATTTTAAATTATCAAATTGCCGTTGAAGCATTTCAAAGAATTTTGCAAGCACTTATCATTCTAAATCTCCTGATCGCCGGATATGTGATGAATTTCTTTAGTGAACTGTTGATGACATAACAAGAAATGATGTAAACACTAACGGATAATAGAAATAAATTGAATAAAAAAAACGCAGAAGAGCAGATGATAATGATGTTGATTTGACGATAGTGATGTTGATAATAATGATGTTGATGATAATGATTTTGAATTTATAGCTAATCAAATAAATTCTATTGTTACAGAACCTGGACAACTGGAAGTCTTCGCGGCGGAAGAGGGTAGAACACATCATAGAGCGGTGCGTGGAGGTGCGCCGGATGGAGCACGAGCCCAGCCAGCCGCGCGCCAAGTCCAAGACCTTCAACGAGATGCTGGAGGAACGGTCAGTACATAGGTATACACCAACAGAACTTACTATGATCATCTGTCATGTCACCTTCATTAAATACTTCAGCACCACATATATTAACTGTCCACGTAATTGATACTTTTCAGCTTTACCTCTGAGATGTCTCTGGTATTGGAGATGTCGCCTTATTTGCCATTTTACAAGCTTTTATTTAACTTACAATGTATGTATGTATGTGACTGTGTTCGGGCCTAATCTTGCAACAGCAGTTATCCTCCACTTATTAAGATGATATTTTGCATACACGTTTAATTTGGATGACAATGCATGGTTAGCTAAGTGACGTTATTCTAAATCCAATATATGGCCGACATAATCCAAAATATAATCCCTAATTATTTGTGCACCCCGCACAGAAGACACGAGAAATAAGCATACAAAAGGCTCCTATCTCAGCATGTGCAGCGATATCCAAAAAAGGAAATAACGCTGCGCTGATATTCTGATAGGGCCCACACTTGATGCCATGGACACACTTACGGAAACGGAAAATACTTAAATAATAAAAAATAGAATAGTAGATATAAATAACAAAAGAAATATAATAAACACAAGGTGGGACAAAATTTGAATTATTGGTTTTGATTTTACATTTAGACATAAAAGATGTGAAGTAGCTTAAGGAAAAGTTAGTGGCTACACTAACTCAGAATTTACTTAAGATGCTTCTCAATTCTTCAAGTCAGCAGTAATATGTTTAAATGCAACACCTTCCAGCATTAAAGACACTGCAGCCTTATTTATAGTACTCTCAACCAGCGTAGTAAACAAAGCCGTAAGTGTTAGGACTATACATTAGCATCACTTGACTGGCAGCGAGTTCAACCACCAGATAAATATGTACATATACTGTGTATGTATGTTTGTGTTCGCGTGAAACGAAAGAGAAACACAATGTATGGATTAGATTCTTGTCTCGTCTGCTGAGGAGACTTGAGGGATTACTATGATGTAGTGGAATTGGAATACGATGTACATTCTGAGAACCATATCTACGAGATAGTGGTTGCCCATTTCGTGGGAGTGTGAAGTCAGAAACAGTCGCAATATACGAACAAGCTGAGCTAATGATTATGAGTACAAGTCTCAAACGACAAAAGTCCGCTTGGAGGAAGCCTATGTCCAGCTGTGGACGGCTTTCGGCTGATATAATGATGATGATGACAAAAATCTTACCCTAAAGTCTTGTTAGGACTAGACCACTCACGTATCGCAACAATCTCTCATGGAATGTTGCAATAAGCAACCACTAACCAAACACAAGTAAAATATCAAAATTTACAAAACCCCCGACAGATTTTTATTTCATGCTACATGATTTATCTAGTACATAGTAGATACGCTTCGATCGACAATCTATTGAACACGTAATTATGACATGATATCTTGCGAAAGCACCCCGATTCAAACAGTAAAACGTCCATAACTTTTGAACGGCTGAACCGATTTTATTCAAACATAGCTAAGAACACTCGACAAAATCACCTTTCAAACAGAAAAAAACTAAATCAAAATCAACACAAGTCAAACTTATATACACCCCTCTTTTTCCGTTTAAATTTTTTAACTATTTGGTGGTGAATTTAATTCAGCTTCTATTATAATATGTTCATTTATTTCCATTAAAGCAAACGCTTCTTGCTCAAGCTGCAAATGTAGCTGCTTCTATCAGCATAGCATTAGGCTTACTTCGAAGTTAGTGCCGTCTGAATCTATAGTCTTTCTTTGTCTCAGTTAATAAAGTGTCTGTTAGACTTTTGTGAACAGAGGGCTCACGCAAACAAGTGCGGCGCGACAACAAGACGACAAGAAAATGTTCTATCTATAGAGCAACCTTAGAACAATTTCTGTGAAACCGCGTTGACAAATTGTCGTGTCACACCTGTCTGTCGTAACCTTTACTCTCTGGTCACCTTCTAATTAACCTTCAATATAATTGTTCCACAATGTATTACGTACTTGTAATACTTTATCTGCAACCTACAGCAGCAATCAGCATCATTCATAAAACTTCCCACCGAGATGATCTTATAATTTTCTTACACCACACAGATAATAAAATTACCAACATTAATAGTCTAATTTATTATATCTTCACTTATTGGCTTGTTGCTTATTATGATATTACTATTACTTGCACAACGGACAGTACATTATGTTATTATTTAATTCGTTATTACTTTTTGTTGCAAAAGTGTGACGAACGGGATTATTACGATTATTAGTTGTAATTTTTTTAATTTATAGATTATTATAAAGTAGTAGAAATACCGTGAGAATTTCTGCCTTTCTCATGTTCTGTTCCTCTCTTGTTGTGGGTTTAGTTATATGCAGCGGTTTTTACGTATGGGGGGTAGGCAGAAACTACAGAAGGCCACCTACTACGATCCTTACAGACGCTGTTTGGCTTCGTTTATATCATACATCTTGTCATACGACGCAAATAATGCTTATTAAAGAAAATTAAGAAAAGTACAAAATACTGGTTATTCCATAACAATAGCTAGCTATTTTAAACGCGAAAGTTTGGATGGATGTTTGTTTGTTACTCAATCACGCCAGAACGGCTGAACGGGTCTGGATAAAATTTGGCACAGACATAGATGGTCTGGAATAGCACAATAGGCTACTTTTCATCCCGGTATCATGTTCCCTTGGGAATTTTCGACATTCACACGAGTGAAGCCGCTGGCAGAAGGTAGTAATTTAATAAAAGCAAGCTAAACTGAAAGTTTTCTTGATTTTAGCGATTTCCCCTTTTTCCAACAGGAAAAATCTACAAAAATATCCATGTTTTACACAGTATAAAAAAGTTGTAAAACCAACAAACTTCGAAACATCGTTGTTTTAACACATTTTTTCTCAAACAAGATCATTTAGTTTAGACCATGTAATGTTGTCATAAAAATACTCGCCACTCGATCTATTAAAAAACCTACATATTTGGTAATAGTTTACTTACAAAGCAATATCAACCTTATATTAAATTTGACAAGTTTGAAATTACAGTAGTCTGTTTTTAGTGTTCGAATTTCAGACAGCATCAAATAATTTTCAACTGTAGATCTCCCAGTTTAAGGTTCCTTTTCTAAAGTAAAGTGAAACATATGTGTAGGTACCCTACATACTAGAGTTGCGGTAGAACAGTAAGGTTATCGATTCGCAACGCTTGTAATATAATATCGATGTCATTGACTCGATATACGGTGTTGCATTGCTCGGGTTTATTTTAAATCTGGTACTCACTTACTTTGATTTCGAAGCGGTTGGTGGCCGACTATATGTTCCAGTTACTTACATGAATCTACTTACTTCAATAACGATTTTGTTTGCAAAGTTAGTTTCAAATTATCTATAATTAATTTTTCAGTTCAATCAGTTGTATAACACGACCTAAACAGTTCTGAGATATTTCTGAAAATAAGACCGTTTTTAAATTTTATATATTCAGGTTCTCTTAAGAGATCAAAAATGATATTGTTTTCTAACTAATTAACATTTTTCGACAAATATTCTGAACACACAAATCTCTTACCTTACCTTTATTTGAGAAATTCGATTGAT
Organism: Anorthoa munda; assembly: GCA_945859665.1. Classification (NCBI taxonomy): domain Eukaryota; kingdom Metazoa; phylum Arthropoda; class Insecta; order Lepidoptera; family Noctuidae; genus Anorthoa; species Anorthoa munda. The sequence goes on along the minus strand of OX243916.1, from coordinate 1,526,637 downwards.
AACTTACTCTTTTTTATTTGACAAGAAATTGTCTAAAATAATAAAAAAATCAAAAAACCCGGCAGCTAAAGAAGCGAATTAGGGTTTTTGATTTTCGAAATTAAACACATTACACACATTTAGACTATAAGTGTTATATATTTTTGAAATCACCTCATAAAACCCTTTATTTTGATAACCCCCACGATATATTAGGAAGAAAAAATAAAATTGGGCCCCTACAATATGGCGCCCAAAATCCGCCATTTTTCTATTTTCCAATTTTAATATAGCCACTGACACTCACAAGGTTAAGACCACAGATCATAGAAACGTTGTTTCATCATAATCGGTCATCGCGTTTGGTCTCTAGAACCAACACAAACATAGACTGATAAACACTACCCTCCTTCGGCAGTCGGGTAATAACACTGAGAATTATCTATTGCAGAGTTAATTTTGCAAAGTTTATATTACTAACTGACCAAGTTGAGGGAGTACTACAGGAAAAACTCCGCTCTACCCTTCAGAAGTGAAATACAAGCGTGTTTTTAACCGACTACAAAAAAAGGAGGACGTTTCTCAATTCTGTTATATTTCTGTCAAAGTTACACATTTCGTCATCCTAACTGCTCCGCTTGCATAAACAATTATACCATACAAAATCAGCAATGCACAACATTCCCCACACATTGGCTTTTAAAACCAACGTGTGAAGGTACCAAGGTATACACGTTCTGATCCAGGTCAGTGCAAATTGATTGTTTCGGCAGTTATACCAAATCAATTGGGAGCGGTGTTTCAGTTCGGAAAGTAAAGTAGTTTTAACTATGAGAATGTTCTGTTACGTTTCTTATTGGTTATGGCTAACATGGCAATGGTTAGGTAATGTGGTGGTAACACGCGATGGTATGGGGTCAGTGGGAGGCCATTTACATTGTTTGGCCAGAGAATAGTCTGTTTTGTGAAGTTGAAACTTCAATCTTCATATTCTATGACAGCTTTTCACTATTTGTTCTCGAGAACAGTCTGGTTTCCCGTAGTTGTTAAAATTATCTATTAATTAAAAATAAACGGTGCTCTAAGTAAGCGGAACAAGATCACAAAAATAACTCGCCTCTGTACATGTACTTTATTATCACATTGTTTTTGGTTTACAATAAAGAATTAAGAATTAAAAATAATATCGTCATTATTAAGTTCTCACAATGATACTCTATTAACGCTTGAGCCGAGCTGCCGAAAGAAGATAACTCCGCTTCCATTTGCCCTTATTTATATTATCCAAAAATGGTTGACAGCTGTCTCCGCCCAATTTCTACCATAACAACACAAAAAGAATCCTTACAACAATCCCATCAGTATCAGTAATCCAACACCTTAAATAATTAATATAAATCTAATTTGAACTGGAATTTCCCCCAAAGGAAATCGACTTTCGTGTGTGACGGGGAGCGGGTGTAAGTTACACATCCGTCTCGGTCGGCGAGCAAGGCGCGACTGATCAGGTTACGAGTACATGTGAGAGTACATGCGTAAGCGCAACTAGGCGTGGCAAGTGTACGTTTACTTTGAAGCTGTGATTTTTAGGCTAAAGTTTGTGGTTATGTAATGATTAAAAAGAGTAATCAACGGATTTGTTGGCGTTATATTTAAATATGTTTGTTTATCCTTGGTTCCCTCAAAGAAAAACTTACAGGGAACTATTGAGTGAGACATCCGTAATATTGAAAAGGCAGAGAAGCAGGAGGTGATTAGTAGATCTTTGACTATGACACTGTAGGTAAAATGCCATTAAAAGGAAATTCGGTCCAATTTAACAGATAAGTAAAAATATTCCATTAAGTGAAGATGAACAAGAGTGAAGACGTGTTTTTTTCTTGGTGTATGCTTTCTTAGGTTGTCCTTAATTAAATAAATAAATAATAAAGATGTATACTGTTCCCCTATGTTTTACTTTTTTCATTTATAGTTGTCAAATTTGTACACTAGGCCTCTGTTGACAGCGCAATTTTGAGCATCTTCAGAGGGTTCTAGTGCTTCCAAAGATAACGTATCATCAAAAGGAACACAGTTTATATCTTTCTTTTTCAGTTTATGGAATATGTTTTAAATTGGTCCAATATTGGAGGAGGAAACAGGCGAGAGGCAAACCTCAAATTATGACTTTTTATTATAGGAAATTTAGTCGAATGTCTGCGACCGTATTTCTTCTTAATTGATTGTTTTATAGAAATTATCTGTGCATAATTCCTAGTTTCTTAGAAAGTGTCCTTATGCAATTACAAACCCAAAGAATTTTAACGATATTTCGACCGCTATACTAATGTTTTACCGTGTCATTTAACAACCAATCGGGCATAACCATCAATCGTTAATCTTTAATCATCGGAATTGCGATCGAATTGTAATTGCTGTTCAAATAAACCAATTAATTTGTTCTTACATAACACTTTAATACCAAAATCGATTAAACTCTCATCAGCTGTTCGACTTTCGTTACAATTACGATTGGTCTAATATCCGGATTTCCGTTTTACTTAAAACAATTTGTGAAGCTAAAGCAGCTCATTAAAATATTTTGAATTGTATTTTGGCTATCCGTGCGTAATTTTACAACTACATTATTATTTCGTAACCAAAAAACTTCGATCAACAATACCAAGTCAATACAAAGTCTTCTTGTTATGACAAATATAAACTTCTTCGAATGTAAAATTTTATAAGATGTTCTGAAATTCAAAAATTAATTACTGCCGAATATTCTTTACGGGCAAACCGTTCAAACTGTAAAATTCGAGTTGCTTTCAAACAGTCAAATAATGAGTAAAATAAAACATTCATGTACTAGGTTATCGCTACCGGCTTACTGCTAAATACAAAGACGCTTGTTGTTCTATTACGTATGCCCAAATATTATGTGTTAACGCCTTGTTGCGTATTTATTAAACAACGTTATTATAATAGAGTCTTTATAATTACGTAATTGTTGTTCCCCGAAATATTGAGAGCGTTCTATGTTTTTTAAGTACACACATGCGTGATATTATGCCAACTGACTTTTCCAATGTGAAATACTAGAATATACCGTTTGCCAACCAAAACCAAGTGCATTGTGTACCGTTTAGCGAGCCACACATAATTGGCGATAGTTTTCATAACTGGAGGATGTTTGCTAACATTCTGAGTAAGTATTGTACATTGTGGCCCATTCATCACTCAGTCGGAAACTATTCGGAAACAAACACATTCTTGTGTGCTAAATTGGACCATTCAGAGAATTAACCTGCCTTTCTTGGTCTATTTTTGTCGGACGTAGGTTCTTTAGTATGATGAAAGAAAATGGTACATTTTACTGATAAGTAAAGTGTTACGATTTAGCTAAAGACAAAAATTGTCTGGGAATATCAACATATTTCTAGTCCACTCTATATTACTCACTCTTTATGTTTTCATGGTTTGTCGTGGTACGCTAAATAATCCATAAATACTATAGAATAATTGGGATGATAACCATGACGAAAAGCGAAAACCTTCCTTTACCCTGTTGTAGCTTATAAAGAACATAAGCGGCATATTAGGTGAAGTCATCGCTGGGATGGATTTGCTAAATACGAGCTTGATTCACTAGAGTTGATTGAAAAGCAGGCCAAGAGGCTCATCGGCAATGAGGCACTGGTCAAGTCAAAGCTCCAGAGCCTTTAACATCGTCGTCAAATTGCCAGCTTGTCGGTTTTTTATCAGTTACATTTCGGGGAGTGTACGATGGAATTGCATGATCTAATGCCACTTAGCCTGTTTCATCATCGGAATACCAGACGTACGGTGATGCGACATCCCACCCATACGCACTAAACGTTTTGTGAATACTTTAATTATCCGTACAGCTAAGGAGAGGAATTCCCTGCAGGAGTCTGTGTTTCCCGATAGCTACTTCTAGGCAAGCGTGCTTCACCGTCGACCACATCATTGCTTACCGTCGGGTGAGATAGTTGTCAAGCGCGATCGTATTCTAAATAAAGTAATTAAAGCTTAATCGTAAACTTCCAAGATTTGAATTTTATTATTTTGTTAATCTGTAATTCACAAACACCGGCAGTCTTCAACCGTGGCCTAATTATCTTCAGATTACATCAGCTGTTAGAAGTGACGCCGCCATTTGCAATTATACGTAACACCAGTATGCAGTGTTCCAATGTAGTGTGACCAATCTATAATTATGAAAGGACAATACCGATACATATAATGTTGTATTATGAAATGTTGGTCAGATACTGGCTATATAAGTTTACATACATACTTCTAGGAGGTAAATACTCAGAAGTGTACAATTGCAAATCTTCATGGGAATGTCCGTTCCTATTCAATCCTACGTCGTAACGTAAGTATAGGGTACCATTATTTTGTTAAACACAATATGAAAACCTACATTGCCTGAGCCTAGGCTCTAGGCAGCAATGTGTCATATCACAAGCGACGGCCATGGACGAAATGCCAAAAATTAAAGTTTTATCACGTGAGATTTCGATAGCCATTGACAATTTTTATTTTTTATATTGTTTCGATAGTCTCACGATTGACCACTATCTCGCCTGATGGTAAGCGATGATTTGGTATACGATGAAGCACGCTTGCCTAGAAGTAACCTATTCAGACCCCAAAGTTATAGCTATCAGGGCACAAAGACTCCGGCAGAGAATTCCAATCCTTAGCTGTGTGCACAATGAAATAAAAAAAATTATTAGCAAAACGCTTTGTGCGTTGTGCGTATCGTATGGGTGGGATGTCCACCATGTACCGAAGGCGCATGGCCCTACGTCTTTTACGTCTAATTTCATACATTTTGACATTTTTACAATCGACGTTTTTGTTGATAGATTGTCACTTGTCCAGACATTGCTAATCGTCAAATTCCGAATATAAAGTTTGGTAAACAACTCGCATGATCTTAAAAAAATATACTTAATTGAAGTTAGAAACAGGATATTTTATTTATCATCGATCTCTATTATTTTACGTAAACAATGCTTTATAGAAGTAGTCAGATCTCAGTAAATAGATAATTAAAAGATGACCTAACTAAGATAAACATTGCCAATAGATCAAACAAACATGATGTCACCCACTGTCGGCTTAGTTAATAATATCAAGCATTTACTGTTTATGCAGAAAACTGGCATGATTCTTATTACGTCACCATGTGCCCTTCGACAGCCTTAGTTTTTTAATTAAGTCAAGTATGTTCTTTTTTAACCTTTTCTTCTTGTCCTATGTTAACCTCTTAGGACAATGATAGGCTCGTGTTTGACCACTATATAACACTTTTATTAGCAATATGAAATACACACTACTACATTGTATTTAAATATTATAATAAATCTATGTTTTAACTAAATGAATATGCTATAAGTCAGTTTCACATCAGCAGAGCCACAGTTGAAAATCGTATTCTCAACTATTAACTGCCTAAAGGGCTTATTACACTACACGGTTATCAGGGCCCTAAACCCTAATTTAGGGTAGTGTAATAGCTTTTAGGAAGTTAGGGTTCTCATAATATCGACCTTATTGCTTCGGAATGGTGAAGTGACCCGGTATTCAGGTCCCTGAATACCGTGTAGTGTAATAAGCCCTTAAGACAGATTTACCAACCAGTGAAATTAGTTGGTTTTGGCAGTTTTCTTTTATCATATCTACCTCTTGAGCGGTAAACGTCAAATGAAAACCTCAAACTAAAATAACTAAGCGTACGATTAAAAGACGTGTGTTAGTTTAAATCTCGGTTCAAACACGTAATAGCAAAGAGACCGCAGCATCACGTAACACGATCTTAACTTTTCCCTTTTTATTGACACCATAACCGCATCCTTTCCGCGTTTAGAGATCCGTGAGTAATGTGGAATGGGCTTATGTTATTTTTCCATAGATAGATTTTTTAGGAGTGTTTAAAGAAGAAATACCCATTTTAAGACGAAAAGTAATTAAGAAAAGTGGCTTTTTGGTTCAAGTCGCTTGGTTTTATTTTCTGTAATAAAATATGATTACAACACATTAGATGGCTGTAGAGGGTCTTTTAAAGCGACATGAACATAGGTAGATCATTGTAGACGCCTCTGATTTTTTTTTGGACCACGTGGTCTGAATTCGTCAACAAGTGTTTAGCAAGCATGGTACTCGTAAATTGATTCCTCATTTTCTTATAATAAATGTTTTATCTTGCACTATTCAATGTTTTCTCACTTCTGTAAACGTTCCAAAATACTCTCACATCCTACACTAAACGGTTTAAACTTCCCAATCACAAACTATCATAATAATAATGTAATCCAGGAGAGTCCGTCCCGGTCGGATGGTCACCCTAGCTGTCACCACAATCGGGTCGTGGAACCCACAGCTGTCATATCGGTTACATGAGCTTATAATACAATGTAATGTTATATCTACTTACTGTGTGATAAGTGAGAAAGTACGTACGTCAGTTATGGAGGAATTAAAACCATTTATTAAAAATACCGATGACCTGGTTCCGGTTGCAGGAATACGCTGGATGCGAGACGCGCGGGACCGATCAATGTGGTGACAGTTGGGTAGGTCTATGTTCAGCTGAGTCTATCGGATGAAGATGATGATTAAACACAAACAAATTACCAATCAGTCTATGAACGGCGAGATGGGCAGACGATATTGTTAACATCGTGGGTAGAACCTGTATGAGGCAGGCACAGAAACGTGAGGATTGGTGTAAGAGAAGAGAGGCCTATTCTTGGCAGTGGCTGAACTCGGGTTGTGGTATGAATGACATGAGGATTCGCTGGAATCCTTCTCAAAGGAGTTGCTTAAAGGCCCCAAATATTGGGCAAAGTGGAAAGAGGGATTCAAGGCCTTTGCCATTGCAGTGGAACAGTTCATCTCATAAATCATTTGTTATACTGTGATTACAGTCAACCATTTATGAAACCCTTTAGGAGTCTGGTCGTTTCCTAAAAAGTAAGTTAAAGTTTGGAGTTATGGGATTTTTCCAAGACGTTAAGTTGAGGCCAGATTTATCTGGCAATGCCCGCTTGATGTTAAGCCATCAGTTATCCTATCTTAATTTTGTTTGGAAATATAGAAAACATGATGTAAAAGCGACGATCACGAGACACTTTTCCTTTCAAGCAAGTCATTGCCTCAATTGCGTTTTAAAATCGAGATCACTTGGCTCTATCAGTTTCAATCTACTATCGCTAATACCGTGTTTTTTCACCAACACGAATATCTAAGAAAATTGTGAAATTCATTTGTCGTGAGCCCGATGACATAGATTAGACTATCAGCTGGTACTATCACTTGCATGACCGACATCATCTGATCTCCATGCCAATACATATTACATCACACGACAGATCTTGACAAAATGGTGATCATGCTCCATAAAGATTGAACGCTATGACAAACGATTATTATCTCTTAACTTGTTGAAATACAGTCCGTTTTGAAATACACATCATAATAATTGGTTTAACTAAATTAGTATTGCCACAGTTACGATATTTCACGAAAGATTATGTGTTAGTCTGTAATGGACGTTTATTTTGCTGCCAATCTAGAGTTTACGTCAATTTTCATGCTTGTCGGCAGTTGGAATTGTATGATCTACATTTGAGTGCTGTTATGCTTAGATAATAATGAGGGCAGGTAAAACATCTAAATTAGATTGCTCAAGTAAAGTTTGGGCAATGCAGTTAAGATAGATGTATCTATTTAATTCCGTTTAGATGGTCGATGGTCTAGTGGTTACAAGCGCAGTAGCGTTTACAGCTTGTAGCTGCACATCAGGTCCTGGGTTCAGTCCCAGGGTCGGGCAGAGTTATTGAGTTTTCTTCTGAAATATCAGTAGCATTCCGCAGTTTGGATTTTTGGACGGTTGATGCGAATCGAAACTCATGCTCTGCAGAGGCGCTTGCTGTCTCGGGACCTATGAGACATTATAGAATAGAATAGAAAACATTTATTCGTCACAAACACAACGCTAAAGCAATAATCACAAAGTAACAGAAGAATAGTAAAAAGCCGGTCATGTGCAAGTCGGACACGCACACGAAGAGTTCCGTACCACTATCGCAAAAAACCGCAAAAACGTTTGTTGTATGGGAGCCTCACCTAAATATTTATTTTATTCTATTTCTAGTATTTCTTGTTATAGCGGCAACAGAAATACATCATCTGTGAAAATTTCAACATTCTGGCTATCATTGTTTATGATATACAGCCTGGTGAGAGACAGACAGACAGAGTTTTAGTAATAGGGTCCCGTTTTTACCCTTTGGGTAGGGAACCCTAAAAAGTACAAACAAGGTTTAAGAATTGTACCGGGCGTGCCCATACCGAAAGGATCCCAATTCAGCGTTTGCTGGGGACCAGACACCCAGCGTTGATTTTCAGTTGGCACCACGCTAGTGACACACGGACGTGGATAAATAAAATAGATAATTAATACAATGTTAACAATATGTTAGACGTATCTAAATATCTTCACTCGTACAGGCTATAAACCCCAAAGCGGATACTTCAATCAACCATTTCTATTTTCCTATCCAAACATAATTACAGTTTGCACAAGCCCACAATCCCACGGAAACTAAAAGGGCTTACAAATGGGGAACTAGTAACAGCTAATTGTTTTCTAGAAAGTTGGACGATGCACGACCACGATCGACGGGCTAAATGGCTATGAACTGACTGGGTGACTGACGTAGGCGCTTTGGACTTCAATTGAGCTGATTTAGGTATAAAGCGCATTTTGTTGAGGTAAATAAAAACTTTATTAAATAAAAATACAACCGACTTCCAAATAAAAACACTTCTAAGCGAACAATTACTTATCATCATCATCATATCAGCCGAAAGACGTCCACTGCTGGACATAGGCCTCCCCCAAGCGTCGCCACATTGACCGGTCCCGTGCGTCTCGCAACCAGCGGATTCCCGCAACCTTCACCAGGTCATCGGTCCACCTGGTAGGAGGCCTTCCAACGCAACATCTTCCGGTTCGCGGTCGCCACTCCAGAACCTTTCTGCCCCATCGGCCATCCAATTACTTATACTTACTTGTTATAGCGACAACAGAAATACATAATCTGTGAAAATTTCAACTGCCTAGGTATCACGGTTCATGAGATACAGCCTGGTGACAGACAGACAGACAGACGGACCGCGGAGTCTTAGTAATAAGGTCCCGTTTTTAACCTTTGGGTACGAAACCCTAAAAACTGAATTGAGAACCTCCTTCTTTTTGAAGTCGTTTAAAAATAAATGTTTTGTGATTAGGCCTTTGAGGCACAGCACACCTTCTATGTTGGTTAACATGGGTACTCGCGATTTCACAGGCAAGATAGATTTCTTCTTTAAGACAAGCCTAGAAGTATTTTATCACCGAGGTCGATGGTCGAAATGCCAAAATAGAATCAATCTCGTGACGCTTGACATTCCCATACATTTTTTTCATATTACCAATCGCCATCGCGACGCTTTAGTTGATAGAACTTCACTTGTGTTAAGCCTCAGGTGATGATTTTTTCCCAGCAAACAAAGGTAGGTATTAATAAAAAAAATCATAACAAGCTCTTTTCGTATTCTTCTCAGCAAACCCTTTCATTTGAAACCTATATCATGGCAGTGCACTAAAATAACTAGTCCGCCATCTTGGGCCGTCCGCCATATTGGATTTAATGGCGTCACTTAGCTAAATATGCATTGTCATCAAAACTAAACGTGTATGCAAAATTTCATCTTAATCGGAGAAGGATAACTGCTTTAAAATTCAGTTGCAAGATTTGACCCGAACACACTTACATATATACATTGCAAGTTAAATAAAAGCTTGTAAAAACTAGCTTTGTCCAGCGGTATCATTCCCGTAGTCTTTCCAGTAGGTACTGTGCATAAAAATAGTCTATTCAGCAACAGTTTTTTTTAGCAAAGCTTTGTGTCAGTGAAAGAATTTTCGAAAGCCGATCAATACTTACCTTTAAGAAACATAATGAAACAACTTCACCTCATAATAATATTAGTTTAGTAGACCACGACGTAATGAAACAACAATTAAAAACAAAAGTCTCCGCAAGCAGTTTTCACCACAAACAGAATAATTTTATGCAAAAATGTTATCTACACCTTCTGAGATCACTTTCTAAGCAAACACTATCATTACGCTTAGCTCGGGGGGTGTAAGCACTGTAATTGTGATGCCTGATAGTATAGCCTGGCACTTTCACGAGAGCAATACCCTTGTTGCCATGGTTACTAGGTTTCCAGTTATGGTAGGTTATTGTTTAAACTGGATTTGTGAGGCCTGAATTTGGGGCAAGATTATTTTCTTAGCTTTGATACTGGTTTAGAATTTATCGGGTTTAGAAAGATTATTGACAGCCACAAGACGCTAGAAGACAGTACAGGAATTATAATAGTCTAAATTCAAGGAACGTTCAGAATAGATGACAGTTAGTCAATGATCTTAGATCACCTAATAAATAAAAATATACTTTTATTTTACAAAGAAAACACAATAGCAGCAATGACATGGGCGTAAGAAAATAGAGATAAAATCAATAGGAAAGGAATATAACAAGCATACACACTGTAACCAAATTTAAAGCCTCGAAAGAATTTGATCGATTGGTTATCAATTCATATTATACATATCTAGTATACATACAACAGCATCTATCGTAATGTAGATAACATAAAAAAAAAACTTATCTGGTCTCAATTAAAATCCACAAATTCAAAAGCCTAACAAACAAGTAACAAAACCAACCATCCATTGTATCTTTAACTTATCCATTTCTCCAGCGTCCCACGTTTGAGCAAAGCACGGGAATGTCCTAAACGATACATAGCCAGTTCTTATGTACGATCCCCTCATAAACCAAGGCATTGCAGAGCCGTGGATAGCATGGTATTATGATAGTACGCCTTATAGGAACGCGGGGATGCCTTATTTGGAAGGGGCTGTGTGGTATAGGGGATAAGGATGAGCGGGTTGGACGTGGGCGAAGATTTGGGCAGAAAAGTAGAAGGTTTAACGATGAAGATATGAAATATTGGATCCGTCAAATTAAGTTTAAACAAGATACTCGTAAAATAAGACATGAGCTGACCATCTCAAGTAATAATAGGTAATAGAAATGAGGACATTCTCGAAGTTATTGCCATGCCATAAATAGTAGAGAGTGCTCATTTCAAATTTCTATAACGACTATAATTATATCCCTAAAATGTTTTACTCGTTGTGCACAAAAAAAACAATATATTTCCCCAAAACGCTATCGTCCCCAGCTTGCGCAGATAGTTAATTCCATATATGTCTTACACAACAGCCTGTGTTCCTAGATCGTGAACACCATACGCCATGGGGAATGACTTCACGTCATTTTTGTTACATCCAACTTGATATTTTTGCCTCACGCAATCGTAAATGTTTCTGCCCATTTCAGGAAGATTACTGTAATTGTTGATATTGTATTTGATAGAGATAATTAAGACGGACTGAGTCTGTTCCTTGTTAGTTTAAGAAATTATCGTGGTTGCTTTTTGTCTATCCTTTGATTCGGTTAGTTAGTTTTCTAAAGAAGTGATTAGTTTTATTGTACGTATTTCGGTTTTTAGGGTTCCGTACCCAAAGGGTAAAAACGGGACCCTATTACTGAGACTTCGCTGTCCGTCTGTCTGTCTGTCTGTCTGTCTGTCTGTCTGTCACCAGGCTGTATCTCATGAACCGTGATAGTTAGACAGTTGAAATTTTCACAGATGATGTATTCCTGTTGCCGCTATAACAACAAATACTAAAAACAGTATAAAATTAATATTTAAGGGGGGCTCCCATACAACAAACGTGATATTTTTGCCGTTTTTTGCTCGATATTAATAACGGCAACAGGTAGACGCTTGAAATATTCACAGAATATTTAGTTGTATATTTTCTTCAAAAAATAATTATTATTAAATTAAAATAAAATAAATTAAGGGGGGCTCCCATACAACATACGTGATTTTTTTGCAGTGTTTTGCAATAATGGTACGGAACCCTTCGTGTGCGAGTCCGACTCGCACTTGGCCGGTTTTTTCATTATTATCTGCTTCTTTGATTTACTTTTAAGGACTGTGGTAATGATGTCTATATTTTCAAAATGTTTTATTACAGTTTCTTGGCAACTCAATCGCTTCGAACCTGCAATGATTGGAATCGATTTATTACGGCAAATAAAAAGTCATATATGTTCACCTTCAGTTGAGGCTTTGCATATTTATACCTCTACCATTTATAAAATTGCATTTACAGAGGAAATGATTATTCAAACACATCAGACTAAAATGTAAAAGCCAGATACAAGTGAGAGTTACTATTTCTAAGATATTTTCTAGCTCATAACCGATCGGCAGCTACCAGCTAGTTCATTACGCCTTCATTTTCACAGCACGCAAATACGAGAATATATTTTCTAAGAATGTAGTTACATACGTGTCTAGTAATTGTGGCTCCTACCGTCCGCACGTATTACTTACGACCGTCCGTTGGTAAATTAGAATTAGTTAAGTATCCATCGGTGACTTTGTAGTCTTTGTACTGGGTCTAGGTAGGTGTTTAAGAATTTTACAGGCGGTTGTTAGGTTGAAAAGTTGTGAATAATTGTAATTATGAGATCTGTTGGTGGCAATGTTTTATATAGATGCTTAATTGTGTGTTAAGAATATCTTTTAAATTGCTTTCAGTCACATATTTTATGGTTTTCCCTGCAATCTTTTTGAAGCCACCATGACGTCTAAAGTATTACCTAACTGCCTACTTCAAATATTTTTGGAATGCTCAGTCTTTAACACTAAACTATATGACACTGCCATCAGTAGGACCCTGGTACCTACAAGGTACCCGATTTTCAACAATAAGCTTGACTCATATTACATGGGAGTTAAATTTGCGAAATGTGCGTCTTCTTAAGGTACACCTCTGCCGACGTCTTCGTGGAAAGCAGGCATTGTGTCACGTTATGTAAATACATCAAAAGTGTTAGTTTCAAAACAAATGCTAAAACACCTAACCTTCAACATGAGTATGTACAAAACCAAAATATTTGTGCGCCTACACAGGTTGCCTTTGATTGATTAGCAGTCGATATCGTCACTTGTTTAGAAACCTAAACACTGCTGCGTTTGTTGTTTGATTTATAGTTCAATTGTTTGCCTTCATGTTGTGAACGTTACCTTTGGACTTTGTTGTCGAAAATTTGGTCCTTTACGATTCGTCGAATGTTATACCAACATGACATATATTTATTTCATTCTTCTAACTCTAACTTTATCCTATAGTTTTCTATATATCATTATTATCATCAACTTCTTGCCTTGTCCCATGTTGTTTGTGGTCAGCGCAACACGTTTTGTTCTATCATTCTTCTTTGTCAAGCATCACGCTATCTTTCACTCCCTTTTCTTTCATGTCATGTTTTCTTAGGCCTTACCCTCCCTTTCCAATCATATTCATTACTCATGTATAGGTTTTACAATGAGAAGTCATCTCGTTGTTATACCCATAAAAATTTAATTAGAAACCTCGTAGTAGACTCCATTAAACCAAAGACTTCACAATCAACATCTACAACTAACACTAATTAATTTATCGTCCTCTGATTACAATAGTAACAATCTAATTCCTTTCTCAGGCAGTTTATTGTTATGTGGACCGCTATCTAATCGGGCTACATTAACAGTAGTGCCTTTAGAGTCTGTTCCGATACTAACAGCAGCTTTCTCAGCCGTGTCTTGTAACTTCTAGATTAGAAGGTATTGTATTTCAATCCCTTTGATAATATAGCCCATTCCTTTAACGATAGGGAGTTAGGAGTCTTGGAGGAAAATCTAGTATACATAGCAGTCCTGAGATTGTGGTCTTTGTGGAATATTTAGAGGCGAAAGTTCAATTAAAAAGATTGTTTCTGTTGCAAAATTGAATTACGATTCTTCTTCTTCGTCGTATTGATGATTCCTAGTTACCTAAATATGTTTTATTCAGAATTCAGCTACGTACCTACAGTACACAGCGTTAGCATTTGACTCTTAAAGATCTTAAAATACAGTTTGACTGGTTTCGTTGTCATTACTGGTATATTTTTTTTACATATTTTTGTCTTTGGGTGGTTATATATACCATGTTTTTTTTCAGCCTTACTTGTCCCACTGTATGGGAATGGCCGGCTTTCTTCTTTCTATTTCGCCCGGTTTTGGTAGTTTATACCTTGTAATTGCTAGTCAGATGTTCCTACCGTTGAATTTGATAAGCGGCAATGAAAAAGCCAGTCTAGCGATTGTGGCTCCTGCTTATTCATCCATTAGAATTGCCATAAGCTTCTTACAAAACCTCAAACTATCATCGTCGAGCATAACTAAATACAAACCGTGAAATAGACAATTTCCTTGCTTAATGACTTTGATCTGATCTTTGCAAATTGTACCAGCTTTATCCTGCTATGAGCCTAAACTAAGCCTGTAGCGTGGGCATTCATCACGACCTTAGTATTAAGCGCTGCGTGGGCGAACTCTGCTCATACACATTTGTTTTACAGTCATTAAGATACATTGTAGGCTTTTGTTACATGATGTTCTTTTATTTTATTTGTTTGGGCCTACGCAGTGGGTTAGGTCATGAAGAATGGCATTTAACATGACAAATGGTTAAACTGGAACCTTCTTCTTTTCGTTTGTTGGTTTTTTCGTCATTACCTTTCTGTTACTGGTCTTAGGCATACGACGGGTTGGTTCCACAGTGAGATGTACTTGATATTTATACTGTTATATGTCGCTTTATTAATTTAAAGGGGTCTACGAACTATTTAGCATTCTAAATTGATACTGAAGTGTTGCGTTGGTAATTAAGAAAATTGTCTATTTGATTTAAATAACTTGATTGGTTGGTTACCGTAGGGAAAATAAACCCCACTGATGAACTACTTCCTAGTTCATCAGTGGGGTTTAGTTTAGTTGCGTGGGATTATGCTTGCTTAACCCGTTATGGTTTAAATCTTAATAGTTTTTTTTTATTTATTCGTAAGATTCAGCAAATTGATTAATTTATTGAAGAACTGAATCCATAAGACAAGTGATAAACAAAAAGGCCCAACGACCTCAAGTAGGTCGGTTTGTTTGATAGAGCCCAGATTATGTCCCTAAATTGATTGATCAATTCAAAGCGACAAAGGGCAAGCGAAAGCGTATCAATGAAACTTTAATTTAATGGTTTAAATACACTGTTCATTATTATCATCATCACGTTCTTCCTCTTATTTTAATGTATTTGAATATGCTACATATTCTGATCAAATAACAAGATTAACACCTCCAATGCTGTTCCCTCTTTTTACGTCTTGGTTCCAATATCTTAGGACCAAAAAATCTTCACTACCAACAAATGCTTCACATCCCAGTCCCCAGCTATTTCTGATTACCTCACTATAATTAGCACCCCAGTACTGTATTACACCTACCATATTGTATTCCGACCTGTCTCCTGAACGTTCACAACTGTTACCTGTTCATACGATATCTTGACTGAGGACGTTGGTGTTCTTGATAAGGTAAATTAGTCTGTTTGATATATTGGATATGATTGAGATTGGCTTGTATGTATGATCTTATGAATGAGGTTCAATGCTTGATGGATTAATTTATGCCTTATATATTTGGGGTAAAGTTGGGATTTGTGTTGGTAGTATCTTCATTAACGTATATGGTCCAGTTGGTAGGTGGTAGTGTCATTTTTCTCTTTGTGAATTTGTGTTAGTGTTAGCACAAATTATGATGTGTGAATAATTATCTTTTGCGCAACAAAGGCTCTAAGTAGGTAATCTTTCCATTATTGTCTCCTAGCTATAAAATAAATCTAGGATAAGCCTTATCTTGTGATACAATAAATTCTCTCTTATCTCTTCAGTATCAAAAACCTAAGATGCTATATGGACTAATAATCTCATTTCTTCTTTCTTTGATGAAATTTCTTATGTCGTCATCATTATTTACATCTCTGTATACCTCGCTATGGTCCTTAGCCTCCTTAAATTCTATGAATGAGTTCTATCCTAATCGTATGACTACTTTGCGATTCGTTTCATTCCTATTACTCTCGTATCCAAAATAAGAGCTGGGACTTTGTAGCACCCTTGCTTAGCATAAAATAATACAGCAAATAATTATCTACTTCTCTAGCTACACAAATACTTAAATATGAATACTAAAACTCGTCTAAACGTCGACACTTTCTTCAACAGCTTTCCTAATCCCTACAGATCCTATTTGTAGACCACTTACATATATTACCATTTGTAATATTTTCTGCATATCAGCCAATTCATTTGCTATTCAAATATAAGTTAGCTGCTAGATCCTATGCTATCGAATAGGGATGTACCAATTCCGAAAAATCGGTACTGCCGATTGATACACCTCCGACACCGACTTCGGCTCCGACACTATTATAACGGAGGTTATATAATCAGAGGTTTAATTTAGAAGTTCATATTATTATATAACATTTCATCATCATTATCATTATTTCAGTCGAAAGTTTTCCACTGCTAAACATAGTCATCCCCTAAGTGTCTCCACATATACCGGTCCCGTGCGTCTCTCGTATTTAAAATTTGATTATTTTTATTTTCAATACCTAGTTTGGTGTATTTTTACCGAAGCAGACGATTCATATATATATATAGTCTGCTTTAAATATTCGGATCTCTACATTTCTGCAGAAATATGAATCGACAGAAAGATTCATATTTCTGCAGAAATGTAGAGATCCGCAAGAGAACCAGGGTTACCGAAGAATTGCCAAACTTAAGTGGCAGTGGGCAGGGCACATTACTCACAGAACGGCTGGCCGATGCGGCGGAAAGGTTCTGGAGTGGCGACCGCGAACCGGAAGGCCTCCCACCAGGTGGACCGATGACCTGGTGAAGGTTGCGGGGATCCGCTGGTTGCTAATCGCACGGGACCGGTCAATGTGGCGACGCTTGGGGGAGGCCTATGTCCAGCAGTGGACGTCTTTCGGCTGGTATGATGATGATATTGATTCATATTTGCATTTTTTATTATTAGTCGTGCCATTAACAATCTTTACACATCTCTTTCCTGCCTCCGGCTCCGTTTCAAATTCCTGTCCCAAGCCCTCTTATTTTTTATTGTACACAAAACATAAAGATACAAATACTATAGCACAGCTTATGTACAAAGAATAGCTTCATCCATAATAGAGACCAACCAACTTCGGTTCCGATTCCGAATCCGACAAACCAAATTTACAAATTCCAACTCCGGACTTTGGTTCCGATAAAACCCCATCTGTTACATCTCTACGAACCTTGTCTGCCGCTCGGCAATTTAATTCCTATTTTATCTGTCTGATAAATGGCAGATAACAATGTGTGCTGGAACGAATGTACGCGTTTATTTATTTACAAGTGCATTCCTTGCAAATGTGTCAGTAGTAAATATGAGAAAGTTAACGCCTATCTGTGTGATGTTTCCTTATTGGAGGATTGAAGGTGCAATTGTATGGAATATTTGATGGATCATTTGCCTCGTGGCTTGAATCCCTAATTTATATTATGAAGTTCTCGTGGTTTTATCCACGCATTTATCAAATATGTAATGGCATATATAAGCAGACACGCAAATCCTTAAACATGGAAATAGATACTGAGGTTTTAGACAAGGGTTATTTGATGTCAGCGATTGTAAAAATGCCAAAATTTAAGGGATTGATTGAGGGACGTGACATTTCCCATCCAATCCCATACATTTTTAACCCCCGACGGAAAAACTGGGGTGTTATAAGTTTGACGTGTGTACCTGTGTGTTTGTGTTTTAGTGTATCTGTCTGTGGCATCATAGTTCCTAAACGGATGAACCGATGTCGATTTTTGTTTGAAAGGCGTCTTTATCGAGAGTTTTGTTAGCTTTGTTGAAAGTCGGTTCGGCCGTTCTGAAGTTATAGGCGTTTTACTGTTTGAATCGGGGTGTCATAATTACCTGTTAAATAAATTGTCGATCGTAGCGTATCTACTACTAGATACATTATGTAGAATGAAATAAAAATGGGTTGGGGATTTTTAAATATTACTTGTTCTAATTGCATATAGTACTTATCCCTTCAGAGTGTCTGTTCCAATCATAAATGTAGACTATACTCATGTTCTTTTGGCTTAATTGCTTCTCAACGACGATCTGTTAAGGCAACCAACCACTCTTAAACAAAAAAATCCTTCATATATTCCGTTTGGAAACATAATCATAAACCATATTTATCTCAATCTCGCCACACACAGCCATCATGGAAGTCATAGAGAAAGATCTTGTAGACACATTTGTCGATGACTAAAAAAGTTATGAATAATGAAACTGCCGTTAACGCGGAGTATAGACAAAACGACTGGGAGACATTTGCGTTAAGGACCGTTCACATTAGACTGGGTAGCGCGGTTACTGGTCGCGCGGTTGGAGCTAGGCATGCGGGGTAGGGCTGGCACAACGACAAATATTACTACAAAAAATAAAAATAATAAAATTCCAACAATCAATATTTTCCCAAATATATTGGGGTCGGCTGAGTACCAGTATTTTAAATGCAGCGACTGCCATTCTGACCTCTGCAACCCTGTAACTGGGTAATACCATCCCCTTGGCAAGACTGAAAGCAAATACATAATATCTAAAAAATACGAAACAAATTTTACTGTTGTCAAGGCCGTTCAAAAGCAGATATTAATAACACTTTTTAATCTTAAGTCTTATTATAATATTCAAAATTCTTGCTGTCAATTCTATAATCCTGAATGTGGTATCTTCGAATCTGTCTACGTACGTGTTTATCGATGTTTGTTGATAAAAAGATGCAAGTGAATGGACGTCAGCAAATTCTTGAGGGTCGATTGATTGGATGTGATCTTTTGTTTGATTACAAATCATGGTGTAATACAAAACTCAGTCTGTTTGCATTTTTAGACATATGAATCATTCGTTCACGAGATATGTATTTTGCTTTAAACAGGTATTTTTAACAAAAGGCTCAAAGTAAGGGATTGACCCAACACACATTACATTTTAGTAGCACTTTTCAATCCCATACAATTCGGTCTTCTTGATAATCGTTAAATTGCTAATGTCACTTTGTCACAGATCCACAGACCTGTAGCATTATCAGTGGCCACCCTCAGATATTTTGTATCTTCTCTTGCTCATGGAGCAAGACAGAAGAACAGGCACTGCCGGTCATATGGCTCCAACCATAGTCTCATTTCATCTCATCGAGATATCCTCTTTCGATTTCAATTCATTCGATGTTTAATTTTCAAAATAAAAGACGATCATTCGAACTTCAAAAGATAGTCCACTTTCCCCATTAGACTTAGCTGTAAAACGCAGCGCATTCCAAAAACAACAGATGAACATTCGAATTTCAAATCCCCAATCAGTTGTTGCCAACCCTGCCTCCATAAGTCCTAGTCCACAACATCGCATGTGTCTTACTGGAATAGTGAGGACAAAAAACACAGCGTCTTCCCATAGCTTCCCGCCACACCGGTTGCTTGCCAATTAAAGACTGGGGCGCGGCTCGAAAGCTAATGCACCGTACTTAAGGCTACGTACACATATCACGATGCAACTGCAGATGTGGCAGAAAAGTAGACCTAGTTTTTATGGTGTAGGAAAAAAATGTGGTTATTTATCATATAAAGTATGAATGGCTGAGTTAAAGTCGCCTCCCAAGACTGCTGATGGTAAGTAGGTTTTGTTTTTTTACGGTTAGATAGTTCTACAGACCTACCTATTGATAATATGGGATTTGTCAATTTAAGAAGCCAAGAGTGCTTTTGCGTTAATGTATTTGCAATAGTCGTGACACCAAAACAGTTTCTGCACGTAAAAATACTATTACGTAACCCTCTACTAACACCTTCCTTCTCTTTGAAGTGGGTATTTCAACAATTATTTCACTTAGGACAGAATCTTCAAACTTTCAGACACTCTAAAAATGGTTCTCAAAAATCACTTGAGGACTTTTTGACACCTTGCTTATGAATAACATTAAGTGCAGTCATCACGAAAAATCCTCTCACGATCAGAATGTTAAAAATGTACCTCACAATCACGTAGTCTGCAAGACAAGTACATGAAGTTGTAAGTTGTCACACGGCTGCGCGGGCGCACGTACTGTTGCGACATAATCACGAGTGAGCCGACAATACTCCACAATGCTCATGTTTCAAGACATTCCCACTGGGCTCGGACAAGGAATGTTTGTTTTGTGACAGATTGCGGATTTTAAAATTAAGAGGCTGTTGAATTTTAGGTACTGCCTTGACCTAATCTATTCAGGTAATTTTTGTCGGACTGCCCTAGAAGGAGAGTGATGTATTTGTGACTCTTGTTATTGGATGTTAAAATCCAACTTAATTGACGATAAGCGGTATTTAATTTACCGCTTTGGCTACAAAACGACGTCTGCCGATATGTTTTATTACTTACAATGATTCTTAACTTAAAATTTGACTTACAGTATCTTAGTTACAGAAGCTATAACTTGACAGATTAATCTATTCCCTAAAAGTCCATCAAACTTAATAGCTTCGCCCACACTGGCGCCACTCCCTTCTGAAACATTTATGCCAAAGAGTAATTAATGGATGGAGTACTAAGTAAATCAAGAACATACATATATCATAAATGGATGATGTTTGAACAACCAGCATATCGTACCACATAATGCAACTATAGGGAGCTGAGTGTGATGTATATGCCTTGTATACATCTGTCCCTTACACACACTCAAAATAACCTTACTCTAAGAGCTTATGTCACCCCGAGACCTCAATGCAACTATACGATAGCCGACTTCTGTCAGACAAACATTATGTACCGGTGCAACGTTATGACTTAGTAGACAGTTTGATTTTCTATACCTCTGACTTCCTAGTGACAACTGATTCTGACTTCTTAAACTCTCGTAAGTAGGCCGCGGTAGCTCTATATCTGTCACCACAACATTAAAACCATGTTTCAGTTACACATACCTCTCCATTCATTATCTCCTCCGTGTCTCAAAACCTTCCGGCATGCGCTGGACTGGCATGTCGTGCAAAAATCCACGAATAACCGCCGTCACGTGGTCGTACGTGCGTCGTTACGTTTTATGGAGTACAAGGCAGTATGGACGCGGCTAATTGACCGTTGTTTGCGCATTACAGCGGTTTTTCTCTTTAAGCGCATTCATTATAGTTATCGTTATAAAGTTCCCATAGGTGAAGGCTGAATCTTAATAAAACGTTCAAATTCAAGTCGCAATATTCGCAATCTCAGTTTGGTGACGATCAATGTCAATAACTTGCGAAAATTGCTTACCATCAAGTAAGGTAGAGGTCAATATATCCTAAGCCTATCCATAATAAAAAAATATAATAAAATTTGATTAGGAGATTAGAGAGAATTGAGATGAGGCTTTGATTAGAATGTGAACTCTCCTTAAAAATACGGGCTTTATCCCTCTGATATGTCATGTTTGCTTACCTATACTGGCCCTCTTGTTGACTAGGACAAATCCATATCTGTGTTTCCATAATTCTGGAATCTGAAAATGCCTCTTCTATTGTCCATCATCGCTCGCTGACCCCATGTCACAGAGAAGATCCTGCGACATACGGTCAGCGCAATATTCTTTGTTCCATTCTTCTATGTCAACAGTCACGATATCGCATGCCCCATATACCACGTATAAACATTAACTACAAAGATTTTAACAGTAGAAATTATTCGAATGATATTATCGATCGAACACGGCGGAGCTCCAATCACACACAATATCATATTAACTCCAATAATGTACTCTTACATAACGCGAAGCTATATAAAAGCAAATTGGGAACATAAGAACTCACATTACACATTCTTAAGGTAAGAAATGAGGAAGAACACGGATTTTTTCGATACGTAATAGTCGAACTAAATCGACTCGTGATTCGGCGCACGCGCACCGTGAGGTAGTCGATCCTGAGGGAAATTATAGCCCCTTCCATGTGGGAATGGTTAAAGGAAATGAACTGTGGGTTACAAAGAAGAGGTACAGAAGGTTAGAAATGATTAGATTTTTTTTTACAGAAAGTATGTCTTAGAAATTGGCGAGTCCTTCAATGTCAATTTTGCAACAGTTTTCCAGTTTTACGAAGGACGCGTATTTATTGAACCGCCATCATTATTTTTTAATACAATGCCTAAAAATATTTTCTCATTTTTTTTGTGATATCGCTTGTTCTTTCTCTGTACCCTTCCAGTGTTAACCACAGCGCCAAACTGTCCTTGTAGCATTATTTCTTTCCTAATTTCTTTCTTTGTAACGTTCTACAGTGTAGTAAGAGACTCGATAAAATGCTGTCTTATGAGAAGAATCTTATCTCGACCTTAATTAATAAATATAAGAAGAGCAGTGGTACTTCAAAAATCAATCCCTGTAAAGATTTACGTGGCTGCTCACAGACACCGTGTTCTCGGCTTCTTTCTGTTATGTGCCAGTAATAAGATTATGCCATTCATGTTTTACCCAGAATATTTTCTAAGGATTTCCGTAATACTGGTAATACGCGGCATTTGTTAGAAGTTTTATTACCTTTGAAGCGATAGAGGAATTCAATTTCAAAGTACCAATCTTCACTTTGTTTCTAACTTTAAATGGCAAAGAAGCGAGGAATTTTATTATAATCTAAAATTAGATACTTACATAGTAAGAGGTCATTCAATTAATAGTTTTTTAATGGTTCGTTCCTTTTTGTTATATAAAATAACTTATTAATTGATTAGTAACTACCACAACCAAGCAAGATAATAAAACAACTGTGTATTGGTATTTTTTATAGATTTTTATAAATGGCACAAGCAATTTGTTGAGATAGCAATTTTTATCTTGAAACAGTTATTAGAAGATCCATGTTCAGCAATGACTCGTCTTCAGTCAGTCTACAAATGTTTTCTGTCAACTTATAGGTAGAGAAGTAAAAAAGAAGACTTGTTACATCCATCAAAAAAATGGTATAACCGCAAAAAAAAATCTGTTTACTATCAATAATGACGAAAACGTCAAATCTGAAGATTTGACATTTTCAGATTTCACATCATCTACCTACAAACAACAGTAAACTTTAACTACCCACAAATTCCAAGAAATAATAACATAGAAAGACAAATTAACATCTAAGAACGTGGTCATCAAATGAAACCATTATTTCGCTAAAGTAATTTAGTCTTGTGATGTAACACCGAAATTACGGTCATATGTGTGAGTTCACATCTAGAGGTCAGAAGTGTCACAAAATGGCCGACCCGTGGTATTTAGACACGGTCCTGTTTCTTAGACTTAATTCTTTATTATTAGTTGGAATTTTATAATGAGATAGTGTAAATATGAATATATCATTGGTTCCAGACTTTTCAGGTTTCTGAATCATGAATATGAAGTTAAGTGTTTGTTAAACTCCAGTTTAGCCTGAAAATCTAACCAACTTAGGCATTGATTTAGGGTTTGACGCAACTCTTAGTTCTGACTATTAGTGGTCGTAATCTTGACTACTAAAAATTTGTTTCTGGGTTTAATCAATTCTTTTTAGTATGTCGTTGGCAATTATATAGTTTGAAATGCATTATATTTATTTAGCAATGACAGTATTCAGCTACGCTTTATCCCTCAGTCGGTCAAAGTAGCCAGGACTCTGGATTTGTAGTCGAAACCCAGTTTATGTCTAGGTTCCGAGTACAAATCAGGCTCCGTTACAAAAGAGTTCTTTTAACGGTCGAAATGAGTGGGTATGGCTCTGCCTATGTATGTATCCCTTTGGGGAATATGTAGGGTAAAGACGTGATGATTTGTATCGTCTCTTGGAATGTTGTAATTAGTAAGACTGTAAATAATGGACGTGAAAGCCGGACCTTCAACATAATTATTTGGGATGGGCTTGACGACTTGAGGTACTAGTTTGCGGAAACGGACTTCATTTAAATGTGATTTATGGCAAAAAGAAATGTGTCGTGTGATTTATGAGATACTAGCCGTAGATACTTATTAGTTTCGTAAATATTTCATTCTTCAACCGACTGTCGAATAAACTTTCGCGTTGATTTATGATTTGTTTTTTTTTATGTTGACCTTACTTTTCTAAGGTGACGAAAAAAAGCTAAGAAACCATACAACGAAATGGACAGATGAGCACCACAATTTCGTAACACACTATTAATCCAAAAGATTTTATTAAATAAAATTCCATTGCTTCCTTTACAAAAAATTGTCTACTCGACAACGTAAATAAGATAATGCACTTTATATTATATTGTTAAATTGACAAAAAGGCTTTGGACGTATTGTAAATGTTTCACGTAGTTACCTACTCCGCCAGTAGTAAAGGTACCAAGGCATCCTCCTGATGATTCAAGCACAATGCCCTGAATCAAGCCGCAGATGCGAGTTAATATCATAACATCGTTTATCTTTTCTGTAAGTATAACTCAATAAAACAAATGTACCTAACATCACAATTTTCTTGAGAATAATTAGCATCGAGATTGACATTATTAATTTGAAAGTCTACAAACAAGGTCTGATAAACAATCTTGCGCCTACGACTACAATACGTTTCATTTTCCTCCAATCTCGCCTAGTGGGTAACCAGGTAGATAGGCACCGCGGGAAGCTGGTAGGCGTAATTATAGCAATTAAGATGAAATCTAGATGATATACAGTCAGGTCTAGCCGTGATCTTGAACACTGTGGGTAAAACGATCTAAAAGAAAATCTGGGCAGGTTTGTTGAACTCTCTTTTACATAGATATGTATTTATAAATAAATAACTTTTAAAATAACCTTTTGTAAGGACAACAAAAGTATTCCTATTGACTTGTTAATGACATATAAGTTACCAACATTACAGAATTTGTAAAACAATACTCTCAAAAACGTTCCGAACGAAAGGTGAATTGGATTTTTTTTTTATTTTGCCAGCTATCCTCGCAAATCATAAAATTAAATTGACATACCTAATAATGATTGTTCCTGTCAGTGAAATTATGTAATGAGCCTAATGAGAAATAAAAGCCATTGTAGCATTAAATACAAGATAAAATTACAAATTCAAAAATCCCCCGATTTTAATTTTTATTTCATGCTTTTTAAACCACATATAATATACCTAGTAGCAGACACGCTTCAATCGACAATCTATCGAAACACGTAATAATGCCACGATATCTTGCGAAAAAAACCAGATTCAAAGTGTAAAATGCGAATAACTTTTGAACGGCTAAACGGATTTTATTCAAACATAGCCAAGAACAAAGTTTCCTTTCAAACAAAAAAAAACTAAATCAAAATCGGTTCATCCATTTAGGCGCTATGATGCCACAGGACACACATACACACACTTAAAATGAGTTTTTTTCGCCAAATATGAGAATTATTGTATAATCTCTTTTCACGCGTACATACGACGCTGCGCGACGCGGCGCATACACAGATCTTTCCCGCCAACCATGATAATTACTCCACCATTTCCCATAGTCTGTTAAGGTCAATGTCCCCATGACAAACCGAATAACATACAAATCAGAGAACAGAGTGTATCTCACGCAAATCTGTCGTAAATCATAATATTATCAGCGCCGCCATTTTAACGGCTTTCTATATTCAAATACATAAGTGTTACGAAGAAAGTCCGCTCGGACATGTTTTCACTTTTCATACGTTATATCATGATCAGTAATGATGTGATTTGAGATGTTGCGTCAGGGAACCTTGAATAATAAACCGGTTTTTTTTAATGTTTGACTTTATTCGAGGTATTTTTTTAAGTTGGTGAGTGGTTCAGGTTTTACGTTAATTGGTTGATAAATTGGTAATGTTTTGGGATAGTTAGTTAATTTACGTTTGGATTAGTCTTTCGCTTTAGCTCCTTGCACACATATCAATAGCAACATAATCAGCCTACTAGACTTCCCACTGCTGGTACATAAGCTAAACTTGTAATGTAGTCAAAATAAAAAACATTACAGATTTTCACAATCTGGATCATATTCGTCTTTTGCTGGCTGGACATAGCTATTGGCAATCTGAAAAAATATTTTTCCCTGTACGAAATTCAAATTAGAACACCTCTTACATATCCTAATCTAACAGATCACAACATACAAGAATAGATATACAACAGCCTCATTATAATAACACAGATTACAATATCAGAAATCTAGGCTATCCAAATACAAACACAGCACTAAAATTACACACTAAAATTACACACTAAAATCATAACACAAACATGTCCCACCTCTATTCTCGGAACTGCTAGTCACAACACTATCTAGGATGTACTCCCAATGACTAAGAGACCTGACTAATGGACGCATATAGGCGAGCAGTGGCGACAGCCGGTGTGAGTGGTCCCTAATTATAGGATCACGTGCTTCGCGGAATATATCTGCTGGATATCGTATCTGGGTGTTGTTTGGAGAAGCCATATGGTGACTGATTGAGTTGGTTATTATCGGTTACGATATCTCTTTAAGTGTTATTGCGAAAATATCTATGTTTCAAAATGTTAAAACAAAAGAACTCGGATTGTCCTTTGAATATCGGTGATCTTACTTCTTACTTAACCCACACTGGGCCCGCGTCGTGGATTACGGCCCATTCCCTCTCACTGAGAGGAGGCCTGTGTCCCAGCAGTGGGAACATTAATAGGTTGATGATGTGATGTGTGTGATGTGATCTTACTGTTAATAAAAAAAATCAATGTATTAATTTAATCAGTAGTATGCTTTGATC
Source organism: Anorthoa munda (assembly GCA_945859665.1). NCBI lineage: Eukaryota > Metazoa > Arthropoda > Insecta > Lepidoptera > Noctuidae > Anorthoa > Anorthoa munda. The sequence continues at coordinate 1,499,780 of OX243916.1, read as the reverse complement.
ATCACACATTTAGTCGGTAATATCATCTTCATTCAATTAAAATTCGGCTCAATTCCAAATATCAAACAAATGTTGTTCGGAACTATTCACATCCTGCGACACTCTGCTAAAAACTCACCTCACAATCACTTTAATAAGTAAGTCATCTCTTCGGTCTGCTTCATAACTAACCTCTTCTGTATCTTCTATTTCAGCGCTGGTCGCAGAAGGCGGAACCCCCTGGCGCTCTACACAGAAGACGACAGTCACGATCTGAGTGACCTCGGGATCGGAACCTCCAGCACAAAGAGCAGTCTCAGCGAAGACTGCGATACGCATAGCCTTGCTGTAAGTATTTCTAAATTATTACATTTATTTATCATCATCATCATTTCAGCCGAAAGATGTCCACTGCTGAACATCTCCAAAGTGTCGCCAATTGACCGGTCCCGTGCGTCTCGCATCCAGCGGATTCGAACAACCTTAAACAGGTCATCGGTCCACCTAGTGGGAGGCCTTTCAACGCAACGTCTTTTGGACTTTTCGGCCCCATCGACCATCCGTTCTTTACTGCATTTATTGTATGAGCTAGTGATCATTTGTATGTCACTAGGATTATTCCAAACACCGTAAGTTTTGCGAGGTTATAAAATCTATATTACGAACAGCCCATTTCCAATACTATTAAATCTCACCCAAATTCAATAGTTTATTATATTCCGTGTGTGACTCATCAAGAAGAAAGAGTTTACAATCTGACGCGATTTATTATAAACTTACGGCGATTGCAATACCTGGTGAAATATAAGTCCCTTTTCATTAAAGATGACATTGCTAGTTCAATAGATTAATAAAGGCTATATATTTTAAACTGTTGTATTTTCAGATAGTCATATATTTTAAGCAGTTATGATTAATTGTCTTGAGCATCAATTAATAGTAAAATTCTCCATTTCCAGAGCGACGGTATCGACCTGGATAAGAATCATTCAGATGTCGATAACCTGTCGAACTGCGACACAAACCGCAAGCTTGGCTCCAGCGCCAACGAATACGACACTTGCACGACCACCACCATCAGCTCCCCGGAGCCTGAGGAGTACACCTACGAGGGAGCCATCGAGGGGTACAAGTCCAGAATCATCTCACAAACTAACAGCAACATCGTCAAAACAGTCGTCAACAATAACTTCAAAGAGAAGTCCCCAGAGAAAAATGGCGACCTCAACAGAATCAGGACGAACGTCAGTAACAAAATTGAAGAGAAACTCTCTTCTTTCCAACAAGAGAGAGCCAACGACACAAAGAATAACAACCAGAAGAAAGACTTACCGAAAGTCGACATCCACAAGAGGAGGGAACAGTTCGAAAGGGAAAACTCACAAGAGCCACAGACTAAACCGAAACTGCCCGAAATTGCGAACAAAAAATCCATCAAGGAAAGACTGTCTAGTTTAGAGAAGTTCACGGAGGAGATGCACGTGCAAAAGTCTACCAGCGACCTGACAAAGTTGCCCACAGAAGTGAAACCATTGAAGGAACGACTGTCTTCACTCGAAAAAGTAAAGTCCACTGAACCTGAAAGGATCAAGAGGCTGTCCAACGGAGATCTGAGCAATACACGATCTCTGAAAGAACGCCTCTCGAGCTTGAAATCACAAAATTCAGAGGAAGAAAAGTTGACCAAAACTGAAGTCAAAGAAGTGTCCATGAGCCTCAAACAACGTTTGTCATGCCTTGACGCGGCCAAAAATAAGGAGATACCAAAAATATCAGTGGAAGAAGAGCTGGCACACAACAAAGATATCGAAATCAAGATTGAAGAAGCTAAAGAATCAATGATGGACGGCTCCCTAAAATCGAGCCTGTCCGGAATTGAGAGTCAAATGCAAAGCTTCTGTCGTTCTCTGGACAGCTTGGACATCAACGGACAATCGTCTCCCAATTCATTTGACAGAGTTCAAAGCTTAGAAGATTTCGATTGCGCTGACATGCAGAACAACACTGTTCCGAGTGATATCGAAACGGAAGACAGTGGTATCCACACCGCTAGAGATTCTTGCGCGCCTGCTGATGACATCGCTGACTTGACCCAAGTAGCTTCCCCTGTCGGAGAACCAATGGTCGAAGTATCCGAATATGAGTCTTCAAACGAAGACGGAACAGCTATGGACGCGAAGATCGACGACATGGACAAGATGCCGGAACCTATTCAACTGATCCAAGACATCATAGTTGAAGAAACTGAAGAACACGACATCAAAACTGACGATGATAGTGCTAGCAACTACCTTCAATGCGTATCTCAGCCTGAAGAGCTAAGTGTGACAGAAGTTACAGATATACAACTTGACAAAGACGACGAAGACACTCTTAAAAGTTTGGAAAACCAGGACATCAGTGTAAGTTTGAATGAGCCTGTCTCCACCGGGTCCGACAGCGACACAGTGGTGTTCGAGGGCAAAATGACCATACATCTTAATCTGAATGAAATCTGCAACAATATGAACGCCGGTGCCGGGACTACTAACATTGTTAACTCTACTAACAGCATGCCAATGGTAACTGTCTCTAATATCACAACTATTACTAACATTTCACCCAAAAATTCAGTTAAATCGCTAAAAAGTAACAATATACCCGACTTATCTTGTACATCTGAGTGTTCACTTGTTAAATTAGATAATTCATCTAATCATAATAATGTAAGTAATAAAAATATACATCAACCTCGTGATATTACAGCTAACAAAGGGGAAGTAGCGGTAAGTAGCTCGCAGGACGAAAACCCGTTTTGGGAGAAGCGGACAAAGCGTAGTATAGAGCCGAATAGGCGGAAAACTATTCTGTTTATTAACAATAAGATTACTACGACAACTTTGACTAATTCTGTAGGTCCCGATGAGGTTTAGATTTAAATTGCATCGTCATTACGTCATCTTTGTACTAGATCGTACTAGCATGAGTAGATAAGGTTTGCTACAAATGGGCAGATTTCTTAGTAACTCGTCGATCATTAATACACGTCAATTTAATATTGCGTAGATTATGTCAGTGATAGATAATTTATAAGATAAAATTCACTCGAAGTTTGTTGTCTCGAAACCAGATATTTTAGTAATGATAAAAAAGTAACTTTTTAAAAGATGCGTTCACACTTTCTTTCTGCTTCATGCGACTTGTCGCAAGACATTTTGCCATAAAAATTTAAAGTAAGTAGATGTGAATGTAAAAAACGGCCTATTCGGCCTATATCTTTGAATAGAAAATCAGTCATGTCCATATCATTCTCATACATTGCACCGCAAGCCTAGATGAGAGTCCCCATGGATGTAATTTCTTGTATATTTCTGATCAATGGATCTCACCAATCAGTCATCACTAATCTCACCTGTGTTACGTAGACTCATTTATTAATACCTTAAATTATCTCCACTGTGCTAAAACCAAAGAATTCCGCCATATTTAAGATACCTGCACACTATAGACAAACTTAAATAAGTGTCGATGTTCATTAATTACCTCTAAAGTCGCACATTGTAGGCTTAAGATATAAGTCTCGTATTTATTAACACTCTTTATAGTTGGATATATTTTTAGCAATCATTAAAGTGCATGTTATAAAAAGTCTTCAATGTGCGACAGTTATTTAACGGTACTAAACGCGCCGACAAAATAGTCGCAAGACAAAGAAGCTCGTGTAGGCGAGCCCTTAGACATACAGGGTTATGTAGCGTCACACAGTGCTGTATAGAAACCGTATTCATATACACTAGCTTAGAACCCCAGTATTTATTCATTTTATAATTAACTTGATATGTAAATGTCATTATATCAAAATACATGTTACATAGTTATTTGTATGAGTTTTATTTATGTACGTAGTCTTAGTACGCATTTATTACTATCCTCGAACTAATTACCTCGAATTTTATTACTTTTATGTACAAAAAAATACCAGTCTGCCTTATCTGAGAATGTTTATTTCTTTCTTTGGTTGTCTGTTTCTTTATGTACAAAAACAGACACACACAAGTTCAAAATTCAACTACCCTCCATATATTTTTATATGATTTTTATTTGTTTATTAAAACATGTTATCCATATTATATCTGTGCCATTATCAATTATATATAGCCATAATTATTATCATAATTACATTAATCATTAATCAAAATGGTATTATAATAGTTATAAAATCAGTACAATGTTATCTACGTACTTTTATCTTAGGCAAACAATTTTATCTGTGTATCATGACACAGTGTGATAAAAGTCTTCTCAGAGTGTAGGTGAACTATAAAATTTAAATATTTTTAAGAAAGTGGTGATGGGCTTGAAAAGGTAAGAAAAGTTTCAAGTAGTGGGTGTAGTGTTCGCTTCATATTTCATTTTGCAACTAACCAAAACGCATGCATCTTTTGCACTTTCGTGTGTTAAATTTCTTCCGAATTTTTTTAATTTTAGAAATAGTTAACTATTTTTTCAGTGTTTTTTTCATAGTCCAATTCTAATATATTTTTGTAAACCGACTTGCAATTTACAAAATTTTGATTACAGTTTTTTTTGTTTTTTTCAATTAATAGTATTAGGTGTTATTTTCTCTAATTCCGAATTGATTTCTTTCTAAATGTGTTGTCGTTTGTTTTTATTGGAATTAGCTTCCTCTAAGATACAGCCTTTTATTATGTGTTAATTTTCTTTTAAACGCACTGTAGAAGCACATTTGCAAAAATCATTATTTTGCCAACGTTTTTATTCTCAAGCATTTGCTTAATTTTACGACAAAGATTAGATATTATTTATAATATTTTTTCTTATTATCTGTGCTTACACCAAAGCAATGCTTCTACAATGCAACAATTTTAAATAATCTTAGTGTTCCAAGCGTCAAATCAGAGACAAGACCTTCAACTTTTACCTATCTCCATAGGTCCTGGATGCTCTAGAACTGGCATTCAAAGAGCTAGACTCAGAAGACAGCGCTGTCATGGATGAGACTGAGGTACAGAAGAAAGAAGAAGTAGACATTATTGAAAAGAAGATAGCTGTCACCCCATTGTATGAGAACATGGATATCTTCTACCAGAACTCGTCGACGTTTGCCTCTGAGAGTGCGTTCCCCTTGGATATGCCTACCAATGTGTTGGAGCCTCCGAAGGAGAAGCCTCCTCCGCCTCCTACTGATGATGGAGCTGATGATGAACTATTGGGCAATGTGAGTAGATGCTTTATGTTTAAAAATGAATAGTATTCTTTCACCGTTGGGAAGCTACACTATCCCCGGTTGACATTGGCTATTTTTTATCCCTGTATTCCCACGGGAACGGGCACTACGTGGATGAAAAAGCGAGGCGTCCGCTAGTTATGATATATATCCACAAAATTGGACACATAAACCTTACTAAAATAGTTTCATTATTTCATAATGCTGCAAAAGTGATACACAATGGTTCTAGACCATCACTTAAAAAGAAAAACAAAATGTATTTATCTGCAGATACGTGAGTGAGGATTTTAAATAAAGCACTAAAGGTTATCAATAGTTATCATAGAGTAAGTGCTATTTTACATAAACCATCAAGTACCTAGGTTTTACACTCTTAAAATGTAACCAAGTCGCAAACAAAATAATAATATTTTTATTCCCCCCATTTCCAGGGCAACTTCAAACACACAAGCTCAGCGCGTCGCATCAAGAAGGAGATCCGTAACAAACGCACCAGCTTCCTAGGCATCGAGGGTCAAGACGACAGCTACCTGGACGTAGACCTGACCCTGGCTCCAAGACCTGACATCACCTCCTTCCTCCAGGAAGAGACGAAGATCGAGAAGCTTCTGTACAAGAAGACTTTGTCTCATGATATGGATGCTAAGTTGAGGGAGAGCAGGGACTCTGGTGTGGATGTGGACAGAGGACCTTCAGCTGAAGCTTGGTATAAGGGGCATTCGTCTCCTGAAACTTCTAATCCTCATAGCAGACAGAATAGTGAGGTAAGTTTGAATTTTTTTCCTGTACAAGTTCTTATATAGGTACTTATATGTCTTCGGAAAAACTTACTGCTGAAAACGCCATTAGAATGCTAAATGTTACATTGCTAACATCGCCATAAGTTTGCTAACAGATGGTTGGACATTATGTATTATGTGCGGAATTTATTTCTTCTGTATTCCTCAAAGAGGGTTGAAGTATTTCGGTAGTTATATAAATAATCTTTTTACAGGAGGCGAACCTTCCAAGTACAGTAATCCTATAGACTTAGCATTTAAAGGGACATCTTAGTCTTTAAATCCATAAGTGTGCCTTTATCACACCTAAGAAAAATTAAACCATAAATTGCACATTATTTTGCATACATTTTGCCTTTGGTCCACAACGAGATAAAAGCAAACAGTATCCGTTATCAGATAAACATAAAACAATAAAGGATACCTACATCGAGCCTCTAACCTTGAAGATATTTTAGAAATGTGGTCAAGATGATTTCATGAGATGACATCACTTTATTCGTGTAGTTTCAGCAGGCCAATATTTGAACATAAATATTTTTTTATTATTTTTTAACTAACTTTTTTCGTATTCTTCTCAGCAAACCCTTTCATTTGATACCTATATCATGACAGTGCACAAAAAATAACTAGTCCACCATCTTAGGCCGTCTGCCATATTGGATTTAGAATGACGTCACGTATCTAACCATGCATTGTCATCCAACTTAAACGTGTATGCAAAATTTCATCTTAATCGTTTGAGGATAACTGCTTTAAAATTCAGTTGCAAGATTTTATTGATAGGTAGCCACATAATCAATATCCAAACCATTTTTTTTTTGTCGGTAATCATCCAATGACTTCTCCCGCTCTGGGTGAAGCGGGAGGGCGTGTCAGACTTTTACTGATTAAAACCCACCAGTATTCCTTCAGTTGCTTGTGCCAGGGCCGTGGTAACTCTCTTTCAAATTTATCCGCGACCATCAATATCCATCCTAAATTCGCGTTAGATTTTGCCTAATTTTCCTTCTACTCCAGTATCATAGTTCAAGAATGTGAATCCCAAAATGTTATCATTAATCACATAATGATGTTCACTAAAGTTAATCCTTTCGTGACTCATAATCGCTACTTATAATTTGCGTGTGTCAGATAACGGTGGCTAAGATTGTACGGAAGTTTGCCCTAAACCTAAAGTGCGTGTGTCACTATAAAACTTCCATAGGAGGGTATAAGCCTAGTATGTTTGTTGATAATAGCATTTATCTTAGTAGATAAAGGTTGTAATAGTGCTGTAAATCATTTTTTCTATGAAGCCTATGAATAAATAGATTGGTTCGATGAGTCAGTTATGAGGAAATATTGTGTTAATAATAATCGAAATTGTCGAATATCATAAAGGTACTTACCTAGATTAGGAAAAAACGTTTTTACCTTATCTATGAATAAAAAGAAAAGTAGTATTTTCCTACGACAGCATTAGGAAAGCCATGTCCGTATGGTAATGGAAAAACAAACAAATTTTTTTTACTGGATTTTTAATATTCAGAACTTCTTCTTCTTCAAAAAGCGTGAACATAGGAAGTGGACCTGGCAGAGCCCCGATGGTGCAACAAAAAATGAGATCGACTTCATCATGTCAACCAGGAAGCAAATGTTCAATGATGTCTCTGTGATCAATTCGGTAAAAACCGGGAGCGATCACCGCATGGTAAGAGGCACATTGAACATTAATATTAAGCTTGAAAGGTCTCGACTGATGAAGTCCACGCTCCGTCCAGCACAGATTCAGGTCCAAAACCCCGAGAGCTTTCAGCTCGAACTCCAGAATCGTTTCGAGTGCCTAGGGAGCTCAGTGGACGAATACAATGACGGGTTCGTGGAAGCTGTCCATACGGTCGGGTCTAAGTTTTTCAAGACCCGTCGTACAGATAGAAACAAAAAGCTCTCTGATCCTACTCTCAAGCTTATGAAGGAGAGGCGTGAGATGATCCTGCAGTCTTCAGATCAGGCGTGCAAATATCGGCAGCTCAATAGACAGATCTCTAAATCCTTGAAAAGAGACCTCCGCCGCTTTAACACCGAGCGTATAAAAGACGCGATTGAGCGAAATAAAGGCTCCAAGGTATTTGCAAGGGATCTGGCTATTGGGCAGAGCCAGCTCACGAGACTGAAGACCGACGATGGCAGGATCGTATCCGCCAAACCGGAGCTTCTGAGGGAGATCGAGACATTCTATGGGCAGCTATACACATCAATCAGCAAGCCCGTTGCGAGTCTAGCAAACGACCCAAGAGCTAGATTGACCCGACACTATACCGAAGATATCCCGGACGTCAGCCTGTACGAGATTAGGATGGCTCTGAAACAGCTTAAAAACAACAAGGCGCCGGGTGATGACGGAATCACGGCTGAACTCCTGAAGGCGGGTGGAAAACCGGTCCTTAAGGCCCTTCAGAAGCTGTTTGATGCCGTCATACTCGAGGGCAAAACGCCACAGGCATGGTGCAGGTGTGTGGTGGTACTCTTCTTCAAGAAGGGCGACAATGCCCGATTGAAGAACTATAGGCCCATCTCACTTCTTAGTCATGTCTACAAGTTGTTTTCAAGAGTCATCACGAATCGTCTCGCGCGCAGGTTTGACGATTTCCAGCCTCCCGAACAAGCCGGATTCCGAAAAGGCTTTAGCACCGTAGACCACATACATACGCTGCGGCAGGTCATACAGAAGACCGAAGAGTATAACCTGCCTCTCTGTTTAGCGTTTGTGGACTACGAGAAAGCCTTCGATTCGATCGAGACTTGGGCAGTACTGCAATCTCTCCAACGGTGCCAGATCGACTACCGGTACATTGAGGTGTTGAAGTGTTTGTACAAAAACGCCACCATGTCAGTCCGTCTTCAGGATCAGACCTCGAAACCAATCCTTCTCCAGCGCGGCGTGAGACAGGGAGACGTCATTTCTCCGAAACTGTTCACTGCTGCGCTGGAGGATGTCTTCAAGGTTCTGGATTGGAAGTCGCTTGGCATCAACGTTAATGGCGAGTACATCACTCACCTTCGGTTTGCCGACGACATAGTGGTCATGGCTGAGACCATGGAGAGCCTCAGTACAATGCTCGATGACCTCAATAGAGCTTCCGAAAGAGTGGGTCTTAAAATGAACATGGACAAAACCAAGGTCATGATGAATGCCCATGTAACACCCACTCCTATCAAGATCGGAGACTGTTTACTTGAAGTTGTAGATGATTATGTCTACCTGGGACAAACGATCCAGTTGGGTAGATCCAACTTCGAGAAAGAGGTCAACCGTCGAATCCGACTCGGCTGGGCAGCGTTCGGGAAGTTGCGTGGTATCTTCTCGTCCAATTTACCGCAATGTCTCAAGACAAAAGTCTATGACCAGTGTGTGTTGCCAGTGATCACCTATGGGACCGAGACGTAGTCGCTCACAATGGGCCTTATCAGAAAGCTTAAAGTCACCCAAAGGGCAATGGAGAGGGCTATGCTCGGAATTTCCTTGCGTGATCACGTCAGAAATGATGATATCCGCAGGAGAACCAAAGTTACCGACATAGCCCGAAGAATTGCCAAACTTAAGTGGCAGTGGGCAGGGCACATTGCTCGCAGAACGGATGGCCGTTGGGGCCGAAAAGTTCTGGAATGGCGACCGCGAACCGGAAGACGATATGTTGGAAGGCCTCCCACTAGGTGGACCGATGACCTGGTTAAGGTTGCGGGAAGGCGCTGGATGCGAGACGCACGGGATCGGTCAATGTGGCGACGCCTGGGGGAGGCCTATGTCCAGCAGTGGACGTCTTTCGGCTGAAATGATGATGATGATGATGAGAACTAATATCTTCTCAATATTAAAACTTAAAAGTCAGTTAAAAAAAGTTAGGTATCCATTGAAATGCACTAAATCTATATATATAAAAGAAAGTCTTGTTAGTTACACTATTTATAACTCAAGAACGGCTGAACCGATTTGGCTGAAAATTGGTTGGGGGGTATCTAAGAACCAGGAGAAGGACATAGGATCATATCATCTTTTTATCCCGTGTAGGGTAGGGTAAGTAGGGTAGGGTAGGGTATGTAGGGTAGGGTATGTAGGGTAGGGTAGGTAGGGTAGATGAATTTTTGGTGTTTTATGGCAAAACAAAGTTTGCCGGGTCAGCTAGTTAATAAATAATCATTACTTAATTATGTATTTCACTCGAAAGCCTGGTTTTACAATGCCCACTCAAAAAATATTTCCACAAAAAGTAATGTCATAAAAGCTACAAATAATCAAATGCAAAATTGAACTGTATCCTAATCATCCTATTATTTCAATTGCAGCCCTATACACACGTAACGGTTACATCCGACGAGGAAGAATCAGCAAAGAAACAACAGGACACATTCTCCACTAACCTGAGCTCTAAGCTGAGCGAGCTAAGCGAGCAGAGCGAGGCTCCGACAGACAAAATCGAGAGCCTCGACAAAACTATACAACAACAGCAGGTACTTTAAACAGATAATATGTACATGAACAAGATTATTATGGGATTAGAAAGTAAAAAGGTCGCTAATAGGTGCAAAGGTAGCTTCGATGATTTTGTCAGTGAATTTCATTGATAAAACAAATGACTAATTTGTTTGATCAAATAGTGTGTAATCACAAGAATTATAATAACATTCATGATTGTCTAAAAATATTTTTGCTGACCGTACTTTGGCACATTTTTTTTGCTTACACGTTAATGTACTAAAAGATACAAATAGCACTATTTGAATTTAGAAATACTTATTTTGCACTATTTGAATTTAGAAATACTTATTTTGCACTATTTGAACGACCTTTTTTACTTCTGGTAATCTTTTTGATTTGGCACTACATTTCATTGATATCATTTGCACATTTTCTTAGTCTGCTATGAAAACGTCTAAGTAAATATAACATCGAAACTTGTTTTTTTTTGTATTTTTCGTAGTAGACTCCAAATCATAAATAAGCCTGTGGTGGTGGTCCGCATTTTTAACAAAATCATAACCGAAAAAAATAAGAATTTTAGTGTCAAATCGAAAATCAAATTTTATTGCACTCTTCTTCATTTCATTATTATGAAATGCTATTTAGAAGAAATTATGTAAATTATTATTTACTTAAAACATTGTTTCCTATTTCTTTGCGTAGAGTGACTAGTATGCATGCTGATTTTCTGTTAATTATTTCTATATTAAATGATATCTCGTTGAAAAATCAACCTTATTTCAAAGAAAAATGGTTGAGATTTCTGTAGCAAAGTCTTCAGCATGCATAATTTCGTCGCGATGTACAAAAGTAGATCTCTTTATTTTACTTTGTAAGGTTTATTTTATATGGGAGATATATTTGGTCGGTTCTCGAATTTCTCCGCTTTGGTGATTAGCAATTAGGTGGGTAATTATTTCAGCCGCTTTCGCTTTGAGTTCACGGCTATTTAATTATGTCACAATCGTTATTACGATTGACAAATTTTCATATTTCAATTGGAATTAAGAATTATTCCATTTTGTTTTTTTTTTTGTGGCAAAATCGTGTGATTTTCTTATTATTATTTTTTTCTACAACTTATTGCCATTCATATTTAGTATATTATATGCAAACGAAAAGCAAAAGCGGCTCCATTCTTGCAATTGGTTATACAGGGTAACTTTCAATTCATAGGCCATCTTACAGCCCTACCATGAGCTTTTATAGCAAGGTTATTTCCATTGTGCGTAAAGGACTGATGAATATCACTTGTATCGTCCTGTGGTAAGGCCCCAGGGGCCGTTCTATGACATGTCAATCCCATCATGATTCTGTTGGGGTAAACAGATAGTGCTATTCTGTATAGCTCCGTCTCTCTCTCATACTGGGACCATGATGGGTTTAAAACGTCATCGCAAGACCCAGAAATTGTTCATATTCGTGACAACTTTCAGCCTCTGTAAGATTGCTAAAGAGTTTAAAGTTATCCTGTATTATATTTAAGCTAAGCTCACGCCGGTGGCTATAGGGGCTAGCACAGTACCTGCTTTGCAAGCACTTTAGATGTAAGGATAATAATTTATATCATGTGATTAATTTACGTCGTTTTAAATACCACTAAAATCAATGTAGTGATCAAAATTGTTTAGAAATGTAGATGGTAGGTTATAAGCGAATTAAAAATAATTTAATTCTAAGTGTAAGTTAATTACAAATACTTAAGAGTACAAACAAGTACAATTTTTTTTTAGTTAGGTCGTTATTCAAAGCATGATTAATGATTTAAACATAATAGGTAGATTCAATTTATTTAAAATTTTCTTTTAGTTTTGTTCAATTGGTTATTGTGTAAATATGTATCTCAAATACGTGGTATTTAAAACATTATAATGCTGCCATTAACACATTTATTTTGCCTTTTTTATTAACGCTATTTTCCATATTTAACCGCCAGACTCACTTTATTTTCCACTATATTTAGTAAGGTTAGCAAAAGCACTTAAATTAGTCACAAAAGTAGTTCTTGATTATGTATGTATACTTTATTCTTTAAATAAATTTTATTTATTTTCAATTATTATTTGCCTTTTATTTTATTCACTGCAATATTTAATAAGATAGACTGCACTGGCATGATGCACTGAAACTTATATTTAGCCCAATGCTGGACAAACCTCTAGTCTATCAAAAGAGGTTATCGCATGATTTAATAATAGTATTTCCATATTTTAATTTTGTTCATAAGAAACATGCATTTTTCTGTTAATAATTTTGCTAAAACATGTCATATTTAATTGTGAAAGTGTTTATCATAAAACATTGATGTTGTCACATGCTCAAGGAATTAACTCCCATCTAACATTGGAACCATAATATTTAAATGAATACACTACACTAGAAATACTGATTTGAAACATATCCTATTGGAGAAATAATATGTCTTCCTTGGCTTTAGAGGATTCTATGAGAAGTTCCATCTTTTTCTCTGGCTAAATTCAGTTAATTGTAAATCAAGATAATGCCATAAGACATAATAAATAGCCCTGTTGATGTCACAGTAACAATTACTGACCCACTGAAACACTCAAATATTAAAATCGCCTGATTAATGCAATTATTTCAAGTTGCAAGTTTAAATATTGCTAACAAATATTTGACAGGCATCAAATTTCTACATTTTCAAATATGATGTGTGATAAGTGATAACACTAGAGATTCCTACTATGTATTAAAAATATTGTGGTTCCTAAGACTGGTCGCCATGTTGTGATTGTAAATAACAATGCGAGGTGCGGCGTCCCTTTCAGGAGACTAACGAGGACTGGCCCGACGGGGCGTATGACGATGCCAACACCAAGGTGAATGACATTTTACACTTACATACATTTCAAGGGGAAACTTCGGTTCATACATCTTAATTTTAATCAATTTAAACAGAAATATTTTAATATTTATTTATTCAGGACCTCCAACGAAAGATGTACACAACACTCACAATGAATCATCAATATGAAGTAATGACAAGTGCACTCCCTCAATTATAGGAGGTCATCAACATACTGTAAATACCGTAGACATCAGACTTTTTTTTTCTGGTTTGGAATATCCTCATTGGATGTCCTCCGCCCTGGGGAGGGTGGAGGGGTCTGTCAGACTCTTACTGACTAAAAACCACCCCGGTGTTCCATCTCACACCTACGCTGGGGGTCGCGGGAACAACGATACTTCCGCAACCCCCAGCCTCTGCCTAACCTAAGTAATACAGGCGTGATGCTATGTTGTGACTATCTTCTGGCAGTGGCTTCGCCCGCGTGACAGTCGAAAATTATCCCGAGGGAAGATATTCCAGGGATAAAAAGCATCCTATGTGCTATTCCTGACTATATTCTATCTCTGTAACAAATTATGAGTAACAAATATACACACATCCACAAATCCTTAATTAAGCAATAGTAGTAAAGTAAGATAACTCCTGTAAGTTAAAAAACATTTTTTTTTTTTTTTCAAATATTCACCCTGTATGACGACAGGTCATGTGCTAAATTACTAAAACACACAACTTTTAAATTTAATCACATTAAGGCATTGCAGTCCATTCTGCACCTTTTTAGGGTTCCGTATCCAAAGGGTAAAAATGGGACCCTACTAACACTCCACGATCCGTCTGACTGTTTGTCTTTTTGTAATGTTGGTAAGACAAGAATTACCCATAATCCACTCTGTCCATTCAAACTCGATAAACCTATGAGATAAATACTGAAACCGAAGTTTCCTCTAATATCTTTCATACTTACTGCCCCAACAATGTGTAATCGATGTGATATACCTAATCCACGCCAGCTTAAAGCCTTGCACTTCAGTTTAATGTCACTAAAATTACATGTTTTACTAATCAAAACAAACAATTAATTACTTTAAGTTATGTTGTAAGGTCCTATATTACTCCTAAGTTAAGTTACTAACACTAAAGTTTAATTTGTAAAATATAAAAGGAAAATAATCTTAAAGAAATATGTTTAAGTAACAACATTGGTTAACAATCGGTAAGTTAAGTTAACAATCAATATCATAACTTAACAAAAAGCTATACATACATACTAAACATTGTACATTTTATAAGCAAACCTTCATAACCATAGGACCTTACACTTATTTCCCCCATCATTCGTCAAGACTAAAATCTAAAACAAACTCTCACCCTGAAATAGGAAGTACTACGCTTCGAACGAGAACTCCTCCAACTGGAACAAGAAGAATTACGACGTCAACGCGAAAACCTGCTTCGAGACCAGACCAGGATCATCCAGAAATCTGTCCAAGACATTTCTTCGATCCCTTCTTCACCCGAAAAGCCTCCATTGAATAGACAACCGGCTAACCCGCATTATAGACACTCCATGCCAAATTTAATTTTAAACGAGAATTATCCGAACATACCTCCATCCGTCCCTGAAAGACAGTTGGATGAGAGGATTGTGGATGATAGAATAGTGGATGGACGCATGGTGGATGAGAAACGCAAGCCGATTGTGTCAGAGGAACATATGCAGAGGCATTTTGGAGTGGAGGAAAGCCGGAGGGTATTGTATGAGAGGAAGGAAGTCAGGGGACAGCCCATGCGGGTGCCCCAGCCTGTGCTGCCGCCGAAACCGAAGAGTCGCGAGTCTATTGAGAGGGAGATTACTATGAGGTAAGATTATTTTTTTAAATATGTGATATTATCGAATACCCAGATTCCCTTTTATTAAAAGGTTAGAACCATTATAACGTAGCCACGTTATAATGGTTCTAACCTTTTAATGTAGATTTTTTGCAATAAAAGATACTAATTATATACCCACACAAAATCTGTCGACGTGCTTTCATAGCGCACGACAATATTTGACAGACTAGTTTTAGTACATTTAAAATACATATCAGTCTGCACATACTCACACAGATATAATTATACAAGAATAAGCAGTAGTCAGTACCATACATTATGTTGTCATTCTTAATTGGCAATTACATTTTGTTGAAACAATGAATGAGATTCCCAGACAGGTTACCAACTCACCATTGCATTGTAATGTGAGAGAGGATTTCCCAGCAAGTTTTAAAATCTTTATTATGAAAAGTTTTATACTAGTAGGTACTTACTATTAATTTAATACTTACCATAGTTACCACTCTCAATGTCTTGGTTAAGTAACTAAGACGAATTCATACAATTCAGCTGTTCAATAATTACATTTTGTTCCACATATTCGCAACTCGACAAAATATAGCGAACAATTTATTATAAGAGTAGATTTTTCAATGGATCGTGTTTGATACCAAAGGCCAGGCATTTTTGAGATGTTGAAAAAAATATGGATGTATTGTGTATGTATCATTCGTCCGATTGAAGTTTTGTATCCCTGCAAACTACTGCTACTACTAGATACTGAACGAATAGTTACTAACCCCATCTCCCGCATGTTTCCAGAAGCAGTCGCGTGCCGTCAGCAGTAGAGTACGCCAACGTTCAGCTGCGACAGAAGCCCGCCACCAACGGCAACGCCAACTACCATCCCATGAGCAGGCATACGTTGCAGGTAAACTGAAATTACATCTTTAAATTAGAACTTAAGTGGCAGGGTAACCGGCATAGCCCGAGGTATTGCCAAATTTAAGTGGCAGTGGGCAGGACACATTGCTGCAGAACGGATGGCCGATGGGGCAGAAAGGTTCTCGAGTGGCGACCGCGAACTGGAAGACGTTGCGTTGGAAGGCCTCCCACCAGGTGGACCGATGATCTGGTGAAGGTTGCGGGGATCCGGTGGTTGCGAGACGCACGGGACCGGTCAATGTAGCGACGCTTGGGGGAGGTCTATGTCCAGCAGTGGACGTCTTTCTGTTGATATGATCATGATGATGAAGTGGCAGTGGGCAGCACATTGCTCGCAGACAGGATGGCCGATGGGCCGAAACTATCTGTCTCTGATCCTCGTGTTGTATAACTGCAGGCTCTGAGCGCGGCCCCCACACCGAAGCTGCTCGGCAACACGGAGTGGCTGCAGGCGCGGACCAGGAAGCCAGCCAACTACAACTACAACCAACACTGGCTCATACAGGTAACACTTACTATACTGATTGTTGATAATGTCTTTTGCGAAAAGACGACAGTAGTTGTTATAGAACAGGGTAAATTACTATGGTGATGCGCTTTGAATGGAAACATACAGAATTAGATGTATTTTACATGTTTGCCAACATTCTCGACTAATTTCTTCACATAGGTTTTGCAAACTTGCAACTTGCAGATCGGGCTTTAATGCAAGCTAAAGTTTTGTAAATTTGCAGATTGTAATCGGGCCTTAATGCAAGATAAAATCTCCTTATCATTCACATAGCTTATTCCTATGGCCCACATTTTTTTCTGAATGTCTTTATTGGTTACCACACTTACTGGCTCTGTGTTGACGATTCTCACATGATCGATGACGATGATCTATGATTTAGCGGACTTGTGGATCACAACCCAAGTAGCACAAAACTGCATTATAGGATGTCACAAAGGGTAACATCGGTAACTTTAGCATTTATGAAGACTTATTACAGTACACTCGAACTGCAATAGCTGAAAATTACGCTTTCGTCTGTATAATAATGCTTTTATGCGTCACCTAGATAACACTGTAATGCTGCAAGCGTTAATATAGGTATGCAGTTCAGTATTAGTACTGTAAGCTGCAATTAAGCATTTTTATGGACTTTAACTCAGCAATATTCTGAATTGAAGGCCACAAGTGTACCCTTAGACCGCTTGCATTTTAAGAAAGAACATGTGAGCTACTATAATGCAATCAGTTAGTCTGTGACTTCAATTAACAATGATATAATACGTCTTGCTGCACATAGTTGAACTTTAGTAGTGTTAATCAGCTTGTTACACGCAATCTTATAATAGCACATATATAGCCCACATGATCACTATGGGTGAACTTATATGATGCTAAATTACAGCAAACTGCTATAAATTAGCTCACACGTTACCTATGATCCCGGTTAGAGCTGAATACGCGTACTAGCGTCGGCAATTAATCTACTAATGCAGTTAAATAAGATCTTGTAGACTTATCTTTTCAGCACCCCAGTTTGCAAAAAAATATTACGAAAAGCGGAGGAGTGTTTCTTGGGATGGTGTAGGTAACCAAATAACATAAAAGGATTGACACAACAGACGTATAATTTAGTAAAATAAATCCATGGATCCCTAGAATTCCTGCTCAGACTTTAGTGGTTCACTGATGATTACCAACAATATTTGCGTACCCAATATCAAGCTTTACAGGAATCTGTGGCTGGTTTGGTTCACACAAGAACTACTCGTATCAGCTCGTTGCTGATTTATGTACCAATAGTGGATACTTAAACAGCACATACCGCTTAATTGTGTTTAATACAGTGCACATTGCTTGTCTGCCATTTTTTAGGTAGAACCTAAAAAAATTAAAATATTATTATAACATTTTTTCTTTGTTAAATAACGAAAATAACAACTGGATTTCAATAGAAAATCTAATGATTTTATACGCAAACAGCTTATTAACAAATTACAAATGCAAAATATTTTTTTTTTTTTTTTTTAATATATCACCAACTTATTTTATACTATAACTTTCAAGTAAACAGTGATATTTTGAGAGCGCGTGAAAATTATCACCTATATTCATATACTATTTGACAATAAACTCTCTTTCCCCTTCGAATTTCACGCACAGGAGGAAAAAGCAAAGTTTTTGTTACGGAAAACAATATTTGTCTATTTCACCACAAAATGTTTAACAGAAACAACATATCAAAATAATAAGGAGTAGGGTGAAAACTATTCACAATTTTGCCACTTGTGAATTTTCAATTCCAAAGAAGCATTATAAATATTCTGGTGTACCTTGTGCTGAAAAATAGGTACCCATAACTCTATTAATCGGCCATTGTGCTATATAAAAGGTAACAAATACTCTAATAATCAGTCAACATTCAGCTCTTGGGATGACTGTTACCTGTAATAATGCTCAAATAATGCTGATATAATGCAAATAGTTACAGTTATTCAGCTAACAGCTGTTTAATTTGTGCCCAAACCAGAGTTATATCAGCTGAAACAGCGCCTTTAATGCTCTTATTCAGAAGGCTTGTTCAGCTTAGAATTCTATTGTGTACAGTGATTCAGCTACTATACAGCACTTTTGTGTTACTTGGGAAGTATCTAGAGTAAACGACAAAGTCGCCAGGTTTTGAACCAGAAATCGATATAAAAACCAGCAGCCTAATTACGTAAGTGAATTCGGCAAGGCAAAGGGTTTGACCGCCAGCAATCGACCAATCGCATAGACGGAAATCCACATAGCGTCTTTCATCTCGTATCGCATTTGCCTTGCCGAATTTACTTACACAATTAGGCTGCAGGCCTTCGATCCGCTAGCCAGAATCTTGGCAATTGAATCCTCTTTTATGCCTGCTGCCTTACTGAATACAATATGTATGATTTTAGGAAGCAGAAGCCCGTCGCATAGAAGAGCAGCGCAGTAAGCTGCGCACCACACAGCGCCACTCCTACCACCACGACGCGCCGCCAGCCGCGGTGGCCCCAGCAGTGCCGCTACACGCCATGCACGCACTCAGCACTAGGTCAGTAACCACACAGCGCCACTCCTACCAGCCGCGGTGGCCCCAGCAGTGCCGCTACACGCCATGCACGCACTCAGCACTAGGTCAGTAACCACACAGCGCCACTCCTACCAGCCGCGGTGGCCCCAGCAGTGCCGCTACACGCCATGCACGCACTCAGCACTAGGTCAGTAACCACACAGCGCCACTCCTACCAGCCGCGGTGGCCCCAGCAGTGCCGCTACACGCCATGCACGCACTCAGCACTAGGTCAGTAACCACACAGCGCCACTCCTACCAGCCGCGGTGGCCCCAGCAGTGCCGCTACACGCCATGCACGCACTCAGCACTAGGTCAGTAACCACACAGCGCCACTCCTACCAGCCGCGGTGGCCCCAGCAGTGCCGCTACACGCCATGCACGCACTCAGCACTAGGTCAGTAACCACACAGCGCCACTCCTACCAGCCGCGGTGGCCCCAGCAGTGCCGCTACACGCCATGCACGCACTCAGCACTAGGTCAGTAACCACACAGCGCCACTCCTACCAGCCGCGGTGGCCCCAGCAGTGCCGCTACACGCCATGCACGCACTCAGCACTAGGTCAGTAACCACACAGCGCCACTCCTACCAGCCGCGGTGGCCCCAGCAGTGCCGCTACACGCCATGCACGCACTCAGCACTAGGTCAGTAACCACACAGCGCCACTCCTACCACCACGACGCGCCGCCAGCCGCGGTGGCCCCAGCAGTGCCGCTACACGCCATGCACGCACTCAGCACTAGGTCAGTAACCACACAGCGCCACTCCTACCAGCCGCGGTGGCCCCAGCAGTGCCGCTACACGCCATGCACGCACTCAGCACTAGGTCAGTAACCACACAGCGCCACTCCTACCAGCCGCGGTGGCCCCAGCAGTGCCGCTACACGCCATGCACGCACTCAGCACTAGGTCAGTAACCACACAGCGCCACTCCTACCACCACGACGCGCCGCCAGCCGCGGTGGCCCCAGCAGTGCCGCTACACGCCATGCACGCACTCAGCACTAGGTCAGTAACCACACAGCGCCACTCCTACAAGCCGCGGTGGCCCCAGCAGTGCCGCTACACGCCATGCACGCACTCAGCACTAGGTCAATAACCACACAGCGCCACTCCTACCAGCCGCGGTGGCCCCAGCAGTGCCGCTACACGCCATGCACGCACTCAGCACTAGGTCAGTAACCACACAGCGCCACTCCTACCAGCCGCGGTGGCCCCAGCAGTGCCGCTACACGCCATGCACGCACTCAGCACTAGGTCAGTAACCACACAGCGCCACTCCTACCAGCCGCGGTGGCCCCAGCAGTGCCGCTACACGCCATGCACGCACTCAGCACTAGGTCAGTAACCACACAGCGCCACTCCTACCAGCCGCAGTGGCCCCAGCAGTGCCGCTACACGCCATGCACGCACTCAGCACTAGGTCAGTAACCACTTCAGCAAACGGTATTGACCACTTGTTCACAAACGTGTTAATCAACCGGCGGTGGTCACTGCTATTTCAAGTGAAGATCGAGTACGAAAAATACGCAAGAAATAACGAATTCTCTAGATATAAGATCCTTAAAATCCCAAGACTGGGTCGAGATCACTACTCGTATAAGTTAAACTTTTACCTTAAAAAACATATCTAGAAAAAATTGCGCCAAAAATTGAGGTAGTCTTCATCCCAGTAAAGCTAAGAGATGATGGGATGAGCTGGAGACTGGATTGCTATGCAAACGTAGTAGAACGAGAAAAGTGGACAGAAAGAAGGGCGCTCTTCGACCTGTAGTGAAACAATATCTGCTCTTAAAACGTTAAACCAATACATCGTGGGGGAAACCGGCATGTCTTATTTTTTTTTTATTTATTCAGAATTTCCATATCCGTAACGGGTCCTCGTTGTAGTCTACAACCCACTCTCTCTCTCACATAGAGATAAAACTATCCCAGCAGCGGCCACATTATTAGCTGATTATTTATTTTTATTTATTTAACAATTTTGTACACACACATATTATAAGGACAAGAAGAAGAAAAAGCAAAATTGGTACAAAGGTGATGCTTATGCTATGTCACAACAACAAAACCCAAACTCCAACCCAAACTCGTTTCAATAACCCCTATTATATAATAGGGGTTATTGAAACACGAGTTTGGGTTTAACACACGAGGCGAAGCCGAATGTGATTAAAGTATCACACGAGTATTTGTTTACATTAAGTCAATGTGTTATAAAAGTAAAAAAATAATTATGATGCAGTTAATTGAAAATCGAAGGAAAATATTGCACTGTAATGGATTTTCTTATTAAATTTTACCAGTCTACGAAAATAAAGTACGTATACAGTATTTTTGAATTCATATTTGGAACATTACGTTGTGAGTGTAGATAAAAATAATTCTAGTACCGAATTTCTTTATTTTTTACACAGTTACGTATATAAATTAACCACTAACGATTTCCCTTTGTAGCTTATGTAATCAAGATATGTACTAATTAACCCAAAATGTCTGTATATTCCAGCCAACAACAGCTATCGACGGACATCAAGCGGCCCGTGCGGACGGAGCCGCGTGAAGACAAGCTGCTGAGCGTGTCCGGCCGCAGGAAGTGCTCGCACTGCGGAGAGGAACTAGGTACGAATGTACGCACATCCGCCATGCACTAATTACTACTACACCTGCACTACGGCATTTAGATTTAAGGGCGTTTATGAGGCACGGCATTTCAAACAAAGTCTTCATCATCATCTTCCTGCCCTTGTCCCATGCTACTTGTGGTCGGCGCAACACGTTTTCTCCTTCCATGTCGTCCTGTCCCCTGTCACGCTCTCACTGACTCCCTTTTCTTCCATATCACTCCTCACACAGACCATCCATCTTTACTTTGGCCGTCCCCTCCCTCTCCATCCGCATTTATACTCGTATTCATAACTCTTTTAGTAACATGCGTTTTTAAACCCATATATATTCTTAGTGACAGTCAGGCTGCAATCAAAGCCATGGCATCCTACAAAATGGACTCCGGGCTCATTCTGGATGCTATCCAAGCCCTAAACAGGCTTGGGAAGCACAACAGGGTGAGACTGATGTGGGTCCCTGGGCACAAAGGAATCCATGGTAACGACGTGGTTGATGAACTGGCAAGAGAGGGCTCAGCAAATGAATGTGTGGGTCCAGAACCATGTGTAGGCATTTCGACGTGTCTCGTAAAAGCCGCATTTAGGGAGTTTGCAGATCACAGACAACGAACTTATTGGCTGTCTAATACCGGTCTGCAACACTCCAAGAAATTTCTAGGCTCTACGTTCAAAGCCCGGGAATGCATTTGGAATATGAGCAGGGGGCAAATCCGCTACCTGCTTGGGGTCTCTACTGGGCACTTTGGAACCAACGACATGCTCATGAAGATGGGTTTAACTACGACCCCCGTGTGCAGGTTGTGTGGGGAACATACGGAACGCATGGAGCACCTTCTGTGCACATGCGATGCACTGGCTGGCAAGCGAATGGGTCTCCTAGGGGTTGGATACCCAAAACCAGAAGACCCCAGACCCACCAGAAGGCTCATATCTCCTAGTCTCGTTGTAAAGCTCATGAAAACAGTTTTCAACGAGATTGGGGAGGAGTAAGGTATCTAGGGGACCACAATAGATCCCAATGGGTCGAAGTGACCGAGTTATGTCTCGGCCCCTCCATAAGATAAGATAACATGCGTTTCATCCCTCCTCATCACATGACCATACCAGGACAAACGGTTTCCTTTTAACTTTTCTGTCACTGGCGCCACTTTCAAGCTTCCTCTAAAATACTCATTTCTCACTTTATTTATTCTCGTCACTCCGCACATGCATCTAAACCACACTATCAAAACAAAATTCTTGGAAATTAATACCTAAACTTATTTTAATGCAAATGAATACGCAAATGCATCATCAGCCTTTTAATTTTCCCACTGCTGGGACACAGGTCTCCTCTCTGTGATGTGGATGTCACATGTCTTCGAATTTTTGGTTCTAGGACATACCTTTCTTCTTTTCTGTTACTTCATAAATATATATTTTATATAATTATATATTATATTTCGATATATATGTACGTGTATTTTACCTATTTTAGTATGTTAATAACAACTATTTTCTTTTTAAATTGTTTAAACAATGCACATGCCTTGATATCTCTTCACCATTCTTGGTTGACTGGTAGAGAATGCCTAAGGCATTAAGTCCGTCTTTGTACCTTTTTACCCGACTGCCGAAGGAGGGTAATGTGTTTATCAGTCTATGTATGTATGTATGTATGTATGTATGTATATATGTATGTATGTATGTTTGTTCCTATTTGGCGTTCTAGAGACCAAACGCGTTGGCCGATTTTGATGATTCTTACGTCAATCGATTCGTCTTAATCCTGCGAGTGTCACTGGCTACATTAAAATTGGAAAAAACAAAAATGGCGGATTTTGGGCGCCATTTTGTGGGGAAAAAAAATTTTTTTTCTTCCTAGCCCATCGTGTGGGGTATCAAAATAAAGGGTTTTAAAAGGCGATTTCAAAAATATATAACACTTAAATGTTTAAATGTACCTAATTCTAAAAAAAATAACTAAAAAGTTGTAAATAAAAAAAGTTAATTAAAAAAATCAAAAAACCCGACTGCTTGAAAAGCAAACTAAAAAGACGTAAACAAGAAGAAAATCATGCTGTGCAGTCGGAGGATACATCTGGGTTTGGGTTCGCGAATAAGTATCCTCCGACTGCACAGCATGATTTTCTTCTTGTTTACGTCTTTTTAGTTTGCTTTTCAAGCAGTCGGGTTTTTTGATTTTTTTAACATTTTTTTTGTGCATGAAGTCTAAATAAATAAATAAATACCGGTTTTCTTACGATGTTTTCTTTCACTGTATTGGGAGCAGTGGTGATAAAATAATTTACACAAAGTAAAGCGCCTGCCGAGGTTTGAACCCACGACGTACAACTTGTAAGTCGCGACCGTTAACACTGAGCCAACACTGCCCGCAAACGAATATTAAGCTCTAAATAGTTGAATACTCTTCGAAAATAATAGAAAGAGATAGCGATTGTGTCTCAAAAGTTAGTTTGAAATACCGTCCCTCGTAAACGTTCTTAAGAGCATGATACTATATTTTTGATAGTTAAAGTGTGCATGCAATAAATACAAGTCTAAGGCCCGATTTTTCAATAGTCTGTTAATTTTTAACTGATGAATAAAAATAGCGGTTTGACAGCTTCTGCATAGAAATTATGTCAAACGTCCATTTTTATTCCTCTGTTAAAAGTTATTAGGCTATTGAAAAATCGGCCTTAAGTGACAAGTATAAGACTGTACAAGGATTATCTATACAAAAAATACACCGACATTGGACTTCAGGGTGGCCAACTTTTTATCAAACGCAACTTATTATATAGATATTTTTTCATTATTATATTATTCACGCTTCGCAATTTTTCATGAATACCACATTTTCACCTCTTTGCTGCCTTAACATGTGCTAGGTTGTTTTTTTTATTTTCATCAAATTTTTGCATACTTTTTATACTCCTTGATGTTTGTAATCCTCATAGATGTCCTTCAGATGAATGTCCTCATAGATGGGTTGGGCGATGTCTGTCAGACTCTTACTGATTAAAACCACCCCGGTGTTCCCTCGCACAGTTGTGTCGGGGGCGTGTGTGACATCCGCTACCCCGGACCCAGTGCTGGTCCGCTACGGGGAGTTAGGTTTTACTGCCCACTTTCTGTCTTAGAAAAGCGCGCGTGGAATAGTACCCGCCGCCATCTCAGTTCCTGATTGAAGGGGGGGGACGGATGCCGCCGAATCCGTCGTCTTTGGACCCTTTTACCCTTCGGCTGCAAAGGTCGCTGCTGTCCTCCGCCGCCCGGTGCGCCTTCGCTTGTCATCTAAAGTGAATGTTCTGTTGCCAGGTCGCGGCGCCGCCATGATCATCGAGTCGCTGTCGCTGTGCTACCACGTGTGGTGCTTCACGTGCGCGGTGTGCGGCGCGCGCCTGGGCGACGGCCGCGCGGGCGCCGACGTGCGCGTGCGCATGCACAAGCTGCACTGCCAGCACTGCTACTCCTCCGATGACGGGCGGAAGTACTCCGCCGTGTAGTGCCTGCGTGACGTATACGTGACGGCCGCACTGCTACTCCTGGGGTGCGTGGCTGTGCAGCTCTCATGCGTAAACTCTCCTTGCATAAAGTAGCAGTGGACGGACTAAGGCAGTGCATGCTAGTGGCAGCTAAGTGAAGTGTGTAGAAAGGACTTTGTGAAAAGCTAGGCTTGAAGCCAGTTGAGCTTCCTAAGACACTCGAAATAACAATGCTTTTCATTGTGATAATACTACAAAATGCATTGCTTCGTGCCTAGACAAAATGATTTGCTTGATAGTGAAAATATCGCATTTGATAGATAATTTTATATTGTAATAGTGAAAAGGGTTGTCATTCTGAGTGTATGCTAGAGTGCAGTGTGATTTTCTGTACACAATACAAATCTACCGAGCCCAGGACTTAAAAATATAAGGCTCTAGATTGCAGCTAAGTTTTCAAGCCTAGTTATTCGAGTGCAACTATTACCTATTGATCTAAAATTTAAATCTCTAAATGTGTTATTAAAAGTGGATTAGGAATTGACTGAAATTGCAAGGTTATGTTGTTCTATTTTCGGTTAAATAGTAACCAAAAGTACATAACTGGGGCTGGTCCAAAGACTTTAAAGAAAGAAGTGTGAATCAACTAGTTATTCTTATATTATTGATATTTTGTTAAAATCTTGAAGTTATTTTATACGGTTATCAATGTTTATTTGTTTTTTTTTTCATGTAAATGTAATGTACAACTATCGTTAGAACCCTCATTTTAATACATCAACAACACTTAATTACGGTGAGATCATTTCTCTAGGAAACTTCATGGCAATTAGAATATTAGTTTTGAGTGTGCCTGAGTGATTCTTTTTTAACATAACATAAGAATAAAAATGGCCAAATAATTCTATGATATAAGTTGAAGATAACAACTAGAAAGTGTTACGAGATTCGAAGAGATGAAAGAAATTGACATACTTACACAAGTGCGGGCTCCTATTGACATAAGCGCGATAGTTACCTACCACGCTGTCTGTCAGTATGTGTATGCGGCATCTCCAAAACGTCTAAGCGACTCAGCACCGTTCTGAGTCGGCTACTGCACGCTTTTGATATCCTCACGCCATCCTCCCGGTTCGCCGGGTCGGCAGAAGCACATGTTTTGATAATTTCGACATTGACACAGTATTAACGTTTGTTACATAATTTCGGACTATTTTGTGCCATGTCATATTTGTCTTGTTCACAACAAGTAAATAAACAGAAACAATAATATTTAAGAATACCATTGAATTAATATTTTTTTACTAATAAACTATTAATGTTTTGTGTAATGAAAATAAAACTTTTGTAATATTTTGTAAATAGTTTTTAATTTATATTTTAGTATGTTCTAATGGTTAGCTTTAATAGTTATTATTTTAGTTTAAATGAAAAACATAATCCATCCAAAAATGTGTATGATTAATACAATATTATTATCGTTTGAATGCAAAATGGCTTAAATACTATGAAGATGGTTTTTTGAATGTTTGACTAACGGATCTCATACGATTCTCATATTTGTTTTACTTTATAAATCATCATGTATCTAAAATTCATCAAAATTATCATAAATAATAAAATTTGAGACAAGGAACATCTTAGTTCAATAGAATTTAAGCTATTTTGCTGTCACATTTTGTGTACATCTAAATATTTGTTCGCGACACCTAACAGTCGCACTGTATTCATTAACTCGTGATTGCACTCCTTGTAATTATGTTAACTATATTGATACATATGTACATTCTCTATGTGTATAAGCTGCAAATTGTATAACATTAAATATTTGAATTATACAAACATTGTTGTTTCAATTATTAATATTTATAAGATCCTTGGCACTTGAACATTTTTTTTTTAGTATCTTTAGGCTTGCGCTTGACCACTATCTCACCAGATGGTAAGCAATGATGTGGTCGACGGTGAAGCACGCTTGCCTAGAAAAAACCCATTCACTCTTGACTTAAAAACTCCTAGATTGTAGCTATCGGGAAACACAGACTCCGGCAGGGAATTCCACTCCTTAGCTGTACGCATAATAAAAGTGTCCCCAAAACGTTTTGTGCGTATGGGTGGGATGTCCACCATGTACCGATGACGCATTGCCGTCCGTCTGGTAGTCCGATGATGGAACGGGCTGGGCGGAATTAAATCATACAATTCCATCGCACACTCCCCGAAATGCAACCGATAAAAAACCGACAAGCTGGCAACTCGGCGACGACTTTCAAGGCTCTGGAGCTTTGACATGACCAGTGCCTCATTGCCGATGAGTTTCTTGGGCCGCTTTTTTTCGATCGACTCTAGTGCATCAAGCTGGTATTTGGCAGATCCGTCCCACAGGTGAGAACAATACTCCATGCACGATCTAACTTGTGCTTGATACAAGTTGAGCAGCTGTTCCGGCGTGAAGTACCTTCTACCTTCCTTCGCAAGGATCCCCAACTTTTTGGCAGCCAGCTGAACCTTTGTCTCAATGTATGGCCCAAAATCTAGAGTCGATGTCAACCTAACGCCTAGAAGCTCAAGATGGTCCGTTATTGGCACGGAAAGTTGGAGCCGGGTGAAATTGGCTCTATTTAGCGGAAAAAAGACACGCCTGTGTTTTAGCAGCATTAAACTTGATCAGATTGGCATCGCCCCATTCGGAGACTGCTTGCAAGGACAAGTTCAGACACTCCACCATGGCCTCACGGAGAGGCCGGATCAGCGGCCCGGTACCCCGCTGACATGGTGTTGTGTTGCTGGGGAAATTGTGCCGTCACTTCTTCCCATCTAAACTATTAAGAAATGTTGAAAGGTAGGCGTTTTGGGGAACTGTCTGTACATACGTTACGTGCACATACATAACCTCACGCCTCTTCCCATAGGACTAGGCAGAAACTACAGAACGACAACTGCTGCTACGATTATATTTGACTTATTTTTGATTCGTTTGCATTAATAAGCTGTCTTTAAAATTAATGTAACTTTTTTGTTGCTGATTGTCACCCGAATTTTAATAAATTTAGCTAAAGACTAAAAGTTGAATAATATTAATATTCAAACCAGATACACGCGCTAACCATACCCAAAAAAAGGTTTTGAACACTATTTGACCGTTAGTGGTAATAAAAATATACCTTTTGATATTTCAATCACTTACACATTTTCAAAACACACTGGGGTTTGGGTCAGCTTTTATTAAAACCAGTCGCACCAAAACAGGGCTTTAGCATACCTAATAGTAAGTAGGTACATTAAAAAGACTTAGTTTTTTATCTCATGCAAAAAATACATGAAAAGATCCTTTGAATACACTGATCATTATCATTTAAAACGATCGCAAATACTGTTGAGAATGGCCTTGAAACACCCTATGTGAACTGACTAGTATTTTAAAATTAAATAAAGCCACCCTTATAATTTCGCCATTCATCTGCCGTGGGATGATTGAAAGGATTTAATCTCATACTTTCGCTACAATTTTGTGTTTTATCAAACTCTAATGCAAAATAAACTTTATTCAGACATCCATGGGGTATACATTGCCAGTGAAATACGCCAGGGCCGCCTAGTAAGATTTAATTTCAAGGTATTTTTTTTAGGTATGGACCAACGGCCAGTTATTTAGCGTTTATTCCAGTTTTCTTTTACAATGGTCATTGCCAGACAGTATTGTTTTCAGTCAATGGGGACTGGGAACTTTTATTGAATACGGATAAATGGGAATAGAGAGACAAAAAAGCTAAAATTCTGTTTATAAAGAAGTATTATTATTTTCAGTCCGAATTGTCCCACTGCAGGGCAAAGGCCATTTCTTCCGGCTTAGGACAAGTATGGACCAGTCCTTCCTGTAGGTGTCAAGCTCGTCCCGTCATCTTCGCCTGGATCTGCCGCGATGTCGCCGTACGTTTTCTGGGACTCACATTGTGGTAGCTTTTGCCCATGAGACGATCGACATACGGCAGAGGTTGTCGGCCCAGTCCCATTTAAGCTTTTTGGATGACGTCTACGATTTGTGTTTTTGAGCGCAGCATTGTATCCTTATACGGTCTTTCAAACTGACTCCAAGAATGGTGCGCTCCATTGCTCACTGGCAAACCTCAAGCTTAAACCTCTACTGAATTGTGTAAGACCAGTTTTGAACGCCGTATGTGAGGATAGGGAAAATGCAAATATCCATTAATTTGGATGTGTGGCAAATGGAAAGGTCTCCCTTCATCAGAGTATCTACCAATGGCTCTTCCAAGCGTTTTCGGTGTGTCTTGCTACTTCTTTGTTCTGTCTCGCCCGGCATGAGACTATTTGGGCGAGGTAGATATACTCTGGGACATATGGAATCTCCACACCCCTTATATACCTACAGTTGCGGTTGGACGCTGTACCTAAGTCATGAGTTTCGTCTTTGACATATTCATTCAAAATCCAACGTCAAGTCTTGCAGTATTTACATCACTAAGCATTTCACCTAAATCAGCTACCGAAGATGAAAATAGGACGATGTTGTTGGCGAAACGCAAATTAGTTACCTAACCCTTTCATCAATGATAAACCCATTTACAAAGCTATATGCATGTGCGAGACATGGCTAACACAAGACAAACTAGAAGCTCTGCAATTTACTGGGTATAAAACTGCAGCATCGTTTTGTCGTCGCTCTCGAAGTGGCGGCGGCGTCGGCATTATGTTAGAAGATCATTTAGAGTGTATAGAATGTTATGATATTAAGAATTTTACTATAGAATATTGTATAGAAGTATGTGCATGTAAGCTACCAAGGCAAAACCTAATAATAATTGTTATGTACTGGAATAGAAGAGAGGAAGAAACTTTTATTATTCAATTAAAACAAATAATGCATTGTATAATTAACAAATATAAAAAAATCAACGTCGTAATAGGAGGAGATTTTAACATAAATATTTTAGAAAACAGTTTTAAAACTAACCAATTGATTAATCTGATGTTAGAGTATAAATTTGAACAACAAATAAAAGAACCTACGCGTATCTCACAAACCACTTCAACTTGTTTAGATCTAATATTTACGAACTTTAGCGACAATAATATGTATACGACCGTAGAAGAACTAGGTTTTTCAGACCATAGTGGAACAATCATACATATGATACAAAAACAACAAACAAAACATTCATTTTGGTTTGCCAACAAAAGAATATTTAACAAAAGTAACATACAAAAATTCAAATCCAAACTAAACGAACTAAACTGGAATAATATCATCCTGCCGAACAAAAATGTAGATGAAAACTATCAGTCTTTCCATGACACACTGACAGATATCCTAAATGAATGTATCCCTAAACGTAGACTTAAAATTAAAACTAAACATAATAACTATTGGCTAACCGTTGGTATAAAGCAATCCTGTAAAAATAAAAGACTATTAAAAATCCTAACATTAAAACTAAATAATCCAGTACTTATAAAATACTATAAAAAATATGAAAAGATCTTAAAAAAAACTGTAACAGCGGCAAAAAAACTATACTACATAAATAAAATGAGTAAATCTACAAATAAAATTAAAACTATGTGGGATATTGTAAAAGAACGAACACATAAAAAGACCAAAAACTATAGACAAAATATAACATTACAAACGCCAAACCAAGTAAGTGAACCTAAACAGGTAGCTAACAGATTCAATAATTTCTTCGCATCCATTGGAGAAAATACCTCCCATACACCCGGCTGTGAACTGAGAAAAACATCTGTGATTAACCCCACTGAAAATACCATGTTTCTTAGCCCGGTTGATGGATACGAAGTAAACCAGATCTTAAAAAACCTAAAAAATAAAAATAGTCACGGCATAGACGAACTCCCGCCAACCCTTTTCAGACAGTGCGCTGACGAACTTACCTTACCATTTTATAAATTGATTAATAAATCGTTCGAAGAAGGCATGTTCCCTAATCAACTAAAAAAAGCTATAATAAAACCGATTCATAAAAAAGATGCCAAAACCGACCCAAATAATTATAGACCAATTGCCCTCCTGCCCACAGCATCAAAAGTCTTTGAAAAAGCAATGTGCGACCGTGTGTACTCTTTTTGTGAAAAGTATAAAATATTCGACGATTGCCAAAACGGTTTTCGCAAAAATAGATCTACAACTCTAGCTGCTTATAAGTACATCCAAGAGGCTTTAAATATTTTAAACAATAAACAATACGCAGTAGGAATACTACTCGATATGACTAAGGCCTACGACAAGGTGCAATTTCAAATACTTCTAGCTAAGCTATATGGAATAGGAATACGTGGGAAAGCCCATGACTGGTTTGAATCATATTTAAAAGGCAGAGAGCAATTTGTCGAGATTGAATACTATGATGAGGAAACAAACGAAACACAGCTTATAAGATCAGATGGTAGACCAATACGCGCTTCCATTCCCCAGGGAAGTGTAGTGGGCTGCCTCTTATTTCTCATCTACATTAACGACCTCCCCAAAACTATAGACGGGCCATGTGTACTATTTGCAGATGACATTTCTATTCTCACCTCATGCCAAACAAACGCTGATATAAACGAAAAACTGACCAAGATTCTTGATTTAATAATAAACTGGATGGGCCAACATAATCTTGAAATCAATTTCACCAAAACCAAACTAATTACTTTTCACCCCCGGCAAAAAAACCGAATCAATTTAAATTTTACATACAATCAACAAAAAATAGACGTAGTTAATGATTTCACTCTTCTAGGTTTGACAATAGACACACACATAAACTGGAAAACCCACATACAGAAAGTTATATCAAAAATTTCAAAGTTTTCATATGCCCTCCGCGAAATTAAAAAGAACACCAGCCTACAAACCGCGCTAGTAACATACTACGCGTATGCTCACGCTTGGTTAAGCTATGGTGTAATCTTATGGGGAAATAGTACGGACGCCCCCACTCTATTTATCCTACAAAAAAAGCTGATTCGTATAATTGCTAACATAGAACAAACAGATAGTTGCAAGCCTTACTTCCAGAAATACAAAATCCTTACCTTAGTTAATATTTATATTTTAGAATTATGTAAACTGGTTCGCAAATATCCAGAGTCATACAACACAAGAGAAGACATGCAAACAAATTATTCGTTGCGTCATAAAAACAGACTAGATCTACCCTCCTCCCGCCTTAAATTGCACTCTTCTAGTCCGTATGCTATGTCGATAAAAATATATAATAAATTACCGGAAAGCATAAAACAAGTAAATAAAACCAACGTATTTATAAATAAATTAAAACAATTCTTAATTAATAAAAGCTATTACACTATTGACGAGTATCTGACGGATAAATTTAATAATAAATAAAAATAATTTATATCTCGATAAGTACCTAAATGACATTAATAATTAATTGACTCAAAATATAATATGGACATGATTAGTATTAGTTTTTATTAAAAATAAAATAAGTTAGATAACCTATAGAATTAATTGACTCAAAATATAATATGGACATCGTTATTAGATATTAAGTATTATTTTTTATTAAAATGAATATAATTGTTAATTCGATAAGTAAAATACTACGTTTAAAAAGCTAATAAAACAATTAATATTAAAGAACACACTTTCTTTGAAATAGTCTCGAGCCACATCCAGTTGCGCTTGTCCGTGTTGTATTTTGTAACTGACGGTGACATGTTTACTTCAATGTTTGAACCAGTGTCGAACCAAAATATTGTTGTATTTTTTGTATACCCTCAAAATTTAATTTAATTAATTACCTACCTCTGTATTTACGCCCAACAATATTTAATCTACCTACTGTTATTTTTAATATTCACATGTAAGTGAATTATTGCATTCTTTTGTGAATAAAGATTTCTCAAACCTCAATATAAATGATTAATTGACTTAAAATATAACATGGACATATTGAATATTAATTGTATTAAATATAAACTATAAATAAACGGGTGCTAATTAAACAGGCTTCTTTTTAATATCATTATTCGCCCCCAAAAATGTATGTTGCCTTCTAAATTACTAAGTCAGCCACAATTAACGAGCATCTAAATAATACTATGTTAGCCACTAGTTATCTTCTATGTAAACCACTCTAAATACAACTCAGCATGATGGTTATTTTTTAGCATCTAAATTTTTAACATGCATTCTAACAGTAAATTTCTAAAATACTATTAAATGACATCAAAAAATATATTTATTTAGCTTCTAATTTTTTAACTCAGTACGTTTAAAATGTAACTCATACCATATTAATTGATCGTAAAAAATTGGAAAAAAAATTCATCAAGTAGTATATTGGCCACTAATATTACCAGAAGCTATTGAGGAGAGACAAAATAAAAGACTTTATTTTTGAAAAACATAAAGTCTTTTATTTTGTTATAAAATTAGAAGTTTAATCACGTGTCCAATAAATAATTTTGTGGCTAGACTTATAATTTCCCTAAATAAACTAACTGTAATACAAAAATTTAAGCAAATAAATTATTAATCAATAATTATTCATAATTTAACATGAACATAGAAAGGCACAAACATATTGGTAGATTTAACCAAATAAATGCAGATAGATAGGAAACGAATGACTGAAATTTTAATTATAAAGGAAAATATTAAGCGCTATTCCTCTCTCCTAGACACTTAACTGTATCTAGAATGTTGCTGTGCCCGACAGGGTCCATAATTGTTTTTGTAACTAATATTTTACCACCTGTATGTACATTATGGATGCAATAAATTTAATTTGAATTTGAACCTTTTTTCGCCGACAACTACGCCTGTATCAGCCCAGGCGTGGGGTACAGGCTTTTGAAGACATCTTGGAGGGTGGTAGTGAACAACTTGGGGGACAAAGGGTTTCCTTGCTTAACACTTCTTTCAATGGGAAAGGATGGTCCAGTAATTTTAATTTTTAACCGGCTTTTCAAAAAGGAGGAGGTTTTATGTTCAACTGTTTGTATGTTTTTTTTAGGATTCCGTACCCAAAGGGTAAAAACGGGACCCTATTACTAAGACTCCACGATCCGTATGTCTGTCCGTCTGTCACCAGGCTGTATCTCATGAACCGTCATAGCTAGACAGTTGAAAGTTTTCACAGATGATATATTTCTGTTGCCGCTATAACAACAAATACTAAAAACAGCATAAAATAAATATTTAAGTGGGTTCCCATACAACAAACGTGATATTTTTGCCGTTTTTTGCGATAGTGGGTCGGAACCATTCGTGCGCGAGTCCGACTCGCACTTGGCCAGTTCTTTTTTTATAGTAATTATGTTCACCGATTTCTCCGTTAATTGTGGACCGATTTGAAAATTCTTTCTGTGTTTTAAGGGTATACTCCGGAGGTCCCATTGTCACCAAGTCATAATCTGATGATGGGATCCCATGGAAATCGAGAGAACGCCTCAAATATTATAAGCATACATAGGCGATTTCGGTATTTTCATCAACAATGTAATCATTTGCACTCAGAAAGCATGATTCGGTGAAGTGGAACTGATGAAGAAGACCACAGATGGCCACTGGAACTCCATAAATATAAATATGTCACGGGTATCAGATATCTCGAATAGCTATCCGACTATGATGAAGCAAATACTTATAAATAGATAGTACTGATTAAAATGGTACCATCGAACTGATCTGATGATGAAGTCGGAAGGTACGCCCAGGAACTCCGAAATTAAACAATGTAACCAAGACAGTGATCCTGGTAGTGTTTGGGTTTATTGGAAATTGGAATCATGAGACGTACTTTTGCTATAAATGATTTTCATGGAAATTTGAGGTATCAAAACTAAAAAGAGAAAAATAAAAAACTGTTTAACAAAAAATTCAATCGCCTTTTTTTTATTATTTATTGTGGGTTTGCTCTTGACTCTAGTCTAGGTCAGAGGTGACAGGGACAAAGTCGAAGATGGAGTGAGCTTACCAAGCTCTACTCTCTCTCTCTCTCAGGTTGTATGAAACACTATAATGCGAAAAATAACTTTCTTTTCTGAAGTCTGTGTCGAAACGACACCGACTTCGGAAAAGAAAGTTAAGAGTGCTTCAAATAAAGAGTTGAGAGAATGAATGCTATCGAACGCTTTATCATCGCTTTAAAAAGTAGGTACAATAAAAATTGTGATCTATGAACAATTGGCAGATGTGGCCGAGAGTTTTTACCAGACTGCAAGGAAAGGGTTATGTTTGTGCAAATTATTTTTGGTAAGTATTTTAGAGTCTTGCCCTGGCACGACTCTCTGAAATGATTCCTTGGGAATTGGCGAGATAAAGAACAAAATCGAGAGGAATGAGGAGGCCATTCCCGAGAGTTCGCTCAAGCTAATTTGAACGATAAACACTAGATCAAAAAGTTTATTACTCAATGCTATCAGAAAGTGCTCAATTCTAGTCTAGTAAAGAATATGAACTTGGCTTGACACGCTGCCGCGTGTCTAGATTCAAATATACAGGGCCTTAGGCCGCGTGTCCACGACAAGAAATCTGCCGTGTCGGCTACAGACAAGATGAAAATATTCACGTACATGAGAAGAATTTTGTCGGGTCTGTGCACGAAAGAATGTCGTGTCTTTTGCAGACAAGGAAAAATCTAGTATGTACACGGTACTATTTGTTTCGTTCAGTCATGGTTGAGACATTGTACATGGGTGTACATGGTGTCGTGTAATTGTGGAAAATAATGTTAACTACCAACAAAAAAAATGGTGATTGCCTATTATTATGTATATAACATTAAGTTAAAAAGAAAACTAACTTCAAGAGAAAATACTGGGTGCATCCTATGTTAAGTCAAAAACATGAGTTTGATAACTTCTACTTTGAACTGCGACAGTATGAGGAAAAGTTCGTCCTTTATTTTCTAACGTTCTCATGTGCACTGTACACACCTTTTCCCGCCCCCTACAGATCGCCTCGTGTCTGGCGCTGACAAGATTTTTGTCTTATGCAGCGCCGACGCAGTGTACACTAGTCGTGTGTAGAAAAAAAAAAAACGACACGAATTCTTGCATAGACCCGGCAATTTTTCTTTCCGTGGACACGCGGCCTTACAATATGTAGTACCTACCTGTCAATACATTGGACAACACCACTTTGGAAAGAATGAGCAGGATATGACAAGTAGGGTTAATTAGATAAATAAGTATCTGTTGACCCCGGTCTTTAGTGCCAGAGAGACCTTCATACTGGTCTACAATATATCGGTTAGTTATAGGGTATAGGTATGTTTATACACTATATCAAAGTAGAGGCCAGGGGTCACCAATTACTTACATCTGGGGTCCGTTTCTTAAAAATTATTAACGTCGTGGCGTTATGAACTAGCCCCCTCGGCTATTACTTCGTCACTTTCTATTCGGAAGTCGGTGTCAAAAACTAAAAAAAAAGTTACCAAAGACACCAACTGCCGAAAAGAAAGTTTGTTTTTCGCTTTTTAGTGTTTTGTTTTGGATATCGGTATTTTTTTTTATTTCACATAGGCCTACATGGGCACTTATTAACGTAGACAAAAGGTGCACGGTTCGGGTTGGTCGTTTCCTATGGAGAAGGACCGGCAAGAAACTCCACGGTTACTCTTTTTAAAAAATGGTTTTAGTTTTACAATATTTCCATGTTACAGCATTGGTGCTTAGATATGAAAAGACAACGTAGGCCCGACAATAAGTCGTAAGAAACTTAAAAAAAGATTATATAAACGAAATAAAAAGTAGAAAATGTTAACACGCATCTAGAAATCTAGAAGGCCTACAATGTTCACACATTCACAAAACAATCGGTTAAAGAATCTATTTATAGGTAATAAAGTAAAATTATAACAAGACTAAATATAACATGTGGCACTTATGAGTGCTGTAACTATTCTTAGCAAAGGGCTATAAAGATGATTGAAAACCATTGTAAAAAGTCTAATTAAAAGAAGGAAAAAAAAGAAACAACCGGCCAAGTGCGTGTCAGGCCACACGCAGTAATAGGGTTCCTAAGTTGCATAATAATGCGGACTAAGAAGAGGGTTTTGTTGTTGCTACATGAACATTAAAACGGTTTCAGCGGCACACAATGCAACGTCTATAAACGGGTCCACATAGAATGATGTTTTTTTGAAGTGAAACATCTTTATCGACGTATGGGAGAAATTTTGTACGTATCGTCACGTTTTTCGGTTACGCGCCATGTTGCTTTTTTATCAAAGTTTAGTAAAAAAACTTATTCAAATTTAAGTGAATTTACAAGAAAAGTGAGAGTGATTATATATTTCGTTTTATAAATTCAACACATTTATAAATTAATTATTTATTTTTTTTTTTTTTTATTGAAGTGAAACTTCTTTATCGACGTATGGGAGAAATTTTGTACGTAGAGTCCGTCCAACGAAAAAAATTCCCGCGGAAATACATGGAACTAACAAGATTTGTTAGAGGACAGCGTACAGTCGCATAGAAACTAGCGCCGCGTCTACGGGACTTCTTTCGTTGGACGGACTCTATCGTCACGTTTTTCGGTTACGCGCCATGTTGCTTTTTTTATCAAAGTTTAGTAAAAAGACTTATTAAAATTTAAGTGAATTTACAAGAAAAGTGAGTGATTATATATTTCGTTTTATAAATTCAACACGTATGAGCATGATTTTAATATTTATAAATTAATTAATTTATAAATATATATTATAATAAGAACAATGATAAAATAAATTACTCATTAATTGTATGCATGTCTATAATAATAAAATAGCTTTAATTTAATACGGAAAAAATTGTTTTTCTTAAGGCTTAAGCCTTATCTACCCCATTTTCGTGAAGTTGCAAATAGTAGATAAATTATATGTCGTAAAGAAGTTTCACTTCTTACCTGTGTACTCTGGTACACAGACACATTTTTTTTAATCTATATGCTCGCGTTTGACCACTATCTTGACTGATGGTAAGCGATGATGTGGTCTACGGTGAAACACGCTTGCCTAGAAGTAACCTATTCACTCTTGACTCTAAAGAAGTACTAACTGGTAACTGAAGGAGTCATAAAATCCAGCTTCGCAACTGAAGTTAGAAAAATATTATCTACTAGCACTCCGCCCGCGACTTCGTTCGCGTGATTTCGTTTATCCTATAAATGTTGTTTCTTATATGCAGTTAGTGATGGCGAACAAATATAAGCTATTATTTAAACAATAAAAAATTGGGTATCGTAGACATACAGGGTTTATTGTATTGGGGCGATTCGTTATTTGACTTTAAGAATAATAAATTTTAGGTTACCGCCACAAAGTAAAGTCCTCCCCTAAAAACTTATCAACCCTTTTTGACCCGTTGAGGGTCGAGTTTTGAACAACCTAAATATGCAATTCACTCTTTCCTTCTCTTTTTTATTCTTCGTTTATTTTAGTCAGATTGCGTAGTGAGATTCCTGAAAAAATCTTATCACCCCTAACCCTATCTGGGGGGAGGTTAAAAATGTTTTATGTAAATTTTGATTATTAAATTTATCCCCAAGGAATTAGATTTTTCATTCAAACTAGTTTTGACCCTTTTCACCTCTTTAAAGGTTGAATGGCCGTAAAATCGCGCCTTCAAAAACAAAAGATCAAAAACGAAAGATCCCTGTCCAGTAAGATTCTAAGCTTGAGTTTTGAAAAACTTATAATGACAAACTTTATTGTTTCCTTAGGTTGGCATTTGTGCCAAGTTTCAAATTTATTAACCCAAGAAATAAGATTCTTCAAAAACACTTCAACACCCCCTAAATCATCTCATGGGAGTAATTTCGAAAAACTAATAATGAAATCCTTTATTGTTTTTTATGTCAAGTTTCATGTTTATTGACCCAAGAAATCAGATTCTTCAAAAAAAATTTACATCCCCTAAATCATCTTTTGGGGGTAGTTTCGAAAAACTAACAATGAAAGCCTTTATTGTTTATTTATGTCAAGTTTCAAGTTTATAAACTAAAGTAATAAGATTCTTCAAAAAAGCTTTAACAACCCTAAATCGTCTTTTGGGGGGTAGTTACAAAAAATACAAATAACAACCCTTATTATTCATTTAGATTAGTATTTGTGGCAAGTTTCAACTTTATTGACCCATGAAATCAGATTTTTCCATACAAACTTCAACACCCCCTAAATCGACTTTAAGGGTTGTTTAACTAATAATGGTAACCTTTATTGAGGTTGGTATTTATTTCAAGTTTCATGTTTATTAACCCAAGATATAAGATTCTTAAAACAACCCTAAATCATCTTTCGGGGGTAGTTTCGAAAAACTAACAATGAAAGCCTTTATTATTTATTTAGATTGGTTTTTATGTGAAGTTATTAACTGAAGTAAGATTCTTCAAAAAACTTTAACACCCCTAAATCGTCTTTTGGGGGTAGTTCCAAAAAATAATATTAACAACCTTTATTATTCATTTAGGTTGAAGACTCTAACTACTCAGTGCCATTGGCCCTGGTGGACACAGGTCTGGATAAGATTATCTATACCTTTTTTTTTTTTGGTCTCTATGAAAACTGACCCGGTATACCCACTAAAATAACCCAGCGGCACTCCCGTATCGTCTGAGTGGAGGAGGCCTGGGAAACCGGCACAGCCTTTACTTCCAGTCCTCCGCCGACGACCGCCCGCCTTTACAGCGGGGCCTTCACGCTCCTCCCTTAGTGGAGGGGCCCGGGAACGACCGCGAGTGCTCGGCCGTTACCTGCTAAAATCCGGAACCTTTGGGTACGCAGACGACAGCACGGTTGCTGAGAATGAGAGTTGCAATGGCGCCTCAGCGGTAATCACCAACTTTACGCACTTGTACCATTATGTACTATGAATGGCCTATCCAACCATACCCCACACCATGGGATAAACGGGAAAAAAAAACAGCCCCACTTTACGTCTATAGGACTTTAAGCCAAAAAAATTTTTTCTTCATTTTATTTTACCACTTTGTCGGAATTATTAATATATATCCATGCCAAATTATAACTTTCTAATACTTAGATTCTCTGAGCTAAGCTGCGGACGGACAGAGCGAAACTATAAGGGTTCCTTGTTGACTTCGGAACACTAAAAATGAGATTGAGAATAATTAGAGACATCCATATTATATTAGCGCCGTTTATGAGTTACCAGGGAAGCCGCATGCGCAGAAGGAGCTAAAGCCAAAATTTTTATCTTCAACGTAGTCCTTGATTTTATAATATGCTTTTTTAATAAGGACACGTTTGATGTAGTTTTTTTTCTTTCCATCGGTCAGTTTTATAACTGACTTTGGCAACTTGTTATAAAAGTGTATACTGTTTATATTTATTTATTAAAATTGGTCCCTTTTCAATTTGGTGAAGATTTGATTAAGAACATTGGAGATATACAACAGAACTCTTCAATAAATAACGGCAAATCCCTCAGGATTGCTGCAATCGCATGTCCGTTTATTGTTTATACCATTTCATAACATAACATCACGCCAGTACGCTCTCAAGGGTTACGCAGATCTCTCATTTCACCGGTTATCAAGGTTGACGTTTCATGATATTCGGGTAATTTATTTTGGCGTTATAGGTACCTTACTAAACAACTTGCCTATTAGGTACGTACAAATTAAAAGTGAAAAAAAAAACATTTTTACAAAAAAAATACTAGATAAACCGACTTCCAAATAAAAAACTGCAAAGTGAAAAATAACTTTATTTTTGGAAGTCGGTGTCCATAACACAAAAAAATTGTGCCTACCAAAGACACCGACTTTGGGTATTACAATTTCATGCTTACTGCGTGTATTTAAATTATGGAAGTCGCTTCTAGTTTTGAAAAGCCCTCGATTTTTGTAAACATACAAAAGTTCGGCATCGAGTGACATAGATACTGCGATTTTCAACAGCCAACTGGTTGGTTAACCAAGAGGCTCTCTTTGTGTAAACAAACGCTTTGCTTCAGTTTGCCTTTGACCTAGTGTTAATGATCCGCAAGAGTCTGCGGCTCACAATTAATTTCCCAAGGTATACTTTCTATGACCCGACTCTATGCTGACCATTTTGAAGTGCTTAGATAAAGTAGCATCTATCATCTAAAGTGGCTGATGCCATTCTACCCTAACTGAAGGGCAGTTCGAGGCAAAAGGTATTGCCAAAGTAATGCAACTATATATTATGTATAGAATATAGCTATGCATCTTTCCCTACGCTGGGCTCTCACGGAGAGAAGGCCAGTTCCAGCCCCAACAATGAGAACAGGTTATACTTATCGACCAATTTTTCAAATGTTGCATGCGCCATTACTTTGAATGAAACACACAAATTAAAATATACCTATGCACATACATACAGGTAGGTAGGCACATCATTTTAATCTTCATTATACCTTAACATCCACGTGTCACATTGTACTTTGACCTCCATTGTGCCACCATGAGATGTCCAGGCCGCTCCGTTCACACCCATTGGTCACACAATACGCCATGGTGCTTTGTGTGCGGTCGCCCTAGCGGAAATCCGGCCAGCTACCAATTCGCATAGGTAATCGAATTTATACTGAAAGAATTCGTTCCATGCAATTCTGTGAATTGTTTGCACAACTTGATGCTACAGCATCCGTTGCTTATTTTTGACCGTGAATGAAATGTTCTGGATATATTATCGGACAACCTGGCACATAAAATCTAAAATTGGGAAGACCACGACCAGATTTTGGAACGAAATATCCAACCAATCGCTACCAATAGCCAATCGCTTATCGTGACTTGCGTTTTATTTTAGACTTAGTCGCTTCGATAATTATGGTCCACAAATTGAGGGTTAGAAAGTAGTGGTTCTTGCATCAGGCTACGATTTGTCATCAATATGACGTGACATAAATTAAAGGTGGCACTTCACATCGCTATTCATGTTCGCGTATTTGTCTTATTCGCCCAAATTGGATGATGTGAAGTAGCTCTATTCGTCTCTATTTGCCTATTCTCACGAACAAGACGAATACGCCAAATACCCGAACACCCGTATACCCGGCTGTCGGTTTTTTGCAACATATCAAAGGATTGCGAATATGGCGAATATGTTCGTTTACTGGCCACACATCGCTCGCCAAATAATAAGCCTCTGCTGCAGTTAACACGTCCATCGTAAACTATAGCAAAAAAAAGTTAATTAAAAAAATCAAAAAACCCGACTGCTTAAAAAGCAAACTAAAAAGACGTAAACAAGAAGAAATACATGATGTGCAGTCGGAGGATACATATTCGCGAGCTGGCGGACCAAAACCAGATGTATCCTCCGACTGCACATCATGTATTTCTTCTTGTTTACGTCTTTTTAGTTTGCTTTTTAAGCAGTCGGGTATTTTGATTTTTTTAATTAACTTTTTTTATTTACAACTTTTTAGTTATTTTTCTTTAGAATTAGGTACATTTAAACATATAAGTGTCATATATTTTTGAAATCGCCTCTTAAAATCCTTTATTTTGATACCCCACACGATGGGTTTGGAAGAAAAAAAAATTTTTTTCCCTACAAAATCCGCCATTTTTGTATTTTCCCATTTTAATGTAGCCAGTGACACTCGCAGGATTAAGACGAATCGAATGACGTAAGAATCATCAAAATCGGCCAACGCGTTTGGTCTCTAGAACGCCACATAGGA
The DNA here is from genome assembly GCA_945859665.1 of Anorthoa munda. NCBI lineage: Eukaryota > Metazoa > Arthropoda > Insecta > Lepidoptera > Noctuidae > Anorthoa > Anorthoa munda. The sequence goes on along the minus strand of OX243916.1, from coordinate 1,456,882 downwards.
ACAAACATACATACATACATAGACTGATAAACACATTACCCTCCTTCGGCAGTCGGGTAAAAATATTCGTAAATGTTCGGCATATTTGCTGTTCATGAACGATGTGTAGTCGGTTAAATTCGAGTTATTTGGAAATCAACACGAATATAGCGAACCAAGTCAAAAAAAACGCGAACATCGAATAGCGATGTGAAGTGCCAGAAAAATATGACCGAAAGAAATGGCGCAGGCCTGCGCAGGATATGAATCCATAAGCGCCATCTGGCGGTTGTGAGTTTGATTCTGGTCGTAGATTATTTTTCACCACAGAAAAATTATAAATTATATCATATTGTGCCATCAATTCTCATCATTGCTTCTAACAATGGCAGTTCTTAAGTGGATTTATGGCAGATAAGTTTTAACCGACTATGAAAATGGATGAGTTTCACAGTCTGTACATCCTAACATGTATAATTATGTTGATATGTATTCGATCGTAAGATTCGAAAAACTACATGCTTCTGCAATATTTTTCAGCATTTCTTTTATTTCTTACTGTTCAGCTGGTACTTTCTTAGTCGGGTTTCGGATTTTTAATTTCTTACCATTTCGGTGTTTCTAGCCTGCTGGATGTTGTATTTGATTCAACGAAGTCACAGAAAGGAATTTCCCATTGTTTTGACCTATTGTCTTCTAGACGTAGATTCTAATGTTTTCTTATGCAGTAATTTAACAATCCACATTACATAGCTATCGGCGGTATCAAATCATAATTTATAACACCTAGGTGCTTAACTTCCTTATGTAAAGTGGCTAGACCATTGTTTTTAAAGATCGCTGATTGTTTCCGTTCTCACGGCTAGGATTTAAGTACATAGTTTTTGCTGTATTATTAATTAGTCTATTAGGACTAAGACGTCATACCTAACTAACACAATAGAACTGATATGGTTTTATATCCTGTTGAGCTAAAGAGCGTCGTGATCGTAAGTCGTGATATGAACATTATTTTGTTAAACCACTAAACATGTATCCCACCATTTTACTACCGAGAAGGTTTTTTTCATTCTCTCTTATGTAACTGATGCCAGCAGCATCGTCTTCGTGAAAGTCGACAATGATTCTTAGGGAACGTACTTACTAGCAGGATAAAATTGATCACTCCTAATCCAGGTCGTAGTCTTCTTGTATGTTATCCAAATCTGATCTGTTTCTTCGTCGTATCGTTGATTCCTTATATAAGTTTTAACCAGAATTTAGCCACGGCAACAGCGTTTTTATTTGCCTCATAAAGGTCCTTCAGGGAGCAGGTGTTGTTGCACAGAGAGCACGATAGGTGAGGCATTGTTTGGAACGTCCACAAAAGAATTGCGTGTCATTGAATTACCCCAGCTAACTAAGTTGTGCCTGCAGCGACCCTACTTGGCTTCGGAGTCAGTTTAATTAATTTCAGGTGGGCCATGGCAGTTGATGGCCTGCAGGGAGCTTTTCTGCAGGCAACATCCACTTCCGACTGACCAGTCGGAGGTGGATGTTTGAAAAGCTACAGTCTCTTCTTTGCCTCACTAGACCTGCTGCCATTAATTGTTTGGTTAACCTCAGACAGCTTTTCCGACTGATTAGACAAAACAAATCTGATTAGACGATGATTAATATCAAGGAACGTCCAAATATAAACACTTTTACATCACACTAATATTATAAATTCGAAAGTTTGTGAGTGTGTTTGTTACTTCTTCATGCCAGAACGGCTGAACGGATCTGGATGAAATTTGGCACAGAGATAGATTATAGTCGGGCAATGCATATATGATACTTTTTATTACGGGAATATGTTCCCTCGGGATAATTTTGACTTCCACGCGGGCGAAGTCGCTGGCGGAAGCTAGTTTATAATATTAGTTAGTAATTCAGGATAGTGGGACGCTTCTCTGATCTTCGTTACCAAGTACATTGAGTATAATATGTTTCTGCTAATTAAAATTAACAGGAGTCTATGGGATATCATTATCAACCATTATCAAAGTTTGTTTTTAAGCAGCCAAAATTTACTTGGCTTCAAGCGGCTATGGTCGAACGCCAGTTACTCCAACATCATCAAGGTAAACAAGAGTGTCAGCTAATGGGGTTTCACGAGCACTTATTCCATTGTCCGAAATAACTGACCCAAAGCACGTGCCAGATACGAACAGCGATACAGCCCAACAGATCCTGAAATTATCAATGAGTCAGTCAATGGCGCCTTGTTAACCTGAGAGGCACGTTTTAGCAAGTAGCGGTAATGACCGAGATCTTGTGAGATCAAGTCTTGGGCACAGTGATATCACCGCGGGAGATGTTAGTAAATACATACATTTGTCAGGGGTATTGTTGATGCAAGATAGGCTGGCTACGCGAGTAGAGATTGTCGGGCGATGAAGTGGCTGATTTATTGCAGACCCAGCTTTACAGGATTAGTTATGTTAGCGATGTTGTCAATATTTGATTAACAGACTAATTTAGCTAGGTAATATTGGTTAAGAAAACTAAAAAACAATTAACTGGTAAATGTGTGGTGATCTTTTTTCGTTTCATAGACAAATAGGACACACTGCGCATGCGCATGATTCTTTTTTTCTGCATTACACGATACCTACTCGTTTCATGAAAAGCTTAGTCAGCCTACAGCATCAGCAATCCCAACAAAACCTAGCACAATGGCGAATTCAGCAAAATACCTACACTTACAACTAATAAAGAATAATGTCATCGTCTATCGTGTCAGTCGCCGCAACTAAAAATGTACTAACCAAAAAAAATATCCCCGTCTGCAACCAGCCTAACAGCGAAAAGGTACGCCAGATTCATGTGCGGTCACAATTGGCGCATAATAGCGGCGATCGGCGCTCAGTGCCGCGTCGCCACCCGCATGCCCGCCACGCGCCGCCTGCTGCCCGCGCGCTGGTTCGCGCGCCGCCGACAGTCCGACGATCATGACGCCCGCCCGCGGACCCTCCCGAGCGCCGACATGGACCGCAGGCCTCGCGTCTCCCGCGTGGTCTCATCCCCCGCCAGGACACAGCACCAGCCTCATCCCCCGCTCGACGAAGAGTCCCTCGAACGAGCCTACCCCTCCATGGGACACCTCGAATACGTCAACGCCGGCTCCTCGCCCCCCGCCGAGAGCGCCCCCAACATGTACGACAGCTTCGAAGAACCACCCCTCGACCTAACTGCGCATATCTGCGGGGACTCGTTACGTCAGAGCGCGCACGAGCAGATGCGCGCCGTCGGCGGACGTCTGCGATTACTGGACGAGCTAGAGACCGGGGTCATTACCGCAGAATCCGCTGCCACTACTTTCTCAACTGCTTCAGAGCCTGAAAAGAACGTATGCCTGTTCTGGGCGGCCTTCCTGAAGCTTGCCAACTTCCTGCAGCCGCTGATCGAGGTCGGAGCTGACCCGCTGTACTTCGATGCCCTGGGCCTGTCTCCGCTGCACGTCGCGGCCTTCAGCGGCTCCACGGAGTGCGCTACCTATCTGCTGTCTTGCGGCTCAGACCCTAATTACATGCCAAGATGCTTCGCCCCGCTCCATTGTGCCGCGTTCGGGAACTCAGTGCAAGTGGCTAATTTGCTAATCAGTCGCGGTGCATCCGTACATTCCGCCGTGAAGTATGTCAACTGTGAAGGTGGCCTGCTCCATTGTGCGGTGCGAGCCAACTCTGTGGAATGCCTTAAATTGTTTATATCCCACGGTGTCGACGTGAATCAAATTGAGCCGGGTGGCACCAACTCTATACATCTTGCGGCAGATTTAGGAATGTTCCAGTGCCTCACAATACTGCTCGAGACGCCCGGCGCGGACGCCAACGTGCGCACGCGTGTTGGCGATCGGGAGTCCACTGCGCTACACCTGGCAGCCGACGGTGGGTTTGTGGAATGTGTGGATTTGTTGCTATCTAAGGGTGCTGAAGCCAGTTTGAAGAATCACCGAGGTTTCACGGCATTGCACCTGGCTGCTCGTTCATCGAGTTTGGAGTGTGTGGAATCCTTGCTGAGGAAAGGGAACGCCGAGCCGAACGCCAACGACTTTGACATGAGGACCCCACTACACGCCGCTATCGGGAAGTCCGATAGTGCTTGTGATATTATCGAGACTTTGATAAGTTGGGGAGCGAATGTGAACCAGAAGGATGAGTACGGGTTCACGCCGCTGCACCTGGCCGCGCTGGATGGGCTGTCGGCGTGCGTCGAGACGCTAATCTACCACGGCGCTGATGTCACGACGAGATCTAAAAAAGGAAACTCGGCGCTTAATGTAATAGCTAGAAAAACGCCGGCGTCTCTAGCGATGGTAACTAGAAAATTGGACTGTGCGATCACGCTGCGACACTCACAGACGAGCAGTAGGGAGGTCGAATTGGAGCTCGACTTTCGTAGCATACTACATCATTGTTACCCGCGCGAGATTAGTTACTTGAACACGTTCGTCGACGAGGGACAGAAAGAGGTTCTCCTCCATCCACTTTGTTCAGCATTTCTTTACATAAAATGGGAGAAAATACGTAAATATTACGTCGCCCGACTGTTTCTAAGCTTCATATTTGTTCTGTGTCTAACATTGTATGTGTTGACTGCTCTGGCGCATAACTGTTACAACGGCAGTAAAGATATGGAGGAAACGATTCAAGAGCAGGAACTGTGTCAAAAACAGTCCATACTCGGTGATCTGTTACGGAAAAATCCATTTGTTATAGAAATGCAATGGTGGGTGCTAGCCGGAATCACGATATTTGAGATATTCAGAAAGGTTTACGGAATAGCCGGTTACTCGACTGTGAAACAATATTTGATGCAATCCGAGAATATTATCGAATGGTTCGTGATTGTGAGCGTGTTTCTCATATCATACATCTATACTAACATCACGTACACTTGGCAGAATCACGTAGGCGCATTCGCGGTGCTGGCTGGCTGGACTAACTTAATGATGATGATAGGCCAACTGCCTGTTTTCGGGACCTATGTTGCGATGTACCAAAAAGTTCAAAAGGAATTTGCCAAGTTGCTGATGGCCTACTCCTGTATATTAATCGGCTTTACTATAAGTTTCTGCGTCATCTTCCCTGACTCCTCCTCTTTTGCGAACCCTTTCATGGGCTTTATAACTGTCCTGACCATGATGATTGGGGAGCTAAATCTGGATTTACTGCTTAACGAGCCAGATGGTAACGACCCTCCTGTCCTCTTAGAATTTTCTGCACAAATCACTTATGTATTATTTTTAATGTTTGTTACTGTAGTCCTTATGAATCTGTTAGTAGGTATAGCTGTCCATGACATTCAGGGGTTGAGAAAAACTGCGGGTCTCTCGAAACTGGTCAGACAGACGAAATTGATATCTTATATGGAGCTGGCTTTATTCAACGGCTACCTGCCGAAATGTCTGTTAAAAATCCTGCATTCATCAGCTCTAGTATCACCGCAAGCTTACAGAGTTGTTTTGAGCGTCAAACCATTAAACCCGAGCGAGAAGCGACTTCCTCGAGACATAATGATGGCTGCTTACGACATCGCGAAAATGAGGAAACAATATGGTCACACAATATCGTCGAGCGGATCAACAACAGGCGCGTATTCGTGTTTCAAGAAGTATGAGAACAACAATGATTCGGGTTACAGAGAGTATGGGTACTCCTCAGGGTTGGGAAGTCTGCAGGCAAGGTTGGATGAGACGTCGGAAAATGTACGACAGCTGACTCAGGAAGTGAGGGAATTAAAGAAACTAATAAACGCGCAGCAGCTTGTGCTCCAGCAAGCGTTGTCCGGCGCGATGGACCGTTGATGATATAATGGCTGTCGTTTACATTCAATGCCACTGTATATACAAGTCAATAAACTACAGTGTGGATTATACCATATAGCTCGGTAGCTCGCTGTACTAGCTGACTTAAATTCTTTTAGAGTGGTGATATTTTTTTTCGTTTTGTTTTACCTAGAAAACCGTTACACCGTCGGGATAAAAACATAATTATGATACTATTATGACTTTTTTTTGTTATTATCGGTGTAATTAGGGTAGTAGTAGGGAATGGAGTCGGGGACCTAATTCATGCACAGCTGTGTTGTATCGCAAAAACTAAATTTAAGGGCTGGTCCCAAACTAATGTTAACTAAGTTATACTTCCAATAATTACTAGTTACGAGTTTAGGACTAACTTGTAAGCGATATTAATGTAGAATCTGTAGGTGAATGGAGTCTCAGAGACATTTTATATTGTTTGATGCGGAGCGCACTGGACACTGTGATTGTAGCTATTATATTGTATTATAGATTCTATTGTGATATTCATCGTGACAATAAAAATATTTTTCAATTTATAATGGTGTTTTTATCCATATCTAATATATTTAACACTTTAGAACACAACATACGTAATGTCAATGACCTACCTTACCGACCGTAACAATGATCTCACAAAATGCGAGAAAACATTGTTAAGCAGCTTAAATTCAATAAAAAAGCACACAAAAAACAAACCTTATTAATTATTCTACACAATAAGAACCTAAGATCAGATTAAAATGCTCTCAGGCACACGAAATAAATTATCTCGCAACTTTGACTTCAGCCGATATTCAAAAATCAAACAAACAAGAATAACTTACTTAAATACATTACAACATACATGTACATGTACTTTGTTATCACACTGTATGTTGTTTTTTTTTGGTGTACAATAAAGAATTAAGAAAGCACTACAACACGACCACAAAGCAATACCATAAGGATTTTTATGCCTTCACACAAATACTAAAGCTGATTATTGTATTGTAATGTATATTGAATTCGCAGCCATAAATGGATATAAATTTACAGATGATATCCTATATTTGAATGTTCGCGCCACTTATCCGGCACCCCATTGGCCCATTCCGCTTTTCTTCCTCCATTCAGCCCCAGTGTTTCGCGCGCAGCTCGAATGACAGTTGTGAAACGGGTCAACTAAGATTCTTATTAGACGAAAAAACAACGCCTTGGCTTGAAATTCGGACTTTATTATACGATAAAACATATAAAACAGTGCACTAAACTACCAAGTGTTTTAATTTGGTGAAAATACCAAGCTCCCCGTTTCTAAATTCGTTTTATTATTTTTTTCCTGCTTGTTATCATCAAAAAAATTGCAACATAACCTTCACATTTTGCAATGTTATTATTTTTGAAGAATTAAGTTTAGATTTTTGATCGAATATTAGAAAAAAATTGTAAATCACAAAGTAAAAAGTGCGTTTTCGATGCCGGATGCACCAACTGCATTTATCTAGACCGGACATCAGTAATTTGACTTGACGTATTAAATTGACATAACAATAACAATGTTGACGTGAATTACCCATGCGCGGCCCGCTATAAACCGGTCGATAACCGATTGCCTGAATGGGATAGGATATCTAGAATTAGGTCTCTCGTCTCTCTCGACGCCTCGAACTACCCCTTCCTACCGGCGAACGACCCCCTGCATCCGTCGGCCAGCCCGGCCCATATTGATTCTAGTGCAGTACGGTGTGCGGGGCATTCCACCCGGTGCTCCAATGCAGGGCAGTTTCAAGATCCAGCTCATCAACATGGGAACCCGGGCAGCGGCATGTAAGTATCTTAATTACTATTAGCGCTTAAATTAAATTCACTGAACGCCTTGCATGGAAATTAACGCGTTTGTTTTTCAGAGTTGTATGAGGGACGTCGTTGAGTAGTGCTTTATATGTGTCCAAATGCAGGGACCACAGGATACCATGCAGTATTCGGTTTCGGACTCTGAGCTGAGCTTGAAAGGTGAGCTCGTACAAGCGAGCTGTTCAATTTTGTGGCACTTTTTGTTCTGGCACGTTAGCTTGCCTTGACCCCTCATCTCCAAGGGTTGCCATCTGTGTCTCATAGCCATTGGGATATTCTTATCTTGTGCTAATAGTCTTCTTACTAAAAGCAGTGATTTTCCATGTTTTTCTTAGTTGAAAGCAGCTCGGAGAACTGTCTGATTAGTGTTTTTTTTTTCCTTGCCATTGCAGTTTTATTTTATTATTTATTACTAGCATAATGTATTTTAGATTTTGTTTCTCTACATAATATAAAATTAGATATTTAATATTTAAACAAATATTGGTGAAAAATGAAATAGATTTGCAGGTTGCAATCATCCATTTTGCATTGTATGTGCTTTACTTGCACTGTGTAAATAAACAATTAAATTGCACTAACACAGACCTTAATTTAATAGCTTAAAATCCCTCAGTAAACATGTTGAGAGAAGCTGCCCACTGCCTAAATTAATATTTTGTTATTGCAACTGCAATTGTAATTTTTCATTGCGACTTAATACCTAACTCATTGTTTTTTATAATGCATTCACCCCAAAGAAAAAATAAATAAAAAACAGAATTTGATTTAAATTTAGAATCTTGGTTTAATTCACTGCAATCTAAAACTGCAATGTATTGAATTAATTGCAGCTTGTTTACATTTAGTAAATACTTAACGATACAATATTTGCTATATTATAGTTAAATCGAATGTCGCAATAACTTTGTAATCAATAACTATGCATGCACTAAGTTTTTTTTAATTTTATTCTCAGTCTTAGCTTAGGGTAATTTTCCAACAAGACCAAATACTTCAAGATGGTGACCCTGAGTTCCTTCTAGGTTTCATGTGTGCATTTCCCTAGGATTATTTGGTGTTGGTGTCTCAGTCCTGCCCCGTTGTATCCTAGAATGTTCTCAGTATACAAAGTGTGTTTAGTTCTTCAGAGAAAAGTATCCAGCTGTTGTTTCAATGTTAAATGTATTGATGATTTTGTTAATTTGTGGTCAAACTGCATTATTGTGTGTAAGGATTGTGTAAATTTTTAGGTTGCTTGTTGACACTGAGGACACTTAAATTTTATAGTGCAATTAATATTGGGCCATAATATTGTAGGTTTATGGGACATCTCCCATCTCCAATATTAATTGCGCTATAAAATTTAAGTGTCCTCAATCTTGTGTTCAACCTTTCAATACTACCCCTGGACAGTCAATATTGTGCAATATTGTATGTATGTGGGGCACCTTACTTTTCAGAAACACTGTGTCAGCTAGCACACCACCAATTTTTAAAATTTCCGGGGCTTGAGTCTTATTCTTATTCTTTGTATACCATTGCCAGTTTTCAGTAATAATAGGAAATATCAAATTGTTTGCGTAAACAAAAGTGCACTTTCAACCCTTGGTTCTGCATTGACAATTATTTTAATAATATATTTATTTCAACAAAAACCTGTTTTTCAAAAATTTAAAATTCCTTTTTAATGTATATTTAAAATCACCAAAATGAACAAAACCAAAGGGGTAAAAAAAATTAACCTAACCAGTAAAAATCTAGTATTGTTTGTCAGGAGGGTGGCGAGGGGTGTAGGTGGGGAGATATGCTTTTTTTAAATTATTGTTGGATGTTTCCTAGTATTAGGTAGTGAATATGGGCAATGCTTTATTATGTATCACACTACTGCTTGTTTCCAGTAATAAAAGAAAACACCTAATTAATTGCCTAAATAAAAACACACTATTGGACTTTCAATTCTCTGCTCTGCGCTGAGAGTTGAAAATCCAATGGTGCAATCATATTTAGGCGATTATTTAGGTGTTTTCTAGTATTAGTGAATAGCGGCAACTGTGTGGTTCATAATTCGAGTCCCTGGAATTCGTAGAAAATGGCGGACAAGTTTTAAAATGGCGGAATAGTTATGTAAGCCGCCACGTGGCATAGCCCGCGCCCTGGTCGCAGTACGCATGCGCGCAGGTGAGAGGGGCACTGCGCCATTTTGCGCCAGCTTTGGCCGGGGCTCACAATCCGTACATACTCTGAGGTTGCAAGACGCGTTAAGTTTTATTTTTTTGTGGACCATCTTGAACATTGAGAAGCGGTTAGCAGCTTTGCAGTTGTGCCTAGGATGTCTTCTAGGTACTAATATCAACTTATTTGCTTGAAATGTCTCCATGCAATTATTTTTTTAATGCAGTTTGACCAAATTATGACTTGGCAGAATCAAGGTTCCTGTTTGTGTGGCTCACCTTTCTAAATTGTTGGCTTGACCAGTATATCTGTCCGTACCATCCCGCTGCTTATCCTGGTGTGGGGGTTACTGGGGAGGCGCTGTCTATTATATCTATAATTGTTCTTATCTTTCTGTGTATGTTTATGTATGTACCCTTCTTGTTGAATGTTTTTATGTAAGTCAGTTAAAAAAATCCAAAATAAAATCATTTTCAAATTTTTTTCAATGATAATTTTCTTATTAATTGTAAAAAGAAATACTAAATTACTACCCTTTGTCAATCATCATACAAATGTCACTTTTTTAGAATTTAAATGTTGCTACAAAATTTTGTAAAATTTAATTCTTACAAATCTTGGTAACTTTAAAAAAATCTAATTTTAAATATGTCTTTGTTCTCTGTAACATCATTGTAAAGTCAAAATATTTCCATCTATACTATTATTTATCTTATTAAAAAATGCTTATTCAAACTAATTGTCTTCATCTATCTGCCAGCTCTCTGAAATATTTATTCGCTTCAAATATATCTATAATACCTACACATAACAGGATACAAGCAAGTCCTTAATTACTTTCTTCAAATTACTGAGAATTTTCTCGAAAAAGTGTAATAATAAGTCAATCGGTCGGCTTAAGGAAAATTGAGCCTTACGTCCACGACATAAGACCGCTTTTCAAATGACCTTGTGGGATGTTGGACAAATCTTTGTGTTTGAGGACTGCTTGTTTTCTGTTACATATTGTATAAAAAATCTGTCGTAGATTTGGTGTCTAAATTGTTAGAAATAGTTTGGTGTCTGTCTTAGTTAATTATGTGATAAATTAGTATTTGAAAATGTAGTCATTGTACTTCAAGGTAGATTGTATTGTGAATGCATGATGTATCTTTGTGTAGTAAATAAATATAAAATAAAAATATTGAATGCTGCTTTTTTATTTTACCTGTGGGTCTGAATTGTATTCTTGCCAATGATGGCAACATCTAATAATTATATAAGATTGCCACTCTAAATATTACATTTTACAAGAGCGGTTATGCAATATTAACCAAAACTATCCCATTACTGTTTACCTAAGTACTTACTCAAATATTTACAAGAAATAATTAAAGAAAAACCTAAAAAAATCAGTAATAAATTTTTAAAAAGACTGCAATAGACCAAATACTCATTTCTATGTTCAAAAAGCTAATTAAGAAGTTATTTACTGCTAGACAAAGATCTGCTTGATGTTATTCAGAAATACTTCTATAGCTTAAAATACTCATTTAAATATTCTTAAAACTAATTAAGTAATCCTAGACTAACAACCTAGAATTCAATATAAAATCGATAAAAAATATTTTTAGTCCAAAATAAGGTACAGCGCACAAACCGCGGGGCGCTTGCGCGAATCCCCTTGCACCCTTCTTTACCCTTACCGCGTCCGCTACGGTAAAAGGCAACGCCGATCGATATAGCCTAGCCCACGCATGCGTGCCGCGTATTGCGTCTCGGTGGCACGATGCTGCATCCAATCATAGGGCTTCGCCCCGCCCCGCGTCCCGCGTCCCGCCGACCGGATTAAACGTGCCGCAGTCTCGGCAATCGGGACCATGCTTCATGTAATATCTAGGCTAGTCTTATATTTGTATACCTTGATGTATTGGCGTCTAGATTAACAACTTTTAAGTCTGCTGTTCTTCAATGATATATTAGTCTATGCTTCAATGCTGAAACAGTAAGATTACAATACTTGATTGACGTAACAGTGACACTTGACGTAAGTTACGCATACGTCCTTCTTTAATTAGGCGCGAAATTTAACCGTCTGGAACGTCTTCGCCTTCATTCAAATTGTGGATTTTTCCAAGTATAGTTTTAAAGTTTATGAACTCCTTCTTGGGTTACTTTTCTAAGTCGTGGTTTCAATATAACTAGTTCGTGTTTTAATTTAGGAATAGGTACTTATGTCTGACTGTAGTAAGAAAACATTGTCGCGTGGATTGGTAGGTAGGTACTTAAAGTTCTCGCCAAACTTCTTGGCCGCCCTGAAGTTGGCTACAATGGCTGCGCAGTAGTCAATCTCATACAAAAACAGCACCGTTTCGTGCCTCGCGCATCCGGTAAACCAACTTCAGGGCGGCCAAGAAGTTTGGAGCAGACTATACTCCTACTCACGCGTGAAGGGTGAAGGGTGGGCTTTTTGGGGCTGTTTTGTAGTAGGTACATATTGATGAAAAGATTTCAGTCCATTTCAATCTATACTAATATCTATATAATTGTTTGTTTGTTTGTTTGTACCGAATAGGCTCCGAAACTACTGGACCGATTTAAAAAATTCTTTCACCAATAGAAAGCTACGTTATTCCTGAGTAACATAGGCTATTTTTTAATCCCGAAAACGGGTCCTGTGGGGTGGCCCACGGGAGCGAAGCCGCGGGCAACTGCTCGTTTTAAATAAAGAAGTAGTTTCATAAAGTACGAGGCTTTTTAGGGTTCCGAATTCAACAAGGAACCCTTTACAGTCGTATTACAAAAAGCGGTTTTACTAAAAACTCAGGTTTAAACCTCTATAATATATGGTGAAAACAAGGTTTAAACCTGGGGATTGGATAAACCGCTTTTTGTAATAAGACAATGTCCGTCTGTCCGTCCACAGCATAGCTCAGAGACTTTTAGTACTAGAAATATATTATTCGGCATGGATAAACATATTTATAATTCCGACAAAGTGGTAAAATAAAATCAGGTTTTTTTTTTTTTCTTTTCGTTACCTCCTAAAGACGTAAAGTGGGGATGTTTTTTTTTTCTCGTCTCGACCATAGTGTGGGATATCGTCGGATAAGCCATTAAGAAATATTACGGGTCTGATAAAACCAATTTTCGATTGAGATATCCGTTTGCGTAAAATTAAGCTTTAAACTGCAAATTTTTGTTAGAGTCAAGTATCCCCTGGCAGTGAAATTCATGCTCATGGTTATGTGCAAAAAATCACGGCAGTAGTATATAACGAACTTAAAAGTAAAACTATCACAGCTAAGTAGGCTTTACAAGTTTACGAGTAATAGTCGACCAACTTATAAAATGTGCTTACTTGGAACAGTAAAAATGATGTACAAATGCCATTGAAAAATTACTTAACTAACGTAGTTAGCTGTGTTAAACATATAGTAAATATATGCTTATGAACCATGTAAAAATATACAAAAATAAAATAATAACATCCTTAATAATAATGATTTCTAAATAAATAATGTTTAAGCTCGAATAACGCATTGGAGTGGGCGGAGTCGTTGTTTGCACTTGTTTGTTACTTCTTCACGTTAGATTGGCTCAAGGGATCGGGATGAAATTTGGCACAGAGATAGAATATAATAATAATCATGTTACAATATAAAATGTTTATTTTCACTTCTATTATATAGTCTGGAATAGCACATAGGCTACATTTTATCCCAGGAAATATGCCCTAACGGATGATTTTCGACAATCACGCGGGCGAAGCCGCTAAAACTAGTTTCAACTCTCAATTAAGAAACTTTAGTATAAAAGCCCTGATAGCCAAGGCGTAGTAGCATTACTGTACTTTATATCAGTCCGTCTACGCACGCGCTAAGTATGTAATAAAATGCTCTGATGCAAATTAATAATTGAATCTCGGCAACCTATTACTTTTCTGGCACAGAGCGGCAACCTATTACTTTTCTGGCACAGAGCGGCAACCTACGGGGTTCATTCAAGTTATATCAAATACCCGAGGGGTGTGCTTAAATGCAACAATACATAAGAGTGATCGGCACGAGGGTGGCACTTATATACTAAACACTTTTTATGCTTTGAGGGTTGCTATTTACAAAATAAACTGCATCCTTTGGTAAGGGGTAGTTTGTCTGTGATTGATCGTAATCCACCCTTATGTACTAGCCCTTTTAATTATTGCTTTTGATGTAGTCTGTTGAAAAAAATGAAAGACCAGTCCTTTGATGGTTTCGTTGTTTTATAAAGCTTTGATTGCATTTTGTAATAAAATCTTGTGTGGAGGGGAGTCCGCTAATAGTAATAATAAACCCATAGAGGGACCTATTTTGATGAAACACGATCCCACGCATCGCTCCCTTCGCGAGTGTACCCACTGGCTAGTAAATTTTTATATAAAAGGGTTTTTTTTAAAAAAATGAATGCTTCTAAATTTAGAATCTGAGCTATAGCGGGATTAAAATTGTGATTTGAAGGGTTGAACTTTAAAGTGGTATGTTGAGGATAAATACAACGTTAGGCATTTACTAAAGTTATCTATCAAAGATCTCAGTAGACATCGGTGAAAATCTGTTAGATAGCTCATATTATGGCGTTGAATTTAGAAGTCGCTGTAAAACCGTAATCTTACAAAGTATCACGCCTTGAAGTATGTAGTAGAAGTTTATAAGTACTTATATACAGGTAATCAAATAAAACATCGCAAAACAATCATATGTAGTCTTCTCAAAAGATTTAACAAACTTTAAGCAGTAATGGAATAGTTTTACAATAAATAAAATACAAACATGATTTTCCTCTGCGCCTTAGATTATCCGATCTATCTATTTTCTCCTTCTATTCCTCCAAGAAAAAAGGACAATATACTAATGTGATAACTCTATAGCGTCGTCGTATACAGTTACAGCAAAGATCCGCAGCCTGTACGATGCCCAGCTGAGGCTGCAACACAACATTCAGCCGTTGCCTCTCGGCACTGACATTGCCAACACTGTCAAATACTTCTCTCAGACTCTTCTTAGTAAGTATCCCGAGCTTTTAGTAGTTTTATAGGATGTTAGATAGTGTTTTTAACAGGTTTTCTAGGAGTATCCAGAATTCCAGATGTCTAAGTGCAGGAAAGCGTTTGGTCTGACGGCAGTCAACATTTGTGTTTTATGCAATTAGTAGATTTTTTGTTAGTTTAACGTATGAGGCGTCACGAGCGGAGCTGCAGGCATTTGTCTATTCTTTTTAGTATTTAGCCTTTTCACAGTTGGCTTCCAGTTTTTACAGCCAAGTTGGCTTCCAGTTTTCACAGCCAAGTTGGCTTCCAGTTTTTACAGCCAAGTTGGCTTCCAATTTTCACAGCCAAGTTGACTTCCGTTTTCACAGCCAAGTTAGCTCCCAGTTTAACCGGTTGCAGCTGAATAGCGAGTATTTTACATGTATCGACTATCTATCTGACCTCCACAATCTAATTAGGTACTGGGTAACACGATAACCCTTACATACGAGTTCATGCAGATGTTAGACGCAGCTATTAAACTCAGATTATTTTAGAGCAGATAGAGCTGTAAGTTGGCAAGAGTCGTTAGATGAGCACAAATCGTTTTTAAGTAATCTTTGGTTACCAAGCGGGACGCGAGGAACGGGGAACCTTTAGCGCCGTTCCGAGCGCGCGATTGGTTAGCCAGTTGACACAAGGATCGACTGACCAATCGCGTCGCGTCTTCGTTCCGTTCGCTCTATATGCGTGAACTTACCGCCACTACGTCAAAACCTTGCCAAGTTACATGCCGGGGACTATACCGTAGGTACCTGATACCTATCTACAAGATTCATATTGAGACATTTTTGTAGAAAAATACCAATTCTCGATTTTAGCTACTTCAATGTAAAAACGTATTCAGGAATAAAAATTATATGTCCTCCTGACTTCGGTATTGTTAGAAATTCACTAATTGCTCCAAAATTTCTGTAGGCGTTCTCAAAGATGTCCCTCGTTCCCCACTTGAGATGCTTCGGGACGCTGACAATGACAGTGAGAGGATGGGTCTGTACCCAAACCTGGACTATAAGAGCTTGTTCAATGCGTTATCTGGCCTCGTGGACTCTACACCGCATCTGCAATATGGAACGCTTCGTAAGTACATAACTATATACACTTTTATTAATAAAAATCTTTCAGCTGTTTAGTAAGTTCTTAATTCGATATTTTTTTGGTGAACCATACATTTTATTAACATATACAATTAAATATTCTAAAAAAAAACAAACCTATATACAAAGGGGGGACGGCACATTGCGCATCAAAAAAATAGTCCACATCGATGTCAATGGCCAACGTGCCCAGAACGCTGGCAGCGTTGCCACGTTCAATGGCAACGCTGATTCACTGGCCGAAGAAAATGCCAGCTCTCTGGCTGGTCACGTGAAGAGTCAACGAGCTTTTTGATAATTTCTCGAAAAACTTGATGCGCGGGGTTCGACCTATAAATATAGACCTAATGTTTCAAACCAAAACGGCTCAAACATAACTTCCAATAAGGTTGTTATATTTGCGCCGTTTGAGATTTACTGCACCAGCTGCAGCCGCACCAGCAAAGCCATAGAGAATTTGAATTAAGAATTTGCTAAACAGTTCGAACATTTTTCTAAGTTAAAGGTATATTTAATTTTCTTTTGTTTTTGTTAGCATTCCCTCTCACAGAGAGCGAACTTTAAAAAGGCTGATGATGATGATGATATTTTAGGTTTAAAAATGGAAGACTGATTGATTACGTCATCTTTTGTATTTGATTCAACGGTCTTATCTTCTTTTAGTACTCCCGTACGTGCCTTTGTGGTAGTAAAGTTGTTTTTTTTTACGATAGCAACGTCTTTGACTTTGTTATTTAATTAACAAAGTATGTATATAACCACACTAAATAGGTACCTACAGTAGGTTAATAACAAAACAATTGCTTATTGTTACTCTCCTAACGCTTACAATATTGAAATACTTTTGGAACAGTTTGATCGTTTTTAACATTTGAAATAAGTACATACTTATCTTAAAAAACATTAAAATATTTTTTTGTCTCACTTAAAGGTTAAAAATGTTACATTGAAATACTTATAAATTGTAACATTGAAATACTTTTCACTCTCGGTGAACAAATGAAATAATTGTCTAATGGTTTGAAAAATGGAAAACGTACGTATTTGACATTTAGTAAAACGAAATACAGTTTTCATAAATGTCGATCGTAGGTACATTTCTAAAACTTGGAACATTGAAGAACATTTTTTTACAACAAATATTTAAATACACTTTTTTTAGATATGGTTCTCGCCAACTTCTTGGCCGCCTTGAAGTTGACAACAATGGCTGCGCAGTAGTAAATCTCATACAAAAACAGCACCGTTACGTAAGTACCTTGCGCATCGGAAAGCCAACTTCACGGCGGCCCCGAAGTTTGGCGAGAGCTATAATTTTGAAACACTTTAATCGTCTGTTCAAATATGTCCAGCATTCGGCCAAGCCATCCTGCAGTGCCTCGGATGCCTGCTACCCTTCTTGGAGTACGACATGATCGACAACCTCCCATTCTTGGTGGCCTACTGCGTCGCCATGTTCCCGGTGGCTCTTCATCAGGAGATTTTGCATCTACTCTCCTATTACATCCTGCCATTTACCATCAGTAAGTATTTAATTTTGCTATGCTTTATTCTCTTTTAGGCTAAGTAGAGTGACAGTCATCACTACCATCAGTACCGTTGCTATTGTTTAATTCACCCTTAGGCTAGGTGGAATGATGAACTTCGCACATTTGCTATTAGATAATTAAGAGTTGCTGAAGATCTACATGGTGTTTGGTAATGGCTATGTCCAGCCGTGGATTGCTATGGGCTGAAGATGGCTACTATGATTTAACATTGAGCTCCAGTTTAGGCGTCGATGTTGCTGTCTGTTGTTATAAACAGTTTTAAAAATATAGCGTGTTACTGTAGTGTATCTAAACAAGCAGTCATTTTATTTTTCACAGAATGGCTCTGAAGGAAACGAACCTTTGTAGTAACCAAGGTTGAAATAATTAGATAAAACAATAACATGATGCGATCTTTATCTTACCTTTTCAAGTAATGAGATGATTTTATTATTTACGTTTTTTGTTACATTTGGCACGGTCATTTAAAGGAGAATCTGAAGACAAAACAGAATAAGATTGTTAAATTGCTTAGTATTTTTCGTCGGAAACAAAACAATGTTACCTAAAAAAAATCCTCACTTATTTTACTTATTTAGATGAAAGAACCAAACAAATTCGAGACATGTGGTATCCTGCAATCCTTTCTGTGTCTTCGCGGTGGGTTACGGCCCACCTGCGTTCACGGTGTGGAAGCCTTAAAGCCTGCTTTTAGAGGATTCAAACCACTTTTCAAAGAATTTGTATCCGCCTGTCACTGCGTCTTACTCTGTTTTGGCAAGTTGTAGTGAAATGTATCTTGTTTTCAGCTCGCAAGT
The DNA here is from genome assembly GCA_945859665.1 of Anorthoa munda. Lineage (NCBI taxonomy): Eukaryota > Metazoa > Arthropoda > Insecta > Lepidoptera > Noctuidae > Anorthoa > Anorthoa munda. Next base: position 1,438,595 of record OX243916.1, on the reverse strand, counting down.
ATGCTGGCATGGAGGAAGAGAGCCAGGCGTCGCAGTCAGTCGCCGCCATCATCATGATGGTGTTCCAGCATTCGAGCAATCCCGGTAAGTGTTAGTATATAGTGAACTAAAGCGGGGTTCACCATACTATACTCATATGTGTTGAGTCGTGTCATTACGTCTTCTGACAATTAGTACGACGGGCAGTGTGGTATTTACCCGACTGCCGAAGGAGGGTAATGTGTTTATCAGTCTATGTATGTATCTATGTATGTATGTTTGTTCCTATGTGGCGTTCTAGAGACCAAACGCGTTGGCCGATTTTGATGATTCTTACGTCAATCGATTCGTCTTAATCCTGCGAGTGTCAGTGGCTACATTAAAATTGGAAAAAACAAATAATAGAATCTCTTTGTGTAGGTGAAGTTAATCGGAGGAACAGTGCAAATGTTGTCTTTACGACGCTTTGTGATGGGGATAAAAGGTGTTAGTTGATGTTGCTTGAGCAAAGTTCTCATTATAAATAATTGCCTTACATTAAGCTCATTACAATCTTGATATAATTGAGTTGTTGGGAAAAGTATAGGCCGAAAAGTTGCTATTTTCAAGATTGCTCTGTGAGCCACTTCCAATGGCTTCAGGGTAGTTTTAGCAACTCCGCCCCAACAGGAAATGCAATAGGTGATAATAGAATTACACAAAGCATAATAAACAGTTCGTATGACTTTACTATTTGCAATGTAGCGTAGGTTTTTAAAAATGTACATAAGTTTTCTAATTCTGCCCGTGATTTGATTAATATGTTCTTTAATATGAGAGATATTTGTCCATTGTTATGCCTAAATATTTAATGGAGTCTGAAGAAGAGATCAAAGGACACTGGCAAACTGTTTGAAGTTGAGATTGACAAGTGTGAGCCTTTAGAATAAGGGGAATTTTAGGTTGAGAGGCTGAAGATATCGAGAATGTCATGAATTTAGTTTTTGATGTATTGAGTGTCAAGGAGTGAGACTGGAGCCAGTCAAAAGCTGAATTAAATCCAAGTTGAGCTGTACTTTGGAGGGTTGACCATGAGTCCGCTACAAAAGTGAGTGCTGTGTCATCGGCAAAAGATATAATTTGGCCGTTTGTGACGCTAAGATTGCAAAGGTCATTAATGAATATTAGAAACATGGTTGGCCCCAAAATACTGCCTTGAGGCACACCATAACAAATCGGAAGCTCACCACTCATGCAGTCACCTATTTTGACCATCTGAGTGCGGTCTACAAGATAGCTCCTAAAAAGCTCAAGCTGTAAACCCCTGACACCCATCCGTTCTAATTTTAGTAGGAGGGTATTGATGGGAACCGTATCAAAGGCCTTTGCGAGATCAAGGAAGATGGTAAGTACCTTTTTTTTGTTATTTATATTAGCTACTATATAATTAGTTAGAAGATGGACGGCATCTGCAGTTGATTTCTTCTTACGGAAACCAAACTGCTGCGTTGAAATTAATTTGTAGTGCTCAATAAACTTGACGAGTCTGTTATTGATAAGTCGCTCGAAGATCTTTGACAGGGCAGACAACACCGCGATTGGACGGTAGTTTGTAAACGAGTTCCCATCACCACCCTTAAATATAGGATGTATTACCGCTCTCTTGAAAGAGGAAGGAAACACAGCGTTATATGTTTAAATGTACCTAATTCTAAAAAAAAATAACTAAAAAGTTGTAAATAAAAAAGTTAATTAAAAAAATCAAAACACCCGCTGCTTAAAAAGCAAACTAAAAACAAGAAGAAAATCACGCTGTGCAGTCGGAGGATACATCTGGTTTTGGTCCGCCAGCTCGCGAATATGTATCCTCCGACTGCACAGCATGATTTTCTTCTTGTTTACGTCTTTTTAGTTTGCATATGCAACTGATGTATAAATAATTATCTTTCATCATAAAATGTTTATTTTTACCCGACTGCCGAAGGAGGGTAATGTGTTTATCAGTCTATGTATGTATGTTTGTTCCTATGTGGTGTTCTAGAGACCAAACGCGTTGGCCGATTTTCATGGTTCTCACGTCAATCGATTCGTTTTAACCCTGCGAGTGTCACTGGTAACATTAAAATTAAAAAAAAAAGGAAAATGGTGGATTTTGGGCGCCATATTGTGGGGGTCAATTTTTTTTTCTCGCAAAACCATCGTGTGGGATATCAAAATAAAGGGCTGTAAGAGGTGATTTCAAAAATATATAACAATAAGTTTAAATAAATATACCAAATTTGAAAAAAATAAATAACTAAAAAGTTATAAATAAAAAAGGTATTTCAAAAAGAAAATCATGCTGTGAAAACGGAGGATACATCTGGTTTAGGTCAGCCAGCTCGCGAATATGTATCCTCCGTATGCACAGCATGATTTTCTCCTTGTTTACGTCTTTTTAGTTCGCTTTTCAAGCAGTCGGGTTTTATTATTATTATTATTATATTAAATATATACACTGGTCAAAAAACAAACAAAAAAAAAAACAAAAAAAACAAAAAAAAAAAAAAAAAATTATTTTTATTTTTTATTTTTGTTTTTTTTTTTTTAATTTTTTGAACTAACTTTTTTTACATATTACTAGAAGAAGAGGAAGCAGAATTATCAAATGATTATGAATGAGACGGATAATTTTACCTAATATTTTAGAATTCACATGGCTTTCATAATTGCCATTAGAATTAATATTTGTTTCGGGATATTTACCATGTTTATTTTGATTTTGATTGAGAGCCGAAATATCGAGCTCTCAATCAAAATCAAAATATACATGGTAAATATCCCGAAACAAATATTAATTCTAATGATTGTGACCATGTCAGCTTAAAAACTTAATTGCCAATAGTACCAGCTTTTACATAATTTTGAATAGTATTGAATTCAACAGGATTACAATAGATTGTGAAATAGGCCTATCGGGGAAACCACGTTAAAAAAAACGCGCCAAGTACACTTCCTCCCAGGTGGCAAGGAAACGTGTGTATATTATGAAGAATACGACTTTTTCAACCATTATATCTCAGAAACGGTGACGTTTAGAAGAAAACATGTTTAGACATTTTTATACATAACTAGCTTTTCCCCGCGGCTTCGCTCCCGTGGACCACCCCACAGGAATAACGTAGGTTTCTATTGGTGAAAGAATTTTTTAAATCGGTCCAGTAGTTTCGGAGCCTATTCGGTGCAAACAAACAAACAAAAAAATCTTTCCTCTTTATAATATTATTATTATTCGTTTATTCATCTTACTTCTTATTACATTACATTTTTAAATATTTCTTAAAAGCATAAAAAAAGACATTTAAAAATATAAAAAATAGAGGCCCACCGGTATCGGGAACAGGGTCCAAGCTACCGGCGGTCAGGGCTCCAGAGAGAGGAACCTCCTAACAATGCGAGCCGTGACCAGCAGTACTGCTTTCTGGATCAGGCCCTTGACCCAGCCACCTAACGAGAGCCTCCTAAGGTGTTGGTCGAGGCTCGTGGCTATTAAGCCATTGGCTGACACGACTATCGGTACAATGATCGCTGTGTCCACATCCCACATGTCGACAACCTCGCGAGCCAAGTCAAGATACTTGATTTGCTTATCTTTCTCGGCTTTCACGAGGTTCCCGTCATGCGGGACGGTAATGTCAACAATCATTGCACGCCTCTCGATTCGGTCCACCACCACTATATCAGGCTTATAAGCGATAATAGTCCTGTCAGTGATGATGGACCGATCCCAGTACAATGTGATATTGCCATTCTCGAGAACTGGTTCGGGCACATACCTGTAGTACGGCACCTCCGATGCCACAAGAGTGTATTTCAGAGCAAGTTGTTGGTGGATAATCCTGGCTACAAGGTTGTGCCTATGCAAGTACTCTTCGTTAGCTAGACGAGAACAACCAGATATAATGTGGCGGATCGATTCACCCGGGCGGTGACATGCCCGACAGATGTCAACCGTGCCATCCTTAACAATAAATCTCCGGTAGTTATTCGTCATGAAAACTTCGTCCATAATTGCACAGACAAAACCTTCGGTTTCCCCAAAGAGGTCACCGAAACGCAGCCAGGCTACGGACGCTGATTGGTCTACATCGGACCCATGTAGGGCCCGGAAAAAGCGTCCGTGAAGCTCCTTACTTTGCGATACCTCCCTGCGGTCGTTAGTGTCAAGCACTAGAGCGCCAGTTCTCATTCGCCAAGGAGAGCGGGGTGAGCCCCTTGTCCACTGCTACTACATCTCGATGCATACCCACGTCCGTGTTTAGAAAATATTCCCTGAGATTGCATATCTCGCGGTTGTGGAGGATATATATAGATATCCCAAGTAGCACAAAACTGCATTATAGGATGTCACAAAGGGTAACATCGGTAACTTTAGCATTTATGAAGACTTATTACAGTACACTCGAACTGCAATAGCTGAAAATTACACTTTCGTCTGTATAATAATGCTTTTATGCGTCACGGAGACAACACTGTAATGCTGCAAGCGTTAATATAGGTATGCAGTTCAGTATTAGTACTGTAAGCTGCAATTAAGCATTTTTATGGACTTTAACTCAGCAATATTCTGAATTGAAGGCCACAAGTGTACCCTTAGACCGCTTGCATTTTAAGAAAGAACATGTGAGCTACTATAATGCAATCAGTTAGTCTGTGACTTCAATTAACAATGATATAATGCATCTTGCTGCACATAGTTGAACTTTAGTAGTGTTAATCAGCTTGTTACACGCAATCTTATAATAGCACTTATATAGCCCACATGATCACTATGGGTGAACTTATATGATGCTAAATTACAGCAAACTGCTATAAATTAGCTCACACGTTACCTATGATCCCGGTTAGAGCTGAATACGTGTACTAGCGTCGGCAATTAATCTACTAATGCAGTTAAATAAGATCTTGTAGACTTATCTTTTCAGCACCCCAGTTTGCAAAAAAATTTACGAAAATCGGAGGAGTGTTTCTTGGGATGATGTAGGTAACCAAATAACTTAGAAGGATTGACACAACAGACGTATAATTTTGTAAAATAAATCCATGGATCCCTAGAATTCCTGCTGAGACTTTAGTGGTTCACTGTTGATTACCAACAATATTTGCGTACATGTTACCCAATATCAAGCTTTACAGGAATCTGTGGCTGACTTGATTCACACATGAACTACTCGTATCAGCTCGTTGCTGATTTATGTACCAATAGTGGATACTTAAACAGCACATACCGCTTAATTGTGTTTAATACAGTGCACAATGCTTGTCTGCCATTTTTTAGGTTCTAACCTATGTAAAATAATATATTAACATTTTTTCTTTGTTAAATAATGAAAATAACAACTGGATTTCAATAGAAAATCTAATGATTTTATACGCAAACAGCTTATTGTCAAATTACAAATGCAAAATATATTTTTTTTTTTTAATAATATATCATCAACTTATTTTATACTATAACTTTCAAGTAAACAGTGATATTTTGAGAGAGCGTGAAAATTTTCACCTATATTCATATACTATTTGACAATAAACACTCTTTCCCCTTCGAATTTCACGCACAGGAGGAAAAAGCAAAGTTTTTGTTACGGAAAACAATATTTGTCTATATCACCACAAAATGTTTAACAGAAACAACATATCAAAATAATAAGGAGTAGGGTTAAAACTATTCACAGTTTTGCCACTTGTGAATTTTCAATTCCAAAGAAGCATTATAAATATTCTGGTGTGTACCTTGTGCTGAAAAATAGGTAACCATAACTCTATTAATCGGCCATTGTGCTATATAAAAGGTAACAAATACTCTAATAATCAGTCAATATTCAGCTCTTGGGATGACTGTTACCTTTAATAATGCTCAAATAATGCTGATATAATGCAAATAGTTACAGTTATTCAGCTAACAGCTGTTTAATTTGTGCCCAAACCAGAGTTATATCAGCTGAAACAGCGCCTTTAATGCTCTTATTCAGAAGGCTTGTTCAGCTTAGGATTCTATTGTGGACAGTGATTCAGCTACTATACAGCACTTTTGTGTTACTTGGGATATATTAACGATATTATTATTATTATTAGTATGAGTATAGATTGCATAATCTACAATTTTTGTCTGACCTATTTTTATCCTAAAACTTACCGTTCGGCAAAAAAATGCAAAAAACCCATATTTGTGACCTTTGACCTTGAATAAAAAATATGCAAGTGTGGGATAGATGGGGACTTTTGACATTTCATTTATAATGGTGTTCCGAACATTCGTACCAATTTTCTGCTCTATGCGAATTAATGCAATGTGATATGTCTAATTTGACCGGACTATAATCTAAAGTCAAATTAGATTCGATTGCTAAAATTTTTGTCAAATTACTTATTTTCTTTTGTCGATATCTATACTAATATTATAAAGAAGAAAGATTTTTTTGTTTGTTTATTTGGTTTGTACCGCCTTTGGCTCCGAAACTACTGGACCGATTTAAAAAATTCTTTCACCAATAGAAAGCTACGTTATTCCTGAGTAACATAGGCTATTTTTTAATCCCGAAAACGGGTCCTGTGGGGTGGCCCACGGGAGCGAAGCCGCGGGGAACAGCTAGTCCATCTATAAAGTCAATATTCGACCCGACTACATCACTACATTTTTTTATTTTTCTTTCAGTAGTGAATACCGCAGATTAGAGGTGAATACATACGACATTTTTCAAATTCCGAAAGAGAAATAAACAAGGAGCGTGCGCGCAAGATTCCAGGAATGAACCATACCATTCCGGGCGCGTTAGAGCCACGGGGAATGGCATTCCCCGTGGCAGTCGGAGGGTACATATTCGCGAGCTGGCGGACCAAAACCAGATGTATCCTCCGACACAGCATGATTTTTTTCTTGTTTACGTCTTTTTAGTTTGCTTTTTAAGCAGTCGGGTTTTTTGATTTTTAAATTATCTTTTTTTATTTACAATTTTTTACTTATTTTTTTTTTAGTATTTGGTACATTTAAACATATAAGAGTTATATATTTTTGAAATCGCCTCTTAAAATCCTTTATTTTGATACCCCATACGATGGGTTTGGAAGAAAAAAAATCTTTTCCCCACAAAATGGCGCCCAAAAGCCGCCATATTGTATTTTCCAATTTTAATGTAGCCAGTGACACTCGCAGGATTAAGACGAATCGATTGACGTAAGAATCATCAAAATCGGCCAACGCGTTTGGTCTCTAGAACGCCACATAGGAACAAACATACATACATACATAGACTGATAAACACATTACCCTCCTTCGGCAGTCGGGTATAAAGTGGTGATGCCGCCGCTCTTCACGCCAGATTTTATGGTCGCAAGCGGCTGATTCGTACGTTTGATACATCGCACCCGCCGTGGTAACCGCGCTTAGACTTCATCCTGGTTGATGCCTTCGGCTTGCAGTATAGAAGAAATTAGAAGTCTTCAGATAATCCGGCAGATGTCGTCACGAGAAATACAGTGTCGCATTGCGGTAGCAAGTTAACAGTATACGGTGCACGTACATGGATTTTTATTATTTTTCATTTGTATAATAATTATATCTAAATAAGTAAGCTAGTATGCTCGCATTATTGCACTTTGAACGTGACCTACATTTGGGAGTTCATTGGCATACGGCAGAGCATAGGACGTTCACGGCGCAGGCGCGAACTTTTGCAACGACGCAGATGCGATACAGTCGCTATGCTATCGCAGGTCATATACACCCACGTAATTACGATTCTGCATCGCGACTAACGCTATACAGCATTTATACAGCAGAGATTTAGCATTGATGCAGATGCGATGCAGCATCGATGCTAACACAATGCAGCATCGAGCAGACGCAATGCAGCATCGATACAGACGCGATGCAGCATCGCTACAGTCGTGATTCGACACGCTGTAGTGACGACCTGTAGATGCTACAGTTGTAATATGGACTCCGCCGAGTCGACGATTTGTATTGTAAAACCAAAAAATGGCTTAACCGATTTAAAAAAACTCGAGCCGGGCATCGAACCCAGGACCTCATGCTCAGCAGTAACACAACACAACAAGACTGTGTACGTAAAGTTTTAAAGAACACAAAAAAATCGCGGTTCCATCTTCTTTATAGTTATGTCACTATAACTACTTTTTTATGATTAAATAGTAACAGTAACGTCGATAGAAACTAGACCACGTGATTTGTTCGTTGGTATTAATAAAAAAAAATATCGAAACAAAACACTAGAAAATAATGTTCGTAAGACGTCTCAGCCTTAAAACCATTGACGGGTCGAAGGGTCCGTGAAACTATTGACGAATTCTAGCAAAATGATATTCAGGAATCGAAATCTGATTATGCTAGCCCCATATTAATTGTAAAAAGGGAACAGATCAACAGCGTTGTGTATGGACTTTGGAGCCCTGAATAATAAAACTATAAAATATCTTTTTCCGTTACTAATTAAAGATGACCAAAATATTGAACCTCAGCGGCCAATATTTTTTCACGGCGCATGATCTCGCGAAAGGATACTATCAATTACTAATAGCTGAAGAAATCCAACATATTATTGTTTTTGCCATGCCTGATCAGCATTTCGAGTTCAAAAGAATGCCCTTGGATCTAGCAAATGTTTCAGCCCTGTTCACGAGAACTCTGTTAACAATTATCGGGAACAGGGCGATTTGAACGCGTTGGTTTATTTAGATGACGAAAATTTCAGATGAGATATTTCACAGACTAGAAGACGAGTTAATGCTTGTGAGGCAATATGGCTTGAAACTCAAACTCATATTCGTATCAAAAAAATAAAAAGTAAAAGATAAAATTCATAACCGCCCCTCGATTAGGGTTTAGTAAGTTGTTAAAGTTTGTATAAAATAATCTTAACGTTTAGTCTGAAAATTTTGAAAATCGGGTTCTCGAGTCCAGCTCGAGTACTTGATTGAATGAACAGAAGACCATTGTCCGCTAAACCGGTTAATGAACAGCCGCTTGGAAACGGAATCGCGAGGAAATCATCATAGCCTAAATTCCATAAAGGCGGACCAATAATCGAACCCTGAGGACATCCCATGGTGAGAGACTTCGACATGGAATGATGGCCGACTTTAAGTTTCGCGGAACCATTTAAAAAGTAAGAGTTAACTAAATTGTATATAGCAGCCCCGAGTTTTCATTTTCATTTTAATTAATTAAAAATTTAAATTCTTGTAAATTCCCTTCCAAAAGAATATCGAGAACTTAACAGCAAAGTTCTTTATTCAATGCTCTAGAATATTCTCGCAAGCAGAATATTCTCGAGCATTTATGATCAGACCTGTCTCGTTCTGTAGATGGCACCTATAGTCACTCCGTCGCATTGCTGTAGTTCTCGGTCAGTTACGCCATCTTGTGTAAAATTGTGGAAGCGAAGCGATTTTCCCAATTGCTTCGGTCGTGATTAAGATGGGCAAATGGCGCTACCAGTGTTGCAGTGTCGTAACTGCGGCCGTATTTTGCTTGAAGCACCATCTAGCGGTGTCAAGAGCGGCTATACGAATGGGTAGATGGCGCTACTAGTAATGCCCCGTCGCATTGCGGCAGTGTTTTGCTTGTAGCGCCATCTAGCGGGACAGGAACGACTATAAAAATGATTTATGAGTTTGTTCACCCTTTGAGGACTTAAGTAAATGGTTCGTGCAACGATATTGTGACCTTATGTAATTGATGTTAGGGTAGGTTTTCGCTTTTGCCTACAGTTTGAGTTAATGCTTTATTAAAACTAGTCTTGCATTATTGTGGGGTTAGCAGTTTGGTTCTTTGGGATAGGTTTTTTTATCTTTATTATTCTTTAGATATCTTTTCAATTGAGATATACTAATTTGTTATAGGTACTCATGCAAATGCACATAATAAACTTAAAAAACTGGTTTTGGCGTGCCTTATTATTTTTGATAAAAAGTATTTTGCACGGGTTTTAAAGATTTCTTAATCCTGAGTTTAAATAAATAAATATGACAAAGTAAATATTATAAATTAACAATGACTGTTTAATAAATCATAATCAATTTAAATTATTACGATTGCTAATTATTAAAGCAGTTTTCTGTCAACCTACAGAAACGATAATAGAAGACGTTTATTACTATCATACTGTTTTACATCTTTATCGTCTTACTTATTAGGCCCAGGTTTTTAATCAGTAGTTAACTAAACCAATGGTTAAATATTCATTAGCTTATTTAACCATTGGTCTAGTTAACTACGGATCAAAAAATTGGGCCTAACAAAGAGCTTTATGGTAGAATAAGACATGCTGCGCCTGCTTCAAATAAATTGGGATAAGGAGAAGAGGTTGATGAAAATATTTTTGTATTTATTGAAAACATCTACCACTCCACTCTAGAAATTACTCACTTATCGTGAAACTCATACAAACAGCCTATCTGTAGGCCATACCAATATTTGTTTCTTTCGGGTATTGTACCAGCGGCACGGAGTACAGCAGCCAATGGCTAAGCTACTGCGCCAACCGTGCCGTCAATTTCAGGTTTTGATCAGGATAAGCCTTAGTCTCTGATGGAGGATCAATATGTTTCTTTTTACCTATATTTCAGCCCACCACTGTCAACTCCTGGAATGCCTGATGTCAATGAAGCAGTCAGTTGTCAAAGACATACTCTGCGTCATAGCATACGGAACCTGGGGCGCTAGGTTGTCTGCTGCCAAGCTGTTGTTCTACTATTGGCCGCCATTCGATGCCAAACTGTTCGACAGGAAAGGGCTGCTGTGCAAGTTCTCTAGTGAGTACCTATCATGTTACATGTCACAGCAAATATATCCTTGAGAATCAGGCTGTCTGCTGCCAAGCTACTGTTCTACTACTGGTCGCCATTTGGCGTCAAGCTGTTTGACAGGAAAGGCTTGTGCTTGTTCAAGTTCGCTAGTGGGTATCTTTTATCCATACATGTAAAAAGTAATATCTTGGCACACTCACGGGCCGGGTAGTCTTATCAACGCCCAACTCAACCTCCTGGAACGAGAATTTGAAGACGAAAACCGGTTTTATTCTGTACATGGAGGGGAAAAGATTGAGTTTTTTGAACTTTGCACCGGATGGAAATTTACAGAGAGACGAAGTTGCTGACAAAGTTTTGATAATCTGTCATTCTTTGCAAGACTTTTGCAAATTATGGTTTCAGCTTTAAGGAATGACTGGTTCGAGAAATAATTTAGTGTCAAACATAATACTTTTTTTTCTGTATCAAATCAAACCTAATCCTCTAACGTTCTCGTCCCAGACGACCTGGTGCCATTCCTGTGCCAGCGCGACATGTGCCCCAACGCGGGCTCAGCCGAGGCGGCCAAGGTGTGCTACGACCACTGCATCAGCGTCACCTTCGCGTCCGACAGCCCGCCGCCGCTCTATTTGTGTATAGAGTGCGCTAATGAGATACACAGGTATGTGTGCTACGACCACTGCATCAGCGTCACCTTCGCGTCCGACAGCCCGCCGCCGCTCTATTTGTGTATAGAGTGCGCTAATGAGATACACAGGTATGTGTGCTACGACCACTGCATCAGCGTCACCTTCGCGTCCGACAGCCCGCCGCCGCTCTATTTGTGTATAGAGTGCGCTAATGAGATACACAGGTATGTGTGCTACGACCACTGCATCAGCGTCACCTTCGCGTCCGACAGCCCGCCGCCGCTCTATTTGTGTATAGAGTGCGCTAATGAGATACACAGGTATGTGTGCTACGACCACTGCATCAGCGTCACCTTCGCGTCCGACAGCCCGCCGCCGCTCTATTTGTGTATAGAGTGCGCTAATGAGATACACAGGTATGTGTGCTACGACCACTGCATCAGCGTCACCTTCGCGTCCGACAGCCCGCCGCCGCTCTATTTGTGTATAGAGTGCGCTAATGAGATACACAGGTATGTGTGCTACGACCACTGCATCAGCGTCACCTTCGCGTCCGACAGCCCGCCGCCGCTCTATTTGTGTATAGAGTGCGCTAATGAGATACACAGGTATGTGTGCTACGACCACTGCATCAGCGTCACCTTCGCGTCCGACAGCCCGCCGCCGCTCTATTTGTGTATAGAGTGCGCTAATGAGATACACAGGTATGTGTGCTACGACCACTGCATCAGCGTCACCTTCGCGTCCGACAGCCCGCCGCCGCTCTATTTGTGTATAGAGTGCGCTAATGAGATACACAGGTATGTGTGCTACGACCACTGCATCAGCGTCACCTTCGCGTCCGACAGCCCGCCGCCGCTCTATTTGTGTATAGAGTGCGCTAATGAGATACACAGGTATGTGTGCTACGACCACTGCATCAGCGTCACCTTCGCGTCCGACAGCCCGCCGCCGCTCTATTTGTGTATAGAGTGCGCTAATGAGATACACAGGTATGTGTGCTACGACCACTGCATCAGCGTCACCTTCGCGTCCGACAGCCCGCCGCCGCTCTATTTGTGTATAGAGTGCGCTAATGAGATACACAGGTATGTGTGCTACGACCACTGCATCAGCGTCACCTTCGCGTCCGACAGCCCGCCGCCGCTCTATTTGTGTATAGAGTGCGCTAATGAGATACACAGGTATGTGTGCTACGACCACTGCATCAGCGTCACCTTCGCGTCCGACAGCCCGCCGCCGCTCTATTTGTGTATAGAGTGCGCTAATGAGATACACAGGTATGTGTGCTACGACCACTGCATCAGCGTCACCTTCGCGTCCGACAGTCCGCCGCCGCTCTATTTGTGTATAGAGTGCGCTAATGAGATACACAGGTATGTGTGCTACGACCACTGCATCAGCGTCACCTTCGCGTCCGACAGCCCGCCGCCGCTCTATTTGTGTATAGAGTGCGCTAATGAGATACACAGGTATGTGTGCTACGACCACTGCATCAGCGTCACCTTCGCGTCCGACAGCCCGCCGCCGCTCTATTTGTGTATAGAGTGCGCTAATGAGATACACAGGTATGTGTGCTACGACCACTGCATCAGCGTCACCTTCGCGTCCGACAGCCCGCCGCCGCTCTATTTGTGTATAGAGTGCGCTAATGAGATACACAGGTATGTGTGCTACGACCACTGCATCAGCGTCACCTTCGCGTCCGACAGCCCGCCGCCGCTCTATTTGTGTATAGAGTGCGCTAATGAGATACACAGGTATGTGTGCTACGACCACTGCATCAGCGTCACCTTCGCGTCCGACAGCCCGCCGCCGCTCTATTTGTGTATAGAGTGCGCTAATGAGATACACAGGTATGTGTGCTACGACCACTGCATCAGCGTCACCTTCGCGTCCGACAGCCCGCCGCCGCTCTATTTGTGTATAGAGTGCGCTAATGAGATACACAGGTATGTGTGCTACGACCACTGCATCAGCGTCACCTTCGCGTCCGACAGCCCGCCGCCGCTCTATTTGTGTATAGAGTGCGCTAATGAGATACACAGGTATGTGTGCTACGACCACTGCATCAGCGTCACCTTCGCGTCCGACAGCCCGCCGCCGCTCTATTTGTGTATAGAGTGCGCTAATGAGATACACAGGTATGTGTGCTACGACCACTGCATCAGCGTCACCTTCGCGTCCGACAGCCCGCCGCCGCTCTATTTGTGTATAGAGTGCGCTAATGAGATACACAGGTATGTGTGCTACGACCACTGCATCAGCGTCACCTTCGCGTCCGACAGCCCGCCGCCGCTCTATTTGTGTATAGAGTGCGCTAATGAGATACACAGGTATGTGTGCTACGACCACTGCATCAGCGTCACCTTCGCGTCCGACAGTCCGCCGCCGCTCTATTTGTGTATAGAGTGCGCTAATGAGATACACAGGTATGTGTGCTACGACCACTGCATCAGCGTCACCTTCGCGTCCGACAGCCCGCCGCCGCTCTATTTGTGTATAGAGTGCGCTAATGAGATACACAGGTATGTGTGCTACGACCACTGCATCAGCGTCACCTTCGCGTCCGACAGCCCGCCGCCGCTCTATTTGTGTATAGAGTGCGCTAATGAGATACACAGGTATGTGTGCTACGACCACTGCATCAGCGTCACCTTCGCGTCCGACAGCCCGCCGCCGCTCTATTTGTGTATAGAGTGCGCTAATGAGATACACAGGTATGTGTGCTACGACCACTGCATCAGCGTCACCTTCGCGTCCGACAGCCCGCCGCCGCTCTATTTGTGTATAGAGTGCGCTAATGAGATACACAGGTATGTGTGCTACGACCACTGCATCAGCGTCACCTTCGCGTCCGACAGTCCGCCGCCGCTCTATTTGTGTATAGAGTGCGCTAATGAGATACACAGGTATGTGTGCTACGACCACTGCATCAGCGTCACCTTCGCGTCCGACAGCCCGCCGCCGCTCTATTTGTGTATAGAGTGCGCTAATGAGATACACAGGTATGTGTGCTACGACCACTGCATCAGCGTCACCTTCGCGTCCGACAGCCCGCCGCCGCTCTATTTGTGTATAGAGTGCGCTAATGAGATACACAGGTATGTGTGCTACGACCACTGCATCAGCGTCACCTTCGCGTCCGACAGCCCGCCGCCGCTCTATTTGTGTATAGAGTGCGCTAATGAGATACACAGGTATGTGTGCTACGACCACTGCATCAGCGTCACCTTCGCGTCCGACAGCCCGCCGCCGCTCTATTTGTGTATAGAGTGCGCTAATGAGATACACAGGTATGTGTGCTACGACCACTGCATCAGCGTCACCTTCGCGTCCGACAGCCCGCCGCCGCTCTATTTGTGTATAGAGTGCGCTAATGAGATACACAGGTATGTGTGCTACGACCACTGCATCAGCGTCACCTTCGCGTCCGACAGTCCGCCGCCGCTCTATTTGTGTATAGAGTGCGCTAATGAGATACACAGGTATGTGTGCTACGACCACTGCATCAGCGTCACCTTCGCGTCCGACAGTCCGCCGCCGCTCTATTTGTGTATAGAGTGCGCTAATGAGATACACAAGTATGTGATGTGATTACTTGGACTTTTTATTTTTCAGCTAAATATAATTACTGATTTTAGGCAGTTAACATTTTAGCTAATTGCCAGTCGGTAAAATTAAACAAAAGGAGTTTGCATCCAACTTAATTTTTTCGACTGCAAAATGGCCCAAAAAGGAGACAACTTTTACCAATCACGTTTAAAAGATGTATCTCAAAACACGTTCATTCATCTGACGTCACCCAGGAAAAACTAAATTACAAAACTTACCTCAAAGATCTAAATAAAATTTTACATTGGCATTTGTTTTGTCATTAATAAAAACCTTGATTTTCTGTTACTTTTAGGGAGCATCCGAACCAGCGTTTCTTCGACATCTTGCATCCTCAACAGCAAGTCTCCATGGTGTGCGAAAATAAGGTAGATATACTTTTTATATATTTATTAATACCTACAGAATATTTTATGTGTCACACCCATCCCTAAAACCAACGACAAAACATCCGTAGAGAAGCACAGACCCTTCACCATCCTACCAACCGTGGCAAAGGTCTTTCAGCATATTCTCCACGCTGCTGTTCACAAACGGATAAATATGACGCTCTCTGATGCCCAGCACGGTTTTTGGCCAGGTCGCTCCGTAAACTCGAATTTGCTTATTCATTTCGACTTCGTTATCCAGTAGCTTGGACACTGGTAGGCAGGTTGAACTTCTGTATTTCGATTTTCGGAAAGCGTTCGACAAAGTTGACAATGATGTGCTGCTGACAAAGCTGGGGGCCATCGGTTTCTCGTCCGGCTTTCTTAACTTCTTTGCCGACTACCTAAGGGTTCGCAAGCAGTTTATCCGACATGGTTGAATGAGTCGAAGCCTTATTACATACTCGCTTGGGGGATGAGTCATGGATTTGTGTTGGGGCCGCCTCTGTTCCTGATTATGATCAATAATCTTCTATCTAAGATTAGGTTTGCTAAATGTTTGCTATATGCTGACGACCTAAAACTGGTTGCGCAAATCAGAACAGACAAGGATTGCGAACTCCTACAAAGGGATATTAACGGCATCTGCGAGTGGAACCGTTGGGGGTTGCGACCTATCCTTTACTATTACAGTTTGGGTGGTGCAGTAATCCGTTGTGTCAACACCATAAAGGACTTGGGAGTGACCTTCGACCGCTGTCTGGTCTTTAAAGATCACGTCGTTAACCTTGCGAAGAAATCTTTGAGGCGCCTGGGAATTGTTTTGAGAAACGCTCGTCACTTCCGCGAACCCAGTGTTATTAGGCTTTTGTTCACCAATCTGGTTCGAAGTAAACTCGAGTCCAGTGCTTGTTTCTGGCACCCATATACCGCGACTCAGACGTTGATGCTTGGAAAAGTATAAAAGACCTTCCTAAGATTTCTGTACCAAAGGGTATACCATTTCTTCCCTTACATGTACCCCACGACCTACCTTTTAGGAATCATGGGTTTTAACTCGTTGGAGGTGAGGAAAGGTTATGATCAGCTCGCAGTAACATGTAAGATAACGGACGGATTGACTGGACGGATTTGCCCTGAGCTCCACGGCCTTTTCTGCCGACTGTTTGTGCCCAGCATATAAGTTAGGCACCGTCAGAGTCGCCGTCACGACCTGTTCGCACCACCACCATACAGAACTGTCGCCAGGGCTGAATACCCAGTAATTTAATTTTATTTCCAAAAACTTAATACTACTTTACAATGGGAATGTGGCAGCAATTTCAATTTGGACAAAAAGATTAGCGTCTGTAGCCGAACTAGGCATAGCCTGTATTTCGGCTATCAGCACCATTCCCCTCGAGTTTTTACAATACAAGAATAAATGCCAAGCAATGGTAGCATAATACAATTAAGACAGAAAAAAAGTTGATAAGTGATACACAAACACACCGTGACACTTTGGATACGTAATTTATAAGTACATAATTTCAATTTATTATTAAATGGATTTAGTGTGTGGGCGTGAGTGTGTGTATGGTGTATGTTTCTGAGAATGAGTAGGAGTGTGAGTAGCGTATGTATATGAGTATATATAGGTGCGAGCGGATGTGAATGTAATAAAGTGGTGAGTGTGTGAATGTGAGTATGCGTGAGTGTATGTGTGATATATAGGTGAGCTACGTAGAGTGTATCTTCGTTAACTGTGCTCTTAGTTTTTGTCTTAGTGTGGTATGTATAATAGTTGTTCTGACTCCTCATAGCTTAATTTCTGCAAATATTGGCATAATTTTAATTTGCATTGTTTTCTAGTCAAGGGGTATATGTGTATTTTTTTAAGATTATTATAAAGGTATGGGCCCAGAAAACTTACAAATCTTTTACCAACATTTGTTTTAAATGTGTTTAAATTGTCACATACGTGATGTTTACGACGTCTCTGTAATAACAATGGGTTGTAGTGCTGTTTGTTGTGTTCTTGCAGGATCATTTTAAGTATAAATAACTCTCTTACTGTTAAAACCTCGCACAACTGGAACAGTGCAACAGTAGGGTAACGCATTGGTTTAAACGTGCTAACCTTCAGTATAGCTCTCTCGGTGACCTCAACTGCCTTTATAGTGGTTTTGCAGATAACTCCCCAAGATGAAATGCAGTAGTTAAAAAGCGACTGACACAGGGCCTGATATATTCGCTTCATCAGGGTATATTAATTTTCGAACTCTATTACAGAGAATTTTGACATGTTCTTTAAAGTTGAGGTTCTTGTCTAAAGTAATACCAAGGTATTTTAGAGTATCAACGCGTTCCAGGGGTGAACATGCGCAGCAATCCACAGAAATGCACTCGTGTGAGTGAGACAATTCGTAGGTAGCCGCGGATACCCACCGCCTGCCTAATGCTGAAACAAATATACTTCGTTTTATCAACGTTTAAGGTAAGTATCTTTTTCTGCAGCCATCCCCTAATTGTATCAAAGCCATGTTGTGCGATAGAGAAGACCTCTTCCCAACTATCACCCGCGAATACCAGTGCCGTGTCATCCGCGAAAGAGATAATTTCACCTTTGGTAAGTTTAAGAATAGTAAGCTTATTAAAGTACACGAGGAATAGGGTCGGTCCCAGTATACTTCCCTGGGGCACGCCATGTGTAACTGGGAGGTATGTACTTTTTTGATTATCCAGTTGGACACACTGAGTTCACCCAGAGAGGTAGCTACTGAAAAGTTCAAGCTGGGTGCCTCGTATACCCAGCGCCTCCGTTTTCTTTAGTAAGAGAGAGACAGACATCGTATCAAATGCCTTGGCTATGTCGAGAAAAATAGAAAGAAATTTTTTCCTTTTGTCCAGGTTGGAACTCATAAAGTCTATCAGTGTGTCGTGCTTTGAGGATGCTCAATGCCCTCTTGACTGCCAATCCTGAATGTGATGTGTTTGCGGACGAATGGAATAACTAATGCGTGCATGTGTGGTGTTGGTGGTTGTGTGGTGCATGTGTGGTGTGTGGTGTTTGGTGTGTGTTTGGTGTTGGAGAAAGTATGCGAGGGTGTCTACTGTTCCATGTTAATTGTATTTTTATATTTGAATTATTGATTATGTATTGCCATTCCACTGTGCCATGTTGATCATATTGTTATATTTGAATTACTTAATATTGCCATTCCACTGTGCCATGTTATGTAATAATATTGTCATTTTTGAATTTTTATTTAGATTATATTGGCATAACACTGTTCATTGTATTGTTTTGTGAATTACTGATTTTATGTAACACAATTGTCAACATTGTTATATTCTATTTCTATGTTAATTATTGTTATTGGTCTTTGTATCGTTTTAATTAACAATAAATATATATATATATATATATATGTATTAACTATATATTTATGTTAAAAATGTGTGGTTTCAGAACTGTCGCTCAACTGACAAGGCAGCTTACTCGATCTGCTTTTCCAATGAATGTGCCAGTTACAATGGAAATCACCCTATCAGGTAAGATATAGGAGCGCTATATGTATACCTGTATACATACCGGTGATGAGTCTTCGTTGATATCATACAAAAAAAATGTATTCTATACTAATATTATTTGTTATAAAATGAGCATTTTCTTTAAGTTTGCCATATGCTACTACTGACCAGAATTTGATCCTTATTAGCGACACGTGTGGTGTAATAATACAGCTTGTGCTTTATTTTCAAAATCAACTGGTTCCATTCTTGACTAGGAATATTGATTTTTCAAAAATCCAATGATGCAGTTTTAGTTTTAATTGAAATCGGCCTCGTGACTCCTTTGAGTGTTTTTCGCTAACCCTCATAGTTTCGGATTTGGCCACGCTTATTTAAAAACTCAATAATAAAAATGAATAATCTTATACTCGTTTATACTAACGCTGGTCGAAACCAATATGAATTCCTATAGAAAAGCATCTGTTTATGTTGTGTTTCTTGTTTTATTTAAATTTTTTTGAACAAAAATGCAATGCTTTTGGAGGAAAAAAGTGAATGTCCACATGATTTACAGCTGGCTATAAAATTGTATGACATCCCAGGTACTGCCAGCAGTGTCACGGCAACCGCCACAACAGCCGCCGAGGCGGTGATCACGTGGTACACACTCGCCTGCCGCTCGCCTGGCAGATGGACAGCGACATGCAGACTAACCTCGTGGAGGCTATCATCAGGTGATTATGTTGTTGGAGTTGGCTTGCAGTTTAACCGGATTCAGTTGAGTACCAGTATTTTTATGGATCGACTGCCTATCTGGCCTCCACAACCAAGTAAATCAATCAGTGAGTCGTCTTAGAGGCGGAGTTTTAGCAGTTGGAGTATACGCTAAGGGGCACCATGAGCAGCTAAGAAAACCAATAAAAAAGACAGGTTAAAAATTAATTTTGGGCCAGTCAATTTGGTTGAAAATAGTTTTTGGGCAATCTGGAAATTTTATTGCACTTCAGATTAACAGTGACCATAGAAACTATTTAGGTTTTGAGAAGCATGTCAGGGGGGTGCCACTCCACAGTTTAGGTACGATCGGCCGGCGGTACTCTCTAGAGGGAATAACGCATTAGGTTGCCGCTTACCGCTCGGCTCGCACGTTAGCCACGTTATTAATTCTATGATTTATGCAGCAAAGAACTATGACTTCTAAACGTACTTCTAAGGCCTTTAAAAGATATTGTTATGTTTACGGGTGTTTAAATAAAGCAAAGAACAATGAATCAATATTAAGTTTTTTTAAAGTACCGAAAGACTTTGAAAGGTAAGCTATTTTGTTGTACCTATTTAAATCATTACATAAATACTCTGTAACTATCGGTAGAAGGTGCATAATGAGTACGAGTATTGTATAAAAATTTAAGAATTTTGGTGTTCCTAAAAGAATGAATAGGTGTGTGAAATACTAGTAATTAGCTACCTACTTACTTAGATATTTTAGATTTTCGTGTTGTTCACAAATATAATTTGATTTCTTTTTTTATTGAATAGTTACCGTTTTGTTAACATAAAAATAAACACTTAAGATCCAGTTTAAAATAAATTATAATTGCCTAAGTAAGTATTTACCTACTTAGTCTAAGAATTTGCCAATAGCCTGAGTAAGTGTACGCACTTGTTAACGTTAACGTTTGTATATTAAACCAGGTACTTACTTATACCTAACAAACAAACAAACAATATTTCCTAAGAGTTCTTCAAGCCAACTTTAAATAAACTAACAAAAAATATCACTAAAGAGTAAACAAAGAGGTAGGTAGTACCTATACTCAATTTGAAATAACATTAGACGCCTTTACAAATCGTTTTACAGTCCGTTCAACCGATTTTGTGTTCTATCTCGTACACATAAGGATGATATAAAAAGCACAAATTTGTTACCAAAACCAACTGTTTACTACAGCAGATTTGTCGTATCACCAACGCAATAGAAGTCAAAATCGATTGACCGGGCTGTAGAATGGGCTTATTTAAATGTCTAATGTTATAGTAAATGAAGTTTAGGTAACCTAGTTTTAATTGCCACCATTCCGTCAGTCTATAATATTCATTGTCTATCTACCTACTTGACCGTGTAACCATAGGCATCAAACATAAGAAAGATTACGCGGTCAAGTAGGTAGATAGTGGATGTAAGCGAAAGCGGCAAGTCGACAACCCTTACGAGCCGAGTCAAACCGCGCCAGACAGCGACGGAGATACGCGTTAGAAGAGAGCGGCAACGTTTAGGTGAATATCACGTTAGGCACTGAGTGCTTATGCGAGCTGAATTGCACTTTGTTGGTTACTAGCAGGAGTCTCTATTTCAATGAATTATTGCACGAAGTGACTCTTCTGTACTTGTACTATTATTTATTCTGTGAGCATGTTCCTAAAACTCACTGTAGGGGCAGGCGTGTAAATAGCCGTGCTCCTAGGGGCGGGATGAGAACCTATTACGACTTGACACAGGGAGGCGTGCAAGTCCAACTTCGTCTACATGTAGCCTATGGGAAAGGCAAGGGGGGCCATTCGATACGAAAACCAACGAGAAAATTGCAAATCGTTTACCGAGGCTGCTTCATAGTGAGTCGCTCCAGATGATAGAAGATTCCCGTTGTTCCTATCTTCTTGGTGGCCACCAGTGTTCCAAATGTCCAGTCAAACATACACTGTTGATATCTAGGCTGTTGCGGGTTATATGGGCTCCAGAATGGAGATGATTTTCAAAGTAGTAAGAAAACCAAATTCGACGTTCAAAATTGAACGCGCGAACGCAGCGAGGTGAATATTTCTACTAAAGCGGAAGAGGGCGTCGCATGCACATATTCGATTCTGCTAGTGTGGCGCCCTCTGTGAGTTTTCGGTTCACGATAGCAAAATCGCTCACAAGGCAGATGTCAAAGGTCTCCCAAGCCATCACATAGACTATTACTAATAAATATTATGCTATTGGCTAATATGGGGCGAATATCTGCCACACCACTTACCGTTTCAGTGATGTAGGCCTTCGAATTTTTTTTTTCTTAAACCTTTTAGCTCGGATAAAAACCTTTTCGGAAAAGAAATCGTTGCTCTAGCTGAAAATTATGAGTGGTTGTACACCATCTCCAAGCAAAGACTGAAAATGAAAAAAAAAAACATAAAATAAAATTCATAGCCCTCGCGCCATAGCGCCCCTTAGGCTACACTTCAACCTGTAACTGGGTAACACAATACTCCTTGGCTAGACTGTCTGTACAATTTAAGGTTCTGACTATTCGTTACGACTGCCAAAGATCTTCAAATGACTGGTAGCAATGTCTTAACGTGCTTTCCGAGGCACGGAGGAAACTCGTTTTGTAAAGATGGTCTCCTATCCGTGGACTGACCTCGGCAGGCATGGCTTTTTTGGACTTTCATATCTAATAAAAAGAACTCTGCTGGCATCCACTATGATGTTTAACAATAACACCACTAACAACCCAAAACAAATTTACCCGACTGCTGAAGGAGGGTAATGTGTTTATTGCAATCTTTTTCGGACTATTTTATTTATTATTCGTTTTATGAACCATCGACTTCTGCTAATATCCCATCCAAGTACGACAACTGCTCTGATAGCTGCACTCTGATTAATAACATAGAATTTACTATAGATGAAGTACTTAGTGCGCTCAAGGCATTGTATCCCTCTAAAGGGCCGCATTCAGATGGTCTACCGATGTTTTTCATTAAACAGACAGCATTTAATCTCTGTATACCGCTGCAAACAATATTCAATATGTCCAATTTCCAAGGAAAGCATCCTTTATCCAAAAAAAAAGCATCCTCAAGCATGGAAAGTTGCAAATATAATCCCTGTTTACAAGTCGGGACCTAAGAATGATGTCGAGAATTATCGGCCTATATATATTCTATCAGCTTTGTCAAAGGTCTTCGAGAAACTAGTCATAGTAAATTATACCCTCGTGTTGCACAATAATATCATACAGCAACAACATGGATTCGTCAAAAAGCGTCCCGCCACCACCAACCTGGTAACTTTTGTAGACTACTTGTTCAACAGCATGGACTTTCGTGTTCAAGTGGACACTATATACACCGATTTTCGGAAGGCTTTTGACAAGTTTGACCATCAGCTGCTGTTCAAAAAGACTGCATTCAAAGGCATACGTGGCGATCTTTTGAGATGGTTTTCTTCCTATGTATCAAACAGAACTCAGGGTGTTGATAAACGGTTTCACTTCCAGCACTTTAGGTGTTACTTCGGGTGTGCCTCAGGGCTCCATTTTGGGCCCACTTTTGTTTATAATTTTTATTAATGATATAAACATGTTTCCGAAATTAAAAATTGCTACTGTATGCAGATGATCTTAAAATCTTTAAGCCTTTCCGAGATTTGCATGATTGTCTTCTCTTACAAGAGGACCTAGACAGGTTCACTACATACTATTCTGACAATAAGCTCCACTTAGCATATCCAAAAGTTGCTGTTTCAGTTTTACAAAAAAATAATTGTAATACATCCTTACGCTTTAAACGATATAATCCTTACAAGACAAACATTGTTGCGCGATCTTGGAGTTTTGTTGGATGACAAACTGCACTAGGATGCTCACATTAGTAAAATTATCAATAATGCATTCCGTATGTACGGTTTTGTAATGAGATCAGCCAAAGAATTTACCCGACCATATACATATTTATATATCTATAAATCGTTAATCAGGTCTCAGTTAGAGTATGCTGTCGCGGTGTGGAGTCCCTTCTAAAGTAAATATTCAGACGAAGTCGAAAAAGTTCAAAGAATGTTTTTGAAGGCCATGAAGTACCATTGTTTTCGTACTTACGCATCTTATAGTGATCTTTTGAACAGATACAAGCTACAAGATCTGAAAACCAGACGTCTTGTTTTGGTGACAATGTTTTTATGTCACATCTGCAATAACGCATTCGACTGTACTGATATTGTAAGTAAGATTAGTTATGTAGTACCAAGAAAAATCATAAGCCCACGTTCATCATAAGACCCCTGTTCTCCGTATCTTCGAGTCGTACGAACGCAGGTTTGCGGGCATCCTTACGCCGCCTTGCTGATCAATATAATTAGAACTTCATAAATAAAAATAAAAAAAATCAGTATAAAAAATTAAATTAAAATTTCATTTTTCCCTTTTAGCAAAACGACCTATTCTCAAAATGACCAATTAGCAGAATGTCCTATTGTCAAAGTACAGATATACTGAAATTTTCTTTACGGCTTTTCGAAATAGTTCATTAAATAATTTATTTTATATTATTTATCTTTTTTATTTATTTCCTATTAGCAAAACGACCTATTCTCAAAATTACCAATTAGCAGAATGTCTTATTTTCAAAGTACAGGTATGCTGAAAAATTGCTTACGGTTTTTCGTCATAGTTCATTAAATATATTTTATATTTTTTTTTACCTTTTTTCAAAACTATCTTTTTTTTTTTTTTTTTTTTTCCTATGTATAGGCCTGTGTTTGACCACAATCTCACCGTGGTCAGTGATGATGTGGCCGATGGTGGTAAGCACACAAAGCCTAGAAGGGAACTGGCTCTCAAGTGCTGCTGTCGGAACACACCGGAAGGTGCTTGGCGACAGATTTTCAACTTGAGGGTGGTTGCCAGCCAGGCGGGTACTACAAAGTACCCTACCACCGTGCTATGGTTTCCTCACGATGTTTTCCTTCACCGAAAGCTCAAGCTCATTGTAGGATTCGAACCCGCGACCTTCGTCTCGGTATCCGACGTCACTACCACTGAGCTATCATCGCCTTAAAGCCTTATCTATTCTCAAAATTACCTATTAGCAGAATGTCCTATTGTCAAAGTACAGATATTATGCTAAAAATTTCAGCCACTTGATGATGATATTAAAAATACCCGGTTTCGACGCCGCGCCGTCTGGAGAAGTTCGCGGCCTCGGTAGTGCAACTCCGTGACTCTTCCGTGCTCCCGTTCCACTGTATTCTTCAGAGACGAATGCTGATGGTCCCGAAAAATACAGTCGAAACGGAGCAACAGGATACAAGCTCTCTCCCTAGCCGTAGCTAACGCACCGGGCGCCGGACTCGGTGTGACGCGCGGGAGTCTGGCACCTAAACTGACCGCGCCATGTTCCGCGCGTCTCTCTAGAGGACCTGGGCGGCACTACACGTAGACCCCTCTACCCGCCCCAGGGCGCAAAATTATGTAAGAATTTTTCCTATAAACATCTCATATTTGTTTGGTATACAGCACTATTCATATTCCTTTGTTTTTAGAAAATTTTGCTAATAGGTTTTGTTGATAAAAGGTCGTTTTGCTCGAGGGACGTTTTGATACGAAGCCATAATATAATAAAAGCTTGAAAATATTAAATAACAAAAATAATTAATACTTGTTTTTCACAGCCTTCTAAAAGAAGCCAAGCCGATTAACATGGAAGACCCAGACAGTTCCACTGAACAGCTGAAGCCTCCACTCAGTGTAGACTTGCCTGACCCCATCTCAGTTGAAGATCGACAGCTCCTTGGCAGGTAAGCTTTATCATCGACTGCCTAACCTTGTCCCAACAAGCGGAGTTATTTATTATTTTTAATTATTGCTGCACATGCTGAGGTAGGAGCCTTTTTGGTCTCGCACGGGTTTTTTTATTAATTATTGTTTTTGTTTATCTCTTGTGTTTCCTGTGCGGGTCACAAATAAATATTTTTCTTTTCAGTTAAAATAATATAGAATGAGCAAGCTCGAAAATTTTGGTACCTCTCCTCGGACAGATTAAATTTTCTTTTGAAGTTCTGGGGAGACATGCTGGGCTAGTGTATAGTAGTGCTCGTCTCAAGTAAATATGTTAGGTGGTTAGGTGAGGTAGCTAAACTTTAGATCAACACAAGCAGCAGATCTTTTTTAAGCTTCGAGTCCCGAGGAGAATAATCTATACTTCTATACTAATATTATAAATAGGAAAGATTTTTTTGTTTTGTTGTTTGTACCGAATAGACTCAGAAACTACTAGACCGATTTAAAAAAATCTTTCACCAATAGAAAGCTACGTTATTCCTGAGTAACATAGGCTATATATATTTATTTTTAATCCTGAAAACGGGTCCTATGGGGTGGCCCACGGGAGCGAAGCCGCGGGAAACAGCTAGTATGAAATAAATAAATGAATAATTTTGCAAAGTGTTTTTTTTACACCTTGTCCATACATTATTTCACTCTCTATTAATGGCTGTTTCCTTCAAATATAATAATATCTCGTAGATACGGAGTATGGCTGATGGTGGGGCTGTGTACACCGAACCCGGACACTCCAGACGAGATCCTGGGACGTCTGCTGTCGGTGCTGTTCCACTGGTTCCATGTCACGTCCTTCTCCTATACTGGTAACTTTGTGGGATATTTTATTGCAGTGGTCATAGTTACCTGCCCCAAATAGTTTTCATAATGGAAGTTGCTGACAATAGTTTTCGCAATCGGATTGGGAACTGCTAGTTCAATCAAATTAGAGCAAATTTTTAGTTTGTTGAATGGTACATCGAGTTCCCGAAAACTTCTTGCTTTGTTATAATTTTTCGCTCGGGTATTATTGACTCTTTAACTTCCAAGAGCCTTATTTACATAGAAAATGGCTTATCTACAACAGCAGCTTAATTCTCAATTTTAGGTGAAACAGCAAACACAGTAGAGAAGCTAAAATGCGAGCATGTCTGCGGCTGGCTCCGTAACATAGCAGAGACGCACAGATCTGTGCTAGTAGCTTGTCTGTTGCCCCACCCGCCACACTACACGAGGCAGGCCGGACACTGGGACAACCTGGCCTCCAAGACGCATCACTTGAAGGATGGACTCAACAGGTAAATATAGCAGAGACACACAGATCTGTGCTAGTAGCTTGTCTGTTGCCCCACCCGCCACACTACACGAGGCAGGCCGGACACTGGGACAACCTGGCCTCCAAGACGCATCACTTGAAGGATGGACTCAACAGGTAAATATAGCAGAGACACACAGATCTGTGCTAGTAGCTTGTCTGTTGCCCCACCCGCCACACTACACGAGGCAGGCCGGACACTGGGACAACCTGGCCTCCAAGACGCATCACTTGAAGGATGGACTCAACAGGTAAATATAGCAGAGACACACAGATCTGTGCTAGTAGCTTGTCTGTTGCCCCACCCGCCACACTACACGAGGCAGGCCGGACACTGGGACAACCTGGCCTCCAAGACGCATCACTTGAAGGATGGACTCAACAGGTAAATATAGCAGAGACACACAGATCTGTGCTAGTAGCTTGTCTGTTGCCCCACCCGCCACACTACACGAGGCAGGCCGGACACTGGGACAACCTGGCCTCCAAGACGCATCACTTGAAGGATGGACTCAACAGGTAAATATAGCAGAGACACACAGATCTGTGCTAGTAGCTTGTCTGTTGCCCCACCCGCCACACTACACGAGGCAGGCCGGACACTGGGACAACCTGGCCTCCAAGACGCATCACTTGAAGGATGGACTCAACAGGTAAATATAGCAGAGACACACAGATCTGTGCTAGTAGCTTGTCTGTTGCCCCACCCGCCACACTACACGAGGCAGGCCGGACACTGGGACAACCTGGCCTCCAAGACGCATCACTTGAAGGATGGACTCAACAGGTAAATATAGCAGAGACACACAGATCTGTGCTAGTAGCTTGTCTGTTGCCCCACCCGCCACACTACACGAGGCAGGCCGGACACTGGGACAACCTGGCCTCCAAGACGCATCACTTGAAGGATGGACTCAACAGGTAAATATAGCAGAGACACACAGATCTGTGCTAGTAGCTTGTCTGTTGCCCCACCCGCCACACTACACGAGGCAGGCCGGACACTGGGACAACCTGGCCTCCAAGACGCATCACTTGAAGGATGGACTCAACAGGTAAATATAGCAGAGACACACAGATCTGTGCTAGTAGCTTGTCTGTTGCCCCACCCGCCACACTACACGAGGCAGGCCGGACACTGGGACAACCTGGCCTCCAAGACGCATCACTTGAAGGATGGACTCAACAGGTAAATATAGCAGAGACACACAGATCTGTGCTAGTAGCTTGTCTGTTGCCCCACCCGCCACACTACACGAGGCAGGCCGGACACTGGGACAACCTGGCCTCCAAGACGCATCACTTGAAGGATGGACTCAACAGGTAAATATAGCAGAGACACACAGATCTGTGCTAGTAGCTTGTCTGTTGCCCCACCCGCCACACTACACGAGGCAGGCCGGACACGGACAACCTGGCCTCTAAGACGCATCACTTGAAGGATGGACTCACAGTTAAACATCAGAGACATACAGATCTGGGGTACATAGCAGGGATTCGAATAATTCTTTTAAAACTTCCTGTGTAGAGATAGTTCTTTACGTATGATGAAATCATAGAGCACAAATAAATGAAAACACCCTCTAAAATCATTTACAGATTGTACTGCTTGATTCCGTACGGCATCATCACTCAATCCATCTGGGACTACATCATGCCAGCATGGATGGAAGCCATTTGCACTGATGTTCCTGAAAAGGTAAGTCATCAACGTATTGTAATTCTGACCGAACTTGATAATAGTCATGTATAGGAACTGAAGACATGACTTAGGGACCTATTTTTGTTGTTTTAAACAGTCGGCAACTAAAGCCATGAATCATTTTTTTACCTGAGGTTGAGCATCAGGACTTTTTTTAACTTAAAAGACAACCCCAAAACGTCTGGTACTCACTGAAACCTAGTTTTAAAGCTACGAAAAATATAAAAACTGTTAAAAGCAACCACATTTTTGGGTCACCAAACACTTTCCAAAGTTGGTTGAATAAAGTTCCATTTTCACATAAAACAAGTACTTAGATTCTCTGAGCTAAGCTGCGGACGGACAGACGGACAGAGCGAAACTATAAGGGTTCCTTGTTGACTTCGGAACCCTAAAAATGGACCTTGCGAAAGCGAAGTTCAAACGAACTCGAGGTAAACCGTAGAATATAAGTAATTCTCATTTTTGTGCTGACTGTACATTTTCAATCAGGTTTTTCCTTTATTGCCTTTTTAGGGTTCCGAAGTCAACAAGGAACCCTTAGTTTCGCTATGTTCGTCTGTCCGCCCGCAGCTTAGCTCAGAGACTCTTAGTACTAGAAATCTATAATTTGGCATGGTTATACATATTAATAATGCCAACAAATTGGTAAAATAAAATCAGGAAAAAAAAATCAGTTACCTCCTGTAGACGTAAAGTGGGGATGTTTATTTTTTTCTCGTCTATCCCTGGGCCCCCACAGGGTATCGTTGGATAGACGATTTAAAAATATTACGGGTCTGTTAAAACCATTTTTCGATTCAGAGATCCGTTTGCGTAAAATTAAGCTTTAAATTGTAAATTTTTGTTAGAGTCAAGTGTCCCCACCCCTGCCAGCGAAATGTATGCTTTTGGCTATGTGAAAAAAATCACGGCAGTAGTATATATAACGAAGTTAAAAGGAAAACTATCACAGCTAAGTAGGCTTTACCAGTAAATTATGTACAAATGCCCTCGTATTTAGACGTTGTGAGCCGCTGAAACCGTTTTAATTTTCATGTAACAACAAAAACCCTCTTCTTTTATGCATGACCGCATTATTATGCAACTACGGAACCCTATTATTGCGCGTGGCCCGACACGCACTTGGCCGGTTTTTCAATATTATACCTGGTTTTACAACACATAACCCCAAATCATTCAGGAACTAATGGAACTCAAGGTGCCTCTGGGCAAGATCCTGGAACCAGAAGGCGTGATGATGGGAGTCGAAGAGAAGCACTTGTACAAGTTCGCGGTGCTGAAAGTCACCAACACTCCCACTCCTGACACCGTGCTTCCTGTGCTGGAGTGGTTCCAGGTATGAAGTAATCTTTGAGTCAATCTAAAATCAACCTATTTTATTGCTGAGAGAACTAAATCGAAAAATCGAAAGTGTTCAAAGTCAGACGACTTTGAAGGGCAAGCCCACATTTTTTTGTTTTGATATTTACATAATTATGTTTTTATTATTAAAAAATAATAAATTATAATGATGTCATTTTGCTTAAAGCTATCATATGACAGGAACAGCTCTGAACGTTAAGTGTCTGTTTTGGAAATCTAACAGTGGACCCCTAACCAAAGGCCTCCTGTCTGAAACTTTTTAGTCATATTCTCGGTGTTCTCTCAGCAAACAGTACTCATCTTACAATATTTCTCCCGGAATATGCTTGTTCAAAAACCCTAAAAAACAGGTTAAAAAAAAGCTAAAATTATAAATCCAAATCTCTACTGTCTCTTTTAAAACCCTTACCTGACCCACCTGTTTGCGGAACACACGTGCTTCTTACTAGCAGGTATGAGTCAGTAGTAAAGCTCGTGTGTCGTATCCCCAGACCATCTCGATGCTGGACGTGCGCATCCCGCTGTCGCAGCTGTTCGACCTCTTCAGCCACTGCGTCGTCAATCTACCCGAGAAGATATTTAAACCACCTACACTAGGTAACGTATTTTTTATAGTATTTTTATAGTGACAGTATATTTTACAGATGAGTTTTCGATGTGAGCGTGTTTCGATTGTCAAATCCAAAACTATGAGGAGTTGTGAAAAACATCTAAACGATTTGCGCGCACGGTTGGCGCAGTGGTTGAGCGATTGAATGCTGCGCTGCGTGTCGCGGGTTCGATTCCCGCACAGAACAAATATTTGTATGATCTACAGATAGTTGTTCCGGCTCTGGGTGTTTGTGTATGTGAGTTTATATGTTTGTAAAAGCACCCACGATACAGGAAGAAATTCCTAGTGTGGGGCAATGTTTTTCTAAAAAAACGAAAAACTAAAACGAGTCTCGGGCCCGATTTTGATTACAACATTGGATTTTTAAAAAACAATTTTCCTAGCCAGGAGTCACTTGAAAAGCTGACCTATATATTATATGCAAAATTTATAGAACACTGAATATTATATCAGGTGTTTTTTTTTGAGCCTCGTATCCACTAGGCAACATGTTTTTGTTTCCGAAAACCAATACAGTTTTACGCCATTAAAATCCACAACCGATGCCCTTAAACAGTCTAAATCATCATGGTAAAGCATAGGCCTGACAGTGAAGATTTACACCTAATCTTCATAGACCTTGAGAAGGCGTTTGACCGGGTGCCACGAAACCTGGTATGTCAAGCGATGAGAACACAGGGTCTGCCAGAATATTACGTGGCTTTGATCCAGGACATGTACCACAGGAGTAGCACAATAATGAGAAGTTTGGCTGGAGTGAGCAAAACCTTTGAAGTTAAAGTTGGCGTTCTTTAAGGTGCCGCGTTGAGCCCACTACTCTTCAATCTTGTAATGGATCTTATATGTGGTATATCTTACCAAAGATATCCAGGCCCCACCACTGTGTATGTTATGCGCAGACGACATTGTGCTTATTGACAAAAGTGCACAACAACTGCAAACCAGTGTCTCTAGCAATGGAGGCGCGCCCTGGATAGCAATGGACTCCGTATCAGCAGAAGCAAGACCGAGCATCTGGAATGTTACTTTAGCGGTGACACCACCTTATCAAACACGATTTATATCGAAGGAGATCCACTTCGAAAGGTATCTCAGTACAAATATCTCGGAGTGATGCTGACGGCTAATGGTAACATTGAAACCGACGTTACCCGATAGTCAACATTGCCTGGCAAAGATGGAGAGCTCTCTCGGGCGTCCTCTGCGACACAAGAATGCCGATCAAAGTTAAAAATTAAAATCTACAAAACAGCTTAAGACCCGCAATAATGTACGGTGCCGAATGATGGACCATAAAAAAGGTGCATGCACAAAAGCTGCATGTGGCTGAGATGAAGATGCTGGGATGGGCAGCGGGTGTAACAAGACTTGATAAAGTGTGAAATGAACACCGCAGAGGTAGTTACAAAGTTGCGGCCATTACAGACAAACTAACAGAAAGTAGGCTTCATTGGTATGGCCACGTGATATGACGTCCTGAAAACCACGTGATTTGTCAAGCCGCGAAAAAGGATGATCTCAAGCCACATGTGGTCTATATTAACCCGCGACTTGGAACGAACCCAACTTACAGGGCAGGCAACCCTGGACAGACCATCCCGGCGCATCAGACCGAGGAGAACCAACCCCAAATAATGGGATGAGGCAAAGAGGAAGAAAAAGAGATCCAGAAGCCAACATTTAACGCGTGACATGATGCTCATCATGATGAATGGCAACGAAGAACTTTAGTTTAGTAACGTCTCTTTGCGTCACGTGATGTACGTCAAATGTGGCCTATGAGGATACGAGGCTCTACTTAACAGCAGTCAATAGACTTACACAAGGTTGCAGAAACGAAAATCAACACCAAAATTTACTAGCTTTTCCAAGCGTAACGTTTATTTAATTTTAATTAATTTACATTATTACATGTAAATTAATTAAAATTAAATAAAATTTACAGTCAAACAAATCACTTGACATTTGTTTAATTGTGAGACATCTTTAAGTTAAATTTTAATTATAGTTTCTTAAATTACTTTAAATCTCTTTTTAGGGTTCCGTACCCAAAGGGTAAAAACGGGACCCTATTACTGAGACTCCGCGGTCCGTCTGTCTGTCTGTCTGTCACCAGGCTGTATCTCATGAACCGTGATAGCTAGACTGTTTAAATTTTCACAGATGATGTATTTCTGTTGCCGCTATAACAACAAATACTAAAAACAGAATAAAATAAATATTTAAGTGGGGCTCCCTTACAACAAACGTGATATATTTGCCGTTTTTTTGCGATTATGGTACAGAACCCTTCGTGCGCGAGTCCGACTCGCACTTGGCCGGTTTTTTTAATATTCATATTCTTTATTGTACACAAAATAAACATTTTCAAATACAAAAGGAAAACTTATGTACAAAGGCGAGCTTAACGCATAATTGGGTTCTCTGACAGCAAACCTCAGTGTTATAGAGAGATTTACAAAATTAGGACAGTTAACAACAGCGCACAACAAATACTAAAAAAAATTGAATTCTTACTAACTAAATACACTACACTAATACATACATATATCTAAAATACATACATATTTATGCTTCACGTTGACAGGAAATGTTCCTTAATTCTTCTCCTGAATATCTCTAGTAAATGGCTATCCCGTATGGAATGAGGAAGATTATTCCAGAGGCGGACAGCACGAACAATGAATGATCCACCGTAACGACTTGATGAATGGGGAGGAAAACGAAGGAGAAGAGATGATGAGGAACGGCAAGTCTTTCCTCTCGGATCAAGATACTCAAAGCGTTCTTTAAGATTTGAAGGAGAGATAGGATTGTGAAGAACAGAAAAGAGTAGAGAAAGGAAAAAATAGGCAGGCACTTCAACCGCTTCCGAAATCCCGACACATGGTCGTACTTTCGGAGGCCAAAAATGAAGCGGATGCATAAATTCTGCAAACGCTCGAGCTTATCAAGAAGTTCCTCAGTCGCATCAAGGAAGCAGACATCAGCATAGTCAAGAAGAGGGAGAAGAAGAGACTGAGCAAGAATAATTTTCAAAATAAGTCTAAATGTATAAATCATTAAGATATTTTTTTAGTGTTGTAACAACTAATTTCTAAAACAGATGGCACAAAACCAAGGGAAGCTAAGGAGTCCCCGAACAACGACAAGGAGAAAAAAGACAAAGACGATCAGATGAAGCCGCAGAACCTCACCTGCTGCATACTCATGCTGGACATACTGCTCAAACAGGTTAGTTAGTTTCCTACTATTTCCGAGCAATAAAAAATTATATTGACATACATACATAAACTCACGCCTTTTTCCCATGGCAGAAACTACAGAACGCCACCTGCTACGATCCTTACATACTTCTTTTACTTCACTCACATTCATACATCTAGTCATACACATATATTTTATTATTCATATACTTATATTGATATCTTCTATCAATCTATGTATGTATGTATGTTTGTTCCTATGTGGCGTTCTAGAGACCAAACGCGTTGGCCGATTTTGATGATTCTTACGTCAATCGATTCGTCTTAACCTTGCGAGTGTTACACGCTACATTAAAATTGGAAAATAGAAATATGGCGGATTTTGGGCGCCATATTGTGGGGGACCAATATTTTTTTTTTCTTCCATACCCATCGTATCGGGTATCAAAGTAAAATTTTTAAGGCCATTTTAAAAATATACAACACGTTGTTGTAATGTTTAAATGTACCAAATTCAAAAAAAAAATAAACTAAAACGTTGTAAATAGTTAATTCAAAAAAATCAAAATACCCGACTGCCTAAAAAACGAACTAAAAAGACGTAAACAAGAAGAAAATCATGCTGTGCAGTCGGAGGATACATCTGGTTTTGGTCAGCCAGCTCGCGATTATGTATCGTCCAATTTGTGAATTATCTTTTTTTTTCCTGTGCCAGCGTCTCACAGAAACTGATCTTACATGGGACTTGTATATTTGGGTTGAATTAATTACACAAAGGTTTATTTTCATGTTTATCTGTATCACTAGATGGAGCTCCAACAGCGTCGTATCAACAGCCAGAATGTCAGCAGTGAAGCTACCAAACTACTTCGTCTGATGTTGAAGTCTAATCAAACCAACACGATTGAACATGGTGAGCACTCTTTACATATAACATTGTTTCCTACTGTTACTTCCACACAATGACACAAAGTCTAAGGTAGGTTAAGGAATATTTTATTTGTATTATTTTATTTTTTCTATACTAATATTATAAAGAGGAAAGATTTTTTTGTTTGTTTGTTTGTTTGTACCGAATAGGCTCCGAAACTACTGGACCGATTAAAAAAAATCTTTCACCAATAGAAAGCTACGTTATTCCTGAGTAACATAGGCTATTTTTTTTATCCCGGAAACGGGTCCTGTGGGGTGGCCCACGGGAGTGAAGCCGCGGGGAACAGCTAGTAATCTATACTAATATTATAAAGAGGAAAGATTTTTTTGTTTGTTTGTACCGAATAGGCTCCGAAACTACAAGACCGATTTAAAAAATTCTTTCACCAATAGAAAGCTACATTATTCCTGAGTGACATAGGCTATTTTTTTATCCCGATAACGGGTCCTGTGGGGTGCCCACGGGAGCGAAGCCACGGGGAAAAGCTTGTAATATTATAAAGAGGAAAGATTTTTTTGTTTGTTTATTTGTTTGTTTTTTTGTACCGAATAGGCTCCGAAACTATTGGACCTATTTAAAAAATTCTTTCACCAATAGAAAGCTACATTATTCCTGAGTGACATAGGCTATTTTTTAATCCCGAAAACGGATCCTGTGGGGTGGTCCACGGGAGCGAAGCCGCGGGCAACAGCTAGTTGTTATATAATGTCAGTAGAATTAGATCTGAATCGTACACAATAATTTCAAAATAATTTGCAATATGTATCGTAAATCAGTAATAAATTATCTAGCCATTTCTCCAATTTAATATGTGTACGGGGTGGACGTGATCGCTGGCGGAGAATAGGGCTTCTGGAGGTTGTAAGGCTCCAGCACCAGCGCGTTGACACCCTTGCACCAATTGTTCAGTTGTCATCAAGAATTCTCGCCTCTGTGAGCTGCTTGAGGTCTGCCAGATGTTCACGGGTGAAGATATGATGTCCAGGAAATAAAAGACTTTATTCTTCTTAGTGTTTTGCGATGTTTTCACAGGGTCTTCGTGACATAAAGTTGCGTGGATTCTTCTAATACAAATTTGGCTACCGAATTGCTCGATGCGCATGCGCACTATCGTACTACCAAACTTTACCGTCACGAGGACCCTGATTTTTTAGTCGCACAAGTTTTTTATTTACCTAATTTTTTATTATAAACTTATGCTATAAATCAGCAGAACCTCCCTTCCCGATGTCATGACCATGGCATGACCTATATGGTTGGAAGCGCCTTGAAATGGCCCATCCAACGGACCTTGGTCCAGGTCCCTGACTATCTCCTCCGAGGAGTTCTGCTAGGAAGAACGAGTGATGAAAGGAAATTCTGCTGGTTTTTCGAACTTATGGCTATTACATGCTAAAGTATACATTTTTCCACTACTTTCATCGCGGGGGTTCGAAAGCCCTTTCCCTAAGCTATAGGAATCTAGTGTTTCTATAGCTATATCTATAACCTTCAGGCGTGTAGGTGCCTGGAAGTGTGCGTGAGTAGTGAAAGATGTTATTTTCTAACATAAAGTTAGTTTGTACTCAAGGTACCCGTGGAATCCACGACCACCAGGCATTAATCGATGGCCATCACGACAGGCCACCCTATGGTGCCACTCTGGTGGGCGTGGGTTCAACCCTCGAGTCAGTATTCACCCTGAAGTGTCCGAAAATGAGAATGTCCCGGGGCCGGGCAATATATTTCGGTGGTTATCTCCCTGGTCACCAGAGCTGGGCTCCTTACAAAAGTGTGATCAGGGAGGCCAAGAAACAAGGAATCGAATGGTGTGTGTAACTAGGGTATACCACCAGCCCTTCTGGTGGTTTTGGTGCCGGGAAGCGGCCAAAAAGGGAAATATTTGCCAGACCCAGGGAAACCAACAGGTTTTATGATATGCCCGAAGGTCAGAGGACCTGGGGTCTATGGGAGAATCCGAGCGCCTGCCTGCCAGTCCCCGAGGGTATTGCTTCAGTAAGCAAATCTATATTCCTTCAGGTTCAGAAGGTACCTGAAGGCGGGCGGGCCGCCGACAAGCGCTCGAAAACCCTTGTGTTCTATGTATACAGACACATTATCTCAAGCAAGTGGCCTTTATTTACTAGAACTATGTGAGTACTATCTGTTTACATGTCCTAGGCAGATATCTAGGTTACCTAGAAGTGCTGAATCGCTTATAACGAGTTCATCTTACCACTTACTTGAGCGAAATGTGTATGTATCTAGTGTTTCAGGGTGATACTCTATAGTCCCTGGCTATGTACTGTTGTTAGGTATCATTTTTCAGTCATAGCCTTAGGGCATCCAAGTTAGAACACCTAGATTGTGTTTCCTAACAGTGTAGTGTATGTAAAGGTAAATAATACGCATTGGTGCGTGAGTATGTCGCACCCGGCGCTACTTGCGCTCCCGCTTTTTAGGGGACCCCTAATCGAAAAGAATTAAATTCTTTATTTACCTATGCTATTACATACATTGCTTACTTAAATAACTTAAGTATTTTAACGGTATATAGGCAAGTATATAGACTATATGCTATGTGTCGCTTCGTCGCGAACAATATGTAAAATTAAATCTGATTTTAAAATTAAAAGTACCTACTGTGTTGACTATTGTAGTACCGACTGTGTCCGTAGATGGCACGACTAATCAATCAGACCGCATTGGTTGGAATGTGGACAGAATGGTGGGGGCAAACAACACTGGTAGTCGTGCCAATACTGCGAGCTCAGTCGTGATATGGACCTCAACTTGTGTACTTGTACGAACAGATGGTGCTGGTTGTATGGTGTTCTTTTTAGGTGTTTTTACGAAATGTAATACGTAGGTACATGAATAACTCCCACCCGGTGGGTTCCCGTCGGGTGGTGGCGGGTTTGGTCACCCAAGGTGTAGTGAAGTGGAATCCGAGGAGGGGCCGCTCGCCAGAGCTATTGCCGTTTAAGTCGGTGACGTAGCGGCCAACAAGTAGGTTGCGATGCCGCTTGGCAACATCGCAACTGAGGCGGGCCATGATGTCGTATGGAGGGCATCGCGGCTGTGGGTAGGAGACTGCGGCGGGAGACGAGTATTGCGGTAGCCGGTATTGTGGTGCGCCGCTCTCCCTACCTGCCGCTGTCTAGACGACGTCGGACGGATGCGGTGAGGCCACAGGGGGGGAGGAGTGTCGGTATAGCTTTGGCCGCTCTCCCTACTTTCCTCGGCCTGGACGGGGACGCCTCCGTCTGTTGGCGACCCTGCGAACTGATCCGTCACAGGGGGACCAAGGATGCCATACACGTCGGCCACGGTGTGCAATGTGTTCTGTTGCGCCAGTGACGGGGTATACCTCAAAGGACGGTCCGGTGACGGACAGCCGCGGCGGGTTCGCGGTTAGTGCTAACGCCTGTCCGTGTTCCCGCCATAAGCGGCACAAGAGGACACCGTGAAGTTTTAGTGGGTTGGAGTCCCACATAACTGCGCTATCTCCCCGTGGTAGCGCAGTATGCATGAGCATTTCTCCAAGAAAAAAAAAATGTACATGAACTCATAAAATCTTTAAAAGAGTAAGTCTTGTGATATAATTGTTTTTTGTATAACTGTGTATTTGATAAGGGGCGAGTGCCCCCTTCTTAAGAATTTATATTTACATCGCTATTCCCGCTAAAATTACCACACAAGGTTTGGAACACTAACTTCAACAAATATAATATCAGCGGTATGCCTGGCGGAGGGCGCGTGCTCGTACTGCGAGGCGGCGGCGCTGTGGCACCAGCTGGCGGTGTTGCTGGTGCGGGCGCTGGTGCCGGATAAACCCAAGCCTATGCCTGAGGTAATACGTTTGTTTATTTGTCAATTTGATGGTTTATGAGTTTGATACTCCACCAGTCTGATATTCTAATAACTAGGCAGTTATAGCATTTTGACTGTTAGTTTATCGCCCCCGTAAATTCTCAGTTTTCTATTCGGGTTAACTGACAGCTTGGTAGTCTGGTAAAAAGACAGTTTAGTCATTTGCCAGTCTGGTGAACTAACAATTTGGCAGAGTTTTGGCGAGAACGTGATGGCTTCTATGTTGCTTCTGTTTTATTTGCCTAAAATTGGGTTAAATTGAATATTAATAGTGTAAAAATGGTGGTTTTTATTCTAATAATATTAGTGAACGTGCACGAGTGTGGGCAAGTAAAACACAGCGGTAGAACATGAGTTTGTATTTGTCGTGTTGTCAACAAAACTCCGACTTACTTCCAATAAAGTTACCGCCATTTTATTGGGGCCTAATTAGGGCATTGGACTAAAATCTAAAGAAACTAGAACCTCTATTCTAAACGTGACACCGGCTAAATGCACAAACCGTGCGAAGCGAAAAACATAAAAAAAAAACTATTTGGCAGTCTGCACCTTAATAAGTTTGACAGTTAGAAAGTCTGACAGTTTAGTAGTTTGTCAATCTGGTAGACTGTCAAACAGTCTGTCAGTGTAACCGTCTTTCAGTTTGTTAATTACTGCCACTTTAAAATGATCCATAATGATGAACTGACTTTCTGGTAATCTGCCACTCTACCACTCAAATGTTTTGTCAACTTGACAGGCAGTCGGTCCGCTTTAATATCTCAGTCATATAATATTTCTAACAGCCATCCTTAGACGACATCTGGCCCGACTCCCAAAGCCACAAAAAGGCTCAATCCGAGGAAGAACGAAGCAAGTCCGGTGGAACTCCAGCTACTTCAGTAGACGCACTGATGTCTATCGCACATCCTCTAGGAGTAGGAGAAAAGAGTTCCGTAGGCGGAGTGTTGGTGCATATGCCTCATGTACGTACAAAACTATTTATATGTATTTCAAAGTCTGGCCTGGTCCAAGCTATGGTGATTGTTGGTCTTTGAAAAAAAATATTTTTGGTGTATTTTTATGTTGTGGTAAAAAATATTGGTGTTAGGGTTTTAAATTTTGGATTTAAAAGTAATTTTTGCTTCGATGTTTTTTAATTGTACTGTACCTAAATAAAATGTTGCATGGTCTCTAATTTAGTATGATGGGTGTTTATTGTGTGTTCGTCAAAACGTTTTCTACGAGATTTTATAGATTTGCAACTTTATGATGAAGTCTCCTATAATCGTCTTCAACTATATGCCGCGTCTTGATAAAGGGTGCATTCTCATAAAAAGCTGCTAGAGTCTGGCAAACGAAAGTAGAGACTGAAAAAGCGCGGCAAATTTAAAAAATATCAGCATAGCAACCCCAAAACTAGTATGCAATACCTGGAATAACCTAATTTGATACTTTAAAATTATTTATATTACTTCGTCTGAATAAAAATACTATAAATACTTAGGTAGGTAATACTTTAGACATAATGTGTCAATCTGAATAAAAAAAACCAACATTAGGTATTCTATAATAATTTTGGTTTATTCACTATCAATCAAAATATGAATCTAAGACTTCCATGTGAAAAGATTTATAAGAGTCATAGGAATCACTGTTTCCTACATCAATAATTAATCATTTTAAATTATTTTCTCTAATTCTGCCCCTTTCTTATTATTTATTTTAACATGTTATAGAGATTACGAATTATAACAAAGTATCAACATGATAGCGACATACGGAAAGTTGGGTTTGACATTAGTATAGCATTGCCATATAAAAAGTTTGCAAATAATTCGAGTGTCTACTTTCGTTTGCCAGACTCTAGCTGGTGTCGTTTTGGCGATTCTATATTTGAAAAAAAAGTGCAAAACAGCCCGCGCAAACCAGTTTTAATAATGTATGCGCGCTTGTAAATGCTGGTAAGCCAGACTAGCTACCCGCACTTTATGTAAATACACCCAATAAATGTTTACGTAAAATAGGTACTCGGTTAAGTTGTCCAAATGTCACGGATACTATAATTTTAAATAGAAGACTCCATCCTTACTGAAGCACTTACAGGATTGAAAGTTTAATTAAAAAAGTTGTCTGAACATAAATTCATATTTTTTTATTTCGTGGACTAAAATGACACCTGCCCCCGTACCTTGACGTGTCAAAAGCTTATGGTCACCGCCCTGGTATTGAATGCTTTTATAATGTTGCAAGCGTGGAGCATAGTTTTGTAGTATGGCTCATTCATAAGTGATTCATCGAATCGTAATTACATCAATCTCCTCAATTTAACTTTTACTCATTGGTGTAAATATAAATGTTTCATAAATAAATACATAATACAATCAATATAAAAAAATAATATACATAACACATAAACAGTTTTAATTTTTTGTCTTCTTTGGGCTCGCGCTTGACCACTAATTCACCTTGTGTAAGTGCGCAAAGAAGTTAAACTCTATCCAACCGACCA
Organism: Anorthoa munda; assembly: GCA_945859665.1. Taxonomy (NCBI): domain Eukaryota; kingdom Metazoa; phylum Arthropoda; class Insecta; order Lepidoptera; family Noctuidae; genus Anorthoa; species Anorthoa munda. The sequence goes on along the minus strand of OX243916.1, from coordinate 1,397,665 downwards.
AATTGACCAATCACATGCGAGATGAATGACGCGTCCGTTTTGTGTGGTTGGCCGATTTGGTCGGTTGGATAGAGTTCAACTTCTTTGCGCACTTACGCAATACGGCTGCAGTACTCCATGCATGATCGAACTTGCGCTTGATACAAATTGAGCTTCTGTTCCGGCGTGAAGTACCTTCCTTCCTACCTTTCTACCTGGCAAGGAAGTTTTTGTCAGCCAACGCTTTCGCCAAGAGCCTTTGCCTCAATGTATGGGTCAAGATTGAGAGTCGATGTCAACGTAACGCCAAGATGCTCAAGATGTTCCGTTATTGGCACGGTCACATCTCGGAAAGTTGGAGCCGGGTGAAATTGACTCTTTCTAGCGGAAAAAGACACTGCAAGGACCCCTGAGGGACCCCGGCATTAATATCCAATTGTTCCGACGAGCAGCCATCGATAACCACTTGAATGGTCCGATCTCTCAGGCAGTCTGCAATCCAATCACACAGACCACCGGGCATACCGAATGAAGGAAGCTTACCAATAAGGATTTCTTACCAGACCCTATCAAAAGCCTTCGAGATTTATAGGTAAGCCAGTAGCTTTGAGTTAAGTACACGCTCCAAACTTTAGACTTTTTAGAGATGGGTCTGTAATTGGCCGGGTTAGACTCGACTACCCTTCTTGGGCTCGGGCTGTACGTTAGCTTGCTTCCAAGCATTCGGCACTTTTCCAGTCTCATACGAAAGGCGGAATAGGCGTGTCAAGATCGGAGTTAAGGTGCACAGGTTCTATGAACTATTACTGGTATTCCGTCAGGGCCGCTAGCCTTGTTCACGTCGAGGTTGCACCCTACAGACGTCCTTTTGATGGATGCGAATATCTGGCATAATGGTCTCGCTTCCATCAGGGAAGGAGGGGGCGCATCCCCAGGATTTAGACATGAAGATTCTGTAATAAGAGCAAGTAACCTAAAATGGCCTTCAGCTCGGCGGAATGGGCTAGCGACCCGTCTGGTTCAGCAGTGTTGGTAGTGAGGGACGGCAGAATTTCGCCTCGACCGACTTAGCCATAGAACAAAACGCTTTACTATCTGGGTTAGAAGCAAGTTTGGTCCCTATTCGACTAATATGGTAGAACGGAGTCCTTCGCAACACCATCTTGCAGGATTTGGCAGCCCTGTTGACGACTTTCTACTTCTGACCCACGTCACATTGATAGAATAAGACATCAACAATAAAATAAATGCGATCGATAGAATGTAGTCTGACAAAAAGAAGTGAAAATTAAGTAAGGATGCTAGATTAAAAAATATTTTTTTTAGCCGCAATGTACTTCCATTTTCGATGTACTTCGATTTTCGATTGACTTTCGATCACTCAGGCAGGATACAACACTATTTTATGTTTCGTTAAAGTGGCAACCCACCAAATGTCATTTTGGTCTACAAAATAAAAAATCAGAGTGTAGGTAGTATATTAAAAAAAAACTTGTCAGCACAATAACTTCCCATCCTAAAACAAACCTCTTCCGACCCACAAGAACCACAGCCGGCCAGCCAGACGATCTATGTCTTAGTAAATATATTGTAACGTAGTGGATAGTTTGTTCATTTCATGCAACTCTCTCTCATAAGCGACGTCGGCTCGGATGCCACGATCACTAAATCTTCGGGCGACACTCAAGTACGTCACTGGATATTATTTAGCTTTGTTAGGAGGTGTCTTACATTGATACTTAAAATATAATGATACTTATAACATCAATTTCATTCAGTATTATAGAGCTATTAACTTAAATATGATTTTATTTCACATTAAACTGCTTTGGAACATCCAGTTTTAAATTATTACGATATAAGGTGCTGATTCCATTGGATTTGTCTGCCGATAAAAAGGGTACATCGCCCAACTTCCAATCACCCTGTATTACCAAAGTAATACAGGTTGATTGGAAGTTGGGTGCAAAGTTTTAATGCGAAGATAGTACAGACAATTTAGAACCATTTAAGCCATGGTTGTCTTAGACGAAGTCTTACTATTTTTTTTACCAAATTTTTATGATTATTTTCGAAAGTTCCCAAAACTTTAACTAAACTGCTTATGTATGGTCAAATTGAATGATAAATGAATCCATTTTTATTTTATTTCATAAAAGTAATATGTAAGCTATCTAGCAAAACATGTTTTACGCTTCTGTGTCGTTAGATTTTTTTTTACATTTAAACACAAAATTTAAAATTTCTCCCTCAAATTTGTTTGTAGGTCCTTATTTCAATAATTTGTAAGATATCCGCGTAAATGACACCTCAAAAGAAAGAGCGATTGTCAAGCATATTTTCAGAAAGGTTTGAACAAAAAAAACACGCCCCGTCTTTTTTTAAAATAAGGTTTACAAAATGTATTTACGATTTTGAATTTTTTTTATGAACTTTAAATGCCTGTAAAAAAATGTCTAACGACACAGAGGCCTAAAACATGTTTTGTTAGATTGCTTACACATTACTTTTAAAAATGAAAATGAATTCATTTATCATTCAATTTGACCATAAATAAGCAGTTAAGTTAAAATTTTGGGATTTTTCAAAAATAATCATAAAAATTTGGTAAAAAAAAATGTTAAGACTTCGTCTAAGACAACCATGACTTAAATGGTTCTAAATTGTCTGTACTATCTTCCCCTTTAAGTTTTGTACCCAACTTCCAATCACCCTGTATATACCTACTTAATAATAATTATATACTTAAATTATTTGTTTAATTGTTACTACGCCTCTGTTATTAAGGTTAATAGGTTATACTGTTTACATACAAATAAATATAAACAGATGGCTGAAGACGTCCGAACATTTCTTGAATTAATAGATTTCTGAAATGAGATAAAATGCGGTCGCAGACATCCGAATCAATTTCCTAAGTAAAAAGTCATAATTAGAGGTTTGGCTCTCGCCTATTTCCTCCTCCAATATTGGACCAATTTAAAAGATATTCCATAAACTGAAAAATAAAGATATACACTATGCCCCTATGTATTCTTTTTTTTTCATTTATATTGTCAAATTTGTACACTAGGCCTCTGTTGACTGACAGCGTAATTTTCATAAACATCATAATGGCGGGACCAACTCTTGTAATTGAAAGATTCTACCACGTATATTTAGCACCCATTCAGTACTATTTTGTACCTATCCTGAAATTTTTGTACGGCATAAGCGGCATTTCACGATAACACTGGTCCCGCCATTATGATGCGTCATTATGGCGAGACCATGCCTGTACTCCAAAACTACAAATAATTACATAATTCTGATTAAACCAGTATCTAGTACCTGATTTAGTACCTCCAAATATCAACAGTGGTTGACGGAAATCCAATTAGTTTCTTTACAAAATATGTTTTTCATTTTTTACATTTTCTATGCCTGATTAATTTGACGAGCAAAAATACCTCAAGTAAAAAGTTGCAGCAACATTTCGTGTAGATAGATGCTTTATTATTAATTATATTGTTGTGAAACATTATGTTACTAGATAACGGTTAGGCCAAGGCAGGTAAATTATAATTAAACATATTTTATAAAGGTATTACTAAAAATAATCTGTACATCCTAATTATTGAATATGTAAAACTACCTTTTTACGCGAGGGCCAGTCTGCAATATAAATCTTAACATAATAAAAAAAATTCTACCTATCTATGTCCTTTACAGACTTTGAAACCATCCAACCGATGTGCCCCAAACAGGTTTAATTAGAAAGGCAATAAAAATGCCAAGATGGTTTTAGACAAAAAAAAACAATGAAGCGCCTGTAAGAATATGGCTGCAACTTTATACTTGAAGTGGTTTTGATCGTTTATTTATTCAGGCGTATAAAGTGTCAAAAAATTAAATAAATATTTTGCAAAGAAACGACTAGGATTTCCGTCAACCACTGTTGATTTCTGGAGGTACTAAATCAGGTACTAGATACTGGATTAATCAGAATTATGTAATTATTTGTAGTTTTGGAGTACAGGCATGGTCTCGCCATTATGACGCATCATAATGGCGGGACCAGTGTTATCGTGAAATGCCGCTTATGCCGTGTGACGTACAAACATTTCAGGATAGGTACAAAATAGTACTGAATGGGTGCTAAATATACGTGGTAGAATCTTTCAATTACAAGAGTTGGTCCCGCCATTATGATGTTTATGAAATTTTCAGCATCTTTTGAGGGTTCTAATGCTTCTAAATATCTTTAGCGAGTGCCAAAACTCGAATTAAAACTTTTCACTCAAGGAAATTCAGTCGGATGTCTGCAACCGCATTGCCTCTTAATAGACCAGAGAAAATTACCAGAATGTAGAAGTACCGTTGATTATGCAGAAGAGACCCATTCATTGTGTTTGTGTTCTGTGTCAGACATCTCCGAAGCAAAGCGTCTATCTTACCTAACTCTTGTGCTTTTTCATATGTGGACGTGATTTGTTTTATTTGTGTTAGATGAAGACCGATTTCATGCTTTATATTTGGTATAGAAATAGATCCTAATAATAATAAAAATGCATTCAAAATGTTTATAAGTAAAAAATCTGTATGAAATCGGCCATTAATTAGGAGTTCACTGTGTTTACATAATATAAATAGCTGGTGTAGTGTTAGACAATAAATAAATAGCTTAGTATCCCATGTATGTCACAGTGAAGTCTATAGTTTGATGTTGTCGTAGCTGACGTCGTGATACTTCTTATGAATATCACGGTTCAAATTTGGTTAAAAATCAACCTATGACAAAAATATAATAAATATTTGACTCAAACTTGTCTCTAGATTAAATTAAAAAAAAAACTTTTCAAAGTTAAAGTGCAAGCAATTGGTTTTAAAATTCAGTATTGGTTATGTACTTATTTTTAATCAAGCTATAGAGTATAGTTACCGTTCCCGGCACGTTACTTGCCAAGATTTTGGCATAGTGGGGGTAAGTTCGCGCATAGTGAACATAATGCAACAAAAAATGGTCACTATTATAGCTTGTTTTTTTTTTTTAAATTGACATTTCTATTAATGTAACCCCATTTAAAATTTATTCTGTTTGTCTGTTAAGTTAAATTTTGTCTATTTTATATTTAATGTTGCCATAGTAGGTACCTAATATATTATAATTTGCACACCTCATTAGGTTGTAATACAATGTACCTTTATTACCTGTAACACCTTTTTAACATGTAATATGCAAATAAATTATTTGATTTGATTTGTTATTATACTATGGTTATTGCCATAATTTCTTTTAAAACATGTCTGTTTTGAAGAATGTTTAAGAAAGGAGAGAAATTCGTGAAGTTTATTAGGTGTCATCATCATCTTCCTGCCTTTATCCCATGTTACTTGAGGTCGGCGCAACACGTTTTTTCTTCCATACTGTCCTGTCCCCCGTCACGCTATCACTGAGTCCCTTTTCTTTCATATCACTCCTCACACAGTCCATCCATCTTTTCTTTGGGCTTCCCCTCCCTCTCCATCCATCCACATTTATATTAATAACTATTTCAGTAATATGCGTTCATTATGTATAATAAATAAAATATTTACAAGAAATTTTGATTTTTTGTAGTTGTTGTTAATAATCATCTTATGCCGTCGTCGTCACTATCGTTTTGTAAAACTGGTACCCATGGTATGAAGTTTATATTTTCACAGTTTTTATTCTCCGCATTGCAATTAAATTTAAAAACTCAACAGAAACAAAGGGTAGAATTTTAGTGCACGCAAGTGTATTCGGGAGCAAACGGAACGTGGACGCGTCGCGATTGTTCAGTCAATTTTTGGGCCGACTGAGCAACCAATCGCGCGCTCGGAACGGCGCTAAAGGTTCACCTCGTCCCGCTTGATAACCAAAGAGACATAAAAAACTACTTCTGCGCATCTAACGACTCTTGCCAAGTTACGTGCCGGCTACTGTATAATATGTCAGAATGAGAAAAAAATAACACTAGCTAAACGAAAATAAAACATGTTAAAGAATCTATTCCAAACTGATAAGACTAAATCCCATATTATTTTATAGAAATTAGCAATAACATAAACTTTTGAGTTACGGAGCAACCAGCAAAACAAAAGCTCTACTAAATACAAAGTACAATAAAAATAGTATTGGATACAAAAAAAAATACAAAGTATTTAGAAGTAGAAAAATCACGCTGTAAAATAGCAGTAGAACTCACTGACCAACTAACAAAAAAACCAGCTTTAGTCCCGAGATGCTTTGAACTGAAAACCAAAGACTTTAACCCTTATCTTTGAACTGTGTTGATGGTGATGCAGATAATGACGGCTACTGTGGAAACGATCACGGAACAGCTGGACATGGCAGTCTCTCTGCCACCTGCGGATGCTCCTACCCTGGCCACTGCCCATACTGTGACCCTGACTGATACTGATGTGGCTACTGCTACGGCTGATGTAAGTTACTAGTCCGTCAAGTTCTAGAGAATGAGGGTTTTCTGATTAGATGTGCACTAGGTAGTAGCACTGTGACGATAGGTCCAGGAATCTGTCAAAGCGTTTAGATTTTCTGACCGTTAAATAGACGTCAATACGTCATGTTGATGTCATAAGTTAAGTTTTCAAAGTGCCAAGTACCTCTTGCCAAAGTGTTGTGAACTTGTTGCGTGAATTTTCCTGAAAACTCTCATTCTCCGCTCTATATTTTCTAGTTTTCGTTATTCTTGCGTTTTACATTTAAATTTGTGATTTTTCCTGGAAATCATGAGTTTTTTCCATTAAGTGTTTGTCAGTGATGTCATATTATTAAGAGTGGTTCTGTGCCCTCTCGTGATTTTAATTGTAATCTTTAGTAAGTAGTAAATAATGTAAATGAGACTGCTCTAAACAGGTGTCAACGCCGAATCTTCTGGGAGACCACGAGAACATGGCAGAGTCGGTAGAAGACGACATGACTAATTTCTGGCCGACCTCCGCTGGAAAGTTCCACTTCTGTATTGAGGAACTGCCTCAAGAGTTGCAGTACATACATCAGCTTTTACAGGTATGATAATAGGTCTTTACCTATGAAATTGCCGTTCTGCGGTACTGGCCATTTCAAATAAAAATATTGTTTGTTTGGCTTAGAATTCTAATTACAAATTTATTTTATTTTAAAAATATCGAATTCGTTTTTCAAAATTAGTCATTCGTTTATTGATTAGCGTTATGTTTTCATCGCATTTGAATCTTTTTCGTCATCATGAAACCTTAAAAAAATTGAGTAATTAAGGAATATGAGTAGGTACCATCGTGGCAGCAAAGCGGCACAAGTGGCACGCAACATCAACGACGTTTACGGAGCGAACATTACAAATGAATACACCACCTGTTATTGGTTGCCCGCTTCTGTTCTGAAAATTTGACCTGAAAAGATGAACCTCGTGGTCGTCCGAAAACATTGGTCGACAATGACGAATTAAAGGCGATTGTGGCAGCTGATGATACTCAATCTACGGCTGAATTGGCAGCAGCTTTCTACGTTAGCATCAAAACAATATTGGTCCATTTGCGTGAAATTGGCAAGGTAAAAAAGGTTGACAAATGGGTGCCCCACGAACTCAATGATTTCCAGCGCGAAGTACGCGTCGAGACGTGCCTTGCAATCACGGAACAGAAAAAAACAGTGGAAGTGCAAAGTAGGCGTGGCACGCGTGTCAGTAATAAGCGCCTCCACGCAAGTCTGATTCCAGTCGTGTTCTAACATCGCGTCGAGTTGCTAGTCTCGCGACAATTTTTTATCCGTTTTGTTCCATTTTGGAGTGAAAAAAAAGAATCTTAAAAATGGAGGTGTTTCGTATCATCGGAAACAACGATTTTATTTGTTTTCTAATAAAATCTTAGTAAATTTCAATTTACTAATAATTTAATAGAACATCTAGTTAAAATCAACCTTACGTGATTAAAATAAAGTTTATTTTGGATTGAATGTATTCACTATTTCGTTCTAGAAAGTTCTTCGCTACTCAATTAGGGATTCTGTTTGACAATCGCAAGCGTTCAGCAAATTGGTTGGATCCTCGTTCAGCAGCTAAACAGTGCCCTAAACGAAAACTCACCCCTAGAAAAGTGATGGTCACTGTTTGATGGTCTAGGGCTGGTGTGATTCATCACAGCTTCTTAACAAACGGAATGAGCATTACTGCAGATGTGTACTGTGAAGAACTGAACACAATCATGGAGGAGCTCGCACGTTTCCAACCAGCTTTGTTCAATCGCTGGTCTCCGCTGGTCCTGCACGACAACGCGCGACCTCATATTGTACAGCAGACGGTCTCCAAGTTACAAGAGCTGGGGTTGGAAGCTCTCCGTTATCCGCCATACTCACCAGACCTTGCGCCTAAAGACGTTTTCTTTTTCCAGAATTTGGATAACTTCTTAGCGGGAAAAAAATCAATACCCGAGCTGAATTCTTCAAGAAGTGAATAAATAAACTGCCACTGCGTTGGCAAAGATGCATTGATTGCATGGGTGATTACTTTGATTAACAGAAAACGTTAATTTATTTAATAAAAAACGACAATTTCGTAGGTGAAGATCTAATATATTTCAGTGTGCTACGCGGTGCTACGGCTTAGCACGCGTGGGCCTACAGCGTGGCTCGCGCTGCTACGATCTCGTAGTAATCAAAACTTTTGGGTACTTTATTTTTTTAATTTCGCACATAAAATTGGGTCCTTATTTTAAAAACTAGCATTAATTTTGTGTCGATGGTAGCCACTTATGCTGTAGATATATTTTGTTCCAAATAAACGTATAGTAGGGTTACCACTCAATTTTGAACGGGTTTGGAGTAGAATTATGGATTTAAGTTTTTTTTTTTTTCTTTATTCGAAGCACAATATAAGTTTTATATTAAAAAATAATTAATAACAATACGATCACTTTGTTTATAATGCCATCAACACAATTATGTAAATTCCAGGAGCTAAAGAGCACGTCTCGCCCCGACGTGCTGTACCACCTGCTGCAGTGCCTGCAAGTGTTGGTGCTCAGTACCGACGCGCTGGCGGACCACCGCGGCTTCCTCATCTGGTGCCAGGAGAACCTGCTCATTGACAAGTAAGTACTAAACTGTACCTTAAAAAAAGTCAAAATCAAAACTGTAATCGAATAGATAAAAGACAATATTCAAAGGTCAAAGGTGAAAGTCAAAGACAAAATTCATAGATCAAAGATGAAAGACAAAAGTCAAAGGTCCAAGATGAAAGTCAAAATGTAGAGTCAAAGTCAAATAATGATTGATTTAGCAGTAGCTCTTTTGATAAGTGTTACAATTAGTTGTTTAGATTGTGCATTATGAAATTCTCAGCTGCAGTCTGGTTAGTTCTCAAAATGCTGTAACTTTAATTTTGAGATACTCAGTAATATCTCGCTCTCATAACGGTGAAGGAAAATATCGTGAGGAGAGTGGAGGAAACCAACATGTCCTGGAATCAAAAGAAATTCGAAGACATGTGGCATCCATACCGAACGACACGAACTGTACTCCCAGTGCTCCCATGATCGATTATGTCCCATCCCCTTTTACTGAGAGAAGACGTGGCATCCACACCGAACGACAAGAACTGTACTCCCAGTGCTCCCATGAACGATTATGTCCCATCCCCTTTTACTGAGAGAAGACGTGGCATCCACACCGAACGACAAGAACTGTACTCCCAGTGCTCCCATGAACGATTATGTCCCATCCCCTTTTACTGAGAGAAGACGTGGCATCCACACCGAACGACAAGAACTGTACTCCCAGTGCTCCCATGAACGATTATGTCCCATCCCCTTTTACTGAGAGAAGACGTGGCATCCACACCGAACGACAAGAACTGTACTCCCAGTGCTCCCATGAACGATTATGTACCATCCCCTTTTACTGAGAGAAGACGTGGCATCCACACCGAACGACACGATTTGTACTCCTAGTGCTCCCATGATCGATTTTATCGTAGCATCCTGAAGTCTAAACTTGAACCTGGTTGATTACAATAGGCTGGCCCCCTAGTATTTCATCATGATTCTGTCAGCCTTTTAATGTTCCCACTGCTGGGACACAGGCCTCCTCTCGGTGAGAGGGAATGGGCCTTAATCCATCACGTGGGCCCAGTGCAGGTTGGTGAATGTCACATATCTCTGATGTTTTTATAGTTCTAGGACATTCCGGTTTCCTCACGATGTTTTCCTTCACCATTTTGAGAGCAGTGGTGATGAAATAATGTACACGAAGTAAAGCGCCTGTCTGGGTTCGAACCCATGACTTACAACTTGTACGTCGCGGCTGTTCCTACTGGGCCACCACTGCTCTCCGTTACCACTGGGCCACCACTGCTCGAGAGAGATATTACTAAGTATCCTTCTAAAAAAAAAATACAGCATGTATACTAATACATGCAATAAGTTTTTTGGCAACTAACCAGACTACAGTTGAGAATTTACTAATGAACAATATTAATAACAGTTACACTCAGCAAAAGAGCTTTACTTTAAAGGCAAAAGAGCCTACATGGGACTTTAATATACTTTTTTTTTTTTTTTTCTTGGAGAAATGCTTATGCATACTGCACTCCGCACGCCAAGTATAGGCTAACTGGCGGCGCCGACGTGTTCAGTTTTATAGCCTTGATGATATCATGTACAACAAGACTATACTCCCGGCAGCCTGTGGAACGTGTGCAACGCCTCGCACTCGCACATCTGCTCCGTGGCCGTGCCCGTGCTGCTGCACTGCGTCACGCTGGCGGGCGGCGCCGACGTGTTCAGTTTTATAGCCTTGATGATATCATGTACAACAAGACTATACTCCCGGCAGCCTGTGGAACGTGTGCAACGCCTCGCACTCGCACATCTGCTCCGTGGCCGTGCCCGTGCTGCTGCACTGCGTCACGCTGGCGGGCGGCGCCGACGTGTTCTGTTTTATAGCCTTGATGATATCATGTACAACAAGACTATACTCCCGGCAGCCTGTGGAACGTGTGCAACGCCTCGCACTCGCACATCTGCTCCGTGGCCGTGCCCGTGCTGCTGCACTGCGTCACGCTGGCGGGCGGCGCCGACGTGTTCTGTTTTATAGCCTTGATGATATCATGTACAACAAGACTATACTTCCGGCAGCCTGTGGAACGTGTGCAACGCCTCGCACTCGCACATCTGCTCCGTGGCCGTGCCCGTGCTGCTGCACTGCGTCACGCTGGCGGGCGGCGCCGACGTGTTCTGTTTTATAGCCTTGATGATATCATGTACAACAAGACTATACTCCCGGCAGCCTGTGGAACGTGTGCAACGCCTCGCACTCGCACATCTGCTCCGTGGCCGTGCCCGTGCTGCTGCACTGCGTCACGCTGGCGGGCGGCGCCGACGTGTTCTGTTTTATAGCCTTGATGATATCATGTACAACAAGACTATACTCCCGGCAGCCTGTGGAACGTGTGCAACGCCTCGCACTCGCACATCTGCTCCGTGGCCGTGCCCGTGCTGCTGCACTGCGTCACGCTGGCGGGCGGCGCCGACGTGTTCTGTTTTATAGCCTTGATGATATCATGTACAACAAGACTATACTTCCGGCAGCCTGTGGAACGTGTGCAACGCCTCGCACTCGCACATCTGCTCCGTGGCCGTGCCCGTGCTGCTGCACTGCGTCACGCTGGCGGGCGGCGCCGACGTGTTCTGTTTTATAGCCTTGATGATATCATGTACAACAAGACTATACTCCCGGCAGCCTGTGGAACGTGTGCAACGCCTCGCACTCGCACATCTGCTCCGTGGCCGTGCCCGTGCTGCTGCACTGCGTCACGCTGGCGGGCGGCGCCGACGTGTTCTGTTTTATAGCCTTGATGATATCATGTACAACAAGACTATACTCCCGGCAGCCTGTGGAACGTGTGCAACGCCTCGCACTCGCACATCTGCTCCGTGGCCGTGCCCGTGCTGCTGCACTGCGTCACGCTGGCGGGCGGCGCCGACGTGTTCTGTTTTATAGCCTTGATGATATCATGTACAACAAGACTATACTCCCGGCAGCCTGTGGAACGTGTGCAACGCCTCGCACTCGCACATCTGCTCCGTGGCCGTGCCCGTGCTGCTGCACTGCGTCACGCTGGCGGGCGGCGCCGACGTGTTCTGTTTTATAGCCTTGATGATATCATGTACAACAAGACTATACTCCCGGCAGCCTGTGGAACGTGTGCAACGCCTCGCACTCGCACATCTGCTCCGTGGCCGTGCCCGTGCTGCTGCACTGCGTCACGCTGGCGGGCGGCGCCGACGTGTTCTGTTTTATAGCCTTGATGATATCATGTACAACAAGACTATACTTCCGGCAGCCTGTGGAACGTGTGCAACGCCTCGCACTCGCACATCTGCTCCGTGGCCGTGCCCGTGCTGCTGCACTGCGTCACGCTGGCGGGCGGCGCCGACGTGTTCTGTTTTATAGCCTTGATGATATCATGTACAACAAGACTATACTCCCGGCAGCCTGTGGAACGTGTGCAACGCCTCGCACTCGCACATCTGCTCCGTGGCCGTGCCCGTGCTGCTGCACTGCGTCACGCTGGCGGGCGGCGCCGACGTGTTCTGTTTTATAGCCTTGATGATATCATGTACAACAAGACTATACTCCCGGCAGCCTGTGGAACGTGTGCAACGCCTCGCACTCGCACATCTGCTCCGTGGCCGTGCCCGTGCTGCTGCACTGCGTCACGCTGGCGGGCGGCGCCGACGTGTTCTGTTTTATAGCCTTGATGATATCATGTACAACAAGACTATACTTCCGGCAGCCTGTGGAACGTGTGCAACGCCTCGCACTCGCACATCTGCTCCGTGGCCGTGCCCGTGCTGCTGCACTGCGTCACGCTGGCGGGCGGCGCCGACGTGTTCTGTTTTATAGCCTTGATGATATCATGTACAACAAGACTATACTCCCGGCAGCCTGTGGAACGTGTGCAACGCCTCGCACTCGCACATCTGCTCCGTGGCCGTGCCCGTGCTGCTGCACTGCGTCACGCTGGCGGGCGGCGCCGACGTGTTCTGTTTTATAGCCTTGATGATATCATGTACAACAAGACTATACTCCCGGCAGCCTGTGGAACGTGTGCAACGCCTCGCACTCGCACATCTGCTCCGTGGCCGTGCCCGTGCTGCTGCACTGCGTCACGCTGGCGGGCGGCGCCGACGTGTTCTGTTTTATAGCCTTGATGATATCATGTACAACAAGACTATACTCCCGGCAGCCTGTGGAACGTGTGCAACGCCTCGCACTCGCACATCTGCTCCGTGGCCGTGCCCGTGCTGCTGCACTGCGTCACGCTGGCGGGCGGCGCCGACGTGTTCTGTTTTATAGCCTTGATGATATCATGTACAACAAGACTATACTCCCGGCAGCCTGTGGAACGTGTGCAACGCCTCGCACTCGCACATCTGCTCCGTGGCCGTGCCCGTGCTGCTGCACTGCGTCACGCTGGCGGGCGGCGCCGACGTGTTCTGCAACCTCATCCGCGACCAGTTCCATCATCACGACTACCATGTGAGGTTCACTGCGGTGGAGCGCGTCACTATTATTATCAGGTGAGTACAAACATCTATATATATAAAAACTAATCCCTATTTCCCTTGGTCACGGCATCACGCGTGAACGGCTGGACCAATTTCGCTTATTCTTTTTTTGTTGTGTTTGTTATTGTCGTTTAAGCGCATTATGTCCAATTCGCAAAATGTCCAGCTGTCCAATTCGCAATTGGTCCAGTTCGCATTTGGTCCAATTCGCAATAGGTCCAATTCTCAACTGGTCCAGTTTGCAATAAGTCCAATTCGCAATTGGTCCAGGCGTCCTTGATAACGAGAGGCGTATTTAGACGACCCCACGTGAGGTTGGGTGAGATTCGGCTCGTAGTAAAAATGCATATGATTATTGATCAACACATATATTAGAAAAACAACACATATCGGTATAAATAATTAAGCCTGATATATCATAATCACTCAAATGCATAGCTCAAATGTCACTCAAATAACTCAAAAAAGACATAAAAATCACTACGTTTAGTTACTGAAAATGAGGTTACTAGCCGTGTGGTGAGGGGCGGGCAGAACAGAATACAATTAAATTAATAATAGTAGTATGTACTTATTAATAAATAGTATCATATTAATACATACGTTTTTTATTTATAAAAATATCAGAAAACGAAATTAAAGGAAACAGAAACGTATTATCTATCTACTAAACTTCGTGAACAATTTTTTTTAATGCCTTGAACTATTCTACTACGATGCGGTTCTAAAGCTCAATAATCTCTGCGTATGAAAAAGATTTAGAAGGATTAAAATACCTAACAAGGATATCTATACCTAATTAACGACTATAATTTGAATTGGTCAATTTGCTTACTGGACCATTTGCTAATTGGACAATTTGCGATTTGGACAAATTGCAAATTGGACAAATTGCGAATTGGACAGTTTGCGATTTGGACATTTTGAGCCCATTGGACATTTTGCGAATTGGACATAATGCGCCTAAACGGTTATTGTTAGGAGAAGGTACTTAAGAAAAAAAAAATTGCTGCCTGACCTACATGGGTAGGTATGTAGGTAGGGTAGGTAGGGTAGGGTAGGATAGGTCGGTAGTTAGGGTAGGGTAGGTAGGGTAGTGTAGCTAGGGAAGGGTAGGTAGTGTAGGGTAGGTAGGGTAGATGCATGTTTGGTGTTTTTATGGCAAAACAAAGTTTGCCGGGTCAGCTAGTATACTTATAAAATTATCGACGCTGATATCCGACTGATTAGCAGATGGTTATTTCAATCTATGGAGAATTCGAATTTAGAATTTTCTAATCAGTTTCTAAAGAGCTCTGGAATTTTACGAATAATATCAATTATTATTCAATCATAGCTGTGCCCGCGGCTTCGCTCCCGTCACTGCCTAAACTACCCTACTTACCTTCTTGCCTACCCTACCTATCTACCAATGTTTTTTAGGGTCATTCTTTCGCGGAAGATCTTAAAACCGCCATTTAGAAAATGACGTCAAATGCACAACGCCTATCTATCGAATATGGAGTTCAACTGTCCGAGTATCTGCATTGCGTGTTGTGATATTTCACTTCTTGAACACTTTAAATTTATCTAACTTTTGATAGAGTAACCCGATTGCGATGAAACAAGTTCAAGTTCTCTACATTGGTTTCGTACATTTTATGTGATACGTGCACAAATAAACAGACAAAAATGCTAGAAATGGGTTCTGTTAGTTATCCTTTCCTTTCGTTTCCTTTCTTTGGTTTCCTTTCTTTTCTTTCGGTTTCCTTTCTATTTATTTAGGAAATATTTTCGATGTACAAAAACGACATTTCTTCAGGTTTATTATATGAATTGATGTTTACAGAACAGATAGACAATGTTTTGTTTATGTCATTTGTGCATCATCAAGTTACATTGACCGCGCAAGTAATCGTTAATTTCATGCAAGTGCATTCCTGCAAGTGTCCTGCTATCAGATAGCTACTACCATGTTAGAACCATGGTTTTGTATCCCCTATAATCGTGCAATCCTGATAAAAATAACGATTTGAAAAAACAAAGCAAAACCAAAAAAAAACGAAAAAAAACATCACCAAAAAACTAACGCAAAACGTCGAAAATCGTGACCAGTAAAAACAAAGCACTTAGTTGGTGCAATTGTCATGCTGTCTGTCTGTCATTATTATGTTATAAAAACCGGCCAAGTGCGAGTCGGACTCGCGCACGAAGGGTTCCGTACCATTATCGCGAAAAATTTGTTGTATCGGAGCCCCACTTAAATATTTAATTTATTCTGTTTTCAGTATTTGTTGTTATAGCGGCAACAGAAATACATTATCTGTGTAATTTCAACTGTCTAGCTATCACGGTTTATGAGATTCAGCCTGGTGACAGACGGACAGATAGACAGACAGACGGATCGTGGAGTCTTAGTAATAGGGTCCCGTTTTTACCATTTGGGTACGAAACCCTAAAAAAATACGCTCTTCTATAATATTGACGCCATCTTGTTTTTTAATACAATTTCCATGAATAATTTTAATAAAAGTTTAAAGTGATGTGATTTTATCTGGGAATAAAATCGTTAATTCTTTAGTTTTACCAACCAATTGTTATGATTTTATTTCTAGATATTGAAATTATAAATCTCATTATTATTATAACTGACATTAAAATTGTAATCTGTAAATCCGTTTTTTATTATCAATTATTATTGGTTCCTTAGATACCAATATTCACCCTTCTTATACTAAAGATCTATTAATTAACAACAAAACACTGCGCTAGGTTCATGGACGGCTCACCCACGAAGACCAGCCTACCACTGCAGACAGCCCTGGCCACTGCCTTCTGCTACCTCATCTCCAGCATGGATGACATCAACGTATACGTGGCGCAACGAGCTACCCTGTACATCGGGACTGTGCATGACAATGCTATTGATGTAAGTTTTATACGTTTATTAATTACTAGCTGACCCCCGTGGCTTCGCTCTCGTCAACTAGCCACCTACCTATCTACCCTGCCTACCCTGCCTACCCTGCCTACCCTGCCTACCCTACCTAACCTACCGTACCTAAGGTAGGTTAGGTACTATTGATGATACATCAAAATTATTAGGGTAACCTCGTATGTATCATCAAAAGTTTTCTCAGCGCACGCCAAAGAATGAATGTTATAGCCAACATTTTGCTACAATAGCAATAGCATGCAATAATGTAACCCAAGTTACATTATTGCAATTTTCTGATCTCAAATTTTTTTGAAAATATATTATTACTCAGGAATAATGTAGCTTTCTACTGGTGAAAGAATTTTCAAAATCGTTTCAGTAGATCCAGAGATTAACCCCTACAACGTCACAAACTCACAATTCACAAACTTTACCTCTTTATAATATTAGTATAGACTATTGTTTATAGTTTCACTTGCATGCTAAATTACTTAAACTTTAAATTTGAAAATTATCTTATTTTCGGATTATACGGATTGGGGTATAACTGGGTTTTTGGTTAAGTATACCCTTTTTTTTTTTTTTTTTTTTTTTTTGCGTGGAGAAATGCTCATGCATACTGCGCTACCACGAGGAGATAGCGCAGTTATGTGGGACTCTAACCCACTAAAACTCCACGGTGTCCTCCTGTGCCGCTTATGGCGGGAACACGGGTACGCGTTAGCACTCACCGCGAACCCGCCGCGGCTGTCCGTCACCGGACCCCTCCTCTGGGGATTACCCCCCATCACCGGCGCACTAGAACACACTGTGCGCCGTGACCACCCCAGGGACCAAACCAGTACATGGGTGCCAGACGACCCCGTGTATGGCACCCTTGGTCCCCTTGTGACGGGTCAAGGTCAATGGCCCCGCCACCTACCATGTTTCGGCCGCAGGGGATAGGGAGAGCGGCCAATGCTATACCGACACTCCTCTTCCCCTGCGGCCCCACCGCGTCCGCCATCAGACGGTGGCGACCCCGTCCAGGCCGCGGAAGGTAGGGAGAGCGGCGCACCGCAATACCGGCACTCCTCTCCCGCCGCGGCCTCCAACCCTCAGCCGTGATATCGTATGGGTTTGGGAGACCCCATACGGCATCACGGCCCGCCTCAGTTGCGATGTTGCCCAGGCAGCACCGCAACCTACATGTTGGCCGCTACGTCGTCGGCTTATCGGCAAAAGCCCTGACGAGCGGCCCCTCCTCGGGTTCCTCTTCGCTTCACCGTGGGTGACCAAGCCACGGTTACTGAGCCCCCCCGCCTCGACAATGCGGGAACCCACCGGGGGGGGTTTTTAATATAGAATATTTTCTGTGAGGCATTTTTCATCCAAATAAAATTGAGCTGTTTATGGGTCATCGAGTCATTTAAGTTTACAAGGTATTTTCGATTTGACCGAATCAAATCGGAATCGCTTTGTGTGCGTTAATTCTTACGAGCGCTGAAAGCGACACCTTATGTTGGCTTATATCAGGGGGCTAATTCTCTGGTTTTTGAGACCGGTCGCGTTCTATTCTCGGCCATGACAAGGATTATCGCTGAGATAGATAAGGCTTCCCCACCTGTTCAGAAGAAAAAACACGGTGGAACCATGATAGTTTGACACGTCAGAGTAAGACGACAGGTTTCTGAGAGCGATTTAGTCTGATCTCGAGTCTTGCGTAAAGTTTTCTCGATGGTTAACTAATTTAATCTACCAATTACAGAAATTATTAAAAAGAAATAACATGAGATTTAGTAACCGAAGACTTAATCAGGCTTTAAAACAGTGTTCATATAGATTTTGTTATATCGTTTAAGAATAAAGAAATTCAGCTTTTTTTTTCGCTTTTTAGGGTTCCGTACCCAAAGGGTAAAAACAGGCTCCTACAGGTCTAGCGCTAACTGTGTCATTTCCTGAGGTATGGGAGCGGTACGGGAGGGGTGACAAGTGACGTGACATGTCGTGTCCTAACTGTATCGCTATACACGTGATACATTTTAATGCAGATATCTCTTACGATATGCTTATGATATTTACGAGCGTGTACCTAAGTCAAATTGATTAATATTTCGGCGTGTGACAATAAAAACAAAAAAACGTAATCGTCAATTTCAATTTTCTTTTTTCTCGTCTGTTTATAGACCAGGGTCGATAATTTTTAAAACCAAAAAACATAATAGTAGGATGAAACCCATTAGAAAAGGAGAGGAATATTATAAAAATGAAAGGAAAAATAATTTACGGGCGATCTGAGGTCGGGAAGGGGATAGAGGTGAGTTTTTAAGGGTAAAAAACGGTTTTTCTCGATTTCCGGCAAAACTAAAAGTCCTATCGAAAAAAGTCAAATGGCAAAGTTGTAGGTAATAAAAAGACCTAAAACTTTTGTATTTACACTTTTTTCTCATAACCTCAAAATGTATGTGAAAAATTCAAAATACCAAGTTTTTGGTTTTTTATTTTTATCTTTTACAATTTTTTTTAAATTTTATTTCATTCCATACTTTTTCCCTCATTGACAATCCGTATTACGCATCTTTCCGAAAATCCTGTAGCCATGGCAACTGTTTTATGTATGTTAATGACATCTTTAAACTCAGCAGAATTGGGATCTAATTTTTTTGTTTTAAAATATTCGTACACTTTATAAACAACTTGTTTAGTTTGAGACCTTATTGGAGGACTCATCTTTTGTTGCGAATACCGTGTGCGTTTTACTTGAAGCGACCTGTCCAATTAACACATGTTGACGACAGCAAGCCTGACGCCCAACTGAAGTTACGCGTCGTTTGACGTTTCGTAAACACACACCTCCCGTACCGCTCTCATACCTCAGGAACTGACACAGTTTGGCGCTAGACCTGTAGTACTAAGACTCCACTGTCCGTCCTATTACTCCATCTTATTACTAGGACTCCACTGTCTGTCTGACCGTGTGTCTGTCAAGACCCTTTATCTCGGAAACGCGTGGAGTTGTCGAGTTGAAATTAATATCGTATGCTCAAGTTTGCAACCCCTTGCAGCTGTGAAAAAAATCAAACTTCTAGATCAACGCAATCAAGAGATACAGCCGTTAATGGCGCATTTTTTACACTCGCAAGAGAATCAAAGCCTACAGGGTACTTCCCGTTGACCAAGAATCATGAAATTTGGCAAGTAGCAATGTCTTATTGCACAAAGGAAAAAGTCCGAAAACCGTAAATTTGAACTTAAAAAAAAAACAATACTTATTTGCAGTTGGTAAACTCACCGCAACTTATGTCGATGTATGGGCTACAGTTTTCCAAAGGCAGAGTTAATTTTGACCCTCAATTCTGTTTATCGTAAAGCAATGTTCGGTGCCCTCATAGTTAATGAACTTCAGTAATGTTATTTAATTATTTTGGTGAATGTGTTTGGTGTTTGTATGGAACCCTCAGTGCGCGAGTCCGACACGCACTTGGCCAGTTTTTTCAATTAGCCGCCACCGTTTTCCGTACCCGAAGGGTCGGAGCCCTATTGCCGTCACTCACGTGTCTGTCTGTCTGTTTGTCAGTCTTTCTGTCTGTCTGTCCATCGTCTGTCACACAGGTGTTACAGCTACAGTCTTGTAAAAAAAAAAGAAGATGTTTTTATCTTCCCATAGAGCTATGAACTTGAAATTTGGTGATAATGTAATACCAATATATTGATAAATCTGATTTATCTTTGTAATTCTCTCATCTTTACTATTACAACCGACTTGATTTTGCAGTTTGGTACGGAACTCTAAATGTGCGAAGTCCGACTCGCACTTGGCCGGTTTTTTTATAAGGGCCGCCTTACTTGAGAAATTATTAGTTCATCATACAAACTTCCACCCCCTAAAGGATGAAAAAAAAAAAATCTGTCCATCCACAGGGTCTCAAACTATCTCCATACCAAATTTCATCTAAATCGGTAATTAACAAAACTGAGATATACAGTGGTCCCCAAACTAACCGATTTAGATGAAATTTGTCATGGAGAGAGTTTGAGACCCTGGGTAGGACATAGTTTTTATCCCGAAAACCATACTCAAGGGGTGGAAAGGGGTTGAAGTTTGTTTGATGAACTAATAATTTCTTAAGTAAGGCGACTCACACACCTACAATATTATTGCGTGATATAAAATATTGGTTACCTATTCGAAGTACAATGCTACGCCGACGAAGTCGCAAGCAACAGCTAGTTATCAATAAATTGCTTGTGTAACAAATAAGAACGAAACTACTTTTTAACCCCTGACGGTAAAAGAGGGGTGTTATAGGTTATATAATTAGATGTGTATCTGTCTGTGGCATCATAAGCTCCTAAAAGGATGAAATTTTTTGTTTGAAAGGTGACTTTATCGGGAGTGTTCTTAGCTATTTTTGATGAAAATCGTCTCAGCCGTTCTAAAGTTTTGGGCATTTTACTTTTGAATGGGATGTTTTCGCAAGATATCGTGTCATAATTACGTGTTCAATAGATTATCAATCGAAGCGTGTCTCCTACTACATACATTATACAGATTGAAATAAACATGTGTTGGAGGTTATTAAATTTTACTTGTGTTAACAAATCTTCGTCTTTTCTATACGTTAGACTTCTTGTTTCTAATTTATTGTCAGTTCCTGAGGCTTTAGGACAGTTTGTGTTTTGGCTTCGGCTGTTTTACTTTTCTAGCTCAAGCTTTGCTGCCCGAAGAACGTACATCATCTGAGAGAGCGGGACGTGCCTCAGGGTGGTGATCATGACCGCTAGAGTCCGCATTCGTACCGGCCATGGCCACGATCCGGTAGGCGCGTCCTACAGCGACGCAACTAGAGCTTGGGAGGAAGTCATCAAGCTTCTGTTTGGAGCTCAAGCCTTGCTTCTCGAAGAAAGTACATTATCTGAGGGAACAACCACCGTAACATCACGTGTCAAAACTATCATGGTGCTACTGGAAAAAAGGGACTGATGTATACAAGCCATATAAATCTGTCCCTTACACACATTCGAAATAACCTTGCTTAAGATCTTATGGTTGACAACCCTGGACTTGCCTCAGGTACATCATCATGTTCGCTCGAGTCCACATTCACAGCGACCATGATGACGTATCGTGGAGGCGCGTCCTACGGCGACGCATCGGGGTTGATGATGGAAAGCATCCTGATCCTTTGCCGCACTGGAACCTGGAGGGGAGATATGAAGCTGCTGTTTGGCGATTAAAATCTTTGACGCTTTTAACAGATGAAAAGCGTCAAAGTCATATCATATATACTTAGTTTTTTTTTTCCGCGCCTTCGCTGTCCCGTATCTTTCAAGAACCATTTTCTGGGTAAAAAGCTTATGACATGGATAGTGTAGATTTCTTTCAGCGACAGAATTTTCCGAAGAGTTACCTTTTACGGGTAACGGATTCGTTCGGCTTTTACGGGTTAAGGGTCGATTGCGCCTATATTAATCACAACAATGCAATGTAGGCTCCACATTGGGCGCAGGTAATTAGGCAATACTGATACTAGGACATTATTTATTGATTGCTTTGGATGAATAATTTTTTGTTTTAATTATTTCTTAATTTATATTTATGTCGGAGTTAGTTATCAATTAAAATTGTGGGTAGTCAACAGAATTTATAATGTTTTGTTTTCTTATTACTAATTTAAGTGATTTTACTATCAATTATTGCCTAATAAATCAAATCATAACTTATTGAGCACTCAGTGTACGCACAGATTGATTTTTGGCAACTTATTTCGATAATTGTAATCGATGGTCAAGTTCAAAACAATTGTTTACATGTTAATTGGATTATTATTTGTGTAATCACCATTGTTTACTTACAACAATTATTCTTGTGATATTTGACTATTTTAGAATGTGAGTTTTATTTGATTTAGCACATTTTAGTGTTTTGTATCAAGTAAACACGTGACGTACTTCCGTATGTCATCGGACAGAGTTGTTGTGGAGGGATAGCAAGGTATAAAAGAGCTTGCATCGGTATGCAAGTCAGTCTACCTTCGGATTAGATTCGATAAAGAGCTCCCCTGCTCCCAACAAAACTGTCGGTTTATTTGGTACAGCACTGCTGTATATTCACATAGCTGTATTGGCTTGCTGATGGCGAATGATACACTTTGTACTTGGGTGGCTAAGGCTGTTGTACGAACTGTAACCTTAAGGGTTTGTTCGTTTAACTGTATTGTTACTATACCCTTTTAACCTACTTTATCTTGTTACCATTAGTATTGTTTTATTAGTGAAACTAGTACTGTAATTAACAACCTTGTTATTGGTTATACAGTTCTTGTTTATCCAACAAAAATGGGAACGCCCAAATCTTGACCGTATATAAATGTAGGATCATGAGAGCCGGGGGGGCTCTCATGATCCTACATTTATATTATAATGAAATTTGTATTTGATTATTTAATGTGACTATGTGTGTATGAATTTTGTTATTTAATGAGTCTTTGTAATGATTATATATTTATATTTTACAAACATATAAGCAAGCAAACAAAATTTAACGTCTTTGTAATATTATTTTATTTTAGATTTAGATAAACAACCTATGTTAACACACCGATGTTCAATGGTAACCTCTGCATGTGAACATCTAATCAATTATTCATCTAGTACTTACCTACCTACTATATAAATGTGAAAATTTGTGAGTATGTATGAATGTTTGTTACACTCTTTCACTGTGAAATTTACCACATAGATAAAATTTATAACAATTATAACCTGGCAACACATATCCTACTCTTTATCCATGTAGTAGGTTCCTTTGGATTAATTTCGACTAAAATGCGGGTGCAGCCGCGGGTAGCAACTACTCATACACCGTCATTTCATAGTTTTTTTATATTTCATTCAAACATTTACAGATCGTCGGTATCACGAGATATCTTCAGTATTTTTCTAAGATCGACAAAATATATCATTTCATGTTTTTATTTACTAACAATTTTACAGCTAACTAGCTGATTGTCGCCTCATCTATGACACTCGGGTTGTACCTACTGATACTCTGTCCAATTAATATAAAGGCGGGGGTTATCCGTAGGTGACAATTTGTGTGTCTGTTCACCATCTTCAAGACCATCTTCCACCATCACCATTATTTTAGGTGACATCATTTCATTGTATCATTTAATTTAGTCTTTCAATTTATCATTTCATTTCATCAGATCCGTCAGTGATAGTTGTAAAAACGCATGGTATGGTAGGTAGCAATTTATGTGTCTTTTTAGCCGACTTCAAAATGGAGGCGGTTCTCAATTCCACTGTATTTTTTATGTGTTTCCGATTTTGAGGATTTTTTATCTCATCATCATCGCTAGCATCATCTGTTCACAATCAATATATTTTCTATGAAGTATTTTGTTTTTGTATGTAATGATGTTCTAATGATGAAATACCGAGAGGACTGGAAAATATAAAACTAGCATTATTCCCGCGGCCTCGTTTCTGTGGGCCTTAACGCAGGGCGCGTTATTTTTCGGGATGAAAAGCCTATGACACTCAGGAATAATGTAGCTTTCTACTGGTGAAAGAATTTTCAAAATCGGTTGAGTAGTTCCAGAGATTACTTCCTACAAACAAATCCACAAACTTGACCTTTTTATATATTATAATAGTATAGATGAACAAGTAATCAATCGAAAATGGTTAATTAAAATACTGTACTGATAATAAAAATTAGTTTAATTATTTAAAATTTAAATAAAATTTAAATTATTTCAAAATCATTAATTCCATTTTTTTTCACAAAAAAACAGCAATGAAAATCAAATTCAATAGCGCCTATGAGCTAATTTCCTAAAGTTTACGATTGAAGTCAACGCCGCCGGCTAGTACCTACACGCGCCCGCACTTTTTCTCTTTGTGGGCGAGCCGGCAAAGATTATTAATTAAAAAAAAGACGTGTGGCACTCGGGGACTGCTGTGGTAACGCTATTGCATAGCATTTTTTATCAACGTTTTTTTTTTATTTTTGCTAAATCTCAATTAAAAAATGTTCTTCCATCAGTTGTAAAAACTTCTTTTGCCACGCGACATTCAACTTCCAAATTACAAAAACACAAATATCTCGGAAACGGAGCGAGATAGGTCGATTTTGAGGCCGACTAGTATATGTGCCGAGGCCCCAGGACACCTCCTCCAGATCCCCCCCATTTAATTTTAATTCGAGCATAATTATACACTACTAGCTGACCCGGCAAACTTTGTTTTGCCATAAAGACACCAAACATTCATCTACCCTACTTACCCTACTCTACCTACCCTACCCTACACTACCCTACCCTACACTACCCTACCTACCCTACCCTACACTACCCTACCCTACACTACCCTACCCTACCCTACACTACCCTACCTACCCTACCATACCCTACCTACTAAACCCTACCTATCCTACCCTATCATTCCCTACCCTACCTACCCTACCTTACCTAATCTACCAACCCTACCCTACCCTACCTACATACCTATCCTACCTATGTAGGTAAGGCACCATTTTTTTTTTCATAAGAACCTCCTAACAATAACAAACACAACAAAAAAATAATAAGTGAAATCGGTCCAGCCGTTCACGCGTGATGCCGTGACCAAGGGAAATAGGGATTCATTTTTATATATATAGATAGATCATACAGTCAGCAAGAATAAAAACTTCTTTGTCAAGCGGAACCGAACCTCCGAACTGGAAAACGCGGCACCAAATTCTGAGTGACCCTTATTACCACTGGCATAAGGCCACTTTTAATTGCCACGCAAAAGTGACCCGTATTCTTAGGGGCATAAGGCCGATTACGGAGCAGCTCGGGGTGTCAGGATTATTTTCGTTACGGAATTTCTTGATTCGGTCGCCGCGCTCAAAGCCCGTGATAAAAGCTCAAAGCCCGCGATGCAATAGCTTAAAAACTTATTGTGCTAGATAAGAACAACGATTTTGAACTTGGAATTTCTTCCTGTATCGTGGGTGCGTTTACAAACATACAAACTCACATACACAACACCCAGAGCCAGAACAACTATCTGTAGGTCATACAAATTTTTGTTCCGTGCGGGAATCGAACCCACGACACGCAGCGCAGCAGTCAATCGCTCAACCACTGCGCCAACCGTGCGCCCAAACTGATTGAATACAGAATAAAAAGTGCAGATATAAAAAAAGTCAGACAACCTGTATAGTTCATACATTCTGTCTCTCATGCGTGTCCGTCCTAAATGGTAGATGTTTCATATTCACACCCTATGGGTACTGTATCTTGAGATATTTATTCCCCAGTTACTCCTGTACTGCTTGGAGACGCAGTTCGACCTGGTCATCGTAGACCGGCCCATGATCCTCCAATCCATCTACCAGCTCCACAACACACTGAGCGACCGCAAGATCCTGACCTGGGAGTTCTTCCTCAACAGATTCGAAGCTCTGTTCTTGGAGGCACAGATTAACTCCAATAAAACCATCGACTTTTCTAATTTGAGAGGTGAGTAAGACCAATATTGGTGTGTGCCGGACGTTGTTTTTTGGTGGTCTTTCATTGTATGTCCAACATTTGCCAATGTTGGGTTTAATGTTTGGACTATTTTTTGTTGTTTTATTTCCTTTGTGTTTTTTTTTCTTTTCAGAAGTATATTTCTGTTATTGGGTCATTTTACGAGTATATTTGGTGAGTTTTTGCGGTGCCATCACTATTTAAAAATAAATAATTTCCATTCAAAACATTACGCCTGTATTTTCAAAAGGTTAGGCAGTGGTAAATCTAATAGTACACCCACATTTTGTTGATAAATAATTTACACAGTTTCATATACTTAAGGCTCACACGCACCTTCAAAAGCACAGCTTTAACTTTTGTACTCGTAAATTAAGGCATGATGAGCCTTTAGACGATTACTTCAAATTTACTTTGGTAGAATCACCGGCAGAGTTAATAATGCTTTAATTTTTGCTTTGACTAAAATATTTGACATCATTTTACATGCAAGGCAGCTATGCCCTGCAATTATTTATGTATGGTTCAGAATGTTGGGTAACCACAAAACAACAGGTAGATAAGGTACATGCAATATAAATACGAATGTTGCGCTGGTCACCAGGTGTCACCAGACTACGCAAGATCCCGAATGAGTACGTGTCAATATTCATTTTAATACGAATAACATCTTGCATGATAAACAGTATGGTTTCACCAGAGGACGTTGTATAACTGACGCTGGTGTCACCCTATTGAAACACATCTTTAATGCGTGGGAAGAGTCGCAAGATGCCATAGGTATCTTCTGCGACCTATCGAAGGCGTTTGATTGCGTTAATCATGAAACATTACTATATATACTGAAACTTGAGCATTACGGGCTAGGTCAATCAGCGTTAAGTTTGGTTAAATCTTATTTGAATGATAGACAGCAATTAGTTCAAATAAACGGTGTGAATTCGTCGGGGTTAAACGTGAAAATGGGGGTACCCCAGGGCTCAATTTTAGGTTCTGTCTTATTTTTAATATACATAAACGATTAACCCCGTTTATTGGAAAACAAACTAAACATGGTGTTATTTGCTGATGACACATTTTTAATTGTTTAAATAAATAGACGTACTTCGGGTTGACGACGTAAATAACGCGCTACGGCAGGTTCAGGATTGGTTCACTGCCAATAATTTAGTTTTAAATGGTAAAAAAACCAAGTGCGTAAAATTTTCCTTGCCAAATGTCAAAAGTACTGATTGTGACATTATACTAAACAAGGAGAAGCTAGAATTCGTCGATGAAACGGTTTTCCTGGGGATCACGTTGGACTCAGGGTTGCAATGGGGTCCTCATTTGGTATCCCTTGAAGGGCGGCTGAGTTCGGCAGCGTATGCTGTTGGAAAGATTCGTCGGTTAACCGATGTGGATACCGCGAGACTAGTCTATTTTAGTTATTTTCATAGTATAATGTCTTACGGTATCCTACTATGGGGAAAGGCTGCAGACATTGAGTCAATTTTTATTCTGCAAAAACGAGCCATCAGAGCAATATATAATCTTGGCCGGCGTGATTCTCTAAGGGAACTGTTTAAGGACATTAACATCATGACGGTTCCTTGTCAATATATTTATGAAAACATCATGTACGTGAGAAAGACTTTACGTCTTTTTAGTAAAAACGGCGACAGACATAATTACGTTACCAGAAATAGGGACCAATTAGTTCAACCAGGTTTCAGACTGGCGAAAGTAGCCTCATCTTTCATGGGGTACTGTACAAAATGTTACAATAAAATTCCTCCCCACATTCTTGAACTGAATGAGACGAAGTTTAAAACCTGTATAAAACGCACACTATATATTATAAGTTGGGGGATTACATCACTGATAAAAATGCTTGGCTCAATGCTAGTCCTGTTCCCCAATCCACAACCACTAGGGCGCAATAACAAGTGATATGCAGAACATTATTGTTTTGAGTTATTGTTGGACCTGCTGAAGACTGTATGAATATATTTGTATTGTATAAACTCAATTTCCTTAGTATTGTAAAACTGCACAGCACGTGTGTGAGTACTATGTACCCAACTGTAAATCTACCATTTACTGTACCTATGCGTCGTTCGTTGACTTGTGTGTGCCCTGGCCGTTGAGTGTGTAATGGTCTCTCAAATGTCTCTCTGATGGTGGCGCGTGTGTTGGATCATCCGGTTCCCTTCATGATGGTTGAGCTGGGTGGTGCCAATTCATGCGTCATGTTCGTGAACGGACGCCGTCAGTTGGGATTGGTCATAACTTGACTGCTTCGGATGTTAATGTTTTTCTAGTATCTATTATATAACTGCACAGTACATGTGTGAGTACTTCTAATACTTTATGTCTGTAGGTGGTATAGTGGGTAGTGCTATTCTGGGTGCATTGTCCTCACGTGTATGAATTTAATAATGTATGTACCTATGTTCCTAAATATTGTAAAAAAACTTTTTTTTTTTAAAAGAGTAAGTATGGAGTTTCTTATGCATTCTTCTCCATGACAAGCTACTTTCCTAATGCACGGTAGAATCATTTTGATGTAACGTTCAAAAGTGCCGCTTGGTGGCCTAGTTGAAATAAAATACCTTTGTCTTTGTCTTTAGCCCAAAACTTTGCCACATGCAATGCCTCGTCTGTGGCAGCGCTTAGATCATTTACATCTAATAACCTTATTTTCTCGTCCACCCAGAACTGGTCAGCAGTGAGACCAGTTCCGAATGGTTCCTGTACAAGGTCCGTCGAGCTCACGAGGCCCTCAGCGTGTCCGCACGGGACACCAACGTGAACACGCTCAGCGCGTCCTTCGGCACCAAGTGGCCGTACAAGCGGACCATATCTGCGCCAGCCACCATGCCGCCACATCCTGACACCAGACACGGTGAGTGATGATGTTCTTGTATCAGCGAGACCAGCTCCGAATTTTTTCTGTACAAAGTACAAGCGGACCATATCTGCGCCAGCCACCATGCCGCCACACCCTCCGAACGGTTCCTGTGTGGTTCCAGGATGGTGATTACCAAAAGATGTTGGTGGTAACTAATACAGCTAATTACTTTTAATCTCTAATGCAACAATATGAATGAGCAGTTGCGAATTAATAGCTTATTTGTTGTTTTTTTAAGTTCAATATCTTAAACTAGGGTTGTTTCCACAGAACGTGAGAAAGTGTACTCCCGCCAGTATTCGGCGCCATTGCTGAAACGCAAGACATCTCGCTTCGGGTTGGGACAGTTGTTAGCCGCGCCACAGCCGGCGGGCACTGCGCAGCGGTCAAACAATACTCACGGTGAGTTTATAGTCTGATTAGATGCTCATACCAGGCTTCTGTGATCTTTAGATTAACGTCTTCTTATTCGTATCGTTAGCACGAAAGTAATTCGTTTGGTCCAAAACTAAGCCACTTCCATGTCATCCGGGTCATAATGGCAAATCGATTGACATCTTATTCATCACAATCGGATAAATAGTTTAGGAGCTACGGAGGAACATACGTAAATACAAACATACATACATAAACGAAAATTTACTGCTTAAATCCCTCCATAAATCTCCCTTCCTTTTGGTTTCACCGTAGTCAGGTAAAAAAAAAGCTTTGTCAAGATTTTAAATCAATAGCACTATTGAATAGTTAATATCCCTGTTATGAATACCTTAGGAACCGGGCATAAGTCAGGTTATAGCTTCCGGCGTCAGCGCATTACTCGGTTAGGGATATTGCAGGGCACTCTTATTATAGCCTTGAAAGAGGTCTATGACCAGAAAAATTCTCTTTTTACCTTCCATGGCGCGAAGGTCATCATAATAACTCTAACTACAGTGATATAATAATAACATGTTTCTACGCAGATGGATTTCACTCCCTGTCCGGTCGCTCAGAAGACACGCTGACCACAATCCTGCCCAAAGCCGTGGATCTTGAGGAGGCTGACCGGGAGACCACTAACTTGCTCGTGTTCTTGCTTATGCAGTTCTTGTCAAGGTAACATTTCTACAGCCTTAATTCACGTGTAATGTACATCTTATACCAGAACCGAAGAATCCGAAATAGTTCTTATCTTATGTTTACTTTAGTGATTTGGTTGCCGACAGGATCCTTAGGGAGCCATGATGACTGCCACTCCAACCCCTTCCCCCTAAAAGCAGATCTACATTCGGAATAGTTATTTAATGTGCTAGCATGATTAACATTTAACCCTGTATTAATGGTAAATAAATTTTCCGTTACCTTGCTGTACCAACATTTAAATTGCCGCAAAATGATGTTGCTGTAACTCGTTGCACAACTTTGACTGCCATGGAAACCTTTGTTTTGCTCTGAATATAAATAAATAAGTGATTTCAAGTAAGTAATTATGATTTATGTTTCAGTTTCGTTTTGTTGCGTACGTGATTTGTCGGGTAGACAGTTCATTCGCTTAGTAACAATAGTAATAACTGAGACTGCGGGAGGGGGCGCGAGAGCACTGCGCGGATTCGTGCGCGTACAAATGATTGTCGAATAAAATGCCTACCCTTACCACAGACAATACAATTTACAATATTACATTTCCGTACGAAATACTCTTCATATAGTTTAAATCCTTGTTTTCGTCTTAGGTCTGATCAAGCTCATCCAATGGAAGACAAGCAATCTTCTAAAACTCAAGAGCTGGTACTAAAACATCTGTTCCTGCTGCTGGGCTACAACTGTGTGGAGAAATACTTCCACATGTCACCATTTACTTTACGGTAAGTCACACTAATCAATATTATCACTTCGTATTTAGAAACTTTGTGTCGAAAAGCTATAATAATATAACTGAGTTTTTTCAAGAGGGTGTGGTGTGGATGGCCAAAGCTGGAACTGTGGGGAATAGCGGCAAACCCTTCAAGGAGTTATGAGGCCGTTTTTGTTGAAAACTAAAACAGTATCATTGGATTTTTGTAAAATCAATATTCCTAGTCAGGAATGGTACTTGATGAATTTGAAAAATTAAACGCTTTATTATCACACTATCCGGTAGTGTTGCTAATATGGATCAAATTTTGCGCAGTAATATCATTTCTTCTTCGTTTCGCTCTTGACGGAGCGGTCGTGGTCATGTTATACAGCAAACTTAAGGTAATACATTATTTTTTATCATTTTATATACTGGGTTAGGTTTTTGGTTTCCAAAATCGGCAATGAATGTTGTTTTTTTTTATCCATTGATTTAGTTTCAGTTTTCATCTAAATCGGCACCGTGACTCCTTTGAGTGTTTATCGCTATTCCTCATACTTTCGGATATGGCCATCACACTTGAAAAACTCACCCTGTACATCTTTGTCCATTTAGACAATCGTCGATCTTCAACGCGTTCATGGCGAACCTGCCACAAGTGCTGGATCAGAACCACGTGATGGGCGCCAGTATTGCTGAGCCGACGTTACTTTTGCTGCAGGTAGGTACTATTTTCTTGAAAAAAAGTTTTAACTTTAAAAACCCCAACGACCCCTGTCACGTTCTATGCAACTATTTGGCATATCGGCCCAAAAAAAAATATACAGTGTTACTTAGTTTAATGTACAGAATGTGTGTGGGATGGGTATATAATAGTATTTTTTTGTAAATTATTGATTGGCTCACGTCGTGACTATTTCACCTGATGGTTAGCGACCATGTGGTCGACGATGGAGCACGCTTGTCTAGTAGTATTTACTCTTGAATTGAACGCCCCCCTTAAAGAGATTGTAGTTCTCAGAAATCCCAGAATCTGTCAAGTAATTCCACTCCTTAGCTGTACGAACAATTAAATATTCCTAAAACTTTCATTGTTTTAATCCCTGCATGTCGGCACAGATTTTGTGGATCAGAAGGACTTTTCCTTTTCGAGTCGATGGTCAAACTCTTCAGATAGTTTAAACCAAGTAAGTGGTCACGCTAATTGCAGCGTCGGTGCCATTAATCAAGCCTGCAGTGCAGATTTGTGGCCACTTACGGCACTCAAAATTCCAATGTATGCGGGTCATGTTTTAGACGGGGGCACTCACATTGCGTATCTGGCAGGTCCATAAAACCATTTTTCTACTACCTTGTCTATTATGTAACACATTGCCTAAGAAATTCGTTTCGAAATATGAACATTTAGACACAAGATTATAAAATTAAAATTAAAAAAAGCAAAATTACATAATAACAGTTACGAAATGACTTCCGTATGGAGTTTTGATATCATTATGTAACTGGCAGAATGATACTGAACCTGTTACCTCTCGAAAAAGCGCGCGTTGATTGTGTATATATAGTCTGTGGTTTTTAACCTGAATGTTTCTAATACATTGTTGTTGTAACTTATTTCCATTTAATTAAGACGGCTCATCAGGTAGTGGTAAATAAATCGTTCGTGTATGTGTACTATTTGCCATGTTGTGTTTATCAGAAGGACTCTGTAATGGCAGGGAAGAATGTTGGATCCCACTGCTTCTCTCGGCGCCGTACACAGGGGTAGTTTCATAATTTGGCGTCCACGTATACGCCTACTTATATAATACGCGTTCGCTTCAACATCTAATACTCAGTCATACCCTTGTTTCTAAAAGGGAACCTTCCATCCATTTTTCCTGCTAGTTGGCACACTGCACCAAAGAGAAAAAAACGGCTGCCTCGGGTTACGTGACTTATTGAGATTGTCCTCTGAGAAGGGGTTTGGAAAGATACACGCGTGTTG
This sequence comes from Anorthoa munda, assembly GCA_945859665.1. NCBI lineage: Eukaryota > Metazoa > Arthropoda > Insecta > Lepidoptera > Noctuidae > Anorthoa > Anorthoa munda. The sequence goes on along the minus strand of OX243916.1, from coordinate 1,364,998 downwards.
TTACAACGATGTTTGCTTGTCCAGTATTGTTGCGGGGCGGGTAGCAGTGCTTGCAGCGCCGCCAGCACTCACTCGCTGGCTGCGTTGGAACCGCATGTGAGACGACACTGGCTCATGGCACTACTTGTGGTTCTTTACAAGGTAAGCTTTATGCCTTATATCCATATTTTTTATACATATTGCTGTCCCTCTACTGGTCAAATCCCAATTCCCTTCAATCAGTCCATTAATATATATATATATTTTTTTTATTATTAATAGGCTTGACCACTATTATTTATTCAGAATAATATGGTAAGCGTAATATTATTTTCGTTTCTTTTATTTTCTATTTCTTTCCTTTCTTTCCTTTCTTTCCATTCTTTCCATTCTTTCCTTTCTTACCTTTCTTTCATTTCTTTCCTTTCTTTACTTTCTTGCCATTATTTCCTTTTTTTCCTTAATTTACTTTCTTTTCATTTCTTTCTGTATTTTTCTTCCTTGTAACTCGCTGGCTACCTTCCAGTACCACTACGGCAGCGGCAGCGTGTGCGCCATGGTGCAGTCCCTGGTGCGCGTGGTGCTGAACACCGTGGAGGCGCAGTACCACCAGTGCAAGCGCATCCCGCCCATGATTGTCATGCCACACACTGTCAGAGCTAGAGGTTAGTCAATCCTACTACTATAGTAGTTTGTATGTCTGTGTTTCACGCAAAAATGGTTGAACGGATTTGGATGACATTTTGCACATATATAGTTTATGACCTTGATTAAGAAACATAGGATACTTTTCATTCCAATAAATGGCTTACCAGAGGCTGTGGAGGAAGCAGAGACTCTGACCGCGGTAAAGTCTCATAAGCCACAAGGAGCCCAGAATCCTCAAGACCTATTTGTAACTGGATCCAATTATGAAGTTTTCGCAGATGTTGACGCGGACTGGTAAATAATATTAACACATTTATTTTATGGTATATAGATACAATTTTTTTTTGTTTCAATAATCTATAGAATGTTGAATGTTGTCAATAGAAGTCTATTCAGCCGTTTAAAATGCCTAATAGAGTCACATAACACATTGATTCGTGTGGCACAAACGTAGGTGACTAAGATCACATATTTTTCTCCTGTCCTTTACATGTTCTTCCTTTCTCTGTAACCTCTTGTCCCTTTGTATTCCTTTCCCTACCTCAATATTTTATTTACTTTGTACTAATAGCTTTCCTGTGTATAAATGTATAGTCTCATTCATCACCTTAAATTTTGCTGTAATTTTCGTCATTGTAATTTGCTCACTATTTACTTGTTATGCCATTACCATTAAGATATACTGATCCTAAATATCCATCCTTTCCAGAATTCCGTTAAATTTAATATATATAAAAAAAATGGTTTCTCTACCTTTATTTAATAATAAAACAACCTGACGTGACATTGGCTGAATGCACAAACCGTGCGAAGCCAAACCAGGAAATAAAATAAAAAAAAAATACATTGATTTGGACAGTGCTCATTAATGGCATGTGTGTACTCGTATTACCAGATGTATAAACGTAAATGAAGCAAAAGGAGTATGCAAGAATCGTAACAGATGGCGTTCTGTAGTTTTTCGTGCATCTGTTTTCTGCCTGTACAGGTTGATTTAAATGGAATTGCGACGCGGGTATTTCTGACCAACTTTGTTGTGCTTAAACAACTAAATTCGGTCCCAAATATCCGTGAAGTAAAATCCTAAGCAGCGTGGTCCAGAAAGCGGAACTACATAAAAACGGTATTTTTCTGCACCAATAAGATTTGGAGTATTATATGAAATCTAAAAGAAAACTGAAATGAAAAATGGGAACGACCTTATATGAGATGGACCTATATAGAATAGTGGTCGAACGGATGTGAAAAGAATTACAGAATCGAACTAGAACAGAATACAATATATTTATTTGATAAAGGCGTAACACACCAGCAAAAATCATAAAGTAGCAGAGAGGAATAGTTAAAAAGGACAGTCAAAAATTTCAATTCAATTGGCACCCTGCAGCGACACACATAAATAACATAGATATTTAATATTATATTAACATGTAGATGATAAACAAATGATGTGTTAAAATACGTAAATAAAAAATGTAAAATAATAGGAAAATGTGGGCAGGTGGAGTCACTCTCAAAGATAAAATTCGTACGGTACAGGATAGTTTCAAAGTTGCACCTATCGGTGAAAAGCTAACTAAATCCAGGCTGCAATGGTACGGTCATGTAATGCGGAGAACTGATGATCATGTTGTGAAAAAGTGCCTTTGCCTTTGGTTATCTCTCCCTGTTTTTTGTTTGCATGATGGCACAAAGGACAGGCAGAGACGGACCTCTTGGAGGACGAGTGTTAAGAAGGACAAGAAGAACTGCGATCTATTTACTGACGATACTTTACAGCGAAACAAGTGGCACCTCAGGAATAGGAAATTGACGGAAAGTAGCGAGGTGGAAGAAGAGAATAATAGGAAAAGATAAAACATATGATGTGCCGTGGTTAAATATTTTCAGTATTCCTTACTACTTTATCACAGTAAATGAAATATGACGCCAGCATGGCGCATCAGGTGACCAGAGGCTAAGCATCAGCCAGACAACGCAGGAATGCATTATCTGATTATTATTGCTAAGGCCTACGTACCCACAATCAAGCATCAAGTCACGTTTATAGGCTTTAGTTTTAGTGTAGGCTCGAATACTGCTGTTCTTTGGTCTCTTATCCCGACGAGGCAACTACTTTATTGGGCGGTTTGTAGGCGAAGGTAGACTGGACGTGAGTGCGCTGTAGGTCTCCTTATGATGGACCGACCAGGGAGGTCACCATAACCTCTTAGAGCAAGGTTATTTGCAGTGTGCGTATACATTTGTCCCTTTTTCAAAGTCGAATCCTTATAATTTTGAAACGTCATGGTACGGGGGCAGGTCAAGTATGCAGTAGGCGGCCCATTGCATGACTGCACACGAGTCACAACCAACAGACAAAGATGGCGTCGCATCGTGAAAGGAATCATGGCAGCTCGAAGCCTCTCTGCAACATGGTGACCACGACCGCTCGGTCAAGAGTGTAACGACGGGTTACCTATCATAAGTTCGAAAAACATATTACTGAATTTCATTTCACCTAAAACTTTTTAACTATTATCGTTTCGTTTTTTTTTACTTCATCGAAGTCACGTCTGCCACTGTCTCAGTTGACCTATTATCAATTCGATTTTTTTCGTTATTCCGACGTTTCACTTGGTCGAAAAACTTTTCACCGAAGTTACACTTAGCCGAAATAACATTTGTTCGAAATATTTATTTTAAACGCATATCAAAATACTTAGTGAGAGAGAAACAGTGGGCGAATATAAATGTTTAAATAAGCTACTTGAAAAAAAATATGTCGACGGAGCCCCGCTCCGCGGGGCTCTTCTTTCTGTCTCCAGGGTCTAAAGTAACCTAACACAAAGGAGATGACGGGAGCTGAGTACGCTCGCTTTGCTCGCTCACTTCAGCTCCCGTCATCCCCTTCGAACCTAACCTATCCGTGTCGGGGTGCCCTAAATTACCGAGCCCGCTTCGCTCGCTCTTGGACAAATTCTATGAAATAATTAATACATTTATTTATTTATTTAATACTTCATGCACACAAACGTACAGAGGCGGACTTAAAAATGCGGATTCATAAAAATTTCTTATGCATGACAGCTATTAATAAATCATTTGCATGAAAATTCGAAATAAATACGTAAACACAGACAAGACTGCGTGAAGTCGGCGATTCGTTTCTGTCACTAAATTTTGTACCACAACATATTGACTTTTTATGACACTATTTCAATTTTAAATTGAAAATGCTACCAAGTTACCGGCTATATATTTGTGACTAAATAATATTCCGTAAAATGTTGTTTCGGTTAGGTGAAAATATGGAAATTGAAAAAGTTCAAAAGAGGTGTCGGCCAAAAGCAAAAAGTTATTTTATATACAGAATATACAAAAAAAAAATGGCTAAGTGCGAGTTGGACTCGAGCGCAAAGAGTTCCGAACGATACATGTTTTTTTCTGTGACAGACAGACACACGAGTGCACTAGGGTTCTGTTTTTCATACAGACCGGACACGGTACTCTTAAAAAAAATCCACAATCAATCTGCCTAGCCTTTTCCCACTACGTTGGGGTCAGCTTCCAATCTAACCGAATTTAGCTGAGTACCAGTATTTACAGAGAGCGACTGCCTATCTGACCGGTAACACGATACCCCTTGCCCAGACTGGTGTCAGATTTCTTAAAAGATGTCCACAAAACGTACAAATAAGCGCCACGCATTCCGCAGACCTGAGCCAGCCGTCGCTGAAGACGGAGCACGAGCCCGGCCCCGCCCCGGGCGCGGGCGAGCGCGGCGCCAGCAGCCCGCTGCCGCCCGAGCGCAGTAAGCCCAAGCTGCACCACACGCACACACACAAGTCTCCCGCGCACATGCACACGCACTGGGAGGAGCCCGCCAAGTCCGCCAAGTAAGTGGATTCCTGCTGAAGTTGTTGGCCAATGAAACAGATCAGAGCGGTGGTGGGCGATTGCCCATTGGCTTCGAACCCAGGCAGGCGCTTTAATTTGTGTAAATTTTTTCATCACCATTGCTCTCAAAAACGGTGAAGGAAAAATCGTGAGGAAACGGGCATGTCCTAGAACCAAACATTCGAAGTCATGTGACATTCACCAACCCGCAATGAGCTCGCGTGGAGGATTACGTACCATCCCTCTCACAGAGAGGAGGCCTATATCCCAACAGTGGAAACATTGAGAAACTGGTGATGATGGTGTTAGAAAATGTGCTCTTACCGAGACGCGACGCGACGATGCCAGAAGAGGTCGGTAATTTCGCGTTGCGATACCTCGCCGCGGCGCCACATCGTTGCGTTTTGTTGTCTCTGTTTGAGCGGACCCTTATATTATATTCATATTCGGCTGTAAAGAATCCGTGTCTATTGCAGCTGAAATTCAGTCAGATGGTGCCAAATGTTGCCATCTTTCATTATGCTGACATCACGTATTTTTTTAAGAGTATTTGTTTTTTGTGTCATTAATCACCACGATTAGTGTAAGGAAAAAGATATATGCGTTAAAAAGTTCGACTTTATAGTGGTGGCGCCATGCTGTACTCATTTACTCAAGTAGGAGTACTTACAAAAGTGCAGGTAAGTACTTGATAAACGGTATTTATTTTGCAAACACGTAAGTTAGAATAACACCTTTTTGCTTGAGTACACCATGTACCGGCTGGCTCGGCCGGGGAAGTCTCTCACTTAACACCGTCGCGGTAGGAAACGCCTAAATATTATTGTGCGTTGGATTCTCAACTCTCGGCTTCAAGCCAAGCGTCGAAAATCCAACCGTGCGCTTTTGTTCAGGAATTTCATTTAGAGGTTGCCAAATGTTAGTGAAATCGGGTATCGGGTCCTGCTATTCGCATGGTTGGTGACAATTGTCCAATGTCCTCTAATATACTGTTAGGCCGGTAGAAGAAGACACATACTTTGATGGTACTACTCAAAAGAACAACCATTATTATTTACTAGCTGAGCTCGCGGCTTCGCTCCCGACCGCCCGGCGCCCATCACCAGCCTACCAAACTTGTCTTGCTGCTTACCCAAATTGCCTTGCTACCTACCCTACTTTCCTTGCTACCTACCCTACTTGCCCTTCTACCTACTCTTTTTGTCTTGTTACCTACCCTTTTTGTCTTGCTACCTATCCTACTCGCCTTGCTACTTACCATCTTACCCTAATTGCATTGCTACCCACCCTGCTTGCCTTGCTACCCACCTTACTAGCCTTTCTACCTACCTTACTTGCCTTGCTACTTACCCTACATGCCTTGTTACCTATCATAAGGTTTTTAAAATAGATCAAATGAGTTAGATATATTTCTCTGTAGCCTGATGAAGTTCACAAGAGTAGCACAATCACAATTTTTTGTTGGATTATAATGGTGTTTTAATTATATTTTATTGTGTTTATTTGTATGATAATTGGATTTTAATTGTATGATTGATTGTATTTTAATTGATATTTTAATTGTAATATTTTATTGTATTTTTAATTGTATTTAATGGTATTTTTAATTGTATTTCTATAAGTCCTAATATCTTTGTGGTAGTAACATCGCATTGGCGTTATAGCTGTTAAGATGTTACTTACATAATTTTGACATAAATAAATATACTACTTGCCTTGCCCCCACCCCTACTTGCCTTGCTACCTACCCTACTTGCCTTACTACCACCCTACTTGCCTTGCTACCCAGCCTACTTTCCTTTATACCAACCCTAATTGCCTTGCTACCAACCCTAATTACCTTGCTACCCACACTACTTGCCTTGCTACCCACACTACTTGCCTTGCTGCCTACCTTACTTGCCTTGCTACTTACCCTACATGCCTTGCTACCTACCCTACTTGCCTTGCTATCTAACCGACTTGCCTTGCTACCTACCCTACCAATATTTTTCTAGTGTCATTCTTCCGCGGAGAATATTAACACCGCCATTCAGAAAATGACGTCTAATGCACAACGACATCTATCGACTATGGAGTTCAACTGTCCGAGTATCTGCATTGCGTGTGTTGTGATAATTTACTTCTTGAATACTTTAAATTCATCTAACTTTTGATGGAAGGAACCGATTGCGATGAAAAAAAAACTAAGTAATGCTTCAAGTTACGCACAATTTTTATGTATCAAAGTTATCTACACTAGTTTCGTACATTTTACGTGATGCGTGCACAACTAAACACATAAAAAAATTTAAAATTCTGGAAATAAGCTCTGTTGGTAATCCTTTAAGACTTTTTTTTTGTGGTGGAGAATCATTCAACGACTTCTCCCGCTACTGGCTAATTTTGATCTAATATGGAGAGTAAAAACATATATCAAAATAAAAGCCAGGATAAATTAACGTAGGGAAATGTTAAAAAAAAATTAATTTCTAATTGAATGTGCTTGTAAGTTTTGCTGGGATTTATGTTAAAAAGGCATAATAATTAATTATGATATTGTTTTATTTGCAGGAGATTCCTGGATTGTAATAAAGGTAGACTATAAAATCAGGTGTAGGCACCGCGCTTTTGTGTCAACCTCGGCTCCGTAAACATTTCAATAATTATTAAAACTTAATAAGCTTTTCTAGTGAAATTTATGCAAATCATCAATTTCTAAAAGATATTCAGCGAATGTGTACTAAGCACTGTCAGGAAAGTCGGGACCTTTTAAGCAAGAGCTTCATGATAAGTGCTCAGGTAGGTTGCGATAAGGAAAATTCGGAAGTGTACACAGATGACTAAACCTGCTATGAGAAATATTTCAAGGATATACAGTAAGGCAGACAACAAGATATCTAATAGCAACAAGCTCGTTACAAATCTGGCACCTGAAAATATTGAAAGAAAAGGAAGTGGATCGGAAAAAGATTGAGGTTCTTGAAACAGCTTAGGTGCTTGAGAACGTTACACATAGCATGACGAAAACTAAACGCACTAATAAGTTCTTTCTCTTCCAGCTGAACATCAAAAACAAACTCCACACTAACAACGAGTCCTAAGTTACCTTGGTCATATCACCTGGAGACAACCAGATATACTGGAAAACTGGTTACAGTGGGAAAAAAGGACGGAACAAGACCGTGCAGGCGTTCACCTACTCGCTGGTCACATTAGAGCAATACTATAATATGAATCACTCTGGATGTGGTTAGAGTGGGTCATATTATCGCACTGCTCTGAGAAGTGCCGAAGACAGAGTTTCCTGGAAGCCGCTCGTCAGTGAATCCGTCAGTGAGCGGAAAAACATGAATAAGAAGACTAAGAAAACTCGTAGTTAGTAAACTAGATTTTGCAGACAAGTTCGTCTGCGTAGCATTAGTACTTCGAATACCATATTTTATATATTACGCAATAATATTGTAGGTGTGTAGGCCGCCTTACTAGATAAATTATTTGTTCACCATACACACTTCGTCCCCCTTTCCCTTAAGAATGATTTCGGGGATAAAAACTATCCTTTGTCTTTTCCATGGTTTCAAACTATCTCCGTACCAAATTTCATCTAAATCGGTTCAGCGGTTTAAGCGTGAAAAGATAACAGACAGACTACATTAGTATGGGTTACATATTTTGTATTAATTCAAATAACTGTTAAGTTACTCCGAGATTCGGCACTCTACTGGTCTTACCAAACAGTTTGAGATGGGCTTGCACTACTCGAACGAAAGTTTTACATGACCAGACCCAGCTCGAACGGTACGTATATATAGGTCCCGTATCCGTATCTATTGATATAAAATATTCCTCCCTAAATGGCAAGGGCAATCTATGGATATTACAATCGATGAATAAACGTGACGTCACGTTATGTGATCAGAAGAGTGTTGAAAACTTTTAATAGACGAAGAGGAAGGTAAATGAAAACCACATTTTCACATTAATGAAAGAAACAAGTAAAATTTAAAAAATCCCCGACATATTTTTATATTATTTATTTATTTATTCACTCAAAACATACAATATCCTTACAGGCTAGACCCAATGCGATAATGTAGTACTCTTAAAAATTAGATAGTGCCACAGCTTGTACCATAACAAATTCCATAGGTAGCTATTCTTTCGAATTCACCCATTGAGACCTACAGACGCTTGCGAATTTGCAACTAGAGTCATCTTTTTATTAATTTTTTGTTTGACAATTCAAAAGTACTTCTAAAGTTTAATTGAAATAAATACCTTGATTTTGATTTTGATTTTGACCCAAAGAGCAACAGAATATATCGACGTCAACAGCAATGAGGTTAAGAGTGCGGAGCGCGCTCGTCAGCGTCAGCGGCGCCTCACGCAGCAAGTTAGTTCGCGCGCTCGGCACTGTGCACCGCCAGCAACCGTGGCTGGCGACGACGACCCATATACCCGTCTGGCACGACTAGTTCCACCAGTAGCAATATATCCGCATTGTGTATCTTCCCCCTAACTATCATAAAGATATAAGTAACAAGTGTGAGTTGCATAATTTATTTAGTATCTAGTAGATATGCTTCGATCAATAATCTATTGGATACGTAATTATGACATGACTAGCTGACCCCCGGGGCTTCGCTCCCGTCAACTGGCTACCCTGCCTTAAACACTTTGTACTTTACAAAGTGTTTAATGTAGTGATTGAATGAAGTATATAATGTAAAACATAGTAATGAAGTGTTTAATGACATGTTTTGCTCCTTGTTAACGTCTTTTAGTTCGCTTTTCAAGCAGTCGTGTTTTATATTTTTTTAATTAATTTTTTTTATTTATCAAATCAAAATCATTTATTTGCTTCAATAAGGTACAGAAAGTTCTTAGGCAATAAATACAGATCTCTTATTGTGCCTGTAATTTCGGCGTGCAAATTAGTCATAGTAGTTATTATTTATCACTAAAGTCAAAATGCATGCAAGCAGTCAAATAAATTAAGATTAGTTAACATAAATGATTATTAAATTAAAAATAAATTATATCACATAGATTGAAATTGGAACATTAAATTTTAAGTATAATTATTATCCTTTACCGCCTTACAACTTATACTCTAAAAACTCCAGTACACTGTAAAAGCATTTATCAATAAGTAGATTTGTTAAACTACGCTTAAATTTAAAGAATGGTAATGTTTTTATGGCACTCGGAATTTTATTGTACAATTTAATGCACATAATATAACAGTTGTTGGATGTTAGCGTGAGATTAGTTTTTGGTCGATGCAACATGTTAACATTATGTGATCGAGGGGCGTAATAACTTGTCGCTTGCTCAAAAAGTCCCTTATGTTTAAAAACAAATATACATGATTCCAAAATATAGATGCATGGTAAAGTCAAAATTTTATATTTTCTAAAGAGTGGACGACAAGATTCTATTTGTTTCAACCCGAATATGGCTCTTAAACACTTTTTTTGCATTATGAATGCTCGATCAATTTCAACACAGCGACCCCAAAGAATGATACCATACCGCAATATGGAGGAAATATAGCCGTGATAAGCAGTAATTGCAGCGTTTCTAGATATTTCACAGCTAATCCGTCTGAGAGGGTAAATAAAACTATTCATCTTACCGCAAACATCATTTACGTGGTTCTTCCAGGAGCAAAATTTATCCACAGTAATCCCAAGAAATTTAATTGAATCAGTTTCTGTCAGGGCTACCCCTTTATAAGCTACCTTTAGATTTAGTGCCTTACCTCGATAGGTATGAAATTGTATAAATTTGGTTTTTCCAATGTTGACCTTTAAGTTGTTAGCCTCTAACCAGTCTATACATGTTTGTAGAGCAGCGTTTATTTCCTGTTCGTACATATTTTTGTCATCGCCCTTTATCACAATAGAAGTATCGTCCGCGAATAGTACACATTCGTGATTCAAAATATTAGGAAAGTCGTTAATGTAGAGCAAAAACAACGGAGGACCCAAAATACTGCCTTGTGGCACCCCATACCTATTTAATAAAAATGAGGACTGGAATAGTTCACGTGTTTTGGTTCGATCATTGTAACTGGAAACTTCAACTGCCTGTACCCGATCAGATAGATATGACTGTAGCCAGTCGTACGCTTTTCCTCGGATTCCGTATCTATAAACTTTTCCCAGCAAACGTTCGTGATTAACGTGATCAAACGCCTTACTCATATCCATAAACAGCACTGAAACAGGAATTTTGTTATCAATACAGTCTATTATTGATTTTATTAATTGAAAGGCTGCTAAAGATGTGCTTCTATTTTTGCGAAAACCATTTTGTTCGTCATTTATAATTTTGTGTTTTTCGACAAAGTTCACTAGTTTCTTAAGAAAAACTTTCTCAAAGATTTTAGAGAATATAGGTATTAGTGTGACGGGCCTATAATTGTTCATTTCAGTTTTATCACTTTTTTTATACAACGGTTTTACAATTGATCTCTTTAATATTTCAGGAAATATACCTTGTTCTAATGAGAGGTTAATAATATACAAAAGTGGTTTAAGAATAATATTTACAGATAATTTTAAAATGTCAGTGCGAATGTCATCGTGACCAGAGGCCTTGGAGTCATTTAGAGATATCACAATTTTCTTTAAATCACTCTCATCTAATGGATACAGAAACATAGAGCTGCCGATTGATTCAATATTATTATCTATATAATTTAAATTCGAATGTCCTAAACTATCGGGGCTATTCTTAGTAACTGTGTCAATGAAAAAATTATTAAATTTGTTTGCGATAGAGTCAGGACTTACATAATCGATGTTGTTAACAGTTATTTTTGAGATGCACGAATTCTTTAAATCTGTGTCTGTATGTCTTTTTATCACATTCCACGCTGCTTTACACTTACTTTGGGCTCTATTTATGTAATTCGTGTTATTAATTTTCCGGGACGTTAAGATGCATTTTTTCAATAAATTACAATAATTCTTGTAACTCTTTTTATGAGGATCACTATTCTTATATTTTAGTTTATAGTGTAATTGATTTTTATTTTTACAACTTCTTCTTATTCCTTTAGTAAGCCAATTCGATTTATTTAATGTTTTGTTTGTAACTCTTACGCGACAGGTAGGGAAACAAAGATTATAAAATAATAAAAACATGTCATAAAATTTAATAAATGCTTCGTTTGTTGAGGTTTCTTCAAACACGTCATTAAAAGATAAACACGAAATGGATTTTAAAAATTTTACCTTATTTTCATCACTGTAATCTCGTTTGAGCTCATACCACCATTTTAAAACCGGCTGCCTACGCATAGTAACAGCCCAGGAATATGTTTGGGCTGAGTGATCTGATAAACCCAACTCATGTACCTTCGCATAACCGTTTTCGATGGTGGTTGCAATGTGATCGATACAAGTTTGTGTCATTTCTGTTACTCGAGTCGGTGATGAGATTACATGCTTTAAATTATATGCGTTTAATAAGTAGTTATACTCCCTGCTTTCCTTGGATTTCTTTAAAATGTCGATATTTGTATCGCCACACACAATATTTTTTTTTCTAGTGTTACGACACAGCGTTCTTAATAGCGTGTCTAGTTTATTTAGAAAAATCACTACATTCGACGACGGTGTTCTATATACACAGATTAGGATTATACCATATTTAATTAGCTCGATCCCACAGCATTCAAACACAAATGTTTCAGATATAATTTTTGTTTCCGCTATAACTTTAAATTCGATATCGTTTTTTATGAGAATAATGACGCCCCCTCGTTTGGATGTTTTCCTCGAATAGTACGCTGCTGTCGTAAAACCTCTAAGGCGAAAGTTTTTTTCCGCCCCATCAAGTAAAAATGTTTCAGTTAAACATAATACATCTATGCTAATATCATTATTTTGTAAATCTAATATTGTTAACGAGATTCCATCACGCTTATTTAGTGCCCCGGCTATATTCTGATGAATAATTGTTAAATAAGTCTCATTTTTATTGACGAAAAAAGTCACTCTTCTGGGCTGGCTCATTGAAATCATCAGTCTGTACACTCGCATCTTTTAGGCTATAGGTTTGTACACCTTTGTCCACCGTACTTAATTGCCTTTTCATAGTAGTCAATTTATCAGTATATTTTTGATAGTTAAACTTATAATTTAAGTGCAGATGTTGATTGATTAAAGTCACCATGAAAAGGCACAAAGTACGAATTTTTACCATTATAACATACCAATTTCAATAAATTATTAACATTTTTTTCATTTAAATAATAATGTTTGTAGATTTGGCTGACTAACACATTGGTGCATTCTAGATGACAGATTGTGTGATATAAAAATGTTTGGATGTCTATAGGGTTTCTATCATTTGTACCTACTAGAATAATCACATAATCTGATTTATTAAAGTCTTTACACATATTTACGCAGGGTCTTAAAACTTCTTTGGTGGTCGCATTCGGTTTCAAAAATGATGTTACGGTAAACTGTTTTCCAAGATAGCCCTGTATAATAATTCGGAAATGATAACCGGCTTGGTCGCCAAAAATCATAACTCTCTGTTTATCACTTGATTGTGGTTGAGTTTGTGGAGATTGTGATGTCAGCTGTAGGTTCACAACAGTTGTTTCTACGCTAGTCCCCTGAATACAAGCTTCTTTCGGTTCCTTTTCTTGGATGGATGAAGTTTCTTTGCCTCGATCGCCATGGTTAATTTTATCTGTGATGTAGATACTGGACTTCTGCAGGTTGTTTTTCAGTGGCGTGTTTGTATTGTGTATAATTTTTTAGTTATTTTTTTTCCAATTAGGTACATTTAAACATATAAGTGTTATATATTTATGAAATCACCTCATAAAACCCTTTATTTTGATACCCCACACGATGGGTTTGGGAGAAGAATATAAATTGGGTCTCCACAATATGGCGCCCAAAAGCCGCCATTTTCCTATTTACCAATTTTGATGTAGCCAGTGACACTCGCAGGGTTAAGACGACTCGATTGACGTAAGAACCATCAAAATCGGCCAACGCGTTTGATCTCTAGAACGCCACATAGGAACATACATACATACATAGAATGATAAACAAATTACCCTCAAATTCTAATTAAATTTATTGCATACATAATGTACATACAGGTGGTAAATATAAGTTACAGGAACAATTATGGACCCTGTCGGGCACAGCAACATTCTAGATACAGTCAGTGTCTAGGAGAGAGGAATAGCGCTCAATATTTCCTTAGACAGTCGTGTAAAATATGATAACTACAGTTTATTTAACATACACACTGACACATAAGTATTTTTGACTGCGGGAGGAGATGCTGTCTTAATAGCGAAGTAGAGCACCATCTCTTTCTATAATTTGTTGCAAGCGGCACGTAATATTTCCAAACTGACTAGTGACTATTAAATCAGCCACCAACTTCAGGTCCCATGGAAGATATACATTATTCAGCCCCAGTAACTCAGAGTTATTCAACCTCTGGTTCTTCATGTCAGTAAACAATCTGACTGTATTTCTCTGAAATAACGAAATGAAACAAGTGTCACTTTGTGTTTAAGTATATAAAAAATATGTTTGCTTACGTCACGGCATCGGCATAAGAAGCAGAAGCGGAAGAAGAATAATTTATAATATACCTAGTAGCAGATACGCTTCAATCGACAATCTATCGAATCAAGCACGATATCTTGCGAAAAAATCCAGATTCAAAGAGTAAAATGCGAATAACTTTTGAACGGCTAAACCGATTTTTTTCAAACATAGCTAAGAACACTCTCGACAAAGTCACCTTTAAAAAAAAAACAATATCGTTCAACTAAATCAAAATCGGTTCATCCGTTTAGGCGCTGTGATGCCAATCATAGACAGACACACAGATACACATATACACAGATACACAGCAACACACGTCAAACTTATAATACCCCTCTTTTTTCGTCGGGGGTTTAAAATACACTTGCTGCTATATTATTATATAGCAGCATGGTATACCAGTAATGTGTGGTAAATTATACATTCAATCAAAATTGACCGGGGATTAAGGTAAAGTAAAAGGAAACTAAGTTTACCTAATGATATTTTGTTCCTGAAAGTAGGGAGGCAACATCAGGTCAGGATGTAACGCAACATCAGGTACTGATTGATGGGTTGAGGTAAAGGCTGGTTGTGTCCACAGGTACCAACAGTGGAGCCTGGAGCAGGAGTCGTCGGAGAGCGAGCTGATTGCCATCCCGGAGACCAGCGACAAGTCTGACACGACCGTCCATGGCAGTACTGCACCGGTGAGTGACCTTCTTTAATGTGTTTTTATAATACCCCATATTAATTTAGTCACACTCTTATGCTCTACTGGCTAAACCGACCGATGCTGTCCTGTCTAAACTGAGTTCATACAAAAATCCATTTCCTTACCTTTCTGCGGCATTTGCAAGCAAAAAAAAAACTGAAACGTTTCAGACTTCCAGCGTTGCTCAAGTGATGCGCTTTTCAACAATAAGTCATGATTTTTTCAGTGTTTTATTTTATCTACATACCTATACACGTATAGATAGAGTCGACGAACAAAGGCCTTAATTACGTGGGTAATTAAGGTCTATAGCGCAATCAGAATGACAATTTTATTTTCAAAATAATTGTAATTGTTATGTCAAATGCGCTATGCTAAACCACCCGGTACATAGACGCAAGCCAAATATCAAACTGGCCAGTTGCGAGTCGGACTCGCGCACGTAGGGTTCCGTACCATTATCGCAAAAAAACGGCAAAAAAATCACTTTTGTTGTATGGGAGCTCCACTTAATTATTTATTTTATTCTGTTTTTAGTATTTGTTGTTATAGCGGCAACAGAAATATATCATCTGTGAAAATTTCAAACGTCTAGCTATCACGGTTCATGAGATACAGCCTGGTGACAGACGGACAGACAGACAGACGGATCGTAGAGTCTTAGTAATAGGGTCCCGTTTTTACCTTTGGTTACGGAACCCTAAAAAATACGTATCATGGCAAGGCACGTGGTTACGTATCGTGGTATAACTTTACCACTGCTGGGACGCAGACCTCTGAGAGGGAGTGGGACATAAATCATAAAATTACAAGTTGGTAGATTAACATGTCTTCGATTTTTTTATTCAAGGTTATGCCAGTTTCTTCACAATATTTTCCTTTTGGCTTATATTTGGTACATACAGCTGCAGAGAAATCTCATCCCCTAGAAATATATAAAAAGCGACATTTATATCATGGCCAGGAGGATATACTACGATTTCTTCTTCATAATATTTTTTTTATAATATAAACGTTACGACCGACATGAATGATGTGATGAATGATTCAAGATATCGATGAATTTAACAACTATTATAAGTGTTAGAATGGCGCAGCGGTTTAACAGCTTGACTCGTGAATTATAGGGTCCAGGTTACATTCTGCGATAATTTGAAAGAGAGTTACCGCGGCCCTGGCACAAGCAACTGAAGGAACACGGGTGGGTTTTAGTCAGTAAAAGTCTGACACGCCCTCCCGCTTCACCCAGAGCGGGAGAAGTCATTGGATGATTTCCCAACAAAAAAAAAAAGTTTCATTCTGCGATCGGCCTAACGATTTTCTTAAATTTTAAAATTCTGTTGTGAGTTTTTTTTTGAAATTTGTAAAAAGTGTAATGTTTGTGGAACACGTTTGGAAGTTTAATAAAAATATCAAAAGGTAGGATGCGATGGATATTACCTAGCGGTCGCTTGCATGAGCACCGTCAGTTCTTTTTATTTCTAGTTAGAATATCTTAGCAGTTTCGTTGATTTCATAGAGAGGGCGCGCACGCGGCGCACGTAAACATCGTAGTATATCCTCCTGTCCATAGATGTCGCTTTTTATCCATTTCTAGGGGGTGAGGTTGTTCTGCTGCTGTATGTACTTGTTAACATTACTGCTTCGTCTAGTGATTAAAAAAAGTGATTGCTGAGCAAGTCTTAGATTACCGAGTTCGGCTCTTGGGTTTTTCCATCTGGAACTTCTAGCCTGAACAAATCCAGACAATTTACACCCAGATGATGTCAAAAAACATGCGGTTTATAATTTATGAAATGTCGGTTTGCTGTAGGTACACCTATACCTTTCCCTTCGGGGTAAACATGCGCAATGTTTGCCTGGAAGAGATCGCGGAATGCGATAAGGCCGCCCGTTGTATATTTTTAGTTTTAAGTTTCTTTTGTTACTGTATTTTCTGGTGTACAATAAAGAATACATAAATAAATAAATAAATAATGTTACAGCAAGCTAACCTGTTCCAATATTGCAGGGATCGTTCGACGAGCCGTCTCACTACGAGGACCCGCCAAAGGTAGAAACGCCCGCCACTACTACTGCTTACCCGCCGCTCAGTAAACTCGTAAGAATTAGAATATTACTGCCTTCGTTTTGCATGTGATTTTGTTATTTTATTCGGAATAAGCAGTTTGTTTACTTGTAGCTAAATCTATGATGCCACATACGAACTAAATCACAAAATGCTACATCGCGCAAGTAAAGTTTTTCGCGTGATTTCAACAGTCCAACAAAAAGCGTCGGGCTGTTGCACGACACAACACCCGTCTGGTCCGAGGACCCTTTCTTGTCAATGGAGGTTTCCTAAACATAAAACTTGAGAGGGTAACATAAAGTCCTCCTCCTCTGAAATCCCGGAATGTACTCAATTATTGCGTCACGATCATAATTCCGGATCCAGAGGAGGTATTATCCACTCTGTCTGCCTCTGCTCAAATTTTGGTAAATGAACTACTTGTTCCGATCTCTGTTTATTAGGTACTTTCTATAGATTAGTAGGTTAGAATGCTCAAGGCTTTGCTTAGACAGTTGAATTAGAAAAGATGAAAGGAAATTATATTATCATAACGAGTATTTTGAAGTAGTTATCAAAGGAAATAATGTGATCAGCATTTTGCATTGTCTCTAGTATTGCACATGTCCATAGGTGGTGGTTTGGGACTTTGGGTACTATTTATCATTTGCTTATTTTCCATAATTCGTAGTCCTAAATAAAAGATCTTTACGATATTAATTTGTAATTTAAATATTATTTATTTTGTAAACCTATCACAGTGTAGTCTTTTTAACCCAAAGGTTCACTGGTAGAGAAAGCATTGTTGCATTAAGACCGCCTATGTGCCTACTGCGAATATAATTTAAATAAATAATTAACTAGATACTACATATTTAGTTGCCTGCAAGCGCTACTGCTGAACGTGAGGTCTTGGGTTCGATTCCCGAGTCGGGCAGTGTTATTGGGCTTTTCCATCTGTAATTTGTAAAGTAATAAAATTAAACTCATATAAGTGAATGTTCTTATGAGAAATAAAGATTCTTTAAACCTAATTTCTCAATAGCAGCCCGGAGTCTGGACTTTGTGCCCGGTAAATGGCAATAACCTCGCCCCCTATTACATTGGAATAAAATAAAATAATTGGGGAAACATATCCTCCATTGTTTTTTCTAATTATAGGCTTTCGCTTGACCACTATCTCACCTGATGGTGAGCGATGATGTGGTCGACGATGAAGCATGGTTGCCTAGAAGTAACCTATTCACTCTTGACTTTAAGACTCCCAGATTGTAGCTATCAGAAAATACAGACTCCAGCAGAGAATTCCACTCTTTTGCTGTCCATAATAAAAATATTCCCAAAACGTTTGGTGCGTATGGGTGGGATGTCCACCATGTACCTATGATTCATCGCCGTACGTGTTGTAGTCCGATGATGGAACGGGCTAGGAGGAATCAGTTAATGCAATTCCAACGCTCCTTAGAGGGGAAAAAAGCCGCCTGGGTCTTAGCAGCATTGAACCTGACCAGATTGGCATCACCCCATTCGGAGACTGCCTTAAAGGACAGATTCAAGCGCCCAACCATGGCCTCCCAGAGACCTGATCTGAGGCCCAGTAGCGCGCGCTTCGGACACGTATCTCTCAGTAACAGTGCTGTCGTCCGCATACCCAAAGGGTTTAGCAGATCGTTTATGTACAGCAAGAACAATGTTGCCGGGATTACCGACCACTGAGTGACCCCGGCATTAATATCCAGTTGGTCAGATGAGCGGCCATCAATAACCATTTGGATGGCCCGATCCCTCAGGTAGTCTGCAATCCAATCGCACAGACCACTGAATGAAGGAAGCTTATCAATAAGGCTTTCATGCCAGAAGCTGTCAAAAGCCTTCGGGATGTTCAGGGAGCGGCAAGCGCTTCCCCGTGCCTCTCGATGGCCTCACTCCAGATGTTAATGGCATACGCTAAAATATCCCCACTTGATCGATTTTGGCGGCAGCCATATTTTCGATAACTGAGGATGTCATTAGCTTCTAGGCATGCCATGAGTTGAGTACCCGTTCCATACTCTTGCAGAGGATAGTCTTTATCGAAATGGGTCTGTAGTTGGCCGGGTCAGCCCAACTTCCTTTCTTGGGCACAGTCTGAACGTTAGCTTGCCTCCAAGAATCACGGCACTTTTCCAGTCAGTTCAGGCGCACAGGTTCTCAGAACAATTACTGGAATTCCGTCACTAGCTTTGTTCACGTCGAAGTTGCGCAGCACCCTACAAATTATGTTTGCCCCTCTGCGAACACAGGTGTGATGATACTTTATGTAGATAATATTAGCAAATTTTGAAGAATAAGCTCGACTATGAATTATGATGATGTTGATAATACTAATGTTATACTTACCTAGCCTACCCTCGGATCCCGCTCAGCACACCAGCTGTCAACCAGCTCATCTGTATCCATTGGCAGCGATTCTTCGAACCTGTAAGTGTGCTTGATAACGATATCATTTAAACGTGACGTCTATGAGGTAAAAATCGAGTGGACGCCACACGATTGTTAGTGTACTAGATTAGTTGTTGTTCTATCTTGTACAGTCACTAGCATAAATATATAAAACAATACCTTCCTTCTGGAGCAGTTGGGTAAATATAGCCGTTACCACTACCAAATCGTGGCATTAGTCGTGTACTTTTTTATTCAACGAGTGTTTTCTATCTTTGAGGACATGTTCATGCTCGTTACTGTACATATTTCTGTCTTCTTCACTTCCATGTTAATATAAATTTATGCCGTGTCGTGTTTTTTGAGCTTTTGCTCTTTGATTTTTACTTTTTTTTTTGCTTTTTTATTTACAATAGAAAATCAACGCCGATGAGTGGTCAGTCGGTCGAGATCTGGCCGGATCAGATACATCAGCAGGCATCGCCGCGAGCCAAGATACTAGGCAAGCAGAAGAGGATCATTGGTAAGTCAATCAACAATAATATACATTACTTACAGCGAGGTTTACAGAGTGCACTTTGACTTTTCTTGGTAAGTATAAGACACTTTACTTATATAACTTTTGGCATCAGCAGTAATTTTAACAGAAACACACTTAATGCCGCTCTGAAGAAGTCTCCAGATTTGATAACTTATTCTTTTATTTTTTGTTCTAATCTTTATTCTTCGGTTTCTTTGTGTTAATTTTTTGTGTGTGTACAAATTATCAGGCTGCCAATTCATTTATGTGGATTGTTCCCACGGGTGCTGATCCACGCGTCGTGTTCGTGAACGGGCGCCGTAACCGTGGGTTGTCTTTTAACATCATCTCTCGCGTTTATCTTTAATCTTTTTTTTTTCATTTCCATTATTCTTACATAAAGAAGTATCGAGTAAATGTAACTAAGAAAAAAACTTGATTTAAAAAAGTGTCCGTGAAGTTTCTTGTACGTTTTCCCCTTCCATTCCACCCTGTCAACCGCTACAAAACGCTATAACTGATTTTTTTCTTTCATATCACTCCTCACACAATCATCTTTTCTTTACCCTTCCTCTCTATCCACATCGACTGAATGATATTTAAAAGTCTGATAAATGGCTTCTAACTTGTTATATTGTGTCAGTGGGTAGCAGTACATCTCCGGACACGGCGCCATCCTCCAATGGTGACAACCAGTTCGGACAGTGGCCCCACGCGCGCTCTCCGCCGCAACACCACATCAAGAGCCCAGGTAAGGCTCCTGTAGGGACCATTTATCTTGGTTGATAATTTGGCCGAGCGAGTGCAAAGCACGGGCAAAGCGTCTCCGTTTCAGCTTGGGCAATCATTCTTTCGTATGTCCGGTTGCCGGTTGCATTTCTCAACCGATTCTCTTGACATTTTGTGAGTAGGTTCGACAATTATATAGAATTATCTTTCGATACCAATCAATAAAAAAACCAAAAAGACAGACGCGCGACAGCCCATAGGGCCACTGGTTTATTTTATTTTAGGTTAAAATAAATTATTCATTAAAAATAGTTTTAAAAATCAAGCTTTTAGCTAACCGTGCATTGTCATTTAAACCGAACGTGTACGCTCAATCGGGTCAAAACTTGCAAAGGAATTATTTCAAAATTCATTTGCAAGTTTTGACCCAAACATACTATCTAACAAACTACGAGTAACAAGGCAAATTAAATTAAAGCTTGTGAAATAATTAATAAATGATTTAAGAAATGATTTAAGTTGGCGATAAGAGCACTGCACTGAACTAAGTATAAAAGTGCAAATGCCAACTAATTTAACTTCTCGTATGTAACCGATTTTCACAAATAAATTAATCTAAATGGACTAATACTCGTAATATGCTCCATCTTACTCCCATATTCATTGGATACCTTGCAGTAGGGCAGCATTGATACGATATTTTCTTGTTACAACTTTAATAAATCTCTGGTAAGACCATTAAGTTTAATCCTAAACGCACCAATATTTCCGATGTCCCTAGCCAAGAACGTAGGCTATGCGTACGCGTCTCCGGAGTCCCCGCTCTCCAAGATGGAGGTCGCGTGGAACGCCCCGCCGCCCATGATGCAGCAACACTCCCACCAGCCCTTCCATATACCACCACCTGAGAGGTAAGTAAGACAGTCCATAGACGAACTCCTTGCAGTATTTAGTGACGACAGCTTCAAGCGGTCGCTGTTGGGCAATCTGCAGTTTTAGTAATAAAATTGTTAATAAAACTACAGATGGGTTAATAGCGCTTGCTTGAAATTGTCGATACTGTCTGCCCCAAGCAATCCGATTATGGAGGCTCTAACATATTTAAAAATAGTGTCCTGAAAACCCTTCCGTATAAAAGCCTGCGTGCTGCAACGATATTTATATACTCATAATCTTTTCTGGTTTTGACAACCTCTGTTATCAGTGCCAGTCCTATAACGACAAATACACATGTGAGGTGGCACAAATAACTCATCATTTCTGTTTAGGTTGCTGCCAATCGGACCCAAGCCCAATAAAGAGCAGTATCCAGTATTTAACGCTCTAGTGGACCGAGTCAGGGAGGCGTTGAGTCTACCTCCAGGTAAGTAGTCTGTGCCCCAGCGGCGAGAACATTAAACGCCGATTATGCATGGCCATAATAATCATTATTTATCCACTGCTGCGCTAAGGCCTTCACAAAGCTTATTTTTTTATTCTGTTTTAATATGGGGTTTTTATCCACATTGTCTCTTCCCAAAGTTGTTCTTGGTAATCTTCGCGTTCTCTAGTTTGTGCCGTCATGAGAAAAAGGCGTAAGATAATTTATGTACCTGTGTGTCTAGACGACTCAACAGACAACACAGCATCCTCCCGCTCCGAAGGCGACGTCACCCCGACCCCCACCCCTAGCACCAGACCCCAGGACCTGAACAAGAAGCCCTCGGAGACCAGCAGGTACGTAAACCACGTGCTTGCGATATTCCGTTGTAAATTACTGACGCTACAACAATGTGTATTCTATCAGCGAAGGCGATGGTCGAAATGACAAAATGTAAGGGGATTAGACCGTGACATTTCGATAGCGCTTCGCAGTCCCATCTTAGAAAGAAAGAGAAGAAAGAAAGAAAGAAAATAAAGAAAAAAGAAAAGAAAGAAAGAAAAGAAAATGTATTTAATGGCCACAAAATGACATACAAACATTACATTACATGATCAAGAACAGATGTAGTAGATTTTGAAAACTAAACTTTTAAGGATAGTGTTAGTAGCCATCTTCTTTTAAGCGTGTCGATTACAAAAAGAATCTTCAGATAAATGCCTTGTCTGGCCCAGAATTCAGCCACGGTAACACCCTTAGTTGACGCAGGATAGGATACGAGTCTGACAGACCCCTCCGCCCTCCCCAGGGTGGAGGACATCCAATGAGGATGTTCCACCCCGTAACAAAAAAAAAAAAAAAAAAAAAGGATAGGATACACACACCGAAGAACGGAACCATCCGAGAAATCTCACCTATGGAGATTGTCTTTGCTGCGGCCGATCTGAGTGCGGAGTCTTTTAAGAGTATTCCAAGTCGGCCAAGACAACGTGTGCCCAGGCGGAAGGCTCTTCGATGGTTCTAGGAAATGATCAGGAGATTTAAATTTCTCTCGCCAAAGACCACAGCATCTCTCCGTGGTGATGTTGCCGGTAAATGGACTCACATAACCAACAAAGTTGTCCGACTTTTAAGCTTCTGGGGCACCGAGTGATTATTGGTAGTCCCATACATTTTTGACATTTTTTCATCGCTATCGCGAGACTACGATAGCATGTCACTTGTCAAAAGCCTCTGGTGACTGGTACTCCTGTTGACGTGTGTTTACGTGTAGGTCGCCGCGACGGCTGGCGAGACAGGCGGCGCAGACGGGGTCGCCGCCGCATCAACATAACACTGGTAATTATTAATATTGTTTACTAGCCTTTGCCCGCGTTTTCGTTTAGAAACAAGTATGACAACACGGTGATATTACAGAATGTGGTAGCTGTAGCGGTGGATGCGGCGGTTGGTGGGAGGACGAGTCGCGCGCGGGGAAGAGAGCTGCGCACGCGCACACCACGCCTCACAGGCCTGATGCGGAACTGTGCTATCGATGTAAGTGGCCAGTTGGACAACTATCAAATTGAACAATAATCTTTACTGTACAGTAATGTGTCACGAAAAAGTTAACTTATATGCCTGAAATTAATTGAGTAATTGCTATCTGCATTACCGGCAAAAAAAAATATGCCTCCAGACCCACGGTTTTAGGCTGTGTCAGTAATTAAATTTTAAATTTATTATATTAAAGATTAATTCTGATAAGTAACAAAAATTATATTTTTTCAATACAGTTGTTAAACATGGCGTACTTTCAGAGGCTATAATTATGATTCGAAAATTAAATCTTATGCATAGGCATCTTTCTGTTACGCGGTCGTGACTTTTGTTTACGAGCTGGATCATTAGTTTTGCAGTTTAGTTTTAAATTTATAAGTCAATTTAAAAAGTTTAGTAGCAAGGAGTTTTCATACATAGAATAAAATGGAATAGATTTTATATGAGGAAAAATGAATGATTCCGTACGTTTTAGCATTGAACTCTCAAAAGTCTTTTAAATGGTTGTTTAATATATTTAATTACAAGTTTCAATTTAATTATTTTCACACAAACATTTTTCAAAAATCTAATAGGCTGTATAGACTGTTTTCGTTGTAAAAAATGTCCAGTTTCCAAAAAGCGCCTTTAGTTATAAGTCAATTTAAAAAAGTTTAGTAGCAAGGAGTTTTCATACATATAATAAAATGGAATAGATTTTATATGAGGAAAAATGAATGATTCCGTACGTTTTAGCATTTAATTCTCAAAAGTATTTTAAATGGTTGTTTAATATATTTAATTACCAGTTTCAATTTAATTATTTTCACACAAACATTTGTCAAAAATCGAATAGGCTGTGTAGGCTGTTTTCGTTGTAAAAAAAATATGTCCAGTTGCAAAAACGCGCGTAAATTTTTTTTTTGTGAATTAGCAAATCTAATTCTTTGATTTGTTTTTACTATTTCCCACAACTGTATTGAAAAATATCGTGTGATACACGGGCGTGTAGGTTATTGCAAACTCGTGTCATTAAAAACCCTCGCCTTCGGCTCGGGCTTGTTAATGACAGCTCGTTTGCAATAACCTACTTTCCACCCTTGTATCACAAAGTACTATTTTTAAACAGGCGCGGAATGCGGCACAGCAGTAGAACAGTACAGTGATGAAGAGCTCGGCCTGTGCATCATAGTGCTGGCCACGTTCGTGCACCGCGAGCCGGCTGCTGCTGCTGGAATGCTACCACAACTGCTGCACAATGTTAGCAGGTGAGTCACAGGCTTCTTCAAAAATGATACTCTGGTATCACTTAACAGATAGGAGCGAAGGTCTATTACGAGACGAAAACAGGCGCACGCGCGTAATTATGCCTGAGAAGGGCACATGAGGTAAAGAACTTTTGTAGCATACAGGCTGCTAGCAGTACCGTTGTTTTCTACCGGTTCGTAACATGATACGGCGATCTCAAACAAACGCCGGTCGCGAATACGTGACGCGTGCATTTTCGCACGTGGTATGAAGCCGACCTTCCGTCTGTGCTTCCCGATATCGCCGATAATCACCTGATAATTTGCTATTGCATATTTTGCCACAAAACGACTCCATGAGTAGGACTTATTATCAGAACTAACAAAACGTATTTTTGTATAGGGTGGTCCAGCTCGGCAACTATTCCTGGCAGGCAGAAACCAACACTCGGCTCCCCGGCAGCGCAGTGTTCGTGGCGCATCAGTTCCTGCGCTGTGTGCTGCACCAGCTCGCTCCCAACAACGTGTTCCTGCAGATATTCTTACAGAGGACTCCTGGTGAGTGCACATACCCAGGGACAAGGCTATCTATACCGCCACATACGAACTACAAACACTCGGCTCCCCGGCAGCGCAGTGTTCGTGGCGCATCAGTTCCTGCGCTGTGTGCTGCACCAGCTCGCTCCCAACAACGTGTTCCTGCAGATATTCTTACAGAGGACTCCTGGTGAGTGCACATACCCAGGGACAAGGCTATCTATACCGCCACATACGAACTACAAACACTCGGCTCCCCGGCAGCGCAGTGTTCGTGGCGCATCAGTTCCTGCGCTGTGTGCTGCACCAGCTCGCTCCCAACAACGTGTTCCTGCAGATATTCTTACAGAGGACTCCTGGTGAGTGCACATACCCAGGGACAAGGCTATCTATACCGCCACATACGAACTACAAACACTCGGCTCCCCGGCAGCGCAGTGTTCGTGGCGCATCAGTTCCTGCGCTGTGTGCTGCACCAGCTCGCTCCCAACAACGTGTTCCTGCAGATATTCTTACAGAGGACTCCTGGTGAGTGCACATACCCAGGGACAAGGCTATCTATACCGCCACATACGAACTACAAACACTCGGCTCCCCGGCAGCGCAGTGTTCGTGGCGCATCAGTTCCTGCGCTGTGTGCTGCACCAGCTCGCTCCCAACAACGTGTTCCTGCAGATATTCTTACAGAGGACTCCTGGTGAGTGCACATACCCAGGGACAAGGCTATCTATACCGCCACATACGAACTACAAACACTCGGCTCCCCGGCAGCGCAGTGTTCGTGGCGCATCAGTTCCTGCGCTGTGTGCTGCACCAGCTCGCTCCCAACAACGTGTTCCTGCAGATATTCTTACAGAGGACTCCTGGTGAGTGCACATACCCAGGGACAAGGCTATCTATACCGCCACATACGAACTACAAACACTCGGCTCCCCGGCAGCGCAGTGTTCGTGGCGCATCAGTTCCTGCGCTGTGTGCTGCACCAGCTCGCTCCCAACAACGTGTTCCTGCAGATATTCTTACAGAGCACTCCTGGTGAGTGCACATACCCAGGGACAAGGCTATCTATACCGCCACATACGAACTACAAACACTCGGCTTCCCGGCAGCGCAGTGTTCGTGGCGCATCAGTTCCTGCGCTGTGTGCTGCACCAGCTCGCTCCAAACAACGTGTTCCTGCAGATATTCTTACAGAGGACTCCTGGTGAGTGCACATACCCAGGGACAAGGCTATCTATACCGCCACATACGAACTACAAACACTCGGCTTCCCGGCAGCGCAGTGTTCGTGGCGCATCAGTTCCTGCGCTGTGTGCTGCACCAGCTCGCTCCCAACAACGTGTTCCTGCAGATATTCTTACAGAGGACTCCTGGTGAGTGCACATACCCAGGGACAAGGCTATCTATACCGCCACATACGAACTACAAACACTCGGCTCCCCGGCAGCGCAGTGTTCGTGGCGCATCAGTTCCTGCGCTGTGTGCTGCACCAGCTCGCTCCCAACAACGTGTTCCTGCAGATATTCTTACAGAGGACTCCTGGTGAGTGCACATACCCAGGGACAAGGCTATCTATACCGCCACATACGAACTACAAACACTCGGCTCCCCGGCAGCGCAGTGTTCGTGGCGCATCAGTTCCTGCGCTGTGTGCTGCACCAGCTCGCTCCCAACAACGTGTTCCTGCAGATATTCTTACAGAGGACTCCTGGTGAGTGCATATACCCAGGGACAAGGCTATCTATACCGCCACATACGAACTACAAACACTCGGCTCCCCGGCAGCGCAGTGTTCGTGGCGCATCAGTTCCTGCGCTGTGTGCTGCACCAGCTCGCTCCCAACAACGTGTTCCTGCAGATATTCTTACAGAGGACTCCTGGTGAGTGCACATACCCAGGGACAAGGCTATCTATACCGCCACATACGAACTACAAACACTCGGCTCCCCGGCAGCGCAGTGTTCGTGGCGCATCAGTTCCTGCGCTGTGTGCTGCTGCACCAGCTCGCTCCCAACAACGTGTTCCTGCAGATATTCTTACAGAGGACTCCTGGTGAGTGCACATACCCAGGGACAAGGCTATCTATACCGCCACATACGAACTACAAACACTCGGCTCCCCGGCAGCGCAGTGTTCGTGGCGCATCAGTTCCTGCGCTGTGTGCTGCACCAGCTCGCTCCCAACAACGTGTTCCTGCAGATATTCTTACAGAGGACTCCTGGTGAGTGCACATACCCAGGGACAAGGCTATCTATACCGCCACATACGAACTACAAACACTCGGCTCCCCGGCAGCGCAGTGTTCGTGGCGCATCAGTTCCTGCGCTGTGTGCTGCACCAGCTCGCTCCCAACAACGTGTTCCTGCAGATATTCTTACAGAGGACTCCTGGTGAGTGCACATACCCAGGGACAAGGCTATCTATACCGCCACATACGAACTACAAACACTCGGCTCCCCGGCAGCGCAGTGTTCGTGGCGCATCAGTTCCTGCGCTGTGTGCTGCACCAGCTCGCTCCCAACAACGTGTTCCTGCAGATATTCTTACAGAGGACTCCTGGTGAGTGCACATACCCAGGGACAAGGCTATCTATACCGCCACATACGAACTACAAACACTCGGCTCCCCGGCAGCGCAGTGTTCGTGGCGCATCAGTTCCTGCGCTGTGTGCTGCACCAGCTCGCTCCCAACAACGTGTTCCTGCAGATATTCTTACAGAGGACTCCTGGTGAGTGCACATACCCAGGGACAAGGCTATCTATACCGCCACATACGAACTACAAACACTCGGCTCCCCGGCAGCGCAGTGTTCGTGGCGCATCAGTTCCTGCGCTGTGTGCTGCACCAGCTCGCTCCCAACAACGTGTTCCTGCAGATATTCTTACAGAGGACTCCTGGTGAGTGCACATACCCAGGGACAAGGCTATCTATACCGCCACATACGAACTACAAACACTCGGCTCCCCGGCAGCGCAGTGTTCGTGGCGCATCAGTTCCTGCGCTGTGTGCTGCACCAGCTCGCTCCCAACAACGTGTTCCTGCAGATATTCTTACAGAGCACTCCTGGTGAGTGCACATACCCAGGGACAAGGCTATCTATACCGCCACATACGAACTACAAACACTCAGCTTCCCGGCAGCGCAGTGTTCGTGGCGCATCAGTTCCTGCGCTGTGTGCTGCACCAGCTCGCTCCAAACAACGTGTTCCTGCAGATATTCTTACAGAGGACTCCTGGTGAGTGCACATACCCAGGGACAAGGCTATCTATACCGCCACATACGAACTACAAACACTCGGCTTCCCGGCAGCGCAGTGTTCGTGGCGCATCAGTTCCTGCGCTGTGTGCTGCACCAGCTCGCTCCCAACAACGTGTTCCTGCAGATATTCTTACAGAGGACTCCTGGTGAGTGCACATACCCAGGGACAAGGCTATCTATACCGCCACATACGAACTACAAACACTCGGCTCCCCGGCAGCGCAGTGTTCGTGGCGCATCAGTTCCTGCGCTGTGTGCTGCACCAGCTCGCTCCCAACAACGTGTTCCTGCAGATATTCTTACAGAGGACTCCTGGTGAGTGCACATACCCAGGGACAAGGCTATCTATACCGCCACATACGAACTACAAACACTCGGCTCCCCGGCAGCGCAGTGTTCGTGGCGCATCAGTTCCTGCGCTGTGTGCTGCACCAGCTCGCTCCCAACAACGTGTTCCTGCAGATATTCTTACAGAGCACTCCTGGTGAGTGCACATACCCAGGGACAAGGCTATCTATACCGCCACATACGAACTACAAACACTCGGCTTCCCGGCAGCGCAGTGTTCGTTGCGCATCAGTTCCTGCGCTGTGTGCTGCACCAGCTCGCTCCAAACAACGTGTTCCTGCAGATATTCTTACAGAGGACTCCTGGTGAGTGCACATACCCAGGGACAAGGCTATCTATACCGCCACATACGAACTACAAACACTCGGCTTCCCGGCAGCGCAGTGTTCGTGGCGCATCAGTTCCTGCGCTGTGTGCTGCACCAGCTCGCTCCCAACAACGTGTTCCTGCAGATATTCTTACAGAGGACTCCTGGTGAGTGCACATACCCAGGGACAAGGCTATCTATACCGCCACATACGAACTACAAACACTCGGCTCCCCGGCAGCGCAGTGTTCGTGGCGCATCAGTTCCTGCGCTGTGTGCTGCACCAGCTCGCTCCCAACAACGTGTTCCTGCAGATATTCTTACAGAGGACTCCTGGTGAGTGCACATACCCAGGGACAAGGCTATCTATACCGCCACATACGAACTACAAACACTCGGCTCCCCGGCAGCGCAGTGTTCGTGGCGCATCAGTTCCTGCGCTGTGTGCTGCACCAGCTCGCTCCCAACAACGTGTTCCTGCAGATATTCTTACAGAGGACTCCTGGTGAGTGCACATATCCAGGGACAAGGCTATCTATACCGCCACATACGAACTACAAACACTCGGCTCCCCGGCAGCGCAGTGTTCGTGGCGCATCAGTTCCTGCGCTGTGTGCTGCACCAGCTCGCTCCCAACAACGTGTTCCTGCAGATATTCTTACAGAGGACTCCTGGTGAGTGCACATACCCAGGGACAAGGCTATCTATACCGCCACATACGAACTACAAACACTCGGCTCCCCGGCAGCGCAGTGTTCGTGGCGCATCAGTTCCTGCGCTGTGTGCTGCACCAGCTCGCTCCCAACAACGTGTTCCTGCAGATATTCTTACAGAGGACTCCTGGTGAGTGCACATACCCAGGGACAAGGCTATCTATACCGCCACATACGAACTACAAACACTCGGCTTCCCGGCAGCGCAGTGTTCGTGGCGCATCAGTTCCTGCGCTGTGTGCTGCACCAGCTCGCTCCCAACAACGTGTTCCTGCAGATATTCTTACAGAGGACTCCTGGTGAGTGCACATACCCAGGGACAAGGCTATCTATACCGCCACATACGAACTACAAACACTCGGCTCCCCGGCAGCGCAGTGTTCGTGGCGCATCAGTTCCTGCGCTGTGTGCTGCACCAGCTCGCTCCCAACAACGTGTTCCTGCAGATATTCTTACAGAGGACTCCTGGTGAGTGCACATACCCAGGGACAAGGCTATCTATACCGCCACATACGAACTACAAACACTCGGCTCCCCGGCAGCGCAGTGTTCGTGGCGCATCAGTTCCTGCGCTGTGTGCTGCACCAGCTCGCTCCCAACAACGTGTTCCTGCAGATATTCTTACAGAGGACTCCTGGTGAGTGCACATACCCAGGGACAAGGCTATCTATACCGCCACATACGAACTACAAACACTCGGCTCCCCGGCAGCGCAGTGTTCGTGGCGCATCAGTTCCTGCGCTGTGTGCTGCACCAGCTCGCTCCCAACAACGTGTTCCTGCAGATATTCTTACAGAGGACTCCTGGTGAGTGCACATACCCAGGGACAAGGCTATCTATACCGCCACATACGAACTACAAACACTCGGCTCCCCGGCAGCGCAGTGTTCGTGGCGCATCAGTTCCTGCGCTGTGTGCTGCACCAGCTCGCTCCCAACAACGTGTTCCTGCAGATATTCTTACAGAGGACTCCTGGTGAGTGCACATACCCAGGGACAAGGCTATCTATACCGCCACATACGAACTACAATCACACGGCCACCCCGGCAGCGCAGTGTTCGTGGCGCATCAGTTCCTGCGCTGTGTGCTGCACCAGCTCGCTCCCAACAACGTGTTCCTGCAGATATTCTTACAGAGGACTCCTGGTGAGTGCACATACCCAGGGACAAGGCTATCTATACCGCCACATACGAACTACAAACACTCGGCTCCCCGGCAGCGCAGTGTTCGTGGCGCAACAGTTCCTGCGCTGTGTGCTGCACCAGCTCGCTCCCAACAACGTGTTCCTGCAGATATTCTTACAGAGGACTCCTGGTGAGTGCACATACCCAGGGACAAGGCTATCTATACCGCCACATACGAACTACAAACACTCGGCTCCCCGGCAGCGCAGTGTTCGTGGCGCATCAGTTCCTGCGCTGTGTGCTGCACCAGCTCGCTCCCAACAACGTGTTCCTGCAGATATTCTTACAGAGGACTCCTGGTGAGTGCACATACCCAGGGACAAGGCTATCTATACCGCCACATACGAACTACAAACACTCGGCTCCCCGGCAGCGCAGTGTTCGTGGCGCATCAGTTCCTGCGCTGTGTGCTGCACCAGCTCGCTCCCAACAACGTGTTCCTGCAGATATTCTTACAGAGGACTCCTGGTGAGTGCACATACCCAGGGACAAGGCTATCTATACTGCCACATACGAACTACAAACACTCGGCTCCCCGGCAGCGCAGTGTTCGTGGCGCATCAGTTCCTGCGCTGTGTGCTGCACCAGCTCGCTCCCAACAACGTGTTCCTGCAGATATTCTTACAGAGGACTCCTGGTGAGTGCACATACCCAGGGACAAGGCTATCTATACCGCCACATACGAACTACAAACACTCGGCTCCCCGGCAGCGCAGTGTTCGTGGCGCATCAGTTCCTGCGCTGTGTGCTGCACCAGCTCGCTCCCAACAACGTGTTCCTGCAGATATTCTTACAGAGGACTCCTGGTGAGTGCACATACCCAGGGACAAGGCTATCTATACCGCCACATACGAACTACAAACACTCGGCTCCCCGGCAGCGCAGTGTTCGTGGCGCATCAGTTCCTGCGCTGTGTGCTGCACCAGCTCGCTCCCAACAACGTGTTCCTGCAGATATTCTTACAGAGGACTCCTGGTGAGTGCACATACCCAGGGACAAGGCTATCTATACCGCCACATACGAACTACAAACACTCGGCTCCCCGGCAGCGCAGTGTTCGTGGCGCATCAGTTCCTGCGCTGTGTGCTGCACCAGCTCGCTCCCAACAACGTGTTCCTGCAGATATTCTTACAGAGGACTCCTGGTGAGTGCACATACCCAGGGACAAGGCTATCTATACCGCCACATACGAACTACAAACACTCGGCTCCCCGGCAGCGCAGTGTTCGTGGCGCATCAGTTCCTGCGCTGTGTGCTGCACCAGCTCGCTCCCAACAACGTGTTCCTGCAGATATTCTTACAGAGGACTCCTGGTGAGTGCACATACCCAGGGACAAGGCTATCTATACCGCCACATACGAACTACAAACACTCGGCTCCCCGGCAGCGCAGTGTTCGTGGCGCATCAGTTCCTGCGCTGTGTGCTGCACCAGCTCGCTCCCAACAACGTGTTCCTGCAGATATTCTTTCAGAGGACTCCTGGTGAGTGCACATACCCAGGGACAAGGCTATCTATACAGCCACATACGAACTACAAACACTCGGCTCCCCGGCAGCGCAGTGTTCGTGGCGCATCAGTTCCTGCGCTGTGTGCTGCACCAGCTCGCTCCCAACAACGTGTTCCTGCAGATATTCTTACAGAGGACTCCTGGTGAGTGCACATACCCAGGGACAAGGCTATCTATACCGCCACATACGAACTACAATCACACGGCCACCCCGGCAGCGCAGTGTTCGTGGCGCATCAGTTCCTGCGCTGTGTGCTGCACCAGCTCGCTCCCAACAACGTGTTCCTGCAGATATTCTTACAGAGGACTCCTGGTGAGTGCACATACCCAGGGACAAGGCTATCTATACCGCCACATACGAACTACAAACACTCGGCTCCCCGGCAGCGCAGTGTTCGTGGCGCAACAGTTCCTGCGCTGTGTGCTGCACCAGCTCGCTCCCAACAACGTGTTCCTGCAGATATTCTTACAGAGGACTCCTGGTGAGTGCACATACCCAGGGACAAGGCTATCTATACCGCCACATACGAACTACAAACACTCGGCTCCCCGGCAGCGCAGTGTTCGTGGCGCATCAGTTCCTGCGCTGTGTGCTGCACCAGCTCGCTCCCAACAACGTGTTCCTGCAGATATTCTTACAGAGGACTCCTGGTGAGTGCACATACCCAGGGACAAGGCTATCTATACCGCCACATACGAACTACAAACACTCGGCTCCCCGGCAGCGCAGTGTTCGTGGCGCATCAGTTCCTGCGCTGTGTGCTGCACCAGCTCGCTCCCAACAACGTGTTCCTGCAGAAATTCTTACAGAGGACTCCTGGTGAGTGCACATACCCAGGGACAAGGCTATCTATACTGCCACATACGAACTACAAACACTCGGCTCCCCGGCAGCGCAGTGTTCGTGGCGCATCAGTTCCTGCGCTGTGTGCTGCACCAGCTCGCTCCCAACAACGTGTTCCTGCAGATATTCTTACAGAGGACTCCTGGTGAGTGCACATACCCAGGGACAAGGCTATCTATACCGCCACATACGAACTACAAACACTCGGCTCCCCGGCAGCGCAGTGTTCGTGGCGCATCAGTTCCTGCGCTGTGTGCTGCACCAGCTCGCTCCCAACAACGTGTTCCTGCAGATATTCTTACAGAGGACTCCTGGTGAGTGCACATACCCAGGGACAAGGCTATCTATACCGCCACATACGAACTACAAACACTCGGCCACCCCGGCAGCGCAGTGTTCGTGGCGCATCAGTTCCTGCGCTGTGTGCTGCACCAGCTCGCTCCCAACAACGTGTTCCTGCAGATATTCTTACAGAGGACTCCTGGTGAGTGCACATACCCAGGGACAAGGCTATCTATACCGCCACATACGAACTACAAACACTCGGCTCCCCGGCAGCGCAGTGTTCGTGGCGCATCAGTTCCTGCGCTGTGTGCTGCACCAGCTCGCTCCCAACAACGTGTTCCTGCAGATATTCTTACAGAGGACTCCTGGTGAGTGCACATACCCAGGGACAAGGCTATCTATACCGCCACATACGAACTACAAACACTCGGCTCCCCGGCAGCGCAGTGTTCGTGGCGCATCAGTTCCTGCGCTGTGTGCTGCACCAGCTCGCTCCCAACAACGTGTTCCTGCAGATATTCTTACAGAGGACTCCTGGTGAGTGCACATACCCAGGGACAAGGCTATCTATACCGCCACATACGAACTACAAACACTCGGCTCCCCGGCAGCGCAGTGTTCGTGGCGCATCAGTTCCTGCGCTGTATGCTGCACCAGCTCGCTCCCAACAACGTGTTCCTGCAGATATTCTTACAGAGGACTCCTGGTGAGTGCACATACCCAGGGACAAGGCTATCTATACCGCCACATACGAACTACAAACACTCGGCTCCCCGGCAGCGCAGTGTTCGTGGCGCATCAGTTCCTGCGCTGTGTGCTGCACCAGCTCGCTCCCAACAACGTGTTCCTGCAGATATTCTTACAGAGGACTCCTGGTGAGTGCACATACCCAGGGACAATGCTATCTATACCGCCACATACGAACTACAAAAAGAAGACCTGATGAGATGAAATGAGAATGAGATGTCACACAAATATTACATCGCGCAGTCAAAGTTCTCCATGCAATTTGAACATATACAACAGCTTGACAGTAAAATTCAGACAGTTTCCCACCATACACAACACCAGTCTGGTCGGAGGATCCTACCTCTTTAATGAAGGTTTTGAGACCGTAAAACCAGTTCTGCATACCTCCAAATATATATACCAAGGGTGATAACTAAAACACTGTTCTTGTGGAGTCAACATTCGTCTGCAACAAACTACAGGTGAGATGGAATCTTCAAGTTTTTCAGGATCGACAGGCAAGGCCAAATTAAGCCAGCTGTTAATCGTCCATAACATCCTAGATAGGATGTTTTTTACTGGATCACTATAGATATAATACAGCTGAAATACAGATTTAAACTACCATCTCAAATTCCTTCAGAGAATTTATAAAATCCTAATTTCATTATAACAACTGATTGTCAGCCGTCTGCGTAATTTTTGGGTATCATAAATTCATACCACTAGAGCAAGCCAGGTTCCGAGGACGATAGCTGTATCGTTCTCGGAACCCGGCTTGCTCTGGTCACTGGTGCTGACCAGTGACCATATACCAGTACCATATACAGTGCGCCAGATTATACAGAAGTCCGAAGAGTATAATTGGCTACTTCTCTCTTTTACAACTATATTATTGTTCAATTAATTTAAATTATTTGTAATTCTAATGACTTAATTTTAATGTAATGATGCCCCATAATTTTACAAACCATATTTGTACGCCGGAAACGGCAGAATATTATGATCGTCATACATAATTCTCATAACAGCTTTGTACAATATTCTGACAAATAAATGCATTCTATTCTATTCTACTGTGTTTTGCATTTGTGGACCTGCAGCCAACGGAAATCCATATCGCCTCTTTCATCTCGCATGTGATTGGTCGATTGACGACGATCAAACCCTTTGCCTTGTCGAATTCACTTACGCAATAAGCTGTGTTGGTTTGTTTTGGAGTCTGCAGCGATGTCAAGTTGACTGGAAATACATACTATGACCAGCCAAGTTCGTCGGAGAGTGAGACTAGGAGATGTAATTTCCCCCAAATTATTTACAATTAGTTTAAGACGCTGGACTGGCAAGGACGGGGCAATAATGTTAACGGCGAGTACATCCCACACTTGAGATTTGCAGATGACGTCGTCATAATGGCTGAATCGTTGTGTGACTTGCAGCAGATGCTGGAAGGCCTAGCTGACTCTTCAGTACGCGTCGTACGAAACTGAAATTATGTTCAACTCACACGCCATTCCGGGGCCGATTGTGGTCACTGGCGCTGGTGCTCTTAAGATTATTCAAGAATACGTTTACTTCGGGCAAACTATGCAGTTTGGTAAACACAACTTTGAGAGGGAGGCTAGCAGAAGAATACAGCTAGGCTGGAAGCGTTTGGGAAACTTCGTCGAATCTTCTCGTTGCGAATTGCACAGAGCCAAAAGACAAGAGTCTTCAATCAGAGCGTCCTACCTTTTATGACTTACGGGGCCGAGACGTGGACACTAACGGTACAGCTGGTCCATCAGCTTAAGGTCGCTCAACGATCTATGGAAAGGACTATGCTTGGGGTTTCTCCGTGGGATCTAATCCGGAACGAGGTGATCCGGCAGTGAATCAAAGTGATCTACATAGCTCTGAGAATAAGCAAGTTGAAGTAGCAATGCCATATTAGCCGTAGAACCGATGACCCTTGTGTTAGACGTGTTCTCGAGTGGAGAACACGAATGGTTAAACATAGCGTGAGACTCAGGGTAGTTGGAGCAACGATCTCTCCTGGTGGGTTCCCGCATTGTCGAGGCGGGGGGGCTCAGTAGCCGTGGCTTGGACAACCACGGTGAAGCGAAGAGGAACCCGAGGAGGAGCCGCTCGTCAGGGCTTTTGCCGACAAGCCGACGACGTAGCGGCCAATAAGTAGGTTGCGGTGCCGTATGGGCGGCATCGCAACTGAGGCGGGCCGCGATGTGGTATGGTAGGCATCGCGGCTGAGGGTTGGAGGCCGCGGCGGGAGAGGAGTGCGAGTATTACGGTGCGCCGCTCGCCCTACCCTCCGCGGCCTGCACGGGGTCGCCACCGTCTGATGGCGGACGCGGTGGGGCCGCAGGGGAGGAGGAGTGTCGGTATAGCGTTGGCCGCTCTCCCTATCTCCTGCGGCCGAAAAGTGGTAGGTGGCGGGGCCACTGTCCTGACCCGTCACAGGGGGACCAAGGGTGCACACACGGGGTCGTCTGACGCCCATGTGCCGGTTTGGTTCCTGGCGTGATCACGGCGTACAACGTGTTCTCGTACGCCGGTGACGGGGGTTACTCCCCAAAGGAGGGTCCGGTGACGGACAGCCGCGGCGGGTTCGCGGTTGTATGCTTCTGCGTTCCCGTGTTGCCGCCATAAGCGGCAAAGTAGGACACCGTGGTGTTTTAGTGGGTTAGAGTCCCCATAACTGCGCTATCTCCCCGTGGTAGCGCAGTATGCATGAGCATTTGTCCACGCAAAAAAAAATAAAAAAATGTGGAGCGACGATCTTAGCAGGGTGGTTGGTAGCAGCTAGATGTGAGCCCAAAATCAAGACCAAAACGCGTGCGAATGGAGGCCTATGTCCAGCGGATTTATGATCATCAGGCTATACCTGATGATCATAAATCCGTGTAGAATAGAATATACTTTATTGTACACCATAAAAGTTACATAATCTGTTTTATAAGAAAAACTTAATTATACCTGTTGCACCTATTCGTTCAGGAACGTCTGGGAGCATTCGTTCGTGAGCATTTGTAAACAAACAATCGTAGGCGAGCAACAAATGCTTCCCAGCGAGCCCAGCATTCACTTTTGAGCAAAACTATGAACTTTCGTGTCGAACATTCCCTTGCGAGCTTGGAGCATTCGAATACGATCTTAAATGTCATTAATTCGACCAAGAAGGTCACAAACACTGAGTACTCACTTTGGAACGCTTTATTTGCGTGAAAATTCGAATGCGAGCCGTTTCCGCGAAAATCGTTGCGACGTCCACACCGGCCGAAGTTCGCGCTTGCGTGTAAGCTTTGTAACTCGGCTCAACGTCCACACCACTGGAATATTCGACGTCGAATACTCATTACACGTGAATGCTCTCAGTGAGGACGCTCCTTTCTGTTACTTGAGTGTTTACCATCCATCGGCACAAAAATAGGTAGACATGATGAAGAAACAAAGCTGATTGCAGAACGATGAAAGACTTAGCCGCAGCGTCTGCAAGCCTATTCGAATGATATTGGTCAAATCTCAAGTCAATTTCATATTGTTATTCGGTCAGCCTTTTTACAAACTTGTTCGGAACCCAGTCTAGAATATGTAACTCGTTCTTTTCTCAGAGAAACAGCGGCAGATGTTCTTCAAGAGCATTGCGCAGGCGTTCGTGGACTTCGGCGAGTTGTACCCGTGTGGACCACTGCAGTTGGTGGTGGAACATCTCAACTCCAAGAAGACGCTGCCTGTTGATGTGAGTACTGTATTTGTTTACCGATTGCTAAGGAATTTATAAAGTGCCAGTCTTAATAAGATATAAGGGTTATGTCAAAATAAAAGGGGTTTCTCCGCAAAATTAGTAAATACATTGAGTCTTATTTATTAAACTTATTATAATTATAATATAGTTAGCAGATTCTGTAATCTTAATCTGAATTAATCAGATTAAGATTGCAGATTGAGTGCTAAACCAATTTGAAATCTCGTATTTTTCTGTCAATCGTATGAAGATGAAAGAGAGAGCGTATTACCTGGTGTATTATAGAACCTCTCGGTAAAGCCGGCGGTGTGTTGGTGGCTCAACATCATGGGCTTATGACATTTTGGGATTCATTAGAACCAAACCTTCGACGCTCTTGTGTAGTGATGTCCGTGGGTTCGTTGTATGTGGGATATTGGTGAAAATCGTCGCTTCTAAAATAGACATCAGATTCGTCCTGTATGAGTAATACTAAGATGTTACCGTCAGACAGGCTAAAACAAAAAACAAATAAAAGAATATCATTTGCATAATTTCCTTACACGTATCTATACCAGGCCATAATAATATTAGTTCAAAAGTAGTAGTCTTCTTAATTCCTAAATACAGGACATAAAACTGAAAATAAAATCATGGCGCAATTCGTAAATATTGTCAAATCAAACTATATCTACCATTCGAAAATAGTTATTTATGCTACAAGTGCTACACGTGTCGGAAATCATCTTACGTACGTGTATCATACAACATTTTACTACGCACTGTGCGATGAAATAAAAAAATATATCTGAACCAATCAAAAACCGGCCAAGTGCGAGTTGGACTCGCGCACGAAGGGTTCCGTACAATTATCGCAAAAAAACGGCACAAAATCATGTTTGTTGTATGGGAGCCCCACTTAAATATTTATTTTATTCTGTTTTTAGTATTTGTTGTTATAGCGGCAACAGAAATACATCATCTGTGAAAATTTCAACTTTCTAGCTATCACGGTTCATGAGATACAGCCTGGTGACAGACAGACGGTCAGCGGAGTCTCAGTAATAGGGTCCCGTTATTATCCTTTGGGTACGGAACCCTAAAAATTAATAAAATGGCGGGCTTATTCTAACGCGATCAGCTTAACCACAGATTAACTAAAAGTTCCTCGGGCATATCTACTGCGCATGTGCAAATAGCTGTCACGTCGTAACGCAAAAAGGCACGAGTAAAATATACGTTCTGCGAAACATATTTAATAAATATTTAATTTTTTTTTTTTTTTTCATCTAAATCTAAATCTAGAGTAATTAAAAACGCCTTTAATGAAGTATTAGTTTTATTTTACCTTTTATATGAATGATAATCTGTACTTTAGTAATATTTATTTTTTCTCAAATAATAAAATCTCTATGCGATGGGCTGACGTTGGAGTTAAAAATTAAAAAAAAAAACAGAAAAGTAAAAATCACTATTAAAAAAAGTGACTTTTCCGCAAAGTTTGGCTGCTTAGAAAACGCTCTTTTCGAGGACATGCATTGTAAAATAATTTAAATATGATTTGATAGAAATAGCAATATGTTTATAAGATTCAAAGAGATTGAACTTACCAATGCCCGAGCGTGACTGGATATGTCTAGATGTGGGAGCCATTTTGGCAGAATTGAGCTTCAGTTGAGCTGTCAAATATTTTTCTATACCATAGACAATAGTCAATAGATGTCGCTACGTGTTTTTATTTGTCGCGACGTGGATATTTAACTTACAAGATGTTTTTGTTTTTTATGTTCTTCGGGTAGTACAAGTTCAGTGAGGTGGTTAGGAGGCCTCCCACTAGCTGGACCGTGCACCTGGTGAAGGCTGCGAGAAGCCGTTGGATGTGACACGCGTGGTGGGGCCATGTTCAGTAGTGGACGTCTGAAATAATGATTAGTCTACAGCAGAAATATTTGTTCCAGCAAATAACAGTGATAGCGGGCAACATAGCCATGT
This sequence comes from Anorthoa munda, assembly GCA_945859665.1. Taxonomy (NCBI): domain Eukaryota; kingdom Metazoa; phylum Arthropoda; class Insecta; order Lepidoptera; family Noctuidae; genus Anorthoa; species Anorthoa munda. Next base: position 1,324,946 of record OX243916.1, on the reverse strand, counting down.
ACCTGGAGTGCCTGGCTCCCGAGGCGCTGGGGCCCGTCAGCGCGTGCGCCGCGCTCGTGCAGCAGCTGGAGGCGCTGCTGCGCTCGGCCGCGCTGCTGCTGCACCAGATCGACGACGTGCTGCCTCTGCTGCGGACGGCCACTGCAGCGCTGAAGATACCCGCCGCGGCGCAGCACAAGGTAACCACCAGTGTCGTGCAGCAGCTGGAGGCGCTGCTGCGCTCGGCCGCGCTGCTGCTGCACCAGATCGACGACGTGCTGCCTCTGCTGCGGACGGCCACTGCAGCGCTGAAGATACCCGCCGCGGCGCAGCACAAGGTAACCACCAGTGTCGTGCAGCAGCTGGAAGCGCTGCTGCGCTCGGCCGCGCTGCTGCTGCACCAGATCGACGACGTGCTGCCTCTGCTGCGGACGGCCACTGCAGCGCTGAAGATACCCGCCGCGGCGCAGCACAAGGTAACCACCAGTGTCGTGCAGCAGCTGGAGGCGCTGCTGCGCTCGGCCGCGCTGCTGCTGCACCAGATCGACGACGTGCTGCCTCTGCTGCGGACGGCCACTGCAGCGCTGAAGATACCCGCCGCGGCGCAGCACAAGGTAACCACCAGTGTCGTGCAGCAGCTGGAGGCGCTGCTGCGCTCGGCCGCGCTGCTGCTGCACCAGATCGACGACGTGCTGCCTCTGCTGCGGACGGCCACTGCAGCGCTGAAGATACCCGCCGCGGCGCAGCACAAGGTAACCACCAGTGTCGTGCAGCAGCTGGAGGCGCTGCTGCGCTCGGCCGCGCTGCTGCTGCACCAGATCGACGACGTGCTGCCTCTGCTGCGGACGGCCACTGCAGCGCTGAAGATACCCGCCGCGGCGCAGCACAAGGTAACCACCAGTGTCGTGCAGCAGCTGGAGGCGCTGCTGCGCTCGGCCGCGCTGCTGCTGCACCAGATCGACGACGTGCTGCCTCTGCTGCGGACGGCCACTGCAGCGCTGAAGATACCCGCCGCGGCGCAGCACAAGGTAACCACCAGTGTCGTGCAGCAGCTGGAGGCGCTGCTGCGCTCGGCCGCGCTGCTGCTGCACCAGATCGACGACGTGCTGCCTCTGCTGCGGACGGCCACTGCAGCGCTGAAGATACCCGCCGCGGCGCAGCACAAGTTAACCACCAGTGTCGTGGAAAACATCCGCTGTTCCACACATGTGTGTCAAAATCAAATCAAAATAACAAGTTTAAATATTTAAAAAAAGTTTTCTAAAACAAACTTTTATATTAAAAATGTCACGAGAACCAAAAGTGTGTGTCAAATTTCAGCTCAATCGGACACTTGGAAGTGGGTCAAATGTAACTTGCAGGATTTGATTACACACACCGGGTCAGGTGTGACTAGTAAATAAAAGCTTGTAAAAAAATCGAACTAAAAAGACGTAAACAAGAAGAAAATCGAGAGACAAGAAGAAAAGCGAGCTGGCTGACCAAAACCAGAAGTATCCTCCGACTGCACAGCAAGATGTTCTTCTTGTTTACGTCTTTTTAGTTCGCTTTTTAAGCAGTCGGGTTTTTTGATTTTATTTAATTATTTTTTTCGAATGACATAAAACATATAACTGGCATATATTTTTGTAATCACCTCTAAAAACCCTTCATTTTGATATCCCACTCGAAGAGTTTCAAAGAAAAAAAAAATTGCAACCCCTACAATATGGCGCCCAAAATCCGCACTGTTTATTTTTTTAACAGCACTTTTCTAAGAAAAACTTGGGCGTCTAAGACCTATCTAACGATGTAATAATTATAAATATCCGTCTGGTTTGAAAGATACGAGGTAATAAAAAATATTACATACTATACATACAAGATACGCGCGAAAAACATAACCCTTTCCTTGCAGCCGGGTAAAAACATCCAAAGCAAGCTTTTCGTATTCCTCTCAGATAACCCTTTCGTTTGATACCCATATCACAGATAATATAAAAATATACTAGTAGTCACAGATAATATAATAGTACTGACAATATGAGTAAATTTAAAAAATGCATAAACAGCCTATCTTTTTCTGGCATTTACAATAAAAATGACTTTAACGAAGCCTATAATTATTTCCTTGACCTTTTCTTGTGTTTTTACAACTTATGTTTTCCGTACAAAATAATAACAAAATCGATAAATAAAAAAACTAAATGGATATCCAAAGGTCTTAGAAACAGTAGTAAAATCAAAAGAAAAATGTTATGGCAGTATAGAATACATCCAACAAAAATAAATAAAAACATATTTAAGCAATACGCAGCACGTTTTAAGAAAATAATATCACTAACTCAGAAGTCAAAAAACAATTACTATATAAATACATCACAAAACAAAAGCTACATGGTCAATTATAAACAAGTCTAAATTCAACTTTCCCAAAGAGCCTATTACAGAAATACTTAAAGATGACATCAAGATTACGGATCCTAAATCTATTGTGAATAATTTTAACAACTTCTTCATTGACCAAGCTTCAAAATCAGATCAAACAAATAACTTAAGAAATGACACTCAAAACAAAACCAGACCCTCAAATCATAAAATCAAAACTAACATTAATTAAATTTTTCTTACTCCCACAAAACCTACAGAGGTAGACAGAGAAATAAAGCAGCTGAAAAATACCCATAGCGTGGGCAACGATGGTATCTGCACCAAAGTCATAAAATATGTATCCCCGGATATTTCAGCTCATCTGTGCTACATAATTAACTTATGCATTTCTAACGGCATATACCCAGAAAAACTTAAAACATCTATTGTCATTCCGCTACATAAAAAAGACGACAAACGAAAAATGGGGAACTATAGACCCATAGCGTTGATACCCATTTTTTCAAAATTATTTGAAAATTCGTATATAGCCGACTATACAGTTATTTAGAAAAATGTAATATTTTGGTAGACGAACAGAAAGGCTTTCGCAAGGGGAAATCGATAAATATGGCAATTTATGACCTACTAAAAACTATTTTGGGCGCCATTGACAACAAAATACCAACTTGTGCTATCTTTATGGATATGAGTAAAGCCTTTGACCGAGTTGACCATAGGATACTAATGCAAAAATTAAGCATGTATGGCATAAGAGGTAAAGCGTTAGATCTCATTTATTCATACCTACAGAACAGAAAACAAATAGTAGAAATAATACAGATATGTCAGAAAACACGAACTGAAATTAAACATAGGTCAAACTCGAAAACTGTAAAAATAGGAGTACCACAAGGGAGTGTTCTAGGCCCTTTATTATTCTTGATATATATCAATGATCTCCCTAACCATATCAATCAACCAATGGTACTATTTGCAGATGATAGCACAGTCATAATAAAAAGTGATAAAGAAAATGATTATGAGCACGTAGTAAACCAAACATTACATAGGATAATCCAATGGTTAACCGAAAATAATCTTAAAATAAATATGGACAAAACAAAAATAATACACTTTCACCAGAGAACCCAACTCACAAATATAAACGTTAGTTACCAAGGCAAAATAGTACATCCTGTGACAGATACAAAGTTTCTGGGAATTAATATTGATGATAGACTGACGTGGAAAACACATTTAGAAAATGTCTGCAAAAGAATTAATAAATCCTCATTTGCTCTTCATTATTCTATATATCTCTTCATTCATTAGGGGAGGGTAGATGGCGCTGCGCCAAGTAAACATTAGCTCTGTGATTATAATTGATAAAAAATAGAAATATCGAGTATCAGAGGTTGAAAGTGGTGTTATACCGTTAATATCGACTGGAATTAGCTGTCCAATCGTTATCTGGATGTCATCTTTACCCTGAAGAGTGAAAAATTGAACTAAAAGTGTTATGTGTTAAAACGTTAAAACAAGACTTTCGTGCAAAAAAAAACCCTATTGGAATACAGTGTTTGACTCTCTAAACAATCTATCAACATAAGAAGTTCGTGAACTACTTAAAACATAATGAAATCTTGTGTTTAAGATGTGCCATAAATCCAGTGTGACAGTGCTAACATTTTTGCAGCGTGAGTCACATAACGACTGTTTAAAGTTCAAAAATTATTAGAAATTAGAACAGATGTACTATTTCAACTCTCTAAATATCGTTCAAGTGGCCTACTATGAAAAGAACCGACACTAATTGAGGTGTGAACGACTGTCCACTGGTTCGAATCCCAAGAACAGAGTCTCTTTTTGGGCATTTTTCTTTTCTTTTTTATAAATTATTCTGTTTGAATCGATAAGATATTAAGTTCGATTCTCACCTACATACATAAATTATTATTTTTTGATAAATTTTATAATCTTTGCAACCTATTATGGCGAGTGAAGGCAACAATAACGTAACTTTAAGGAAAATAAGAAAAACGTACTCTCATAATAATGTGTCGATTATGAACACATCAGAATCGTCACTTTTTGATACCACGATCCAAAGTCTACCAGACCCATGTGAGACTTTAGAAGTACGTGACTTGCAGATAAAATTGTCATCTGTACAGGAGGAATTGATAATTGCAAATAACGAAATTGATAATTTGAACACAGAAAATACTAATTTGAAATGGGAATTGGATAGATGTAAGAACATTATAGAACTATACAAAAAGGTAGGATACGGGGAATCTTCGTACACCCCACCTACATCGACGCGAAAAAAGAAGAAGAAAGATGAGGAAAAAAATACTTCCCATATTGGTTCGCAGAAATGTAACTCGACCAACAAGAACGAAACTACCCCAACAACGGAACAGAATAACCAAGATAAGACACATCTTGTACTTAATATACTACCAAAAAATATAGTAAGTCAGAAGAAGGTATGTATTCTGAGTACAAACAACAGAAATAGAATCTTAACGATTGCAGAATAGTACATTGTGATACAAGGGTGGAAAGTAGGTTATTGCAAACGAGCTGTCATTAACAAGCCCGAGCCGAAGGCGAGGGTTTTTAATGACACGAGTTTGCAATAACCTACACGCCCGTGTATCACACGATATTTTTCAATACAGTTGTGGGGAATCGTAAAAAGAAATCAAAGAATTAGATATGATAAATCACAAAAAAAAAAATCGTGCATTTTTGCAACTGGACATATTTTTTTTACAACGTAAACAGCCTACACAGCCTTTTCGATTTTTGACAAATGTTGATGTGAAAATAATTTAATTGAAACTGGTAATTAAATATATTAAACAACCATTTAAAAGACTTTTGAGAATTAAATGCTAAAACTTATGGAATCATTCATTTTTCCTCGTATAAAATCTATTCCATTTTATTCTATGTATGAAAACACCTTGCTACTAAACTTTTTTAAATTAACTTATAACTAAAGGCGCGTTTTTGCAACTGGACATTTTTACAATGAAAACAGTCTATACAGCCTATTCGATTTTAGACAAATGTTGATGTGATAATAATTAAATTAAAACTGGTAATTAAATATATTAAACAACCATTAAAAAGACTATTGAGAGTTCAATGCTAAAACGTACGGAATCATTCATTTTTCCTCGTATAAAATCTATCCCATTTTATTCTATGTATGAAAACTCTTTGCTACTAAACTTTTAAATTGACTTATAAATTTAAAACTAAACTGCAAAACTAATGATCGAGCTCGTAAACAAAAGTCACGACCACGTAACAGAAAGATGCCTATGCGTAAGATTTAATTTTCGAATCATAATTATAGCCTCTGAAAGTACGCCATGTTTAACAACTGTATTGAAAAATACATTCCCAGATTACAAAATCTGTCACTATTTAACACCGGGCTGTGGTATAGAGAAGCTTATTAAGAACTTGGATCTGAAATTGAAGAACTACACTATGGATGATTACTGCCTGATCTTCATCGGCGAGGCAGACTTTCGCCGAACTAACAACTATGTCGACCTCATAATTACTTTACGGGAAACTCTTTTGAAAATTGATTATACTAATATTATAATCTGTGCGCCTACATTTAAATTAGATGACTACTCTATGATGTTTAATGGACGAATTGAAACATTTAACAGTCTCTTATACTTAGACGCTTGTACCCATCAATATGCTTATTTGTTTGATACTAACTTTTATTTATCTTATGACTTTAAAATGTTTTCACCAAGTAGTTTAGCAGTGAATAATAATGGCTTAGTAAACATATTTAAAAATATTAATTTAATGCTTGGCGAGATCAGTAGTCGCGAAGATTTTCAATTAATTGATGGGGATTATCGTAAGTCTCCTCCTATTTCTCCCACTTGCACAAGGGATAACACGTTTGATTTTTTTCTCGAATAAATATATTACAATGTTTCATCAAAATATTGCTGGTTTAGCAAACAAAGCAAATATCCTTACAGTATGTTTAGATGAATTGTCGGAGAAAGGGATAGATATTGATGTTCTGTGCATAACGGAACATTTCATTATGGAGGGATCCCAACATCAACTGTATGTACCAAATTACAGTCTGGCTACCTGTTTCTGTAGAGAAGGGAGAAAAAGAGGAGGGGCTGGTATTCTCGTGAAAAATGGTCTACAATATAAGGAAATTCCAAAAATTTCGAAATTGTCTTCATCGGGCATATTTGAATGTTGTGCAATTGAGCTTACGTGTTTTAAGATAATTGTTGTTTGTATTTACAGAGTACCTAATATAAACAATCTCAATCACTGCTTTGATAAAATGGAAACGCTTCTGCGTGATATATCACGCACACGATACAACAACATTGTAATAGCTGGGGACTTTAACATAGACATGCTTAAGCCTAATTGCCATTCAAATGCTTTTGAGTGTCTTTTAATGAGCTATAACTTAAAACTAGCTTTAAGGCAGCCGACTCGCATGGCCAGTATGACATGCATAGACAACTTTGCCCACAATTTTAGTAAAGTGTGTAAAACTGACGTATTAGAATTGGCTTTGTCAGATCATACGGCACAGCTGCTTCACTGTCCAGTTCAAACCAAGTGTCTCATAAATTATTGGTACACGGCTAAAAGAGACTACAGCCTTGACCATATTTCTAAGTTTAAAAATCATATAAAAAATCTATCTTTTGCAGAGATTTATGACACAGTCGATCCGAATGAAGCCTATAACAAATTTCTCGATTTATTTAAATTAATATACGACTTGTGTTTTCCAACTAAATTGATCAAAGTAGATGTCTTAAAAAAACCGAAATGGTTATCAAAAGGAATCAAACTAGGTAGTCAAAAAAAAAGGAAACTTTTGTGGCAATATAGATTAAACCCAAACAAAAATAATAAGTCCACCTTCTCAACCTACTCTCGTTTACACAAAAAAATTATACATCTAACACAAAAGGCGCAAAATAATCATAAAATAAAATTATCGAAAAATAAGTCTAAAACCACGTGGCAAATTATTAATCGTGCAAAATATAACATACCAAAATGTAGTATTACTAAAATTGTAAATAATAATAGCACTCTATCAAATCCCAATGACATTGCTGAAGCATTTAACAATTATTTTATCGATAAAGTACAAGGGAAACTTGATGTTACTAGCAAACCAAAATGTAACAAAATTGATACAAATAATAAAACAATGTTCATGGCCCCTAGTACACCACCAGATATAGAGAGAATCATCAATTCATTAAATAATTCAAATAGTGTAGGATATGATGGTATTGCTACAAAAATACTAAAACATGTGTCTAGGGAAATAAGTGGTCATTTAAGTTACATTATTAACCTTAGTATTAGCGCAGGTATATACCCTGATGCGTTAAAAATATCAATAGTTAAGCCACTTTTCAAAAGAGAAAATAGAGAACTAATGGAAAACTACCGACCAATTTCATTAATTCCAGTCTTTTCTAAAATTTTTGAAAAGTATATTTATAAGGAACTTTATAAATTCATAGATAAACATAACATTCTGTGTGAGGAACAGAAAGGTTTTCGGATACACAGGACGATTAATATGGCTATTTATGATTTTATTTATAATGTCATTAAAAATGTTGATCAGCGAAATCCTGTTTGTAGTATATTTTGCGACATGACCCAGGCATTCGACTATGTACATCATGCTACTCTTATAAAAAAACTCGAAGCCTACGGGATTAGGGGAAATGTCCTTAATTTGCTTAATTCGTACCTACAAGACAGAATACAAATAACTGAAGTCAATAAAATTAATATAGAAAGTAATCGTGAAGAGATATCTCGGTCTTCGGAGCGTAAAGTATTATTTGGGGTGCCGCAGGGGAGTGTTGTAGGTCCCTTTTCATTTATTTTATACATAAATGACCTACCGAAATCTATTGAACGGCCTATAACACTATTTGCGGATGATAGTACGATCACAATAGCCTGTAAAAGTATAGATACTTATGAGAGTGAAATCAATAATAGTTTAAAACAGATGGTAAACTGGCTTGATACAAATAATTTAAAAATAAATTTGTGTAAAACTAAAGTTATCCATTTTAGACAACAGACCTCTAGTATTAACTTAAATATACAATATAATAATGATACCATAGAAGAAGTTGTAACTACAAAATTCCTGGGTCTCGAAATAGATAAAAATCTAAACTGGAAACCACACGTTGAGACTTTATGCAAGAAAATGAGTAAGTCTGCATACGCTCTACGTTCATTATCCCCTATATTGAACACGGATGCTCTTCTGACTGCATATTATGGGATAACGGAATCACATTTACGGTATGGGATTATATTTTGGGGCAACTCTACTGAAAGAGAGACTGCTTTCAAGGTTCAAAAAAAATGCATTCGAGCAATGTTTAAACTTAAACCCACTGACAGTTGTGAACCATGCTTTAGAAATTACAAAATATTAACATTACCTTGTTTGTACATATTTGAAGTAGCTGTGTTTGTAAAGACAAATCCGAGTCGATTTAGACGACTATCAGATGTAGTACCTCGCAATAGACGCGATAATAGTGTGCTTTGTCTGGAGTCAGCCAAGACAGCACTTATGCGCAAAAGTGTCTACTGCATGGCGCCCGTCATTTATAACAGATTACCGAAGATATGGAAAGAGCTTCCGCTACCTTTATTTAAAAAGAGACTTAGAAGCTTTTTAGTGGCAAAAGCATATTATAATATTAATGAGTTCCTGATTGAGAAACAGTTTTTAAGCTAGTGCATAATTATGTATAATTATTGAATATTTTGAAATTATTTTGTGTATAATAGTTTAAAATTATTAGTATTAGTTGTAAGTTGATGTTAAATCTTTTGCATGCCTACGTGGTAAAATATGGCTGTACTATTATTTGTTTTTTTTGTCATCGTTTTATGTTACCCATATTTGCAAAATAAAATTATCTTTATCTTTATCTCTGTATAAACTCTCAAAAATTGTTAATAAAGAAGCCTTATTAGCTGCTTATCATGGACTTGTGGCGCCTGTCCTAAGATATGGTATTATATCTTGGGGCAACTCAGTCGATAAGGAATCTGTATTTATAGCTCAAAAGAAATGCATTAGAGCAATGTGTAATGTAGACAAAACTACCAGCTGTCAACCCTATTTTAAAAGCCTTAAAATTCTGACACTGCCTTCGTTATACATATATGAACTAAATGTTTTTGTAAAATCAAACCCTAATTATTATAAGACTGCTTTTAAAAGCTACTATAGACAATTACGTGATAAAAAAAGATTAGACATTGAAATACCATATGGGAAAACAGCACTAATCAATAAAAGTATTCTTGTTATGTCATCATTGATTTACAACAAATTGCCTGACGATTTCAAAAAGTTACCTGTACATCAATTTAAGTCGAAGCTGCACGATTTCCTAGTGAATAAATGTTATTATAATATCAAGGACTACCTACAGGATAAAAATATAGATAGAGACCTACAGTAAGAGTAATTTATTGACATTGAATAATATGACATTAAAAATAGTGTGACATGCTTAAATTTGACAGCTCTTTAATTTATTTGATTGTTAAGTTATGCCATGTAATTTAATCATCTGACATTTTTTTATTTTATTTCACTTTTGACATTTGTAGTATTTTGAATTTATTTTATTTTATTTTGTTTTATTTTTTGAGTGTAATTATTTTGTAATGTTATTTTAATAATTATTTAATAAATTTGGCAATAATATAAATATTTGCACACCTTATTAGGTAATGATACAGTGTACTTTATTCTATCTATTTGTAACATCTGTTTGAACCTACCTGTATTATGCAAATAAACAATTTGATTTGATTTGATTTATAATAATAGCATACAGATGTCTCATCCCAAACAAAGAAACCGTCCCGACGTTACTAGCGTTTTTCGTCTGATTATATGTCATCGTCATGTTGCAAATGTAAGTCTTCGCTTCACCGCTCTTTTTGATCCCCAGAGCATCCTGGAGCCGATAACGAAGATCATCAGCTACGGGGTGCAGAACTTCGTGCTGAAGCTATCGGTGATCTCGGAGCTGTCGGTGGTGTGCACGCGGGTGTTCAGCCGCGACCGCGACAAGCTGCTGGTCTGCAGGGTGCTGGTGTACGAACTGGTGCAAGCACTCCGGACCAAGACCACCATCCCTGATGATAACCTGTTCATCCTAATACAGTTTGTGCTGCAAGGTAAGCTTTGAAAGCTGTTGAAACAATTTTTCAATTAATCAATCATCATATCTTACTGCCCTTGTCCCATGTTACTTGGGGTCGGCGCAACACGTTTTCTTCTTCCATACCGTCCTGTCCCCCTTCACGCTATCACTGACTTCCTTTTCTTTCATATCACTCCTCACACCTAGTCGATCCATCTTTTCTTTGGCCGTCCTCTTCCTCTACATCCATCCAGATTTATATTCATAACTTTTTAGTAACATGCGTTTCATCCCTCCTCATCAGATGACCATACCAGGACAAACGGGACTACAATCAATCAATCAGTTTATTTGTGAAACATAAATGTTTACATAAATAGGAGGTGCGCCATGTTTTGTCATAATAAGACATACAAATTTTCAAAGTCAAAGTCAAATGTATTTATTTCAACTAGGCCAATATGCGGCACTTTTGAACGTTAAAATTTACATGTAATAAAAATTGATTCTACCGTGCATTCGGAAAAGTAGGTTGATATGGAGAAGAATGCACAAGAAACTCCATAATTACTCTTTTAAAAAAATAAAGGCTTTACACAATATTTACATAAGTAGTACAAACATTAATAAATTCTTATACGTGAGAACGATGCACCCAGCACTACTATACTAAATATAGGTATAAAGTATTACAAGCACTAACAGGTAAATTCGGGCAAATCGTTTATGTAATCTAAAAAGAGGAATGGACCCAATATAGAGCCTTGAGGAACGCCCATTGTCATTTCAGACCCTAGAGAGTTTAAGCCGTTTACCTGAACTTTAAATTGTCTGGCTTTCAAATAAGATTTAAGTAATTCGAGGGCTCATATCTCCGAAGCTGTTTACCGCTGCACTGGAGGATGTCTTCAAGGTTCTGGACTGGAGAGGGTTAGGCATCAACGTCAATGGCGAGTACATCACCCACCTTCGGTTTGCCGACGATATAGTGGTTATGGCTGAGACCATGGAGGACCTCAGTAAAATGCTCGATGACCTCATTAGAGCTTCCGAAAGAGTGGGTCTTAGAATGAACATGGACAAAACCAAGGTAATGTTGAATGCCCATGTTACACCCAGTCCTACCAAGGTCGGAGACTCTACACTCGAAGTTGTGGGCGACTGTGTCTACCTGGGACAAACGATCCAGTTGGGTAGGGCCAACTTCGAGAAAGAGGTCAACCGTCGAATCCGACTCGGCTGGGCAGCGTTCGGGAAGTTGCGCGGTGTCTTCTCGTCCAACTTACCACAGTGTCTCAAGACGAAAGTCTATGACCAATGTGTGTTGCCAGTGATGACATATGGCTCTGAGACGTGGTCGCTTACAATGGGCCTCATCAGAAAGCTTACAGTCACTCAAAGGGCAATGGAGAGGGCTATGGTCGGAGTTTCCTTGCGTGATTGAATCAGAAATGTAGAGATCCGCAAGAGAACCACGGTTACCGACATAGCCCGAAGAATTGCCAAACTTAAGTGGCAGTGGGCCTGGCAATGTGCCCTTGCTCGCAGAACGGATGGCCGATGGGGCAGAAAGGTTCTGGAGTGGCGACCGTGAACCGGGAGACATTTCGTTGGAAGGCCACCCACCAGGTGGACCGATGACCTGGTGAAGGTTGCGGGGATCCGCTGGTTGCGAGACGCACAGGACCGGTCAATGTGGCGACGCTTGGGGGAGGCCTATGTCCAGCAGTGGACGTCTTTCGGCTGATATGATGATGATGATGAATTCGAGGGCCGTATGTCTAACCCCATAGTGCTCGAGTTTCAATAATAGTGTCTCATGGTTAACGCAATCGAACGCTTTCGAGAGGTCGCAAAAGATTCCAATGGCGTATTGTGCTTCTTCCCAGGCGTTAAAGATGTTCTTTAACATTAACATTAGAAACGGGATATTTACCATGTTACTGTTTAATGTGAGTTCCCGATATTTCGGTGCTGTTGCAAGCACCATGATCACGAATAAACTGAAAAGTCATTGCGGGTGGATGTTTATGAGGAGACATATCGGTCTACCCTCTTTCTTGTTCGTTTTTTGCACTCAGTACCGCTACCACTGTCACTCACAACTCGATTCTGTTCTCGACACACGAAACTCACAGTATCCACTCGCGAACTTTTTTCGGCACTTTTTCCGGTTTTACACAGCTGGGTTTTAACATGGTAAATATCCCGTTTCTAATGTTGACCATGATAGTTTAAAAGATGTTCTTTATTAGGGTCACACCAGCGTCAGTTGTGCAACGCCCTTTGGTGAAACCGTACTGTTGATCATCGATCGTCAGATATAGGTCAACCGGAATCTCATGGCATTTTTTTCTTTTTAAGTTTTTTGGTTTTCATATGGCAATGTCAATTGTCATCTGTCAAATCAACATACGAAATCTGTCAACTGTGAGATATTGTGATAAGTTCTTTAAAATTTGTTGTTTTTGTGTAAATGTCGAAAATCTCAAGTGAGACTTATTGTTTTCATAGTGTATCGTAAAATAAGGGAAGAAGAAGGCGTAAATCAAACTCTATCTATGATTTTAAAGCGCATCGTAGAGTGGACCGGTAGGTTGGACTGAGTTGTTTTGGTACTTTCAGTTTTTTTTTTTCCTATTTTTCTTTTTACTTTTAGTAGCTTCTTTACAGGGTTTTTCAGTACTACTATACGGTGAATCGTAGGTGAGGGCACATCGAATGATAGTGTAATAGATCACTAGATAGCCAACAGAGCTAGTACAAAGCGGTAGGTCAGTAGGATAGAAAAATACTCAAGAATAGAATAATACTTACGTGTAGTTGGTAATTCAGCAATAACACACAGTTTGGACTTTGAACTATTATTTATTTACCATTTCACACTAAGTTACCATCAACTCCATACAATATATCCACTTAGGTCAACAGTACAATCTTTCAAGCCCGCCCAGACTAGACTCACGAACTCACTCAACGCGCCTCCTGTCCGAACAATCCCCTTCCAATCGACAACTGTCATTAGATGTGACGACATTTGACATTCGAATATTTTCTAGGATAATCATTTTAACAACTTTTAAGTACTATTTGATGTTAAATATAAATAATTTAATTCTTAACAAATAAAAGATGTATTTATCAAATAAAAACCTAACACTCGACCATCCTGACAACGTGTATGACCCCATACACGTATCCGGTGATAACCTAACACTCGGCCTGTTGAGTCAGTTTTCAAAATCTAAAATCAAATCCATCAAACCATACCAACCAAAAGTTCAAAGTCACAAAAAAAAATGATTCTACTGTCCATTCGCAAAAGTAGTTTGCTATGGAGAAGAATGGACAAGACACTCCACACTTACTCTTTTCTTTAAAATAAAAACTTCTTTTAAATATTTTTTTCAATATTAATTCATTAATTATATCTGAGTACCTTATGAAGTATGATTCATCTAGAATAAAACGGCTGTTCTATGTACAGATATAAAGTATTTCAAGCAATAACAATTATATTGATTCATTTGATAAATATGAACATGGTACTCGCATATTTACAAAATCTGCATTTTATTCGCCTGTATAGAAACCCGTGACTTATTTGCATATATATCAGTTCGCGACTTGCTCGCATATAGACTTACAAAAATTAGGAAACAAATCTAATCAACTGTAACGTTTAAATTTGGCTACTTCGTTACATTATACTAGTACGTGAGTAATTTTTAAAGCATGATTCATCAAGAACAACACGGTTGTACCACGCTTAGGTACAAAGCATTAACAGTTAAACTTAATCATTTGATAAATAGGAACATGATACTCACATACTTACAACATCTGCTATTTGTTCGCTAGTTTGCAAACCCGCAACTTATTCGCATATAGACAAGCCCGTGACTTATTAGCATATTGCGATTTATTCACCTGTAGGCAAGTCCCGCGACTTATTCTAAAATTTATATGTACTGAGATGTATTCGCCTGTAGGCAAACCCGCGACTTATTCGCATATAGACAAACCCGCGACTTATTCGCATAAAGCGATTTATTCGCCTGTGGGTAAGTCCCGCGATTTATTCGCCTATAGGTAAACCCGCGACTTATTCTCAAATTTACATGTACTGTGATTTATTCGCCTGTAGGCAAACCCGCGACTTATTCGCATATAGACAAACCCGCGACTTATTCGCATAAAGCGATTTATTCGCCTGTGGGTAAGTCCCGCGATTTATTCGCCTATAGGTAAACCCGCGACTTATTCTCAAATTTACATGTACTGTGATTTATTCGCCTGTAGGCAAACCCGCGACTTATTCGCATATAAACAAACCCGCGACTTATTCGCATATTGCGATTTATTCGCCTGTAGGCAAGTCCTGCGATTTATTCGCCTATAGGTAAGCCCGCGACTTATTCGCAAATTTAATAATACTTCGATTTATACACCTGTAGGCAAACCCGCGACTTATTCGCATATAGCGATTTATTCGCCTGTAGGTAAGCCCACAACTTGTTCTCAAATTTAATAGTACTGCGATTTTATTCGCCTGAGGGCAATTCTTGCTATTTATTCGCCTATAGGCAATCCCCGCGACTTAATCACAGACATAAAAAATTTGGCAAACATACCAAATAATTTCCAACAACATTAAATTTTTACAATTTCGACCGCACTCTACTGCTCTTCAAGCAAGACCTCATTCAGTTTAGGTTTAATATCGCAATTCATACTAATTCCATATATGACCACTATGGCGTTCTGCCAGCGGAGTATTAGTATTAAACCCTCCAAAGACACTAATACCGAAAAGTGATTTAAACATCGCACTTTCAGTGTTAAATGACTATCATCAAAACAAAACATATTGAGCTAAAACAGTTCTACAAATATTACCCATGACATACTGGGATTGACTGAAGTCCATCTACTAAAAGAAGCTATTATCGAAGACTATGATTATACGTATTACATAGGAAAACCAAAAATATCCCCTTAGTAAAGACAAAAGACAAGTAAAACATTTCAACTTTTATCGAAATATCAGAAAGAATTTGTGTTCCACAAATAGTTCTAGAAAACCTGCCTTCCGCAATTATACAGTCTTATGCAACCTCCGAAACCTCGTCGCTAATTAAACTTTTATGAAAACTTGGAAATACTCATTACTTTACAAGTACCTTCATAATAGTACATTGTGATACAAGGGTGGAAAAGAGGCTATTACAAACGATCTGTCACCAACAAGCCCGAGCCGAAGGCGAGGATTTTCAATGACACGAGTCCGCAACAACCCACACACCCATGCACCACACGACGTTTTTCAATGAAAACAGCCCATACAACCTATTCGACTTTTGACAATTTCCTTTTATGTGAAAATAAAACTGGTAATTAAATATATTAAACAACCATTTGCCCAACCATTTTCCCTCTCACAGAGAGGAGGCCTGTGTCCCAGCAGTGGCAACATTAATAGGCTGATGATGTGTGATGTGAAACAACCATTTAAAAGACTTTTGAGAATTCAATGCTAAGATGTACGGACTCATTCATTTTTCCTCGTATAAAATCTATCCAATTTTATTCTATGTATGAAAACTCCTTGCTACTAAACTTTTTTAAATTGACTTATACATTTAAAACTCAACTGCAAAAATAATGATCGAGCTCGTAAAAAAAAACCACAACCGCGTATCAGAAAAATGCCTATGCAAAAGATTTAATCTTCGAATCATTATAGCCTCTGAAAGTACTCAATGTTTAACAACTGTATTGAAAAATACATTACCTCTATGGGTGATTTTAATGCACAGATCGGGGTATCGGTAACGAACATTAGCATTTAGTTGCTGGAAAATATGGTTATGGAACCACCAGCACTCGTGTAGCGAGACTCATTCAATACGCATACGAGTAAAACCTCAAAATCATAAACAAGATTTTCATATTAACACTTAATCGATCTCTCCAAAATAAACATACGAAAACAGAACCCACAATTACTTTCAAAGTACGAAGTATCGTCGTCAGTTTCGTCTGGATAAGACCACATAATGCAGAGAGCTACAATCCACCAGAAATCCACAATAAGAAGCTGGCGCACTTCTATGACACGCCATTAACAATGAAAACATTGAACGAGCAAGAAGCTATAAAAGGTTCCAAAAATAATCTACCAGGACTTATAGCGTCACGTGAAAAGTATGACACAAAAACTAAAAATCATGCACTCTATACTGGAATAATATAGAATTTATCAGGAAAACCGCACAGTTAATGAAAGAAACCAATGACAAAATAAGCCAATACTTTACAAAAACGATAAAGAAAACTTCATAAAACACAAACACAGAAATAAGGAGGTGCTCCCCATAGAACAACCACTATACGTACAAATATATCTATAAAAAAATTACAAAAAATGTATGAGATTATCATGTGCTATTGTAGTATCACAAAATTGATCCCCACACTTTAGTATAGTCACCGCTGACATCGAATGACCCTCTGTATAGCACCTGTCAAGAAATATATCCATCTCTAATACACTACCAAATGTGAATCCTGAATGGAGTTCATAAATATAGCTACGGTTAATTATGCCAAACTATATAACCAACCAGATTCATTACAGCAAACTGGTATGATTAACCAAAACGGGGAATAAATACTCCCCTGTACGTGAAAGGGTTTCAACAATCAATGAAGATGAAACCAGAGAAGGGCTATCAGATATATCAGGCAGGTTCATAAACAATTGTAGGAGAATGGGCTGTAATCCAATTATGGAAATTTGACCAAAAGCTCATCAGCCACATGATATATGCGACCGATCAAGAAAAACACTTGCTTCTTACAAGGCCCTTGTCAATTGTTAACTCGTTCAGAGTTATTGACCTAAACGGGTAACTTATATCGAGCAGCGACGGTACGGATTTTCTGGCATCCAATAGCTACGACTATACCCCGCCGAAAAGAGCCTCTCAAGAAGAATCTTTACCACAAAACCAATATTGCCAATTATAAGTCGGTTCAGCGTTAGTGACCCAAACAGGCGACTCATTAGACATCAAAACAAAGACTTGTGCTCGATGTCCAACTGCCATAAGATACAAAACAGAAATAACTTTTCAAAAGAACACTCGATATTAAACTGCCTTTTGCTAATTCAAAAATATTCAGATTCAATGACCTAAATAGGCAAGCAATTGGGCCCCAAGATTACTACCTTTTTCTTTTGGCACCTAACAGCCACAAGACACATGCCACCGAGAAAAGTCCACTCAAGAAGCCCTGTTACAAGACAACTATCTTCAATAGTTAGTCCGTTTAGAGTTTACACCAAACTCAAAGGTTTTTAATTAAGGGTCACTACATTTACAGAAACACGGCTAGCGATTATGTCCAAACCCAAAAAAGCAAAATTCCAAGTAAGTCAATAGACGACATACCAGAATTTAAATGATATCTACTTAATGGATCACATTTAGAACTCTGTAGCTCCTCACGTGTCAACTATCCAGAAAAGTCATTATAATAAGAAATATTCAAACTGAAAAGATTCATCCGACACATCCCAGCGCTACTGGGGCGAAGGACAGGCTTAACGTTTGGTCTAATGGAGCAGACTCTTAAAACATTGTTCCTAAATCGCCATATTAGAGTCCAATATTTTAAAGTGGACGCTTATGGATTTATAAAACAATGATTGAAATGCACAGTACTTATGAAAGTAATTAGTTGACAAAATACCAGAATTCAAATGACTCACATTTAAAGCTCTCTAGCTCCTCAAGTACCCATATTCCATGAAATATGAAGAGCCCCCCGAAGAGTTCCATCTAACGACACATATCATATCGCTACTGGAATGCGACAAAATTGTCTATTGCCCTTTGCAAGGACTGTACTATTAAGACCCATCATGCTTCTATGGAGCAAAATATTAAAAGGAAAAGTTGTGCCGATTTCAGTAATCATCCTGTTGTACAAAAGCTAATCCAATGGATATTGGGAATTATTAATAAAGAAGCCATATCAGCAAAATCTCATCAAAAATTAAGTTACGACTAAATAATCACCACATGTCATCCACTAGGTAAATGACATCCCTCTCAAGTTTGTAGAGAAGTATACCCATCTAAGCAAAAGGTTCTCCCTCAGCAAAGCCATAAATATGGAATAGGTCTATAGAAAATTTGAGTAGTAGAGTCGGTAAAAGATTAACGATCACTTAGCTATGAACATCCAGGCTGCTGCTGTAGTAGCTTCTTGTTGTGATGTCCTGGACTGCTGCGCCTTGGGCTGCGACGTCCTGGACTGATATGCCTTGGGCTTCGACGTCCTGAACTGCGTCACCTTGGGCTGTGGCGTCCTGGACTGCGTCACCTTGGGCCGTGACGTCCTGGACTGGTGCGCCTTGGGCTGGCGCCTCACGAGGCATGATGTACATAAAACAAATAGAAAAGGTTTATGAATAACTAAAGTACACAAAATATATTTGAAAATGTATGCAGGGTATTTTGAAAATATCTCTGAAACGGTGAGTCTGAGCAAAAAAATAACCAAATTTTCACAACCCTTTAAGAAACCCCGCTTAAGGGACAAGATACTTAGTCACAATTTTTTTTTTTGTTTTTTTTTTGTTCTACCCTCATATTTTTAAAATACATTAAATATAGTTTTAATAAGACATTTAAAACTAATTTAATAAAATCGTAATCAAAAGCACTTGATTTCGTAATGGGCGCGTACATCCCACTTCTGAAATGTAATAGATCACTAGATAGCCAACAGAGCTAGTACAAAGCGGTAGGTCAGTAGGATAGAAAAATACTCAAGAATAGAATAATACTTACGTGTAGTTGGTAATTCAGCAATAACACACAGTTTGGACTTTGAACTATTATTTATTTACCATTTCACACTAAGTTACCATCAACTCCATACAATATATCCACTTAGGTCAACAGTACAATCTTTCAAGCCCGCCCAGACTAGACTCACGAACTCACTCAACGCGCCTCCTGTCCGAACAATCCCCTTCCAATCGACAACTGTCATTAGATGTGACGACATTTGACATTCGAATATTTTCTAGGATAATCATTTTAACAACTTTTAAGTACTATTTGATGTTAAATATAAATAATTTAATTCTTAACAAATAAAAGATGTATTTATCAAATAAAAACCTAACAATAGTTGGAAGGAAATGCCAATAGTAATGTAACTGTTACAAATTCTTCAACGAGATATTGATTTTAACGGAGTTTGAGAATCTTTGTGGTCAGTAAAATATAAAGTAATAATCTGTCTTATAATGAATGTTACTAAACTATCGTTTGAGTAAAATGATAAATTTTATTATTTTTACAGGCTTATACTTAAGGAGATTGGTTTTGAACATATTAAATGCCAATCAAAAGAATCATTTTAATGGAGAGAGATGACATAAAACTACAAAGATACAAGTTTTTGAAATGCAAGTGGAGTTCTTGGAATCTTTTTCTAGTTCTAAATGAGTTGTTAAGTTTCTAGTATGATTTAAATGATATGTAATAAATTAGTACATTAATATACGATTGATTTATTTTTCATGACATATTTTCCTATGTTAAAAACCTGATGTTTAAAAACGTTCTTCATACACATACCTATAATACTCACATCGGATCTTTGTATCTCTGAATTTGCTGCAAGACTCTACACAGTAGCTATTTTTGTGTCAATATTGAAGGCGATGATACCATTGTAACTGTCTCTTTCACTTGTTAAGGTAACTCTAATCGTCCTATCTCGCTTACTCTATGCAGTATACTCGATGACAAACTGTTTCTTGCGCAATGGTTGGCAACTTAAGAGACATAAAGATCCATTGTGACTACTACAATATAGGTACTTCATGTTCATTAGTACTAAAGACATAAATAAAAATTAAACAGTATCAAAATCGTTTAATTCAATTTCCCCAGTACTGCACACAACAAATTTTTATTGCCCCTTTTGCCATGAGATTCCGGTAGACCTTATAACTGTTATCTGGGGAAAAAGAGTTTTCTATGGAAAGCATTCAAACCGCCATATTTATTCTTTAAATAGAAGTTATTCGAAATTAAAAAAATACCTACACTAATACTGCAAAAAAGAAGTTACCGGTGATATGTACGGTCGTCGTTAAAGGTCACGGTTGTCGCCTGGTGCTGCCGCCGCAGCTGTCGGGCGGGGAGCTGGCCAGCACGCACGGGGACGCGCGGGAGGTGGCCGGCGGGGCGGTGGACTGCATGCGGCCGCATCTGCCGGATATGATCGAGCTACTGCACGACCCGCATCTGCTCAACAAGATCAAGGTATGTGTTGTCTGTAGATGTCTGTAAGGTCACGGTTGTCGCCTGGTGCTGCCGCCGCAGCTGTCGGGCGGGGAGCTGGCCAGCACGCACGGGGACGCGCGGGAGGTGGCCGGCGGGGCGGTGGACTGCATGCGGCCGCATCTGCCGGATATGATCGAGCTACTGCACGACCCGCATCTGCTCAACAAGATCAAGGTATGTGTTGTCTGTAGATGTCTGTAAGGTCACGGTTGTCGCCTGGTGCTGCCGCCGCAGCTGTCGGGCGGGGAGCTGGCCAGCACGCACGGGGACGCGCGGGAGGTGGCCGGCGGGGCGGTGGACTGCATGCGGCCGCATCTGCCGGATATGATCGAGCTACTGCACGACCCGCATCTGCTCAACAAGATCAAGGTATGTGTTGTCTGTAGATGTCTGTAAGGTCACGGTTGTCGCCTGGTGCTGCCGCCGCAGCTGTCGGGCGGGGAGCTGGCCAGCACGCACGGGGACGCGCGGGAGGTGGCCGGCGGGGCGGTGGACTGCATGCGGCCGCATCTGCCGGATATGATCGAGCTACTGCACGACCCGCATCTGCTCAACAAGATCAAGGTATGTGTTGTCTGTAGATGTCTGTAAGGTCACGGTTGTCGCCTGGTGCTGCCGCCGCAGCTGTCGGGCGGGGAGCTGGCCAGCACGCACGGGGACGCGCGGGAGGTGGCCGGCGGGGCGGTGGACTGCATGCGGCCGCATCTGCCGGATATGATCGAGCTACTGCACGACCCGCATCTGCTCAACAAGATCAAGGTATGTGTTGTCTGTAGATGTCTGTAAGGTCACGGTTGTCGCCTGGTGCTGCCGCCGCAGCTGTCGGGCGGGGAGCTGGCCAGCACGCACGGGGACGCGCGGGAGGTGGCCGGCGGGGCGGTGGACTGCATGCGGCCGCATCTGCCGGATATGATCGAGCTACTGCACGACCCGCATCTGCTCAACAAGATCAAGGTATGTGTTGTCTGTAGATGTCTGTAAGGTCACGGTTGTCGCCTGGTGCTGCCGCCGCAGCTGTTACGCGGGGAGCCGGCCAGCTCCAGGAGGGAATTTATCGCGATGATTTAGATTATACCGGGACCACGGTCGTTGCAACACGGCCGAAATAGGGTCGGGTTAAATAGGTAAATAAATTATCGAAATCATCGCGTTAAATTCCCGTAATATTTTGTTTTCCATTATGAAGCAAACACATCGTACCACATTCAGAAACAAAAGACAATCGAAGATTTTTTTCTTTATTAATATTATTACAAATATGTATCTGAGCTATGCCTGCCAGTTTTTTTTTTTTACCCGACTGTCGAAGGAGGGTAATGTGTTTATCAGTCTATGTATGTATGTATGTATGTATGTATGTTTGTTCCTATGTGGCGTTCCAGAGACCAAACGCGTTGACCGATTTTGATGATTCATACGTCAATCGATTCGTCTTAACCTTGCGAGTGTCATAGGCTACATTAAAATTGGAAAATAGAAAAATGGCGGCTTTTGGGCGCCATATTGTGAGGGGCCAATTTTATTTTTTCTTCCAAACCCATCGTGTGGGGTATCAAAATAAAGGGTTTCAAGAGGTGATTTCAAAAATATATAACACTTATATATTTAAATGTACCTAATTCGAAAAAAATGTTAACTAAAAAGTTATAAATAAAAAAGTTAATTAAAAAAATCAAAATACCCGACTGCTTAAAGATCGAACTAAAAAGACGTAAACAAGAAGAAAATTATGCTGTGCAGTCGGAGGATACATCTGGTTTTGGTCAGCCAGCTCGATAATATGTATCCTCCGACTGCACAGCATAATTTTCTTCTTGTTTACGTCTTTTTAGTTAGATTTTTAAGCAGTCGGGTATTTTGATTTTTTTAATTAACTTTTTTTCTAACCAATGAGTATGTCGTTCTCACTACTTTTTGATCCCTCCTAGTATATATCTATAAAAGAAGAAGGTGACTGACTCACTGACTGATCGATCAACGCACAGCCAAAACTGCTAAGCCTAGAAGCATTAAATTTGGCAGATAGGTTTCTTAAGTGACGTGAGTGAGCACTAAGAAAGGATTTTTGGAAATTCCACCCCTAAGGGGGTAAAAAGGGGGTTGAAAGTTTGTATGAAAAATCTAATTCCTTCGGCCAAAATTCTTGAAACTTGGCACAAATCTAAGTAAATGATAAAGATTGACATTATTAGTTTTTCGAAACTACCCCCAAATAATGATTTAGGGGATGTTGAATTTTGTATGGAAAATCTGATTTCTTGGGTCAACAAACTTGAAACTTGCCACAAATACTAATCTAAATGAATAATATAGGTTTTTTTTTTCATTTTTTGAAACAACCCCCAAAAGACGATTTAGGGGGGGGTGTTGAAGTTTGTATGAAACAATCTGATTTCTTGGGTCAATAAACTTAAAACTACTACTTACCTAAATGAATAATACGGACCATCTTGAGCTTCTTGGCGTAACGTTGACATCGACACTTAATTTTGGCCCATATATTGAGGCAAAGGCACAACTGGCTGCCAAAAAGTTGGGGATCCTTGCGAAGGTGAGACGGTACTTCACGCCGAAACAGCTACTTAAGTTGTATCAAGCGCAAGTTCGATCTTGCATGGAGTACTGTTCTCATCTCTGGGATGGATCTGCCAAGTACCAGCTTGATGCTCTAGAGTCGATCGAAAAACTGGCCAAGAGGCTCATCGGCAATGAGGCACTGGTCGAGTCAAAGCTCCAGAGCCTTGAACATCGTCGTCAAGTTGCCAGCTTGTCGGTTTTTTATCGGTTGCATTTCGGAGAGTGTGCGATGGAATTGCATGATCTAATTCCACCTAGCCCGTTTCATCATCGGACTACAAGACGTACGGCGATGCGCCATCGGTACATGGTGGACATCCCACCCATACGCACTAAACGTTTTGGAAATACTTTCATTATGCGTACAGCTAAGGAGTGGAATTCCCTGCCGGAGTCTGTGTTTCCAGATAGCTACAACCTCGGGGTCTTTAAGTCAAGAGTG
The DNA here is from genome assembly GCA_945859665.1 of Anorthoa munda. Taxonomy (NCBI): domain Eukaryota; kingdom Metazoa; phylum Arthropoda; class Insecta; order Lepidoptera; family Noctuidae; genus Anorthoa; species Anorthoa munda. Next base: position 1,300,965 of record OX243916.1, on the reverse strand, counting down.
AATAGGTTACTTCTAGGCAAGCGTGTTACACCGTCGACCACATCATCGCTTACCATCAGGTGAGATAGTGGTCAAGCGCGAGCCTATATATAATAAAAAAAATAAAAATAAATAATAAAGGTTGTTTTCATTATTTTTTTGAACTACCCCCAAATAATGATTTAGGGAATGTTGTTTTTTTTTTGAAGAATCTTATTTCTTGGGTTTGAAAGTTAACATAAATACCATCCTAAGTAAACAATAAAGAATAGAATAGAATACTTTTATTTCTGACGCTAAAATCCATAGGGTGTTAGTAACATAGAAAAAATTATTACCTAGCGTTAGTAGCATATAGGTATAATTTGTCGAAACTCTCCCAAATAACGATTTTGGGGGAGTTGTAGTTTGTATGGAAAAATCTGATTTCTGGGGTCAATAAACTTGAAACTTGCCACAAATACTAAACTAAATGAATAATAAAGGCTGTTATTATTATTTTTTGAAACTACCCCCAAAAGTTGTTTTACCCCCTAAAACATGTGTTAAGTGTTTTTGAAGAATCTTATTTCTTGAGTTAATAAACTTGAAACTTGGCACAAATACCAACCTAAGGAAACAATAAAGGTTGTTATTAGGTATAAGTTTTTCGAAACTAACCCCAAGCTAAGAATCTTACTGGACAGGGTTTCCTTTTTGACGTAAGGTTCAAGGGGAGCACTTGGCGCGATTTTGCGACAATTCAACCTTTAAGGAGACGAAAAGGGGCAAAATTAGTTTGTATGAAATATCGAATTTACATAAAACATTTTTAAAACCCCCTTCTGATAGGGTTAGAGATATTAATTTTATTTTTGAGGAATTTTACTGCGTAATTGACAATCATAAACGAAAAATAAAAAAGAGAAGAAAAGAGTGAATAGCATATTTAAGTTGTTCATAACTCGACCCTCAACGAAGCAAAAAGAGGTTGATAAGTTTTTAGGGGAGGATTTTATTTTATGGCTGTAACCTAAAATTTATTATTCTTTAAGTCAATTAACGAATATACGATACCCAATTTTTTATTGATTTAATAATAGCTTATTTTTGGTCGCCTTCACTAACTGCAAATAAGAAGTTCATTTATAGGATAAACGAAATCACGCGAACGAAGTCGCGGGCGGAGTGCTAGTACAGTATAATTGATAGGTAAGACTAGGTTTGTCAACGTTTTATTTTTGTTTTCTCCGTGCGCGGATTCTATCTTGAAAGATAGAATCCGCTTTACAGGTTCATATTGGCGTATTGACACTCAGTTGCTAATTAAAACAAGTAATAAAACTTGTGTAATACAAACTTTTTATATAATAACTAGCTTTTGCCCGTGACTTCGTCCAAGTAACATTATTCTGAGATTCCAAATTCAAATCTAAGTAGAACCACAATACCCCATTCAACTCACCTTGACCGTCTTCTTAATTACTGCATACGATTTGTTTTCGTTTTGCTTAAATATGATCATGTCTCTGCGCATCGGTCAATTTTAAAGTGGTTGCCCAAACGCTAGCGCAGAGAGCAAAGGGCATTAACTACCTTATTTTCATTTCTTCACTCCTCCAATTCTCCTAGTTATCTGGCCCGTCACTTTCAATACATTTGCGCCAACCACAATAAAAATCTTCGCTCTTCACATAATCGTCTTCTTCAATGGCCCACTCACCGGACTGACTTTATTCACTGCTCTCTCTTCGTTCAGTCTATTTCTCTGCGGAATGCGCTTCCCCAAGAAATCAGGATGGCACCCAAACGATTAGCATTCAAAGTGAAAGTTCGCGAACACATTCGTAAGAAGTTGGCAGTAGTATCGTCAGAGCGTTAATGTTCTCCAATTCAAAGTCAAAGTCAAATATATTTATTCAACTAGTGGCCTAGTATAAGCGGCACTTTTAAACGTCAAACAAAAATTAAAATTTACAAATAATAAAAGTTGATTCTACCGTAATTATCTTTGTATTTGAATAAATATCACCTATCGTGATTTATTCTTACTATTGCACCTACCATTATTTGGCTCTGCATCACCCAAAGGTCGACTGGTAGAAAATGCCTAAGGCATTAAGTCCGCCACTGTACGTTTTTGTGCATGAAGTATTAAATAAATTCAAATAAGATGCACTGTCATAACCTACATAAAAAAATAAAAGTTCTGATCGTTTAGGTTGCATATCTCAAAACTCACACATGCCTTAGAATGATACTGGCCACTAACACTTTTCAAATAGTAAAAAAGTTTTGACATTCCAATTTCGATGTTCATTTAATTTAAATTTTCGCGGTAACGCTTACACATTTTTAAAAAGGTATGTTATTTTGTTTTTCGTTTATTAAATATTTTCTTGTTTTCAGCTTAATTTCACTGTGATTAGATTATTGCGTGGTGATTAATGCTCTTGACTTTTCTGTATTAGAAGAGTAATCTGCCCTGACCGTGGTTTAGTAACAGGTTTGTGCTTGGCTTATAGTTTTTGTTACAAAATTTTTCTGTGGCAAAAACTCTTTTTTTTATTTTATCGGTTTACTGGTTCTTGAAATTATCAATACCAAAACAAACCTACAAACAATCAAATCTCTTTTCTCTTTATAATATTATTGTATTTAAAAGGTTTTTAATCGGATAGTACTTTCGAAGTTAACTTTTACTAACATATAAAAACGACAAATTTTACCCCTTGATAAGTTAGGTGTGCTATTCATACGACTCTTTTTCAACAGGGTTCGGTATCAAAATCGATTGTGAATCGCAACCTAATCTGCCTGAACGAAGACACATTAGGCGCTATAGTAAAGGGTGGTATTGCTCAATATGTAGCCATGGAGCTGGCTCTAGAACATAGCCGAGGCAGACAGGACCGAGCGCAGCCAGCCAGGCACATGACTCCGTGGATCAGCGCGTCACTGCCAGGGTAACTGAAAATCATTCGTTTTTAGACTCATCAGATCATTGTATTTTTTTGTTGTTGTTAACTGTCTTAGTGTCCCACCGCTGGGTAAACCCTTTCATTTCTCTTTCTAAACTTATTTTATAATTCCTATTATTATTCTTTGTAATCAATCTATACTGTGATTTTTAATTTCGTAGACTAAACTGACAGCTACCAATGGCCTTATTTTTTTTTTAATGTTGCAATCGCGCATTTTTTTTAATGTTGCATAGGGTTGTAGGTAAGGTTCAATCATAAGAGATTCATCAAATCGATGTGACATGACTCCTCAATTTATTATTACTAATTGGTGTAAATAAATGTTTTATGTATATAAACGTAATATATTTAAATATACAGTATTCATACATATAGTACATGAACTTTTATTGTGTTAAATATGAAATCAACAATAAAATAAATGCAATCGATAAAATGAAGTCTGACATAAATGAGTAGAAACTAAATAAGGACCGCTAGTTTCTAAACAAATTTAATTTTTTTGGCGTGATATTATTTTATTTTCGATCTACTTCGATTTTCGATTAACTTTCGATCACTTAGGATAGTTAGGGTACGACACTATTTTAATGTAGCGATAAAGTGACAACCCCCAAATGTCAGTTTAGTCTACAGAAAAAAAAACAAAAATTTGGGGGTTCCCCAAACTTAGACCTGACAATTTTTTTTTTCATCGGACGTGTGGGGTATCTATGGATAGGTCTTCAAAAATGATATTGAGGTTTCTAATGTATTTTTTTTTGGAGGTGCAATATTGGTTCCTGACCCAGAGAAAGTTGTTAAATTCTAAGATTTTGTTTTTAATTGAAAAAAAAAACGATTGTTAGCACAAAAACAGATAATATGTGAATATAAACAGTAAATAAAGTTTGCTTAATCGTTGCTCTAAATCCCTGAAAACTTCCATAGGTCCTTTAGGTTACGCGCGACCACTGCCGTTTTAAATGAGCGCGCACCCACTTGAAGTTTAATGGTGGACAGTTAATTGTGCTGATGAGTGTAGTTCAGAAAGTAAGAGATGCTCGATTGGTCATCAGGTCGCGGGAGGTGTGCGAGTGCGTGACGCGCGTGCGGCTGATCTCGTGGCTGGTGATGGGCGCGCTGTGCAACAGCCGCACGCACCAGCTGCCCGCCTCGCACACGCAGGCGGCGCAGATGCACCAGCCCGTGCCGCAGGACGCCACGTGCCACATCACTGACTACATACAGGTACGGTGATCTCGTGGCTGGTGATGGGCGCGCTGTGCAACAGCCGCACGCACCAGCTGCCCGCCTCGCACACGCAGGCGGCGCAGATGCACCAGCCCGTGCCGCAGGACGCCACGTGCCACATCACTGACTACATACAGGTACGGTGATCTCGTGGCTGGTGATGGGCGCGCTGTGCAACAGCCGCACGCACCAGCTGCCCGCCTCGCACACGCAGGCGGCGCAGATGCACCAGCCCGTGCCGCAGGACGCCACGTGCCACATCACTGACTACATACAGGTACGGTGATCTCGTGGCTGGTGATGGGCGCGCTGTGCAACAGCCGCACGCACCAGCTGCCCGCCTCGCACACGCAGGCGGCGCAGATGCACCAGCCCGTGCCGCAGGACGCCACGTGCCACATCACTGATTACATACAGGTACGGTGATCTCGTGGCTGGTGATGGGCGCGCTGTGCAACAGCCGCACGCACCAGCTGCCCGCCTCGCACACGCAGGCGGCGCAGATGCACCAGCCCGTGCCGCAGGACGCCACGTGCCACATCACTGACTACATACAGGTACGGTGATCTCGTGGCTGGTGATGGGCGCGCTGTGCAACAGCCGCACGCACCAGCTGCCCGCCTCGCACACGCAGGCGGCGCAGATGCACCAGCCCGTGCCGCAGGACGCCACGTGCCACATCACTGACTACATACAGGTACGGTGATCTCGTGGCTGGTGATGGGCGCGCTGTGCAACAGCCGCACGCACCAGCTGCCCGCCTCGCACACGCAGGCGGCGCAGATGCACCAGCCCGTGCCGCAGGACGCCACGTGCCACATCACTGACTACATACAGGTACGGTGATCTCGTGGCTGGTGATGGGCGCGCTGTGCAACAGCCGCACGCACCAGCTGCCCGCCTCGCACACGCAGGCGGCGCAGATGCACCAGCCCGTGCCGCAGGACGCCACGTGCCACATCACTGACTACATACAGGTACGGTGATCTCGTGGCTGGTGATGGGCGCGCTGTGCAACAGCCGCACGCACCAGCTGCCCGCCTCGCACACGCAGGCGGCGCAGATGCACCAGCCCGTGCCGCAGGACGCCACGTGCCACATCACTGATTACATACAGGTACGGTGATCTCGTGGCTGGTGATGGGCGCGCTGTGCAACAGCCGCACGCACCAGCTGCCCGCCTCGCACACGCAGGCGGCGCAGATGCACCAGCCCGTGCCGCAGGACGCCACGTGCCACATCACTGACTACATACAGGTACGGTGATCTCGTGGCTGGTGATGGGCGCGCTGTGCAACAGCCGCACGCACCAGCTGCCCGCCTCGCACACGCAGGCGGCGCAGATGCACCAGCCCGTGCCGCAGGACGCCACGTGCCACATCACTGACTACATACAGGTACGGTGATCTCGTGGCTGGTGATGGGCGCGCTGTGCAACAGCCGCACGCACCAGCTGCCCGCCTCGCACACGCAGGCGGCGCAGATGCACCAGCCCGTGCCGCAGGACGCCACGTGCCACATCACTGACTACATACAGGTACGGTGATCTCGTGGCTGGTGATGGGCGCGCTGTGCAACAGCCGCACGCACCAGCTGCCCGCCTCGCACACGCAGGCGGCGCAGATGCACCAGCCCGTGCCGCAGGACGCCACGTGCCACATCACTGACTACATACAGGTACGGTGATCTCGTGGCTGGTGATGGGCGCGCTGTGCAACAGCCGCACGCACCAGCTGCCCGCCTCGCACACGCAGGCGGCGCAGATGCACCAGCCCGTGCCGCAGGACGCCACGTGCCACATCACTGACTACATACAGGTACGGTGATCTCGTGGCTGGTGATGGGCGCGCTGTGCAACAGCCGCACGCACCAGCTGCCCGCCTCGCACACGCAGGCGGCGCAGATGCACCAGCCCGTGCCGCAGGACGCCACGTGCCATATCACTGACTATATACAGGTACGTGGATCTTTATTTCAACACGGTCAAAACCCCCACCCAACACCCCAACACTTTGGGCGGCCGGAGCGCGCCGTCTACATTGTACACACATCTGCGTTACCCACACTACTTTGATGTTTGAGTGCGCAGTGCAGCGGCGACGCGGTGCGGCTCGACGAGACACTCGCAACCACAGACTCCACCGCGACAGTCGACACCTATATCCAAATCCATATTGTTTGTCCGGGATTTTATAGATTTTTGTTGCGCGATTTTATAGAAGTTTCATTTTGATATTTTTAGACTAAAGTAATAAGTTTAGGGGGGGGGTTATGCTATCTTGTTCTCCAGCCTGAAGTGACGGACCATCCCTACCACACTCACCGCATGTGCGCTCCGTAAGTATACATGTAGGCATATATGTATTCATAGGTGTACCTATGTACAACAGTGAATAGCAGTTGCTGGTGAATAGCTGTACGCGTAAAATTTGTGTATAAAGTGTTTTAAATATGAATAAACAAAGTGCATTTGTTAATGAAGAAAGTGATGAAAAAATAGGGAAAGAAAATGAGTGAGTACTTTTATTTTCTGACATTTTCCTCTGACTTGACATCTGTCTAATTTATTTTCTTATAAGCCATAGACATAATATACTAGACTAGATCTCCTTTAAGCTCGTTCTACATTATAACTTTAATTCCCTTTGTAAACCGTTTTTATTAGTTCTGGTCTTTATTTTTTAATTGAGATTTTGAATTTGAAATTTAGGAGAAATGTCAGAGCGAAGGAAAACGAGGGTCAGTTGTTCAGTTTTGAATCTGGTCTGAATGCCGAAAGACGATTGCAAAAGTTGATAAAAAATACTATGCAATAAAACTTTTTTTATACTTTGTTAGTTTTCGCGACCTCTCGCGACCCCTTTAGAGGGTCGCGACCCACAGGTTGAAAAACACTGTTCTAAATGATTTTACTCATTCACTGTCCACAGACTATAATGTCGTCATACGTAGAACAATCAAAGCCAGCAGCCCTGCGCATGTCAGCCTTACTGCACGCCTTCGTTCTGTGCCAACTATGGACCTTATACCTGGAACAGCTGGCAGCATCTTCACCACCTTGCAGTGAGCCACATAACACTACTACCTGCATTCTTCTGGACTTCTGGTGCAAGCTGGTGCCCAGCATCCTTCAAGTCACCGTGCAGTCTAAAGTGGTGAGGATCTACCTACGTTACCTAGTGTTTAGGACCTGGAGTTACAGACCTGAAGGACTGCCTTGCATCTTATTCCCAAGACACAGGAAAATGCCTAGTTTGGTGGTCACCACCGTGCATCTTGTTTTTTTTATTGATTTAGTTGATTGCAATTTGATTTCACAACTAGATTGTGGTGCAATCTGATTTCACAACTAGATTATGGTAATTACCTAAGGGATCGAACAGAAAGTCTTTTTCCATTTCTTTCAATATTTATTTGAAGTTGACAGGGATATGAATATACAGGATGAGTTTTTTAAGTGGGGTCAGTAGATGGCCAAATCCGAAACTATGAGTAATAAAGGTAAACACTCAAAGAAGTCACGAAGCCGATTTTGATGAAAGCTAAAAGTGCCTCAATATTCCAAGCCAGAAATCTAACCCGATGATTTTGAAAAAACTGTTGCGGACGTAGCGTGATCGCCTTCCCCGAGAAGGGAGGTCGTAAAGCTCCCGGATGGCGCGCTGGACGCCCGAAGAACATTGACTCTTCAGATTGGATCTGGTAACCTCTTTGGAATGTTGCCTCAGGACTTCTAATCAAGCAGGTGCAGGGATGATAATTGTTTAATTAAATAAAACACTTCAATTATTTAAAACTTGGTACGAATTTAGGGCTCTCAACAAGTAACTACTAATTAAGTTCAAGTGACTTGTTTCTAGTGGCTATGGCCGATGACTACAATTCTATCTTTGGACCGAGGGTGTTTTATACCCTCGGTCGTTACTACTATCGAGAGCCCCGCGATTTTGTGCCGAAAATAATTTTTATTTGCCAAAAAAATCCCTTACCCGACAGTGGGTTTTGGGTCTGTACTATCCCTTCCATGGTGCTATCAACGCCTGGATTTCTGTGTACTGTAGCACAGTAGCACCCCCTATCTCAGTATCTAATCCATACATCTATATCCAGGCATTGATAGCGTCCCTAGGCTATATCTATAGAAAAAAGGGACAAGTTCCCTTATTTTCATGTCGGAAAGTTGTATAACAACATTCCTAGCCCAGAGAGTACTATAGGTTGGGGTGACCTGCTGACAAATTCAGCCAGTCGTCTATGGGCGGCTTAAAAAAGCTTATTTTCGGACGTTTATCGTGGGATATCATCCCTTAAATACACGCTCCTTAACGTTTTTAGACAATTTATTTTATTACTTGGATTTCTACTCAGACCATCCAAGCTATCACCACCGAATATGGGTGGCCTGGAGGCTGAGGGAGAGCACTTTACAGTTCTAGTGCCTCCATAAGTATATATATACATTTTGTACATAATGTACCCAAAAAAGTGTTAGTTCGACAGCTAGTCACTCCCTTTGTGTCTAGCTATCTCCTAAACTACTTAACTGATTCTATATTTTTATGGGACGACACGATGGCGCGTCTATCGGGCCATCGGGAAGTCCCCGAAAATTCCTTATTTTTGGAAGTCTCAGGGGTGTATAGTCCCTGGGAATGCCAAAAAACGGGCCAAAAATCACAAGTCCAGATTACCATGTCTGGATTTGTGCCTAAACTATATGAGCGATTTTCGCTCCAAAGGGATGGCCTGATAGCTAGTCCAACGGGCCATCCGAAAGTACTTCTATAATAAGTACATCTATTTCCTTCAGGGAGTTATTCGACCTGAAGGGTCTACAAATTTCAACAATTTTGTTTGTTTACATTTTTCCGCGCTGAGTATGTCGGAAACTATCCGGGCGATCTTTCTCGTCTAAAGACCGTCTGGAAGCCCCTTCGACGAGCTTTCCAATGGTAGTACTTTTAACAGTACACCTACATATTTTCTAGGTGCTTAGGGCACCTAAAAGAATAGTCCCGTCGAAACTCCCATAAACAGCGCGTTTTACACTATATACCGACATGATATCTCAGGTAAATAGGCTTTATATAAAGCAGTATACTAATTCTGAACTGTATATAGGTTTCCCGTCTTGATCTAGGTCCCCCATATACCCTAAAATGACCTAAATGTCCTAAATTCACTTCCTGAGACATCACGTCAATATTCACATATTAATGGTGGAAACTATACATTTTCCACATTATATCATTCCTATGTACTAAAATTATGTCTAATACATAATATAACCCCTCAAAACATGATTTTAAGCTACCAGAATTTTTGTGCGCAAAACGCCAACATATAAAACTACCCGCCGCCATCTGGCGCACCATTCGGAACTAGGCGGGCGCAGCGAACGCACGCATTCACATGAAATTGATTTTACGTTTTAAGTATGAAGACTATAATATTTATATATTTCAATGCTTCTATTCTATTAATCTGGTATTACTAAAACCCAATACGCATAAATAAACGTTAAGGACGTTATATTACTACCTTAAAAATGCGATTTAAAATACCCTTACATACCGAGCTTATAAATAGGACCGACGTGTTTACAACATTTTCATTCCTACTTGGCGCTCGGGCGTGAGCAGACGTATGACTCTAATACATACTTTATTTACAAAACCATTCAAATGGTTGGTGACTCTCGTCGCGAACATATCTCCCGCCGTGCAGTGCTGTGCAGGCTCGAAGTGATGTCGGCGCGGCGCTGCACTCCCATGGTGAGTGACGAGTGGCAGTCTCGGATGCCGTCGCCAGGCTCACCGAAGGATGATCGCCGCCCCGGCGTCTCTGGTTACTGAGGCAGTGGGACGAGTTTCTTCACCGGACGCTTCAGGATGCCGCCAAGTGTGCGCACCTCAGCAGTCCGGGTTTCTCCGTCGATTCCTGGATACACGGCTACAATGCGGCCTCGAGGCCATGTGTTTCGAGGCAGCTGGCCGTCGGCTATCAGGACGGGGTCGCCCACATTAAGTTTGGGCCCACTACTATGTGGCTCCCGCCGGTTTTGGAGCTCAGGCAGGTACTCTCTGACCCAGCGGCTCCAGAACATATCAGCGAGGATCTGTGATCGTCGCCATACTTTCCTGCTGTCTATATCCTGCTCAGTGAATACGCCAGGTGTAGGTAGTCTGGCTGACCCACCGAGCAGGAAGTGGTTCGGTGTGATGGACTCATCATCATCGCTGTCTACTGACACATGTGTCAATGGTCGGCTATTCACAATGTACTCTGCCTCACAAATCAGTGTGGACAACACCTCTTCAGTTGGGTGTTTTTCTGTAAGTACATTGTACAGCGTGTTCTTTACGCAGCGGACTAGGCGCTCCCAGGCGCCTCCCATGATGTCCATTTGCTAACTGGACGATCATTCGATTCAAAATGTCCTCTGCCCTTTTCTCAGGGTCAGAGGCGGGACGCTGTGGGTTTATGCACAGCGATTCTATAGCGAAAAATTCGCGTACGCCATAACATGGCGGTTTCTATATGTCCATTTGTTCTGAGTATCTTCTTCGAAGTACCTGGTTCTTGTCCAGCTTCTTCTCAGTTGAGACGAGCCTCTTTAGAGCTGTCTCATAGCTATCTGGCATCTCAGCATGCTCATTACGCCATAACGTGGCGGTTTCTATATGTCCATTTGCTAACTGGACGTTCATTTGATTCAAATGTCCTCTGCCCTTTTCTCAGGGTCAGAGGCGGGACGCTGTGGGTTTATGCACAGCGATTCTATAGCGAAAAATTCGCGCACGCCATTACATGGCGGTTTCTATATGTCCTCTGCCCTTTTCTCAAGGGTCAGAGGCGGGGCGCTGTGGGTTTATGCACAGCGATTCTATGGCGAAAAATTCGCGCAACTGATGATCTAAGGCATCATCAGTTGTTATGGAGGGCGTATGTCGCCACCTCTCCCGCCGATGTCCGATGACCCGGACCGGCACTATCTTGAGGAACGCCTGGCTCGAATGGGTTCTTGCGATCCCTTCAACGTCGGGCCTTCTGGTGGCATCCCTCCTGGCCACACCGCTTTGCCCTGCAAGTGTGGATCCTCTGCCCTATTCCCAGGGTATGAGGCGGGGCGCTGTGGGTTTATGCACAGCGATTCTATAGCGAAAAATTCGCGCAACTGATGATCTATGGCATCATCAGTTGTTATGGAGGGCGTATGTCGCCACCTCTCCCGCCGGTCCGATGACCCGGACCGGCACTATCTTGAGGAACGCCTGGCTCGACTGGGTTCTTGAACTGGTCACCGTTTCCTGCGGATCCCTTCAACGTCGGGCCTTCTGGTGGCATCCCTCCTCGCCACACCGCTTTGACCTGCAAGTGTGGCTGCCTCGACATAGGCAGCGAAAGCACAAGTTGTATTTCTTGGCTAGCTCCCAACTATTTTTCTCCGTGGCCGAGTCATTTTAGTTGACGGCGGACGGCTATGTTCGATACGGGTGTCACCCCGGGTAGTCATCGGCATGGCTGTACGTCTATCTTCTAAAGTCTTCTCGTTCCGAGAAGGTTTCAATGTTGAGTCTGAAGTTCATTCTATACTGGTTATTTTTGTGAAAACTACTTGGTCTGTTTCTATTGGTTAATATTCGACGGTCAGAACGCCAACCTATCAGCATGAGTTCCAGTTCAATATTTTTATTGCGACGGTCAGAACGTCTATTTACGACACAAGACCTAATTCCCAAAATTTCCGACGGTCAAAACGTCAGTTTTCAAAAAATTCACCAAGTGGATTGACTATAATTCAATCTCCAAAAATTCAAATCACCAAAAACTCACGGTTGGTGATAAGTCCTTATGAAACTTCAGACATCTGTAGTACACGTTTGTTTTTTCTCAAAACGTGTATCTTCAATACGATTGACTATAATTCAATCGAAATATCAATCACCGAAAAGTCGAATGTACTTTTCAGCGATAATGCCTCACTAGCTGCTTGTTCCAGACGTCAGAGTCGTAACTCAATCTTCTGAGTACGTATCTTCTTTCGATTTGACGAAATTTCAATTTTCGAAAATTCCCGAAAGCTTAAGGGTTGCTTTCAGTCATAAGCCTTCAGGATATGTTTGTTCAAACATCAAAGCTGCACATCAGTTTCATAAACGCACGTCTTCTATTTGTTTAGACGGGCGCTTAGTATTCGAACGAAATCGCTAAAAACGTAAGGGTAGTTTTCAGCGATAAGCCTTCAGGAATTATTTGCTCGACGTAAAAGACGCAATTCAGGCTTAAAAACGCATATTCTTGGTAAAATTAAACCAGCGTTCAGTTCCAGAACAAATCACTGAGAACATAGGGTGGTTTTCAGCGATAAGTCTTCAGGAACTATTCTTATAGCTTCATATATGCACATCAGTCTTCATACGGCACTTTTGCAGCTCACAGGAAATATATTCAATCTTCTAACAGTTATTAAAAACAAGAGGGTAGTTCTAATAACTGTCTCCCGGAATTTACCTCTTTGGTCCAGCGGTGGGCTTGGGCACGCAGGATATATTCTCTGCGGTGCTCGACTTCAACTTGTTTCTTGTGAAATTAATTCGTCAGGAATTCGACAAATTAATTCCACCACTATTTCTTCCCGCTGTCCTGGAGCTGCTTTCCTGGCTTCAATCTTCAGTTTGAAGGCAGCATATTGTGCGGCTGAATTTCCTCTATCCCTGGTGGAATTTCAGTATTTCTTCCCGGTTTTCCAGGTTTCTAAAATCCGGCACAAAATCTATTTAGTGTCGGATTTATTTTATTTTCGACGATTCTTCCTTCTTTTTCTTAGACGTCCTGGAGCTGTTCTTCCAGGTTCCAGGCTGATGAAATCCGGCTCGAAGGACCAATAAATGTTGCGGACGTAGCGTGATCGCCTTCCCCGAGAAGGGAGGTCGTAAAGCTCCCGGATGGCGCGCTGGACGCCCGAAGAACATTGACTCTTCAGATTGGATCTGGTAACCTCTTTGGAATGTTGCCTCAGGACTTCTAATCAAGCAGGTGCAGGGATGATAATTGTTTAATTAAATAAAACACTTCAATTATTTAAAACTTGGTACGAATTTAGGGCTCTCAACAAGTAACTACTAATTAAGTTCAAGTGACTTGTTTCTAGTGGCTATGGCCGATGACTACAATTCTATCTTTGGACCGAGGGTGTTTTATACCCTCGGTCGTTACTACTATCGAGAGCCCCGCGATTTTGTGCCGAAAATAATTTTTATTTGCCAAAAAAATCCCTTACCCGACAGTGGGTTTTGGGTCTGTACTATCCCTTCCATGGTGCTATCAACGCCTGGATTTCTGTGTACTGTAGCACAGTAGCACCCCCTATCTCAGTATCTAATCCATACATCTATATCCAGGCATTGATAGCGTCCCTAGGCTATATCTATAGAAAAAAGGGACAAGTTCCCTTATTTTCATGTCGGAAAGTTGTATAACAACATTCCTAGCCCAGAGAGTACTATAGGTTGGGGTGACCTGCTGACAAATTCAGCCAGTCGTCTATGGGCGGCTTAAAAAAGCTTATTTTCGGACGTTTATCGTGGGATATCATCCCTTAAATACACGCTCCTTAACGTTTTTAGACAATTTATTTTATTACTTGGATTTCTACTCAGACCATCCAAGCTATCACCACCGAATATGGGTGGCCTGGAGGCTGAGGGAGAGCACTTTACAGTTCTAGTGCCTCCATAAGTATATATATACATTTTGTACATAATGTACCCAAAAAAGTGTTAGTTCGACAGCTAGTCACTCCCTTTGTGTCTAGCTATCTCCTAAACTACTTAACTGATTCTATATTTTTATGGGACGACACGATGGCGCGTCTATCGGGCCATCGGGAAGTCCCCGAAAATTCCTTATTTTTGGAAGTCTCAGGGGTGTATAGTCCCTGGGAATGCCAAAAAACGGGCCAAAAATCACAAGTCCAGATTACCATGTCTGGATTTGTGCCTAAACTATATGAGCGATTTTCGCTCCAAAGGGATGGCCTGATAGCTAGTCCAACGGGCCATCCGAAAGTACTTCTATAATAAGTACATCTATTTCCTTCAGGGAGTTATTCGACCTGAAGGGTCTACAAATTTCAACAATTTTGTTTGTTTACATTTTTCCGCGCTGAGTATGTCGGAAACTATCCGGGCGATCTTTCTCGTCTAAAGACCGTCTGGAAGCCCCTTCGACGAGCTTTCCAATGGTAGTACTTTTAACAGTACACCTACATATTTTCTAGGTGCTTAGGGCACCTAAAAGAATAGTCCCGTCGAAACTCCCATAAACAGCGCGTTTTACACTATATACCGACATGATATCTCAGGTAAATAGGCTTTATATAAAGCAGTATACTAATTCTGAACTGTATATAGGTTTCCCGTCTTGATCTAGGTCCCCCATATACCCTAAAATGACCTAAATGTCCTAAATTCACTTCCTGAGACATCACGTCAATATTCACATATTAATGGTGGAAACTATACATTTTCCACATTATATCATTCCTATGTACTAAAATTATGTCTAATACATAATATAACCCCTCAAAACATGATTTTAAGCTACCAGAATTTTTGTGCGCAAAACGCCAACATATAAAACTACCCGCCGCCATCTGGCGCACCATTCGGAACTAGGCGGGCGCAGCGAACGCACGCATTCACATGAAATTGATTTTACGTTTTAAGTATGAAGACTATAATATTTATATATTTCAATGCTTCTATTCTATTAATCTGGTATTACTAAAACCCAATACGCATAAATAAACGTTAAGGACGTTATATTACTACCTTAAAAATGCGATTTAAAATACCCTTACATACCGAGCTTATAAATAGGACCGACGTGTTTACAACATTTTCATTCCTACTTGGCGCTCGGGCGTGAGCAGACGTATGACTCTAATACATACTTTATTTACAAAACCATTCAAATGGTTGGTGACTCTCGTCGCGAACAAAAACATTCTGTATTATTACACCATTCGATAGTATCGCTAATGAGGATCAAATTCTGGGTAGTAAAAGCATATGACAAACTTAAAGAAAAGGCTAATTTTTAATAATAGTATATTATGCAACTAGTGAATAAAGGACGAATTTAAAGCGAGGGCCATAGATGAATCATGAACAAGTGAAGGATTCTAACAACTGAATCACGACCGTAGGGAGTTATTCATGATGATTGAATCACGAGCATAGCGAGTGATTCAAGTGTTAAAAATCCTGAGCGACGCGAGTGATTCATGGCCCTCGATATAAATCCGTTTTATTCAAGCGTTGCATACTATATTTTATACCATGACTAAGAGAAAAAGAAAGCAAAAAGCACAAAATCGACCTCGTGACTCCTTTCAGCGTTTTCCGTTATTCCCAATAGTATCGGCTTTTGACCATCCACGCCCACTTATAAAACTCACCCTGTATGATCAAGGATTTTTCATTCACTGTACAATGTAACCCTTAGACCAGCCATTAAAAGTATTCCCAATACAGGGCATAAAGCTAGAATATTTTGTTTTAATGAATCTTGGATCAGAAATTAACAACCCTGTGTTTCAGCTGGCAGAGACGGTAAACCTTCATTTCCTAAGTCTACTCGAGTCCTTGTTGGAGTGCAACTCTACCGTGCTAAACAAGCTGCTCCCTCTATGGACCCCTATACTTCATTCACCATTGTTCAATGTAAGTCCTGATTTTATTTATTTGTCACTTAAAAGGCAACTTCTTTATGTATTGTAGTTTTTATATTTGTGTTGGATATAGTTTGCACCTGCAAAGCAGCACGGATTTGACATTTTACCCGACGATTCTGAGTGTAATCCTTCGGGTCAGTCCGGATGTTTATTTTTAGTCTCGTTTCTGCCGCCTTCTGACGTAAATCGTCCAAATCTTCCAAGACGCTGGATAATCCCCATTCTGTCCCGCGGCGCTTGTTGTAAAAAATGCGAAGCAAAATTCCGTCAAGAATGACTAGAAAGAGGAGCGGTGAAAGGAAGCAGCAGCCTTGGCGGACACCTGCGTGTACCGCTATATCATCTGAGATGAGGCCGTCGTGAGTTACTTTACAAGAATAATTCTTGTTAATACTCTCCAAGAGACGGCTAATTTTCGGCTGCACACCGATGTCCAGTAGCCGGGACCAGACGCTGGATCACTTCAACGTATCGAATGCTTTTTCGAAATCGAGAAAGGTTAGATAGATCTCCCTATGCAATTCTGATGCATGTTCTAGAATGATACGAAGAGTGTTGATTTGTTCCTTGCACGAGCGGTTCGAGTGGAAACCAGCCTACCCCTTGCGTAGGAGAGCATCCACGGGTTTCGACAACCTAGATAGGTTGGTCCTACGGATAATTGAAAAATAATTGGGAGCAACGTAATACGTACCTCTCCAGTTATCGCAACTGAAAGATCGCCCTTCTTGGGTACAGCTATCAAAAGATCCTTGTTCCATTCATCCGGAAGCTTTTCAGTGGTCCAGATCCTCTCAATGACAGGTGTCAGAATGTTGACGGTGGAGGATAATTCAGCTTGTAGCATTTACGCAGTTATTACGTCGAGTCTTGATGCTTTGCTTGTCTTCAAAGAAAGGACTGCTCTAGCAACTTCCGATGCTGTCAGTGGTTCCGCGTCGATGTCGAACTGACTTGCAGTGCGTCAGGTGTTGATGTTGCTGATAATCGGAAGACCTCCTCGAAGTGTTGACGCCAGCGTAAGAGCTGCCGTTCCAACGATACTATGAGCTGCCGTTCCAACGATACTATGAGCTGACCGTTTTTAGACATAGCGGTTTTTCTTAAATTTACTGTTACCTACCAAGGCTTTGGTAGCTTTATACAGTTCCTTTAAGTTACCGTTGTTTGCGAGTAGGTTTGTTGAGCACGATCAGCAATACCGTCAGCTCATTGCCTCTTATCTTTACGGGAGGAGCGACAGATTTTATGCGTTTCTGACGTTATTGCATGTTAATGTCGGCTCGCATGGCGTCATTATGTCTCAAACAATCTCAGATGAAGGTTTCTTGTCTGTCGTCGATCAGGCTCTAAGTGTGTTGTGACATCCACTCTTCGCGAGAATGATTCGATTTGTGTCCTATAACAGCGGAACTGTACGTTTCCACTCCTCGTCCTAGATTTTACCCAGCTTTGAGTATTTTTGAAGGTGATTTATTTGTGGATGATTTGCATTGTTTTGTTGACACTTAAAGCATCTTGTGGTAACAGCATTCTCCGCCCCTTAGATGCCTCGGCACGTGGCGCAACGCCTGTCCGTGTGCCGCGCGCTGGCCCCGTGCGCCGGCGCGCGCGGCGACGCTCACAGCGCGGCGGGCGCGGCGGCACAGCGTCGCCTGCACCGCCTGCTGGCCAAGATGGCGCAGCTGGAGCTGCAGCCGCACTCCTTCTACTTTATATAGATAATACAGTACCAGGTGTGTATACCATATTAATACTAGTGAGTCAGGTGGCCAATTTCAGTGGAAACTAGCTATGTGTACGGGAGATATTATCTCTTCCAACCCACTTTCGCCCAATATCTATCCTTACCTTCCTATCCAAAGTGTTTGAGGCCTGTGTACACAAACAATTTTCAAACTGTGTTTTGTGTTTGTGCAGTATAATTCAATCATTAGCCCTCTACAATCTGAGTTTAGGCCCGGGCACAGCACAGTGTCTGCCCTCCTTAAAGTGACTGGCGATATAAGGGCAGGGTTAGAAGACACCAAAATCACTGTACTGTGTTGGTCGATTTCTCGAACGCCTTCAATACTGTCAGTCACGACATCCTGTTAGCCATTCTGTCCTACTTGATGGTCTCTCCCGATGCACTGGAATGGTTCACCTCCTACCTTCAGATACGTCAACAGTCGGTACACGTTGGGGATTCTTCCTCTCGCTGGTGTGATTTGGAAACTGGCGTTCCTCAAGGTGGCATTCTTTCTCATCTTCTGTTTTTTATTTTTATTAATCTCATTGTTCTATAGTGGGACATCAGCAGACTGGTTATTATTTGTACGTACAGACTGGACAGCTAACCTTCTAAAAATGAAAACCACTTGCATAAACTTTCAAAGTATTATACAAAAGACAAAGATTTTGCATTCTAGACAGAATACTAGATAAATAGTATCAGAAATAGACATTTCTGACACTATTCATCTAGTTTTGAATACCTTCGCAGTCGGTTCCAAAGAAATTCACTCCCAGAACCTGTAATTAAAATTTCCCTAAGTTAAACACTTTACTGAAAGTTTTATAAAATTTTGACAAACTCAAACAAAAAAAAATGTGTTAAAGCAAATTTTAAAAAGTTGGGTTATACAAAACACAGTTTAATTCTGCCTGAAAATCCTACAAGTAAACACAACAATAACAGCTAATATTAACCTTTTTTCACAGATAACATCAGTAGCAAACAAAACTCATCTTCAAAATCATCAAAACCTCATTGTACATCAGTCCAGTCCAACGAGTCCAGTTTGCTGGTCGCTGTATCCATGTACGTACTCTTACATTTTATTATAATAATAAAATGTTTTTTTATGTACCTGCATATTCATTTATATATTTACTCCTCTTATCAACTATCTTTACAGGTCAAACTACAAGCATCATCGTCATCAATATACTGCTGAACTTCGTCATCATGTTTAAAAACACTATCTTATTAGAACTAAGAGTTGTGTGTACAAATCTTGTTTCTTAAACCTAGTTCAAAAAGTCATATTGACTAGTAATTTCGTAAAAATTGCAAGAACTGATGACATTACAATATTTTGATTTTGTGTTTAAGCTTGTTTTTAACTGTCTCGAAGCTAACAATATTACTGCCCTAGTCCATTTTTCATATTTTATTTTCCAGTTCTATGGACCCGTTATGATGTAATGATCATATATTTAAGTGTGTTTAAAAATACCTTCCAATATCATCGTTCAAATTCAAACAAACAATAGGCTTAAGGATTTGGGTCCTGTCAGTTTTGGCGTATTGTTGTAGTTACGGCTGATAAAAAATTTGAGGGATTTAATGTTTTGGCAAACTTACTCCTGGGTTTTAACAATTTAATTCAAATCATTCTGAATATGGGCAAGAATTGAACTACCTATACAAGGTGTAACGAAAAGGTGCAATCATATTTTAAAGACTACTTCTGCCCAAAAAATATTGTATCTCTTATACAAATTTGTGGCCCAGTGGTATCAGCCGCGACTTACAAGTTGTAGGTCGTGGGTTCGAGCCCAGGCAGGCGCTTTACTTTGTGCAAATTATTTCATCACCCCTGCTCTCAAAACGGTGAAGGAAATATCATGAGGAAACCTAAATGTCCTAGAACCAAAAATTCGAAGACATGTGACATTCACCAACCCGCACTGGGCCCGCGTGGCAGATTACGGCCTATTCCCTCTCACAGGGAGGAGGCCTGAGCCCCAGCAGTGGGAGCATTAATAGGCTGATGATGATGAGGATGATCGCCCATACAAATTTTGATCACATGACGACAATTTTGTTTGGAAAATTTAATATTACTTTTTTGTGAATTGACTATACTTCCTTTGAGGAAGTTGTTCCTATACATGGACAATAGCAGTCTTTAAAATATGATGGCACCTTTCCGTTATACTCTGTATAAATAATTGAAGCTTCCTTAGGGAAGCCATGATGACTATGAGTGGCCATCTCAGTGATGAGTAAAATCTAGTTCCAAACACAATTTACAATAAATTATTGTATTTTATTTTTAGTTACCGTTTTATACCAAATATGAACGAATACAACTGTCCGTACCTTTTATATTAACGTGGTAGAGCGTCACTGTAGCGTCCAGCGGCTACACGCAGGCTGGCTCGCCCGGGGAAGTACCACGCTCTCACAGCACACGGCGCCGCGCGGCAACCTGTTGTTGTTGTTGTGTGGCGCTGAGTGAGAGGCCGGCGCCCCCCTCCCCCCACAGGGGCAGCCCGCTCCTCCCTCCCCCCACAGGGGCAGCCCGCTCCCCCCTCTCCCCACAGGGGCAGCCCGCTCAGCGCCTTCAGCTCTGCAGCAGTTCACGAGCTGCAGCTAGTCTGAGTGGCTGCTGCGTGTCACCTCGCACTGCGAAACAGCACGAGACTGAGTTTGGCGCGGCTTTCATAATAGTCTTCTATTTCAAAGTCAAAGTCAAATATATTTATTTCAACTAGGCCAATAAGCGGCACTTTTGAACGTCAAACAATAATAAATTTAAATGAAAAATTTACAGGTAATAAAAATTGATTCTACCTTATTCTATTCTTATTTGTAATTAAATTCAGAAGTCTCAAATAATGTGAAAACAGTTTCGCAATGCATGGTGTAAGTCCTTCCATCAGTATCCTCTTTCATTTAGTTGTTAGTTTTATCTCTGATTTAATTTATATATTAAAACACAAAACTTGTAAAATCATCGTCAACCACAGTCCCGATTCACCCACTATAGAGCAAAGGTCTCTTCTCATACAAACAAAGAAGGCACGAGCATCATCACCACGATTGCTCAAGGTGGGTTGGCGATTTCAAACATTAATAAGCTAAAAGTCAAGGATTCCTCACAACGTTCTCCTTCACTGACATCAGCGATGTCCAAGATAAACTTAGAAAGCACATAATATGGATTACCATTGGTTCTTCTTCTTCTTCGTGTCGCTGGCACGACAGTCGTTCAAATTTGTTTGGCCAAAAACTTAGCCACTTCCACGGTGTCGTTGGTGGCAGCGCATAGATCATCCTGATCGCGTATTTTGGGGCACAGAGGAAATAACAGGAGGTGGGGCATGGTTTGTAACTCTGTGCCACATTTGCACAACCTGCTGCACTGCTCTGTTGAGGTAGCCCCATTTTGGCGGTAAACCTTTCTACTTGGGTTCTGAGGCGGTTCAGGGATTTCCAGGTAGACCACGAAGACGTTAGACCCTGCGGGAAGATGCTTGCTTGGTGGTAAATACTGGTGGGGGAAAACTGTCCTGCCAGACAGGGGGGAACTACCGATTTCAGGAAGCTGTGTCTGCTTTTCAGCCGTTGCGTCGGTAGTTGTGCACCGAATAGTGGATGCATTGTGTCACGCTTCTGTTTCTGATTCTCGACTGCACTCGCAACTTCCCTTGAGACGTGTGGAGGTGCTATCCCGGCTGTGGGGTAAAGTACGCTGATCGGGATCGGTTTGAGGCAGCCAGTGATCGTACGGCATGTTTCGTTAGAGAGCAACATCTACTTCCTTGGCGTGGTTGGAACGGTGCCATACTGGACACGCATATTCGCCTGCATGGAAGCATAGTGCTAGGCTAGTAGTACGGAGAACGTGAGGTGAGCCCCCCCAGATGGTTGATGTTAGGCGCCTGAGTAAATTGTTGTGGGACCCGATATTTTTCTTGGTTTTTAGACAGTGGCTCTTAAATGACAGTGCTCTGTCAAGAGTAACACCCAAGTAGGTCAGATTACTGCATTGATCAATGGGTACTCCTTGCCAATTGATGTTCAAAGTGCGTCTAGCTGAATTGTTGCGGAGATAAAAATCGCATGCCTGTGTTTTTGAAAGGTTCGGTCTAAGAGCGTTATCTGAATAATACTTCCTAAGGCCTTTGCTTTTTCGGTGACTTCAAATTTATTTGTTTGAGTTGCCAGGGCGAGATCATCAGCGTACAGGAATCTTTCGCAGTGTTCAACATTAGGTTTGTCAATGGTATAAATGTTGAAGTGAATGCGTGCTATTTTGGAGAATCTCACCCAGTATCCAGATGAATTCCCGGTCGCCAATCATGCCAGACAATTTTGACAATAATCTATTGACGTTGAAAGTGTCATACGCTGCTGACAAAGCGACGAGAACCACACCAGTGATCTTTCGAGCCTCATACCCATCCTCAATGTATTGTGACCGTCGGAGGATTTGCCCAGCGCATGACTTATTTAGGATCGATAGAAGACTGGAAACGATTCAGCAAGTCGTTCAATTAATTTATACGTATGACTCAGAAGACATATAGGGCGTTAGTTCTTGGGGTTGTCAGGCAGTTTTCCTGGTTTAAGAAGTGCCGTAACCTGAGCTTTCCTCCAAAGTTTGAGGATCTTTAAGCTTTCAAGGCACGCATTAAAAAAGCTGAGTAGTCATGACACAACAATCGAACCAAGATTCTTAAGTTGCTCGACCGTTGATATCGTCTAGTCCAGTCGCCCATTCTTCAACGCCTTGTTAGCCGGGATTACATCAGACAGCATGAAGGTCTTACGGATTTCAGTTGAGGATGTTAAATTCTTGGTAGGTTTTGGTAATTCGGCCATTTTATTTGATGCTTTATTTATTATATACTTTATTGTACACCACTTAAATAATTACAGGACAAAACATTTATAAAGATAAGTGTACAATGGGCGGTCTTATCGCAAAGGGCAATCTCTTACAGACAACCTTTGGATGGACTGAACAAGAGGAGATAGATATAGGGCTGTCAGTGTACAAAATTATCTTAAATAATATTACTTAGATATTACATAAAATACATACATACAAATGAAATAATATACTAGTAAATATCAAATATAGAACAGAGAAAGGAGAAGATTAGTTACAGAGAAACGAAATACTCCTTCACCATTTTTTTAAATGTAGGTAATGTTTGCGCACGTTTTACCTCAATAAGTAATGCATTCCACAAACGAGCTGCTTGAACCGTGAAAGATTTGTCGAAGAAGGATGTGGAATGCATACGAATGCTTAATTTTAGGTTTTCCGATGATCTCAAGGACCGAGAATGTGTGTCACAGAGGAACTGAAAGCGTTCTTTAAGATAAAAAGGAGTAGAAGGATTAAAGAGAACATTATATAGCGATGAAAGTATGTGGGCATTCCGGCGAAGGCGAATAGGAAGCCATTTGAGCTTGTTCGGAATTCAGAAACATTGTCATACTTGCGCAATCCGAATATGAACCTGATACAGAGATTTTGAAGTCGCTCAAGCTTGTCCAATTGGTCTTGGGTGAGATCGAGATAGCTGGCATCAGCATAGTCCAGGATAGGGAGAAGAAGAGATTGTGCTATCGCAATTTTAGTGGTGATAGGAAGGACGTTACGAAGGCATTTCAGGAGGAGGCAGGGGAGCCCGCAGACGCAAACAGTTTTCGACTAACCTCCTGCAGTTGTTTAGTCCAGGAAAGGGTGCTGTCGATATAAATCCCCAGGTTCTTCACAGTGTGAGCTATAGGAACAATGGCGTTGTTGAAAGAAACCTGGGGAAGTGCCGCCCAATCAATCCTAGAGACCGTTCGGGTACTTCCCACAACAGCCACTTGAGTTTTCGTCGGATTGATCTTCAGTCCAAACTCAGTGCTCCAGTCATTCGAGCTAGGTCCGTATTAATAGTCTCAATAGCGTTTGATAACTCGCCGAGAGAGGTTTGAGTATAAATTTGGAGATCATCAGCATAAAGGTGGCAGAAAGAAGATAGACGTTGAGTGATAGCATTAATAAATAGTGCGAAAAGTAGAGGAGATAAAACGCCACCCTGCGGCACACCGGTAGAGGTGTGACACCAAGAAGAGAAAGATTCCTCAATGCAAATAAGATGCCGGCGGCCAAACAGGTAACTATGAAACCAGTCAATTACCGAAGCAGATATGCCAAAAGAGCACAGGACGCCCAGCAGAAATGCAAATGTCGAAGTCAACCGTATTGAAAGCATTGCTGAAGTCAAGTAGAGCAATTACAGTTAACTTTCCCATTGCCATGCCTGATCTTATGTCGTCCGTAATATGCACAAGTGCTAAGGTAGTGCTGTGTCCCGGACGAAAACCAGATTGTATGGGATTTAGCAGCTTGTGTTTGGAAAGGAACGAGCTGAGTTGATGGTGGACTAGTTTTTCAAGGACTTTGGATAGGAAAGGAAGAATAGAAATGGGACGATAGTCAGAGAAAGATGCAGGATGAGATTTTTTGCTTTACCATTTAGCAGGAGCTGGTGGGCTACCTCATTAGCCATATCTTGACCCGGGTGTGTTGATTCTGGAGGGTTGCCAGTGAGTTTCCGTTTCCTTAATGTTGTCCATGCCTTCTTGCTGTTTTTGTCATATCGGTGTTTTCCACCACTTTAAAGTCACTGTTATCTATGATAGTTACTCACCTTAGATAATAGCTCCTCTCCAGCTGCAACAGTTTCCTCGGAGAAAGTGTGATTAGCATACAGTGACCCGTAGGCTTCTAGTAATCTCAACGAGTCTTGAGTCCAAGCCAGATACATAAAGAGAGCGGCAGCCTCATTGCATATGAGACGTGACACAGACCATACTGTCTTAAAAAATTGGTCGTAGTTTTCTGGTACCAGTTCCAGCTCATGTAGCTGATCGTCCAGGTCTTATGAAAAAAAAAAAAAGTTAAACCGTCTTCTGAAAGGGACTGTTGTCGGTTTTAGCGCACCATAAACGTGGCATGCTATTGGCCTATGCTAAGTTCTAGGTATTGGCGGGCACACGGTTTTTGCGCAGAGGACTGAAGTTGTCACTGGTGAAAATGAGCTCGTTTTTAAAAGATTTTTGGGAATTTGGCGTGTTGTAATTAGGTCAGATTTTCTACTTCTGCCCAGTGTTCAACAGTGAAACCATCAGGATTTGTGTCCTGGTAGCCCCAATAAAATTGTGGCTATTAAAATCACCAACAACGATTTTTGATTCCCGATCATTAAAGTTGTCGGTTGGGGTCGAGTTGTAAGGTTGATTAGGTGGATTGTAGAAAGAAGTGACGGTGCAATGTCCAGTTTCAATAATCAAGACTTCTATTGAGTCGGTGAGGCAGTCGGAGGTGGACACTATTGCAGTGCTGGGTTTGATGAACACGACACTCCCTTATTTCGGATGTTTCGGCTACTAGTGTTAGGCTGGAGATTTCAGGTCTCGTCTCGCCGTGGCTGCGGTTTCCTGTACACATAGTACGTCGCAGTTGGTAGTGCGAGAGAGCTCTGAGAGAATTAGTGCCTTTTCTTTCGAAAATCCATCAAAGATAAAAAGAAACGATACAAAGAGCTGGTGAAGCCAAATTCCAGGGATTGGCTCTTAAAAGAGCCATTTGGGATGGTACTTGAGAAAGACCGGTTCATGCTATCGTGGTGAAAAGCTTAGTCACCTAGACTCTGCGTTAACAAGTGCTAGGTGTCCAGGGGGCGCCGGACGGTTGGGAGATTGGTTACCTACTTTTAACGTCACTCGGTGAGGCTCCTTTCTTGCATCCCTACACTACTTAACATTGGTACCAGTCCGTATTTGAACCCTCAAGACCTCACGCAAGAGTGGTAAGGTCCTAGCTCTGGGTTATTTTTCCGAAGTCTTTCACAAACTTGACCTCTACACGGAAAATTATTTTATTTATGACTAGCTGACCCCCGGGGCTTCGCTCCCGTCAATTGGCTACCTACCTACCCTACCTGCCATACCTACTCTACCCACCTACCCTACCCACCCTACCCTACCTACCCTGCCTACCCAGCCCGAACTACCGTACCCTACCTAATCATGTAATACATATTTTTTATGTATCATCAATAGTTTTCTGAGCGTACGCTTGCATATGCAAAGTTTGCTACTTTGGGTTACATTATTGCAATTTTCATAAGGATCTCCAATTTTTTTGAAAATATATTATAGCCTATGACACTCGGGAATAATGTAGCTCTCTACTGGCGAAAGAATTTTCAAAATCAGTTCAGTAGATCCGGAGATTACCCCCTACAACGTCACAAACTCACAATTCACAAACTTTACCTCTTTATAATATTACAAAGAAGAAAAGTTTGTGAATTGTGAGTTTGTAATATTAATAATATTAGTATAGATTTAATTAAGTTATATCAGTCGTACAAGTATAGTATACATGTCATAGAAGTCTTTGAGCGACTCTGATGTCAAGAAAAACTTTACGTTAGCTCAGCCAAATATTAGGATATATATTCGACTTACTAAATTAGAATAAGATATCCCATTTAATGAAATAGTATTGGGTATATTTAAATACGCGCAAGCACAACGATTTATTTCGTTATTCAAGTGTTTTTAAAACGTTATATTACATGTCTGGACAAAATACCTTGATGAACTTACAGGTCACAATAGTCATACTCTTGAATATGAGCATATTCTTCTTTCTTTTTCTTCTCTTTTTTCTTTAATCTTTTTCTTTCTTTATTTCACTTAGGGACTAAGTCTGAAGCATAGGTAAATTATGTATAACACACGAAAGGCTGGACCGATTATCATGATCTAAGACTTGTTGAATTTGTCTCTAACCCGTATATAACATCAGAAATATTCAGTATTTTTTTGGAGAAAATGCATTTTCCTTTAAGTACATATAGGTAAGTTGTAAAGTACTGGTACTCAGCTGAATCCGGTAAGACTGGAAGCCGACCCCAACAATAATTGGAAAAAAGGGCTAGGCAGATGATGATAGGTAAGTTGTAAATAAAATAATATAAACTTTACATAAGAGGTTAGCAAAACAAAAATATAAGTTAGTAGATTAAGTACCTATTATAAGAACTACCTAGCTAGCGTTAAAGACACTGCCACTTGATAAAATAAAATATAAGTAACTATAAAAATAACATAGCTTAAAACTTAAGCATATTTGCCTAAGTTATAGGACTAGTCTAGTCTAAGGTAGAAATCAAATTGATCAAAAAGTAATATAGAATCTGTGATTCAAATCTAAGTTACCTAAGATATAGGAATAGATTAGGCTAAAATGTTTTTCGTATAATCTAACAGTTACGTATGTAATAATAGGTATATCATAAACAAAACATCTTTGAAGTACGAAAATGGTATCATTCAGGCGTAGGATAATAAATCTCTTCGGGATAGTTAGGTTAATGTTCACCGGAAATATTACTGAGACTAATTGCGGGGCAAGCTTGTCTACTCAATAATACAACCAAAATTACTCAACCAAAGTTGATCAAATGTGCGCCAAAACAAAACAAAAATTGATATAAAATCATTCTATAACCTGAACAAATCTTTTGGAAAAACACGCATTTCAATCTGTTTGCAACAATATCATAGATTCTGGTGACGTTATAAACTGATATTAAATATGGTTCCAGTCTTTAAAATGTTATAGTCCTCGCCAAACTTCTTGGCCGCCCTGGAGTTTGTTTACCGGATGCGCGAGGCACGAAACGGTGCTGTTATTGTATGAGATTTAATACTGCGCAGCCATTGTGGCCAACTTCAGGGCGGCCAAGATGTTTGGCGAGGACTTACATACTCTAAACTATACAAATGAATCATTTATTTAAACGAAAAATTCTATTATTGAACAAAAAAAAGTCTAACGCTAATTACACTTTGTCAATAAACTTCTACCTTTTCAACACATTAGTTTAATACTCCGGTATTTAATGAATGTAATGAAAATTAAAACCAAATTACAGAATATATTTCATTCTCCTTTTCATTTCGATGTTAAATTTAATTTTGGTTTGGACCCAAAGGTGGCCACGTTTATTGAACAATAAGAACAGAATTTCTATTTCCAAAGAAAAAAACAGAAAAATTAATTAATAATAAAAAAACACAAATCTTTAAAATAAAATACAGCATCTGAAAATATGTAGTCATCACATCACATCATCAGCCTATTAATGTGCGCACTGCTGGGACACAGGCCTCCTCTCTGTGAGAGGGAAATATGTAGTGTTCTCGGTAAATAAATAAGTTCGTTACCTGGTTTTTACACAAGCAAGACGTAGTAAGTTAAAGGTAAAATAGAAAAAAATATAGGCTTAAAATAGAAGTATAGTTGATAAATGTATTGTAAATGTCTCTAAAGTGAGCCAGAGCAATGGATACGGTAATTTTAGGTAAGTAAACGCGGCTGGTGTACAGAGATAAGTCCGTGATAGGATAAATACTAAAATTGTAAAAAAAATACGGAACACAAAATGCTATAAGAAAGTAGGTAGAATAGTAGTCTTAATAGAATTTAAAATAAAAAAAATAGGGCAAAATACAAAAAAAAAACAAAGTTTTGGCAAAAAAAAAGCTAATAATTAAAATAACAGACAATATACAAAAAAATATATATTTAAAAACAAAGTAGACTAGCTAAGTTATGACCAAATAAAAATAAATAAAAAATGAATAAAAGACAAAATACAAAAAACTAACAAAAATAAAACGGTAATCTACGATTTGTTCATCATAATAACAATGAACAAAATACAAAAATATCCAAATAAAAAAGTAGAATAGGCAGAAAATTAGGTATAAATAAAATAAGTATGTTATCGGTAGTATATTATTATTTGCAAAACTTCTGGATATTTAGTACAAGATTACAAAAAAATACTATTTCGAAAATGTTGTATGATTTCCTCAACGCCGCACTGTGCTACGACCGCAGTCCTCACATAATCGGATATTTTCAAAACAGCTATGCCTGTATGCGCTATAATTTTAAGTAACTAGCTTTTAGTCTAGATGATTGACATTGTGCAGACCTGGTCATAAATTAAAATCATTGTAGTTTTATTACTCACTGGAATATAATAATTTAAAAATTAATAATACCAGTACGACAATCTAATTGGATAATTATATTTCTAAGAAACACGATATCTTTGGAAATCGTAAATTTCACGGGTTTCCGGTAAAACACAAGGTCGAGTAATTAGTACTTAATTAGTCAAAAAAGTAAGTTGTACATTTCAAGAAATCTGAAAACGTTGTTGATGTGAAGTTGTCGAATTAATTAAGATATTACACGGCTTTTGTAAATATTACGTCGTGGTAGACTTAGCAGAGGTATATACGAGAAAAGTAACTACTACTACTATATTTAGGCTAAGATACTAAGTCTATAAGTAAGTCAAGTAAGTAAGTAATATGATTACTATTAGTTGTAAGCACAATGTTCTGTACACACGTAAGTTTTATTGCGCCAGATGGAATCCGCAACGTTCTATGCTATCTAAAGAAAGTAGGATGACTATTAGTATGCACATATTTATTTGAGAGTCTACGGCAAAATTAATAAAATGCGAAATTAACAAAAATACATCAACTCCGTTTACTAACATTGTCTTTAGTTCCTTACACAATCGGAATAGTTACAGGTGACAAAGCAGGAAACAAGCCCACATATAAAATGTTAGAACTCCGTTACAAATAGACAGCAAAGTCAAAGTCAAATATATTTATTTCAACTAGGCCAATATGCGGCACTTTTGAACGTCAAACATTAAATCTAAATTAAAAATGTACAAGTAATAAAAATTGACTCTACCTTGCATTCGGAAAGTAGCTTGTTATGGAGAAGAACGCACAAGAAACTCCATACTTACTCTTTTTAAAATGTTTTACAATGTTTACTTATGTACATACATTAATAAATTCATATATGTGAGGACGATGCACCCAAAAATAGCACTACACACTATACTACGTACAGGTATAAAGTAATAAAAGCACTAACAGGTAAATTCATTAATTTGATAAATAGGAACATGGTTCTCACATACTTACAAATATTCCAAACATAGGTAAAATACCTAATTCAACAACAACGGAACCGTGTGTGAGTCAAATTCTGGAAAAATATAAAAAATAACATAAGAATACAATAACTACGAATAGGAATACAAATTAGCAAATTTGATTATGTCCACACCAAAGATTGCCCTACGGAGCGGGACCAACATGTTGCCAAGCATTCTTATCTTGAATATAATCATCTAATTTGTAATATGCTTGTTTACAAAGTGTGCTTTTAACTAAAGTTTTAAATTTACTTTCATTTAGTTTTAATATATCACAAGGTATTTTGTTATAGAATTTAACACAGTGCCCCATGAAAGATGAGTGTACTTTTGCTAATCTATAAGATGGTTGATCTAACTTATCTTTATTTCTCGTATTACAATTGTGTCTATCACTAACCTTACTAAAGAGATGTATATTTTTCCTTACATACATAATATTTTCATAAATGAATTGGCAAGAAACTGTCATAATATTAATAATTTTAAATAGCTCCCTAAGAGATTCTCGGTGACTTAAATTATATATGGCTCTGATAGCTCTCTTTTGCAATATTAATATGGATTCAATGTCAGCCAAACAGAAAATAAATACACCTAAAGACATGTCCCATTGACACTCTTTGGGAACGTAATTTTGAGAAGTGCCCCAATGAAAATTGTATTTGGACATTGTTCTGAATAATCATTAGGATTAAGACGAAGTAGAAACGCTCAAAATGTACAAATTGGCTTCTAAAGTAACAATAAATAGGTTTAATCCTAATGTTTTAAATAGCAAAAACAAAATACGGGACACTCGATGATGAACTTATTATTTTATAGAAGAGTAATGGACACGTTTGTAAATATTATAGCGTGTTAGTGTAATTAATAAATAAGGGAGAAGTTAACACTAAATATCTTAACATTAGAGTTAGGTAAAGTTTAAATCTTAATAGTTTAAGATTTATAATTTATAATCACTGATATTTCAATTAAACTTGTGAGACAATACTACCTATATTAAACTTAAGGATTCTTCCTGATTATGTAAATCTGGACAACTAAGTTGTAAGCAGAATAGAAGTATTTAAAACAATAACCTCTTTGGCAGACAGCAAAGCGAAATCCAGGCTTACCACTCCATTTTGCGGAACCCAAAAAACTGACGCAATGAAATTTGCATGTGAGCATTACATAAAGTAATCCATCGTACGGGAAAAATATCTTCATAATAGTACTAAGACGAATTAAGCACGCAAGTTGTATATATAACCTTGCGTTGTAGATAAGCCAGTTAAGCTAAAAAAATAAGTTAGGTAATAGGTAGGTCTAAATTAGTATTTGGTACACATATAATAAAATTATGCCCATTTTCACTAACACTAGGAAACACTGAATTAATGCCTAAATCTGATAGGTATTTAGTTAAATAACTTTTTTTTAAACACTTGTACCTACCTCTTACAATTAATTGAGTACATTCACCCCCTCATTGACAAAAGATATGAAGAGTTGATGAGCCTCACAGCAGTTTACAAGAATATGGGATGTACTTGGTCGCTCAAGATACACTTTAAGCACTCAAATGTATTTGGTTTCCCGCGAAATTTGGGCGCCGATGCGACGCCACGCCGCCCGTTAGTGACCTACGGGGTGAGCGTTTCCATGATAGGACATGAAAAACGGTGCCAACGCAAGTTGAGCCCAAACATGTTAGCTAACTACATCTGTTGAACACTTAAAAAGATCTACCTAACTCTAAACATTCCCGTATAAAAATCTGAATTTCATTACAGTAAGTTATGTTCCTTAATTAAAAATCAATACAAAATAACCTATTCAATTTCATTTTTAACTATATTATTGTACTGCTGGATGTACACAGAATGTACTGCCACAGATCTGACCATAGTGCACAGTTACTTTAAAGCGCATTTAGGTGTCGCCTAGTATAGTGAAAACGGGCACAAAATATATGACACAGTCAATGTAACGGAGCGACTACCTTCTATTCCACATAGTTAAAGGTATTTGGACACGTTTGTAAATATTAAAGCATGGTAGATTAAATAATTCAATAGATTTAAGTTGTGAAGATAAGCTATGTTCACACATAAAAGTAACACTAATTTTAAACATGACACAGTGAAGTGAATTCGGTTGCTGTGTCTTCTACTACGGATAGTGAAACCCAACTTTAATTTCCTTTTTTCATCTCGAAAACTAAATAATCTGTAATAGGGTTTTTCAGGATCTATAATACATTGGGTCTTTGGATCTTTGGATGTTTTACTTATATTAGTATATTTAATGTATTTAACACGTTCCCTGCCAAGGACTCGCCTCGCGCGAGACAATGGTTTTTTAATTGTTTTAGTAATTACGGCAACTAACGTGAAATTAACAAATCTTGCAATTAATAACAAATTCGGCACGTGCGCTAAATTATTATCAAACGATTACTGCAATGCGTTGAATAACAACATGCCATCTTAAAGCGATAGGCGCGCAACGCAAAAATACAAAAAATGTTTTAACTGGAATTTTTAAAAATACAATAAAAACGGACTGTCGACAAAATGTTATTAAAAATCCAAGAGCAGTTTGAAATTATTACGTATTAGTAAGTTACTTGTAATATTAGATATCTATACATTAAGAAGAATATCTCATAAGGCATTGTAATGACATACTTAAGAGATAAAAAACCCTGTTGTATATATTGCGCGTCATAGTTTTAAGTAGTTAAGTATCTAAAATGGTTACGCACAAAAAACTCCGTGCTTCGGAGGGCACGTTAAGCCGTCGGTCCCGGCTGTCGCGCTAAGACCTCCGACAGTCGTCACGAGCAGTAACATGCTCGACACTATCTGCAAACTAGTCTTACCTTAGGACACCAGTGTGCCCACTAGTTGGGTTGCGGAGATCAGACGGCAGTCGCTAGTCGCTTTGTGTAAAATATTGGAGATCTTGGGTCAGGCTAGGAAGGCCTAGCATGCGAGTCAGGGAAATGGCGAAACGGCATACTGACAAGTGTGTAGGTAAAAATCATAAGATTTTACACCCATTAACCACACCAGCATCAAAAAACGACAGTGACATTCCGAAAAATACGTGTTTATTCTTAGATAAATGATAGTTTGGTGTTGGCATCGAATGGAATCCGTGGAAATTCCAAATACTTAATTAAGACAGGAATTTAAAACGTTATAAATATTATAATAATTTGTATGTGCTCTAGATAATAGAAGTGGTTTATCTAAGGGTGGTTAACCACTTATTATTGTTTTAGTCAATCTCTTGATCTGACAATTATTGCATGCTCTGTTGCAATATCTTTGACCAAGATTACTTGTCTTCCATTTCATTGGTGAAATTGCTAAATCAAATCATTTATTCCGTTGCAATATGGGTAAAGCAGGTAGGTACATAAAATATGTCTCACAATTATGTCTAATAGGATCGTCCACGTTGCCTTGTACGCAGACATTTTTCTTATCTTTTTGTTTTAGTTACATCTCTTTGGTGTTTGTTGTTTCTTACATTTGATGGCATCTAATTTCTTTAATCAACGTCGCATTATAAAAACATAAGTCTACACAAGTTATACTCGTACGCCGCCTGAAGAATGCATTCTTTTAAATAAACTAAAAGTCTGTTTATCGACATAAAAGCTTATATGAATTTAGTTAAAGAGATTAAGTTAATATTGTTTTTTTTTTCCGTGCTTCGGAGGGCACGTTAAGCCGTCGGTCCCGGCTGTCTCGCTAAGACGTTCGACAGTCGTTACGGGCAGTCACATGCTCGACACTATCCGCACACTAGTCTCACCTTAGGACACCGGTGTTCCCACTAGTTGGGTTGCGGAGGTCAGACGGCAGTCGCTAGTCGCTTCGTGTAAAATACTGGGATCTTGGGTGCAGGCTAGGATGACCTAGCATGCGAATCAGGGAAATGTTGACACGATATACTGACAAGTGTGTAGGTAAAAATGCTAAGATTTTCCACCACTAAGATCTAGCTTCTGCCATTTAGTTAGTAACACTTGGAATAAATGGTAACAGAACCTGTTATAGTGGGCCCAGACTATGGATGCGTTTGTCTGGCCAGTCTCCAGCAGATACAACCCGCCAGCCTCATATGATTGATGATAAGCAAATAATTATGTCCTTACAGAACAGCCTCATTTTGCTGCAGAATAGGGGTGGTGACAGTAAATTAGGAAATACATGCCAAGTGAATTATAAATTGTAAATAATCTTATAACACGTGATAACGAGATCTAATTCAACGTAAGACAGAAATGAGATTTGGAAGATAATACGAGTATGTAGTTCAGTAGGTAGCCTGGTCAGAACGAACTAATTAGAGTAATGTATCTATATTTTAATAGTTTAGCGGCATTATCAACGTCTTTTGACGAAGACGGCGTATGTCTTATCCTTTCGTGCTTCGGAGGGCACGTTAAGCCGTCGGTCCCGGCTGTTGCGCTAAGACCTTCGACAGTCGTCACGAGCAGTCAAATGCTCGACACTATCCGCAAACTAGTCTCACCTTAGGACACACTAGTTGGGTTGCGGAGGTCAGACGGCAGGCACTAGTCGCCTCGCTTAAAATTCTGGGATCTTGTGGCGCAGACTAGGATGGCGTAGCATGCGAGTCAGGGAAATGTTGACACAACATACTGACAAGTGTGTTGATCTATACTTGTATACACGTTATTAATGTGACTAATGTAGTTAAAAATATATTTGGAATGTAATCAAAAACTATATTTTTCTATATTTCTTTCTACGTGCGGTTCCTTCAAATCATCAGACCGCTGGCAATCAAATAAAATACAAAATAAACAGCAATGGAAAGATCATTATCATAATCATAAGTAAACCTCTGAACTGTCTTTTTTTAAAGTAAAATTATTAATTAGTTAATACTACGTGTACAAGAGAAGTACATACGAAAATGCATGAAATAAAATTAGGTACCCTCAATAATACGGATAGAATACCCAATCTTGTACACCATAACAAATCACAACAAGGAGCTGAAGAGTAAAGTGCCCTTTAAAACAAAAGGATTTTCAAAATCGTTGACAGAGAAATCGAGGAGCATACAAAAAAAAGAAACATACAAGTTGAAAATAAAACCTCCTCCTTTTTGGAAAGTTTTTTAAAGATTCTGAAACTTACCTTCGATAAACGTTTCTCTGCCGAATGAGCCGCCGACAGAATCTTTGTTTTATGAGTTGTTCAACGACAGAACCTTTCAACTACGAACGTTTCGCCGACAGAACCATTCATGAGTGAATCGACGACGAAATCTTTCACTAAAGAAGGATTCGTCGACAAAGCTTATTTAGGCATAGTTTGACACTACTAACATTCTGTCGGCGGCTCATTCCGCAAAGAAACGTTTGTCGGAGGTAAGTTTCAGTATCGGATAAAAAGAGTGTAACGATAATGTCAAATATGTTATATATGTAGCAATTTATGTCAAATGTGTAGCAATACGATATTATAAATCGTGCTTCGGAGGGCACGTTAAGCCGTCGGTCCCGGCTGTCGCGCTAAGACCTTCGTCAGTCGTTACGGGCAGTCACATGCTCGACACTATCTGCAAACTAGTCTCACCTCAGGACACCGGTGTTCCCACTAGTTGGGTTGCGGAGGTCAGACGGCAGTCGCTAATCGCTTCGTGTAAAATACTGAGATCTTGGGTCAGGCTAGGACGGCCTAGCATGCGAGTCAGGGAAATTTCGACATGATATACTGACAAGTATGTAGGTCTATACTTTTATACACGATATTAATGTATTTAAAGGCCGAAAAAAAACAAAGTACGTATTAATGCATTAATATCTTGTGTGTAAGTTCAGTTGCAAAAGATTTATATGACTAAAATGCTCCATGCTCTAATTTAAAGTCTTGTACGACTGAAACTAACAAAATGCGATAGGTTATTTTTTTTTTGTATTTTTTATATACTTATTATGTGATGTACCATAAAGGTACATCACATAATAAGTACAGGATAAAACAAATTATTATAAACACAAAAAACCCGACTGCTAAAAATTATGCATTAGGTTATTTAAAAAAAACATATAGCCCACTCCCACAATTGAGACGAATCCAACGACACCTCATATATCATCCGTCAAGCTGTTTGGGCGTGCTATAGAAATGGACATACATATTTTCAGCCTGGCATGGCCTAGCATGCGAGTCAGGGAAATGTGACACGGCATACCTACTGACAAGTGGGTTGGTGATAGCCTTGTTGTGGCAATTTTAAGTGTTGAGTATAATATAATGCGTGTATGTTTTACTAGTCAACGTTATTTTTAACTAGATTTGAACTAATGTAGTGTTTTCTCTTTTAATATATTGTATTTACCACGTATTACATGAATTAATATTGTTAGATAGACTTAATCATCTGATGATATTGGAAGGAAATAAAAAAACGAAGTTAGTGTTAAATTGTATATTGCTTTAAGTGCGAATATGATATGAATGGGCAAAATTAAAATATATTATGTGTGACCTAACTGGTGGTCTAGTGTTAGTTTAGATTAAACTACATTTAAGATACCATTAAGCGTCAAATCCACAGTAACCCTGTGATTTTGAATAATGATGTTTGTGAGGAACTTTGTACCTATATATAATAATGTAACTATACTAATAAGGTATCAATATAAAATGTAAATCATACCATCAGGCAACGGTGTGTGTGTTGTCAATATCCTCAAATACAACAACTACTTCTGTGTCGTGTTGATCTGTGTCGCCAAACAGCAATGGTCGGAAGAGTTGGTGCCGGTGAAATTGAGAATATGCAATATGAACTTGGACTGTAAGGTCGGGCGACACGTCGGTCGGCAAACTACCTAAGGGGCGACGATGTGGGTTTGAGTGACAGTCATCAATGTGTACGAACAGTATCATAGAAATAGAGCAAGAAGAATTTTCCCACGCGTGCAGATATAGTGGCACAGACAATGAGCTGTCAGCCCGTACGAGCGACTGTAGTGTCAACGACAGTGAGCAGTTCTCCCCGAATACCTGCTCTCTCCAGTATCTATAATCACCCAAGTGACAGCTGTCCAGGTCGGTGCATCTAGTGTCAATGTGACCAGTCATCATCCCACTAGCCTGGTGGCAGCCAAAGAGATGAAGACACATACCATCGAAGCCTGTATATTTCTTCATTAACAGTTGTATTATACATGAAATCATACGGAATATGACACTTCTATTAGTCAAAGCTGAGTATCTCATTGGTACTTGTTTTTATGTCTGTGTCATATATACATATTATATTATGATCAACATTTTGTGATGAAAATCGGGTGATGTATAAAGTAATGAAGAGTTTTCAAAGATTTTTTGGTAATATAAACGTGCCATTTGTAAGAAACCTAGGTATGTAGTTTATAGTATTATAGTTTCGCGAAGGGCGCTTAAAACAGTTGAAACTTGAATTTAATTATGTGTTTAATGGAACTAATATTCATAGATTCTAGTCATGTTTCGATACTTCATAATAAATAGTGTAGGTTGTCTAAAGGACATTAATAGTAACAAAATCATTAAATATTAAACATTAATCATTAAAACAATTTACACGCACGATACTCTGTCACACAGTAGTTGAGTAGAATTTAATTAGTTATAATATTATACTCAAATCATCACTTACGTATGTATTGTAGTTTCTAAGTGAAGTAGTGTAACGTCAACATATAATAATAAATCGTAATCTGAACTAGATGTAACTCAAAATGAAATATATTTTGGTGTCGTAACTTGTTGTTTATTTTGTGTGATCCTAAATAACCCTTGCCTCAATGAACGAATAGGCAGAGAGAGTGCTTGTGAAAAGTGCCTAATATCTTCGCAAAAGCAAATATTGCGTATATTCTTGGACATATTATTTGATTATTTATTTTAATTCATCGTCGACCTCATCATCGCTTACGATCAGGTGAGATAGTGGTCAAGCGCAAGTCTATAGACAATAAAAAAAATAAAAAAAATTGTTAGTTAAACCATGAGAAAAAGTGTCAATGTGATGAAAGGTCATCAATGGTAGCTCGGATCTACTTTCCTCGCTAACACTGAAATGGCCATATTAATTTGTAGAACAACCGATAGAAGGTCGAGTAAAAAAATTCTAGATTGAGACCGCGTGTTGGCGTGTTGCCACCTGGTTAGCTGGCCCGAAGATCATAAAAAACTGCTGGGATGGACTGGATGCAGAAGTCGGAGCACCGGTGTTGGATATATATTGGAGAGGTAATAATTGATCAACCGCGCTTCAGCCGGGCGGAGTCTAAAGGTAGCACTGAACAATATTAATTAGAATTCATATAAATATTTTTTCTGTCCTTATAACTAATCATTTATTCATCACCATTTCAGCCGAAAGGCATCCACTGCTGAACATAGGCATACTCGCGCGTGTCGCCTCATCTCACGTTCCTGTGCGTCTCTCATCCAGCGGCTTCCCGCAGCCGTCACCAGGAGCACGGTCCATATAGTGCGAGGCCGCCCCAACGCTGTGTGTTCAGGTACACAGTCGCCACTTCAGAACTTTTTGACCCCAATGGATCCATTTTTGCACCCATCGTTGATTTTTGTAAATAGCTTTTGTATGTGATCTATACCAATGCCTACTTTTTAGGGTTCCGTACCCAACGGGTAAAAACGGGACCCTATTACTGAGACTTCGCTGTCCGTCTGCCTGTCTGTCTGTCACCAGGCTGTATCTCATGAACCGTGATAGTTAGACAGTTGAAATTTTCACAGATGATGTATTCCTGTTGCCGCTATAACAACAAATACTAAAAACAGTATAAAATTAATATTTAAGGGGGGCTCCCATACAACAAACGTGATATTTTTGCCGTTTTTTGCTCGATATTAATAACGGCAACAGGTAGACGCTTGAAATATTCACAGAATATTTAGTTGTATATTCTCTTCAAAAAATAATAATTATTAAATTAAAACGAAATAAATTAAGGGGGGCTCCCATACAACAAACGTGATTTTTTTATATATAGGTATATATTTCATTTTGAAGGCAAATATCTCAAACAAATATGGTTAGTCACTACAGATAAAAAAAAACTAAATAATCATCCTTAAAATAAGAGTACAAAATGAAACTATAAATAATAACACTTGATGAATCGAGATCACCTCACACGAAACAATTGATCCTGAATTTATTTATGAACCATCAATGAATCATCTGTGAGTAACAGAAGCTCTTGTCTACAGATACCTACCGCAGCAATAATCACAGAAATCGTCACCTTCAGCCAGCAATGTGGTCTTCAACTCCTCACTCCACTGCCTGCACATCAGCTCCCGGCTGCTACTCGCCGAGGGGTTGATGTACGTTATAACCTTACTTTTTACTCAAAACGAGAAGTAATATTATATCTACTAAGCAACTCTATTGAGAAAATGAAGCTGCGTCAACATCATCTTTATTTAAACATACGCATCTTTAAAGATAACTGTAATCTTACCTAGTTCACGGACTGATACTGTATCCAAAATAATGTGTGTTTGTGTGTGTTTAGGCCCGCTTTGATTGACAAAGCCCAAACCAAAAAGAGGGTTGATATAAGTTTGACGTGTGTTGCTTTGTATCTGTGTGTCTGTCTGTGGCATCATAGCGTCCAGACGGGTGAACCGATTTTGATTTAGTTTTTTTTTCTTTGAAAGGTGATTTTGTCGAGAGTGTTCTTAGCTATATTTGAATAAAATGGATTCAGCCGTTTAAAAGTTATGGGCGTTTTACTATTTGAATCGGGGTGTTTTTGCAAGATATCGTGTCATAATTACGTGTTTAATAGATTGCCGATCGAAGCGTATCTACTATGTACTAGATAAATTATGTAGCATGAAATAAAAATGTGTCGACGGTTTTTTAAATTTTGAAATTTTTTCTTGTACTTATACTGTCCTGAAGAATTTTACTTTTGGCTCAGAATCTATATATTAATATTAAGGTGCATCATTCTTAATATTTTACAACTCTATGTGCCAGTTGTGTGCGTGTGTATTTAGATGTATCAAAAATACTTTAAATATCATCGTTTGTGTATCATGAATCTTAAGCGAAAAATAGGAGAAATTTACATTGCCGTTGTCATATATATGTCATGGACCAATTGATTAATCAGGACACTTTGTATAATGCCCGGGCATTGTGAATCAAGTCAAGTCAAATCGGGCAATGTAATGAATGATTTAAACTTCTATGTTTATTAAATTGTCTTGTCATTATGAGCTACTGTGACTGTTCTTAAATAACCCTAGGTATAATTATAATTTTATATAATATAATTTTCGTTTTTCCTAAAATGCCCTACATTTACAGATTTGTAAGGCTCGACTAATCCTGACTTGGATACCTTTCCACCGATTACATGTGAATTCCAAATTATAGTTTTGTTTTGGAATTCACAGTTATAAGATTATAACTTGGAAGTGGTTTAGAAAAACAAATTATAACTAATGGGGTATAAACTATATTGTAATAATTAACTAAAGCTTGAGTGAGAAATCCTTTACACCAACGTAAAGAGTATTAGATCAAAGACAGAATAGTGGTCGCAGATAGTGAATATACATTCAAGTATTAATACAAATACAAGTAACTAATTTGGCAGAGAGTTTAACTCAAGAAGTAACTGGAGTTGATTAGTTTAACTCTCCTACAGACCCTTCATCATTTCCTAGTGTTTTAGCCAGTAAGAAATGATGAAACAAACTCCCAGCACACATTTCTGTCTGTTAGCCATAAGGACTACATAAGTAAAACAATAATAATGAATGAAGTTAATTAGACAAAAGGGTAGCAAAGTGCATTATTTACTTAACGGAAGGACAGTGATGGGAGCGCTACGCTTGCAAGAAATACAATTATTTGAGTTACGTTAATGAGTTTATTGATATTAGTCTAGATTCCCAACCTAGCTACGGGCGACCGCTTTACAGCAGCAGGCACGTCGTACGTTTACTGCTGGGCCTAGAACGCAAGTCCTAAAGAGGACTAGCAACGGTCCCAGCAATACATGTTTCCCTATACTTAAGCATGCCTTACACAATCCTAAGACAAAGGACAGTTTTGTGCTGGACTGCGCCATTATAAAAAACCTCCCTCTCGACCTACTCATACCTTTCTAAAACAATACAAAACTATTGTAAGCGTTTTGTAGATTCAGTCTGATGCAGATTCCCCGCAATTGCCTTGCTATACGTCGAAATGGTTTTAATGGTCACTTCGGCCATGCGCAGTTTTAAATATAAATATAATATTCGATAATTAAATAGGGATAATTGACACGTAGTCACATTACGTAACGGTTGGGCAATTCGATAATTAGGGTTAATGAACTAGTCCAAAAGCGAGTGAAGCGAGCTCGGGAGCTGAGGGCACCCGACACGGATAGGTTGGGTTACGGGTGCTGAAGTGAGCGAGCAAACTCAGCTCCTATATAAAATAGCTATAAAAATCCTAGTCATTTGGCATCAAGTTTACGCCTGTTATAAGTGAGATGACTCGGTGCAGGACCTGAGTATACTACTAATATCATAATTATCCTATAGCAAATATGAATCCGTATCTTTTACATTTACGTGGTAGAGCGTCACTGTAGCGTCCAGCGGCTACACGCGGGCTGGCTCGCCCGGGGAAGTACCACGCTCTCACAGCACACGGCGCCGCGCGGCAACCTGTTGTTGTTGTTGTGTGGCGCTGAGTGAGAGGCCGGCGCCCCCCTCCCTGCACAGGGGCAGCCCGCTCCCCCCTCCCCCACAGGGGCAGCCCGCTCCCCCCTCCCTCCACAGGGGCAGCCCGCTCCCCCCTCCCCTCACAGGGGCAGCCCGCTGAGCGCCTTCAGCTCTGCAGCAGTTCACGAGCTGCAGCTAGTCTGAGTGGCTGCTGCGTGTCACGGGTCACCTCGCACTGCGAAACAGCACGAGACTGAGTTTGACGCGGCATTCATAATAGTCTTCTATTTGTAATTAAATTCAGAAGTCTCATATAATTTGTAAAAAAAAGGTTTCGCAATGCGTGGTAAAATCCTGCCATCAAAGTGTGCCCTTTGATTTATTTATTAGTTTAATGTATTGTTTAAATTAAACACAAACCTCTGTTGTACTATGACTAACTTGGGAAATCATCGTCAACCACAGTCCGACTCGCCCACTGCTGGGTATAAGCCTCCCTTTGATTGTACTAATCTCACACTTCTGTGCTATACCTCATTCTGGGTGACAATAGTTCTTCCGTTCCCTAGTAAACTCGTACATGGTCTGATGGCAAAAAAAGTCGAGTGACTTAATTTGCGCGTGGAAATCCTCATGAATGTTCTCCGCCCGGAGGCAGACTGTTATCCACTGAGAGCAAACAGCGTTCTTCTACCACCTTTGATTGAGCCACTGTAGCAATTGCGCAGTTCGTCACGCTCCTTTGGCCACTCGGCCAGGTATTCCATTCAGAGTTGTTGTTCTCTGTCGTCGTCGCAGTGTGACCCTAGTTTCTCTTCCTGGTCTCGGGCTTGTGTCTGTTCAGGCGACAAACTCCTCCAGTATGTCGCCCAGCCTTACTTCACCTATCATCACCGCTTTTTGCTAAATGTACTGCCTAAATCCATGTTAAAAAATTAAGACCATATGCTGAAGTCTAAACATACAATTCCTGCCTGCAAAATCTAATATTTTAGACAAAGATTACGAGACACAACTCGAAAGTTTTATTTCGAATGGGTTCTTGTTTGTAACGGATGACATCTAAAACTGTTTCGAAACTTATCTAACAGGAATAATAAATAAATAAAATAAAATATAATTCGTAAGATACCAGTCGTACAAGTATATTAGTCTCTATGTCATAGATGTCTTTGAGCGACTTTAAAGTCTCAGTGGAGTTACATCACTACTTACTAATATTATAAAAACTCTAATAATCTATTAAAAATAAAATGCCTATTATTAGGTATGCAAGATAGCATAAGTAACTATTTATATGATATTCAATCTTTTTTGTATCGTTATACAGAATATAAGGTCCAAACAGCTGATACCACTGCACAGTTTCACTGGTCATAGAATTATCAACTCTCTTTGTGGAACTGTACTTTGTTTGGATCTCATTATACTCGCATACCGTTTGCGAGATGTACTAGTACCAAACTGTAGATATGAGTAACATGACATTATTAATCTCCGAACTAGTATTAATTATAATAGTAGGTAAGTACGAAATCTGATTTTGAGTAATTTGATTAAATGATCACACGGTCGTGTGGTCAAATTAATAATTATTTCATCCCGGTATAATGTACCCTTGGGATAAGAAAACACTTTTCACGCGGGTGAAGCCGCTGACAGAATCTAGTATAAAATAAATAATATTAATTAGTTTAGCCCCTACTTTGTACATTGGGTTATTCAGAAAATCCTTCACATACGGTTGGAATAAAAAGTTGTAAATAAAATTAATTTAGATGATTCCTTAGAAGTTAGTTAAATAAATTAAGTATTGTAAGATCTATCTAGCTAGCGTTCAAGACAATGCCATTAAATAAAATAATATATGTTAATAGGTAACTAGGTAAAATAACTATACAAATCTCATTAACTTAATTAAATTCATGGAAAATTTATAACAAGGAAGGTTATGCTATAATATTTTTAGAAGGATGGGAGATGAATTGGATCAAATAGTCTCATAGCTACTGTAAAGTTAGGTAATGATGAATCGGTTAGAAAAAATAGTTTTAGAATAGTCTAACTGTAAGATTCGAGTTGAGAAAGTGACACAAAAGCCGCATTATTAAAATAGTTAGGTTTATATTGCCCAATAATATTACTGAGGCAAATAGTCACATAGCTACTGTAAAGTTAGGTAATGATGAATCGGTTAGAAAAAATAGTTTTAGAATAGTCTAACTGTAAGATTCGAGTTGAGAAAGTGACACAAAAGCCGCATTATTAAAATAGTTATTGTCAGTAATATTACTGAGATAATTTGTGAGGCAAACTTTTCAACTCAATAACGCAACCAAAAATATATTATGGAACCAATAAAGAACCTGAAACATCTGCTGAAAGAAATAGGCTTTTTCTTGTTCTTT
Source organism: Anorthoa munda (assembly GCA_945859665.1). Lineage (NCBI taxonomy): Eukaryota > Metazoa > Arthropoda > Insecta > Lepidoptera > Noctuidae > Anorthoa > Anorthoa munda. Next base: position 1,257,062 of record OX243916.1, on the reverse strand, counting down.
ACTGTACACAAAAAAGTCGAAATGAAAGTTGTGTAAAGTATTGTTAGATGAAGTAAAGGTTATAAAATTTGAGTATTATGGCTTTCCATTACAGAGCAAATGTTACTTACTGTACTAAATTAGCCCCTTACTATTTTCCTTCGCATTCAGTTTATTCTGGAAGGCTGTTAGTCCTTTCTGCTGAGAGTAGTCCGTGCTGCACCACTATGTATACACGCTTATTGAGTCGTTCGCACCAGCATTCTTGATAAGAGGTCAATAGTTAGGTTTTTAAAATAGACCTAATAAGAAGAATAAACTTGAATTAAGAAGACTATATAACAAGTGTATAAATCGCAATCAATGCGAATGAACAATGATACAGTTGCCAAATTAGTGTAAGAAAAGGTGTATACTTTGGTTATTTTTTTAAATAGACTTTTTACTAAGAAGAATAAATTTAAAAAAAAAAAAAAAAAAAAAAAAAAAAAATTTAATGTTAAGTAGGTAAGCTTAAATATAAGGTAGATATGTATACGCAAAATGTTTAATATTTTAACTAACCTAACCTCCGACACTAACCCGAGCTTTTTGGTAATAAAAAAAACATCTAGAAAGACAAGTTTCTCCCACCCATAATAATCCAAAATTAACACAAACTAATTTCATTTAATACTAAGTATTTAAGAAATAAACCTTATAACTCGTTTAAACCGGAGAGTTATATGACACTGAAACTTCCTAGTTCCATGGTGTCCCAGTATAACACAATTCTTACTGCTCCCTATCAGTGAGACTCTTTGACATATTCATATTCAAAGTAGAGGTCGCAGGTGTAGGTACAGTCAGGTGTCGGCGAAGGAACCCAATCGCAGGGTCAACTGTGGCAACCTAACCCTTACTTAGATATAACTACAACAAAAACTGTGTCTCTAATAAGATGAGGCTCTTGCTTGGACTATATTTTTAGGGTTCCGTACCCAAAGGGTAAAAACGGGACCCTATTACTAAGACTTCGCGGTCCGTCTGTCTGTCTGTCACCAGGCTGTATATCATGAACCGTGATAGCTAGACAGTTGAAATTTTCACAGATGATGCATTTCTGTTGCCGCTGTAACAACAAATACTAAAAACAGAATAAAATAATATTTAAGTGGGGCTCCCATACAACAAACGTGTTTTTTTTTTGCCGTTTTTTGCGATTATGGTACGGTACCCTTCGTGCGCGAGTCCGACTCGCACTTGGCCGGTTTTTAAAACTCTTCTTGCGCATTTCTAAACAACAGGTTACTACTTTAGTAAATAACAAACATCTTACACATCTGTCTTTCTTTTCCCTAAATCTTTTTATGGGTTAGTACAATGAGCCCTTTTCGGGTTTAAGGTAACTAAAACAATTATAATATTGTATATACATCATTCATTCATTCATTTAAACTTACAAACTATAAATTTATTTACCGACATCAAAAAAACTGAGGTAATCAATTCGACACGTATGTATGTAATATTGTTGGAATTGCACAATATTCACATAATATGTGTGTTCTGACACACACATGTGTATGTGCCAAAATTCATTATTGTATGTTTGTCCACGCATTTCTCCGAAACTTCTTATCGGATCGTGACCATTTTTTTATTGAATTAGATATCTCTCAACTTAAGGAATAGGGCAATCTTGCTGAGACTACTTCATATTTTTATGGAATTAAGAAAATAATTAGCTGACAATTACAAGTCTATAATATGATTGTAGTTCGTTCTAAGAGCCAACGATTATATAAAAAATTACACTAAAATACTGTATTGGGAATAAATCAAATGAGATATCAGAGACGCAATCTTCACGACATAATTGTAAAGTGCACCGGCAGCATTAATTTCAATGATACATCGTGGATGTAACAGCATAACAGGTCTCCGATTGTTATATATAAGTGGCTCATAATATTGTTAATGTATTCAATATAAATGTGATTCCCAATATTTCAGCTACTTAAATACAATTAAAAGTCGAACTTTACAAAAGTCCATTTAATCCTGAAATTTTGTTACGGTCTAATTGAACAATTATTTGCCGTTTAAAACCTATTCTACTAGCCTTTCTGAGCACTGAGCAGACTTCAATTTTGATGTCGCCTAATATGGAAAAATATATCATGAAATTTTTCTTATCAAACGATAACTGCAATGCGACGCGTAACATAATGCCCCGTTCAATCTTGAAGGCGCTGAACTAACGTGCCAACAATATGCGGATCGCTAGTGTACGTACCTTTAAAACGGACGTTAGTATTGGTAACCAAATAAAACAAAAATGGCAAAAAAACCGGCCAAGTGCGAGTCGGACTCACGCACGAAGGGTTCCGTACCATTATCGCAAAAAACGGCAAAAAAATTACGTTTGTTGTATGGGACCCCCACTTAAATACTTATTTTATTCTGTTTTTAGTATTTGTTGTTATAGCGGCAACAGAAATACATCATTTGTGAACATTTCAACTGTCTAGCTGTCACGGTTCATTAGATACAGCCTGGTGACAGACTGACAGACAGACGGATCGCGGAGTCTTAGTAATAGGGTCCCGTTTTTACCCTTTGGGTACGGAATCCTAAAAACTAACGAAGATATTATAATAAAAAACCACGAGCAGTTTTACGCCATAGCACGTTTAAATTAATATGTCCAGTGAACGGAATATGTCACAATCATTTTAATTACATTATGTTCATGTTAAAGAAACTCAAGGGATGGTAACCATGACATATCTAAGAATAAAACACTACAAAGTGAAAAACAACTTCAATTTCGAAAGTCAGTGTTCTTATTTTTGTTTCTTCGTTTTTTGACACCGACTGCTGAAATTGAAGTTATTTTTCACTTTTAAGCTGTGGTAGACCAAACTTTAATGCACACAGTTATGTCAGAAAAGATTACCCAACTAACATGAAACTTGAACAGAGTGTATCAGGGTGAACTCTACACATCTGCATACCCCTTTAGAGCGTACCGGCGTGATGTAATGTCATAAAATGGTGTAAACAATAAACAGACATGCGATTGCAGCAATCATGAGAGATTTGCCGTCATTTATTGAAGTTTTCTGTTGTATTTATTTATATTTTCTCCGAAGTTCTTTATCAGATCTTGATCAAATTTAAATGGCTTGACCACGTGAGAAGCAGCAGCAACAGCTTTCAAATAAAAAAAGAATCATCAAAATCAGTTCACTTAGTAAAAAGTTCTGAGGTAACACATATAAAAAAAAAACACAGTCGAATTGAAGTTGGTTAAAAATCGTGCTAAGTGGTCTCTTAATATCGCACGTGTTTCTAAGGGAGTAAATGCTTTCACAGTAGTATGTATTTAAGTAACTAGTCTAGATCTTAAAGTTAAGGCCAAAAGCTCTCCCCGTGCTTCGGAGGGCACGTTAAGCCGTCGGTCCCGGCTGTCGCGCTAAGACCTTCGTCAGTCGTCACGGGCAGTCACATGCTCGACACTATCCGCAAACTAGTCTCACCTCAGGACACCGGTGTTCCCACTAGTTGGGTTGCGGAGGTCAGACGGCAGTCGCTAGTCGCTTCTTGTAAAATACTGAGATCTTGGGTCAGGCTAGGAAGGCCTAGCATGCGAGTCAGGGAAATTTCGACATGATATACTGACAAGTATGTAGGTCTATATTTCTATACAGAATATTAATGTGATTAAACAGGTATATTAATACATTAAAATTTTGTGTTGATGTAGTTGCAAAAGATTGATATGAATGCGATTTCTCATAATTAAGGGCTTATAGGTACTATTAGTATTTAAGGGATAATAACAACACTTTCATAGTTTTTCGAATAGATTTCTCCGGCTTACCTTCTGCTAAGTGGTTTTATCATTGTCACAAGGAAGTTTAATGTCTGTTTCAAACAAAGCTCCATTCAACCGCTCTTTTATTGTTTATAGCTCACGCTTGACCACTATCTCACATGATGGTAAGCGATGATGTGGTCGACGCACTCTTGCCTAGAAGAAACCTGTTCAATTTCGGCTTAAAGACGCCTGTTTAAAATAAAATACTAAATATGATCATCATCAGCCTCGTCTCAGAAAAATTAAATAATAATATGGAAGTAGATTTATAGAAATGGTGCATAACCGTTGTGTAGATACTAAAACCAATGTATTGTTCTTTAGTTTTAAAACTATAGTACATTGTGATACAAGGGTGGAAAGTAGGTTATTGCAAACGAGCTGTCATTAACAAGCCCGAGCCGAAGGTGAGGGTTTTTAATGACACGAGTTTGCAATAACCTACACGCCCGTGTATCACACGATATTTTTCAATACAGTTGTGGGAAATAGTAAAAACAAATCAAAGAATTAGATTTGTAAATTCACAGTTGCAAAATTCGCGTTTTTGCAACTGGACATATTTTTTTTGCAACGAAAACAGCCTACACAGCCTATTCGATTTTTGACAAATGTTGATGTGAAAATAATTAAATTGAAACTGGTAATTAAATATATTAAACAACCATTTAAAAGACTTTTGAGAATTAAATGCTAAAACGTACGGAATCATTAATTTTTCCTCGTATAAAATCTATTCCATTTTATTCTATGTATGAAAACTCCTTGCTACTAAACTTTTTTAAATTGACTTATAACTAAAGGCGCGTTTTTGCAACTGGACATATTTTGCAACGAAAACAGTCTATACAGCCTATTCGATTTTAGACAAATGTTGATGTGAAAATAATTAAAATAAAACTGGTAATTAAATATATTAAACAAACATTAAAAAGACTTTTGAGAGTTCAATGCTAAAACGTACAGAATCGTTCATTTTTCCTCGTATAAAATCTATCCCATTTTATTCTACGTATGAAAACTATTTGCTACTAAACTTTTTAAATTGATTTATAAATTGAAAACTAAACTGCAAAACTAATGATCGAGCTCGTAAACAAAAGTCACGACCGCGTAACAGAAAGATGCCTATGCATAAGATTTAATTTTCGAATCATAATTATAGCCTCTGAAAGTACGCCATGTTTAACAACTGTATTGAAAAAGAAATTGTTTACACAATCTTCTTTCATGCAGATGTAAACCTCACTAGTACTTAACGCAAGAGCAGTCGATCGTATTAGCAATCGTTCCGAGAACATTGTGGTGCTAGAACGGAGTCTGCTTATCACAGATGTGGTCCTTTTCCTAATGATGCCAAAGTAATCATCTACGCACCTCAGCAAACATTGCGCGGGACGACTTTTGTAAACACATAATGATGATGAGAGTATAGGCAAATACATACATATCTTCGAGTATTATCTACTAGACATGGATATAACAAGTCGGGTTTTCAGGTTATTTATGCGTTTTTATAACAGATACTAAGAATAAGAAAGCCCATTCAAAATAAATCCGAGTTCCTTTTATGGAATACAATATATCTTCATCTCTTTCTAAATATTTCTGTTTATTAGGGTAACCTTCGGTTGGTCAATTGATGTCCGACATTAATTTTCATTGATAAATGTCGGTTGTAGACCTATCAAAATGATCATCTTTTGCATGATCCACCTTGATCGATCTACAACGTGCCAACATCAAACGGACATATCACGTCTGTATCGCTCGCTCTTCCATCGAGTGTCAACTGAGAAATTTGGCCAATTGGCTAAAATCAGTTCGAGTACCTACGATCAAAATCGATCGTATGTTCATCCTGAGCTATATTTTCCATTAAATTTATCAAACGTCGATAGTGCGCTGATTGATACATGCCAAACATTCGGCAGTGGTTGATTGATTGGTTTCCTAACAAAAGCTTGATCTATTGTCGTTTTATACAATGCGACCGCATACGTTTTTCGTGTAACTTGTAAGTCACTTTTTTCGTTTTTCCGATTTTTTGTTTGCATACCAATCTTTACTTGATTTTATTTATTCAAATACAATAAATTTTCCTCTGTGCTTCGGAGGGCACGTTAAGCCGTCGGTCCCGGCTGTCGCGCTAAGACCTTCGACGTCGTCACGGGCAATCACATGCTCGAAACTATCCGCAAACTAGTCTCACCTTGGGACTCGGTGTTCCCACTAGGTGGGTTGCGGAGGTCAGACGGCGCTCGTCGCTTCGTGGAAATACTGGGTTCTTGGGTCAGGCTAGGATGGCCAAGCATGCGAGTCAGGGAAATGTCGACTCGACATACTGACAAGCGTGTAGGTCTATACTTTGTACACGATATTAATGTGATTAATACCAGATCAGTTAAATTGAGTAATTCATTAATACTGCGTGTATAAAATTATGTCGTACTATTAAAATGCTGATCTCTCTATATAATACCTAATATTATAAAAAGGAACTATTTGATTGTTTGTTAGTAATGGAAAAAACAACAAAACAAAAAAAAACCTATTTAAAAAAATATTTCAACTAAGAAAAGCTAAGTTCCGCTAAGCTTTCGGGTGGGCCACGGGAGCGAAAGCGCGGGGAAAAGATAATGTGTTAAATATAATAAATAGTCTATACTTCGTCGACAAGTGACATCGGTAAGTGTGTATACCGTATGTTAACTTTTACATAATTTGGCATTGTTGTGCTAAAATTGTGCAACTCCAATATACTGCTACTGCCTAACTAGATTTGAAGTAATATAGTAGTTACTCTTTTAGTATACTGTATGAAGTTGTATTAACTAAAAATATGTGGCAGACTCAATGATTGGATGATATTGATGAAGATTAGACGCGAATGCAGCACGAAAGCAAAATATTAATGTAAGACCTTACTTGTGGTCTAGACTGTAAGTTTAGATTTAATTTGTATTTAATATTGTCAAATCCACAGTAACCCTGTGATTTTGAATGATGTGTCAATACTTTCTATAAATACATGTTAGTAGAAATATTAAAGTTCTAATGTATATCAGGTGACGGTGTGTGTTATCAATATATCCTCAAACACAACAAGTATTTCAGTCGGCGAACAGCGATAGTTGGAAGAGTCAGGGTGCCGGTGAAATTGAGGACATGCAATATGAACTTGACCTATAAAGTCGGTGACGCGTCGGCAGACCGCCTAAGGTGCGACAATGTGGGTTTGAGTGATAGCCATCAGTGTGACCAATGAAGAAAACTAGTGACCAGTGTGTCATAGAAATAGAGCAAGAACAATTTTCCCACGCGTGCAGATATAGTGGCACAGACATTGAGCTGTCAGCCCATGCGAGCGACTGTAGTGTCAACGACAGTGAGCAGTCCTCCCCGAATACCCAGGATCCCTCCAGGATCAAAATAAACCAAGTGACAGCTGTCCAGGTCGGTGCATCTAGAATCATAGAATTTGACCAGTCATCATCCCACAAGCCTGGTGGCAACCAAAGAGGTTTGACGAAGACATATTTCACCGAAGCCTGTAGGTTTCTACATTGTATCAAACATGAAACATCGGAATATGACACTTCTGTTAGTTATGCGCTGAGTATTTCAATGATAGCTATATATATGTGTGTGTGTCATATCATATCTGGATAATTACGTTAAGTTAAAAATGTACAGATGGAAATGTAGTGATGTATGAATTAGGTAATTAAGAAACAAATGTTGTTTTTTGTAAATATAAGTAAACGTGCCATATGTAAGTAACCTAAGTATGTAGTTTATATTATTAAATATAGTTTAAATATACTTGAATCAGTTGCAACTTAAATATAATCATGTGTGTAATAGAAGTAATATTCATAGATTCTAGTCATTTTAGGCTACTTCTTATTAACTAGTCTAGGTTGTCAATAGGACATTCATAATAACAAAATAATTAAATATTAAACATCATTAAAACATTTGACACGCACGATATTCTGGCAATTAAGTAGGTAGTTGTAATTATATTTAAATCACCACATTATGTATTGTAGTTTTTAACTGAAGTATTATAGCGACAACTTTGTGTGTTTCCATTGTATAATTCTTAATATTGTAATCTAACCTATATGTAACTTGAAATTAAACGTATTTTTGTGTCGTAAGTTGTTGTTTACTTTATCTTAAGGAACCCTTGCCTCAAAGAACGAATAGTTAGTGATCATAAAAAGTTCTTAACTTTCAACAAAATTATAATTACATAGTTTCTATGATATTGCTGAAAGAATAGACGAAAATAATAAGGTGGAAGAAGACATGCTTCGTTGTTCCTAAATAAATCGGGGATAAGAGCAGAATGATATTGTCATCGTTTAATAAAAAAAATACTGGGATGCCGCAAAAACGTTCATCCTATTCTAAAACCGATTGCTGAGAAGGACTATGGACTCGTAGATCTTAGCTCATCCTACCTGCATCGTTGGTCTAGTGGACGCAAACGCTACTGCTGAGTATGAGGTCCCGGTTTCGATTCCTGGACCAGGCAGTGTTATTGAGTTTTTTCATCTAGAATTTCTTAGTAGCTGGAGTCTGGATGTGTGACTGGTTGATAGCAAAAGGTTGTTACATCCATACTATAATACTATAAATGCGAAAGTAACTCTGTCTGTCTGTTACCTTTTCACGCTTAAACCGCTGAGCCGATTTAGATGAAATTTGGTATAGAGATAGTTTAAGACCCTGGGCAGGACAAAGGCTACCTTTTGTGTAAAATAAAAGTAGATAGGTAGGTAGGGTAAGGTAGGTACGTAGGTAGAATAGGGTAGGTAGCCAGATGACGGGAGCGAAGCCGCGGGGGACAGCTAGTTATACATAACTGGTGAAATGTGAGTGTAGATACTATAGGTAGATCTAACTAATTTTTGCGGACTACAAGCGTGATGATATTGCGAGGGGGTTTCGAGTATTCAGTTATATATCATCAACTTTAACTATAACAAACATGCACTAACAACGTTAACGTTTTATGCCAATATTTTTCGCCTCTGATGGCTTTTACAGGAATGAAAAACATCCGAAACAAAAATATCTACCTTCTAATATTGAATCACTTTCTAAATTTTAATACGATTAATCTTCTTCTCATGGAATGGTTAACTATGTAACCTCGTTAAAATAGATGTACGGAAACGCACATTATTTTACAGATTCACGCGACGTGCATTCTGTGCGCTCAGCATTTTGTGTTCAACGGACATTCGAGGTGGTCGGTTTTATTTCATCATCATCCCCATAGAATCGCCCAGGCATCATCATTAAGTGTAGGGATCCTCTACATAAATTTTGGTCCTTCGAGATTAGCAGCAGGACCTCGTCGCAATACTTTGATTTAGCGCGCGCACGGCTCAGTGGCAATCTCTCGCGAGCGTGGTTCTGTGATCAAACCAGTGCCATGGACTCTATAGTCACACAGCACATGATCCGATGATATGGTATATTTTTGTTTTTTATTCTACATGTCTTTTTAGGGTTCCGTACCCAAAGGGTAAAAACGGGACCCTATTACTAAGACTTCGCGATCCGTCTGTCTGTCTGTCTGTCTGTCTGTCTGTCTCTCCGTCTGTCTCCAGGCTGTATCTCATGAACCGTGATAGCTAGACAGTTGAAATTTTCACAGATGATGTATTTCTGTTGCCGCTAACAACAAATACTAAAAACAGTATAAAATAAATATCTAAGGGGGGCTCCCATACAACAAACGTGATATTTTTGCCATTTTTTGCTCGATATTAATAACGGCAACAGGTAGACGCTTGAAATATTCACAGAATGTTTAGTTGTATATTTACTTCATAAAATAATAATTAATAAATTAAAATAAAATAAATTAAGGGGGGCTCCCATACAACAAACGTGATTTTTATGCAGTGTTTTGCGATAATGGTACGGAACCCTTCGTGTGCGAGTCCGACTCGCACTTGGCCGGTTTTTTAAACATTGATTTTCCGCCTTACATCACAAAACCGCTTATCATTAATCGAAGAGAAATGTCATATAAACGATTTGTTGCCTATCAACGGTTATACAATACATTTAATTGATCTGCCCACGCAAGTACCTACACAGCTTTCAATAAGCTACCTCTGACCCACCGCTTTGTTTCCAAACGGATCGAAAGAGCGATGCTTTGATAAGAACCGACTGATTGCGACATCATGCTATGTATGGATATGGTACAATTCGATTGAGAAGATCAGGATTTAATTACATGTGGGTGTAAGTATACCAGTTAAGGATCTTTTGGAGTCATCGCAATGTATGATATTATTAGGTAGTTGTATTGTTAGATACGAGGTAAAGAGGTAAACTGAACGAAAACTATGGCATGGTTATTATTTAGTTACTATTTAGGAAGCGCAAATCAAAGATTCAGAATAAACATTACCAAACTACTCGCTGCAAAGTTGAAGTTCAAAAGTTGACTAAGGCTTTAGATAGGCGGACTGCACTCCGCTGCAAATTAAATTTTCAGTTTGACAGTTAATATATCTGTAATAACCGTGCAGTCCGATTGCAGTCGGCGTGCATTTGTCGTTGGAACAGCAATTGCAGCAGAGTGTAGTTGAAATACAGTCCGTTTGTCTAGAGCCTTAATATTCCTTTGTCCTGTAGTGGGCTTTTTTTGAATATGGGATTGCATACATATTAGTTAGTTAACATTTTGTTTGGAATTTCTTTGGTTAGAATCTTCATAAAACCACGCAACAGAACAATTAAGCCTTACGATGGGAATCTTGACACAAGCAAAGGTAAGTATTTTATAAAAGTTCAAATGTAATTACCGATAGAAAGGGCTTCCATTGCACAATGGGTTACAGTGGCACGCGGACATCAGTCATAGGGCATCGAAACTGTTGACAGAGCACGCTAATGTCAACACGAACAGTATTTGCTACATCAAGGAGAATCTATATATATAAAAATGAAACCCGTTTTCCGTTGTCACGGCATCACGCGTGAACGGCTGGACCGATTTCGCTTATTCTTTTTTTGTTGTGTTCGTTATTGTTGGGAGAAGGTTCTTATGTAGGGTAGGGTAGGGTATGTAGGGTAGGGCATGTAGGGTAGGGTAGGTAGGGTAGGGTAGGTAGGGCAGGGTAGGTAGGGTAGGTAGGGTAGGGTAGGAAGGGTAGGTTGGGTAGGGTAGGGTAGGGTAGGTAGGGTAGGGTAGGGTTGGTAGGGTAGGGTAGGTAGGGTAGGGTAGGGTATGTAGGGTAGGGCAGGTAGGGTAGGTAGGGCAGGGTAGGTAGGGTAGGGTAGGTTGGGTAGGGTAGGGTAGGTTGGGTAGGGTAGGGTAGGTGGTAGGGTAGGGTAGGTAGGGTAGGTAGTGTAGGTAGGGTAGGGTTGGTAGGGTAGTGTAGGCAGGGTAGGGTAGGTAGGGTAGCGTAGGTAGGGTAGGGTAGGTAGGGTAGGGTAGGTGGCGTAGTGTTGGGTAGGTGGAGTAGTGTTGGGTAGATGAATGTTTGGTGTTTTTATGGCAAAACAAAGTTTGCCGGGTCAGCTAGTTATAAATAAAACCACTGGTTCTAAACACGATACAGAAGAGATTATTTTTATTACAAGCTTTTTATTAACTTGCAATGTATGTATGTAAGTGTGTTCGGATCAAATTTTGCAACTGAATTTTAAAGCAGTTATCCTCAACCGATTAAGATGAAATTTTGCATACACGTTTGGTTTGGATGACAATGCACGGTAAGATAAAAGCTTGTTTAAAAAAAAACATTTTTATTGAAAAAAAAGATATTGTCAATTTTGTTTAAGCATAAGCCTAGTCACCTAATTAGAACATACTCACTACTCGGAGTGCCTTCTCTCTGTGAGAGGATGTGGACCGTGATCCACCACAAGGGCCCAGTGCGGATATCATAAATCCGAGAAAACATGTGACATCCATCAGAATTCATTCAGAGTCTTCGAATTTTTGGTACTAGGACGTGCCGGTTTCCTGTCGATGTTTTATTTCTGATAACGAAATAATTTACAAAAAGTAAAGCGCCTGCCTGATTAATCATATGCATATTGCATTGAGCAAAACATCATTATATAAAGAAAGATTTGATTTAAAGTACATTTAAGAGCTTCATGTAACCGTTTTATTGTTAGTTGCCAATTGAGATAGCCAAAAAGAAAGAAGTTCCATAACAAGGAAAAAAAAAAATTGTGTCTTGAGCAACAAATAGTTACTGAAATCATCCTCCTAAAGCCTAGACTAGACTAAATCAATCATGCCAGAGCAAAACAAGACAGTAGGAACAACAAAATGCAACTACACCGTGGGAATCAAAGTTTCTCATCACTCCAAAACACCGATCGAAAGTTAGGCAAAATATCCATAATTTATCTACAAACAAGACCTTTTTCTATCCGCACAAAAAGTTGTTTACTTCCTTGACTTTACTGCTACGCAATAAGATCTGTTTTCGTTTGATTTAATTTTTATTTTGCTTTCGAAAGTGTATGCTTGAATTGGTGGTTATAACAATCGGCAATTTCATGATGTAAGCTATTGGACATTACTCGATCAGTTTATAAAGAAGTTCTGTTACGATAGCGGGTGAATTAATTAGAAGAGTATGAATGAGTGCCCCGCTGAGGATCGGAGGCGTATTACAGTGTCAATGGTCAGAGCTATTGTAATTATTAATGTGGGATTATGAAATGTAGGTTGAAGACGTCTTCATAATTGTGTCTATTGAATTTATATTATTTCACTCATTATCATTCATGTGTTTTCATCATTCGAGCGCAGAAAGAGAATCTTTCAGGAATAGAGTTCAAGAGACATTATTTCTTGTTCAGTCATGAACGAAAAAGTCCCAAAGGGTTTGGGAAGAAAGTTGTAAGTAGGTATTCATCGTATTTTTCGACGGATCAGATTTGCCGACGACTTAGTGTTATTCGAAGAAAGCCCAGAAAACTTGCAAATGATGATAAAAAGTCTGAGCGCGGAAAGCGACAAAATTGGGCTAAAAATGAATTACAGCAAGACAAAACTAATGACTAACTCGTTAAGAGTAGACATAAAAATAAAAGAAGAAGCTTTGGCTTATGTAGAGGACTACATATGCCTTGGTCAAGTCATCTCTACCAAAAACCAAATTAGCCAGGCAATAAATATGAGGATTGCAATTGGTTGGAAAAAATACTGGTCTCTCAAGGAGATAATGAAGTCTAAAGATATAAGCATGACTTTGAAAAGAAACACATTCAACTCATGTATACTCCTATGTTTAAAATATGGGTGTGAGACATGGGCACTCACCAAATCGCTCAGAGAAAAGCTTTCCAAGTGTCAAAGAGCAATGGAGAGAAGGCTCTATGGTAGGCTCAAAGAGACAGGATAGAATAAGAAACACATCTCCGGGCCAAAACAAAGCTGACCGACATTCTAACAAGAATAGGCCACATGATGCGAGACACTAAAGGCAAGTGGAGTAAGGTAGTGACAGAGTGGTATCTAAGGGACGGCAAAAGAAATCGGAGAAGACAGCTTACCCGATGGGAGGAGGAATAAAAGACAGACGACAATGGAAACTGTTAGAGGAGGCCTATGCCATGAGGCACACCGAAATTCCGAGACATTTTGTGATTTTTGTTTGAACTATTATTGTAAATTTGCTTTGTCTAGTTTCGGAATAAAAGGCTTTATTATTATTCATCGTATGGAATGGTATTTCCATATGCGTACATATTAAGGCGTATATATTCCCCAATGTTAACGCAGCACCTATCTCTCTCACAGAGAGGATGCCTGTATCCCAGCAGTGGGAACATTATAAGGCTGATGATGAACGCAGTACTGGCCGTGCGTCCGCTCGGAGCCAGAATATTAATATTGAACCCTCTTTTGGACAGTTTTGTTTTCATAATATGCTTTGATTTACTGCTATTTCAGTTATGTAGAAATTCTAGCCATAATTTTTCTGTGTTAATATATTTAAAAAGATCTATTTCGTTTTGGAGGCGTAAAAAATCCAAAAGTAGCGAAAAAATATCGTTTTGTTAAATATTTTTTTAAACAAAACTATTAGTATGTCCTTTATTGCTTTTTTTTTTCTTATTTATTACATTTTTAAATATTTTTATTAAATAAATTACAAAAAAAAAACATTTAAAAATATAAAAAAGATTTTTTACAAAAAAATACTACCGACTTCCAAATAAGAAAACTAGAAAGTGAAAAATAACTTTATTTTTGGAAGTCGGTGTCTTTGATAGGTACCAAATTTTTAAGCTATGGACACCGACTTCCAAAAATAAAGTTATTTTTCACTTTCTAGTTTTCTTATTTGGAAGTCGGTAGTATTTTTTTGTAAAAAATCTTTTTATTTTTTACTTTTTAGTTGTACCTACCTAATAGGGAAGTAGTTAAGTAAGTACCTATAACGACAGAATAGATTACCTGAATAACATGAAAAATGAATATAACCGGTGAAATGAGAGATCTGCATACCCCTTTCGAGCGTACTGGCGTGATGTTATGTTATGAAATAGTATAAACAATAAACAGACATGCGATTGCAGCAATCCCGAGAGATTTGCCGTTATTTATTGAAGAGTTCTGTTGTATATCTCCGAAGTTCTTTATCAGATCTTCACCAAATTAAAATGGGACCAATTTCGAAATATAATCTTTCAAACAAAAAAAGAATTTTCAAAATCGGTCCACAATTGACGGAGATATCGGTGAACATACATAAAAAAAAAAAAAAAAAAAAAAAAAAAAAAAAAACATACATAATGTCGAACATAGAACCTCCTCCTTTTTTGGTAGTCGGTTAAAAAATAGAGTCCAACCGGTATCGGGAGCAGGGTCCAAGCTACCGGTGGTTAGGGTTCCAGAGACAGGAACCTCCTCACAATGCGAGCCGTATCGAGGAGTACTGCCTTCTGTATCAGACCCTTGATCCAACCGCCCAATGAAAGCCTCGACAGATGGTCGTCGAGGCTCTTGGCCATCAGGCCGTTGGCCGTAACGACAATCGGCACAATGACCGCCGAGTCCACATTCCACATGGCGACAACCTCGTTTGCTAAGTCGAGATACTTGATTTGTTTCTCTTTCTCAGCTTTCACGAGGTTCTCGTCATGCGGGATTGTGACATCGATTATCATTGTGCGGCGCGCTAATCGGTCTATCACCACTATATCCGGCTTATTAGCAACAATAGTCCTATCAGTGATGATAGACCGATCCCAGTACAACGTGACATGGTCATTTTCGAGAACTGGGTCGGGCACATACTTGTAATACGGTACCTCCGATTCCACTAGATTGTACTTCAAAGCAAGTTGCTGGTGAATAATCCTGGCCACTTGGTTATGCCTGTGTAAGTATTCGCCGTTAGCCAGACGAGAACAACCAGAGATAATATGTCGGATGGATTCTCCTGGGCGGTGGCATGCCCGACACACGTCAACCGTCCCATCCTTCATTATATGTCTCCGGTAGTTATTCGTCAGGATAACTTCGTCCATAATTGCACAGACAAAACCTTCAGTTTCCCCGAAAAGGTCACCGAAACGTAGCCAGGATACGGACGCTGGGAAGTCTACATCGGGCCCATGGAGAGCCCGATAGAAGCGTCCGTGTAGCTCCTTGCCTTGCCATACCTCTTTGCGTTCATCAGTCGATAGTATTACAGGCTTGCGCCAGTTCTCTTTAGCCATGGACAACGGGGTGAGTCCCTTGTCCACTGCGACCACATCCCGGTGCATACCCACTTCAGCTTTTAAAAAGTATTCTCTGAGGCTGCACACCTCGCGGTTGTGAAGAGTCTTGGCGTTTAAAAAGCCTCGACCCCCACACTTCCGCGGGATGTACAGTCTCATCACCGATGATCGTGGGTGATGCATCCGGTTTGCGGTCAGCATTGTCCGGACCCTCCTGTCGAGGGCGTCGAGCTCGGTCTGAGTCCATTTGAGTATGCCGAAAGAGTACATCAAAACCGGCATGACCCAACTGTTGAAGGCGCGCACCTTATTTCCACCTGACAAAAGACTATCTAATACCTTTTTCAGGCGGCCAAAGAAACGCTCCTTCAGCAGTTGCTTCATGTCAGTACTGTTGATGCCCAACGCTTCCGACATACCCAAATACTTGTAAGTTTCAGTCGAGGAGAGGTGTCTAAGGTGTATGGAATCAGAGAGTTGAATTCCCTCGGATTCCATAATCTCCCCTTGCTTTACATGCATGACTGCACATTTGTCCACACCAAATTCCATTCTGATGGAGTTACTAAAGGTTTCAGTTACCTTCAGTAACTCCGTCAGTTGGAATTTGTTGGGGGTAAAGAGTTTCAGATCATCCATGTAAAGGAGGTGAGATATGACCTGACCACCTCTTCTCAACCGATAGCCTAGTCCTGAATCCTCCAGCAGTGTACTTAGAGGATTCAGGGCTAAGCAGAACCAAAGTGGACTCAAACTGTCGCCCTGAAATATCCCCCGCTTAATCCATACAGGCTTATCATCCTCCTGAATCGGTCGACATCCTGGATATCGAAGGACTGTCTTCCATTGACCCATACATGACTCAAGGAAGGTGCATAGAGTTGCATCTATTTTGTACAACTCCAGCACCCTCATGAGCCATGTATGTGGCACAGAGTCGTAGGCCTTCTTGTAGTCTATCCAGCATGTCGACAGATCCTTGCGGGATCGACGAACCTGCTGGCTTATAGCCATGTCAATGAGGAGTAGCTCCTTAGTGCCGCGGGACCCATTCCTACATCCATTCTGAGAGGTAGACATAATTGAGTTACCCTCAATGTGTTTATCAATTTTTGCTCTCAGGATGGATGTAAGAAGTTTATAAACCGTCGATAAGCATGTTATTGGTCTATAATTCTTGGGTTCCGCGGGACTACCTGTCTTATGGAGCAGGTGGGTAATGCCTGTTGTCAAAAACTGCGGCAGCGACCCAGACTCTAAACATGACTGGAATTGAGATGCCAGAAACGCATGTGAGCTGCTATACCATTTTAGCCAGAAGTTATGCAGTCCGTCCGGTCCTGGAGACTTCCAGTTCGGTAGCGGACGAACTGCTTTGGCTACATCAGTTGGACTGATGATTACTTTTTCCATTTCTGGTATAGCTTCACACACGCGCTCGACATCACGCATCCAGCCACCCTCAGTGTGACAGACGGGCACCGACCAGATGCTTCGCCAGAATGTGCTCGTGGCTTCATCATCCGGGCGGCACGGCAGGCTTTGGCCGAATAGTCACGTTTGGGAACTTAACATTGGCCAAACGACATTCCGCAACAGCCCCGCAATACAGGATTGAGTGCGTATCAACGAGGTTCTCGCTGCTTTCAAAGATGTTCTTAAGCAGCGAGTCCAAAGCACACACCAGCGCCCTATTCTTCTTGTGCATAGGCAAGCGTGGTAATCGGGGTCTAAGTTCAGTCGGTGTTGACCTATACTCGCGAAGCGCATCTTCCAGTGCGCTCCTCAATCTTTCGTTGCACTGGCTACTTACTGTAACAACCCTATCATCTGCCTCTTCGTTATCATGATTGGACCGCGGCGGGATCACAATAGTGACTGGCGGTGCCGCGGTCTGTGTCAAGGTTGAGACGATTTGGTTGCTCAGCACTTCTGAGCGCAGCCTATCAAGTGCGGCGTCGTCCAACCTGTGATTACGCTGGATGACCCGCACCTGATCCGACAATCGTTGGGCCGAGACGTCTACGGTTGGTTCTAGGTCCTGAAACAGAGACAGCATCCTAACACGGTACGCAGTGAGGTTAGTTCCCCCCTCTGTAGACCCGTAATATGCGCGCATGACGTTCTCATTCATACTTTGAGTCCATCTCATGCGCTGCACACAACCACCGGCAGCGGGGACCCGGCTCGGGGCCGGTTGGCCCCTAGATCCCAAGCTCCTCGGTGGCCGGCCTCTCCCCTGCCGACGTACAGGTGTTGGCGACGTCGGCGGGGAAAAATACTCGTCGCTAGAGCTCGACGCAACTGCAGCCGCCGATGATACTGGTGATCCGAGGTCCGGCGGCGGCGAGGCGGAGCTGAGCGACGAGTCCGGGGGTGGATGGCGTGCGCGATAGGCAGCTGCTCTCGTCAACATTATTTAATCATTTTCTTTACACTTTTCCATTGTAAATATTGCTTGGTTGACGTCTGTCAGTGACGACGTCAACTGGTTTCTTGTGATTTTCAGAAATATTATTAGATTTGTTGTGGATTTATAAAACTGTATATTATATATGGGTTTTTTTAAACTGGTTTCTATTGCTGTATATGTTATTTTCTGAGTTTGATGGTTTTATGAATTTGTAAATAATTAAAATGTGCAGGAAAAAATTTGACATGTTGACATTTTAAGGGTTGCCAAGGTTTCTATTAGTATTATTATTATTACACGAAAAATCCATGTTTCACAAATAATGTACATGAATAAATAATAAGTGTTTTTTTTCAAACCTTTTAATCTAGGCATTAACTAAGGAGTATACTTTAGAAAGTAACCGTCTTACGGCACTGAAGCGAAGCAAGGGCCTTAACTCAGATCACAAAAAAGAACTAAATATCTAAAATCTACTACACTTCCTAGCGATTATTTTCAGAGTTAGTCAGATTAGGAATATAGTCTCCAGCTAGTTAAGGTATCCAACCCAGGTAAAAACTTACGTGTAAAAGTGATTTGCATAATCACAGAATAGGTATCATCACTTCTCTTTCCATTTCACACCTTATTGTCTAACAATACTTCTAATTACACATAGGTAACCCACCGACCCAAATGAGTGAAATTGGGAGTAGTCACGACACCGGTACCTCAGACCTCTTCATCGTAATATTAGTTAAGCGCATTGTGCGAGTTACCCAACTCTGTTGCGAATTGTATCAACGGCTATTGTTGACGCCAAGAAATACCGCCTAGTTAAAAGTTTTGGCATATCATGTGGGGATTGCGGCAAGCTGTGGTAGGTAATATTGGTTAATCTTTTATTATTATGAGCACTGGTTGCCCAGTTTTCAATTTATGAAGTCACTTAAACAATTGAAATAGGAAACATCGTAAGGAAACCGTCATGTTCCTAAGACAACCGGACTTGATGCCCTACGCAATCCACGCCTGTGGGCCCCCCTATCCGTATGTCAACTAGTATCGGTCTTTAAACCTTAACGCCTAAAAACATTAGTTTTTTGTAAAATAAGATGATGAGATGTAACATACCTTAGAAGTGGAGTAGGTGCGACAATAATAAAAACCAAAGCATAATTTATTTATTTATTGAAATGCGCCTTGTGGCTTTTCCGGCCATTTAGATATAGAAGATAGTATTAACGTCTAACGTTTTTAACATATCGGACTCTATGTATAATATCAAAAAAATATCGAGCCTTTCTTGTATCTAGCGGGCAGCGAGTGGGCAAGCGGGAGCGGGGTTATGACTCTAGGTCGGACTCTATGTCAACATAAAACGCGCGAATTTTCAAATTAGTCCTAGAAACTTTTTTTGATGTGGTTTTTGGTGACGTGAGAGTGAGACGTGATGCCCTAAGCACGGTTATTTTTGTGCTTCTTCTGGTGCCCCCCCAGAAGTGATGCCCTAGGCAATTGCTTAATTTGATTAAGGGTTAATCCGTCACTGCACATGAGTGTCATCCTAAACCCGCATTGAGCTCAAATGTTGAATTCTAAGTCTTACCTATACCTACGAGTACTATGTTTGTGATGGACGATCTTAAAGAACAGGTAGATGTTGACTGGATTCCGTAGAAAGTAAAAAGCCATGTGTCAAGCAATCTCGGGGCGCGACTATCATATTTGACCCTACTTCCTGAAGCCTCCTCTTTCCGAAGTTCATAAAAAGATATGTAGGTATCTGCTTATTTTCAGCAAGGTTGCTGGTTGCAAGGACGTTCTGTAGTCTCTGCTTGCATGGGGCTAAAGGCGTGACTTTATATATGTAAGTATACTGACTGAAGACACGAATAGACTGGCGCTTCGGTTGGTGTTCTGGAAGAAAGTAAAAAAATCTTTTATATTAGACAGAATACAAAATAATAGCAGAAAAACTGACAATAAACTTACATTTTTGAATTTAACATTATAGTTAAGAATGTTTAAAACACTACTTAAACTGTTTGACAGGTTTTCACGCTAAAGGCTAAATTAGAATTTGACAAATAATCAACTGCAAATTCTTAATGCCGAAATTCAAAAGTTAACTACATAATTGCTTAGCATCATCAATTTCTGATGACACAATCGATATTAATCGATCTAAAACTCACATAATGACTGTCGATGATTGGTTCATTACAATGTAGTCAGTTAGACTGATCACCTCTGACGCTCGACACACTTCGATCCAGATCAGAAGGTTGCGGCATACTAACACATCGAAGAGTTTATATAACTTTTTACTACTATGGTATTGTGAACTTAATATGGGTATTTGTGTATTGGTATGTAAGTCTAATTTTTCTTTTATATTTAATCTCTTATTTTTTATATTTTTTTAATCTTCTTCTTCTTCCTGCCCTTATCCCATGTTACTCGGGGTCGGCGCAACACTTTTTCTTCTTCCATACCGTCCTGTCCCCCGTCACGCTATTACTGACACCCTTTTCTTTCATATCACTCCTCACAAAGTCCATCCATCATTTCTTTGGCCTTCCTCTCCCTCTCCATCCATCCACTTTTATATTCACAACTCTTTTAGTAACATTGCGTTTCATCCCTCCTCATCACATGACTATACCAGGACAAACAGCTTCCCTTCAACTTTTCTGCCACTGGCGCCACCTTCAAACTGCCTCTAATATACTCATTTCTCACTTTATCAAATCTCGTCACGCCGCACATCCATCTAAATATTCTTATCTCTGCAACATGCAATCTCTTTTCATCCATCTTTTTCTCAGCCCAACATTCTGATCCATACAGTAAGACAGGTCTAATTACAGACTTGTAGATTTTACCCTTTAACTTGAGGGGCATTAGTGGGTTGCAAGTTGTTCCAGTGACCTGTCGCCATTCATCCATCCTGGGTTGATCCGGTGCGTTACGTCTCGGTCTACCTCGCCATCCCCTTGGACAAGCGACCCTAGATCAGAAACACATTTAGAGTTACTGGCTGGCATAGGAAGGTTCAAAAGTTCGCGAATTATTTTCTTAATATGTGTTTAAGGAAAATATTCCGCCAAGTTTTGGACATCTCAAGCAAACTAAAGTGGTCTTAGACGACAGGGTCGGTCAGGCCTGTTGAAGAAACGATGGCTGAACGAGCAAATGAGTTCAGGAGTGGAAACGACGAATCAGCAAACGTAGGCTGGGACGTTGTTAGACTAGGTGGCTGGCGAAGCGACTATTTTCGCAAGGTTGATTTGTGTGCGATTGGAGAGTCCAGTAGTAGAATGCTTCAGTCTGATGCTGATGATAATGGGTATTATTACTATTATTCCTGTTAGCATTAACTATACGCGTTAGTTATAAAAGTAGATTCACAATTTAACATCACTAGAAATAAAGTGGAAAATTAAAAACAACCAAAAAGTAAGTGTAGGGCGTGAACAATTACAGATTTTTATTATTTCTTCTTTAGTTACACTATCACCTGATTTCATGGTTATTTAATAAGTCTGGTATTTAAATCAATTAATTTTGATAATTGTTGCAACAAATCGATTACAATTCGACACAAATTATCAATTCAATTACTTTTATTATTTACTCTTCGTCTTCCGCCGCCTCACGCGCTGAAATGGGTGTGTGTTTCGATGGCGCGGGGTTTGTGATTTATGTGACTTTTAAAGAAATAAACATATGTTTTTGTATCTTATTGTTTAATTTTCATTTAATTTAGAATTCTTGAGATATAATTTTTAATACTTACACGTGGAAAGTTTTCTGTAAACAATAAGCCATGGTCACCCGAACCATTCAAAACGTATTGAAGGTTTTATATTATGAAAAAGTAAATATTTTTACCTATTAACTGTAGTTCTAAATATGAATAGGTGTTGTTTACAAAACGATCACGCTAATACTTACTTTCTTCGATAGATAATCACGACTTATTTCTACGCGATACCGTACTACATCTCCTGAAATACAAACCTAGGATTTTTTTTGTGTATTTTTACATATTTTGAATTCAAATCTAAGTGTTTTTTTTTTTTTAATCTGTTATAGGCTTGCGCTTGACCACTATCTCACCTGATGGTAAGCGATGATGTGGTCCAAGTTTTACAAAAAACTTCAAACCTCTGCGATGCTTTTTCAGCGAAATATCGGCTATAAAGGGATTTTCTCTGTTTCAATGGCGCGGCCCAGGGGTTTTAGTCATACAACTTCTAAAATATACACCTAGGATTTTTTTCTATATTATCTTATTTTTTTTACAAATTATTCTGTTTTTTACTTAAATTTCAGGTCTCTGCAACGCTTAGTTTTAAAGATCTCCGTTGCCGGGCAGTTCTCCGCGTTTCAATGGTGCGGCCACGTTCAAAACCTTAAAACTTTTTAATCATAACTTTGTCAAATTTATGGTTTTAGGAGGAGGAATCAACTTCTTTTTCATAATCTTGCCATAGTTTTTTTTATATGGCCGCGCAATCGAAACGCACATCCACATCTGAAATGTTGATCAAGGTTAGGTAGAAAGGTTATTAAATCCTTTTTAGTACTCATGTAAGCATCGTAATTGATCTAATGTAAACAACCCATCTGTTTACATTAGATCAATTACGATGCTTACATGAGAACTCTTCTCTTTCTCTTATTATCCATAGACTATCACACACTTGAATTTAAAAACATGTCAAACGTAATTATCAACTTCCAATTATGTAAACGAGCATAGAACCTCACTACAAAACTGGAGCTCTCACGCCAAAATCGCAATATACACAAAAATATAATGAATTATTCAGATTATCTCGCGCGGGGGTAAAAAGTGCTAAACCGTCTTCCCGCAAGATGGCGCCGTTGCGTCACGATGCCATATATAATGACGATCATTACGCGGGATCCGTGTCAACGCTGAGGAGTTTTCGTATGTAGGCATGAGACTAGCAGGCATCGATATTTCATCTTAGCCATTTTTACCGACTTAAAAAAAAAAGTAGGTAATCAATTCGACACGTATGTATGTAGGTAATATTGTTGGCACTGCACAATATTCACATATTTTATTCTATGTGGACTTCTAAACACGTGTGCCAAATTTCGTAAGTGTATGTATGTACGTATGTTTGTCCACGAATTTCTCCGAAACTAGTTATCGGATCGTGATATTTTTTTTTGTGTTGGATTGAGTATCTCAACTCAGAGAATAGTGCAAGTTTCATCAAAAACTGTCCAGCAGTTTTCAAGATATGGAGCATTCAACAGAACTCCTTAGCGACAAACAGCACGAATGTGTAAATTGAGCTGTTATGGGTATTTTGTCAATCCTTTAGGTACTGTACTATAGAAATTACTCATTTTTAGTGATGGTGTACTAAAAATAAATGGAGAGAAATAAAAACTTTTTCACACAAAAATAAACCGACTTCGAAAGCTAAACACTAAGAAGTGCAAAATAATTAACGTAAATTATTTTGCACTTCTTTCCACTCGTTTTTTTTCCACTTTAGATAACCTAGCGTTTAGATCAAGTCTGGATCAAAAGCTAGTTTATGTTGGTCCAGACTATGAAGACTATGTTCTGTGGATATTGCCATCGAACTCTTTCATTTTGTAACTGGAGGAGAACTACTCAAGGGCGTCGCCAAGGGGGTGCAGGGGGGGGGGCAGCTGCCCCCCCCCCTAGAGATTCTAAAAAAGTTGCCAAATGTAAAGCAACCAAAGTCTTTGACTTGACTTGCTTGATTGATCATTCCCGTACGTCGAAACTCGAATGAATATATACGAGTATAAACCAAACCTAACAGATCGAACCGTTGTTGATATCCTAAAATAGGCAAAAACCTTCCTTCCCGACACGGGAAAGCGTTGAAAATTTTGATCGCTCTTCCGTGCACGGTAGAGGTGCGTAGCTTTAAACGTTGGACTCTGAATAGTGCTCGTCAAACTTCTGGGCCGCCCTGAAGCTGGCTTTCCGATGCGCAAGGCACGGATCGGTACTGTTTTTGAATGATTTACTACTGCGCAGACATTGCAGCCAACTTCGGGACGGCCAAGAAGTTTGACGAGAACTATACCATTATTACTACAATCGCTGTAGATGTGAGGCTCGTACTACAAGTGAAAAGCTTCATGTGCTCTCGACTTTACCTACAATTCATACTTTTCTCATTCGCCATATCAACTTGCCCCCCCCTGGGCCATCGGCTGGCGACGCCCTTGGAACTACTTTTAAAAACTTGGTCCCATGGAAATAGTTTAGCTGTCAAAACTTACGGGGCAAAGGCTGACGCTGTCGACGTGATGTAGAATAGAATAGAATTTGATTTGGAATCATCTATACGACGAAGATGAAGAATTATAGCTGTACAGACAGCTTGTGTGTAACATATGGAACATTAATTAGATGTACTTCAAAATATAAGGATGACAAGAGCTAGTAGCCGATTAAAGCATGTGTGTGACGCCTCTGTTATATCTCCTTCATTTTTATTTCTGATGAAGAATGCACTTTTTGGAAATACTCTGCCAGAATAGTACAGCTACTAAGGCTTTGGTGTAACAGCATGAACCTTTACACTATACATACACTAAGATTGTGAAAGGCAGACGTTTCAACTCTGCTACAGTCCTACCAACTTATCTGTGAACTGAAAGAGGACGGCACCGTCGATTATATTGATTACAGTCGAGATTATTATTATCGCTCACTCACTCACTCGAGCGGCCGACCGGCCGGCGGCGATCGCCCGCGATTGAGCGATAATAATAATCGACGGTAATCAAGATATCGACGGTGCCGTCCTCTTTCAGTTCACAGATAAGTTGGTAGGACTGTACGAGGATTCTGTAAAGATCTTGTGACTAATTTTATTCTTAACGTTAAAGCTGCTCTATCGATTAGCTCAAGAATCGATAACAACACATCACTAGCCCAGCATTCCCACATCTGAGCGCGCACAAAATAACAACGAACTCTTTTTTGCGCACAAGAAACCGGAGCGTATTCTTTACTTATCATTTACATAGATCTGCGCACGCGAACATTTCTATAATAATATGCTTCTTAACATAATTATGTTATATGATATTATATTTAATTCAGTCGGAAGCTCAACTAGGAAGTGTTTACGTGAGAAGATTTTTGTGTCTAGTCTTGATAAGGTGACAATTGCTTAATGGCTTAAATTGGATTAGCGAAGAGGTCAGGAGTTGATAATATCTTACAACTGAAAAACTAGAGAAGCATGCTAGAGAGTATTTTTTACTTATTCCCAGGCTGAGAAAAAGATAAGACATCTACAAAACCTAATGTCACGCCTGGTTTCCCCATTCCCAGTTGTGACCCTTAAATGCTTGTTGTTGTAAAACAGCAACATACCGTTCGACTATAAAATAATAATATATGCTCGATGCATGTTGTTGTATATTAAGCACAAACAGGTAAATATTTTTTGTTCGGTGGCAACACTATTTCGTAATTATTTTTTTTGTTTTTTTTTTCCAACACTAGTTATGCAGCTAGCATAACTAAAACTTACGAAAAAAATTAAAATCATGCATTTTAGAATTAAATCCCATGTTGTGTCTATTTATATCGAATAAATGTTTTCTATTATTATACTCCATTTTACCGAGCACAAATCCTAACCCCCAAACCAAATATCACTTAGTCCAATCCGGTAATCAAACCCTCCATACTCAGCAGTAGCGCTCGCGACCACTACACCAACCAGACATATTCCATATTATTTTTTAACCGTGTTCAAAAAGGGAGGAGGTTCTCAATTCGACTACAGTATTTATTTATGAGTGTAACCTCAGAACTTTTTACTAGGTGGCTAAGCTGGTACTTCTCATGTGGTCCCATTAAAATTTGATCAAGATCTGACGAGTAGTCTTTGAGTTATCCTTAATAATGCGTATTTAACTGATTTCGCTTACATTGATGATGTTCGCCATTATGTACCACAACTAAAAAGTGAAAAAGTAAAAACATTATTACAAAAAAATACAACCGACTTCCAAATAAAAACACTACAAAGTGAAAAATAACTTCTACTACTAATGACGATATTTTATCGTTGAAATCTTTAAAGCTCAACTTACACCTTACAATTTCCAGTTACTCAAGGAAATGTAAAGAAGAAATCAATAAACACTTCCACGCCAGTCTTCCTGTGAATACTCAATGAAGATGAATGGTTGCGGCTACTTTCTCGCCCGCGCCGCCATGGCTGCGTGAATGAATATCAACAAGCATGCTAGTTAGGGTCGGGTCAGAGGGCACGGCGGGTGATAAGCGGAGCGGGAGCGGGCAGTTCAGGTAAAGTGATTGATGGCTTTGTAAAATTATGAGTCAAGAAACTGTAGCTTTGACTGTATAACTATAAATGGATGATGCAATTGAACCAGTAGAACCAGAAACGTAACTGCAGGACATTATTACAAATAATTTACTGTACTTTTTTTCATTCTTAGGCACTAAAAGTTCTAATACAAGTAATACAACGTAACAACTCTTACTGTATCCTTGAGGTGAATTACGGCCCACACACTGTTCGAGGGAAGGCATGTGTCCCAGCAGTGGGAACATTATAATCTGACCGTTTAGCTGTTATTATGCTAACTTATTCCTAGTCTTTCTCTCGAGCAGTTTTATGAATTGTCTTAACTGGTTGAATGCTGTAAATACCGATACAATTGAAAAGCCATTGTGTCTCGCGTGGATCCACGTTTCGGACACAAAGGGTTAATGACCTAGACTAAAGCAACTGTAAAGTCTCGAGTTCGATTCCCATATTGAGCGAATCAATGATGAGTTTTGTATTTGATATAAATTACATAACACCGAGAGTCTAGACATTTTGCTAAAGCACTAAAACCAAGTTGTGTTCTCTCTTAATACTTATCTAAATTGTTCTGACAGTCATTATCCATAGTTACATACTTGAAGTCAAATCAAGCACCTTTTGTGATCAATCTCCGATACTTACATCATCTTTTGTTTTGACATTACACTACATAACTTAGCGGCCCACTTTTCTGTGCAGTCTGTCAATTTGAATCAATCATGTCAAGTGGTTGAAGATCATTCATTAGTTTTTGAAGGTATGTATGAAAGTTGGTGTCTAGGGAAAGATATCTTCCATTATGGACTTACTTACTAAGTCCACAATGAAAGATATCTCTCGAGATTTGAAGTAAAGCAGCATCAATTTGCAAAACAATGTTATTGATAAATACAATGTAATGATAAATCAACACGATTATGGGTACCTATCATAATAGAATCGGCGACAACGTAACATTCCTATTTCCTATTGCAAGTCGCTATAATTCCGTTGCAGTTTGGTGAACCTTTTTCTGAACCTCAAAATCACCAAAAAACAAAAAAAGTGAAGAGAAAACTTCAACTTTCATTCGTTCAAACGGCTCGTGTCAAACAGAATGGGTACACTTGCGATAAACAACGACACTATTACCAGAAATCGCTTCTTGTTTTCTAATTGATGAGAGAAAACAAGCTTTTTTTAGTCTTCACCATATCGGTAGAATTTTCCAAAATGGCGTGGCAAACGGATGTGACATTACACAGAGATCTATATTGTTACAGAATCTCACGTACATCGCTTGCGCAACGCCGCCTACCGGGTGATCGGGGACTGATACCGACAGGACCCACATTGTCGCTGAACTAATGATGAGCACTCTGGGCTTATGGCAAGAGAAAACACGATGACGGTTAGATTTTTTGGAAGTTATATCATGGTTATGTCATATTTAATTAGAACATTATACATTACTCCGTCCCATTTTTATTTTTCGCGTGTAAAAGCTGGGCATAATTTAGATAGTTAAGGGTCACTTTTGAGATACATAATGGATATTATGATGAATTTATAACATAGTCCCCTGATAGCTAAGTAATAACTTTTTAACTTCGCTAATGCTGCTCCCTAACACTACATACTTAAATAATCTTCACTAAATCTATTCTAATATATAAAATTCTCGTATCACAGTTTTCGTTGCCATACTCCTCCGAAACGGCTTGACCGATTCTCATAAAATTTTGTGAGCATATTGAGTAGGTCTGAGAATCGGCTAACATCTATTTTTCATACCCCTAAGTGGGTAGGGTAGGGTAGGGTAGGGTAGGTAGGGTAGGTAGGGTAGGTAGGGTAGGTAGGGTAGGTAGGGTAGGTAGGGTAGGTAGGGTAGGGTAGGTAGGGTAGGGTAGGGTAGGGTAGGTAGGGTAGGGTAGGTAGGGTAGGGTAGGGTAGGGTAGGGTAGGTAGGGTAGGTAGGGTAGGGTAGGGTAGGTAGTTAGGGTAGGGTAGGTAGGGTAGGTAGGGTAGGTAGGGTAGGTAGGGTAGGGTAGGGTAGGTAGGGTAGGGTAGGTAGGGTAGGTAGGGTAGGATAGGGTAGGTAGTTAGGGTAGGGTAGGTAGGGTAGGTAGTGTAGGGTTGTTAGGGTAGGGTAGGTAGGGTAGATGAATGTTTGGTGTTTTTATGGCAAAACAAAGTTTGCCGGGTCAGCTAGTAAAACTATATAATAATAAAATATCGTTGTCACGATCGATAACTTATTTTAGATCTGTGTTGGTTGACCGATTACCGTCGGGATAATATTATGAATATACAACAAATAGCACACCCCGAAACGTAGTTTTTACCCGACTGCCGAAGGAGGGTAATGTGTTTATCAATCTATGTATGTATGTATGTATGTTTGTTCCTATGTGGCGTTCCAGAGACCAAACGCATTGGCCGATTTTGATGATTCTTACGTCAATCGATTCGTCTAAACCCTGCGAGTGTCACTGGCTATATTAAAATTGTAAGATGCGGATTTTGGAAAATCATGCTGTGCAGTCGGAGGATACATCTGGTTTTGGTCAGCCAGCTCGCGAATATGTATCCTCCGACTGCACAGCATGATTTTCTTCTTGTTTACGTCTTTTTAGTTCGCTTCTTAAGCAGTCGGGTTTTTTGATTTTATCAATTAACTTTTTTTTTATTCCGTACCAACTATCACCGTAGGTATTTCCTTTTCCCATTAAAGCCACAGCGTTAGACTATTATTAAAATTCCTCAGTTTTTCTGACACTCGACCGCAGCTTGCGTAGGTACAACATTTAATTTTATTTTCATCTTTCCACTAATTTGCGACACCACTGCGTAAGTTACGCGATTTGTCAACGACAATTAATTTTAGTAAACACATTTTACCATTCAAGTATTTTGAATATCATAAGTAATGTCCATTTATTTTATTTACAATTGGTTTGTTGAATCAATTTTTTTTTGTATTAAATGAAAACATCATGTATAAGATTTCATACAAAACTATTTTTAGTTTTTTTTGTTCATTGTAATTACAAAGTAAAATCCAATCGAAAACATTTTTTTGAATCCAGTACCGAAAACACCCCGACAGTTTTCCGAACAAATCCGAGCCCTTGTGACGTCACAACGTTCATTTCTACTCATTGTGGCGGTGTTTTGACTTTTTACCGATTAAATCTTGTTATTATCGTCAATATATTGATGAATATTGAATCATAAATATCGAACCTTAAAAGTTATTGTGCTTGCTTCGTATCGTGGTTCTTTTCAAAGTTTTATCGATTTTCAATTGCTTATAAATAATTTTAAAAAATGATGTAAAGTTTCGAAATACATAACAAAAATCGTCAACTTTTTTTAATTCAATAGTACAGAAGCCATTGGTGTGTGCTCAATTCTATAAGGCCTTATTGATGTATTTGCCAATTGACCCTGGGTAGGATGCCAAAATGTAACTTGGCATGTGCAGCTATGCATAACGAGTGTGTAGTGGAAACGAATGAATTAGAAGCAAAGGAAGGATATTGGTAAGGTATAATAGAGATTACGGAGCCCTTAGCAAAGTAATAGCTGTCTGCGTCCGTCAGTGTAGTACTAGAGTAAGGGAGGTACATGAAGATTAAATATATAAATACGCTACTTAATTTTAAAAACAATTTTTTTTATTATTATTATTTTGTGACATTTTCGAAATAAATATTTATGCATTAACAAACATTTTGTTATTAAAAATCTCGACTACAACAGTCACGTTTAACCCCAAGGACAGACAAATAACGACAATTTTAAAACAATTCCTGTAATAACAGTTATTTATAACGTTTCGTAGCCGAGTCTAAACGTTAAACCGGTGACATTGACGGGTTGGTTAATATACCGCAAATTAAAAGGATTTAATCAAGTTTTCGTTATAGTTGCGTTAAACAAAGTTTAGTTTCATTTTTGTTGGAATGTTAATTTAGTTACTTTTGCAGGTCTGGCCTGAGACAGTTTTTTTTTTATTGTCTATAGGCTTGCGCTTGACCACTATCTCACCTGATGGTAAGCGATGATGAGGTCGACGGTGAAGCACGCTTGCCTAGAAGAAACCCATTCACTCTTGACTTAAAGACCCCTAGATTGTAGCTATCGGGAAACACAGACTCCGGCAGGGAATTCCACTCCTTAGCTGTACGCATAATAAAAGTGTCCCCAAAACCGTTTTGTGCGTATGGGTGGGATGTCCACCATGTACCGATGACGCATCGCCGTACGTCTGGTAGTCCCATGATGGAACGGGCTGGGCGGAATTAAATCATGCAATTCCATCGCACACTCTCCGAAATGTAACCGATAAAAAACCGACAAGCTGGCAACTCGGCGACGATGTTCAAGGCTCTGGAGCTTTGACTTGACCAGTGCCTCATTGGACAGTCATGTCAGACATAGTAAAATAATGTTGAAGAATTACTCTGAAAGCGATCAAAGGTGCAGGATGGATGGACCTCCTGTTCATCACTTAGACTCCCATTTGGTCCGATGTGCGTGCAGACCTCTTCTCTGTGAGAGGGAATGGGCCGTAATGTGCCCAGTGCGGGTTGATGGATGTCACATTTCTTCAATGTTTGATTCTAAGTCATGGTTTCCTCACGATGTTTTCTTTCACCGTTTTGAGAGCAGTGGTGATGAATTAATTTAGTAAAATGCCTGCCTGGGTTCTAACCCACGTTCTACAATTTGTAAGTGCATTTTATGTGCATGCACTTTAGAGCAATAAGATAAAATAATGAAAATAGCGTTGCTGACTTACGGACACATATTTTTCTTATTTTCGAACTAAATTCTGTGTTAAGCTCGCCTTTTTACAAAAGCTGTGGTTAATTATATTTATTCACTTAAGCTTTTGTGTACAATATAGAGAATAAGAATGTATTCGCCTGGACACTATATGTCAACTTTTTTTTTGTATGTTGTAACCCGCCGCACTATTTCCAACCACTGCAACTCCTGAAAGTCAGAATAAACAGTGGCGACCACCAGAAAAGCACCGAATCAATGCAGCTTGGCGAGCCCCGGAGAAACGAATCTAAGCAAGTATAGTTCTCGCCAAATTTCTTGGCCGCCCTGAAGTTGGTTTACCATGCGCGAGGCACAAAACAGTGTTGTTTTTGTATGAGATTTGCTACTGCGCAGCCACTGTAGCCAACTTCAGGGCGGCCAAGAAGTTTGGCGAGAATTATATCTTGGATCCTGCAACGAAAATTAATCAGAAAAGAACAGCGGCAGAATACGAGGAGTGTGTCTTCGTTAAAAAGAAATGCCACATGAAATTCATCAATTAATTAAAACCCACACTGTCAACCTTGACAATATCCACACTTAATTGAACCCCGTGACTATAACCATACATTATCACATTATGGTTGTCCAATGATTAGCGCGGCCAATTTCCTAACAGCACCCACGACACAGCGTGTCCAATCAGACAGACATACAGACGGACATGTGTCAGCATTATTAGTAAGTAACCCTGAACTATTGAGACAGGCTCATTAAAGAAGTTAGGGTTTCTCAACGGTTTTTGAATTATTAGGTGCATTGGCTGAGTGGTTGGTTGCAGTTGTAAGGGCCACGGGTTGAAATCCTCGACGGTTCTCTATACCAGTATAAATGTTAGTTTTACACTTGATATCCTCTCTGATGAGATGGGATTGAGACCCGAGTCATGCAGTATTTTGTTTTTGAGCGAAATCCAATAAGGAAATCTATTTGGATTATTTTGTTATGAAAATTCTGAATGGCAGCTTACTTCTGAATTTTTTCTTGCTTTATGGCTTAGCTTTACCACGTATATAGATCTTTAATATAAATTTGTTTCTAGATTCCTTAGGGAAATAGAGCCATGTTGTTACTTATGTTAATTGGATATTTGAAGCCCCAAATAGAGATTGATGGATTAGTCACACATATTATCAATACGTCCAGTCAGTCATATATTTCGTACCAAATAGGAAAGCTTCCGATATCAACTTACTGATAACGCTCATGGGGCCCATGACTCCAACTTACGTAGTACAAACAGACAAACGGAGACAGCCACTCTTTATAGCGACCCACAAACAATGGCGAACTTTATGGTGTTCTAACTCTATACACACCGTGCAATCTATGGCTCTCGTTACGTGAAGAGTTTGCACGATCCGGGAACTGAAGCCGGGACCCCATAAATCAGGTGCTGTTAGTGGAGGCGTGATAACTGTTCGGTTCAGGTTATCTAACGGTTTGAGTGTGGGTTTGGGATATTGGTTTTGTGAATGTGATTTTCAGGCTTGGTGTTTTTTTTTTAATGAATTGCTCATATCCAATCAAACTGCCTACAGAATTAGGTTATTTTTACCGCCTTCAAAAAAAGGAGAATTCGACTCTTATATATATGTGTAATATTGTTGGAATTGGACAAAATCCACATAATATGTTACTCTATGTAAGCTTTTAAACACGTGTCCCAAATTTCATAAGGGTATGTATGTATGTATGTATGTATGTTTGTCCACGCATATCTTCGAAACTTTTATTCGGATCGTGATCATTCTCTTTGTATTGGATTAGATATCTCTCAACAGTCGGAGGACACATATTAGCGAGCTGGCTGACCAAAACTAAATGTATCCTCCGACTGCACAGCATGATTTTCTTCTTGTTTACTTCTTTTTAATTCGCTTTTTAGGCAGTCGGGTTTTTTGGCTTTTGTAATTAACTCTTTTAATTTATAACTTCTTAGTTATTTCTTTTTTAGTATTAGGTACAATAATAATATAAATGTAAAATAAACATATAAGTGTAATATATTTTTGAAATCACCTCTTAAAACCCTTTATTTTGATACACCACACGAAGGGTTTAAAAGAAAAAAAATGTTGGTGCCTCACAATATGGCGCCCAAAATCCGACATTTTTTTAATTGCCAATTGTAATGTAGCCAGTGACACTCGCAGGGTTAAGACAAATCAATTGTCGTAAGAATCATCAAAATCGGCCAACGCGTTTGGTCTCTAGAACGCCACATAGGAACAAACATACATACATACATAGACTGATAAACACATTACCCTCCTTCGGCAGTCGGGTAAAAAGAGAAAAATAAAAACATTTTCACAAAAAATTAACCACCTTCCTTCCGCTTTGGAAGTTGAATATTTTTTGTGAAAAAGGGTTTTGCTATTATAACCTTTATAAATGACATAGATTCGACAGGATACAACGATTTTTATAATTTTTTTAGCAAATCTATTTCTAAAATGTATTGTTATAAACATTCTAGTCCTTCCTAACTTAATAGTCCATAACAATATCGTCATCTCCTGAATGGTTCACGATTGAACTATACACATTACACCATCTCAACTTAATGCTCAGGAGTGAAGCTTCCGTCATCTGTCGAAGGTAGTGACGATTGACACTCATTGTTAGAGAAAACTGACTTTAAAAGGATTGATTTCTATTAGAATTTATTAATAGTGATATGGGTGAACTAAAAGCCCTTATACTTAACCATCGCGCTCAAAGTCGTCTCTTAAGAAAATAAACTATCTCCATAATATTCGACGTCTTTTCTCCCAATTTGACTCCACCTCGAATTATCAAATTAACAGTTGTAGCTTGTAAAGTTTTGGAGAGATTTTCCGTTGTCTTGAAGTCGAGTGGAGGTCCTTCAAACTTAATTGGAATAAGTTTTGGCTGAATAACTTAGCTTATTCTATTAAGTAATGTCTCTATGTACAGCACTGCGTTTGGTGTCCTGAAGCCTAAATCACTGACTGAACAATCTTTTCATCGAGGTGTGAACCATTTACTAATGGTTCGTGCCATTATCAAAGAAGGAAACTAGTACGGTAGATGTGTTATTTATCTATGACGGAAGGTTGGTCTATTTTCAACGCTTGGGCATATTTCTTGTCGCTATCTGATTTTCTAGCTGTTGCAGTGGCGATGGCTCAACGACTTAAGCGTCGGAATGGCGAACGACCTGGGTTCGAATCTCGATGGTCCATTTAGGTCCTGTAGTATATTTTTGATACAGACTAGATGATGTAATAGGAAGTCATATTAATGTGAAATTCTGTAAGACATGTTTTTAGGGCTCCATACGTCAAAATGATAAAAAAACCGGCCAAGTGCGAGTCGGACTCGCGCACGAAGGGTTCCGTACAATTATCGCAAAAAACGGCAAAAGAATCACGTTTGTTGTATGGGAGCCCTACTTAAATATTTATTTTATTCTGTTTTTAGTACTTGGTGCTATAGCGGCAATAGAAATACACCATCTGTGAAAATTTCAACTGTCTAGCTATCACGGTTCATGAGATACAGCCTGGTGACAGACAGACAGACCGCGGAGTCTTAGTAATAGGGTCCCGTTTTTACCCTTTTGATACGGAACCCTAAAAATGGCTTAAAATCACCAAAAAAAATGTATTGTTCATTTCAGCACGATTTTCTTTGTAGTGGCGTTTTGTCATCAAAAATTAACACTTACGTTTTCTTGTCAGTCGAAATTTGAAAATTCAGAAAAATTTAACCGACCGGTTTGACAAATCAAAAAAGTGGCTAAACCGTTAAGTCTTGTAGCGCAATGGCTACATTAGCTACTAGTAATTTATGCTGTATACTGCCTTGTCTACTGTATGGCTGCCAAACTTGGATATACACGACAAAAGCAAAACAAAGTATCACAACAACACATAGAGCAATGGAGAGAAGTATCCTAAACATAAGAAAAATACAAAAAGTCAGGAGCAAATAATCAGACAAAAAACAAAGATAACAGATGCACTCACACAAGCTCTAAAACTGAAATGGCAGTGGGCAGGTCACGTATCGAGATACACAGACAGCAGGTGGACAATCAATACTACAAGGTGGAAAGGACCAATCGGCAAAAGATGGGTAGGGAGACCGAAAAGAAGATGGACTGACGATATAACCGAATTAATAGGAAAGGACTGGCAAACTATCGGCAAGGACAGAGATGAGTGGAATAGACTGGAGGAGGCCTTCACCCGAGGAGGGGTCCATATCCAATAGCAAAACTAACTCTTACTAACATTTAGACAATAAGCAATACAATAATAACTAGCAAACAAATACCAACATTTGAAATGGAAATTAAGGATAAGGAAATACATGCTTTTTTATTTTTATTTATTTATTTATATAATTTATGCTGTTGAAAATGTACGGAAATAATTCAATTTGGCCCTTCCATATTAAAGAAATTGTTCAACACTTTGGCCCTTCCATAGTTACCTTTTGATATTTGAACACATATATTTAACTAAGTAGTGGGTTCATCATTGTTTACTGAGTCAGGATTTGAACCCACGACCTCACGATCGCCAGCCGACCCTTTGACCGCTGGACTATTGTTACTTCTTAACTCTTAGATGTAAGAATGTTTAGTGTAGGTATTGCGTTTGAAAGGGAATGTAATTTGCTATGGACTTGTGTAAGTCTTCAGCTAAAACCAACATTTAATTTATCAAGATGGTTCTTACCTGCATATTCTTTTTTTTTAATGTAACACTTTACCCCACACTAGGAATTCCTTCCTGTATCGTGGGTGCGTTTACAAACAAATAAACTCACATACACAAACACCCAAAGCCGGAACAACTATCCGTAGATCATACAAATATTTGTTCCGTGCGGGAATCGAACCCGCGACACGCAGCGCAGCAGTCAATGGCTCAACCACTGCGCCAACCGTGCGCCCTGATATAATATTAATTCATGTTAGAAGTAAGTAGAGTCATACAGATTCCAGTTATATAAACTGCCGAGCAATGAAAAAGTTCCACCCACAAAATGCCGACAAACACTTTAATTTAATTTTTTCATATTTAATTTAAAATTTGAACACAATATTTACGTTTTTAGTTGGTAATATTCTGTATATTCTGTTAAATTTACTTCAATATTGCAGACGGCGTCATTAAGCTAGCCTTTCCCGTTTAGGAGTAATTTGGTGCTATGTCACTGGAACTTTTTCATTGCTCGTTAGTGTATATTAACCCGGCGTGAATGAACCAGAGTTTTAACACCCACCAGGGACACCTCCACCTCAGAAGCTAACTTCCAGAAAATAGTGCGTCGATTGCTTAATTCGAATTAGTGTTATATGTGACGTGAAAACGGAGTCAGTGATGGCGTGACCGAGAAGAAAACGTGTTGCGCCAACCCCAAGTAACATGGGATAAGGGCAGGAAGATGGTGATATTAGACTTGATGTAGCTGGTGATAGTAAAGTTCAAAGTGCGCTCGGGTGTATTTTACCGATCATAGCTTACGTGTTCATTATTTTTGGCAGCATTTGTATGTGTTTACGCTATTTTTTTTTACATTTTACGTGATATAATAAGCTTTATTTGATTCATGATCATGGATTAAGGACCAAGACGCCTGATCGACGAATATTCTTCGAACGAAAGCTGTCCATCGAGTCGGATGTTGATGAACAGGAATGCATTAGTCAGCGCAGCTATGAAAGCGCATATAGATGAGGTAATGAGCCAGATTGTGCCTACAAAATAAAAGAAAGACCAATAATATATGCTGCAAGTGTAAAAAGTTTATTTTGTATGGAATATGCAGAGAAAATTTACAAAAAAATTGCCGCAACTTCGAAGGACTCAAACTTTTGTTTTATTATGTAGTTAACTTTAGATTGTTTTTTTATATATTTCAATTTGTTCCTATTGCAACCTAAGTGCAATAATATGTCAAAAATATAGTTTCATAAGATTTTTTGTAGACAGAAATTTACACTTATTTTTTAGTTAATTGTTTGTTATATATATACAGTGTCGTCATAAATAAATAGCTTCGTAAAATATTAATAATGCTTTTTAAAATGATTTATAAGATAACAATATTCTATTAGGTAATTCAACCAAACTTAAAAAAAAAAACACCTTTTAAAATAAAATATATTGAAATCATTAACGGGGTTAAATCCATTCTGGTTCATTGATGATTAAAAACAGGTTAATTTACACCGGGTTAAGATAAAATTAGTTTTTTATTATGAATATGTCCATAGTGCACAAGAGAACTATTTTTAAGGTTGAGCAGTTTAATTCTGTTCGCATGATACTGCTCAACCCAGGTAATAAACCTAGGACGATATGCTCACCACCAGAAATGCGAATCTAAAAAATAGTAAAAGTAAATAGTTCTAAATTCAATCAATGAAGCTTAAAGCCATTAAATAATGTTGTTACAATGTTAAGTCACGGATGTGGAGCGGTAATAGATCGTGCGTGTTCAGACAAAACCTTGAACAGCGAAAGCAGATGAAACTATTTCGAATACACGTTGTTTTTTTTTCTAATCTACAATACTGCATGTTTTTTTGTTAAATATGGACTAGAACAGTCAAATCAGATGGATATCAGATCTTAATGGGAAAATGTACTAACATTCTCTTTTAAATATATATAGAAAATACCTGGAAAAACATTTTAAGTAATATTCTAGAGTGCTAACAACATAGAAATCTTAATTGTGTCAATTTTATGATAGACTAGCTGTTGCCCGCGACTACATCTGCGTCAAACTCGTAAAAAATATATTTTTATTTTTATAGTTTCCCGCCGGAACTATGAATTTTCTCGTGATCAAACGTATGTTATTGTATATACGCCTATGTTACTCGGTATTACATCAGCTATCTACCAGTGAAAATCCCGTCAAAATCGGTCCAGCCATTTCGGAGATTACCTGGAACAAACAGACAGACAGACAGACAAAAATCTTAAAAATTGCTTATTTGTTGTTAGTACCGTATATACTTTCACGTGCATTCAATAAAACGTTGTTATTTTGATTTTACATACAGACACTTCAATTTTATTTATTTGTATAGATATGTATAGATATTGCATACGAGGTGTTATCTCAAAAAAATACACACTGAAGCCCATCTTCAAACTCCAAGCTTCTAAGTCAACCCGCATGCTATCACTAGCTAAAAACCGAACATTTTGCAACAGTACCAGCCTACAGCGTTAGTACATCTGTGTATAAAGTTTGAGTAATAAGAGAACAATTGCGGATGCCGATGCGCCCCCCCGAGCCACCGGCGCGCGCGCACCTCGCACAGTCTTCGTCGACGGCCGGCCGTCGCAAGCGCATCCTTACGCGTCGCTAAAGCACACACTGTATTCGGTATTTTTTAATTTTTATATTTTATTTTTCAACTTTTCGTATTTTTTTCTTCTGTTGGCGTAACTTTGGAACTGCTTTTAATTTGTTCCGTTTTATTTTTAGGGATTGGTTTTATTAATTTATGGGGTATTTTTTTGTTTGTGAAATATTTAGGGGTTGTTAAAAAAAGTGTTAAGAAAAGTTTGTTTTTTTTTCGTTGTAAGACAAAAGTTATAAGTTACATTCGAATTCGTGATAACATCTCATATAATCATAGAACAGTTTGAGAGCGAAAGTTGAAACTTTTCAAAACAATAAAATTATACTAATTGCCAGTTAGATTACATTTTACAGTAATTTTATCAATAAACTCCGACAGTTAGTAATTTTGACGTAACTTTCTTCGAAATATACGTGATGCAAAATTTAAATTCACATATTTTCGCGAGGTTAAAGTTTGAATGAAAAATCATAAGAAATACCGCTGCGCGGCATTGCATTGTGTGCGGAGTATCATTTTCAAAGATCTTGTATATATTCATTTGACCGACTTTTTACATAACCTTTAGTCTAATCTTCTCACCCGACTTGCTTTGACAATAGTTCAATGTTTAATTTTTTTCACAAAGACTAGTAACATTGCTTTGTCGAATATGTTAGACAATGTCCAAATGTTTTGATGTAAAAAAACGAACCTAATTATGTGTTTGCGTAAGCGTAGGACTTTTAGCCAGCGCGTGGGAAGCATTGTGTAGCTAGACTAGAGTTCTTGTGGTACACACGTTATGACTCCGTTATACAATCTAGGAACTGTGCTATAATATCTATTAGGTGTTAGTAATTAGCATATCGTCATAAGAACCAACTATTCGCGCTCTCGATTTAATTTGAGAGCATTTTTGTGTTTTTCAAATTGGCGTATCATGTTGTTTCAAATTGGCGTATTAAGTCGATTCATATTTGCGTATTCGTATTTTCTATATTTTTCTTTTTGTTTTTATTTAGTTTGCCACAAGTTAAAAGCAGTTTGAAAGTCCAAGTGATTCTCAAGTGACAGTGACATAACAATTTCAGTGATAATTCGTACCGTGTGAACCTTTCGATTTGGGTAAGTGTTTGTTTAATAAGACTTAATTATAACTAATTAGCTTACTTCTAACTAAGAAAGGAAGATGTCAATTGATTTCGTAGTTTTTTTCACACGACAATTGTAACTATTGTGCAATTAAATTTATTGTTTTATTTATTGCATTTGGGGTGTCATCGCCCCACATATGTTTGTGCTTATATTTAATGTCTTCATACTTATTGTTTTGGCGGAGAATACGCAATATATGACTGTATGCAGTTTATAAATCGAGTTGGGATTTCCCAGTCGAGATTTATTGCGTGATGCATTCATGAGTGTGTATTTGTACAATGCATCTATTGATTGAGTAGTATTTGCGGCATTTCTACTTAATTTTTTACTTGAAAAGCGCACCAGTCCCGTTTGAGATAAGGGGTAGGCAGAGGTTTACAGAAGTAAGTCACAATCCACGATGACAGTATTAATTTCTACGAGTTATACTCGAACCAAGCGCTAATTAATTAATATCGGGCATTTTAGTTTTAATTAGGATTGAAGATTTTTCTGTTAAAAAAACCAAAGAACAGAATTAGCTCAATACAGGGTTTACTGAGGATACCAGTTGATTTCTTAGAGACGTGATGCAGAGGAATTACGATGAAATTACAAGGAAAGTTTTTAGTACGACTATGGATATAAGTCTTTGGAAGAAGACGACATCTCACGCCAACTCCAAATATAAATTGGAATATTGGCAAGAGAATGATGATGTGGTCAGTGGCTTTTTTTTTAAATATTCCCTTTTCGTCACGTAAAGTTTTCACTGCCAATCAAGTGTCGTAATAACTTAATCACATCAACGTACACATACATGCGCAGACGCAGCGCCAATTAATCTAGGCTGGGTGGTGACATTCCCTGGTTGGCGCAACTTACTAGATCAGCCTAACGTTGTTATTGATTACTTTTATAATTAGCTAGCTTTTGCCCGTGGCTTCGCTCCCACAAGCTGTCCCCTGATCTCCAATGAGCCGGGATAAATAATAACATATCACTTAGTGATATTTTGATGACTTGCAATGAGTGAAAAAAAATTGTAATTGGAATAAATTTCTTGAGAAACAAACAAAAAATAATTGCCTCTTTAAAATATATGATAGATTACTTTTATAATTACGTTACCTACTTGATTGGTTTCTCTTTCAAGTTATGTATAAGTTAGCTTTTTTATAAGTTTTGATAGTGCACAGTCATTTGTTTTTAGTGTGACATATTACGAACTAGTTTGATGTTGCTATCATACAATTACTATTCATACATAATTCAATGATTTGCAAGAATTTTTTTAGTGATTATGTAGAGATATATTTCATTATGACTTTTTTTGATTCTTTGATCTGACATATGTTTGCGATCGATGTTTGTAGAGGGACCTTTGCTGTGACATTTTTTTGTATTTGATAGTAGCTTACCTAATTTTCTTGAGATGATTAGTTTACTGAGTTAATACTCTTTCTAGCGAAGTTCTTGAATTGCTAGAAATCAGCAGCACACACATTAAAAACATTGAACAAGGTATAAATGAATTTATGGCTACTCGTATACATTTTTCTACGTTTAGAAAATAATAATAATAATAAATAAATAATAATAAATAAAATAATAATAGTAATAAAATAATAGTAATAGTAATATAATTTAATATAATTATTAAATTATATTACTATTACTATTATTTAATATAATTATTAAATTATATTGACCTACACCTACAGGCCAATGCCCGGCTACAATCTATATTTTTAACACACACATGTCAGCGTTTAAAAATAACCAACACCAAAACAGATTGTTTACAATTTTAAGATCAAAATATCCTTATAATATGGAATTGCTTTCAAGAGCAGTTTCCTAGATATTACTTCGTAATTATCCTTGACGACGCGTCGGCTGATACTGTGCGCATTCGATCGAGACACTCACTGCGCATGTTATGTCCTTTACAGCGAGTGGAGGCTTTAGGATTAAAGGAGATTGTTTCCTGATGTTTTGGTTACTTATATGGATTGTGGACCTTATAAAGGTGACTGGGATATACTGGATCCGGAAGGCGGAGGACCGGACGTTCAGCAGCCTAATTGCGTAAGTGAATTCTGCAAAGGAAACAAGTCGATTCTTTCAAAGAATCAGAATCATTTCTTTCAACTTTTTCGGTATTGCGAAACTAATTTGGAAAGCTAGCGTTAGCTTTCCAAATCCTCCTTTGAGTTGAACACAGACTATTTAGAGATACTACGTATGTTTAACGCTTGTCAAATATATGACATTTGCATTACACAATACCAATAGTGAACTTTTAACTCGATTCTTCCGCTTTCATTCGATCTTTTACAATCAATTCTACGTCAAAATATTGGTAATGAAAGGAGCATAACCTTTCCGTTTCAGAGTGTAATATACAATACGAAAAGTCGTTTTTGGGAAGGTTCCAACTTGTTTGCTTTGCAGAATTCACTTACGCAATTAGGCTGCTGGTGTAGCTGGGGAGGCCTTTATCCAGCAGTTGAATTTGGATGCTTTGTCAGAAACGCAGATAGGAAGGAGGTCACTAGTTTCCCAGCAGAATCATAGTTTTTCATACTTCAACTGCGACCTAAGATATTTTACCATCAAGATAGTCTACGTATATCTAGTGGAAACAAACCCACCGCACTATTCCCAAACCACTGCAACTCCTGAGAGCCAGAATCAACAGTGGCGACCACCAGAAAAGCGCCGAGGCAATGAAGCTCGACGAAGTCCCGGAGAATGAATTTAACTGTCTTGGATCCCACAACGAAATTAATCAGAAAAGAATAACGGAGGAGTAGGAAAAAACATAAATTGACACTTCCCTCCATATCAAGCAGGAGACAGAACAAACAAGGCCACTAGGCACAAAGGGTCGTTTACAACTGGGATAAGCCCAGATGCCTAGCACCACGGATAAAAATAAGAATTAATAATTAATGGGTCCTAATATCTAGTGGAAAGTTAAACGGAAGAAAAAGATTATATATAAAGAGGTAGTACCGCAAAAAAATGGGTCCGTGCACACTCAACCCGATTAGACTCAACCCAAATAATAATACCAGAAGTTTTTCTACCAATTCAGTGCCATGTGTACAGTCAGGCAAAGTGATGTTTAATTCTAAATAACTTAACTTTGGAATTTAGTACCTACTTGTTAACCTAATAATTATAATCACGTTTATAGACTGATCCAATAAATACCACCGTGCCACTAGCTATAAGTTTGTAATGATATTTAACAATAATCTGTGATTTGTACTACAAAT
Source organism: Anorthoa munda (assembly GCA_945859665.1). Classification (NCBI taxonomy): domain Eukaryota; kingdom Metazoa; phylum Arthropoda; class Insecta; order Lepidoptera; family Noctuidae; genus Anorthoa; species Anorthoa munda. Next base: position 1,214,111 of record OX243916.1, on the reverse strand, counting down.
AACAAAGCGCATACTATATTAAAAAGGATAAGTACTTTCTTGTTTAATTATTGATTTATTTATCCAAACATTATTTAAATTTTGCACTCTCTGTGATGCAAGCGGGTTGAGTGGGCACGGACCTAAAAAAATGTGCGAGCGCGTTGAAGTCTTTTATATGGCAGAAACTTAATTCACCATTTAGTATTTATTTAGATCTTGCTTCAAGTAAAAAATACATAATATTATCATCTTCCCCGTATTCTTCGAAGGGTAGGCTGAGATTACCTATAAAACAGACAAATTTTACCAGTTTGTTTAAGTCCCTTGTATCTAGGGTCGAGGCTTTTTCGAAAAGAGTATATTCACCAATGAAAGCGTCCAAGATTTTTTGGCAATACCTAATTACTTTTGCCTTGCCAAATTCACTTAGGCTGCAGATTTCGTGGTGCTGATAAATTATGGAAAAACCCAATAACACTGCTCGCCCCGGGAATCGAAACTAAGACTTCTTGCTCAGCAGTAGTGCTTGCAATCACTAGACCATAAACGTATTTAGAATATTTAGATCTTGTTTCGCATAAAAACTAAGTACTACATAATATTTAATGTACAAAAAAGTCTTACATAAATAAAACAAACCGGTACATTGCGGATACTAATAAATATTTATAACTAGGCATACTCAATACTCTTTAAACTAATTAATCAATTTGGCAATATTGGTCATTACTATTATTTATTATCGGGTTTGCAAAACTACAAAAAAATGTCGGTCAAAAAGCTGTAATACTAGCTTCGTAATGATGTTAAAAGCTTTGATCTTTTCTCAAAAAAAAAACTTTAACATACGTGAGACTACGAATCATGGGGTCTTAGAACTTTTAATTAGATTTACTTTTAATTCAGGATTAAGCTCACATCCTAAAAATGGAAAATGAATACCGTAGGAGTGGACCAATGAAGAGGAAATTATGTCATCATCCTGCTCTCAAATCATGACATCCACCAACCCACACTGTGTCTGCGTGGATACCTTCGGCCCTCACCCTCACACTGAGAGGAATCCTGTGTGCTAGCAGTGAAAATTGTATAGGAACACTAGCTTCTGCCAACGGCTTCGCCCGGCTGAAATTCGGCATTCGTCCCACGGGAACCGTACATTTTTCTAGAATAAAAAGTAACCTATGTGCTATTTCTGTGTGTATAATCTACCTCTGTGCCAAATTTAATCCAGAGCCGATCAGCCGGAGTAACAAACATACAATTCTTCGCTAAATATGACTGGTAGAATCTAGGTATACCTAATAGTGGAGGGAAATGGCCTCCTTCTGTGAGACCGTGATGGTACAGAAGGAGGCTGCCGAGCGGGATCGTGAGAGGGCCGATCCCACTCGGAGAAGAAGGCGTCGTTGAGGCAACCGCCTCGATGCCTAGAACGCCGAAACCTAGAAGGCAGGCGGGACTCCGGGGTCATGGGCGGTCAGATTGGGGACTCTGCTCGCCCACCAAGTGACCCCAGGAAAGACGGTGGCACAGTGGTCACGTGCTGCCGTGCACAGCGAGGCTCAGGGGAGGTGCATTATTAATCTCCCCAGGGACGTGCCCTAACAGGCGTTGCACAGAGGGGGTTCCGGGGTGGTCTTTTGAGAGGTAACGGGGCCCCTTCTACGTGCTGATGGTGATCACCGGGGTGGTTTTAGTGAGGTAAAAATCCCACACTCCCTGGTTTTTTCCCCGAAATTCCAGGCGCCTTTTGAAGGTTGCCCCCCGTCAACAAAAAAAAAAAAAAAAAAGGTATACCTAATAGTATTAGGTACAAATAACTCTTCCTAGCCCTTATAACATCACGGTGGTCTATGGTATTACATATGGCTTCAGAAACTTTAAATAAATATGAATAGAATACTTCGTTTTATTGTCTTTGCGTTCATGTCGACACGTCTAGCTCAAAGTTCAGCAGAGGTTCAAACCTGCGACCTTTCGCTTGCATGTCCACACCCTAGCGTTGGTTATTAGGCATATAGTGTCATGTAATGTACATGTGTATAGTTACAAATGTAGGGATATTAACTGCCTTACCTTGAAGGGATTGAGCGTTTTGTTATACACGTTTTTGTGTACAGGTGCTTATTAATTACCTACTTAAGTGGTTATTATTTTTAGTCTATATTATGTAGTCGATGTTTTTGGTGCACGATGAAACTCTAATGAGTTTATGTTGGCATCAACTTAAATATATAAAATGTATGTGCTACTAATGAATAAAAATAAAAAAAAATTTTTTTTTTTGTCATGTTTGTTGATAACTAGTAATATCGATTTGCCACGTAACTATTTATTATTTATTCAGGTTTTTAAGTACTGTAATTGATTATCTAATGATTGTCCAATAACTAAGAACCTTCTGATGTTAAGTCCGATGCATACATTCGAAAATTCATTTTTATTTATTTACATATTTTATTATTTATTCCTAAAATCGAGTTATTCTAATACAGAATACATGTGGGAATCGGACCCTTGCAAAAACCAATCATTCTACCACCATTATCTATGAACCGCTATAACTATTAAACTGCCAAAGGCAACCAAGCAGTAATCATTGACTCACAACTTCATTTTCACCAACCAATATCGCCAATAAATCTTAACAGCTTCATTTCATACATATGTATGACACCAATCTCCATCCATTTCCATACATCATTGAGACGATCATCAATAACATCATACAAACCGACACAAAGGCTGCCCGTAATGATGACAGCCATTCAACTCATACAAAGCGTGTATGGCTACAATATGGCGACTGGCAATTTCCCTAAAGGTCGCTACTGTGAGCGCTAAATAAACATAATTATTGCAAAACATCATGAGATTTGATGGGGTTAAGTTGGAAGAAGCTAGCGAGTTTGCTAATAACCTCTTTTTAAGGTTTAAAAATATGTATGTCTCATGAAGATCATTTAAAATCAAATGCCTAAGAAAAAGATAAAAACAACGACAAAGATTTGACTTTTAGTTTGTTTCAGGTTACGTAATCTTTTTTTTTTAAACAAAGCTAAACATAAGCTACATAAATGGGTGATTTACAGTTAGTAACCCTGACATAAAATTACTTTATTTTTCTTTAGAACACTCCCCCAAATGTATTCGTTTTTCAGTGCTTTACAAATTGAAACCTTGACTATGGTTTTAACACAGTAATGAAATGGAGACAAGGACTTTGAAAAAGCGCCACCTAATCACTTAGTCGCCTCCGCTACAGCGTAAGCCATGCGCCTTGTAATAACATGCGCCATCAAAACATATCGCAACGCATCTTAGTTCCCACAGCACATTACATTGGACACGTTACCCCCCGTGCAGCTTAGAGGTTAAACAGAAGATTAGGAACAATATTAGCGACAAGACATAAAAAACCTTTCGCTTCAATAATCTTTTTATCAAAAACTCAATTTATGTTTTTTCCTACTCCTCCGTTATTCTTTTCTGATTAATTTCGTTGCGGGATCCAAGCCAGTTAAATTCATTCTCCGGGACTTCGTCGAGCTTCATTGCCTCGGCGCTTTTCTGGTGGTCGCCACTGTTGATTCTGGCTTTCAGGAGTTGCAGTGGTTTGGGAATAGTGCGGTGGGTTTGTCCCAAAAAAAAGAACCGTTTTCGTAGATTTAACTGTTCCTAGATAAAACAGTTTTAAGATGGTAAGGGGTATAGGCAGAGCCGTGGTGGCCCAGTGGTATCGGCCGCGACTTACTAGTTGTAGGTCGTGGGTTCGAGCTCAGGCAGGCGCTTTACTTTGTACCACTGCTCTCAAAACGGTGAAGGAAAACATCGTGAGGAAACCGGCATGTCCTAGAACCAAAAATTCGTAGACATGTGACATCCACCAACCCGCACTGGGCCCGCGTGGTGGATTACGGCCCATTCCCTCTCACAGAGAGGCGGCCTGTGTCCCAGCAGTAGGAACATTAATGGACTGATGATATGATGTGATAGGCATAGGGGTGGACCTTTTAATCCCCCTTACACACACAAATAATTACACACACTTTACTTTTAACGTTTAACGACTGGTCACAAAAATGGCATTCCAACATCTATTTAACTTCCCAGGAAACACTTCAAATGATATTAAACTAAACTTACAAAGTCTCTCTAAAAAGAAAACAATGCAAACATAAAAAAATAGTGTATCCAACGACTTATAATACCGGAACACAAGACTAAATGTGTTTTATATTCATTACATGCACAAACATCTGTACATTATGTAATGATATTACTGCACATTATGTGTTGATTCACTGCTTTTAATCTACAGACTAAAACATTATTTAAACTGATCTAAAAAACTGCATTGATTTTTTCCAAGAAAATGTTATTCTGCTGAATCACTGCGTCTCCTTTGATTAAAGACAATACGACAATACTAAACGGGTGCTTTTGGAAACGAATATATGATCTTTTAAACTTTCTATCACTTTTTAACATGCTTTTATTAGCTTGGTATGTATGTATCTATGTATCAATGTAACGGAATCTTTGAAAGTAATTTTCACTACCTTCATAACGTCGCATTGATTTGAAATTTGAAAACTGATTTGTGCAAAGGCACACTTATCAAGAACTGATGACAATGCAATAGTTTAAATAGTTTGTCCTATTATCCTTACCAGGATCTTCAGGATTAGCCACTTTTTAGTTAAATTTACCATTAAAGCTTGTTTTTTTTAGTTTTTAGAACTGCAATTTATTTGTTTTGTTTTTGACACCAACTTTAAAATAATAGCAGTAACAGTTGTGGCAAAATTAAATCAACAAGATTAAAATGAAAGGACAATAGACGGTATAAAGTGATATTTATATATTTCGAGATTAGATTTTTCGATAAAGCAAACAAATGAAAATCATTCATCAATTTAGCATAATCAACCTTTCAAAACGAAGGAGGATAACATCACAAGGAAAATAAAATTCTCAGATATGTGACATCCACCCAACCCGCACTGGATTAAGTGACCCGTGGTGGATTAAGGCCTATTTCTTCTCTCACAGAGAGGAGGCCTGTGGTCCGGCAGTGAGAATGTTAAAATACTGAAATCACAATGCTTGAATATATAGCCTTCGGCTTTTTTTTGTTTAGGCTACATTGTTTTCCAAACTTAAACAGCAAAAGTTACAAAAGCCCCTAAAACGTAACATACCTAATTACCAGCACGCATGCTCCGCGGGTCATAGTTCACTGTTGCAGTAACGTTGCGTAACAGTGGCGCCATTGGTTGTTAGAAGTTGTTTAATATCGATTAGCTCTAAATTAGATTTGCTGAAATCATCGTATTTGATGATGTGGAGAGCAGTTCGTTGGCTTATAATATGATATCTTTATAATTGAATTTGGGTGGGTAACGAAATAAATGCAGAACAATGAAATGAAAGGTGTACGCTTGAATGAAATTGATGATGATCATGATATTAATATAGAAAGGGGGTGCAATACTGAGTCACAACTACATAATGACCGCTAGAGAATAAGCATGAAAATATTTGTTATTTAGACTTGTTATTTAACCTCTTCAACAATAAATATACAAAAAAAACCGGCCAAGTGCGAGTCGGACTCGCGCACGAAGGGTTCCGTACTTGGTAAATTGCGGTTTACGATTTATGACGTATTAAAAAAAAACTACTTACTAGATCTCGTTCAAACCAATTTTGAGTGGAAGTTTATATGGTAATGTACATCATATATTTTTTTTAGTTTTATCATTCTCTTATTTTAGAAGTTACAGGGAGGGGGACACATTTTACCACTTTGGAAGTGTCTCTCGCGCAAACAATTCTATTCAATTTAGAATAAAATTATATTAGTAACCTCAATATCATTTTTGAAGACCTATCCATAGATACCCCACACGTACGGGTACGACGAAAAAAAAAATTGAGTTTCAGATCTAAGTATGAGGAACCCCAAAATTTATTGTTTTTTTTTCTATTTTTGTGTGAAAATCTTAATGCGGATCACAGAATACATCTACTTACCAAGTTTCAACAGCATAGTTCTTATAGTTTAAGAAAAAAGTGTCTGTGACATACGGACGGACAGACAGACAGACATGACGAATCCATAAGGGTTCCGTTTTTGCCTTTTGGCTACGGAACGCTAAAAATAGAATACTAACAGTGACAACAGAATCAAAATAGATCGAAAAACCAACTACATATAGCAATTTCAAACCAATAATATATCGGTCCCTCTCGCTAAAACATCATTATCTGTGGCAGGTCTATGGTTGTACTGGACTTAGACGTCAGGATCTATGTCCGACTTCTCTTTCGAATAGTCCACTTTGAAGCTTGAGATATTCAAGAGTTAATTAATATTTTATTTAACAAATTAAATAATGCCATACGTATTCCCTATTAAATTGGGATCAGGGGGGTGACCATAAGCTCTTAGAGTAAGGTTATTTTGAGTGTGTGTAAGGGACAGATGTATATGACTTGCAAACATCTGTCACTTACGCACACTCAAAATAATCTTACTCTAAGAGGTTGTGGTCACCCCCCTGGGATGAAAGATATTACCTTTATATATATTGCCATTTTCTGATCGGAGTACCAGTGGTAGTATACTATGACGTTTATATAAATAAATAACAGTGAAATTAACAGCAATAATGAAAAGAATAACGTATGATACACAAATTAAGATTTTAAAGTGCTAAAAATGCGTTTCTAAATGCATAAACTAATTTACATAAACATCTTACTTTCAACAATAGTAAAGACAAGCAAAAACATGTAATTTCACAGTATTACCGAAATAATTTAATATGTAATGCATTCAAGTGATATATTGCCGTAATAGCACTATTATGTAATGTGATGCATCTTCTGTATAATTCAAATAAATACTGAGACGTTCACGTGAATGTGAAAGCATTCTGTAATGAAGTGAATTCTGGCCTCTCTCGAACATTCATCGACCTGACTTATAAGCTCAAACAAAATTATCTCAGCTATGTTTTAAAACCCCGACGAAAAAAGAGGGGTGTTATAAGTTTGCAGTCATGTGTATCTGTGTATTTGTGTATCTGTCTGTGGCATCATAGCTCCTAAATGGATGAACCGATTTTGATTTAGTTTTATTTGTTTGAAAGGTGACTTTATCGAGATTGTTCTTATTTATGTTTGTTAAAAACCGGTTAAGCCGTTCATATGTGCGTTTTACTCTTAGAATCGGGTATTGCCGCAAGATTTCGTGTTATTATATGTTATGTATATAATAACACGAAATCTTGCGGCTGGATGGATTTTCGATTAAGCATCTTTATTACTATACCACCGACCGCTTAACTGCAGCTGTTTCAAAGGTAGCAAGAGAGATGTTGACACCCATCAGCGAACTATCAACTGACAGGTCACTACACCAGCGGTGACACTAAGTCCGTCTATGTACTTTTATGTTGCATGAAGTTTTAATAAATAAATAAATTCATCCCTGCCGTACCGCGTAGCTACTTCAGAATGGTCTTAGTTAAGCGGGTGGGTCTATAGATAAATTATGTCGTTCAAAGAGATATTTGTATCGCAGTTTTTTTTTAATTTTATTTATAACCAATAGTTTTAACTACCGTGATGAAAGGTGACCTAAGTTTCCTTAATATTAGGTCCAACCCTATAAACTTGCAGTGAGAACTTCCTTTTTTTAGGGTTCCGAAGTCAACAAGGAACCCTTATAGTTTCGCTCTGTCCGTCTGTCCGTCCGCAGCTTAGCTCAGAGAATCTAAGTACTAGAAAGCTTTAATTTGGCATGTATATACATATTAATAATTCCGACAAAGTGGTAACATAAAATGATGAAAAATTTTTTTTTTTCGGGTACCTCCCATAGACGTAAAGTGGGGATGTATTTTTTTTTTCTCATCTATCTCATGGTGTGGGGTATCGTTAGATAGGTCATTCAAAAACATTATGGGTTTGTTGAAACCATTTTTCGATTCAGAGATTTGTTTGCGTAAAATTAAGCTTTAAGTTGCAAATTTATGTTAGAGTCAAGAGTCCCCCCCCCCTGCCAGCGAAATGGTTGCTCTTGGCTATGTGAAAAAAATCACGGCAGTAGTAAATATAACAAAATTAGAAGGAAAATTATCACGGATAACAAGGCTTTACAAGTTTACGAGTAATAGTCGACCAACTTATAAAATGTACTTGAAACAGTAAAAATTTTGTACAAATGCCATTGAAAAATTACTTAAATAAAGTTGATAGCTGTGAAAAACAGAGTAAATATAATGCTTACGAACCATGTAAAAATACACAAAAATTAAATCATAACAGGCTTTACAAGTTTACGAGTAATAGTCGACCAACTTATAAAATGTACTTTGCACAGTACATTTTTTGTACAAATGCCATTGCAAAATTACCTAAATAAAGTTGTTAGCTGTGTAAAACAGATAGTAAATATATGCTTACGAACCATGTAAAAATATACAAAAATAAAATCATAACATCCTTAATAATAATGATTTCTAAATTAATAATGTTTAAGCTCGAATAACGCATTGTAGTGGCCGGAGTCGTTGGCAGACCAGTCCGTAGTCCATACGGTGCATGCGCACCGTGGAGTCTATTTTGTGTTAGTGCAGAAGTATTTTCGACGTTTTGTAATTAAAAAGTAAAAGGTAAAGTCAAATTAGATTCGATTTCCAAGCAAATTACTTATTTTCTTTTGTCGATATCCTTCTATAAAGTCAATATTCGTCCCGACTTCATCACTAATTGAATAGCGTAAAACTTTCCAGAATGATATAGTGAATACCGCAGATTAGAGGATTCACCTCTATTCTGCGGTATTAGAGGCGATTAGAGGTAAATACATACGATTTTTTTCTAATTCCGAAAGAGAAATAAACAAGGAGCGGGCACGCAAGGATCCAGGAACGAACTATTCCATTCCCCGTGGCTCTAACGCGCGCTTGTATCGGCCCCTTTCGCAATTCGCACCCGCGGTGGTACTCAAATAGATAATATTTTTCTAACTCCAGTTGCGAGTTGGATTTTATAACTCCTTCTTCAGTTACCAGTTAGTCCTTATTAAGTTTAAGTCAAGAGTGAATAGATTACATCTAGGCAAGCGTGCTTCACCGTAGACCACGTCATCGCTTATCTTCAGGCGAGATAGTGATCAAACGCGAGAATATAGATTAAAAAAAAAACATCATCCTATGTGGGCCCGTTTTTAGACTTTGTGAAACCGTTCTAATGTTCATGTAACAACAACAAAACCCTCTTTTTAGTCCGCATTATTATGCAACTTCGGAACCCTATTACTGCGCGTGGCCCGACACGCACTTGGCCGGTTTTTTTACTTTTCCCCACACTAGAAATTTCTTCCTGTGTCGTGGGTGCGTTGACAAACATATAAAATCACATACACAAACACCCAGAGCCAAAACAACTATATGTAGGTCATACAAATATTTGTTCCGTGCGGGAATCGAACCCGCGACACGCAGCGCAACAGTCAATCGCTCAACCACTGCGCCAACCGTGCGCCCAAAGAACTGGTATGTTGGTCGTTGATATAGTGTATGCGAGTGTTTCTGCCGAGCATGAAGTTCTGGGTTCGATTATCGGGTCGGTCAAAGTGTTATTGAGTTTTTCTTTCTTGAATTTCTCTTGAATCTCAGTAGCCGGGGATGAAATCAGACTTCAGGTCAGTGTGATTTCATCCCCGGCTGATGGCAATCCGTTCGATGAATATAGTGTGTTGTTATTTTGCATAAGAATTTCAAAGTGTGTGTTATAAAAAATTAAACCGATCTTTGCGGAAGTCGGAGTCAAAAACGAAAAAAAAATAGTTATCAAAGACATCGACTTCCGAAAAGAAATTAATTTTTCGCTTGGTAGTGATTATGTTTTGGCAGACAGTTTAATTTTTGTAAAAAAAAAAAAATTTCTCGTTTTAGATTTAGTAGCTTATACAACCATAAAAATACGTATTATTAAAGATAACTTAAAAACTACTCGTCAGATCTTGATCAAATTTAAATGGGACCACATGAACACCAGATTTTAAGTATACAAAAAACATCAAAATCGGTTCATAATTGACGGAGTACTCGCGTAACAAACATACAGTCGAATTGAGAACCTCCTCCTTTTTAAAGTTGTTTGTAAATATTCGAATAAGTGTTCAGTCATACAATATCCATATTTTTAAAACTAACATTGCTTAGCAGTAAACCATAAAAAAAATATAGAAATAGGCCTTAATTTAAATGGCAAACGAATGCAACATTCTAATAGTCAATGTACTCCACAAAATTATGCAGATTGGCAATGTTTATTATTACGGGTGAACGGTTTCGGATGCAGTCTACATTCCAATGAAAGGACAGTCATTCGTATATAAAACGCCAAATATATATAATGTCGTATCTATTAGTATTTCTATCGAATAAGGGTCAGTGTGGACGACTTTTTACTAAATGTTAGATGTCCAAAACGAGACTGTGGTTGCACACAGATTCAATATTAATGCAGTAATACCTATTCAGGCATCCTTTATTAGATGTTCGATTTTTTTGTAACGAAAAACATTTTAAGAATAAGAAGACATGGAAAGTAAAGTTATATGGCAACAATTACGCTGCTTTAATAATAAGAAAGTTCACACAAAATGATTCAAGTTTATACATTTCCTAATCTTACTTATCAGTTATCTCACTAATATTATAAAGGCGAAAACACTCACAAATTAGTGTGTTTGTTACTTCTTCACGCCAGAACGGCTGAACGGATATGGATGAAATTTGTCTCAGAGATTATAGTAAGGAATAGCACATAGGATCCCTCGGGTCCTATATAATTTTCGACGTTCACACGGGCGAAGCCGCTGGCAGAAGCTAGTAAATTATAATTTTGATGACGGACTATTTCACCTAGAAGGAATCACTTAAGGTTTGTGGGACAGAATCTATTTAATGCTTTTAGAGAGAGCAGTCGGAGCTATGTCTGTTAGTTAATTAATTTAATAATTTTCATCATTGGAGTTAAATATACGTTTTGTGAACATCACACTAAAGTTTTTGGCACTTAATTTGAATAATCGGGCTCTTTTCACTCTCAACGACAATGCAATCGATATACCTGTAATAATGTAATTAGTTCAAAAATAACTGACCCTTATGCTCGCACACAAAAGCCCACCTTACTTCCTCTCTTCAAAGTTCATTTTGCTTTTCCATCGTAATCTTCCTTGACCTTTCCCAATTGGCAACATAGTCTTGTGAATTAGTTTCTTTTCATAAATTACCTTTGTCAGCGCCATTATAAATGACTCAGACATTTTGTAATGTGCTTGTAATTGTGTGCTGCTTGCTACATGTGGGAGAGTTTCGGAGAGAATGCCAAATTAGTGCTGGTGAAGGAATGTGTGGGGCAAGATTATGGTGAGACAGAATTTGCTCTTAATTTTGGCTAAATTTAATAAAAATGAGTTCATTTACCTAGTTGTCAAGAGCTATTAGCTCTTGACAACTGACTAAGCTTAAAAGTTTAAAAGCTCGTATCATCATCCGAAAGACTTCCACTGCTGGACATAGGCCTTCCCCAAGCTCGTATAGCTGAGGTAATTTTCCATTATATGCAGACTGAAAAACTATGTTAACCAAGCTATGTACCTAAGTATGTAAATCGTCTCATTTATGCGTGCCAAGCTAACTTATGTAGCTTAGCTCTTGGTCTGAAACAGGCCGTATGTCGGTTCTATCTAGTATAGCTGGCATAAATATTCTCCATCTTTTAGGCAGCAACAGTTATAAAAATAAAAAAAATATTTAACTAAATAAGTTTATTGGCATTTATACACAGTAGATATAGATGATAAAGTCAAAAAAATAATCTTAAAATCTGATTTGCATGGACAACATCTTTCTTTACTATATTAATATTCGTCATTCTTGAGAAGTCAGCCACAGCTTCAATTCGCTAACTGGCTTATCCTATTGGATTCACCACTTCGATTTAAGCTCACAGAAAAATATAAATTGCCAAGTAAGTATCTTAAGTCTGTGGTACCTATACGTAAAAATTATCTAAAAAAAACATATAACAGTACATACTCCAAGCTTTCAAGTTAAGGAAGGTTAGGGAAACAGGTAACTAGGTACTGCAGACCTCAACCTGCGTCACGGATCACAAGGTTGCTAGAACGTGCACAACGATTCACTTAAATTCGTCGTGTTGTAAATAAGCCACTTATTGTAGACACATAAATTATCTTTGTGTGTATTGAGGTGTTTGATAGTTTCTCATGTCGGCACGACCTATAAGAAAATATCTTATAAAATTGTCTAGGCATTTTGTTAGAGAAGACTGACTGTGGTACAGGCAGTGCTGGGCAAAACACATGCTTTGCTTTAATTAAAATACAAATGACAAAATACGAATTACAAAATATTTGTAAGTCATGTATTTGAAATATAAAAGACAGAATTCAGTATTTTAAGTATTTTTATTTAAAATACAAATTACAAAATACAGTCGATCATCCATCGGGACATTCCTACTAATAAACTTAAATAATACACAGAAGTTTCGTGAAAATAACCGTTTGAAATGAAAATGACAATTGACAAGATACTTTGTCAATTTGACGTACGCGGTCGCCATTTAGCTTACGAAAGCTATCGGGTGCTATTTTCTGCAGAAAGCACTCTTAAATAAGATCGCTAAATTTATTTATGTTTAAATGTATTTTGAAACGTCAGGTATTTATAATACCAAATAAAAACCAATTTTTAAGAAGAACCTAATTGAATTACAAATACCAAATATGTATTTGTATTACAATTCCATTTATTCATTTTATATACATATTTTTAAATATTATTCTATAAAAAATAAATTAAAAAAAAACATTTAAACCCAAGATTAAAACAATTTAAAAAAACACAACAACATTTGCCTTACAAGTTTAACAGTAGTTTTAGTCGAACACTTGAAAAGGCTACAAAATAAGTACTTAAGATTTAATTTCGGCTACAGTATTATTTCTAACATTACTTTATGTCTGTGTGCCTCGAAGAATAGAGAGAGGAATATGTAATATCCCGCCAGCCATATTTAATTAACAGGAGGCGATCTCATTGCCATCAACCGACACTTAAAATAAAATTCCTTCACGCCTGTATTTCCCTAAGGATAATATGTCTATCTAAGACAGAGGTATAAAACTCTGCTAGTTATATTTAAGTTCCACACAAAGGGGGCGAGCCTTTGCCATAAATTGGGTACAAATCTTGATCTGGGCTGTTACAATATAATTATAGATATAATTCTTAATATCAAACACCAAATCTTTTCCCATCTCTAGCTATGAATCTTCACCAAATCTTTCCGTTAGGCGCGCATGTGATGGACCCTATTACCCTCCAACTTTGCGCCTCTCTAGTTCACAAGGTAACTCTAGAACGTACGCTTACGTAACGCCGTGGATGTAGATCGAGAGCGGCGTGTCACTCGCGGAAACATTACTAGCTATGAACTTATATTTAAGCAGATTCTGCAATCGACTAGTTATGTTGAAGGTAATTATGGTGATTTGTATAGGACAGTTAAGGCTTTGATACTGCGGCTTTGATATTCTTATCCAAACTTTATTTAGGTATTCATGCATTGGTTTGATAGAATATACTTAAAAAGCTTTTCGTCTAATCAATTTGAGCGATAATCTAAAGACCCTATACACCGACCACTAGTCGTTTATTGAATAAGTAACATATTGTATACAAACAGCTATCAAATGCACGATATGAAGCTAATAGATTAATCAATGCTATTATATAAACCATCACTGAATAATGTTAAATTCTTATTCAAACTGTCTACATTATTACCTACTAAACACTCAAAAGTAAACATTGGTTTAATTGACGTAAATCAACAGACACCATCATCAGCATTTAGGGGTATTACGGTAGTAAATTACTCCTGGCAAAAGGCTTCAATAACTAGTCAATGACATCCATCTGCTACCAGCCACCAGCTAAGATCATCGCTCCACCTAATGCAAAGGCGTACCTACATTACTTTTACAAAAACGCCTAGACTACAACTTTTACTAACTTTAATGATATTTAAAAGCTTTCCCGATCAATTGAAGACAAGACTAAAACAAACAGAGCAAGCAAAAACTACTTATCTATTTATTGAATCTAATCAGATCTATCGGCACTCAATCTCATTACTCACAAGTACAGTTATTAATGTCCATTGCACACATTATACTAAGTACTTACACTACATAACGAACACGCTCGGCTGCGCAGGCGCCGATCGGTAAAAGTCATAGTCAGCGCTCGATAACACGTGGAAAGGGGATCGATTTGGTACTAATACTTGGGTGTTTGTTGGCGTACAGGAGCTAGTCAGAAGGTGATGATCGCGCTGTAGGTAATTGAACGAACTAGAAAACTCTCAAAACTTAAAATCATTTTGAGTCAAAGTTATAAATGCTGCCCGGTAGGCTTATTACGTATCTTTTGCAAGAGCAGAACGATAGCGATCAAACGCTTTTTGTCATAAAAGTCGGAATTACCTGCAGTGTAGGTATGGTAGATGAGGTAGGTCCTACAAAATCGTTGGCTAATCGCTCGCTTTTTGTCAAATACACTTATTTAAAAAAAAAACCGCCAACAACTCTAAAACTTTTGTATTGAAGAGCAATTATTGCGCAAAAATCGCTATCGTTTTTCTCTTGCAAAAGATACGTAATAATGCTGCCGGTCGGTCCATAGATGGACTCAAATCTATTATTTTATACCGAGACCTCTTCGTGAAAATACATTAAATAGTTGATCCCGGCGGTCAATCGTAGATGTTTGACAGTTGTCACAAGTAGTCAAAAATCCTCGGTTTTTTTAAATTATTTTATGACAGCAGACTTACCAAGGGGTACCGTGCTGCCCACTGGATTGCAGAGGTCAGGATCACAGACAGTCGCTTCTTGTAAAATCCAGGTATTCTAGCTGGATCAGCTTAGATAGAATAGTACGAATACTTAAATACAGTAGTTTAATGAAACGCTAGGCAGATTAAAATGATCAACGGTCTTTTCCATGAATTGCTCAATACATAAACAACCCAGTGTGTCTGGAATACCTATATAAATACCTACCTATGTCTACAACGAATAATTACCACACCACAAGCAAAAACAGCGCTAAAAGATGGTTAAAAGCTTGTTATATCCTCAAAGCCCATCATTTTAATTCCATGTGCGTTGTCAACAAAATACCCATGGTTTATTAAGCCCCATTACGCACAACATTGCCCAACAACAATTACACAGGTGTTGGTGGTTCAACATGTTGGTTAAACTGTGGGTATTAAAGTTATTACTGCCTCGGTGGTCTAGTGGTCACAAATTGCTGAGCGTAGGGTCCTAGGTTCAATGATTCGGTCGGCCGAAGCTTTGGCATGTATGTATGTGAAGCTTTGGTAAATCCTCATAGACGTCCGAGCTGCCACATATACGAGCCAGCTCTGCTGTGTCGGACTCACCTAGGTGCCTACCGACTAAAAAACCACTCCTGCCTTATTATTTATCCACAGACGTGCCGTGCCCTTATTTATTATTTTTAAAACAAGTTTTATTAGGTTTAACTAATGAATTCTAAATAACCCGGCTTCTAGATATTTCCTTAGTTAGTGGCAATTGATTTTTACAAGCTTTTTTTTAACTTGCTTTGTATGTATGTAAGTGTGTTCGGATCAAATCTTGCAACTGAATTTTAAAGCTGTTATCCTCCACCGATTAAGATGAAATTTTACATACACGTTTAGTTTGGATGACAATACATGGTTGACTAAGTGACGTCTTTCTAAATCCAATATGGAGGACGGCGCAAGATGGCGGGCTACTTATTTTTTGTGCTCTGCCATTTTTGCACACATTTGCTGTATCAAATCAAAGGGTTTGCTGAGAAGAATACGACAAAAGATTGTTTAAAAAAAAAGAAATGAAATTTTTTTTTAAATCAAATTAGGACAATTTGAACTTCAATTTGAATTTGAATTTTTGAACTTTATTTTTTAATTTGAAGTATTTTTTTCTAGTCTCAATTACGAAATATTCTAAACACCTCAGCCCAACCCATCGAAGATTACAGGCGTGATATTGCGTATGTATGAAAGTAACGTTGTTTGTAGGT
The DNA here is from genome assembly GCA_945859665.1 of Anorthoa munda. Classification (NCBI taxonomy): domain Eukaryota; kingdom Metazoa; phylum Arthropoda; class Insecta; order Lepidoptera; family Noctuidae; genus Anorthoa; species Anorthoa munda. The sequence continues at coordinate 1,197,903 of OX243916.1, read as the reverse complement.
AAAGTAAACCCTATTAGGCAAGTCTTCAAGTTCTTAAGTTATGTTAAGTTTGTTTAGGTCTTGAGTCGAGGACCGTACGAGGGACCTAAAAGCATGTAGTTATGAAGATTGCATTGCCTAAGACCGACTGTTGCGTTATTATGAAATATTATATGAGGGACATCTGTGACCAAGATTTTCTTGACGCCAATTATGAACTTATAAACAAAAACTTTAATTGGTTTTCTGGCATCTTGCGCTTGGTTAAGCGCTTAATTGTTGTAATTATATTAAACGAAGTTAGTAGGATTTTTAAATATTTATTTAACTTATCTTAGCTCTTGGTTATAAGGTTGTTTCTGAAGCAATGAGCACTAGTTTGGCTAGCAGTGGTTTTGGTTTTTTAGTGTATCTCCTGTAGCCGTAAAGCGGGGATTGTTTTCTTGTCTTTTTCATGGTGTTTTATATCGTAGGAATCGATAAAAAACACGAAACGTATCGTATCGTTTTTTTTTTCGTTTTAGGCATTCAAAAATATTATGGATCTGTGAAAACAATTTTTCGTTTCAGGGATCCGTTTGCGTAAAATTAAGCTTTTCATTGCAAATTTTTGTTAGAGTCAAGTATCTCCCCCCTCCCTGCCAGCTATGGTTGCTCTTGGCTATGTGAAAAAAATCACGGCAGTAGTAAATATAACGAAATTAAAAGGAAAACTATCACAGCTAAGAAAGCTTTCAAGTTTACGAGTAGGTAATAGTCGACCAACTTATAAAACATATGTGTAAGCCGCCGAAAACGTTTAAATGTTCAAGAAACAACAAATAGCCATCTTCTTAATCCGCATTTTTGTGCAACTACGGAACCCTATTATTTTAGGAAAAGTTGACCAGCCAACTGCAACCAGCGACCCTTTTTAAATTTATTAATTTTGGTAACGTGTTCAAGGGTTAAATATAATAAACATCGTTCTCTGTGTATGGTGCTTTATTGTTCCCAAGAAAATATCCCGTTACATTGGCCAATGTAACGGGATATTTTCTTGGGAACAATAAAGCACCATACACAGAGAACGATGTTTATTATATTTAACCCTTGAACACGTTACCAAAATTAATAAATTTAAAAAAAAAGGGTCGCTGGTTGCAGTTGGCTGGTCAACTTTTCCTCGTACTAAAATATTACCCAACTAATTTAGAGTTGAGGGTGGAAGAACAAAAAAATAAAAATAATAATATAACGGAATAATATAGCGTGGCCGGTTTTATTTTATTCCAAATAAGAAGCGTTTCAAACGAACAACCGGTATTATAACATTGAAATAATACACACTCGATTTTGAACTGAATTCCTTCTTCAACTTTGTACCTGCTTTTACAAATAGACCTTTCTCGACAATTCTATACAGTCTCTTTCCGCAAACTCGACAACGTGTTAACAACCAACTTTAAACAACCGACAGTCATTTCCTTACATAAACTTCACGGGTCATAACTTCCCAAAACAACCAGGCACCCATCCTTCACTGGTCACATGAATATTTTCGTCGTACATAAACTTGCTCAATATTATTTAATAGCCAGCTATCAAACAATAATGCGGGGGAAAGCATCGCATGCGCACCGTATGACTCGGTATGCGCTGCAAAGATGAAAGTACGGATTACATACGAGTAATAATTCATTATGAACGAATTGTGACGATTATAGTCGCTATTTGATGTTTAGTGTGTTATTTTCAGTTGTTGTTTTAATTTCAGGTTTTTAGTTTTGTAATTTGTGTGTTTAGGTGTGTTTGTGACTTGTCGTGGCATTTACACTAATGGAAGCAGATGTATGTCGTGTTTCATTTGTTTATATTGTAATTCATTCATCATCGTCATCACGTAGATATTTTCAGTAACTTTAGGGTGATCCATAAATCATTTAGCTTTCTGCTTCTTCTTCAATACCCATTTTTAACAGTAATAGAAGATGATGGCTTAAGAAGAAATGTAGGCAGAGAGCTCCGACTGAATTTCCTTAGCAAAAAGTCATAATTCGAGGTTTGGCTATCACTTATTTCCGCCTCCAGTATTTAAAATATATTTCATAAATTGAATAAAAAAGACATATGTTGTGCTTCTATATTTACCTTTTTTAATTTATAGTTGACAAATTTATACACTAGGCCTCTTTTGGGTTCTAGTGCTACTCAAAGTAAAGTATCATCAATAAGGAAAACAGTGGCATAGTATGTATTTACAGTTTAACGAATATCTTTTAAATTGGTCCAATATTGGAGGAGGAAATAGGCGAGAGCCAAACCTCGTATTATGACTTTTTTACTAAGGATATTCAAACAGACGCCTGCGACCGCATTTCCTCTTAATAATAACAGACGCAGGGTTCGATTTCCAAGTTTAAAAAAACGCTTGCCGATCCATTACACAGGAACATATTGAACCCTTCGTGCCTCAGAAAGCACGTTAAGCTACTACTGATCCCAAATAAATTGTCATTCGTAAATCTTTCTTTGACAGTCGTCACGGCCCATGGGTCAGAAGCCCGAAGGTCTGGCAAATGGCAATCTGGGATTTCGTGTAACTGAGTTGTAAAGGTCAGTTAGGCAAGCGCACTTTGTAAAACAATTAAACCTGTTGAGTCATGGAGTCAGACTTCAGTAGTTTTTACAAAAACGTTGACAAGTTAGTTGCGTGTAGCGACTCAGCCAAAAGATACGAGTGTACATTTCAATGGACAATGCCTTCTATAGAAGATAATATTTATTACCGTGTAGATCTGAAGATTAAAAGAAAAACATCTACTCCAATGTTGCAACTTGGTATATATCCCTAAGCTATAAAACCTTTGAAAATTGTGTTAAAATTAAAATCACTGTGAGTTCGACTTGGAACCTTTAAAGCTCCGTATAACTCAGCATAATTCAATCTTAGTTATCACACCACTAGTCATCTTATAAACCATTGAATAAAAACTGATTTTATTCAGTATTTTAAAACTTTTGAATGCATTAAGTCAATCGGGTAGTCAATGCATTAATATCATCGGTATGTTAGTAATAAATATGGAAGAAAGGAAGCGGTTGCTCCAGGCTGGCATTTGTAGAATTTTGATTTGTAGAGTAGTGAAATTCAGAATCAAGTAACTTTGACAGTCAGTTTCACCAGTAACTGGGCTGTAGATGACAGATAGGCAGTTGCTTCATATAAAATACTGACATTTATTTATTAAGAACCTCCAAAACGCATGTTAATAAAACAGTTATGAATATAAATGCGGTTCGATGGAGAGGGAGAGGAAGGTCAAAGAAAAGATGGATGGACTGTGTGAGGAGTGATATGAAAGAAAAGGGAGTCAGTGATAGCATGACGGGGGACAGGACGGTATGGAAGAAGAAAACGTGTTGCGCCGACCCCAAGTAACATGGGATAAGGGCAGGAAGATGAAGATTTATTAAGATCCTCCAACAAAGACGTACACATAAAATATTATGTCCTAAGAAATTTGGTTTACATTGGTGCACTCCTTTAATTGTAGGAGGCCATATTATCACTTAAGAGTATTAATCAACTAAGTTAAAACTAAATATTAACTCTGCTAAAACATTAAACAAAATATTTTTTTCAATATATCAAACGCAAAATAAAACATGACATAAAAACAATCCTTTCCTTTGCATTTGTATAGCTTTAGGGCTGTTACGCACTACACCCGAGCCGTGTCCGTGAAATTTCGGTACGAAATAGTCGTAGTACTTCTTGTAGGGAAGCTTACGCAGTACATCCGAACTCTATCCGGTCATAATGCAGAACATTTTGTACTCGGAACTCAAATCACAGACGTGTAGAGCGTAACCGCCCAACTTATCGTACTCTGACGAAACATATAAAATCAAAATTTTGTTACAGATAATAAAATTACAAATAATAACTATAATAAACTATTATATTATGAAAACAAAAAAATAAATATATTAATATATACAAAACTGCAGACAAATTCAAACTGCATCCTGATATACTGAAAGCCGACCCCAACATTGTTTCGAAAAGGATAGGCAGATGATTATTTATTTATTATTTATTTCACACCAACAACATATTTGCAAATTCAATACAGCGTTAACATTCATCAACAACATGGCCCCGTGCAAACAAGTCAATTACAGGCGGGACCATCGGTTAATGATGACAGAAGAGATGACATATATTTCAAAGTGGACATCTGCAAAGCGTTAAACTTCATGAAAGTGACATACTTTAATAGTAATAGACGTCCACAACTCAAAAACATAATAAACGAATAACAATTGTAGTAACAGCCATAACAATCCCCCATAGGAGCCACAAAGGCGAATAAATAAAGTTTATAGACGGACGTAAACGCAAACCGCATCGATTTGGGTAAACAAACTATTGTTCGAGTAGAAATGTTCGCGGGAATGTCGGCGGCTCGTGACCTGGATGTGAGGAAATAAGATGCGTACCTTCTATGTGTTATTATATTAAATTGTGCGTGCTTGAAGTTAAACCATTGGATCGTGAGGATTGAACCGAAACATGTAATTTTATAAGAGATCACTGGAGTTTGTAGTATATATAATAGTATAGTAGTATATATAATCTGCAAAAGTACAAAGTTCAATAACCTGATTAATAGGAGGACTTGATCCAATAAGGTCGAAAGTAAATGCAAAATAAAATTGGTTAAAAGCTGACAATCAAATCGAACGATAAGTCTAAATTGCTATTTAGACGAACAGAAGATGTAACCGCATTTGTTTTCTTGTTGGAAGTAATGTCTGGTAGTAGGCACTAGTACAATTCCAAAACATCTGTAGCGGCATCATCGTAGGCTGAGAGGAAACTACCCTATGGTTGATTGCCATAGCTCAGTTTATCCCTTGAAAAAGCTTATTTATAATGAGAAATAGGTGGATTTTTACAAGCTTTTATTTAACTTGCAATGTATTTGTACGTATTTATGTAGGTGTGTTCAGGTCAAATCTTGCAATTGAATTTTAAAGATGAAATTTTGCATACACGTTTAGTTTGGATGATAATGCATGGTTAGCTAAGTGACGTCATTCTAAATCCAAGATGACGGACTAGTTATTTTTTGTGCACTGACATGATATGCTATCCAAAGCTTGATCTAGCTTTCAGTAGTCAATCTAATTCCCAAACATTTGGCTAAATTATTGACCAATAAGAAAATTCTATAATAATGTGATGTTATTAGATATGAATCTTATATTTCTTTTCCACCAGTCAACAAAACACATACCTCCATCATAATAAAACAATTTCAACAAACCATTCGATAATGTCTTTACTTAACTGTACAACAAGCTGTCAGAGTAACCTGCCGTGCTATCAAATTACTTCATCTTCATCTTACATACGAGTAGATCTAACAGAGTCATCTCGGTTTCTACTGCGTTCGAGCGTGTCGGTTGTAAGACACACGAGCTGATTATGTGACGAAAATTGACATTAATTACCTTTTAGAAAATTATATTATGTGCTTAGAAAAACTAAAGGGAATTCGGTCAGGTGGAAGCTGAACCTAACATTGTTGACAAAAGTCTAGACTGGCTATGCATGATTATAAATTGTATAGGTACCTTCTTATAGCACCTAAAGGTAAGTAAAATTAAAAAAATTAGAAAAGCCCCGACACATTTTTATTTCATGCTATATAATTTATCTAGTAGTAGACGCGCTTCGATCGGCAATCTATTGAACACGTAATTATTACACGATATCTTGCGAAAACACCCCGATTCAAACAGTAAAACGCCCAAAACTTTTGAACGGCTGAACCGATTCTCATAAAACATAGCTAAGAACAATCTCGGTAAAATCACCTTTAAAACAAAAGAACGATATCAAAATCGGTTCATCCGTTTAGGGGCTATGATGCTACAGATAAATACACAAACACTCAGGCCAACGTCAAACTTATAACACCCCTATTTTTCCGTTGGGGGTTAAAGATAGAAAAGATAAAAAAATGTTTTGGGAATACTTTCATAGTGCTAGGGTATGGAATTGCCTGCCGAAGGTTGTGTTTTCTGATAGCTATATGTCTCTGAGTCTGAGGGTATTTAAATAAGGACTAAATAGGTTATCTCCAGGCAACCGAACTTCATCGTCAACCACATCATCGCTCGCTCGCTTACCATCAGTTAAAATAGTGGTCTGACGCGAGCTGAATAATAATAAAATAAGTGAATAAACGAATAATTTATATTCCTCTTTGTGTTTAATCGTTGGTGCATAACTTAGTGAGACCGTTTAGGCGCCTATTATCTGTTAATTTCTGTCACCCTGGTACTTTTCAAAACAACAAATGATTCAATTTCAAAACCTGTATTTTTACCATTATTGAGCTAAGTAGTAATTCCCTTAAGCACCTTATCCCAGTTCATATCTGCTTTCCTGGTAGTTTTAATAAATAAACAGTTAAATTTAAAACGTCTATGGATATTATTTGTTACGAATCCTTCACGCTTTTCTCTATGTTTCATCGTGGGTGCGCTTCGAGGAATACTTTGGGTGCGCTTCATCAGGTGCGCTTCGAGGAATACCCCTTCAAAAAGCATACTCGATCTCCTGTCTCTCTTCTTTGCCGGCAAACAGATACTTTATATAATGATGCAATTCTATAACCTAGATGCCTGTTTGCGACTTTCTAAGATCCTCAAAAAATTTCCCCTCATCATCTGCCTAGCCTTTTCCCCAATTATTGTTAGAGTCGGCTTCCAGTCTTACCGGATTCAGCTGAGTACCAGTGTTTTACATGGAGCGCCTGCCTATCAGACCTCCACAACCCAGTAACTGGGTGACACGATACCCCTTGTCAAGACTGGTGTCAGATCTCAGGCTTCTGACTACCCGTAACGACTGTCAAAGATCTTCAAATGACAGCCGGGACCAACGGCTTAACGTGCTTTCCGAGGCACGGAGGAAACTCAGTATGTTGAAATGGTCACCCATCCACGGACCGACCTCGTCAAGCGTTGCTTAACCTTGAAGATCGACCCGTGCGGCTGTTATCATTTAGCCACGAGCTCCTCAAAAATTTTCCCCTAAATAACTTTTATAAAAAAAAAGTTATTTAAAAAAATCAAAAATCCCGACTGCTTAAAAAGCAAACTAAAAAGACGTAAACAATAAGAAAATCATGCTGTGCAGTCGGAGGATACTTATTCGCGAGCTGGCGGACCAAAACCAGATGTATCCTCCGACTGCACAGCATGATTTTCTTATTGTTTACGTCTTTTTAGTTTGCTTTTTAAGCAGTCGGGATTTTTGATTTTTTTAAATAACTTTTTTTATTTACAACTTTTTAGTTTATTTTTTAGAATTAGGTACATTTAATCATATAAGTGTTATATATTTTTGAAATTGCCTTTTAAAACCCTTTATTTTGATACCCCACACATAGGGTTTTTTTTTCTCCACAAAATGGCGCCCAAAAGCCGCCATTTTTGTTTTTTCCAATTTTAATGTAGCCAGTGACACTCGCAGGATTAAGACGAATCGATTGACGTAAGAATCATCAAAATCGGTCAATGCGTTTGGTCTCTGGAACGCCACATAGGAACAAACATACATACATACATACATACATACTTACATACATACATAGACTGATAAACACATTACCCTCCTTCGGCAGTCGGGTAAAAAACAGCCTCCTTTTTAGTTCCGTACATATACGAAACGGAAAAGTAAGCCTTCCTATTCAATTTTACACTCTTCAATCGCTGCGATTTGTCTTCAATTGTGTAGCGACATTTAGGTAAGGATGTAAATGTCGATTGATGTTACAACTGTCTACTATCTAGGTTGTAGTTTAGACACCTACCTTCCTAAGTTATTCAAATTTTGACTTTTAAAGATCCAAAAAAAACAGTGCAATTGTTACTCTGATCACGAAGACGATCCTTTTGGAATGTCTTCTTTTGACATTTGATTTATGATGTCTTTAAATACAAGTATGAGTTGGTAAACCCCGACGAATTCTGACTCAGAATCAGTTGTTAAATCTGTAGTGAATATTTAACAATTAAAATATTTAACAATTAATTCTAATCTTGATCCGCGTCTTATAATTCGCAAAGATTCGAAGGTCAAACTCGGGTAATGATTTTATAGTTGCAGAATGATTACAGACTAAGATCAAGGACATGTTTTAGATATTACATTATTAATTTCGGGGTGATAATAACAAACAATCGGGGAAATTGGTTTCATGAATTAACAAGCACTAGTCGCTGCCTTTAGTTACCTTTTGTGACCCAACTTGTCGGTTTTTTATCGGTTACATTTCGGGGAGTGTGCGATGGAATTGCATGATCGATTCCACCTAGCCCGTTTCATCATCGGACTAGGTACCAGACGTACGGCGATGCGCCATCGGTACATCGTGGACATACCACCCATACGCACCAAACAATTTGGGAACACCTTTATTATGTGTACCTACAGCTAAGGAGTGGAATAGGCTCCTTCTAAGCAAGCGTGCTTCAGCTTAGACCACATCGCTTACCATCAGGTGAGATCGTGGTCAAGCGTGAGCAGAAAGGCAATAAATAAAAAATGTCCCCTTAAAGAAAATGTAAAGCTACTTAAACGAATACCAAACCTACACGATCCAAAACTAACAAATTCTTTGTCCTTTTTACAGGAACTGATTCCAGATCAACCGAGAAATTATCCAGTTAAACTGGTAAGTTTAATTACTTTATTTACTTAGCATTTAAGTATCTGTTACGGCGCCATATTGGCAAATGCACTGAAATTACTGTGACCTTAATTATTACCTACGCAAACCTCGACCTACTCAAATATAATAATTATTAAGGGTCAAATTGTCCTGTAATTCACAGGATATTTTAATTGATTGATGTAATTATAAGTTAATAGTGATAATTAAGCTGTACTTCTTGTGGTTGACATATTTAATCACGGAAGGAAATAATTATTGTTTGTCTGTACAATGAGAAAAAATCTCATGTGTGTTCAGTTAGAACTTTTAATTTTGTTTATAATTTCATAATGAGAGTGAATTGTAATCTCTATCTTCGAAAAAAGCAGCTTATAGTTGTTAAAAATAATAAACAAGATATTTCAATGTTTTCTGCGCATGACACCCAAAGGTTGACTGGTAGAAAATGCCTAAGGCATTAAGTCCGCCTCTGTACGTTTGTGTGCTAAAAGTATAAAATAAATAAAAAGAAAACCGTTGAAGATACCTACTTGATTTTAAATAAAATTAAAAACATAGAATGCCATATATTTTAATACTATAATACCTTACCACCTAGGTCCTTGGAACTCGTAATGTCGGCCTACAATACACGATAACTTACTTACGTATGTCCTGTGCCCGTTTTCAGTAACTGTAAGTGACAATTGAATGCCTAAATAAAAGCGATAAAAAATAATAACAGCGTTAAATAATAATGTTGGCGTTCATTTAGGTGCCACTTACTGAACTCTGTGGGGCATTATGCTCCTATTTAATTCTTACAAAGTAATCATTTTGTACGAGTATTACGTACAATAAATAATTACCAACCTAGAGTGCGAACCCTTTCTCTTCGTCTCCCTTCATCAAACCAATGATTATTTAAATCAGTGTTTTTCAAACTTTTTCATGACACGACCCCTATAGTCTGAAAAAATATTTCGCGACCCCCAACACTTCGTTTTTTCAACCGACTTCAAAAATGATGAGGTTCTCAATTCGACTGTCATTATTTTTTGTATGTTTCTTACACAATTACTCCGCCAATTGTGGACCGATTTTGAAAATTCTTTTTTTGTTTGAAAGGGAAACTCTCGAGGTGGTCCCATTGACACTAAGTCAGAATCTGATGGGATCCCATGGAAATCGAGGGAACTCCTCAAATATTATAGGCATACATATAGCGATTTTGGTATTTTATATTTTTCATCATCAATGCAATCATATGCACTCAGAATGTATCATTTTGGCCACTGGAACTCCTTAATGATAAGGGTGTCACGAGTTAAATATATAAATATATCTTAAATAACCGACTATGATGAAGCATATAACTACTGATAAATAAATGGTACTAAAGAAAATGGTACCATTGAATTGATCTGATGATGATGCCGGAAGGTAAGCAATGGTGCTCCAAAATAAAACAATGTGTCCTAGTCGTGTTTGGGCTTATTGGAATTTTTATGAGATGTTCTTTCAAAGAAGAATTGTGTCATTACTTCTCAGTACAAAAAGTATCGGAGAACACTGGGCAAAGGTTGATCTTAAATCTGCTTTTAAATGAGTATGCATTATCTGCCGATAGGTTGTTGCACTTGGAATTCAAGTCTGCCAATTTGGATTCCTTTTGGTTAAAAAGAAAAACACAATACCCAGAATTAATAACAAAGGCATACTTCAATGTTCGAATCTATTTGCCACCTGGCGCACACTTGTGCGAGTTGACATTTTCATCAATGGCCCAAATAAAATGTTAGCAAAGAAATCGCTTATATTTGGAAGACGATTTAATTCTCAATCTAGCAAAAACGGATCCATTTTGGAGAAATGTATCAATGAGAAACAAGCGCAACCTTCGCAGTACGAGTACTCATAGGTTATTTTTTGTTAGTTTGTATTAACACAAAATGTTTATATCCTTTAGGTATTTTTTTTTTAATAATTTGATATTTTTAAACTTTGTTTTTTACTGAGGTAGTTTTCGCGACCTCTTGCGACCCCCCAGTAGAGGCTTCGCGACCCCCCAGGGGATCGCGACCCACAGTTTGAAAAACACTGATTTAAATTAATGTCTGTACAACATAATAACTCCGCGTTATAATTACTAAATAATTTAGTAACCGCATCATTTAGCGTATTTAGTAACAAATTCTTTCCTAGTAATTGCTCCAGCCGGAATTTATACATTTATGAAACCGCGCGCAGTGACTTTGTATGAACGCAATGACCAATTAAAATTTTGTAGTAAATCCTACGTTTTTCTCAGTTGGTGTTCCCATACTATTGTGTGAGCGGCTTATGTAAATAGTAACGATTAATGATGCCCCTGTTAAGCTGCTTGTGTAACATGTAATGTTATTCGGATTCCATAGACGAAAGCCTTTGGCTTAGTTGTTCCTATAAGAACTTTGGTACTGTGATTATGTTCGGTTTCTGTTTGTTAAATAATTTAATGAAGCCGTTATAAGAACAATGAGTAAATAAAATATCAATTTATGGACATAATTAGTTATTATAAAGTTCATTATACACCGCGTAATAAGCACAGTAAAACATTTATAAAAACAAGTTCACAATTGGTTATCTTATCAATGTGACAGAGGAATTATCTGGTGCAAAAAACACACCTTTTTAGGGTTCCGTACCCGAATGGTCAAAACGGATCAAATGTTTTTTATTTCACATAGGCCTACATGGAGACTTTTTATACGTCGACAAAAGGTGCACGGTTCGGGTTGGTCGTTTCCTATGGAGAAGAACCGGCAAGAAACTCCACGATTACTCTTTTAAAAAAAATTGGTATGTTTTTACAATATCTCCATGTTACAGCATTAGTGTGGGGTATCGTTGAGCTCGTTGAGTAGATACATATATAATAAAATAAATATATAGAATAAATATATACTGTATGTATTTTTTGTTTTAAAATATATTGGATAATAAAGGAATGAGAAGCCACCAAAGTCAGCTTTATTTTATAAAACTTTTGAAATTTGGTAATAGTGTTTATTATTACGTATATTTTACTAACAAATACCAATATCAGATTTTTCTTTGATATTCTCTCTTTTTTCCTATTAAACGACCATCTTAATTTTGCGGTTTGGTACGGAACCCTAAATGTGAAAAGACCGACACGCACTGGGCCGGTTTTATTCTTAAACATATAATTTATAACATGACGCATGATTCCAATGTTACATTACGAGTAGATTGGTGTATATTTTCTTAACGATTCAGGTCAAGTAGCTTGTTAGTAATTAAACTATCATAAAATACATTTACAACCGATCATTCAAAAGTTCATAACTCTTATTAAAACAACTTTTTACTTCTCATAGTTTGTTGAACTAATAAACATTACAAAACTCACACACCTTAGCATTTAACTAAAAGCTTCTGATTAATAATGCACTGGGAATACCAAATGTCTAGACATTGCATTAAAAATACTAAGTACGTGGTTATAATTGAGACATTGACATTAAACTCAATCCATATCCATACACATATTGTAATGTCGAAAGTAATCTCTGTCTATCTGTTTGTTTGTTGCGTGTTCACGTCTAAACTTCTGAACCATTTCCATGATTTGTTTGATAGAGTTAGATTGGGCTTTAAAGGAAGACATAGGATACATTTAATTCCGGCAGTATGTTACTTCTGGGTTAATTTGACTGACTTTAACGCGAGCGAAGCCGTTGGCTAAAGCTAGTCTATACTTAACATTATAAAGAGGAAAGTATTTTTGTTTGTTTGTTTGTACCGAATAGGCTCCGAAACTACTGGACCGATTTTGATTCTTTCACCAATAGAAAGCTACGTTATTCCTGAGTAACATAGGTTATTGTTTAATCCCGAAAACGGGACCTATGGGGTGGTCCACGGGAGCGAAGCCGCGGGGAATAGCTAGTATTAAATAAGTAGAAAATGTCATCATCTCACAATAAAATCACACGATATTTATTGATCCGTTACTGATTTTGATTTATCGATTGGTTAAATGGCATGAAGTTTATAGGTTCAGTTGGCCTAATTGACTAATCCAATAATAACACTAATTATGTGCTTGTACATTAGAGTAAGAAATCACTAATTCGATTTTGATTTCGAATATTGTTTCTGCGTCTGTGCTGCCATTGTGCGTCAAAGACCTCATTTAATGTGAAAAATAATCGCACGGTACCAGTGGGCTTATTCCGGGCTTATTCTCTTATGTCAATTTGTATACAAGAACAGAGGTTTCTGATTACTGTCACCAGACGGCGCTTATCCAGTTCAATACAAATACGACGTTTACGATAACGCCAACGAACACGAATATAAACTCGCACTAAGCGGTAGGTACGGAAGCACTAAAAATAATACAAAAATTACTAAAAAAAATTTTTTAGATGATATTTTTGCATGATAGATAAGCGGATGCAATGCTTCAGAAGTTTATTAATTAACCCTCGGTTTAATGACTAACGACTCTGGCAGAAGTGGTGATTTTTGCAGTTGTAAGAGACAGATAAAAACTACTACCAGATAGCATTAGATAGCCTAGCAATCATTCACTTTCTGATTCCTTGACTGATTTGCAAATCTTTGAAAAGTTTATAAGAAACAAAATATATATGCAAATCAGTCATCTCCTACTGTCATGATTCAAGAAACAGTAATACCAATACATCACACATATTATCACCTATGATTATATATTACTCTGTACTTGAATCAAAGCTATAAATCTGCCTACATCGATAACATCTATGGAGTCAAAGATAATAACATGCGTTATGGCAATTGTGAAGTACTGTGAAATCGAAGTGAATTTGTATGTGTGACTGTGCGTGTGTGAATGGTCGTAAACATGCTACTTGATGTTATGAAGATCATGAAAATTGCGTTACGATGTGCTACGGATTTGTATAGAGAGATGGTTTGGAGAGCAATCCTTTGGATTGGTTTGAATATTATAGGATTATCAGTTCTGATTCTGGTACAAAAGTTCAAGGGCAGGAAGATGATGAAACACAGTAACACGAACATCGTCTAATTAGTCCAAATTATTTCTGAGGTTTATTATGGTGAGACCCAAATTCTTAATTATAAAAATCGTGTCGGCCCTACGCATGCATGTGTGTGTGTTTAGGCTCACTGCACACGAGTGACGTTGCCGCAAGCGAAAGTTCAAGGACGGATAGCATTTTCGTACGGCGAGTAAGGCCAGCAGAACAATCATAATCCAGTTAATAAATGCACAGCCTATATCGCTGGTCTAAAAGATTTAAATGGCAAAGGGTTCTGTAAATAACGAAGGCGAGCACTAAGAAAGAGTTTTTGAAGATTCTTTCCTTAAATAGGTTAAATAAGGTAAATACGTGTACGTCTTGAAATTTAAAACTGTAGGTTAAAATTATTATAAACTTTTGTTTCATAACTGTACTATGAAATGATGTGTGATGTTTAGATTTAGTAATTGTGTAGTTACAATGTAATTGAGAAAATGTTTAGTAACTGCTAAATATAAATGTTGCTTTAAGTGTTGAATTATTACCGAGTTGGTCAATGATTATTTTAGTTGTCGAATCATTTGTTGTGTTCAAAATTATTATGTATAAATGCATATTATAAATGCAATTTAGCAACTTACAACGTTTAAAGACACCGCTAAATTCATGGCTCATAGAAATATACTCTTTTAAAACGTATTATTAATTGACAAACGCGACAGTTTTTGTTTATCACTAATTAACGATTTCTGACAACTTTTACAATATGGTGAATTGAAACAATTAGATAATTTCTGGCAAAATGTATTAATTTATTTCATTGTTTTTTTCAATTGTAATCTTTCAACTTATAGAATATTCATTTCCAAAAATAATAATGAATGTTACACTTTGTCTGCCGACGCTACATCAAGTACCGTTCGTCGCACGCTGTATGTAACGACTGAACGTAAAGGCCATCTTCCCATCGACTCGATCACTCGTACAGTCAACTGAAATCCATGGTCACACACTGATATAGCCTTTATAACGTGTTAGTAAGGAGCTCGGGGCTAAATATTAACAGCCGTACGGGTCCCTCTGCAAGATTAAGCTACGCTTGCCAGGTTGGCCCGTAGATGGGTGACCATCCTTTACTAACGGAGACCCCTCCGTGCGGAAAGCACGATAAACTGTTAGTCCCAGGTGTCCTTTGTATATTTGACTGTCGTAACAGGTAGTCAGAAGGCATGACACCTGATCAGGGCAGTAGAGTCGGTTTTCGTAGGGCAAGTTTTATATATAAATCAATAATATTTTTTTTTT
Organism: Anorthoa munda; assembly: GCA_945859665.1. Classification (NCBI taxonomy): domain Eukaryota; kingdom Metazoa; phylum Arthropoda; class Insecta; order Lepidoptera; family Noctuidae; genus Anorthoa; species Anorthoa munda. The sequence goes on along the minus strand of OX243916.1, from coordinate 1,182,860 downwards.
TTTTACCTAGCCGTTATTAACGAGTATGCTTTAGAAAGTTACCGTTTTACGGCACTAAAGTGTAGGCCCTTAATGAAAGTTGTTAACGCATGAGGCATGACATTATCGTTAAATGTTTTGGGATCATATATTTTGATATGTATCTAAATAGCTTGTGTATTACAAGGAAAAGGTCGATGTATCTCAGCCTATGACGTATGTGTCGACATTTGATATATGTATTGTAACGTAATCTAGATCGATAAGACTGACACCGAATGAAGGGCTGATCACTGTATCCATCATCAAGAATAATGTAACAGCACGCAACTGTATTAGGTAGGTAGAGTTAGTAAGAGGTGAACAGAACACACAAGCGTATAAACGTGCAATTGGTTTGTGGAACCAATTTTTTTTTTGTAAAAAATGGAATGATCATATATAATTTTTCGTACAAAACTATTTCTAGATTTTTTTTCATTGTATTTACAAAGTAAAATCCAATCGAAAATATTTTTTTGAATCCAGTACCGAAAACACCCCGACAGTTTTCCGAACAAACCCGAGCCCGTGTGACGTCACAACGTTAATTTCTACTCATTGTAGCACATAGATTATACAGTGTTTTGACTTTTAACCGATTCAATCTTGTTATATATTGATGAATATCGAATAAATGATCATAAATATCGAACCTTAAAAGTTATCGTGCTTGCTTCGTATCATTATGTACGAACACTACAAAAAGATCCCCATTATATGTGTTTCGCGCAATAGCCAAGTACCTAGCAATCTGTACTAAATTTGAGAAATGTTCTATGTCTAACTAGATTCTAATTTAAGATATGTAAAGTTTCGAAATACATAACAAAAATCGTCATTTTTTTTTAATTCAATCAAAATAAACATTATTTAGACACATATTATCTATTAAAGAGAGTTACCACGGCCCTGGCTCAAGCAACTGAAGAAACACAAGTGGGTTTTAGTCAGTAAAAAGTCTGACACGCCTCCCTCCCTCTTTACCCAGAGCAGGAGAAGTCATTGGATGATATACCACCCAAAAAAAGAAGGCTTATTACTATCAACCGGGTACAAATTCCTATTTACTAATAAGATACAGATTCTCCGGTCTGCGAATGAAATGCGCAATGAAAACACTTAGTAACATTTTTGTAGGATTATATAGGTCCATAAGGAAACGACAATATAACAATAATATAAATACATTCTGTAAATCAAATAATTTCATGCGTAGGTAATCTGTCAAATCTGTACCCTTTTACTTAAAGTCCTTCAAGCTAATGCCCCACAGTCCCAATGACTCAGAGCCCTTGATCTTAAGAAGAAATTCCGTCAAGTCTTCCGGTATTACCGACGGTAACCGTAATACCGACCGGTCTTACCGGCTGCCCAGTAATTGTTACCGAACTTATGTCGTGGTACGACTCTTTTTATTTTGGTCGCTGTTCAAGGACCGGTAATTTGTGAATGGTTGACGTAGGTTAAGATTTTCTTTCCTTATAAGCCGCGTATGGGATTACTCATCGGCGGAAATGACGAATTTCCAAATTAAATTACACTAGCTGACCCTCGCGGCTTCGCTCCCGGCTACCCTACCTACCACCCACCTACCTGCCCTACCTAGCATACATTCTCTAACCACCTACCCTACCCATCTACCCTACCTAACCTACCAACCCTACCCATCTACCCTACCTAACCTACCAACCCTACCCATCTACCCTACCTAACCTACCAACCCTACCCTACCCTATCTACCCAACCTACCCTACCCTACCAACCCTACCTATACTACCCTATCTACCCTACCCATCCTATCTACCCTACCCATCCTACCTGCCCTACCTACCCTACCCAACCCTACCTGCCCTAACTACCCTACCCTACCTACCCTACTCTACCTACCCTACCCTACCTGCCCTACCAATTGGTTAAACTATTTATTTGAATAAGAAATAAACTATTTATTGTTTCTACCGGCGATATAATTAAAATTTAGAACATAAAAGCTGCTATTTTGACTAAACTATGATAGTTAGATATATTCTCTCGCAGTCATTTCTAGGTAATAACGAGTAATTTAAACATGCAGTACATACTTATTATGTATCATTAATAGTTCTCTCAGCGCACGCCAAAGAATGAATTTTATAGGCGACATTTTGCTACTTTGGGTTACATTATTGCAATTTTCATAAGGATCTCTAATATTTTTGCAAATAAATTATAGCCTATGACACTCAGGAATAATGTAGCTTTCTACTAGTTTCAAAATCGGTTCAGTAGATCCAGAGATTACCCACTACAACGTCACAAACTTTATAATATTAGTATAGATTTATACACTTACACCTTTTTCCTACATAGGCAGGAAAAAACTATAGAACGACACCCGCTACGAACCTTACATACTCTTATATAAATTTTCACCCCCTTTTTAACTGACTACGGCGAAGCAAAAGGGACGATCATGTTTTTGACCGGTATGTGTGTATGTATGATCATGCTGTGCCCTCATAACATCTAAACTACTTATATCATAATTTGACAAATGAGGTGTCGTTGGAAGCGTCTTGTTTGTCCGCTGGTTATAGGCTATGTGACGTCACATTAAATTAAATATGGCGCCCTCAACGGGGATAACCGTAGTCGTATGCTACTTTGCAGAATGTACTGTTTTGTTACGGTAGGCGGAATATTTCAAATGAGAATATTTTCTTGTTTCATACTTTTTAGAGCGTGGTTTTTCAGTAGTCGGGTTTTAGTTTATTGAATTTATTTTTTAACTTTTAATTAGAATTACTTTTCAATACTCAAGAAATGCATTAAGCAGATAAAACTGAGGCGTGGTAAACGCTCTTCTTATCATTCCTTGATTCTGAAAAAACATTTATAAAGATAACATTTCCATCAAGAATTTCTCAGTTTTCTTCTTCGTGATTGTTTTTCTTATTGTTTACGAGCTTCGACCCCCACCACCTCACCTAAGCGTTGCCCTCGCAAATGACGTTCATGAGAAGAATTGCTAACTAATATCCGGTTGAATGACATTATTATCGAAACAATTAAAAAGAAATTGTGTCGCGTAGATCCACGTTTCGGGCACTCAAGGGGATATTCTGGAGACTGTGTTTTTCTGACCGGTTAATCGCAATAGGGTAACCAATATAACACAGGATGATAGTTAAAGATAACTGGCGAAAGGTGAGAGAACACCTCTTGCTATACACTTGCGGAATAACCTGTAACCTGTATTGGGTTATGTTACAAATTCAGGAAACCCGCCTAATGAAGTACCTAATGAGCTATTCACATTCCTAATCACACACGAGAAGAGTGTTATCTTGTTACTTATTAGAAGTATAACCACAGTTTGTGTGTCAATAATCTAATCATCACAATACCCTGTTCTCACGGCAAAAGCTTAATTGTAACACTTATATAACCAGTCGCGTGTCAGCTGCGCGTGCGCACACAATCCAAAACAGTTCTTATACGATGAGAGATAAGAGCCATTTTGGAACGTGCGAAAATTAATCCAATTTGTGATTTGGTACGTTTCAAAACTTGGGTGTTTTGTTTTGTAAGTGCTAAATTTGGGAAATTACTTGGGATTGTAATATTAAGTGTGTGTAGCGCATATTGAGTGTGTTGTTTAGAAACTAAAAAAACTATTACAATACTTAACTTAACTTTTAACTTTTTAACCTGATAACCTTTGTTACAAATTAATGTAATTAGCGATTAGGTTAGTATTAAGTTCAGATAAATAAATGTAGCTTAAATAATGAAAACCATACCTCCTAAACTAGGGGAAACCTGAGACTTAGGAGTCAGTTTGTGTTGTTTGTGATGAAGAACTTAATTACATAATTGGGTTAATAACAATAATTAACAAAAGCTTTCAATGTCAGATAAGGGAACGCAGAGTGGAATATGTGAGTATTTTGTGTTTTATACTAATTCGAACCCGTGACCAGACATCTTTACCCGTTGCCCTTTGTTTTCTTATCCCAATTTATAGAGTATAGGCACATAAAATTAGATCATGATTTTCCTCTATCTCTAAATCCGCCGGATGCAAGAAGAACAGGATTGGTATATGATGCGAAGCTTGAGGGAGAGATATGTGCATCTGTAAATGTCTGTCCTAAAATTATAATGATGACTTTGAACTTTTGTCGATGTATAAAAATTGTACAGTCCTTTAACGAAGCTACATTTCAAATCAACCTACAGCTAGAGTAGGTATGACACGCACTTTTCAATATAATAACAATTCATTAGATCCAAATCTTTCAAACCACGACATCCTACAACACATCCTACATTTATATAACAATCAGAGATGACATCTACTACTAACACAAGTATTAACAACAAGCTCTACTTTCACACCAAATAAGGCTCGTCGCAAACGATCAATAAAACTGATCCGACATTTTTTCATCAGGCAATCTGAATGACTGTATTGAAATAGTTATATCTGATGGTATTGTGGTATGGACCATTATTTTGGTAGTAATGTCAAAAGGTGAGATCAATAATGTTTGAGACTTATGTAATGGTATTGTGTTACAATTGGAATCAGCAGGATCTTGATCAAGCATGTAATCATCGACTATCGCTTGTCGAATCTTATGTAAACCATTAATATAATGACTAACGCGTTAGTCTTGGCCTCTTGGGTCGCAAGGGTACTACTTTTTATTTATTTTTTTATCTATAGGCTCGCGTTTGACCACTATGTCGCCTGATGGTAAGCGATGATGTGGTCTACGGTGAAGCACGCTTGCCTAGAAGTAACCTATTCAGTCTTGACTTAAAGACCCCAAGGTTGTAGCTATCAGGGAACAAACACTCCGGAAGGGAATTCAACTCCTTAACTGTGCGCACAATGAAAGTATTAGCAAAACGCTTTGTGCGTATGGTTGGGATGTCCACTACTGAGGTTCTGTGTTAGGTTACCAGGCCGGTTATCTGGTTGAGTTTTACATCTGGAATTGTGCCTGGTCGATCGGCTTGACTCCTACATATAATATGAAACATATAAGTACTATTATTAGATCACCTCTGCCTTATCCTTTGGGGAAATAGCAGCCTAATTGCGTTAGCAAATTCGCCAAGGCAAAAGGTTTGACCCCTTGAAAGAGTATGACAAAATCTCTTTAAATAATTCGTTATTGCCAAAAATTATTGGACGCTTTCATTGGTGAAAATAATATGATATATTTTTGGCAGTACCTAATTATTTAAAGAGTATTTGTCATACTCTTTCATGAGGTTCCCTTCGCGTTGCCGAATTTACTTATTCGCTTGTGCTCCTAAAAAATAATTCCAAGAAGAAGAATCACTACTACATTACTATAATATACTACTCTATACACTAGTATTCTATAAAACTTTAAAATGACTCAAGTAACTGTATAGATAATGCCACAGATAATATAATACTATCATACAGATGCCTCATCCCATACAAAGAAACCCTGCTGACGCGACGTAACTAGCTTTTTTCGTCTGATTAAACGGATTATTTTTTTAAGAACATCGATCGTGTTCATTGATCGTGTAGCAGTGACTTCCGAGTAAAAGGATGTACTCGGTTTATGATTTTTTTATACTGCGACGATTTGTTTTATAGTATTTTTAGCACGTTTTTAGAGTTTCATTGTACCAAAATGTTTTACAAAAAAAATTAAAAAAATCGAGTAGATGTCTCAGAAATTTAAAACCACCATCTATTGGAACTAATTTTAAATGATCCATTCGAATAATCTTATAAATGTGAATTAAGAGCTCAATATTCCTTAATTTTGTGCTTAGGAGAGTTTTTTCTATCTAATTAAACAAGAACATACTCAATAACAAATCGAAGCTTAACACGCCATCTAGTGCAATTTATTTGAACCAATTTTTCTTTCTTTGCTTTTCATTCGGTGCCCGTGCTAGCATAGTAATGCTTAGACAATAGCGCTATTTCTAACTTGTAATACTGGATTTTACACTTAATACCGGCAATAATTCTTATCCAGACATATAAGTAATAGGTACTGCTTTGTGCATAAATATTAAGTAATACAATTATGCAGTGTCTACTGAATAATTAAAACAACTAAGCCGACAGCACAACTGCAGGCTATTGACTCATCAGCTGTAAATAATAATTAATTTTCACTCGTTTAATTTCAGCTTGCACGGCATGCCATGTGTCTATTACGTCTATATTTCTTTTATTTGTTCTACACTATAGGAAGTTATTTTTAGACTTGCTTCTGCACGCGACTACATGAAAAGTGTTTTTTTTATCCCAAGGGAATTTACAACGGGGTGAAAAGTATCATAATTATCCTAATCCATAGCATGGTCTATCCGTGAGCCAAGTTTTATCAAAATCGTTTTGCTATTTAAAATTGAACACGTAATAAAGACATTCACGTTTTAACATTAAAATTATTAGTTACAGTAGGTACAACCATTTTTCGTGTATTATGTGTGTTGTCCCATGAAATAGGAGGCGAACTTATTCCCATCAACAGGGCAAAAATCAAGAATCCAAACTGCCACTAAAAACCGAATCACATATACATTCACACTAGAAAATTCTTCTCAAATTCCATTGAAGTCATCCTTGACATAAAGTCATATTTTCGAACTGATTGCATTTAACTGTACATAATATCCCACACTCCACAGTCCGACCTCCGCTACAATAGTCTCCGCTAATTAGCGTTTATGATACGAAAACTATTTTAATTCACTTATTATGCGGTCAAGTACGCTTTGTTGATGATTATGTAGCAGTCACATGGTGGCAGTATGGTGGGACTGTACTGCAACAGTGGGTTGTTGCATTATGTTAGGGATTGCATGTTGCTCAAGTATGAGTACACTTCAGAGATTTCACATCACTTCATCAGCCTATTAATGTTCCCACTGCTGGGACACAGGCCTCCTCTCTGTGAGAGGGATTGGGCCGTAATCCACCACGCGCCCCAGTGCGGGTTGGTGGATGTCACATGTCTTCGAATTGTTGGTTCTAGGACATGCCGGTTTCCTCACGATGTTTTCCTTCACCGTTTTTGAGAGCAGTGGTGATGAAATAATTTACACAAAGTAAAGCGCCTGCCTGGGTTCGAACCCACGACCTTACAACTTGTAAGTCGCGGCCGATACCACTGGACCACCACTGCACTCTTCAGAGATTTAAATGAAGCGAATGTCAGAGCTATCCAGCTGCTAATAGACAAGTGGTATTCTGTCAACAAAAGCGTCGCGATAGCAATTAGTAAAATGTCTACAATTTGTGGGATTGGCAACCACTATCAAAATGTCTCATGATTAACTTTACTTTTGGCATTCAAGCATTTAATCATATCAGCTGAAAGACGTCCATTGCTGGACATAGAGGCCTTACAACACAACGTCTTCCGGTTCACGGTGGCCAATCCAGAACATTTCTACCCCATTAATCATCCGTTCTGCGAGCAATGTGCCCTGCCCACAGCCATTTAAGTTTGGAAATTCTTCAGGCTATGTGAGTAACCCCGGTTCTCTTGCGGATCTCTTCATTTCTGATTTTATCACGCAAGAAAACTCCGAGCCTCTCCATTGCCCTTTGGGTGACGGTAAGCTTTCTGACGAGGCCCATTGTGAGCGACCACGTCTCAGAGCTATAGGTGATCACTACAACTAGAACCTCAGTTGGCAACATCTGCTTGGACAAGAAACCATCGTGAAAAAAAGAAGGTTGTCATTTAGAATCCGCAGCTTAATTTATGCTACTTATCACAATAGGTTTTATTTTAACAGATGTTACTGGGGGCTTGAATTTATGTAGGTATTTTTATAGGTAATACACTAATTTATACCCTTACCTTCTCACTAATAAATGCAGTATAAAGTTATACCAGGTATAACAAAGGAATAACCATACATTTTCTTAGGTTTATACTTGGTATAACTTTATTCTGTGTTTATTAGTAAGAGGGTTAAAATATTAGATTGTTTCGCTCATTTATATTATCTATTTTAATACTACAGATAAGAAGAAGATTGTAATAACCGACCTTTGACCAGCCAATCAGAACCTAAATAAACAGAGGTTTTATTAATACGGTTATTTTTATTGACCTTCACAATACAGATCATACAACACTTAACCCACAACAACAACAAAAAAAACAAACATCAGCACATCGTTACACATCTTAATCAACAAATCACGATGCAGTACAATATAAAAACATCAGAACACACACTATCATCCATTAACTTGTTTGAGAGCCATTAAGTCGAGCATCCTTGGGCATAGACAATCGACAATCGATCGACTCAGCATCGACATTTAGTTAAATCGTTACATCCTTTTTATGGAGGCTTTAGTTTAAAGGTTGGGTGCATCACGAGGGGTCATGGAACTCATGGAGACGAGAATTTTAGATATTGCAGATGTTTTACTTGTCAAATTTGACAGCTAATGTCAGAAGTGGCTCATCTTTTTTATAATGTCTCTGTTTTTTACAATATTTATTACAATATTTAAATTGTTTTTTTCTGGCATATTATTCTGGGAGTGACCCTCTTAGAGTAAGGTTATTTTGAGTGTGTGTAAGGGACAGATGTATATGTCTTGTGACTTGTATACATCTGTCGCTTACGCGATCTCAAAATAACCTTAATCTAAGAGCTTATGGTCACCCCCCAGATCTGAACTGGCATGCATTATCAGGGTCAAAACTTATGAAAGAGATTGTCATACACGTTTAATATGTATTGACAAAAACCAAGCATAACAAAGCTGAATTTTTAACTGGCTGGTATTATAAAAAATAACCGCCAGGTGCGAGTCAGACACGCGCACGAAGGGTTCCGTATCATTATCGCAAAAATCGGCAAAAATATTACGTTTATTGTATGGGAGCCCCACTCAAATATTTATTTTATTCTGTTTTTAGTATTTGTTGTTATAGAGGGAACAGAAATACATCATTTGTGAAAATTTCAATTGTCTAGCTATCACGGTTCATGAGATACAGCCTGGTGACTGACAGACAGACAGTCAATAACTGCCTACCCTACCTTACTCACTTGCCAACCTTCATACGTATCCTACCTATCTGCCTATTTTTTTCTAGGGTCATTCTACCTCGGCGAACCTTAACACCGCCATTCAGAAAATGACGTCAAATGCACAACGCCATCTATCGAATATGGAGTTCAACTGTCCGAGTATATGAATTGCGTGTGTTGTGATAATTTACTTCTTGAACACTTTAAGTTCTTATATATTTTGATAGAGTGAACCGATTACAAATTGCAACATTGGTTTTGTGCATTTTACGTGATGCGTGCACAACTAAACAGATAAACAGACAAAAATGCCAAAAATGCTTGCAATTCCGTTGGTTATCCTTTAACACCCTGGCAATTTCTTTTGGAAATAATTTCGATGCACAGAAACGACTTTTCTACAGATTGATTATATGTATTGATCAATCAATCAATCATTTATTTTGTAATACATAGGTATGGTTACAGTTGGTATATTGTTAAAACATGTGCACTATGTTTTGCCAATATCTGGCGTACAAAACGACGTTGATTGATAAGACATTCTCTCAAAAACAGTTTCAGAAGACTACTTACTAGCTTATATCAAGGGCATTATTACAGCAACTATCACTTAAAATACTTTACAATCACAATGTACTTAAGCCTTCTTCAATCTGTCTGCTACAGACCATTTCGAAACTTCCCTAATTCCGTCCGGCTTGCAATAATGACTATAATTTGTGCAGAACAAGACATCATGGTATCGTTCAGCTGATCAACGAGAGCTTCAAGGCTATTGCCACACTGTTGGTATTTCGATCATCATTCATTATCATACTAGCTTCTGCCAACGGCTTCGCCCACTTGGAAGTCGAAAATTATCCCAAAGGAACATATTCCCAGGATAAAAAGTATCCTATGTGCTATTCCTTTCCTGACTATAATCTATCTCTGTGCCAAATTTCAGCCAGATCCGGCCATCCGTTTGAGCGTGAAGAAATAACAAACACACATACACACACTCACTCACAAACTTCCGCCTTTATATTATTAGTGTGATTTATGAGGTTTTGAACTCTGAAATTCTGCCTCGTTGGTCTAGTGGTCGCAAACGCTACTGCTAGCATGAGGTCCTGGGATTGATTCCCGGGTCGTGTGTTATTGGATTTTTCCATCAGGGATTTCTCAGTAGCATACCAGAGTCTGGCTTTGTGCCCGGTCGATGGCAATACGTCGATTGGGCACACGGTTGGCGCAGTGGTTGAGCGATTGACTGCTCCGCTGCGTGTCGCGGGTTCGATTCTCGCACGGAACAAATATTTGTATGACCTACAGATAGTTGTTCCGGCTTTGGGTGTTGTGTATGTGAGTTTATATGTTTGTAAACGCACCCACGATACAGGAAGAAATTCCTAGTGTGGGGCAATGTTTTTAAAAAAAAGAAAAGGAATACGCTCGCCCCCTATTAAATGGGCTTTAAACATAACTGGAGAAGTGTGGGTGTACTATAAGAGCACCGCTGCCTACCCCTTGGAGAAATACAGGCGTGAAGTTATATTCATCATCATAATCAGGCTTTTAAAGTTCCCACTGCTGGAACACAGGCCTCCTTTCTGTGAGAGGGAATGGGACGTAATCCACCACGCGGGCCCAGTGCGGGTTGGTGGATGTCACATGTCTTCGAATTTTGGTTCTAAGACATGCCGGTTTCCTCACGATGTTACCCTTCACCGTTTTGAGAGCATTGGTGATGAAATAATTAACACAAAATATAGCGCCTGCCTGGGTTCGAACCCACGACCTATAAGGTCGTGGGTCGTGCAAGTCGCGGACATTACCAATGTTATGATCTACTAATGGAGCCAGAATATAATCTTTGAGTTTTAATTCCCAAGCACATTGCTTTATACTAAAAGCGCCATAACTATTAATTCCAATTCTGATACCACTGAAACTATTACGGCTCTTACAGACAGACAAAACGCGACAACGCGACACAATTTTCCATAAAAAAATATTCTACGGACCATAAACCTAATAATTATTTAATAATTACGTTTTCTTGGAACACTATTATATAAAGTACCCGTGACTATCAGGTCTAAATCAATAAATAAATCATCACAAGCAGACAAACACAAATTTACAACTAACATAAAAATATTAAGTATCTAATAAAAACGTCACTTTCAACCATTACATAACAGCTGCTTATTATAAAACATTATTACATTTAACGACGAAAAACACATAATCTTTCACGCGAAGAAGATTGACATATTTATTTAGTTACATTATACATAGTTATATCGTTATGTAAATATAACGAAGATGCATTTAATAGAAAGGACTTGCTTTTTATTGACTCAACTGATGCACTAATAAAATGTAAGCAATTAGCGGATGCTTATTTCGTATACTGCACTGGGGAGTACAGTTCATTAGTACCTACTATAAATAGTGCAGTCGTTAAGCTTAAAGCTTTTATGTAGGAAACCCAAAACACCAACAGCTAACAACAGAACGTGTACTGACACCAAGATTTTGCTGGTTTTAATCTACGCAGCTTTAAAGGTACTCCATCATTTGCAACCTCACATTAATTTGAACACAAAAATCCTTTGATTCTTCACCAGTTAATTTCATTATATCAAACATTTAACTTACAAAAAAAACAATAAGGTCTTTTTGCTAAGGCTCCCTGAAACAATTTTTACTTCATTAGACTGTAGTTTAGTCCTACCTTTGGTGCACCCCAATGGCCCTGCTTATTCCTTCATGGTAAACAGGCGTAATGTCCACATTCTCATCACTTAAACCACCTCCAACAGTACATGTCGGTGCACAAGTAGTGTCACACACAGACACATCATTGATCGAGCACTTTCTACCAGCCAATCAGCGTTCTTTATTACCAGTCATTTCATTGACAATTATAACACAATGATACCGATCAGACGTCTATTGTGGTGTTTGTTTTATATTAAGCTGGTTCGTTTATTTGCTAGGAAGTGTTCAGCTTTTGTTTGATTCGTTTATTTGTTAGTAAGTGTACAGCTTTTATTTTTGGTAGAACAAAGTTTTTAGTGAAAGCTTTTTTACCATTGTCTAGCTATATTTTCAGGCCTTTTATTAAGTGGTCTTATTATGAGATAACTTTAACATAGATACATACATACATATATCATTGCGGTCGATTTACGTCCAATCCATACTTTATATTATACTAGCTGTTGCCCGCGGCTACTCACCCGTGGACCACCCCACAGGACCCGTTTTCGGGATAAAAAAAAATAGCCTATGTTACTCAGGAATAATGTAGCTTTTTACTGATGAAAGATTTTTTTATCGTCCAGTAGTTTCGGAGCCTATTCGGTACAAACAAACAAACAAAAAAGTCCTATATTAGTATAGAAATAAAATATATACGACACTCGACAGTGCGTAATTTTGCCTGTCAGCCAGTCTGTTTCACGTCATGGCTTAACAAATGGCCGGTTTGGATTTAGATGAACTTGGTACACTAGTAGATCATGTGCTGGATTCATCATCATCATCATCATATCAGCCTAAAGACTTCCACTTCTGGACATAGGCCTCTCCCAAGCGGATCCTGAATTAGGACAAAAGATTTGAACCTCGGAAGTTTACGCCCTTGGGATAATTTTCGACACTTTACGCAGGTGATGCCGCTGGCAGAAGATATTTTATCAAGGTAGATATTTTTTCCATGAATTTTTCACCCATTTGTAGTCGCGGTCATATTATGATCCAGCTGAAAGTAGGAATTGAGCTCTGCAACCTTCGCATACATTTATATATACAAGTTAGCGATCGCACCGGCCTGGATACGATTCCTAGGTCAAGCAATGTTTGTTAAAGTCTAAAAGATATAATAAAATGAATTTATTTCTCATGTTTATTTAAACACAAATTAATTAATTTCTCATAACACACAAAACAAACAAGTAATCTGCGAATCATAGCAAAAACATAATGTTTCCGCCTGGGAACCGAACCCGCGACCTTCCCATCTTAATCACCGATCAGATACATTACATTTCGCAACCGTAAGGTTACCGAGACGAGACTCACTCGATCGAAAGCAAGGCCAGACTCTGTTGATTACTCTAGTTTAGTGAGATACCTATGGGTGCCAGGAAAACGCTCCTTCTTCTTAGCCCTCAAGAACTATAATACTTTATTATATCAAATACTAGCGACCCGCCCCGGCTTCGCCCGTGATAAATTATCCACAAAAACCTTCCTCGTTTCTCACTATATCTATTGGTGGAAACCGCATGAAAATCCATCCAGTTGTTTTGGAGTTTATCGCGTCAAACGCGGCGGCGCACTGTGGATCGAAAAACGGCTCTAGAAGACATAGGAACTTATATTTAAAAGTGTCGGTTTTTTTGCTTGAAATGGGTTCTAATAGTCAATATCATACTTATATATTTCATAGGACGCAATCTGGTAGGCAAAAGGGCAAGTTTTATTTTTTTTGCTAAAAAAATGTATGGAGCTGATATAAAAAATGTATAAATCTCCGGAACCGCAAGACTAACCGTAATATCCTTGCACCCGGTTATAGAACTATTTATTTATGATTTTTTGACATACTTCGTATAACGAGAAAGACTGCGTTTTTTTTTAAAAATCCTCAACTATTTTTACCTAATATATGCTATAAATAGAAATAGACGTGTTATGTGATGTGTCTATCTATCTTAAAAAAAATATTTAAAATTATTAAAGATATTTTGATGTTTATTAACCGACTTCAAAAACGGAGGAGGTTCTTAATTTGTTTGAATTTTTGTGTATGTTTATTCAGAGATATCTTCGCCAATTAATAACCGATCTTGATGATTTGTTTTTTGTTTGAAAGTGTATGGTCCCGGATTGGTTCCAGTTAAATTTGGTAAAGACCTGTTGAATAACTTCGGAGATATTCAATGGAACTCTTCAATAAATAACGGTAAACCACCATAGATTGCTGCAATCGCATGTCTGTATATTGTTAACACCATTTCATAACGTAACATCACACCAGTAGACTCTGAAGGGGTACGCAGATGTGTACAGTTCACCCTTCTACACTCTCATTTCATCAGTTATGTCCAAGTTCCCTGTTATTGGGATTATCTATTTGGGCATAGCATTTTTGTTTATTAATCGATCTAGATGATTCGTTTTTTGTTTAAAAGAGTATGGTCCCGGACTGGTCCCAGTTAAATTTGGTAAAGATCTGTTAAATAACTTCGGAGATATTTAATGAAACTCTTCAATAAATGCAGGTAACCCATCATAGATTGCTGCAATCCCATGTCTGTATATTGTTTACACCATTTCATAACATAACATCGCACCAGTAGACTCTGAAGGGGTACGCAGATGTGTACATTTCACCCTTCTACACTCTCATTTCATCAGTTATGTTCAAGTTCCCTGTTATTGGGATTAGATATATGGGCATATCATTTTTGTTTGAAAGAGTATTGTCCCGGATCGGTCCCAGTTAAATTTGGTAAAGATTTGATGAAGAACTTCGGAGAAATTTAATGGAACTCTTTTAATGGAAATTTAATAAATGACGGTAAATTCTTCAATCATAACTTTAATTGCCAATATACATCACTTATCTCCCAAACTCTGAATTATAATCAATATACAAACATGCGATTAAAGCCATTTTGGGTGTTTTGCCGTTATTTATTGAAGAGGACTATTGGATATCTCCGAAGTTATTTAACAGATCTTTACCAAATTTAACTGGGACCGATCCGGGACCATACTCTTTCAAACAAAAATGATATGCTCAAATATCTAATCCCAATAACAGGGAACTTGAACATAACTGATGAAATGAGAGTGTAGAAGGGTGAACTGTACACATCTGCGTACCCCTTCAAAGTCTACTGGTGCGATGTTATGTTATGAAATGGTGTAAACAATATACAGACATGCTATTGCAGCAATCTATGGTGGTTTACCGTCATTTATTGAAGAGTTCCATTGAATATCTCCGAAGTTATTTAACAGATCTTTACCAAATTTAACTGGGACCAATCCAGGACCATACTCTTTTAAACGAAAAACTAATCATCTAGATCGGTTAATAAACAAAAATGCTATGCCCAAATAGATAACCCCAATAACAGGGAACTTGAACATAACTGATGAAATGAGAGTGTAGAAGGGTGAACTGTACACATCTGCGTACCCCTTCAGAGTCTACTGGTGCGATGTTATGTTATGAAATGGTGTAAACAATATACAGACATGCGATTGCAGCAATCTATGGTGGTTTACCGTCATTTATTGAAGAGTTCCATTGAATATCTCCGAAGTTATTCAACAGGTCTTTACCAAATTTAACTGGAACTAATCCGGGCCCATACTCTTTCAAACAAAAAACAAATCATCAAGATCGGTTAATAATTGGCGAAGATATCTCTGAATAAACATACACAAAAATTCAAACAAATTAAGAACATCCTCCGTTTTTGAAGTCGGTTAATAAACATCAAAATATCTTTAATAATTTTAAATATTTTTTTTAAGATAGATAGACACATCACATAACACGTCTATTTCTATTTATAGCATATATTAGGTAAAAATAGTTGAGGATTTTTAAAAAAAAAACGCAGTCTTTCTCGTTATACGAAGTATTTCAAAAAATCATAAATAAATAGTTCTATAACCGGGTGCAAGGATATTACGGTTAGTCTTGCGGTTCCGGAGATTTATACATTTTTTATATCAGCTCCATACATTTTTTTAGCAAAAAAAATAAAACTAGATAGGTAGGCAAAAGCCTACCAGATTGCGTCCTATGAAATATATAAGTATGATATTGGCTATTAGAACCCATTTCAAGCAAAAAAACCGACACTTTTAAATATAAGTTCCTATGTCTTCTAGAGCCGTTTTTCGATCCACAGTGCGGCGGACTTTATAGTATAACTAGCTGTTGCCCGCGACTTCGTCCGCGTCAAACTCGTAAAAAATATTTTTTTATTTTTTTAGTTTACCGCCGGCACTATGAATTTTCTCGTGATCAAACGTAGCCTATGTTACTCGTTATTACATCAGCTATCTACCAGTGAAAGTCCCGTCAAAATCGGTCCAGCCGTTTCGGAGATTACCCGGAACAAACAGACAGATAGACAGACAGACAAAATCTTAAAAATTGCTTATTTGTTGTTAGTACCGTATATACTTTCACGTGCATTCAATAAAACGTTGTTACTTTGATATTACATACAGACACTTCAATTTTATTTGTATAGATATGTAGTGATGTAATAGAGACTTAGGTAATCGTTTAACTTTATGCGTTTAAACGCTGTATTTTCGATGGGATTTCCTATGGGCAAAAAACCAATCACCCATGCCTGTTTATTATATCTATGCTCCCATGCAATCTTTCATGCCCTATGTGACACTTTTACCATTTGAGGGCGCAGCGCAGATACCCGTGAGTAGCTGATTTCTTAATGAGAATCACTTTTAAACGGCTAGTCGTAGTTTTTTGGAAAAAAATATATGTTACTTTAGACCATTTTCTTAATAATTTAATCTGAGAAAATTATGAGTTTTAATCGAAAAACATAGTGTTATTAATTTGTAAATTTATGTCTAACACGGATAAAAACACGACAATCGCACCGAAACCGGCAGGCGTATTTTAAATATCTACATTTTGATCAAAGGTTTTTTTTTCAAGTTAAAGAATAATAAGGAAAGTACAAAAATCTACTGAAACTTGGTTCACGCGGGTGTGAAACGAGTGCGCGTTTTGTTCCCTCAGGGTCGTTGGCGACTGTTGTCGCCTTAAGATATTCTTTTCAAAATTCCTTTATTTTTTAAGAAAATGAACTCTTTTGTAGCATTTTAAGCTTCTAGACCCAACGGTTTAACCTATGCTTAGTTTTTTTTTTTAAATACAATCACACGATGTATCGTATCGTCTGTTGATCTATTCACCATTCGGAGAATATCATAGAATATTTATAATTATTTTGTAGAATCATAAGAAACAGCTTGCTTGCAGCTAAAACTTTAATGTTCTTTAAGCTTGCAAGAATGCCGTAAGCCTTGCCTTTCCGCAAAGCTTCTGATTGATAAAACACGATATTTTTACACCAAAACTCGCAACACCGCACCGCACCGCGCACCGCATTCAATGAAACCCAATAAACAATTAAAACAAACACTCCAACCTACGGCCTTTGTTTTTTAATTACCAAATACACTGCAGTGCAAATAAAACGTCACAGTCTATTTAGTTGAGTTGTAAACAATATCGCTAGGAGGATGTTCCGATGGTATCTCTTAAGCGAGCGTGAAACAAGATAGAAAACTTCGGCCTTTCATTGTGTGGATACAATTATTTGCAATGCAGTGTACGCTAATGCTGGGTCTTCCGCCCACTGTAGTGTAATGTGATATCGTTAATTTGTTTGTTTGAATGGTCGGTCGTGTACACTTTCATCACTTTAAACATAGCGTGTAAAGTGTACACGTCCTGTCATAAGGGCAAAATTATAGAGTGGATGAAGATGTTAGCAAATACAATTCCCTATTAAAACAATTGCAAAATGTCGTAAGCGTTATAATTATCCAGTTATACCATTTTGGCGACTTAAATTATTCTCATCTTGATTGTGAATTGTGACGAAAGTATGGTATTTAGGACGGGATTTTTACGGGGTATTTTTACTGAATCCGCCTGGGGGTGGCCTATGTCCAGCAGTGGACGTCTTTCGGCTGATATGATGATGGTATTTAGAAAATCTTCGAACTAACCTAGTACTTACCTAATGTACTGAGTGTAAGTGGGAGAAAATTATTTTATATTCGTTATTTTTAATCGACTTACATGAAGACTAAATTTTTACCCGACTCCTTCGGAAAGAGCGTCACGTTTTCTTTCTATTGAATGAATAATTATTACACTTTTTGCATAGTTTTCTTTGTTCTGTCACAATAGATCAAACGAACATACCGAAACTTGCCCTCTGAACCTTCAGGTCAACGTTCTAATCATCTGATCATTGTCACATACTAAAACTTACGTTACAATGAGTAACAAATAACTTAACATTTTAACTACGTTCCGAAGGTCGTACTTAACTATGGTAATCACTCCAATTATTGGCAAATTGGTTATAAGTAAGACATACCGTATCGATGGCTCCATTCACTTTTGTTTGTCTGTTCGTCTGTAATAAAAGTTTGTGTGTAAATAATTACGACCAGCCTGGAAGAGATATAGGCACCGTTAGGGAGTGTACCACTCGGCATGAGGCCCTGACTTAAATTCATGAGTGGGGTTCTAGTGGAGCAGCCGCAGTCTGCACACGCACACAGGTCTGTCACAGGTATTAGGATCGGTATCAGTATTATAAGGATCCGTAAGTGTCATATGTGGCATAAAATTTTAAATAATAAATTATTACACTAATGGCATCTGTGAAAAAAAAGTAAATTAAAAAATCAAAAAACCCGACTGCTTGAAAAGCAAACTAAAAAGACGTAAACATATTCGCGAGCTGGCGGACCAAAACCAGATGTATCCTCCGACTGCACAGCATGATTTTCTTCTTGTTTACGTCTTTTTAGTTTGCTTTTCAAGCAGTCGGGTTTTTTGATTTTTTAATTTACTTTTTTTATTTACAACTTTTTAGTTATTTTTTTTTAGAATTAGGTACATTTAAACATATAAGTGTTATATATTTTTGAAATCGCCTCTTAAAACTGACGAACTAATCGTGAGTCCAAAAAGTTTTCTCATCTGCAACATTTCAGAAACCATTTGACATTTCTCAATCATTCGTTTATGTTTTGTCTGCCCCCGTTTATCTGTAAATAGAGTATCGTATTACCCATTACTGGGTTGTGAAGGTCTGGTGCATCCATTTGAACTTTGCAGTTTCCAACGGCCGCAACATAGCTGGAATAAACAAAGTGGTTTAAAAATCAAATACCCGACTGCTTAAGAAGCGAACTAAAAAGACGTAAATAAGTAGAAAATCATGCAACGCAGTCGGAGGATATATAATCATGAGCTGGCTGACCAAAACCATATGTATCCTCCGACTGCACAGCATGATTTTCTACTTGTCTTTTCGCTTCTTAAGCACTCAGGATATTTAATTTTAAAATTAACTTTTTTTAATTTATTATAACTTTGTAGTTATCATTTTTTTTTTCGAATTTCTTTTAAGTAGGTATACATAATTATAATTATTATATATTTGTTCTAATCAGCTCTTACAACCCTTCATTTTGATATCCCCATACGAAGAAAAAAATTGGATCCTAACAATATGGCGCCCAAAATCCACCACTTTTCTTTTTTTAATTTAATGTAGCAAGTGAGCAGAGAGCATTGGTGGCCCAGTGGTATCGGCCGCGACTTACAAGTTGTAGGTCGTAGGTTCGAGCCCAGGCAGACGCTTTACTTTGTGTAAATGATTTCATCACCACTGCTCTCAAAACGGTGAAGGAAAACATCGTGAGGAAACCGGCATGTCCTAGAACCAAAACTTCGAAGACATGTGACATCCACCAACCCGCACTGGGCCCGCGTGGTGGATTACGGCCCATTCCCTCTCACAGAGAGGAGGCCTGTGTCCCAGCAGTGGGAACATTAATAGGCTGGTGATGTGATGTAGCAAGTGAGACTGCGAGTCTAAGTCAAGTCGAGGTAAGGCGAATCGATTGACGTAAGAATCATCAAAATCGGCCAACGCGTATGGTCTCTAGAACGCCGCATAGGAACAAACATACATACATAGACTGATAAACACATTACCCTCCATTGTATCGCGCATTTGGGTAATAAGCCAAGGTAGCTTTACCCAGAGCTACATCAAAGACCTCCCACTCTGCAGTACTCTGCACACGGACTGAAGACCGTTACCCCAAGGACAAATGCCTATTTAACCTAATGCGGTGAGCAAAGGTTTACAATGAAGGTCCATTCTTGTTGAAAAACGAGTTTAGCATAAACTATAATAGGTTGAAAGTGTAAATAATCGTATTGTGTAGCGACGGGTAGGCTTTGTTGCAAAACATGGCGCACAGAGAATACGAATTGAGATGACATGACGTACCTATTATGTAGTACATAAAAATATTTCAAGTATGTGACTAGTGAAGAAATAAACAGTTTTTTTTTTGGAACGATTTTCATAAAATAAGAATGTCGTTTTCTGCAATTAGATACCTTTTTACCCGACTGCCGAAGGAGGGTAATGTGGTTATCAGTCTATGTATGTATGTATGTATGTTTGTTCCTATGTGGCGTTCTAGAGACCAAATGCGTTGGCCGATTTTGATGATTCTTACGTCAATCGATTCGTCTTAATCCTGCGAGTGTCACTGGCTACATTAAAATTGGAAAAAACAAAAATGGCGGATATTGGGCGCCTTATTGTGGGGAAAAAAAAATATTTTTCTTCCAAACCCATCTTATGGGGTATCAAAATAAAGGATTTTAAGAGGCGATTTCAAAAATATATAATACTTATATGTTTAAATGTACCTAATTCTAAAAAAAAAATAACTAATAAGTTGTAAATAAAAAAAAATAATTAAAAAAATCAAAAAACCCGACTGCTTAAAAAGCAAACTAAAAAGACGTAAACATGAAGAAAATCATGCTGTGCAGTCGGAGGATACATCTGGTTTTGGTCCGCCAGCTCGCGAACATGTATCCTCCGACTGCACAGCAAGATTTTCTTCTTGTGTACGTCTTTTTAGTTTGCTTTTTAAGCAGTCGGGTTTTTTGATTTTTTTAATTAACTTTTTTTTATCTTCGTTATTGATAAGGTCGCGTAGGACCACTATCTCATCTGATGGTAAGCGATGATGTGGTCGACGGTGAAGCTTGGCTAGAAGTGGGTAACCTTGGATCCTGACTTTAAGACCCCCAAGTTGTAGCTATCAGGAAAAACAGACTGTACGCATAAATAAAGTATTCCCAAAATATGTTATACGTATGTGTGGGATATCCACCATGTCCCAATAGCGCATATTCGTACTTCTCAAAATAAAATTTTGCTATTCCAATATCCCGAAAAATAACCGATGTCCAAGAGTTAACTCGACCAGTGCATCATTGCCGATGAGCCACTTGGCCCATTTAACCCTTGCTGTTTCACATCTAGGCAAAGCCCTCCACCAAATCCTGTCGAGTATACTTCTCCCGCTGCGTAATCATGCGCAATGAGAATCTAAATTGCCCGCCATAACACATATTTTTTCCGTTTCCACTTTTGTTTTATTTCAATTGTATGAGTGGAGATTTAATAGTGTGTACAACGGCATATAATTAGGTATTAAAAACTCGTGTGATAAACCCACACTCGTGTTTTAATAATCCCTATTATGTATCGCATAAACTACTATTTTATATGGCCTGTGCTTATTATGAGGTATACAATAAAATATATAATATTTAATTAAAAATAGATGCGAATAGCGGGCGAAGTTGGCAATGTTGCCTTATGAACAGTCAGGCAAATATTTAGTAGATTGACAAAGCATCCCTTAACCAAAACTACCGTTTGCAAGTAATGGTTACCGGGAAACTCACCATTGAAAGGCTTCCCACATAGTGGACCGAAGACCTGGTGAAGGCTGCAGGAATCCGCGCGCTGGATACGAGATTACAGGACCGTGAAATGTGGCGACAATTGGGGAAGGCCTGTCTCCAGCAGTAGAAGTCTTAAAGCCAGTCAAAAAAGAAGATGACAATGATGATTTCCCGAACAGATAACTAGGATGTACTGCAAGGTTGAAACCCCTGTACGAAAATCTAAAGACGTTACCGGAGAAATCCTAGTGTAGGTATACTCACCGAACAGGCTTTGGTGAAGTGAATGCTTAAAGAAAGTAAGGTAGAAAGGTCGTGAGCGAAGTTATTATATCGTGGGAATATCCTATGTTAGAAACTAATATTCTATTTCTTAGAACATTCCGACAAGAGATTTGAAGATTAATACAACAGTTCTTAATCTAGTTTAAAGACCCAGATGGCAAACTTAAGCAGGTTAGCCTGTATTCTTTGATATTTCCAGTTATGTCAGCTGTAAAGGTCCGTTTGCGTTTGTTAGTTGGGAATTTTGCTAAAATTAGATACCGGAAGTCCGATCTAAATGTAATATGAAACTTTAAACCAATACTATAAAGGTACCTATAGATAACCAGCTAGTGTGAGGGCAGGTGAGGGCCTGGCGACCGCAGAGTTTCCCTAGTACGGACTTCAGTCCCTCGCAAAGGACCTTTTTACACATTTAATAAGTTCCAAATAGTTTTAAGATCATATTAAAAGCCAACCTTTATAAACAGAGAATAATAAATCAAAGCATCTTATTACACGATTACAATAATTATTTATCTGATAATGCTTAGTAATTGTTGAGGGCCACTGCCTACTTTATCTCATAACAATGCACGGTTCCTGAAAGGCTGCCCAGGGGAGTTAAGCCTAGTCGATTATAAAGCGACTACAATAAAGAATAACCAAACACCATCGAATCTGGTACCCTAAAGGTACACCATCAACCACTGCACCACACAGACATAAAGGTAGGTACTAAAATAGATCGCTTGACAGATCTAAAACGTGGGAAGATCATAATCTGTCAAGTATCACTCACGCTTCTAACCGACTGCGACAAAACATAGGATAGTTATGTATTTGATACTGTGACACGATACACAATGACATGTGTTGGAGATTCTGTGATAATGCTGAGTTAAGGAAAAGAGCTTTTTATGGCAACATGCAGGCTGCAAAAGACAAGGTGTTTTAGAAATTTGAGCGATCGGCTGCTGTGCTGCGTGTCGCGGGTTCGATTCCCGCACGGTACAAATATTTATTTTTATTTTTTTATTTAATGTAATTTTAATGAGGTGTTACTTAATTCTAAACTCGCCAAACTTTTACGTTTGATGGACTTTGAACTTTTACGTATGACCTACAGATAGTTGTTCCGGATCTGGGTGTCTTGTGTATGTGAGTTTAAATGTTTGTAAACGCACCCACGATACAGGTAGAAATTTCTAGTGTAGGGCAAAAAAAATAAAAACATTTCTTTAAAAAATAAGTAATCTTTGCAAATCAAGAAGGGTGGTACCGAAATAATATCAAACCAAATAAAAAAAGACATCCGCAAAAGTGAGGTCCTGGGATCGATGCCCGGGTCAGGGAATTTGTAATTTGGTTTTTGCATCTGGAATGTTTCAGTAGCAGTCTGGATCTGAGCTCTCTCTTTTTTTTTTCTTTAGCCTCGCGCTTGACCACTATCTCACCTGATGGTAAGCTACGATGTGGTTGGATGGTGAAGCACGCTTGCCTAGTAGTAACCTATTCACTCTTGACTTAAAGACCCCTAGATTGTAGCTGTTGGGAAACAAACTCCGGCAGGGCATTCCACTCCTTAGATGTATGCATAATAAAAGTGTATTAGATGATGGTAAAAAGCTCACCTGGGTCACATGACCCCAATCTTTTAGTAGTTTTAAGGACTACAGCAGTCTAATTGCGCAAGTAAATTCGGCAAGGCAAAGGGTTTGACCGCCATCAATCGATCACATAGACGGAAATCCACATCGCGTCAATCATCTCGTAAGTGATTGGTCGATTGATGAAGGTCAAAACCTTTGCCTTGCCGAATTCAATTACTAAAAACCGGCCAAGTGCGAGTCGGACTCGCGCACAAAGGGTTCCGTACCATTATCGCAAAAAACAGCAAAAAAAACACGTTTGTTGTATGGGAGCCCCACTTAAATATTTATTTTATTCTGTTTTTAGTATTTGTTATTATAGCGGCAACAGAAAAAAATCTCAACCAACCAATCACCAATCTGTGAAAATTTCAACTGTCTAGCTATCAGGGTTCATGAGATACAGCCTGGTGACAGACGGACCGACAGACAGACGGATCGCGAAGTCTTAGTAATAGGGTCCCGTTTTTACGGAACCCTAAAAAGGCTGCTGGTGTAATGATTTGCTGTCCGAAAATGTCTTTATTTATTTAAATAAATATATGCAAGACACAGTTCCGTTTCCACCCATTTATGTATTTATGCAAGTATATTAGAATTATTTAAACTTAATTAACATAAAAAGTAGAGCTTAACTAAACATTACTCATCTAAACTTATATTATAAAGAGGCACACTTGCATGTTTGTATGTGGGATATATTTTCTCTGAAAGTGCCTACTTAACATAACATAATATCACGCCAGTATTTCCTGAAACTGTAGGCAGAAGTGCAGCTGTACACCCACCCACACCACACATCCACACTTCACCCACCCACATTTTGCTAATTATGTATAAGACGCCAACGACCTTGAGCGAACAAAACGCGCACTCGTTTCACACCCACGCGACCCAAAATTCAGTAGTTTTTTGTACTTTCCTTATTATTCGGTTACTTTAAAAAGAAAGCCTCAGATCAAAATGCAGATAATTAAATTGTCTTTGAGATGGTGACAATTTCATTAAAATACGCCCGGCAGTTTTAGTGCAATTGTCTTTTTTTGTCCGTGTTAGACATAACTTTACAAATTAATTACACTATGTTACACGAATAAAACTCAAAATTTTCATAGATCAAATTATTAAGAAAATGGTCTAATATAACATATATTTTTTCAAAAAAATTACGATAGGCCGTTTAGACGTGATTCTCATTTTAAAATCAGCTACTGAGGGGTATCTGCGCTTTAGGTCCCAAGTAATTTGCCATCAAACAGGCAAAAAAGGCTACCACTGAACAATTCCAGATGGAAAAACCCAATATCACTTTTGCCGACCCGGGAATCGAACCCAGGTCCCCATGATTAATGCAAACCTACTTAGTGATGTAATTTCGAAGATTCTTCCACATAAAATTATAATATTATCAGTGAGAGTCATAGCCATGGGCGTAAAGAATAGGCTGCCCGAAAATGCAGGGTTCTAGGATAGACATGAGAGCGAAGCCACGGGAAAAGCTTGTGACGTTTAATCGTATGCTGATTAAGTGATAAGTAACTCAGATAACAGTAAAGTGCCTTGTTTGCTTTGATTAGTAAGAAAACAAAGGCGAACTGGACTCATTAGAATTATTTATTATGCTGATTAGAGAGGAATTAAGTGCTTGGCTAGTTAAATTAACGGATGGCAAAGTTACGGTCGACGTAGCGCAGAGGCTGAGTGGTAGACTCTTGTGCTACGTGTCACGAGTTCGATTATTTAACGATTGACGCAGGTTATATCGTTCATGTTTGCGAGATTTGTTTGTAAAAGCAAGACATTTACAAAACAGGAAAAATTCGCAACTCAAATATAAATACTTACAAAAGTCATTCTGTCTGTCTGTCAGTTTGTTTTGGCATTTCACTTCCTAATGGTTGATCGGGTTTGGAAAATAGATACTTAGCACACGGATGAGATATGTCCTAATCATAGAATACCTTTTATACTAATAAAATGATTCCAATGGAACATACTCCTAAATGTTCCATTGGAATCATTTTCTTGCAGACGAAGTCGCTGATAGAAACTAGTACTGTTTAGGAACAAAATTTCAATAATCCCCATGTAATGTATGGCTTTATTCATCATTTTTTTAGGAAAAACAAACAATAGTATACTAAAAATCAAAAGCGACATGAAAGACGCGATGTGGATTTCCGTCTATGTGATTGGTCGATTGATGGCGGTCAAACCCTTTGCCTTGCCGAATTCACTTACGCAGTTAGGCTGCAGGTACCACTAACTGTTTACCAAGTCGGGGCAATCAAATTTGTTTCGGCATACACTGTATAGAGTCATTGTCTCAAGGAGCGTGCGCCTTGACTGTAATGTTAGGAGACCATATTTTTTGAGAATGGACTGATATGACATATGTTTATATGGTAAGCTACAGTCAACCACTTCCACGATAACAATTTGACATTTTACGGCACAAAAATGTCTGTAGCGGCATGATGTATGCGGAACAGGATGGAAATTCCCGGTGTTGATGGCAACACAAATATTTCTAGTTTTATCTATGACCTTTGCTTTTATTTATTAACATATATACAATTGAATATTCTAAGAAAAACAAACCTATATACAAATACAAAAGGCAGACGGCAAAAAAAGCTCATTGTGCATCAAAAAATTCGTCCACATCGATGTCAATGGGAAACGTGCCCAGAACGCTGGCGGCATTGCCACGTTGTATGGCAATGCTAATTCTCTGGCCGAAGAAAAGGCCAGCCCTCTGGTCACGTGAAGAGTTGACGAGCTTTGTGCTAATTTCTCGAAAAACTCGATGCGCACTCGGACCCCATGGACCTAATGTTTCAACCCCAAACGGCTCAAACATATAACTTCCAATAAGGTTGTTATATTTGCGCCGTTTGAGGTTTTCTGCACCGGCAGCAGCCGCCCCAGCACAGCCCGCCGTGCTAAGAAGATGGGATGGCGCAAGGGTGTCGACATATGTTGCATCCCACACCAAAGGCCTACCCACCTTCCAAGGCATTATGGTCATCCCGTCTGGTCTCTTCCCATCGTCGCGTGCCAAGCCATTGGGTTCTAAAACAGCTGGCACCCCGGCGGTGACAAGAGCCCGACGTATGATGTCATTAATGCTGGCGTGCCGTGCTATCCGGCCAGCGCTCCTACTGCAGGATAGGCCATGGTGACCGAGGCGGTCGACTGCTTCACCACATTGACAACGATGTGGAGCTCCACTAGCAGCACCCAAACCTGACCTTTGTGATCTGTTCTGTTGTAAAGAGCTGTAATACGTTCTTCCTGTTCCTGTGGGCTAAAATACAACACGCTATCATGTGAGTTATAGTACTTATAGTATATAATTAATAAAACAAGCAAATTGTATCAATTAACCAGCCTATATAAACTACAGTCCACACACAAATCAGTCACCATGGAATTAGCAAGCTGAAATCAAATCATGCTTCAAACACCTGAAACCTCCAATGAAAAGGTAAGGTCCTCCGACCAGACGCGGACGGGCCATCAGACATAACACCAATCTATTCGGAGAATTCTTCCTTTTCAATGGAGGTATCGGGACGTTCCACCCTGTTCCGCATACTTCTATGTCTTAAGTACAGGATTTCGACATTGAAGTGTCACCACTATCATGTGGTCTACTCTAAATACTTCTCAATTACCTAATTGCATTAAAATCCATTTAAAACCACCATAACTAACTCATTCTTACCGCAAACAAGTTGGTAACTTATACCACACTTAGGTTAACTCTCACGCCTCGTAAACTGGCGCAAACAACTTTTTATTTAACTTTGCGAACACCGTGACTTCGCTCACGATGTGCTGCAGATTTGACTAAAATAACACTGTTTTTAATGATGCTTCTAGATTAAAATGATATTGCATGATTCTTTTTGTTGTCCTTGCAGATTTTGTATTTTCAAGATAACCAACAGTTATAATTTTACAAATGTTATTCTGTCATGTCTGCTCTGTGCTTGGAATGTTTCTGCGAAATTTGGATTTGCTAGGCACAGTCATGAAGATACATTACAAAGTACTTAGCAGATCTAAGCTCTCGACCAACGGAGTCAAGGAATGCAGTTATGGCCGAAATCGGCTATATGGCATTAATTTCTTCAAAGACAATTCTTACCCTTTTGACAACACCAAACATAAGGGTTCATAGTATAAGGCATCTAGACTTTTCACAACTAGTCGCTACAACTATATTACCTGAAACTAAGAGATTTATATTGCTTCACTAACAACACTTTTAATATGAACCCCTTACATAAACACAGACACATTTAACTATATATTAACATTTACATCACTTCCTGCGCTCACAACACCCAGTGCGAATACATTGACTTTTTGTTCGTACGAGCTGATTATCTTGTTCTACTGGTATGTATTATAAACGACATCGACAGTTCCTGCTATGGATACTATGTAAAGAAGTGGGAAGTAGACAAGTTGCTTTTGAGTATAATTCCAGACGCAGAAAGTGGCGAAACTTTGGGTTAAAATGAAATGGTTAAATTCACACGGGCAACAGTTTGTAGTCCTGTATTGTTGTCATTGTAATAATTATCATCGCAGACAAGCATTTGTGATTTGTTATAGGACAATAATTGCGTTGCATGATGAAACTTAATATTGATCACAATCGCCAACAACTACTCTTTTAATTATGTGTGTTCGCGCAGTGTTTATAAAACTCATATTTATGTCAAGGTCTACTGTTCAACATTTTAGGCTGTTGTCTAGAATTTAGACTATACTTAGCAAAAGGTGCAGTAATGGCCCATTAGCAACGACCCCGACTTCACTTTGTGCGATTACTTCATCATCGCTTTCTTCACCGACATGACCTAGAATTAAAAATTCCAAATCGCTCTATGCTTTCGTACAGGATTACAGCCAACACTCTTTCACAGTAAGAAAGCCTGCGTCCCATTGTGAAATTTCTAGGTATATTATGCGATGAAGCAAACTGGCCACAGTCGAGCTACAATCTGTTGCCCTACACAGTAAAGAGCAAAATTTAACTAATGTAGTAAGTAATCTAACAGAAAACTAGTCTTAAACTTATCCAAAAATCTCCCAGCACGACCTCTATCGTCATTACAGAACACACAATTAATCATCGCGACCGACGTTCAAATGTGGGGAACATTCAGATTGGCGATACCATCAGCTGGTGGCGTTACGTGAAGAGTTATGGGAAGATACCTTTATTGTACCACCACGTATCTACATTGTTGTTGAGAATTATGCTAGATGGCTTCCGGGGTAAGCAGAACTTGTTAATTTCCAAATTAACATAATGGGAAAGCCTGCCCTATTCTATATTTATTATGATATTAATCAGATATAAATTAATCATAACCAACAGCACTCCACTGCTGGACATAGGTCTCTCCAATTGCACGCCATTTACTTCGATTTTTGGCAACTCTCAGCCAGCTGCTAACATCCACCCTGCGAAGGTCGTCGCTCCACCTAGCCTGAGGGCGTCCTACCTTAAGTTTACCTACCAGTTCACGGTCTCCACTCAAGAACACATCAACCCCAACGGTCATCGGTTCTACCGCTTAAATGGCCGACATTTTTCAACTTCAGATTGCTTATTCTGTAAGCTTTGTTGACACAAATTACTACTCATTTATCTGTTGACTTTTTATGTCGCACAAGAATTGAGCCTGTGATCGCAGGTACAGTAAACCAATTGCTATTCATAACTACGCTTAAGGAACCGTTCATAAATCAATCAACTTTCAACCGTAATCGCACCAACTTCAACTGCTTGGATTCGCCAGCAGTGGTGCTATAATAGACCAGCCTATACCGGTTTCTTTTCCTAAAAAAAGATTTGTGCATAACTTAGATTCCGCTTGGTTTACTCGTTATTCGGTAATAACAGGTTCAAAAAATAAAATAGTCTTATTAAATCATCAGTTATTAATAATAAGGCACTGTTGGATACTTTAGCTGGGATAAATTAACGTTTCTAGTACGTCCCGTCAGTTTCCTTTAGTGAACCTCTAAAACTGTTTTCAAAAACTTTCAATTTACATTTTAAACTAAGTCCTTTTGAAGGAAAATTCCTTCACATCACTCGATTCAGTTACCAACCGAACAAAACCCTCGATCAACGGAAAATAACCCTCGATCGATTTATGTCACAAAATAACAAAACATACCTGTCAATTTGTTTGATTTGAGGAAATTACTTAGAATATAAGAGTTAATATGTATAGTCAGTCATGCCCATATGGACCACAAACAATACTTGCACGCTAAACTAATATTGCCAAGAGAAACGCTCACGCTTTTCCTCGAATCGTTAATAATAGCTAACAGCACTGACACAACACTTTACAGAGACCTTAACCTCTGGCTCCAAATAATATAATACCTCTGGCCTAGCGCTAGCTATCAAACAAATGCCGTCAGAAAGCTAAAAGTAAACTTAATGTGAGGTACAGTTAGCGAAAAAGACAGGTATACCTACAGGCTAACTTCAGAATTTTTATTTTCTTTTGGCGATAAATACTCGTAAGATCTTTTTATGAGTTTTTGGTTGGCAAAAACTGGCATCACACCCGACAATATGTGGTCAAAGACGCCAAAAATATTTACAATAGCAGAGGCATCATAGCGCACAGGTGTATCCCAAAAACCAAACAGAAATATTTTATATGCATGTTAGTAACTACACTCGCACTAATCCCATTCAAACCGGAACTCCTTCACTTACTTCTGTACTTCTAACAATTTTGTCGACTGTACACGTTGTCGTTAGGTACCAGTTGGTCACAGGTTGAAAGTCTGACCCTAAGTTCAGGGAACGCCTTTTACTTGGACTTACTTTATAGGTTCATATTTCGCTCGCTACGAATTCGCACGGTATTTCACTTACTTTCAGATGTGATTGTGATCTGTGGCACTGTGCTGTGTGCTGTGTGCTGTGGGGATCGTTTCTAACTGTATTGGTTATGTAAAATAGTATTTTATAACTTTATAAGGCACGTCTGCTAGTAAGATGAAATGTGGAGCGAATTTATTGAAAAATATTTCGTGGGTCATTTAAATTAAATGCCTCGTTAGTCTAATGTCGCAAGCTCTACCTACTGACTGACGAGTTCGATTCAAGTCGGTAAAATGTTATCGGCTCTTTTTTTTGGCATTTCTGTATTAGCCGGGCAACTGGATTTGAGCCCAGTTGCGGACAACAGGCGGGCGTGCACGGCCTACTGTGACAGGCTTGGGCCACACATTTTTATCACACTTTGGGAGCAAAAATCGTGCAAATTGCATTTAGTCCAGAGGAAAAGCATTTTTTCTTATTTTTTTAAAAAATACGCAAAAGAAGCATTGCTATCACTTTTATTTTTGTGAGACGCGCGTAAAAATCTTGGCGTGTCCAGATGACGAAATAATAAGTTATACTAATTTTGAGTTTCACCAAAAGGACACACGTGTGTCCAGTCTCTCGTGTCGAGTTGGTGAATAACAGAACAAAAAGTGAAGAACAAAAACAAAAAAAACATCGATGTCTGCTAAACAAAGACACACAACTCGATGACGACCCATAGCATTATCGATAAATCGATGATGTTGTATTACAGCACCGAGCACGAGAGTAAAGCAATTAGATGATTTCTGAATCGATTACTCGGTCGGCTACTCCTGCGCATCCCGGCTAGAGCGGTGAAAGTGGATGGATGGTACAAGTTATAGGCGGAAAGCGGGCAATAAAATTTGTTAATTGTAGAGCTAAAATTAGACGAGTTTCTTTTATATTTTCTTTATTTCCCGCTATTTATTTTAATTACAAAGCCAATAGGATTTATAAAAACGAATGACTTTTAACATTAATTCTGCAGTGTCTGTAGGTTATCATCATACAATGATATTAATACCTATCATGTCTGCGTAGACCCTACAGTTTGTTTAATTTTATCTCGTATTTTTGATATAGAAAAGGATGGAATACAACAGCTAAAAACAACCCACTGCTAGATATAGGTATTGCCAGAAGTGCGCCGCAAAATAAGTTTCTCCACCATCACCATGTATAAAATGTTACAATACAATTCCTCCCCACATTCTACAACTAAATGAGACGAAATTTAAGACTTGTATAAAACGCACACTATGTAGGCAAGCATATTATAAGTTAGGGGATTACATAGCTGATAAAAATGCTTGGCTCAATGCTGGTCCTGCTCCGCAGCCACTAGGGCGCAAGAACAATTAGTGATGGGCAGAAAAGTATCGAAGTATTGTTGGACCTGCTGAAGACTGTATGAAAATTTTTGTATTGTATAAACTCAATTTCTTTTAGTATTATATAATTGCACAGCACATGTGTGAGTACTATGTTCCGACTGTAGATAAATCTACCATTCACTGTACCTATGTGTCGTTCGTTGACTTCTGTGTGCCCTGGCAGTTGAGTGTGTCATGCTCTCTCTAATTTCTCTCTGATGGTGGCACATGTGTTGGATCATTCGGTTCCCTTCATGATGGTTGAGCTGAGTGGTGCCGATCCATGCGTCATGTTCGAGAACGGGCGCCATCAGTTGGGATTGGTCATAACTTAGCTGTCTCGGCCTGTTAAAGTGCTTTTTTTGTTTTTTTAATTATTTGTTACTCTAGACGCTTTTACGTACACGTATTTTTACATCGTTCTCACATATATGTATTTTTTCAACAAGAATGATGTAACCAAAAACTTGTAATTAAAACTGATGGAAAAGAGTGTCCGGGGAGTTTCTTGCTAATTCTTCTCCATTGAGACCTACAGACGCTTGCGAATTTGCAATTAGAGTCATCTTTTTATGAATTTTTTGTTTGACAATTCAAAAGTACTTCTAAAGTTTACTTGATATGATATTTTATATTTTTTGATTTTGATCAGCATTCGGTCTGCGCCGGACAATTTTTTAGATTTTCGTTCCATCTAGCTGGGGGAAGACCCATGCTACACCATCGCCATCTTCAGTTTTTAAAATCTATAAATTCGATTGATTAACTCCCTTATTCTATATTTGAAAACAGGCCTTTCCCCTACAGTGGGACAATAACAAGCTGATATTATTATTATTTCTTGCTAAATCGCCGTCATCTCTTACTTACCCCACATACCTCTTAGGTTACCGCCCGCCTCGGTATGCATACGTCACAGCGCTCAATTATCGGCAGATGATCGCTTGCGCAACACTGTGACTCTCGGTTCGAAGTAATTAGCACATAATCTGGTGATTATTACTCTTCGATTGTTTCGCGTTATGTTGTTGCTGTTTCTGGATCTGCATTTCCCACGGGTTCATTAATTATGCATGTTGGTTTGGTTAATGTCTTTATTATGGGTGTACTGTGACTGTAGTGTGGTATATTGTACAGTCAGTAAATGGAGCAGAACAAGAACAGGCTAGCATCATCATATCAACCGAAATTGTCCATTGCTGAACATAAGTCTCCCCCAAGGGTCCACCACATTGACCGGTCCCGTGCGTCTCGCCTCCAGCGGATCCCCGGAACCCCAACCAGGTAATCGGTCCGCCTAGTAGGCTTGTGTTGGTGCTGCTTATACGGGTGTATTGGTTTTTATCAAGCTGGTGGTTTGGCGATATGCGCAGCTATAAATCATGGAGAGGACTGATTTTGACTAAATTCAGTAAAATTTTAGCTTAATTAATTAAATTACATACGGTGGACATCGCACCCATACGCACTAAACTTTTTGGAAATACCTTTATTATGCGTACAGCTAAGGAGTAGAATTCCCTGCTGGAGTCTGTGTTTCCCGATAGCTACAACCTCGGGGTCTTTAAGTCAAGAGTGAATAGGTTACTTCTAGACAAGCGTTCTAAACTGTCGACCACATCATCGCTTAACATCAGGTGAGATAGTGATCAAGCGCGAGCCTTTTACACAATTTACACTGCTACTTCGAAAAATCAGATCTAACTTTTATCTAACGAAACGTATGGTAAACTTTCATCTTGGTAAATAAATAAGATTACTAGTACCTGTCGATACACGGGGCACGGCTCTTATCTATGAAACACTATATTTTAATAGTTACGAAATTCGTTCGAATTTATTTATTGATTGACTTCATCTGCACGATGATCACATTTATGCAATACCGTATTCTGAAACTGCAAACATCAGTCCATTAGACAATACTATTTATACGAATACAAATCAAGATCGAAGCAAATTACGCAATAATATTTCATATTCTTATCAGTAGGGCGGTGAACACCTGAGATTGAAGCATGTCGGAGCCAATGCCAATGGAAAACAATGAAATGAGCTGTTTTGTCTAAAATAATAGGTCTGCTATAATATCCGGAGTTCCGGACTAGGTACTCTACTTCCGATGTTCATTTGTTGAAGTTTTGGGAATAAGGCTGTAAAGGTAGAAGGTCAAGACACTTTGTATTGTCTGGCTATTATTTTTGTAGATAACATCGTTGTTAACACTGTTGGATAAAACAGTACGGTACCCGTCCAAAATAGTGACTAGTCATATTGTTAAAAGAAATCTACGTCTGTAGAAACCACTGAAGACTCGCATTGAGAGGAATTTCGCTACTTGCAACCGTATATTTTTTTTATAATTGATTCTCTTTTCTCTTCTCTCTTTTTTTCTCTTTCTCTTTTTTTAAAAACGTTGCCCCACACTAGGAATTTCTTCCTGTATCGTGGGTGCGTTTACAAACATATAAACTCACATACACAAACACCCAGAGCCGGAACAATTATCTGTAGGTCATACAAATTTTTGTTCCGTGCGGGAATCGAACCCGCGACACGCAGCGCAGCAGTCAATTGCTCAACCACTGCGCCAACCGTGCGCCCAAATTTGATTGGCATTCGTTTAATCATTTGATGGTAAGCGATGATGTGATCGACGGTGAAGCACGGCCGAGAATAGCTAGTATAGCTCACACTCTTAATATGAGGTATATCTATCAGAAAACACAGATCGCGGGATCCTTAGCTGTAGCCGAGTAGATCAAATTAAGACGCGTAAGCTTAATTTGATCTTCTCTGAAGAAAAGACTTACATTATTTTTGTATGAAATTTATTTATTTATTATGGCACTACAACGAATCGTTCACAGAAACATTGACAAAAAAACATAATTGTATAATCTACTAACAACAGCGAACTTTCCACATAAAGATGCGCACAGCACTTACATACTTTAGATAATTATAATTTGGCATTTTGGCATTTTTGAGCAGTGGTGGCCAAGTGGTATCGGCCGCGATTTACAAATTGTAGGTCGTGGGTTCGAGCCCAGGCAGGCGCTTTACTTTGTGTAAATTATTTCATCACCACTGCTCTCAAAACGGTGAAGGAAAACATCGTGAGGAAACCGGCATGTCCTAGAACCAAAAATTCGAAGACATGTGACATCCACCAACCCGCACTGGGCCCGCGTGGTGGATTACGGCCCATTCCCTCTCACAGAGAGGAGGCCTGTGTCCCAGCAGTGGGAACATTAATAGGCTGATGATGTGATGTGATGTGAATTTGGCATAATATTCAAATTTCAAATCCTTTCATGAGAGCCATTGAAATTCCTGTAATTCTTCATATATCTCTCCATAACATAAATCTACATTCTACCTGCTAATTTGCATCTCATTCTGCGTCCCAGCATCCAACAGCTAATTGATTGCGACATATGGTTTTGAGGTATCAATATTAATGGAGCCCGTCCAATGTTCCGCACAATGGCATACAATTTGTTCACACAAATTAGCTTTAACTCTATTATTCATTGTCTACTATTTATGTTGCTTTGTGAATTTATTTTAATAGATAATGCTAGGATAATGATAGTGCAGATCTATAATTCTGCAACTTTTAGCTATAATTTACATAGTTTAATATCTTGTTGGCCTAGTGGTCGCAAGGTCCTGGCTTCGGTCCTGGCTTCGGTCCTGGCTTCGGTCCTGGCTTCGGTCCTGTTGGTAATTTGTAGGTGAGTTCCACAATCTTAAAGCATGGACGGAGAAGGAATGGGAATAATAGCTGGTTTTATAAGGATGGGATTTAAAGAGAGACAGGCAAAAATCGCTCCCGCATGTAGGAAGGGTAAGACGGGTTGTGAAGAGTAATGAAGAGGTGACATAAAATACGAGTGTTTCTGCGAAGACGGATTGGGCACTTGAGTTCATTGTGAAGATGAGAAACTTGATCATACTTAGACCAAAAAAAAGCGAATACATAAATTTTGCAAGCGCTCAAGCTTGTTTAATAGCTCCTCTGTGGCATCGAGGTAGCAGGCTTCGGCATAATCTAAAATCGGCTGAATAAGTGTTTGTGCCATATAAATTTGAGTCTTTAAGGGTAAGAGACTCTTAAATTACTTCAGCGAATGGAAAGAAAAATGTAATAAATTATGTAATTTTACTTCAGAAACTGCTATTAAGAAAAAATACTGTTACACAGCAGCTAGGTTTGGCAAAAATGAGGCCAGGAGATTAAACCGTAAACTATCAAAATGATGATTGCAAAGGATCATTGTTGTCTGTCGATTTCGAAGATTTCATTCTTGCTGCCCAGCAGAAACCCAGCATGAAGATAAGTAAACAGATAGTTATAACTGTAACGAAACCACTTTCACGGCTTATTTCACGGCTAACTATCCGTGAGCGAAGTTAATTTCAATTTTATATTAGCGTTGATAATACTCGTACTATCAGATAAATAAAATTGTTGGTAATTATTGATGTGGACTATTATTACAAGCTTTTAATTAACTTGCATTGTATGTATGTAGGTATGTAAGTGTGTTCGGGTCAAATCTTTCAACTTAATTTTAAAGCAGATACTCGTATCCTCCACCGATTAAGATGAAATTTTGCATACTCCTTTAGAGTGGATGAAAATGCATGGTTAGCTAAGTGACGTCATTCTAAATCCAATATGGCGGACTGGTTATTTTTTGTGCACTGCCATGATATAGGTATCAAATGAAAGTGTTTACTGAGAAGAATACGAAAAAAGATAGTTTAAAAAAAATATTGAATAAATTATTTTCCATTTTGTTTCTCAGCGTATCGACCGCAAAATTAATTCTAAGTGTGGCCTGAAATTCAGCAACGAGAATACTGATATCAGACACAGTCATTATGACTAGCGGATGCAACTTAAGATTCTAAAATATTAACCTATTAGGGCATTCAGGTACACTGAAAATCGACCACAAATCTGTTGCGGAAGGGCTAGGAGAATGATGTTCATACAAACTTTCTGTTGTCAAACCAACAGAATAAAAATTATCTTTCTTGTATGAATTCTTATTCTGAAACTTGATGCTTACAAAATGACTACTGAAATTGATCTTTATTTATGTGTAGAATCAAAGCTACCCGATAAATACTAAATAGCTAGGAGGGAGCGGTAGCAATTTGTTATCGCAAATAACGGAGCCGACGGTTGCGAGCGCCATTATTCATTGTTCTGACTGTTGGTTTGTCTGTTGCACTTAGGATGGCACGCTACCGAGAGCTATACGATAAATGATTATCATCATCTGCGTAGCATTTTCCTAACTATATCAGGGATCGGCTTCCAGTCGAATCAGATGCATTTGTTTGCTAGTATTTTGCACGGAGCGACTGTCTATCTGACATCCACAAGGCTTTTAATGGATAAGACTGGTTGACTGGCTTGGGTTGACTTCGAGAAGATCTCCCACGGCCTACGTCTACGGCTAGACGTATTTCTCGAGGCCTGGGCTTCCTACGTGTAGGGGATGACCACACATCTGCACACGGGCTGTCTGGCAAGTCTAACTTAACCTCAATCGTGCATCTCTGCTTCTTCACTAAAATGACCAAGTTTAGTATATCAGTTGAAAACTGAGATGGCTAAGTTTAGATAAACCGTTGACCTCTCCGCTCTTCAGCATCTTCATCATCATCATTTCAGCTGAACATAGGCTACATCCGATTTTTTTTTTAATTGTTGATAGGCTTGCGCTTGACCACTATCTCACCTGATGGTAAACGATGATGTGGTCGACGATGAAGCACGCTTGCTTAGAAGAAACCTATACACTCTTGACTTGAAGACTCCCAGGTTGTAGCTATCAGGAAATACAGACTCCGGATTGTCGCCATTTCGACCAGTCCTGTGCGTCTCTCATCCAGCGGCTACACTCTTACTTCGTAGAGAACAGTAATGCTATATTTTATAACTCTTCTTACTGTACAACTCTACCCCTTACATTGCGAAGGCGTGTACAATTTCACGCTTCTCTACATTTGGTAGCGCGCTGTATTGGAGTGATCGCATGTAGAGATTTAGAGACAACTTGATCGCCGGCTTGCGTGCGCCGGCGCAGTGTGGCTCAGATAAATATTTTGAAACTGAAACGTTTGACTTAAACGCATGGGGGCAATGATACTGAAATTGATAATGATTTAGAAGTGTGAAGTAAGAAATTATACAGTAGGAATTGGTGAATTAATCATTGTCCAGTTGTTGTTTATTACTTGCTAACTTCTTCCTGCCACATCGACCGAAACGCAACATTTATAAAGAAAACGTAGTTAATAACAAACATACATATGATATATCACTCAGCAACTGCGCTGTGTAGTTTTCTACCACTAAAAGATTTTTTGTTACTTGATTAGTAATTAATTTTTTTAATGTTTTTTTCTGTTTCCTTTTTAATTTTTCAATTAATAAATAAATACCTTTTATAATATTAGTAGATAAAGATTTTATGTGAATATCCCTTACCACATATTTCTTTCTGAAAACTACAGTCTCAGATTCTGTTGGACTCTTTACCTAAAGTTCAAAACAAAAACCTAGACCTACTCTTACTTGAATCGTGACCTTTTGACACATACCTGACTATCTGACCTTGCAAAAACTACTTTACAAAATAAAACTTAAACAAAAATTATCAACGGTCAATAATTCTTTGTTACAGCCATTAAGTGATGTCAAGCGTCATTACTTGGATGAAACTTAGTTTAGGCAGTGTACAGACTAGGAAAAAACAACTTTACCTGACATTTTTTAATACCCCCGACCAGGATGATAACGAACCTGAATACTTCAATAAATGTGAAGTAGTAGAAATTATTAAAAAAGCAAACTCCAAGAAAGCTCCTGGATATGACTTAATTACCAACAAAGTCTTACAGGAACTACCAGACTCTGGGATAACACTACTCACAGCAATCTATAATGCAATCACCAAACAAAAACTCATCCCGTCGCAATGGAAAGTCGCTCAAATAATTATGCTGTTGAAACCAAACAAACCACCAGAGGACCCAAAATCATACAGGCCAATAAGCTTATTACCCATACCCGCGAAAATATACGAATCTCTAATATTGCACCGATTGATACCACTGATAGAACAGCGAAAACTGATTCCCAAACACCAATTTGGATTTCGTCGTAAGCACGCCACCGTCGAACAGGTCCACAGGCTAATAAGCGAAATTGATAAGACCTTTGAACATAAAAAGTACTGTGCAAGTGCTTTTTTAGACATATCACAAGCCTTTGACAGGGTATGGCACGAAGGCCTGTTATTTAAAATAAAATCTCTACTCCCTACCTATATGTACAAAATCCTAAAATCTTTTTTGGAAAACAGACACTTCCTAGTCCAAAATGGCGAAGCGCTCTCAAGTCTCCGTCCTGTTAAAGCGGGAGTCCCACAAGGCAGTGTGCTGGGCCCGACGTTGTGCCTTATCTACACATCTGATCTACCAACTTCAGAGAGTATCACCACCGGTACTTTTGCAGACGACACCGCGATTTTAGCATCTCACCCAGACCCAGTTGTGGCGGCGGAGCTCTTACAGCGTGGCCTTAATGATATATCGGCCTGGTTAAAAAAATGGAGAATCAAGGCTAACGAAACAAAATCTGTAAATGTTACCTTTACTCTAAGAAGAGGCACTTGTCCGCCCGTCAAACTCAATAACTTAGAAGTCCCACAATCAGACCATGTCAGGTACTTAGGATTACACCTTGATAAGCGACTCACCTGGCATAAACATATTTTCACAAAAAGAAAACAATTGGGATTACAATTACGAAAGCTGTATTGGTTAATAGGTCGTCGGTCACAACTGTCGCTAAGTAGCAAGCTTCTACTTTACAAAACGATCCTTAAGCCGATTTGGACTTACGGAATACAACTCTGGGGGACAGCCTCCCATTCCAACATCGAAATCATGCAAAGATTTCAGAACAAAATCTTGAGGACGATAACCGGTGCCCCGTGGTTTGTCACGAATGAACAACTACATCACGACCTGAACATGACAACAGTTAAACAGGAAATACTCTTCCATACATGCAAGTACAAGAAAAGAATTAAAGACCATCCGAACAGCTTGGCCAATGTCTTGATGGAAGACAATAGTACGATTCGCAGATTGAAACGGAAAATGCCCCAAGACACACTTAAATTGCAACAGTGAAGTAAAGTAGGATGTGACACAGGTCGCATACCGAGCACGCCAATAACAAACCCAACCAACCCACTGATAAATGTCCCTCTGGCGACAGATCACAGTGTAAACAAGGAGATAAAAAAAAAAAAAAAAAAAAAAAACCTGACATTTTTGACAACCATCAGTCTTACCTAGGAGTGTGGTACAGGAACTGATTCGTAGAACATAGTTTCTATAGGCAGTGATTCGTAGAACATAGTTTCTATAGGCAGTCACTCCATATAACATACTGATATACAGATACGTTCGTTGAGAGCGATAAGAGATATCATCACAAAAAAATATGTTCGGTAGAGCAGACGATGATGGACGAAGACACATTTTTTTTTGTCTTGAACAGGATGAAAACTCTAATTTTGTAGGTTCTCGGTAGAATCATTTTCATGTAACGTTCAAAAGTGCCGCTTGGTGGCCTAGTTGAAATAAAATATCTTTGTCTTGTCTTGTCTTTGACGTATTTATGAGACTACTAATGTGCTGTGTGTGTGATCTTATCATAAAGCCAATTAAATAGTATTTTTTCAATCTGTGCACAGCCTTAGTGCCTAGCGTGAATATAAGTGACCTTCACAGTTGATGGCACTAAGTTAGATGTTGTTAGAGATAGCTTGATAGTTGATAGGTGTCTTACCACATCTGGCACATTACTTATCTACAACTTAAGTTAGGATTGTAAGTGCTTTGTTTGCGAAAATGATGAAAAGATCAGCACATCATTACATTGCAATCTTTACAATTCAATTCTGGTTTGAACTTTAATGAATCGCACAATTGACACCTAAAACACTAACAATGAGAAGAATATTAATTAAATTCTTGGTAAAAAAAAAAAATATCTTTTTACCCGACTGCCGAAGGAGGGTAATGTATTTATCAGTCTATGTATGTATGTATATTTGTATGTATATATGTTTGTTCCTATGTGGCGTTCTAGAGACCAAACGCGTTGGCCGATTTTGATGATTCTTACGTCAATCGATTCGTCTTAACCCTGCGAGTGTCACTGGCTTCATTAAAATTGGAAAATAGAAAAATGGCGGCTTTTGGGCGCCATATTGTGGGGGACCAAATGTTTTTTTTGTTCAATATTTTTTTTTTTTTTTAATAAGTCCTCGTGTGGGGCAGTGTTTTTCTCTGGTTATGGTCAGCCAGCTAGCGAATATGTATCTTCCGACTGCACAGCATTTTCTTCTTGTTTACCTCTTTTTAGTTCGCTTTTTAAGCAGTCGGGTATTTGATTCTTTTAATTAACTTTTTTTAGAAGTTTATCTCTGTAGGTATCAATTACGATAATTCTTTCGTTGACAGAAAGTTACACTATCGAGAGTGCCCGAGACGATTTTTACCACTGTTGCTATAGGATTATAAGCCATAAGAACGAAGCCGCGGGAAAAACTAGTCAAACATTGTATTGTCATGAACATCACCATACAATATACTCGTATACCACACTACTGGAAAAATGCTCATCCGAAATCCAAATCTTATCAGTTTTCACCACGTTACGGAAAATGGAAAACTTTACCAAAGGTTTTATTCATTTCTATTACCCATTTTGACTTGACAAATACCTATGAATCCTCACTGCTCCCTGTCTGTCTGTCTACTTATGCAGACAAACGTACTACCAATAACCACAGCCTGTATCCTACACTTACAGCCCCCAGTAATGACTGTTGCGCAGTCGCTAACGACGCGAGATCATCCGACCGACGCCATCTTTTTAACTCCATCCTTGATTCGAAATTAGAAAAGTATACGGTGCCTGTGTGTATATTAGATGCCTGACTAGTCTAGACTGTTATAGACTAGGTATTGTTACAAGATTGTGAGTCTGTAATTGATCCAATGCGGAGAAATGCCTTTTCTTTTAATAGCCAAGTTGTAGTGCTTGTTGCATGTTGTAAGTTTCAGAAAGCTTATTCAGTCGAGGGTTCAATTGGCTATGATAGTCTGAAAATAATGATGGTGTGGCTCTACTTGAATTAAGACAATTTGAAAATTTGTTTAGATGTCATATTTTGTAAATAAATATAGCAGGTAAGTAATAAAACAGTAATTAAGGATGTTACATTATTTAAATGTAATAAGGCCCTCTTCCTCCAAAAACTAACTGCTAAA
Source organism: Anorthoa munda (assembly GCA_945859665.1). Taxonomy (NCBI): domain Eukaryota; kingdom Metazoa; phylum Arthropoda; class Insecta; order Lepidoptera; family Noctuidae; genus Anorthoa; species Anorthoa munda. The sequence goes on along the minus strand of OX243916.1, from coordinate 1,140,614 downwards.
ACAAGATTGTCGACAAAAAAAATGTCGTACATAGATAACGGCGTGTTAACAAATTCCTCGCAGTTAATATGACAATAAACCATGTAATAATAAACCATGCTGAGGCAAGCGGGCCTAGACTAAATAAGTTAATGGTGAAAGAACCTGGTGATATTGAAAAAGTTACATTGCTACACACCTCTTCTGGCCACCATGACATCACACTAATATTATAAAGGCGAAAGTCTGTGAGTGTGTATGTTTGTTACTTCTTCACGCTCAAACTGCTAGACGGATCTGGATGAAAAATTGATTGGCACAGGAATAGACTATAGTCTGGAATAGCACATAGTATACTTTTTATCCCGAGAATATGTTCCCTCGGGATGATTTTCGATTTTAACGCGGGCGAAGCCGCTGGCAGAAGCTAGTTAATAATAACGTTGACTTTTAAACTACCAATTAACAAAGCCATTATTTACTATCAGAAAGCGCAGAGGTCACTAGTTAAACTCATTTGATTAGATTTTCTAATAACAAATGTTTTGCCTGTTTGTCCGTTTCGTAATACACTGCGGCGCAATTAAGTCGGAGACATTTAGAGTTTGCAACGTCCCATTTATTCTGCTCGGCGGTGTAATTGACGAAAATGTCGTAAACGTTATTTTAGTTAGTTATTCAAGTGATTGCAGCGAAATGATACAGATTATGACAACATTATAATGTTTACTAGCTTTGCTCTATGGGATGAACTTTGATGGGAATGTAATGTAATGTTTATATTCTTGCTTACCATAGCGTTAGAAAATTCTCGAGTATCATGAGATTAATGACTACAACAGAATTGGTGGCTCACCGTTTATCTTAGGATTAGGTCAGACCAGGCAAAGATTCGCTCAGACCAGGAACGAATATCGTAAACGAAAGAAAACAAAAACACAGCAAAAAGTGGGACAACACTGCCAATGTGGTCCTGGACCAGCTCCATAGGGCAATATTTAGTGAAGACAAAATCAAACTGGCTATATTCATGATTATATTAATACTTTATTTTTTTCTTCTCTTTTTCTTTAAGAAATTGACTCGCACACTGTTCCGTTGTTATTGAATTAGGTAATTTACCTATGTTTGCAATATTTGTAAGTATGTGAGAACCATGTTCCTATTTATCAAATGAATTGCTTGTAATACTTTATAACTATACAAGGTATGCTTATAGCATCAGCATCGTCCTTACGTATAGTCAAGTCAAGTCAAGTCAAATATATTTATTTCAACTAGGCCAATAAGCGGCACTTTTGGACGTCAAACATTATTAAATCTAAATTAAAAATATACAAGTAATAAAAATTGACTCTACCGTGCATTCGGAAAGTAGCTTGTTATGGAGAAGAACGCACAAGAAACTCCATACTTACTCTTTTTAAAAAGAAAATATGTTTTACAATGTTTACTTATGTACATACATAAATAAATTCATATATGTGAGGACGATGCACCCAAAAATAGCACTACACACTATACTACGTACAGGTATAAAGTAATAAAAGCACTAACAGAATTAATGTATATGAATTAATGTATATGAATTAATGTATATATGTAAATGTTGTAAAACACTTCTTTTTTAATGATTAAGTGTGGAGTTTCTTGTCCGTTCTTCTCCAATCTCCATAACAAGCTACTTTGCCGAATGGACGGTAGAATCAAATATTTTAACTTTTAAATTTAAATTTTTGACGTTTAAAAGTGCCGCTTAATGGCCTAATTCAAATAAAGAAGTTTTGGTTTGAATGATGATGATGATCGTATAGGTATATGTCACGGGCGAGTTTGTTGAAAAAAATGCTTATAACGTGTTGTAAAATTACGATTCCAGTTAAATTAGTAGCCTTTCCTTCTGCCCATAATTTGCCGGACACAGAAACCGGACTTATAATTATATTGATTCAGTATTAGGTATTTCAATCCTGCTGTATCGAAATTTGCGTTGAAAAGTATATATCTTAATATACATTCAGCGTCGCTGGATTCTGGCGCTGATAGAGGCTCGCAAATAAAAAGGAAACATATTGCAAAAATCAATATTTTTATTTTTTTCTGAGACAATATTGCATTCATCCGAATCCTCATTACTAAGCAAAAATAGCTAGATCCCAATCTAGACGGAGAAATCAGTCTGTGTGATTATCAGAAAATTGTGGCTAGCACAGGAATGCACGAGATATGGATCTGAGATGATTTGTCAATCGCATCGGGTCATCGGTGTGGAAATATAATTAGAGATGCGGGTAGGACGATCGTGGCATTTCAAAAATGTATCTGTGTCTTAGATCTTACGTAGGTATGGCTGGTGAAATTATTATGAACAATTCTTGATGGCATTAACCATTGGCAAAAATGAGGAAGATTTTTTAGAGTTCCTTCCTTAGTGCTAAGCTTAGTTACGTAAAGAACTCTTGTACAAAACTTAGAAGCTTCTATAAATAAAATGTTAATACAATGACAGACATGGCATTGCATTAAGATTTTATTAAAAAGAACAATTACTTAAATGCTTAAGTATAGATATTTTCCAATCTTGTAAAGTTTTAGACCTTTCTTCCCTACAAATCAACTTAGAAAAGGCTGGTCTTCTTCTCAGCTTGAAGGCAAAAAGATCAAAAAAAAAATTGCCCGTAATTCAGCTACGCAAACTCTGACCACTGCACTGGCTTATCAAGAATTTAAAAAAAAACTAATTCCAAGTACTTTGTATCTGTGTAAAAGAAAAATAGTTTTAATAACATGAAATTTGACCAGTTTTTACTTTTAAATGGCACTCCAGGTTCAAACCGGCGGGCGTAGGTTGCAGGCTAACCAGCATCTTAACCACTGAACTAAGTAATCATATTACCATATGAAACACCTATTAAATGTATCAACAAAAACGACGTTAATGTGTTAAGGAAATGAGTAATATTCTAAATGCACACCATATTTGGACCTCGAGTTGACCTCTTGGTCAATTTGAGCGATCACTTCGTGTAATCTTTAACCTTATATGGTTAATTAACTTATAGCTAACAATGGGTTCAGTTGATGGGAAAATATACGCTTCGTTGTTGGAAATAATTGAAGAATAGCATACTAGTTAAATAAGTTGTCTACAATATAGGAAGGTGCTCAAATTTAAAACATAATCTTAATTGACACACGAAATTATCCAAATAAAAATGATTCCACCATTTTTTAATAGCGAGCAATTTGAAATAGCTTTGATGAATGAACTAGTAATCAAACCAAAATTCAGATCAATCAAGTTATTAATTAATCGAGACCGTAACTCCGGTTTCGAAAAATTGTATTGCTTCTTGAAATAGATCAAAAACCACACCTATTACGAACATTTTTATGAGAATATTTTTTAAGTCAGTCATCATTTATTTACCTCAAACCTTAGCTCAGGGAATAACAGTAATTTTTTAATATTAAAGTTCCATCATTTTTAAACCCAGGCATGGTTAGGTAAATGTATGATTTTTACAAATGAGTAAGACCCCTATTTTTTTTTTATATAGTCTCGCGCTTGACCACCATCTCACCTGATGGTAAGCGATGATGTGGTCGACGATGAATCGCGCTTGCCTAGAAGTAACCTATTCACTCTTGACTTAAAGACCCCTACATTGTAGCTATCAGGAAACACAGACTCCGGCAGGGAGTTCCACTCCTTAGCTGTACGCATAATAAAAGTATTCTCAAAACGTTTAGTGCGTATGGGTCCTATCCGTCAAACTAAGAAAGTCATTTACATTTGGTGGTAGGTTATGCTGTTTAGTGATGATAAAAACAGATTAAAACAAGCTCATTCAAAATCTCCTTCATTAAAAATATAAATACCCTCAGACAAAAATTCTCGGCCTTATACAACATCTTACAAGACATCTTCCTATTTAACCCTTTACTCGGTCAACTTCAATGAACCACTCATAAGAAACCTTAGCCCCTTAGTTTATCAGCCCCTCCCTATCTTCGGCCACGATCGGGTTTAATCGGGCGCAATCGGTTCGTGACGTACGAAAGCAACTAATGCATGGGAAAAGCAGACGAAAACGTTGCCTTTCGTAAGAGATCGCGCGATAGCGATGAGGAAGTCATCGCTGCAAGAGATAAGAGGCAGCGATAGCGGTATTGAAAGTGTGTTGTGACCTTTTTAGGAAGTTTTGAAATATTTATTACTTACTGGTGTCACAATAAGACAATACTTCAGAAATTATGCATACTGTTTTATATACGGTTTTACGATTTATGAATAACTAGCGTCCCGCCCCGGCTTCGCCCGTGACAAATTATATACAAAAACCTTCCTCGTTTCTCACTCTGTCTCTTGGCGCGTACAGACGCCGCGGGGGACTTTGTTTTATATAATATGTAGTGATACTGATTAGGTAATTCGATAATTTTATTTCTTTCTACTTTTATTCTGGAGTGACAAAAGTTTTAAACATTGTAACCCACTTATCCGTTATTTTTAACCTGTATAGATAGGCACTTAAATGACATGTCTAGGCAAGTTACCAAGCCAGGATTACAATTTTCGTCATCTTTTTCTTACATCTAGTTGACAAGATCCGCTGAAATGATAAATCTGATTAGATCATCAGTGCACGACTAAATAATTAATCTGCACTTACTTACACTTCTTATTATACAAATAACTTCAAGTTGGGATATTTAAATAAGCACATGCTACACGCAACTCGTGTGAAAGTTTTTCAGCTAACAAGGTAAAAGTCACTTCGGTTGAAACATCTAGATCGGAACTGCACGACTATTAGTTACTAAGAAGGTTTCAAAAATACCAACACAGCTTAAAGGAGTTCAATACTTTTTAATTTAACAATTTTCTATTTTGCTTTTACGTAGGAAAATCTCTCGTGTTTTATCAATTTTCTTTGGTCAACTCAGACTATTTACTTACGGAAACCCCTCTTTTCTTCAAATCTATTTTCTCTTCCCCACTTACTAACAGTTTACAGCTTGGACCACTTATAAAGGTCCGATCAGCTCAATTATTCAGTAGTCATCATAGTTTTTACGAGCTCAGGTCATCTGATCTCCCTTACAGTAGTTACGGTACAGTCGAGGGCACAAGTGAAAAGAATTTCCCCCTTGTTATTACCCGACTGCCGATGGAGAATAATGTGTTTATCATTCTATGTATGTATGTTTATTCCTATGTGGCGTTCTAGAGACCGTTGGCCGATTTTGATGATTCTTACGCCAATCGATTCGTCTTAACCTTTCAAATGTCACTGGTTACATTAAAATTGGCAAATATAAAAATGGCGGATTTGGACGCCATATTGTGGGGGTCCAATTATTTTTGTCTTCCAAATCCATCTTGTGGGATATCAAAATAAAGGGTTTTAAAACGTACCTAATTCGAGAAAATAAAATTAACTAAAAAGTTATAAATAAAAAAAGTTAATTCAAAAAACCCAACTGCTTAAGAAGCGATGTTCTTCTTGTTTACTTCTTTTTAGTTCGCTTCTTAAGCAGTCGGGTGTTAGGAATTAACTCTTTTTTTTGCTCTCTGTATTTGGCTGTACCGACAATTGAACGATAACCATCTACGAAGCGTAACCATTGATTGTACATGTAAACAGGACCGCTGAACAGCATAAGTAAAGTGTTACGTTACTCTTATTAAGTCATTACTTTTGCTTTTACTCAGGGGTTCGTGGCTAAAGAAATAATAACAGGATCGATCTTTAAGATTAAGTAACGGTTGCTGAGGTCGCTCCGTGGATTTTAACTCTAGAAAATTACTTTCTAGAGTTTGATGACACACGGAAAACTTAAAGAAATACCTAATTTTTAACAAAACCATCAACAAAAAAAGAGTACTCTGAAATCGTTGGATTTTTTTTCTCCATCGATTTCGAATTAAATTATTATATGCAATGAAAGGCAACATTATTCCCTTTAGTTTAAGTAAAAGTATTTTGGTTATTATATTATATTAGTTAATTTCCGCCAGTCTTCGCAAAGCGGGTCAGATTATGCCCAATGATCTTTAGCATTTCATTTACATATAACATAAACAAAATAGACAGTATCTTTCAGTGATTGCCAATAACTTAATGTTATATTATAATACAAATTATAACTTATGTTTCCTCACACTATTTACCTAAATGGACTGACTTTACTACCTCATAAACTATTTATAGTTGGTCTACAGTCGTTTACCTTTCAAACATAACTCCATCTCATTAGCATATCTTCTGTTCCGCATTCAACTCCAGGAAAATATATAAAACAAGTTCAAAAGTCGTTTGAAAGTGACCTGTTGTATTAATTGACATGGCAACAACAATGGCGGCCGGAAGGACAGCCATCTTGTGTCACGATTTCCGGAACAGCGCATGCGCAGTAGTTCGCGGGTTTTCTTCGTGTTTGTTGGTTTTAATAGTGAGTTGATTGAATTAAACTGATAAAGCGGTATAATTTGTGAAAATGATAGACTTGTGCGTATGATTTTTTCCTGTTGCAGTTTAGTTAAAAACTGTTGTCAATGGTCTCTTCGTTGAATGAAAACAAAGAGGCTTTTCTCTCAGCTATTGTCATATAAGGTTACTGAATACATAGATCACTTATCATAGTCCGTCATCATCCACCAAGCGGGCCCAGTGCGGGTTGGTGGATGTAACATATCTTCAAATTTTTGGTTTTAGGACATGCCGGTTTTCTCACGATGTTTTTCTTCACCGTTTTGAGAGCAGTGGTGATGAAAAGCGCCTGACTGACGGCGCCAATGTAGTGTCCTGTGGAGCGAGCACAGCCTACTCCAAAACTGTGATAAAATGGGTGACTCAAGCCTATCACATAGGCCGTACTCGCCCGGCTGAGTGAAGCGTCCAACTGCACAAAACGAAGACAGTTTTTATCCCAGAGGAGCTTACTCTACTTTTAATACCTTCTGCGAGTCAATAAAAAGCCAGGGTTTCATAAATGAAGTATTCATTTTGTAATTAATATGAATGAAATTTAATATTGATGATGTTGGTCGAACTAGTCCAATTGGAAGGATAGAGCAACATTTTTGTTCGGTACATTTTATGGCAATTTCGGTGGAGTTTATTTCAGTACTCAGAGGTGTAGAAACTTGTGTTTGGGTGTGCTTTATTTGTATTACTTATTATGGTGGCCAGTTCGATTTTCGAACAAACCTCTTTACAATGACATATGGGTATGAGTTTTCCACAAGCTTCCACAGGAATTTGACGTTCCAAATTCAAATCGCTTTACACCATTGGGAGTTTCATACAAGTTTACCTCCCTGAGGTAATGCTTTACTTTACGTTGAGATTGCATGACATGTAATTGGACATTGTCGAGCAGGTGGTGTGAAAAAGTATGTTCTACAAGGTCTTATTTATTTCTATACCAAAATGGGTACAGCACGCCTAGCGAAAACGAAACAAACAGCTAGACAAACAGAGTAACTTTAATTTCTAATAATAGTAAGGATGTTAAATGGATGGATAGCGTAGCAGCTTCCTTATACCACACAAATGTGTTTCACGAGATTGGAACCGTTTAAAATCCAACAGTTTATTGTAGCAATCAAAGCTAATAGATACTTATAATTAATTGAAACTCTTCGGAAATATACTTTTATATGCCATAAAACATTTATCTAACTAGTATTGACATGTATGTGTCTGACTTGTTGGTTCAGTGATGGCGCACTGCTGGTCCTGGGTTCGATTACGGACGGTAAAAATGTTTTGCCATCTGGAATTTCGTAGACGACGACGCCGACTTCTAGACGAGTTATTACATGGAACTTAAGAGGAAATGCGGTCGCAGATATCCGACTGAATTTACTAAGTAAAAAGTCATAATTTGAGGTTAAAGGTCGGATGTCTGCGACTGCATTTCCTCTTAAACATAACTGGTTTCATGTAGGTGTACTATTAGGTGTACCTCAACCTAACCCTCAGAGAATACAGTCGTGATCTTACGTTATTTACATGTGTCAATCACCGGAACTCGTCAATGACAAGTACAGGCTATATCATAACCTTACATAACGTCATAACGTGTCATCAGAGATGAGATAACGGACAATTAACTGCACGTCTGTCAGACGTATTGGAATGTAAGGTTATGGAGATGTTAGATAACTAGAAGTGATAGTGTTAGAAACACATGGAAATGTGACACATAGGTAGTTAGAATATAGGTATACTTTATGATACACCAATCAAACCCTAGTTCATATACAAAACCATTGACTTAAGGGACTATTATCTCGAAATAGAAGGGAAACAGCGATGTGGCCACAAGAGTTTGCAATTACTTTTTTGACCGAGCTAGGTCTTAAACTTTTCACATAATTGCAAAAGGGTTTAGGTTTAGCAAAATGCGAAGTAATGAATTAAAGACAATGATAAAGAGAGAGACCTTATTTTTAAAAGAGAGAGATACCTCTATTTAAAGTTCTTGTAGATGTGTATTCCTGTTGGGATTTTGCCATTCTGCATTCAGAGAACGTCCCATATTTTTACCCGACTGCCGAAGGAGAGTAATGTGTTTAACAATCTATGTATGTAAGTATGTATGTATGTTTGTTCCTATGTGGCGTTCTAGAGACCAAACGCGTGGGCTGATTTTGATGGTTCTTACGTCAATCGATTCGTCTTAACCCCGCGAGTGTCACTGGCTACTTTGAAATTGGAAGATATAAAAATGGCGTTTCTTGGGCGCCATATTGTGGGGGCCCAAATATTTTTTTTCTTCCAAATCGTGTGGCATATCAAAATGTAGGGTTTTAAGAGGTGATTTCAAAAATATACAACTCTTATATGTTTAAATGTACTTATTTCAAAAAAAGAATAACTAAAAAGTTATAAATAAAAAAGTTAATTAAAAAAATCTAAAAACCCGACTGCTTGAAAAGCGAATTAAAAAAACGAAAAGAAGAAATAGGAGAAAAGGAGAAAATCATGCTGTGCAGTCGGAAAATACATCTGAATTTGGTCAGCCAGCACGCGAATATTTATCCTCCGACTGCACAGCACGATTTTCTCCTTGTTTACGTCTTTTTAGTTCGCTTTTCAAGCAGTCGGGCTTTTTGATTTTGTTTATTAACTTTTTTTTTACTTAACTACAACAGACAGGCAGGGCTTTTAATTTTACTGATAATGTTAAATGTTACCCAATCTCACACCATTATTTCATCTAACCTAAAGGTTCACATCCGTCCTAGCATCCCGCTGTATAACTAGTGCACCGGTAAATCATAGATGTCGCTGCAGTCGTGACGCTGTGATGTCATCGTTGCTTGCTCGCACCGACTCTTGTTAGACGTGGTGACTGGTGGTATGTTTGGGAGTGCCGCTTAGTGGCTGAATATGAGAGGCGATGAAAGTTCGGATTAGGTATTGCGGTCATGTAAATGTAAGTCCGTCCCGTACTATTCGTGAAATAGGTTTCTGTCTCCTGTATAAATATGTGAAAGCTTCTTTCTTGCGATCACCGCAATACTAATGAGAACTGAAAAGAAACCAGAGGTTTCACACACAGATGTGATTCACATATCCATCCTACAAACATTATCCCAGAAACAAGTCTGAAATGTATCATTACTTTATCTCATGTAATGAGAATGTTACACCCACCATAAAAGTATCTAATCTGCATCAGCGGAAAGCGGATTATTGGTAAACTTCCAAAGATAAGCTTCTTCAAAAATTAGAAAACTTTTTTGCCATATGTCACGACTAAACTATGTTTTATTGATTTTCTAAGCCAAAGAAAGCTCGGAGAGGCAATGCATAAACATAGGTCGCTCTGAGAGCAGTTGGTGGTAAATTAAACCCATAATTAATTTTATTTTTTTCTTTTGTTTCAGAACTGTCATGCGGTGGAGACGGAGTAGTTTAGGAGCCGACATGATGAAGACGATACTGCTATTTACGCTGATTATGATATGTAAGTTTCACACATTTATTATTTATCACACTGTTTACTAAAATATTTAGTTATCTTGAGTTTTTAGCGGCCGCTTGGTTTCAAAAGACATGGCTCTTTTTTGGACACCTGTACCTATTTATTTCATCCTCTATAACCTACTTGGGTAACCATTAACCATTCTTATGGAGCTCCAGTTATATGTTGTATTAATGTTATCATAAACAGACACTCCCCGTACATTCAGATAATTTAACATCTCAAAGATCAGTCGAAATTTTTTCTAAATCTCTGAAGACCTTTAGAATGACCTCCATTCTAGATTCAGATTTCCTAACCAAAAGATATTTAAATCTTTAACAAAGGCGAAAATAACTGGCGTCAAAGGCAATATCGATCTCTTAACATCGATAATTTTAAATTTGGAACGTCGAAGCTCGATAGATGCGTCTGCGCATAATTACAGTGATCTAGACTAACGTTACGGACTACGATCTAGTAACGTTTCACAAGTTCCGTTGTAGCAAAGTCGTTAAGATATAGTTCGATTATTATGTCGACAGTGTCTTGTCTTGGGCTCGTTGAACTAATATTATTTATTATCTATTTATTTGTCAATCGGAGAAAAGATTGGTTAGATAAATAACTGGATTTTTTTCAGGATGGTTTTGTATTTCTGAGAAGGATACTTTATGATTGGGAACAGAAGGATACTTTATGATTAGGAACTTTATTTTTACTAATTATAGTGTAAACCTAGATTTGTTTGCCAATCGGCAAAGGCCTTCTCCTACCTTTTCCATTATTTCCTTTCCTGTGTCACTCTGTGTCACGTGACTCCGGTCACTTGTCTAATGTCATCGTCCCATCTGTTTTGCGGTCTACCTCTCTTCCTCTTGCCCTCTCTGTGATACCACTGGGTCACCCTTTGGCTCCATCTGTCGCATCCTGTTATCACGTGGCCAACCCATCTCTATTTCAGTCTTTTGATTTTAATTATTACATCTGTAGTTTTTGTTTTGTTTCTGATGACGATGTTTTTCAATCTGTCAGACTTTCTTATATTTAGCATACTGCTTTCCATTGGCAAACAGATCTAGGAAAGATAACCAAGCAGCAGATATTAGCTTAAATAGTTCATTTAGTTTTAAGAGTCCAGTGTTATTATATTATATAAGTAAATTTAAATCCATTTTAATTAGTTTTGAGATCTGAATAAAAGGCTATATTATTATTATAATATAGTGTACTTAAGCCTATTTTGTAGTGTCGGACAGTAAATTCATACATTCTCGATAATAGCCCTGACGTGATGATTCATCCATTCTAAAAGTCAAAACTTTTCGAATGGATAAAGAATGAATTAATTTTGTTTCTTGACCTTCACAACGACATTAAAATTTCACCACAACACTTCAGTAAATAAAAAGAACTACAGGCGGCGCTATTGTCTCGACCTAAGGTCTTGACCTCTGCGTCGCATGCGCTTCTGTTAAGTTTTGCATGACAGTTTAACAGCCTGTTTTTTAACTCTTTAACTTGTTGTCAGGTATAACGAGCTTGAATGTCAAGTGAGATGAATATTTGATTTACCTACATGACCGTGTCATTCACACTGTTGAAGATTTAACTATGGTCTGCAGTCGAAAGTCCACTGGAGACCATAGTTCTACAGAAGTCAATTGTAGACTTCTGTAAACCTACAATAATATGGAGAATTCGGCCATTCCTCTCCAATCAATCCCAAGATACTATTATACGATTTTGGTAATACCTACTTAAAACATTCAACAATTTTAATATTATCAGCAATACTATCGCGATTCTATGCTGGAAAAGCAACTTTCAAAAGTGTAATACCTAACGTAGTTGAGTTTTGTACATTCACTTTTGTCATCTTTCAGTCCTCTAATACTTATCATCACCACCTACCTATCTAACAGCTATCCTATGAAACTTAATTCATTTTACACAATGCTCTAGATGAGACACCGGAAACATACAGCACTATTATTTGTAATACCAATCTAGACTAGACCAAATAGTTACTTATTTCTTCAGATACAACCCACGCATCTATCTATTCTAGACTAAACTCTGTTCTAGAAAAGATTACAGCTCGTAGGGAGTTATTACTGGCACTATTCCATTGTGACAATAAATATGGCGACGTTAAGATATTATACCTACTCGTTTGACAGCATAGATAGACATCATATTATTTTGTTATACAACTTTGGTAATACACTCTCTACGTACCTAATGGGGTAGGGTTGTCGCTGTTCCGAAAGGTTCTTCGGTAAGCTTAATTTTGCAAAAAATTGTTAAGGTATTTATTTTATGGTGTCTGTCCAGTGTCATGCTTTCTCTAATGTCTCTCTGATGGTGGCACATGTGTTGTATCATTCGGTTCCCTTCATGATGGTTGAGCTGAGTGGTACCAATCCATGCGTCATATTCGTGATTGGTCATAACTTAGCTGCATCGGCCTGCTTTTAATTACGTACTTATTTTATTTTTTAATTGTTTTCTAGACGCTTTTACGTGCACGTCTTTTTACATCGTCCTTACATATGTATTTTTCCAGCAAGAATGATGTAACCAATTGTAATTAAAACTGATGGAAAAGAGTGTCCGTGGAGTTTCTTGCATATTCTTCTCCATAGAGACCTACTGACGCTTGCGAATGTGCAACTAGATTATAAAAATATTTTGAGTTTGAGTTCATAATATTTTTGCTCCCAACTAAACTGTTGGTCTCGGTTATCTTAAATCTAGATCTTCGACAGATGATATGGGTAGTCAATAGCCCGAAAGTATGACGATCAATCTTACCAAGGGATACTATTTTACCCAGTAACTGCTGCGAGGTCATATTTATATACAGTCGTAAATCCATGTAAAATCCTGCTGGTTTCAGCTGCTATTTACCTGGAGCGACTGTCAACACATTTGGGAAAAGGGTACCCATATTCATTCAATGCCTAATTTATAGACACGTCATGAACACAAAATGAGACTGTAGAGATTCGATCCATAGGCCGTATAAATGCCGGTAATACGGCTGTAAAAAGTATAGACCATGGAGCCAACAATTAAGCTCTAGAAATAGAAGATATCCATAGTGTGTCAACTCATCACAATCACCTAGTGCTAACCCTGTAACAAGCACTATCTCCACTTCTCCAGTAATGTAGGAACTGTGACATTTACGCGTGCGGTCTGCGGTTCGTCGAGTTATGGCGACCGCGATGTTACCGAGCGACGAGCGTCTATCTGTCTGTGTGGCCTGTCTCCGGGAACTCTAGGAAGTGAGGAGACGTCGTAAACTTGCTGAAACCTATCTGCAGTTGATGTCTGTGCAGTGGAACTTTGACCTGGTGTACCTACAGGTAGGTAGCTCTTCTGAACCCTTTGAGAAATACAGATGTGAAGTAATATATTAACCTGGCTAGCTATCGGGATATATGTTTATGTTGTAGACGTCTTCTCGTCTAATTACAACAGTGTCTCAAAAAAAGACGAAAGGCTATGACCAATGTGTTGCCACAGTAATGACCTATGGCTCTGAGACGTGGTCGCTTACAATGGGCCTCATCAGAAAGCTTACAGTCTCCCAAAAGGCAACGGAGAGAGCTATGCTTTGCTCCTTGCGGTATTGAATCAGAAATGTACAGATCCGCAAGAGAAGCAGGATTACCGACTTAGCCCGAAGAATTGCCAAATTTAAGTGGCAGTAGGCAGGGCACACAGCTCGCAGAACGGATGGCCGATGGAGCAGAAAAGTTCTGGAATGGCGACCGAAAACCGGAAGACGTTGCGTTGGAAGGCCTTCCACTAGGTGGACTGATGAACTGTTGAAGGTTGCGGGGATCCGCTGGATACGAGACGCACGGGACCGGTCAATGTGGTGACGCTTAGGAGAGGCCTTTGTCCAGCAGTGGACGTTTTTCGGCTGATATGATGATGATGTTGATGTGTACATCTTTACGTCCACTGCTTGTCATATGTATAAGCTTCCTTGAACCTTCACCATATCGACAGGTGCTTCTCGCGTCCATTGGTATCCTACGACCATTGCCAGGTCGTTATCATTATGTCGGTCAGAACAGCAGAAAAGTGAATTAACCTTGCCTGAATGTCAAGCTGGCGTGCGAGAGGTGAAAGTTCCGCCCTTAGAAATAAAAATAATAATTGTTACCCTGAAAAAAACCTATTTGGAGTTAGACAACAACTTGACTCTTACCGAAAGTAATTTCAGAGGTTAAACGTGTGTGGCTTATGGAAAAAAAATCACAAACAAACAAATGAATTACTGATTTTGAAAACCTTGAAATTAGAATTTCAATTCAAGCCGAAGCTAAAACAGTTCAAAGTGACCCATTTGTAATTTTAAAAAAATTGTTAGGTAAGGCGTCTAGCTTTACCTATGAATGATTCCACAGGATACCACTAGTTCACAATAAAATGAAATATTGTTAGTAATCCTCATAGCTAGAGCTGTCCACAATCACAAGCTTACACACAATGACCTTACAGACCTTCTAATTTCCTGTGTGAAATAGATCATTGCGATATGGAAATCACATCTCAATATAATTACAATATATTCCAAATGTTAGCTCGTTCACACAACATACCGATATTAAAGAATCATCGTAAAAACATTAGCTATATACTGACTACACTGTAATCGCCATACTCGGGGTTTAAACCTGAGTTCAAGGTCCTAACCTGCAGCGTTTGGCAATAAATCTAAGAGATGCACGATAAGTATTTAAACAATCGATGTACTGCTGAAGGCTCTAATTGTAAATTAGTCGATCAGATCGACGCTTCTTCTCACGACTCCATTCTAAGGCTTTGTTTAGACTTGCAAGTTGCTATCTAAGAAGGACATAAATAGTATTGTCTCTCCGGAATACAACATCTCTTACCACTTGCAATTCGAAGTCTCCGGAATAAGTCATTCATAAAAAAAATATTTCTATTTGATAAAAAAATGCACAGCAAGCTACCTACGGCAATTTGAATTACAAATTGTTGTACTTGAAGATATCGCTAATCGTAATAGGCAGACTACATTTGATGATCTGAGACAACATAATGATCGATATATTTAACTAAAACATTCTGAAAAAATTAAAATTAGGCCCAAAATGTTTCTCTAAACCCGTTCACCAACTGCAACGTTCATGTGAGCACGTCCTAACAGCGACCTAGCGAAAGCCTGCGCTTGCGCAACTGGTCATAAATCGTGCGTTATCTGTATCGGACTGTCGGCACATCGTTACCTACTCTGTGAGTGTTTCAGCCATTGGCTTAATGATTCATGGCTAATTTAATTGGCTTTTTCAATGGTACTTGAAAGGAAGCACTTAGGTATTTAATAAGATGAGAATGCCTCATTGCCTAAAGTTTTCTACTTTAAAAGCTTTTAATTTTACGTATTACCCACGAAAGTTAGCTAAATCTACTCTAATATTATTAAGAGATAAAATGTTTCGTTCGTTTGTGGTATGTTTGTAAAAGGAAATCACTTTAAGTAGTGATCGCAAGAACCATCTTGTGGGATTTTCCACAAGAGTGAAGCTAAATAACTTTTCCGCAAAAGAAAGGAACCGACTTCAAAACACTAAAAAGTGCAAAATAACTTTCGTTTCGGCACTCGGTGTCTTTCGTACCTCAAGTTTTTATCGTGTTGCGACACCGACTTCCTAAAGGATTGATAAATAAAATACCCATAATAACTCAATATAACTTTTTTTTTTCGTGCTGTTTGTCGCTAAAGTGTTCGGTTGTATGCTCAATATCTTGCAAACTACCAAACCGATTTTGATGAAACTTACACTTTGACCTAAGTTGAGAGATACTTAATTCAATAAAAAAAGAAAAGTCATGATCCGATTACTAGTTTATCCATTTATTGTATACCAAAACCTTCTCCAGACTGTAAAAAATACTTTTCTGAAAACTGCATCAAAACCGCCAAACGCGAGAAAACCGCGGACAAATATACATACCTAATAACCTCATTTTTATTGGAGAAGTCTTTTATAAACTAGTAATATGATAAAAGGGAGATTATTTATATCAAGTTTGGGTTTTGCTTGCTTACTTATTTAAGAAATAATGGGGACTCTAATCATAGAGACCGGTTCCTTATTATTTCAGTTATGTGAGTGAAAGTCAAAATCACAAATACTTAGACGTCGTGAACTTTTGTTGGAATGTCTTCAAATAATTTCATGATAACATGCTTACCGCAGCTCAGGCCACAGTCATTAAGTCAGTAATGCTTGCAAAATTAAGTCGATCGCTTTATTTAAATGATTTAAATCTTAATGGTTTATTGTTACAACTTTATCATATTGATCTACAGATATTTATAGTTTGGGATAGCTCGTTCGTCTTCTTTCTCCAGACGTTTTGGTAGCGTACTGGTTGTTTTAGAATTATTAATCAATTAAATAAAAACTGATATTCTGAGGAGATAAAATTGTTTGTTTGTTCGTATGTTTGTAAAAGGTGGTTCTGATTAAATTACGAAAATTCTTCTACTGGTAGAACGCTACAGTTTCACTGAATGTCATAAGCTACTTCATCGCGGAAAAAGCTTACGGGTCTTGTAGGATAGGTCACGGAAGAAAAGCTTGACAGATTAAAAAATGATAGGAGCTGGTAGGAGATGATAGGAGCTGGACGGGTCAGCTTGCTAACAACCTTGCTGGTTAGCTAATATCACCATAGTATAAGAATTTCTCCAATAGATCGTGCTGACAAGAAAATAAATAACAAAACTATTATCTGTAGGCAAACTATCATTCTACCTTAGGGTCACAGACAAAGTGAGCGTGCTAAATTACGCCTTTCTTTAACCTTTCCTATATTATACGTTTTAATATGGTAAATATTCAAACAGAGAAAACCCAAATAAAATTTTGAAAATATTACCAGGCTGATACCTAATAGTTCATTATGGTACAAGTGTGTAATGTTGGTGATTACCGCTGAGGCGCCATTAGGACCCGAGCCGTTAGGTGAGGGTCTTAACGGAGTCGAGGACGGTGTGACACGTGTATCATACGACGTTTTTTAACACACCTGTGAAGAAAATAATACAAAAATAACTGTAATTTCAACAGTGAAAACGAGTTGTGAAAATTTTTTCGCAATGGCAGGCAAAATGCATCAGTTTTCCTATGCGCGCGCATCTAACAATGTCGATCGGCCATAGACTAAAATAATGAGGTTTCTTTTTTTTGGCTTTTCGCGGATACCGTTTTAGCCACGTACAAAATAGGGAAATTTCAAGTTTTCTTTATTACAGAGAAAACAAAAGTTATATTTGAGTGAAAGTTTACTGGTTGGAGACCGCGGGGTCACCTGGAAATGTCCATCGAGCACAGTCGCCAACCAGCGCGACGGTGCATCCCGAGATTTTTCGATAGTTGGCGAGGTAGCATTTCGTGTGTGGCTGGCACCCTACTTGGGCCTCCAACTACCTGCCTCGGATTACCCTCCGCAACCAGTCGCCCGATACATCCATAATAGCGCGAGTCTGCATGTCTGCAGTGGAACAGCTATGTCGACCGAGCAACTAGTGGCTGCACCGGGCATCGTTCCGGAACATGGCTAGGCCGCTTAGCGGTATGTCTCTGCCTGGTGGCAACAAGCCTTCAGTCAAAACCTAACACCAGTATTTCACCTGATTAGCACCACCCGGGAACTATGTGCAGTGTAGGGATTTAAAACGGGTAAGCACAAAATAGAGAAATTGATGGATATCATCCGATATCATCCGTTTCTACTATCATAAACAGTGCCTGTTCTGACCCTAACTACAGAGGTCACTTTACACCTATAATCTTAGGCCAACTAGGATACAACCCTATGAGTAATACCGGCCTATTACTGCCCCACTGCGGGGCAAATGCTTCTTACTCTTCATAGAGAGAATAATATGCAAAGAGTTACTAAGATGCCGTTTCACTTTATCGTTTGTTTGTGTTATTTAGATACTTACTTATTACAACTAGTACCTATAAGGCGATCGTGCCCTGTAACTCGAGACTAGGAATGTTAAATATTTTTCCAGGCAAGCAGATAATATGTGCTGGGCAGTATAGCACTCACGCTGTGTACGAGATAGTTACGGCGATTATCCCTTACCTTTAATAGACCCAGTCGGCAATAAGGTGCATCTGCTCACCCGGCCGCCGCCTCGTAGTGAAGTATGAACCCCTCATTGATAATAAACATTATTGGGATTTCCATAGGGTTGAGTCTGAATTCGTGCTGGTAGTAGACTCCCCCCTTAAAACTTTAGTGACGCGCTTAACTCACTTTGACTGCAGGTTTTGGAGCACGGAGGCCAGACTTAAAGACTCGCTCATATAACATTGAACTTAAAAACATCGTCATCAACAAGAGTCATAACATAACTAAACAGACACTTTCTAACTGAATCACTTCGGGGTATACAATAAATGGGCGTTTTGTCATATCAGCTTAACATCAATAGGTACCTACCTACTCAACCTACAAATCTGATCTGAACATGTCTTTAATCCAGTTCCCAGACATTAAAAGCTTTCTTCAATCATTAACAAGTTGAATGTAAAACAAACGGACGCCCACTATTACGAGTACCACTTTTGTGTTATGTCGATAAGCAGCACATCACTATTGTGTTGTATCGATAAGCGGCACATCTCTGTTCACGTGTTCTGCGAGTCATCGATCACATCGATACTTTCACTCTCTAGTTTGTGCGCTATGCGTAGTTAGGGTGTGCTTATTGTGACGGTGGAACAGCGGGTTTGAAATTAAGATGTGTGTACCTGTGTGGAGGATAGTGAATGAAAAGTTCGCATTAATTATATTGGGTTTAGCGGGAACTGTGAAAAGAAAAGACCTCTCTAGATTCTTTATGACAACGCTGTATTATAGTAGTAGATTCTAGGCAGATTCTTTCGGCCCTTACGTCTTGGGTTCAGAGCAAAACACGGATAGAATAGGTCATGGACGGATGCCATTATTTACTTCATCCACAAAGGTAATTGCGGACTATGCCTTAGGCATTCGCTACCAATCCGTCAAGGCTAATAAAAATATTAATTTCTTCCCACTTATTTATTACCTCTACTTACCCATCTAAAATGGACTCCGATAGACCGATCTACTTAAATACTTTAAGATAATATAACTTAAAAAAACTGTTATCTACTTTTATTTTGCTTATGCATTCTCTAAAATATTATTATGTACAATTAAATCATGCATATCGTGGCCCATCTTCTGTTCTACGAGTAGTCTACGCCTTTCTACCATTCCTATGTCCACCACCTTATCCGATCCCGTGAATCGTGAATGACTGCGGGATCCCCGCATGGCGACCACGACTTGCATTAGAAAGCAGGTCCCATTGTCTATCCTATTATTCATACACTTGTAAATCCAACTGCAAATAAACGCACCACCTATACCACGAAAACCGTCTTTAGTACTTGTAAATAGAGCTGCTTTTGGTATCAAACTGTGGCTATTATTGTGCGGTTGGTTTGTTGTAAACGTTTATGTCGATTACTGAGTTAATTGTATTATTGTGAAGAGGATTTATATACGTATTGGTCTGGCCGTGACAATGTGAAGTCTCGTTTGCCGGATGTAAAATTGAAGCGTTAGTAAATTTTGAATCGGGTATGTGCTGAAAGATGTAACGTAATTCAAATGTGATTGGAAGTATGTACTTAGATGACGATATTGTATTTAGGAACCTAAATACTAACTGTCTCGTAGGTGTCTAAATCGGATACAGATGGATGGATAACACAGCGATTGGAAATACGTCAAAAATGTATTGGAATGTCAAGTGCTATCTAAATGTCACGTGATTAATCCCTGATATTTTGGCATTTCGACCATCGCCATCGGTCTGCCATCGGTAATGGAATGACATTGACTAGAGTCTTAGCTCACTAATGCAGAAGCTATTCGATTTTTTGTCGATAATGTTCATTTGTGTTAATGATATCTATTGTTTTGTTTCAGGCGCTTGTGATGGAGCTCGCCGGACAGCGCAACGGCGACAGGTAATTTTAATTACACCTTTTAAAAAAAAACTTTTCTCTTTGATTCCTAAATAATGACTCATCAATTCGTCATGATTGAACTTCTTCGTTTCGATTCAATGGAAAACTCTGTATATATTTATAGCCCATAGGTACCTACGTTAATTGCAGCATCAGTGAAGTTCATTAGGTCCTATACAGATCTATGCGCACTTGGGGCATTTTAGTATGATTGAAATTTATATTTTTAATCCGTCACCTTTTAAAAACTAAATCTTTTATTTTTCAGGACACCGAGCTATACGCTCCCGCACCTAGCGTGGAGAGTCTACAGGAGATAGCCCAGGCGATGGGAGCCGCCGGCTTCGAGCACTACACGGAAGGCAAGGCGCTGGTGAAGAGACTCATACCTCCCGAAAACAAACCTGCAGACATCGTCGAGTACCAAGGTATTACTAGTAGCTATAGTCTGCAGGAGATAGCACAGGCTATGGATCACTACACGGAAGGCAAGGTCTTGGTGAAGAAACTCATACCCCATGACAACCAACCTGAAGACATCGTCGAATACCAAGGTATTACTAGTAGCTATAGTCTGCAGGAGATAGCCCAGGCTATGAAGCACTACACGGAAGGTAAGGCCCTGGTGAAGAGACTCATACCCCGCGACAACCAACCTGAAGACATCGTCAAATACCAAGGTATTACTTGTAGCTATAGTCTGCAGGAGATAGCCCAGGCTATTGAGCACTACACGGAAGGTAAGGCCCTGGTGAAGAGACTCATACCCCGCGACAACCAACCTGAAGACATCGTCAAATACCAAGGTATTACTTGTAGCTATAGTCTGCAGGAGATAGCCCAGGCTATTGAGCACTACACGGAAGGTAAGGCCCTGGTGAAGAGACTCATACCCCCCGACAACCAACCTGAAGACATCGTCGAGTACCAAGGTATTACTAGTAGCTATAATCTACAGGAAATAGCCCAGGCTATGGAGCACTACACGGAAGGTAGGGCCCTGGTGAATATATTCATACCCCTCGAAAACCAGCCAGAGGACATCATTGAGTACCAAGGTATCATCATCATTGGAAGCCTTGTTACTAATGAGTATACCTCCTCCCTTTTATGCCATGCTTCCCTGCTCTGTGCGAGTCTAATCCCGTTCCGTATTTTTTACAGTTAATGTATATAGCATAGTCACGGGCTACATACTACCGTGATCAGCTATGATTAATGTCGGTATATCGTGAATATCGGTTTGGAATTAGATAATGCTGCAACCATTAAATTAGTTAAGATTAGTTTTTTTTTTTTTAACCTTGCCCCACACTAGTAATTTCTTCCTGTATCGTGGGTGCGTTTACAAACATATTAACTCACATTTACAACACCCAGAGCCGGAACAACTGTCTGTTGGTCATACAAATATTTGTTCCGTGCGGGAATCGAACCCACGACACGCAGCGCAGCAGTCAATCGCTCAACCGTGCGCCCTTTTTGCCAGTCATCCTTCATATTTTAAGATCATAACACTAACCTCTGTTCCAGGTGTGATCGGCAGGTCTGGTGTGGACTTCCCCGCGTACCCCAACATCCCCCCCACAGGCTTCAGCTGCAAGAACGTGCCCACAGGATACTACGCTGACTTGGAAACCGATTGCCAGGTAAATGCAGTTCCTTTCATCATCATCGCTTAGTTATAGCAGGATGGTTTTATAGGAAGACATAATTGTTAGGTTGTTACTGTCCATTATCTCGGAAAAATCCAACAATATCCTTTGGGGAACTTAGATCTCACACAAAATCAAAGTCGTGAAAATACTGGTAACGTCCAAAGTGTAATATACTAATTAAATATCTGTTAAACCTTTTACAATGCCATAGTCGACACTGGATACTAATCTCATTATTATTTTTCCAGGTATTCCACATATGCGACACATCTCGCAAGATCTCATTCCTTTGTCCGAACGGCACCATCTTCAGCCAGTCGCACCTCATATGTGACTGGTGGTTCAAGGTGGACTGCGCCTCCGCTCCTGCCCTCTACGAGTCCAGCGCTGAATACTACTCCAACGAGCAGAAGAAGAGCCAGAAGGTCACCCAGAGCCTCAACAAGAACCAGGACCTTCAACAACATGGCGCTGATACCCACATCAGGGCAGAGTCCAGGCGTACACCAGTCAATGTGCCCAGCACGACTGAACGACTGCTGAGAAGCAGACAGAGACAGACCGAGATCCCTAAAGCGACTGTCAAGACATACCAAGCATTGTTCACTGATAATTTCAATCCTACGCAAAGAACTGCAGCCACAACTGCCTTTGAACAGAGGAGGAAGAGTTTGGTACAACTGATCTCGACGAACTTCGGTAATGTGCCCGCAAGGACCACTCAACCTACTTATACGGAATCTCCAGTATACAGAAGCACTCCAGACTACAGTTTCAGGGAGATGCAGGTCGCGGCAGAAACTGCAGCTTTTGCCAATAATAATAACAGACAGTACCTGCAAGATTTTCACAACAAGGCCTACAGACCATACCCGGTTTACACACCAAACGTTCCTGCCAAACCCAAAGCAAAAACCAATCCTAACTTGACAACCCTTTATGATATTCGTGACAAACATTCGCCACCATCGACTCCTGAGCCAACAACCACCAAACGGCCAACGTTGGTCCCATACACCAAGAGTTACTCAACTATCATTGAAAAACAAGAACCCTATACCAGACCTGGAGTATCTCTACTGAAAGGATTCCTTCAAAAGGAGAAGAACAAGACTTTAACAACGACCACTACTACTGAGAGAATTCCTCAAGTAACAGCCAGGAGCAACTATGCTGAAATACAGAAGCAGGTTACCATCGACACTAAGGATAGCTTCGAATCGGCTACAAAGATTCCTCACACTACAAGAGCTGATGTTTATACTCAGACAGCATCATCTGACAAATATGAAATATACTCCAGCCAAGTAACTCAAGCTACCACGGAACCTTCCTACCAAGAACGTCGCGAAAGACTTATGAGGAAATTGAACCTGGACAGGTACGGACCTACTGGGCCTACGGAACCTACTGTCCCAACGACAATGACTGACAGGTATTTCGGAGATCAGCCTAACAGACCAGGATTAGTCGTACCACCATCTCTGACACCAAAAACTTTACATAGTTTGGCCATTTACTACGCGACTGCTCTAGACAATTTGTCAACAACTCCAACTCCTGATGAAACTGAAACGGTCACACCTTCCTTTGACGAGTACGAAGCTATGGAGGAAGTTCTTCCAGCTCTATTCAGCCGCACAACAATAAACAAATACAGCAACCTCTTTGGACATCAAATGACCAACGCGGAGTTGTTGGAGGAAATCAGGGAAGATCCTAATGGAACTTACAACGAATTGGCTGAAGATTTGTCCGTTCAACAGAGCCAGAATCCCATTGCTACCTCTCCACAAATCAGGGAATTAGCTCAAGTATTTACTCACGCTTTATCTGCGTACCTCCAAGATCCCGTACAATTCAGAAAGGTTCTATCCGATATCAGACCGACACATCCATCATTCGGCGATTTGTTAACGACAACAGAAGAATCAATTAACACTGAACCAACCACAACGGTCAACGAAGAAGACGATGAAATTCTAGGCTTCTCTGATGATCACAAAGCTGCACCACCGCTGTCGAATAATTTACGAGAAGCGAAGGCTTTAGGTGTGCCTACAATTTACCCAGTAACTGAGGAAACTACGACTACCACTCATAAACCTGTATCAGAATATGTGTCATCAGCTGCATACAGCTCACTTTCTACAACGGCTAGAAATCCATTCAGATGTTGTGGAAGAATATCAGCTTCGTACACGTCACCGTCTACGCCCGCGGCCACAACTCCGTCATATACTAACACTGTAGCAGTAAATATCAACACATTGTCTACAGTTAACAATGAAGCCTCAACTACAACAGAAAGCGATTACTCGATCCACAAATATGGTGGATTCCAGAACAATGCTTTGACTCTTAACAATGATTCTCCTTATGGATCGAATGTAGTCTCTACCGAAGGTAAACCTTTAAGCGAGTATGTTGTAGCTACCAACTTGCCCACAGCTTGGGGAATTGACCCATCAGTGTCAACATCTGTCAGCGACTTCGAAAGCAAAAAGATCAGGACAACTACAGCAATTCCAACCACAACTTCAGTATATTTCACTGAGACGGAAAGCGTTGAATTAGAGAATGAGGAAGAATTGCAAAGAGCTCACAGCCAGTCATTTGCTGCACCACAAGGCAACAGCATACGTCACGGGAAAACGATAACCTTTGACGCTGAAGCGATCAAGAAACCCGCTGAGGACCTTGAAGCTCCTACGATACCTGATGAAGATCTGACAACTGTACAAACTACAACACAGCCGACTACAACCGGAAGAGTAACAGAGGCAGAAACACTGACTACCACGCCAGCTGTACCAGACACAGTATTTACATCTCCTGATAGTGAGAAGACGACGAACCAATTCGCTTGGTCCAGCACTTTCGGCAACTGGCAGAGCACAGTCATAGATCCTATCACACTCAATGATGGGTTGAGTCCGACTGCACCAGACCAGAATCAAGGAATATCAGAGAACACGTATATTCCTAACACAGCTACTACTCCAACCGAATACGTCGCTACAGAACAAACAGTGGCACCTACAGTCAGTTTCGAGGTAACCACACATGACACTAAAGAATTTGAAAGACAAGGAAGACTGTTAAGAGATTCTTCTACTGAACCCGCTCAAGACCTGACGACAATAACCGACACAGTAGTCGAAAAGGCTAAAGAAATCATGAACGCGACCACGGCCGAGAAACTTATGAGTGTAATGAAGAAAACGAAGTCAAAGACAGTGAAGAGATTGATATTGCTGCTGATTCAAACATGCGATGATGACCATAACACTACCGCTGAGGCGTCAAAGAAAGCTTTACTCGAAGCTTTGATGGCAGTATCCCAAAAGGACATGGAAGATATTGCAAAAGAGGAAGAGGTAGCAGAACTAACAACCACAGAGGCCGACAGAAATGTACACAGAAGAACAGACAGAATAGAAAGGACTAGGGGAGACAGAAGAGGGAAAAGCATAAACTTCGATCCTAGTGCAATCAATTCCCTATCAAACGCAGCACAAACCACGACCACAACAACAACAACAGAAAGTCCAAAAACAACAGAAGACTTAGAAACGTCAGCGACAACTTTCAGTCCACTTAGAACCAGTAGCAACACAGCCAGTCGAAGAGGTGTGAAGAAATTCCACGTCAGGACAACCCCTGTTGAACCAAAAACAACTACTAAAGTACCTTTTATTGATACTCCTATAGCTGAAGCTAGGGTTGCACCTTCAAGTGAGGGTAAGGCCACGTCGGATACCAGGGCCTTAGAATTATTAAGGTCACTGTATTCTATCGCGGCGCGGTGGGGTTGAGAATGTTCTAGAAACGTAAGGATTTTGTTTTTATATTTAGGGTTGAGTCCAGGGCGACATTTTTTTTGTTTCTAGATTGAATTTGATGTTTTAGATGAGTGAGTGTTTTGGTTTGTAACTTTTCTTTTAACCTATAGACGTTATATTTTATTTTAGGTTAAAACCATAAATAAATTGAATTATTTGCGACACTTTAATTTATCAGGAAAGCTAATAGTTTATTAATAGCTAACATTAATAAATATGGAGAATACAAGAAATTCATTGAAAAATACAAATGCAGTACCAAAACCTGCCTAATTATTATAAAAATTATTGAAGTAACTACGAAGTTTTTATAAATGGAATCAGATATTGGCGAAACATACAAGACAAGACTAGCAAAAATTTGATTGATATCATGGCAAAAGCCACAGGCAGGCTTCGAGGCAAGTCTGCCAGTGTAAGAAATAAATTAGAAAAATACTTTAACGCAAGACAAAGTTACAAACGGAACGTTTCAATATAAATAATTTCAAACCCTAAATATAAACGTGTAAATGTGATTATGTAGATAGAATTTATTCGTTTTCAGCCGACAGAGGAGAGCATCAGTATTTTCAGGTGTTTGAAAATTATGATGATTCTAAACAGGCTGTTAGGGGCAATATGCACATAATATGAAACGAATTGTAATTATTAGGAATGTAATTTTTATTAAAAAAAAATATGTGTCTATCAGAACACTGGCTCTTGCGATTTATGTTTTCTTTTTAAAAGTAGAAGACACATGTAAAGGGCCGAGATTATTGCCAAGAACAATCAATATTCAACCTTATTGTCATGTGTATATTGCTCAAAACAGCCAGCCCTAGTTTGTAACCTAGTTAACTTATTACGTTTTGTTATTGAAAAGATTCGACTACATAGACCTAAGCATAGTATTCTATTTATAAGTCCTGTATTGTTTAATTTTCCTATGTTTAGGAAACATCCTAGGTTTAAATATACTGAGTTACCTACATAGCTATGCTTACGTTAGAGTTTATATTCGTTACACTGCCACGATTTCTTTGTAATATATTCGTAAGTGGACTATTTCTAGATGTATTATATGTTAGATATTTTTTTAGTAAATTTTTTGTATAAAAATATTCTTGAACTTTTTATTACCCATACAGAAGAAATCACGAAAGTTCCACCTACAACCTTAAATGATAAACAACCATAAATAAATAAAAGATAAATACTGAGCCACTAAAGTACTTTAAATCTTAAAACTAGTATGTACTAATACACCTATACTCATAATACTCCTACTATGGGAAAAAAAAACAAAACCCTTTTTTACAAAAAGACACAACCGACTACCAAATAAAAAAACTACAAAGCCAAAAAAAAAAAAAAAAGATGTCGACGAATTGAGAACCTCCTCCTTTTTTTGAAGTCGGTTAAAAATAACTTCAATTTCGGAAGTCAGTGTCAAAAACGAAGAAACTAAAACAGGAACACCGAAAATTTTTGGCAGTCGATATAAATATTTTTTTTTACAATATAATACAACCGTGTTATATTGTAAAAAAATATATATTTATCTTTTTTGTTTTGGTACATAATGAGAAAGTTCAATAGTAAGGTACCCGAATAACATAAAACTTTAAAATAACCGGTGAAATGAGAGTGTACAAGGGTGAACTGTACATATCTGCGTACCCCTTTAGAGCGTACCGGCGTGATGTTAAAAAATACAGACGAATTGAGAATCTCGCCTTTTTCCACTGGGGGTAGGCAGAAAACTGCAAACCACAGAAAATATATGTCCATATCAAAATGTCCAGGTGACATCATACTGGTCGGACAAAAATTTGAGTATTAAGTCAATCGACACTAAATGAATAAGAAGAATAAATCAAACGACCAAATCAGTTAAATAACTTTTTATTAACGTACAAACGTACATTACTTACATTTTACACATCTTATCACACAAGGCAATGTCAACCTTACATCACAGACATAAGATCACTTTTTGTTTTTGCCTACTTTCTTAGTGACATACTTCTCAATATCCTTCTCTGTCACTTTGTGGCCTGCCTTGAAGTAGCTCTTGAGTTTCCTCTTCTTCTTCATCATCAGTTTGGAGGCTGCGAGGGCCCCACGGCGTTGGAGGGACTCGAAACGTTCTCGGAGAGGGTTTACTGAAAAATGGACTTTATGTTTAGTAGCTTAAGGTTTAGGTTTGTATATTAATTAAACGCAACGGTTCTCCTTTTGCATATTAAATACAGATGTACTAATGCGAGAAAAACAGGATGAATTTGATCCATTACTGAACTATGAGGCAGGATTTGAATGCCTTTGAAATGAGGATACAGTAACGCCGTTTGGCTGTAGCACCTACGGTGGTCTTATTCCCCAGAAATAAGACCACGCAATCTTGATATAGTAGCGGGTTATGTATCACGAGTTCTGTACATATCTGAGTTCTAAAGTCAGTCAAGAATTGCAAGAAGAAAGTGGTTGATTAAACGGTTACCTATCATAAGTTCGAAAAATGTTTGACCGAATTTCATTTTACCTAAAACTTTTCAACTATTATCGTTTCGTTTTTTATTACTTCATCGAATTCACGTCTGCCACTGTCTGTTGATCTATTATCAATTCGATATTTTTCGTTACTCCGACGTTTCATTTGGTCGAAAATCTTTTTACCGAAGTTACACTTAGACGAAATAGAATTTTTTCGAAATATTTATTTTTATACGCATATCAAAATACTAAGTGAGAGAGAAAAAGTGGGCGAATACAAATGTTTAAAACAGCGAATTGAAAAAAAAATGGACGTCGGAGCCCCGCTCAGCGGGGCTCCTATTTCTGTCTGCAGGGTCTCTGACTACCCTGTCTACCCTGCCAACCCTGCCTACCCAGCCTATCCAGCCTACCCAGCCTTCCCTGCCTTCCCTGCCTACCCTGCCTACTCAGTCTAATCAGCCTACCCAGCCTATCCTGTCTACTCTACCCTACCCTACCTACCTACCTAATATTTTTTATGTATCATCAATAGTTTTCTCAGCGCACGCCAAAGAATGAATTTTACAGGCAACATTTTGCTACTTTGGGTTACATTATTGCAATTTTCATAAGGACCTCTAATTTTTTTGATCCAGAGATTACCCCTTACAAAGTCACAAGTTAGAGTCAGTTAGTTTTGTGTTTTACAGGCAACCGCCATCCCTGCCTACCCAGCCTATCTTGCCTTCCCTGCCTACCCTGCCTACGCTGCCTACCCTACCACCTAATATTTTTTATGTATCATCAATAGTTTTACAGGCAACATTTTGCTACTTTGGGTTACCTTATTGCAATTTATATAAGGATCTCTATTTTTTTTGAAAATATATTATAGCCTTTGACACTCAGGAATAATGTAGCTTTCTACTGGTGAAAAAAAATTCAAAATCGGTTCAGTAGATCCAGAGATTACCCCCTACAATGTCACAAACTCACAATTCAAAAACTTTACCTCTTTATAATATTAGTATAGATTAGTAAAAATAATACAAAATGTCCTAGAATATGTGGTTCAATGGTGCATAGTTTCGAAGATATCGTAAATAAAATTAAATTAATTTAAAAAAAAATGCGTTCGGGAGAACGCAATTATTATTCCCAACATTTTGTATAAATAATTAAAAAATAATTATGATTATTGAAAAATTATTCATATGCCAGTTGATTCTTTGATATGGTCTCATTCATACCCTAGACTTATGGGATATACCACCTAGTATAGATTGGCTAAACTATTATAAATCATAAAAAAACGTACTGTTAGACTGTATATTCCTCAGATCGCCCGTCAGTTGCTTAGGATCCACAAAGTCGGGTTCCCTCGCAGGCGTCTTGTGCGCGTTGAGGGTGGGCAGCGCGCACGCCTCGGTGCTGGCGCGCTTGTCTGCGCGCTTGGTACGCTCTTCTGCTTGCTTCTGTTCGCGAGTCTTGATTGACGACTGGAGTTTGCGGAGCCTGGAAGTAAAACATTGTTTGTTTATAGAAATTGTAAAATAGGGTTCACATTTACACAAGTATCTTGCTGGTTTTTGGTTGCTATTTAATACGAATAATCCTGTACTCTTTTGTATAATTGAAAAATAATAATAACATGCATTACATCTTTGCCTATATTATGATATTACCTACGGTGGTAGGCATTTTCGCTGCCAGCATAATATTGACATATACCAAAAATCGGATCAGGTATCAGATCAGGTTAGCTACAATGCTCTTCTTCAATTGTTTTTTTTTTACTTCGCTATATAGTAAACTTTATTGACATGGATTAAAATATATACAGTTTATTTTTACTATAACTACATACAAATACACTTAAAAAACAAAAACTACTAACTTAGCCTAATAATAAACTAAACTAAAATATGGCGTCGAAAAACTCCTCTACATTGTTGTCAATGAATTAGATAAAAGAATGTTATTTCAAGTTGGTAACTGCTTCCACTGGTTGGTCGGAATAACAACTCATTTGACTGGTCAAAAGATTTTGATAGGAATAGCATCTGCTGATTCATCTGCACCCATCTTACAAAGATTGATGCGGGCGGCTGAGCAAACCAGAACCTGTAATTAACTTCTGGAGGGAGGTGGGCTAGTTGGAATAACCACCAAACTTCCCACGCACAAATGTCCATGTGAAGGACTAAGTGCGGAATCCAAACCATAAGAACATAGATTGTAGTATTTTATTGTCTGTGGTATAATCAACGTGAAAACATTTTCAATCTATGAAGCCTCAGCTAATGAAACAGTTTATCTGTCAATTGTTCGGCTCTCAGGAATAGGCGGGCCTCAAAAATTACACACAGAACAAAAATACAAAAGCCAACTCACTTATAAAGATCAGTAATCTTCTGCTTATCAATCTTCGCCCGCTTCAGCCGCTCCTTCTCTACGAGCCTCTCCTTCTGCTTCCTTCTGGTCTTGTGGTCTTTCTTCTTGTTCTTGACGGGCGGGTTGACGGCCTTGTACTCGTTGTCTGTGTCGGAGTCTGGGTCGTCGGCTGGGTTGTGAGGTTGAGGCAGGCCAGAGCTCATCTCTTCGCGCCATTGGTTCTGGAGTAAGCAAAAAATGGTTTAGAATTCAAAATTATTTAATAAAAGAAGTAGAAGAGAATAGATAGAATGTGAAGGCAGTTTCAAATGGCCGGAGAAGAGTAGTAGAGATTAAGAAGTAAAGTATTTTTTTTTAATTTTCTCTGATTTTGGGCCTCATCAATAGTTGCATAAGAAATTGCTGCTGGTTACGATGAATAAAGAACTTATATCAAGATGCTACTTTTCAATTTGGCTCTAAATGGAAATTGAAAAGGCAGTTATTTTATCCAATGATATCATGAAATCTCTCCTTTAAAAGTAGATAACTCATAACATAAATAAAAAGGTAGGTAACAGTGAATTTGCATCTGAAAATGATTTTCTAGACGTAATATTGGTACTACACTCCTGATAACTTGCGATTAAGTAACGCGGCGATTTAAAAAAAGCATAATAAAGCAAATCTTAAATATCATACAACTTACGTCTTTCTCTGTTTGTGTGACTCTTCTGAACATGCCAGTGGTAACCCTGTGTAAGTGCTCCTCCTTCTTCATCATCTTCTCTTCATGTTTACCTACTTGTTGAAGCAAGTCTTGATGCTCCTGGAATAAAACAATGATAAGAGTATTAGTTGATAGATAAACTAAAGAAAATATCAAACATTCCTGGGTTTATATGCGTTTTGGCAATGTGTACTGATATATTATACAGCCTTGCATTTTGACAGTAACTATACAACCTAGATTCACATTTTACTGTGATTTTTAGCCAGTTTCAATTATCAAGCATTCATTTGTATGGTGTATTAACCATTCACACTAGATTAGTCATGGCTGTTGGTTACTACACTGATTTTGCTAATCTAGTGAAGGCTTGACAAGTGACATTAAAGGTTCCATATCTTATTTCATTGATGTGATGTTTCTAACACACATTTGACATATTATAAAATTGTAAAATAGTTTGTACAATAACCAATTTTTAGGAGTAATTCTAGTACATAATTGCATCAACTAACCTGGTAAGATGGATTATAACTGACTCCCGGATGTGGAGTCTCCACGGCAGCCCTCGTCACCACACTCTTGGCTAGCGGAGGCTTTTTTCTGTGCCTCTGTGTGGGTAGGACATTGTGTAGCTGTGCTTCTTCTGATATGAAGTCATCTATCAGGGTTTCTGGTATGCCTTTTGATTCTGGTACTGATTAAAAAAAATATATTAAAATGAGTAAATTTTTGTTTGTTTTTGTTTTTCTGCTTGTGAAGCAAGCTTTATAATTTTGAAAATGCTAATAATTGTGTTAACTGAATTTGGCTAAAATATAAATATATAGGTACTAAAATTTATTTTGAGATGGCACATCATGTCTTCCTCTGTACATATTCAGCATCAGCTAGCATATCAGTATTCATAAGTTTTTGCATACATATTTTTATGAAATTGCTGTAACCAGCAAATTCACACTCAAAAATTGATAAAAATACCCAACAACTAATTTTTTTTAACCTTTCTTGGTTGACTGTCATGATGACCTGTAAGAACCCTGTAATTCCATTCAAATGGCAAAATGCCTAAGGTTTCACTTTGAGAATCAAATGAGAGTTGATATTTATACAAATATTTATAAGTTTACTCACAATCTTTACCCCACAGATCCAATGCAAAGTTTTGTCTAACTTGCTTAGCCTTCCTCTTCTTGTCTAGCGCCATCTTCCTGTTCTTCTTGGCTTCAACAAGCTTCTTCTCGAACACTCCCTTCTGTGCTTGACGCTTCTCTTTCAACTTGCTCAATGCTGTTGGTTTGGAGCCGACAGGGTTCACAGTGTTACGTTTTTTATTTGGATCTTGGACCTGAAATACAATTTTTGTTCATTTTGATGTTGTTATATTGCTAAGATTTAAGCCTCTTTATAATATAGATAACAAAACTGAGAGAAAAAGACTCTTACAAATTGCAAATTGTTTGGGTGAATAATTTGTGATGTTTAGCTTGTTATAAAAGAATGTCAGGATTAAATGGTTAGGAAGTCTTTTAGATGGCAAGTTCCGTGGAATAATTAACTCCTATAATTTGTGATACCATTGGTAATGGTCAGTATTAAATTTGTGTGTATATTAATCATAGATATATAGATACTTCTTATATATAAAAAATATATATCAATAAGTAAAGTAATATAGGTAAAGTACCTTAGATGTAGGCAGTAAAACTTCAAAGCATTTTGGTACTTCACTCAGCTTGGCTCTCTTCTGTAGTTTGCGTGATAAAGGCTTTACATCTTCACTCTTGACCTCTTCATTGTCTCCAGCTGTGTCTACCACGAACAGTTCACTGTCTGGCTTAGTGTCAAACTTGCTGGAAGGTTATGAAGAAAATATTGTGCAATGTGTTAGTATTTGCAACCTCTGGTTCATAACAAACTATAGTGTAAATTAGTGACCACTAAAAATCTTTTGTAGGTTCCAGAAACAAAACTATCCCGCGCTAGCAGTGGCAAAAGCAAAAAATTAAGAACTTTGCTGTTTTTGGAAGACTTTAAACAGATTGAGGGCCACATATTAAGTGCAAAAAATTGTTCTTTATTCTTAGGATATAATAAAGCAGATAGCATTTTACTTCAGCGAGAAAACGGCGATAATATATACAAAATAGTCGCGCACACGATGTCAACATAACCTCACTTACCCCAATCGTTCTTCTAATCTCTGATCTTCCAGAAATGCCTCGACATCACGGATGTCGGAGTATTTTCCCCACGCCTTCTTGTTCTTCTTGGAAACACGCTTCTTCTTCTTAACGACGGACATTTTCGTGTATTATCTATTTATTTTTCAATTTACATGTGTATAATGTGCAGCACGTCAATATCGCGTTTTGAAAGGAACGTTCCGTTCCACTTGTTCTGACGTCGTAACTTGTTTTGACATTTTTACGACACAATTTTAAGAAACTTTATGAAATAAATTATTTGGATTTTTTTTCCAAATTTCATTAAATACGATCTTTTTATTGATAGAAACACAACAACAACAACAAATTTAAGTAGTAAGTAAATTAATAGATATTTATTTTGCTCTGCTTCAAAAGAAACGTAATTGATGTTTACTAATGCGTTCAGAAATACAAGAAAAAAAATTCAACACGGAGTGGTGCAATCTCAGACTACTGAGGGTCACTGAGCTCTAACTATTATAATAATATCTAGGATGCCTAAGACAAAGACAATAGTACATTACTGCAGCGGCCAGCAAAACAGGCATTGACGGACGAACGTGTTCGCCTCGGCCCACATACGTAAGTCCATCAATGCCTAGTTGTGGCCAAGGCTTGTATAATACTTTTCTCAAATAATGCGCGGAAATTAAAACTATGTAGTATCTAGAACGTTAGAACTCATTTTGTCAAAATCAATGACGAACAACAATAATTGTTCCCGCGTTAAAGTTTTTTTTTCAATAAACAGCGTTCTATTTGCAAGCCAGTTCGAAATTTAAATAAAACCTTTGATAAGTTACCTCCTTGGTTGCCATGTTTCGGAGTAAAAGATCGTTCCATTTTTAAATAACACGACACATATGAGTTTACTATGTAATTTATTTGGCCGCTAGACACGACAGATATGGATTTTCCTTAGATTATGTAAAGTATAATCTAAGGGATTTTCATACAACTATTGCCGGCTGCTGCTCGCATGTATGTGGCCAGTACAGCAATTTCGATTTATCTCGAAGAAGGTTATCTTATCAAAGGTTTTATTTAAATTTCGAACTGGCTTGCAAATAGAAAACTGTTTATTGAAAAAAAAAAAACAAATGAACATTTTAACGCGGGCATAATTATTGTTACTCGTTGTTCGCCATTGATTTAAAAAAGTAATAATTGTATTTGACAAAATGAGTTCTAGATAATTCTTAGTTTTAATTTCCATGCATTTGAGAAAAGTACTATACAAGCCTTGGCCACAACTAGGCATTGATGGACTTACGTATGTGTGCCTCGGCTTTGCCTCGGCCCACATTTACACGTTCGTCCATCAATGCCTATTTTGCTGGCCGCTGCAGTAATGTACTATTTATTTCAACTAGGCCACCAAGCGGCACTTTTGAACGTTAGGTACATTAAAATTTACAAGGAATAAAAATAGATTCTACCGTGCATTCGGAAAGTAGCTTGTTATGGAGAAGAATGCACAAGGAACTCCATACTTACTCTATTAAAAAAATATATTTTGCAATATTTATATTAACATACAAGTACTGTATATTAGAGGTCAGTGGCTGAGGGTGCAATGCAGCTTTCATGAATGCAAAAGGAAGATATTTTTCTATTTGAGTTAGGTACCTTTAAATAGCCAGGCTTTTACTGTAGTTTAACATTATTAAAGCGTTGATAGATTTCGCACAGATTTGTGTTGTTGCTTGAAGAAGTTTTTATCAATTTAACATTTTACAATCTATACCCGCCAATCTCTAATCCTTTATGATGTTTCTTTGTCAAATAGGATTTTAGACCATTCTAATCTCACAGAGAGGAGACCTGTGGGAACATTAAAAGGCTGATAATGAATCTCAAAACAAATCAGGCAGTCGCTCCATGTAAAACACTGGTACTCAGCTGAATCCGGTAAGACTGGAAGCCGACCCCAACAATAATTGGGAAAAAGGCTAGGCAGATGATGATGAATGAATCTCAAAACAACGGCGTCGCCTAGGATGGGCTGGGAGGGGCAGATGCCCCGCCCCCCTAGAGATTAGAGATCAAAGTCCTAAATCCACTCACTTGTCTTGTTTGACCGATCGAGCAAGTCTCGCACGTCGAAAGTTTTAATATATTTTAATTATTAAATTCTTGTAATTGTCAATGGGCCATTGGATTGTCTCCAAATTCTTTTTATTCTAATAAATATTATCATTTTTATTTCTTTGTTAACTTATAATTTAATTAATTTATACTTCGTATAATATAGCTTGATCTCTGCGACAGCTGTCAGTATGATTAAAGTAACAATAGCGGTTGACAGGCTAACAACAACGTAACATTAACGTATATGTCAGTTTGACATATGTCGCAGAGATCAAGCTATCTTAAGAAGTATAAGTAGGTACAGTCAAGAGCTCGTGAAGCTTTACACATTTGACTTTGTACCTAATTTTTCGTATTACAATCGCCTTAGGGGTAGGTAAGATTCGCATTCGCACTACCAGTGTAAATGCTTTAATGTGCTTTTGATTGTATTTAAAATTCATACTTTTCCCATCCTCCATATATAAATTTGCCCTCTCATGGACCATCGGCTGGCGATGCCCTTGGCCCAACTTTAAAAAAATTGCACTATTGTAGACAGTGAAAAATTGCACAGATCATAAATATCTGGTTTCTGATCCTGACGATGACTTAATAGTGTTCTGTGCGGGAATCGAACCCGGGAACGCTATCGCGCCACACTCAGCCACTGAGCACACTTCGTGCCTTTAAAAGTTATCGTTAGGTAGGCATCATGCAAAATAAAAATACACATATAAAAATGAATTATCACTTCGTAGTTTGTTTATTATAGGTAATGCACCACAAAACATATGAGATCTCTCTCAAATCAAAAATAAATTAGGTCTTGTTCAATGTAAAATAAATACCTACAAATTGATTTTATTGTTTTATTACTACAACGTCCTTAAAATTAAGTAACAAAATTAAAAGCTATGTAGACATCGAACTAATAAATGGCATTTAACTATTTGGTTTATCTCTACTTTTTCTTCTTCTCTTCTTCGCAATCCTCTTCCTCTTCTTCTTCTTCTGCCTCTTCTTCCTCCTCTTCTCCTTCGGGTTCAGCCGCCTTTTGCTCTTCTTTTGCTGGCGCTAGAGGCATACGTTATTGGGTTATTTATGTTTTAAATATTGCATGGAAAATGTGTAAAAGAACAATGTTTGAGACGATTTTAAACTTAAGGATCCTAGATGGGTGCTTTCGAATAATAAATAAATAGATAAGCTAAATTATTTGATAAGTAGATACGTTAATTAAAATAATAAGGGCTTAAAAATTAAATATGGCATAAATATAAATAATTATACAAGGGCCATAACCTTGGTGTGTAATGGGGAAAGCGATGAGCTACGTACAATGTGGACCTACCTCTTAAATAATTGTCTTCTACTACCATCCATAAAATCTAAATTGCTTCGCGTAATTATTATTCTGATTATTCTCCCTAAAAAAGCTATCTAAATTAACGTAAGCATCGGGAAAAATCTTCCTAATAGACTTTGCAACGACTAACTTATTTGGTTTACCGACTAAATTAGTTGGCTTAGCAACTAAATTGGTTGGTGTTGCGATTAATTTAACTTGTTTAGCACCTAATTTTACGGGTTTAGCCGGGATAGGTTTGAAACTAAACTGATTCAAAGAGGAATAGAATGGCTGGTACTGGTATTCGACGGATTTTTCTAGTTCGATCTGGTTTGGTTTCGAATGCGATGATTTGTTTAGTGCAGCAGTGGGCTTGGCGGGTTGTGGTGTGAATGCGTTGGTTTCTGTGAGAGCGAGGGTTGGTTCTGGGGCTGGAGTGAGCGGAGTTTCTTCATGGAGGTGCAAGGGTTGTTCGCTGGTCACTTGAATAGGATCCTGGTCGGAGCTGGCCCATTCTGAAATATAGGAAAGATCTCGCTTAACGAATCTTCTTGATTCGTTGACGAGCCATGAGACAAAGCCATAGGTTAAGCCGGATTAGCGAATGTGGTATTTACCATATTCTTGTAAGCTTTGGATGTCTAGCTTTGTTTACTTAAATTTAATGAAAGTTTGGAAAATAGAATTGAAAAGATTTGGAGGATTTGAAAGCATAGGTAATATTGATAAGAGTGTTGTTGTAATATAATAATAATAATAATATAATATCAGAAATAATTGTGCAAAATAAGTAAACGATATACTTACCTGTACCAAGGCATTTTTATAATTGATTTGGATGGAGTGCACCTACCTACGTATAAAAAGTGAGTAAAAGACACGGGCTAATCTTCAGTTTTAAGAACTTTTTAGATTGACTGTAACGTAATAATATTGTATAGACCAAAATCCTCCAGATATATTGTCTTAAATCTGATTCTGAAATATTGAAATCCAAAATATTAAAATCGTTTGAATTTCGTTATATGTTTTCAAAATATCCTCTTTATTCCTCTTTGCCTGATTTGGGTTCAAGTTTTATTTTTCAATGTATAAACCTTTCTGAGCTTTTCGATGACAAATACAAAAGTTGTTAAAATCTTCAAATCTCATGTTTGGCCAAATTTGTAATTCATGCAGAAAACATTCGTATATTTTTTTTTTTTTAAGAACAATGGTGATAGAAGCAAGGTGGGTAGGTAGGTTGTGTTAGTCAAGTCAAGTTAATAGTATTAAGTGAGATGTCAAGTAATAGTCAGAAGTAGTCACAGTCAGATAGTCATAGTCAAGATCACATTGAAAAAACAGAAGTAACAAAAACAATATTTTATTTTTTTCACACTTTCTGTCGACACTCTATGGCTTTGAGACATCGCACTTAATTTTGTATGTTAGTATCAAAGGAAACTGTGTTGCGTAACATGCAACGCAACAAGCAACGTAGCAAGCAACGTGTTGCGGCAACTGGAGAAGTAAATTGCGAGATTTTTACGTTGCTTTGTTGCGTTGCGAAGTTACAAGGTTCGTTTGCCATTCGGCGTTATTACCTCCTAACATTTTTGTAGTATAACTATAAAGTTACACATATACAAAACTGGAACCACAAGGGACCTTATAAAAAAGTAAAAAAGGTTTGAAAACATAACAGATATCACATTAACTCGATCTTGAAGCACTCCTAACTATAAAATAAAAAACATATTTTATTTACATCGACAACTCTAATAGAGTTTATCTACTTTTAAGTTAAGATTAGAATAGGATACGCAAAGTGGTGAAATAAATATTTTAATGCTAAAGTATCCTATCCTAATAATAACAAATAGCGTTTGTTCTGGGATTCTCAAACTTTTTTGCTTTGTTGACTTTTATGACAGGAGGAGAATGAAAGGAGAAGGTAAAGGAATATCTGTAAACAGGGGCATGAAGTACTAACTGAAAATAGAAATGATGAAATGTGAAAAAAGGGAAAGTAAAGAAATGAGAAAAATATAAAAATAACCAATGGATGGATGACAAAAGAGAAATGTTTACAATCGTGAGTGTTGAGAGGAACAATCGTTTAATCCAGATGAACCCGAAATGACTACTTAGGTACAATTTAATTAGAGAATAATAAAGAGAGAGAAATGAAGGAAAAACAATGAAAGGATGATAAAGGAAGGAAAACTGAAAAGGAAAGAACATACAACAAAAATCAACAACCCAAAAAACTTCATCGAACCCCAGAACTTAGCCACCTAAAACCTTATTGTTACTAGTGATGGTAGTCCGACTGTAGCTGATGGTAGTACTCCTGACTGTCCTGCTCCTGGCTCTGAGGGGCAGCCTGGTACTGCTGCTCGGGCGCCGTACCTTCGTGAGATGCGTCCTTGTGTTGCCCACCGAGTCCAGCTGCCGCGGCCTTGGCTGCTGCTGCCGCCGCGTTAGCCTGGGCCTGTTGAGCTGCCGCCTGAGAAGAAACGGTGGTGGTGAAAGGATTTGTAAGATAGTGGACTTTTGGGATTCCGCTTTTTATTGGGGTTCGCAAATAGACCCCCAGAGGTCCTGCTCCTATGGGACTAATTTTGACTCAGGGTTTGTGACGCTATGTGAATGACGACTAGTAAATATCCGTGGCCGTAAGTGTTAAAGCCAAAATTATTCCAGTTTCAGTGAGAGGGAGATGTACAGGGTTAATGGCACGGTGTTTTAGTCCCAAGCGAAAAATGATGGCTGTAGTACGGGTCTGGAAGTCCTATAAATGAAAAACTTATTAACGAAAGAAACTGTTTGTAAAAATCTTATTAAAAATAGCAAGGGTACGCCAAGAAATTAATTTGGTAAATATATTTGTGTAAACAGGCATGCATGCTGGTAGTCCAAAGAGTGAAAAAGGTAGAAACAAAGAAAGAAGCGAGATCAACAGGTTTATTTGGTGACAGCAAGAGTATTTAACATGCAATAAATAACTTGTCTTCCTTCTCATCGTCTCAGTAGAACATGGAAATGGTAATGTCCTCAAAAATGTACGCCTTTGAATTCCTCTTGGCTTCCTGTTCAGGGAAACGTCACTCATTATTATTTCTGAATTACAAATAGCTACGAGAATCATAAAAAATCACAGAGCATCCGTCTCAGAAACTTCTATCAGTTTTGAATTAAGAAACAATAACTCATTATTAATTCAAGATGAATAAAACCTATTGCTGAACGAACTGAATATAAGTACTAACAGCAGCGCCTTGAGGCCTTATATGTCATCCCAACTAAACACCCCACTATCAGACCACTCAGAGCCAAACCACAGAAGATCCAGCCCCTCCATACCTGAGCCTTTCTCGCCGCCGACTGGGTAGCCTCGAAGTCGATCCTGACTCCATGAAGCTGTTCTTGCAGGGCGTGCAGCCTCTGCCTGGCGGCTCCTACCATGGCGGTCTGGGCACCGAGCTCACCTGCAGCCTGGGAAGCTGCTTCGTTGGCGTTCTCTGATGTCGCTTGGGCAGCGTTTAAAGCTGCTTGGATTACGTTCACCTGTAATTTTAGGGTTGAATTAGAGATCGCCAGAAAATGAGTATGTCTTCTTCGTTTTCACACGTAACATACTTTTGACCAATATCATATTTGAGTGCATGGTAGAATCTTTTATGTGTAATTCAGATTTGTCAGGACCTAGATTTTAAATCCTGAAACCCTTAATAATTTATATCTTCTTAAAAATGTTGGTCTTGGTTTATAGCAAGAACAGAAAATATCGACATTATTTTGAACCTACCATTCTAAAAACAACGTTATTAATATGAATAGGATGACTACGAGGACAAGGTAAACAAAATGAAACCACTTCTTATAACATATTGAGAGCGAAAGTTTCAAGATCAATGTCCTCTAACCGTGAATAAACGGAAGGCAGCGCGTATTGGTTACAATGTTAAGATCACGTTACATCATGTGGGGCATCTAGTTTCAATACTGGTTTTCCACAATGCAAATTTTCTGATGAAGTTTATAAAACATGCACCAATATTCGAATCATTCAAACGCAAGTCATTGACACTAATTCCATTGACAAAAAAATTATGAACAACTGTATCAATATAGAAATATGGACCTTGGACTCTAAACGGTAATTTAAATAATATCTTAGACACAATAAAGCCGCAAAATGGACCGAAACGTAGTTATAATTAAATTCTGTTGCAAACAAAACTGAATAATGATAAAATCAGTGCTTGCAAAATGTTTCGGTTCAAACCGTTACTATTTCTTGATTGGGTTTCTCAGATTCTGACGAACTTGGCTGAAATTAGTTTATGGCGTAATTAAAAGGAAAATAATATCAAGATGTACCTGACCTACCCTAACAGCGTAAATTAAGGGAAATTACTTTTTCTGATGCACAAACCAAAAGGACCGAGGACGTAGCCAATGGAGCAGATGGGACAGATTTGTTTAGATCAGGGGCACTTAAGATCATTGCTAATCGTCCTCGTGTTGCTCTTTTATATAATAGGGTCATTCGATGATTATACGATTACAGCTAGATTTATTATGTGTGCCTTATCATATCAAGATCTTTGTCAAACCAACGGGGACAGATGATTTGTCATTTGAGTTGTGACAAATGAAGCTGCAATTGAGTGCAACAGTTATATAACTTCTGATTATGGTAATCGGTCACCGTATTGTGAGCCTAGACAAAATTAGTCAATAGGCCAATATTACTGAAGCATTAAAAGAAAATAAAGAAGCAACGAGTATTGATGTAATCGTTAAAATATAGATTATGTCTGAAGTGATTGATGGTCAAACGTAAGAGCTAACCATCCATGTCTTAGATCATTTTTTGTTTTTGAAAACAGCAATCATGCGCGTTACGTCTGAAATTCAGAAATTGATGACGCACAGTTGCATGCTTCCTTAACAAATAAAAAACACTGACCAAAGCAATGACCCTTGTCGCATTCTTTCAAAGAGATCAAACCCCCACAGATTGAGAAACACTGACCCATTAAAAAAATATAAATATTTTTCACGGATTTCGATTACTTACTTATTTCAAGCTTTATCTTAACTTCTTTATATCCCTCAAATAGAAATACTCGATCAAAATTACAACATCATTAGCAACGGCTGCCAACAAATCACAAAGTCTTTCCTAAGATCTATCTGTTGCAAGAACTAACCGTTTTTCGTAGTTTATTTAGTTACTAAACACCATAACATAAAAGTTAATCAATTACATGGCATTGCAAAGTTCAAATTAATATGTTTTTGTTCACATTTTGTCACGTAATATTTAGAAACAGAAATAAAATTATTTTTGCGCGGTAGTTGCTTTGGTGTTGGTAGGAAAGTTTGATACAGTTTGTAGCTTATGATAGCCCTGATAGTCAAAATGGATTAAGGTAAGACCAATCCATTATTGACTTTACCATTAGGAAAGCATAAATCATTATAACACCATATTTAAGACATGAAACAACCCATGACGACCTTTCGATGATCAGGGTTCTGGATGTGGGATTACCCATTGAGATTTAAATAATACTTCGTCTTCAGTATTTCCTAAATCAATATAGAAATCTTAGAATTAAAGTAAATAAAGCAAATCAATTTCATCATGTTAACGCTACAAAAGTGAAAGAGAAATTATAGAAAATTCCTGAGATGAACATGATCGCAATCCTATTATAAGTGCAACTTTGCAAGCGCCTTAATTTCGATGACTCAATGAACATTTTCCATTAAGTATCAATTTCGTTCAGTCTGCAATATAAAAGCCTTTAGTATGTAATCTTATAGCCCATTGAAAAATGTTTGTAAAGTGTTGTGATAACACAAACAACAGTACCTAAATTATTTTCTGTTTGCTTTTGCTCTACTTTATCCATGATCTAAATCTTACGTTCTATTTCTCTCCTATTTCGTGCAACTCCAATATCCATTATAATAATATGGCTTTTAACTTCCACATTGTCAACAATTCAGTTAGTGACATTACCAATTCCTGCCACATTATGTTTGTAATGCCACTTACTGCAATTGAAATAAAACGACCTATGCCGAACGCGATCAATTCATTTTCCAAAGCAAGTGGACCGAACGATTGCGTAAGTTCGTAATTTTAATTGACTTTCAGATATCTTTCTTCAATGTTTTATATTATTTTTTCGTAAAACTCATTTGTACCGATTTGCACAACGTATTTTTTGTACATTTCGTTGTTAGTGGCGTTACTGTTTTTATTATCTGTAAACGTTACATTTAGTGTTGGCATTGCGTTATTTTTGTCGTAAAAACCTGATGTCGGGTCTCCGGTTTTTTTAATTAGTTCATTGCCAAAATTGTTGTGTATTTTACTGGACCAGTTTGTGCAATTGTTATAAATAATTTGCATTTTTTGAGTTGCGCTGTTTGACCATGGACGGAAAGTGCGTTTCACTTGATCTTGTCATTTTTATTACTTGTAAATATTTGTGCATGTTTTACAAGCATTATATTTTTTATAGTTGCTAAATGGCATCCTGCAGATTTGTTAAACCTACAAGAGCAAATATAAAATTTAGTACTACACATTGATTTTCGTGTTGAAGTAGCAACACTATCAACACAGTTCCCTACAACAAAGCCTTTATCTTTAGCTTAACCCTTAAAGTTTTTAACTTCACGTACCTGGTGCATAGCTTGCTGAGCGGCATTGGCAGCGGATTGCGCGGCTCGCTTAGCTTGCTGCAGCTGCATCTCTTCACCCTGGAGCCCGACCTTAGCATCTCTGACTTGCTGCTCCAATCCTGATAGGATGACCTGTTTGCCGGCAAGCGCAGCCTGGGCTGTCGCACTAGCTTGAGCAGCGGATTGGGCAAGGGTGTTCTTGGCTACGTAAGCGGCCTGGTAACCAGCGGCAGCCTGGTTTCCTAGAGCAGTTTTAGCTTGGTTAGCTGATCCTTGGGCGATGGTTCTCAGACCACTGCCTTGACTGAAGCCTTTTTTGCCGCCGTTGCCGCCGCTGGCTGCTGCCTTGACGTCTTGAATGTATGCGTCGTAGTGGCTGGCTGATTCCTGGGGATCCTGGGCGGGTGCTTGCTGCTGTTGCTGTGCTGAGTGATCGTAGTCGTATTCATACTCGATGGGGGAGCTGTCGCGGGCGACTGGCGCTGCCGTTGAGAGGTAGAGGGTGCCTGGAAGAATGGG
The DNA here is from genome assembly GCA_945859665.1 of Anorthoa munda. Classification (NCBI taxonomy): domain Eukaryota; kingdom Metazoa; phylum Arthropoda; class Insecta; order Lepidoptera; family Noctuidae; genus Anorthoa; species Anorthoa munda. Next base: position 1,096,663 of record OX243916.1, on the reverse strand, counting down.
GGCTGGTTAGTGGAGAATAATGAAGAAGCAATTTTGATCAAGATCGTAACGAAATTCAATATTAATACGATATTAGGATGTTTTCCAAATACAAACTAGAAATATTTGTTCACGCTTGTTTATTTAATTTAACAATCGCCCAATTTTTTATTTAGGTTCGATTCCATTATTCAGGTTTTCATTCAGCAGAAACCCTTCTTTCACAATAAATAATTGTCTCATTTACTGAGTAATTGAAACTGTCTCAAAAACATGTTTTAGCATAATGCAAGGATTATTATTGGGGCAAGGATAACAAAATGTTGAGAAACGCCGAGTTACTGGAACTCGCTCAAACCAGATTTTAACCAAATATTATTAATACAACCGCGATGTTTACAATCTTAAAAATTATTTCTACAAAAAATAATGTTGTACATTATCCGTAATTCTCTTCTTTTATTATTTTTATAAACCTATTCAGTCTTGTGACATTACGAAGCCCAGAATTCTACGTCGCGAACTCGCGATGCAACTCGATTGTCGCAGTGGCTCAGCGATGGGCTTCTGCGCTGCAGCGCGGGTTTGATTCCTACACGAAATAAAATCGCCTGCACGCACAGTTGTATGAGAGAGCATTGTGGTGCATATGAGACACCTAGCAATAAACGCACACATAGTAGGTAGGCACAGAAACGAACATCTTGCCTAGCGAAACATTCAAAAAATTGAGAGAGTGGGCCTTTCCGTGCCTGGAAAACCCATTTCACTGATGATTTCCATATTTTCTTTGCCCAGATAACAGTGGAAGTATTAATTATTGACCGTAACTAGTAAACTCATAACTTATAAGGTATTTATCGTGCTCACGCGTGAGGAAACGAACTGAATCAATCTTGCGTGAGGAACTCGCGGTTTACTTCCGATTCGGACCCGAATTGCTACGTACATATAGTATGTACGTTCTACTGTTAGTTTGTTATATAAACTCGATAACGTGATATAATTGTATATAATTATATTCAGTTTGTTTATTGGATTTTGTTAATTTGACGTTAATTATAATTAGTAAGTCTATATTATACGGTTTTTTGTTTTCGGGTAAAAATAGCTAGATGGAATTGATTAAGGCCCCGTCTTTCATGTAGTTAACTCAAACAATAGCTAACCAAAGGTTTCAAATTTCAGCAGAACGCGTTAATTCATCAATTGTTAGTCTAACAAATGGTCAAATAATTAATTCTCCAACTAATTTGATCTTTTGTGTGGCTGAAAATTGACGAATACATTTACACACATACACACACAACACATACATACATACATACATACATATTTATACATTTTACTGAAATTTTAAACCATTGATGATATAATTATATATATCATTTAGTTGAGTTAACTACATAAAAACACTGGGACTTAGTTGAATGATTGATTGATTTAAAGTAAATAATACATTTTTAAACACCTATACGTATATATAAACGAAGGAAAAGACGTATGTAAGGATCTGAGGTAGCCTTCAGAAGTTTCAGCCTACCATCATAAAAGGCGTGAGTATATGTATTATGTATGTATAAAACTGGACTGATTAGCTTCAGGGAGTACAAACCTAGGTCCTAGGCCTATAAAGTTTGATTTAAGTTGTTTTTGGCCAAAGTTTAGGTCATTACAAGCTTTTTATTAACTTGCAATGTAATTTGTTCGCCTCAAATCTTGCAATTAAATTTTAAAGCAGTTACCCTCAACCGATTAAGATTAAATTTTGCATACACGTTTGGTTTGGATGACAATGCATGGTAAGCTAAAAAGCTTGTTTAAAAAAAGGTTTAAATATTTTTTTATAAATGATCTCGGTCAATCTCGGCATTCAGCAACAGATTCAGATTCTTAATTCGAATAGAATCTGATAGTCACAGTTGCTAAACACTTCCCTTATCTACTTGGGTTTGTGTGAAAATAAGCTCGTTGGTCTTTCGTATAGAGATGAGATGATGTGATCGAAAACTAACTAAAATAGGAAGATACTTCTTTCAAGGCAGTGGACTAAAAAAAATGTTCGAGGTAGACAATATTTTATAATAAAAGCGATAATGGAGCCACTTTGGCCAACATTTTGACAAAAATCGCTTTTTGTCAAAATGTTGGCAAAGTTGAAAAGGTTTTCGTACAAATGTAGAGTATGATAAAAAATCTACTTCATAATCCTATTTTATACCTATATAGGGACCCAAAACCTTTAGTCAAACAAATAATTTAGCTCAATATGATTTAGGAAACTCATTTTCTTTACTGAATGAAAAAATTATTCTTTTTGTTCAGATGTTCTTAACAATAATGAAAACTTATCACATTGCCCGTAACTTAATTTCCATTCGGTACATGGAGAAGCTTACCGGAAACAGACCGGCCGGCCGGTTTTGTATTGGTTTCTAGGGCAAACTGAATTCATCGTAAACAAAAGGTGTTTTAATTAAAATTATATTAATTAAATTGACTGACTGATGTCAATTTCGAATTAATTAAATTAAAATAATTATTTAAATAAGAAGAATATCGAAATTAATGATATGTCCTCTTTCAGTTTGTAACTAGGTAGGTACTTACTTATTTTTTTAAGTTTTGTATATCCCTAAATGTAAAAACAGACATGCTACGTACCCATGCATAATAATACAGCTGTAAAGGTCTTCATTTTTGCTACAGTCGAACTGAAATTACACCGTGGATCAATTTTATTAACACTGTTTACTAAAAATGAATTTAAATAAAAATGAATTTAAAAAAATATAAGCTAATTATATTTTTTTTTTTAATTTCAGCAATCTTAAGAAAGCGCTTTGAAGTTATTATTAATATAAATTGATTTCCCAAAATTTATAAATAATATTTTTACACAATAATAGCTAAAATAAAATTACTTTAAATGAAGAAAAAATCTAGCTAAAAACTGTTCTTTTTTTAAATTGACACAAATCACTCCAAAAATAATCTAGAAATAATGCTAAAATCAAGCACTAGGTAAATTCACTTTTCAATACCTTCCAATACTTTCACAAACGTTTAATATATTTCGGTTTAGGTTGGGGGGTAGGTAGGCCCCGCTGTGCGGACTGTGAAGCAATGTACAAACGGACAGAACTCACTTGTATTTATAGTGATTACTCTAGGAGCGAAAGAACCGCGGTCGCCGGAGATTTGTATAGAGCGGTGAGTTGGAAAATCGTGTGGAAAGGTAAGCTATTGTGTTTGTGGATAGTACAGCATCTTGTTTATTGAATATTTTTAAAAATAAGGAAAAGCTCTATCAATCTGCCTAACTTGTCTCTACCCAATTATGTCGGGATCGGCTTTCAGTATAACCGAGTGCTGAATATCATTATTGTTTATGGAGTGAGGGCATGACTAACAGAAAACCTCAAGAGCTACAAGAAAATGCATTGCTTTTTATCTTACAGTTCCGATGAATTGCCCGAAAAAACCTGAGATTGGAGTTGGGTAGTATTCTATAAAATGATTTACCTGAAAACATCAAAATCAATATATATTTTTTTTATTAAAAGGGAGTCAGCAATAGCGTGACAGGGGACAGGACGGTACGGAGGATGAAAACGTGTTGCACCGGCACCGACCCCAAGTAACATGGGATAAGGGCAGGAAGGTGATGAAAGGTATTTTTGAATTGCCAAAAAAAAAAAAACTAAAATGAAGCTGGATTGCAAATTCGCAAGCGTCAGTTGGTCTCAATGGTGAAGAACTTGCAAAAAACTCCTCGGACAATCTTTTCCACCAATAAATTTTAATTACAAGAAGGTACTTGATTACAAACATCATTCTTGTTGGAAAATTACTTCATACTTCTGATCATCAGGTCACGTAGATCCCTAAGTTAGTCTAGTCACTAATTCCTTATGGATTTATATATTAATAAGTTTCCCAAGGAGTGAAAGGACACTATTATTTATAAAGGCCTGCCTTTAGGCTCACTAGTCAGTTTTTTTTAAGTTTTCTAGCAATATCATCTTAATCTGTGTGTCTGTAACTTCAGTATCTATAAATGGTGCCTACTTCATGAATTGACATAGTACCTACACAACCTCTTGGTATCAAACTCCTGGTGGTTGGACCGTGATACCATTTTACTTTTTTGGCCACTTTCCTTTTCTCCAAAAAAATTTCTACTGAATTCTCAAAAGAGTTGCAGAGTTATGGTTGTGGGTATTATCCTCTCTTATGTTATCCGTAACAGTTTCGCTCACAATCTTGGGGTGCAAAGTGGAGAAAAATTAATTATATCATTGTGCTCATTGCTGACTGCGGCGGGGCCCGTGAGCCCGTCACCATGTCATAATGTTTGGTCAATCACATGCAATAACGTAACCCCGAAGTTGCTTGCGTTTTGTTACGAATTCCGAGAACTAACCTTTTTAACATAGACTGGCAAAATGGAGTTTTATAGACCAGTCTAGAGTAGTACCCAATGTGAGTGCGGCGGTGTCTATGGAGAATATGACACATGTGACCCCCAAGAGCCCATACATTTGCACTTTAGAGGATCTTATAAACGCTACTAACGCTGCAATTATTATTCGTAGCCTTACTTACTGAGCCCAAAATATTGAAAGTTCAAAATATCTAATCATAACGATTTTTTGACGGAGAGACATATAGTGGCATATGTTATCAAAGTTACCTTCCTGAAGCTAATCAACTACTATAATAATTTGGATGAAAGAGGCAGAACACCTAGGTAGATTACCAAATCTCTATTTCCAGGTATGGGTGCTCCATGCGGTTCAGCATTTCATGTATGATTATTGCAGTACTATACAGTAGTAGACACACAGACCTACTTTTGCTTGCTGCATTAACCATCTACATAAAGTTTTTATTTAAATTGAAAATGTCACATGAAATGAACTCTAGACTCCCCTAGCCAAGTTACAAACGTTTCGTATCGAATCTTTTTACCCGACTGCCGAAGGAGGGTAATGTGTTTATCAGTCTATGTATGTATGTATGTAAGTATGTATGTATGTATGTTCCTATGTGGCGTTCCAGAGACCAAACGCGTTGGCCGATTTTGATGATTCATACGTCAATCGATTCGTCTTAACCCTGCGAGTGTCACTGGCTACATAAAAATTGGAAAATAGAAAAATGCCGGATTTTGGGCGCCATATTGTGGGGGACAAAAATATTTTTTACTTCTAAACCCATCGTGTGGGGTATGAAAATAAAGGGTTTTTGATTTCAAAAATAAATAATACTTATATGTTTATATGTATAGAAATCTAAAAAAATAACTAAAATGTTATAAATAAAAAAAGTACATTTAAAAAATCAAAAGACCCGACTGCTTAAAAGGCGAACTAAAAAGACGTTAACAAGAAGAAAATCATGCTGTGCAGTCGGAGGATACATCTGGTTTTGGTCAGCCAGCTCGCGAATATGTTCTTATTTTGAGTGTTTGTAAGGGCAGATGTATATGACTTGTATACATCTGTCCCTTACGCACACTCAAAATTACCTTACTCTAAGAGCTTATGGTCACCCCCCTGATGTGCTTATCCATGACATGGTCTAGCCGTGTGCTAAGTTCCATCCAAATCAAATATTAGTATTAGTAATATATCTCTATACAACACAAGTATGTTCGAAAGTCAAGCTAAGTAGTATTATTTTGTTTTTATTCATCTACCTTCCCCGTTTACAAAACCAATATGATTGATTCAATTCACATCCATTCAACTGTTTATGAACATTTACATCGTATACGAGTTAAACTTTTTTCAGCTCGTTCCGTTGCGTGTTTTCAGGTGATCAGTTACAACGTTAGTTTTTGTAACAATACTAAAAACACGATGTAGGTAGATTATTACCTACTAATTATTTTTGTCAGATATGTTTACGTTTTTTCGTCATTAGAAGACATGGTGTGTAAAGACCTTTAGACCACTACACTTCTTCTTCTTTCTTTTTTTCGTGTGAGGTGTGGCCACCTCTGGTGTCTGCCTCTGACTTGGCTATTTCAGACTAACATTAACTATATAAGTCCAGGTTTCCTCACGATGTATTCCTTCACCGTTGCCTGTGATGTCTAAGATAAACTTAGAAAGTACATATGACAAACCACTACACTAAGTCTCCAGAATTAAAAAAACAGCCTTAATTTAACATCTTATGGTAAACTATCCCCGTTTTTGGCAAAAAATATCGACGCGTCGAAAACGCAAGTCAAGTGTGCGATAGGATCATTAAACTAATGACGCAACTACCTAACAGCCGCTTGTGTCTTGTGTCCATTCGGATGACAATTGGTTCCTTCAATGAACTATATGAAAAAGTTAAACATGACTTAGATAAACAAGATACTAACTGGAGGAAAGCCATTTCAGCAAAAGAAAATAGAATAAATAGAATTTTAGAATAGAATAAATATAATAAATATATAAATAGAATTTTCCTCGGTTTTTATAATCGTTATCCTTCGCATCGAATAAAAAACGCCTTTAACCGCCATGATTAGCTTTTCAGTCTCCATCTTCCTTCCAATTTGGTCACCGAAACAGCAGTGAACGCGCGAACGCGTACGGTCTGGTTCACGCGGTCAGAATGCCTCCTGTGTGGGTATATCTATGTAACGTAATACAACACAACGAACGCTCTTGTCTTGAACGGTTCACCGCGTGACCGCTCTCTGTCGATAGAACCCTTAGAATGAATAAATTTGACATGTGGTAAGCTTGATGCGAAGCCCAGTATTTCCGTTAGTGTATCTGTTGTTTACCGGCATCATTTAAAATTACACCATTTGCAGTTTTGCACCCGGATCTCCGTTCAATGTTGAAAATACGAGGTGTATGTTAAACACCCTAACAAGCCAAAACGTACATGGGTAAGTTTTGGCTTGTTATGGTAAACACCCTGTATAATTCTAAATACAGTCAACTGCACATCATGGCATCCAAAATAGTCAAATTTCTTCAATAGATTTTCAATTTAATCTCCAAACAATATTATCCATTTATTTGTACCCATTCCATTTTGACCGCGCGCTTACTAGAGGGCGCTAGGGTAATGATTGCACACGGGCGCTAAATAGGCTAGAGACGCCTCTGGCTAACATTCACACAACTATTGCGTTAATTGGACCTTAAACTGCCAGACTTAGAGTAGCAATATCAATCCTCATTATTGAATTAAATATTTACTCTTACCTAACTGCCATGGTATAAAGTAAAGTTTGTCTTTATTGATAACAAAAGCATCTTACATAGAAGGACTAATTCACTTAATCAACACTTTCAGATTTGTTTCAAATGAAAATGTGGAACCAAAGGCGTTAAATATAATGTATCTTCAAATTAGGTACATTTTTTATTGTTTTCCTTATAAACCTAAACCTTTAAAAGGCGCCTGGACTTTTGGTGGAAAGACCAGGGAGTGTGGGATTTTTCATCATCATCATCATTATTTCAGCCAAAAGACGTCAACTGCTGGACATAGGGCTCCCCCAGGTGTCGCCACATTGACCGATCCCCTGCGTCTAGCATCCAGCGCCATCCCGCAACCTTAACCAGGTCATCGGTCCACCTAGTGGGAGAACTTCCAAAGTATCGTCTTCCGGTTCGCGGTCGCCATTCCAGAACTTTTCGGCCCCATCAGCCATCCGTTCTGCGAGCAATGTGCCCTGCCCACTGCCACTTAAGTTTGGCAATTCTTTGGGCTATGTCGGTAACATTGATCTGGGATGTGGGCTTTTTACATTTTTACCTCACTAAGTTTACCTCGGTGATCACCATCAGCACAAGGAACACCGTGACCTCACAAAAGACCACTCCGGAAACCCCTCATTAAATTCCTCTGTGCAACGCCTGTTATGGCATTCAAATTAGGTAAGTAGGTACCTCTTGTAAGGACTGAAATCTACTTATTTAATATTATGCTAGCACATGGTTTAATAATTTTCTTTCAAAATTATATTTCATGTGTACCTCTCTTTAATTAATACCAAGAAATTACAGAACAAAATAAAATGTAACTACACTCCGCAGCTCGCTTTTATAAAAAGACCTTATAGGTGATGTTCTTCAGAAAGGCCAAGTGCGAAGTACTCATAACCGGCGTGTGTGTATGACTAGATGTATGAATGTGAGTGAAGCAAAATAAGTATGTAAGGGTCGTAGCAGGTGGCGTTCTGTAGTTTCTGCCTACCCCCATGGGAAAAAGGCGTGACTTTATGTATGTATGTAACTACAGTAGCGTCAATTTATTGATTAATTATCTTATAAAACAAGCTTATTTATCCATCGCGAAATATTGCAATACATCTTTATTCGTCTTCCACATCCACGTCAATATCTCGGTAGGGCTGCTCCATCTTCGAAGCCGAATAACTTGGCTATTGGTTTAAATTTACGTCTTGTGCCGCGAATGCACATGCTAGTGGCACGGGTTATTGGGTAAACATTTCTAAAAATTCATTCCCTAAAGGGATTAGGTAGGGGATGATAAACATACAAATATGTAAAGTGATCATTGGGTTCAGCGATGGGTAAACATATCGGACACACGGCTTGTAGGTATAACAATAACATAGGTACAATTAAATGCGTCAAGACATTGCTTTAGTCACCTCTCACTGCGATGCAATTTCAACTGAAAGCATGAAGAAACCAATAAGTAGGCTAAGAACTACAATACCTAAGTAATACTAGTTACAGATTCTTTTGGTTAACATTACGAGTAGATCGAATGCAGTTGCCACTATTACTAACAACGTCAACAGCAAGCAACTATCTATACTAACATACATGCAACGCAATTTGGTAGGCATCATTAATAGGTGTGCCTGTTCAGGTGTGCCAGATCCGAGCGCGAGGTTAGGATTGTGATCTGCAGGAGAGAAATAAAGAAGCACGAAAGCTTCACCTGGATGAAGATTAGAAAAGTTCCCTTTCTGTTATATTGTTCATAGTTTACCGAGGATTTTAATCGCCAGAGGCAATCTGACCTAAATCGGAGTTGCAGTCGTGGTGATACTGCATAGTAGATAAGCCGACTGTAAGATCAATTAAAAGAGTTGTATTTATAATCTGGGCTGGAAATTTCTGGAGTGGGCTAGGTTGAGTTCAATAGATAGACTGATGACCTGGTTAAGGTTGCGATGGTGTCGATGTGGCGAATCTTGGGCGATGCCTATATTCAGCAGTGGACATCTTTCACCTGGAGTGATGATGATGATTTATCTGCTATCACAAAAATATTGCAGAAGATTCAGGAATGTGTAAGGATCATAGCAGGTGGTATTCTGTAGTTTCTGTTCTTACCTCATGGGAAAACGGCGTCAGTTTATACATGTAGGTATGTATGTTTCAGTTAGCAATATAATAGAACCAAGCTCCACCTAGTCCTGTCCTCTGTGCCGCAAAACATGCAACCAGGGTGATCTATACGCTGCCACAGATGATGCCGTGGAAGTGGCTGTTTTGGGACAAACGAATTTGACCGATTGTCGTGCCAGCGATACGAAGAAGAAAAATATTAGAGAACTATGTGTGGAAAATCTATAAAAAGCAATTTTTTAAATGAGGATCATGTCTAAACGGCTAGTGGTTGTTTTTTGGCAACAAGATAAAATTACAAATTTAAAAAACCCCCGATTTTATTTTTATTTCATGGTTTTTAAACTACATATAATACCTAGTTGCAGACACGCTTCAATCGATTTTTTTTCGAAACACGTAATAATGATACGATATCTTGCGAAAAAAACCAGATTCAAAGAATAAAATGCGAAAAACTTTTGAACGGGTAAACCGATTTTATTCAAATATAGCTAAGAACACTCTCGACAAAGTCACCTTTCAAACAAAAAAAACTAAATCAGAATCGGTTAATCCGTTTAGGCGCTATAATGCCACAGACAGACACACAGATACACAGCAACACATGTCAAACTTATAACACCACTCTTTTTCCGTCGGGGGTTAAAAAGATATGTTACATTAGACCATTTTCTTTATAATTTGATCTAAGAAAATTTTATTTATTTATTTATTGAAACTTCATGCAACATAAAAGTACATAGGCGGACTTAATATCTGAGGCATTCTCTACCAGTCAACCAAGGGCGGTGAAGACATAGCATGGCAGGTGCATAAAAAATGAGATAATAATAATAAAAACGCAAAATTAGTACAACAGTATAAATAAATAAAAACAACAGTATAACACAACAACAGTATAAATTATGAGTTTTATTTTATAACATAGTGTAATTAATTTGTAAAGTTATGTCAAAGGCCGAGTTTCTCACCTTTAAATGATCGCAGTTTTGTTTTTTAAACTTTGCCCCACCTTAGGAATTTCTTTCCGTATCGTGGGTGCGTTTACAAACATATAAACTCACATACACAACACCCAGAGCCGGAACAACTGTCTGTTGGTCATACAAATATTTGATCCGTGCGGGAATCGAACCGCAGCAATCAATTGCTCAACCACCGCGCCAACCGTGCGTGCGCCCGAATTAAAATGACAAATGTACACACCGATATTTTTTTGAACCCCTGACGGGACACGGTCCGACCACGTCCCTGGCACAGCCCTGATTATGTGTGGATAGACCTTTATACTTTTACATAATTAAAGGTATTATGATGAAAGTGGTATAATATCGACTTTTGTAAACAAATATTATGCGAGGTAAATAAAGTAATCATGTAAGTAAAGAGGTTACATGGTTTACTTTTGTTTCTTTGCGGTTGCTTGTAAATGATGCTTTGATGGATGAAATGGCGAGAAATTAGCACCTAATGTACCATAACACTGCTTTGTATCGTAAGATACTTATTATTCTTTTAATGCGGAAACCACACAGGTTCAATGGTCGCCCAGTGGTTATGAGTCATAGGTCTTGGTTTCGAACCCTGCTGATTATTTATTTACTCATTACTTGAAAGTGTTATTTTATCTTAGGAACTCTACTATACAGAATCTAATCTGTAATAGAGAGGTTGTTTGTTTGTTTGTAATCTCAGGCAATAATGATCCAGTTAAAATTCTTTGACTAATAGAAACCACCGCTAGGTGCCACAGGTTTAAAAATGTTTCCTATGGGAAATATACTGAAGCGAAGTAGCGGGAGAAAGCTAGTACAAAGTTTCTATGTCGTCATAAATAATAACACCAGCCTGTAACTGGCCCACTGCAGGGCAAAGACCTCTTCTCATACAGAGAAGGCACGAGCATTGATCACCACGGATATACCAGGTTTCCTCTCGATGTTTTCCTTCACCGTTGCCTGTGATGTCCAAGATAAACTTAGAAAGTACATATGAATTTGAAAAAGTCACATTGGTACTTGCCCGGATTTGAACCCACAACCATTGAGCACGAGAAGCGAGGTCATAGCCACTGAGCTAACACGACGCACGTCGTCATTAAGTCGTCATACTAAAACGTACCTTATTTAGTGTAGGCTATTGTAATTTACTAGAAATCTAGCCCAAAGAATCTAGACAGCTAACAAATTTTCACAATTTCCAAGAATTTAGCCGAAGCCTTCTTTCACGAAGCGATACAAAAGAAAAGCTATGAATGATAACGATCACAACTAATCAACTGTGAAGACGGAAGACATTCTAAAGCCTCTCCGAGAGGAGTCGTGATAGACTGATAACAAAACATGATGATAATTATTGTTCAGATCGTGAATTAGGAAAGCTGGCTATAGTTATCGAATTTGAGGCTGGTTTTGTTATGTAAAACTATTATTTGAGCTAATAATAGATCAATCGGACCATCGATAATCTGTTGGATGAGTGCACTTTGGCATAAAGATAAACAGATAACAGTAGCTTGTGGGCGTCGTCATCATCAAAGTAATTTAGTAATTATTATTATTGTGCCGATTGTCGTTACGGCCAACGGCCTGATGGCCAAGAGCCTTGACGACCATTTGTCGAGGCTGTCATTGTGCGGTTGGATCAAGGGCCTGATGCAGAAGGCAGTACTTCTTGATACGGCTCTCATTGTGAGGAGGTTCCTGTCTCTGGATCCTTAACCATCGGTAGCTTGGACCCTGTGCCCGACACCGGCGTTCTGATTTATTTATTATAAAGAAATATAAAAAAAAAAGTTAATTAAAAAAATCAAAAAACCCGACTGCTTGAAAAGCGAACTAAAAAGACGTAAACAAGGTGAAAATCATGCTGTGATGCTGTCGGAGGATACAACTTCGCGAGCTGGCTGACCAAAACCAGACGTATCCTCCGACTGCACTCGCAACTTCCTCCCGTCCCCCCCGTCCCGCCCTAGATTTTCGAAACGATTCTGGAGTTCGAGCTGAAAGCTTTCGGGGTAAGAGAAAAATCATAGAGAATTAGACAAATCTAAACTATTTTATTTCATATTCCTAGTGATAGGTGCTTATCCTGTCAAAACAGCCGGAACCAGGGGTACCGGTTCACCCGGTTCTAACTGCTTACCAGACACGGTTCTCAAATCCTGGCACCGGATGCGGTTCTGCATGCGCTAGCCGTAATCCACCACGCAGGCCCAGTGCGGGTTTGTGGATGTCACATATCTTCGATTTTTTTGTTCTAAGACATTGGTTTCCTCTCTATGTTCTCCTTCACCGTACTGAGAGCAGTGGTGATGAAATAATTTACACAAAGTAAAGCGCCTGCCTGGGTTCGAACCCACGACCTATAACTTTGTAAGTCGCGGCCGATACCACTGCTCTTTACGTAGAGATACAACTTACAGCTGTCTCGTCTGCTTTTGCGTCAGAATTAAGTTATTTCAATTATGTTGGCCCTGATAAGGGTCTTTGAGGAATCATTGTTGGAAGAAGATAGGCCAGCTGGATTCTGCGTTACCGAGTGTCAGCTGTTACCAGGGTTCGCCGGGTGTTTTGTTATGATCTAGGAGCCGTTCGGGGTGGCTCTTACCCAAGGAGAAGAGTAATGCACTTTGTGGAGGAGCTCAACATGGCAATTCATCATCATCACTGCTGGACATAGGCCGGCCCCAAGCGTCGCCACATAGACCAGTCCCGTGCGTCTCGCATCCAGCGGATCCCCGCAACTTTCTCCAGATCATAGGTCCACCTGGTGGAAGGCCTTCCAACTTCCAACTCCACGGACACTCTTTTCCATCAGTTTTAATTACAAGTATTTGGTTACAACATTCTTGTTGAAAAAAATAGTACATATATGTGAGAACGATGTAAAAAGAAGTGCACGTTAAATCGTCTAGAGTAACAAACTATACAACTACTTTGTTATTGTATTTTTTTACTCTAGTTATATAAAGGGTCTTTCAACAAGGACGGGTCGATGTTAAAATTGAATAAAACAAGATGTGTGTGAGATATTAACGAAATTTATTTTTTATTTAAAAGGCCCATTTATGCCATTATGGATGGAATATGACATCGTTCAAATGTCCGCCGCGGCTTCGTATGGTGGCACGAATCCGAAAGGTCCAATTTTTAATGACTCTGCTGCATAGATCCGGCTGAATCCGAGCGATGGCCTGCGTTATGTTGGCTTTCAGGGCAACGGTCGAATGTGGTTTATTGGCATAGACCTGCGACTTCAGAAAACCCCACATGAAAAAGTCTAGCGGCACTCTAACCCTACCCTCAAACCGTTCATGCAGAATGTCGATTGTGTCGCTGTGTGGCAAGTAGCGCCATCTTGCTGGAACCCACATGTCGTTCACGTCCATATTGTTCAATTCAAGCCAAAAGAACTTGTTTATCATTGATCTGTAGCGCTCGCTCGATCTATGCAGCAGAGTCATTAAAAAAAAGTTAATTAAAAAAATCAAAATACCCGACTGCTTAAAAAGCGAACTAAAAAGACGTAAACAAGAAGAAAATTAATATATTGAAAAAATATTTTGATTTTTTTAATTAATTTTTTTATTTATATCTTTTTAGTTAACATTTTTTTCGAATTAGGTGCATTTAAATATATAAGTGTTATATATTTTTGAAATCACCTCTTGAAACCCTTTATTTTGATACCCCACACGATGTGTATGGAAGAAAAAAAAAATTGCCCCCCCACAATATGGCGCCCAAAAGCCGCCATTTTTCTATTTTCGAATTTTAATGTAGCCTATGACACTCGCAAGGCTAAGACGAATCGATTGACGTATGAATCATCAAAATCGGCCAAGGCGTTAGGTCTCTGGAACGCCACATAGGAACAAACATACATACATACATACATAAATACATACATACATAGACTGATAAACACATTACCCTTCTTCGGCAGTCGAGTAAAAATTGGACCTCTCGGAGTCGTGCCACCATACGAAGCCGCGGCGGACATTTGAACGATGTCATATTCCATCCATAATGGCATAAATGGGCCTTTTAAATAAAAAATAAATTTCGTTAATATCTCACACACATCTTGTTTTATTCAATTTTAACATCGACCCGTCCTTGTTGAAAGACCCTTTATAACAATATATAACTAGAGTAAAAAATACAATAACAGCAGGCAGCTAAGTTATGACCAATCCCAACTGATGGCGCGGTATGTAGGCACTTTAGTACTTTCAGCAATGGAGATTGGAGACATTCGTATTGACTGTTGCTAACTTGCTATGCGCTTAACAATAACGGTTTGCATATTAATTTATTCAATTCAATAAGTTTTTACTTTCATTCCAATAAGTAATGATTGAAAGCACTTTGTTTGTCACCTTGGTGCCATTTAATTATTTACTTGTTCACAAATGACCTGTCGTTTTGGAAACCTGATTGGATTTCGAAAGCTTCATAAAAATAAACATAAAATTGGGAGCTTTCTGGTCAATGTCGTGTGGGGACTAAAATATAGAGCAGAAATTATTATGGTTTGGCTTCGAAGGTCGTCCATCTTGAAAGCCGTTTTTTGCACTTTATATACACCCAGCACCGGTGCAACTATACGTAAAGCCAATCAAACATGTAATTATTGTATTATATTGTAAAAAAAACAAACCTAGCGGGTCCGTAGCATTCAACCAGTCATGCGCTCATTGCACCTTTATCGCCAACCGTGAGACGAGACACTTTCAAATAACTAAAGAATTCTTATTCTAAAGAAAATTCATGTAACACATTACGTATTAAGTACACTAAAAGGTAGGTACAGGTTTGCAGTTCTACCTATATATATGTATGTACCTATACATACAATTCGAGTCTTTTGTTGACCGGGCACAAATTACAGACAGCAGAAGAAAAAAGTAAAACACTTTTTTCCAAAAAAATACAGCCGACTTCCAAATAAAAACACTACAAAGTGAAAAATAACTTCTTTTTCGGAAGTCGGTGTTCCTGTTCCTGTTTTCTTTTCTTCGATTTTTGACACCGACTTTTTTTCACTTTTTAGTGTTTTTATTTGAAAATCGGTTGTAATTTCTTGTGAAAAGTTTTAATTTTTTAGTTGTGGTACCTAATAGGCAAATTCTATTGTACGGTACCTACCTAAAATGCCAGTATAGATTACCCGAATATCATGAAACTTGAACATAGCCGGTGAAATGCGAGTTTACCAAGGTGAACTGTACACATCTGTGTACCCCTTGAGAGCGTACTGGCGTGATGTTACGTTATGAAAAATGGTATAAACAATAAACAGACATGCTATTGCAGCAATCCCGTGAGATTTGCTGTCATTTATTTAAGAGTTCTGTTGTATCTCCGAAGTTCTTCATCAGATCTTCACCTTGTTTAAATGGGACCAATTTAGGAACATACTATTTCAAACAAAAAATTATTTCCAAAATCGACAATTGACGGAGAAATCGGTGAACTCAATAAAAACACATACATAAAGTCGATCATAGAAACTCGTCCTTTTTGGAAAGTCGGTTAAAAACTCAATAACACTTTGTCGTACCTAAGAATAGTACCTGGGATGTGCTGAGCTTGGAGTCCCAGTGGGACCCCAAGCTCAGCTGTCACGCTTGCTACCATAGATCAAAAATAGCGCTAAGCTTTCGCCATGTGCCAACGGACTGCCGAATTCTAATAACGTGTCATAACTTCAACCAAAAAATCTGATAAAAACCTCAAACTGCCACCTAACTTGACATCAGTCCCTGACAGTCAGTATACCACTTTTTATCACAAAAACGTTACCGAGGCGAAAGTACGCACGCTCCAGCCTTGACCCAGCGCGCACGCGGTGTAATATGCTGACCGTTACGTTCTTACAAGTATCAAGAAATGTAGATCGATACGAATCGATCTTGGAGCTTTAGTGGAGATTTGATTACTTAACTGGTTTAATTTTAATTAGTTGTGAATGTGTTTATTTTAAGTTATTGTGATTTATTTATATAGGGAACCCAACTAACTGAATTGTTGGAAAGCAATAGGATCGTTGAGAGAGCTCTTGCGGTGGCCGCCGGTGGGAAATAAAATATGGGTCTCCCAAAAGTAATGTCATATCAATCAGTCCACACCTGCAACGAAGCAACCAATATACGCTAATCGATTGGGTGATTAATTATTTAAATAACTGTGATAATAATAATCTTTATGGAGACAATATTATAAACTCGTTCTTAAAATGTTTTTTTCTGCTGCTGGACCTGTCGCTGGAACTTGAATAATGATAATAAATGCTTTTTATGAATGGTTTGTGCTGGACTGAAAGCTCTGGCTTTCCAGAAGGCCAGTCTTAGATACGATAGGCATATATGTCGAAGCCGAAAAGCCATGTAATGAATTAGCGACTGGTATACAGCTGCATTTGCTTTGAATGGAAGCCGACTCCAAAAAAGGGTGTGGAGGATTACGACGTCTCACTCGCCGTGAGCATAATAAGGTTCTTTTAAAAACGGCGAATGATCGATGTTCTATTATAAGTATATATCTAGTCCAGGGCTTCGCAAACTTTTTTGCATTGTGTCTCCCCGTGGTGACTCCCTTTACATAAGGTTTTTTTTTGCGATGTCCTTTATTATCTTAATAGCTAACTGTGTTTTTCTTGTTGCTTGAAAAAATGTTTCTTATTAGGAAAAAATTGGTTCGCTTTTTTGAGCATATCTTTTCAAATCAGTGCCAAAGTTTTGAAATAGTTACTGTCCTGTAGATTTGTAATTGTACTAGGACCTAATTACTGCATCTGCAGAATAGCCAGTACTAGAATCTTCAGTACTCAGAGTTGTATAATCTTGGGATACATTACTGTAAAATGTAATTACATTGTATTTATAGAATAGTTCATATTAGTATGTATCGAGTAGTTTCAGGCTCGTATCACATATTTCATAGTTTCAGCAGCTGTTCTTTCTTATTTACGACGCCCGTGAGAGAGCACCGCGATACCCCGGGGCGTTGCGACTCACAGTTTGGGAACCCCTGCTCTAGTCGAGAATAACGAATGTTTTATTCCATTCTGGCTTCTATTAAGGTCCCGAGTTTATCTTAACAATCAACATCATTCTGCCTACCATGATCTAAATATTTTCTTTGAATGGCTGATACCTATCAACGACCACTTTTTTCAGGCCGCGCTCGCTTTCTGAACCGAGGTGAAACCCGAAAAAAAACTGTACTAGACGGAAACTGCTAAAACTAAGAATAAAGCTAAAATAGATATTATATTTATAACTATCTCTACTTATTGTTACAAAAGCACGACTGCACGAGTTTACAAAAGAAAGTTGTGATCTATCCGAAATAGATTAAATTTAACGGATTATAATTTTTTGTTGCGACATTAGTTATCTTTTGATTAATATCTAAACGACTGCTTTTGAGCTTTTTAGGGTTCCGTACCCAAAGGGTAAAAACGGGACCTTATTACTAAGACTCCACGATCCGTCTGTCCGTCTGTCACCAGGCTGTATCTCATGAATCGTGATAGCTAGACAGTTGAAATTTTCACAGATGATGTATTTCTGTTGCCGCTACAAAAATAAATACTAAAAACAGAATAAAATAAATATTTCAGTGGGGCTCCCATACAACAAACGTGATTTTTTGGCTGTTATTTGCGATAATGGTACCCGTACCGTACGGAACCCTTCGTGCGCGAGTCCGACTCGCACTTGGCCGGTTTTTTTATTGTGTCTGGTGCCATTTGGACCGCTGTAGTCTGCTAGATGCACAGAGGAGTATCATCATTTTAGCTGAAAGCTGTCCAGCTGGTCCTACTATTAGTTTTATTTGATAAGGTTGTACAAACCTATTCATATTTATATGAAATACCTACGGGATAGTTAGGTATTGGTACCTATTTGCGTAAGGATCTACTTTATCTTAATTGCTAGAATCTAATTTAATGAATTATGACAACGGTCAATTTTACGGTCAAGACCCTTAAAAATATAAATTGCCGCATTTCTACAAAGCAACAATCACAATATTCTTTTGTTCCTCGACGTCATCCTTTTTGGGTGGGATTTCAATCATGAATTTACCTTTCCCTTTTTATCTCGCTCCCTGGGAAAGTCGGAGAATTTTGTCGGTCTCCACTGTTTGGGAACATCGGTAGACCTGCAAATATCCGCTGCCTCCAGCTGCAGGTTGACTCTCGGTTAGTAGCAAGACTGTTTTAGGAGGCAGGTAGGAATCTTTGGCCATATTATTGACATCTATGGAGCTACATACAATATAATATAGATGTTCAAAAGACGCAGTTAAGCGACGGGCAAATAGGGATCCTAGGCAAAAATCATCATCATCACTTCAGCTAGAAGACGTCCAGAGCTGGACATAGAAGTCCCTCAAGTGTCATCACATCGATCAGCAACATTCAATCATCTAACCATGACCACAGCCTTATAGCACCTTGCTTTATGTCATAGGTCAATAAATCTACAATACAAGCCCTCAAGACCACGAGCCATTTACTCAATCCACGATCGAGCCTCTCAATTGAATAACAAACTGAACAAAGAAATAGAACCTCCCCATGTTACTCCATCCTCCGATGGTCAAGGGATCACGCGCTCTGACAACATGGAGCGTCAGTTTCATAAACAATTGACTAACTCTTCGTCACGTGATTGACAAATGCCGTGAAAACCGTTGCTTAACTATGCTCTGTTAATTTGCAGTCGTTAGCCACTTTATTGAAAGGAAATAGAGGTGATTTTTCTGTGGTAAGGTGACGTTCAGTTTGTAATGATGTCAAACGTGCTCTGCAAAGTATTGTTTGATGATTATTTTGCACGTTTCTGAAAGTAATGGTGTTAGGATTAATAGATTTCCCTGGTTTATGAATAGAAATTGTGAAAACAGTGATTTAGGTAGTTACCTTAAGATCTAGCTTTTTTTTACTATGATCTACTCGTCAGGACAATGTAAGAGGAATAGCCAATGTGCCGTGTAATAGTTATAGGTCGATTCAAACTTAATGACGTGTTACAAACGAAAAGTAAATTTTACAGTGTAAAGTTCACTTTTCGCTATACAGTACAACGACCCTCAAACGCTGTCATATGAATTTGCTACAGCATAGCGACTCACGGAGTGTTCCGAGCCGCCATTAGGTTTAATTCTACCTGTATCAATGTTACAACAGGCAACCGTAGCTTTTCAAGTATCAAAAAACCTATTGGCAACCATTTTCCGAACTTAGTGTGTAGGTAAGGTATAATGGCGTGCGAATGTGACTTGCTCCTAACACAAAGTAAGTACGTTAGAGGCGGCGCGGTCATAATATAAGGATTAATTCACTAGACGCTCTACTCAAGCTCAAGAGAAGTGTTGGTTCAGTGGTATCGACCGCGACATACAAGTTGTGGGTCGTGGGTTCGAACAAGGAATTGCAAGATCCGGATTTTTTGTAAACCGGATATCCGTTTTCTCGTCCGATTGAAATCCGTATTATCCGGTTTTAGAGTTTTATTTAATTTTATGTATATGCTATCTAAGTTTAAGTGTTTTAATAGATCCGATAAAACTGAAATAAAAAAGCACAAATTATTAAAAATGTGCATATTTTGTCCGCTCAATTTCGACGCATGACTGAATAAAAGAATGTTCACCGTCGACCACATCATCGTTTATCATCAGGTGAGATAGTGGTTAAGTGCAGCTGTGAGCTGAAACTTTTTGGCTCAAGGAATGGACCAAAATTGAGGGTCGATTCAACGTAACGCCAAGAAGCTCAAGTCGGTCCGTTATCGGCACGGTCACACCTCGGAAAGAAGGAGCCGTGTGGAACTGGCTCCTTTTAGCGGCAAAAAAGACACGCCTGGGTCAGCTTTGAACAGCAGCATTGAACCTGACCAGATTGGCATCGCCCCATTCGGAGAATGCCTTCAAGGACAGATTCAAGCGGGCCATGGCCTCTCGGAGAGACCGGATCTGGGGCCCAGTAGCGCGCGCGTCATACATGTATCTCTCAGCAACAGTGCTGTCGTCCGCATACCAAAAGGTGCCGTGGTTTTAGCAGATCGTTTATGTGAAGCAAGAACAATGTTGCTGAGAGTACCGACCCCTGAGGATATCCGGTTGGTCAGACGAGCGGCCATCAATAACCACTCGGATGGACCGGTCCCTCAGGAAGTCTACAATCCAAACGCACAGACCACTGGGCAGACTGAATGAAGGAAGCTTACCAATAAGGCTTTCATACCAGACCCTGTCAAAAGCCTTCGAGATGTCCAGGGAGACGGCAAGCGCTTCCCAAATGATGGCGTCAAGTGTCTCATTGTTAAGGCGCGGTCTTATTTTGTTACAGAACATGCCAGCAGAATAAAAAGCTCTTTCGGTCATTCAGTTTATCTATAGAATAAAAATAAAACCTAAGCCTACCAATTCAAATATTATTCGGATTAGCGCATTAGAATAGTTAATATCGATCTACCGATTACTTAAAATTAAATGTTGCTTGAATAAATAGAAATATTATCCGTTAAAATTAGTATTGAAATAAATCCGAAAACTCCTGATTTAAAAATTTCACGGAAATCCGGATTATTATCAAAGCCGGGTTGTTTTCAAATATCGAAGAATCCGGATTGCAATCCCTAGTTCGAGCCCAGGCAGGCGCTTTTCTTTGTGTAAATTATCACATCACCACTGCTCTCAAAACGGTGAAGGAAAACATCGTGAGGGAACCGACATGTCCTAGAAACAATTCGAAGACAAGTGACATCCACCAACCCGCACTGGGCCCGCGTGTTGGATCACGGTCCATTCCTTCTCGCAGACAGGAGGCCTGTGTCCCAGCAGTGGGAACATTAATAAGCTGATGATGATGATGATGCTCTACGCAAACTGTTAGGCCAAAATGCCAAAATGTAAGGGATTGGTCAGGTGACATTTCGACAGCGCTTGGCATGCCCAAATATTGACTTTTTTCAAATTGCTGACGCGACGTTTTCGTCGATAAAGTGTTGTATCCAAAATATGGATAGCCTTCGAAGCATAACATTCCCTATTGGTTAATAACTTGTTTGTAACTTAATTAAGACAACAAAGACACTTTCAGATTTATATCTAAGCTTGAACACAATACCTAGAATAAAATCGACAGTTGGACATTATTTTAAATAATAAGACTTTAAATTAGAAACACTCTAAAAAAGGTTTGGCGGACCATTTAGCCAACCGTTTAAAAACGGCTGAAAAAAGATGCTGTTATATCAGAAGATCGATAAGTAACTGATGCAACGGATGGACGCATCTATGCAAGGCCATAGGATACGCGAGTATCTATGCGTGAAATGCATTCACAAAGAACTTATATGTGAAAAAGTAAAAGTAGTAATTAGTGTGACTTCCAGAGAGAGCCTGTCAATGTATCGATAGGGCATTAAGTAGGTCACATCTCACATCGTTAAGTCTATAAACACGTATTCCGTATGAGAATCAAACCAGCGCCCACAGCGTAAGTGCCTACAGGGGGTGACCATAAGCTCTTACTCTCTTCTGGTCACCCCCCAGAAGTTAACATTTAGATAAGTATGTATGTTGACATTCGCATAGAACGCTTGCTCACATTCGCTTATTTATAAGCGCGAACCGCAGTAAGCATAAATTTCACATTTGTATGGAACTGCAATACATTGGATACCTACTAAGCAAAATGAATGTACTGTGAATTACTGTGCTCTATCCTTTAAAATGTAGTTAGGTATCTAATGAGCTCCCAGTTAAACACAAACAACCAATAGAATTTCACTAATACCTAAATAAGCAAACACCAGCCTTGAAACAAGTCATAACTGCTTTCTAACGACTCTGTAAAGAAAAAAATACTCATAAAGAGGCACGGCCATGCTGCCATAAAGTTCCATTTTTAAAACTATTACACTATTGCTAACCGCAATCCATACGCAACATTGAACATCGCTGATCTCCTGGCCCCTTGCACCTGCAACGGCTAACTCTGTTATAACTAAAATAAGAAGTGCACAAAATCTGCAATATTTCGTGCAACTCTCGGTAACAAGTAATCGGTTTGTTAATCTACAATCTAGATAATATTTTTAGCTAAATTGTTATTGGTGAAATACGCAGGCCTTTCTCTTTAGGTGTGGTAAAAGGGTGAGAATAAAATAATATTAAACGTTTTTGCAATGAAAAGCTACTTTAGAAATAAAGCACCGATCTTGAAAGACACTTTCAGTTTGTGAAGATTTTTACTTGCTTTTGCCGATCGGTATGATCAAGAACCTATGATTTGATAATATTTCTTGATTATACTGATCGGCATTAGAAATGTTGCTCATAATACGATTTTTGAGCAGTAGTGTCCCAGTGGTAACGGCCGCGACTTACAAGTTGTAGGTCGTGAGTTCAAACCCAGGCAGATGCTTCACATCACACACACATCACATCATCTGCCTGTTAATGAGTCTATTGATGTGGCAGATGCTTACTTTGTATAAATTATTTCATCACCACTGCTTTCAAAACGGTGAAGGAAACATCTTGAGGAAACCAACATATCCTGAAACCAAAAGAAGACACCCGCGTGGTTAATTAAAGTCCATTCCCTATCCCAGCCATAGACTACCTACTATTATATATGGTCCCAGCAGTGGGAACACTGTTTAATACTGAGGTCAATGCCACTTACCCCGATTTCTAATGAAACAGAATTTGAAGTCTGTGTTACCTAATAGCTACAACCTGGGGGTGACCATGGGTGGGTGGTCTTAGAGTAAGGTTATTTTGAGTGTGCGTAAGGGACAGATGTACACAAGTCATATAATATAGTCATATAAAATAACCTTACTGTAAGAGCTTACGGGTCACCCCCCTGGCCTAGGTGACTTTATGTCAGAGTGAATGGGTTACTTCTATGCAAGTGTGCTTCACCGTTGACCACATCATCGCTTACCATCAGGTGAGATGGGTGAGATTGGGGTTAAACAAAAAGAAATAGTACTGTGCCTGCCAAGTACCAGCTTGATGCACTAGAGTCGATCGAAAAACGGGCCAAGAGGCTCATTGGCAATTAGGCACTGATTGAGTCAAAGCTCCAGAGCCTTGAACATCATCACCGAGTTGCCAGCCTTAGGTCTTTTATCGGTTGCATTTCGGGGAGTGTGCGATGGAATTGTATCATCTGATTCCGCCTAGCTCGTTCCATCATCGGACTACAAGACGTACGGCGATGCGCCATCGGTACATGGTGGACATCCCACCCATACGCACTAAACGTTTTGGAAATACTTTCATTGTGCGTACAGCCACAGATAATATAATACTAGCATACAGATGCCTCATCCCTTACAAAGAAACCGTGCCGACGTAACTAGCGTTTTTCATCTGATTATACCGATTACTTTTGTAAATCGATCGCGTTCGGTTCCGTTCCACGGCGATAGATAGATCACCATCTATATCCGTGGCACGGAACCGAACGCGATCGATGTCCAAAAAATAATCAGTATAATCAGTAAAGTACGTGGGCACGGTTTCTTTGTATGGGATGAGACACCACTGGTACAGCTAAGGAGTGGAATTTCCTGCGGAAGTCTGTTTCCCGATATCTACAACCTCGGGGTTTTTAAGTCAAGAGTGAATAGGTTTCTTCAAGACAAGCGTGTTACACCGTCGACCACATCATCGCTTACCATCAGGTGAGATAGTGGTCAAGCGCGAGCCTAACAATAATAAAAAAAGAAGAAAAAATCTCAAACTTTGATAATAAAGTTGGGTTTTTAGTTTGACACGTTCTTAACTCAAAATAATATATTCAGACACCGGCCCTTGGCATGATTAATCTTCTTATTTAGATGAAATAAGATTCAGTATCGAGATTCAAAATAAAACATGATTATAGGTAGTTACAAAATTTATTTTAAATTGTAAAAAAGAAACACAGAAATTCTTGGTCTAACACAACACAGTTACAGTATAAAATGAAACAAAAACTTGTTACTTACGCATTCAAATTCAGTCATGGAACACGCACCGAAAATCATCAGAAAATGTTTAGATAACATTTAACTTTTACAGAAGTTTTGTACAGTAGTCACAGCGGATCTTTGTATCTCTGAAGTTGGCTGCAAGACCTAGCGCAGTTGCTATTTTTTTTGTCAATATTGAAGTATAAGATAGCATTGTATAACTGCCTCTTACACTCGCTTACGCTTGTTGCATCGTCCAATCTCTTACTGTATGCAATACACTCGATGACAAACTGTTTCTTGCGCAATGGTTCGCAGAGTCAACTTCAGAGATATAAAGATCCGCTGTGACAACCATAGAGACGTAAACACATTGTAACTGTAAGAAAAAGATGAGAATAACTGCAAAAATCATTACGGTTTTTGTGAAAAGCCTAGAATTTGGCAAAGATTGGTGTTTAGAAAACTAAGAACGATTGATTTTCGTAAAAATACGAGCTAACATTCATGAAAAACTCAAAAGTTGAGTAGCCCCAGACCTCACACTTCCGGACTTTTTCCTCTGGGGTTATCTGAAGAGTCGTGTGTGCAACAGTAATCCATCAACCATATCTGAATTGAAGGAAAGCATTAGACAAGAAATGAACAACATTACTACTCAACTTGGAGGTGTTACAAATAGTAGAGCAGATAAGCAAATCATCAATTTTTTTACAGTTACGTACCTACATAGTATTTTACAGACTAACAATCAATTTTGGTTGTCACTTCAACCAGTCAAATAATACTTTTATTTTCACACAAATATTACAAAAGTTTCTTCCATCCTGTCATTAAATCATGAATGACACAACAATATAAAAAAAAGTTCTGGACTCCATAATTATATTGTGACTTTTAATCCCAAGTCTTCTTAAAAATACACGGGATTAATAAAGACTTGATTCCGAAAATCAGTGATCAAATCAGTCAATTATCAAAAAACTACAATGTTAACAAATATATTTCCAAAAAATATAATTGAAATACTGTAAAACAACCCCGCAATTTATGTTAGCCTATTGTATTAAAAATATAAACGAGTTGAAAACCACCTCTTTTTTTTGAAGTCTGTTAAAATTACTTAATATGGAGTGATTTTTTTTTATTATAATAGTTTGTCAAATATTTTGTGCACCATTTATACCAGTTCGTTGTTTTGTATGTATATTATTTAATACTATTAATATTAGGATGTATTTAAAACGCACCTTTGATTCGAAATGCAAAGAAAATAAAGAAATAACAGTAAAAAAACACTAAATATTTCTGCGTCGAACTCTAATTAAATCAATCACTTGATTTTATTGTAAAAAAATCATACTTGTAAAAAAAAAACAGAACCGGGGCCTAAGCAGACTTAACACGTCAGAACGTGTCACAACGGTCATGGTTCTTCTGTGAGAGAGAGACGGAGCTATACAGGGCGAATAGCTCTATTCCTTTTTCACAGCGGAATCAAGATCACAATCGTTGACGTTACAGTACGGCCCCTGACAAAAAAACCATCACCTGACTAGACTTATATTAGGCACTTTATCTGATTTAATTGAACAATTAAGAAACTGTTTACATACCAATCAAGTTATGATGTTTTATCTAAGTAACATACCGCTTGGTTAGATATTATCGGAGCGCCGCCGCTTAAGTACTTTGTGATATTAGGATATATTTAGGCCTAGTTCGTGCGTAAGCTGCTTGCTTGAATTAATTTTCAACAGCCAATCGCATCACTTGACTTGTGTTTAATTTGCGACGAGTCGGAAACCAGATAGTAAACATACATTTCTTTTTTCAGTATAAATACTATATATACGATAATACTCACCGGGAGCTAATAACATCCTCAACTGTATGGAGTAGCAAATCTTACAGTTTGTGTCGTTTTTTGTACGAGTCACTCTTTCACGAGGTGAAAACGTATGGTTTTAACAAATAACCAGAAAAAAGAAACCATCCTAATCATGATCAGTAAATAATATTGTATCATACACATTTATCTTTGCATATACCTACTTAAGTACTTTCTTCAAGTCGTGTTGAAACTGTTCCTTTTTGCTGTTTTTTAGTTGAAAGTTAAATGCGAAATTAAACTGATGTAGAATTAAATCATAGCTACCATTTGACATAAATTACTATTTTAACTTAGATGAGATTGAATACAATAGAAAAAAACGTCATCGACACAATACAACAGCCACAATGACAGAGTAAGAGATAGTAAAAGCCCAATCAAAAATTGCGCTAAGCGTGCCCATACCGAAAGGCTAACCAACTCAGCATTTATTTATTCATTCTAAATCTGTTTACTCTATTACATTCATAAACTGTCAAACTGTATCAGTTTGACGGCAGTGTCAAATGGTTTTCGGCAGTGTTGGCAGCATAGGTTGCACAGACTCAGTTCAGAATTACAAGATTTTTATTGTAAATTTTAATAAAATCCTACGAGTTTTCTAGAGGCGGACTACAGTGTGTTGTATTTGAATTTATTGATCACACTGCAAAACTTTGTATCAAGGTATCATTTACAAAACTATCAAAATGATAAGCAGCTCAAGTTTTGTATAAATTTATTGAAACCATACATATAATGTAGTCACATACACTGCAATTTAGATACTAAACTTAATACTGGCAACATTATCAACAAACGTGTATGATACAACATCAAAATATGCTCCAAAAATGTATTGATTGCCTAAAACAACGTAGAAAAGTCCAAAAACACTAAAATTTACAAACACTTCAACAGTCTATGCGTCACTGACTATCGGTTTCACTTCATTTAAATGTGAAACTTCTTCATTTGACGATTCTACAGTAGATACATTTGTTTCCTCACATCCGTTTATATTTGAAATCTCTTTGACTTCATTTGTAACCTCTGCGACTTCATTTAAATACTTAGAAATAACTTCGTTGACGTCGTTTATGTTTGTCTCTATGATATCATCTACTTGATTTGTGACTTCAGTATCTTTAGGTAAAGTTTCTTCTACCGGTGATGTGGATAGACTTTCATTTGAAGTTGATTCCTTGACTTCTTCAGTTTTAATTTCTACCTTCTCGGAGTTTTCTTGTGACGTTCCTTCTGAGATTTCATCATTTACAACTTCTAAGTCACAAAGGTTGACATTAGCATTATTGATTGCCTGTATTAGGTTTTCTAACGTCTTTTCGTCAACCTTCTCCGTTTCATTTTGAGTCGTATCCCCACTACCACTGGGTTGACTTTCTTCTGTCACATCTTTTGCTTCATCACTTTCTGCTGTTGTTGCTGCTGCGGCTCTTTCAGCTTCTGCTTTCGCTTTTTCGGCCTTATTCTTCTTGGATTTAGATTTCTTTTTCTCTGTCTTTTCTGGTGCGGGCGGCGCTGGTGACTCTTCCTTCTGTTTGTTGGTGAGGGTGTTTAATTGACTCTGGAGGTGTGCGAGGGACTGGCGCAGCTGGGCGCAGTTTGCGGCCATGGCGTCCACCTGGAAGGTAAATGTTTTATGTTAGATTTAAATACACTTGGACGTTACAAAGGGCGAAAGTAGCTAGCATTGAAATTATTTAACGATTAAGCAATATTTTAAAGTTGCAGTAGTCACATCTGCCGAGTTTTTTGAGTATTTTTTTGGGTTGATTCAATCTTCGCAAATTCCATCGCAAAAACGTTGCCATATATAAACAACTAGCTTCTGCCAGCGGCTTCGCCCGCGTGAATGTCGAAAATTATCCCGAGGGAACATATTCCCGGGATAAAAATGTGCTATGCCAGACTATAGTCTATCCCTGTGCCAAATTTCATCCAGATCCGTCCAGCAGTTTGAGCGTGAAGACTCACAGACTTTCGCATTTATAATATTAGTGTGATCACTTATGTGCCTATAATTTCAGAAGTCCATGACCGGAACAAACAAACGCTGTGTGGCGCGAAAATAGGTATGGGTGCTTCCATGAGTATGCCCAAAATAGTACATTGTGATACAAGGGTGGAAAGTAGGTTATTGCAAACGAGCTTTTTAATGACACGAGTTTGCAATAACCTACACGCCCGTGTATCACACGATATTTTTCAATACAGTTGTGGGAAATAGTAAAAACAAATCAAAGAATTACATTTGTTAATTCACAAAAAAATAAAATTTTCGCGCGTTTTTGCAACTGGACATTTTTTTTTTACAACGAAAACAGCCTATTCGATTTTTGACAAATGTTAATGTGAAAATAATTAAATTGTTACTGGTAATTTTATATATTAAACAACCTTTTAAAAGACTTTTGAAAATTAAATGCTAAAACGTACGGAATCATTCATTTTTCCTCGTATAAAATCTCTTCCATTTTATTCTATGCATGAAAACTCCTTGCTACTAAACTTTTTTAAATTGACTTATAACTAAAGGCGCGTTTTTGCAACTGGACATTTTTTACAACGAAAACAGTCTATACAGCCTATTCGATTTTAGACAAATGTTGATGTGAAAATAATTAAATTAAAACTTGTAATTAAATATATTAAACAACCATTTAAAAGACTTTTGAGAGTTCAATTCTAAAACGTGCGGAATCATTCATTTTTCCTCGTATAAAATCTACCCGATTTTATTCTATGTGTGAAAACTCTTAGCTACTAAACTTTTTAAATTGACTTATAAATTTAAAACTAAACTGCAAAACTAATGATCGAGCTCGTAAACAAAAGTCACGACCGCGTAACAGAAAGATGCCTATGCGTAAGATTTAATTTTCGAATCATAATTGTAGCCTCTGAAAGTACGCCATGTTTAACAACTGTATTGAAAAGTCTATTACTATAGCCCTCGCCAAACTTCTGGGCCGCCCTGAAGTTGGTTTACCGCATGCGCGAGGCACGAAACGGTGCCGTTTTTGTATGAGATTTCCTACTGCGCAGCTATTGTAGCCAACTTCAGGGCGGCCAAGAAGTTTGGCGAGAACTATACTAAGTTGTGATACATTATCAGTTCTAGTATCGAATTTAAACAATTACATAGCAGATACTGAAGTTCAACATCACCTAGAACTTTACAGAAGTCTTCTTCGTGTCGCTAGCATAACAGTTATTCAAGTTTTGGGTCAAAACTTTGCCACTTTTACGGTATCGTTGGTGGCAGCGGCGGTTGGTGGAGTTACTTTTTTAATTTATAAAAGTAAAAGAAGCTATGTTTGCCGTGTTACCTTAGCGTTGGAGGCAGGCTGGTGCGCCGCGGGCACGGGCGGCGCGGGCGCAGGCGGCGCGGGCGGCGCCACGGCCACGGGCGGCCGCTCGATGTTGTTGTCCTTCAGCGTGCCCAGCAGTGCCGTACGCTCAGCCTACAGCAAATAAGGATGGTATTTAAGGTTTAGCAACACAGGAAAATACTCAGTATCCAGGATACCGATTTTGAGGGGGAGAGGAGGACGGAGGAGTACCTCATTTCCCCACTAAACCTAGCAAATAAATAATTTTAAAAATGTTATCTACACAAAAACAACGCAATAAACGAGTGTTTAAAACACTCGTTTATAGTTGCTTCTGCATCGTTTCCAACGCTGCAGGAAGAGCAACCCCTTCGCCCGCCGTAAGAAGGGATAGGCACCCATGCTCACCTCAGCAGCTTCGCGCCTCCGGTTTTTATATACACTCTAGGGGTAACAGCCAAAAGACTACGTGAGGTCGGGATCCGGATTTAAAACATATTCGTTCTATTTTAACCATGAAGTGTAATAAATAATGTAAATGTAACTAACACAAACAATCCGTTTCATGATCGTATTTTTTTTTCTTGAATAATCATGAATTATTATAAAAATACAATAAATAATTATACAACAACAAAATAAAACTTAGAAAACGAACATGTAAACGGATAATGACATTCCATTGCACGTAACTTTTACACAAATAAAAACGCGCTTGCTAGGACACTACGCGTTTGCTAGGGTTATTGGGGGTGTCATTTGAAAGGGGAAACCAACCGTTATAAAAACAACTCCTAACAACCCCAATATCGGGATCTTGGATACTAATGTGTTGCGGGTTGGCCCCGCAATACATGCTAAACCCCAGGGTGGAGCATGAGGTGGAGGTCTGCCCCGCTTGGGCGGAGCACCGCCGAGTCCTCGTGGAGGCGATCGGGGGTGGCGCCCTCTCGCGGCCGGCCCTGGTTCAGGCCATGGTACGGGGCGAGAGGGAATGGGAAGCTGTCACCTCCTTTTGCGAAGCAGTAATTAATAGTAATAGTAAAGCTCGCGAAGGAGTAGGCGCAACGTGTAAGGGAGACGCAACGGAGACGCCCTCACGCCCTAGCCACCGTAGGGGACGCTTTGGGCGTCGGACGTCGAAGGCCGATTCCTGCCCACCGTATGTGCGGGCTTGCGGGTGGCGGGTAGCTTGACGTCAGATAAGAACAGGCCCGAGACGACGCACGCGCGCCTCAAAGAGATGTCAGTTAAAACTGATGAGGTACGATATGGCCGATGCCTCTCTGGGTCGCGGATAAATTTGAAAGAGAGTTACAGCGGCCCTGGCACAAGTAACTGAAGGAATACTGGTAAGTTTTAGTCAGTAAGTCTGAAACGCCGAGAGCGAGAGAAGTCATAGGATGATTGCCAACCCCAGAAAAAAACGGGCGGAGGACATTGATGAGATTTTCCCACCATAAAAATTAAAAAGGTCTTGTACAGATGGATGAAACCCAAATACCGAAACACGTAGGTGCCCCAGTAAGCACGTAAAGCCATTAGTCCAATGCTCGCCAATCATTAAGCACGATTAATATATAATAATTAATACACTAAAATAATACAATAAACTATATAATATATTTTTTTTATATGGAGTCTATTAGGAGTAATAGTTTGGACTGTCAACTGTCAACACGCATAGTCATACTGTCCGAGAGTTAAAGTGATCTAGTGCATAAAACTTAAATTTTGTGTTTAGAAACATTATCAAAGTGAACCTTATTAAGTGATTACTGTGTACAATTGTTGGTAGCTAATAGCAATTAGTGATTATTAACAAAAACAGTGATTAAAGTCTAAGATTGACACTTGCAATATAAAATTTTTCTCCATCCACCTACAATTTCTAAATATCACGTCAGATGTCGAAATGTCATTTGACGTTTGGAAAAGTGTTGCCATTGTGAAACAATAACTACTACAATGAGTTGCACAAATATTTCCAATTCAACTAAATCGGAAAATGAGGGTCAATGTCAACCTAGCAATAGTGATGAAAATCACAAGAACAAAGCCTCGCCTAAGAAACTTGTTCAACAAGTCTTTCACCCTGCTCTCTTCAACAAATATCGTTCCAATTCACTAAGTAACGTGAATGAAGAAGGGAACAAGAATGTAGCATTGGAGAGTGCTGAAATAAGTTGGCAGAGAATTCCCGAAGCGCGCAATCCCAAGAGGAAAAAACCATCAGACAGTCCTCCACAAACACTGCAAACTAGCAACCGATACAACAGCTTACCAATAGATCTAACAGAAGAAGATCATACACCGACTGTGAAAAAACCAAGCAAGCCCCCAACCAATAATCTTATACGGAATAGATGATGTTAATAAGCTCACAGAACTGCTCGAAACTGTTAGTGACAAAAATCTATTCACCTACAAAATTGTTAATAGAAACCAGTTACGAATTACAAGTGCCAGTGTAGATGTCTACAAAAATCTTATTGCTGTGGTAAGGAAAACTGGCCTCATTGGCCATACTTTTAACAAAAAAGATGAAAGATGATTTAGGGTCGTCATCAAAAACCTCCATCATTCGACTCCAATGAACGCAATAAAGGAGGAACTAGAAAGCACCGGAAATATTGTTAAGGGCGAGATCATTAATGTCATATGGACCTGACAAGATACCAACCTCAACTTTCTTTGTTAACTTTGTACCAGGACCAAACAACGCGTTAATTAAAGACATAAAATACATATACCACCAATCTGTTATGATAGAGGATCCTAAAAGGAAAAGGACAATTGTACAGTGTCAGAGGTGCCAACAGTACAGTCATTCCAAAAATTACTGCATGAGGCCCTACCGCTGCGTCAAATGTGCAGAAGCGCACAAAACCTCTGATTGTCCTAAAAAAGAGCGAAATACACCAGCTCAATGTGCCTTGTGTCACGGAGCTCATCCAGCAAATTATAAGGGTTGTGAAGTTTATTTGGAGATTCTATCTCGGCGGTCAAACTTACAACAGGAAAGAAAACCGAAACACACTAACGAAAGAAATGGACAGAATAACAGCAATAATGATAATGAAAAATATCAAGAGAAAACCGTAATTCTTCCGTCAAGCGCACGAAGAATAGATAAATCTTATGCCAGTGTGACTAAATCTACGTACACACCACCAGAAAAACCAGACCCACACGAATCGCTTACCATGATAGAAAAACTCCTATTAAAACAATCAGATAAATTTGAAGCAATCCTCCAACAAATGAGTACGCTTATGAGTCTCATAACAATCCTCATAGAAAAATTGCCAAAATAGATAGCCATAAAATTGGAACTCTCAACGCAAACGGGTTGGCACCGAACAAACATGAGGTTGAACTTATTATCAAGGAACACAAACTAGACATTCTCCTTGTATCAGAAGCCCACTGTACCAATGCAACGTCCAGCATTAGATTGAACGGCTATCGTACCTACGTCACGCAACATCCAGATGGGACTGGTCACGCAGGAAGCGCAGTCATCATTCGGGAATCAATCAAACATCACCTGATGCCTGAGTTTAGACAAGACTTTCTTCAAGCTACGACAGTTGCAGTTGAGGACGTGCACGGTTGTTTTAATGTCTCGGCCATATACTGTCCAGCAAAACATAAAATTTACGAATCGATGTTCAACACCTACTTTCATTCTCTTGGAAACCGCTTCATCTCAGGGGGAGATTGTAATGCGAAACACACCTACTGGGGTTCGAGACTAACAACCACAAGAGGCAGACAACTCAAGTCTAGCATAGATACTAAGAACCTCACTGCTATTTCTACCTGCGAACCTACCTATTGGCCTTCAGACCCCATGAAAATTCCAGACCTCTTAGACTTTTTTATTATTAAGGGATTTTCCAAACATTATCTCAAGTCCGAATCATGTCTGGATTCCTGCTCAGATCACACCCCAGTTATTTTAACCATCAGTACCCTACTCATTGAAAACGAAAAGTTGGAAATACTATACAACAAACGGACTGATTGGGCTTCATTTAGAGAGGAAATTGAAAGGGGGATTGACCTAAAAGTTAAATTAAAGACACCAGAAGATATTGAATTCACCGCGAAACATCTTACCAATTTAATACAAGTATCCTGCTGGAACAATACACCAATTATTAAACCAACACACCACCCAACGAATTATCCACGAGAAATAAAAGAAAAGATACTGGAAAAACGAAGACTACGTCGAATCTGGCACCAGAGTAGAAACAGATCGGATAAAACCGCATTGAATAGGGCAATTGTGGAGTTGAAAGATCTGATCCGCAACTGGCACGATGATACATTGCATTCTAAGCTGGAATCATTGTCTGCTACTCCTTCTGCAAACTACTCTTTATGGAAATTCACTAAAACATACGACAGGCCACAGGTTGCAATACCACCCATAAAGAAAAATAACAATGATTGGGCTCGTACAGCTCAGGAGAAGGCCAATGCATTTGCAGAACACCTGTCCAGTGTTTTCACCCCGAATGAGACCGATGATCTTGAATCCGAATCGAATGTCAGTGCAGCGTTAAACCAGGCATATCAAATGTCAATGCCCCCAAAACCAGTATCTGTGAGAGAAGTTGCAAAAACTATCAGGGAGCTAAAAAGCACCTGGCTTCGACTTACTAACCAAAGAAGTTCTGATAGAACTACCCAAGAAAGCCTTGGTATATATAACAATCCTATTCAACGCAATTCTCAGAGTGCAACATTTTCCCGAGATATGGAAAGTCTCGCAAATATTGATGATTCACAAAATGGGCAAGCCAGCGACAGAAGTAACTTCGTATAGACCGATCAGTCTGCTGCCAATCCTGTCAAAGCTGTTTGAAAAAGTGCTTTTACGAAGAATCTTACCAATATTGACAGAGAACAATATAATACCCGATCATCAGTTTGGTTTCCGACAGCGGCATTCTACAGTCGAGCAAATCCATCGAGTTTACGAGACAGTAAGAAAAGCCCTAGAACAGAAGGAATATTGCTCATCTGTATTCCTGGACATCCAACAGGCATTTGACAGGGTATGGCACGATGGTCTCCTGTACAAAATTAGGAACAGCTTACCACATAGCTTTCACATGTTGATGAGATCATATCTATCAGACAGAATATTCCAAGTGAAGGAGGCAGGTGCGACTTCTCGTTTTTACAACATAAAAGCTGGCGTACCACAAGGATCCATCTTGGGGCCCATACTGTATACCCTATATACGGCAGATCTTCCAACATTATCAGGCTTAACCACAGCTACATTCGCTGACGACACTGCCATCCTGGCCTGTAACAATGATCCAGCTGCCGCATCAAATACTTTACAGCAGGGACTTTACAAGATTAATGAGTGGCTTCAAACTTGGAAAATCAAAGCCAGTACATCTAAGTCTGTGCAAGTCACCTTTACACTGAGAAGGGGCAACTGCCCACCTGTAAATCTAGGAGGCACCACTTTACCGCACGAGGACAGTGTTAGGTACCTGGGTATGCATTTGGACCGCCGCTTGACGTGGAAAAATCATATCAAGTGTAAACGAGAGGAACTCAACATTCGGTATCGACTCCTACACTGGCTGCTTGGTCGAAACAGTAAATTGTCTACAGATAATAAACTGCTTATCTATAAAACTGTTCTTAGGCCTGTCTGGATGTATGGCATACAATTGTGGGGTAGTGCCAGTGATTCAAACATCTCGATGCTTCAGCGTCTGCAGAACATCATACTGAGAACGATTAGCAACGCTCACTGGTTTATCACAAGCAATGAAATACACCAACAGTTACAAATGACCACAGTTAAAGAAGAAATTCGATCAACTGCGGCGACATACAAGCAGCGACTGTCTCTTCACCCAAACGAACTAGCAGTCCAATTAATGTGCCAAAATTACACCAACCGTCTTAAAAGGCATGATGTAATGAAGCTGCATAACAGATGGTAGCTATGTTGTACTGAAGAACGCAGCGACCTGGTTGACGTCCACGCAGACTCAATATCGAAGTTTGTTAGACGTAATTAGTATTATTATTAGTATTTAATATAATATAATTATCTAGAATTTTAGTACATTAAGCTTTTTCAATTACAAAGAGCAATATGCATGTGGTGTTTGCCTGTAATTGGTTGTGCAGTTAGATTTAAGACACAATTACTTATATGTTCCTATCTGTGTAATATCTGTAACAACTGTTGGTGAACCTTAATTAAATAAAAAAAAAAAAAAAAAAAGAAGAGTAGCTGTCCTCACTGGAGGAAGCACTCTACAAGACATTGACCCGTGAACACATCTGATTATAGTCTAAAAAGACTGATGGCAGATCAAAAGAAGAAGAAGAAAAAAAATATATATATATATATATAATAATTATCCAACTGGATCTGGTTAGACTGAAAACTGACTAACATATGTGAAAAAGGTTAGGCCGATAATGATTTGCATCTGAACTAATGCATTTCGAAATTACATAGTTTCGATATTTTGGACCATATTTGCATGTTTATTAATTTTGAAATTGATACGCCTAAAATTGGAAATTTCGAAACTTGATTAAATTTAAATAATATGTTATTTTTTTATACAATTGTGCAATTTAGTATTGAAATAAAAAAAAGAATCATCTGAAAATGAGTGAATATGAATCTAAAGCCAATTACATCATTGTGCCACCGTGAAACCGTGTGTGCTACCCAAGGGGTCTGTAAGTAGGTGTGCATGTTGAAAGCCTCCACGTGGCGCACCCTGGGCAACGTCGGCTCCAACTGTTCATCCGGTTTGGGTGGACAGTTGGGGCGGGAGGCTAATTTCAACACACGAGGAACGGTCAAGGTTTCAATCATAGATCATTTTGGATGGTTTGTGAAGGGAACCCTTTCCCTTAGCTAGTGACGGAACAGCCAGTCCATCTCTTGGAATGGCCTACTCCCCCCTCTGCTTACAGAGGGTAGGACGAGTGGGCGTTGAGTGGGATGGAAGGAGTAATAGGGACCTCACCCTTTAAAAGGAAAAAAAAAACAATAATGAAATAGAAACTCGCGAAAGACATCCCCCATCTCAGCGGTCGGGGAATCCCATTCCGCTTCGGCTGGCTGCCCTACGTATTTTGGGGTCAATTGTCTTCCTTCTGTGTCTTCGGACAACAATGACCACCATACGCACGATAAACGAACATCGACGATGATGACTCTATATGATAACCATGAACCACTTGCTGTCGGCGCCGAAGGTGTCAAAGGGGCGGAGAGGGCGGGGGTAGCAACCACTCGGGTGCAGGAGTGACACGTGCGGGGTCGCTTCGTGCCTCGGCCCGACACGCCTGCCCCCGGACTGCCTGCACAGCGACCCTGGCCACATGGGTGCGGACCAGAGCGGTGGCTCCACTACATCCCTACTGGGAAGAAATAAGGCGGAGGCGAATGCCGCAAAGCGGGCGCAGCGACAGGCGACAGGCGACAGGCAACAGGCGACAGGTGACAGGCTGGCGCGGCGACGAGCTCAGTGAGTTGGCGCCACGAGCCCGACAGCGGCGGCCAAGTGGCGGACAGCCTGGATAAGTCCTGAAGATTGTCATCAAATCGGGCAACCTGAAGGGCACGCTCATGTGTGCCTTGAAAGACGCACTGGTCAGCATCCAGGGGGCGATTGAGGTTCTCGTTAACCGCATAACTACAGACGAGACGCTGAAGCTGTGAGAAGAGAACGGCAGTCTCCGATCCAAGTTGGAGGACTACAAGCAACAGTTTGCCGCCCAGAAGGCAGCTTCCGGTTCGTCCGACACGGCCCCATCGCTGGCCCCGTCTTCGGTTCAATCTCCGGCCCCATCGTCGGCTTCTGCACTTGCGGATGTACAGGTGGAAAAGATCGCGCGTATCAGCATGATGCAGTGCGGTCAAATGGTGGGTGTCCGGTTGGAGGCCATAAAAGCGAGACTCCTGCTGGCCGAAACTCTCCGCCCACTACTCACTTCGGACAAGCGGAGAAATGTCCAGTAAGATACATACCTGCAGCGTACGACACAGCCCCTGCATGTGCTGCAGCTGGCGGCTGGCAGCAGCTGCTCTCTCCTCACTAGCCTGTCTGTCGCCGCACATGTCCAGTAGGGCAGTCTGGGACGTCTCCCAACGGGTCTTCCAGGAGAGGGACTCTTTTTCCAGCTTCTTGATTTTCTTTGACATCTGGAAAAGAATAAAAGGTATTAAAATATATTATTTGTTTCAGAAATTGTTGTGTGTTTCAGAAATTGTTGTGTGTTTCAGACATTTTTTAGCTCGTTTCGTGAATGAAACTTAAACGTAAGATTATAACTATAAGGACGCAAACTCCGAGTCGAATCTTGAGCTTTGGATATATGTCTTCTTCATTCACATCTGCACGGCTCTATGATAGGCTTTTATCACGACATTTGCGCCCAAACTGTGATAAAAATGTGTCTCAAGCCTGTCACAGTAGGCCGTGCTCACCCGGCTAGAGTAAATTTAGCATGCAACTGACTAGATCTCTTCTATTATATTATTATTTTTATTTCTTCTATTATCTTTATCTTATTTCAAGTCGCTTTGCAGAGAAAACATAGTTCCAGAATGGTTGCCATTACAATTTCAATCTGAATAATTCAGTCTAGGTCCAAATATTTTTATAAATTTCTTTAATTTGTCCCTTAATTTATCCATAGCCGCACTAGTTAAAACTATATATATCATATAACTGTGCCCACTCTGCAGAGCATGCATGCAGGAGGACGACACAGCTGCGCTCTAACCGCTGATAACCTACAGGAGATGGTCGGCAACACCCAGGCGCTGCTGATACCCTACAGGAGATGGTCGGCAACACCCAGGCGCTGCTGATACCCTACAGGAGATGGTCGGCAACACCCAGGCGCTGCTGATACCCTACAGGAGATGGTCGGCAACACCCAGGCGCTGCTGATACCCTACAGGAGATGGTCGGCAACACCCAGGCGCTGCTGATACCCTACAGGAGATGGTCGGCAACACCCAGGCGCTGCTGATACCCTACAGGAGATGGTCGGCAACACCCAGGCGCTGCTGATACCCTACAGGAGATGGTCGGCAACACCCAGGCGCTGCTGATACCCTACAGGAGATGGTCGGCAACACCCAGGCGCTGCTGATACCCTACAGGAGATGGTCGGCAACACCCAGGCGCTGCTGATACCTTACAGGAGATGGTCGGCAACACCCAGGCGCTGCTGATACCCTACAGGAGATGGTCGGCAACACCCAGGCGCTGCTGATACCCTACAGGAGATGGTCGGCAACACCCAGGCGCTGCTGATACCCTACAGGAGATGGTCGGCAACACCCAGGCGCTGCTGATACCCTACAGGAGATGGTCGGCAACACCCAGGCGCTGCTGATACCCTACAGGAGATGGTCGGCAACACCCAGGCGCTGCTGGCTTTCCTCGAGGAGCTGGGGTGGAACGAATAAGGAAGACGAATCCCACCCGTACACAAAATACGCGCTTGGAAGTGAATTTCCCAGCCCGTCTTAACTAAACTAAAGATGAATGTATGAATGTTTGTAAGTATCGTTCCTACCATGTCCATCTGCTCCTTGAAGCCACCGAACATCTGATTGCTCTTGACCAGCGCGTTCTGGAACTCGTCATACTTGTCCGTGTACACTGCCAGTTGACCGCGAAGACCTGGGAAATTATCATTATTCTTATGAAATTTCGTTTAATTTGAAAAGTTTACAAAACGAAAGGATTGTAAACTTTGTAAGGCTGCTGTTACATTGTGAAGTGTAAAGGTGTATTATAATAACAAATGCCAATTCGCGGTCTCCAACACATTTACTCCAATGGACATCGACCTACAACAATAAGGTTGTCCCACTAAATCTTTAGTTGTTAATTATACAGTTGATACAAATAAGTTTAAAAATCGGCCAAGTGCGTGTAGGACTGCGCACATTTAGGGTTCCGTATCAAACCGCAAAATTAAGTTTGTTGTAATACGAAAAATAAGGGCATTTCTTGAAAAAATCTGATTTATCAATATATTGGTATTTGTTAGTAAAACGTACGTAACAATAAACATTATCACCAAATTTGTAGTTCATAGGTCAAATAATACTTCATTCCTTTGTTTACCAATATTTAAAAAAAAATACATTATTAATCTACTCAACGATCTCTAAATAACGATACCCCACTCGAAGGGCTAGGACAAAAAATCTTTTTCAATACAGTTGTTAAACATGGCGTACTTTCAGAGGCTATAATTTTCATTCGAAAATTAAATCTTACGCATAGGCATCTTTCTGTTACGCGGTCGTGACTTTTGTTTACGAGCTCGATCATTAGTTTTGCAGTTTAGTTTTAAATTTATAAGTCAATTTAAAAAGTTTAGTAGCAAAGAGTTTTCATACATAGAATAAAATGGGATAGATTTTATACGAGGAAAAATGAATGATTCCGTACGTTTTAGCATTGAACTCTCAAAAGTCTTTTAAATGGTTGTTTAATATATTTAATTACTAGTTTTAATTTAATTATT
Organism: Anorthoa munda; assembly: GCA_945859665.1. Taxonomy (NCBI): domain Eukaryota; kingdom Metazoa; phylum Arthropoda; class Insecta; order Lepidoptera; family Noctuidae; genus Anorthoa; species Anorthoa munda. The sequence goes on along the minus strand of OX243916.1, from coordinate 1,056,538 downwards.
TTCACATCAACATTTGTCTAAAATCAAATAGGCTGTATAGACTGTTTTGTTGTAAAAAATGTCCAGTTGCAAAAACGCGCCTTTAGTTATAAGTCAATATAAAAAAGTTTAGTAGCAAGGAGTTTTCATACATAGAATAAAATGGAATAGATTTTTTACGAGGAAAAATGAATGATTCCGTACGTTTTAGCATTTAATTCTCAAAAGTCTTTCAAATGGTTGTTTAATATATTTAATTACCAGTTTCAATTTAATTATTTTCACATCAACATTTGTCAAAAATCGAATAGGCTGTGTAGGCTGTTTTCGTTGTAAAAAAAATATGTCCAGCTGCAAAAACGCGGGAAAATTTTATTTTTTTGTGAATTAACAAATCTAATTCCTTGATTTGTTTTTACTATTTCCCACAACTGTATTGAAAAATATCGTGTGATACACGGGCGTGTAGGTTATTGCAAACTCGTGTCATTAAAAACCCTCGCCTTCGGCTCGGGCTTGTTAATGACAGCTCGTTTGCAATAACCTACTTTCCACCCTTGTATCACAATGTACTATTTCGCGCCCACTTTGTATGTATGGGAGCCATACATATAAAGGGGGCGCGAAAAATAATTTAAAAATATAACACCCCTTAAAACATTTAAAAATATTTTTTGTTAATTTGCATGGCGTTGGGTCAACAAGATGCTTATAATGTGAAAAAACGAAGTCTGTAGCTCCAACCGTTTGGCAGTAAAACGTGTGTGCCAGACGACTGACAGACAGACGGACACGTGAGTGACAGCAATATGGCTCCGTTTGAACCCTTCGGAACCCTAAAAGAGAGAAAGTGAACTATCTAAAATACCTAATCCGAATACCTGCAGTATATTGCCTATTTCTCCCTTTTAGTGATTAGAAAGGCCAGTGGTTAGACTTTCTAAAATGAAATGGTTTCTACATTTGTGTTTTCTGTATATTATAGGGTGTACATAGTAAAAAAAACCGGCCAAGTGCGAGTCGACTTGTGCACGAAGGGTTCCGTACCATTATCGCAAAAAAACGTCAAAAAAATCACGTTTGTTGTATGGGACCTGGGTGGGCCTTACTTAAATATTTATTTTGAAAATTTCAACTGTCTAGCTTTCGCGGTTCATGAGATACAGCCTGGTGACAGACAGACGGATCGTGAAGTCTTAGTAATAGGGTCCCGTTTTTACCCTTTGGGTACAGAACCCTAATAATCTATTCCTCTCAGGACTATTTTATGTTCAGCAAACCCCTCGAATCAAAACGGAAAACAAGCATAACGTTTTGGAAGAAATAGATACAGGTGATAGTACTTCCCCTAACAACTACTAAACTACTCTACTACAGTTGATGTCATACTCACTGGTCTCCGTGCCCTGCAGCTCCATGATCTTGGCCCTGTACTGCGCCAGCGTCACCTTCACCTGTTCCATCTCGGCCAGCAGTCGTTCCTTGTCAGCCTGGTGCTCTAGACTCGCCTTCTGCATCTTCGCGTCTGATAGCTGGGATTCTAACGCCATCTGCTTCGCCATTTTGTCTACCTGGGGAGATTTTTTTTCGTTTTTAATAAATGTTTCTATTATCTATCTAAACTATTAGTATCATCATCAGCCTTTTAATAATAAGAGAGGGATTTATATTTGGGTTGGCTTCGATTCTACCTGGATGTGGGTGGATTCCATTATTTTTCATGGATCCTCTGTCTGTCTGACCTCCACCACCTTGTTACTGGCCACAAGGGGTTTGACGCAGAATGTGCACTTCGCAAATGTGCTCTTGACGCAAAATGTGCACTTCGCAAAATAGCACCCTGATGGCTAGACGCGATACTATTTAAGTGACACCGATAAGCCAGTTTTTTTAAGAGAAATTACAAGGATGCAATGCGATGCAACTCGCCGATTTGCAGTTTGAATATTCATAGAAAATACGTGCTCAATATCGCCCATAGACGCAATTTAATTTGCGTCGCTCCATCTGGAAAGCCCTTATTTATACTTCTATATTAGATCTATACTAATATTATAAAGAGGTAAGATTTGTATGTAACGAATAAACTTAAAAACTACTGGACCAATTTCAAAAATTCTTTCGCCGTTGGGAAGCTACACTATCCCCGGGTGACATAGTTACTTTTTATCCCTGTATTCCCACGGGAACTACGCGGATGAAACCGCGAGGCGTCCGCTAGTTAAATTATCAGAGGACAATGGAGATCGACAATAAAATATACGATGACAATCGTCTGTTCCTTACCTACAAGATTTTGTTTGATCACACGCGTCCACCACCAAAAATCAAGCGAATCTGTAGCCACCCTAACATCCTGACTTCTTACCTGTTGCTCCCTCAACTGGTACTGCTGCACAACAGACTTGAACTTCTCACTCATAGTGATGTTGTCGTCCCGCAGCTTGGCATTCTTCTCATTGTTCTGCTGAAGCATGGCCGTGATCTCTGACAGCGTGTTCTGGAACTTGGCCTGCGTCTCCTTACGGCGTTCCTCTTCTTCGCGGATCTTTAGGAGAGATTCTTCCTGTAATTAATATAAGGATTGATTAATAGACTACTCCAAGTCATCTCGCCGCTTCTTTCATCTTCAGGAACCTCTTGGGTTCAGACCTTTTTTGATACGAGAAGAAGAATTCACGCTTTTTTCACATAAGCAACAATATCTATATCTAAGTTCACTATGAGAAATAGTGACATTTCAATTTGATTGCTTGTGAATTTTTCGTGAACTATAAGTACTTGGCCCTAACATAAGACCACAAAAACCCCACTTATCAATCTTTGTGTTTACAAAAAGGCAGCAATTTCTTTTTATCTAATTTTTACTACTTTTTATCTACTGTTGCACTTTTGGGCAAACGTCACTCATAATTCCTTCCACAACATTATTTTCCTGCGCTGTCTTGAACCAGCCCTCAAGGTACGCCATGGTCTTTTGTAATCTGCATTTTTCCATTTTGTTTAGTAGGTATGTTATCTAGGTTAACTTCTTTATAGCAATGTAAACTTAGGAAATAAAAATATTACTGAGCAAGATATCTCTTAAAAACCTTTTGCCTTTTGTAAGGAGGCGCTTCATGTGGAGGCAACCTCCTCGCCTATTATAAAGCTGGCACTTTTATAATTAGAACGCTAATAATTTTAAAGATATTTTTGTTTAGTTTTCTTCCCACCAAGCTACTTCTGTAAGAGCCACTTTAGGCAAAGCACGTAATGCAATATAATTGAGTTTAAGATATTTTCTCTTTAATTTGAGCTCCCAGCTATGACCCTCACAATACCTCATGATCATGATAACTCGCATGGAGATATTTTTTTTAAGCTACCGTATAGTAGTCACTAGTATCCTGAATATTAGGCTGAAGGACAAGCAAAGGTCAGAAAAGATAAGGAAAAAAACCAAGGTTATAGATGCTCTCCAGCATATGAAACGACTGAAGTGGAAGTGTGCAGGTCACGTGGCAAGATTGACAGATGGAAGGTGGACAGAACTAGTCACAAATTGGCTAGGCCCAAGAGGCAAGAGAGCCAGAGGACGCCCTAGAGATTGTTGGATAGATGAGATAAAAAGAAATGCTGGAGAAAACTGGGCAAAACTAGCAAAGACAAGAAAAACCTAGAAATTGTTGGTGGAGGCCTGTACCCGCCAGGGGCCTTAACTATAAAAATAAAATGTATGTAAATTTGTGTACCTAATGTTAAGAAACTACATGTATGTTAAGGAAATAAAATGGTTTAATAATAATAGTAGTCACAGCGTATCTTTGTGTCTCTGAAGTTGGCTCTGCGAACCATTGCACAAGAAAGTGTTTGTCATTGAGTCTACTATGTAGAGTTAGCAAGATAGAATGATGCGACAAATGTAAGCGAGTGAAAGAGGCTAAATGAATGAAGGAATGCTAGCTTCTACTTCAACATTGGCACAAAAATGGCAACTGTGTAGGGTCTTGCAGCCAACTTCAAAGACACACAGATCCACTGTGACTATTATACATGATGAAATCTTATAACTTACTTTAATAGCCTTATTCTGTTTCTGAAGCTCCCTGCAAAGGTTCTCCAACTTTGACTTAACAAGAATAGTCTTATTAAACTCCAGCTGTAGCTGATCCTTTTCCTTCATGAGCATTGCATGCCGTTTGTCTGACTGCTTGATGTAAAACTGCATCTTCTTATTGTCATCGGCAGTTTGTACGTATTTCTTACAAACTAGAGACAATTTTTCCTCGAGGGTTGGCACGGAGTTAAGTGATTTCATGAACTGTTCTACGTTTTTGTCATCCCTTTTTGTACGGTCATCGCGTTTTCCTTTTTTCACTTCCAGCGGTGGTGGCGGTGTTGCGGTTTTCTCCTCCTGGAATTTATGAGTATTTGTTTAATAAAATGAACAAATAAGCATTACACATTACAGGAGAAATTCCTATGGAGCAATGTTTTTTTCATTTATAAAACATAAATTAAATAATCTGTCTTGGCCTGGTGAATGATAAAATGTCCTATCTTAGGCATTCTTTAATTCTTAGGATTTCTTTTTTCTTCTTCGTTGTATCAATGATTTTACAATTATGGTTTTGACCAGAATTAGCCACCACACAGATAATATAATACTAGCATAATTTGCATTTTGCCATTTGGCCACAACAACAGCATTTTTATTTGCCTCACATAGAACTTAGGGCTGGTTTCTAAATTGAGTTTTTAGAAATGTGTCAATACTAGAGGTGAGACGTATATACTGGAATAGGTTTTTGGAATAGGTTTCTGGCCGGACGTGTAAAGACTTATTCCATGCGCACCACATAAACGCGTCTCGAGTATTTAAGCGTATGGCGTTTGACACGTAGTCACGTACTGCCATACTCGCGTCTACCAACAGTCTCGGTCAGTTCCGGTGACATTCGGAGACTTTCGGTTCTGCACTCAAAATTGGTGAGTCGATTTATTTGTTTCGCGTTATTAAACCTAATGTCTATACCAATAGAATCGTTGTTACTTTGGTAGGCAGAGTTGAAAATATTTAGCAATGTTTGTTTTTTAAATCAGTATGTCACAATACGTCACAGGAACGGTACCTTTGGTGTAAAGAAAATTTCAATAAGATTTTATCTAAGTATTTTTGTGCAAGTTATCGTAGATTAATAAGTTATATTTAAGTAACTTTGATGTGTCACTTGTTTAGAATTTTAGATAAATAATTTAGTCAAGCCAAGAAAACAAAGTGTAGTGTAGTGTGTGTGTATATGTATGTCTCTCTCCACTAATCCCAGTCAATAGTTAGTGTACAGAAGCGTGTACAATTTTAAAATGTAGAAAAGATACGAATAGTCTAGTCTTAAATACGTTAATAATCCATAAACCGAAAATAAGCCATTACATTACTCCGACTAGCGTCTACTCGATCTCGATATTAAGAAGACTCGCTAGCTATGGAAACGTCAATAAACTAGAGACGCCTAAATACTCGTGGACCTAGTTTTTGGAATAAGTATTAAGGCGGACGCGTACTTCCAAGACTCAATACGCATTTTACCTAGTACGTCTCACCTCTAGTCAATACCTACTATAATGCCAAAGTTTTCAGGCTTAAGTAGACTTTGACAAATACTCAACATCATTCTTAATTCAGAAATCAAGCCAGAGTAATTATATAAAAATTAATTCCGACATGTTGCTACATATTCTTGTAATATTTATTACCATTTAAAATATAGGTCTGCTCTGTCAGGAACTTAAAACACAGGTAGCAGTGAGCTATTTATAGCTACCAATCCCAAAAGAAGGAATTACTTGACCAAAAAAATAAAAAAGATTGCTTAAGTGTTTGTATAAAAAGACCGTTTATTTGTACTCTCGAGCGTCATAAAATACGAAATTTGACCCCAACAGCTGAAAATGCAGAATATACGTATTTGGTAAATATCATTCAAACATTATTTTTGTTGCTCCTGGTAACCTAATGATAAGTAATGATTTAACAATTGAATGACCCGTAAATTACAGGTGTTAGCTAATAATATGGCATTGCGCTGCCGTCAACCATAAAAGCAGAAAGCATGAGAAACGTGCTTCCGAACAAAAATATCAAAAACATTACGGGCTTTTGGCGAAGTGCCAACAAACTTTAAGGTTAACTATTTCTCCCCTTTTCAACATAATTATAACGTTAGACAAGCTCTGTTAAACTTAAAACATAGGTAGTTGTTCATAAAGTATGATAATAGTAGCAAAATACACGCTAAATGCCGGTAATTTGCATGAAAAGGAGTTAAATCGTTTACCGACATCCGATAGCGTTCTATTTATAAACCGCTTGGAATAAACGAAAGTTAACACTTACTGTAGCGGTATTGTTTGTTTGCACATTTTCTGTGCTTTCTTTTTGAGGTTCATCCGTTGCAGCTTCCATTTTAAAACAATTTATCTCCTCTGAAAAAATTCTAAACAAAACGGAACAAGACAAGACGTTTCTGTTAGGGTTGTCCACCTGATGTATTTTTTTAGTATGTTGTTGAATTGTTCGAGTCACTAATGAACAGGAATCGATTGTATTATACACAGTCTTAATCAAGCACTAGATACAAGATACAGATTGTCAAGTAAATTATCGATTGAATTGTATTGAGATTATTTAACTAACGGACTTCAAAGTTTTTACTTTATATTTAAAGATGCAAAAGATATTTTTGGATTTATCGTTATTTTATCTTTATTAAATGATTGAGTTTGAAGTTCATTTTTCAAAATCTATATGTTTGTTTTCAGACAATCTTAGTCCATGTATAAAATAAACATTTAGATCTATATAACGTGAATCAAATCAAATCACGTTTGTTGTATGGGAACAATAAACGTGATATTTTTGCCGTTTTTTGCGATAATGGTACGGAACCCTTCGTGCGCGAGTCCTACTCGCACTTGGCCGGTTTTTTTTTATCCTAGGACACCCCTTCATCTGTCATAATTAGCGAAACAATAGAGAGACGTCATAAAAGGCGTTCGTGGCAGACACTTCGTTATCTTAACACGAGATTAAATAACAAATAATAATTAGGTCATTCATAATGGCCGGGTTAGCTACTAACCCGGAGTTAGGTAATAAGATAAACCAAGGTGGTGCAACCGGGTTTTAGGAATTGGAGTATTCTTTATTTGCAATTTTTTGTCTGTTGAATGTTAGAACCATCAAGATGAATTTTATTGAATTGGATGTTTAAAAAATATTTTTATCGATAGTCGAGTTTGACTTTTTCTACAATCGAGTTTTATCGAATATCGATTAAATATTGAAAATACAAAACGTAACAACACAGCGAACTTTTCGTTCAGAAACTAAAAATTCCAAATTATCGAAGGAAACTCAAGGTTAATTTTTCTAAATTAATTTATCTTGTATTTACATTCATCATTTTTGTGTTATTTTTTTGTTTTCGAATTCATATAGCAAAAATAATTCATGTTAATTTTCTTGAACGTTTTATGCATCCGGTCAAAACTAGATATTTTCGGTTCGGTAAATAAAGTTGCAATATTTATTAATTTCTCCCATTTTAGAAAGATTTTTTTTTAATTTGAAATTTTATATAAATTTTTTTTTTTAAAAGAAAATAGATTTTTAATATGTACAACTGACTATTTCTAATCTTATGACTAATAACAAAACAAACTTACATACAAAAGGGAGAGGGAAAAGGACTCATAGCGCATCAAAAAATTCTTCCACATCGATGTAAAAAAAATATATAAATTAAACAATTAATTATTATTATATTATTATATAAATTCATTCCCATCCATGATCATGATTGTCACGGTTGATGAATGCCATACCCCAGATAGCTTATCCTTAGCACATTAACACTTAGTACTGTATTAATAATCAATTTCAATAGCTGAACTAAAAGAATTTGACCACAACAGCAACAGGCAAAACGCAGTTTTGGGTTTGATTTGAATGTATACTTTTGCAGTCTGCTCCTGCTCTATATACAAACTTCGTAGCAAACTTCAGAATTACAATTCCTTTTACTTTATCCTAAGATTTTACCAAAATCAATAAAAATAATTGTATCATGAATCCGTTGGGTTTAAGGTAGTAGATTTTCTAATCAATCTGTTGCAACACCGTGTGATTCTGTCTCACTCACACGCATTCCGTCAAAAAGCAGAGAAGCGACCAGTCGGTGAGTAATCTTTTCTCTGATAAAAATTCTTTTATGAGGCTTTAACAACGCATTAGATTCCATAACAGTCCCGATAGACATTTTGTGAAATAATTGAGTGTGTTATTACTTCGGTGAGTACGTTTATTTTATGAGTAAAATTTTTATGACACCGGCCGCCAACGTTGGACGCGAGCCGTTATTTTTCAAGATTTTTCTAAAGGTCAATGCGCTCGGATGCCGCAGGACGAGCTATCCAACTCTCTGGGCATGGGCGTATGGATTACGCCGCATATTTGCTTACGGAATTGCACTAAAAATCGGATTCTACCAGATTTTATCACGCTAACGCACGGATCGTTGGAACAAAAGAATCAACCGTTATATTTTGTTTGCCGCATGAATGGAGTGACCGCACTCCATGTACGAATGATAGATTCATTATATTTTACAGTTAGACATCTAAAATAACAGATAATTGCCGAGTTTCATGTGCTCTCATGCTCTCGTCGTTTTTTCTGGTGCCTCGTAAGTAGGTGCAATACATTTTGTTCCGTTATGGATTCAATGTGCTACGGTTTGTACATTTTTCCTTGTCTGGAATGTGGCTAGCAGTTGCATTCTAAAAATAAAAGTTATTTCTTTGTTACCTGCATAGGCATTTTGTACTTTTTAGTAACCTATCTTAATGATAAAGGCATTATGCTGATTAGGGTCCATGAACTCTTAGTACAAAAATTAAAAAATGCAGTTTGCAGGTAACTGTTTATTGATGAACTACAGGATATTAGATTACTGCTAGGTATGTTATGTAAAAAAATGTTGATAGAATTACCTAATTAGTGTTTTCAAAACATACACTACATTTCTTTTTCAACACCTTCGATGATGTCCAAAGTAAGAAAACATTATCTAATTAGTATTTTCACTGTAATTCCTTTAGTATTTTACATTAGAGGCTTAGGTACCTGTGATATTTGAGGAAAACAATGCAAACGGAGAAACCAAGTACCTAAGATAAATAAAGTAAGTTAATATTTTCATACACAGGGCAAATTCTAGATACTTTGACAAGTCAGTGACCCCCCATTATCAATTTCTCAGTTTATCATTTATTTACATCATGCTTATGACCTTTTCTGATTGGTGCATAGAAATAACCGTTTTGTATCAAATAAAATAAGTCATTATAAGTTATCATACTTAGTATTTTTACTCATCATCATAAAAAGGTTTATTTACTTTATTGTATTAGAAATCTTGTATTAACAGACATGAAGTTGCTTCATGTTAAATATTGGTATGCAAATGCATCCAGTTTAGAATAGAAGCTGACCCCAACATGTTGGAACAAGTTTGGCTGTTTTAAATCTTAATGAATAACAAAATGTCTGCAATGGTAACACACACATAATGTTTTCTTGGAGTCTTCCAATGTTATTTTAGTTCTAGTTTATTTTATACACAATCGGTTCCACTTATACCGTGCAGTTGCATTTACTTAACAAAAAGAATCGTCAGCCAATTATTGATTGTGACATAACTTTTCTTCCTTATTTATTTGTGCTAAAAAGTGACTCTTTTTTTTCTCCCATGGGTGTCATTCACCCATATGAGGGATCTTTTTACCCAAAATATATTTGTTTTATGTTCAGGAAAAAAGCATTATTATTGCGACCTTTTTGGTCCATAATATTCTAAATCTATCCCGTGGCCTTCAATTTTGACTGAACAGGCAAATAACTATTATCCTGTTAATCCATAGCAATTATACATAGAATCCATTGCTGTTATGATCAAGTAAATGCTATCATTCTTCTGCTCAGTGAATGATTACATAGAATACATTAATAATATATTTTTATCTATTCAAATCAGCCTATAAAACTATACTGCCTTACATAGGCCTCTCTGAAGAATGCAATAAAGCTGTTATGAATGGTATAACAATCAAATATAATGGCAATATCTAAAAGGTTTTATTCTGAAATTGGTGATTTCTAATTTGATATTTCAATAGGTAACTGCAGTAATACTAGCTTCTGCCAGGTGACTTCACCTGCATGAAAAGTTTTTTGTTATCCCATGGGAACAATATACCGGAATGAAAAGTATGTCTTAACCCATCAAGAGTTCTGGTCTATCCATATGACATGTTTCATCCTAATCCGTACAGGCGTAAAAGCGTAACAAACTCATATTCGCATTTACTATAGTAGCTAGGATTACTGCCAGTTAAAAAGCTTCTGTTTCTAATACAGGATAACAGTTTGGACCACCTACATTTTCGCAATTTGCAAGTCTATGATCTTGTCATCTAAATCTTATTACATGTCCAACTGCAATATCCATAAAAGGCTCATTCTCGACAATATCGCGCGTATAATATATCCGATTGCACAAAGAGCCTTCAGATCGGCAGTTGCCTCCGAAGTCCGACCACAAAGGGCGCCACTCAACCGCAGAGTCCGCAGACCATTCTCGGAGGTTCCGACGCCAAGCGTCAGTGCTCCATATTAGCATGTACAAAGTTATTATTGCACCCACTTCTGACTTCCTCTGTGCGTGCATCGACATTCCGATCTAATGAACCTTCGTTCATGCAGTTTTTGTTCGGTTTCGTGACTGATTAATTAGACTTGCTCTGAATCAGCTAAAACACTTTAAAACAAAGATGCTGAGCAGACATTTCGGCAGTGATAAATAAGTTAGGGACTAATTACATAGATTAACAGTTTTTTCATCCTGTAGTTTTTCTGGCGCTTCGCCAAGACCCGTGTTGCTTGAAGGCACTGATCGGGATTCTCTTGGCAAACGAATGTGTTATTACCTTGTTATCCCTGTTTCCTTGAAAGACACTTTTCGGGTTGAGGATGGCTAGATTTTTCTGCCTGACCTAGCTAGAAATTGGGTCGCACGGGTTAGGTTAGATAACATCTGCAACGAAGAAAAAGCCGATAGTTTCTATCACCGAACACGGCCAAGCTTACCTTGGTTGGAAACTTATTAGGATTCTCTTTGGCACTGATATTCCCTTGATGAGAAAGCAGGGATATTACCAAGCGATTGTCAATCGCTTCAATCAGCAATTTATAGTGAAAGGCTTATCGCGTGCGTATGGGTTGTAACTGCTAAGTTTCTCTCAAGTAACTGAGAACTAAACGATAAGCAGCTACATCACGACGGTTTTATCTCCAAATTAACATTGGAACCAATTATAACTTGTGTTTCTAACGGAAGTGTGCGACTTCCTTTGTGAAAATATGTTTCGTCGGGACAAAAATACAGACTTATATTTTGTCCCGAAAAATTCTTCTCTTTAGCTTATATGTTGAGATGAAGGACATGAGTAACTTTTTTCATTACCAACTTATGCAAAATCTCATTACAGTCCAACGTTTTATGGAGGAACAGTAATCTTTTATATTTCAGTTCAGACTTTCTGATAATATTAGTCGGAATTGTGATTAGCTTTACAACACTTCTTCTTTCGTCTGTAACTTGCCTGGGTGTTAGTATTTTTTCTGCGTGTGTTTTTTATCTTTGTCTGTCACTCTTTCTCACCATCTTTGCTCTTTTGGTGTGGTTTGTACTATTCTTCTTAGCGCTATCCTGCTCAATTAGTTGCTCATCACTCATCACAAATCATCCAAATAAACACTTTGTTCAAGACTATTTCCAGAACATTCGTATTTTCTACGGCGAATTATACGGTCAACCGCTTCGAAGTGAATCGATCTTTCTAGAAGAACTAACGAGATCTAAGCACAAATCTATAGAATTTGTAAGCGTGGTGAAATGTACAGTTTCACTGAAGTAGGAACGAGTAGATAGCATTGCTTCCGAGGTTCGTTAAGTAACCGGGTTACCCTCGGCTGATTACAAGTTGTGCCTCGATAACGAACTGTATACTACTGTTGTACAAACGTCTCATTATAAATAAATTAATATTGTAGTAGAACGTTCGAAATTACAGTACATGTGTTGTATTTGAAGGTCTGTTAAGTACTCAGGATTTTTTCTTGCGAGGCATATTTCGTTCGAATCCCTAAACATAAAGTAAGGTTGTTGCCATTGTTGTCCATGTATTTTGCACGAAATAATTGTCCAAAATAGGTTAATTGGATTTGCGGTAACGTTAGGCGCTTAGCTTAGTCTGCCGTTACATTTTAGGCACGTCATAATCATGTTGTCATGGTTTATGTTTTACTTATATGGACTAGATGTTTATGACTGCTATAAGTAGAGTGTTTGAGGCCAGGCGGGGAGATTGACCCGCCACCATGGCACCAGTCAGGATACGACTAATCTGTTACGATTGTAGGTGGGCCCTAGAACATGTCTAGCACCGAAAAGCCGGTACAAACTAGAGGTCTTAATTCAATAGTGGGTGAACGTAGGCAGTAAATACAGTCAAACATGCCCAAGCTGCAATAAAACCCAAATTATTAGGCACTCGGAACTTTATCGACGATCCGTTACGCCTCGTGGCCACTTCAACGCCCTAATTTTGACCAGTCGACCTTCCCTATAAGGTCTAAATTCAATTATTTTAAATTCGTCTCGTTTGTCTGCGTATGCGGCCATCAAAGGAGTATTTAATGCGATCTGCGCAGTTTATCTCGTACGCCCTCTGCGCACTTAGCTTGTTAATGCACAAGTTATAAGTGGTTTACATACACGCTTGTTGCCATGCCGGCTTCAATATGGATGTCTAATATGTTTTGTGCAGTCTGGGGCCTTTTAGAAAGCCCAGTCCTGCTTTGTATTGAAGCCATGGGTCTTTTGGAGATCGAAGTTCTGAGGATTTCTTTGGCGAATGTTCTTTTCATTACGATTTCCGCCGCTTTGGCGATCTTTAGACCATGATAAATATTTTATTTCATTCATGATGATAATTCTATTTACGATGCATATTGCATCATTATACCGATCATCATAAATACCGCATAGCATTGAATCTTAAACCAGTAAATATAATAGACCATTGTTACCTAACTCTGCAGATAATCTAGGCATGATTAGGATTCCCGTCGCCTGTCGCTTTACCCAATAATAACAAACTCACGTTTCTAAGCCGTGACTCAGACATTTATATCGATCGTAATGTAATAGTACCTTCCGGAAGGCTTCCTAGATCGAATGACCGGTGGCAGTCCTTACTAAGTGCTGTACAAACTTGGTAATGAATAGTTTTATGAGTTATGGTGCGCACACATTGCGAAAGGGCTTCGGGTTCTCGAATCTTCCAATTTGCCGCAGAATCAGTATGGCAAAAACATTTTTGAAAGTTAAAATATGGCCTGGCTGCTTCAAGCTACATTTGGGCATCGTGTTTGGTGTTTCATTACCTGTTCTTATTGTCATGTCTTGTGTTATCTTCCACTCGGCATCTTTACGTTGTTTTGACTCTCATTGTTGGATGATGATACTTTTAAATATTCTCATAACATTTCAATGTTTATGAACTACACCGAGCATGGAAATATGTAATTAAAATGCACGATGTGTGGCGTACCTAGCACGCTCGGCGCGCCCTTGCTAATGTGTCCGCACCCTAAACCGGCTGGGTATTGAGTGAATCATCGGGTAAACCTATGTGCGTATTGTCTTTGTCTGGTTTCAAGCCCCCGGGCGCAGACAGGTAATGTACTGCCGGCAGTGATGATTTCAACACCGCCTGATATATTGCGAGCTTAGGGATTTTAGGACTACCCACAATACTGTAGGTAGTAGAAGTTATTTACGTGCGTTTCGAGGTGCCAGAGGTACAGAATACGTTTTATAATAATGCGTACAAGGCCATGTAGGGCTGTTCTTAGTAGGATTAAATAAATCGCGAACTCGGAAGTAATACTAATAAGTGCTTTTTAATATGATTTAATTTTTATGTTCTGTGTGATAATCTTTGACTAAACATTAACCTCTAACCAGCATGTGTAACATTTTTCTATTTCCATGAATGCATCGCTTTTTCGTTACAGTGTTAAACGAACTCACACTTTACGTAAAGACATCTCAATATCTCGTCCACTACTAGGCTGACAATGGCTGCCAATCGGGAAGCTTTAGAGAATTGGTAAGTTTAATATAATCCCTAGATTAATAAATTGTTTTGTTGCCGTGTTTATTGCAATAGAGGTACAGGCAGAGCCACATTGACGACACGCGACGTCATGCGATTTTTGTCGCTTGATGATAGGCGTAGCGTGTCGCGGTGTGGGATGTGGATCTGCCTTTTATGTTTTGATTTGTTAGTGCTCCTGGCTTGTTTAGTACCACCAATTTATGATTCTCAACAGGCAATAAGAAGAATGAGAAATGCCAAGCTGAAACACCTTGGTTCTGATTCAGAAGAGTTGGCGCGCGTTTGGCTAAAGCACCTTTATTGATTTCACACTCGCGTTTAGCAAATCGCGCGATGACTTATCTGGCGGCCATTTTCGATTTCCGATCTATGTTGATGTTGGCGTTGTTGACTAGATATATTTTAAGTTGCTTCATTTGTCTAGTTTCTACCAGTAAAGCTAATATTGGTTATTGAAGATGGCTGCAAAACCTAGCCTCGCACATGTCTGCAGTTTGGGTGCGGTACCTATTGTGGCGTCTTTCGTAGATTTTGTGTTTTGTTTTTATGTTAAATGAATGTGCTGTTTCTAGTTTTTAATATTTTCTAATTTCGGGATCATCTTAGTGCTTGTGTGATTAGCTCTTTAAACTTTGATTGACGATTGTAATCCTTAATATCCTTTCGAATTAAAAAGCATTGCATTTTCCTATTTGCGTTTTAATATATTTCCTTACCTTAAATCAATTTGCATGGGGTTGATAATAAACGGGTTTTCGATCATGGGGTGGTAGAATTGATTGCTACTAGGAATACTTAGACATGTCCTTTAATAGGCGAGGCGCACGCTAATACATGCTATTTTGTATTGAATTTTTGATTTCCATGTCATCACGCTACGGTAGACGCACGATTTTGAAGCACGACATTTTATATTGTTTTGACTACGGTTTATACCTTTATTATTAATTTTTTAGGCATGGTTTTGGTAGTGTTTTTTTAGCTATTTGTTGTGGTGACTATTTCCAAACAAATCTGATGTATTTTACAGGGCTGAAATGGTAGATATCTTGTTAATTTGAATCTTCACTTTAGAGAACAAACTTGGAGGCGTTAGTGCTACAAAAAACTAATAGATATGCATTACTTTTTGATTCTTACCGAAATGCAGGTTCAGATGACACAGCAGTAGTTAGATCTTCAGAATATCTGAACTCATCTATAACTATTTCTAAAAATAAACCGCAACTTATCCAATCATGACGCATACAGTTTCTGAAAGTTAATTAAAGTTTTGCATTTATCACTACAAAAGTACTTCAAATTACTGTTATCATCGCCCAGACAGGACTAGCTTCACAGTTATTATTTAATTTGGCAGCCATCTTTTTGTAAATCATTTATTTGGCGGGAAACAACTGTTGATTTGACGCCATCTTGGATCGCCATCTGCTAGCCAAATCGTTCCGGTCCTCTGTTCAATTGTATGTAAGATAGCATGCTGTTATAATAGTTGGAAACTTTTTATTAGTATCCATTTATTCTCGTGTATTCATAATATTTATAGCTAGATATGGGCTTTCTCCTCTACTTAGTCTGTGTTGACGCACTGAAAGTATGAAAAACGTTGTATTGGTGAAATAATCGACAATTGAGGCAAGAGGTGATATAGAATGTTGTAGTTTTTTGCCGTAGCAAAGTAATTTCTGAATAACATACTCCACGATTCATCCTTATTCTTTGTTGATATGCACTTGCCTTCTTTGCATTCTGAAAAATATTATTGAAAGCATTACTCAAAAGAAACTTGCCATTGCCCCGAATTATCATTTCCGATGGCTAACTCAGGAAATGTCTTCGCCGAACGAGATAGTCCCGAAACACAACGATTAGATTAATCATGAAATAACCGTTTCATTTTGAAAACATTACCGAGAAACTGTCAGTTAGTCACAGTCGTCCATTATTCGTCAGTCGTGATTCAAAATTAACGTCTGGAACGGTCTCAGTGACGCATTTGTTTTAAAACCTCAAAATAAATAGATTACTCATAGATTATCACTTTATCTTTACTACTATCTAGTAAGATTGCTCTACTTTGTTTATTTACTCACCAACCACATTCGAAAACAGCTCTTTGACTTGACTGGACCGCAAAATCTTTGGTAATTATCCCTTTTCTTTCTTGAAATCAAGGTCTGACGATCAGATTTCGATCAACAGCGATATTCTTTGCCAATCGCCAATTTGCTTCTAAAATGGTGTCCCTGGACATTTTGATCCTTGGTTCTAGATTGTGGAAATTTCGTCACAACACACCACGACGATCTGATTAGTTATCAAATCAGTTCAATCAGAAGCGGTTTTCGAGATTATGGCCGATCAATGAAGATCAAACAAACTCGACACAGTCGTGAGCTCTGATTTTTCATGAGCCTGATAGTTATCAAAGTAAATAGTAGTGTTAATGGATTCACTGATTGCCTATAATTCGAGGTTATCTAGATTTTGATAAAGTAGATCAACGCACGATATTTACTTTTAATATTTGATGTGTGTCTATATTTTTGTTGGGGTGTGTAGTTAGTCTAGTCGTTTTACCTAACACGCACGGTTGTTCGCACAGGAATCCTACTATTTTATCGATTTCAAACTTAGGTAAGTTTTAGTGCTTTCACAGAATTTTTTCGCTTAAGCTTGGCCGCCCTGGCCAAGCTTAAGCGAACCTACTTGAAGTCATCGCCTCTAGTTGTGTAGTGAATTTCACGATGTTCTGTAGCTACCTTTATAATATATATTTGCTGAAGACTGCAATCATGCGGTTTTAGACTGTACCCAGGTGTTCAGCTTTGTAGTGTATTCCACCGGAGGTTCCTTCCTTATATCCTGAAAGAACAACGTGGCTTCAGTCAGTTGGAGTCCAACATAGATTGCTATATCCAAATAGACGGTAGATCTAAGAAAATCCTTTTATTTCTTAGTTTTTGTTCTACCTTCTTAGGTAGTACAAAAATACCCTCAAGATACTTAAATCGGTTTTGATATAAGCTTGATTTACACGTTATTATTTT
Source organism: Anorthoa munda (assembly GCA_945859665.1). Classification (NCBI taxonomy): domain Eukaryota; kingdom Metazoa; phylum Arthropoda; class Insecta; order Lepidoptera; family Noctuidae; genus Anorthoa; species Anorthoa munda. The sequence goes on along the minus strand of OX243916.1, from coordinate 1,039,220 downwards.
AGTATAGTGTTTATTTGTTTTCACGCTTCGAATGAATAAATAACTTTTCTCTTTATGTTTTCATGAAGAAAGGTAATGTATTTAATTTTATATTGTTATTGTGTCTTGTGTGTATTTGTCGAGACGATTTCGTGTGTGATTTGTGTATGTATGCTTTATTTTTGCGTTTTGTGCATGGAGTTGTAACTAATACCGTATTGTTAAAACGTTGTGTTTACAAAATACAGATAGGGCTTCCCCTTTCCTGTTATTATCGAGGATTGTTGATTAGATAAAGCAGTCTTATCGGTGAATGTTATTTTAATAGATCGGTGCCCCTCTATTGAAGGACTGGCTGGTGCAATCGGGGTTTAATCGATAACTGTTTTGGATTTTCCATGGAGACTATCCATAATCGAATCAACCATTATTTCTGGAATTATGGGATTGTTAGGATATTTTGATCCCTTTATAAAATGGATTTGAGTAGATGCTTATCTAGGTTGTAGGTACGATTGTTAAATATGTTTCGATTCTTGTTTCATTTGGTATCAAGAAAATACACATATGAAATTTGTTTGCAGTATCAATGCAAACTTAAGTAAATAAAAGGTTTTGTAAACATAAACATCTCCAAGAAACAGTGATGAATATGTTGATGTGTTTTACGGTTTTATACCACATTTACATGCCATTTGCCGCGCCACTGATTTACATCCTTTCCAGAGTGTAATAATTCAATGTCACATTCGAAATTGAATGTTTGCATGGTTGTTCCACTCACATTCATGTTGAAAAGGGGAATCATACAATTATTTTATTTTGATCCCACTATGGGTTTGGAAGAAATAAAATTGGGCCCCACAATATGGCGCCCAAAATCCGCCAATGACACTTAGTCGTTCGTAGTTGTAATGACACAGAGTTTAAGACGAATCGATTAACGTAAGAATCATCAAAATCGGCCAACGCGTTTGGTCTCTAGTACGTGGCGTAGGAATAGGAACAAACATACATGTACATACATAGACTGATAAACACATTACCCTCCTTCGGCAGTCGGGTAAAAAGGGAAAACTACGAAGCCTCATTTCTTTAAAGCCGACTTGTTTTGATTCACATCCATTCCATTCATGTTTTTTTTTGGTTTTAATCTACTTCCATGCTTCTCTGTCAACTTTGTAGGTCACCATCTTTCTAAACGTATCATCCACACACAGTCCATCTATCCTATCTTTGAAATCGAAAAAGAAATAGTTAAATAAACCATGTAATTTAACGACCTACCCGCACCTAAATGCCTATGCCCTTTCAACCCTCAACTCATTAAGGGCTGTGCCCAAAATACCTAACGCTAACGAGGTCAATACAATTTAAGAGTAATTTAGAATTTATAAGCCTAGTTTACTTTCAGGTCTTTTACACGTCAAACATTTGTCATGAAAGCTATAAAACTGTACCTAATACGTGTTTGTATTGTCTCTGGTCCCATAAGACAGTTAGTTTATGACGAATCGTATTGTTTTTCTAGAACAATGTAGAAGTGATGCGTCTTTGAATTATATTGGGTCCAGTGATTCTGATTTGTGACGTTTGCAAATAATTAATTGTACCTTGATTTGCTGTGGAATCAATTGATTAGTTGCACTTTATTGGTTTTATTAACCTTTGCAATTGTTTTGAAATAGAGTTGAGGATGCAATTAATTGCTGAATAGGTCTAGTCTAGATGTCTTTCTTCTTAAAAGTCTACAAATAGGTTCTACATTTCTCAGTATGCAACCACCATTCAGCTTGATTTCTGGGCATGCCCTACTATGACTATCTACTGCGAGGGGGACAGAGCTATACAATACCAATAGCTCCGTCCTTTATTCACAGTGGAACCGTGATGGTTTTGACACATTACTCTTAACGATAAGTTGTATCAATATGGTTTCACAGTCATAGTGTTGCATAAAAAACTTGATTGACGCACATCACTACGCCGTTGCATTGTTCTACGCGTTTCAAAGGATGTACCTACCCGCATAAATAATGATTGTTTTAATGAGCTTTCTCTCTGAATATAATTGATTACTCAGCTTTCGTTGAAATAATGAACGTTAGTAACAACTTCAGTTGTATCCTTTTACGTGATAATTATATTTATGTGATCATATAATTGTATGAGACATGCTGTCTGTATTGATATAGAGATAAAATTATCGAATCAGCAGGAAATTGGCGATGACGACATTCTTGTCGTAACTGATTAAGTAGTAAATAAACGACGCACGGTGTAGTCGTTAAAAATATTTAAATAAATAGCAATCGCCATGATACAGAGAGAAAATAACAGGAGGCGAGTAAAAAATACTTGAGTAAATAAATATCTTTAAAATCGTGCAATTAAACAATTAATCATTACGTAAATAAATAAAATGGTTTTGTTCTTAAAAAGTATTTTTGGAGGCCTCTGTTAGTATAATCTCATAAAATGTTAATTTATTATAATCAACGTTTAGTCCAAATCCAATTTAAAAGGTACGTTAATGACTTTGATTGCCAAAAATGGATACCCAACTAATATTTTAAAATGAGTTTTGTTAACAGCAAATATTAACCCAATATTCTGATTTAAGACTAAATGGAGCAAACCAAATAGGAATGCCCCGAGGTCTTAGTAAATAATATAATAAAGCCGAAAGTGTTTTTAGTAATCTAAGCACGACTGTAAGCTATAGATTGTAATGGAATCTGCCACCACCGGATCGGGTCAAGGACGGATAAGAGAGTATAGTGTTTATTCCGGAATGTTCTATTCCGAATGGGGACACGCGGAGGTATATTTAATATTGCTATCAAAGTTATTCGGGAAAAAGGCTTGAGCCATTGGTTAGATATGATATCCAATGGTTTCAAACGATAAAACGCGTTATACCTCAATTATTAGTCTTGCAAATGCTCAAATAATTAAGTCTCTACCTTATTTGACCATTTGTGCGACTAACAACTGAAGAAAAATGGTGTTTTACCGAAATTTGCAACCATTGGTTAGCATATAATTTTAGCCATTGGTTGAGTTAAATACGGATCAAAAACTGGGCCTTAGTAACACAATAAGAGCGGATCTAAAACCATGGTTAATATTGCACTAGTTTTTTATCTCGTGGCTTTTGCTCCCGTGAAAATATAGTTTATTATGACATTTAGTTATAGTGTCGGACCGGATCATTACCATTTACAAAGAAACATAATTATGTTCTTTTTATTCACACTATGCTTTCCCACTGGTGGGCAAAGGTGTAATGTAATCTTTATAATATAAGTTAAGACAGCTTTACAGTACTTATCATAAATGATTTCTTTATCCAAAAGTGAAAGTCCATTGTTCTGTAAAAGGCTTGTTAAAATAAATTGAAGAAAAAAATGGCGCCTCATAAAAAGTTCCTAAAGTGGCTTGAGACAAATGTTGCACAAAAATTACTCTTCCCACGCGAGGTGGAATAAGAGGAATTTACTGTGGGTGAGAGATGAAAGTTCTGTTTCTTATTGTAGCCGAGTCGGCTATCGACACAAGCTGCGACTGAAGCCGAAAGTTGAGTTACAGAATAGACTCCAATAATCCAGCACTTTGGCACATTCAATAATACGGCACTCTTTGTCCGCGTATTCCCCACAGTTCCTTTAATAAATTACTAAATGATGGTGGCTTTATTTGATGTATTGATTTTTCCTATACAAGCCAGTAATCTGAACATCCGACACTTGTTTTTTTAACAAAAATAAGTTGAATCTTCATACATCCTTGCACCCCAAGTACAAAGTTCGTTTTATACTTGGAATTTATTGTTCTGAATATTTACTTAGCCACCAACCACAATGAATCATGTTTGCAATACATCTCAAGATAATAATACACTTCACTTTGTTCAAGACCATTAACTGTTCAAGATGGCCATTTTTTGCCAGTTATCTTCTTATTTTGATACTTTATTTTTACATAGCTTGCATTTGACCACTTCACCTCATTTGGCAGTTTATAAGCAATGACGATGCACGCTTGCCTTGGATAAAAACCAATAAATCCATCCACCGTATGATTTCTTTTTTTTTGTAATAATATTGATAATCTCACGTTTTTATACTATCTCACCTGATGGTAAGCGATGATTTGGTGGACGATAGAGCACACTTGCCTAAAAGTAACCTATTCACTCTTGACTTGAAAGTCCCCCAGGTCGTAGCTAATAAATACAGAATACTCCTTAGTTTATGTTTATGAAAGTTTTTGTTAAACACTATGTAAAACCCAATCTCCATAGCGCAAGTCAGACTCCTAAAATTTACGGCCAAAATCTTTGGTTTCCAGTGCAAGGATGACTTCGACATCGTTTAACGCGGGTTTGACCGACAACGTGAGGATGTCCAGCCGGGTGCTGCGCCCCCCTGGCGGTGGACACACCGACATCTTCGGAGGGGAGCCCGAGCCCCAGAACACCGGCCGTCGCGGACCTCCTGCGTCCACCATCGGATCTGTTGTTGGTAAGTTGATGGGCATTATTTAAAGGGATCAGGGGCCATACTATGAGAACACCATTTTCAAAATGGATATTGCTTTTCTCGCACCAGAAACAAGATGATTTTAAAACTTCACAGTGGTATAATCTTATTTTTTTCTGCCATGATCAAGAGTTGACATTACAGGTATTCAGAAGCCCAAAGTCAATCAACCAGCCTAGCCATGGGGTATTGCGTTAGTCAGTCACTGGGTTGTAGATAAATATTATGGTAGTGGTTATATAGACAACCGCTCCATGTTAAACGCAGGTATAGCCCTCGCCAAACTTCTTGGCCGCCCTGAAGTTGGTTTACCGCATGCGCGAGGAACGAAACGCTGCTGTTTTTGTATGAGATTTCCTACTGCGCAGTCATTGTAGCCAAGTTCAGGGCGGCCAAGAAGTTTGGCAAGAACTATATTCAGCTGAATCCTATTTGTCTGGAAGCCAGCCTTTACTTAGGTAGGATAAGAGTCGCCAGATTAATTTAAATAAAAAAGTGGCGTTGACTAACCTAAATGAGGAATGTCAGATCCGTAAACGTGAGTGCAGCAATAACAAAATCGATCAAGTTATTTTGTTTACAGCTACAAGCGTGTGTCGTATTCTATCTTGTTTATTTATTGCAGTAATGCCCATACTTGATCAATTAATTAAAATAATTGTATGAGTCATAATTAAATATGTTTAACGCATGTGACCTCTGGTTATAACAGGATTTACTATCTCTTTCTGTGAGAAGCTACTATTGAGCAAATTTAATGCAACAATTTCATTTAATACACGATTGACTTGACTTAATGTACTATGTCCCCTAGATGTGGTCTGCCCCATTTAGAGGATATAATACCTTTAGTCAAGCTTCCACAAGTCCTCCATCGCGAACGATCTTGATCTTAATCCACGTTAGTAACATACTAACCCTCACTTCCAGGTCAAAACGAACCGAAAGCAGCTAACGGCACTGAACATCCCAGCCAGAACGGACAGAAGAGTCCTCAGGAGGCTGCGCCGGCCCCAGCGGCCCCGGAGCCCAAGGCGGCGCCCGCGGCCCCCGAGCCGGCCCGTGCCGAAGCACCCAAGCGCGTGCGAGTACCGCCCGGTGGCTTCTCATCCGGGCTGTGGTAAGCCCACAGGCTTATCAGCTTAGATTCCTCATGCTGAAGATTCCCGGGGACCAGCTGTTTACATTGGCCGTACATCTACACATTTCACTTCTCCGATCTTGGGACAAGTTGGTGCAAACATTCTTGGCACACAAATTGGAAAAGTCCTACACTAGGATAGAAATTTTTGAATGTAAATAAGTCTCAAGCCAAATTTTATGACCAAATTGGGCTTATCCATGCGGAATGACGACATCGTCCGATGTAAACGCTTCGTTTTAGGTTTATTTAGGAGTATGCTGTGCCTTTGTGTTGTTTAAAGTTGCGTCGGTTGTAGATAGTTTCGTTACTTGTGTTCGCTGCCTGGTCCCCTAACGGGTCTCTCGATGTTCGCTTGATAGATAACGATGGTTCTTTTACAATCCTCGCAGAAAGGAATTCTTGAATATTTACTGAACAGGAACATTTTTTTCAATACTAGTATTATTTTACCTATATAGTTAGGAAACTATTTCGTATACTTAAGTCTTACATTATAGCCAGCTTCTGTGGCTAAGCGAGCGTCTCGCTCGCCACGATTAGGAATCTAAAAGGTCACAATTTGGTTAAGATGTCCTTCAAGGCCAAAGTAATTTATCACTTTGAACTATTTAAAAAATTTATGCAAATTTCGACTTGATGTCTAGCTGTTTAGAGATTATTATCGTGTAAGGCTTAAAATTGATATGTATCGATGGTATGTTAGCGTTTCGATGATTTTGATACTTTTATAACAGACTGATCTGTGCCTATTTCGTGTTGATGTTGTACTTAAAATTTGTCTCAATTTAGCATTTCATATTTTGCAGTTGTGGTTTTTATTATTAAATAACTATTGTATGCCTTCGCTGGCAAATGCGATTATGTATAATATTGATAATGATAATTGTATTTTTATATGAATTACAAAATGTGAAAACACATTTCGATGTTTTATTTTACTTGTTGTTACCACGTAGTTTGTAATAATTAGCTATTCCTAGCTATATCAAACTAAATAAACTAATAATTTCATATGAACTAATGATATATTTCATATAACCTTCATTTACTCTCGTATAAAGTTCATTTCATATAATTTTCAATTAGTATAATGCTCTTTTCATAATAACGTTCATTGCACCTAATTTTCATATTAACAAATTTTCTAACGATGCACAGTTCTTGAAAAAAGCAAAATGTAACCTAACCTCAAAACACTAAAGTTGCTTCTGCATCGTCTCCGGCGCTGCGGGAAGTGCACCCACTTCGCCCTTACGTAACAAAGGATAGGCACCCATGCTCACTTCGCGCCTCCGGTTTTAATATACACTAGGGGTAGTAGCCAAAAGACTACGTGAAGGCTCTCGGGGGCTGAGTCACCTGCGTCCGTTGGTGAGTACCCTTTTTGTTACCCTACACGTGGTCCCCGGGTGGTGCTAATCAGGTGTCACTACTCCCCGCCCGATCCCAGCCCGAGAGGCACCCGGCGGGTTTGGCGGTACAGGTCAGCAGATTGGGATGGCATACGATCTTTCTTCGCATGCTATCCTTGGCGGCCCACTTGCTTATCTTCGGATGATCCATCGTCATGTGCTGACGCCGTGACTGATGTGCTGCGACAGGGGATGGAGTACTACATTCCATTCTCTGACGTAGCGCTGTCCAGCGCTGACCGTCCATGGTTTGGTGCGGAGTGCAACCGCGCAAATGCGGTTAAGCACAAGACTTACCTGGCATGGGTCGACGCTCGAGTGCATAAAGCAAATGTCTTTGAAAATATCTAATCAAACCATTTCTGATAAGCAAGAAGTCGCTGAGACATTAGAAAATTTCTTTACCAACATTCCGTTAGAGGTTACGAAGTCACTTCCCTCCTCATCTAAATTAGCTGAAGCTCTTCTTAAAGAAAACTTTAGTAGACGTACCAACCTTTAAATTTAAACCAATATGTATTGATTCAATTAAAAACGCGTTCAAAAGTCTGAATATAAAAAATACTGAAGACTTATGGGGGATTTCCGTTACGGTTCTTGGAGATATTATTGATTCAATCGCTCCTGTCCTAACAGGCATATTCAATCAATGTTTGGACAGCGGCACGTTTCCTGACTTAATGAAACACAGTAAAGTAGTACCAATTTTCAAATCAGGCTGTAAGAGTGATCCCTCTAATTATAGACCTATATCCGTGCTTCCAGCATTGAGTAAAATCTATGAAAAAATCATGCTGGACCAGATGTCTCACTTCAATTTAAATGGGATCCTGCATAGTCAGCAGTTTGGTTTCACGAAAGGTAGGTCGACAACGGACGCGGGAGTGAAACTCATCAGCCACATCTTGGAATCTTGGGAGAAGTGGCAGGATGCAATTGGCATTTTCTGTGATCTCTCAAAAGCATTCGACTGCGTCGATCACAACACACTGATCTGTAAATTACAACACTACGGAATTCGAGGACAAGCTGCTGATCTTGTGCTTTCATATTTATCAAACAGACAGCAAAAAGTAAATGTAAATGGGGCGACGTCCTCCGGGTCTCTAGTCAAGATGGGCGTGCCCCAAGGTTCAATTCTCGGCCCTTTCCTTTTTCTTGTTTACATTAATGATCTCCCTTTTATAATGGCCAAATTATCGGATATAATTTTATTTGCTGATGATACTTCGCTAATTTTTAAAATAGATAGGAAAGATACGGATGTGTTACATGTCAACGAAAGTCTAATTGTTCTCTCAAAATGTTTTGCAGCTAACAATCTTTTACTGAATGCGAAAAAAACAAAATGTCTAAAGTTCTCCTTACCAAATGTACCTCAACGTGACCTAAATTTAAATCTTGACGGCAAAAATCTTGAAGTTATAACGGAAACTGTATTCTTGGGGATTACAATCGATTCTAAATTGCAGTGGGGCGCGCACATTAGAACTCTTTCGGGTAGGTTAAGTTCGGCTGCGTATGCAGTAAGGAAGATAAGGCAGTTAACCGATGTAGCTACGGCTAGGCTGGTATACTATGCTTACTTCCACAGTATTATGTGGCATTCTGCTGTGGGGATCAGCAGCGGACGTTGACTCAATTTTCGTCTTACAAAAGAGGGCAATCCGCGCGATCTATAAAATGAGTCCTCGCGAGTCCCTCAGAGAAAAATTTAAAGAGATCGATATACTGACTCTACCTTCACTTTATATTTTAGAATGTATTTTGTACGTACGCAAAAATCGAGGGCTTAGCACGAAATTGTAATACCCAAAATCAGATTAACGAAAGTTAGCAAGTCTTTTCTTATAAACAGTATACGCTTCTATAACAAGTTGCCAAAGTCAGATAAAGAACTGACCGATGGAAAGTTCAAAAACTTCATCAAACGTGTCCTTATTAAAAAAGCATATTATAAAATCAAGGACTACGTTGAAGATAAAAATTTTAGCTCCTTCTGCGCATGCGGCTTCCCTGCAGCCTTATTGCGTAAGTGCGCAAAGAAGTTAAACTCTATCCAACCGACCAAATCGACCAATCACATGCGAGATGAATGACGCGTCCGTTTTGTGTGATTGGCCGATTTGGTCGGTTGGATAGAGTTCAACTTCTTTGCGCACTTACGCAATACGGCTGCTGGTAACTTATAAACGGTACAAATATGTGGAAGTCTCTAACTATTCTCAATCTCATTTTTATTTTTTTTCTCTTCTTTTAATTGGACTTTTTACAATGGTTTTCAATCATCTTAATAACCCTTTGCTAAGAATAGTTACAGCACTGATAACTACATTTGTGCCACATGTTTAATTTAGTTTTGTAATACATTTCTTTTTTTTTTTTTTACCTTTGTATCTTAGATGCTTTTACCGATTGTTTTGTAAATGTGTGAACATTGTAGGCCTTCTAGATTCGTAGATGCTTGATAACATTTGATAACTTTATATCTCGTTTTACTTTTTACCCGACTGCCGAAGGAGGGTAATGTGTTTATCAGTGTATGTATGTATGTATGTATGTATGTATGTTTGTTCCTATGTGGCGTTCCAGAGACCAAACGCGTTGACCGATTTTAATGATTCATACGTCAATCGATTCGTCTTAACCTTGCGGGTGTCATAGGCTACATTAAAATTGGAAAACAGAAAAATGGCGGCTTTTGGGCGCCATATTGTGGGGGGGCAATTTTATTTTTTCTTCCAAACCCATCGTGTGGGGTATCAAAATAAAGGGTTTCAAGAGGTGATTTCAAAAATATATAACACTTATATATTTAAATGTACCTAATTCGAAAAAAATGTTAACTAAAAAGTTATAAATAAAAAAGTTAATTAAAAAAATCAAAATACCCGACTGCTTAAAAAGCGAACTAAAAAGACGTAAACAAGAAGAAAATCATGCTGTGCAGTCGGAGGATACATCTGGTTTTGGTCAGCCAGCTCGAGAATATGTATTCTCCGACTGCACAGAATGATTTTCTTCTTGTTTACGTCTTTTTAGTTCGCTTTTTAAGCAGTCGGGTATTTTGATTTTTATAATTAACTTTTTTTTATTTTTAGTTTCTAAAGTTTTATTGTCGGGCCTACGTTGTCCTCCCATATTTAAGTAATGCTGTAACATGGAAATATTGTAAAAACAAACCATATTTTAAAAGAGTAACCATGGAGTTTCTTGCCGGTTCTTCTCCATAGGAAACGACCAACCCGAACCTTGCGCCTTTTGTCGACGTTTTATAAGTGCCCATGTAGGCCTATGTAAAATAAAAAATAAATTGATTTTGATTTTGACGTAACTCAGAAGAAGAGAGCCTTCAACAGGGCTGCCAAGTCCTGCAAAAAGGCGATGCGAAGGGTACATTTCGACCATATTAGCAGAATCGGGAACAAACTAGCTTCATACCCTGCTGGTAGCAAAGCGTTTTGGTCCCTGGCTAAGTCGGTTGAATCAAACTTCTGTCGCCCCTCACTACCACCACTGCTGAGACCCGACGGGACAATGGCCCACTCCGTTGAGGACAAGGCAGACTTATTTGCCTCTCTTTTTGCGGAATCTGCGCGTCTGAACTCTGATGGCGCGCGGCCCCCTCCGTCTCCTGTTGGATGTGGGACGAGTATGTCGGATATTCGCATCCATCAGAGGGAGGTTTATAGGGTGTGCGTAACCTCGACGTGAACAAAGCCAGTGGCCCCGACGGGATACCGGCAATTGTACAAAAAATTGTGCGCCTGAATTGTCTCCGATCCTGACACGCCTATATTGCCTTTCGATAGTGACTGGAAAGGTGCCGAAGGCTTGGAAGCAAGCTAACGTTCAGCCCGTGCCCAAAAAGGGTAGTCGGGCTGACCCGGCCAACTACAGACGCATCTCGGTAACGTCCATCCTCTGTAAGAGTATGGAACGTGTGCTTAACAATAAGGTCCTGGCATAACCTAGGTAGAAGACAACGACATCCTCGGTGACCGCCAATACAGCTTCCGCCGAAATCGGTCTACTGGGGATCTTCTAGCGTATGCTATTCACGACTGGAGTGAGGCCATCGAGAGGCGCGGGCCTCCCCTTGCTGTCTCCCTTGACATCTCGAAGGCTTTCGACAGGGTCTGGCATGAGAGCCTTATTGGTAAGCTTCCTTCCTTCGGTCTGCCTAGTGGTCTGTGTGACTGGATTGCTGACTTCCTGAGGGATCGGTCCATCCGAGTGGTTATCGATGGCTGCTCGTCCGGTCAGTTAAGTATTAACGGCGGAGTCCCTCAGGGGTCGGTGCTCTCGGCTACACTGTTTTTGCTGCACATTAATGACCTGCTAAAACCCGGAACCTTTGGTTGCTGAGAGATACGTGTCCGGCGCACGGGCTACTGGGCCTGAGATCCAGTCTCTCCGTGAGGCCATGGTTGAGCGCTTGAACCTGTCTTTGGAGGCAGTCTCCGAATGGGGCGATGCCAATCTGGTCAGTTTCAATGCTGCTAAGACCCAGGCGTGTCTTTTTTCCGCAAAAAAGAGCCCATTCCACCCGGCTCCATCTTTCCGTGGTGTAACCGTGACGATAACGGACCATCTTGACATTCTTGGTGTTACGTTAACATTGACCCTCAATTTTGGTCCATTCATTGAGGCAAAGGCTTCGTTGGCTGCAAAAATGTTGGGGATCCTTGCAAAGGTGAGACGGTACTTTACGCCTGAACAGCTGCTCAAATTATATAAAGCGCAAGTTCGGTCATGCATGGAGTACTGCTCTCACCTCTGGGATGGATCTGCCAAATATCAACTTGATGCACTTGAGTCGATTGACAAACGGGCCAAAAGTCTTATCGGCAACGATGCACTGGTCGCCTCACAGCTCCAGAGCCTTGAACATCGACGCCAAGTGGCCAGTCTTTCGGTTTTTTATCGGTTACATTTCGGGGAATGTGCGATGGAACTGCACAATTTGATTCCGCCTAGCCCTTTCCGTCACCGGACAACTAGATGTACGGCAATGCGCCACCGGTACATGGTGGATATCCCACCCATACGTACAAAGCGTTTTGCTAATACTTTCATTGTACGCACAGCTAAGGAGTGGAATTCCCTGCCGGGGTCTTTTTTCCTGATAGCTACAACCTTGGGGTCTTTAAGTCAAGAGACGCTTGCCTAGAAGTAACCTAGTTACTTCTAGGCAAACGTGCTTCACCGTCGACCGTCGACCACATCATCGCTTACCATCAGGCGAGATAGTGGTCAAAGGCGAGCATATAGATAAATAAAATAAAAAAAATAAAAGTGAAGTCGGGGTGCCCCGATTCGTTTTTGTTTCATCGAAATCTAAAAAAGGAAAAATCGAAAAAAGAATCGGGGCACCCCAACTAAAAAAGTTCTAAAGGTAGAGTCTACATTTAGAACTTTTGAATGTACTGCAATTTATAGTAGTAATTTTAATCAATAAAACAAATATCGCAAACGTAATACTCAACACAAACAATAAATAGTTTTGCTGCATGACAGACAGATTAATAAAAAATATCCGTCCACCCCGCGTATAAGGAAACTAATATCAAGTGTATAAAATACTTAAATAACTAAAACTACAAACCTATACACTTTAACCAAAAACTACTCACTAACTAAAACAAAAAATATACTTAACTAAAATATGGCGTCGAAAAACTCCTCCACATCGTTCCCCACTGGTAATGTACCCAAAAGGCTGGCAGCATTGCCACGTTGTATGGCAATGCTTATTCTCTGACCAAGGTAAAAGCCAGCCCTTGGGTCACGCGAAGTGTCAACTAGGCGTTTGGAAAGATCTTTAAACAAAGCGTGAGCACTCGGACCCCACGGACCAAGAGTTTCAACCCCAAACGGCTCGAAAATATAACTACCGATTAGGTTATTATATTTCCGCCGCTTGAGGTTCTCTGCAGCCGCAGCGGCAGCGCCAGCACAGCACGATGAACTCGGAAGATGGGATGGCGCAAGAGTATCAACACAAGTAGCGTCCCACACTAAAGGCCTACCCATCTTCCATGGAAACAAAGACATCCCGTCCGGTCTTTTGCCATCGTCGCGTGCCAGGCCATGGGGTTCTAAAACAGCCGGAACGCCGACGGTGACGAGAGCACGTCGGATGATGTCGTTTAAGTTTCCGTGCCGAGCGAAGCGACCCGCACTTCGGCTGCATGAAAGTCCGTGGTGACCGAGGCTGTTGACAACTTCGCCGCAGTGGCAACGATGTGGAGAACAGCAGGGAGCGCCAAGACGTAGGGAAGCAGCGAGGCGGAAAGTAGTGTCGTCAAACAAGGTGCCTATGTTCGACGACGGTAGTGCGTGAAGCCAGAGGCCCGACTCCCACTCACCCACAGCCAGCAGGCGAGCACGCTCGGCAGGAGTGGCAGAAGTGGCAATTAGGTGCTCCAGAACTGCTCTGCAGAGCGGCTCATCCCACCGTCTCTGGGAAGATGGGTAGTCGGGGGGATTACAGTTCGGGCAAGCGAGTCTCCAAGCACCAATAGCCTCGGTGAAGCACGGCACATCAAAATTAATCAGTATGGGAGCTAGGATATTCCTGATTAATTTCTCAGTACCGTGGACCGAGGATATAAAAGCCGGTAAACTAATACTGAGTAGTTTTTGGTTAAAGTGTATAGGTTTGTAGTTTTAGTTATTTAAGTATTTTATACACTGTGTATACTTTTATCTATGTAAATAAATACCCCTTCTTCCATATCAAGTAATATTTATGTGATGCTTGTTTTTGCTAGCACAAAAATGGCAGGCGTTTAAAATCTAATCACTTTTTGCAAAAACATACAAAACAAAGTAGACGTTTCTAAATTATATTAAACGTTACTTAGAGATTTTGAATATTATAGTTACTGAATGATATATTATACTAAATGAATATTTTATCAAACGTGCATTATATCCTACAATGTTCAATAATACATATAGAATTAGGTAAAATGAAATTATATCAATAATTCATTAAAAAAAAATATATTAAATGAAATTAAGTCATATGATCATTAGATCTTTTGTTATTATTTCAAACGTTACACACCCATGATTTTGATGTTGGTCACAGGTCTTTGTGAGAGGTCAAAAGGTAGATAAAGATACTAAACTTTTGCTACTATAATCATCATGACTCGAAATACCTATGCATTAAGATTTGATTTATCAGATTGATATACTCGCGTCCTACTAAAACGGGGTCTTCGCTTCGTGAATTCATAGCCTTATAGACAAGCACATATTAAACCTTATTTTAATATTTCATTGTTTTGTGACTACTGAAAAAGAAAAAAATGTAAAATGAACGACTCACCGAATTTTCTCTGTGCTGTCAGACGAGTTACGTCAAAATGTTCATCATTTTTAGATAATGCTGAAATAATATTTAATTCAAAACATGGCACATTCTGCAACTGACGATATATATCTGAAACAACTACATTTTTAATCTGCTTGAATATACAAAATGTAAGTATTATTTTTCAACCAAGTGTATCACAAAATTGTCAAGCTAACCTAACGTAGACCAAGCCCTGCCCAGTGCCCATGTTTCATGATTGAATATTAGACTACGTAAGTATATCCTAGGACCTGAGATCATGTGTTTAGCAATTAACTCAAAGTGAGTGCAGCCTGCTTGGGGGGCAGACAATACCAACTAGTAGCGGAGGGCAGCTATCAGCCGCCAATGTTTATTTACAAACGTGATGGTGGCAGCTTTGCAGCCAGGCCTATTCCAGTTTGATAACTACGCAAAAAAAACAATGAATTCTTTGGAAAATTTGTCCATCCATTCTAACTCTTGTTTACGACCAGCAATCAAGTTTGCTCCTGTCTTGTCAGAAAGGATAAGCTCTGCCAAGCCTTGAACTAAAGCTTGACTTGCATAGCGGACAAAGGAATAATACCACGACCGTCTGCCCATATGGCCAAGCTTTCATGGTTGGAGCTTCTGCAGCCAAGAATTTGGCCGGTTGTGCCGTCGTGCAACTATTATAGAGATATGCTAAACAGGGTGGGAAATACCGTAACCACCATTGAAAAGGGAGAATCCTCTGACGAGACGGGTGTTGTGTCTGGTGTATAATTATTATGTTCAAACTACGTGGAAAACTTTTGCGCAATGTAGGATTTGTGTGACGTCAGTGTCCGTACACGGACAGGCCACACATCATCATCATCACATCATCAGCATATAAATGTTCCCACTGCTGGGACACAGGCCTCCTCTCTGTGAGAGGGAATGTGCCGTAATCCGCCACGCGGGCCCAGTGCGGATGTCACATGTCTTCGAATTTTTGGTTCTTGGACATGCCGGTTTCCTCACAATGTTTTCCTTCACCGTTTTGAGAGCAGTTGTGATGAAATAATTTACACAAAGTAAAGCGCCTGCCTGGGCTCGAACCCACGACCTACAACTTGTAAGTCGCCGCGTAATACCACTGGGCCACCACTGCTCTCGCGGCCTATACCACATGGGCCACCGCTCCTGCGTTTGGAGCCTCCTTTTAAGCAAATAATGCCTTTGTTAGGAGACGCCGCTCTTCCATAATATAGAATAATTACTAACACTATCTGTACAAGTAGTTCGTTAAAAATAACAAATAATACGAAAGATGATGTTGCGAGTATTTCTCGAGTGTGGAAACCTGTACGTAGTCAAACTGGTGTGTGTGAGAGTGGATGTGAGTGTTGTGTGGATGATTACGTTGTGAAAGAGGGATAGCGCTTTTCGTCTTGTATAAGTCCGTCTCTCTGTCACAATGGTCCTTTTTGTCATTTGTATGTGGCCGCTGCACGACCAGTCGTGGTCGTGGGCTCGTAATGCCCAATGTCCCTGTGCTTGCCCTCGTTCCAGTGACAGAGTGTCACCCGGCCAGCGCGGCGCGGCATGGAGGGCGGGGGGCGACAGTCACGGCTACTCGGCAGGTTGCTCGGAAGGTTGCGTGGAGACCACCACAAGAACAACAATCTGGAGAAACGATACTCGCTCACATCTACCGTGTGAGTAGCTTTATATTTGTAGTCTTTACAGTGCACACAACAGCTTATGTAATGCTCAAGTAGTATTTGTTTATTTTGACGACACGGTTGGCGCATTGGTTGAGCGGTCGGCTGCTGAGTTGCGTGTCGCGGGTTCGATTCCCGCTCGTAACAAATATTTGTACCTATGGCTTTCAGATATTTGTTCTAGATGGGGGCCGATTCTACTAAGTTTGTCTTGTGTATGTGATTGCTATGTTAGTGAACTCTTAAGAGATTCAAAGACCCCTTTTCTACAACAGCCAAGTCTCCAAAAATAAATTAACAATCGAGTTGCAAGCTCCTATAATCCCAGCAATTCATTTGTTAGTTATCTTTCATCTATCTTCTTTATCCTAACGAACACTCACAAATCCGCAGTAACAGGCGTTCGCCGAACCGCAGTGTGGGGAACAGTGTGTTTTACTTAAACCTACTGGAATCCCCTGCCCTATCCAGCATGAGCGAGAGTACCGGCTGCAGCACCACCAACGAGGATGAGGATCTGGACCCCCAGAGCTGCGGAATACCCTCGTCCAAAGCGTCCGTCGCGATCGAACATGACCAGTTTGCCGCCAACATTGATTTAAGGCAGGCAGATATAATAGTCGCAACGGATCTTTGTGTCTCTGAAGTTGGCTCTGCCATCCATTGCGCAAGAAACAGTTTGTCATCGAGTATACTGCATACAGTAGCTGAGCGAGATAAGATGATGCGCCAAACGTAAGCGAGTGAAAGAGACAGTTATGCAATGCTATCTTCACCTTCAACATTGACACAAAAATAGCTATTGCGCTCTTGCAGCCAATTATAAGTAGTATATATAAGTATTATAACAGGTTTTATTTATTATTTTTTAAGTAGGTTTTAGCTTAGTTCTCGAAGAAGTTAAGCTGTTATTATGTTTAAGAAAGCCATGTGATCTTTCGGATCCTCCACTCAGACAGTTTTCGCCTTCTGTTTCGATATTTTTGGAAGGAGGCATGATTCATCGTGATGCTAAAAACACATTTTGCAGGTTATAACAACTAGGGCACAGTTTTGGCTATGATATGGTGGCTTATTAAGTTTATAGCGCGTTCTCATTTTTCCGCCTTCCTTCGACTTTGAGGGGTTTCTATCTTAAGCTTTCAATACGTAAAAAGAAACAAAATATTCGTGCCAAGGAGGCATTTCGAACATAGCAACCAAAATCTTTAAAAGTAAATCAAAATAAAGTTTCGTGACATTGGACCATTTAAAGTTTTCTGTGACAGGTATGGCGGACAATATTTAACACCAGAGCAGCTGCCAGAGTTCTGTGATCAACTTCATCATCTGGTCGAAGTGATAAGAAACATACAGTCCTATGCTAAAGTCACTGGAGAATACCCAAGGTTAGACACTTTTTGAAAGGATCAGGATTTTATGAACCTACGTGGTATTACTTAGCCTGCCCTTACCCTTGTTGTCGGCACGATCTACACGGGTTGAACGACATTGGTCAAGTCTGATATTCGTCAAATTTGATATTGGTCAAAGCTGTAGTTCGTTATTAAAATTTCACCAAACCGAAGACACGAAAATAAAAAATATAGGTAATTACTAATTAGTGTAATTTACAATTAATGAAATGTCACATAATTGACGGGAAGAAGAGATTCGCCTAGAGATTTAAAGGAATGATTATTCAGGTAACAATCGAAACAAATTAAATCTCAGAATACTCAATTACTATTTGCTACATTTTAATGATGTAAATAGAAACCTGAAGCAGGCGAATTCCTTTTGTAAGTTCCTACAAGTAAGTTATGTGAATTTAAAAACGCATGTTTTCATCGACTGTACATGGACTTGACCAATAGCGTATTTGGCTAATTTCATAATTAGACAAACAGACGATTTGACGAACTACAGCTTTGACCAATATCAAATTTGACGAATTGCCGATTTGACGAATATCAGACTTGACCAATGTCGTTCAACCCACCTACACGAGAATAGGTCATATCATGTTGTGGTTTATTGTATTTATTTATTTTTATTTAACGATAGACTAGGTTCAAGCGGTCAACCATGGCCACCTGGAAAGACCGAATCTATGGCCCAGTAGTCCGTGCGCCGAGCACCTCTCAGCAACAGTGCTGTCGTCTGCATACCCAAAACTACTGAGTTGTTGCCGATAGCACTGACCCCTGAGGACTCCGGCGTTGATATCATAATGACCGGAGGAGCAGCCATCGATAACCACTCGGATGGATCGATCCCTCAGGAATGTCGCAATCCAATCACATATCACCACTAGGCAGACCGAAGGAAGGATTCGAAGCTTACCTATGATGCTTTCGATTTTCGGCCGATTTCAGCGGAAGCCGTATTGGCGGTCACTGAGGATGTCGATCGATTCTAGGTATGCCAGGAGCTTACTGTTGAGTACAACCTCCATACTCTTACAGAGGATGGACGTTACAGAGATGGATCAGCCGTAGCCGTATTGCGTAAGTGCGCTAAGTGTTTGACCGCTATCCAATCGACGAAATCGACCAATCACATGCGAGATGAATGACACGATGTGGATTTCCGTCTTATGTGATTGGCCGGTCAGCCCGACTGCTCTTCTTGGACACGGGCTGTATATTGGCTTGCTTCCAAGCCTTCGGCATTTTTCCAATGTCTATCGAAAGGCGATTTTTTTTGTAAGAGTTCGCAATCCTTGAGTGTTCTAATTTGCGCAACTAGTTTTAGGTCATCGGCATATAGCAAGCACTTAGCAAACCTAATCTTAGATATAAGATCATTGATCATAATCAGGAATAGAGGCGGCCCTAATATGGATCCCTGACTCACACCCGAACGAGTATAATAAGGCTTAGACTCAAAGCAGCCATGTCGGACAAACTGCTTGCGATCCCTTAGGTAGTCGGCAAAAAAGTTAAGAAAGCCAGACGAGAAACCGATGGCCCCCAGCTTTGTCAAGAGCACATCATTGTCAACTTTGTCGAACGCTTTCCGGAAATCGAAATACAGGGCGTCAACCTGCCCACCGGCGTCCAAGCTATTCCATATGAAGTCGACATGAATAAGTAAATTCGAGTTTACGGAGCGACCAGGCCGAAAACCGTGTTGGGCATCAGAGAGCGACATATTTATGCTTTTGTGAATAGTAGCATGAAGAATATGCTCAAAGACCTTTGCAACGGTTGGGAGGATAGCGATGGGTCTGTGTTCATCAACAGATGTTCGGTCGCTGGTTATAGGGATAGGAGTGACTCGCGAAGTTTTCCACGGCTCAGGGTACACGCCGGATTGAAGAGCTAAGTTAAAAATATGACATAGAGGTGATGCCAATGTATCATTACATCCCTTAAGGATAAATGCTGGAATGTCGTCAGGGCCAATCGAGGTACAGGGTTTGAGTTTCGCGATTCCCTTGACTACGTCGGGCGGTGTTAAGAAGGGGAGAGGAATATTATCTCCCTCGCTATTCACCTTTATGGATTTTGGGTCCAATTTAGGTGTGTCGGGCAGAAAAACGCTGGCAAAATACTGAGCAAATGCCTCGGCCGCTCTGACACCTGAATTAGTCTCACCATCAAGAACCACGCTTGGCTCGAACCCGCCCTTTGATCGCAGGCCGGAAATGTGCTGCCAGAACTGTCTAGGATATTTGCCTAAGTTATTTTCAACAGTAGCACAATATAATCTATAGGCCTCCTGGGTTCTCACCTTCAAATCAGATCTTAAGGCGCCAAACTCAGCATACGCCAGATCACACCGCGAATGTTTCCATTTACGATGGAGCCCGGTTTTACGCTGAGTGTCGTTGACGATATCTCTAGTAAACCAGACTGGGTACCGCCTATTACCAGAGGTCCTTCGCTTCTTCTTTGGTACAGAAGAATCAAATATACCATAGATTATTCTGTAAAACTTACAAGTAGCGGTGGTTACGTCTTTGCAATCAAGAACATCCGGCCACGGAGCAGAACGAACGAGATTGCTTAAAAGTTCGTAGTCCGCTTTACAAAAATTCCAATCCTTACCACGATCAATATTGCTGGGTTCTAATTTTTCCTTTACCTTATTCTGCGGTGTGATGACAACTTCAATATCCAACGGTGGGTGATACAAATCAATTGGAACCAGTTCCGTACCCTCGACATGCTCGCAATTGACTACAACACCCTCCCGGGCCAACACAACATCTAACTTACTCCCACGCATATTCATCACTTCATTCTTCTCAGTCAGACTACAAAAACTTAGGAAATAACAGTAATAATTATTAATATTTATAGACGCGCTTTTTTAATTAAGATCGCCCAAAATAATAATAGTTCCATTCAAACTAGAGATGATGCTCTCGACCCAGAGGCGTCTCTAGCCTATGTAGCGCCCGTGTGCAATCATTACCCTAGCGCCCTCTAGTAAGCGCGCGGTCAAAATGGAATAGGTACAAATAACAACACATTACCTCACAAGAGAAGAACTATCGTCAGAAAACATGGTGACAATAGGTACCGCGTAGACCGTCCAACAGCGCGACGTTCGTGAGCAACTGCACGCTCGAACGCAAAACTGACCTCTTGAACGCTTGACCGTGTGACAGCTCTCTGTCTGATAGAACCCTAATTACGACCTCATGTCATAAGTACAGAGTTCAATATCAATTGGGAACATTTGACAGATTTGGGAAACTTAATGCGAAGCCTACTGTAGGTACACGGGTAAAAACGGGTATCGATGTATTTTAAGGTAGGAAGGAGTGACAAGAATAACAAAATACAACTTTGTGGTTATTTAAAAGCTCTGACCCCGATGAAAGTCGCAACATTTGTGGCAGCTAATAACAAATCTTACATAATAGGTATATTTTAATCAAAAGAAAAGACGATTTACTTCTTATTTACATGTTTACTCAAATATAATACTTAAGCCATTGCGTCAAGGCTTACTTCGCAAAATTACGTGTAGTGGTGTGGTACGCGCCACGCGTATACACGCTTTTGAGAAAAGCCGCGCGCGTGACGTTCGTCCATGGCAATTTGAACTTAATTTTTATTAAATAAAGTCGAATTCAGGATTCGCAATATAATGTACGATTTCCAAAGACCGGGCGGCGCGGGGGCGCAGCGCAGCGCTTCGCAGAGGATGCACGAGCACGCGCCAGTAGCCAACCGCGTCCGCCCGACGCCTACAATCTGCAAGAACCAGGGCGCAAGCGCGCGCGTGCTCGCGTATCCGCTAGCATGCTCTCAGCGACTCACTAGTCGCTAGTATGCGAAAGCATCACTATGCTTTCGCGTCGCAGACAGTTTTTTTCAAATAAACAGGTAGTTAAGCTTTTCATCTGTATCCATATTCATTTTGCACGAAAAACAATAAACAAATAAATAAATCACGTCAGTCTACAGTTCAAAGCATATCTTGAATGATTCAACATGCTGGCCGGCGACAAAACAGTTGCGCGCGCGGTTGTAGCCGACCGGACACGACGACAGCCGAACGCCGCCGTCCGCGTACGAGAGTAGCCGATCGGCTACCGAGGCGTCCGAGCGCAGACGACTGGCTGACGCGGTATACGCGCGGTTCTAACCGAGTTCCAAGCAGTGTAAATACATGCAAACATGAAACTTAACTATTGTATAGAAGCCTCAATTTCTTTAGCACAGTGTGAAATGCGCTCCGACGCGCCCCGGCGCCGCCCGTTAAGTGGAAATCGTACATAGTTGTCGGAGTGTTTTCAAACGAATTAAAACAGGTACCGGTACGCGCCTTTGGTAGCGATGCGATGACTCACTACCAAACTAAACCAACATAATCTGTAATTATATGTTTTTAGGTTTATTTCATGTTGAAATAAAAGTTACTATTTTAAAACGCGCCTGGCTTTGCTTTTATTCGATATTTGTAAGAAGAGCTCCAGATGACATACAAAATGTAAGCAAACCGGAGCTCTTTTTACTTGGGTCATTGAAAGTGCCGCGGCCGGAGGGCGCGCGAGTGCCGCTCGGCGCCCCATAGGGCGCTGCGCCCGTGTGCTTCGCACACCCTGCACTATAGGTAAAGCCGCCCCTGTCTCGACCTTGCAGAACCATGACATATAATCGTGGTCAGTTGCAGTGGGCTTGATGTACACAGTACACACATGTACACTTAGGCCACAGATTGTGACCGTTGCCCACAAATCTTCTCCAAAGACCGTCTCGAGGTCATTTCGTCTATTCATGGTGACGCCGGGACGCGAAGCCAGTAACACGCCGCCACCCAAAGCCACTCTGTCTTTGTGTAGAACACGCCAATCGCCGCTTGATAATTCCGAGTCCTCTACAGAATTGTCCAAATTGGTTTCTGTTACTACTACTAAGTCATGTTCGGAGAGTAACAAGCTTGACCTCCATGTGGATAACTTAGTTTTGAGCCCTCGCACATTCTGGTACAGTAGGCGCAGACAGACATTCCGATCAGTAGGGACGTGTACGGGGTGAATTTTAATGGGCTTACTGAGTTTCATTACTTGGGGCACGAAAGTTACGGCGCCATGGTTTGACGCAAATATCCTCTGCCCAGTTTCCAGTCGCCATGGCTAGCTCAGCCAGTTTTGAGGGCACACTCAACTTAAAGGATGCGTATTTGCCACGAGGTTTGAGTACTTCTACCGTGCACACATCAGTTCCACAGATGGTATTTAGGTGATCACTTACCTGGCTATCAGATGTGCCCTGCTTGACATAGAAGAGGTGCAGGTATCTCCATCTTTCCGAGGCTTCAAGATTGGTGGTACCTGGTGCTGCTGTTCCCCGCAGAACATTGCCGAGCGAACGTCGAGAGCGCCTGTGTCGAACTTCCGTCCATACATCCTTTTCTGTGTCGTCCATCGCAATATTCGCAACATCAGCTGGCACCGGTACGACGACATGGGGTTTGGTATTATGGCGGCTAGCTGATTTGGGTTTACCTGAAGGGTGCATATCCCGCTGACTTGTCTCGCAAATTTGAGACTGTAAGTTCGCTTCTAACGCTATTCCCATGGATGCGGAGACTTTCTCACCATCGTTTGGCGGGGCAGTAAGTAACTGTGTAGCGGCCGAGTATGATTGTTGATTTAGGTTCCGATTTCCCCGTTGCTGGTTTACCAGATCCTTACCCTTTGCCCTCCCTGGCCCACCAGCTGGACGCCTACTACCCTCAAGCTCAGTTTTAGTTTTTTTGAATAGCCGCAAACTGGCTTTTTAGTTCAGAGACATCTTTGACGAGGGCGGACAGCATTTTGTCATGCTCATCCTTCCACGCAGACAGCCTGAGATCATATTCGGTCCTCCATGAAGTCAACATTTGCATTAGTTCCGAGCATGTACAAAAAGAACGAATCACTGGGTTGTTGGGTGAATCATCGATGCGCGGCCGCGTTCCCCTGTAGGTGACATTATCAAAGTTCTCCTTGGAACTGGAGGCTGAAGGTATGTCAGGCACAGATAGTGATTGTCCAAAATTCTTCGCGGGGTGTTGGTAGCAGCGCGAGCGAGTTATGCACGCCGATACAGTACTTATATTCCACACTTAACGCCTAGTATCCGTTGCGCTCAACTTTGAGTCCGAATGATTAGCACTTTCAACACTTTTGTTTTTATTTATCATCTAACAATTTAAGGACGTTAGAAGTTTAACTTTTATAAAGCACTGCGTTTGTTCGAACTGTCCTTGGATTTCAGCAACAAAACAAGTAAAAAAAAGCAGTAAAATAATTAAATAAACAACAGAAGCAAATTTCGTGACTAGCACAATCCCGATAGCGATATAGGCGTGTCAAGATGAACATAGAAAGACACAAACATATTGGTAGATTTAACCAAATAAATGCAGATAGATAGGAAACGAATGACTGAAATTTTAATTATAAAGGAAAATATTAAGCGCTATTCCTCTCTCCTAGACACTTAACTGTATCTAGAATGTTGCTGTGCCCGACAGGGTCCATAATTGTTTCTGTAACTAATATTTTACCACCTGTATGTACATTATGGATGCAATAAATTTAATTTGAATTTGAATTTGAAGATCGGAGAAAATTCAGGCGCACAGGTTTTAGTACAATTACTGGTATCCCGTCGGGGCCACTGGCTTTGTTCACATCAAGGCTACGCAGCACCCTACGGACGTCCTTTTGATGGATGCGAATATCCGACATACTCGTCTTTCATCCATCAGGAGAAGGAGGAGGCTGCGCGCCACCAGAATTCAGATGCGAAGATGCCGCAAAAAGGGGGCAAACAAGTTTGGCTTTTCGTATTGGGCTAGTGACCCGTTGGGTTTCAGCAGTGGTGGTAGTGAGGGGCGACAGAAGTTTGATTCGAGCGACTTCGAGCTAGGGATCTTAACACTTTGCTACCCGCTGGGTATAAAGCAAGTTTGTTCTCGAATCTGCTAATGTGGTCAAACCGTGCTCTTCGCATCGCCTTTTTGCAGTACTTGGCAGAAGGTAAAATATTACACATACATAAAAGTTGACTATTGACATTGTTGGAACTGGAAGCGGGTCCACTTTTGTGGTAAAAATGCATCCCACGATGATCGATGACGAATACGCCATACGGTATTCTAATTTTATAGCACAAAGAAATCTAGACGGATTTAAAGAGTCCTCTTTGAAACATCAGAGCAAAGTTACAAGTCACCGCAATAACAAATAATTTACAAAAGATTACTGATGAGCCCAGTCTTCAAACTCAAAGTGCACTTCAGAGGCCCTACCATGAGCTCTCAAAGCAAGATTAATTCCATTGTGCGTAAGGGACAGATAGGACTTATATATAATTATGACTGTATGCATCTGTCTTTTAATCACAATGGAAATAACCTTGCTCTAAGAGGTTATGGTGGCCACCCAGTTCTTTAGATCACACCTTAACTTATACCCTCCAGCGAACTGGAACGTCGTCTCGAGCACGAAGCGCGTGAGGTGGCCGCCATAGCCGCAGAAGCGCGCAACGCACGCGAGGTGGTGGGGCGTGTGCGCGCTCAGCGGCGTGCGGTGCGCGCGCACAGGAAGCTCCTCGTGTCGCATCTAGCTAGCTTGAGGGAGTCTGGTTAGTTCGCAGAATTCTTGGTTTATCTGACTTCTCGCCAAACATCTAGGCCGCCCTGAAGTTGGCTACAATGGCTGCGCAGTGAAAATTCCCTTCAAAGTTTTGTCTCTATTCACCCCGTTTTATGGTACCCTATATCTTCATAAGTTCTTCAGTATATCGATTTCCGTAGTGCATTGTGGAAGTGTACCTGTTGAATATAGGCCTTCGGATCACAGCCAAGAGGCAAACACTGTGGGGCCCATTAGCAATGCTACTAATCTTGGATCCTACCCGCAGCCGTATTGCGTAAGTGCGCAAAGAAATTAAACTCTATCCGACCGACCAAATCGACCAATCACATGCGAGATGAATTACGCGATGTTTTTGTGTGATTGGTCGGTTGGATAGAGTTTAACTTCTTTGCACACTTACGCAATACGGCTGCAGGTCTATAAGCGCGAAACTGCGATACGCAGCAGCGGTAAACTAGGGGTTTGTTCTTTGAGGTACCGATTCCTGTCAGACAGGTGGAAAGTGATACACGACGGCACAACTTACAAATAATACTCAAACTTACAAATTACCAGACACCTAGACACGTTTCCGGCAAAAATACTTTGCTGCGCGCGAAATATACGAACAAACAAATGCACAGGCGACCCGCATTACCACTCGCGTACCGCGAACAAAATTTCGGATAATGATCGGCTGGTCTTATATATTTCCGCTAACCAGTTCAAGACCGACATTTTTTCCGTCTCGCGATCTCAAACACGCTTTTACGAATCTCTGGTCAACGTCAACTAGTAATCTTTGACTCCACCAAAAGCTGTCAAATCTATGACAGCGAGCTGACACAGTGTTGCAACAAAATAACAAAAAAATTAACAAAACATTTCGTTCCGAACAGTACCACTGATGTGCAATGTTCAAGCTGATCGAAAAATCTGGACACTTTCCGCTCGGCAGTTTATTGCTATTGTTTCTCCAGGGTCATGAGAGAGGCAAGGCTCGCAATACCCTTTAGGGTATTGCGAGCGTCTCTCATCATCCTCAGTCATCAAACTTGAAAAATCCAGTTTCAGGTTGCCATGCAAAACCTTATAATAATACCTGGGTTTGAGGTCAAATCCAGGTATCCAAAGACCAGCAGCCGAATTGCACAAGTGAATTCAGCAAGGCGAAGGGTTTGACCGCTATCAAATCGATCAATCACATGCGAGATGGATGACGCGATGTTGAGTTCCGTCTGTGTGATTGGTCGATTGATAGCGGTCAAACCCTCTGCGTTGCCGTATTTACTTACGCAATACGGCTGCTGACTGTCCTGCAGTCGTACTTATTACCACCAAACCAGTGGAAAGAGGTAGTAAAACGAACTCGATCCGAACAAAAGTTCGTTCGCAAGAAGCCATCCATCTAAAACCTTCTTCGTGAAATTTGCTCTATTCCACAGAGTTCCGGGAGCTCGAGAGTACGGTACGGCTCTCAGACAGGAAGCTGTTCAAGAGCTGGGAATCGCTCAAGGACTCCACGGACCCAGCGGCCTTCGGGCCCCTGCTTGATGAAATAAAGGTTTGCTCAAAAGAAAAACTTGGTCGTCACATATGAGATTTTCGTTTTTTGTTAAGTTGGAGAATTGAAAGGTTATTAAATCTCTCACCTCTATATAGTTTTAAACAAAGTCGCTGTCTGCCTCCTTCTGTTTCTCCGCTTACTTACTTCTAAACCACGCAATGTTTTTAACCGACTTTCCAAAAAGGAGGAGGTTCTATGTTCAAATGCATGTTTTTTTTTATGTATGTGCACCGATTTCTCCGTCAATTGTGCGCCGATATAGAATTTTTTTGTTTGTTTGAAAGAGTATGTTCCTAAATTGGCCCCATTTAAATTTGTGAAGATCTGATGAAGAACTTCGGAGATATACAACAGAACTCTTCAATAAATAACGGCAAATCTCTCGGGATTGCTGAAATCGCATGTCTGTTTATTGGTTATACCATTTCATAACATAACATCACGCCAGTATGCTCGTAAGGGGTATACAGATCTCTCATTTCACCGGTTATATTCAAGTTTCATATTATTCGGGTAATCTATTCTGTCGTATTAGGTACGTACTTAACTACTTCCCTATTAGGTAGGTACAACTAAAAAGTGAAAAATAAAAACTTTTTTACAAAAAATACTACCGACTTCCAAATAAGAAAACTAGAAAGTGAAAAATAACTTTATTTTTGGAAGTCGGTGTCCATAACTTAAAAAATTGGTACCTGCCAAAGACACCGACTTCCAAAAATAAAGTTATTTTTCACTTACTAGTTTTCTTATTTGGAAGTCGGTAGTATTTTTTGTAAAAAAAGTTTTTATTCACTTTGTGGTGGTTTTATTTGGCAGTCGGTTGTATTATTTGTAAAAAAAATTTTTGGTACGGTTATCATTAATAGATTGAAAAAGGTTTTGTGTAATTACCTAACTATATAATATGTCCCGTGCGAAGCCGGGGCGGGTCGCTAGTTAGCAATATTATAGTAATATTAGTAAGTGCCTATTTAGCTTAAAAAAGTTGTGGTGTTTATCCATCAAGAATAAGAGGATTTTATTAGTTAACAGGAGATGGCTAGATGACATTGACACTTACCCCGAGGATAGGAAGGACTTAGGGGAGAAGGGCAATGTTGGCATTCATTAAGTCCTCTAAAGTGTACGTGTATGGGAACTTGGGGCGCTACAATGTGTGGTCCATATTTGAAGAGGGGCTACCGAGATTGGGTATCCGACGGGTCCAGGAAACCCCATTTTGTCATGTTGTGTTTGCTACCTACTGTGCCCAAACTATCTAAAGAGTTTAACCATCCGAATCCCCAGAAGAGGGACATTGTAGCCTAAATAATTTTTTGGCCCCACTCCATTTTCGTTAATGACCACTGCAATTGTCCTACCTTAAGTTGTCAGATATAACCTTGGTTTCCGTTGAGCAGAACAAACAGACAGCCCTGGAGTGTCTCCTGCGGCTGGTGCACAGCAAGCAGTCGTCCCTGTCCCGCGCCGCGCCTCCCCCCACCCCTCTGCCGCCTCCCGAGCCCGTGGACAATGATGGTTTGTACCTTATACTTGTTTTACACATTACATCACAACTGTTTCCGACCGAAACTGGTTTATATGACCGAAACCGAAACCGATTTTCAGCAACAGTCTTATGTTTCGGCCGAAACCGAAACCGAAACTTACTTACAAGGATCATGTTTTCAGGGAAAATACAGAAAACGTTATTATAATCAGGTACTTGCCACTTAAGTACCTTAGTAATAAGTATTAAAATAAATTTTGAAACTCTGAATCCATAATATTATCACCACTGATGAACTATAGTAAGTACCAACTACTTAACTTATGAGTTTGTTTAGGTATAGCATAAGCAAGAGAGTTAAATCAACCAAAAACATATTTAGGTAGTTGGTTACCTAGAGTGATCCGCGGTGGGCGCTGAAACAGCTGGACCGGGAGCTCCTCCTGGAAGCCTCGATTGTGCAGGCCTGTCCGGTGATGACACCCGGCTTTTTCTTTCTCTACAGCCACCGTTCTTCTAGCAGATTTCTTGGCCTGTTTGTAGAGGTCTCTATCTTTATCCAAGCCCGTCTTTTGCCAGATTTTAAACAAGCGTTTCTTTTCAGCTACGCTGTTTATGGTGTGGTTGATCCATCATTTGGTGTCTTTCGCGTTGTGAAGGGATCCTTTGCTGACTTAGATCTCTTTTAGCTGAATTGACACAGAGCTTTTCAAACGTGGTCGGACGGATCTTTTTCTCGAGGAGGATTGTCTCGCAGGTGATCAACCACCTCTCTTTTTAGGTTCACTCCTTTCTCCGTATTTAGTAAATGCCATTTTATCCTCTCTGTTTTAGGCTTTTGAATTTTCATAGGTGCTTTCAGTTTTATGGCTGCTAACAAAATTCTGTGCTGGGAAGTTAAAGGATCTCCCGGGATCACCTTGCAGTCTTTGACTTGTTTTATGTCCTGTTTGTTAACCAAGATAAAGTCTATCTGTGTCTTTGAGCTTCCACTTTTATAGGTGATTAAGTGTTCATCTTTCTTCTGAAAGAAGGTGTTGACTACTGCAAGATTTTGCGCTGCTGCGAACTCAAGTATCATCATATTTCGCCTTCGTTATTACGCTTTCCGAACCCAAAACTGCCATGGCAACCATCAAAGCCGCCTCTGTCTTCCCAAAACTCTAGTTTTTCTATTTCGGGGCAGTTTACTTGTGGTGCGTAGACAGAAACCACATTCAAGCACGGTTGTTTTTCCAGGGCTAGCTTAAGAGACATAATGCGATCGTTAACCCTATTGATATCCACTATGTTGTCACTTAGATGTTGATCCAGGATTATTCCAACACCATTTCTGGTGTTCTCTTTTCCACTGTATATCAGTTTAAAACCGTTTCCAATTAAACGTGATTTGGCGCCCTTCCATTTTGTTTCCTGCACACAACAGATGTTGATGCGTCGTTTAGAATGGTGCTTAGTTCGGCACTTCGTCCTGTCATTGTGCCAATATTCCAAGTAGCGATGCGTAGTTCGGATATTGGCACCATGTTTCGATATATCGCCTTCTCGTCGCTTACGGGGGACGCCCTAACATTCGCCGCATTTTCACATTCACCGTCGCTTGAGGGGGACATCCTAGTTCTATACCTTCTCATAATGTTGTGCCTCATGACTAGTATGAAGATTGGCCGTTGTTTTTTACGGCCGGTTGCCACCTGACGCCAAGGTCTTACTCTTCCTGGAAGCATTGAGAGCCACCGTTGACCATTGTACTGGTTCCTCCGCCGCCATCTCTAATGGACTCTCAGACCTAAGAGTCCATCACAACCAGGGACTTCTACTCTGAATACGTCAGAGAAACCCCCTGATCAGGTTTGATAACGAAGTTTTCTCGCCGGCCTGTTGGTCCGTGGGAGCTATTTTATTTCACTCCTACCCTCCATGTCTGGCGAGTATTCCCCGATCCGCCACCTGGGGACGCGTCCTCTAGGGGTGAGGCTCCCCCGAGGATGATCTTTGTCAATTTTTATTTATTTGAAAAAAGCAAAAATTACGGGTCCAATATTAATTGATTATCTCACTGACGGACTAAATATAATTGTTATTTTTCTACCCAGGAAATATCCCTTTTACATATCTATTATTATCATTATCATCGAATCGCCATCTAAAAGCTTGGAGCCGGTTTAATACTTTTCAGTTCTACAAGGTTCTAGACAGACGCACTGCATTTCAGTGAACTGCGCAGTCGGTTAGCAGTTTCAATACAGTTGTTCAGATGTGTGTGTGTGTATGTCAACTGCATATTGCAAATTTTGCAGAGAAATGTAGAGTGCAGTTGAAATGTAGTCCGTCTGTTTAGAGGGACAGCTTGGCAGAGGTTTTGTAGGTTCACGTAATTTCGCTGCCTAACCATATGGTACATTGGTAGAAAATACATCGTCATTTGGCCAGTTATGTTTAAGTCCCCATGTAATATGGGAGGAGCCTGTTGCCATCAATGGGGTTCAAATATTTTTTGTAGTTACTGTAACTGAAGTATGATCTTGAAGTCGGACTGACTGGTGGCGTTTTTGTACAAACACTTCAGCACCTCGATGTATGTATATATATACCCGTAGTCGATTTGGCAACGTTGGAGAGACTGCAGTACAGCCCAAGTCTCGATCGAATCGAAGGCTTTCTCATAGACCACAAACGCTAAACAAAGAGGCAGGTTATACTCTTCGGTCTTTTGTATAACCTGCCGCAGGTCTACGGTGCTAAAGCCTTATTAGAAATCGTTAAAAGCGCGCGCGAGACAATTCGTGATGACTCTTGAAAACAGCATATAGACATGGCTAAGAAGTGAGACCTATCCTTTTGCAAGGAGATGTGAGACAGGGAGACGTCTTATCTCCGAAACTGTTCTCTGGTGCACTGGAAGATGGACTGGAGAGGGCTAGGCATTAACGACCTCCCGGTGGGTTCCCGCATTGTCGAGGCGGGGGCAGAGTAGCCGTGGCTTGGTCACTCACGGTGAAGTGAAGAGGAACCTGAGGAGGGGCCGCTCGTTAGGGCTTTTGCCGATGACGCCGACGACGTAGCGGCCAACTAGTAGGTTGCGGTGCCGCTTGGTAACAGGCGACATCGCAACTGAGACGGGCCACGATGTCTTTGGAGCGTCCCAGGGCCCAAACGATGTCACGGCTGAGGTTTGGAGGCCGCGGCGGGAGAGAAGTGCCGGTATTGCGGTGTGCCGCTCTCCCTAACTTCAGCGGCCTGGACGGGGTCGCCAACGTCTGATGGCGGACGCGGTGGGGCTGCAGGGGAGGAGGAGTGTCGGTATAGTTTTAGCCGCTCTCTCTATCCCCTGCGGCCGAAAAATGGTAGGTGGTGGGGCCATTGACCATGACCCGTCACAGGGAGACCAAGGGTGCCATACACGGGGTCGTCTGGCGCCCAAGTGCTGGTTTGGTCCCTGGGGTAGTCACGGCGTACAGTGTGTTCTGTTGCGCCGGTGATGTACTCCCCCGAGGAGGGTCCGGTGACGGACAGCCGCGGCGGGTTCGCGGTGAGTGCTAACGCGTGCCCGTGTTTCCGCTATAAGCGGCACAGGAGGACACCTTGGCGTTTTAGTGGGTTAGAGTCCCACAGAACAGCACTATCTCCCCGTGGTAGTATGCATGAGCATTACTCAATGCAAAAAAAAAAAACGATGTCCTGGTCAATGGCGAGTACATCACTCACCTTCGATTTGCCGACGATATAGTTGTCATGGCTGAACCCATGGAGGACCTCAGTACAACGCTCGATGACGTCAGTAGATCTTCCGAAAGAGTGGGTTTAAAAATGTACATGAACAAAACTATGGTGATGTTGAATGCCCATGTTGCATCCACTCCTATCACAGTCGGAGACTCTACACTCGAAGTTATGGACGGTAATGTCTACCTGGGACAAACGGTCCAGTTAAGTAGTTCAACTTCGAGAAAGAGGTCAACCGTCGAATCCGACTCGGCTGGGTAGCGCTCGGGAAGTTGCGCGGTATCTTTTCGTCCAACTTACCACAGTGTCTCAAGAAAGTCTATGACCAGTGTGTGTTGCCAGTGATTACTTACGGGACAGACAAAGACAAAGATATTTTATTTCAACTAGGTTACCAAGCGGCACTTTTGAACGTTACATCAAAATGATTCTACCGTGCATTCGGAAAGTGGCTTGTTATGGAGAAGAATGCACAAGAAACTCCATACTTACTCTTTAAAAAATAAAATGTTTTTTACAATATTTAGGAACATAGGTACATACATTATTAAATTCATACATGTGAGGACAATGCACCCAGAATAGCACTACCCACTATACCACCTACAGACATAAAGTATTAGAAGTACTCACACATGTACTGTGCAGTTATATAATAGATACTAGAAAAACATTAACATCCGAAGCAGTCAAGTTATGACCAATCCCAACTGACGGCGTCCGTTCACGAACATGACGCATGAATTGGCACCACTCAGCTCAACCATCATGAAGGGAACCGGATGATCCAACACACGCGCCACCATCAGAGAGACATTTGAGAGAGCATGACACACTCAACGGCCAGGGCACACACAAGTCAACGAACGACGCATAGGTACAGTAAATGGTAGAGTTACAGTTGGGGTACATAGTACTCACACACGTGCTGTGCAGTTATACAATACTAAGGAAATTGAGTTTATACAATACTAATATATTCATACAGTCTTCAGCAGGTCCAACAATACCTCAAAACAATAATGTTCTGCATATCACTTGTTATTGCGCCCTAGTGGATGTGGATTGTGGAGCAGGACTAGCATTGAGCCAAGCATTTTTTCAGTGATGTAATTACTACCCCAACTTATAATATGCCAGCCTGCATAGTGTGCGTTTTATACAGGTTTTAAACTTCGTCTCATTCAGTTCAAGAATGTGGGGAGGAATTTTATTGTAACATTTTGTACAGTACCCCATGAAAGATGAGGCTACTTTAGCCAGTCTGAAACCTGGTTGAACTAATTGGTCCCTATTTCTAGTAACGTAATTATGTCTGACGCCGTTTTTACTAAAAAGATGTAAATTCTTTCTCACGTACATGATGTTTTCATAAATATATTGACAAGGAACCGTAATGATGTTAATGTCCTTAAACAGTTCCCTTACAGAATCGCGCCGGCGAAGATTATATATTGCTCTGATGGCTCGTTTTTGCAGAATAAAAATTGACTCAATGTCCATATAATAATAATAATAATAATAAATCATTTATTTGCAATAAGTATTGGTACAGTGTAGGTGTTTAAGTAAGTTATAAATAGTTTCCAAATACATAGTCAAACATTTGACATGCAAAACAATACAATATACTTAATGCTATACTTTAGTGTTTATTATTTTATTATTTTACAATTATACGTTTATTTATTAATTGTCATCACATTAAACATTATGTATTTATAAATTCATTTATGGAATAAAATTGTTTTTCTAGTAGCCATAATTTTAACCTTGTAAAAAATAAATTGTTAGGTAACTCTTTAAAGTTCTTTGGTATTTTGTTATATATAAATCCACACATATAATAACAGTTCTTTTTATAGAGAGAGGTCTTTGGTGCCCTAGGCAGAACTATTCTATCTGGATCTCTTATCTAGGGCAACGGTCCTGTGCCTTCTTAAACAGGTCAAAGTGCTGTCGGACAAATTTAGCACATTCTAAGATATACATACTGGGCAAAGTAAGGATTTTCAACCTTTGAAACAACGGTTTACAAGATTCCCATGGTGGAATGCCATATATGGCTCGAACGCATTTTTTTTGTACTCTAAAGATTTTATCAGCGTCTGTTGAGTTACCCCATAGTATAAGGCCGTATTGTAAAGTCGATGAGACGCAGCCGTGATATGCGGTTAACATAGTACTCT
Source organism: Anorthoa munda (assembly GCA_945859665.1). Lineage (NCBI taxonomy): Eukaryota > Metazoa > Arthropoda > Insecta > Lepidoptera > Noctuidae > Anorthoa > Anorthoa munda. The sequence goes on along the minus strand of OX243916.1, from coordinate 1,005,058 downwards.
GTGACGAGGTCTTTCGCAGTGTGTAGAGAACATAAACGAATTTGTTTAATTTGTTGCATACTTTTTCTACGTGTGGTTTCCAGGAGAGGTAGCCATCCAGTGTAATTCCTAGAAAACTAGTTTCCTCTTCCTCTAGTAGCGGTTGTCCATTATAATTAATATTTAGTTTTCCTCGCTTACGACCGTATGTCCTAAATTGAACAATTTACATTCAAATTATTACATTTTAACCAGGAAATTGTTGATTCAATTGTATTATTAATGTCAAGTCTGTAATTTTCAATGTCAGTATTAATTGATGATGTCATTATAATTGAAATGTCATCTGCAAACAAAGTGCATGGATTCGGTGTGTGTTCAGGAAAATCGTTAATATATAATAAGAATAAAGGGGGTCCCAAAACGCTCCCTTGTGGGACACCCGAATTGTTAAATTTTGAAAAAGACCTAATTCCCACTAGTTCCTTATTTTCAGTAATATTAGGAATCTCAACACATTGCTGTCTACCCATTAAATAGGTTTCAAGCCAACTAAGGGCCGGACCTCGAATACCATATCGTTCTAACTTTACAAGCAACAATCTATGAGACACAAAGTCGAAAGCTTTCGACATATCAATGAAGATAACAGATACCCGGTTACCTATATCCACTTCTTCTATTATATTTTTTACCAGATTGAAGCATGCAAGAGTGGTCGATTTCTTTTTTTGAAATCCGTATTGTTCCTTCTTAAGAATCATCTGTTTCCCAATAAATTCTAAGAGACGCTGTTGCATAGCTTTTTCAAAAACTTTAGGGAATATTGGTATGAGACTTAATGGTCTGTAATTATCTATTTTCGAGCTATCGCCTTTTTTATGAAGTGGCTTATCAATTACAAACTTTAACAACTCTGGGAAGCAGCCTTCTGTGAACGACAGATTTATTAAGTGTGTCAACACAGGAGTTATTTCCACTGAACAATTTTAGTCGAAATCTCATCATACCCAACTGCTCCTGTGTTGTTTAGGGAAAGTATAAATTTTTGAATGTCATTGTAGCCGTATGGCCGAAGGAACAGACTATCGCAAGTGTTAGTTTTGCATGTATCCCTTACCTGATTGTTCCGTTGGTTTGTTAAGTCTATCCAATAGTTATTAAACGAGTCCGCAATTGTTTTTGGGTTGTCTATCACTTTATTATCTATGTTTAAATTCGTTATCAATGATAATTTGTTATTATATTCAGATGCTTGCTTTATAAGTCTCCAAGCCGCTTTACTTTTATTTTTTGAATATTTCAATGTGTTGTCATTTAATATTTTAATAGAACTTGTGATACAACATTTTAGCAATCCACTATATTTTTTATATATTATCTTGTTGCAATTTGACTTATTCTTATAATATATAAAACGCAATGAGCGTTTACGTTTACTGCTAATTCTTAATCCTTTAGTTATCCAATTCGTTTTCTTTGTAAGGTATTTGTGTCTACTTTTATAATTGACTAATGTGGGTATGCGCTCTTATTGAATAAAACAGTCAGCTATACATCTCCGTGTTTAATTGACGTTCCATTTGGCGACGAGGAATTCGAATTCCAATTGCGTGTAAAATTGTTATTAATACCGCATTTACACAATCGTGTTCGCCATTCGCGTCGCCACTCGACGAACATTCGACGAAACATTCGTATACGAGTGCCGTCGCGAACTACTGTTCACACATTCGCGGAGTGAATTATTTTGACATTCGCATACGAACGCGAGCGCTCGAATCGCGAGGCGAGGCACGAAGCGAATAGCGAGCGTACTGTTTACATATGCGTGTTCGTTATTCGCCTCACCATTCGCCTCGCGATTCGCACGAATGTGTAAATGCGGCATCAATGCCGATGGGTCGACTAGAACCATTTGACATTAATTCGAAGCAGTGGCCGTCGTATATTCGCCGTGTCAAACAGTACATATTACTAAATGAGATAAAAGATGAGCTGTGTGTGCCGTTGTTAATTACGGTTGTGGGTGAAACTACATACTCATTGATGTGCGATCTATATGCTCCGGCGGATCCAGAGACGAAGAAATTTGAAGAACTGGTACGTCTGGTGACGGATCATCTAGAACCTCAGAGATCGGAGATTGCCGAGCGTCACGTGTTTCGCTTACGTCGACAGCGTGTTGGGGAATCCATGACGGACTATCTCCAAGATTTAAAACACCTCGCGACCACGTGTAACTTTGGTGCAATGCTGGAAGAAAACCTTCGCGACCAATTTGTTTCGGGACTATCCAACAGCGCGATGAGATCGCGTATTTTTGCTGAGTTACCATCAAGCCGAAACTTAAACGTGAATTTTACCCACTCCCACGCATCGAAGAGTTGTTTGCCACTCTAAGTGGGGGTAAGGAATTTACTAAAATTGATTTAACTCATGCATATCAACAGATGATGTTGACGGATGATTCACAACTGTGTACAGCTATAACTACACACGTTGGTACATTTGTATATCGCCGTACGCCATTCGGATTATCTTGCATTCCAGAAAAAAATCAAAAATTAATGGAGGAGACATTGCGCGGCGTGCGTGGCACGGTGGTGTTCCTTGACGATATTTGTGTGACGGGGCCTTCGAGGGCAGAACATTTGGTTAACTTAAGACAAGTACTGGTTAGATTAAGAGATATGGGTTTGACCGTTAAACTAAGCAAATGTTGTTTTTTACAAGCGAGCGTTAAATATCTCGGCTTTATTATTGACCAAAGTGGTCTGCGCCCGGATCCCCAGAAAGTGGAGGCTATTGTGAAAGCACCAACACCTATCGATATCACACAGTTAAGAAGCTTCCTTGGTTTACTAAATTATTATGGCAAATTTATTCCAAAATTAAGTATTTTATTACACCCGTTGCATGAACTTTTAAAAAAAGATGTCAGTTGGAATTGGAGTAATTCGTGCGATGAGGCTTTTAAGGAAGCGAAGCGAGTCCTATCAAGTGAGAGAGTACTCGCACATTATGAGGAGGGACGGCCCTTAGTGCTATCGGTAGATAGCAGCGCGTACGGGTTAGGCGCAGTATTGGCGCATCGTTTCCTAGACGGCAGTGAGCGACCGGTCAGTTGTGTGTCGCGCACACTCAATGATGCGGAGCGCAATTACAGTCAGATTGACAAGGAGGCTTTGGCAATATTTTATGGCGTCACTCGACACCATCAGTATCTGTTTGGTAGAAAATTTGAACTACGTACAGATCATCAGCCTTTAAGCTACATTTTCGGACCGAAAGTGGGTATACCCCAAACTGCCGCCAGTCGGTTACAACGCTGGGCTGCACGATTAGCCGCATACGATTTTACTATAAAATATATTACCTCAAAGCAAAATGGACCGGCAGACGCGTTGTCACGTTTACCGCTAGCACAGGAGCGCCGTCCAACCGAATCAATGAGTTACGTTAACTTTGTCCATCAATGTATGCCAATTAATTTCCATGACGTAAGTAAAGAAACTTATAAAGATGTCCTTTTATCGCGTATTTTAGGATTTGTAAAATTTGGATGGCCATCCTTACCTAGTTGTGATAAGAAAAACCGTATTTTGCACGAAAACGCGATATTACACTGGATTTTGGTTGTTTAATTTATAAATATCGAATCATAATACCAAAATCACTTCGAACTAAAATTCAAGAAGAACTTCATCAAGGTCATTTAGGAGTTAGAAAAATGAAAAGCTTATCACGCAATTATGTTTACTGGCCTACCTTAGATAATGACCTTGAAGTAATGTGCCGTTCGTGTGAGCCATGTCGTATGGTGCGGGATGCAGCGCCGCGTGCTGACCTGCATCCGTGGGAATTTCCTTTGTTTCCATGGCAACGCTTACATGCAGATTTTGCAGAGTATTCGGGTATTTGGTTGTCATTTTAATTCTTACTTTTGGGAAACACAACTTATAAAACAACAGAAACAATTCCTGAAAAGATTCATATGCCGAATCAATGTTAAGTTTGCTATAGACTTCTGAGAAGGAAAGTTCAGACAAACATTCCTTAAATTTAAGAATGTTTTCCGAACTATAGTCTCTTTTAAAAATATAGTACTGTTGAGGTATTTCCTTATGTTCAACAGGGACACTTAACATTTGCGCCGTATTATGGTCAGATATATCCCAATTCAGAAGCTCAACCTTCGCAAGTGGGATATTACTTATGATGTGATCGATACAGGTATTCTGCCGCGTCGGGTCAGTAATATGCAAAATTAAATTATAATTTGCAGCAAGATTCTGAAGTTGTTTTGTTTTGTAATCTGGATTTAAGGTGTTTACATTTAAATCACCTAGCAGAATTATTTTTTTCGCTTTATATTTATGGTTTATATAGTAAAGTACTGCAGTTAGTTTCATCACAAATATAGAGAAGTCTGAATTTGGTGTCCTATATAAAGCTATTATGAAAATGTTATGTGAAGGTAATTCCAAGCCGCAACTTTCAAAGTGTTTATCTAGACAGTGTTCCCTCAGGAAGGACAATTCTTTGTAATTCATACCACGTTTAATAACAATTGCAACACCTCCACGCTTTTGTTTAGTTGGTCTACAATATGAGACTGCCAAATCATAACCAGATACTTTAATAAGACACTCATTACCCCTATCAATAAATGTTTCGGTCAAACAAATAACATCTGGATCAGTATTTTGTGAATAAAGGTTAGACAACTGTATCTCCAAATTATAACGCTTACTCAAGACACCCGCCACATTTTGATGAAGTACTCTTAAGAATTTAGTCACGAAAAAATTCGTCTGTATTTGTACTAATGTCACCATTATTTTGCAAAATATTTCGTTCTGTTTGTGTACTACGATCTGCCAGTTTTATTCTAGAATTATTATTTGTACATAGGTCTATTTGATTAACCCGTATGTTTCGCGAGTAGTCCTTGTTTTTATGCATCACAGTATTGTTACCAGTAGTTAAAGAAGTAGTTTTGTAAGTAAGAAATTTAAGATTATAATCGATTTGATCCAGAGTAGAACTAATCTGCTTACAAATATCATACACAGTCAATTTTAAGCTATCGTCAAAGTCAATAAAATTAAATTTTTTGTATTGGTTACTTATAATCATTAGAATTTCATTAAGTTTATATTCATTTAAATGTATATTATTAAAAACTTTTAACACAAATATTGGACATTGAGTTATCTTTAGAAATATACATAATTCTGACATTATTTTGAGAACATTTGAGTCATGTTGTCCAACACAAACAATGATTCGATCCTTAGGAGTGACATCGAACAATTTGGCGCAATTTAGTATTTCTTCCGTTGATGCATAAGGTTTTATGAAATATATCATTCGGTAATGTTTATATGGAGTTCCTTCTCTCGATTTCCTTAGCATTTTAGATATTTTAAGGCACTGTTTACCACCAAATAAGAATATTCTGCTAATATCATTTTTTTTTAAAGTCCCATGGAGACTGGACTTAGTATTTACTCCGTTACTACTGGCGTTGACTCTTGTTACGACATCTTTCTCCATGTTACGTGGGCTACCATCTGCGCTGGCTACGCTGATTACATCGGCAGCATGGATTATATCATGCTGATGTTGAGTTGGGAGTCCTGATGTTTTGCATGCCTGTGTAATGTTCACTGACCGGCTATCCACTTTAGTGTCCGAGTTAGGAGGAGACAGCGGTAGTGGTTTGGTTGTTTCTTTATCAATTCCCTTTTTAGGACAAATTGTGATAGGACTGTGGTGAAAATTATCTGTGAGTCGTCGTTTCACACTATTTTTACGGCTCGATGATATATTGTTTTTCCATGTTGACGTTGGACTTCTACAAATTTTTCTTTAAAATATTTATATATGAGAAAGCTGACTTACTTGTTTTTTTAATCCAATATTTTCCAGAATCAAATTGTCCATTTCGTTTTGGGTACTTTGTAGATTCGATTTCAAACTTGTTATTTCAGATTTCATCTCCTCAATAAAACTAGGTGGAAATAAGTTTGTTGATAAATCCAAGCTTTTTCCCAGCATGTCAAAGGACGGAGAAGAGTCCAAGGAATGGACATTGTTGATGTTGTCCTCTAGTGATTGACATTTAACTGGCCGTCTTCTCAGTGTAACATTTGTAGTATCTGCCATTATTAGACTGGTACGAGTATTCTCTATCAAATACACCTCTGTAAATGCGTTCGAGGATCACTGGAGTGATGATGAAGATTTTTAAGTATGAAGTTCAATTTTTAGAGGTAATTTTTTAAAGTTTTTTCACTTGCGTCGCTATACTTTCTTGATGTGATACTTTTTATAAGAATTCTTAAATATATATTTTTTCTCACAAAAAGTCATTTACGATCGTGGGGATCGAACTAGCGTTCGGGCGTTTCAACGGTAAGTGCAGACACTATACCAACTCCACCACGGTGCAGTTGAAATAAATGGCTAAATTAAAGATCCCACACGGAATGTTTCGTTACTGGATCTGGAGGTCTGTCCGTTGGATGTGATTTTGATTTTTTGTCACATCTACCCGTTACTTTATTTGGTGTTCACCAATATCACTTAAAATTGTTTTATAAATCACTTTTTGATCACTAGCTGGCACCTTTTCATCACTTAATATAATGTTTATTTATAAAGTTGAACTTCACTGTTGTTTATCACCCTTTTGCACGATGTTTGTAAGAGTTTAAATGTTCACTACGTTAATTCAAATTATTAAAAGCTTTTATTGATATTTACGTTGTGATAACACTTTTACATAACTATTGATCTATTTAGCACTTATTATTAACATTTTTACTTAATTTTTCAACTTAGGTATATTTTTACGATATTAAAATACTACGGAGAACAGTTTACAGCGTAGTTGACAGATGACATAATGTACGGATGGGTGATATTAGGAGTAAGTGATACAACGAATGCTGATGCTATACTGCCCTTTATTATAAAAGAACACAAGTTTATATGGTTACATTGACATCTCCCTCTCATCTCCTCCCTAAAACTAAAATAAAATAAAAGTTTAATTTTATTTTATTGCATGGATACAATATAAGCACAAATTAAACATTGATACTCTTAGGCTAACACGTATAAAATATAGTTATAACATAATCGTAGTACATATGTTCGTTATGTTTGGTATACAAAGTTATACAATAATAAGTAGTTACATACTTGTAATAACAATCAATTCCTAAGTACCTATGAGCGCACAGCTGGCGCTTATTATTCGTCTCCGTTTTCTGCTGACCTGTATAATAGCTATTGTTAAGTGCTTATAACATTGGTAATTAATTGTCTTATTGTTTTTATCTTAAACATGATACGGTTTCGTTCTGTTTTTGTGAATAATGTCGGGTTTTCCCTTATAATTGACCTCAACATTTGGTGACAAATCTCTAATCACCTTGTAAGGTCCAGAATATAATTGTTGAAGTTTATTGCCAGTTTCATTTTTAATTAAAACTTGATCGTTTGGCTTATAGCGTATTGGATTTACATGCTGGTCGTATCTACTTTTTCTGCCTATTTTATTGGCTATCAAATTTTCCCGCGCTTCGGTTTGAGAAACCTGTAGGCGGTACTTAAGTTCAAGCGGGTAACTGTCGTAATTATATAGAGGCTCTACACACTTTTCCAAATTATTGGGCAAGTTACACTTTCTACCGTATACGAGTTCGAATGGTGTAAATTTTGTTGACGAGTGAACTGTCGTATTATAAGCAAAGCACCAGAATGGTAACCAAGTACTCCATAATTCGGGTTTTCCTTCTGCTTGGATTCGCAAAAATGCACCTAGATTTTTATGCGAGTTCTCTAGCGCTCCGATGCTTTGGTGATGATACGCAGTTGAGTTTAACTTTTTAATATGTAGTAATTCACAAACCTGTGTCACGGTCTCGGACATGAACTCTGTGCCTCTGTCGGTAGCTATGTCCCTCGGGATGCCATGTTGAAGTATGAAGTTATCCACGAAGGTGCGTGCTACTTCTGTAGAGGTTTTAGTGACGAGGGGATACGCACATACATACTTGGACAGCTCGCATTGCAATGTCAATATATAAGAAAAATTGTTACTGTCTTTGTCTAATGGTCCTACCAAGTCTAAGAAGATTTTATCGAAAGCCGAATGAGCAGTTGTGGTGATTGCCATTGGCTCTTTCACCTGAACTGTATACTTATGCTTCTGACATTGAACACATTTTTTGACATAATTTTTGACATCACTTTCTAAGCCTGGCCAAAAATAGTATTTTTTTATATTAGTCAGCATTCTTCTCATGCCCGCGTGCCCACTAGTGGGCAAAAGATGAAAGTCGTTGAGTATCACTTTCCTATCATCTTTGTCCTCTATTCTTTCGACATCTTTTAATATACATAATCTGGGCCCTTTCCAGTTGCTTTGTTTTCTTATCTCTCACTAGTTAATTTCTCTACAAAAATTTTATTATTCGAATTTTTAATGAAGTATACTTCATCTATATTTAGCTTGTCACAAAAATCACTCAGCTCTCTCGCAAACTCGGCTCGCGTAGTTTGTGATTGAGATGCCGAGTTTATGAATATAGTTTTCATTTGGGCATTCTACAATAATATTTTGTGTGTTTGTAACACTACTGAGCTATCGCTCTTTAACTTCTTAAGACTGCTACTGAGTGCAAATCTTAACTCTACTGCGCCTCTTGGTTTGATATGAGTTTCCACTACATGTGGTTGAACTGGCAAGTTGTCGGTGGGCAACTCATCTTCCGGGGCGACAGCATCTAATTTTCGTTTTTGAGCGCGAGTCATTACTGCACACAGACACTCATTCATTTCTTTAAGTTCTTTTGACGTAATTTTTATTCTAGATAATGCATCTGCAACGCAGTTCTCACTCCCTTTTACGTATTCTATTACGTAATTGTATTCTTCTAGAGCTAGTCTAAATTTAAAGAGCCTGCTAGATGGGTCTTTTAAATTAAATAAGTATACAAGGGGTTTGTGGTCGGTTAGTATTTTAAATGTACGACCGTATAAATAGGGTCTGAAATATTTGACAGCCCAAACTACAGCTAAGAGTTCTTTCTCTATAGTGGGATAGTTCTTTTCCGCTTTGTTAAGGCTCCTACTAGCGTAAGCTATTGGTCTGCCATTTGAATTTGATAGAACTGCCCCAATTGCGTACCCAGATGCATCGGTTTGTACTATGAATTGATTTTGTTCTGAGAAATCTGGGTACTGTAGGATTGGCGGTGACATCATACTCGCTTGCTTTGTAAAGTGTTGGACTAATTGTTGTCAAGACTAAATCTGTCTCCGTGGTGTTTAAAATCCTAATTGGTATTTTCCCATTCGTGGGCTTAACTAAAGTATTTGCAACAAAGATCCCCTTTCGCAGTTCTGTTCCATTAACTACACATTCCTCTATCTCACATGTTCGAATAAAGTGAATAGACTCTGATCTTGCCGGTATGTTAAAATGATTGTTTGTCATTGTTAATGGTAATGATACCTTTGAGTTGTGATTCCATAGTAACAAAGTTTGGTTACCGTAATTTAATACTGATTTATACTTGCTTAAAAAGTCTTGTCCCAGTATGCCACTACCTTTACAAGGCAATGTTTTAAAAACATAGAACTTATGTTGTAGGGTCTGATTTCCAATAACTAGGCGCAAATAAGCATATCCTATAGCCTGTACTTTGCCCCCGATGCCGTTTACAAGTGTCTTCTCGATATGGATTGGAATGTTTTGGTCGAGAATTTGTTTATACTTTATGACAGATATGGATGCACCGGTGTCAACTAATAATTGGTATGAATAATGGTTATGCGATTTTATATTTACGTAGCCTACGTTATTGCATGATAAAATTATATTTTTAGTCCCGAAAAAACTGGTCCTCATTCCGCTGTTCTGTTTCTGTGTTTTCCTGCGTTTCTGAGTCATCCAATGTATGTATGTGTTGATCCCTGGAGGTGCTATAATTGGACCTACCTCTGTTTCCATGAAATGGTCGGGTGGACCGGCGCCAGCTTGCCTGCGATCCTCTCCGAACCTGATCCTGCTGTTCGTCTTGGTTTTGGATAACCTGTTGATTGCCACGTGCGCGTCCTCTACCCGCGTATGAGAAGCGGCCTCTCCGCTGTGACCAGTTTGTACAGACGATGAGGCTAGCGTAAAGCAACTTATAGATGGCATAGAGTATTACAAAACAGAGTTAGACGAAAATTCACAAGGAAAACTGTCCAGTCACGGTCGCCATGTACGGATGGGTGATATTAGGAGTAAGTGATACAACGAATGCTGATGCTATACTGCCCTTTATTATAAAAGAACACAAGTTTATATGGTTACATTGACATCTCCCTCTCAATAATAATAATAACAGTGAGTAACAGTGTACTCAGTGTTGAAAAGCCTAATAATAAATAAATAAATAAATAAATAATATGTCTTCCCCATAGTAGGATACCGTAAGACATTATACTATGAAAATAACTAAAATAGACTAGTCTCGCGGTATCCACATCGGTTAACCGACAAATCTTTCCAAGAGCATACGCTGCCAAATTCAGCCGCCCTGCAAGGGATACCAAATGAGGACCCCATTGCAACCCTGAGTCCAGCGTGATCCCCAGGAAAACCGTTTTATCGACGAATTCTAGCTTCTCCTTGTTTAATATAATGTCACAATCAGTACTTTTGACATTCGGCAAGTAAAATTTTACGCACTTGGTTTTTTTACCATTTAAAACTAAATTATTGGCAGTGAACCAATCCTGAACCTGCCGTAGCGCGTTATTTACGTCGTCAACCCGACAAGTACGTCTATTTATTTCAAAAATTTAAGATGTGTCATCAGCAAATAACACCATGTTTAGTTTGTTTTCCAATAAACGGGGTAAATCGTTTATGTATATTAAAAATAAGAAAGGACCTAAAATTGAGCCCTGGGGTACCCCCATTTTTACGTTTAACCCCGACGAATTCACACCATTTATTTGAACTAATTGCTGTCTATCATTTAAATAAGATTTAACCAAACTTAACGCTGATTGAACTAGCCCGTAATGCTCAAGTTTCAGAAGTAATGTTTCATGATTAACGCAATCAAACGCCTTCGACAGGTCGCAGAAGATACCTATGGCATCCTGCGACTCTTCCCACGCATTAAAGATGTGTTTCAATAGGGTGACACCAGCGTCAGTTGTACAATGTCCTCTGATGAAACCATACTGTTTATCATGCAAGATGTTATTCGTATTAAAATGAATGAGCATTTGATTTAGGATTATCTTCTCAAATACCTTGCTGAAAACCGGCAACACGGATACTGGTCTATAATTATTTATTATAAACTAATTAATTATATATTTATTATTTTTATTATTATTTTTTATTTATTAGTAATTAGGTATTTGGGTCTTTACTGTCCCCAGATTTAAAAAGTGGTATAACTTTACTATATTTCATTAGATCCGGAAAGACTCCTTGATCCACACACAAATTGAAAATCAAAGCCAAGTATGGCGCTATAGTCTGAATAATGCAAGTACAAGCTTTGATGGACATTCCCCACAGATCTTCAGTCGGTTTGATCTTGATTTGCTTAAAAGCTTTTATTACTGTTATGGGATTTATATGTGAAAAGTTAAATACATTCGGGCAGGCTAAAACGTTCGCGTTTAATAATCCAAAAGCAATCGAGGACGAGAGAATTTAAGGTTTCAGTCGTTTTAATTGGGATGTTGGTAAAGAAATTTACAAATTCTTGCGCAACTTTTTTGTTATCTATACTAATACTAATATACTAATATAATAATAATAATTAATAATAATATTATAAAGAGGAAAGATTTTTTTGTTTGTTTGTTTGTTTGTTTGTACCGAATAGGCTCCGAAACTACTGGACCGATTTGAAAAATTCTTGCACCAATAGAAAGCTAAATTATTCCTGAGTGACATAGGCTATTTTTGAATCCCGAAAACGGGTCCTGTGGGGTGGCCCACGGGAGGGAAGCCGCGGGCAACAGCTAGTCTCTAATAAGTCCGTGTGTGGTCGTCAGAGACGTGATTGCTCACAATGGGCCTCATCAGAAGGCTTAAAGTCACCCAATTCCTTGCGTGATCGAATCAGAAATGAAGTCATCCGCAAGAGAACCAAGGTTACCGACATAGCCCGAACAATTTCCAAACTTAAGTGTCAGTAGGCAGGGCACATTGTTCGTAGAACGGATGGCCGTTGGGGCCGGCAAGTTCTAGAGTGGCGACCGCGTACCGGAAGACGCAGCGTTGGAAGGCCTTTCTCTAGGTGGAGCAATGACCTGGTGAAGGCTGCGGGCGTCTGGTGGATGCGAAACGCACAGGACCGATCAGTGTTGCGGTTGTGGGAGGCATATGTCCAGCAGTGGACGTCTTTCGACTGAAATGATGATGACTGTAACTGAGTTTTTTTTTTTTTTTTTTTTTTTTTAAAACCTTGCCCCACACTAGGAATTTCTTCCTGTATCGTGGGTGCGTTTACAAACATATAAACTCACATACACAAACACCCAGAGCCGAAACAACTATCTGTAGGTCATACAAATATTTGTTCCGTGCGGGAATCGAACCCGCGACACGCAGCGCAGCAGTCAATCGCTCAACCACAGCGCCAACCGTGCGCCCAAATATTTAAAACTAGCTGTCCCACGCGGCTTCGCTCCCGTCAACTGGCTACGTACCTACCCTACATATATGAATGTTGCGTAACTTTAAACGCTTACGGCAGCGCACGCATGACGCAACGGAAGCTCTCAAAAAGGAATAATTTTGCCCGTTTTTACCCGACTGGCGAAGGAGGGTAATGTGTTTATCAGTCTATGTATGTATGTATGTATGTATGTATGTATGTATGTATGTAAGTATGTATGTATGTATGTATGTATGTTTGTTCCTATGTGGCGTTCCAGGGACCAAACGCGTTGGCCGATTTTGATGATTCATACGTCAATCGATTCGTCTTAACCCTGCGAGTGTCACTGGCTACATTAAAATTGGGAAAAACAAAAATGGCGGATTTTATGAGGCCATTTTATGGGGAGAAAATTTTTTTTTTGTCGGAGGATACATCTGGTTTTGGTCCGCCAGCTCGCGAATATGTATCCTCCGACTGCACAGCATGATTTTCTTCTTGTTTACGTCTTTTTAGTTTGCTTTTCAAGCAGTCGAGTTTTTTGATTTTTTTAATAAACTTTTTTTTTGCAACTTTTTTCATTAATGCTGCGCTCCTATTGATCGTGGCGTAATGTTACATAGCCTATATTCGATAAATGGACTATCCGACACAAAAATATTTTTCAATACCAACCAGTAGTTCCTGAGATTAGCGCGTTCAAACAAACAAACACTCTTCAGCTTTATAATATTAGTGTAGATAATAATTTGCTTCAATGAAAATATATCAGTCGCGCTTGTGACCTCAAGAATAAAAAAAACCGGCCAAGTGCGAGTCGGACTCGCACACGAAGGATTCCGTACCATTATCGAAAAACACTGTAAATAAAAAAAGTTAATTAAAAAAATCAAAAACCCGACTGCTTAAAAAGCAAACTAAAAAGACGTAAACAAGAAGAAAATCATGCTGTGCAGTCGGAGGATACATATTCGCGAGCTGGCGGACCAAAACCAGAACCCCTTAAATATTTATTTTATACTGTTTTTAGTATTTGTTGTTATAGCGGCAACAGAAATACATCATCTGTGAAAATTTCAACTGTCTAGCTATCACGGTTCATGAGATATAGCCTGGTGACAGACGGACAGACAGACAGACAGACAGACGGATCGCGAAGTCTTAGTAACAGGGTCCCGTTTTTACCCTTTGGGTACGGAACCCTAAAAACTAAACCTACCCCCAACCATTTTTTTTTTACTTTTTTTCTCGGGTGCATCTTATTTGGCAATGTCTAGTCACAACGTCACAGGCACGCGCGGCTTATCTAAACCACGGCACTCTAGACAACGGTCTACAAAACTGAGTGGAAGTTAAATTTAAACTGCCGCTGTACATAAGAGTATAGAAAAGACACTTGCCTCCAGAGTCAGGCGCAACTGGTGCTTCAGGAGGTTCGGCGGGCCGTAAGCGAAGCGATAGCATTCGCGACACGCGACGAGTTAGCGGCAAGCGACGCCGGCGCGAGCCTCGCTCCGTGCCGCTGTCGGGCGAGCCTAGCAGACACTCCCCACCGCCACAAGTGTCTGTTACAAGTGACACAACGCATGCGATGAGCGAGCGGCTGTCGACGACGCCACAGGTCAGTGTAACAAGTTTAACGACACACGTGACGAGAAAGCGGCAAGCACACAGATACACACGATGAGCGGGCGGCAAGCATGCTGATACACACGACGAGCGAGCGTCAGTCGACGACGCCACAGGTCAGTTTACTGGGGCAGTTTGATAAGTAGACCGATAGCGCTAGGTTTTGAGGTTTCAAAAATATTAAAGTTATTCGTGTTTCGCATATAGTTTCCGGACCATTTGCCCAACCTAATACCTAAGTTTGTGTCATCCTAGGTACTTGCATAGGTAGAAATTTAGGTATTTGTCTTTTCGTTCAAAACTGGTCGAAAAGAAAATTAGAGATAATAATTTTACTTCCATGATAATAACGAAGTATTAACTGATGTACATAGGCATTTTGTGTCATCCTTGTCCACGGGAATCCTAATATTTAACCAGTACCTAACACGTCGCCCAACTAGCTCTAAAAGAATATTACAATAGGTTAAATAAGTGTTACTCGTTTTAGAGTACTGATATCTGTTGGTTAAAATATTTTGTGTCGAATTCATCCACGGGTTTTATAGATATTTTATTTTTTTATTACAATACCCTGTAAAATACACAAAAGAAAATGCAAGTTATTAGAGTTTACGTGTTTTTAATTATTATGGTGTAAGAAAACACTATTCATAATTTGTGTCGTTTTTATCCACGAAATCTTATTATTTAAATAAAAAATACTAGACTTCTTCGCACGAAGGGCGAGCGCAGAGAAAAGAGCGGGCGCGCGCGGCGGGTGCCTGCCGGCCAGCCAGACTCGCGGCGCTTTTATTTGTTTACACTAGGTCTTTGCAAGTTGCAACAAACAAGTGCGTACGTTATTTATAATGTATTTGATTTATTAATGCCCACTTGCACTAAAAACTAAACTCAGAATTAGTTGCTAACACGAGGTTAAATTGACAATATTGTATAACAAACAGTCAATTTAACCTAGTGTTAGCAACTAACTATGCGCACGTGGGCCTTAAAAGTTAGTTATGAAGCTATGAAAGACTAAAATGGAGGTTGAATATAATAAATGTGTTATATCGACACCCAATATTATTAACATTGTAACTCAATATAGCATGGTACAATTTTAGGTTTCTTGTTACTAATTTTAGTTGCTCTTTCAGTTTTGATAAAACCACTGCAAGTATGATTTTTGCAATGTCACAATGTACAGATTGTAAAGAATGTTTAATATGAAAAGCATTGTAACGACCGTTACACTGGGGTCATGATGGTATTTGAAGAAAGATTTTTTCTGTGAATATTATTGTATCTTATTGTACGATTACCAATTATACCGACAAAAAATCATTGATAAATATTATTGTAAGCAACAATTACATGCGTGTCAATGTTACATTCGGATAAAAAAGACATGTTAATTGCTATGGAAGAGCTAATAAATTCGCTTTTCGTTAATTGCTATGGAAGAGCAAATTTTTTTTTTTTTTATCTATTTTCTTACACCAGTGCAGCAATCATGCTGGAGGGGACATAAATAAGCTTTCGTTAGAGCTAATCAGCCAGCTGGTTCAAGGGGCAACGGCAACGGGGGATGTTGATTCGCACACGGCCAATTGCTTGGACCTTCTGCTGACAACAGATACAGACCGATACTCTGTGTCGATAGTTTACCTTGGGTTGCGAGTCACGTATGTCAGAAAAGAAGACCTTCAACAGCGCTGCCAAGTCCTGCAAAAAGGTGTTGCAACGGCCGAATAGGGATATAAGTTGCTTCTTACCCAGCAAGTGTTTTGGTCCCTGGGTAAGTCGGTTAAGTCGAACTTCTGCCATCCTTCATTACCACCACTCTGCGGGTGACGGGTCGCTGGCCCGCTTCACTGAGGAGAAGGCAAAATTATTTGCCTCTTTTTGCGGCATCTTTGCGTCTGCATTCTGGTGATGCGCGGCCCTTTCTTTCTCCTGGTAGGTGTGAGACATATGTCAGACATTCGCATCCATCAAAAGAACGTTCGTAGAGTGCTGGGCAACCTCGACTTGAATAAAGCTAGTGACCCCGACGGAATACTAGCACTTGTCCTTAAAACTTGTGCGCTCGAACTGTCTCCCATCTTGACACGTCTATTTCGCCTTTCGTATGCAACTGGAAAAGTGCTGAATGCTTGGAAGGAAGCTAACGTACAGCCCGTGCCCAAGAAGGACAGTCGTGCTAATCTGGCCAATTACAGACCCATCTCTACGTGTGCTCAATATTAAGCTCCTGGCATACCTAGAAGCTAATGACATCCTAAGTGATTGCCACTATGGTTGCCGCTGAACTCGTTCTACAGGGTATCTTCTAGCGTATGCCATTCACATCTGGAGTGAGGCAATCGAGAGGCACAGGGAGGCGCTTGCCGTCTCCCTCGACATCTCGAAAGCTTTCGACAGGGTCTGGCACGGAAGCCTTATTAGTAAGCTTCCTTCATTCGGTTTGCCTGGTGATGGTATATGTGATTGGATTGCAGAATTTGAGTGGTTATCGATGGGTGCTCGTTGGACCAATTGGATATTAATACCGGAGTCCCTCAAAGGTTTGTACTCTCAGCAGCATTATTTTTGCTGCATATAAACGATCTGCTAAAAACTTGGGTATGCAGACGACAGCACTGTTGCTGAGAGGTACTTGTCCATCCTTGTACTTTGTAAGGCTATAGTGGAGCGTTTGAGCTTATCCTTGAAGCCAGTCTCCAAATGGGGCGATGCCAATTTGGTCAGGTTCTTTGCTGCTAAAACCCAGTCGTGTCTTTTCTCTGTTAAAATGACCCAATTCCACTGGGCTCCTTACTTCTGAGGTGTAAACGAGCTGGTAATGGACCATCTTGAGCAACTTGGCGTAACGTTCAACACGATCCTCGATTTTGGTTCATAAATTGAGGCAAAGGCTCAGCTGGCTGCTATAAAGTTGGGTATACTCGCAAAAGTGAGACAGTTCTTCACGCCAGAACAGTTGCTCAAATTGTATCAAGCGCAACTTGCGTTGATGTATGGAGTACTGTTCTTATTTCTGGGAAGGATCTGCCAAATACCAGCTTGATGCACTTAAGTTGATAATAAAACGGGCCAAGAAGCTCTTCGGCAATGAGGAACTGGTAGAGTAAAAGCTCCAGAGCCTTGAACATCGTCGCCGAGTTGCCAGCTTATCGGTTTTTTATCAGTTGCATTTCGGGGAGTGTGCAATGGAATCACATGATCTCATTCCACCTAGCCCGTTTCATCATCAGACTACAAGACGCACGGCGATGTGCCATCGGTACATGGTAGACATCCCACCCATACGCAGTAAACGTTTTGGTAATACGTACAATATGCGTACAGCTAAAGAGTGAAATTCCCAGCCGAAGTCTGTTTTGCCCGATAGCTACAACCTAGGAGTCTTTAAGTTAAGAGTGAATAAGTTACTTTTAGGCAAGCGTGCTTCATCATGAACCACGTCATCGCTTACCATTAGGTGAGGTAGTGGTCAAGCGCAAGCCTACCTAATATAAAAAAATGATTTCCCCCTATTGCAAATTGTCCACCCAGTGGACAGTAGAACATAGAGCAGTGATAGCCCAGTGGTAACGGACGCGACTTCGTATGTATGTCGTGGGCTCGAACCCAGGCAAGCGCTTTACTTTGTGTAAATTATTTCATCACTGCTCTCAAAACACTAAAGTAAAAAAAAAACTGAGACATGTAACATCCATCAATCCACACTGGGCCTGCGTGGTGGATTACGGCCCATTCCCTCTCACAGAGAGGAGGCCTACCCGCACAATGGACCAAATGGGAGTCTAAGTTCGGAAAAGAGGGTCCATCTATCCTATCCTTATGCTTATCACGCCTTTCGTTTGCAATTACTTATTCACACTTTTTTTTATTATTCTACTTACTCATATATCATATATTACATACCTACTCTTAGTTTTTCTCCAAGACTATTTATGCTGATACCATTAATGATGAACTAAAAACCTATTATCGACGTCAACACTGCATCTTTCTTTACAATGATAACATTTCAAATAAGTGAAAACAATATATGGTTAGAATAGTAACTTAAAATTCCAATATGGTTAAAATATAAATAGTCCAAAATTTAAAATGTATTACATTGTATGTCAGTTTAAAATGACTTTATCACAAAGAAACCCTTGTAACCAAAACTTTTGTGTATTGGAATTTGATCTACAAGTATACTTCAATAGAAACATTGTTCATTTATAATTACAATGCAATTATTCATTTCACAAAAGGAGTTCTTACCTTACTCTTACTCATAGAGATACGGTTAAGAGGCAGACGAAAAGGTCTGTTCTTGCTGATTTTATGATATAAAGTTGTAGCAATGTGTAACTAAAGTTACAATGTTATTCATATTGGGGGTCGATATGTGGTTAATGAAAGGGGATTATTAAATTTCATAGAATCGAGCATTATAAGGGATGTCGGAAAAGCAGACTATTTTAGGGACCGTGATGAAATAAAACTATACATAATCACTATCACCACACAACAAAAATATCTAGTATTTTTTTTACTTCGTGTACTATTTGTTTTGCTGACTGTACACTACCTACTCGAAGCGGGGCGCGGGATATTGAGAAGCAGTATAACGAAAAAAAAAGGTAGGTAGGTATCGGCATATCAATCTACCTACCGCTTTCAGGTTCAAATTCAAAGCGAATTAAAGCGTCAATCCAAAAAAAAATATTGACCGTCTTCTAAGCATGGACCATTGACAATCGTAGGTAATAAGATTGCAGACGCGTGCTTTGTACAAAATTCGCACGTCATTATGTTTATCTCTATAGGTGACACATTTGTTCATTACGTAGCGGAGATAAATGTCAATCAATATTCGATATAATAGGTATGTTATTTATTTATGAACGCTTCGCATCTAAGAAGAAATCATACCGAACGAACGTGTGTGCGTGCGTATGCCGCCTGGCCGCCTCCGCCCGCTTCCACCTCAACCATTGTTTTTGTGTTTTATTCATTTAAATACATATGCGTGCATTAAAATGACACAAATTTACAATGACGATTATTCATGCATTTATGATATTGAATATGTGAACTCTAATGATTGTAATATTTTTTTGAAGCGTTTGTAGCTTGGTAAAACAAAATAAATTAAAATCTTAAAATTCCGTGCTCTAATTTGGCACAAATTTATTTAATAGACATATGTAAGTGATCTAAGAAAGGAAATAGTTATTTCATAAATTGTAATTTTTTTTTGCACAATTTTTTACATAATGACTGTATGTCAGTTTGCACTGGGCAAATATGACACAAATTGGGTTTGCACACTCCACAAGCTATCTTAAATAAGATAACATAATTATTTTAAACTTTAATATTTTTTTGCCTGTTTTAAGCAGAATAAAAAGAATCAACCACAAAACATCGAATTACTGTAAATGCAAGTAACAGATGTGACACAAAATGCAAAAATAAGCTACATAGGTACGACTGTATCCACAGGCAAAAAATAAGCAACTTTAGAATTTTTTAAACTTATGGCATCAAAATAAGCCAGCGCTATCGGTCTAAAGTGTGACCGTCCGTGTGTAAGACTTTGCGAAAAAAAAAAGCTTCCCAAATCTCAACACAGTCTTCTTATAGCTCAATTCATTTAATCCACCATTAAAAAATATTCCTTTAAAAATAATAGGTTTTATAAAGACCCTCAAAATAGGCGTTCGTTTCAGTGATGTCCTATTCATTAGAGCCAAATCTTCTTCCACCCAACTATTTTTTCAGGTTTGGAAACTGGAAATTATAGTCACAGGGGCATACCCCCTGGTGAAAATGCTGCATGAGGTAGCATTTCGTAGCCTAATTTATGGATGTTTGCCATGGTGACTATATATACACGTATGCACCCGTGCTTTGACTTGATGGAACAGCACTTTTTCTTCACCAAATGCGGTCGTTTTTGCTTCAAATCAATATCGAATCCGTCCAAAAGCTTTGAATAATATTCGCTGATGATTGTTTTACCCTTTTAGAGGTAGTCGATATGAATCACATCGCCGTGCATCTCAGAAAACTGTGGTCATGTCCACCCAATTTTGGTGCACGTTCAGTCGTAGAAACTCACTGTCTTGATTGTTCCTTGGTCTCTTGGATGCATGTTTCGTCCACGGTTACGAAACGCCGCAAAAACTCGTTCAAATTACGGGTAAACATGCGCGCCACCTGCTACGATCTTTACAATTTTTCTTTACGATCTTTTTCTTTTGCTTGGAAAAGAAGTTTGTAAAGATCGTGGCAGGTGGCGTTCTGTAGTTTCTGCCTACCCCCATGGGAAAAAGCCGTAAGTTTATGTATGTATGTATGTATACCCAAACTGTGGATGAGTGTGAGCAATCGCGGCACCCATTTTGTGGATAGCTTTTTCATGTCCAAATATTCACGTAAAATGTGATGTACCTACCCGCTCAGTAGAAATGCCTGCAGCCCCAGCCACCTCATGCACTTTCATTCTCCTATCGTCCAATATCATTTCATGGATTTTATTGACGATTTCTGGCGTGACGACCTCTTTTGGGCGACCTGAACGTTCGGTGATATTTGTGCTGGTACGACCTCAACGGAACTAAGTAAACCACTTATTTACCAGTGAAATTGATGGTGCAGAGTTCTCGTAATGTTTATCAAGCACACTGATACACACGAGGAGCGAGCGGCAGTCGACGACGCCACAGGTCAGTGTAACAATTTTCACGGCACACGTGACGAGAAAGCAGCAACCACACCAATACATGCTCCGTGCCGCTGCAACGCTACAGATAGTATTAACGCATACACAACTCCACAACTGAAAAGGAGTTATTAGATCGAAAAATATTTTTTTAAGATAAGCCTTTCCCTTGCCACCCCACAGACAATGCTAAAATTGTTCTGCAAATTATTATCGTTCTTACTTCTTATAGACTCGATGGCCAAAATAAAACCCCCTACTTTGAAGTTATTGATAGCGAGCTGTCTCGAAGTCTCCAGAATCATCCAGATCCAATTTGTTAACCAGGTGACCCTGTACATCCAAGGCACAGAGAGCACCTCTCGCTACCGGGTCGGCAGTGCCGGTGCAGTTACCCTCACGCCTCTGGAACTACCTTCCGGAGGAAGTGTCAGAGATATCCTGTTCTTTACCACTAACTGACCGTCTTTCTTAATTAAAATATGTATCAGAATATCAGTGCTTTTTTTATTTGATAGGAACAGTTTTTTTATATAGAGATTCAAACTTCTACATAAAGACAGCTCCTCAAAAGGCCGGCCGTCACCACTTCCTAGTGTCACATATAATATAATACTAACAGATGTCTCATCCCATACAAAGAAACCGTGCCGACATAACTAGCGTTTTTCGTCTGATTATACTGATTATTTTTATAAGTACATCGATCGCATGCGGTGCCGTACTACTGCTTCGATGGTGTTAGCAGCGACTTGCAAGTAAGAGGGTTTACTCTGTTCGTGACTATTTTCTTTAACCGTATAGTTCGGACGGGGTACATTTTGGGGCTTGACAAGCATACCTCCGCTGGCTCAGCCGCGGTTCATTTTGGACCCCAGATTTACGTCATACGACATCCTAATTAATAACTTAATTATTGATTAAGATACCTAACGAATCTTATGTGGGGGCTTTAATTAAAATAGTTGGATAAAAAGCTTACATGTTAGCGCAAATATTTTTTTTAGATTAAGTGCGCAAGTTTATTCATTTACATTTGTTAAAAACAAGTGTAATAATACGATAATCGCCATTTTGATGACAGTGGTGGTCGAAGCTAAAAAACATAAAAATGCAGGTTTTGGACACCCAAACTCCACGACAGGGGTAGTGGTTTGCTAATTGTTTAATTATTGGTCGAATTCATCCATATTTCAAAATAAATAATTAGTGGTAATGAAGTTATTTGTTATTCAAAGTCGAAGTTAGGCGCTAATCGTGTTTGTTTACATTTTTATTTTACACAAATATCACCCTTCCACATGTAAAATTGATTACAAATATGACAATTATGTCTCTAAATATAATAAACAACAAGAAGAAGCCCTGATTTTAACGTAATTAACAAACACCAGTCCACACATACGTAAAATTCATTACCACTATTTTATTTTTGTTAAATTTCCAATTCGTCAAGTAGATTGTTTTTTTTTAATGTAATAGTTGTGTGGCAAAACGATTTTAGCAATCGATTTTATTTATGCTATCCACTCGATTAATGAGCGATTATCCCAAATCGATTCTTAAAAATAGAAAAATCCTGTTTTAGGCATAAAATACAATTAGTACTTAAATTTTTACTATTAATTATTTCTTAAAGTAATCTTAATAGATTTTTGGACATTATTTGACTACAACCAACTAAACAATTTCATCGAACCGTGGATAATTTCGCGCCGAATTATCTATCCGATTCAAAATTCAAATTCGGAATGCGTTCGCTATTCAAAACTATTTTGTATAAAAATAATAATGATTGAGTCTTTATGTTTGATAGTCTCAGAAGTATACAGAGTGCCTAGTATATTTTTATGTAAGTTTGTAACGCAAGTGTAGATAAATTTAGTTTCGGGGAACCAACGATTTTGTGATTATTCGTTATATTGCAATGAGTGTCGTACTGGCTGGCTAAAGGCCTCGCCTTGCCTGAGGTCATGGGTTCAAATCTGGACAAATACCAATGATTTCCATTTTCAAATTCATTAATGTACTTTCTAAGTATATTTTAGAAATCGTTGACAACGGTGAATGAAAACATCATGAAGAAACCTGGTCTTATAGTCTCAAATCGCCAACCCACATTGAGCAAGCGTAGTGATCAATGTTCGTGCCTTCTCTGTATGAGAAGAGGCCTTTGCCTTGCAGTGGGACAATTATAGGCTGGTATTATTATTATAATTATATATTGAATAATGAGTTGAGAGTATGGTATGGTTAGGTTTTGAATTCAGTCGAGTTTGTTGTAATGTTATGAAAATTGGTTATTCTATACATACTTTTAAAATTTTATTTTTATTCATTTTAAGAACATAAGTTTGGTTTGTATTTACATCTGCATTCCCCGAAAACTATTAATATCAATAACCTTGTGCGTATCTTCTTGCGCGGTTCCTTTCCAAGCGAGTTATGGCATGGTTGT
The DNA here is from genome assembly GCA_945859665.1 of Anorthoa munda. Classification (NCBI taxonomy): domain Eukaryota; kingdom Metazoa; phylum Arthropoda; class Insecta; order Lepidoptera; family Noctuidae; genus Anorthoa; species Anorthoa munda. Next base: position 981,576 of record OX243916.1, on the reverse strand, counting down.
CAACCAACTAAGCTGAAAATCATCTAGAAGCATGAAATTTGGCAGAAAGGTTCCTCAAGTGACGTAATTGTGCAGTAAGAAAGGATTTTTGGAAATTGCATCCCTAAGGGGGTAAAAAGGGGTTTGAAAGTTTGTATGAAAAATCTAATTCCTTCGGCCATAATTCTTGAAACTTAGCTTTTGCTAAGTTTCAAGAATTATGGCCGATATTATTCTTATTCTAAGTAAACAATATAGGTTGCTATTATTAGTTTTTCGAAACTCCCAAATGACGATTTAGGGGATGTTGAAGTTTGTATGGAAGAATCTGATTTCTTGGGTCAATCAACATGAAACTTGGCACAAATACCAACCTAAATAAACAATAAAGGATTTCATTATTAGTTTTTCGAAACTACCCCCAAAAGATGATTTAGGGGGTGTTAAATTATTTTTGAAATATCGTATATTTAAAAAATAATTTAACACCCCATAAATCACATATTAAATATTTCTTTGGTTAATAAATTTGAAAATTTACATAAATACCCATCCTAAGTAAACCATAAAGGTTTTCATTATTAGTTTTACTTATCTAGTCCCAAAATACGATTTTTGGGAAGTTAAAGTGCTTTGAAGAATTTTATTTCCCGGGTTAATAAATTTGAAACTTGGCACAAATACCAACCTAAGGAAACAATAAAGGTGGTCATTATACATTTTTCGAAACTAACTCAAGCTAAGAATCTTACTGGACAGGGTTTCGTTTTTGACGTGGTTTTCTAGGGAAGCACTAAGGCACGATTTTGCGGCAATTCAACCTTTAAGGAAGTGAAAAGGGTAAAAATTAGTTTGTATGTAAAATCAAATTCTTTGGGGACAAAGTTGATGATCAAAATTTACATAAAACATTTTGAAAACTCCCTCCCAGATTGGGTTTAGGGGTGTTAAAGCTTTTTTTGAGGCAACTCACTGCGCAATCTGACTAACATAAAATGATAAATAAAAAAAATTAATTCAAAATATCTAAAAACCCGACTGCTTTGCAGTCGGAGCATACATCTGGTTTTCGTCAGCTAGCCCGCGAATATGTATCCTCCGACTGCACAGCAAGATTTTCTCCTTGTTTAAGTCTTTTTATTTCGCTTTTAAAGCAGTCGGGTTTTTAGATTTTTTGAATTAACTTTTTTTATTTATAACTTTTTAGTTATCTGTTTTTAAGATTTAGGTACATTTAAACATATATGTTTTATATTTTCGAAATCACCTCTTAAAGCCCTTTATTTTGATACCCCACACGATGGGTTTGGAAGAAAAAAAAATTATCCTCCGCAATATGGCGCCCAAAATCTGCCATTTTTCTATTTTACAATTTTAATGTAGCCAGTGACACTCGCGGGGTTAAGACGAATCGATTGACGTATGAATCATCAAAATCGGCCAACACGTTTGGTCTCTAGAACGCCACATAGGAACAAACATACATACATACATACTTACATACATACATACATACATAGACTGATAAACACATTACCCTTCTTCGGCAGTCGGGTAAAAAGAGAAGAAAGGAGTGAATAGCATATTTAGGTTGTTGATAAGTTTTTAGGGGAGGATTTTACTTTGTGGCGATAACCTAAAATGTATTATTGTTTAAGTCAAATAACGAATCGTCCCAATCCAATAAACCCACCAACCCCAAACCCAAATCCACGATACCCAGTTTTTAATAGTTTTAATAATATCTTATTTTTGGTTGCCTTTACTAACTGCATATAAGAAAATCATTTATAGGATAAACGAAATCACGCGAACATAGTCGCGGGCGGAGTGCTAGTCATACATAAACATACTCATATTTATACTGGTCATTCTGTATAAAACCGTCTGAAATGATCAATGTAAAACTCTCTTTTATATTAAAATGTGCCCGATAAAATATTTTGAATACCGACTGCATTCCAAATTTGAATTTTGAATTCTTTTACGTTCGGCGAATTCGGCGCGAATTTAGCCACGAATCCTATTTTTTTTTAATTTACTCTTCTGATAACATTATGAAAGCATTTATGTATAGTTATTACTATATATTATTACTATAAGTTGTTATTTTATTTTGTGCCTATAAACTAATTTTAATTTTAAAACAATACATTTTTGAAAATCACTTTTTTATTTAAATGAATAATTTTAAATAATCGAAATACACTTAATCGATTAGGCTGAATGCAGTTTTAATCGATTATGAGACGCGTGAATGGACAGCAAAAAAAAAACAACACCAAAGAAATGTCATGTTGCAAGGTTGCATCAAAATTTTAAGCAATTTTTTTCCAGATTTTGGCTTGTTTTTTTATGAATTTTTGTATGACAAATTAGGAACATAAGGACGCAAATAATAGTACATTACTGCAGCGGCCAGCAAAATAGGCATTGATGGACGAACGTGTAAATGTGGGCCGAGGCGAAGCCGAGGCACACATACGTAAGTCCATCAATACCTAGTTGTGGCCAAGGCTTGTATAGTACTTTTCTCAAATAATGCGCGGAAATTAAAACTAAGTAGTACCTAGAACTCATTTTGTCAAAATCAATGACGAACAACAATAATTGTTCCCGCGTTAAAGTGTTCCTTTGTTTTTTTTTTCAATAAACAGCGTTCTATTTGCAAGCCAGTTCGAAATTTAAATAAACCTTTGATAAGTTACCTCCTTGGTTGCCATGTTTCGGAGTAAAACATCGTTCCATTTTTAAACTACACGACAGATATGAGTTTACTATGGAATTTATTTGGCCGCTAGACACGACAGATATGGATTTTCATACAACTTTTGCCGGCCGCTGCGCGCATGTGTTTGTCCAGTACAGCAATTTCGATTTATCTCGAAGAAGGTTGTCAAAATAATGATCTCATTTCCAAGCATGTTTGAGAAAAATAAGTATATCTTTGTGTTGTCCTTTTGCATCTTTTCAGCAAGGGAAAAGGTTGTTTATGTACATATTTTGAGCAAATCTAAATTGTCTACCATTTGGAAAGGTGTAGTAATTCGTATTTTGTACACATTTTGCAGTAGACTGACGCGGTTTAAACGACCGCAACATGTAAATAAAGATATTTTTTACAAATTTACTGTGTAAAATAGCTGCGTAAACTTATTTTTCTGAATAAATTCGAATGTTGAAAGTTCAAGTAAATTCCTGAATTTCATGACGTAATTTGCAACAACCTGTCGACTCAGCTGGTGTGTCATGTGTCAAAATCTTGTCGAGCAGAGTGGTTAAATAAGTACAATGACGATTTGTTTTATAGCATTTTTTACACGTTTTTACAGTTTCATTGTACCAAAATGTGTAACAATACAAATAAAAAAAAAACGAGTGGCATGCCACAGTTAAAAACCGCGCCATCTGTTGGCAAGAATTATAAATGATCCATTCAAATAATCTTTGTGAATTAAGAGCCCAATGTTCCATAATTTTGTACTTAGGAGTGTTATTTAAACAAGAAAATACAATTTTTATGATCAATCCTAGAAAATGTTAATTATACACAAAATTCAATAACAGATCGATGCTTACCGCGCCATCTAGTGGGGGATTTATCAGAACCAAATTTTCTTTCTTAGCGTCGGGACCCCAAGCTAGTGTGTAACTAGATGGGTAGAAGTGGCGCAAAAACACCCCAGCAACAAATCTGTCTGTGTAGGATTAAAGAAGTTATGAATAATTAAATCGGCTCCTGCTGACGTTCCTGACTAGGCACCCCGAAAAATAAAACGTGGATGTATGGAGGAGGAGGCCAAAGAAAACATGGATGAGTTATGTGAGCAGTTATAAGAAAGAAAAGGGAGTCAGAGATAGCGTGACTGCACAGGCCGAAGTGGGAAAGAAAATGTGTTGCGCTGACGCCAAGCAACATGGAACGGCTTATTAGCAAGTCACCAGATTCTTAACTCATTAGATTCTCAATTAACCAGACTCTCAACTTACCAGATTCGCAATTCAACAGATAACTATGCAAAACATAAATAATATAACTTTCAAATAAATTATGTACTTCTATTTTACTGGTAATGCTTACCTAATTTCCTATATTTTCTTTTTGTTCATTATTGTAAGTGATTTTATGTCGCATCTACCTACTTTTAGTAAACAATACTGAATCAAAATTATTATATAAAAATTCTAGACCCTTCATCTTGGTGGTTGGTGCTCGAATGAAAGGTATCCAAGTGGCATAGCGCGAATATTATATAAAATGTCCATATATTATTTTATTTTTATAATGTAATTAAGGCGTAAAACATAAAATAAATATTGTTCTAAATGTTGTTTGAGTTTTTTGCCCGTAAGTTAAAAAAAGTTTATTTTTTATTTTTATCTCTTTTTTAAGTTAAAAACATTTGTTAGGCAGTACGTAAATATAATTAGTAAACTACAATTTTCAAGAAAGATGCTAAAGAAAGAAAGAAGAAAAACTCAAAGAAAGGTGATAAAATTTGCTATAACTTTTATTTTATTTCCAAACTACGACTTCTAATAGTTAGGAAAAATTGCAGTTTTAAAGGTGGTACTAAGAAAAAGAAAGAAGGCCAGTGTACAACTACATCAAGTGAATAAAGTATCTACCTATTTTGTTTTTTTTTTGTGACTTTGTGTTTCATTGTACATTTGGTGAGTTGCGAATCTGGTGAATTGCGAATCTGGTTAATTGAGAATCTGGTGAGTTGAGAATCTGGTGAGTTGAGAATCTGGTGAGTTGAGAATCTGGTGAGTTGAGAATCTGGTGACTTGCTAATAAGCCCATGGGACAAGGGCAGGAAGAAGATGATGATCCTATCCGCGAAAGATTTAGGACATTAATTATTTGGTTTGCATATGCTCATGGTTTTTGTTGAGCAGTGGTGGCTCAGTGGTATCGGCCGCGACTCACAAGTTGTAGGTCGTGAGTTCGAGCCCAGGCAGGCGCTTTACTTTGTGTAAATTATTTCATCTCCACTGCTTTCAAAACGGTGAAGCAAAACATTGTGAGGAAACTGGCATGTACTTCTGGTGGACATCCCACCCATACGCACTAAACGTTTTGAGAATACTTTTATTATGCGTACAGCTAAGGAGTGGAATTCTCTGCCGGAGTCTGTGTTTCCCGATAGCTATAATCTAGGGGTCTTTAAGTCAAGAGTGAATAGGTTACTACTAGGCAAGCGTGCTCCATCGTAGACCACATCATCGCTTACCATCAGGTGAGATAGTGGTCAAGCGCGGGCCTATAATAGGTAAAAAAAAATAAAAAATAAAAAATGTACTAGAACCAAAAATTCGAAGACAAGTGACATCCACCAACCCGCACTGGGCCCGCGTGGTGGATTACGGCCAATTTCCTCTCACAGTGAGGCCTGTGTCCCAGCAGTGAGAACATTAATATGCTGACGATGTGATGGTTTTTGTTTATTTTCACTGCGTAGAAAACTGTAATACAATATTGTATGATTGAAAATGGCATGTTATACCGGCAAAAAAAGTTAATCTTTGCGGGCTTTACGTTCAGTTTTCATATATTTTTTTATTTACTATTATGTTGCGTTTGACCACTCACACACCTGCCTATCTTCATCTCTCTCACCAGATGACGTAGACGGTGAAGCACGCTTGCCTAGAAGTATATAACCTAATTCAATCCTGACTTAAAGATCCCTAAAATCATAAAAGATAGCATACTCGACCTTGAAATTAATTAAACCTTAACTTAAAATAATCAAAATGCTTATCTCTAAATTCGCTTCTGTCAATTCTCGATCTCAGAACCCAACCCGCAGTTCTACCAAAGTACATTAAAGATTTTCTCCAGTAAAAATTAACGATGCATGAAATACCAATTTGTGTTCTCCGATCGATAAACCTTGTGAGACGAGCATGACACATGTTTTAATTAAATTGTTTACGTAATGATTCGATTGTTTCATAGCAAGGTACACGATAAGGTATCCACGGTATGTAGTATTTCTACAGCCATGTTAATTGTTATGAATTCGGATACAGCAAGTCTGATTTGTTTTGCGCAGTTTCGTTTCATTTGTAGATTTGCGGCTTTTTTTTAGATCAGATTTCTGCTACGTTACTGATTTGTTTCTGTTAGCTTCGTAGTTATTTTTTTTTTTTAAATTCATGTTCTTTTCATTTCGCAGTCTGCTAAATTTTAGGTTGCCGGAATGTCGAGTCGACTTTTTAATAAACGCATTGCGTTTTTGACATGAATACTGAAGACTACTATGAATACTGCACACTGTGCGTTTCAGTGATAAGCACAGAGTACTTACATTATAATAAAGATAAGGCAGGATTATCATCATCGTCATCGTCAATCAGATGAAAGACTACGTCCACTGCTGGACATAGTTCCCCCCAAGCGTAGCCAAGGATAAAGGATAAGTTGGAAGGATAAGGCAGGATACGTTTTTTGTGGTTGAGTACCTACAGCACTACTTGCGCCTAGAGACTTTGTTTTACAAATCTTAAGAATTTGGTTGCACTTTTTTAGTAATAAACTGATACAGTTAATTTTCAGGTTATTGTTTGTGAGTCATCCAATGACTTTTCCCGCTCTGGGTGAAGCCGCTGAGGGCGTGTCAGACTTGTACTGACTAAAACCCACCCATGTTCCGTCTTGCATGGGAGTTGCTTGCAGGAGGAAACTTTGGCATTTGATCCATTCGAGTCAAGTCACACAAAAGCATCTCAATCTGAATGACAAAACACGTTTATTTCCAAAGTGTTTATTTTACAAAGAGGTTACGTTACGGATATCGTTCCGTTGTTACATTCGCACCATGTCCTGGGTGTTACTCTAGCGTAGACTTAAGGCTTCTTCTCCTCCGCGGGGGCGGGAGTCTCGCTGGCTGCGGGGGCCGCTGGGGCCGCTGAAGCTGCAACGGCTGCACCCGCGGTGGCAGCTGCGTCCGCTACCGGCGCTGCTTTTACCTGGAAATAGAAAAACTTTGAATAATTCTCCTCTCGGAGTTTGATATTCCTGAGGCCCTGCCATAAGCTCTGAGAGCAGATTATTTCTATTGTGAGTAAGGAACTGATGTTGGTATATGACTGGTACACAATGGAAATAACCTTACTCTAAGACCTCATGGTAGGGCCCCAGATAGCTGTTTAAAATATTATTTAAATTGAATATGTATGCAAGTTATCTAACAATATTTGGAAGTCCAAGTTCCGACTTTCCGCGGTCCGGAATTGACCGCGGTCCGCCTGTTGCCGACCGTAGGTTAAGGCTCTGGTTTTGAGTGAATAATTTAGGAACTTCTAGGCAAGCGTGCTCCATCGTCGGCTGTTATTATTTAGCCACGAACACCTCCGAATCCTCCATCATGGCTTACTACAAAGTGTAATAGGTGGTCGAGCGTGAATGAAAAACACAACCCTCACTTAAGTTTGCCGCTCTGATATCAGGCTTAGGTACCGCCTTTACAGTGCGTTCTTCTTAGTTTCTTAACCTCAGACAGTAACGGAACAGCAACTTTATGCGGATAAGAATAAGGATATAACTGTGACACAAAGTCAAGAGGTAAAGTAATTGTGAACGGACTTTAGTTTCCGTGATACGGTGTGTCTTCGCTGTCAGATGATAACATAGATGCACTGATGGTAAGGCAAAGAGTATGAACAATCGACCAATCACATAGACGGTAATCCACATCGCGTCTTTCATGTCGCATGTGATTGGTCCATTATTCATACTCGCTGCGCTTTACCTTGCCGAATTTACTTACGCAATTAGGCTGCTTGTCTGGCGTGACTTACGTAATGACAATGGGAATGTATGTGGCAACATTCGAGCGTAGCGACACTGCCGTGTCTCGCTCGACGCAAAACTTCTCGTCAAACTTTTTGGCCGTCCTGAAGTTGGCTACAATGGCTGCACTGTATTAAATCTCATGCTAAAACAGCACCACGCCGCACGCCATGACTTGCGCATCGGAAAGCCAACTTCAGGATGGCTAAGAAGTTTACCTGCCGATGCCGTGCCGCCGCGACAGTGACCGAGGCCAGAGTAGCTTTGCTTGGAAGCCTACCTTTACACTGTTGAGACATTTTAGGTTTTTAGAAAAAATAAAGAAACTATGAGACTAACCTCAGCAGCGGCTTCGGTGGTTTCGATGGGCGCGACTGGTGCTACGGGTGTGGCCTCGGCCTTCTTCTCCTCCTCAGGCGCGGGGGCACCGTGACTCATCTGAAACAAATGACATCAGTTACCGTGGGGTTTCCAGTGCCATAATTAACTCTGACATCAGAGGTGGCCACATCCTCACACGAAAAGTAAAAGATGTTACCCAGGTGGACTATATAGAAAGCACTTAATCGACTGCTGCGCTGCAAACACAATTTAGCAGAGAGAGCATTTAGTTCGAACAGACCCGAACACAAATGGATTTACGAGTCACCAACAGTGCACATGCACAAAAGTAAGAACGGAAAGGGTAGTTTCAGATACATTCAGGTTTGGAATCAGCATATTCTTTGCTGGGGTGGGTCGGGGCTGCACGGTCTTTTGTTTTGTTTTCGATAAATGTTAAAATGTTATGAATTTGAGCCGGCTCTACAAAAAAATATAATTTCAGTCTATTTTTAAATATTCAAGTTAATTTTAAAATTATATTACATTTGTTTCTACTGAATTTAAATCAATGATCCTTGCGGGACACTCTTCGGCGTCCACTGTTTCGTTTGTAGGATTGCTCCGGCTTTCCTACACAAGAAAACCACCAAATGGTTACAGGTGGTCCCGAATGTGCGAAGAGCCCTATAAAGGGAATTTTGAGGAGACCGTTTTTTTGTCTAACACATTGGACTGAAATAATTAAGTTTGCATTTTTTGTTGGGTTGAGTTTAGTCCCAAAATCTGGGTGGAGGAATAACTAGGCTTCTTCCTTCTGTTACTTGAGACATGACACGACTATGTTTGTATGTTTAGCTACGGAGCGCCAACAACCAATGGTTAAATATTATCGGTGAAACGCGTTTTTTCATCAATTTTTACTCTAATAGATGGTCAAATTATTAACTCTCCAATTTATTTGAACATTTGTGAGGTTTTCAATTGATGAAAAATCGCGTTCTACCGAAATTTTTAACCATTGGTTACCGTATTTAACCGTAGTTAACTGCAGATCAAAAAACTAACCGTAACGGGTTAGTTAGATTCGGTACTTGCCCGTGGTCTCCCAGTTTATGTATCGACGCAGCTAAAACCCTTAACTTATGCATGGTGAATTTTAAACCCAGAAGAATAAACGGACAAACGACATCGCTGCAATTAATTTCAGGAAGTGCAACGTTTGTTTCCGTAACGCGGCACAGTTAGTTTAACGTTTAATATTTAAGTGTAATTAAGAAACATAGTTTTTGAGCAACGTTGATCCACAAATTATTCTAACAACCATCAATTAACGCGTTATTAAATTCGTACCTGTAAAGCCACACAGGCGAATAGAGCGAACACCACAAGAACCTTCATGATCACTATTGTACGACTCTCTGACACTAAAACTTGTAAAGTGTACTATATCAATTTATAACAGTGCACGGGTTACCGCCGGGGGAGGTTGTAACCAAAATAACTATTATGATTCGTTCAATAATGAGCTCTGTTTATAAAACAAAGATTGGCGGAACAATTAAAATCGTTATCGGTTTATGTGCTTGTTTCTAATTTGCCGCGCGTTCGCATTCAATATTGCTGTTGGCGTGACGTCATGCGCTGCGGTGCCCATCATTTTTTCGTTTGTGGTAAATTTTAGGACTTTGCAGGTTGCTTGGAGGCCATTATGAAGTTCTGTTTCTCGTTAATAGAAGCTTGTTTGCCTCGTCTTGGGAGCTTTGATTTTCCCAAGCCACCTAACTCCTAAGCCTACATAGCCCTAACTTAGATTGGGTCCAACCCAAAGGACTATGCCAGCAATCCTTTCAATCGACCTATACTATTAGGTGCGTTGTCCTTTTGCGCAAAGGTACGTCTAATTAGGACTATGATGATTTTCTGTTTCAAGTCTAGGGCACTAGGAACTTCGGTGCTACTCTGACCCGTACTATGAGCTCTTAGAGCAAGGTTATTTCCATTGTACCTTATTCTGTCCCTAAATCTGTCCTTTACTCACACTATATATAACCTTGTTCTAAGAGCTCATGGTTGGGCCCACTGATCCTGAAAAGAATTCCTAAGAGAGCAACTACAAATATTTTGCTACATACATCAAGAAAATTATCGGATACCTAATTTAAAGCAGTTATGTAATCCACGATAAAACACGGCAGATAGCTCTTCGCAGATTAGGCCGTTTGGTGCCATAATGAGACAAAAAGATGGGGCTCCTTCTGTGAGAACGTGATGCTCCAGAAGGAGGCCGCCGAGCGGGATCGTGAGAGGGCCCATCCCACTCGAAAAAGAAGGCGTCGGGGAGGCAACCGCCTCGATGTGTAAAACGCCGAAACACGGCCTGCATTGTAGGAAGGCGGGGCTCCGGGGTCTCGGGCTTCCAGATTGGGGACTTAGTCCGCCCACCAGGTGAATGCAGGAAAGACGGTGGCACATTGTTGACGTGCTGCCGTGCACAGCGAGGCTCAGAGGAGGCGCTTTTTTAGTCTCCCCAGGGATGTGCCCTAACATGCATTGCACAGAGGAGATGCCGGGGTGCTCTTTTTCGAGGTCACGGGTCACGGGGCCCCTTCTACGTGCTGATGGTGATCACCGGGGTGGTTTAGTGAAGTAAAAATCCCTCACTCCTTGGTTTTTTCCCAAACGTCCAGGCGCCTGAAGGTTGCCCCGCTTTAACAAAAAAAAAGGTAACCGTTGGTCGTGCTAGGGACATTTTCTCAATGAGACATCTATTATGTCTTTAAGTTTACATAACTAAAACAATGGTGTGGAAGGCATCTTGTACTGACAATAATGAGATCATTGTGAACCCTCTCGGGTCTCATGGTCGAAGAATGCGTTTGTCCGTATGTAACTACAATAATAGGCATCCTACAAATCAATGAAAACTTATGATTTTTCCTTGCCCCGCATAGTGATTAGGTAGATGCTCAAGAATCTATGCTTACACGTGTTTTCATTAATATTGCTTATCAATTTCATGGCTGCCTTTCTAGTAATTTCATGATTAATCATTAGTTAATTAATTAAATTGATTCTAACAATGGGATTCTTTTCTTTCTTTCGTCTTCAACAGGGTTGAGAATCGTCCTACTTAAGTTTATTTTAGAAAGTAAATGTTGCTATACTAATCTATGAAATGTGTTTGGTGTCCCTGATTAATATTAACATACCTATCCTATTATTTTGCAGGAAATGTTCAGCATATTACTGGAAATGGCATCGATGAAAGGGGCGCTAGAAGAAGTCATGCCTTTTTTATGTTTTGGTTATAAGTACCTGGGCGTATAAGCTCTGCTCGGGTGAAAATAGAGAAAACGATTTCTAAAAATTTCTAAAAATTTAACTTAGCTTGATCGATTTATCACCCCCGAAACCCTCTGCCTAGACCTTATAGGTGATGTTCTTCAGAAAGGCCAGGTGTGCAGTACCTACTCATGACCGGCGTGTGTGTATGACTAGATGTATGAATGTGAGTGAAGCAAAAGAAGTATGTAAGGATCGTAGCAGGTGGCGTTCTGTAGTTTCTGCCTACTCCCATGGAAAAAAGGCGTGAGTTTATGTATGTAGATTATATATATACATATATACAAGAATTGCTCGTTTATAGGTATTAGATTAGATACGTGTATGGGTCTGGTACGGGGACTCATGGTATAATAATATATAAACCGTATACTCCTCCTACTCCTTGCGTTGGAAGGCCTCCCACTAGGTGGACCGATGACCTGGTGAAGGTTGCGGGGATCCGCTGGTTGCGAGACGCACGGGACCGGTCAATGTGGCGACGCTTGAGGGAGGCCTATGTCCAGTAGTGGACGTCTTTCGGCTGATATGATGATGATGATGATGATGATACTCCGCCTATATTATTATACCATGCGGGTACTTAAATATAACAGACAAGTAGTCATAGGCAAAAAAATACCCGACTGCTTAAAAGGCGAACTAAAAAGACGTAAACAAGAAGAAAATCATGCTGTGCACTCGGAGGATACATATTCGCGAACTGGCTGACCAAAACCAGATGCATCCTCCGACTGCACAGCAATTTTCTTCTTGTTTACATCTTTTTAGTTCGCCTTTTAAGCAGTCGGGTATTTTGATTTTTTAAATTTACTTTTTTTATTTATAACTTTTTAGTTATTTTTTTTTAGATTTCGGTACATTTAAACATATAAGTGTAATATATTTTTGAAATCACCTCTTAAAACCCTTTATTTTGATACCCCACACGATGGGTTTGGAAGTAAAAAAAAAAAATTGTCCCCCACAATATGGCGCCCAAAATCCGCCATTTTTTTATTTTCCAATTTTAATGTAGCCAGTGACACTCGCAGGGTTAAGACTAATCGATTGACGTATGAATCATCAAAATCGGCCAACGCGTTTGGTCTCTGGAACGCCACATAGGAACAAACATACATACATACATAGACTGATAAACACATTACCCTCCTTCGGCAGTCGGGTAAAAAGTCCGCCTGGTTCAAATGAGATTGTGCGGACATATCACATAGGGTTGCCAGATTTGCTGGCGTCGAATCCGCGACAAAAAACATTTTATGATTATTTTTTTATTTATAATGACTTTTTTTTGCGGCCTGTACCCATATTGCACGACGCTCTTCTTATTAATAGAAATATCTATGTTGTATGAACGGCAATTCGCGGTAAATTTGTCTTTTTTCTACAGCCATGTAAATTCATCCTTCCATTTATCATTAAAACCGGTCAATCGCATTTTGCTTGTTGAAGGAACAGGAATTTATCTTGATTACATTACAATGAGCACTCATTGCAATGTAATCAAGATAAATTAATTACTGCAAACACTTTGCTTAAACTTGCGTCGTAATTACTTGCATTTTATTTAGACAAGTGATAATCAATGAAATTATCCCCGTCACTCGCGCTTCTCGCGTCAGGACGGGGCGAGCGAGGGCGCATGCCCGCGAAGAAACTTAGAAACGACCGACAGGACTTGACAGGAGTGTATTAGCTAGTTCTAAATTCGGTAGATAGATGGCGTGTGCACGGTGCGCACCTGGCTTTGACCTACGACCGTGCGAGATTTAAATTGTTTTAAAGCGTGTTGTATTTTATACGATTTCATGTTATGATTTTTAAATTCCGGAAAAAAAAAACTTAATTCCGGGACCCGAGACATGCATTCCGGGATAATCCCGGTGGGTCCCGGCCACCTGGTAGCCCTATGCGGACATGGTCAGCCGCATGCACATACCATATAACGTAGTTTTATTTTCTCTGTGCACATACCTATAGCTACCGCAGTGCATGCTGGGCATGAGTCTTCAAACAATGTGTGCTTGATGATGCTGGCACACCTGCGGCCGACTCAGAATTAGGTGGCATGTTGCGTTATCTCGTCAGTAATTTCTGAGTCAAGCAACAGCTTACGGCTGGTTCGAGATTGTGTAAGTAAATAGGTTGTGTCTGGCAGAACTTTGCCTAGATTGCTTTTATTTTGAGGCGGTGAGGATAGCAAAGTCTGATTCGAGGTGGTCCATCACAGTCACCGTAGCGCTTGGATAGATTTTTTTATTTTTTTTATTATTGATAGGCTTGCGCTTGACCACTATCTATTGATTTGGGGGAAACTACGGCGAGAATATCCTTAGTGCCATTCGAAGACCAAGTGTGTATCCGAACGTGAAATTACAAATGTCAAATGAGCGTTCCGTTGTCCGATTATGAAGGATTTAATGAACTTTTCAGTGTTATATTTTCAATATTTTTCGGCAAAAATATGTTTTAACATAAATTAAACTTGGTGAATTATATTATGTTGAAAGTAAAAAACATATATATACATTGATTTTATTACTTTTAACGTTTGAAACGCTACTAATAAAATGTGAATATTGCGTTATTTGGAACGTGTCAGAAAACCTTGAGACGTTGGCATTTTTGGCATTTCGTTGGCTCTCATTTGGCAGATGGGAAAAATGAATTGATCGAAAAGAAAAATCTTTGCCAGGATTATCTGAATGATGTCATTTGAGTGATCTGAGATCGATAGAAAGTATTTATTTTGTTTGTTTATATAAGTGTTTAGTTAGGAAAATGGCTTCGCGTGGTGGTGTTATGGTGACTGGTACGAACGGTGCCGATTTCGAACACAGAGAGAAAATAGCAGCACAATATCAGATTAGGTACGTAATTTGGCTTATTTACAAGTATTTTAGGCCGTACGGAAGAATTTAATTAGATGTCGAATGTAAGCTTGATCTACAATTGATATATTTTTTTCGACCAAGTTCCGTCAACTTATTTTTAGACAAAAGCAGTCGATAGCGAATAATGTTTCGCGCCAATTATTTGAAAAGGTCTACACGTTGGTCTATAATATAGAAATAACGCTGACGTCCGCGTATTCATTTAGAAAAACAAGTAAATTACTGATGAAAAATGATAGCCCAACAATGTGTCAATATAAATCAAAACATTGTAGCTTGCCCAGATTATACCCGGAAATAGTGCATGTTTTGAATTAGAATAATCATTTTGAGAATATATTTTAGCTAGAACGTAATTTTCATGAGTGAAAGCATAAGTTTCTACTATCTCAATAGCTGTAATGACCAACCATATGGCAGATATTGTTGACATCATCATCAGCCTTAATGTTCCCACTGCTGGGACACAGGCTTACTCTCTGCGAGAGGGAATGGGCCAAAATCCACCACTCGGGCCCAGTGCGGGTTGGTAGATGTCACAATCATGTCTTCGAATTTTTTGTTCAAAGGACATGCCGGTTTCCTCACGATGTTTTGGGAGCAGTAGTGATGAAATAATTTACACAACGTAAAGTACCTCACTGGGTTTGAACCTACAACAGTAAGTCACAGCCGTTAACACTGGGCCACCACTGTTCTGCTGCTGACATGTCACATGTCAATTAGCTTTGTATACATACCTATATAAACATACATTCATAGTAATATCTGCTACCATACATAATATTTTAATGGCCAATATGCGACTGGGTCATAAAATTTTATAGCTTCAACTTCCTTCATTAGGAAAAAAAATCAAGAAATGTTTTGTAAAAATGTGTTTTTTATGTGGTTATAAAGTAAGAATAATGATTCAATCATTAAATGTGTAATTGGTTTGGTTAAATATCAAATAGTAACATAATTATGAATATATTAGGAATTAGGTAAGATCTCTTGCAGATGTTGTCTGAAGATTGAATTTGTTTTAAGATCCTGTCCTATAACAACAAAGTATAAACAAATAAATTTATCTAAATTCAACATCTTTGAGCTAAGGAATAGTAAGGTTTGCCTCAATGTCACAGTATTTTTAAGGGATGAGTACCAGTTCCCAATAAACATGGGCAATAGGATGATAATATGATGTCAACAATGCTTCAACAACATCACAGCCATAGAAGCCTACGCTAACATATGCTAGGCAACACATAATCTGATGGCTGTTAGTATCATACTCATTCCTATTCCCTCATTCATAATAATACTATTTCAATAGGCAGCATAGTTTATTTGGTTGTAGTTGTATTATGTATGCAGGTTTTTTTCAACTTTTTGACATGCATTTGATCCTGGATTTATTCTAGTGGTTGGCCAAACTGTTATTGGATATTTCTTTTGAGAATATCTTAGTAGTAATCTGGGGTCCGGCACAGCAAACTGGCATGTCTTAGAACCAAACATTCGAAGACATGTGACATCAACCCATTCCCACTCACAGAGAGAAGACCTGTGTCCTAGCAGTGGGAACATAATAAAAAAACTTTTTAGCAAAAAAATACTAACGACTTCCAAATAAAAAACTACTAAGTGAATAATAACTTTATTATTGTAAGTCGGTGGCTTTCGTAGGTACCACTTTTTTTCTCTTTGTAGTTTTTTATTTGGGACTTCCAAATAAAAAACTACAAAGTGAAAAAAAGTAGTATTTTTTTGAAAAGAAGTTTTTATTTTTCCCTTTTTAGTTGTACCTACCTACTAGGCAAGTTGTTTAGTAAGTACCTATAATGCCAGAATAGATTACTCGAAAAACATGTAAACTTGAAAATAACCGGTGAAATGAGAGTGTACCAAGGTGAACTGTACACATCCTTTAGAGCGTACTGGCATGATGTTATATTATGAAATGGTATAAACAATAAACAGACATGCGATGCAGCAATCCCGATAGATTTGCCGTTATTTATTGAATTCTGTTCTGTTGTATATCTCCGAAGTTCTTCATCAGATCTTCCCAAAATAAAAATGGAACCAATTTCGGAACATACTCTTTCAAACAAAAAAAGGGAATTTTCAGAATCGGTCCAAAATTGACGGAGATATGCGTGAACATACACAAAAAAAAACGTAATGTCAAACATAGAACCTCCTCCTTTTTGGTAAGTCAGTAAAAAAGGCTGATGGTGATGAATCTGGGGTGTCTAAATTTGTGCCTGATTGATTGAAATTGATTTACCCCTATTGGTTATAACTGGCAGGATGTGGCTGTACCTTGGGTACACCTATGTATAGCCCTGCAGGGAAAACAGGTCAGATGTTATGTCTGTCAAAGCTGTCCACTGCTGGACACAAGCCTCTCCCACAAGAAGCACAGTTAATAACATAAAACTCATGATAATCATTCTCCATTCCAGTGCTCTAAACAAGTCTCGCTTGAAGTACTGCGTGTTCTTCCATCATGTGATGTTCCTGGTGATGCTGGCCAAGCTCTCCGCAGATATCCTTGACAAGCTTGATATATTTATACTGGAGATTGAAGAACTGCAGATTCCACAGGTAATATCCTCATTTCTGTTTAATTAATAATAAAAAAAAAAAACTGAAGCTCTTTGCCTCCAGCAATCTTCAGCTGATGGAGCTACTGAAGGTAACTGAAACTTTTAGTATCGCCATCAGGATGGAGTTTGGTGTGGAAAAATGTGCGGTCATGCATGTAAAGCGAGGGGAGATTGTGGAATCCGTAGGAATTCAACTCGCGGATTCCATAAACCTGAGATCCCTCCCTCCAAACGAAACCTATAAGTATTTGGGTATGTCGGAAGCGTTCGGTATCAGCACTACTGACATGAAGCAATCGTTGAGGGAACGCTTCTTTGGCCGCCTGAAGAAGGTATCCAATAGCCTTCTTTCGGGCGGAAACAAGGTGCGCGCCTTCAACGGTTGGGTCATGCCGGTATTGATGTACTCTTTCGGGATACTCAAATGGACTCAAACGGATCTCGAAGCCTTGGATAGGCGGGTCCGTACACTGCTGACTGCATATCGAATGCATCACCCACGATCGTCGGTCATGAGATTGTATATCCCGCGGAAATGTGGAGGCCGAGGCTTTTTAAATGCCAAAAACCTCCACAACCGCGAGATATGCAATCTCAGGGAATATTTTCTACACACCGACGTGGGTATGCATCGAGATGTAGTAGCAGTGGACAAGGGACTCACCCCGCTCTCCTTGGAGAATGAGAACTGGCGCAAGCCTGTAGTGCTTGACACTAATGACCGCACGGAAGTATGGCAGAGTAAGGAGCTTCATGGACGCTTTTTCCGAGCCCTACATGGGTCTGATGTAGACCAAGCAGCGTCCGTAGCCTGGCTGCGTTTCGGTGACCTCTTTGGGGAAACCGAAGGTTTTGTCGGTGCAATTATGGACGAAGTTATCATGACAAATAACTACCGGAGATTTATTGTGAAGGATGGCACGGTTGACATCTGTCGGGCATGTCACCGCCCGGGTGAATCGATCCGCCACATTATATCTGGTTGTTCTCGTCTAGCTAACGAAGAGTACTTGCATAGGCACAACCTTGTAGCCAGGATTATCCATCAGCAACTTGCTCGGGAGCAGTGGTGGACCAGTGGTATCGGCCGTGACTTACAAGTTGTAGGTCGTGGGTTCGAGCCTAGGCAGGCGCTTTACTTTGTGTAAATTATTTCATCATCACTGCTCTCGAAACGGTGAAGGAAAACATCGTGAGGAAACCGGCATGTCTTAGAACAAAAAATTCGAAGACATGTGACATCCACCAACCCGCACTGGGCCCGCGTGGTGGATAACGGCCCATTCCCTTTCACAGAGAGGAGGCCTGTGTCCCATCAGTGGGAACATTAATAGGCTGATGATGATGTGAACTTGCTCTGAAATTCACTTTTGCCGAAGGAGGGTAATGTGTTTATCAGTCTATGTATGTATGTAAGTATGTATGTATGTATGTAAGTATGTATGTATGTTTGTTCCTATGTGGCGTTCTAGAGACCAAACGCGTGGGCCGATTTTGATGGTTTTTACGGCAATCGATTCGTCTTAACCCCGCGAGTGTCACTGGCTACATGAAAATTGGAAAATAGGAATATGGCGGTTTTTGGGCGCCATTTTGTGGGGGCCCAAATTTTTTTTCTTCCAAACCTTTCGTGTGGGGTATCAAAATAAAGGATTTTAAGAGGTGATTTCAAAAATATATAACACTTATATGTTTAAATGTACCTAATTCAAAAAAATTATAAACTAAAAAGTTATAAATAAAAAAAGTTAATTAAAAAAAACAAAAAACCCCGACTGCTTGAAAAGCGAACTAAAAAGACGTAAACAAGGAGAAAATTATGCTGTGCAGTCGGAGGATACATCTGGTTTTGGTCAGCCAGCTCGCGAATATGTATCCTCCGACTGCACAGCATGATTTTCTCCTTGTTTACGTCTTTTTAGTTCGCTTTTCCAGCAGTCGGGGTTTTTTGATTTTTTTATTTAACTTTTTTATATTTTTACATGTTTTTTTAATGCTTTTAAGAAATATTTAAAAATGTAATGTAATAAGAATTAAGATGAATAATGAAAAAAATAACTAAATAAAATGTAATTTATTTCAGACCATTTCCATCCATGGGAGCCCCACTTAATAGTACATTGTGATACAAGGGTGGAAAGTAGGTTATTGCAAACGAGCTTTTTTTACAACGAAAACAGCCTACACAGCCTATTCGATTTTTGACAAATGTTGATGTGAAAATAATTAAATTTAAACTGGTAATAAAATATATTAAACAACCATTTAAAAGACTTTTGAGAATTAAATGCTAAAATGTACGGAATCATTCATTTTTCCTCGTATAAAATCTAATTCATTTTCACATCAACATTTGTCAAAAATCTAATAGGCTGTGTAGGCTGTTTTCGTTGTAAAAAAAATATGTCCAGTTGCAAAAACGCACGAAAATTTTTTTTTTTTTGTTTATTAACAAATCTAATTCTTTGATTCGTTTTTACTATTTCCTACAACTGTATTGAAAAATATCGTGTGATACACGGGCGTGTAGGTTATTGCAAACTCGTGTCATTAAAAACCCTCGTCTTTGGCTCGGGCTTGTTAATAACAGCTCGTTTGCAATAACCTACTTTCCACCCTTGTATCACAATGTACTAATTTTATTCTGTTTTTAGTATTTGTTGTTATAGCGGCAACAGAAATACATCATCTGTGAAAATTTCAACTGTCTAGCTATCACGGTTCATGAGATACAGCCTGGTGAAAGACAGACAGAAAGACAGACAGACACACGGACAGACAGACAGACGGATCGCGAAGTCTTAGTAATAGGGTCCCGTTTTTACCGTTTGGGTACAGAACCCAAAAAAAATATGCAACTTAGAATTAGAAGTAATAATATTAATAGCCCTGTTTATTTGTATATTGTCAAGTTCAGTTTTAGAATGGTACAGTTTTAAAATAAAAATACATAGGCTCAACTTGTAAGGATGTTTCTCATCTTAAATTTGGCTAACTATAGTGCTGTCCAAATTCTCAGGAGTTTTTAAAAAGAGGTCATATACTTTGTTGGTAATCTCTGGAAGAATGGTTCCAATTACAAAAATGTTTTTACTGATAAAAAGTCCCATTATCACCGATTGCGATAGAGATGTGCAAATTTTTATGCCAGTAGAATTCGTAATCCTAAGGCCTCATATACGGAGACGCGGGTAGTCGCTCGTCGCGTGCAGCGTGGCGTCTCGCAGTGCGTCGTTTCTACGTCCATCGCTTCTCCGTAAATTACACTCTCATACAACGCCACATGTTTGATTAATAATAATAATAATAATAATAATAACTTTATTTCAAAAAACAGGTATTTGTACATTATTAATGGGTACTTAATCTAAAATATGAACATGTAGTAGATTATAACAAATCTGTGGGTGTGGTTCTGTTCTCCTAGGTAAGTTGCAATGCAACCTGTGTTTAGGAGAAATTTTGATTTAGTGCGGTCTGTACCGCCTTAAGCGACGCGCGACCCTCCGCGTTTCCTGAAACGAGCACTAAGGTATAGGCCATAGGAACAAAATGTACCAGGACTTATCATAAAACACCTTTTTAGGGTTCCGTACCCAAAGGGTAAAAACGGGACCCTATTACTGAGACTTCGCGGTCCGTCCGTCTATCTGTCTGTCTGTCTGTCACCAGGCTGTATCTCATGAACCGTGATAGCTACACAGTTGAAATTTTCACAGATGATGTATTTATGTTGCCGCTATAACAACAAATACTAAAAACAGAATAAAATAGATATTTAGGGCTCACATACAACAAACTTGATTTTTTTGCCGTTTTTTGCGATAATGGTACGGAACCCTTTGTGCGCGAGTCCGACTCGCACTTGTCCGGTTTTTAATTATTGATAGGCTCGCGTTTGACCACCATCTCAACTGATGGTAGGCGATGTGGAAGTAAACTATTCACTCTTGACTTAAAGACCCTGAAACCTGATCTAAACAACTAATCTCTATAATTCCAGCCACTCTGGTGGGAGTACATCTGGTGCCTCTCCCTCTTGCTATCCTTCCTCGGTCTCTCAGCCATCAAGCGGAACAACATTCGTCAGCTCAGACGGTACATGTACGGGATCACAGCGCTAGGCTTCGGACCCTTGCTGTACTGCATCCTGTACTACTGTGGGGACGTCTGGAGGTACCTGACGATGGATGAGGATGAGGATGATAGCAGCGAGGTGGATATCGAGCTGTGGCAGGTGGGTGTAAGTTACAAAAACATTTCTCATTCGGGTTTGGTTCGGAGTGGTAAAGGCTTTTTGTACTGCTTTTTAATACGAGGTGCCATGCTATACTATATACCAGTGTGAGAGAGATAGAGCAATACAGGACTAATAGCATCATCTCTTTTTCACATATGGCTCTGTGTTTCGGATTAAAAACCTGGCATTTTGATTACAAAAAAAAAAAACTATTAGAATTATTGAATAGTTTATTTGTGTATCTTTACAAAACATAAAATTTTTGAGAGTGGCTTCTGAAAAATAAATGCGTGAATAATTTTATAACATTTAATATTCAGCCTTTATACAGTACTATTTTGTTTTCTGTGCTCTAGACTACTAAGACAAACGTTATAACTTCAAAACATATTGTCTTAGCTTATATAACCTAGTATATAACCAGAGACACCACCATTCTTTTACCTATGATCTCTCTAAAGTGGTGACATAACATAAGATTTCGTAGTTTGATGTGGTGACAGGCGTCTTCCTAATAGAAAGCGATCGTCGCGCGAATATGCGATTATTGACGAACCGAAAACTGAAAGGCGCCCTCTGGCGGTGCTACGACGCCTGGGGCGATTGGGGCGATTGGGGTTTGAACACGAGGATCACGTATTCGAGCGATGATAGCTTTCAATTAGGACGTCACAGAAATATATCTCTCAAAAGCGAGGGGGCGAAGAACAGTTGATATACTATAATATTGTTGTTTTGCTATAAAGTATTGCCTGCAGTCCCCGCTGGCTGAGATGGCTTCTTCTGGAGCTCCACTTTTGTTTACTGCTGACCATGGACCTCTGAATGAAATGAATGAGAAGCCTTCTCTTAACATGCTCTTAGCATTGCTGTGTGGTTTGTTTTGTTGGGTGATGGTGACGGAGTATTTACTGAGATATAACTCAATTTAGCTTAGTCTCTGAGTTGGGAAAGCACCTGCAAAACCCTTCTGATATTGCAAATGATTATGGACGGTAGTGTGGACTATACACTTAAAATGACAATGAATGATAACTGTACCTTAAAGTATCTTGTGTCTCTATGGTTGCCAGTGTTGTCACCCTACTGGCATAAAAAATAAGAGATTTCATTTTGTGCTAGCAAGCCAGACCAATAATAGGGAAACAAATATAGCAGCTCACAATTTTAGGACCCATTAATATTAATGCTAATTTTTATTTGTGGTGCTAGGCAACTGGGCTATCCCAGTTGTATACGACCCTTTGTGCCTAGTGGCCTTGTTTGTTCTGTCTCCTGCTTGATATGAAGGGAAGTGGAAATTTGTGTATTTTTTCCTACTCCTCCTTTAATCTTTTCTGATTAATTTCGTTGTGGGATCCAATACAGTTAAATTCATTCTCCGGGACTTAGTCGAGCTTCATGGCCTCGTCGCTTTTCTGGTAGTCGCCACTGTTGATTCCGGATTCAGGAGTTGCAGTGGTTTGGGAATAGTGCGGTGGGATTGTCCAAAAAAAACTCAGAGGACAGGTCCAAATACAATTCTAAAACTGTTAATTTTATGTTTATACTTCTTTGATGTTTGTTTATCAAACCCTCACACAACAAAAAATCAAATAGCATAGGTAGCATAATCAGCCTTTGATGTTCCCAACATCCCACTGCTGGGACACAGGCCTTCTCTCCATGAGAGGCCATACATCATTAGATATTGTCTACAAATCAACCAAGGGATGTATATTATTTATAATAAATAAATAATCGAATATATAACAATGACATCCAAAACAAAACATGTGAACACAGTCTACATATTTATAATCTATCTATCTATATTAAAATAGAAAGTATGTATGTTCCTTATAGACGCCGAAACAGCTGGACTGATTTCAAAAATTCTTTCACCTTTGGGAAGCTACATTATCCCTGGGTGACATAGGCTACTTTTTATTCCTGTATTTCCACAGGAACGGGAACTACGTGGGTTGACAATAAATTAATTTCGTGCATCTCATTTCCAGGGTTACCCATACGGCCTCCTGTGGTACGCGTTCGTGCTGCTCGCATCACAAATACACTTTTTCCAGCTATACTTCTCGTACAACCTCCTAAAAGCATGGCGTGCAAGGGGCTCGCTAAGGAAATCCGACTAACACCCGATACACTTACAGTCCATTTTCCTTTGAACAGCGCACTGCCAGAGTGAATGTACTATGGAAATAGGTTTATGAGGTAAGATCAGAATAGTTGTATTCTTGAACTGACATTTAGAATGATTCTAAATAACAAGGGAATGACATGACAACTGGCATAATTTTTAAACATTGTTGTTGCATAATTTATAAAGCATAGTTATTGGGTATACTCTGTATAAACATTAGAGTTTGACCACTCATGTAACCGTATATTTTGGCCATTTACCACACTCACACTCTCAGTTATATTGGCCGTCCACTGTATACGTAATAATTTTTTTAAACATTAAAATGCATCCAAAAATCGACTCAATTTGTACTAAAACAAAGTCTATTTTCCAATGCATTGAGAAACTTTTTATTAATTTATTGGAATATTTAAAAAGACAATAGCCTATTGTTTTCTTTGATAGCCGAACGAACTCTGTAAATACATTATGTATAAAATTAACAATCAATAGAATATCCTTCGATATAACTATATCGGTTTGCACAAAGAATTATATAAATCCAAAATACCTACACATTGACAGAAAATGTACAATCAGAGACATTAATTGTTTATCACCTTAAGTTTGAATATCGCTTGCACGTTATAACACGACAAGAAGCTATAGACAAAAGACATTCTATTAAACATAGTGTTGCCATAGCGATTAGAAAAAAGTCAAAAATCTATAGAAATGCCACGTGATCCCATAACCTGTCAAGTATATAGGGTTTTTCAATAAAAGCGGATAGATGTTGAAATGAAAGAAAACAAGCTGTGTTGTGACGTATTAACAACATTATTTTTTTATTTGAAAGGCCCACTCCACTTGTGCCATTAAGTGTGGAATATGACATCGTTCAAATGCCCGCCTCGGCTATTTACAGTGGCACGGATCCGAGTGGTCCAATTTTCAATAACTATTCTGCATAGATCCGGCTGAATTTGGACTGGACTGTGTGTGTATTTGTGTAATTTGGACTGGACCTTTAGGGCATCGGTCGATTGTGGTTTGGATGCATAGATCTGCGACTTCAAAAAAGCCCAGAAGGAAAAATTGGGGGGTTCAAATCGCATGACCTTGGTGGCCAATTCACATCACCCCTGCGAGAGATGATAACCTTACGCTCAAACCGCTCATGCAGAAGTTTTATCATTTGAACGTGCTGTTCAGTCATGTAACTTGACATGGTGGCATAAGTAACTGAATAATAAACAAAAGATTTGATAGATGTCACCAAAACAAAATGGCCGCCATGGGGCGCAAAAATCTATCCGCGCCAATTGAAAACCCTTAATTTTGGCATTTCGACCTTTGCCATCGCTGCTAAGAATGACACTTTGTATAGCCTAAGGTCTAAATGTATGTGACAGATAGTTTCAACCTTAAGAAGATTCAGTCTACTTTGAAAATTATTGTCAAAAGTGATAGATATATTAATTTCTCTGATCTTAAATACATTTTTGCTATCCATTACACACCTACCTGTTAGATGTTGGGTTTAATCATATTGACAAAGAGTCGAAGCGAATTTCTAAGAATGTACATAGCATATTGACTCCAATCTCTCCAACATAAGGCACAAATTCATATCACAATAAAAAAAGACGCACGGCTTCGAATTTTGAAATCCGATCGTCTTTTTTTCTTAATAGAAATGTACACTGTTGAGTTAAGGCTCAAAATGATATGCAAATTTTTAGAAAATCGCTTCGATTCAGTCAGAGTGTCTTGTGACCCTAATGAAGCTGAACAAATAAGGCAGTAGATTCAACAGAGATATGTTTCTTTGTATTATAGTAAAAATCAATGTATAAAGTAGTTAATAAAAGAAAATGTAAGTCAATGTCTATTTTAGATACCTGTTAGTATTTTTAATAGTTACTATAGTTTTGAAGCGCAAATGACATTTGATTAATGTAAAAATATGACTGGGTTACGCGTAATTTTAATATATTAATGCAATAAATTGATTTATCTAGTGGTTGCAAGCGCTATTGTTGACCACGAGGTCCTGGGTTCGGTTCCTGGGTCGGGCGAACTGTTATTAGGTTTTTCAATCTGAAAGGTGAACGGCAGATTATGTACCGCATACTTTTTTTGTATATTATTATTTTTTGATATTAACTACCAATTAAAACAAACCGGCCAAGTGCGTGTCGGACTCGGGCACGAAGGGTTCCGTACCATTATCACCAAAAAACGGCAAAATAACACGTTTGTTGTATGGAACAGAATAAAATATTTTTTTCTGTTTTTAGTATTTGTTGTTATAGCGGCAACAGAAGTACATCATCTGTGAAAATTTCAACTGCCTAGCTATCACGGTTCATGAGATACAGCCTGGTGACAGACGGACAGACAGACAGACGGACCGCGTCGTCTTAGTAATAGGGTCCCGTTTTTACCCTTTGGCTACGGAACCCTAACAAAAAATATCCCAAAACACGAAATCTTATTAGCGGTACGAAATTCTCATACAAGCCTGCCGTTCGCCTTTATCAGTAGCAGCCAGGAGTCAGGCATTGTGCCCGTAACATAACTGGCGGAATGTGGGTGTACTTCTGGTGTACCACTGCAAACCTTCGTGAAATACCAGCATGATGTAATTTGCTACATCAAATAATTACAATATTAAAATTACGTTTGATCCAGTTGAAATATATTTTTTAATCTATGTAACAATTTACATAAGTACTTACATTGATGTTATATAAATGTTTCGTTTTAGTATGGCAATAGTGGTGGTTGTTATTTCCCAATTATCTCTTTGTAGTAGTACTTAGTTGGAAAATGAACAAATATATTATACTGGGGAAGTTTTTCCGCTTGAAAAACTTACTTACTTACTAATCCGAATCTAAGAGGCTTAGCGAAAAACATCGACCACACAGCCCCTAGACGCCTAATGCTTGCTCTAATACATCAAAACAATTCTGTCAACTAGCTGAGGTATGAGGCACGGGGGCTAGGCGAGGTACTGCGCTCTGATTGGTCCTTACCAATGTCAATTCGCCGAACTAGGGATGGGACAGGTTTAAATAAAACTACGAAGGTATCGATATTTTTTTAAATTGTTAGTGTACTTAATAATTTTTTTTATTAATGTTAGCTATTTTATTATTAATTATACAGTAATATCATAAAATGCAAAAACTAAAACCGAAATATCAAAATTCTAAAGATAACATATTTTTTTCGGCGGTGTTTTCATAGTATTAAATATTAGTAAAAAACAATCAATAGAAAAAAAAACTAAATTCTAAAATAAAAATAATTACCTATACAAAAGATTTAATAATATTTAGGTTTCTATTTTTATCGATAATAGATTTGGTCATAGAATATGGTGCATCACTAGTTTTGTCTACCAAATTATAGAGGAAAAGAGATAGAGAAAAAAATACTATAAAAAGAAAGAGACGAAACACCAAAGACATCAACGCGCGCGGCAAAATTTGTGCTGTTGCAGTTTTCACTTACAATAATGACCAGTACAAAATGAACTCCGATAAATAATATCAGAAAATAAATCTGATTATGATTTTGTAACTATTAACTTACCGATGAAATGTTATGTAATTTTTCGGGAAACTCGAGTTCTGGCTGTTGTTAAAACACCAACGTGTTGTACAAGGGGCCATTATAATATTTATTTTACCAATTTGTTATTGCCTGACGCGGAAGTGTTTACGGCTCACAGAAGTGGTCGCTACTAATTCGAAATTGTCGAGTGGCTTCCTATAATACCTGGATATGATCTTTTAGTCATATGTGTTGACAGACATCGCTCGCCTGTTGTTAGGCGTCTAGGGGCTGTGTGGTCGATGGCGAAAAACAATCAAAGGAGTCTTTGACCCGATTTTGATGAAAACTAAAACTGCATAATTTAATAATTAAAAATCAATTTGATAGTTTTTTTTTTATTTGTGTTGGTTTTGAAAAAAAAAACACGCTGTTATTCGTTGGACCCGGCTGTCATTTGAAGATCTTTGACAGTCGTTACGAGTAGTCAGAAGCCTGAGATCTGACACCAGTCTTGCCAAGGGGTATCGTGTTACCCAGTTACTGGGTTGTGTATTTGAAGTCGTAGGTGCCATTAAACTGCAGATTACTATCCGGTAGTGTCTCTAATAAGGATCAAATTCTAGGAAGTAATGACATAAGCCATTCGGCAAACCAAAGAACAAACGAACGAAAGAGCTCATTTTCAATAAATAGGGGACAATGACCGCTATTGCCATGCTAAAACGCAAAAGCTATAGCACCATGCAGAATGTAAAATTAACAAAAAACGTTTGGAGTTAAAAAAAGGGCGGCTTTTCTTTTAAAATGGCAGGCAAAAAACAATTTAGGGAGGTGTAGTGAAAAAATTTGACTGAATAGTTGAATTTTAAATAGTTTTAATGAAAGTAAGCATAAGTGTGACTCAGTCTTTAACTTATTTGTTACTTGTATGATATTCTTTGTAACTAAAAGCAAGGACGAAAAATGGAATGATGTGCCACGATATATTGAGTTTTTATAATAAAATGTTTACGCGAATGTTACAAAAATAATATCTATATTCTAAATTGTATTTAGTCTTAAACTTTGCGTTTGAAAAGTATTTATTTTTCTATTACACATATATTGTCATTTTACATAGCTGTAAGAACCGTTTTTTGTGTCGTTGGAAAATATTCAGAAAATGCCAACACCAAGAAACTGGTCCGTACAGTCTAGGGTCAGTAGTGCAGTTACAATCACCCTCAAAACTAAAATGTCCAAAGCTACTAAATACATGAATATATATTATAGATTAAATGGTGTAGACCAGTTTAACTTCGTCTACATATTAATAATTGGTACTTTTGGGCGCTTGTGACTGGATTTTTGACTCTTGACTGTTCACCACTGCCTACGTTCTTACTTAATTCAGGCGTGATGTTATAAAGTCTGCCTGTGGGCTAAAATTTTAATGTGCTCTTTACTTTTCAAGTGCATAAGTATGCACTGCATCAGTCTCATAAATCACTGAATATTTACTTAGTCATTACGAAGCCATCATATGAGTGAAGGCCTTCTTTTTAGACGCGAAGTTCAGACAAATGGCCTAAGTACCAAACACAATGTATAAGGTGTAAGGATGTAAATAGAACATATTATTATGTTTCAGTTCAATTTATAATAGATTTAAGTGTTTGTTTGTTTTCGAAGTTTTCCCTTGGTCTATTTGTTTTTTTTAATAATAAAACATTTTGTAAAGTTATTGTGTTTCTATTCCGTATTTAAAATATAATTTGATCATTCAAGTGATACGCATCCTAAAGGTGAACGCGCACCTATCCGCGCACTACCCGCATGCAAGCAAAATGCTGTAGGTATACGGATACCACCAGCGCGTGCGGATGACGTCATCAGATTCGGCGCGTTCGATGCTTGCGGCGGCGAAACGTCATCCGTATCCGTATAGACAATATTGTTCAAGATGTACAGAAGTGGATACGATGCGTGCGGCGCGTTCGGCGCGGATAACGCGGGGCCTTGAGAAAATGCGATGACTGCGGCGCGTGCGGCGAGTGCGGCGCGGATAGGTGCGCTTTCACCTTAACTGACCAGGCTCAGTACAAAATACCACAGATTAAGGGAGTGATGACTCTCAATCACTTTTCAGGTTATACTTTCCTGATAACTACAGCTTGGGGGACTTTGAGTCAAGAGTGACTGATGTTGAGGTATCTTCTAGTCAAGCATGCTTCACCGTCGACCACATCATCGCTTAAAATCAGCAGCCTAATTACGTAAGTGAATTCGGCAAGGCAAAGGTTTCAACCCATAAAATAGTATGAGCAATCACATAGACGGAAATCCACATCCCGTCTTTCATCTCGCATGTGATTGGTCAATTGTTCGTACTATTTCATGGGGTCAAACCCTTTGCCTTGCCGAATTTACTTATGCAATTAGGCTGCAGGTGAAATAGCAGTCAAACACGGGTCTATTAATTATAAAAACTGTGCGTCTCGGGACGCCCGACAGAAGTGATAACTTTTGTGTCACGTGTTAGAGTGAGAGAGGAAGAGCCTGCCTACACCTGCCGTACGCGTGAGAGAAAGGGAAGCCAGATAGAAGAAGTAATCACGTCAAAAAATAGGAACATAGTGGCAAAAATCCTCTCAAAAACAGTATATCTACATAATTATCGAGTAATAAGTTCCTATTGTTCCACGTTCACGTTTGCATGTAATTACTACTTATTCAGTTTGCACGATTGCCAACCTCTTAGATAAAGTACCTATAGATTAAGCACTGGCGTGGCCGCACATGAGACAGCAATAGTTAGTTCTGGAGTTACAAAAAGAACAAGAACACTACAACCCACCATCGCACTGACACTTATTATCTATAAATAACCCAAATTCCTTGTCTCAATTAACACATAATACCACGAAATTTACGTAATACACAGAAAATCAAACAAAACCGAGTTTGTCAAACCTGCCATTGTATTAGAGTTTGACAAACAACAGAAACCGGCCACGGTGACAACGACAAAAAATAATCTTTTGTCCTTATTACTTACATGGAGCTGCCAATTAGCCATCTCGCTCTATCAATCAAGGGTCATTTTAAGGCTTAATCTATAGGTACTTTATCTAAGGCCAACCTCTTTGTTATGTATTATTAGTATAGTTATGCTAGTATTATATTATCTGTGGTATAGTCTATGACCAAACTTACGCAGCCTACCCGCGTATCTTACCTTAGGAATAACTTTCTATGCAGGTTGGTAACGACAAGCACTATCATTGATATATGATGATTATAGGAAAATCTAATATCGAAGAACGATTATAAAAATCGAAATAGTATTTATTTTAAGTAAACACATGCAGAAAACGAAGATCGATAATATAATCTGTCGTAAATTCCTAACAAAACTCATTCATTACAATAAAATTAGGAGATTATAAGGATTATATCAATTCAGGCGAACATTCAAGATTATAAATTGTTTAGATCTAATCAGTGGCTTAGCTAGTCTATTAGGACCCTGTTTCAAAATATTGTTACAAGATAGGGCAACGTCATCTAGTGACGAGAGGAAGAACTAGTAGTAACTATAGTAGCGTCATTTAGTACCTACCTATCGAATAGCAGAACTAATCTTCTCGAAAGCTCGTGTCGAATTGAACTTTCCAGAATGTTCGAGCCGAACTTTCTCCTTTGAAAGGTGTGCGAGGGGTCGAAGCCAACTGGCAGAGGCCATTGTTAGGTATGTATCAGGAGATGTGACACCGAACGACGATTATCCCTGTATGCACTGCGTAAGTGCACCCAAGAGCAATCCCCGGTTGGTACAGGACTATTGCAAAATATGGAAAAATATGCATTGGGCATTAGTGGATCGATTGCCTAAAACTATAGGAGGACTACTGGCCCCTGCCTGACCACTGTTGAACTACACGGCTATAAAACGGCAGGGGGTGACTGGCACACTCAATTAATGGGACCCTATAAAAGGTCGCTTGCACTTTAGTGACGAAGCGTCAAGGGGGCAACATATCCAGAGGTGCTTGAGGAGTGGAGACGTATACCACGGCTATGTGGACAATCCCGGAAGTACGGTCAAGATCCCTACCATTATATTATTGTTTGTTTTATTTTAACGCTTTTTTATAAACATACTTAATTATACTATAATATCTTTAAATCAATTATTATTTATTTGTTTTGTATTTTGTGATGAAATTTTAGAATGGCTGCATGTAAAATGCAATTAAATGTAAACTAATATACCTACAAATTTTGTACGCCATTATTGGCAAAACATGGACGCTCACAACATTTATTAATTCAATACCATGCATGTCTGATTAGTCATGTAAACGCATGTTTGACAAATAAAGTTTTCTTTCTTTCTTTCTTTCTTTCTTTACTAATGTAATTGGCCTTTGACCGTATTATGTTAAAAAAAAAAAAGTGTTAGTAAACATTTTTAAATTCAATGTTTGTAAACATTTTTAACAGCCAGTGTGGGAGCACCATTATACTCGGATGAAAAGTAGTATTTGTATGTATGCCTATGTGTGTGTTTTCCAGACTATAATCTATGTCTGTGCCAAATTTCATCCAGATCTGTTCAGCCGTGCACACATATCTATCCAAACTTTAATATTTATAATATTATAGTAAGATAGAAGTAAGATGGCAGTATGACCACAATAGATCCCAATGGGTCGAAGTGTCCGAGTTATTTCTCGGCCCCTCCATAAGATAAGATGGCAGTATGGTTTAAAATATTTAGGTCTCGTTGATGATGAATTGTCAACAGATGGCGCTATGAGTATAGTTTGCTGAAAACAGACTGGTTAAAACAATTTCTGATACTGATCGCTGGATGCCTGTGACTCATTAATAAATACCATATAATGATTTCTCATAAGTCTAGTAAGTAGTCAAAAGCGCAACTGCTAAGCCTAGATCCTGGGTTCGATTCCCGGGTCGGGCAGTTTTATTGTTCTATTCCATCTGAAATTTCTCATTATTAGTTTGGGTGTATGGCTGGTTCATGATAATAGGTTCAACCCCTGTTAGTTCAGTTACTTGGAACTTAAACGTATTACCTACCTGGCGAAGTTTAGGTGTTGGTAGGTATTAATAAACATCCCGATAGTTTTTAGGGTTCCGAAGTCAACAAGGAACCCTTATAGTTTTGCTATGTCCGTCTGTCCGTCCGCAGCTTAGCTCAGAGAATCTAAATACTAGAAAGTTATAATTTAGCATGTATATACATATTAATAATTCCGACAAAGTGGTAACATAAAATCATGAAAAATATTTTTTTTTCGGGTACCTCCCATAGACATAAAGTTGGGATGTATTTTTTTTTCTCATCTATCCCATAGTGTGGGGTAACGTTGGATAGGCCATTCAAAAATATTATGGGTTTGTTAAAAACATTTTTCGATTCAAAGATCCGTTTGCGTAAAATTAAGCTTTAAATTGCAAATTTATGTTAGAGTCAAGTGTCCCCCCTTCCCTGCCAGCGAAATGGTTGCTCTTGGCTATGTGAAAAAATTCACGGCAGTAGTAAATATAACGAAATTTTAAGGAAAATTATCACGGATAACAAGGCTTTACATGTTTACGAGTATTAGCCGACCAACTTATAAAATGTACTTGGAACAGTAAAAATTTTGTACAAATGCCATTGAAAAATTACTTAAATATAGTTGATAGCTGTGTAAAACAGGGTAAATATAACGCTTACGGACCATGTAAAAATATAAAAAAATGAAATCATAACAGGCTTTACAAGTTTACGAGTAATAGCCGACCAACTTATAAAATGTACTTGGCACAGTAAAATTTTTGTACAAATGCCATTGAAAAATGACTTAAATAACGTTGTTAGCTCTGTAAAACATATATGCTTGTACATATATGATAGTACATATATGCTTATGAACCATGTAAAAATATACAAAAATAAAATCATAACATCCTGAATAATAATAATTTCTAAATTAATAATGTTTAAGCTCGAATAACGCATTGGAGTGGCCGGAGTCGTTGGCAGTACCAGTCCGTAGTCCATACGGCGCATGCGCGTGGAGTCTATTTTGTGTTAGTGCAGAAGTATTTTCGACTTTTTGTAATTAAAAAGTAAAGTCAAATTAGATTCAATTTCTTTACTTATTTTCTTTTGTCGATATCCTTCTATAAAGTCAATATTCGACCCGACTTCATCACTTCCAGTATGAAATAGTGAATACCGCAGATTAGAGGATTCACCTCTAATCTGCGGTATTAGAGGAGATTAGAGGTACGATACGATTTTTTTCTAATGCCGAAAGAGAAATAAACAAGGAGCGTGCACGCAAGGATCCAGGAACGAACTATACCATTCCCCGTGGCTCTAACGCGCGCTCGTATCGGCTCCTTTCGCAATTCGCACCCGCGGTGGTACTCAAATAGATAATATTTTTCAAACTTCAGTTGCGGAGTTGGATTTTATAACTCCTTCTTCAGTTACCAGTTAGTCCTTATTTAGATTAAGTCAAGAGTGAATAGATTACATCTAGGCAAGCGTGCTTCACCGTAGACCACATCATCGCTTACCATCAGGCGAGATAGTGGTCAAACGCGAGAATATAGATTAAAAAAAAACATCATTCTATGTGGGCCCGTTTTTAGACTTTGTGAGCCAACAAAACCCTCTTTTTAGTCCGCATTATTATGCAACTTCGGAACCCTATTACTGCGCGTGGCCCGACACGCACTTGGCCGGTTTTATTTTTTTATATTGATAGGCTCGTATTTGACCACTATCTCACCTGATGGTAAGCGATGATGTGGTCGACGGTGACGCACGCTTGCCTTTTAGTAATCTTAACCTTAAGTAACCTTTTGATTCGGCTTAATCATTCAGGGCAAAAAGGAGTGATGTATTGCTTTGTAATCATCATCATCAGCCGAAAGACGTCTCCTGCTGGACATAGGCCTTCCCCAAGCGTCGCCACATTGACCGGCCCCGTGAGTCCTGTATCCAGCGGATCCCCGAAACCTTCACCAGGTCATCGGTCCACCTGGTGGTACGTTTTAGCCACGTACAAAATGGGGAATTTCATGTTTTCTTATTACCGAGAAAACAAAAGTTATGTTTGAGTGAAAGTTTTATTTATTAAACACGTACAACTTGAAATTATCTATTTAAATACGAAGTTGCATGAAAAGCTATTGAGCACGATCGTTTTGTATCGAAACTTTTTTAAGAACAAAGCAACTCAACCAATTAAATTAACAAAATAAAACTATAACTCACTTGTGAATAATAGCAATGAAAAAGTCACAGTTTGATTACAGGTGTCATTATGTGCCTAATTGCGGTGAAATTAGAGCCATTTTATGAGCAAGTGTGTTGAAAAATGATTTATGTTGTACACCGCCCGATATAAGATGTGAAGCCCTTAACGTTATGGAAAGTTTACTACCGGAAAACTCCAAGGAAAAATATCTATTAGCGTACCAAAATGTTATACAATGGCAAAATATCAAGAATACGCAGTCTTTTTCAGAAAATGTGTTCATGGCGTACTTTAAAGAATTATCTTCTAAGTACAAACCTAGCCCTTTGTGGTGTGTATACTCAATGTTAAAAAGTACAGTCCGAACAAAGAATGGAGTGGACTTTAAAACATACCTACTCTAATTTGTCGGCTTATCTAAAGAGACTATGGCGTTTCCGAACAGAGCCGCGCGCTGTCAGGTGGACGGACCAATAAGGTTCGAGGAAAAGACCGCCACAAATAGTTTGACAGAGAGAAATTTTCACTCGGAAGAAAAAAACTTTGAAAAGAACCAGAAGATAATTTTCTGATTCCAATAGTCTCGAACACTCGAAATTACAGCTCGCTACTCCATGCTAGAGCATATCTATAAGTTGCTAGTGTTATTCCTTTAATATATATGGATATTTCATAACTAGTGTGTTTCGTGTTCGAATAAATATAAAAGCATAAACTGGAGTGAACCGCGTTTTGTGTGACTCTATCCCACTCGTCGGTTCCCTAAACACGAAATCAAAGGTTTTATCCTCTGACGATATTGAAAAATTTATAAAAGATGCTCCAGATAACCAATATCTGGCTACTAATACTAAGGTTAGTTAAAATAATTTTAAATATCTAAGCGACTTCAGCCTGTGTTGGTGTAACTGGTGCTTGTAGGATACAAGAATTAACAAATATCGCCATAAAATACGTAGAAATGACCAGATGCTTTTAGTGAATATACCTAACTGCACATTTACGAATTCTTTCTCTAAATAAACTTTTTATCTACTAAATAAAATGATTTTTTTGTATTATTTTCTTCACAAGTGTGTTGAAAAACGTTTTAAGATACACGTGTGTATTGATGATTACCGTGCTCGGCTCTCTTAAGACCCTCACCTAACGGCTCGGGTCTCGATGGCGCCTCAGCGGTAATCACCAACATTACACACTTGTACCATAATGTACTATTACTTATTTCTGGCAATCAAGTCTCAAAAGTCAACAACAAACTCGTTAATCCATTTTATCAGTCTGGTAAGCCTTGTTCACTATCGGCAATGCTTGCGTATTGTCGTCACCCATCCTAAGCTTGTTTTTGTACGTAAAACGATCTTTGGATTAGTTATCAGTATATAATACCCTAATTTAAAAGAATTTGAAGATGTTTTGTATTGGTATATCGATTACTTTCCAATCGATCAATGATTGTCGATAATAATCTAGGTTTGGATGTCCTATCATTTGTTTTTAACATGGATTTAAGGGAGCGGCTTATGTTTTACTCGTATTAACTTCTTAAAAAGAGTATAAGCTCCTGATAGCCAGTCACAGATTACTGTCATCGGCTAATGAGCAGTGGTGACCCAGTCGTAACGGCCGCGACTTAGGTTCGTGTTTTGAACCCAGGCCGATGCTTTACTTTGTGTAAATTATTTCATCACCACTGCTCTCAAAATGGTGAAGGAAAACATGGTGTGGAAACCAGCCAAAGAATAAGACAGAAACCAAAAATTCGAAGACATTTGACATCCACCAACCCGCACTTAGCCTGCGTGGTGAATTAAGCCCATTCCCTCTATCACAGAAAAGAGGCCTGCGGGGTGACCATAAGCTCTTAGAGTAAGGTTATTTTGAGTGTGTGTAAGGGACACATGTATATAACTTGTATACATCTGTCACTTACGCGATCTCAAAATAACCTTACTCTAAGAGCTAATGGCTACCCCCATGTTATTATCAGTGTTGTCATTGGCTGATGATGATCTATATTTCGCACCCTTAGTATTAAATTGACCGAATTCAAATTCCTGTAACTCCTGATTTTGCTATAAACTGACCTTAAAAAATATACTAAAACCCTGCGGCGAATAAATCCCGAATTAGAGTAAGAAAGGAACACCTTATTCATCGGTCACTTTAGTATTCTTTTTTTTAAAGACTTTTTTGGTCACTGCCAACAAATTATATTTTTTATGTTAGGTCACTTTAATACTAAGGGTGCGATTTATAATCTGGTGATTATTCCAAGGTACAACATATTAGTATTCCGTTTTTGCCATTTGGCTACTAACAGAACCCTAAAAGTACTTGGTCTTGCAGAAGTAAAAAAGTCACCTTTGAGTTTAATAACCTAAATATTTTGGTCAAACGTTCAACTTTCTACAACTCCACATAAACATTTTAAAATCAAACAGCAAAAATGCAGGCAGTCTCAATCGTTTATTCAATTCAGCCAGTGATGTGTGCTCGTCATTCGTCGTCAGCTATGTGGACTTCATCATCAGATCCTTCATCTGCAGTGGGTGGGCTTCCGGCGTCAGCTGAGTCCGGGGTTGTACGCCTCCACTTGGCACGACGATTTTGAAACCAGGTTTTGACCTGAGGATGGAGAAGGAATTTTAATTAATTTGACATAGACACCCCAGAATCAATTGCAGGCCGGTTTATAGTTGGGCAAGTTAGTAACTCGAACTCCAACTCAAAAATTTATTTCTAAAACATAGGTATAAGTACTTAAGTGTTGCAAATAAAGTAGATACAGTTATTGCTATATTTTGCCGTTAACGGCGTACAAATATAGATCTACAGCCTATATGCCTGTAACTTGCAAAAAAGTACAAGTAGCTTGCATGCCATGTGCAATAATAAATAAAAAAAGTTAATTAAAAAATCAAAAAACCCGACTGCTTGAAAAGCAAACTAAAAAGACGTAAACAAGAAGAAAATCATGCTGTGCAGTCGGAGGATACATATTCGCAAGCTGGCGGACCAACACCAGATGTATCCTCCGACTGCACAGCATGATTTTCTTCTTGTTTACGTCTTTTTAGTTTGCTTTTCAAGCAGTCGGGTTTTTTGATTTTTTAATTAACTTTTTTTATTTACAACTTTTTAGTTATTTTTTTTTAGAATTAGGTACATTTAAACATATAAGTGTTATATATTTTTGAAATCGCCTCTTAAAATCCTTTGATACCCCACACGATGGGTTTGGAAGAAAAAAAAAATTTTTTTCCCCACAAAATGGCGCCCGAAATCCGCCATTTTTGTATGAGAATAAAATAAGAATCATCAAAATCGGCCAACGCGTTTGGTCTCTGGAACGCCACATAGGAACAAACATACATACATACATACATACATACATACATACATACATACATACATACATACATACATACATACATACATACATACATACATACATACATAGACTGATAAACACATTACCCTCCTTCGGCAGTCGGGTAAAAAAAACACAGTGCCATAAAAGCTATTTGCACACTTTTATGCAAGTTACAGGCATGTGTAGTGGTAAATAAGTCTTGGGTTTGATTCCTAGTTTATGCAGATTTTCGTTCAACTGTAGGTACCTACACTTCTGCCTATCCACATCCTACGGGGAAGTGCAGGCGTGCAAGTTACGTAGGCATGTACAGTGGATCTTTGTGTCTCTGAAGTAAGCTCTGCGAACCATTGCGCAAAAAACATTTTGTTATCGACTATACTGCAGAGGCAGCGAGATAGGACGATGCGACAAACGTAAGCGAAAAATAGCAACTGCGCCTGCGCTGCCTCTTGCAGCCAACTTCAGAGACACAAAGATCCACTGTGACTACTGTATGTTGTTTAAAAGATTTTGTATTAAGTTGTAAACCCACATAATAACACCGGATTAGTAGGTACCAGTGCAGTGTTATCAACGAATCAATCAAAACCTATCGCATTGCACCGGATTTTGGATGCGCCTTAGATTGGACATGTAATTGTTTTGACAAATGGGTATGTGGCAGACAGCCTACGACCTTAATAATTTCGTGTTAAAGAGTAATGCCCACTTGCACGAAAAGCTTAACTCAGAGTTAGTTGATAACAAGAGGATGAATTGACAACATTGTATGACAAATTGTCGTTTTTAACCTCTTTTAGCCTGTCTCATTGGTCTAGTAATCGAAAATGCTACTGCTAAGCTTGACATCTTGGGTTCGATTACCGGCAGCCTAATTGCGTAAGTGAATTCTGCAAAGGAAACAAGTCGATTCTTTCAAAGAATCAGAATCATTTCTTTCAACTTTTTCGGTATTGCGAAACTAATTTGGAAAGCTAGCGTTAGATATAGGAGAAATTGCAACGTATTGAAAAAGAAAATTCTGTAAATTCAGCCCGGAGGCTGGACTTGTGCCCCGTTGATGGCAAAAGGCTCGTCCCCTAATATTTGGGATTTAATAACATAGTTAGCGAAATGTCGGTGTACTCTGCCTAACCCTTTGAGGCATACAGGCGTTATGTTAGTTAGATAAACGGCCTGCTCTATGCTGATAATGCTAAGCATCATATTATCTGGCCTAACCTACGGATTTTGATTTTTAATATATAATCGTATTTTTAACAGACTTTCTAAAATAAAAAGAAGGAGCTTCTATGTTCGACTTTAAGTGTTTTCTTATTTTTTCTTGTTTATTATCACCGATTTCGCCATAAATTGTGGACCATTTTTCGAAAATCTTTATGTTTTATAAAAGCGTAGGTATGTTCCCAAATTGGTCCCATTTTTAGTGAAAATATGATGAAGAACTTTGACATATAGATACAACGCGTTTTTTCACACGGTCGAAGCCGCTGGCAGGAGTTGGTAAAGAAATAAGTTTAAAAACTAAAACCGATTAAAAAAAATTGTGCCCTGGATAGGAGAAAACAATAAAATTTTCTTAAAGGATAGCCGTGGTCGTATGCCAGCTTGCCATAAATAAAGATTGCTTACTATCCAGTGGTATATTGTATTGTTAAGTAAATAACCCGCTGAATGTGGCATACAATACGACCTAATGAATTTTCAGAAATTAATTAGGTCGATTCGATAAGCTAAAATTTTGGTACATTACAAATTGAATAACATTTTATCATATTAGTTTTTAGGGTTCCGAAGTCAACAAGGAACCCTTATAGTTTCGCTCTGTCCGTCTGTCCGTCCGCAGCTTAGCTCAGAGAATCTAAGTACTAGAAAGCTATAATTTGGCATGTATATACATATTAATAATTCCGACAAAGTGGTAACATAAAATCATGAAAAATAATTTGTTTTCGGGTACCTCCCATAGATGTAAAGTGGGGATGTGTTTTTTTTTTCTCATCTATCCCATAGTTTGGGGTATCGTTGGATAGGCCATTCAAAAATATTATGGGTTTGTTAAAACCATTTTTGGATTCAGAGATTCGTTTGCGTAAAATTAAGCTTTAAGTTGCAAATTTATGTTAGAGTCAAGTGTGTCCCCCTCCTGCCAGCGAAATGGTTGCTCTTGGCTATGTGAAAAAAATCACGGCAGTAGTAAATATAACGAAATTAAAAGGAAAATTATCTTGGATAACAAGGCTTTACAAGTTTACGAGTGATAGTCGACCAACTTATAAAATGTACTTGGAACAGTAAAAAATTTGTACAAATGCCATTGAAAAATTACTTAAATAAAGTTGATAGCTGTGTAAAACAGAGTAAATATAATGCTTACGAACCATGTAAAAATATACAAAAATGAAATAATAACAGGCTTTACAACTTTACGATTAATAGTCGATAAACTTATAAAATGTACTTGGCACAGTAAAGTTTTTGTACAAATGCCATTGAAAAATTACTTAAATAACGTTGTTAGCTGTGTAAAACAGATAGTAAATATATGCTTATGAACCATGTAAAAATATACAAAAATAAAATCATAACATCCTTAATAATAGTGATTTCTAAATTAAATAATGTTTAAGCTTGAATAACGCATTGGAGTGACCGGAGTCGTTGGCAGTACCAGAACGTAGTCCATACGGCGCATGCGCACGGTGGAGTCTATTTTGTGTTAGTGCAGAAGTATTTTCGACGTTTTGTAATTAAAACGTAAAAGTAAAGTCAAATTAGATTCGATTTCCAAGCAAATTACTTATTTTCTTTTGTCGATATCCTTCTATAAAGTCAATATTCGACCCGACTTCATCACTAATTGAGTAGCGTAAAACT
This sequence comes from Anorthoa munda, assembly GCA_945859665.1. NCBI lineage: Eukaryota > Metazoa > Arthropoda > Insecta > Lepidoptera > Noctuidae > Anorthoa > Anorthoa munda. Next base: position 941,186 of record OX243916.1, on the reverse strand, counting down.
TTCCATAATGAAATAGTGAATACCGCAGATTAGTGGATTCACCTCTAATCTGCGGTATTAAAGGAGATTAGATGTGAATACATACGATGTTTTTCTAATTCCGAAAGAGAAATAAACAAGAAGCGTGCACGCAAGGATCCAGGAACGAACTATACCATTCCCCGTGGCTCTAACGCGCGCTCGTATCGGCTCCTTTCGCAATTCGCACCCGCGGTGGTACTCAAATAGATAATATTTTTCTAACTTCAGTTGCGAAGTTGGATTTTATAACTCCTTCTTCAGTTACCAGGTAGTCCTTATTTAGTTTAAGGCAAGAGTGAATAGATTACATCTAGGCAAGCGTGCTTCACCTTAGACCACATCATCGCTTACCATCAGGCGAGATAGTGGTCAAACGGGAGAATATAGATTAAAAAATCCTATGTGGGGCCCTTTTTTAAACTTTGTGAGCCGCTGAAACCATTCTAATATTAACAACAACAACAAAACCCTCTTTTTAGTCCGCATTATTTTGCAACTTCGGAACCCTATTACTGCGCGTGGCCCGACACGCACTTGGCCGGTTTTTTTTTTAATTTTAAACCAGTAAATCCCAAAAATTGCTTGTTATAGGATATCTAGTGTTTTGTTAATTAATTCAAGCGATATGAAAAGCTGGCTATTTTAAATTAATTAAATTAGTGCTGATTGTGGTAAAAATATATATAATCATTCATTAGTAGCGTTAGGATATATATTATAACTACTACTGTTAGATCGACTGTTTCAGAAGCAACACTTGTTTAAGAGGATAACAGTGCAGTCCAGCAATTCACAAGTTCTTTACTGGGTATATGGAAACTAAAAGTGAATTCTTCAGATCAGTGCAGTGAAATTTGCCACGTTCAGAAGCAACACCAATTGAAGTACTTACGTCAAGCAATTCACAATTTTTTTACTTCATGTAAACTAAAAGTGAATTCTTCAAATCCCTGCAGTGACATTTGCCACGTCTGATGACGACGCATATGACTCGGTGACGTACGTCTGGGATACCGACGCCGACTAATCGTGCTTTCTCTAGTTTTGAAACATATCGTTTTGTTCAGATCTACTGAAACAATACCTGTTTAGAACAAAGCAGTGCTTACGTCTTAAAAATCTTTGAGTAAACTAAAAGTGAAACAACGAAATCTGTGCAGTGAAATTCGCCATGTCTGTTTCTTCGAGGCTCTGGAATTATATTATAAATTCCATCATTGGTTATTCTATGTTTGTTCTGATACTAGCTTCGTTGATCTACGGACTGGTATCCTGGTGCGTCTTGAAAAAATTTAGGAATTACAGAAACTATTTGTTTCTAAACGTAATTTTAACATACTTCTTACCTTATATTATATATATTTTTTTCAATGATTTGTTGGAATATATGTTAGTTTTACATCTGTATCTGTTTTTACATGCAGCGAAGAACCATTGGTTATTACTAATCAGTCATATGTTTTATGCAGACTTTGTTAAAGTCTTTAATGTGCCTATGCAAAGGAAATACTTAAAGAGCTGCCTCTTTGGTTGGGGTCTACCTATAATACAAACCATTATCTGGCTTGTAAGTTATTATGATCATATAAAGTTTATATCCAAATTGAGTCACTTCATCTTATTGTTCAATATATTTATACCTCCAATTTTAAACTGTTTTTTGTACATTATTACAGTATTTTCACTTTGCCGAAGTTTCAACACGAGCGCACGTACAGGCGTTAGTACCTGGCGTCGCTTGTATATTGCCACTTTGATATTTCTGTTGAGTGACGTTGCATTGTTATCCAAGTATTTTATGAATAAAATTGGCATTGAGCCAGGTTTCTTAATATTACTTCTATTGCAGCATCTTAATCCTCTATTATTGGTAGTGTTTTTGGTAGTTGTAAGAAGTAATCGACAAGCATGGCATGAGTATTACGTAAATAGATTAAATCAAAGATTGCAGAGGAATCAAGATATCATCATGAATGAACGAGTTATTCGTGAACCACTCGATTGTTAATCTATCAAAATCCTCGATCAATAATACTATTATTCTGGTGTTACTACATAGTGAAAGATTAACTTCTTAATTATATCTTAAAATTTTGCTTGTGCACTTATTGTGCATAAGCACAATATTAAACTTAATACAAAATTTTATAACCATAAATATTTTTTTTTTTAATGTATCTAGTTTTGTTTTGCATGAACCTAGCTTATAAATATAATAATTATTTAATATTTCTACACCAGCAATGGAAAGTAGTATGTGTGAAACAATGTTTAATGTAAGATCTCAATGTACTATAAGGGTCAAAATTGCAGTTATACTCTACCAAAACAGAAAAGGCTATTTTTTTTAGGCAGCAGAATTTCAACTTTTCGCGGTTAGTAGGAATAATCTATACTTTAATTTTCTATACAAAATATTAAATCAATTGTGAATAATTTAACTTCTTCTACAAAAACTAGCCATTTGAGTTTTGGGACAGTATGACTGTACTTTTGACCCTTGACTGTACTATATACTGAAAAATAAATACTTCAAAAATACTTAAAAATTTGTTGTACGCCTTGCAAGGCAAAATATAGAGACTTTGCGAAATGATATTTTTATAAATAAAACCATGTACCACAACATTGTACCTGTATTGCAAATTCATAACAATTCAACGCTGTTGGCGTAGCTGAATTCTGGTCAAAATATATTATATTTGGAATTTTGGAATCTTCGATACGACGAAGGAAAAGAAGAAATTCATATATTTAAAATTTTATTTTTTAATAAGAAGACTTTAAATTACCTAAGATGTTGTAGTTAGTAAATTGTAATTATTTGTAATTCCTAACGTTTTAGAACAGGGGTCACTAATTGGTGGACCGCGGTTCGGTCCGGATCCGGACCGCCAACCTCTTTCGTTTGGACCTTAAGTAAACGGTACAATATCAAATTCAGAATGTTGTCGAACTCTTTAGCAACATTTACTCTCTGTATCCTGATGGCGAATGGAGCAATGAAGCTGAAAATGTTTTCAGGAGTAATTATGCTACTCTCCAGATTGAAATTATCGATTAACAAGAAAATACTTAAGAACTTAAGAACATAAATACTTAAGTCTTGTCGAGAATTTTAGATTAAATTTGTGTGTGAACTAAAAAAAATACCTTTAAAACTTCTTACGTTAATTGGGTCAACATAATTATTTGTGAAGCAGCATTTTCCAAGATGAACTTTATCAAAAATAAATTATGGGATAGAGAACTTGGTTGGTACTTAATTTCTTTGTTTTTAAATTTTAAGCAAGAGTGATCAAAGTCAAAGTCAAATGTATTTATTTCAACTAGGCCATTATGCGGCACTTTTGAACTTTAAAAACATTTAAAATTTACATGTAATATAAAAATGATTCTACCGTGTGATGAAGTAAAGGCCGGGTGACCCCCCCTCCCCCCACCGGGTTAAGAAGGCTTTAAATTTTACGGACCTCGACGGTCATATTATTTTTAAGAAACGGACCCTAAGGGGTCACCAATTACTTTATTTGGTGACCCCTGTTTTTGAATATTGTAATGATGCTTAAATAATATCTTGTATATTTTTGATACTTTTTTTTAACTTTATATATGATGAGTAATATCTTATTCGTAAAATATCCTACGTTATTTATCAATGCTGTTAAAAGTTAATTTATTACTACTTATATGCATTTTTGAGTTGCAAATATGCCTACAAATCAGTCTGCCTACCATTTTCCCTATTATGTTGGAGTCGGCTTCTTGTCTACCACCTTCTAGTACCATTACTTTAAATGGAGGGAGGACCGCCTATCTGACCTCCACAACTCAGTAACTGGGTAGCACGATACCACCTTCCACAAAACAGATACTACCGTTTTGGTAAAACGAATTTTAGGAATAGGTAGACAAAAAGTGCTTGTTATTACAACATTGGTAGGTCCCAAAACGTAATTAGGAAAACAGAAAATTAATCATGTTTTCATTTTTATATAATTTTAATGGTTAAGAAAGCGTTTTGTACTGTGACAATATTCTCTGTTGTTATTATCCAATAATAATTTAATAATATTTTTTATAACAATTTAATAATATCTTTTATAAAAAATGTTTTCTTTTAAGTATTTTAGTTACTGTATCCTTCCTTTTTCTTGTCCTTTACCACTGGTCAATATTTGTAAATATATTGATTAATAATCGAAGATTTATGGAAGGGCCTGGTAATCTGTGTGACAGGATTTCCTAGGGCTGATACCAGTCTCCCACAAAAGATTTATCAAATAATGTTGCACTGTTGTATAATAGTTTGTAAGACACCTTTGTGGAAGAGAAATAAATATTTATGTTATGTTATGTTATTATGTTTTTCATTCTAGAAAACTAGACGATATATTTAGTAGATAATAAGTTTAGCTAGAGCCTAATGTAGTCTATGTGTTACCTAGATACAAATGCAGTAACAAACACAAAGTCAAAGTCAAAGTCAAATATATTTATTTCAACTAGGCCAATAAGCGGCACTTTTGAACGTCAAACATTAAATCTAAATTAAAAATGTACAAATAATAAAAATTGACTCTACCGTGCATTCGGAAAGTAGCTTGTTATGGAGAAGAACGCACAAGAAACTCCAACACGAGTACCTACTGCATTTCACTTCACTACCTACTTTGATGTATTACAAATTTACAACTAGAGACAAAAGGTTAAAGTGTTGTATTTATATTTATAAAGAAAAACATAAGAAAAATACATCAAAACTATACTTTGTATTATTATTTATCTTTTTAGTAACACACACTACAGTTTGAGTAGATATAAAAAAAAAAAAACTGATTATTAAAAAATCGCGCTCTGAAAAATATGAAACAAGAAACTATTCTTAGAGGATAGCCGTGGTCGTAAGCCGTAAAGATTGCTTATTATCTACTAGCTCCTGCCCGCGGCTTCGCCCGCGTTAAAATTAAAAAACAAAATACTGGATCATCCGCTGGGTCAATCTAAAGGTTGTCTGAAAATTTCATTAAAATCGGCCCAGCCGTTTCGGAGTCTATAAGGATCATACACCTTCTCTTTTATATATATAGAAGATAGATTACTGTTATATATAATTTGTAGTTTTGTAAAGAACTGCAGGTGGCATACGACCACAGCTATCTTCCAAGAATAATTTCTTTTTTCATACTTTACAGAGCGCGATTTTTTTTTGGTCAGATTTAATTTGTTTTCCGTTTAGTTGACGGAACCCTAAGATCATCAGCTCTGCTTACCTGTCGGTCACTCAGTCGCAGTGTGCTGGCCAGGGCTCGTCTCTCATCAGGGCTGAGGTACTTGCTGGCACTGAACCGTCTCTCGAGAGCCCCGGTCTGGGCTGCAGTGAACCGCACCTGGCCGCCCTTCCGTCTGCCGCCTAGGCCCCACCATGGGTTGCAGCAGCTCGGGGGTACTGAGGAAGAACAGACCAGTAATTAAGAATAAACAAAAGGTATTATTACGCATAGTCTAACCCGCTAGGTCTAGACGTGTAGCATTTTGTACAAGAGCTTATGGACAAAGTTGTGGTCATAATCCTTGAACAAGAAGAATATCAATAGCATCACACCTAGGGCATCGAGAACCGCCCCTATTTTAGGAACCGGTTCTTTTGGTACTAAACTCAAGCCGGAACCGAGTACCCGGTTTTTTCGGTTCTTTCGGGTTTTTCCATAAATTCAAGTTAAAAAGGTATGCTATCTTTTATATAGAATTCCCACTATCAAAACGAATAAAGGGAAAGTATCTAAATAAAACACACTTTATTGGTAAGCATATTGCAAATTGCTTTATTGGCTGAGCTGCAAATTGCAAAACAAATGTCAAAAATTGGAATGTCGCGGGGAATCCTGGAGCATTTACTTTAATGTTGCCGAATCCCTTTAAAAAATCGTTAGTTTCTTAAAGATTCATCAATAATATTAAAATAATAACGTTATTTATTAATTCAACAGTGAAATAACAGTATTTATTCTGTTTGGATAATAAATTTGGATAATAACTTGATATTTAGCATAAAGAGTATTATAGAGATAATATTATTTCTATATTTATTTTAAGAGAGAACCGAAAGAACCGTAACGACCGGTTCTCCGTTTTACAGAACCGAATCTTTCAGGGACCCTCAGAACCGGGAATTCCCGGTTCTTTCGGAACCGGGAAAAACCGGTTCCGATGCCCTAATCACACCTGATTCCTGTGAACGTTTAGGCAGAGTTGTACCTGTGCACCACTTACTATTACATTAGTACATACTACTACCCTGTACCTCTCGGCGATGTTTGTTTACAAGTGTAGAAATTGATAGCAAGTGCCCATCTACGTCCAAAATCACTAAGCAACCACATGGTTTAATTCTGAACACAGTGCTCATGTTCTGCAAGTCTCAGGCAATTCAGAATTATTATTGTCTTGGAAATTTCGCATGTCGGTGGTAGATGGCGTTAGTATATAAGAACGAATATTTTCAAGAGATTCTTTAGCAACTATTGAATAGACAGCGCTGTCACGGGGTTTTCATCATCATCTGCCTAGCCTTTTTCCCAATTATTGTTGGGGTCAGCTTCACGGGGTTTTATTCATAAAAAATCTCTGAGCTGCCTAAGAACTGGTTAGCAGATTCTGAGTAAAAATTTTCTTTAGAGAATTTGAATTTAGAATCTGCTAATCAAATCATTTATTATCTTTTTTTTAAATAAAAACGTCAAGTCAATGTCTAACCAAATTTTTACTTAAAAAAAATAAGGTTTATGGTGTTTTTTATATTTACTACAGGAAGCCTATTTACTACCTACCTATTCAAAGATTAGTACATATGATTACAGACCACCATGTAAACTTATCGCATACCTAACTAAAATAGTTATCAAAACGTTAATCCTTCAATCTGGAGCAATTTATCGATAGCACCTCATTCTACCTTGTTTCAATAAAAAAAAACATTTTCAAATAGTTAGCATTAAAAAGATAATAATAATTGATAGAGGGATAATCGCTGGAAAATTGTTATTTTCTAACTAATAACCAATATTGCTATCAATTTAATAGATACTTAATCGATAAGGCGTTGTGTATTTTTTAATTGGAACAGATATAATATATCGTAGATATTAGCTATCTGTACTTTTTGGTGTTAAGGAAGTAGGTACAGCCCTACCCAATAGATAAGATATCTGCTAAATTAATCTTGTATATTTCCCTATTGGTCTAGTGGTTCAAGTGCTTACTACTGATCAGGTCCTGGGTTCGATGCCTGGGTCGAGTAAAGTGATATGGGGTTTTCCATCTGGAACTTCTCAGTAGTAGCCTATGATGACGTGATGACAGGAGGAGTAAGGCAGTGACCAAGTAGCTACCAAGGACAGGCAACACGAATGTTGTTTGTCCGACAGCGAGATGGGCAGACGTCCTTGTTGTCTTTGCGGGCAGAACTTGGATCAAGGTGGCTAATCAGCGTGGGGATTGGCCCAGCTGTGGGCGAAGTCGGGCTGCGGATAATGATGATGAGTCTGGATTTATGCTACGCAGTCAATGATCATTACCTACGTATACACAAAGTTATATTTGTCGATTACTACATTTTACAGTGTAATATTGAATTAGTTTGGTCTTATCACTAATGAATCATGTGATAACGTAGGTATTGTCAGAGTAAGTATATTTTTATGGCCCTAAATTGCGAAGTCCAATAATAGTCGTGTGTCACGGCTTTACAACGTAATTTGGCTTTCTTGAATACATAGAACAAGATTGTATTTAGAGTCACCTGTCCCTGTAGTTGCTCGTATCTGTGTGTGGATAGGTAGTACTATACTTAGTTAACAGTTTCGAAAAATTATCTTATCGATAGCTCTAAAACTTGCCGGAAATTGCCCATTTTACAATAATTTTTGATAAAGATATAGAATACTACCACGGCAATCGGTCAATTAATAACATCATTCAATAGATAAGAAACAGTAAAGATTTGTCTGTAAGTAGGTACCTATATTTTTAGAACCTTTATTTTCTAAATGAAACCTCGATGAAAAAAAAAAACCTAGCTACCTAATAGTAAATTGATAAGCATAAATTTTATTGATTTCTGTAAATTGTTTAAGTAATAAAAACAATATTTTAATGTTGAAGAGCTAAATAAGGTCGGTGATTCCTATCTGACTACTTGCAGAAGAAACACTAAAACCAAAGCCCCGTTTTTTGATCCCTAGTTAATTAACCAATTGTTAAATATGCTAACCAATGGTTTCAAATTTCAGTAAAATGCGTGTTTTCATCAATTGTTAGCCTCACAAATGATCAGATAAATTTAAGAGTTAATTATTTGACCATTAATTATGTTGGACCAACAGTTGATGAAAAAGCACGTTTTGCCGTTTTAACCATTGGTTGAGTCAATTATGGATAAAAAAACTGGGCCATACCGATTAGTGTTTGAGATGGTGAGAAAGAACAATCACCACACACGACAGATCTAAGTGCGCCTGTCAAGTCAGTGCATATTGCATATGTCAGTAATCGTGTAGCTCAACCTGCAACGACTTGGGAACTCAATAATGAATAATAGGTATTTTTGATGTAGTGTGTTTGTCTGTGTGGACTGTGTTGCCTGATAAATAAATAAGGATTAAATAGGATATAGATACATTCTATGTCATTGGGGTTTTCCTAATACAATTCTAGACAAGCGTGCTTCACCGTCGACTACATCATCGCTTACCGTCAGGTGAGATAGTGGCCAAACACGAGCCTATCAATAATCAAAAACAATTGAATTAGTAAACAGTATATGTTTACTAATTAATTTGCAGAGTCATGAAAAGAGGTGTGTCAAAATAATAAAATCATCAGTAATGATGAAGAGACATTTTTAGAACGTCATGCAATTGCGGTGGATCAAAATTCGATAAGCGTTAGTTAGTTTCTAATGATAAAAAATTGCTTGATTTATTGATCAAAGAAATCATCAACATGTCGCAGTTTATGCCGTTAGGGACTATATCCAATCCGTGTCCACGAATAAAATTGATACAGGTGTAGATTAAATTGCCTACTTACGAAGCAGAACGGTTTAGGGTGAGAGCGCTAATTATATGACTATGGATTATTTTAGTTTTTGTTGCTTCTGATTTGGCTAATTTAAGGCTTTTATGATTTATCGGATTAATTATTGCTATGCTATTATGAATTAATTAGTATAATGATTACAAATAAAAGAGTCTTTAGTGTTTATAAAAATGCGAATACAAGTGATATTTCAAAAGTGATTTAGAATTAAATTGATCATCTGAGATTACAAAATCAGGCTGCCTAGCTCTATTCATTTATATATTACCTGAAAAAATTAGAAACATTAGCTTCGAAAGATTATCATGATAAAATATTTTGTTAATTTTAGTAGTTTATAATTAAATGGTAGCAAACGAACAACAATATGAGACAATACATTAATATAAAGATTAAGACGAATTCGACGAAAGATTAGGATAAGATGACAAATGACGTAAATTTATTCACGTCGTTGCTTATCGACGATAATCGGTAATCGGCATATTAATCGACTTTTATTTGTTTTTCCTTTTGTAAACTGATAAAACAGCGTTACTAACTGAGGAGCAAGTAGAGACTAAAACGGTTTAGAAACAAAAGTCTTTTTAATAAAATTCTTCTGAGTAATAAATCAATTGAAATGACGAATGTTGTACGGTGCAACTTGTAAAATAGACTGCTAATGAGATAAGATTTTAAGCTTTCATATACAAGAATTAGCTGACTAGTCTTTGAAAGCTGCAATTGCTCGCTTCATGTCAGCCATCTACTTTTTCAGCTCCTTCAATAGATTGCTTATATAGTTCGGTGGCTTTTCCGTCCGATTACTCCTTTTCTCCATCCTTTCCGTTTGGATACTATTTTCCTCCAATTGGTCGCTCACTAACTCCAATCGGTTACTCTTGGTCTCCGAGCGGTTGTTCATTGTCTTCAATCGATGCTTCTCTGTTTCTTTCTGATCACTCTCTGTCTTCAATTGCTCCCGGTCTCTCTCCGTATGTTCACTCTTTACCTCCGATTGTTCTTCGTTTCTCTTCAGCCGTTTAGTTCTTTAGACTTTATCTCGAACTGTTCCCTGTTTATCTCCAGTCGTTCACACTTTATCTCTGCTTGAGCTGCCGTTAGGTCTCCCACTAGGTGGACCGATGACCTGGTGAAGGTTGCGGGGATCCGCTGGTTGCGAGACGCACGGGACCGCTCAATGTGGCGACGCTTGGGGGAGGCCTATGTCCAGCAGTGGACGTCTATCGGCTGATATGATGAGCTGCCGTTATGGTTAGTATGCTAGATTAATTATTCGACACTGTGGATTCAGTAAGGCTTTTTAGTTCCTGTAATTATTGATTGATATCACAATCAGGATCCTCAGATTTAAGCAGTGGTTGGACTTTTTCCTCCTCCGTCGCCGATAAACTCCTTTTTCTTTTTTTTGGTTCAGCTTTTAATTTTTTGTATTTTTTTACAGCCGGCCATGAATTAATAATGTCTTCAACATGTTCGCCACGTATCCTTAGAGCCAAATGGATGTCTTTGGGCAATATGGGTGATCGCTTAACATGCATCGTACATAATTCACGTCTCAAAAGTCATATTAAGTAAGCGTCACTGGCGTCTTGAAGAACTGATATACCAGCGCATTGGAAACGTAAATCTGCTTTAAAATCTTAGGCAATCTCTCTCATATGTTCTTTTTAATTTTTTGATCAACTGTTCTGTACTTTTCTGATATCTCAGTATTTCTCGCCAGTCCACAGACCCTGGTCTGTACTGATCTGGTTTCTTTGTCAAGCCCGTGGATGGAGTACTTTTTCTGTTTGCCTTGGCCACCAATTGCTTCCTCGCAGTTTTTCTACCGGCAGGATTGGAGGGTTGTTGATGTTGTTCCTTTCATTTTTATTGTCACTTCACACACAATCACACAAGCGATAAGTACTATTGCCACAGCAGATAGCTTAATATAAATGATATTAACACGTTGCTTATCGATGTTAATCGATAAAAGAAATAATAATCAATTTTTTTGTTTTTTTTTCTGTACCCTTTCGATAAGGAGGCGTTGCCTACTATACTTTTATCTTAGTCAGAATTATCACACAAGTTTTTAATCATTTTTAAATTAACGCATTTTAAATCAGTACCTGAGCGACCGAGCTCCGCTCGGGTGAAAATAGAGAAAATGACGTTTGAATGAACGAATGAAACCTAGCTAGATAGATTTATCGCCCCGAAACCCCCTGCATACTAAATTTCATGAAAATCGTTGAAGCCGTTTCCGAGATTTAGATTATATATATACATACATATATACAGGAATTGCTCGTTTAAATTTATTAGATAGATAGAATAGTCAATTCGAAACTCACCTCTGTCAAATCCATAAGCTTGCCGTATAGTGAATGGGTGTGAAACAAATCTGTTCGCAGCAAGTTGACTTCTTAGTATTTGATTAGAGTTTAGCATCGGGTCGCTGTAGTAACTGAACGGAGGCCTCTCTAAAAACCCTGGGGCCTCCTTCCCTCTGTACTGGGGCCAAGTGACTGAAGAGGACAGCGGAGGGATATTGGCTTTGATCGGTGTAGGGTACAACGGATAAGTGTTTCTCCTGTGTTCTAGATTGACTTTGCTCAAATCGAAATCCTTTGGTACTTCGCATTTCACATTAATTTTGCTTGCATGGTCACTTGCCGGCTCTTCAATCTTCGTCATTTCCAGTACCTTGGGGACCTCTACGACTTGGATGGGCTTCGCTCCATTGCACTTAAGGGGCTGCGTGGGCTCATGACTCAAGTTCCTATAAGGTTTCTTCTTCACATCTTTCAGTATGTCCTCTATTAGGAAAGATCTTTTTTTTTGCTTGCACGCGCACATGGTGACGGCTTGATTAGCACTGCCGAATTTTATCAGTGCTGTTAAAAATTATCAGTACAAGCACGGTAATTGATAGCTACTTATTTAATGGACACGTATAATCTGTGTGTCGATTAAAATGTTCGCCTATCGTGGAAGGCACTCTGGAATATTTTTTCTAGCGTGTCAGCCGAGGATTAGCTCAGATAGTGTAGATAATGTATGTTCGTGTAATCTGTGAGTTGTTGAAAGCATTGTAATTAGGCTGCAAGTGGATGAGCTGTCAGCACGTTTAATGGGCTACGAGGATAGGATTATTGTTTTTACTGAAAGGGTTAAAATACTTTCTGGATGTTTCATTCTGTTATTAAAGACGAGAGGTCTATCTGCTACTATTCTATATTATCCATACTAATATTATAATTATGAAAGTAACCGCTGAACCGATTTAGATGAAATTCGGTATGCAGATAGTATGACAACCTGAAAACAAAATAGGATAGTTTTTATCCCGGAAAGAATCCTTAAGGGGTTGGAGTGGAATTTTGTATGGTGAACCAAGGTAAGGCGGCACACACCTATAAAAAAAAGTTGTAAGTACTCATACTACGCAGACGAAGTCGCGGGCAAAAGTAATTGAATAAAAAGTAGTGAAGAATCCAGCTAAAAAAACATCGGTCATCTTACACCTAAACAAAAAATATTAATCAATGTTCAAAAGCAAGCTCTCAAACGACACAACCATAATTAAATCCACAACATAAAACATAAATAAAATCATAGCTCAGCGAGTCCCGCGTCTTCCGCTACGCGTCTGCCTCACAAATGGATTCCTCTTCAAAAACAAAAGGGGAGAAATCTAGTACCTTCCTGTTTCGCCTTTCGCCCTCTTTGCTTCGTAATTAATGAGAAGAGTTTTTCTACCTTTTGTTGCTGCAGGAAGGGTAGCTAATTGTCTCTAATTAATTGGGCCTGGGCGTATTTTTAAACCCCTTTTATTCCCTTTGTACGTTTCATTCAAATAGAACGGTCGACAATTGGTGAGTTTACCCTGATTTCGAGTTTGAGAGTTAATTGCTCGCTCATTGTTTTTGTTTGATCGTGTTTTATTTTTGGTGATCGCCTTAACATTCATATTTTGCGATCTTTCGATTAGCATGTCAAAGGGATTTGGTTTCGAATAAAGGTTGGTGAATTGTAACGGATCTTGGAATTCAGTTATTGGGATTCTAATTATTTCTAATACGCTAATTTGTTAATTTTATTGTGGTGTTACTGAAAATGTGAGTTTTTTGGGGCATTTGAAAAGTCTAGAACAATCAAATATTCTAACTAAATAAGTATTATAAGTTAGTCCCTTGTCTGTCTGTACTAACTTACTGCTCCATTTCACTAGGTCTACACTCTGTACCTGCGAATAGAATTTTAGATAGTTTACGTAAACAAGGTGGCTTAATAAATGTCAAAAACCATTCGACGTTAAGGTTGCTCTAGTCGACGGCACGAACTATTTTCTCGAAAACGAGCGCGCGTAATTTTATAAACAAACCTTTGGGAATATGGATATCATGAAAAAACCGGCAAAGTGCGAGTCGCACTCGCGCATGAAGGGTTCCGTACCAATCGCAAAAAACGGCAAAAAAATTACGTTTGTTGTATGGGAGTCCCACTTAAATATTTATTTTATTCTGATTTTAGTATTTGTTGTAATAGCGGCAACAGAAATACATCATCTGTGAAAATTTAAACTGTCTAGCTATCACGGTTCATGAGATATAGCCTGGTGTCAGACGGACAGACAGACAGACAGACGGATCGTGGAGTCTTAGTAATAGGGTCCCGTTTTTACCCTTTGGGTACGGAACCCTAAAAACGACTAAATGTATCTATTCAAAATAAAATTATATGCATTGTTGAGCTACTAATCTATCTCTGTATGGTGACTGTTTTGCAATTTTCCTTCTTCTTATGGTATTTATTTGCGTTCAAAGATGCGTTAAAATTAGTGAAAATATTTCAATATGGAACCTTCGACGCGCATAACTTTCAACTTTTTTTTTTTCATTTTATTGTTTCCATACAGGGCTAGATAATGATGAGACAAATTGATATAATTATTTGCTTTGAACGGACACCGTCAAACAGAGGAGTAAACACCAGACTACGTTTGTATGCAAGAATGATCAACTAGGGCAACCTTAAGCAACGCTTGCCGAAGTTGGTCCATTATGGACCAGCTATTACAAACCGAGTCTCCTCCATGCCTTGGAAAGCAAGTTAAGCTCGTCCCGGCTGCCATTTATAGATAGATCTCTCACACACAAGCGAACATTCCTTAATTTTTTTAAAGAAACAAAACTGCTTTCACAGATTTCTTGACAAGCTTTCCTAAACAGGGAATCGAACCAGCTAATTTTTTTTTAAATAAACGCTCGCTATTTTATTACCCGACTGCCGAAGGAAGGTAATGTGTTTATTAGTCTATGTTTGTATGTATGTTTGTTCATATGTGGCGTTCTAGAGACCAAACGCGTTGGCCGATTTTGATGATTCTTACGTCAATCGATTTGTCTTAACCCTGCGAGTGTCACTGGCTACGTTAAAATTAGAAAATCGAAAAATGGCGGCCTTTGGGTGCCATATTGTGGGGCCCCAAATTTTCTTTTTCTTCCAAACCCATCGACATGGAGTATCAAAATAAAGGGGTTTAAGAGGTGATTTCAAAAATATAAAACACTTATATGTATAAATGTACTTAAATAAAAAATAAAAAAAAAGTTATAAATAAAAAAATCTAAAAATCCGACTGCTGTATATGTATGAGTTACAAGCTTCTGCCAGCGGCTTCTCCCGTGTAAAAAGTGTGAGCTTATAACTAAAACGCTGCCGTCCAAAACCTGGACCAGTGAATTGGAGCAGATTGCCGAGACTTGGAGATGTTACTGTGGGTCGCTGTTTGAATATCCACGTCACGTTGACGTCGGTCGGAAGCCTTTAGGCTTACGGTTGTCTGTCCGACAGTACGGTTCTGTATGTGTAAACACCTACAGAACCTGAGAGTGTTACACCAGACAACCAGACGTTCTAGAGTCCGAAATTAGAGCTGCCATTAAGCACTTGAAGAATGGAAGGGCTACGGGTTCTGATGCCATCCCCATTGATACCATACCATTGAGCATTGGGGGAACGCGGCGTTCATATCTTTCACATCGTCTGCAATAAGATATGATTGGCAGGAAAATGGCCGCCGGAATGGGCTCGCACGGTTTTCATTTCTCTCCACAAAAAGGGCTCGACCAAAAAGTGTAGCAATTACCGTCTGATTGCACTGATCAGCCATGGCAAGCAATATACTGTTACACATCCTTAACGAACGACTGAAGGCGCACCTGTCGAAAGAAAGTTCTTGGACAGAATTCCGCACAAACGTCTCCATACTATTTATTTATTTATTTTATTTGATATAGGTTCGCGCTTGACCACCATCTCACCTGATGGTAAGCGATGATGTGGTCGACGATGGATCGCGCTTGCCTAGAAGTAACCTATTCACTCTTGACTTAAAGACCCCTAGATTGTAGCTATCGGGAAACACAGACTCCGGCAGGGAGTTCCACTCCTTAGCTGTACGCATAATAAAAGTATTCTCAAAACGTTTAGTGCGTATGGGTGGGATGTCCACCATGTACCGATGGCGCATCGCCGTACGTCTGGTAGTCCGATGATGAAACGGGCTGGGCGGGATTAGATCATGCAATTCCATCGCACACTCCCCGAAATGTAATCGATAAAAAACCGATAAGCTGGCAACTCGGCGACGATGTTCAAGGCTCTGGAGCTTTGACTTAACCAGTGCCTCATCACCGATGAGCCTCTTGGCCCGCTTTTCGATCGACTCTAGTGCATCAAGCTGGTATTTGGCAGATCCGTCCCAGAGATGAGAACAGTACTCAAGAAGTCAGCATCAAAGAGCGTCTATCAGCAGTAGTAGTCTCGAATTCTGAAATTATTTTGCCATGTCTCAAGGTGGAATAACGACTCCATTAAGCGCTTGGTAGTGCAGGGCCTCACCGATGAGGTGGACTGATTAAATGAAGTCCGCCGTTGGTGTAAATGAGTGCGCGAAACTTTCATGTAACCGAGCCAAATGGAGAGAGATCATGCGGCGAGTTACAACAACAGCGATTGGACAAAATTCATCGTGACCACGAGCGCTCTGTCAAGAGCAAGCCAAAGAAGAGGAAGATTGTCTCACTGCAAGGCTAAGGTCGCTTCTCACTCAGAGACGGCACGAGGATTGATCACCACACTTGCCCAATACAGGTTGGCGATTTCAAACTGATATTAACTGTAAGTCTAGGTTTCCTCACGTTGTCAGCGATGTCCAACTTTAGTAAACTTAGAAAATACATAATTATGAATTTGAAAAAGTCACATTGGTACTAGCCGGGATTAAACCCACGAAAGGAGTTATAGTTAGACAAAAAAATGGTTTTGGTCTGTCAGCTTACGATTATGTATCCTCCACATAGTATGATTTTATTGTTGTTTACGTCTTTTTATTTTGCTTCTTAAGCAGTCGGGTTTATTAAATTTTTATATTAACTTTATATTTATCTTTTTTTTTTTAATTGCTTTTAAACATTGATATAAGTGTTATATATTTTTGTAAACCCTTCATTTTGATACCACACATGCCACGTTCAGAAGAAAAAATAAATTAGGACCCCCACAATATGGCCCAAAATTCGCCATTTTGTCTTCGTTTTCAATTTGAATGTAGCCAGTGAAGTGACACTCGCAAGGAAATGCCTTGCGAGTGTCACTTCACGTAAGAATAATCAAAATCGGCCCACGCGTTTGGCATCTAAAACGCCACATAGGAACAAACATATAAGTATACATACATACATAGACCTTTAAACACATTATCCTCCTTTGCGTCGCGCAGTCGGGTAAAAAAAAAAGTAAAGGTTAACTCCAGATTTAGCAGAAGGAAATTAGTTGTTTCGACGATCACGATTTCGCTTAGTGTCGGTATTTTTCCATAATTTTCTAGTATGTAGTGGATAATCTATTAGAAACTATTAGATAGGACACAAATATGTGGATAAGACCTTCCTAATCCCAATATATGTGCAGTTATAAACTAATCCTCTGCCAGTTATCAATAGATTTATATTATTTAATCGATAATAATGCTGTACTTATAAATAATTAGCTTCTGCCAGCGGTTCCGCCCGCGTGGATTTTTTATTATCCCAATGAAACATTATACCGGGATGAAAAGTAACCTATGTGCTATTCCAGACTATAATCTATTTCTCTGCCAAATTTCTTCCAGATCCATTCAGCTGTTCGGTCGTGATTGATTAACAAACATACCTACACCCACACATCCAAACTTTCGCTATTATAACATTACTAGCTGTTGCCTGCGGCATTGACCCCGTGGTTCACCCCACAGGACCCGTTTTTGGGATAAAAAATAGCCTATGTCACTCAGGAAAGGTTTTTGAGTTTATCCATTACTAACAAATCTTTCCTCTTTATAATATAGATATATTATGTATATAATATTGTGTAGATTATTGTAAGATTATAATACTACTGCTTCTGCCCGCGGTTTCGCCCGTGTAAACAGTGTTTTATCATCCCAAGGAAATACAAACTATCCCATGCCCTTCCCAGGGTCTCAAACTATTTCCATGCCAAATTTCATTTAAATCGGATAGGTAGATCCAGAGATTAACCCCCTACAACCTCACAAACTCACAAACCTTAGCTCTTTATAATATAATATTATATTATTAGTATAGATATAATATTGTGTAGATTATAGTAAGATTATAATACTATAACGATTAGATTGTAGCCATGTGTTGAGACAGATTAGGTTTAACGTAAATCTCTAATATTAGAACTGGATCAAAAGTCGCTCAGTGAACTATGGAGCGAGATTATGGGTTATTTTTATAAGATAAAGGGAAAGAACCGGATACTGTCTCGTCGGTATAATGGCAGCAAGCGCGACTGGTGACAATCAGGTCCTGGGTTCGGTTCCCGGTTCTGGCTAGGTGTTGTTGGGTTTTTCCATCTGAAATTTCCTTATTCCAATTGTTCTGAATAATTCAGAATATTTTCGACAAATAATGACGGATAGAGTTCGTATGAAGTGCGTAAGCTTCCCTAAAAGAAGTACTACGGCTAAGTCGGAAACGAAATTTCACGGACACGGATCATGTAGTGTGTAACCAGCCTAAGGGTACAAGCCTATTTTCATAACATGATGATTTAAACATAACTGACTTTATGTGGGTCTGATATAGGTGCAATTTTGCCCAACCCTTTGGGGACTTACGACTTATATGATTGTTATGTTAATGACCTAAATTATCGAAGGAACGCAACATAGGTACTACCGGGATTAAAGGTATGCAGGTCTTGATCTACTCGTATGCCAAGTTTCGTCCCAATCCATTCATCTATTGAGGCGTGGTTAACAAACATCCCAAGATCCAGATTTATGATATTTGTAGGCTTGGTTTTGTCTTTTTCGAAAGATGACCTTCTTCCTTTGGTATCAATATTCTTCTAAGCAAAGTCTTTAATAGAAAAATCAAACAAATCCTACAAAAGTAAAAGCCTTTCCAATACTCAATTACTTATGAAATATCATTCAACCCTTTAAGAGGATTTAAAAATAGAGAGAGAATTAAAACGCTGAATCAATTATTGCGATCGCTTCATTAGCTCGCCTCTACGTTTAAACGATGTTAAAATCAGTGTTAACTCTGTACCTAAATATAACTAGCAAAGATACTTTTACTGTAAAAACGTTATACATTACCTTTTCAGTGCTGAAGTGTCTAAAGATCCGTTGAACAAAACCAGCAATGGACTTGCGACGCTAGGTTGTTGTCGACTTGTTAGGGTTACAACGCCTCAGTGGGATCGAGAATTGGTGGACAGTGGCGGCTGAATCGATATAGATAATGGGCGATTACTTAGAGTGAGTTGACAACCCTACGGGATTGTAGGGATGTGACAGGGGGGTTAACTTGTAGATATCGATGTTTTGTTGCGTGACTTTAAATGTTTACTTCTTTGTAAGTTTGTAATAAGCTTGTTTCTTGTGTCCACAGTTTGATTCCGAGGGTTTCGGGCTACATGCCCCGCGGTGACCAGCCGTATTGGGGATCCCCAGAACTTTTAAAAGGAGAAGAGGCCGGCTTTTTAAAAGATGGACAGACGAAATTGACAACACGACGACTAAAAGGTTAGTCCTATGGGCCAGGACAGTTAGGCTTCGCGACTAATGGAATCATTTTGAGGAGACTTATACCGCCTCAGAAGGTCTTTACATTGAGATCCAGGTAACGGAAATACTAACACACAACACTAACAAATATTAAATTGTAAGAAAATTTTAAGGATGTTCTTCAATCAAAAACGGTAAATTTTTGTAGTAAGAAATTAATAAAAGCTTTTTGATTTTAACGCCCGACGGAAAAAGAGGGGTATTATAAGTTTGACGTGTGTACGACTGTGGATTTGTGTGTATGTGTATTTTATTAATTTGTGTATCTGTCTGTGGCATCATAGCTCCTAAACGGATGAACCGATTTTGATTTCGTTTTCTTGATGAAAATTGGTTCAGCCATATAAAATTTCTGGGGGTTTTAGTATTTGGATCGGGGTGTTTTCACTAGATATCGTGTCACAATTACAATTTCAATAGATTGTTGATCGAAGCGTGTCTACTACTAGATAAATTATGTAGCAGGAAATAAAATTGTGTCAGGGGTTTTTAAATTTTACTTGTATTTATTAGATAGCACGAGTTTTCTACAAGTTTCAGGAATTCAAAAGGAGGTGGCAAACAGAAATTTTGCTCAAGTAAAATTTTAGGTTTTTTTGCAGCTAACAACTGAAAGAGATGTTCACACAGCTGCGTAGGCACTAAATTTTTCTTTTCGCTTCATCATTTCTGCCAAAAGACGTCCACTGCTGGCCATAGGGCTCCCCCAGGAGTCACCACATTGACCGATCCTGTGCGTCTCTCATCCAGCGCATTCCCGCAACCTTAACCAGTCATCGGTCCACCTAGTGAGAGGCCTTTCAATGCATCGTCTTCCATTCCAGAAAGATAGACGACCAGATGATGATGATGATAAGTTAACTTTAGTCAAAGTTAGTATAGTATAGTTAGTTAAATATTTAAGTTCTTTATGTAATTAAATATACTATAATGAAAGAATAAATTCGCATCGCACGTTGCGGGCACTAAAAAAAATATTTTCAGATCTATCGACAGTCGATACCAATTAAACCTACACAGTCCCCTCACTACGACCATCTTCGCAAGTATTGTATTGATTTTGAGTCTATTTTCGTTCGTTCGGCCCACCTGTGTAGCAACCGACCGAATTCAATCGTCACGGCTAGTTAGCGAAGACGAACAGTCTCTTTACATCTAGAAATGGTCGGTTAACCATTACATGACACATCATTTCAAATTGTCCTTTGATATATTAAACTTGGCAATGCTTTGTGGGTCATATGGCTTTGCAATAAGGTTCTTTTTTGCTTGGCTGTTCATTAAATATATTATTCCAGTTTTCTTATTTTTGCGCGTAATCTCTTTATGTGATGTTGATGTGGAATGTCTTTTATTTTTTCGTGGTTAAAGTTTTGTTAAAGGTTATGATGGGATATTTATAGACAGTTCGTAAATATCACAATACATGTTTCAATTAAATAACTGCTTTGTTGATTAATTTTATTAGGCTTCGGGCTTTGTTTGTTATATTCATAATTTAGGCCAACGAAGTTTTATTTTTTTATGTTATACGTATCTTACTAAGTACTCATAATGTTTTATCGCATGAAATTAGACTAGATTACTCTTTTATACAAAAAGTACTGAACGAGTTTTGACGAAACTACAGTCATTATACAGGTTGTGTTTTTCAAGTGGGCGTAGATGGCCAAATCCGAAACTATGAGGAATAGCGAAAAACACTCGAAGGAGTGACAAGGCCACTTTTGATGAAAAACTTAACGAAAGGGCAATTTTTTTCAAAATACTTATTTTTCTTACATTAGGTACTATTAAACCTTAAGTGATGAAATTATGGCTTTTATTTTCAGTAAATAACCGGATTAGACAGCTCAAGCATGTACTACACATTCAGCATTAAAATAATATTGAGTCCGTTTAAACTTTTCTCCAAAGTTTTTTTCATGTCATCAATTGCTTTATATATGAGTCTGCGCAGATATCCTACAAAAAAGTATTTGGTTAAAAATGAGGTGTTCCCTCAATTCTGCTGTATGGCATTACTTCGCCGAATTTGATCCTTATTAGCAACACTACCGGATGGTGTAATAATACAGCTTGTGTTTTTTTCCAAAATCATCGGGTTCGATTCCTGGCTAGGAATATTGTTTTTTTTTTTAAATCCAATGACACAGTTTTTTTTTATCAAAATATTTTTCGCTATTCCTCATAGTTTAGGATTGACGCACAGTTGAAAAACTCACCCTGTATATCAGAGTAAAAAAGTTATATAGAAATAATAGGTAGGTAGGTAAAATAATAAGTAGATACTAATTCAACTTATGTGGTAGCTAGTTAGTCATAAGGCTAAATGATGATTTAAGCTGTAATGACAGATAAAAACGTTTATAAAATTAATATTGGTTTTTCCATGTGACTCACTTTTCGAAACAAAATAAGGTAGATATCATACAAGTGAAGGCATGAAATCTTGTAGGTGATGTAAACCTTTGACTACACTATGAATTTAGAGCAACATTTAAAACACTAACTGGCTCGTTGGTGCAGTGATGCTACTGCTGAGCATACGGTCCTGGGTTTGGTGCCCGAGTCGGGCAAAATGTTATTTGGTTTTTCCATCTGGAATTTCTCTGTATCAGGCCGTAGTCTGGACGTCCCCCTATTACGAGAGACTTTAACATAAATGGTGAAATGTGGGTGTACCAACTATAGGTGCTCTTCTGCCTAACTCTCCGAGAAATACAGGCATGATAATAATAATTATTATTATTTTGGTGTCACATTTCCTGATACATGCCTAACGGAGGCCCCTACGAGTTGGCTCCGGTTCCTCGCACGCCTTTCAAAGAACCGGGACCCTGAGGTCCAGAGAAGACAAAAAAATATATATATAATTATTTTTAGGCAATCGATCCATTACCTGCCAAACCCATAGCACAATGCATTTTTTCTCTATATTTTGCAATAGTCCTGCACCAACCGGGGATTGCTCTTGTATGCACTGCACTTGCGTAATGCATACAAGGATAATTGTCGGTTCGTGTCACATTTCCTGATATATGCTTAGCAAGGCCACTGCGAGTTGGCTTCGGCCCCTCGCACGCCTTTCAAGGACCGGGACCCCAGGGTCCTGAGATTTTCAGAGTCAAAATAATTATTAAGTTATGTTTAAAATATTTATCCCTATAGTATAATATCTTTGAAATGTTCGTTTATTAATGAGACGTGAGATTAATGGATTAATTGGGCCCACCTGGTGGATTAAGGTCCATTTCCCCTCGCACAGAGAGGAGGCCTGTGTCCCAGCAGTGGCAACATTAAAAGGTTGATGGTGATGAGGAGTGTAATAACTCGGTTTTTAGTTGTAAGCATGTTCTAATTGGTATAACTTAATTTTTTATTATAACTTCATGCAACATACAGGTACCGGTAAAAATTACATAGGCGGACTTAATGCCTCAAACGTTCTCTACCAGTCAACCAAAGATGGTGGAGAGATAACAATGGCAGGAGCATAAAAAAAAAATTGAAGTAAAATTGATAAAAAACTTTGCAAGTAATTTGTACATCTGATGATTACATTTAAAATATCTCTAATTCTATCTAGAATTTAACTGATTAATACCGAGTACCGAAACGACACAATACGACAAACTTCTGTTCAAATTAGCAAAAGTCTGCCATTCTGAAAAATTCTTGTACACCATTCCTTAACCTACTTCCCTCCCGGAGGAGAGGAACAGAGAGGTATCTGTACCACCCAGTCTCGGCTTACAACCCTTGCGAAGCCGTACAAATGTACAAGATAATATTTTAATAGAAATCGTTGCGGTATAAAAATAGCAAGACCTTTTGTACCGACTTGAAGTTAATTTAGGGCAACTCAATGATATTAAATTTAGGTTTAGGCAGAGATATTTATAGAAGTTGTATGTGTATATTTTTTGGTTCCTAATAACTACTTGTACTTGTTTGGAGAACCTGCTTCGAGATATTCTTACCTACTACTGATGTACACGCGAAAGTTTGTGAAGACCAAAACTAATGAACGGATATCAATGAAAGTATACAGTAATGTAGCTTATAAATTAGAGTTACACGGGTTATAATTAAAAAAAATATTGTGTAGAAGCACTAATCTCACGTGGGCGGCAGCTAGTAACAACTTTATTAAATCATCATGATAGAGATTTTTCGGTGTCAGTCGTTATGGCATCTAGAGATTTTAAACGAAGGCACACGGATAGATTATGACTTTTTATCCCTGAGTGAGTTCTCGTGGGAGACTAAGACTTTTCACGAGGGGCGAAAACGCGGGCAGAAGCTAGTGATGATATCTCTCTATCATGGCAGAGCTGACTATACATACAAACCCGAACTTTTTCTAAGACTCGATGTTTCATCACCATCAACTTTAACTCTTAGGATTCAGGATTATGTGTGATATATTTCAACTAAGCTTAATATGCATGATGTTAGATTTCGCTAATATTTTGTTTTGTTTTTCCCTTTGTCTAATAACAAGTAAAATTTCAAAATTTTAATAACCCTCAACACATTTTTATTTCATGCTACATAATTTATATAGTACATAGTAGATACGCTTCGATCGGAAATCTATTGAACACGTAATTATGACACGATATCTTGCGTAAACACCCCGATTCAATCAGTGAAACACCCATAACTTTTGAACGGCAGAACCGATTTTATTCAAACATAGCTAAGAAGAACACTCGACAAAATCACCTTTCAAACAAAAAAAATACAAAATCGGTTTACCCGTTTGGACGCTACGATGCCACAGACAGACACACATATACACAGCAACCCACGTCAAACTTATAAATCTCCTCCTTTTCCATCGGGGGTTAAAAATAGCCATATTTGCATGTACATATTCACATTCTTTTAACTCTGATTCAATATAATCAATGAGTCTTCAATCCCACATTATCACTAAGACACTAATAGCTGCACTTGTGTGTAGCTAATTAACTTAATCTAACCTAGCTTTATCAATGCCGTCAAACTCTGTTATTGGCTTAAGAGATAATTGTCATCACCTCGCTGTCACTATGTAGTGTAAGCAGACACTAAGATGCTACTAACATTGACGCAACTGCACTGGTCTGTTCATTGACAGTGAGGTGAACATCTACTCATGTAAATTAGTAATAAGCTGTTGACCAAATAAATAAATCATCATTTTATCCGAAAGACGTCCTCTGCTGAATGTAGGTTCCCCCAAGTGTCACCACATCGACCGATCCTGAGCATACGGGTTCCCGTGACTTTAACCCGGTACACGGTTCACCTAGTGGGAGACCTTACAAGTACGCTACGTCTTCTGGTACGCGGTCGCCACTCCAGACCTTCTCGGTCCCATCGACCATCCGTTCTGCGAGTAATGTGCCCACCACTTCAGTTTGGCAATTATTCAGCTCATGTCGGTAACCCTGGTTCTCCTGCATATGTGGTCGATGTGTCATTCTGTATCAGTTGCAAATTCTTTTCTCCATGGTTCCATCAAAAGATCATAATGGAAGGTTCTTAATCGACCGTAATGCAATAATGACTATGTTATTAAACAATATCAAGTCAATAACAATAAAATGTTAATGTGTATCGTTAATTGCGTCGAGAGAGACTTGAGATTACACATAGGTGCTTATAAATTATTGCCTTATATACCTATCTACCTGCCTTTAACATGAGTTGTTTTTTTTATTAAAGGTCCTGTAGGATTAATAGGCATTATAGACGTCTACTAGCATAACAGCATAATAAGCGTATAATTTTCCCAATGCTGGGTCACAGGCCTTCTCTCTGGGAGAGGCTGGACTGTAATTCAACACGCGGGCCCAGTGCGCGCTGGTAAATATCGCATGTCTTCGTATTTTTGTTTCTAGGATATGACAGTTTCCTCACAACGATTTTCTTCACTGGTTTGAGAGCAGTGATGGTGATAAAATAAATTACACAAAGAACAGCGCCTGCTTGGGTTCGAACCCACTACCTACAACCCGTAAGTCTGGGTAGTTACCTCTGGGCCACCACTGCTCGTAGATGTAAGCAGTATTGCTGTGTTCCGGGTTTAAGAGAATTGATGCTGATGTAATTACAAGCACATGTCTATGCTATTGCAAATGATCATAATTGAGCAGTTACTCTCAGGTGGGTGTTGACTTGTTTGTTATCCAATTTACTCAAGTTATTCATAAGAACAATCAAGAGGAAAACTTAAGGAAGACTTAAGGTACTGAAATTCAGAAATGAATGATTCAGAAAGGAAGAAAGAAAGAAATTAAATTATTTGACGTTAGTTCATCAGGATAAAACATAAGTGTGTGTTTTTCCTTCTCTACCTGAAAATAAGTATTTACTCTATTGCGGAATAGTAACAGATTAATATTATTATTAGGCTACAACCAATAACGCTCAGATTATTCTAAACTGTAATTAAGTAATCTGTGCTCACACTGGCATGGTTCAATATTGACTGACACTCGGGACGCGAAGGTAAATAATAAATGCAATCAATAGCGGCAATTAGATACTCTGAGCTAATAGACCGTTTTATTAGCCGTTTAACAGTCTATGATGATATAGGTAAATTGCGCCCATACTCATCCATCAATGTCGTGGTGGTCCAGTGGCTATGACCTCGTCTCTCGCGCTTTAGGCCGTGGATTCAAATCCGGGCAAGTATCAACATTAATTTTTCAATTCGAATGTACTTTCTAAGTTTATCTTGGACATCACTGTCAACGGTGAAGGAAAACATCGTGAGGAATCCTGGACTTATAGTGAGTTTAATTTAAGTTTGTGCTCCATTGGTGTCTTTGCTGCAAGGCTTTCCAGTGCGAGGGTAAACTAATAAATGATCTTCATCGGACAACAAGACGTACGGCTATGCGCCACCGTTACATGCTGGCTACACCTATCTACATAGCATATTTACGCACAAAACTGTTTTTTATGCTCTGTAGTCTTGCCCTTGGTCACTACCGCATCTGATGGTTAGCGATGACATTTTGCTAATACTTTTACTGTGTGGAGTGGAATTCCCTGCAGTAGTCTGGTTTCTGTTAGCTTCAACTGGGGCTTTAAACCCGGGAGGATATAGGTTAAGTAAGCGTCCATTGTCGACATAAAGAAATATAACACAAAAATATGTTTATATAGTCTGATTGTCGACCACATTATAGATCGCTTATCATAGTGGTCAAACGCGAAATTGATAATAGAACAATGGGAACTTCTTCCTTGATGTATCCCATCACTCCTCAGAAGGGTTGGGTAGAAGTAGTTACTCCTACATTTCACCAGGTATGTCCAAGTCCCATGAAATACGACAATGAACCAGGCATAGCTTCAGACTCTAGGCTACAGACTGGGAGCTAACCATGGACTCCTGTATAGCATATGTGTTTGCTACCATTATACCAACACGAGACAGGATTAAACTATTTAATTTATTTATTACTCGATTGTGTCCATTTTATGTTAAACCTAATCTTTATTCATCTGTTGCTTCGACGACGTTTTAACTCTGTATTTACGGAACCCTACTTATAAAAGGGTTCCACTAATTTTTATAGCCCACAGCTACCTGAGAGGCTCGTAAACCATATACTAAACTAGACATTCATAAATAATAAGATCCATAATGATTCTGTAAAGGAATTTGAACCATAACGTAGAAAAAATAAGGTTTGTTTTATTTTGTACGTTGTGTTTATTCTATTTTGTATTTTATGTTGTCCTTTTGTTTTTAATTATTATGTTTTTAGTGTCGCTACTGCTAAAATATGTTCGTAATAGCTTTTTTGTGGCCGTGCATTATAAAGTCATCAGAGATTTAGAGTTTTTTGATATATATGGTTTTTATTTTGTGGTGTATTGAGAAATAATTCAGTATTTTTGTAGGTTATTTGACATCTTGGTATGAGGTTTTTTGACACACGTATCGTAATGAACCTACGAATTCAATATTATTCAGCAAATTTTCGCTGTAATTTGTTTTTGTGTATTGCACAAGGAAAGTAAAAAAGTCTTTTTTATTTTTCACTTGGAGTTTTTTTATTTGGAAGTCGATTGACGGAGAAATCGGTGAGAATAAACAAAAAAAACATATAGTCGATCATAGAACCTTCTCCTTTTTGGAAAGTCGGTTAAAAGTAAACAAAGACTTTTCTGTAGTTTTGTAGGTGGATGAAGATCTAAAAGTAACAAGATCGCAAATAACGTTCAGTCTGAAAAACTATTTACCTTAAAGTTTTTGATTTCAAATACTAAAAAAAAATACTAAAACGACCATCTTCTGTATACAAAAAAGCAACAACCTTTATCCATATCCCCTAATTTTATGAAGCTCTGGTATTCCAAACACGGGTGCTCACAAAAACACGCGATGAAGACATCTAAGGGGCTTTTTATACGATTTTTTTTTGTTCCTCGCGACGATTAACAAAATGCTCCTCTTAATTGCCCCATCTTAATTGTTTAAAGGGACTCTTTATGGGCTTTCTAGGGGAATGTCATCTATGGCTATTTGATTGACATGTGGATGGACCTACTACCTGATTTGGGTTCGAAGTTTTTTGTGCCGGTTTATGTAAAATTGGTTGTTGTGTGAGGATTAGGGAACGAGACTTTGGTGCTAATGTCGTCAAAATGATGCCGTTCAAAATTGGTCTAAGCTAGTTGTGATTAGATCGAAGCTAGCTGTGATTAGTCCGAAACTAGATGTGACTAGTCCGAAACTAGATGTAACTAGTCCGAAACTAGCTGTGACTAGTCCGAAACTAGATGTGTCTAGTCCGAAACTAGATGTGCCTAGTCCGAATCTGGATGTGACTAAGCCGAAACTAGATGTGACTAGTCAGAAACCAGATGTGACGAGACCGAAACTAGCGTGTCTGACCTAAAGAGAGTCGTTTCAGTACGGAAGTATTTGTGGCTAAGGTAAGTGACTGAACTGGCACACCTTGATTAAAATCTAAGTCATATTAAAGTCAATTTATTGTATTAACGTTTTAAAAACTATATTTTGCATCGGTACGCTATGAACGTCTTCTACATAATTATGACACTAATGTCATATAATATTTTCCATACCTTCTCAAGAACAGCGTGGAACCCACGCCACCTACAGTATGTAGTAAGTTTTATGACAGTTATAATGTAATTCTTAATGTCACTCCGTGTTATATTGCTGAGGGCTCTCAATCTAAATGCTTTCCGTTTAATAGAGCCCTTTTTATTGTCATGCCACTATACAGGATGTTTGTTGGAGTTTTACTACGCGGGTTGTATTCCGCGGTTTGTACTATAGTCACCGTGGCTCTTTGTGTCTCTGAAGTTGGCTGCAAGATACTGCGCAGTTGCTATTTTTGTGTCAATATTGAAGGTGAAGATAGCATTGTATAACAGCCTCTTTCACTCGCTAACGTTTGTCGCATCGTCCTATCTCACTTACTCTATGCATTATACTCGATGACAAACTGTTTCATGCGCAATGGTTCGCAGAGCTAATTTCAGAGACTCAAACATCCGCTGTGACTACTATATTTTTTTTAATGCTGGTAATGAATTGATTGAACGCCGTAATTACCGAAATAATTAAAAAGCCATTGTGTCTGGCGTGGATCCGCGTTTCCGGCAGTCGAAATGATTGGTGGTGTGCCGAAACATAGTTTAAGTATTACTTTGTTCATTTAGTAACACAATAATGATTTGATTTTTGTTCCTGCATTTTCTTAAGCCAGTATCATGTTAATCAGGTTTATCACAAAATTATGATTGTATACCCCGATGGGGTTGTTAGTAGGTGTGTACTAGAGATCCTACATATATCCTATCCTGTCTAGCCATAGTAAACCCTACCCTTGCCCGAACCGCTAATCAATTACCCATCCAAGACACCACGCTCAGAAGTCACTCTTAAGACCACTGGACCAACAAAGCAGGCAAATAAGATATTGTAATAAGTCTGATAAGTGATTAATAAAACAGTTACTTTAAGTTCATTAATACTAGTAAAAACCACACCCTGTACACGATGTACAAACACAGCAACTTATCGACAATACTATTAACTTATTAAGTATTATAAGTTATCTTTTATGTCGAGTTTTATTCCATCGTTAACTTGGCCGGACCCTTTCCAGGAAACTTTGTGACTATTTGAGTCGTATTGTAAGTTGTGAGCTACTGGAATCGGGCATAATATTGAAATTTAAAATGAATGATTCTATTGTTAGAGGGATGGGTGGCGTCAGTTTGAATTTAACATTGGTTTGGTGAAGTTGAAAGGATGGATGAAAGGTATTTCGAAAGAAGGAAGAAAGGAAAGGAGAAGGTTTGTCGATTTTTGTAGAAATAAATGCTTTTTTAACCGACTTACCAAAAAGGAGGCGGTTCTATGTTCGACTTTATGTTTGCTTTTTTTTTTATTTATGTTCACCGACATCTCCGTCAATTGTGGACCGATTTTGACAATATCTTTTTTGTTTGAAAATGTATGTTCCGAAATTGGTCCCATTTCAATTTGGTGAAGATCTGATGAAGAACTTCGAAGGTTTACAACAGCACTCTTTAAAAAATAACTGCAAATCTCTCGGGATTGCTGCAATCGCATGTCTGTTTATTGTTTATACCATTTCATAACATAACATCACGCCAGTACGCTCTCTTGCTACCCCGCAGATCTCTCATTTCATCGGTTATGTTCAAGTTTCATGATATTCGGGAAACCTATTCTAGCGTTATAGGTACCTTACCAAACAACTTGCCTATTAGGTAGGTACAACTAAAAAGTGAATAAAAAGCTTTTTACAAAAAAATACTACCGACTTCCAAATGAAAAAACTAAAAAATGTAAAATAACTTTATTTTTGGAAGTCGGTGTCTTTTGTAGGTAGGTACCAATTTTTTGCGTTATGGACACCGACTTCCAAAAATTAAGTTATTTTTCAGATTGTAGTTTTTTCATTTGGAAGTCGGTAGTATTTTTTTGTAAAAAGCTTTTTATTTTTCACTTTTTAGTTGTACCTACATAATAGGCAAGTTGTTTAGTAAGGTATGTACCTTACTAAACAACTTGCCTATTATGTAGGTATAACGCCAGAATAGATTACCCGAATAATTATCATGAAACTTAAACAAAACCGGTGAAATGAGAGATCTGCGTACCCCTTACGAGCGTACTGGCGTGATGTTATGTTATGGTATAAACAATAAACAGACATACGATTGCTGCAATTCCGAGAGATTTGCCGTAATTTATTGAAGAGTTCTGTTGTATATCTTCGAAGTTATTCATCAGATCTTAACCAAACTAAAATGGGACCAATTTCGAAACTGTATACTCTTTCAAACAAAAAAAAGAATTTTCAAAATCGGTCCAAAATTGACGAAGATAAGCGTGAACATAAACAAAAAAAAACAAACATAATGTCGAACATAGAACCTCCTCCTTTTTGGTAAGACGGTTAAAAAGTGAAAAATAAAAAACTGTAGAAAACTCAAGTCGAATCTCATTCTCGAGTACGCAAATACACTCCGTGTACGACTATTTTGAAATCAGATCAATAAACCATACGCAGATGCCGAGGCTCATCTCTTCGTAGGCGAGCGTTGAGACTTGTGATCGTATCACCCTATCCTTTAAGAGTAAGCAGAGAGAGAAGTGAACTTGCTTCTTTTTTTTTTTTTACTATGTATAGGCCTGTGTTTGACCACAATCTCACCGTGGTCAGTGATGATGTGGCCGATGGTGGTAAGCACACAAAGCCTAGAAGGGAACTGGCTCTCAAGTGCTGCTGTCGGAACACACCGGAAGGTGCTTGGCGACAGATTTTCAACTTGAGGGTGGTTGCCAGCCAGGCGGGTACTACAAAGTACCCTACCACCGTGCTATGGTTTCCTCACGATGTTTTCCTTCACCGAAAGCTCAAGCTCATTGTAGGATTCGAACCCGCGACCTTCGTCTCGGTATCCGACGTCACTACCACTGAGCTATCATCGCTTTAATCGCTTTTTTCCTAGATGTTGACTTTCAAAAGTGATTTATGTCCCGCTAGCTTCTGCCAGCGGCTTCACCCGCGAGGAATATATCTCTAGGAAACATATAAGGGATAAAAGTATTAAATGTGCTAATCCAGGATATGGTCTACCTGTGTGTTAAGTTTCTTCTAAATCCGTTCAGCTGTTAAGACGAGAAAATATGTCAAACAGACTGACAGATGGAGTTGAGCCTGCAGAAAAGCTCCTCCTGTCATGTTCTCTGTGCTACAACACCTTACCTTAAAAGACCTTTTTGAGGGAAATGGGAACGGTCAACATTTTCAAATCATCAGTACTACGAGGAAAAAGAAGCACCGAGTATTTATTTATGTTTAGACTTTCATTACGGTGTCGACTTGTCATAGCGAAAAAGGCAACCGAATGAAATCAAAGATTTGACTTATTTTTGACTACTATTCCAGTCATTTAGCAGCATTGCTAGTACAGAATATAAATTTAGCTTTGTCACCGGTGTGCTCGAAAATCATATTGCATTGTACCCGTAAAAATATTAAATTTAA
The DNA here is from genome assembly GCA_945859665.1 of Anorthoa munda. NCBI lineage: Eukaryota > Metazoa > Arthropoda > Insecta > Lepidoptera > Noctuidae > Anorthoa > Anorthoa munda. The sequence continues at coordinate 909,341 of OX243916.1, read as the reverse complement.
TAAAAATACTCATAAGCCAAAGACATACAGATTCACTCACTAAAAGTTATTTATTTAGTTATGACTTCCTAAACCATAATTTATGTGCTTTTCTGGAATTATGTGGGTCTTCGTGAACGTCAGGTGTTTGTAAAAACCTTATAGTCGATTAAAATTTGGATATTGGACTCTTTGGTCATAAAATGAAAAGCGTGATGTCATTATACATTTTTATTATTTTAAGGACAACCTCGGTATTCCGTTTGTCATAAAACAGTGAATGCAATTTGAATGGTGAATATAAACTATTTAAGAACTATGTTTAGATAATATTATTCTTAAGATTTTTTTGACAATATTTATCCACACGGTGCTAGCGGGCCTCACTACAGTTTATTTTTATAAGCTTTTAAAATCAAAAATCAAATTTTTAATTTCACATAGGCCTACATGGGCACTTATAAAACGTCGACAAAAGGTCCACGGTTCGGGTTGGTCGTTTCCTGTGGAGAAGAACCGGCAAGAAACTCCACTCCTTACTCTTTTAAAAAAATGGTTTGGTTTACAATATTTCCATGTTACAGCATTAGTATGTATAAATGGGGGGACAACGTAGGCCCGACAATAAGTAGTAAGAAACCTTAAAAAAAAAGAAGTAAAACGAGATAAAAAGTTAACAAACGTTAACAAGCATCTACAAATCCAGAAGGCCTACAATGTTCACACATTCACAAACAATCTGTAAAATAATCCTTAAAAATTTAAAAAACCATGTGGCACAAATGTTGTTATCAGTGCAGTAACTATTATAAAAAGTAAAAAAAAAAGAAAAAAAAAATGAGATTGAGAACAGTTAGACCACATATTTGTGCCATTTATGAGTTACCAGGGAAGCCGCATGCGCAGAAGGAGCTAAAGCCAAAACTTTTATCTTTTTTTTTATAATATGCTTTTTTAATAAGGACACGTTTGATGTAGTTTTTGAACTTTCCATCGGTCAGTTCTATAACTGAATTTGGCCTTTATTTAACTAAACTTCATTTGCGATAACATTAGACGTTTAAATTAGCTTATTTTACAGCCTGTTCAATCGAATTTGACTTCTATTGTGTTTGTGATACGACATATGGTAGGTGTAGTAAACAGTTGGTTTTGGTAACGGGTTTATGCTTTTTATGTCCTACTTATGTATACTCAAAATCTGTTGAACGGACTGTAAAAAGATTTGGAAACATGTCTAATGTTATTTCAAATGGAGTATAGTCTTGTTAGTTAATAGTACCTGGTGGGTCAAATCATACCACTGCATTTTAAAATAGTTAAGCTTTAAAAAAAGGATTTTCTTTTACTGGCATATTAGTGTTAATAATTCATTTGAGGAGCTCGTGGCTACATAATAACAGCCGCACGGGTCGATCTTCAAGGTAAAGCAACGCTTGCCGAGGTCGGTCCGTGGATGGGTGACCATCTTTACATGGCGAGTTTCCTGCCTGCCTCGGCAAGCACGTTTAGCCGTTGGTCCCGGCTGTCATTTGAAGATCTTTGACAGTCGTTACGAGTAGTCAGAAGCTTGAGATCTGACACCAGCCTGACCAAGGAGTACCGTGTTACCCAGTTACTGGGTTGTGGAGGTCAGATATTCAGTCACTCCATATAAAACACTGGTACTCTTCTGCATCCAGTTAGACTAGAAGTCGATCTAGGCTGATTGATTGAGTGTTAATAATTAATTTCAAGGTCTGGGTTGTGGTCCCCCCGGTGGGGATCCGCATTGTCGAGGCAGGGGGGCTCAGTAACCGTGTTTTGGTCACCCCCGGTGAAGCGAAGAGGAACCCGAGGAGGGGCCGCTTTCAGGGCTTTTACCGACTAAGCCGACGACGTAACGGCCAACTAGTAGGTTGCGGTGCCGCTTGGTAATAGGCGACATCGCAACTGAGGCGGGCCGTGGTGTCTTATTGAGTGTCCCAGGTCCCATACGATATCGCAGCTGAGGGTTGGAGGCCGCGGCGGGAGAGGAGTGCTGGTATTGTGGTGCGCCGCTCTCCCTACCTTCCGCAGTCTAGACGGGTTCGCCACCGTCTGATGGCGGACGCGGTGGGACCGCAGAGGAAGAGGAGTGTCGGTATAGCATGTATGAGAGCGGTTATCCTATCCCCTGCGGCCGCAAAATGGTAGGTTGCGGGGCCATTGACTATGACTCGTCACAGGGGGACCAAGGGTGCCATACACGGGGTCGTCTGGCACCCATGTGCTTATTTGGTCCCTGGGGTGGTCACGGCGTACAGTGTGTTCTGTTGCGCCGGTGATGGGGGGGTACTCCCCCGAGGAGGGTCCGGTGACGGACAGCCGCGGCGGGTTCGCGGTGAGTGCTAATGCGTGCCTGTGTTCCCGCCATAAGCGCCACAGGAGGACACCGTGGAGTTTTAGTGGGTTAGAGTCCCATATAACTGCACTATCTCCCCGTGGTAGTGCAGTATGCATGATGATCTCTAAACACAAAAAAAAGCTGTGTGATGTTAAATGAATTCAGCTACATCTGGTTAGTTGAGAACAGGCCGCAAATTAATTTTGATTAAAATAAATGACAAGTTACTGCAGTACACACTACTTGGAATATTTGAATGCTTGTGCCCTGAGGGTTAAGCAGAGGTCACTCTCATTTCCTCAGTTATGTTTTGAATCCCATGTAACAGGGGGCGATCTTATAACCATCAAGCGGGCATAAATCCGAATTCCAGAGTGCTACTGAATTATTCCAGACTGCTACTGAAATATTCCAGACTGCTACTGAAATATTCCAGACTGCTACTGAAATATTCCAGACTGCTACTGAAATATTCCAGACTGCTACTGAAATATTCCAGACTGCTACTGAAATATTCCAGACTGCTACTGAAATATTCCACACTGCTACTGAAATATTCCAGACAGCTACTGAAATATTTCAGATGGAAAAACCTAATAACACTTTGCCCGACCCAGGAATCGAACCCACGACCTCATGCTAAACAGTTGAGCTTACGACTACTAGATCAACGAGGCAATATAATTGAACAATTTCTAAACCTTTCTTCAAAACCTTACAAATAATCATTCTCATAAAGACAAGTTTAAGTAGTTTCTGCCTACCCCCATGGGCAAAAGGCGTGAGTTAGTGTATGTATGTATAAAGACAAGTGAAACCTCCATTGTTTCACCATATTGTTACATCATAACATAACAGGATACAATTTCACTCAGTCTCGTAGCCCGTAGCCAGCCAGGCGTAGCGCTACGCCGTGCTACGTCGTAGCGAGTGGATGACTCTGACTATGACTCTCGTGACGTAGACATGTTTGTAATACGCTAGACTTGTGTGCGCTCGGGATCGCGTTTGAGAATACAATTTAATTGATTTAATGTTGCTCTCCTCACTATGTTTTCCTTCACCGTTTTAATCGGCATGTCCTAGAACCAAAAATTCGAAGACATGTGACATCCACCAACCCGGGTCCAGCGCGTGGTGGATTAAGGCCTATTCCCTCTCATAGAGAAGATAACTATGTCCCAGCCGTGGGAAGGTTAAAATGCACTAGTCGTTTCGAGAAAAACGCGATTAAGTGTTTTTTATACGCTACGGCGAAGCATAACAAATCCTACTTCCTACTAATATTATAAATACGAAAGTTTGTGAGGATGGATGTATGTATGTTTGTTATTCTTTCACGCAAAAACTACTGAATGGATCTGGATGAAATTTGGCACAGAGATAGATTATAGTCAGGAATAGCACATAGGATACTTTTTATCCCGGGAATATGTTCCCTCGGGACAATTTTCGACATTCACGCGGGCGAAGCCGCTGGCAGAAGCTAGTAAGGAATAAAATTAAAGATACGAATCAAGACAGTATTTTCATTTCCTCTACAAGACCCCAACAAGCACAAATACAGTCCACTACAACTTGGTAAAAATGCCGGTAAATCCTAGGTTTTACCGTAGTTCGGGTTTTTACAGTAACATATAAAAAAAACTTTCATTTTTCTTAACTTTCACGTTTAAAAAATAAAAAAACAATATATAGGGGACAACGATACGTGAAATCTTAACTTTCCGTTGTCCCCGTTGCCCGTATTTCATAAGGGGGACATCGGGAAGGAAATTTTATGATGTTCCGTTGTCCCCGTTACGGAAACACAGATTACGGGGAGAACGGGAATACACCATCAATTTAATATAAGTAGTTTTACTCTTTACGTTTAGTTTTATATGTGTATGTTTGTCCACGCATTTCTCTGAAATTGGTAATCGAAGAAATGCGTGGACAAACTAACGAGTAGACTATGTGTTTTAGTTGGATATATTTTTAGATTTTCTGTACTACACGGCTCTTTGAGAGCCAGGATCAACATTTTGGTTGTTATACTATGTGCATATCGTAATAAGTAAGTCAGGTACTAAATCTTATCTTAAAATTGCTCTATCTATGAGGATGTGGTGATTGCACCCCGTGTGGGTGTTTTATCGATAAAATTAAGTGTATTTAAAGGACTGAAAGTTTTATTTCTACATGCTCGGACATATTTAATATAGAAAAATAACATAATGCAGTACACCAACAATTTTTTAATCATTTAAATAGAAAACAAAGAAAGTGAAAACATAAAGCAGCAAAAAAATCTTTATCATTTAAATAGAAAAACTTGATACATTTTTTTTTAATATTACATTTAAATTATAACATTAATTACATTTTATTGCTAAGATATTATTATATTAAAATATTAATTATTTTTATTGCTATGACATTATTATATAATACATTAATAACAATTTTGGACTCAAATGTAAAATAATATAGATGCTTTGATTTTGTGAATAGACAACAGATGTTGTCTATTCACAAAATCAAACAAAAAATCATTTGATGGAACGTTTTACCAAAACGGTAGTCACTATTTTGTGGAAGAGAATTCATGCTACCCAGTTACTGGGTTTTGGAGGTCGGATAGGCTATCGCTCCATATAATACTAGTACTAGAAGGTGGTAGACTGAACGCCGACCCCAACATAGCAGAGAAATGGCTAGACAGATTGATTTGTAGAGAAAATAGCAACTACAACAATACGTGTAATAAGAAATTAACTCTTGTGACAACAGTGAGTAATAACCGAAGAAATTTACAAACAAATAAATTTACAAATAAAGTACAGTATACTTTATTTGTAAATTTCTTAAATTTATTTATTTATTTATAAAAAAAACAAGATATTATTTAAGCATCGTTCAAATATTCGCAATCATTTGGAATTAAAAATAAATACAATTTACAAGCTAAACATCTTAGGTAACCGAAAGTCTTGTCATTTAAATAATCTTTCATTGTAAGACTAACACACGACATCCTTTATTATAAATAGCATCCTTTATTCTATAAGTACACAGATAACTGCACTAATTTATAACATCTATCTTGTAATATCTATTTTCACATTTGTCCAGAACATAATTTGTTACCTACTTTTTTAATATTTCAATTTATTAACAATCGACAAGTTAACGAATAACTCGTTCATTCATGATGATATCTTGATTCCTCTGCAATCTTTGATTTAATCTATTTACATAAAAGTCATACCATGCATGTCGATTACTTGTTAAAGCTACCAAAAACATAACCAATATTAGGGGATTAATATAATGCAATAGAAAGTTTGCTAAGTAACCTGGATTAATTTTAATTAAAACTATAAAATACTTGGCTAACAATGAGACGTCACTCAACAAAAATATCAAAGTGGCTATATACAAGCGACGCCAGGTACTAACACCTGTACATGCGCTCGTGTTGAAACTACGCCAAAGTGAAAATATTATTGTAATGTAACAAAGACAGTTTAAGATTACAGGTATAAATATATCTAAATACCAGGGTAAGAACCCCAACCTGTTTGTAAAAATAACAATGTTACCATAATAATAACTTAGGAAACTAGCTGTAGTGTGTGTTATTATAGGTAAACCCCAACCAAAGAGACAGCTTTTTAAGTATTTTCTTTGCATATGCACATTAAAAACTTTTACAAAGTCAACGTAAAACATATGACTAATGAGTAATAACCAGTTGTTCGTCGCTGTCGATGCGTTTAGAAACAAATAGTTTCTGTAATTCCTAAATTTCTTCAAGACGCACCAGGACATCAGTCCGTAGATCAACGAAACGAGTAGTACAAACATAGAAAACAAACTGATGACCATTAAATTATAATACCAGAGCCTCGAAGACATGGCCAATTTCACTGCACAGATTTGACTGGTCCACTTTTAGTTTAATCAAAGATTTTTAAGACGTCACACTGCTTTGCTCTTTAACAGGTATTGCTTCAGTAGATCTGAACAATACAAAATGTTTCAAAACTTGAGAAAACACGTTTAGTCGGCGTCGGTATCCCAGACGTACGTCACCGAGTCCGCGTCCTTATCAGACGAATTATATGAAGAATTCAGTTGTAGTTTATATGAAGTAAAGAATTTATGAATTGCTGGATGTAAGCACTGTTATGCTCCTAAATAAGTGTTGCTTCTGAAACCGTCGATCTAACAATAGTCGTTTTATTAAATATGCTAACGCTACTATATATCTATTAATTTAAAACACAATCGGCACTAATTTAATTAACCAAAAAAATCTTGTTTGCCATATCGCTTGTATTAATTAATGAAATACTAGATATCCTATAACAAGCAATAATAGAATTTACTGTTTAAAAATTAACTGAATATGATTAAAATATTAATATGTACCAAAAATATAGCTTAACGAATCGGCCTCAGATATCGAGCATATAGGTACAGGAACTTAATTAATTGTAGATTCATTAGTTAAAACCGGCCAAGAGCGAGTCGGATTCGTTCACTAAATCCTACCACTGCCTTTGAAGAGATTCTGTTTTTGCCAACATTTGTCAAATCATTTTTGCCTGTTCTTTGTGGCTTTCTCTTTTTTTTATGTACCGTATATACTTTTATAATGCATTTACTAAAACTTTTACGTGCACGTCATACACATATGTAGACATAGACATATGTATTTTTTCAACAAGGATGATGTAACCAAATACTTCTAATTAAAACTGATGGAAAAGATTATCCGTGGAGTTTCTTGTCTTCTCTTCTTTTCTTCTTCTCCATTAAGACCATCTGATGCTTGCGAATTTGCAACTAGTCATCTTTTTTTTTGACAATAATTCAATTGAACTAAAACTATTTGATTTTGATTAAGAATTTTGATATTTTATTTAAAAAAAAATTACCGAATGAACCGATTTTAATTTTGACTTTCATAAGTGTAGCTTATTGGTCTAATTGAAATAAATAATGTTGACTTTGACTTTCACATATATCTATAGCAAAACACTAAAAGCTGTAAAATTATTCTGATTGCCGAAGTCGGTGTCTTTGGTACCTGTTGTTCTTCGTTTTTTGACTCTGACTTCGGCAAAAATGTTTTTTTTTTGCTTTTTAGTGTTTTGCTTTAGTATTTATTTTTTTAAAGAGTTTTATAATAGTTTTTATTTTCAACTTATACTGTCCCATTGCTGGGTAAAGCTCTACCTCAAAGCCTTCCACTCTTCATGATAACATGCCGAAAACATGGCCGGCGAGTGGATATCCCACTGGTCTATCCGCTTTAAAACTATAATGTGATTTTATTACTAATCTACCAAGTTTAGTGATAAAGGCAGTATCCAATAATTAGAACAGTAATAAAAGGTCTGATGGCCTTCTAACTGATACTCATATATTGATAGCATCAATAAACGAATAAAATAATTATGTGATTAGAAAATAATCGATAAGTTTCGATATAAATGATTCAGAGATAGAGCATTAATTTTGATAAAGTAGTTTGTATCTTGTTGAGGATCTGGCTGCCATGTCATCATTTATTTCTCTTTTTCTTTTCTTTTTCTCTTTTAAATAAAAACGTTGCCCAAACATATAAACTCACATACATAACACCCAGAGCCGGAACAACTATCTGTAGGTCATACAAATATTTGTTCCGTGCGGGAATCGAACCCGCGACACGCAGCGCAGCAGTCAATCGTTCAACCACTGCGCCAACCGTGCGCCCATTATTTGTATATACTTTATTGTACACCAGAAAATACAGCAACAAAAGAAACTTAAAACTGAAAAATATACAACGGGCGGCCTTATCGCATTCCGCGATCTCTTCCAGGCAACCTGGAATCATTATTTCTTAAAACTTATACATTTTTATTACTATCTACTGGGCAATGGAGACTGGAGAGGGCTATGCTCGGAGTTTTCTTGCGTGATCAAATCGAAAGAAAAGCAAGGCTACAGACAACCCGAAGAGTTGCCAAGTTTAAGTGGCAGTGGGCACGGCACATTGCTCGCAGAACGGATGCTCGTTGGAGCCGAATAGTTCTGGAGTGATAACCGCATCCCGGAATACGCTTTGGAAGGTCGCGCTCTGGTTGGAGCGACGACCTGGTCTAAGCTGTGGGAATTCGGTGGATGTGAAATGCACAGGACCGATCAGTGTGGCGTCGCTTGGGCAAGGCCTATGTCCAGCAGTGGACGTCTTTCGGCTGAAATGATGTTGATGAGTATCTAATGCATTTTTTGGTAACTGGTTATTCCCTTGGAAATGTTAAAAGTAACATATTATTTCACGTCCTGTATTCCCAAGATTGGGCAAAAGTGTAGATACAATATTTTAGTAGACATACATATTTCGACAATTACGTTTAAGCTCATTATAAGTATTAGGGGCTGAGCCTATTGCCATCAATCAGACGAAAACAAAGACGGTTGTTACTGAGACAGATGGAAAAACTGAATATCTCATTACCCGATCTAGGAATTGAACTTTTTTTAAGTGTCTAATTAACTTTCATATAAAAAAAACATACCATCTATCATCATTAATATACATAATAAATAAATCTAAAACGAATTGAACTATTACAAAAAAATAAACCTGATTCAAAAAGCGAAAGGCTTCCCATACTTGTGATAAACACATTATTGCTCTTAAACCGGTAAAGTTAAGTAAGTACTTCCGTTATTGTAGGAAATTGTCGGCGGTTTATTATTATTCTAACTATTAATAATAGTTAATAAAGTTACTTCCATACTATTATAATATACTATATTTATAATATTATTAATGCGAAAATAACTCTGTTAATCTGTCTGTCTGTTACCTTATACGTTTAAAAAACCGCTGAACCGATTTAGATGAAATTTGTTATGGACATAGGTTGAGACCCTAGAAAGTACATAGAATAGTTTTTATACTGGAAAATATCCTTAAGGGGTGGGAAAGGGGGAGGAACTTTGCACAGTTAATCAATTATTTCTCAAGCAAGGCGGCCCACACTATTACACCTACATTAAAATTGCGCGATATAAAAAAAATAGGTTATTCGAAGTATTAATGCAACGCAGACGCAGTCACGGGCAACAGCTAGTAGTTAATAAATTAACATAGATTATAAATTAAACCATAAAGTTAGGCTGATCACTTTCCCGATTACATTTTGATGAATGATTGTCGTTGATTGACTTTTAATTGAACATTTTAGGGTTAAGAATTGCGTCTTATTTAAATGTTTTAGAAAACTGCAGTCGGTTACTGTAATTGAGTAATAAATACATAGATTTTATGAAAGTTATAAAGGAACAGTGTGCTTATGCCGAGTTTTTTAACGTACTCACTCATGTTATCGTAAACGATCTGGTAGGTCAAAATGTAACAAAAGAAGACGTTTCTCCTTACCGTCACCAGACGGCGCTTATCCAGTTTCAACACAAATTGACGTAAACGTTAACGCGATTGAGCGTGTGTAAAAACTCGCAATAAGGCCTCTGATTTTCTAATATGTTGTTAATATTTAAGTAATTATAAGAAATTCTTAATTCTTTATTATTCACCAAAAACAACAAGATAAAATTACAAATTTATATATTTATTTCATCCTTTTTAAACTACAAATAATATACCTAGTAGCAGACTCGCTTCAATCGACAATCTATCGAAACACGTAATAATGACACGTAATTTTGCGAAAAAATCCAGATTCAAAAAGTAAAATGCGAATAACTTCTGAACGGCTAAACCGATTTTATTCAAACATAGCTAAGAACATTCTCGACAAAGTCACCTTAAAAACAAAAACAAAACTTAATCACACATACAGATACACAACAACACACGTCAAACTTATAACACCCCTCTTTTTCCGTGGGGGGTTAAAAACAAAAGATCTACAACTGACAGTCAACGACAACGTGCTTTTCAAGGCACGGAGGAGTCTCGGTTTGTCAAGAATGGTCACCCATCCTAAGACCGACCTCGGCAAGTGTTGCTTAACCTCGAAGATCGCACCGTGCGACTGATAATATTTAACCACGACCTTATAGGTGACATTAATTTTATGTTTTTATGTGCTCACCTTTACTTACATAGTAAGACAGGTACCCAAACTAATTATTCAATTCCCATAGAACCGTAAGCTCTAGCAAAATTAAATTAACTCTTAAACTAATTAAACATCGCCCAACAAAACAATGTGCGTCACTTGAGCAAACAACTGTCGCATAATTACTGTTAACTTGTTATGTAGCTGTTATATACACGTGTAATATAACAGTATAACAGGCTGTAATGTAGCATGTGCCGTTAATATTTCAAATGGATACATAGTAATAACAATGCGAAGTGATGGCGGGCACAATTAGGTGGAGTTCTGCGTTCGGCGAATTGTGGTGCGCGTTTTAATATTTTTTTGGTAATTTGTGAGATAGTTTTCTTGATCAGTTTGCAAGGTTAAGTAGTTTATTCAAATCAAATCGATTTAAAAATCATGATATAAATTAAAACTACCACTACTACTAACTAACAATTACAATGAACAATCAGCATGCCAAATAAGAGCAATTTAAATAATTGGCTGTTCTGGCTGCCAAAAAGTTGGGGATCCTTGCGAAGGTGAGACGGTACTTCACGCCAGAACAGCTGCTTATGTTGTATCAAGCGCAAGTTCGACCTTGCATGGAGTACTGTTCTCATCTCTGGGACGGATCTGCCAAATATCAGTTTGATGCACTTGAGTTGATCGAAAAACGGGCCGTGTTGCTAGCTTGTCGGATTTTTATCGGTTACATTTCGGAGTTTTTAATACCCACAAGCCTGTTTCATCATCGGACTACAAGACGTGCGGCGATGCGCCATCGGTACATGGTGGATATATCACCCATATGCACTAAAAGTTTTGGAAATACTTTCATTATGCGTACAGCTAAGGAGTGGAATTCCCTGCCGTAGTCTATGTTTTCCGATAGCTACAATTTAGGGGTCTTTAAGTCAAGAGTGAATATGTTACTTCTAGGCAAGCGTGTTACACCGTCGACCACATCATCTCTTACCAACAGGTGAGATAGTGGTCAAGCGCAAGCCAATCTACAATAAAAAAAATAAAAAACCTTTGAAAATAAACTGGCAATATTTTTATTTTATTTATAATACTCGTTGGTCTAGTGGTTGCAAGCGCTACTGCTGAGCATGAGGTCCAGAGTTCGATTCCCGGGTAGGGCTAAGTGTTATTGGGTTTTTCCATCTTGAATTTCTCAGTAGCAATCTGGAGTCTAGATTTGTTGTAATTGATACCCATTTGTTGGCAATAGGCCCGCCCACGGCCGTAGCTAGGGGGGGCGTTGTGGGGCAATGCCCTACCTTGAAATCACAATGCCCTACCCTAAAAATATCAAAAACTAAGATAAATTTATCATTGAGGATTTAATAGTTGTGATGATTTAAATGAGCATGGATCTAAACATGAGTTTAAGAAATTATTCTTCTACGAACCACAAAAAATCTACATCACTGACCAGGTCAGTTATATACATGGTGATTGATTTAGGAGCCCGTGCTTCGAGGGCAGATCAATTATGATAATTTATTTACTGCCGCCCTACCTGTAACCAATGTTGCCTCAAACCTCAAATTGGACTCTAGCTACAGCCCTGGGCCACCTCTTATTACATTATATTAATTACGTGGGTAAACAACCTGCCTATCTATGTTTTTAATTACAAAGAAACATGTCGTAATGGCCAAATTGATTTTATCTAAAAAAATAGATTTCCAATTAATTAATTATAATCTATTTTTTGTAATGATATGTCCTTTGCCCTGCAGTGCTACAGTCACAGGCTGGTATTTTTTTAATATAGTAGTCGACCTCGACTTACGCGTCGTAGGTCGTGGGTTCGAACCCAGGCAGGCGCTTTACTCTATCTAAATTATTTCATCACCAATGCTCTAAAATGGAGAAGGATAATATCGTGAGAAAACCGGCACGTCCTAGAACCAAAAATTCGAAGACATGTGACATCCACCAACACGCACTGGGCGCGTGTGGATTGACGTCCATTCCCTCTCACCGAGGGGAGGCCTGGGTCCCAGTAGTAGGAACATGGCTGGTGATGATGACACAGGCAGAAACATTTCACAAGCAATCAACACCATTACACAATTTTATATAAACAAAAAGAAAACCCTTTCCCAAAACATCCCCTTTTCATAATAAAATCAAAGAATCCACTGTACACGGTCGCGCGAACCTCCCGTATACGTGACACGTGTGAAAGTGTGCGCGCGTGTGCATGTGTGTGCGCTGTAATAGAGCGATGACGTGATTTCCTGTGCTGAGTTATTGCTACTGTACCGGCGCTAAATGCTTTGCGCGCTGTGACCTTGTTAGGGGGTGTGGGCCTATTTTTTTGGTTTGTGATTTATTAAATTTATTTTACAATTAATGCAGATAAAGTAGAGATAACATATCGAGAAAATTGAGTACAAAGGCATTTTTTGTTTTTGTAAAGGAAAGGAAATGGATATTAGTGAAGTTGATTTTTTTATCGAGCGTTTTAATATAGGATTTAATTTTTATAGTAATATAAATTTATTCGGGCACTGCTGGGCAAATATCTCATGTTTTTTTTTAATATTATTAAATAAGTGGAGCATGTGTTTCTTTTTTAATATAACATAATATCACGCCTGTATTTATGTGTGGAATTGATAGTATAAGTAAAATTTTTTATCAAAGAACAAAGTATCGTAATTAATTATAAAAAATTAATTCTTTGTTAAACAAGGTCAAATTATTAATGAATTAACAAATCCATTTAAATGATTGTGTATATAGTGTGTAAACCCAAAGTGTTATTTATTTAGTTGATTGGTTTCTGCTGTCTTTATATAACGATAGATAATTTCCTTTATTATCTTACACTAATTTTTAATTATAGCAGCAATCAAATTCACATTTATCGTGATATAAGACTGATAACTGAACGATTACCAGTAATCGTTGATATCAGGCATCATTAATGATATATTGAGAGGGTTAATCGAATATTTTTACATGTTATTTAAGTATTATGATCTAGCAAAAAACATATTATCAGTTTTGATAGGTGAAATTTCTGTATATCTTTGTAATCGCAAATGATTTTAATTATTTTGTGACGCCAATTGTATTATATTAATTATACCTAAAAGTTTTAACGCCATACGGTTGGTTTTGTGTCTCTAATAAGCAGTTTTGTTATCTGGGTTTAATGCAGTGTTGTCCTGATTAAAATTACTCACACATCACAAACATGTTATATCTATATTGATATAAGCTCATTCTCTATTTAAAAAGAGTCTGCAAAGCATAGACTATTGTTCTATTTTGTATGATTTCTCGGAATTATTAAATCAATGTACAAGAAGGTTATAAATAACCACTTTAGATTTTTATAGCTCTCTCTTATTCAATATATCGCTTCGCTACATCGTACTTGCGCATATTTATTGAATTCAAACAAACATCAACGACGAACAATCTCAAAACACGAATCCCGCGAGACGCTCTACCAAAGTCACATCGCCTGTCCCCAACGAGGGGGTGGAGAAGGCAACAACTCATAAAATTAAGCGATTTGGATGTGAGTTAGTCTAACTGTGAGGATCGCAGAGTTAACAGGCCGCTAGCTATCTTTCTCGCACACGCACACTGGCGCACTCTGTCGTCCGTCACCCACACTAGGCCAGGCTTCGAGCCGAGCCGCCAGTACAACGTCACGTCTGCCGCACGCGTTCCGTGTTCAAGTTTAGTTAGTGTTCCGTTCCCGCCAATCCGCTGATTATCGGAAGTGTAATTGACGTTTGACGTTTATGATCTGTGACTGTTCTGTGTTTTTTTTATTGAGTGTTGTGGTTTGGTGCACGGATAACTTTTGTTGAGGTGAGTTTGTATATTTTTGTGTTTATGTGTGTTTTTGTTGTTAGTAATTAAGCTGTTAAAAAAGTTTTGTTTGGAGTAAAAATGCGTTTGACCCGTTTTCTGTTTTGTTTGAAAGAAACTTCAGTTAAAATATTAGTAAAACCCTTTAATATTTATTTTCATTAATATTCATTTACAAATATTAATCGGAAATCAGCGCAATATTGTTGACGTTGAACAAATAAAGTCTTTGCTCACAACACTACATTTCATTAATTTATTATTTATCTTTCCTGTGTTTATATTTTGCGGTCGGGAAAGAAAATAACACTTCATATTACACAAAACTTGACGAAGCTCTTAATGAAATTTATTTTTTCACATCATTTCGCTTTCAAACTGCAATAGACCTGAAATCGGTAAACAAACCAATTTCTAAAAGAAAATGCGAAAACTGTAGACAAAGACTAACATAAGAGTCGTAAAGCCATAAACCTGCCACTCTATCATTAACACTTTCTCAACTAAGTATTAATTACGAGAATAATATTTTACTTAATTAAGTATCTAATTATACTTACATTTATCGGCAAGCGAGAGAAGGGTTAAGATAAGTTCAAATTAACGCCGGAAACAGCACTTGAAACGTTCGACATTATTACATGATTGGTTTCAACTTAATTGACATTATGAGTCATTTAATTGCAGTTGGCGTTGCATTTAGTCGCAATCGGCATTGACAGGTTACGGACCCGTCGCTTGACTAAACTAAAGAACCATTTATTTGTCTTTAGTAGAGTCATATTAGTGTGAGAAAACTGTTCCTAAGATCGGTGAATTATTATCCAAACGCGAAAGTTTGTATGGGTGGATGATTACTTATTCATTGATATGGAATAACAAATAGAGTAGAGGTAATTTATAAAGATTTTGTGCAATTTGGCCACAATGGAGGGCAGTAGTAATTAAACGCGGGTGGAGCCGCGAGCGGCAGCTAGTCTAAACACATTTAAATTCTATCAGGAGGTTAAATTGTTTATTTGTTTGTTGACAGTTGCAGATAGCAAGTAATTATCCGATCACAAAAATTCGTCATTGATACAAGGCTCTATCATAGACTACCATACCAAACCATAGGCTACTTTTATCTCAGAAAAATATCCACTTCCTGAAAAATGTGCGGTAATGGGTACGGCATCTAAGCCGGAAGAAAAAGTGTTCATAAATTAACGTCTGGCGTATCGGTAGTTATCCCTGCTAAAACATTGATGACAGTCTAATATTGTAACTAAGGCATGAGATATCCTTAAACATATTGTGCAAATAAACAAAAAGAACCTCAGGCAGTGAATCTGAAAGAAGACTGTTCTCTTTAATCTAAATCGATTATTTACTCACAAATCACAATAGTGGAGCTAAAGTCGATTGAGTTGAATCATTGTTAACAGATTCTTAATTGAATTTTCAAAGATTTGTAGAAACTTTCAGACTAAAACAAAGTAAAAGTAACTTGATAATTAATTATTAATCTATGTTTAATAGATTACACTTACATAATAATATGGGTTTTTGGCAATCAAAGTAAGGGCGGTTACACACTACATCCGATCCGTGTCCGTGAAATTTCGTTTCTGAAGTAGTACGAGTACTTCCTGTAGGAAAGCTTTAGTAAGCGTTACATCCGAACTCTATCCGTCATAATTCAGAACATTTTGAACTCGGAACTCAAACTCAATTGTCCGCGAGAATTATCAGAGTGAGGAAAATTGTTTAGGAAACAGTTCAAAGAGTTGATGATCTTCGTAGAATATTATTTTATAAGGTTAATAGAATCCAATAGAATCAAACAGAAGCCGTATACTTTAAATGAATGTAACCGAATAAAGCTTTTCAGCCTTTTACAGTTAAGTATTAAGAGTTATTGGCAGATTAATAACCAGCTAATAAAAACAGTTTCCACATTAACAAACCATTTACCAAACATTCCGAACAAATGAATTACTAATCCGTTCGGATAATGTTTACCAAACTATTTGAAAATTATCGATTATTCTCTGTAGTATTAAGATTAAGCGATAAAACAATAATTGGCTAAGATTATCCTTATCACAAACAAGCAGTATATGCCGTTTTAAATATTCTCGCTGTTGACATTTGGCGGCAAGGCATGGCCAATCGAAATTGTTTAAAACAAATGAGTACATAGTGTAACTGTACTTAAGAACAACGGTCGGTAATGAGTTGCACATTTTGGATTTTGATTTGTTTAGTAAGGATTAAGTAGAAATTATTGTTTTTGGTGGCTAGTGCTTCAGCCGTCGCTTAGGAAAAAAATTGTATAAGACATTTTTCTTTTGCAAAAGTAACTGGAAGAAGTGGCAAATAAGGTACGAGGTATACAGAAAGATGATTTGAGATACCGTGTTTTTTGTTCTATCATTATTAATAGGCTCGCTTTTGGCCATTATCTCACCTGATGGAAAGTGATAATGTGGTCGTCGGGGAACCACGCTTGCGTAAGCTAACCTATTCACACTTAAGTAAGTAAAGTAGTAGTAACCCCCAGGTCATAGCACTGACCGGCAGCCTTTTTACGTATCACGCAAGAGCAAAACGATAGCAATTTTTGCGCAATAATTGCTCTTTAAATACAGAAGCTTTAGATATTTTGGCGGTTTTTTTAGAAATTAGTGCATTGAAAAACAGCAAGTGATTAGCAAACGATTGTGTAGGTCCTAACATACCTACACTGATCGCGCAATGCTAGCTGATTGTTGTGTCTCCGTAATAAGTCAAGCCTTTAAAATTCTTAAAAAAAACAACAACACTTATTCTATCTATCTATATTTTTAGGAAATGCGATAATGCATTTTATTATTATTTGGACATGTTTTTAATCTGTATTACTAAATATAATTTTAAACCATGCGATAATGACACAGGTAATCGGAAAATCCTCGCATATTTTCATGACTTTTCTTTTCTGTTCAACAGAAAGGATTATCACGTTGGTTAAGCTTAGGGGTAAGTCTTTTATGGGATTATTAGTTTATTATCATGACATATTGCCAAAATTATCTATTGCAGTTGTTTTAATTGAATTTTAACTTTCGGGAGTTCCCTAAAAAAAATATTTAGTGATACGATGTGTCAAATTAATCTCTTGATTATCTTTTTTACATCATCATTATCATTTTAGCTGAAAGATGTCCACTGCTGGACACAGGCCTCCCTATAGGTTTCGTCACATCAATTAAGTACCTGTTTATAATTGTTATTTTTCCTGTATTTTACGACATATATATTAAACCAACCATCGTATTTTTACATTGTAGTCACATATTTTACCAATATCTCCATATGCATTGATTTGAACCTATTAAAAGCATTGCAGATGTCATAGCATATATGTACGGTACGCTATGACATGTGCAAAGCTTTAACTTAATGGAGAAGAACTTGCACGAAACCCCAAGGATAATCTTTTAAATGAATTTATTAACCTGCTTAATAAAGACAGATGCCTAAACAAAATAC
This sequence comes from Anorthoa munda, assembly GCA_945859665.1. Lineage (NCBI taxonomy): Eukaryota > Metazoa > Arthropoda > Insecta > Lepidoptera > Noctuidae > Anorthoa > Anorthoa munda. The sequence goes on along the minus strand of OX243916.1, from coordinate 891,533 downwards.
AAGTACATAACAATATAAAAACGATAAAGAAAAATTTAAACTTATAGATTAAAGGTAAGTTAATTAGAGAAGTGTAAACAGATGGTGCCCGTTCACGAATATGACGCGCGTTCGGCACCATTCGGCTTAAACATTAAAAACTACTGTTTGGAAATAACAAACCTGTATCTAATACGAATACTTAACTCTTTCTGTGAACTATTCGCCACTGATTGTATTCAGTAAGTTAACGTCAATTGATTTGTTTTGTATCAATTGACGATAGTTTCTAAGAAGTAGACCCGATTCAAATTGATGCATGTTGTTATGTCACTGCCCGTAATTTGAATGTCTGATGCAGTGTTCGTTTGAAGACTATTTGGTGCCTAGTTATTTACTTAGAAGTTGAAAATATATGAACATATAATTTTGCCTTAGGCTTTTTTGTTATCATAGTATTTGGTAGTTACCTAAACTATATAGCTTATTTTTTAAGGATTTTAACTTGCACTAAATAATAGTTCTCCAGTCCGAACAGAATTTTAGTCACGGCGGCCAATCTCAGCCATTGCACAGAATTGGCCATTGTCGCGGGAGATGTAGTGCATAAGTGTGTGCGCAAACACAGGTGCACTCTCTATTTCCTCATACTCATAATCCGAGAGACTCGGAGAGAAATCAGGAACAAAATGAACGGATTAACGTGATTTCCGAGGCACGGGGGTATACTTGAACACAATAAAATACTTGAGTACATTCGCTCCCTCAACCAGTGAAAATCGTTTTTAATTCTTGATTAATAATTTCCTTTGCACATTAAATATTTTTAAATTAGCAAACTAATACGTTGTCGTTAAGTAATTTACTTATGTAGAACAAAATAGCGATTTGATATGGACACATTATTCACGGTGTGAAGCTATTTCAAATACTAAATTATTTTATTTAAAATAAGCGTTTTTCGTATACTTCTCAGCAAATCCTTTTATTTGATGCACATATTATAGCTGTGCACAAAAAATAACTAGTCCACCATCTTGGGCCGTTCGCCATATTGGATTTAGAATGACGTCACTTAGCTAACCATGCATTGTCATCCAAACTAACCGTGTATGCAATATTTCATCTTAATCGGAGGAGTATAACTGCTTTAAAATTCATTTGCAAGATTTGACCCGAACACATTTACTTACATACATTGCAAGTTAAATAAAAGCTTGTAAAATATTTGACAAAATGGTATCAAGTTATAAGAAAATTTTAAAAAGAGCTCTCTACGTTATTGTTACAAGCGTGCCAAATGATATACGATATTCACAACCCTTTCTTTACCGATGGTCAGGTAAAAAGATCCAATGCCCAATATCTACTGTTCAAAAAACCTTCCTGCTATCGAAATGCTCATGAATACGACCGCTGAATCGGAGGGATATTACAAAAGAAATATTTTGTCATCCATTCTCGAGACATTCACAGTTCGTCGGTCGCACATAATGGAGGTATTTTCACTTCATTTTCTCGTTCTATTCAGTTGTCTTGTTCTGTGACAGTGTTCTGTTCGATGCGTGGTTTCGGACACAGGAATATTGGGCTGTTTATAAAATAGCCTTTCACATTATAACCTTAGTTTATTGCCTCTGATGTGAGTGAGTGATTATGAGTCTTTATTTTGCAAATAAGAATATTATGTATTAATAATTACACGGGTGTTTTTCTACAATTATCTTTAACACGACTTGCAGTGCCTATAACCGGCGTTAAGACTATGGACTTTATGGTTTTATTGTGATTACTGAAATCAGCTATCGATTCGCTTTTGTGCGAGAAGCAAAATTTGATTTTCATTGATACATAATTACCTAAATTATTAATATGTGACTTGGTACCTATTTCTACACAATATCTTTACAAACTACATCTTATTCTTATGTATAAGCTATATTACTGTAAGGACTCGTCAAATCTGTCCAGTATTTTTTTCGTGCATGAGTAACAAACATCCACCCTCACAAAATATTCGCGTCTACAGCATCTACTTATTATGAGTACTCGTATTACTACAAGAAGGATGAGTTACAAATTTATAGACAGTGGAAACATGCTTAATATATACTGATTATGGTTGTAATATGCAAGTAAGCAAAAGCCAGTATTTAATGAAAACATTGTCACCTAAATCGGTTCATAGATATTATAAAGCCTTTATCACAATTTATCGTCGATTACAAATCATCAATTTTGTGTCGATTGTCGGTGTGATGACTTTTAATAATTCTATTGTTTGCCATTTTGATCAAATAATTAATTAATATGTAATACTGCTGTGATTTGTAGTATGTAGGATGAATTACAGAATGGAGCGATTTTATTATTGGTTTTGATTCGAATAGTAGTTGTATTTTAATAGGAATATAGCCAATTTGATATTTTAATTAAATTTAAACTATAAGTAACTTTGTCTGTCCGTTTGTAACGGTTACACGCTGAAACCGGTGAAACAATTTTGACGAATTTTGGCATCAAGACAGATTGCAGCTAACTTGGAGCCTTCTACATACCCCGCCTATAAAAAGTATCCTGTGTCATACATATGATACTTTTTTATCCGGGTGTATGTTTCCTTGGGATAATTTTCGACTTTCATGCGGGTGAAGCCGCAGGCAGAAGCTAGTATTTAATACATAGAGGGACAGAGCAGTGGTGGCCCAGAGGTAACGTCCGCGACTTACAATTTTTAGGTCGTGGGTTCGAACCCAGGCAGGCGCTTTACTTTGTGTAAATTATTTTATCAGCACTGTTCTCAAAACGGTGAAGGAAAACAACTTGAGGAAACCGACACGTTTAAGAACCAAAAATTCGAAGTCATGTGACATCCGCACTGGGCCCGCGTGGTGGATTATGGCCCATTCTCACTCACAGAAGGGACGCCTGCACGCACAACGGTCTAAGTGCGGAAAAGGGGTTTCATCCTATCCTACTTAAAGGGGTATGGTTAGTTGGTTTATATTTTTCTAATAAGTGTTGGTGAAAAATCTTTCACTGATGGTGAGCACCGAGCACTATGCTGGGTGTTATACTTTTAATCCTGAGCGATAGACCTCAGGATTGAAATCACGGTAAAATGCTAGTAATTATTTGAAAATGAGCAATTCTGTTAAATATTCGTGGACTGTGCAATTAATATTTTATTAATGTTATGGTGATATCATATTTTATTCGATGACGTAAATAATGAAGTTCACTTGCTCGTGAAATATAAAACTACGAGCACATGCATTTATTTTGGTCAAGTCGTTTCAAGTCGATAATTAATTTTTTTAATCACAAAAATTAAAATTGACGTTATGGACTTATTGAAACGCCAGCCTTACACACGTACAGCCTTATTTACTAACAAAACAAAATGCAACCACAAAATAGATAGTATACGCCATGTACACTGAAAATACTGATTTGTAAATTCTAAATTCAAATTCTTAAAATAATATTAATTAAGAATCCACTAATCAGTACTTAAAGTAATCTTATGGTTAAAAAGATTTTATAAATAAGGTCCCATATCAAAAACAAGAATTCAAAGACAGCAGATATCGTAGCTTGTTTATTTTGGTAAAGATAAACCAAGGAGAAAATCAGTAAATTGAAAACGTCCTTCCGTTTTCCTCTTCTTATCTTTAGCTTGAGCAATTATCCGCTATCCTAGCCCTGATATGTTTAATGGGAAGGATTTTATCTTTGTATTTTATAACCTGCAAAAATTCAATTTAATCAGCCTAAACCAAAATTGAGAGTAGTGGTGGCCCAGTGGTATCGGCCGCGACTTACAAGTTGTAGGTCGTGGGTTCGAGCCCAGGCAGGCGCTTTACTTTGTGTAAATTATTACATCACCACTGCTCTCAAAACGGTGAAGGAAAACACGTGAGGAAACCGACATATCCTAGAACCAAAAATTCGAAGACATGTGACATCCACCAACCCGCACTGGGCCCGCGAGGTGGATGACGGCCCATTCCCTCTCACAGAGAGGAGGCCTGTGTCCCAGCAGTGGGAACATTAATAGGCTGATGATGTGATGTGATGTCAAAACAAAATTAAAAACTTTCTTTCTTCACGAGTCTGTTTGGCTCAAATTTTGTCCTACCAAAATGTGGCCTTCGAAAAGAGTATCTTCACCAATGAAAGCGTCCTATATTTTTTGGCATTACCTAATTATTTACAGAGAATTTGTCATAAGATTTCATGGGGTCAAACCCTTTGCCTTGCCGAATTTTGCTTACGCAATTAGGCTGCTGGATAGCTCTGTCATTGGCCTCATTCAAGCCTTGGAAGGTGCAGATCACGTGGCAAGGTACGTGCTGGGCAGGAAAGGAGGTGGTTCATATCCTGTGAAGGAGCTCCACAATGGCACCTTTTTGGGATGGGTCAAGGATACACCATTTTACGAGGTGCTCTCTGCAGCGGCCAACTTATACGTCATTAAAAATTTTATAAAAACAAAAACTATTGGTGTAATTTGCAATTTTTGTGGATCTATTATTTGATGCACTTACAATTTTTCTATCAGAGAGGGATAGCCTATGTATGAAATATTGTATGTAATCGGATCAGTACTGCTAGAGATTACCTCTAAAAAATACAGTGATATCCATAACATAAATACTAGGAACAAACACAAATTTGTAGTACCTACAACAAGGCTCAAGAAAATAGGTGGCTCGTTTAGATGTCAATGTGTACGCTTTTATAATAAGCTTCCAAGCGACGTACAAGGTTTAAGAGTTAATAAATTCAAATCATTCATTAAACGTAAGTTGTGCCAGAAAGCGTTTTATAACATTAAAGATTACGTTGAGGACAAAAAGGCTTGGGATTGAGCTGCTCCAATTAATTTCGTTTTTTATTTTTTTTTATTTTGCTTCGTGGTAATAGTTTTTAATTATATTTTATTTTTTTTAATTTTTCTTGCAATGACAAGAATATTTACTTTTTAAAGTATTATATTATTTTATTTTAATAATTGTGAATGTGAAGACTATGTGGATTATTCTTTTTTTTTAATTTTAATTTATCTTAGTTAGTTTTTAATCATGGTCTGGCAGTTTGAGTATTTATGCGGCCTACCCGAATGTCCTTTCTTTGGTATTGTTCGTCAATTCGTTGAGCTCCTTAAATTCTAAGTTGAGCTGCACGGTTATTGACAAATGCGTGCACTGACTGGACAGGTCCACTCAATCTGGCTGGTTCTTTTCTCAAAAGACCATTTCAGACATCAGTCTACATGGTCTTCACATGATCTAACCAAGTTTTTGTCTGGACTTTAAAAGAGACTGTGACCTCTGAGTTTGTTTCGGCCTTTCTTCTCAGAGTAGTCAGACAGGAAACGCCGACCTCATCTAGTTTTAAAAAATATGATCGACATGTGAAAGTGTTTGTACAAACCAACTTACAGAAAATAAATCATTTATCATTTATCATTTATCATTTAAAAAAACAAAATATAAAATGATACAGATATTTCGTTTTAAACTAGCTGCCGCCCGCGGCTCTACCCGCGTGGTATTAGTACTTCTCCCAATATCTTTATAAATGCCTATGTGTTATTCTGATGTTTAAGCTATATTTCTGTAAAGTTTCATCAAAAGTAACAAACATACATCCATAATAAGTAATAGTAACTTTTAATTGTGTAACGTTCAAAAGTGCCGCTTGGTGGCCTAGTTGAAATAAATATATTTGACTTTGACTTCCATCCATCCTCTCAAACTTTCACGTTTATTAGTAGTAGGATAGGTATAGATAACTGGCCAGTTTAAAGCTATCTCAAAGTAACATTTAGCAGATTATTTTTTAAATTTTCTATTGCGAATTTGAATTAAGAATCTGCTAGTCAGTACTTACACTAAATAGGGTAAAAAGTTTTACATATGAGTCTATGTAAAAGTTTATTGAAAACTAAAAACTTCACCACACATAAAAACTTTTTTGACAACTGTCCTTTTATAACCTGTGGTATCAAAACAAGATGGCGCCTAGTTCCGTCCAATTACAAATGAGGATTATGACATTAGTCGCCGGCGCTGTCAAAGTCGCGGAAGTCAGCGACGTGTGTGGCCTGTTAGATGTCACCGGCAGAGAGGCAGGCTATGTCCGTGTTGATCGGGAGACACTTTGATCGTGACTCGTGCTTGTATATTAATTTAAATTATGTCGATGGTTTTTGAAATGGGAAAATTTCTTGAGTTATTTTTTTCGGTCGTCGTGCAAGTTTTTTGTTGTTAATTTCGAAGATTTTTCGAAGCATAACTCAGCGGGGTTGTCTGATTGAACTATAGCCACTTATACATAGAAGCTATTTATTTATTTAGACTTCATTCTTTGTGCATGTAAACGACGGACAACAGTCAGTAAGTTTCTAACAGTCGACCAAGTGTGGCGAAGAGATAATATGGCAGGTGCAATGATTGATCTGTTTTAGTAAAATAAAAAGGTATCGTATCTAAAAATGTTGTGATGACAGTACTAAAATAGAAAGGATTATATTCGGTATTTAATTTCGACTACAAATCTTTTAATTTAAATTAATCCAAAACCCGATAACCCCGTTCTTCAACAATTACTTACAGATATTAATAAAACACAATACCTACCTGTATCGTTTATTACTTGTTTCAATGTAGGCTAAATAATTTAACAGAAAATTCTCCGAACGTGAAATGAGTTGCTGTTCACTGATGGTTATTGGTTTTGCTAAACTAATTTTACTCGGTTTTATTTAGTTACATTTATGTGTGGTCCAGACCAGAAGGATATTAAAACAATAGATATTTAAATAAATTCTATTAATTATCACAGGTCTCTAACCTCACAACTTTGGCGATTTCCGTCAGCAAAAACGAAAAAATATTTTAAACTCAGGATCTCACAAAGTCACAATCACAGCCGATTCTCGATTTTTGAATTAAGCACTTGAAGTTAAACATTTGTGAAATATGTATATATACTTTAGCCTGGAAAACTTGTCAAAACTTGGGCTTGACACGTTATTAACTCCAAATACTTAATTCAGTAATCGGCCCTAACGACGGAATCGCTTCACACTTAAATCTGCAGATCAATTGCATAGATAATAAACATTATAATATTATTACTTCAATGATATCTCAATGATTCAATGAAGTAACCTGTTTTATGAGTTTATTATACCTACGTTATACCAATATGCAGCCGATAGGCATCAGATAATTGCCTTAATTGACGTAATACAATATAATAATATTCTATCTTCGATTATAAATGGTATAGCTCAGATTAAAGATTATCTTTAATGGAAATTTTTCTTCTTTATCAGTGTTGTGCAATTGAGCGTTAAAATTGTCTTTATCACTTTGGTGCATCGCCAATCATTATTTTTGTGCACATGACCTAAATGTAGAAATTGCACTGGGTTATCAGCCACGTTACTTCAGCGTATAATGGTAGACTTAGGTCTCTCTAATTACACGAGAACAGAGAGTTGCCCAGAAAAGAGATGAATGGCATCTCTATTTTCGGCAACTCTTATCCGTCTGCTACCAGACACATTGCGAAGATCGTCGCAACTTCTATCCTGAGGAATACACCAATTCACGGTCTCTCTGTACTCAAGAACACACAGCCATCGGTTCTACGGCTAATATGGCCGGTCCATAGCCACTCAGGCTGCTTCTTCTGTGAGCTATATATGAGCCATTACTTTGGCTACCACCTTGCCAAAAGAAAGTAATCTTCTTTGTGTCGTTGAAACAATACTTCGCCCCTTCTACGGCATTATCATAAGCAGAGAATGGGTCGCCTTGACTGCAGGCTTACCTACTGTTTTTGCTATTCATAAAAAATCGCGATATTAGCGATTATTGCTAAGCTATCCTACTGTATTTGTATATGTTTGCTTTGTGTACAATAAAGAATATGAATATGATTATTATAAATCATTTCGGACTTATACCAGCAAGGTTTGGTAAATCTTATGTATTAACGGTAAATCCCAGGTTTTACCGTAGTTCGGGTTTTTACAGTAACATATACAAAGCGTAGAAAATAAAAAGATTTCAACGTATTGCCTCTTCAAATAATCTCAGTTCGGATGTTCGGAAACCATGTCTGCAAAACACAGCGGATGAATATGACAGTTATCCTCCTAAACCGTTTGTTTTAATTGTGAACATTTCCTCAACCAACTTCTATTTGATCTCCTTTGATATTCCAAATTAATTTATTGCATTTTCATATGTTTTTGATGAAAGCCGTGTATTTGTTTTTAATAAAAACACCAGATGGCTCTTTTGATTTTCTTTGACATCAGAAAAGATGTGTTAATTGAATAAGTGATATTTGTGTCAATGAAAGATGGAATTAGAGTGGATCGTTAGTTTATAGTGCGTGGGGGTGGCAGAGCTCTGGGTGGCATGACGTTTATGAAAACAGAGTTCTTCATGTAGCAGAGATGATAATGTTGAGATAGATGTGTGGAGTGACGAGAATGGATAAAGTGAGATATGAGTATATTAGACGAAGTTTGAAAGTGGTGCCAGTGACAGAAAAGTTGAAAGATTTGAGAGGTTACTAAAAGAGTTATGAATATAAATGTGGATGGATGGAGAGGTAGGGGACGGCCTAAGAAAAGATGGATGGATTGTGTGAGGCATGACATGAAAATAAAACGAGTTGCGCCGACCCCAAGTAACATGGGATAAGGGCAAAAAGAAAAGCGAAGGAAAAGTGACTGCCTATCTGACCACCACAACCCAGTAACTGGGTAAGACGAAACCCCTAGACAAGAAGAGTTGTTTCCAACATCGTCACAAAATAGACCTTTCCAAATTATATTAGTTGTAAAAGTTGACTTAGGACTTGGCAACATCCTGATCCTAAATTCTTCTTCAATGGCTACCAATTGATTATTGATTCATGTCGATTGATCGATTAGAGAAAATCTTACATAAGTAGATAGGTAAATTATAAACCAATCTATCATAAACCATATGAGAAGATTAGATTATGTTGGTCAATTAGCAACAAAACATTAAGAAAGTGATTGATAACTTAACAACTCATATCTCTCAGTATTAAACAAAGTCGCAATATAATAATATCTGTATCGTTATTTAAAATCTTACATACAACAGCAAAAGACAAATACCCGTTTCTCACGTGATATATTACTTTTATACAATCGAATAATTAGCTTGATTTTCTTGAAATCCTACACTGAACTCGAACGTAGTAATTTTATCTCGTGGTATTTTACACCTTATCCTATGTAAATAAGGGTGATAATACCGTGTTTTATGTGTATGTGGAGCGATTCGATTGACGTCAATGCAGTTGTGTGGATGTAAGCGTAATGTAATAATTTAATTGGTGTGCATTAAGTGTCTTAAGGTGATTGTCCATTATATGTATATACTCGTAGTAATGTCACATTATATTACATTACAATAAAGCCATTTTTACTGATATCATAGATATATAACTACAGATACAACACTTATTCGTCTTATCTTATCTTACAAATATTATAAATGCGAAAGTTTTGATGTGTAGATGTAGGTATGTTTGTTACTCAATCACGCTAAAACGGCTGAACGGATCTGGATGAAATTTGGCACAGATATAGATTATAATGATTATACTGGAATAGCATAAAGGCTTTCCATCCCGGTATAATATTCCCTTGGGATAAGAAAACACTTTTTTACGCGAGCGAAGCCGCTGGCAGAAGCTGGTAATATTATAAATGCGAATGTTTGGATTTTTTTAATTATATTTTTTAATATAAAGTCTATCTAATTTTATCAAATTTCATCCAGATCCGTTCAGCTTTTTTGTCATAATCATGACAAAAATCATGATAAAATTAAATAGACTTTATAAGTCTGGATAAGCACCTAGGCTACTTTTTATCCTGGAAAAATCCACGGGAGACGGGACCTCTTCCGACTTACACGCAGGCGAAGCCGCTGGCGGAAGCTAGTAATTTATAAAATGTTTCTAATCTCAGTGACTCTTAGCATAGCCCTCCTCTAACGTTTCCACTGGGGTCTAACTTGAGCTATTGGCCTCCACTTTGGACCAGCGGTCTTTTTGATATCCATCTCCCATCTCAGACTTAATAAATTGCTTTTCAGGGCTTCTTTTGCCATCACTTGGTTTGTCACCGCTTTCCTCCATTTCCCCTGGTTATCACGCTTCGTATGACCGCTCTCTTTTGCTGGTCTATTCTTGTGAGGATGTCGGTAAGCTTTGTTTTCGTCCTGAGGTTCCATTTCAGATTCCGTTCAGACGTTTGAACCTTGTATTTCGATTGATGTCAATGCAGTAGTGTGTACGTCAAGCATAATGCATTAAATGTAATAATTTAATTGCTGTGCGTTGGGTGTCTTAGGGAGAGTGCCTATTAGATATAGTAATGTGATGGCATTATATGCTATTAATTATCGTAGGTAAGCAATGGAATTAGGATTATTATCAGAAATTGCCACTGTTGGCTGCTGCCACTGGGCAGAAATGTTGGTGTAGATAGTTTCTTACATTCGGAAGAAGACTGTATATTATTTCTAGACTTGTATCTTTCCACTTCCATAGATCGAAGGCTGGTAGCTTATAGATCTAAGGCTGGTAGCTTATAGGTCAAAGGCTGGTAGCTTATAGATCGAAATCTGGTAGCTTATAGATCGAAGGCTGGTAGCTTATAGATCGAAGACTGGTAGCTTATAGATCGAAGGCTGGTAGCTTATAGATCGAAGGCTGGTAGCTTATAGATCGAAATCTGGTAGCTTATAGATTGAAGGCTGGTAGCTTATAGATCGAAGACTGGCAGCTTATAGATCGACGGCTGGTAGCTTATAGGTTTTAAATCTGGTAGCTTATAGATTGAAGGCTGGTAGCTTATAGATCGAAGGCTGGCAGCTTATAGATCGAAGGCTGGTAGCTTATAGATCGAAGACTGGTAGCTTATAGATCGAAGGCTGGTAGCTTATAGATCGAAGGCTGGTAGCTTATAGATCGAAGGCTGGTAGCTTATAGATCGAAGGCTGGTAGCTTATAGATCGAAATCTGGTAGCTTATAGATCGAAGGCTGGTAGCTTATAGATCGTAGGCTGGTAGCTTATAGATCGAAGACTGGTAGCTTATAGATCGACGGCTGGTAGCTTATAGATCGTACGCTGGTAGAGATTAGCGGCAGATATAATAAAGTCAGTTAGGACTTCCTCGTTAGTATAATGCAACTTGAGTACTCTTGCGCTACTCTTGGGCATGATGTCTCACGTCCGATTCTCGGCTTATGCGAAGTTGTATTCGTTTTTTCAACAGGAATTTTGCAGTGGCTACCTGAAGTCACATTTATTTTATTTGATTAAGCAATTGTAGGAAAACTTACAGATTTAGCATTTTTATTGTTAAAAAAACTTAAAAATAACTTGCGAAATGTTCCTACTATAGGTACTACAGTTGTGATGTTTATTTATGTACACATAAAACACTTAACAGATAAAAGATATAATAAAAATAGAAGAGCACAAACTTATGTTATAAAGTCGGTTTAAAAAGACATTTCGTCTTAGGATTACACATAATATTACCTACTTTTAACACCTGTTCTAATCTTTACCAGTGTATCAACTCCTTATGACTCACAAGCTTACAAGTAACAAGGTAGATAAATGACTGGCCTATGTACGTTATTCCAAGTAACGCTACTTCTCATAATCGAGCGAAGTCTAGTCTTTGGTAATAAGCTACTGGCGATAGGTCTCATGTTATTAAGTATTGATGGGCTCCTAAACACATTAATGTCTTGTGTAATGATGATAATATCAGACTACTAATTTCGATTGCGGAAAATAAGGCTCTGTAAAACAGTTACACTGGATATTTAATTACCTCACTTTTCAGAATATAACTATGAAATAACTACTCTCCTTAAAAATCTTCTGAGGTTAACTGTAAACAATAGGTTGCAATTGGGAACTATCTTGTTGAAAACAGTTAGGGGATGTCACTTGTACCGTGTACGACAAAAATATACATGTCGAATAAAGAACCTCCTCCTTTTTTTCGTTGGTTAAAAACTAAAAGGCCTATTGTTCTACGTGATAATACAACTGTTTTAGTAAGTTGTAACTTCGTCTAAAAGTCATGTAGTTTTAATTAATAGGCAAAAAAAAATATTTCAGTTTTAAACTGTTAAGTAGTAAATCAGTCACCGAGACTTGTCGTCCCCAAAACTTGACACTCCTCACGCGTGTCAAAGCGTAGATTTCCATGCATCAAGATCCTTGGAAAACCCAATTTCTCATAAAACATCTGTTCCAGTATAGTAAAAGTGATAAACTGCGAAATAATCATCAAATTTCATCATCCTCGTTTATCGCACACGTTAGCTTTTTGCGACACACCATGACATCACTCAACAGTCTACGAGTATTCGCGATTTCGCACGAACATTTGTAACTATTTACGATTATATTATAGACTCGATTGATAGAAGAGTTGCGCGATTCGCGATTAAAATGTGTAATTGATAAATGTTAATTAATTGTGAATAGTACCGCGATAAAATAGTGCAGTTTCATGTGTGTGCTGTGATTCATGATAATTGTGTTTTAATTAAACAATAGTAATACTAATAGGTGATAAGGTGTGTTTCCCGTTGTTTTGCTAAAAGTTACAACACTGAAAAAATAATTGGGACTTTTTTGTGTTATGTGTTATACTATTTTTGTGTTATATTTTTATATTGCTAGAAGAAAAAAAGTCCCAATTATTTTGTTCAGTTTAGGCTTTCGGGTTTTTTGTAACTAAACTTATCACGTAAACATCCCATTGTATTGCATATAATTAAAACAGTTATTTAATGGGGATAACATTGATACTTATCTCCTAGAGTGTTGAACACACAAGCATAGTCATCAAATTGATAGCATTGCAAGTAAAAGAAAAATTGCCCTACAGCTGTGAAAATCAGGTGAATACGAGGGGAGCGTTAGAAAAGCGCGAGGGTGATCGTAAGCCGTGAGTCGTGAGGAAACTGTTCCTCTCTCATTTAGTATCGGTTTTATTGGGGTGCGTCTTACAGCAACCGTTTTCTGGGATAATATCTACTGAATGACAAAAACGTCAACGATTTTATGCGACAATTAGAGAAGGTAATTGTTAAGCAGATTAATAATGAGTTTCAGTTTGCTGCTTTATATTAGACAATTCAGCGTGTCGATGAGAAACATATATACAATAATTATAATATTAAGCTCAGAATATGTTATTGCTTAAAATTAAAATATTTAAAGTATGTAAACTACATACTTACCTAAAATTAACTAAGCATCCCACCAGCGAACTAAAATATTACGTCAAAACATCGCCCCATTGCTAGTGGCTAGTATTATCAGATTCTTTGTTTCCAATAAAATCGTCATTCGTGAAAATAATCCATAACAATAATGCATAAGCATCAAGAAGCGACCACACAGGGTCGATGGCAGCAAGCAATACGACGAGCCGGCGATATTTTCGGGGCGATTGCGAATCGCTGCAAATCGTCCTGAATCGCACTGAATCGCAGCGAAACGTTGCGATTTGCGAATCGCTTTGTATCGTGTCGTCGTCCTGTTTTCCAGTCGTCGTCGCTTTGTTTCTGTTTCACCTCACAGGGTTGCCACGAGCGATGCTTTTTTGTTTTTTTTTATTATTCTGTTTTTTATGTTTTGTTGTTACGGTGACAACACTGTTGAATGTTGTCGTAGGTGTTTTCAAAAGATTTTATTTATGGAGTGCGAGTTCAATTAGTTAATTATGCTAGCTATTTAAAAAAGGTACTTTTATTGTTATTGTCCATTTGTATGAATAAACTTATTTATTCATTAGATTTATAAGAGGTGAATGTTCTTCCCACTAAGCCACTATCAAATAAATTGATCTTGACAAAATAATTATCTTTAAATTAATTGCGTTGTTTACGATACCGATATTTACCTTTTTAACTAATTAAGTTCAGTAATAGATAAATATTGTACTAGTTTAATTAAAAGGTCACAAATAAACAAGATTAGTACATTATTAATTATTATCCGTTTGATGATATCGTTCGCCTCGATCTAATTGAGATACGATTGCCCTAAATGACTGATTACTTGGAATGATTAAAATATGTACAAGTTAATTAACTTCAGTCAGGAAAAGGTAAATTAAGACAGTTTGTCGTAATAAGAATTATTTAATTAGTTGATACAATCGTTTACTAGGAACGACGTACTACTTACGTCATCAAGAGTCATGTAAATTATATGTGAGAATAAATAAGACAGTTTGACCTATTTTTTATACAAATTTTTATTCCTTAGTAGGGTTTCTTTTATCCAACTGATTCCAAAAAGGAATAATATTGAAACGTAAAAAACCTATAGACAGAAACAAAACAGAAAATGTACCTTTCATTTACGTATGTAAACAAAAAAACACCAAAATAAATAATTCCCGACAACCCTGATATGTGATTCCAATAAAAATCAATCAGCGCTTACCGATCAGTTGATCCCGTGTCTCGGTGTGTGTGTGGGGTGCGGAGCCACCCCGGCAGTGGGAGGTGGGGGGTAGGGGCACCCCGGCCGCGCGAGATAGAGCACGAACCGTTTATTGGGCTGTTAGTGTATCGTTTAATTCATTTTGTGGCTACTGTTGATGTACCCGTGTTTATTAGAGTTTTGTGAGCTCAATGGGATCAGGAATGGAGTGTTATGGTAGCAAAACAGTAGTGTTTTGAGCTGGCAATTGTCTGTTGTCACTATTGGTATTCTGTAGTTAGGTGTTTAATAGATGTATCGACGTATGGTTGGGAAGTTCAAAGCAGAATTGTGGTAAATTATCTAATAGAAGTTCTTGAGCTGATTTAAACATTATTCATCGTTATCAAAATGTTGTCATAAAAAGGTGTTTCATTTCAAAATATTAACAGAAATAAAATCTCGTTTCAGCTCTGTCACATATAAACTCATTCACTCATCACAAGATAAAAATACCAGTACATCATCCACTTAAGAGACCAGAACTCCCGCTTAATTCATTTCAATCAAACACTCAATAATACCGACTGTGTGTTTGTTGCAGGAAACGAACGACAACATCACGCCGACATCAAAGAGAGCATCAAACGATCCGACACCCACGCCGGCATCAAAACAGTAACACAATCATAAAAACAAACATGTATTATTTCCGTACATATTGAAAGCTTAACACATGAGTGACGACACTAAAGAACAAGAAATGCAAACTGTAGTATCTTCATATACACCACACCAAGAAGATAACACGCTCATAGATGTGCAGAACTTTACCAACGATACCAACTTCTTCCAATGCGCCGACGACAGGTTAAGTCCAAACGAAAAAATCAACGTAGAAGATGACAAAGAAGACTTAGTTATAGATGAATCTAGAGACGCTTCCGATGTTAATATAGACAGCTTTGAAAGTAGAGATGAAGAAATCAAAGCTACGGAAGAGAAAAGAGATACAGAAGTATCTGAACCATCATGGCATCCACATGTATACGGCAAACCACCGAAAAAACCAACACCGCACACAATAGATTATATATTAGGCCTTTCAAATGTAGATAAAACTAGCGAAACTAAAAAATCCACAGTGAGTCAACTGATGAATGTAAAAATAAATTTCGATGTGAAAAAACCTTTTGGCTACCAAGAAAAGAGTGTGCAGGTCTCGGAAAGTGATAGAAACTTAATAAGTGTTCATAAGAATAAATTGCAGGAACAGTTGCTGCAGAAAAGTGTAAGAACTAGTGACAGTGAGTTTGATAAAGTTGTGTATTATAAGTGTGAGGAGCAGCCTCTGAATCTGTCTGTGCCAAAGTCTAAGGAGTCAGGGTGGGCGGAAGATGAAAGAATCGGGAAAGGTGAGCGTCTTTTATTTGTATTAGAAAACTTTTGAACGATATCGTAGGTTAAAATACTGATCAGCAGATTCCTAATTCAAATTCCCCATAGAAAATTTGAAATAAGAATCTATTTAATCGAATTAAATATGCCCCATTATGATGAGTTTGAATTTTAAATTCATTATAATGTGGTCATAAAAAAATCACAGAGCTGTTTAGCAACTGATTAGAAGATTCTTTATTCAAATTCTCTATAGAAAATTTGAATATAGAATGTGCTTAGCAATCGCTAAAGCGTTTCAAGATTTTTATAAATAAGTACTATGGTTAAAACAAAATTATAGACACGGTGCCAAATTCGTAGTACTACTCTATAAAACCGTTTACGATGAACTGATTCTACATTCGAATGTAGCCTTTCCAAATGGAGTTATAGTGCTCGATTTAAAATCGTCGGGTCATGATATTTCGCTGTCTAAAATCCCTTCATTGCGTCCATGTTATGAATATGTTTCGTCGACAACTTTATAAACGTTACTTTATTTTTTACCGTGTTACGTTCCTTTCAGCCCCTCCAATTAAATGCAATGAAAACGCAATTTGAATACACCGCTGTAATGTTTGAATTAGGGGCTTTAGGGGTGGTTCCGACGACGGCATTTAAATTCACGGCCTAATTGAATTGGAACTAATAAAACTGTTGACTCATTGTCAAATGTCCTTCTGACAACCTTATTTTTATGTCGTTAATTTTGTTTAGTGTCTCTATTAGCATGAATTATGCTTTTTACTTTTTAATCTTGGCATAATTTACCTTAGAGAATTTCCTGTTTACGTCTAACTCATTTTGGTGAAACTCTTCTTGTAAGCTACTTAATTCACTTTCTTAATCGACTCCTTACCACTTACTTTGTCCAGTCAATCATTGTTCAACTATTAAGTCAATTATAAACCATCCTGACCTAATAACTTCCAACCCACAACCATGCTCATTCTCTTTGAACTAAGTAACAGCAAAACTTCTCTGTAACCGGTCAGTAAAGCGATCCATTAGGAGGATACCACACACGGTGCCAAATAAACACTACATAAGATTCCCCGAAGTTCACGAGGTTATATAACCCGGCTAAGTTGTAAATCAGAGTCAATTAGTCGGGGTTGCTCTTTAGAATGTGCTCTCGTTTTGGGCAGGGTAATAATTTTTAGTACACGCCAACGGACACAGATGGGTGTATTGTTTTTGTAAGGGTTAGCGCACATTGCTGTTTTTTTTTTGTTGTTTATTGTTTAGTTTACTTTTACAAAAAGTTTAAATGTTTGCTTTTTCCCGGGCAGAGTTAGCCACTGCTGTTAAAATCAAATCAATCAAAAAAGGAGTCCAGCTGTGAACTTTTTCATAGATATGATATGGTAATGGTCGATTTGCCCGAAAATCTGCGGAAATGTAATTCTCAATGTGGGACTGTGTTGGATTATGATATAAGTGAAGTATGTTGGTATGACTGGAATGTGTCGCGTCGCGCCTCATGTATGAATGTTGAATGTGTGTAATTAAATTATTTGATAGGTTCCGCGAATATGAGCATTTGTTAGGGCTGTGGGGTTGTATGTTTATTTAACGGAATCCCCGTTTTGTTTTGAAAAGGAAAAACTATAGCTCTTATAAAGTATTGTTAGGATTAAGGTTGTTGGGGTTGTTGTTTTGTTAAGTACTGATAGTACCGGCTTCGCACGAGACAAATTATTTACGATTATCGCTTTTTCTATTAGTGAAAATCATACCAGCAACGGTATTATTTAAAAGAAGAAAGCCGAGATACAACCGATGCAGACATTATAATATTGTTTATCCTAGTATTATAATTCTTAAATCATTGTATTTTTCACAACCGAACCCACTTAACTAACAACATTATATCGCCTCTCGAGTAATGCTTAAAACAGCAATAAATATTAATTAATATAACTGCAATACGTGTTAAACGGACCGTTTGCCAATCTATTGCAAATTAAACAATTTCTAGGGATTACAAAACCGGAGTAATATTGTTCTGTGCGCAGTTTGTGACGCAAGTCGCATCGTGTTGTCGCGTTGTGTGCGCTCGCTCTTATTCGTTCGTCATCGTATTGTGTTTTTATCACTCGGTGTGTATGTTTTTTTTTAGTTCATACTCGCAAATTGCTGCACTTAAGTTTTATGTAAAGGTTTATGGTGGCCCTCAATTGATGAGTAAAAAGTTCGTTTAGCTTGTAGCTTTTTGGCATTTTATGATGTTACTTTATTGGCTTGGTGTGCGGTTTCTATTGTGCTTGACGTCTTATTTTGATGTCGTAATCTCGAGGTTCAACGTCTTAAGATAATTGATGACAATGATGATTGTTTTAACAGTTCCACTTAATCTTGAGTTAGTCATTTGTTGTAGATATGTAAAGTTTGGACCATTTTCTTCTTTACGCGTCGATTCTACTTGAATTTTGTCCTACCAGAATGTGGAGTGTGGACCATATTATGCCCCTTAAGGATACTATTAAAAGCGTCCTTTCAAGCCACTTCTTGGATCTGTATATTAAAACCCACAAAATGAAATCGAACTCACGGAATCAACAAGGAACAACGCTGACTGGTCTTTATTTCCCAGTCTACAAAATAAACGTATCCAACATAAATGCGTCCAATACTCTCGGTAGTCGGTACGGTACAACTGCACAGTCACAGACATCCCAAACGCTCACAATTTGTCAATCGGCGTCCCGATATATTCTTAGCATTCCTCCGAGCGCTTGCACTCGCTCAGTATAACTAATATTGAATTGCAGTTGCATTTCTATCGTTTTAATCGAGACGAATACTTTAACAACACCATGTACTAATCAAAAACTAAATCCCAAGCGAATTTAAACCTTATTATACAAGTAGAAGGAGGATGTGTTATTTATCCGAGTGTGCAAATAAGTTTGCAAGATGTAATTCAAACGTAGAACGTCCAAGCAATAAGCTATTGGCCGTTGCAGCTGTGTCTCTTAGGGTTGCCAACTTATTTTTAGCAAGTAAATTTATATGGATTAATGATGGCAATACTAACGGGATTTTATTGCGTCAATCGCCATTTTGTTGGTGCTACGATTTATCTATGTTAATATGTGGTTTAGGGCTGTCATCTGTCAGTGGTCAGATTAGTGGATATGAGCTGATGGTTGAGTTATCTTATTTTTAATACCGGTCTGTAATGTTTAATATGATGATGCTAAGTCGAGGGATATGTTAGGATAATATTAGAAAAGGAGTTCCGTCGATTTGTGCGAAATCTGTTCTCTAAATATTATTAAAAGTCGCCATCCACCCAAGCCACATTTGAATTACAAAGGGAAGAAATTTATTGTTTAATTGACACTATCAAACAATGCCTTTGTGCTTCTTTCTGAAAGAAAATACCAATTTCTTTTAATTACTCATTGAAAATAATTAATGTCTTATGTTTTAACGGCTTCAAAAAAAAGGAGCTGTATTCATTTCGACGGGTATTTCTGACAAGTTTTCGATCGTCACAGATCAAAGCTAACCAAACATTTTGTAAATTTTGCTCCTAAAGTAACGGACATCCTTACAAAACAGTTACTCTACCGAATTCCAGTACAGCTTTCCACGCCAGTAATAACCGATATAACATTCCTATTCCTGATCCAGCATTTCAACACTCAATGTAAGCACTTACACCGTTCTTTTGTCTCCCAGCTCCATCCTGAGTGTGTCATAAATACATCATATTAATACGAGAGTGACAGCCCTACTAGTGAGCAGGAGTGGCCCAGTGGTAATGGCCCGACTTACGTGTCTTAGGTCGTGGATTCAAACCCAGGCAGGCGCTTAACTTTGTGTAAATTATTTCATCACCACTGCTCTAACGAAAGCATCGTGAGGAAACAAGCATGTCTTAGAACCAAAAGTTCTGACCCGCACTGGGTCCGCGTGGCCCATTCCCTCCAGCAGAGTGGAGGCTCCCAGATGATGAGATGCTGTATCCCAGCAGTGGGAACGTTAAAAGGCTCATGATGATGATGAATACGAGAGTGACATCCCTGACGTGCCAGTCACTGGCGCGAGTTGCGATAGTTCAATTTGTAGCACTCGCCGCCCCCTTGTTTAGACTAGCGCAGTTCGATGCTGCACTGTATTAGGGTTGGGCCACACTGCGGGATCAACGCTATGCGAATTAATTCAAAGAGTGTTTAAATTATGCAAGTTAATTGAAGTAGGCTTCATTGGTAGCAAAGTTATGGGTTCGATTCTAACACGGAAGAAATATTTTTAAGGGTAAGCTGTCTACAGATAATTTCATGTGTCAACGAGGGTATAAAAACACCCCAACACGGACTGGTACTGGTAATACTCGAGGTTGTCAGTAAATTCATATCAAAATGTATCATGACAAATATTGTGATACATAATTATTTATTTCAATTAAATATTTAACGGTTATTTGAGGCAGTTGTCAAAAGTTAATAATTAAAAGTCAATTTATTTATCCGCCTCATATCCATAAATAACATCAAATACCTTCTTTCCCCCAAAAATCTATCGTTAACAAAATCGCCAGCCTCGCCCCCTCTACTCCCGTCCTGCGTCCCTAACCACCCATCGATAATGAAGGCACGTCAAAATAAGCGCATGCGCATCGTATTGCGCCGCGGCTCTGCGCAAATAGAGCAAAGCTGCTGATAGGCCATTAGCACTCTATTTTGTCCTTTAGCACTTATTGATGTTGTTGTTTTATTATAAGATTGGTGAAGCGTACCTAAGTTGGTAGTTTGTTTTCCTGGAATATTTTACTGTATATGAAGGTGAGCTCATAAATTAGACATTAATAAAGAATTCCTATCCACCAACTAGCATTAGTTCTGCGTGGTGGATTACGGCCCATTTCCTTTCACAGAGAGGAGGCTTGTGTCCCAGCAGTGGGCACATTACAAAGGCTGATGATTATGATGATGATGAAAGAATTCCTTGCAGGTAAAAAGGTAGGCAATCCGCTGGAAGCGAGAGGCATAAGACCGGTGCGGTCGATGTGACGACGCTTGGTCCCGGACTCCCAGCCTTTGTTCAGCAGAGTGGACGTCTATCGGTTGTAAGGTGGTAGCTTAATTGCATTTTTTATGGAGATTAAAAGGCACCAAAACCAACATTCCTATTTTAAATAAATTATTAATTAAAAATGTTTTTTTTAAACAATTCAAAACAACATATCAAGGCAGTGCACAAAAAACAACTAGCCCGTCATCTTGAGCCGTCCACCATATTGGATTTAGAAAGACGTCACTTGGCTAACAATGCATTTTCATCCAAACTAAACGTGTATGCAAAATTTCATCTTAATAATCGGTGGAGGATAACTACTTTAAAATTCACTTGCAAGATTTGACCCGAACACACTTACATACGTACATTTAAAGTTAAATAAAAGCTTGTAAAATAGAGCTAGCGGTAGTTTTCGAAACTAGCCAGAAGCACAGATCATAATTAGGAAATCTGAAAAAAAATTGCTTTTAAGTATCATTAACCGACATCCACCAAGCAGTTTATTAGTGGCGTCAAATCCGTAATTGAAACAAAATAACTGCTTGATAAGTGACTTCTAAGTATGGGAAATTGTAAAGAGTCTTTCAACAAGGACGGGTCGATGTTAAAATTGAATAAAACAAGATATGTGTGAGTCATTAAAAATTGGACCTCTCGGATTCGTGCCACCATACGAAGCCGCGGCGGACATTTGAACGATGTCATATTCCATCCATAATTGGCATAAATGGGCCTTTTAAATAAAAAATAAATTTCGTTAATATCTCACACACATCTTGTTTTATTCAATTTTAACATCGACCCGTCCTTGTTGAAAGACCCTTTAGTTTGATGCAGACGGTTTTTATGAAAGTTTTCGATAAAGCCAGAAAAAACTCACTCTCCCGCATTTATAGTCATTAGTAGGAAAACATTAATTCCGTTACAATTCTCCCACCCTTTCCATAATTACCCGAAAAACTTCAAAACTGAACAAAAATAGCCACATAGCATCAACTAAATTTAATTTAATTCCTGCCTAGTCCCTCGGGGGTAGGTCTCTTTAATCTTCACGCCGGTGCGCGCGCGGTGACGGCAGAGACATAAATCAAGCTCGCAGCGGAGCGAGCATGGGCGTACCCAAGACATTTGTGACAAGACATGATAAATTATGTCATGTCTTACAATTTGTCTTAAATGCTAGCCGGGTCAAACATGTGATTTATTTTAAAGGCGCGACATGCCTTTCTTGTTGCTTCCCGGCGACCACGGCCTACTGTGACATGGCTTGAGTCACACATTTCATCGCAGTTTGGACGATAAAGCCATTTTGTCTTAATTATTAGTACCGGCGGCGTGAGAAAATTTCCTGACGTTTATTTGGGACTTATCGGGTCTTACTTTGCTAATACGGGCGCACCCATTTTGTCACAAATTTCACATTTAGACAGATGATTAAGAAAAATGTATCACTTTCGTTCGGAGGTGGTGATAAAATTTTATAGTTGAAAAATAAAATATTTTACTTCTAATTACTGCACCAAATGGCAATAAATTTATTTTGTGTGTGTGGTGATCAATGCTTATTAATTAATTGAAATTTTACAGGATTATTAATTAATTATATTTTATTACTTTTTTTATAATTTTTATTTTTTATTGTTATTCCTATTTTTAATTATTATTTTTATTTTGATTATTACTTTTTATAATTATTTTCTTATATTCCATATTCTTCTTACTTTCTACATTTTAAATTATTTCTTAAATAAAACCCCCAAAAAATATTAATTAATTGAAATGTTACAGGATTATTAATTAATTCTATTTTATTACTTTTTTATAATTGTTATTTCTATTTTTAATTATTATTCTTATTTTGATTATTACTTTTTTATAATTATTTTCTTATATTCCATATTCTTCTTACTTTCTACATTTTAAATTATTTCTTAAATAAACCCCCCAAAAAACAACTAAAATAAAAAAATAGGGGCTCACCGGTAACGGGAACTGGGTCCAAGCTATTATATTTTTTAAGTAATTATTAATATTTTATTAACACTTAATATGTTATCAAACAAACAAAGAAAAATAAAGTGTGCATAAGTCTATGGTCGTGGGTCAAATATTAATTTGTGCCCAACAAAATTAAAAAGTATTTTATCTGTATGAACGGCACACTTTTATAAGTATTATTTTATTTGGTCGTCTATTCAGATTATGTCGCACTATGAAGTCAGCCACAAGAAAGGCATGTCGCGTCTTGAAACTATGTCACATGGTTGTCCCGTGCTAGTATTTAAGACAAATTGTAAGACATGACATATTTTATCATAACTTGTCATGACCCAAAATATTTTCTGTTAAGAATTTGTAGTTCAAGTCGAAAAACAAGCAAAGTAAAAAAAAAATTGTTTTTTTCTTAAATTCTTGTTGGGATGCTGCTAGCATTGGGGTATCAAAGGGGGGGCTAAATTTTGGTTATTTTTTGCCTAGGACATACCGTTTTCGAGATATAGAGCGTTTTATGTACTATAAAATAAAATTCGGAGGCCCATAATTCGGAAATAGTGCGTCGTAGGACTATGCTTCTCTGAACCTAAATGGTTTTTATGGCCAAGGTTAAACCGAAACTGCCATAAAATTGGCAAATTTCCGAAAAAGAAAACAAATTAATGTCAAGAAGTTATGCCACAAGTCAAGAAAATATCTCACGCCACCGTGCTAGCATTTCAGACAAAATGGCTTTATCGCCCAAACTGTGATAAAAAGTGTGACTTAGGCCATGTCACAGTAGGCCGTGCTCGCCGGGCAGCTGTAGCCGTATCACGACGTTATTAGTTTAATTCGTCTGTCTGTGTGTTGAGGCACTGAAGTGTGATATAGAGGAAGATAATAGTGTTTTGGTACAACACAGGACTTAGTTTGCTTATGTTTATATACCAAAAGTTTATGTATCTCCAAACATGTTCCGGTAGGAACCTAGCATTTTCCTGGAGAATATGAAGCCACATGAAGTTACATATATATGATGTTTAATTTTCTTTTATAGTAAATAATATTCCAGATTATTCTTCATAATATAAGTTTTAGGTAGAGATGTTGGTTATTCAAACAAACAAATAAATAATTGCCCATCAAAGAACGAACGAAAGAATGAGTTAATTACGGAACCATTAATAAAGTTATTTCTCTACCTCGAGTCTAAGACACCGTAAAAAACCCTAATTTATCGATCGATCGTTAATTGGTGAATTAATTAGTACGTTATTAGAGTCGATAATTGCATAACTAATTTTTAGGGTTCCGTACCCAAAATGTAAAAACGGAAACCATGATAGCTAGACAGTTGAAATTTTCACAGATGATGTATTTCTGTTGCCGCTATAACAACAACACATACTAAAAACAGAATAAAATAAATATTTAAGTAGGGCTCCCATGCAACAAACGTGATTTTTTGCGATAGCGGTACGGAACCCTGCGTGCGCGAGTCCGACTCGCACTTGGCCGGTTTTTTAAGTAATTTATGTCACGCACATCATAAAAAGTATTTAGAAAGTCACCGTAGAATAAGAAAGAAAAAAAGTTACACATGGGGACTGCCGACAGAAGTGAAAACTTAAAAGATGTCGATGATCCTGTCACTTAGCTCATCGCTGACGCGAACTAAGTTTTGCTCCTACCAAAAATCGCTCAGCGCGGTTATGTAGTTTTAACTTCAGAAATTGGTTATTTGTCACAAAAAACGTGAGCATATAAACGAAAAATATAATACGTACTAGATATGCCTAATAATATTATGATTGGATACTCAATCGAGAGCAGTGGTGGCCCAGTGGTATCGGCCGTGACTTACAAGTTGTAGGTCGTGGGTTCGAGCCACGGCAGGCGCTTTACTTTGTGTAAATTATTTCATCACCACTGCTCTCAAAACGGTGAAGGAAAACATCGTGAGGAAACCGGCATGTCCTAGAACCAAAAAAAATTCGAAGACATGTGACATCCACCAACCCACACTGGGCCCGCGTGGTGGATAACGGCCCATTCCCTCTCACAGTGAGGAGGCCTGTGTCCCAGCAGTGGGAACATTAATAGGCTGATGATGTGATGATGATGTGACTCAATATAAAATCATCTAAACTTTGTTAGATGCCATCAATCTCTATCCTAATAGCTTGTGCTTAGGTTTGTATGTAACTGAGACGGGAATTGAAGTAACTAAGTTGAGTACAACTTACGTTAAGTTAGGTACAGTACATGGTCGCGGTTTGAGCCGATTTCGAGCCTTCGATGAGTTTCTAAGTCCATTGTTTTGGGATTTAGGCTGGGGAAGGCTGCAAATGATAGTGTCTGCTAAGTTATTTGAGAAAGATTTCTTCTGCGATGAGAATTACAATTTATATCCTATTCAGGGTTGGCAAACTTCAGCAAAAGAAGTGATGCATAGCCATCGAAAATTACAGGAATTTTATTTTTTAACGACTTCATAAAAATGTTTCTGAATGTTTTTTATCTATAGGTGGTGTACTCATATTCTAATTTGTGTATATGTGATGGGTGATCTACGGAACCTATGCTATCTGAAAAATTCTCGCACTATTTCAAAGGTACCTTTTTGATGGTTCCAGATTGACGTAGGCTATACATGTAATGTAAATATATCTCAGGCAAAGCCGGGGTATCACTACTAGTGATACCTAGTCAATAAAGCTTCCACAAATCATGTAAACTGAACTTTTATTGAGGCCCCTTGATAGTTTCGACTATACAATAGAAATCGATATAGCAAACACATCAATGTCCATTAAAAATGATATAATGTTCAATTAATGGGCTCCTATTTATTACACTGTCTCCAATCTGTATTGAACGACGAATGGATGAGAGAGTTTCCAACACGACCTATTCTACATAAATAAAGTCCTATTTTCGCAATAGACCGCTAACCTATCATAATGATACTTTAAACATTTCATCACACAAGCATCGGCTAATAAAACGCTCAACAAAGTCGTCCGACACAAATAACTAACATTAATAATCGGTAATAATGTTTGCACTATCCAGTCTGAAAACTCATCATTATACTATGATCTATGTATACTCACCACCACCAAAGGAAATTAAACTTAGTGACTTAAGTCCTAAGGTTGTGTTTCAATTGTAGTGTCACCATCAAAGTGATCAGCCGTAATAATGTTAATAATATTTAGTATCGTTATCCAATAACGGTTAATCGATATAAAATGATCGTTAAATTGAATCGATAAATTTAGTAGCGGTTGTTTCGCAAGTGAGGCGCCTAATCGATTATGGAGGCTGAATGGAGTCGATCGGTACTCGATATTATTAGTGTTGCGAATATAAGCCAGTGATTGTCTCGATCTAGTGGCAACAGATATTCTGTAATGTAATTTAACAGTTGTTAATAAGTCATTAATGCTGATTGCTTCTTTCTGATGTAATTTAGCTCATTTGTGAGAAGATCACTTTTATAAGGGCTATAAACCTATGTATATTAGTTACCGTCCCATTATGCCTTCTCGTTATCAGTCTTCCATAGCCCGTATTCGTCCACTGCTGAGCAACGGGCATAGACCACTCTTTTCTCAATCAACACGCTCTTGTATCAACCTCTTCACCATGTCAATAATACTATTTCTACCTATTATTTATTATCAAAGTGGAAATCACAGAACTCCATCCTTATGTATTATATACTTTATTGTCGCATAAAAACTACCGGATCGTTTGACATTAGCCGAAACTTAAGAATGTTTTAGTTTTCCATCAACCACCTACAATACGCACCTACATTCAGTTACCTATTTCTATCAAACATCATTATTATAAAATAAAATGATTTATTAAAAATCTTTTAAAAAACAAGTTTTTTTCGTATACTTCTTAGCAAACCCCTTCATTTGATACCCATATCATGGCAGTGCACAAAAATTACTAGTCCGCCATCTTGGGCCGTCCGCCATATTGGATTTAGAATGAATTCACTTAGCTAACCATGCATTGTCATCCAAACTAAACGTGTATGCAAAATTTCATCTTAATCGGTGGAGGATAACTGCTTTAAAATTCAGTTGCAAGATTTTACCCGAACACACTTACGTACATACATACAGTATAACTTAAATAAATAATAAAAGCTTGTAATAAGAAACAAAAGAATCATAGGTACCAGTGGTACCACTAGCGAAAACACACTAAATCTACCACCATCATTTCGGCTTCCGAAACCCGGCATTCTGCCAGCTCCATAATCACAATAAAGACACCAATCCCATGGGTGACATAGAACCACAACTCTTTGTGCCATAAATTAACTTCAAACTTCAAAAGATCACTTCCAGTTTACAGTTTGTTTTATTTATGTGCCGTGCCTATTACCGGTTATAAGAGACTTATTACCGGGTATAAGGCTGACTGTCCACTGGAGCGGAGAGGAGAAGAGCTAAGCGGAGCGGAGCTGTGCCAATATTAACCAATAAAATTGCGGCTCCGCTTCGGTGGCCAGGGATTTGCGGCTAGTTTAAAAAATCATACAAAACCGGGCAGCGAAGCGAGGAAACGGAGCGGGGAAATGGCAACATTTCGCGTATAACTGAACTTATCTCCCACCACACTACACCGTCCGTACAAATTACACGTCGCGTGAACTCGGCCTAGCTCCGCATAGTCCGCAACTCCACTCCGCATCAATGGACAGACAGTCCGCAAATCTGGTCCGTATTACTCCCTCGCTCCGCTCCGCTGCCTCGCTGCACCCAGTCCCTAGGATGGGTGCTAGCATAGGTTATTTAGTGGTTTGGATGAGGGTTATGGTTGGTTTCCTGTGGTGAGATGGGGTTGAGTAATGCTGGATTTGTCTTTGTGATGATATTTTTAGTTATGTACGCTGTGGTGGTTGGATAGGCTGTCACTGGCTCGCTGCTTGCGAAATACTGGTGTTTAGCTGCTGCAGGTTAGACTGGAAGCTGACTCCAACATAGTTGGTAAGAGGCTGGGCAGATGATGAGGTGCTTTTGATACATAGTATTATGTTAAAAATTGACTGCACGGTTGGCGCAGTGGCTAAGCGATTAGGAGCTCCGCAGCGTGTCACGGACTCGCGGGTCGATGTCTGCACGAAACAAAATAATATGTGTACGGCCTTCAGATCTTCTTCTTTTCGTGTAAAGATGTGGTCACCTCTGGTGTTAGAATTAATTAAGCCGCCTCTAGGAACCCCACAGGCCTCTGACTTGGCTATTTCACACTTACATTAACTATACTATAAGTGCAGGTTTCCTCACGATGTTTTTCTTCACCGTTGCCTGTGATGTCCAAGATAAACTTAGAAAATACATATGAATTTGAAAAAGTCACATTGTTATTTTCCTCTGAAGCACGAGAGGCGAGGTCTTAGCCAACATGGCACTGCCTACAGATAAAGATAGATGTTGTAAATGTTAGTGAACACAGAAGAAATTCCTAGTGTTTAGATCTTAAAGACTGAATTTGCATAAAATAGCTCTAGATTTATATGAAAACTTTGTTTCGTTGCGCAGCTGTCCCTGAAATCTGTTTAAGCTTTATTTTTTAATTTCTTAATTCAACATTGCATCTCCACCTCAAGCTACCACCAACCAATATTACCCTGAAACAACCCGAAGGAAATGTCGAAACACTCCTAAAAACTCCATATTAACTTCAATCAGTTGGAAAATAAGCGGAAAAGTTAATTTATTCCTAAACAAACACTGGGCAGTAAATCATGAGAACCACGTAAACCTGTGAGTGATTTAGTGCCTCCTACCGTTGAGCTGTTGGAGTCAGCCAGCTGGTACGTTTAGCTCAGCTCTTAATGACATGGTATTATTGGTAGTATTTAGAGCCAATTTCCGTTCTTGCGATTATAGTGGATATTGACGGTGTTTCGTTAGATTTTCTGCAGCTTTCTCATGTATTAAGATTATATGTCTCTTACCTTACTGTTATTCGATATTAGTGCCGTTATCTTCACACAAACATATAAAATAGTGTCTGTTTGTAACGTCAAAAAACAGATAATTATTAAATGCAATATAAACCAAAAAAACAAATGAAAAACAGTGTATTTGTGTCTGTTTGTTCCGTCCGGTCCGTATGTCCGAAAAGGCTGGGCCGACTATGACATGGGTTTTACTGCCAGATAGCAACAGGTTTTACTGTTAAATGGCAAAATTTTGATCATATTTAACGGCTTTAATACTTAATTGTAAACCTGTGAATGGTTTAGACAGTGCCTCCTACTGTTAAACTATTGGAGTCAGCCAGCTGGTACGTTTAGCTCAGTTCTTAATCATATGGGTTGAGCTTATTTAGAGCCAATTTCCGTTCTTGTGATTATATGGTGGAAATTGATGGTGTTTCGTGAGAGTTTCTGCAGCTTTCTTGTGTATTAATAGTAGTTTATTGTGTCTATTATATTACTGTTATTAGTTATTAGCGATAATATTCTGTAAACTATTGATATTCTTATTTTGAGCTGAGGTTCAAATGAGAATATCAATAACTAAAGTAAAAGGTAACGGCTGTTATACATACATAATGGTATGGTTGTCGGCTCTAGATAATAGCCTAAGAGATTCTGCAAAAATCTCAGTTTGCGTGTCAATCTTATACATTTAGATCTTCTTGAAAATTGTTATTGTTAGAACCAAAGTTGTAGATCAGTGTGCTAAGAACTGATATTCAGTGAAGATCAATCTATAGTAAGCTACTAATAGCCCCACAATTCTCTTTAATCACAATATATAGTTTATAGCCTCTTAATCTTCAACTATAAACTCCCGTCTTCATCAAAACGTTACAAGAAAGTGAATCCCTTCACCTAATTTCACAAGCCCATCCATTACGCCCAGGTGTGTCACATCCTGCTCCTCAACAACACAGATTTACGCTTCCCCGTCAGCTTGACAGACAAACAGACAAGTTTTATTGCGCGGTTCTTTCGCTATGTTTATATTGTTTATGGACGGGCGCTTTATTTGATTCTGAAACAGTTTTATTGAGAGTTCCGCAAGATGTCTTTTTTCACGAGGTTTTTGGTTGTTGTGACTCTGTTTGACGGGGTTGTGAGCCTGTTAATGTCACACTGAGGTCGTGGTTTCAAATCCGGGCAAGTACCAATGTGACTTATTTAAATTCATTTGTACTTCCTAAGTTTATCTTGGACATCACAGTCAACGGTGAAGGAAAACATCGTGAGGAAACCTGGACTGATATAGTTAATGTAAGTCTGTAATGTATGTTAGAGGCCTGTGGGGTTCCCAGAGGCAGCTTAATTAATTCTGACACCAGAGGTGGCCATATCCTCATACGAAAAGAAGAAGAAGAATGCCCCACTGCAGCGTAAAGGCCTCTTTTCATACAGAGAAGGCATGGGCATTAATCAGCAGGCTTGCTCAAGGCGGTTGACGATTTTAAGCTTAATTATCCATAAAGTCCAGGCTTCCTCATTATGTTTTCCTTCACTGATGTCACGAGAGGCGAGTTCTTAGCCAGTGGGCCACAATGATATTTATACTACTACACAATAGTTAATATACAGAAAACTCGTTTAGAACTCAATTAGGATGATTGCCTACAAAGTTACTGCCATTAATCTAGGCTGAAATTAATCCAGCTAGCTCTATTAAAGTTTAACCGACATGTCTCTACTAGCTACTACTAGACAAACAAAATTTGGCTCTAGTAGGTACGTATTTAAGTAGTTTTTCACAATATATTGCTTTTATGTAGTGACTGTGACTGCATAGTGAATCAATTTGCTCCACCTTTACCCAACTTTGCAGGGGTCAGCAGTCTAACCAGATACACTGAGTACCAATATCTAACATTAGCCGACTGCCTGTCTGGTCTCCACAACCCAGTAACTGGGTAACATGATAACACTTTTCTAACATCTGCTAGTGTCCAGTATTTTGTATTATTTTTTATTTTATATTTTTGCACCGTGAATTTTTAATTTTTTTTTGTTTTCCTTGCAATGGCAAGAATATTTTTAATTTTTAAAGTATTATATTATTTTATTATAATTATTGTGAATGTGAAGACTATGTGGATCATTCTTTTTTATTTTGATTTTAATTTTAATTTATCTTAGTTAGTTTTTAATCATGGTCTGGCAGTTTGAGTATTTATGCGGCCTACCCGAATGTCCTTTCTTTGGTATTGTTTATTTATTTATTTATTTATGTATTCTTTATTGTACACCAGAAAATACAATTCGTTGAGCTCCTTAAATTCTGGGTTGAGCTGCACGGTTATTGACAAATGCGTGCACTGACTGGACAGGTCCACTCAATCTGGCTGGTTCTTTCTTCAAAAGACCATTTCAGACATCAGTCTACATGGTCTTCACATGATCTAACCAAGATTTTGTCTGGACTTTAAAAGAGACTGTGACCTCTGAGTTTGTTTCGGCCTTTTTTCTCAGAGTAGTCAGACAGGAAACGCCGACCTCATCTAGTTTAAAAAAATATGATCGACATGTAAAAGTGTTTGTACAAACCAACTTACAGAAATAAATCATTTACCATTTGGGGTTCTAACTACCCGTAACGACTCGCAGACATGTAGACATTGCAGCCGAGACCAACGGGTTAACGTGATTTCTGGTAGTTAGTGCAAAGTTTATTTAAATATAAAATAGAGTACTTTAAATTTTGTTGGCTCTAAATAAGTTTCTTATGGCATAATATTGTACACATGTAATTGCAATCCTGCCGGCAATTTCTGCCCTGTCACGATACGTTATACGTATTGGAATGTGCAATAATACCGCATGAGTAATGATGGCGGCCTACAAGTAACGGACGCGTGAGTCAGGCAGATGTCAGATCACTTCATCCATACTCGTCTGATTAACATTTGTGTCAATAAGGTAATCACAACTTCATGTGAATGGCATCGTTCAGGAGAGGCCTATTGCCAGCAGAAACTTTTTCCTGCGGTTTGCACTCGTGCTACAGGAGCCGTGCATTGTGTCTGTATTAAATATTAGGTAGTCTCAGTCTCATGTAGACATTAAGCTATAGTACACCTTTCTACCAAAGATGAAAAAAAAAGTACAATCCGATATTATAAAACGATAATGAGAAGTAGTCATTTAAAAAAAATCGCTGTGTTAACAAGAGGCTTGAAGAGGTAAGGCTGGAAAAGCATATACCGAAAGCTACTTTTTAGAGTTCCGTATCCAAAAGGTAAAAACGGGACCCTATTACTAAGTGTCCACTGTCCGTCTGTCTGTCTGTCACCAGGCTGTATCTCATGAACCGTGAGAGCTAGACAGTTGAAATTTTCGCAGATGATGTATTTCTGTTATAACAACAAATACTAAAAACAGAATAAAATAAATATTTAAGTGGGGCTCCCATACATAAAACGTTATTTTTTTTGCCGTTTTTTGCGATAAAGGTACGGAACCCTTCGTGCGCGAGTTCTACTCGCACTTGGCCGGTTTTTTTTACTGTAGAAAGGTACTGCGCAAAATTGCAAAAATATGTGTTCACCTATTGAAAAACAAAATTCTTGGTAAAAAGTAACTATATACCTATTAGGTACCTAGTTTCTATTTGGACTAAATAAAAGTAATGTAGTTAACATTTATGTCACTACATACATCATTATCTGGCTTTTCACAAATATGTTGGGGTCGGCCTCCAGTCTATCCGGATTCAGCTGAGTACCAGTGTTTTATTTATTTATTTATTTTATTTATTTTAGTACATGGAAGACTTACAGCTATTAAATACAGACAAAAAGGAAACCATAGTCAACAGAAAGCCAATTACAAATCCTCACGTATAGACTTACAATAATAATTTATAGTGTGAGCACAAAAACAAAGATCTCACAGCTTTAATTAAAGTAAGAAGCAATAAATATACTTGGCTAGCAATTATATGACTGATGAGAAAGAAAAATAATAAATTAATCAAAACAGAAACAATCAATATAACCTACCACTACTTGAAAAATTTGAGGCTTAAGCACCTTCTGGCTGAATTTACACTGACTGTGAATGGATCCAAATCATATTCCTTGCATATTTCATTGAAGTCTCTACTTGCGCGCACAATATAACTATTCTGCCTATAGTTCGAAGAAGTATGAGGTACACGTATGGGTGGATTAAACCGAAATGTTTTACATGGCACATTGAAATAAAATTTTGACAATAATTCGGCGTTATCAATGTTGTTATTGAGGATTTTCAACAAGAATAAACAGTCAGCAATCTTACGTCGATCTACCAGTGGTAGCAGATGATACTTCTTACAGAGTCCAAGATAATTGGTTGACTGATATGGAATCTTTTGATGAAAGCAAAGATATTTTATGAAACGTCTTTGGATGTTTTCAATGCGGTCAATGTATTTACGATAACGTGGATTCCATATCTGAGACGCATACTCTAGCTGACTTCTTACAAAAGTGCAATACAATATTTTAAGCGTTTTAGCATCTGTAAAACACTTAGAGAGACGCATTACAAACCCAAGAAGTTTAGAAGCTTTTTTGACAATTGCATCAATGTGTGTGTCGAAAATTAACTTACTGTCTTGATAGACGCCCAAGTCTCGAACAGTATTACACCTTGGCAAGATCTGGCCCGCCAAAGTATAAGTAGTGGCTAGGACTGCACGTTTTCTAGTGTAAGTGATTACCGAACACTTGGATGGGTTCAGATCAAGTTTATTAGCCCGACAGTACTCCTCAAGCCGACACAAATCAGCCTGAAGTGCTAAACTATCTTCGAGCGTTGAAATAGTG
The DNA here is from genome assembly GCA_945859665.1 of Anorthoa munda. Taxonomy (NCBI): domain Eukaryota; kingdom Metazoa; phylum Arthropoda; class Insecta; order Lepidoptera; family Noctuidae; genus Anorthoa; species Anorthoa munda. Next base: position 857,745 of record OX243916.1, on the reverse strand, counting down.
GCAAAGATTTTCATGTCATCGGCAAAGCAAAGAAGTTTGGATGAATGGAGGCACTGATAGATGCCGTTCACACAGACTACAAACAAAAAAGGGCCGAGCAACGAACCCTGAGGCACTCCGCTGTGCACGTTTACCCAACTAGACATATAGTTATTGAGTACTACTGCTTGTGATCTGTTATCAACGTAAGAAGAGAACCACCTCAAGAGGTCCCCACGGATGCCCATGTAGCTTAGCTTCTTTATCAGGGTATCGTGATCGATCCGATCAAATGCCTTGCTATAATCTGTGTATACTACATCGACCTGCTTACCGTTATCCATAGCATCCGTAATGAAATCATTAAACAAAGTCAAGTTAGAAGTGGTAGACCGTCCTTTTAAAAATCCGTGCTGAAAGGAGCTCAACGAGCTAGCAAGGGCGGGATATAACTGGTTATAGACAATCCTCTCAAATATTTTAGCTATAATGCACAGCTTGGATATAGGCCTATAATTAGTGATCTCTGTTTTAGCCCCCTTTTTATGTACGGGCGTAATAAAAGCAGATTTCCATACTTTGGGGACAATACCCTGAGTCAAAGACTTGGAAAACAAAATTGAGATAGGTAGGGCAATGGAAGGTGCGCATTTAATCAGAAATTTAGACGATATATTGTCAGGGCCAGCACCTTTAGTCGGATCCAAGTTACGAAGTAAAACGGTCACAGCATCAACATTCACTTCTATGTGACAAATGTCAGATGAAGTTCTGTTTGTATCGAAAAGGAAAGCAGAAGTTGGACTGGGAGTATTAGATGAAGTGGGGTTGAGGAAAGTCGACTTGAAATAAGACGAAAATGCCTCACAAATAGAATCTCCAGTGTGCAATGATTCATCGTTATAATTTAATGTATTAGGTATAGTATTTGAGTTGTAGCGATTTTTGACAAAGCTCCAAAAGTGTTTAGGGTTATCTTTAATGGATTTTTCAGTTTGATTAAGATAACATTTGTAACATGAAGCTTCCATAGTCTTGACTCTGTCACGCAAATATTTAAAAGTTAACTCGTCAGATTTATTGCCATACGTCTTGAATTTTTTTAGATATTTATATTTTTCTTTAATTGTTTTGATTAGTGATGAACTGTACCAGACTGGGTATTTTTTATTACTTACTAGTTTTTGTGGTATATACTTGTTTTGAAAGTGTTTAATAGTGTCTATAAAATACTCAACCGACTCATCCAGTGATCGGATTGAAAACTCATGTTCCCAGTTAGTACCAGTAATCTCGTTATTTATAGAATCAAAATCGCCTTTGCTATAGATATATCGCAACCGCGGAGCATGGTCAAGGGGAGGTATTTCAAAGATGTCAATATTGATTAACAACGCAGGATGATAGGGATCAATAGGCACTAGAGGGTCAACACACTCACTAACACAGGCTAACTTATTTGAGAGGACTAAGTCTAACAGTTTCCCGTATCCATTAGGTACCCCATTATACTGTCCAAAGTCCAGCGTACATAACTCGTCCGCAAACAAACATTCGTCACTAGTGGCGGGGTTCACTGGGACCAACGAAAGGTTATTAGATGAAGCCCACGAGATTCCACTCATATTAAAATCACCTAAAACTAAAAACACATCTGAAGTTTTATTCAGAGCTGTGTGGTTCAATTTGGACAAGAAGTTATTCAGCTGTTCCGAAAACGAAAATCCTTTGTTTTGTTTACACAAGTAAACAGTGCAAATATATAAGTTTACGTATTCTCGTGATTTCGAATTTTTAAGCCGTAATTTGATCCAGAGATCCTCCGCCGAGGAGTGTAGGAGCGGTTGTGGAGTGACAGGTAACTCCCTACGCGTCGCTATAAGGACACCACCACCTCTCGTTTGTCCAGTCATAGCATAATCCCGATCACGGCGCCACACTAAATAACGATCATCAAACAACTCTGAGTTTAACATGCCATCTATTAATCACGTCTCCGTCAAAACAATAACATCATAGGAATTCAGTAAAACCTGACGATAGAACGAGTCTGTCTTTGTTCGCAATCCCCTTACGTTCTGGTAAAAGACAGTAAGACGCTGTTCACTGTTGTTAGGCATTGCACATATATCCATCAATAATTGAATAAGCTTCAACAACAACACAGAATAATAAAATACGCCAATTCATTTCGATACGATTATTAGTTATGCATAAAAGAGGTATGAGTTTATAATGTGGGTAAAAATAAGTTAAGTTAACAAAAATGTAAAAGTCATCCGATGGTAGGCAGGACATGACTGTGCGAGCCAGCAAGCAACAACATATCATACGCATATGCGTAAGCGAGACAAATGTGTAGTTAAGTATTAGAACTCGAAGACGAACAGCGCGATAAGGAACACAATAGAAGCTCATTAGCAGTGCCGAGGTGCTAAACCTTTTACAAAAGCAAAACAAATAGCAATTGATGTATAAACTTCGAGACATTTTAAAAGCAGAAAAGCAACAAATTAATCTTAGATGTAAATAGAAGCGGTTTAAACAATTTTGTTTAAATCAAATTCCTTTCTTATTATAAGTGTTTTGCAATTAACATCCTTGCGCACATGAATTTTACCATGTTTCACCCAAACGAATTCATAGCGTTTCTCTCTAGCGACGATTTTAGTTAAATTCAGAAGCTTTTTGGATTCTACACTTAGATGGTCGTTAACATAAATACGTTGTGGCGATCCCAGAAAACCTATGTCGGAGGTGGAGAGGTCCTTATTAGCACGTGCAGCCGCAATGAAATCTTCTTTGATATACCTGTTAAGGAAGCTCACTATCACTAATTTTTCCTTGGAATTATGTATAGGCACCCTCGAAATGTAATTAATCTGGGTCTTAGAACACTTGTAATTGATTTTGCTGCCGATGGCGTCAACAATTGAGAATAAGTTCTCATCCTTCTTTAGGGGGACACCCTTAATCTCCACATTATTTAGCCTGGATCGCTGATCAAACGAAGAAAGCTCAAGCCTTGTTGAGGCTAATTCTGTTTGCAATGAAGAGACAGTGTCTTTAAGCTTCTCAAACTCGCAGGTTTTTTTCTCTAGGTCAGCAAGTCTGGTATCGAATTCATCGAGTCTACCACTAGAGAAATCACAACTTTTCTTAAGCTCTGTCAACTCATCTTTAATCGACCTTATGTCGCTGACTAGGGTTGGTAAGCTCTGCAGCTGCTGCTTCATCTCGCGAATCTCTCCCAGTACTGTATCTAAAGAAGCAGAAGGTTGCGGTGAAAGCGGAGCAGACGACGATTTACAAGCAGGACATTTCCATTGCGCTCTTCGGTCAGGTCCCAGTTTTCTCCAACCCGCCTCAGACACGCCCGAACAAGAGAAATCCAGGAACTTCTTGCAGCTTCCACATTGCACCCCGTCGTTAAACTGATCATTGCAAATTGCACACTTCTTCATCGTGACCAAAATAATTATTAGTAATAATATAAGTTCAACTTTATGGAATCGTTAAAAGGTTGACGATCTATTTTTTTAGCGTAAGCGTACTGTGCTAATGCGTGCTCACACGATACCGATACTTACATGGAGCGACTGCCTATCTGACCTCCACAACCCAGTAACTGGGTAACACGATACCTCTTGGCAAGACTGGTGTAAGATCTCAAGCTACTAACTAAGATACTGACTAAAACTATCTAAGACGATTAATCAAATCACGTCCCAAGAACTGATTAGCAAAACAATTGTCATGTCAAGCCACATAAAACAATTAGCCGTTAGCAGAGTTACACATGTACTAAGCTAGCATAATGCTAACTAACATAATGCTAACGTGATGCAGTTCCTGGTAGTCTTGTAACCGATATGATTTGGTGTGACTCAGTGGTGTGTCAGCGGTCTTATTGTTGAGCGGGCTTGGTGATGAGCGGAGCGGGTTGCGAGTAGGATGTTACTTTTAGCGTTTAGGACTTTTTTATGCTTTAGATTTGTTAGCAAGAGTCAGTTTCTGGCAAGAAAAAGATCGCAAAATTAATGGAACAAATTGGCAAAGGCGCAGCGATTCGTTGAATCAATGTTCAACAGCCAAACCGCATCACTTGGACTTTCTTTGGGATGCGTCAATGATTTCTTTTCTGAACCCGGGAAAACCTCAGAATATTTAGGTGGTAACCACAGATAGCATTCTTCAGTTTGATTTAAGAAATCAATGCTCCACACGGCGTTATTATATTAATGTATCACTGCTCTGTTTCTAATCAGTTTGTTCGCAATAATTTATTCGGCACAGCTACAACACAACAGCAACAGGCATAGAGTAAACAGAAGAATATTGATAAAAAAATAATACAGTAAATTTTTTCCAGCATTGAACTGAAAGACAGGAAAGAAAAACCCCTATTTTCCGACACTTATCTGCAAACCAATAACCTCGCAATCACGAGCACAAACGATTGTTAGGCATGTCTCGACATCAACAAATCGCTAATTGACCCCACCATAGTCTGTACCTTACCTCAGTTAGACATTCACATTACGATGCTGTAACGAGCTTTCTCACGTACGCAATGATATTACGTGGGTGGCGCACTGTTGCATCTACTGTTTATAAACTCATTAATCAGATTATCAGTTTAATTGTAAGTCTGGCCAAAAGCGACCTTGGGGACTGTTGATAAAATTATTATGCTGTTATGAATTTTAGGTGTACTTTTAGTAATTATTTCTATTAGAAAGTACCTAGGTACACATTTGTTTTCCTCATGTACTTACTGTTCAGCTATGGGCCAAAGTCTTACTCTGGCTGCTTCTCCTCAATGCTCTCTTTTTCTTGATCAGTCTGTACAATTTTGACAGAGCGGTTGTGGTGGTTTGGGGTTCAACGTGTGTCTCGTTTGGTACAGCGCCATTCTTCTCTAACTGCTGCTTTGATTCGATCAGTCCATCTCATTGGCGATCTGCCACGTCATCAAATGTCCTCAACTATACTTAGAATGAAATATAGCATGTTGCCTTGCATCAAAGTATCATATAGTCACCATGATAACCAGGTTAGGTTATCATGGTGACTACCTTATTAGGTAAATCCACTTTCCACCTTCCTTTCCTCCTTCCATCGCCTATCGCCACTCATTACATAAAGCGGGTGGCCTACACCCAGCACAAACCGTCATTAATCTTATTAATGTCTATTACATTACTTGTTACTCAAGTTTTTGCTCCCGGCTTCACTCGTTTGTTAATCGGTAGAAGAATGTCTATGTATCAATCATTTGTCTTTGCTGTATCATGTAGGTAATTGTTTTGTATTGTAATGAATGTAAAAAGGATACAGAAGTATGTTTGGTCGAAGAAATTAATCATGATTTCGTAATATAGAGTACTGCGAGCGTCTTCGCCCACATAAAAGACGAATATTATCCCAAATTATCCATACTCCAGGGGTAAAAAATATCATAATAGACGAAATACCCATGTGCCAAGTTTCATCCAAATCTGTTCAGCTGTTAATATGCAGAAAGGTTTGTTACCTTACAGATTAATATGTGAAAGGTAACAAACAGACAGACAAAGTTACTTTCGCAAGATTATTTTGCAACTAAACTGTATTTTTGTAGTGAACAAAGAATCTGTTTTGAAGTTGAAGCTATACTTACGTTAAGGCATACCTATATCTACCTTTAAGCTCCGGAAAATGCTACAAAGGAAGATTTCACAATAGACGAGGATTCCAGTTCTACGTAACAATATTTTATCTCATCTCTTACTTCAAGTATTTTGCAAATATTCTTCTTATTTGATAACCTAGATATAACTTAGGTATGTACCTGCCTTCTTTGTATTCTGAAGCTGCAGAATCTACATACGAATGATCTTTCAGGTTTTAGTTGGTAACCCTTTCGGTATGGGCACGTTCAGCGCAATTTGTCTTTGCACTTCTTTACTGTTCTTTACTCCATGTTTGTTGCTGTTGTGTTGTGGCTGTGTCGAATAAATGTATTTCTGTTTTATTCTTTTTTATATAGTTAGGCTCGAACTTGAACACTATCTCACTTGACGGCAAGCAATGATGTGGTCGACGGTGTAGCATGCTTGCCTAGAAATAAACTATTCACTTTCGACTTAAAGACCTTGTATAGAAATTCAAAATCGGTCCACATTGTAATTAACGGAGAAATCGGTGAACGTCACAAAACAAAACATACAGTCGAACATAGGACCTCCTCCTTTTTAGAACGGTTAATTAAAACAAAGACAACAAAATCATTTTCCTTTCCCCAATCAGTTAAACTCCTAACGATCATGGAACACCATTTAATATCCCTTTAAACGTTGAATTTATGACTCATAATATTTCAGCCGCAATATTATAGAGCGGCCTAACAGGACTGAAATATGTTGCAGATTTGAGATCGAATTCTATATGAGAATGTTCACGACTAAATTATTACAAGCGGTGTATTTTGTGAGTTTATTTTTGATGATATCGATATTTGTACAATGTGCGAAAGTTAAGACACATACCTCATTTAACTGTTATCAAAATTGCTCAAAAATATAAGTTACATAATTATATCTATAGTTGCGCAAATAAAGAGAAAAGTGCCATATTAGTTAACTAACGAATTAAATATGGTTAAAATTCTTTGTTCAGGACAGTATAATGATTCACTGGTTAAGATAGGCTAGTGATTGGTCAACACTTCTTCGACAAAGTAGTTCAAGCTGATTCAATTTAGCCGAAGAAGATACGAGTATCTCTATAAATTATTAAAACAAATTGTCAGTTATAACATACTAAGAAAACTTGCCAAAACTAAGACATGACACACACGAATATTATTAGCTACAAGAAACTTTAACGCCCTCATAATGTACTAAAATATGACATTTCAAAACAAAGAACATTGATATTTCATCCTCACACGTTGCATTGGTACCAGTACCACTGAGTAAATAATGGATACAGAAGGCCGACTCCTTAGGATAAGAAAAAACAAGCGCTTACATAAACGCATGTGAACGGCGACGGCGCGGCGAACTAAAACTATAGTGCAATATTGGAATTTAGGCAAGTGTAATTGCAGAATCTTCACACAGTTAGTTTGTTGGATTCGGTTTCTCAATGACATTGTTAATGTACTTATGTATGTATTTAAGTATATATTTATATTACTTTTTTCTACTTGTTCTTTCATTTAGTTGCACCTGCCATGTTTTATCTCTGCACCACCCTAAGGTCGACTGGTAGAAAGTGCCTTAGGCATAAAGTCTGCAATTTGTACTTGTGCATAAATTTTGAATAAATTGCAATCCGCAAGATAACCTGTTAAAGAGTAACTTTATTATTAGAGAAGAAAGGCGTCTATCACTCTCGCACTATAGTCTGCACGCAGAGTTTGGTAGTATTTCAGAGTAAAATACGGCTTTTAGCATGATAAAAGAAAGCCAGTCTGCTGTTAGCCGTGCAAGCTATACACAGACGCCCGCTCAGGTATGCGTGCGATTTCACTCGTTGAATGAACCTTCTGTTCCTTAAAAACGTAACGAAAGGGACCTCTGGAGTGGAGAATTCACAAAACTTCTGGACCAGTAAAATCTGATTTGCTGTCGTGTCGAAGAGAAAGATGGACCTTCTCAATCAATCAGCCTGCCTTGCCCCAACCATGTTGGGGCCGGCTCGGATCGATACCAGGAATGACAACCGGAACCTATGGCTTAATGTTCTTTCCAAGGCTTCTCTTTTTCAAGGAGTCTCTGTAAAAATGGTCATCAGCCTCCGACCCGTGCGGCTGTATTATTTTTTCACGAACTCCATTATTGTGTGCGTGCGTGAACCTTCTGTATCTATTTATTCCGTGACAATACCAAGAATAAGCGACGTCTCGATAAATTGCTGAATTAACGGTACCAACATTGTAAACACTCGATATTTCACTCGATACCCGTGATGTCCGGGACGATTATAATATAAACGATACTTTGTGACTATTTTCAGACGCAATTTGTAAGTTATTTTTGGTGTTTAGTGTGAGTCTAAGTATATGGGTAGCATTTGGTAGTAAAGTATTAATTTACTTTGTAATGAAAACAAAATCAGCACTTTGTAGTCAATTAAGTATATTATTCGAATCAGCCACTTTTTTGTTTCGTGAAAATGATAATGTTTATCCATTGTTTGGAAAAACTATAAATCTGACCAATAAACACCTTCCTATTTTTTAACTTCTAATAAAGACAGTTCTTGTGTCAGATCTGGCACAGATAAAATTGTTTAGGTAATAGGTAAGTTTCGTTAAAAAAACACAATTGTTGTCAATCAATCGTAACTCTCTCTGTTCGACAATCATTAATTATATCTCAGTACTTCAATACCGCAATCAAAGAAACATAAATCCGTCTATTGAGTTGACTTAGCAGCCACAATCGATTCACCCTCGACTCGGGCTCGAGTCGTCCGCGGCAATTAAAATACTTGTTTCATTTGTACAAGACTTGGCATCGGCATGCACTATAATCTGCGGCAGATCACTTTTGAGTTTTATTATTATAGATCATTAAACTATTGACGGCCTGGTTCACAAACCTCGGGTATATTCCGGCTAACATATTATTACCTGGCAGGTAAATTTTTGAAAGAACTGTTCTATACCTAATTCATCTGGTGAATTTGGTTTTTCGGACTCTGAAATATACCCTGAATTTACTGTTATTTACTGATCTTTTAATTTATTTTCGGTTATGTTAATCAAGAATGGTAATTAATACTTGCATGGTAAAAGCAGTTTCGTATTAAACTTGCTGAACATGAATTAGTTACGATGATTAATAAGCTTGGGCGAAGAATCTTCCCCTGATTTCTGAATTAAGGATTTGAAGTGAACGCGACAACGTGGCGCGTTTGAACGTGGTAATGACGGCGATTTACGTGTCGTAGGTCATGAGATCGAACCCAGTTTGACATTGCAATTTTGAGCATTTTGAGGGTTGCTTCTATCATCAAAAAAGGAAAACATAGGGGCACAGTTTATAGATATATCTTTCTTTTTCAGTTTATGGAATATCTTTTAAATTTGTTCTATATTGGAGGAGGAAATAGGCGAGGGCCAAACCTCGAGTTTTGACTTTTTACTGAGGATATTCAGTCTGATGTCTGCGACCGCATTTCCTCTGAAAGGATTTTCCATCGACTCGAAAAGTTCAACCATTCCCCGCCACAGCAATAGCATTATAAATCGGTATCCTAAACGCTAATGTTGTCGTCTGGCAGATTTACACGAAGCAATTAATGGTCGTCCCCTTTGATTTACGCTAGGTGTCTAATTGAAGCCGTAATGGGCTCTTTTATTGGTCGTGCTGAGATCGAGACGCGCGCGCGCACGCGGTGGGTTAACAAATCGTTTTAGATACGTGGATATTTGAGAGTGAGAGTGAGATTCGAAACTATTTCTTGTTTTTAATTTGCGGGCAACATAACTTAACACCACACCAGTATTAATCGAAAGGTTAAGTAGAAGTGCACCTATTAGTACTCTCACATTTCATCAGTTATGTTTAAAGGTACTGCCTCGTTGATCTTAGATGGTCGCAAGCGCTACTGAGCATGAGGTTGCGGGTTCGAAGCCCGAGTCAGGCAAAATACTATTGAGTTTTTCCATCTGGAATTTCTCAGTCGAAGCTTGGAGTCTGAATTTGAGTCCCACAGACCCCCCAGACATGGCAATAGGCTCTGATTGCCCAATTTTATAGAATTTGTAGTTCCCTTGGGTACCCAATTAATGCAGTAACACCGCTGTACGACAGTTAGGGGTTGTTTATATACCCTTGGTCGTATCGTTACTCTATATTTTAGATGAAATAAAGTAATTTCATTTATATCTTTAATCTTCTGTAGTTTAAACCTTTATTCTTTTTTTTATTGGGACAACCCCACCGCACTATTCCCAAACCACTGCAACTCCTGAAAGCTAGAATCAACAGTGGCGACCACCAGAAAAGCGCCGAGGCAATGAAGCTCGACGAAGTCTCGGAGAATGAATTTAACTGTCTTGGAACCCGCAACGAAATTAATTAGAAAAGAATAATGGAGGAGTAGGAAAATACAAATTTCCACTTCCCTCCATATCAAGCATGAGACAAATAACAGGAGGCCAATAGGCCTTGTTTGTTCTGTCACCTCTATGCTTCTGGGCAACACTTCCATCTATATCCGTATATAGCTCTAGATCTGTTGCTATCTTCAGCAATTTCTTTAGACTATTCTTATCTTAATCCACCTTCTCATTCCAGATCCATCCAAGCTGATAAAGCGAAAGAAGTCAACAGAAGACGTCAGATCTCCCCTCGGAGGAGAAGGTTCCCTCACCAGCGAAGAGGGAGAGGAGTCAGGAGTCGGGAGACGGAAGAAGGCCAGGACTACCTTCACAGGCAGGCAGATCTTCGAGCTGGAGAAACTATTCGAGGTGAAGAAGTACCTGTCTTCTGGGGAGCGAGCTGATATGGCTAAGCTGCTGAATGTGACTGAAACACAGGTTAGTTATTGTTGATGTTTTAGGTCTTATAAAAAGGTTTTCGTCTTTTTGTGTTTTGGTTTTAGCCGGTTAAAAGAGGCACTTCTTATTAATTTGAAGTGTAAGTTTTTTTAGAAGTTCTTTTTTTCATTTAAAGTCCTATTAGTCTAAAATAAAAGAAAATGCGCCACAAAATGACATTGCTGAATGTCTGTAACGTTTTAGCATTGATGTGTAACATTACAGGAACATTAATCCAACCAAATATACAAATAAAATAAAAGTACATCTACGTACAAAAGTGTTTTATCAAATGAAGTAATACATAATTATTATTGTACAAATCACTTAATGCGGCCCCTGTCGTGTGTTCCACGAAATCTCTGAATTTAAACGTTTTCGAATGTAACCCACACGTTGTCGGATTGTTCGGCGTGTGGGCTAAGTGAAAAGCGGGAGCGAGTAAGCGAGTTTAAATTAGAATAGGTGATAAGTTTACATACATTTTATTTACATTATGTCTAATGTTTACTCTTTGATAATGCAAATAAATCTTGTATTTTTTTGTAGCATCATGAAGTTATCTACTTTCCATTACCCAATGATAAATTTGTGGGTTAAAAAAGTCAAAACTTACGCTATTCCTAAAGCTTCTTTTATTTTTAACCTTTGTTTTCCAACTACTGGGCAAAATACTTCCTCAAATTAAAAATGAACCACAATTAATTACACAATAATAACTTCCTCTTTAGCTCAACTTATTATAACGATTAACAAATTAATACAAACATTAGCATTTCAAAAATAAATCATCAGCCATCGCTCAGAGCATTACATTAAACGTTCTTAGATAATTATACTATCACGGAGGTGGCGTGCGGCGCGGTGGCTGGCAGATGGATGGGCCCCCGCGACGTGAGCCGTCACACATGGTGCCTGTAATTAAAACTATGTGACGTGTCGGCCCAGTCGCCCAGTCGCCCGGGCGGCTCGAGACGACATCATTCGATTTACATATTTACTACTTATGTGACCTTTTTTCACAAAATAGTCACAAAATATGAGCGTATGTAATGAGTGCAAAATGTCTTGAACTGTACATCTTCTAGTGAAGATTGCAACCATGTTCAATAAGCAGGCTTAGAGCCCGTGATAAAGGCCAAAGTCAGTCAGAAATAGACATAAAGTCGACAGTAATAAAATCGTCTTCAAAAAATAATAGACGCAGGAAAAGAAAACAAAATTTAAATGCCCCTACTGTTCTTTTAATGACTTTAAAATCACTTTAACGACACAAATTGCCAATAGACACCAATTTATTACTTAAAAGGCCCAAAAAGATAATTAATTCATTCCGGGGTCTTCACTGGAGTAGTAACTACCCTGTCCACCCCCACGTGTCGCATAGGAAGTCTATTATCCCCTAATGTCATCGTTAACGAGATGGGAACGCAAAAACGACCGAAAAAAGTGAGTGAAAAAAATGGGGATCCGATTTCTTGGAGCGGGTCACGGGAGCTCTCTTGCCCACTAAATTGTGTATTTTTTTAGCTGATTCATTTTGATTAAGAAGAAATAGATTTCGTTGGAATCGCTACTAAGTTTTTTTTTAAGATACACCGTTTAAAAGTGGTAGTTTTTATTGAAGTTTCCTTGAAGGAGAGGTCTTTCCTGTTTAGGACTATTAGAACAGTAGTTCACAAATGCATAGAACTTCTACAAAAAATCATTTACCTGGATACTCTAAGCCTTGAGTCAAATGTATGTTAGTTACTGCAGATTATAGGAACAAAGGGATTAGCTCAAAATATTCATCAACTGTAACTTTTTCAATCTTCAGATCAATCGAGCAACATTCTTCGTATTATGTGTGCAACCGTAGCGTATTATGGTAAGCCGGAATTTTATTACACTCATCCATTGAAAACCAAATCTCTCATTCACACATTCCCACAATTGTTCTGCAGAACATATCTATAATCATTATTATAGTATTATCTCAACAAATTGTTCTGCGACACGTGTCTCGCTATAACAAGAGTGGCTCGCTCTTAAACAGACACTAATTGACGATCCAGTTCTACTCACTAAATGACTCACTAACTAAGCAAAAATAGCCCGTATGTTAAGCCAGATTAAATCTCTATTGCATTGTGTGCGCGACTGTACTATTGATCTATGCAGTCCTCAGGGATTCGAGTATACAGGGGGATTTAAAAGCGGAACTGTATATATTTTTTGTAGGTTTTTCACGTTTAGCATTTTTCGCAGAACGAATGGTTGGAATACAGGGTGTTTTGTTTTATGATCCTCTTCGCGTAAGAGGGTAGGCACATTGTGGGATTTGCAAGTGGAATGTAGATAGATATTTGTATTTGTTGGATTTAGTGCTGATGTAATTACAATGGATGGAATTAATGATACAATAGCGTTCTTGCATGATTCAGAATTTGTTAAGAAAATATCGTCATAACTTGTTAGAGTTTTCTTATAAAGTAAAAAAGTTGTGTCGGAAGAAAGGGTTTTTTTTTCTTATTCTAGCCCGGAATCTGAATTTGTGCCTGGTTGATGGCAATAGGCTCCCCTTATTACGTGGAACTTATTTTTATTATTATTATAAAATAAAAATTTAAAAAATAACAAAAACACACAATAACAGTTACGAAGTGTATGCAGTTTTGATATCATTATATAACTACAACGTAATTACTTTTCTTTTTGGCAGCCAAGTACGAGTGAAACAAAAAAATGTACGTAACTGAATAGGCTACTGTTGGTAGACGCATTCTGTCGCTACGCCCGCGCTTTTTCCACCGCCCCATCCGACAGATTGAAACTGAACCTGTTACCTCTCGAAAAAGCGCGCGTTGATTGTGTGTATATAGTATGTGGTTTTTAGTCTGAACGTTTCTAATAAATTGTTGTTAGAATTTATTTGCATTTAATTAAGTCAGGTAGTGGATAAATAATCGTTCGTGTGTCGCATAAAAAGGCTTTATTTTAACACTCGCATGTAGCTTTGGCTACATCGCTCGTGTTAAAATCTCGACTTTTTAAGCTCGACACAAACAGATACAAACATACAAACAGATACAAATACAATAGGACTAGGCTCACCATCATTTCAGCCGAAAGACGGCCATTGTTGAACATAGGCCTCTCCTAAGCGTTGCCCAAGGACTAGGATACCACGATTCTTCTAGCAATGAGAAGAAAGAAGAAATAGCATTTACTGCCCCGATTGATCAAAATGCACAAATTATGCTTAAACTAAAAACCTTAAATATAGTATTACTCGTAGTAGTACTTAAATTGTGTTAGTAATGCCAAAACAATAAATTACATACGTCACAATTTTTATAGATTCTCGGACGCAATTAATCTAATTTCTCTCAATGTTTAGTATTAACTTCATGCAGTACCTACATTTGCCGGCGACTTTGAAGTTCGATGTTTACGGAGTCCTCGTCAGCTCACAGAACTCGTACGGAGAACTGCTCTAATAATAGAGAGATGTGCTTTACTTGATATGGTTGCTTGTCGATGGTTGGGTTTTGAAAGATTTCTGTATGAATGCTAAAATAGGGATTTGTTGAAAGAAGTTATTGTTCTTAGGGGGTTCTGCTGTACTTACACTGTACACAAGGAGTACATTATGTACAAATCACAATTCGTTATTTAAAGTAGATGTAATTCATTTTTGGGATAAGCGCATATATCGTGTTGGGGAATCCTGTAATGATGTTATTGATTAGGTATTAAATCTGTTGGTAATGTTATGAAAGAAAAATTTTCAACTTAATCAATCTGCTAAGCCTTTTTAACTACGTTTCTGGAACTGAATACCAGTAGTACTTGATTTTTGATTCATTGTCAATTTTTCAAAAGGTGAAAATTTGTATCTACTCGTACAATGAATATGAACAACTTACAATATTGGGTTTTTGAACATTGCCTGTTGTTTGTTGTGGTATGGAATCTTTGATAGTTCCGTGTCGATGTATCAGTTTTATTATTAATTTGCCCTAAGACTAGACTGCGGTGTCTTTGATTGATCTAGTAGTAGTGGTCGCCTTAGTTTACTACTTCTTGGCTGAATTTTGGTCAAAACAAAAATATAAACTAGGAATCACCGATACGACGACGCAGAAGAAGTTGCGTACTGATTAGTTTTGTCTTAAATGTATTAACAAATGCTTATTTTTCCCATGAAATGGGTTGACAGAAGGTGTTATACATAAATACCACAGATTATTCAGTTTGGCATTTTAAGTGGTTTCATCGTAAACCATATTGGCAGTAGCAGCTCTTAAACATCTGCTTAAGCCACCAAATTCAACTAAACATGACGACAAAAAATATTTTTCTACAGAATGATCACTTATGAAAAAAAAAAAAGTTATAGATGGTTGGGTGCGAAAAATAAACATGCTCAAATTTTTTTTTGTGATCCTCCTGTATAAACTCATTGACGCCATATGTCATGCGTTAGGCGCGGCGCTTTTTTGTAGTCCCCCGGCCTGACACGACACTCCTGCGCAGAGCGCACATCAACGAGCTCGAATTAGGCTCTAAGTGGTTCATAATTAGGTGATGTATGTGTTGCCGAAATTAGGGATTGTGTCTGTTTTGTTCAGTTGGGATTTGACGTGCTAGCTGATTGGTTTATTTTAGTTGTTACCTTAAGACGTGCGTAGGAACCATATAGGAACTTAATTTAATTAGGCCAATAGCTTGTCTGGCAGACTTACTGTCTGGCAATGAAAGATAGTGATACCTTAATATCAATGAATAATATTCTGATTAGTACTTATAGAGAAACAAAAAAAAACACACAATTTAACCTGTAAACAATCCAATAAGATTAGTTCATTAAAAAGGTTAAGTATTAGTTAAAATTATTGTCACTGAAGCCAGTTCTGTTAGCCAGAATAACTTGAATATATCCCCTAAAATGATTGCAATTGGCCACACAAAATATCACCTTATAAAAAACTTTAAAAACTACCTATGTTATTAAATCATAACTCAATGCAACAGACATCTTTAGATAAAACAAACTAATCAACTTCCGTCAAAAGCCCATTAATTCACGAAGTAATCGTTAACAAAACACAACTACTTCCTCCGCGCAGTCGGCTAATCCGCTCGTTACGACTGTCAGTAACGGAGGGCAAACATTACTAATTGCTGGGCGCCCATTAACCCGAGGAGACAACGCCATCTTGTTTATGATTTATAAACTAGGGATTTTGGTGTTTATAGCGAAAGTTGAATGGTGGTTTGTCTCCTTGGAGCTAGGACATCTATCTACCATAACCCCAACAAAGTATAAAACCTTCAAATTAATGATCATTATGTTATTTTTTTAGGGTTCCGTACTCGAAGGGTCCAAACGGAGCCCCACTCACGTGTCTGCCCGTCTGTCTGACCGTCCTCTGTCAAACAATTTTGTTCGAAAGGATTTTTTAACTGCCCACCTACGAACTTGAAATTTGGAGGTAATCATTTTACTGTCTGACAATGTTTATTATTACGTATACTTTACCAACAAATATTGATAAATCAGATTTTTCTTTTGTACGGAACCCTAAATGTGCGAAGTACGACACGCACTTGACCGGATTTTACATTATTGATAGGCTCGCGTTTTACTTATTCCTGCACTGTTCTATTCTATTAATTTCGTTGCGGGAATCAAGACAGTTGAATCATTATCCTGGACTCGTCGAGCATCATTGGCTCGGTGCTTTTCTGGTGGATACTAATGATAATACTAGCTTTCATGAATTGCAGTGGTTGGAAACAGAGTGTTGGGATTGGTAACAGAACACTTTCAAATCTACAATTTCAATATATCGAATCTGTTAATTTGAAAGTATAATTACCGGTAAGTTTTTATTGCTTAATCGGTTTTTAAAGACACTATTCACCATAAATAACTACATATTTCATAATCTATTTCCTGTGATAGTTACTCGTAAGTACTGTAGTATTATATTATCTGTAAAAAAGTATGTGGAATTGTGGACCTTCTATTGAATTTAATGTTAGAAAATTCGTTAGTCTAGCAATAAATCATGGTACAACTCATTTGTAATTGTAGATAAAGCTTGAAGTAACACTGAACCTATAATATAATCAAAACAAACCCCTGTAAGAATACTAACCCAACGTGAACATACCTTTACATTGATATATCAATATTCAATCCCTCCAGATAAACACACATCGATTCGATACACTTCCCATTCTGAAAATCGCTAACCCTCTTACTTTCGTCAACATTTCATATTAAAATATCGTACGGAACCTTCCCATACAAACAAATATACCATTTAACATACCTGTTGCCAACCAACAATCTGAATTCAACCTTATCACAAACAGTCAAGGTTTCATTTTCAAATTGTGTTGTCTCGCCAAGTATTTATTACGACCACTTAAACCGATCTAAAATCAACTTTATCCAAACCTAATAAAGTTTAATTTAGTGATGATGCGTGAGTAATATTCAAATATGATTCGTAATTCGAATGAGCCAGGGTTGCTAAGTTACGGAAAATTGGCTCCTGATGTTATACCAAATTAATTTTGCGTTGATTTAAGTACTGTATATGCGATTTTAGACTTTATTACTTTTGTAATAGAGTTTTGGTTTGATTTGTGAGTGAGTAGGTTATTATGTAATTATCTTTGAAAACGCATGTTTGCTGAATACTCGAATTTGCCCGCATATCTGCTTACCAAAAGCGGTGTGTATGAAAATAAGTGAACGGTACAGATTCATTTGGTAATTAATGTTATAAGGCATGTTAAGGCAATTAATAATTATTTTTCTAAGCTAATAACTACGGAGATTGTCATGTTGGGTAGCACTAGCTTTTGCCCTCAGCTTCGGCTGCGTGAAATGTTTTATTATCCCTCGGGAACATTATAACGGGATGAAAAGTATCCTATGTTCTAATCCAGGTTTTGGTCTATACATAATATGCCAAGTTGCATATCAAAGCGTAAAAAGAAACAAACTTACATTACGATTTATAATATTAAGTTAGGATAAGCAAATAACCACGGAGACATTCGGAATATTCCCGAAAAAGAAATATTGATAGAAAAAGTTCTCTCCCATTGTAATGTTTCATTTAAATAAAGTTCTCAAAACTTCACAACCCTATTTTATTCTAATGACAATCATCAAACAAAATACAAAACTTTTATTTATAAAGCACCCAAAAACACATAATTCAAACCACATCTAATTAAGAAAAAAAACCTAATAAAAAAAAACAAATGACGTTATAAAAATCAATATCAATAAAAGTCGGAAATAAAAAAATGGCGTCTTTTTTGAGTCTGACGGGCGACTATTAAAGTTTGATGGATCGAGTATTAATCGCGGTGTGACAGCCCTGGGTTTCAAACGTTCGCCGTCGGCTCATTAGACCACGAAATCAGGGATGTTAAGGAGCTCCATAGCCGTAACCGTAATAAAAAACCGAAATAAAAATCTATCCGTAACCGTAACCGAATCCGATTTAATAGTTGTAGATAATTTCAATTAGGAGGGGAGTCTAAATGAGACTTATGGCTCTACCTTATGGCAGCTTGTTCTGTCCGGCCAGCCCAACACACTAGCCGCGCACATCACTTGCATGTTTGTTTATTATTTCTATTGCTGTGTCTTAACTAGTCTTTATATTTTACTTTTAGAATTTCTTAAATATCAAATAACCGAAACTATCCGAAATCGGTATAATATTATTTATATATCCGTATCCAGATCCAAAGTATCATATCCATAACATCCCTGCACGAAATGAGACAACCCTATTGAACGGTTTTGTCTGTGTTGGTCAATTATTGTTGGTTGTCTATTAAAAATGTATGGGTTATTATTGGGTCGTTCTGATCGATGTTGGTTTTGAATGGGGAAGTTGTGAGTTCGCAGAGGGTTGAAAGCGTAGAGTGGAGTTGTAAATATTTTGTCTGGCTTTAGCTGCTCCATAGTTTGTTATTTAAGGTTCTATAATCTACAATACAAGCAAAAAGTTTAAAACTGTAACCCGACTATGTTTTTTTTTAACCTATATTACACGATTGACACCTTATTCATCAATATTGGATGAATAGTTTAGGCGTTACGGAGATACGTAAATACAAACATTCAGCTAAAATCGTAACCTAACAAGGGCACCTAACAAAACATACTTAGCTGTGTTCTGGTAGACCGTACCTATGGTTTCAGTTTAACTGGTATTTTCTTCAAGTAGTTGATCCAAACTTCTACACTTCTTTGTTAATTAAATAGTACAATATCTTTTATGTACCTACACAATCTCGCACACAACACTCAAAATCTTTAATTACACCTCCAAAAACTGCCTAAACAAAATAAATCAGACATAATTTACGACGCAAGAATATCCTCCCGAACTGGGACCACGCCACCTGCGCCCGCGCCGCCTATTAACCAAACATAATTAATTAATTTATCAACTGTGCTCCAAAGAGACGCCAAAAAACAACAAACGATTTAATTTCGGGAAGCCTGTGTTTAGTTAAGTATATAAATCCTGTTTTCTATTATTATAGCGGGCGGCATTACTACCGTGATTTAGTTCTTTTAATGTCCATGATTTGTTATTGCTCAGATAAAAGATGTTGGTCCGTTTGTAGTTTTTAATAGATGGAAAAATATTGTTTTTTTGAGTCGGTTTGTTGCAGTTTGTCAATGTGACTTTTGCTGCTATAAAGACGTAAAGTCCTTTGAATTTTCTGTGTATATGTTGTTTTTAGTAACCGCAATTTATACAGTCAACCATTTTATACTGCACTACACTTTGGTCTCAACATCTGTGTTAATTTGTGAATCTGAGACACACTGCCAAATGCCAGTCTCTATGTTGTTATGTTATAAATATCTAGTCAGCTAGGTAATAAAGTAAATACTGATTTCTGCGTCTATTCTCGGTTACTTCTACAAATTGCCCTAGGCGGTCTGATGTTGAATGAAGATGATTTATTTAAATGTTCTAGATCTTTCATAAACTTTTACGGGGCTTTCTGTCTGATAACAAATAACAACGACGTTTATGACATTATTGGACCTCTTTCCAGAAATGCCATAACGTCATTTAGTAGCATAGTAACGTTTTTTGTATTTTGTTGCTTTTTGAGAATGATGAATCAGTCTTCCCAAACTTCAGCTTTCAGTCAAACCGGATGAAGATGAAAATTTTACATGGAGCGACTGCCTATCAGGCCCCTACAACTCAGAAGCAGGTTATCAGGGTACTGGTGTCAGATTTTCTAATTTCTATATACCCGAAATAACTGTCTCAGACCAATGGTTTAGCGTGCTTTGTGATGCACGGAAGATCTCGGCAACCGATGCGATGCTTAGCCTCGTGCGACTGTTATAGAATTATCCGAGATCATTTATTATTAAAAATATTGATCCTTGCCCATCTCCATTGACAGGAAAATGGCTGCACATTCACCTTTAAACCTTAATGGCCTTTACGGATACATTCATAAAGGTGATCTATTCATAGCCGGGCCACATTTTCTGAGAATGTTCAGAAATACTGGCTGTCACCGAAACTCTCATACTTTCCGCCCAATTCCTCACGACCCTTGATTATTTATAAAAGCTTTATGAAGTAATAATTATAACATTTATTGTTCATAGCCCGTCGGGCGTGACTTATCGCGTTACCCATGTCCCGTTGTTGACATTTAGAAATGCTATTAAAACACCGCCCGGGCCATTCTTGTTGTGTCGTAATTTTATTTTATAATCTTTACCTAATGGTTTTTACCGAAGCGGGAGCGAACTGTAATGAGTTGACAGGCTGTTTGTCATTATGATCTACTGTATTTAGGGTATTATGTTAATTATGATGTATTTTTGTTTATAGCCATTTAAGGTATTAATGTCCTCTTGTGGTTTGTTTTGGGAAGGCTGTTATAGTTACGTCGGGTGTTGGTATTTCACAAAAATGCAAAGAATATTTAATCAGACTGATTTTTCCAGTGTATAATGTTTCACATTAGGTTGCTTTTTATCATATTTTTTCATATACCAAAGCAGAAGCCTTAAATTTTAATGACATAAATAAATATTTTATAACCACGTAAAGTTCTAATTTATGACAGCTTATTACATTTTGTTTATACCCACATATTAACAGTAGGTATCAGGTTCGGTTCCCAGAACGATAAAACAAGAACACTGGGAACCGTGCGATAAGAAATAATTAAACATGGCTTTTAATAATGCAACTAAGTATTATTATAATTTAATATTGAAGCACGTACGCGTATAATATTCAATTCGGAAGATAAAAGTAGGTGAAGGTCAATTCTGAATTTGTTCAAACTTCAAATGTTTCGGATCTCTGAAAAATGCTTGAGAAAGCGGAAATTGTCTAACTAAATTATGGATCTTGTTATTCATGATTTTTCCTTGTGTTTATCATAGTTTTTAACTTTAGCTACATCAAAGTGCTAACATTGGAATGATTTTTCAGTAGCACGATAGTCAACGATATTTGTGGCGCCTCTCAAAGTTATCTATTTTATCTAATCGTATATTATATATTATTAGAGCCATTATTGTTTACACGTGTGTCTATAAAATATACAATCACTAAAAGTATGCTGAAATGCTTATCTCTGAAAATACTTTTATTAATAGGCAAGCTAAACCATTGGTGAATGTCATTGTTTTTATCCCGGAAGAAAAACATTGTTCCTGGGAAATAGACACTGTAAGCGAAGCGTTGTTTGTCGTTGTATTCTATTTTTATTTTTTTATTTATTGTATAATTAATGTACATACAGTAAATACATAAAGACAACACATCAAGACAATAGAGTACAAAGGATCTGCTTATTTCTTAAGAAATTTCTACCAGCAGACCCGCGAAAAGGAAAAATGAAAAAGAAATGTAGTCAATAGTGTGTGAGAACTGGAAGAGAAGAAAAGTGAACGACTTAAACTAAGATATAATATATTACTGAAGCCAGACCAGACTAAAATTAACATAGAAATAACAAGATTTGTAGAGCCAAAGAGGAAATAGACGACAAAAAGATTATATTGCATAGAACCAGCTGACAAATTCCCCATTTTACTATCACGCAAATAAACACAGTGTGTTCAATCTCAATCTTGAACAATACTAACATGTTCGCAGTTAAAACTAGCAGGAATGCGCTCCTAGCTTTACAGTCAGAAGAGGGTAGGCAGTAAGTACAAATCAGACGAACAAACAATCAAATAAAATCACCACGAACATTTATCAACCACTTATATCACCACCAACTTAACTTGAGACCCTGCAAAATATACAGTATCCTTTATTACAAATGAATAAAGTTTCATTTCCATTGGTATTTCGATGGATAAAGGTAAATTTAAACTGGTCGATCGCAACTAGTGATGTGCGAAACACGATTTATCGATGTTTACAGTAAGAGACGGCTGATTGATTGAATTATTTAGATATTTGTAGGCGATTCTTGTTTTCAAAGATATGTTGATTTTACTGGAATGTTGATGTAAAGTTTTATTTTATTTGGAACGTGTTAACGGATGAGATAATTTCGCTATTTCTTAATCATGATTAATGTGTTTGATTTATTGTAAAATGTTTATAATGAATTAAAGATCGATAAACTTACGATAATTACAAGATATCTGCCTTGACAATACGAGGTAATGTAAAGGCATTATTTTTATCAAGAATTTCTTGTAATATGATTCAAATTTCTGATTATCCTAATTAAAGGAGATTCTATCAATGAATCAGATATAGTAATTAAAGTATAAGTTATTTGTTTTATCTCTGCAATACAATTTAATATTGCATCACTTTTATGAGACATGCTTTCAACCACGTTTGTTTAAGATAATATTTCTCAATAGGTTTTTCGTATGATTCATAGAAGGAAGCTTTACTTTGAGGGATTTAAGTAACTGATTAGCCAGTACTTCGATACCTAGTGCTGCTAAAATTTTAATCATAATTATATCGATAATCACTTTGTCACCAACCACCAATCACTACCTACCAATTTCAAAAATACTCTTCACTTCGAAATCTCGTAAACCATACTCAGCATCTTAAAGCAGGACAAAAAATACCCCTTTATCCCTTGTGCGAGCGAGACAACAACAAAACAGGATGATGTACGCTTTTATGAACACTATAATGGTTTAAATTGGTCCTTTAATAAGCAGAGGGCGACGTCATAAAGTGCTTCAAATAAAACTGTCAGTTCTCGGGCAATTGTTTACGGCTGACTATATTCTGAATGTTAAAACGACCATTATTTCTTGAACCTTCTCTCCCAAACATTTCCTCCTCTACTCTCCACAACTTAAAGGATAAAAAGAGGAGGAGAAGGTTCAGTAATGTTGGTAATGTAATAGTAATAATGTAATGTGTTCGAGACGATTTGAGATTCAATGGAGCGATGAGTTACGCCAAAGTGTTTGTTTTTGTGGCCGTTTTGTGAACAAATTATATGGATCGGTTTATGAAGTTATTTGATGTGGTATGCGGTCGATTGAGAGGTTAATATACTGTCGTTAATAACTTGGGTGGTATCTAAAAGGTCTGATTCGAACTGCAAACAGTGAGCAAGTTTAATTTTAATGTACTCTAAAAAATTGTGACTATGTTACATCCCTAGATAATTTATAAGTTACAATGACTTCATTTAGCCGCAAGATAGTTGACTGTACTGTAATATATTGAGGTTGAATGGATTATGTATGACGGATTAGTGTATCTAACATGAGTATCACGATTTTATTGATCCTACGACTTTATTGAGCTTACATTTTCGCTGTCCAACCAGCTTTTCTTATGAAAACTGCATTCTCCATTTGTGACAAAAGATAGCTTATTATTATGTAGACTTATTATTATGTAATTTTTTTTAGAATTTTTCTTTTTTTATACCGATCGAAAACTGAATGGCAAAATCTGCAGATTTATGCTGTGGATTGTTAAGTTGTGGTACCTATTCATCGAAGCGCATCAAATTTGAATCGCACCAAAAGTATTCCTCGAAGCGCATCTACGATGAAACATGCAGAAGAGCATGAAGGATTTGTAATAAATGATATCGATAGACGTTTTAAAATTCAACTGTCCTAATTGTTTATTTATTAAAACTACCAGGAAAGCAGAAATGAGCTGGAACTAGGTGCATAAGGGAACTACTGCTAAGCTAAAAAAAGTTGAAAGTCATCGTGTGTAATGTCAGTGTAAAGTTTGATGATTTTTTTTTAAGACTTCTTTCGACATAGTGAATAATAACGAATATAATCCTCAAATGAACATTCGTCTCAATAACCCAACACTCTACAGACGACACCCCTTCATTAAACCGAAAAACTGCTATTTTTACAAAATTTATCTACCACCATTAATATAATCCTCCGACATCACTAATCCTTCATCATTCACCCCAGTACCCGAATCTATTCTCTACCTCTTTCTCTCTTCAACTTATCTCATAAGAGTGAGTGAAAAGGAATATTTTAGCAATTAATATTAAAACGTGCTAACGAATGGCCAAAACGAGGGTAAGTTCATAATCAGGGACGATCAGATTTCTTGTGAATCGGTTATTTGATCAAAATAGCTAAATTGGTAGCGTAAGGCTATGTGCTCACTGAGAACGAGAGAGTTGCGTAAAGGAATTATATAGTGAGAGGTGAAGGATAGAAAGCTTTGAAATATAATACTCTGTTTGACTTCTTCTATTATGTAGTTAGTTAGCCTAATAGCCATAAGCCGACACTATTAAGTACTTCTTCTTTTTGAAAATGTAAATTGATTTCGGTAGCTGAAAAAGTGATTGAAGCTTCTACTAAAACTTGCGTGTCTAACGACACTGATTAATTTGCTAAATCTAAATACTAATAGTTGGAACTTACCAGCCATTGCTTTTGACCGTGTTTTATTTATTTGACGGATTCTCTCTTGCTGCAAATCTCGAGAGACTCTAAGAGCCAGTGTTGTTTACTTTATAAGCAAAACAAGCTTTAGAAGAGGAAGAAACAAAGTATACTTCTAAAGTCCTTGACAAAAAGAAAAAAGAGAAACCTCAGCTGAAAATACAATTAAACCCCTTTTAACCCGGCCACAATGTTACAACCGTTGCATAACGAAACTAAAACAAAAATCGTCGCTCCAATGTTCCACGCGTTACGCCATAATGTGCTGAAACCTTTAAGCAACAGTTTATAAAGGGAGTGCGGCCCATTTCTCGCCAATTATACGTGTGTCAAACACACTCGGTATTGCTTGTCTGCGGCATAACGTACACGAAAATCAACCTTAACTCAAATACTCAAAGTCTAAAATTCTCCAAGAAAAGCCCATCTAAAATGGTAATGATAGATCCCAGTCTATAAATTGTGTTGCATCGGAATGTGATCTTTATTGCGTGGGTGTTAAGGGCGGATGTCGTGTATGTAGTAGATCAAAGTGTGGTGTACACGTCGGTGTATGACGTACGCGACAATAATACGGCGATGTTCGAAAATGGCGGTTAAGGAGACGACTGTTGAGGTTTTTCTTTATTATCTTTTGGTGTACTGCGATATTTGATTGAGAGTTGGCTTGATACAATGTTAGGGCTGGTTGCTTAAAACTTGCAGATACTTTATGAGCTGTTATTAGAGCTTATTTATTCATTGTTATCCGAAATTTTCAGATTCCAAAACATATACCTGCTTTAATAAGAATAAGTTGAAAGTCATTCTTCAATCATACACAATTCATTGCTGGCTTAAAGTACCTTATTGTATTAGAAAAAAACTACCCCTGTTTACATTAAAGGACTTATTTATAAAAATGTCGTCGACCACATCATCGCTTACCATCAGGTGAGATAGTGGTCAAGCGCGTGCCTATCAATAATAATAAAATAAAATAAATGTCGGCATTGTTTAGTTATTACTTAGCACATTCTATACCTATTCAAATATTTTATATAGAAGTTGCATAAAGAATCTGAAAATCAGTTACTCAACAGTTCAGATATTTTTATAAATAAAGCCCAAAATATTTGAGGTGGTACGAAACCACTTCCACTAAATCGATATCCCCCAAGTCAGATGATCCAACCTTGTATCAGCCCATCGTCTATGTAGACAATTACCAGCTCGCTCCAAACTCATCCATATTCAGGAGCTAGGCTTCATATTAGCCGCTTAATAACAGGGCACCACTCTGCTGCCTTTAATTTGTAGGTAGACGTTCAACGTTTGGGTTGAGTCAGTCTCGGGATATTATCAGCTAGAAATCATTTTCATGTACTTACGAAAATACACATTTAGTTATTGCTGATTATTCAATTTATTGAAGTTGTACGGTCTTTATTGTTATGCGTAATTTGAAGTATCTTGCTTTTGTATCTTTGGAACATTAGAAAGGTGGGAGTTAAGCCATGACATGATTCTAATTAGATGATTCATTTACTTAATCCGTAGAATATCAATGATTGATATGCATTAGGAGTAGGATTTAAGTATGTGGTAGATATCCCATTTAATGCATGTATACAACAAGCAAGTTACCAGTTTTATAGTCACATAAGAATCTTAGAGCTTACTTTTATCATATCATAAAATAGAGGAACCTGCTAAAATGTCATAAGTATCGAGAACACTTTTAGTATATCTCCTGCCCCTTAACATTGAAACTATCCGCCATAGAGCTACAATTTACGGCCTCGTATTTAACACCGCGTTATGGAGTGAGCAATTTGGCTCCGCTCAGATGCGACATCATAGGTTTCAGAGCTCCATGTCCATCTAATGCGTTTGATTGCCGCAGAGAACTCTGATTCATCGCGGCTATTTCGGTTCCGTATGTCTTTGCAATTATTACTGTTTGATGTTTCTGAATGGTTCTGCAGCAAGTGTCTATTTTAAATAGACCGTGGCGATGTTGTTAGTGTGTTTGTGTGTACGTCTGTTGTCTAAGTAGGTGCGTCGAATTGTGCTTTGAACTTTAGAAGAGTCATTGGCGTTGGTGATCGTGATTATGTCGTGTTAATAGAATTTGGTTTCGATTTAAAGTTCAAGACTGTTGGATCTTTGCTTTTGGATTACTAACTGAGCTCAGTAAATGAAGCCCTTGAATTGTAAAAGCTGTGGATCTTTAAAGTATCAAAAATATATTTGCAGACGTAATTAATTTTGAAATTGATCACACGAGTTTCCAAAACACTCACTGATCCCTTAGAAATAATAAAATTGGTCAGCACTTTTTAGGTTGCTTAAACAAAACCCCTCTTTACAATTCCAGTAGATACCCACCTTTAATTACTGTACCCTTAAAACAAGATAATCATAGCGATCATAACCCTATTATATTCGGACCCTCGTCGGGACTTCGGGAGCGGTCGGGCTCAATCGGACTCCTTCGGGTACAGTCGGGGTTAATTAGGCGACCCCGGCTCCCACCGGGTACTGGTACATCAAGAACAATTGTTGTGTTGCGAATAGTCGAATACTCGCATCTCTATTAATTACTGAGAGTAATTTTTGCATTGTTATCTTCTGAAAGTTGGGGTAAGAATCAGGTGTGACAAATTAACAAGTGGATTGAAGTTATTGAAATGGAAGCTGATTCTAATGAGGATGATTGAGTTCTTGGTTATATGAAATACAGATAACTATTCAACTATTTAATATTATTATCTGCTCAGACTTATTGAATCACGCTATTTAATAATAAGTTTGATTTGCATTCTGTGTTATAGTAATTGAAAACCATATTAGCCATAAGTATTACCTAATGCAAATACAAGGTGTGACAGAAAGAAAGCAATTCCTGAAAAGAGGTGATTGTATTAATTATTTTGAACAATTTTACTGTGCAACAAAACCTGAAACCATTTTGTCGAGTGATGCTAACATAAATGTATAGGGCAGTCTTTTTGAGTAATTTATTAATTGTGATGGATTCTGAGAATATGTATATTCATCCTTAAAGCTTCATAACTGAATAAGAATGTTCTTCAGCGTGTATTTCTACTGCTGGTATTGAGGCTTATAAGATATAGGATTTCCTTCATTCTTCATATCTTCATCAAAATTTCTCAAAATCTACTTAAAACCAAAAATGCTCTGACATTACTTATCCCGTCAGTCGGACGGATATCACTTCTGATTCGTCTTACGCATAATGAGCTGAGAATGAGGATGAGGACACATCCTCGAGTTAGCACAGAAGCAGATCTCATAACGTGGCCGTCCGCGGTGCGCAGGCGCACCCGTCGCGTTAATTGTGCGCTTCCCGTCATCAGGTTACCATTCAGCAGGGTTGGTAGATCGAGAAGTAATTAAAAATAACGTTTACTAGTAGGTACTTTTTTGTAACTTCATTAACATTTGTTTTTTGAAATGAGAATTCGCAGTTAAGAACGAGTCAAACCCTACTTTAAAGCCAACATTTTGCAGGTTTTCAGGATTCTTCAAAATATTAACTCAGAAACAAGCCATTAGATTGTGCCATTGCGTTTTGACTTACAACACCAGAATTCCGAAAGACCTTTGCTTGAAGGCAGTATTTTTAGTACGACTTCCGTGTATTATAACTTTCCTCACGAGGTCGTATCACTGAAAGTACAATTAATATAGCGGCGCTATTGGATACAAACCGTAAATTGCTCAGAGAGGACAACGATTGGATCTCTGTCTCAAGTACCCAACACAGTTTTTAGTCTACCGACGCACGGTTATGGTAGGTATAGGGAATGGATTGCGCATAATGGCGCTCTACCATTTCCTCCAGGGCAATATCAACCACTCTGCTAGAGCTCAGGATCTCTTGCTCCAGAGCATGGCAGAGTGGTCGATTCACGTGGCTGTGGTCGCCGAGCCGTATTTTGTCCCACCCAGAGATAACTGGGTTGGAGACCTCGACGGTTTGGTGGCCATTATTGGCGGGGCTCTTGTCAGCCCGTCCCGAGGTCGCGGCTGGGTGGCCGCCCTCGCGGACGGCGTTGGCATAGTTGGTGCATATTTTTCGCCTAACAAGAGTCTCGCCGACTTCGAGAGTTTCCTTGTCGAGTTGGGCGCCGTCGTAGGCCAACTCCACCCTCGCCCTGTGCTGTTACTAGGGGATCTCAACGCCAAGTCTTCGGCGTGGGGATCTCCGGTAACCGATGCTAGGGGTGAGGCGCTGGAGGAGTGGGCAGTAACCACCGGCCTGGTCATCTTGAACCGGGGCTCAGTTTACACGTGCGTGCGACAGCGGGGCGGGTCAGTAGTGGACGTCTCGTTCGCTAGCCCTACTGTCGCGAGCCGTGTCCGCGATTGGCATGTCGCCGTGGAGGTGGAGACGTTATCGGATCACCGATATATCCGTTTCGACGTCTCCACACAGACCGCCGGCGGCCGCGGTACGCCAGCCCCGCGAACGGACGGTCCACGCTGGGCGCGCAAGCGCATCGACAGGGAACTTCTCGAGGAGGCCACCATTGTCCAGGCCTGGATCCGGGAGTCGGCAACAACCGGACCCGTCGACCTCGAACAGGAGGCGCTGTGGTTCCGCGGGGCAATGACGCAAATCAGCGACGCGTCCATGCCCCGGGTCCACGCACAGTCAGCGAGGCGCCAGGTGTACTGGTGGTCCGCCGAGATCGCACAGTTGCGTGTCGCGTGCGTAGCGGCCAGACGCCAGTACACCCGATACCGAAGGAGACGTCGTCGGGTCCCTGATGAAGAAGCCGCGCGGTATGAGGTGTACCGCGCGGCGACGAAGACTCTGCAGCTGGCCATCGGCGAGGCAAAGAAGCGGGCCAGGGAGGAGATGTTGGAGACTCTAGACGGGGATCCGTGGGGGCGCCCTTATCGAGCGGTTCGAGGGAAACTTCGCGCCGCCGCGCCTCCACTTACGGAGAGTCTCCAACCCGAGCTGCTGGAGGAGGTAGTCGCAGCCCTCTTCCCGGCGAGAGCGGAGCATATCCCGCCGCCGATGGCTTTGCCCACGGCCGCAGAGTCTACAGAGGAGGACGCCATCACCGTCCCAGAGGTGACACAGGCAGAGATGGGGGCGGCCGTGATGCGGCTCCGGGCCAAGAACGTGGCGCCGGGGCCCGACGGAATCCACGGCCACGTATTAGCCCTCGCTCTGAAGGAGCTAGAGCCCTGGCTGAGAGGACTCTTCACAGCGTGCCTTGAGCGGGGCCAGTTTCCCACTCTATGGAAATCTGGTCGTCTGGTCCTGCTCAGGAAGGCGGGGCGCCCTGCGGACTCACCGTCCGCGTACCGGCCCATAGTGCTGCTAGACGAGGTGGGTAAGTTGTTCGAGCGGATAATCGCTGCCCGCCTCGTCAGCCACTTGTACAGAGAGGGGCCGGACCTGGACGAAAGCCAGTTCGGCTTTCGGCATGGGCGCTCCACCATCCACGCGATATCGCAGGTGAGAGTCCTGGCGGAGGAAGCGGTGTCCCGGGGTGGGGTGATGTTGGCGGTGTCCTTGGACATTTCCAACACCTTCAACACCCTGCCCTGGAGTTGTGTTCGGGAGGCACTGCGGTATCATCGAGTGCCTCCCTACCTCCGCCGCATCGTCGGGGCTTATTTGGCGGAGAGGTGTGTCACCTACGTGGGACGTGATGGCGTCGAAAACCAGCACCGCATGTCGTGCGGTGTTCCACAGGGCTCGGTCCTGGGCCCACCCCTGTGGAACATCGGGTACGACTGGGTGCTGAGGGGCGAACTCCAACCGGGCGTAGACCTGACGTGTTACGCGGACGATACGCTGGTCACCGCCCGGGGGAGTTCGTACAGGGAGGCAGCGTTGCTGGCGACGGCTGCGGTCTCACAGGTGGTGAGCCGCATACGGCGCCTTGGCCTGGAGGTGGCCCTCAACAAGTCGGAGGCCATGGTCTTTCATGGACCCCGGCGGGCGCCACCGCCCGATGCCCACATCGTCGTCGGGGGGGCCCGAATTGCTGTCGAGTCAACCATGAAGTACCTGGGATTGGTGCTCGAGAGCCGGTGGGATTTCGGCCCCCACTTCCGGCGGCTGGCGCCTAAGTTGTTGGGCGCGGCTGGGGCGCTGTCAACGCTGCTTCCCAATCTGGGGGGCCCGAGCGCTGCCTGTAGGCGGCTCTACGTGGGGATCGTGCGATCGATGGCCCTGTATGGGGCCCCGATCTGGGCGGCTGACCTGACGGCCGGCAGCATCGCTGTTCTGCGAAGGCCGCAGAGAGCGATGGCCGTCAGAGTCATCAGGGGGTATCGCACGATCTCCTACGAGGCGGCTTGTGCACTGGCTGGATCCCCGCCCTGGGACCTGGAGGCGAAAGTACTCGCGTCACTATATCGGTGGCGCGAGGAAGCGCGGGCGCGGGGCGAAGGGCTGATGCAGCGACATATAGAGTTGCGTCAGTCTCAGCTTCGTGAGGTCCTGGTGGCGGAATGGCGGGACAGGCTTTCACGCCCTACCGCCGGCCTCATTACCATCGAGGCGGTCCGGCCAGTGCTCGAGCGCTGGCTCGGGAGGAGGCACGGCTCCCTGTCGTTTCGGGTGACGCAGGTGCTCTCGGGGCATGGTTGCTTCGGGAAGTACCTGTGTCGCATAAACAGGGAGCCGGACGCCCGGTGTCACCACTGCGTCGACTGCCGGGAGGACACGGCGCGGCATACGCTGGCAGAATGTGCCGCTTGGGAGGAGCCACGCCGTGCCCTCATCTCTGAAGTAGGCAGTGACCTGTCGCTGCCGGCCGTAGTAGAGTCTATGGTCGGCAGCGAGGAGTCCTGGGACGCGGTGGTATCCTTCTGCGAAACAGTCGTCTCGCAGAAGGAGGCTGCGGAGAGGGAGAGGGAGATTTCATTCAATCACCCAATCCGCAGCAGACGTGCCGGGCGTCGGCGGAGGGCGGACAGCGCCCTCTTCCGGCCCCCCTAAATGGGTCCAGGGGCGACGGACTCGGGGACATCCGTTGCCCTCCACACATCTGGACCCGAGGTGGTGGCGCGTAGTGTTCCACGCGCGCCCCTCTTAGACGTTGCGGGGGAGTCAAACACCTCACTCCCCCCAAACCCGAGCACGAGGCCCGGAAGCGGGCCGGCACTAGCCGGGGGTTGCGGAAGTATCGTTGTTCCCGCGACCCCCGGCGTAGGTGTGAGATGGAACACCGGGGTGGTTTTTAGTCAGTAGGAGTCTGACAGACCCCTCCGCTCCCCCCAGGGCGGAGGACATCCAATGAGGATTTTCCACCCCGGAAACAAAAAAAAAAAAAAAAAAAAAAAAAGGTATGATATTTGTTCTATATTATTACTTCTTCAAAGATTGCCCGGGTAAGACGAGACATAATTAAGAAGGATGGATCATTTTGGAAATACACCTTCACTTAGCAGGTTGTCAAACAAAACTGTCTTACAATCAGAGTATCAGCCCTAGGGCTCGTATGCGCGCGCGCCGTCTACACGACGGATATGCCGCGCGGTTTGATCTCGCGCATTTGCTTCCACCGACCGTTATACTCTTCTAAGAAATCAATATCATTCCGCTAAAATTAAAAACATGCTTCTGAATTAAAATGTAGTGTGTAATGTCTTCGATAATTTGTTTTTTCCGGATCGATGCTTTTTATTGAACGTGAATATAGTATGTATTTTTTGTGACACGAAATTTAAAATAGATTTGTTTGTTTCCAATTCAAGTCTGAATTAACATTTTTTATGAAGCAAGATTTCATATTAAAAAATAAAAAACGTATGTGCATAATTTCAGCTCCATCCAACACCGAGCAGTGGTTCAAATTTAACTTGCATGATTCGATTACAGACACCAGGATAGGTGAAGGGAAAAAAAGCTTGTAATATAGCTTTTTTATGTGAATCAATACATTAAGTACTTAAATACTAAATGTATTTATAGTCTAAACCACAGGTACAATAGAAATGAAAAATTGAAGAGAGAAAACTGGCACCTTACCTACAATTAATTTAACCAAGCAAAATTAACCTTAGAAAATAATAATGATCATAATATCTGAAAAGGTAGGATCCATATTCCCATAATAGCCTTCTTTATTATTATTATGTAACACGATATCCCTTCCAAGAAACAGCCAATTAGCTCACTAATAAACGGAAGGTAAACAATAAGATCAAGACGACATATTTCTCACAATAAGAGATAATATAATATAGCTAATCTTTGACACAGCCGTTGTTTTCCAACAAGTCACAGTGGATTAGATTCATCATTTATAAGTTAAGCGATACATTTCGAGGAAAAGAGAATGTGATTAAAGATTAATCGGGAAAATATACTGATGAAACGATATGACTGTCCTTCTTAGAAATTTTACTGAAGAAAATATTGTTAAACTCCTAATAGGGAGGCATTAGGTAGTATTTCATTAATAGTTCTCTAGAATTGTAGAACTTATAGTTATGTAAAGAAAATAATATCTGGATTTCAAAACACGAAAATTGGGTCTAGGTAAAAGGCGAATATTTATATTATTTAAGCTAGTGTAAACGAATCAACAGGAGTAAGATTTGTAGCAGGAGATGAGGAGACGATCTGTAGTTTATGCTTACCTACTCTTATGAGAAAACCCGCGAGTGTATGTATGTATAAATCAAGCGAGAGCTTATTCCAACATTTCTTTACATAGGTATACCATCTCTGTTTATGCTGATAGGAAGGTCTTTGGGTGGAGGCGTAAAACTGGTCATACGAGCGTAGGCAGACCACAAACCAGGTGGACCGACGACCTGATCAAATTAGCAGGTAAGGGTTTGATTCGGAAGGCTCATGACTGGGTAAAGTGACGTGTAATGGAGATCTACTAATGCTGAGGGCATTGGATGGATATGGGTTGCAGAAGAGGAGAAGATATACAATATCCATTTAGCATAATATCAGTGTTTATTTACAACCGGTTATTAATCTGTTTTTGCCAAAACGGATTAATAATTCACCCTAAAAACTAACTCCTCCATTAAATTCTAAACAGCTAATAATTCTTCTAAATACAAGATTAATACAAACATCAAAACGCAAAGTTGATCTAAATATTAATGCTACTAATCCTCTGCAAGATATATTCTAACGTCGGATATACTGCGATTCTGTGAAGTTTTATTTTTTAATCGGCAACGACATGGCGCGACGACAGCCAACGTTATGTTCCGCGCTGAAAAATGACTTTACAAGAATTTCGGACGGCATAGTTGAGTCCACTCGATGTGACGTTTATAGGACGGGGCAGAGTGAAAGCTATGCGATGATCAAGATATTTATTTCAACTGTGTAAATTCTTTGAAATTCTTCGCTGAATGTAACAAATTGTATCTGATAGTTCGTCGGAAGTTGTAGTTTTCATTTCTGTGAATTTAGTAAATTGGAACGTATCGATTTGTTTTGTGGGCGATGGGTCAACGTACTGCCATTAGTTATATGTCAGGAAAATATTCTACATGGAAAATATAAATGTTGACATTTTTTATATGGTTCAATTGCTCGATTAATAAAATGGAAATTATTTACAAAACTCTCGGTTCTGATAAATTGTTAAGTCTCAATCGACTACGTTGAACTAGATTATAGTTTTAAGACTGTTTATCTTTGATAGTTTAATGAACTTCATGATATTTGCCAGAAATATGTCAACTATATTTTATTAGGTTACAATCCAGCGAACATTTTATAATTATTTCAGCTGAAAGACGTCCATTGCTGCCTCCTCAAAGGGTCTATACATCGACTGGTTCTGTGTTTCTCACATCCAATAGTAGGTATTTAGTAAAACTTATTTAAACGATAGCTACAAAGCTCATTGCTTACAACTAGCTATATTATAGCTTCGCTTTCTCTGCCGCACCATCCTAACCGCAGTATATTTTCAATCACAATTTGTCAGTTCGATCCTTGCCAGCTTTCCGTGTATCATCAACATTTCCTCGTACGATTTACGTATAAGTCGAACTCGACCGACTTCTAATGAAACTGAGACTTTCATAACAT
The DNA here is from genome assembly GCA_945859665.1 of Anorthoa munda. Taxonomy (NCBI): domain Eukaryota; kingdom Metazoa; phylum Arthropoda; class Insecta; order Lepidoptera; family Noctuidae; genus Anorthoa; species Anorthoa munda. The sequence continues at coordinate 823,218 of OX243916.1, read as the reverse complement.
AACTAGTTTTTAACGTTATTTTTATGTGTTGAAGATAGATTAGTGGGCTGTCTGTATGTCTGTTGTTTCATTAGTAACATGTTTGTTTATTTAAGTAGGTTTGAGTATTGTGGGTTTGTTTTTCTGAGAATATTATTGTAATTGTAGATTTTGTTGTGTAATTTCTTAAATATGTTTTTTGTTCCAACATTTGGGAGAGAATATGTTACTTCTAGGCAATCGTGCTTCACCGTAGACCACATTATTACTTACCATCAGGGGAGATAGTGGTCAAACGCGAGCCTAATGATAAATAAAAAAAAAAATATTAATAAATTGTTTTATGCTGTTTTATAAAATGTTGTTTCGTTGATGTTCCTAGTTCTGGAGAAGTTGTGAGCTTGAGGGATGTTATTTTTTTTTGTTTGTTTGAAAAGGAGTATGTTAGAATTGTAGCAGGTGGCGTTTTGTAGGTTCCGTCTACCCCAATTGGAAAAAGGTGTGAGTTTATTATTGTTATTTTATGAGTTTAAAACCTGAACAAAATAAAAAAAATTCTTACTTTAAATAATCGCTTTTCTACCGCCACCGTGTAAGACTACCCTTATAATATGACATAACACTGACCATTTCGAAGTTCGTGTTACAAAGTTTATCGCGTGATTTATTACTCAAATATCAACTTTAACATTTCAGTAATACGGTTTTAAATTGCTTTGATGACGTCCGAACGAGCGGTAAAACTTAATAAATGATAATTTGAAAAGCTCTGTATAATTAATATTGGGATGTATCCAACGGAAATTGTGTGATTGTGTAGTTTATGCGAAATCCTGGTTTTATAGTGTGATAGATGTTATAATGTGTTAAGTGGAAATAAAAATGGCTTATTTTCGTATGAATTTGTTTTTCATTGGTGCCGCAGAAAATAAAATGATATTGTTAAACCTTTAATATTTAATAATTTCCTGACCCCAACGTAGAATGTCAAGCATTGCCCACTTCTTTTTAATTTAAAACAAAAAAAACCTATCTAGAAGGCTTTCATAACCTGCAACTTTTTAAAACGTTTTTCAGGTAACAAGTCACTTCTATAAGTAATTTGTTCAACATTGTTTCTATTGTGTCGATAAAAAATACTGAGCAGACTGTATTTCGCATTTACGTGCAATTCACGAACCAACCAAGCAATTCACACAATGTCACAAACTCTGAACAATAAGAATCTCAACACCCAATTCATTATTTGAAAATCCGTTGTCACTAAGGGCCCCTAAATTGCGGGGGCCCCTCTAGACTGGGGCCCAGGGTGATGGCGGGTAGATAACGCACGCTCTACACACCGCAGCCAGGGGCCCTTGCGAACTGATGAGCTGGCATCCTGATGGACAAATTTATGTTTTTCAGTGGATTTATTGGTTGACAGTATTTTATGACCTGTCATTTTTTTTGGCTAGGTTTTACGTTGGTGTAAAACAATCTTCCGTAATAGGGATGTATTCTACTGAATACTTGCGATAATGTATTTCAAGTTGTACGCTTTATAGTTTCAGTATTTTGTAATGAGTTCTTGAGTCATTACCCGTACGATATGATGTAGTTTTCTGTTTTCTTAAACTTTAATCATATAAGGAGCCGAGGAAAGGAGGAGGACGAGGAGGAGGAAATTATGAGAAAAATGAGACCAATTTTCCGTGGGAAAAATAGTTTTCAATCAAAATCAATGTTACATCATTTATATTTATTTATCATATGAATCAAAGTATATAATTTCTATTTATTTTCCTTATTCTTTACTTCTATCTAGTAGAATCTAGCTTCAGTATTTTCAACATTTTCCACACCTTTTCCCGATACAATATAACAACCTCCTTTGCAACTACCCTCCTTATAAAGTAACAATAATAACACACTTATCACCGAACCACCCGCATTTAGCCACGCACGCAATGTGTGCTATGTCACACGGCAGAGCCATAGGGTCGCAGGGGGTGGTAGGGAGTTTAAAGGAGGAGGGGGAGGGGATGTTAAATATTTTTGTGCGAGGGTGGATAGCGCAATAATGAAGTGTTATTGTTAATTATTTCAGAATTTCAGATGTGTTAGCTTCGAGCTATGCTAATTGGGTTAGGGGTGGTTTTGTATCTGCTGTCGTTAGTCCAAACTGGCGATTATATTGTGGAGGTGTTTTTGATAAGGATTTATTTTATCGGTGGGCTGTTATGTGTGCTGCTTTGATTTGACAAAGAACTTTATCGGAATCAATTGTAGAGTTTAGGGAGGGTAGAAGCTTTTAGTAGTTAATTAAATCGTAAGCTTTTGTCGGAATTCATTAATAAAACCTAGTTATAAATTAACTTGACGCCTAAATTCCCCGAAGGGGAACTTTAGTCACTTATGCTTAGGTCCTATAATGGTAATAGCGTGTCATTCTAAGTGTCAAAAAACTTACCTAGATTTTGCTTGATCTGGGAATCGAACCCTGTACCACACGCTCAGCAAGACTACTAAAACACCTGTCAAAAGACCATAATAATGATCAAGATTCGTAGATCAATTAAAACGAAAGTCAACTCTTATCATCATAATCATTATAGCCTTTTAATGCTGGGACACAGACACAGGCTTCCTCTCTGTGAGATGGAATGGGCCTTAATCAACCACGCGGGCCCAGTGCGGGTTGGTGGATGTCACATGTCTTCGAATTTTTGGTTCTAGTACATGCCGGTTTCCTTACGATGTTTTCTTTCACCGTTTTGGTAGCAGTGGTGATGAAATAAATTACACAGAGTAATGCGCCTGCCTGGGTTCGAACCCACGACCAACAAGTCGTGGCCGTTTCTACTAGGCCACCTGCTCTCGTAGATTCGTATATTAACCAAAACGAAAGTAAACTCCTATAGCATTAACAGATTAGCACACAGATCACATACACATAAACACTCCCGATAGATTGATATGTAATCGCATAATCTTATCAACGTGCTTACTGCTAGTGATAACGTTATGTATGCGACCGCAGCCTGTGATTGACTTGCGGTCACTTTGAACATGCCGATGGTGACGGACATACATACATTCATACTGCGGTGAGATTATGTATGTGTATGTAGGTGATGTGGTAGAATTCAAGGTGTGTATAGGTTAGAGGGTGATTCAAATGTACTATGTGGAGTTAGTTGCGATAGAAGTTAAATAGATATCGTGGGTTAATAGATTGGGAGGAGTTGATGAGGAGCACAGCTTCACCATTAGGTATAGGAGGATTTTGTTGACTATCTCATAATCTATCTTCTATGAAATCGATGTTAGTACAAGAGATTATGGTTGGTCTGTTATTTACCGGCAATATATTTCATTGTTTGTTTTCCAGCTAAAACAATTTATAAAAAAACCGGTACAGAAATTGCTTTAATGCATTTTTTAAGTATATCAATAGCTATGTTCCACGTTTTTTTACTGCAGACTGTTTTGTTTTATACTTTTACAGTACAATAGCTTTCAAGATAATTTCCCGGAAAATACTAGGTAGATTTGTGAATTATTATAAACTTTAGCTCTACTTTTCAATGATGAAATTTGCCTGGACAGCTAACTTTTTAGGCGAAATTACAGATTCGCAAAAGCAACACAGTGGCTATTAAATCCCCTGTAATTCGGTACAGTGGCACAATTAAAAATGTGTGCCCTCCGCTGTTTTAATTGTCTCGCCGCACACCGCTCAGGAGATTTATGTACTTACTAGGGATGTTACGGAGATTGGTTCATCGGAACTGAAGTCTGAATTAGAGTTTCTGAATTTGATTTGTCGGTGGCGAAACCTAAATCGGAGCCGGACTCGGTGGTGGTATTAGAAAAGCGATGTATTAAGAGCAGACCTAATAAAATAAAATAGTACAAACACTATTAAGACAGCCTCTTTAATTTCAATTAAAATATCTACTTCCAAACCCAAATAAAAAATATCCACTTCGACCTCCGATTTAAAGTGTCGAAGCCGAATCCGAAACCGGAGGTGCAATATCAATCGGAAGTTCCGACTTGTCATAGTCGAAGTTTAACTTCCTTAGTACCTGCTGCACGCGGACACGACTTCCGCTCGTTTTGTGAATACTCTTTTTAGGAGTAGTCGTGGAATTAGGGGAAAACATGCAGAGAAGGTAACAATTAAGTAAGGAATGGAAATGAACTGTTAATAGAAAAAAGTGCTTTTGAACTAATGTAAACAATTACTATTAAAAAGATGATCAGAAAAAGTGCAAGCCAAACTATTTTAAAAACTGAAGACTCACTTGTGGGCATCATCATGTGCAGTCATCACTTTTCATTGGTTGCCGAGACATGTTAAAAATTGCGCTGCTTAAGTCATCTAAAACCATCATCAATTTTAAACAAGCATTTCTCTAATAGGTCACGTCTCTTTAAAACAATAACAGCTTTTTAATCTCTCCACTAAACGCCCAGCCAACAAAATCCCCGTCCTACCAAAGACTAAAAAAAGCACCAACTAAAAACATCCATTGAAACACTTTACTGCCTACACGTAGTCTAAACACGCGCCAATTAAGCTCGCTTAGAAATAATTTAATACTCTCAGTGAACATGGCCGCCTGGTAGCCCGGCAGGCGGTACGTTAGTATAGTCGCGATCAATTAAGGCGCGTGTCCGGGCATTTTTATGCAAATATCTCCGCCGGTGGTCCCGCGCCGTGCTTGGCGTCCGGGGTAGGACAAAGAGTATGGAAGTTAGAAGGTGGGCCGTAATTGTTTGTGCCTATACCTATCTAGGTATAACTCTAACTGGATTAAAGGATTAGTTAGGATTTTTCAGTAAATGCGACATCCAACGAGCGCCTGTCTGTTTATTGTTTATACCATTTCATAACGGTACGGAGATCTCTCATTTCACCGGTTATGTTCAAGTTTCATTATATTTGGGTAATCTATTTTGGCGTTATAGTTACCTTACTGAAATAAAATAAAACTAATTTGGTAGGTGTACAACTAAAAAGTGAAAAATAAAAAAACTTTTTGCAAAAAAAATACTTTCGAAATCCAAGAAGAGTTACTATAAAAAAAGTTTTTTTAGTAACTCTTCTTGGATTTAGATTTAATAACACGGAACGACCTTTAAGATTAAGCAATTCTTGCCGAGGTCGGTCCGTGGATGTGTGGTCATCTCTACACAGCGAGATGCCTGCGTGCCTCGGCAAGCACGTTAAGCTGTGAGACTCCCCTGTTATTTGAAGATCTTTGACAATTATTACGGCTAGTCAAAGCCAGAAAATCGGAAAACAGTTTTGCGGAGGCATTTCGTGTCACCCAATTTCTGGGTTAAGGAGATAAAGTAGGCAGTTGTTCCATGTAAAATACTGGTATTCAACAGCATCCGTCTAGACTGGAAGCTGCCACCGATGTAGTTGTGAAAAGGCTCGGCAGATCGATTAAAGAACGAATGAGGGCTCCCGTCTTTGTGCCGACCAGTTGGCGCCACTGTCGATTAAGGTCCTTAAATATAGCTATTTTACATTAAACGTTGTTGTAATGCGCATGGAGTTGTAATCATATCTGATGCCGTAGAAGTGCGATTAAATATAAAATCGGGTATTTTCTATTTTTTTTTCGATATATCGCGCTAAAAGCCAAAAAAGTATGAAATTCGACATTTTGAAGACCTCACTCTACACCAGCGCCGCTAGTGGGAAATTCAAATGCGGTATTAGGCTTTGATGAAATGGTGTCTAACTTAATTACGTTATTAGTTAGATTTCTCGGATTTGGATATAATAACATGGATCAAATACAAATTACATTGAGCGAAATAAATTGAGAGCAATGTACCGCGTGGGATTTAACTGCCGAGACCACGTTTCTTGATTTCAGCGAACGGCATAATGTAAAATGTTATTACGATACATTTCCAAGAATTAAGTAGAATCGTACAAAAAATATACCTAGGGGCCGATTTCTGAGAATTTGGGAACATAATTGTGTCGTACCTTAAAGTATGACGTTAAAGCTGATAAATGTTTTCAGGGTAAAGTAGAGTTTGGCAAGACACATTTTCAACCGAATTCAAAAAAGAGAAGTTTCTTAATTCGACTGTAATGTTCTGCATGTTTGTTACACGATTACCCCACCAATTAACCGATTTTAATGATTCTTTTTTTATTTGAAAGCTGGTGCTTCTAATGTTGTCCCATTTAAATGATCAACGAGAATTTTTAAGTTTTCCTTAATAATGCGTATTTACAAGGTACCAAAACTAAAAGTAAAAATAAAACACTTAAAAAAACCGTCTTCTTTAAACCTTAAAAATTTAAACTTTAAAAATAATTTTCTCACATACACAAGACAAAAGTGTATGTGAGTTAAAATTTTTGTAAACACATCCTCGATATAGGAAGAAATTTCTAGTGTGGAGCAACATTTCTTTTAAAAAGAAAGAAAGAAACAAAGAATATAAAACAAAACGGTCGGTGTCATAAACGACACCACCACATACACCGACTTCCGAAAAGAAGGTTATTTTTCGCTTTGTTGTGGAAGTTGTTTAATTTTGGAAGTCGGTTTAATATTTTTGTTAAAAAGTTATCAAATATTTATATCAGAAATTGGAGGATGGAATCGTATAAAAAATAAAATCTTATTACGGCAATATTATTAATACATTTATTTAAGGCGACAGGGCCCATATAGAATAACTTAAATCTTAACATACATAATCATGGAGTTAGTAACAATACAAACTTATACCTATGTTAGTAGCACAATAACAAATGAAACAATTTGAAAGAACAACATTTCAAATACACTTATATACAATCACCTTCATCATCATTGCTTCAGCATTCCAGCTGAAATACTGGAGCAACGATTCATATGGACACAGTCCAGCCTGTCAGCAATCATGGCCAGAATGCCGTTGGAGCTGGCCCGCACCCTGCGCACCAAGGATGCACATCTTTTACGCATCGATGCATAAAAACAATCGACGCGCATTTCCGCAAACATCCCTGGTGCGCTACAGAAGTAAGGCAGCCCCATCAGCACCCTGAAGGCATTATTATACTGAAAGCGAAGGGCGCTGTACGATTTTTGCGTAAGATGAACCCACAGGCTACAGGTGTAAAACGAGGTACAGAAGATATAATAGATAGAAAGCACAGTTTGTTACTAAGGCTCAATTTAAAAGTTAAAAATCTTTTAATAGAAGACATGATCCCATTTTACCGTTCGTCGAAATAATATCAGTGTCCCATCTGCGTTTTGTTTTTTATATTTCATACTCTATGGTCCGCCACCATCCTTCGGCCTCGGCTACAAACACAAACCCTCGTCAGTGATTCAGAAACATCAATTAGATTATAATCTGCTATCGATATTAGGAAGTCTCCGATAATTCGTTATCTATCGATTTTATTGGACCAGTATCGATGAAGCTCTTAGCTGAGATCGTTTAAATATTAATAGGCCTGTTGGGTCACTTTCAGATTATTTTGTATTGATAAGGGAGTTCTTATGGATAATTAATATTAATTTGCTTTAAGATAAAGTTATTGATATTTTTTTAACTGGATTTTGGGAATATTAAGAAATTATAAATGGATGAGACATTCTATATGATCGTCTGATTGAGTTAGAATGAGAAAACTGCAGTAAATGAATAAAATTGATCTACCGATTCTCCTATAAATGTCCTATTATCAGATCATGACAGAAAAATCCAGAACTCGGCATTCAATTGCCTGCAGGGCTACTGCAGTATAATTGTACTCAATTCTTCTTAGTGCTATAAATACGGCCATCAATGCTTTACAACTACAAATTGAGGATTTTTAAGTCCATCCATCCATTTAAGAGCTTTATTGATCGAAACAGAAGTAAAAAAATAATAATTCGAGAATCCTTGTTAAAGTTGTACTTACAGAACAAGATAAGTAATTATTTCAGCGAAAATTTTTAATTCCAACTCCGGTTTTTCTTAATTTTCCATTTAACAACCAACACCAAGCACAATAAATGCCACTACAACTCTCATTTGAGCAGCACCCACTTAAGAGCTTACCTTATCTACAGCATCTTATCTGCATAAGGCTTAGTGCACACCAGTGACCATTCCCGATTAGGGCCCCCTAATTAGCACCTCGGGAGATTGCCCGCGGCCCGCGAGTTATTTTAAGTGCCGGTAAATGCGACTTTCTTGCACGTGAGTGTATTGTTTTATTTTAGAATTATTTATGGTGAGAATGTGTTGTAATTGTCGTTTAAAACTTTTATAGGAATTTGTTTTTAGGTTAGAGAATATGTTTTGTTTTGTTAGGTTGGATTTCGAGTGAAATTTGCTGTGTTTTCTAGCGTAGGTAGGCCAGAAAATGTCTAATAGTTTTTATTGGGTATGACTATATTTTTTCACATTAAATCTCAAACTGAATCACTTTACCGGAAACGATATAATTAAATAAATGTGTTTATAAAAAACATAAAATAAGAAACTAATCAATTACTTCCTCAAAGAAAACAGATCACATAAAATGCTTCACATAAAATAAAATGCTTTCAAATTGACCGTTTCATTACCGTCATCAAATAACCACATGTCATATACGAAACTGTCATCTGTCACAAACAAACGACATACAGTGAACACTGACCTTAATCCACTAGATAACTACGTCTGTCATCGGATCAGTATAGAAACTCATTTGTTTCGAACTTTTCTCAAGCCACGCCCGTTTGAAAGTTTGCCAAATTGTTCTGATCCCCCAATGGGAGGAGAGAACGGTAGGCCCGGTGGCTTCAGCCAATCAGCGTTAAGCGTGGCCTGCGTTGGCGCAGGTTTCGTTTTGCAATTCAATGAGTTCTCTAATGTTTTGTTTGGCATTGATTCGGACCATTGATGATGTTCGTTAATGATCAGTAATTATGTGGCTCTTGATGCCCGATGAGAGGAAGTGACGGGCATTTGTTGAACGTCTTGTTTTTCGATAAACTTGTCTGTGTCAAGGAATTTGTGGAATGATATATTTTCGGTTGAATTGAATTTCGTTGAGATTGGAGCTATAAATTATGTTTTATTTTATTGTGAGAAGTAGATTGAAGTTTACTACAAACGTTTACGCCGATAATCATACTAAACCACTGCATTGCGCTGTTTCGTCACTAAACCATCTCAATACGAAAAGTATTGAGTTAAATTTGTTAAATTCAAGAGTGAATAGGTTTCTTCTAAGCAAGCGTGTTCCACCGTCGACCACATCATCGCTTACCATCAGGTGAGATTGTGGCCCAACGCGAGCCTATGTGGATAAAAATAAAAACACAGGTACACAAAATCATGCTAACAAGTCCAAACGTTCTGTACAATATATCGTTCACCTTCCGATCTAATAGCCCTCCCACACATACAACACAGCATGTTCCTCTGTGTGCCCGAGAGATCCCTAATAAAATTTATCAAAAGTATGTTAGACTGTTAGTACAAAGTGGCATTTTATTTAATAGAGTTTAAATATAAATTGGTGGAGTGCCAAGTTTGTGCCACTCGGCAAGTTGGCAACTCCGACGGTGCCAAAAACTGCTCGGCGCATACACTTGCAGATATTGCGATAGAGAAGTGCTAACTGACAGGAGGTTAGGAATACTGGATGTGGTAAGGTGCGGAGAGGATGTTCGGTTGTGAGCGTGGTTGGTTTGGGTATGTAGAAAAATTTGCTAGGGAATAAACTGAGGCAGCTCAGAGAGGATTGCTGTGTTTCATAGTTAAACCGAATTGTTTTGTAAATATTTTTGGATGGTAAAATTCATAGACACTTTTCCTCCTGGAATATTTGAGAAACCGTTAGCATTTCTAAACAGTATAAAACTAAGTAGCTGTATGCCTCTATCTGTTTCTCCACCATTTCTTAACCGTCATCCAACGGATTTTGATACAGTGGGCAACCGGTGAATGCGAGACGCACAGGGTCTCGCATTCAACGGGTGCCAACAGCCTTAACCAGGTCATCCGTCCACCAAGAGGGACGCCTTCCAATGTTGCGTCTGCCGGTACGCGATCGCCACTCCAGAACTTTTCAGTCCTATCGACTATCCGTTCAGCAAGCAATGTACCCTGCCCACTGCCACTTCAATTTGGCAATTCTTCGGGCTATGTCGGTGAGACTGGTTCTCCTGCGGATATCCTCATTTCTGATTCGATCGCGCATGGAAACTCCGAGCAAAGCCCTCTCCATTGCCCTTTGGGTGATTTTAAGATTACTGATAAGGCCCATTGTGAGCGACCACGTCTTAGAAATAAGAGTTGCTTCAGATTATTTCAATTTATAAAATTGAAATTATAATAAAAAACAGGTTTTCAGTTGCTTCAGATTAACCAACTATTAAATCAAATAGCAAAACGAAAACTTCAATCCCACTTCCCCGCTTCAGAAACGAACGCTCATAAACAATTTACATCCAGCGCAATATCATAACGACGCCATTTAAATACCAGCCATCATTCAGATATATAAACATTCTTCAAATGCCGTCATGACAAGTTAAAAGCTTGCCAGTATTTACTATCGTCTAAATGCGCTGTAATTTACATTTAATTTGGCATGTGATCTGGTCTGGTTCAGAAGTGGGACACTCCGTCACTGTCTGGTTGTGACTGAAGATTTGTCATATGGCAGCCAATTTGCTTAGGTCTAACCTTGGACTGGAAGTCTGAAATGACATGTGATTGAGAGGGTTGGGTTTCCGTTAGTTAGGTTTGCCTTCAAAATTGGAGCAGGTTTTGCAGGTAAACCAAAAGGTTAGTATTTTAGGCAGGAGTTTGAGTGAGAATTTATTATAAACTAGCTTCTGCCAGCGGTTTCGCCCGCGTGAAAAGTATTTTCTTATCCCAGGGGAACATTATACCGGGATGAAAAGCCTATGTGCCATTCAAGACTATAATCTAGCTCTGAGCCAATTTCCACATCCGTTCAGCCGTTCTGGCGTGATTGAGTAACAAACATACATCCATCCAAAACTTCCGCATTTATAATATTAGTAAGAAGTAATTCTCGTACCAAGTTTTTGGACCTAAATGTTGCTCTAATCTCTAAATCATTGTCATCGGTATTAGCAACCCACAATTTTGGTTCTTATTGATCTTTAGTTATTGAGAGCTCGTGGCGAAATAATAAACGCCACACAGGTTGGGCTTCAAAGTTAAGCAACGCTTGCCAAGGTCAGTCCGTGGATGGATGACCATCTAACATAGCGAGATGTCTCCGAGCCTCGGAAAGCACGTTAAGCCGTTGGTCCTGGTTGTCATTTGAAGGTCTTTGACAGTCGTTACGGGTAGTCAGAAGCCTGAGATCTGACTCCTGTCTTGCCAAGGGGTACCGTGTTACCCTAGTTACTGGGTTGTGGAGGTGAGATAGGCAGTCGCCCCATGTAAAACACTGGTACTCAGCTGAATCCGGTTAGACTGGAAGCCAACCTCAAGATTAATGGGAAAGGCTAGGCAGATTGATAAATTGATCTTTAGTTATTGTAATTGGTCCCAACTGTTGTAATTAAAGAATAAATAGATACTAAAATGAACTTTATTTCCTCTTGCTGAGGTCGATTGTCCCCCCTTCCTTAAAAGGCAAAATTATGATTGTGTCATTTATCGTCAAAAATTAACCGTTTTCACTAGGTGAAAAGACTTAAAAATTCTCACCTGTATTTCAATAATGCGAGTAAAATGACACATTCAGTTTGCCAACATCCGTGGTCCATAAGCATTGAGATTGCATCCGCACAACATTTGTATCACGGCGGCTCTCAAGAGGCCGACTTTGATGTCTGCTCAGCAAGTACTGCAGCGCTTGAGATCGCTTCACGCCATCATCTGCAGCGCTGCAGCTATCTCCAGCTAATATCAAACACTTTGTAGATTTCGATTGAGGATGTTTACTACTTCAGGTGTTAGTACTAAGAATTGGAAGGCGGTAGATTGTACGTTCTCACGAATCAGTATCGTAGTATGGCCTATCTATATTATAAATAGACGGTACTAACGTTCGAAATTCTTCATGAGGTAAAAAGTGGTCTTGTTCAACAAGGTTGTGACGGGCGTGACTGTCTAAGGTCATTAAGTTTTACCTAGAAAAAGTTTAATTCTTTTAGGTATTATCCTAAGATCCGACTGTAAAAAATCTGCAGGAATCAGGGTTTTTAACTAAACTTAATTCTCATGAATGTTATAAGAGAGTTAAACAAATTGCTGGAAATAACTGGCCGTAATAATCTTAATTAAATAAATGGAAAATGATTGATAATTAACCCCAAATATAAAAGTTTTTCAAGTAAATTCAACGTGATATGAAACTGGTGCAGAAAATAGGAAAAAGTAAGGTTGCCAGTTATTATAAAAATAATATGAAAAAAAAAGTTATTATAATATAGCTTACGGTTAACTTAGAGAGTTAACCGTAAGCTATATTATAATAACTTTCTTTTGAAATGTCGGTGTCAAAAACGAAAAAATATATATGCTAAAGACACCGACTTCCGAAAAGAAACTTATTTTTCGCTTTGTTGTGTTTTGTTTTGGAAGTCGAGTCAGTAATTTTTTTTTGTTAATAAGTTTTTTTATAAAACGCATTAGATTGAACATTGAACGACAAAGGACAGTGAACCTTCACAATAGGTACTGACATTTTAGCGTTGTTTATCGTGCAATAGGAACTAACAAACTTCTTGTGTGAATATTTGATACTGCGATTGAATCAGAACGGATTTCCACAAGAAATCAAGAACAATATCACGCATCCGGCTTCAAAATCTAGTATTATACGAGTACGTTTTGTTTTGTATAGTTTATGCTTGTCAATTGTTTCTTTATTAGGTATCTTTAGTTACTGTAATTGGTTTCCAACCGATCAATTCACATTGGCCCCATCGGCAGTCAATCTCAATATAATGTTCTATTTTATCTATATTTAGGTGACAATTTAATCAGTACTCCAATAAAAACAATACTACTAACACGCCGTGAACTGGCGGCCGCAAGTGACGGCACACATAATTGAGCTAAATGACTGTATTGTCTCGTTAACTGCTGTGACAATCTATCATCCGCTGTAAACAAATAAGTTAGACTAAAAGTATATACTTATTAGCCTTGTTAACTAGATTGCAATTAATATTTGATCAAATCCTGAAATGTGCTTCTATTTTGCATCTAGAGATACTGGCATAGAAATCGTACAGAAGTCAATATGTAATGCAGTTCTACATTCTACTTAGATGTTTGTTACTCAATCACGCCAGAACGTCTGAACAGATCTGGATGAAATTTGGCACAGAGATAGATAATATGGTCTGGAAGAGCAAAAACCCTTTTATCTCGTTATAGTGTGTGTGATAATAATAGACTTTTCACGCGGGTGGAGCCGCGGGCAGAAGCTAGTTTTCTGTATTTGGGTGAAAATTAAATCAGACCTCATACAAACACGCCGTGAACTGGCGGCCGCAAGTGACGGCACACACAATTGACAGCAATGACTGTATTGTCTCGTTAGCACTATGACAATCAATCTGTCATCTACAGCTATTTATTGCTGGTGGGATTTTTATCACTCTTGTTATAGAAATGGCTATTTCTTATTAATGGGTTTTAAAGAGGAATAAGTGTCATGTTTTGTCTCTCTTGAGTACGTCTGTTCAGTGATTTTGCAAAGAGAGCAATAAATAAATTAGCTTTTTTATTTATTAGTTTATCCTCGCACTGGAACGCCTTGTAGCAATTACACCAATGGAGCACAAATTACTTCAGAAGCTGCTGTTTCACAACCGTAGAGTGGAGTGATGCCTCGTAGGCCGTTTTTTTTTTTTGGTTGTTTAGTCATTTCAATTTTTCAAAAAATTTATCCGACGGCGAGCTACCCATTACTTTCCGTCCGCAATCCCGCGCCCACGGTGGCCGGGAATCGGCTTGCGACGACTCCCGACGCCCAGGGCGTCTCCTGCGGTGGCTAGGGGCGCGAGGGAGTCTCCGTTGCGTCTCCCTCACGCGTGTGCCTCGTAGGCCTAGTAAATAAAATAATAAATCTTTCTATTACAAGTGTCAAATACTCATATCAATAACAATAAAACGCACATAGAAACACAATCGAAATAAAATTACAATCAATCCAATAATCCATCGGAAGTAGTGATCACATCAAGCGCGACTGCTGAGCTTGATGTCTTGGTTCGGTTCCTGGCTCTGGAAAATTGTTATTATTTCCTTAATGATTTTATTCTTCTAGCAGGATGATCAGGTTTTCAGTGGCAATATACTCGCCTGTGGGGATTTCAAAAAAAAATAGGTGATTTCAAACATATATAACACTTATATGTTTAAATGTGCCTAATTCGAAATAAATATTAAAGTTAACTAAAATGTTATAAATAAAAAAGCTAATTCAAAAATCAAAAAATCAACTGCTTGAGAAGCGAACTAAAAAGAGGTAAACAAGAAGAAAATCATGCTATGCAGTCGGAGGATACAACTGGTTTTGGTCAGTCAGCTCGTGTATATGTATCCTAAGGCAGGCACGTTATTGCTAGAATATATGATATAAAAGTAATCACTAAGCATTTTATTAGCTCCCTGAGCGACCCCTTTCACAGTACCTAACATTGTTGTTTACACATAACAAATTCAAGACAAACTCCACAAACTTCAAAATCTCCAATCACAATAACCTGCCAGTTTAACTTAACTACACAAATAAACTGCCAACTTGTCAAGTATCGTGAAGTTTATGGAAACACTCACAAATCGCCTGTCGAGGCATTCGCAGCTAATGACAGTAGCGACGCGATCGCCATGTATTATTAAACGGTCGGCCATGACAGATCAATATCCGATCAACTATACGATACACCATATATGGGTGGGCAGAGGTGTAAGGTACTTAACCTGGATTTAGAGCTATATTTTGATAAGTACTCTATTGGAAAAATCATTCAGATTACAACTGTTAAACCCCTTTTTAGAGCATCAAATTCTATTTATTTTTCTTAATTAGACTTTAGCCACTTGATGCTACGAATAAAATTACTAACACCCATGTTGGTCTGGCGGTCGCGAGCATGAGAACCTGTGGGTTCGATTCCTATTCGGATTAAAAGTCCAAACACAGAATCATATTTTGTTGGTCTCTCTAGTTAGGTTCTGAGATGGTATCTAACAGAGATGAAAAATAAGACATGTTAAACTTTTCCCAAATAAACTTAGAAGAATAATTTCATATAACATTGCAAGCAAATTCTCATGTCCAATAGTTTTAAGGCACCATAAGAACCCCTTGCTTAAATTTGAAGCGTTAACTGTATATCAAACGTAATGTAATCACTATGTAGATGCTGGAGTACAGTACAAACGTATGCAGATAGCCGGGAGATGGATGGACGCATCGCGCCAGCATCCGGCGCGCTTCCTGAGCCAGAGAATATTGTTACACGGCTATGTCTCACACAACACATCAATTACACACAATGTACTACAACCTGTCTAGCTATATCGTGGTATATCGTGCCTTTCCTTCGAATGTTAGGCAGAAAATGGTCCAAGAGAACAACAGCACATTTTTTACTGTCTTTTGAAAGAGCCTTTTGAAGATACCTAGCTTCTATTTCTTCTTCGTCACCCTGAAACATTACCATTTCCACGGCATCGTCTGTGGGAGCGCAGAGTTCACTTAGGCTCTACCTATATTTTAGGATACAGGGGGGTAACCACAAGCTCTTAGAGCGGTATCAATTTGACCTTATGTCGCGTTTTCGTACCATGACGTCGTTTAAAAAAGCTCACTTTGATAACGCTACGAAGTTGTTTTTGTTTAGGCTTTGATAATGTTTGTATGCCGATTGACATATAGTTCATTCAAAATTCTAACCACAACGTGCTTTTTGACAACTAGCGATATCGTTTTTATTACAATTTTTGGTTTTGTTTGACAGTTAATAAAAGTTGCTTTGGCGGGCTCGATTTACTATCATTTTCCAAAATATATACAAAAAATATCACTTCCGCGATACAACCGGTAAGTAAATCGTATTTATTTACGCATTTATTCAATTCATAACCTCTGCCATGCCCTAGTACAGGCATCATGTTATGTTATTCCCTACCTACGTAGGTAAACTTGTCCATTGATTTGTGTATCTCATGCGATTTTAGTGCATGTGGACTGAATTTCTTGTTTGATTCTAGATGGCGAATGCTTTATTAATGGCGAATAAACCCTTGTAATCATGGAGGGCAGTGCAGACGCTACGTGAGCCATCGCAACCTACTACCGCCGCGCCGGCAGCTTGTGTCTACCGACACTGTGATGTAATTAAAGGCACTGCATTAAATACATGGCATTGTATAATACTGTTCCAGTTCGAGGATAAATAAGAAAGAAAAGAAAGCTGATAGAAGGCAACAAACCCATCGTGAAGCTGAGGGAGCTGAAATATAATAATGTGAATGATTGGTTATAACCTGTAAAACCTACGTACGAAGAAGAATGCATTTTATTAGCATTTGGTGTTTTGTGGTGCTTGTGCTAGTGTCTCACGTTATATGGCTGCTTTGCATATGCTGGTATTAATCCTTAATGTGCTTGTGATGACTGCCTAGTACCATTGTGTGTGATATCCATGGACATAATCTCAATGGTAATAACTGATAACCATCTGCATCTTTTTACCCGACTGCGTTAACAATATTGTGTGTATGTGTACCTATCTATCTACTGTGTTTTAATAAATTGTTTTGTAGCTGGAGAATCATCAAACTCCATTCTACTAACCCTATAAATATTCAAGCATACTCACGCCTTTTTCCCATGTGGGCAAGCAGCAACTACAACGCCACCTGCTACGGTCCTTACATACTCCTTTTGCTTCATTTACATGCATACATCTAGTCATAAGAGCACACCGGTAATGAGGACAGCGCTCCTGACCTTTCTGAAGAACATTACCAATTAGATCCGTGTATGACCTAGGACGTCCCCTCCCGGGTGGTGTTTTCACTCACATCTGTCTTGGTAAATACCTTTTCTTAGTCGCCTTTTATTCATCATATGTGAATAGGTATTATAGGTGGTAGGTTTATTATAGGTATTTACTATAGATACTACATAATACGTATGTCTATTTTAACTATATACTTATACTAGCTGTCCCACGCGACTTCGATCCCGTCAACCTACCCTATATACCTACATGAATGTAGCGTAAAAACTTTAACTGCTTACGCAGCGCACGCAACGGAAGCTCTCAAAAATGAATAATTTTGCCCGTTTTTGCAACATTTTTCATGTATGCTCCACTCCTTCGAGCGTGATGTTATATACCTTATAACCTTCCTCGATAAATGGACTATCCAACACAAAAATTATTTTCCAATTCCAGCCAGTAGTTCCTGAGATTAGCGCGTTCAAACAAACAAACAAACTCTTCAGCTTTATAATACAATATTATATAGTACTAGCTGTCACACGCGGCTTCGCTCCCGTCTACTGGCTACCTACCTACATACATGAATGTTGCGCAACTTTAACCGCTTACGCAGCGCACGCAACAGAATCTCTCAAAAAGGAAAAAAAACCCGTTTTAGCAACATTTTTCATTTATGCTTCGCTTTTTCATTTTTTATTTATCTGCTTTGTTGTCATAGCGTGATGTTATATAGCCTGTAACCTTCCTCGATAACTGGACTATCCAACACAAAAATAATTTTTCAATATCAGTAGTTCCTGAGATTAGCGCGACCACCGCGGCTTCACTCCCGCCAACTGGCTACCTACCCTACCCTACCTACCAATTTGTTAAACTATTTATTTGAATAAGAATTAATACTAAGTATAGTTCTCGCCAAACTTCTTGGCCGCACTGAAGTTGGCTACAATGGCTGCGCAATAGTAAATCTCATACAAAAACAGCACCGTTTCGTGCCCAGCGCATCCGGTAAACCAACTTCAGGGCGGCCAAGAAGTTTGGCAAGGGCTATACCTATACGAAAGTAAACAACTTGTTACTACCGGCGATCTAATAAAATTTAGAACATAAAAGCTGCTATTGTGACTTAGCTATGATAGTTAGATATATTATGTGGCAGCCTTTTTTGTAGGTAATAATAAGTAACTTTAATCATTTAGTACAACATTTTTATGTATCATCAATAGTTTTCTCAGCGCACGCCAAAGAATGAATTTTATAGGCAAAATTTTGGTACTTTGGGTTACATTATTGAAATTTACATAAGGATTTCTAATTTTATTGAATATAAATTATAGCCTATGCCACTCAGAAATAAAGTAACTTTATATTGGTGAAATCATTTTCAAAATCGATTTAGTAGATCCAGAGATTACTCCCTACAACTTCACAAATTTTACCTCTTTATAATAATAGTATAGAAGTATAGATTTGTGTACACATTTTTAACCGACTTCAAAAAAGGAGGAGGTTCTGAATTCATCGGCATCTTTTTAGGGTTCCGTACCCAAAGGGTAAAAACGGGACCCTATTACTGAGACTCCGCGGTCCGTCTGTCACCAGGCTGTATCTCATGAACCGCGATAGCTAGACAGTTGAAATTTTCACAGATGATGTATATCTGTTGCCGCTATAAAAACAAATACTAAAAACTGAATAAAATAAATATTTAAGTGGGGCTCCCTACAACAAACGGGATTTTTGCGATAATGGTACGGAACCCTTAGTGCGCGAGTCCGACTCGCACTTAGCCGGTTTTTTTATATTTGTTACCCGATTACTCAAAGACGCCTGGACCGATTTAAAAAATTCGTCTTTTGTTTAAAAGGGAGCACTTCCAGGTGGTCCCATCGTCATCAGGTCAGGATCTGATGATGGGATCTAGGAGAAATCGAGGGAACTCCTCAAATATTATAGGTATACATATAGCGATTTAGGTATATTCATAAATAATGCATTCATTTGCAATCAAAAGTACCATTTGGTGAAGAGAAACTGATGAAGAAGGCCACAGATAGCCAATAGAACTCCTTAATGCTAAGTATGTTACGGATATAAGATAATATCTTGAATAGTTAACCGACTATGATGAAGCAAATACCTAGAAATAAATGGTACCATGGAACGGATCTGATGATAAAGCCAGAAGGTAGGCACTGGAACTCGGTAATCAAACAATGTATCCTGGTCTTGTTTGGGCTTATTGGAATCTTCATGAGCTGTACTTTGGCAACAAATGATTTTCATGGTTATTGGAGGTACCTACCTACCAAAACTAAAAAGACATAAATAAAAACTTTTTAACAAAAAAATCAAACTGACTTCCAAAACAAAATAATACAAAGCGAAAACTAACTTTCTTTTCCGAAGTCGGTGTGGAAAAACGGAAAACAACAGGTACCAAAGACACCCCCACACCACAGTCTCCACCATCTTTGGTTGACTGGTAGAGAATGCCTTGGGCATTAAGTGCACCTATGGTCCTTTAGATTGCATGAAGTTTTATTATATAAATAAATCTTGTAAACATGACCAAACCATCCAAGCACACCTTTTAAAACACAATATTGTCTTATTACATCAAACACTACAAATAGTTCAATAAAATAAAACATAACACTGTTTTTAAACACATTTATTTATTAGGTAGGTCTACATTGAATAGAAAATGCATTACTGATTAAGGGAACGGTTGCGATTAACTTATTTCCAATTACAGCTTCTTTATTATTTGTAAGTGCCGATCTTTTAAAGTTGGGCAACAAATCATTATCATTTACAGCATCCAAATACAATTGTAGGCAAATCATTATTTAAAAAATAAAACATTGACTTTGCTCCAAAATCCATATCGTCCAATTCGTCTAGGCTACTCCTCCTCTTTCTCACCACAGAGAGTTTTGAAGACAGAAATTCGTGATAATCTTGTGATAGCGGCAGTTTTGGATAACAATCTTTAGGTCACGATTACATATTTGTAGATATTTGTAAGCGTCTCTTTATTCATAGAATACATGGCAATCCTTTTGTCACACAACTCACAACAACCACACAACAACTTTATTGTAAATTACTTTAAAACAACGAAAATAACAAAACAAAGCACGCTTGTAAACAGAGCTCATTTGACCAAGATGTCAGGTTATAAATAATCCGACCAATTTAAAAATACAAGCTTACAACGTAAAATCGTTACATTTGTTGCACTCTTTAATTTGTTATCATAATAATATGGAAAGTCAAGCCACAGGTAATAAGTTATATCACACTCAGGCTTTTGAGATGCTTTATAATGTCGGCTATTGGTTTTGATTTTAATATTACTTTATTTTTATTTAAATTTATTATATTGTTGTAAAATACACTCAAGAAAATATTAGTTTAAATATTTGACATGAATGTATAGTATAGTATATAATTCTATTTGGATTTTATATGAAATAAACATCTCAAGATAATTTTTATTTAAAATTTTAGTGATAGCAAAAACGACACTCTAAAAACCTTTTTTTTCTTAGCTATCAATCCTATATCGGGACATAGACAAATATTTCAAACCATTCGTTCATTTCCAACACTACTCGGCATTAAATTGATATCGCTTAACAAAGGTAAGGGTACGATAATGAGAATTCTCAATAAGAGCTTGAAAGAAAGTGTACTCAAATTGAGGTTGTTTTGTAAAAGATGGGGGTAGGCCACCAGATGCCAAGATAGGAGGTGGAGCAAACGTCACCTAGCGATAGGTGATTATGTACCGGTCTTCTGTCTAATTAATTGCTTCTGTCTAAAATCTTCCAGTAGAACATTAAAACAAATATATTTCAAATCTAACACCCGGCTTCTAAAAATCGCGCTCGGAAAAGTATGAAACAAGAAAATATTCTTGACTCACATTCATAGAAGATGTTTAGAGTATAGCTGTGGTTGTATAACTGCTTTTCGTATTACGTGGATGATGAACCAATTAAGAAAATCATTAATTACCGCATCACACAGCCTCTATGTACCCAATTTCGTCATCTCCTTATTAGGACGCCTGAAGCCCATCCTATAATGCTAGATCCACACACCACTCGTTGCCGGGTCTACACACTCGTATAATTGGACGGTATTCACCTGTAACGAGCCGCTTAATGAGATGAAATAATATGGCAACTAAATGAATTATACGAACCCTCCCGTACAAAGATATATAGTGGGGGAATGGAAGTGGCTCAGGATCTGTGTCGTTTCTCTTGACCTGAATGTGGTTTCGTTGTGCGTTTTAAACTGTTTACTATTTTTATCAAATGGAGACATTATTTTTTATTGTTATTTGTAAGTAGTATTTAAAGTTAGTGGTTCGTTCATGTACCAACGTTGAAATGATAAATTAAAAGCCGCTTTCCTTACGGTAAAGAAAAATAACATGAAGATTTCCTTTTAAACGTCTGAAACCGCTAACAAGCAGTAAGCATGGCATACAAGTATCGGCTTTTCGGCATCAGGAAAAGTTTTGCCTTGCATAGGACTAAATGTGTTTGATACATCTCTCTTTCTCATAATCCAACTAGAAATAAGTATCTAAGTAATATGTGTATACTTATTTTTTATCTTTGTCAATAAACTAAAACTGAAACCGATCCGAACCAGGCACATCCAGCCTCTCTCCATCTCCGCACGCTTTTGATCGCTCATACGGCGCGGAGTAATATCTGCACTTAATTATAAACAGATCGTACTCACACACACACATTACACACACCCACACACACCGTGTTTACACATTTAGTAGCAATCCACACACACTGTAAATGACTAGCATGCTTGCGCATTTAAGTTATACTGGGTGAATCCGTGGGTTAGCTTGTGTGAATAGTCTCTTTATCTAAGAAAATTAGTGAGAAGAGATTAAAAACTTTGTTTTGAAGAGAGAGTTGCCTGCTTTTCTAAAATGCTGCAGAAAGTTCATTAAGCTCCGGCGTAATCTTAAAAGGAAAAGTGACATTGGTTAACTCAAGAAGACGGACAGAAGCACTAAGCAGCCTCCTATCTGAACAACGATAGTTTTTTTTTTTACTATCTCGTGTTCGACCTCTATTTGCCTGAAGAAATAAAAACAATAAAGTTAAAGAATGTAAGCAAGACTTTAATAGGCCTATTTAATGCTTCAAGTAACTTTTATTAAATACAAGGTTACACTAATCTTAGCTTCTGGAAAAAAGTGCTATCAATATTTATCAAGGGATTTCTGGTTTCAAAGGCAGGACAGATATAACACGGTTCATTAAAGAATTGAATCTAAAACGGCAGTGCTTATCATGTTCTCTCGCGTGCACACTAGTGCCCTCTATAGTGTGAATATGAGAGAACATGATAAGCACCGCCTTTTTAGATTCGTTTCTTTAATGAACCGGATTATATATAATGACATATTACAGGATCCTTTACAAGTAGTATAGCAGGAATCGCGTCAGTCCACTCAACTCTATAAGGCTTTACAATAATTAAAAGTTAATTGACCGTAAAATATGTCCGCGATCCGGAAATATTATGTGCTCAAGTTTAATTGAATATGTAACAGTTATTTATCGGGCTGTTCATTACAATGTGTTTTCAAATATGGAATATTGGAATATCGATGTGATGCGATATTGTTTTCTGATTCATTGATCGTGTGGATTGATAAACTGCTTGTTGTCATGGTAGCCTGGTACTTGGGATGAAAGACGGTATACTTAGTGCCTGAATTACCTACATTAAAAGAAAGAAAGAAAAGCAAGTCTTTTATGTGTGTTTTCTCAAACCAGACTTCTTATTGCGTGTCGATTAACTCAATGATAGGCTCAACTATTCAGACTTTGACAGCTCTGTCATTCACCTTGTTCAAATCCTGAAAGGTGCAGAGGGTCGGGGCATAAAGGGCAGACAAGGAGGTGGGCCATATCCTGCTAAGAGGCTTCACACTGACTCTGTGTTTGGGATGGGTTTATGACACCTACCCCATTAGACCAGGTGGTTTATTTTTATCATTCAAAGTTGTGAACTATTTTCCACCGTGAAAGCAATAAAATTATTATCCGTAGTTTTCTAAAATTATTTTTTTGTATTTATTATCTTATTTCTGTAGTAAATGCTTCGTAAGTGAAGCCACGAGAAAATTTAGATCCTTATAAAAAATCACTAATACAGCCTATCGCTTTCTGTAACCATAGAAATACACAATTTTCATCTTACTGCTACAGTAATTCCACAGCTAATAACCAATCAAACTATCTCACTATAACCTATTCTATAGTCTAACACTATCCCAGCTGACACAATGCCAATCGCTGGCAACACTGCCATTAGACGTCAACAGTGACAAGCTGTCACATCTGACAGCTCATTGAGATTACATTGTAAAGGACATGGCTAGATGGCTGTAGCCTATATTATCTGTAGCTATGGAATTGTCCGTGGTCTCGGGTGAGAATAGAGCTGTTGATCAACTGTGTGTTTAAATGACTAACGGTCCTAGATATTACCAATGGTTGTGGTTATTGAGGTCGTCATCAAGTGAAGATACCCACATCGTCATTGCCTTAAAATGGCGGGATAGTATTCTCCTTCTTTTTTCGAATCGATTGTTAACTTTTTAATTATTTTGGGCCCAGTAGTTAGACAAGTTCTTTTTTTTTTTTTTTTAAACTTTGCCTCACCCTAGGAATTTCTTCCTGTATCGTGGGTGCGTTTACAAACATATGAACTCACATACACAAACACCCAGAGCCGAAACAACTATCTGTAGGTCATACAAATATTTGATCCGTGCGGGAATCGAACCCGCGACACGCATCGCAACAGTCAATCGCTCAACCACTGCGCCAAAGTTAATTGCAGCTTTTGTGGCGTTTATAAAAGTGCAGTTGTATGGGCAACTCTAGCATCTCTAGTGTCTTCCTGTCTGCTAATCTGCATGTTATCGCCAAGTCTGGTTTATGGCCATTTGGTCACTAAGAAAATCATTCCAGACTAGATTATGATGTTTACTTGTGTACCTTTATAAATAACTAGCTTCTGCCAGCGGCTTCGCCTATGTGGAAAATGTTTTCTCATCCCAAAGAAACGTTATACCGGGATGAAAAGTAGCTTATGTGCTATTCCAGACTATAATTTATATCTATACCAAATTTCATCCAGATCCGTTCAGACGTTCTGGCGTGATTGAGTAACAAACACATCAATCCATCCATCCAAACTTTCGCATTTATAATGTTAGTAAGACTAGGTATTGCCCGTGACTATGCTCCTATGGCATATTTTATTTATTTATTTTACATCCCGGAGATACCGTGCATTTTTACTGAATACAAGTAAAAATTAAAAATTTCCAAAACACCCGGCAATTTTTTTATTTAATAGTTTTTAAACTACATAATTTATCTAGTAGTAGACACGCTTCGATCAACAATCTATCGAACACGTAATTATGACACGATATCTTGAGAAAATACTCCGTTTCAAACAGAAAACAGTCCATATCTTTTGAACGGCTAAACCGATTTTCACCAAACATAGCTAAGAACACTCTCGACAAAGTCACCTTTCAAACAAAGAAACGAAATCGGTTCATCCGTTTAGGCGCTATGATGCCACAGACAGACACACAGATACACAGCAACACACGTCAAATTTATAACTCCCCTCTTTTTTCCGTCGGGGGTTAAAAAATAACCTTTGAGTATGCCGTTTAGTAATAGTGTGTCTACAAAGTCACATTATCGGGGGATTCAGTGAAAGAATTTTCATATTGGAATCAGTAACTATATCCAATGATTAAATTCAATAAACAAACAATTTTACGTCACTCTAATAATAGTTTAAATTATGTAAAATCCAACGTAATGAATACCTCACTTTCACACAAAACTAATTAACCTAACATTCTAAATTGCCGAATCATGCCGAAACTGGCTTACCTGTGTGAAACAAACGAACGCAATCGAACCGATACCTAATTAACGAATCACAAACCACTTACAAACGCATCGGACGCAAAACGATAATAATTTAATTAATTATTAAATCGATTTGCTTGTCTAAACCGATTGATCGATAGAATCTAAACTGGTTATCGTAGGCATGGAGCATGGACTGAGCGTTCTCATTAATGCGTAAAGAGTATACGGCTCAAAAAGTGTGAAAAGGATAAAACGATCTTGTGACCAGTAGTAGTATTTTTCTGGAATTCTGATGAAGCCACAGCCCAGGTTTGCCTTTGTTTTTGTTGGGGTCGGCTTCCAGTCCAACCGTAATAACTAAATACTAGTATTTTACATAGATCTGGTGAAGCACATAATCGCTTACAATTAAGTGAGATATTAATTGTAGGCGAGAAAAGCTACTGCCAATCTGACTTCCACAACCCAGTGACTGGCTAACACGATACCTCTAGGCTGTGGTGTCTCATCCCATACAAAGAAACCATGCCGACGTATTGTACTGATTATACTGATTATTTTTTGTACATCGATCGCGTTCGGTTCTGTTCCATGGAAATAGATGGTCTATCTATCGCCCGCGCCGTGGAACGGACCCGAAAGCGATCGATTTACAAAAAATTATCGGTATAAACAGATGATAAACGCTAGTTACGTCGGCACGGTTTCTTTGTATGGGATGAGGCATATGTATGCTTGTATTATATTATCTGTGCTATAGGTAAGACTTTTCTGGCTTCTGACTATCCAATAAGATTGCCAAAGATCTGCAAATAACAATACAACCTTCAAAAAAGATACAAATATTTGATTACAGTGACTTTATCTTTGTCTACATAGTGTAAAAATGTTTAAGTATCACTCCATTCTCTACGTCTATCGGCCGGTTACCAACTCACCCAAGCGGACTCGCTCTCGGTCACGATTTAGGCTGCGTCGATATAATATCTATTAACTGTGAATGTATAATGTGGGCTGTAAACTTTCACTAATTTGATGCTGATTATAGAGTATTAAGAGCTTATTTATGTTTGGTTAGTTTTGATTAGGTCTCTACTTACTATTTTGTGGTGTATCTGCTTTTTGTGGGAACAAGACTGCATTCAGTCCCAAGTTATGAGGACATTGTAGGGTAAATCCTTACCAGGATCTCGCACAAGAAAAGAGCATCTCGCACCACACTTGTACTTCGAGTATTGGTGATAAGAATATGCTATGCAGGTACTTTACGATGATTTTCTTCGCCCATCATACATTAGCTGTGAATTTAGCCCGTAATTTGTTTGTAACCTGCTTTCCACAACCATCAGAGATTAAATCATCTGCTATAAAGACAAATTTAAGCGTTTATTTCAATGAAACTGGCAACTACAGGCACTATTAAATTGTCAAGGAGCCGGCCAGTCAGAAAGATGAAGGTTGCCCATTCTAAATGTTTATGGAGGAAAACAGTGAATCAAAATAACATTTATAGTCCGTGTATCTTTATAAATTATAGCCTATTATTTTCATGTATAAGCTATATTAGGTACTGTAAAGTTTCATCAAAATCCGTACAGTAGGTAGTTATTACGTGAAATAGTAATAAACTAATAATAGGAAGTATGATAACACTTAAAGAAATGCCACCTTGCACCAAAAGTAGCAGCCTTACAAACAGTCACAAAAGAACAAAGGGGGATGAAATAATTGATTGTTCGACCTCCGGGGGTGGTGGGAGGGATGAGGAGGGATGACTATCTTCAATGAATAATTGTTCGATTAACGGGGCTTAGTCATTGGCTGCGATCGCCGGCGGCTTAGATAAGTCTAGTGATGGACGGCGACCGATTGATCGATGTCATTCTAACGATTTTTTTATTGCGTCGATAATTTTTGGCAGGACTTTTTTTTGTTGATAGATGTTTTCGTTTTAAAATATATTTTATATAAAAGTATTTATGTTAGAAGGTCAATTTTGTTTTATAGGTTTTGTTTAGCTACAACAACTGGTTCTGTTTCCTAGAAAAACTTTGAGTTGAAGAACAAAATCCTAATTCAAACTGGTATTTATAAATCACGTTGCAAACAATGTTTGGACGAAATGCCATACCTAACTCCAGATGCGCCAAAACCATTGAAAGAATTAAATGAATTTTGGTGTTGAAAGAGATTAAACTTTGAATGAGGACACAGAATACTTTCCATTCCGAAAGTAAGCCCGTTGGATACATACATTTACGATTTTTTAATGGCGCTGGTGTATTAATAAAGTAATTCTCGCTATTCGCAAAACGTGACATTTACTTATCAGAAATAAACTTATCAAGAATTTATAGAGTCGGTAAATTAAACAAATACATGTTAATACAGCTATTTATATCAACAATACAATCACTTGTATCGGTAATCGTATTCAGTAAATGTGCAATAATATCAGCGCAGTGTTAATATTACTGTCGGGCCATAAATTCATTTACAATCTATAATTAAATACTGGCTTTATACTGTTAATTGATTTTATAACGATTTCACATAAATCAGACGGTTGTTGTAAAATAAACTTGACTCAATTTGGTGCAACTAATTAAAAGTTTTCAATCGTTTTCTTTTTCTTTTAATTCTGTTTATTTGGATAGTTAGGTACTTGTATAAATGATAGTTTTAAGATGAATTAAAAGTGAAATATTCAAACAAACATATCGATAAAACTATTATTTCTCATCGATATTTCTATCCTTTCATAACAACAAAACTTAACGTTCAAAAATGGAATAAAATCTATTGATTAATTTCTATCGACGCTGTCCCCTCCCTAGTTAAGCCCGTCACTAATAGGGTCGTGTACAATGATCTCGCGAACACGCCGCTTGCGACACCGCGCGCCGTGTGCTATTGACTGCTCACTGCTTGTGTTTGTTTGCCTTTCGTTATTGTTTTGCTTATAATTGCCAGGCATTCTATAAATCTGCTAAGGAAGGTAGTTTAATATGACTATTATTAGTTGTGTAATCAATTTTCGCCACTGAACTAGTGTTTCAATATACAGGGCAACGGAGAGATGTGATCATATTTTAAAAACTGCTTCTGGTCATGTAAATGAACAACATTCGCCACTGTAGTCATATTCATTCTCCAGCACACCTTTCCATCACACCCTGTATAAATCTGCTAAAGAATGTAGTTTACTAGCCAGATTGTGTATTCAATTTTCATTGATAAAAAGATTCCTCAAGCAAGCTAATTGCCAGAATATTCAACCCAAGATTGAACAACTTGGCACAGGAAATTGACGTGACCCGACCCTAATTAATGGCACCACGGAAGGAAGAAGAAGAAGGTTGTGTATTTAAGTATTAAAATAAACAAATAAACGGAATGAAGGACTACTTAACAAATTGGGAGAAAAGATTTTCTAATGCCCAATGAAAGTTAAGACTTATAATGATCGTGAATTGAAAGTTTGTATCAACTTTTTGGATATCATCAAATTCAAAACAACAATACTGGGATAAGACAGACGATTTGCGAATTATAGAGTCTTTAAGCCAAGAGTGAATAGGTTTTTTTCGAGGTAATCGTGCTCCATCGTCAACTATCATCTCATGCGCTAGCCTATCAATAACAAAAATATTTTCTTCATATCGTTGTCTTTCCCAACCCTGTCCAAAAATCAGCAATAATAGGATTGCGTATAGTTAAGCTGCTCTCACTCCCCTCCGCTTCGTTTTATACTAAAAATACAAACCTTACCCTATTAATCCGTTGACAGCTAGCGTTATATCGATATTGTCCCCTCCCTAGCCGATTGGCGGCACTAATAGGGTCATGTCCGATGATCTGGCGAACAAGACGTTTGAGACACTGCGCTATTGATTGCTGCTTCCTCATTATGTGGGGTTTATGTCTGTGTATGTGATTATGTTTTGTTAGTAGCTATAGTAAGATTTCATAAGATTTTCTTGGGTTAATTGTTTGGTAATAATATACTAACTGCTCATGGTAAATGGCCTTTTCCACAAGTCCTCTGAGTTTGTTTCGGTGTTTCTTATCAGAGTAGTCAGTACGGAAAAACCGGCCCGATCTAGTTTTAATTGAAAAAAAGATTGACTTGTAAAAGTGTTATTTTACTGCTAACTTTTACTGTTGTTATTTGCAAAATAAATATCATTTATCAGTATTGAGGAAAGCAAACTAATACAAGTTTAATCCATTCCTAAACAGTAATATGTTTATGTGTTTTAATATGTAACTGCGTGATTTTGAAATTGTAATTGGACTCTGCTATTGTATTTTATAGGACTAAGTTATATTAATTTACCATCCTTCTACAAAACCCTACACGCACGAACATAACTTAATCAAAACCCTACTCACAGCAAACCGAACAAATAACACAAAACCTCAACGCACACAAGGCCAAAACAGCCGAATCATCGACAAATCCCTCGACACCTGCGCGTCCCTACACGGGCGTGCGGACTAATAGGGTCCTGTGCACTGCTCTCCCGAACAAAGCGACGCTTCGCGGTAATATTGATTGCCTGAACTACCGTGAACAGGAGGCTTTATGATAGTGATGTTATTGTGGGTAATTGATGCGGTACAGTGCACGATAATCTGGAAACGTTGTGTTTGATTACACGGCTGGATAGTGGATTTAGGACTTGAGATGTATTGTTAGTAATCCAAACTGACATTGTTTTTAGAGGCTATACTTAGGTTCTCGTAAAGATAATGTAATGATACAAAAAGGAAAACATAGAATATATCTTTCTTTTTCTGTTTATCTTTTACAATGGTTTAATATTTGAGGAGGAAATAGGCGAGAGCCAAACCTTGTGTGGCCAAAAACTATTCTAAAAAGTTTCAAAGGCTTGACAATAGGACTCTTAAACCAACCTAATTATCGCGAAAACATTAAGTGCGATGTTATTTTTACTAAGATCTTGTTTTAATTACCCCTTCATTATCCATTTAATCAGCCATAGCAATATTTCTCGTAATACAGTGAGTACACACCTACAAAAAAATGTTTGTCCAAAGTATTACTTCTCTTCGTGCTTATTATCTCAACCACTTTGTTCTGTTTCTGCGACCTTAGAAGCAGCTTCTCTTAAATTGTCAGACACCGTGTTTCACCAAAGCCATTCCTTTTTTTTTTCTGTCTTCCAATCCCTTCTCCCGCTCTGGGTGAAGCGGCAGGGTGTGTCAGATTTTTGCTGACTAAAACCCACCCGTGTTCCTTCAGTTGCTTGTACCCGGGCCGCGGCGTTGAAAGAGAGTTACTCTTTCAAATTTATCCGCGACTAAAGTCATCCATCTAACCCTTAGACCAGAGATCACACCCGCAACCGCGACCATAACTCCAGACCACCTTCTCTGCCTACCGTATACCCGTTTGACACAAACGTCCAATTAGCGCCCCTTTGACATATAACACTATCAATCCATCTCTTGACTCTGACCTCTCCCTCACGCCTATAGTCTCATGTATATTGGTCTCATTCACGCGTGCTAATGTGCAATCAATAATAATTATCTTCATGTTTGCAAGCAAGTGGATTGCATTGTGATGTAAGGGTGGGGGTACAACGGGGGTGTAAGGTTTTTTTTTGAGTTCTGGAAAAATGGTCGTCTTGCTCATGTTACACCCTTTTTGGACGTTAATTAGAAGAACGTTAGTCAGCAGTTAATGCAGGGTTTTTTTACTGCAGCTTTAATGTGTAGTTTTTCAATTCCTTGCCGGAGTCTGTATTTACCAATAGCTACAACTTGGGAGTCTTTAAGTCAAGAGTGAATAGGTTCCTTCTAGGCAAGCGTGCTTCATCGTCGACCACATCATCGCTCACACATCACATCATCAGGTGAGATAGTGATCAAGCGCAAGCCTATTACATATAAAAATAAATCAAACCCAGTACATCATACTCAGCGTTCTTTCGACCACTGGAACAACGAGATACGAACTTATAACCTTTCAAAATTCATTTTTAACCAAAAATCTGGATAAATCAACCCTCTAGGTATACCCACAGCCTAACTAAAGGTGTACTGTGTATACTGTGGGAGTCAAATGTCACATGTTACCCGGATTAATTTGCTCAGCAATTACATGGCGAGCCATTGTGCGCGTGTCTGTATGTCTGTAGGTATGTGTGAGTGTGGGCATCGCTGTAAATCATACGCCGCGGTTATCAGCTGTGGCGTGACCTATGGTGGTTGGGGGTGGCGCGAATAGGAAT
The DNA here is from genome assembly GCA_945859665.1 of Anorthoa munda. Lineage (NCBI taxonomy): Eukaryota > Metazoa > Arthropoda > Insecta > Lepidoptera > Noctuidae > Anorthoa > Anorthoa munda. Next base: position 792,051 of record OX243916.1, on the reverse strand, counting down.
GCAAAAATGAAATAGTTTTTTAGTTAGTCGTAATTACGAGAGAGGATCATCGCAGGGTTTTAATTGGACTCTGGACTTTCAAGAGGGTTTCCCCATAAATAAAAATAGCTCACCTCACACATTAAATGTTCTAGAAACATGATACAAAGCTTGTAATTTTATCTCTAAGTTTTTCTGTTGTGTTCGGGAAATCTGCGGTATCTTTCCACATCCTTTTGACAATACTGCGGTGTAATAAAAATACCCTTATTGGCTATTCTCCTTCTCATCGCATCGTACTCCTGATTACTGAGGGTCGTGATTTTCCCGACGGGAGATCAACCTTTCTCGTTTAGTGTTTCTCCATCTGTGTCTGTCCTTGGCGTCGTGAAATGCATCGCCACAGGCATTGTGCAAGTTGGTAAAACTTGAATGAATTTGGTCGTTCGGCTGCTCCCGCAGCCTCCTGGCGCCTTACCAATTATTATCAACCGCTCGAGGTTTCGGGCAATGTGGCCAAAGAATTTCAGGAGTCTACGCAGACAGTTTGCTCAGATGACGTTGATAGTATTTTATTATTGGCTATAAATAACAGTAATTTCCTTCACTATTCATAATATAAGTTATTTCTCTGTATCAGCTGTTAGTATAGGAGAGATAATGTAAAGCCAGCTTTCTCTAAATTAGCGCTAATAGTCAAACGCGCAAGTGACCGAGTAATGCAGGTCGAGCAGAGTAATCAGCGGCGGCGCAATGAACACGATTGGATCGAAGCTAAGTGAGCAATGTGGCTGAGTTGCTGTATACGGCTGATGGGTCTAATGCAGCTCATTTATAACTAAGTTGCCATTAAGTTACTGATAACTTCTAGTTGTATTGTAATGTTAGAAAGAATCTTGAAACCGTTGACGACCGGTTTCCACGCGCTACAAAATACACGCAAGTCAAATAATAAATATATTAGGATTGTAGTTATTTATTTAACAAAGATTGACAATTTATGAGTTAACTAGCTTCTGCCAGCATCTTCGCCCGCGTGACAGTCAGAAGTTATCCCACGGCAACTGTAAATTTTGCCGGGATAAAAAGCCTATGTGCTATTCCCGATTGTAATCTATCTGTGTGCCAAATTTCGTCCAGATCCGATCAGGCGTTCTGGCGTGATTGAGTAACTAACATAGAAATCCATCCAAACTTTCGCATTTATAATATTATATATAGTAAGATTTTTGTTTAGATTTTCGTTCCAGAAACTGGATTTACACCCAGTCTTCCAAAATATTCTCAGGTTAGTGCCAGACTGGTGTTGCGCTATGCGCCTTGATTAGAGCAGTGGCAGTCAGTGACTCATAAAAGGCATATAACTTCTTGTGTTTCAGTACTTACAACAAGAAAATATCAAGCGACAAGAAAATATTTCTATATTACTTTAATGTAAACTTCCCAGAACGGAATAGAAACTTTTATATTTCTCTTTAGATTCTTTGAAGAATCACACGCTTACATGTAGAAAATAACTTTTCCAGGCATCTAGGAATTGCAACAGACATAAAAGTTCGTTCCCGTCGTAACCGTTTTTTTGTATTTATTCAGAAACATCATCGATACTAACAAATACGAGTATTGTCAAAGAAAATCACTAAAGACATATTCTACCACAAGATGCAATAAGGGGTGTTAACCGCTAACGATCCCTCACAAGTGCATCTGAGTGGTGTTGTTTTTACGATTATTTTACGAGATAACTTCGCCCCCAACTACTTACGTTACTGAGTACTTAGTTATGTGTGCATAAGTTTTATTGTTAGGTTAAGCTTAATGGTAGATATGTGGTCTGAGGAATGATTTCTGCTACTTATTAGGGAGAAGAGTTTTGTTTGAGAAAGTTTTCATTGTCAATTTATTGTTTGTTTTCAAGGTGTTGGATAATTGTTAATTTTTCAAAGTATTCACCATTTTTTTTTGTTATAAATTGGCATCAATTTATGACCTTGTTTGCAACAATATTTTACTTAGACTATTAGTATACATAATAATTTGTTTCAATACCACCTGAATGAGAAAGTATATACAGAACACTTAAAATATGACCATGTCGGTTATACTATACATGCATCTCTGCTCAACCCTTCGAGGAACACGGCGTGATGTTATGTTATATGACAGAAGCTGTATAAATAATTACACAATTAAGCTTGACCGCTGCCTCCCTAAAGTAAGAAACCCTGTATTTTTGAGAGAGTTCGTTTCAGACTTACCAAATCATTCGTCACTAAGCTCAAAACGAGAAACTCGATAATCATCCACAATTATTATTCTCCTCACTACAAACATCGATGTCGAATTATCGACAACATCCCCTCACTATCGGCTCCCCCGGGCTGAGATCGATCAGCTCGTAATTAACTGTTTGTTAACCGATACACTCGCACATACTCGCACTCACACGCCAGTGGCGTAGATAGTCTTAAAGGGGCCCTGTATTAGGTACCTAGCTGTATTATCCGGCTGAAGTGAAGCCCAAAATCAAGGTATTGTAATTTTTAGATCACGTGAGATAGTGGCCAAAACGCGAACCTATTGGTTACCTAATAAAAATAAAAAAGCGGGACGATCTTGGCCAAAGATTGCGAGCAGTTTAGAAGGAGAAGTTTGTGAATTTACGAAAAGAAAGCAAAAGCGAGAAGAGAGCATTCTGAATAGGATAGACTGGTTAAGACCATGACTTTACCTTTAACTATTATGGTAAGCTTTTTATTCCAGTGATACGTTCCCGTGGGATAAAATTCGACTTTTATGCGGTCAAAGTTGCTGGCAGAAGCTAGTCAATAATACAGATTTCAGGTTGTGAATTTTGGCTTTATGCGTCGGGGCACTAGTAGCCTTGGGGCCCCTTACGATACGCCCCTGCCACACACAAACTCGTCTAGTCCCATGGCAACTGTCAGAATTAGGGAGCCTCTGATTATTGTTACAATATCCGCCTCGGTGGGGAAAGTTCAAGAGTTAACGCTGTGTTTGTTGGGCTTAATTGTTAGCTGCTGGTACTAACTGCTAGTCAATACATTTAATAAACCTTAAATACTGTTTATAATAGTGACTAACGTACAAAATAACTATTATCTATCTATTTAGCCTTGTTTGTGCCACAGTTGAACAAAGTCATACCTCTGCTTCCGTATGTAGAATATAACTATACTCGTTCATGTTTTAGATTGTTTGCAATCTTTTCGACGGCTCCGCAGTCAATGAAAACAACCCATCACGTGTTTATTATTATACCTTTTATTAAAATATTTTCTCTTAATTCCAGGTAAAAATTTGGTTCCAAAACAGAAGAACGAAATGGAAGAAGAAGGACAACGTGTCGAACGCAGAAGTAGCAGAGTTGAAGCAACAGAACAAGCCAGAAGAGAAGAAGGAAACTCCTCAAGAAGACCCCTTAGCCCTGGATATGTCCCGAAAAACCTGCAATAAGTTACTAAGTGAAAAGTTAAGAAACACAAAAGTGGGCCAAGTCCTGCCGAAACCAAGGAAAGTAGAAAAAGGTGTAATATTAGAAACAATATGTGATTCGAATGATATTGAGAGTCGTATATCGATAACAAAGATAACGAATAAGTTATCGAGCACAGACTTATCGGGGGATGGCAAGGTGTCCGTCAAAAGTTTTAACCCTGAAGAAGTTAAAGAGATGAAGTTTGATAGTCTGAGTAACGTTGAGATGTAAAGTTTAAGTTAAGGGTTGAACTTGAGATCAGTGACTGCTTTCTTGGAAACCTTTTGGTAATAAAAAGTTTAATTACCTACGTAAAGACACATGGTTTCTGAAAGGCGATAATCCTACTGACAAAAAGTAACAGATTGTCAAACGAACATTAATAATTGCTACATAACCATCATGACAACAACCAAGATATGAATTGACATAAGTGTGACAATCTGTCACTGTTGTCAGCTGTTGATTTTATTGACCAGGCAGAAACAGTGTGTCAAACTCTTGGAAAGCCAAATTATCAGGGTCATCAAGCGAGAAAAATGGATTTGATAGTAATTAGGTGTTGTCGGTGCGAGAAGGAATTATAAAGATGACCGAACTAAATTATATTGTTATCGTTTTGTCAAAATCTTATGTGGTGACTGATCTATAAGTCTGAGGGCTCCATCTCATTGTACGAGGTTATAAAAACAGATTGCTGACAAAGTATGAAATTATTTGATATTATTGAACACCATATAGATATTATAAGATAAATTTTTGTTTTATGATGAAAAATAATAATGTGAGTTTTTAAAGAACTGTCTGTACTCTACCGTGCACTCATACGTTTTTTTGAAAAATAATAAAGTACAATAATGATGAGAAGTGAGACCTTTTTGTAAATATTTTTGAGTTCGTGTGAGCAATTAAAGTTTTTGTACAAGCTTACGTTTGTGTATGTAGTTTAGATACGAATAACATTTACGTTTCGGTTTGATGTTCGCTAATAACTTAGGAAACTTAAAATACGCCATCTGTTGGACAAATCTCAGAACTGTATGTATACGAATGCTGCCAGATTAAAACAAAAAGAATAAAGAGATTTTGTCACAAGGATTTTAACTTTTTAAGTACAAATAATTTTGGGTTCGTAATTCAATTTGGCAGGAGTTTTTGTAGGTTTTTTTTAAGCTTTTTTGCAGTTTTTTATACAGTGATTGTAATAAACTACTTTATGTGTTTATTAGTTTTGTGCAATAATCGTATAGTGTTAGATTATAAGTATTTTTTGGAAAACTACAAAAAATTAGGGCCGATTTTTGAAGTACTACAAACAATTTATATATTGATATTGTATTAAATATTTATTTTATAAGTATGCCATGCTAATTTTATACAATAATATCGTAGTCCTTATAGTAATTCATTCAGCTGATAAAATAGTACAAAACGAATATATGTAATAATTGTGCAGTTCTACACTTTTAATAATACTTACAGTACAGTAGAAAATAACACCATATTTTTATTTTTAAGGAAATGGCTAAATCTAAAAACCAAGCATTAGCAGTAATCTCTTTTTGTTCATTTCAAATTTCCCATACTAAAATGTCACTCGATTTTTGAAAAAAACACTCGGTTTCTGAAACTGATAGATTACGATGCTGCCAGTTTGTCAAACTCATTTCAACTGCTGATATTGGTTGAAATATAGGTACTACAACAGCCACTTAAGTCACTTGACATGAAAGAGTTTAATTTGTAAATTTTTGTGTTGTGTCACTAGAAACCTTGCGATAGGTAATCTCTGTGAACATACATGTAGGTAAATTCAAGATTATGATCCTGCCTTACTGTTCTACAATACTAACTGTAGTGTATTGTAGATCAAAGAATAGTGCCACTGTAAAAAATGAGTTAGAATTGTTTGCATCTACTTAAAATATTGTATGTATACGAACCTATATTTTATATTAAATAATTTAAAGAAGTAGCTGTACTACCTACTCTCTATTCTGTGCTTCGTAATGTCTTCCCTTTTTTCGCTCAAATACCGCTTAATTACTGTATTTTTTATGAATTACCAATCGATGTTTATTTCACCAAGAATTATCACTACCATCCTTCGCTTGAGTTCGGTTTTATCTACTTATCAAGTCTTTTGGGGAAAATAAGATAAATGTTGTATGGTTCTATTCATTTACAGCTAAATTGTAAATTGTGAAAATCCTTGTAACGGATACCCGCAGCCTTATTGCGTAAGTCAATACGGCAACGCAAAGGGTTTGACCGCTATCAATCGACCAATCACACAGAGGGAAATCCACATCGCGTCATTCATCTCGAATGTGATTGGTCGATTTGATAGCGGTCAAACCCTTCGCCTTGCCGAATTCACTTGCGCAATTCGGCTGCCGGTTTCTGGAACCAAATTATCGAAGCGTCACAAATCAAACGCAAGTCATGTTATTGGTTTTTAATACATAATTCAAATCAAAGCGGTTAAAGGTCGTTTGACAATTTGGCACATTAATTGTGCGATAGGTAATTTTCGTTCCAGAAACCGGTTGTCAATCTGCCATTCCCTGTAACATTACTTATGAATATTTTAATACTATAATAAAATGCCTTTACATTTAGTACATCCTACCTAGTTCAGTATTTTCAGAAGAATAACTCGACAAATATTTTTTGAAGCTTAAAAACCTAGTGTCCACTGTACATAAAAGAAAAAAGTCAAAATTACAAAACTGTAAATTGATATCATTAGAATATGAAAGATTTAGTGTTTAGTGTCCGAAGAGCTCTGTAAGTCCTACTCTTTATGATGTAGTCTAGTGTACGTATAGTCAGGATGAGAAATAAATAGTTTTCCATAATATTATATTGTTTTACTACCCTTGTGTAATAACCAGAGCCTATATATATAAATATATATAACCAAGAAATAAAGACATTATTGATATAAATCCAAATGAAATCTAGACACGCGGCAGCGTGTCAAGCCAAGTTCAAGCAAAAAAGAAATATACTTAATTTACTGGACAAATACAACAATTTTATAATACGACCCAAAGTTTGTCTACTGGCAGTTAATATGACTGGGTTCGATTCCCTGATGAACCAGAATAAAGAGAGCAAAATAATGCCGAAGTCTAATCGTAAAAAATACCTAAGGCATTAAGTCCGTGCATGAACTATTAAATAAATAAATAAATCGTCCACATAAAAAAGCTAAGCTGAGACTTATAATACCGGCTACAGAAATGCCAATCGACACAAAGATGAGCTAAAACAGCTACACGAAACACACACGATTTAATTTTTTCATTATTGTTAGTAGCGCCATCTGTTTTATGCTGTTGGTACTATTAAGCCGACGATTTTTGTTACCAGTAAAAACGCCATCTATGTTATACTGTCTTTATAAGCAACGATTGAGCTACACTTTTGTTATAGCTGTTCTTGGTGTGTTACCTAGATGTCGCTACGTATGATTTAATCATGAATCATGCTATGTCAATTAGAGGGAAGGCAGAATAACAAGAGTACTGATTGGATTTTTTTTACATCACGTTGATGTCGATCTGGTTTTCCGAGGCTTAATTTAAAATTAATATTGATTCTTTGATATAGTTGTTGTAAAGTTGTTTTCTAGAGAGCGCTCTCTTTATAAAACTCAGAAAAAATAAGATTGCAAATGCAACAAGTTCATAAATTTAGGCAACCGGTTTCATAATAAACTTATTGTCCTTGTTAGCTAATCTACGTATAATTAAATTCGTAATAACATAATTTTAATTGCATTATCAATCAGGCGACATTGGCCTTGACATCAAACCCAGCAGAGGGTTGTCAAGCAAGCCTGTCAGTTTAGATTGATCAGCCTGTCCGTTAATGACTAATTAATGCTTAGAACAGTTGGTCTCGCTTAATGACGACAGTTCACGGTCAGATTTGAAATTTTAGGTATTGATTTGTATTAAGTTATGTCTCGAATTGGTAATGATCTATCCAAGTGTATTCATTTAGTAATTAATTACTTACTACTTACTTACTATAGGTACCTACTTACTGGAGTTATTTGAAAACCTTTTTGGCTCATTGATTAGAAAGCTATAATAGCTGATCCCGACTGTCATTTGCAGATCTTTCACAGCCGTAACGGGTAGTCCGCTTCTGCAAATTGGCTGTGGATTCTGATTAAAAAAACTGAGAATCTGATTAAATCAAAATAGTTTACTTCAACTAAACCTAAAAGGTATTTTTGAATTATCAAACAAAAAATATGAATCTAGTTGCACATTCGCAAGCGTTATAGGTCTCTGTGGAGAAGAATGAGCACAAAACTCTACGGACACTCTTTTCCATCAGTTTTAATTACAAGTATTTGGTTACGTCATTCTTGTTGGAAAATACATTTAAGTGAGAACGATCTAAAAAGATGTGCACGTAAAAGCGACTAGAGTAAAACAAACAATTCAAAAAAGCAAAAAATTCCAAATTAGAAATAGTCTGAGACAGCCAAATTACTCGTATGACCAATCCCAACTGATAGCGCCCGTTCACGAACAAGACGCATGGATTGGCACCACTCAGCTCAACCACCATGAAGGGAACCGAATGATCCAACACATCTGCCACCATCAGAGACACTAGATTGAGCATGACACACTCTCCACTGCCAGGACACACACAAGTCAATGAACGACATATAGGTACAGTAAATGGAAGATTTACAGTTGGTAATACCCAGTGACTGGTTTGTGCAGATCAGATAGGGGTTGTGATGGGTAGTGATAGTCTTGCCGTGTAAAATACTGGTATTAACGAAGCTGACATCAACATAGTTGGGAATTCGCTAAGCAGATGAAACAAAAATACAAGGCCTTTGTTTTACCACTTAGGTTTTCAGTACAACAGCGTACCTATTAAAGTATTTAGCCTATCCTATCAAACATCGCGATAGCCAAATAATTCGACTGGCCATTATCCAAGGATTATGTTTGTCATTCGTTATTTAGAAAGAGATGACAATACAGGTGGTGTATAAGTTAGAGAAGGGCACAAGATAAGTGACGCGTCAATTTGTCGGAAAAACAAACACCTTGAGGGGTTTTCTCACGAGAGGTGGTTTTATTATTTTAACGAAGATTTTAGAATAGGAAGTTACTCAAGCTTCAATAGTTTTACAAGAGTTTGAGATAAGTGAGAACACGCGTTGACATTATTTGACTTTTTACAAGCATTTTTAACACCTTGTTCTGTAATAGTTAATCGGTTTTTAACTATTTTGGACATCCTTTTCCGTTTTTCTCGAAAATCAATTAGAGGCGGCACTAGATAAGTTGGGCTTAAGTTATTGACTAGAGCTTTTAAAAGATCATGTTATTTTAAAATATAAATTAATTTCATTTACTTGAAAATATCCTGATACTTAAATGGCATTGAAGAAAATCTTTACATTTTACTTTCGTAATATTTTCTGAAGTTTTTCTAATCTTCTTACTTACCACTTTCACATAAATACAAAAAAAAATATATTGGAGCAATGATAAAAATAAACACTTTCCAAAACTTCAGGAAATAATAATACCTATGCTTATCCTGTTCCGTATGGTGACGGACGTAAAGAATTTCACCATCCCATATCTTCCCGTGGGTGTCGTAAGAGGCGACTAAGGGACACACCAGAGAATGGGCAGCAGCGTTCTCTGTGCACTTTATCAACAAACTGCGATCGCCAACCCGCCTGCCAAGCGTGGCGATTATGGCAAAACCCCCCAATCCTAATGATCAGCACACAGAAGAAACGGCCCCGAGTGCCCGGCAGCCCGTCTACCCTCGGCTACGGTAGCGGTCGAGGCGATGGCGTGGCAAGGGGTGCTAAGAATCCCCGGAGTGGACCCGGCTACCCCAATAAACACCGACGACTGGACCTGGGAACATATAACTCGCGAACACTCCGGACCGACGAGAAGATAGCCGAACTGGAGGAAGAATTGAGTAGGTTGCGATGGAGTATTATAGGGTTATCGGAAGTCCGAAGAGAGGGGGAGGACTCGATAATCCTCAAATCCGGTAACCTGCTCTATTTCCGAGAGGGTGACCGACAGTCCCAGGGTGGTGTCGGGTTTATCGTCCACAAGTCCCTTGTGAACAACGTGGTGAAGATCGAGAGTGTGTCGACCAGGGTGGCGTACCTTATACTCAGAATATCCGCAAGATATTCGCTGAAGGTCATACAGGTCTACGCCCCGACCTCGGCACACCCCGACGACGAGGTAGAGACCATGTATGAGGATATCTCTAGAGCCATGCATGGTTTCAAAACTCACTTCACCGTTGTCATGGGGGACTTCAACGCAAAACTGGGCAAACGAGACGTGGATGAGCTGCAAGTGGGGCAATTTGGAGTTGGACGCCGGAACCACCGGGGTCACCTACTGGCCAGTTTTATGGAGAAGGAGGGCCTCTACATGATGAACTCCTTCTTCAGAAAGCGTGAGCACAGGAAGTGGACCTGGCAAAGCCCCGATGGTTCAACTAAAAACGAGATCGACTTCATCATGTCAACCAAGAAGCAAGTGTTCAATGATGTCTCTGTGATCAATTCGGTTAAAACCGGGAGCGATCACCGCATGGTAAGAGGCACATTGAACATTAATATTAAACTTGAAAGGTCTCGACTGGTGAAGTCCACGCTCCGCCCAGCACAGATCCAGGTCCAAAACCCCGAGAACTTTCAGCTCGAACTCCAGAATCGTTTCGAGTGCCTAGGAAGCTCCGTGGACGATTACAGCGATGGGTTCGTGGAAGCTGTCCATACGGTCGGGTCTAAGTTTTTCAAGACCCGCCGTACAGATAGGAACAAAAAGCTCTCTGATCCTACTCTCAAGCTAATGAAGGAGAGGCGTGAGATGATCCTGCAGTCTTCAGACGATGCGGTGAAATACCGGCAGCTAAATAGACGGATCTCAAAGTCCTTGAAAAGCGACCTCCGCCGCTTTAATACTGAGCGTATAAAAGACGCAATTGAACGGAATAAGGGCTCCAAGGTCTTTGCAAGAGATCTGTCTATAGGGCAGAGCCAGCTCACGAAACTGAAGACCGATGATGGTAGGATCGTTTCCGCCAAACCAGAGCTTCTGAGGGAGATCGAGAGATTCTATGGGCAGCTGTACACGTCAACCAGTAAACCCGTCGCGAATCTAGCGAAAGACCCTAGAGCTAGATTGACCCGACACTATACCGAAGACATTCCGGACGTCAGCCTGTATGAGATTAGGATGGCTCTGAAACAGCTTAAGAACAACAAGGCACCGGGTGATGACGGAATTACGGCCGAACTCCTGAAGGCGGGTGGAAAACCAATCCTTAAGGCCCATCAGAAGCTGTTTGGTTCCGTCATACACGAAGGGAAAACGCCACAGGCATGGTGCAGGGGTGTGGTGGTACTCTTCTTCAAGAAGGGTGACAATGCCTTACTGAAGAACTATAGGCCCATCACACTTCTTAGCCATGTCTACAAGCTGTTTTCAAGAGTCATCACGAATCGTCTCGCGCGCAGGTTTGACGATTTCCAGCCTCCCGAACAAGCCGGTTTCCGTAAAGGCTTCAGCACCGTAGACCACATACATACGCTGCGGCAGGTTATACAGAAGACCGAAGAGTACAACCTGCCTCTCTGTTTAGCGTTTGTGGACTACGAGAAAGCCTTCGATTCGATCGAGACTTGGGCTGTACTGCAGTCTCTCCAACGGTGCCAAATTGACTACCGGTACATCGAAGTGTTGAAGTGTTTATACAAAAACGCCACCATGTCAGTTCGACTTCAGGATCAGACCTCGGAACCAGTCCTTCTGCAGCGAGGTGTGAGACAGGGAGACGTCATATCTCCGAAGCTGTTTACCGCTGCACTGGAGGATGTCTTCAAGGTTCTGGACTGGAGAGGGCTAGGCATCAACGTCAATGGCGAGTACATCACTCACCTTCGGTTTGCTGACGATATAGTGGTTATGGCTGAGACCATGGAGGACCTCAGTAAAATGCTCGATGACCTCAGTAGTGCTTCCGAAAGAGTGGGTCTTAGAATGAACATGGACAAAACCAAGGTGATGTTGAATGCCCATGTTACACCCACTCCTATCAAGGTAGGAGACTCTACACTCGAAGTTGTGGGCGACTATGTCTACCTGGGACAAACGATCCAGTTGGGTAGGGCCAACTTCGAGAAAGAGGTCAACCGTCGAATCCGACTCGGCTGGGCAGCGTTCGGGAAGTTGCGCGGTATCTTCTCGTCCAACTTACCACAGTGTCTCAAGACGAAAGTCTATGACCAGTGTGTGTTGCCAGTGATGACATATGGATCTGAGACGTGGTCGCTTACAATGGGCCTCATCAGAAAACTTACAGTCACTCAAAGGGCAATGGAGAGGGCTATGCTCGGAATTTCCTTGCGTGATCGAATCAGAAATGTAGAGATCCGCAAGAGAACCAAGGTTACCGACATAGCCCGAAGAATTGCCAAACTTAAGTGGCAGTGGGCAGGGCACATTGCTCGCAGAACGGATGGCCGATGGGGCAGAAAGGTTCTGGAGTGGCGACCGCGAACCGGAAGACGTTGCGTTGGAAGGCCTCCCACCAGGTGGACCGATGACCTGGTGAAGGTTGCGGGAATCCGCTGGTTGCGAGACGCACGGGACCGGTCAATGTGGCGACGCTTGGGGGAGGCCTATGTCCAGCAGTGGACGTCTTTCGGCTGATATGATGATGATGATGATGCTTATCTTAAAGCCTCAGCACAATATCATATGGCAACATTTGATACTTACAAATTTTCCCAAGTGACACTATTTTTCACCTGAAACCCGCGGGTATATCAAAGTCAAAACAAGAGCAAATCTATTCACACACTGCGAAAACTGACTCCCCAATAACACCTATAAAAATAAACCTTAAGATAACCCGTAAAACCCTCTAAAACCAAGTTGCCACCTGTCAACCGTGTCTCCATGAGTAGTCTCCCTTACGGAGAGCGATCGCCCACGATTACGGCGGGCGCGAGATTAGCCCCAATTTTAAATTGTTGATTACTTTCCGCTCCCCCTCTACCCAGGGCGCGAGCCCCGCAAGCACCCGACCAGAGCCCCAATGACAGGCTGTTAAATTTTTGAAAAATCTATCTGCATGTACGGTTTGCAGAATATGAGGAGTTTTTTACAAACTTTTATTAAATTAAACCTGTCACGGGTTCTGTGTGTAATCAAAGCTCGACCCGCTTCCCCGTGTTCGATCGAGCTGAAATTTTGCCTAATCGTTTGTTTTTCGTGTCAATGCAATTTTTATTATAAATGCTTGCCTGTTTTGAGTAGTTATTTTTTTTTTTAAGAAGTATGTATAAATCTACTTACTAACTTTAAACGAGCAATTCTTGTATATATATAATCTGAATCTCGGATATGCAGGGGATTTCGGGGGCGCTAAATCGATTTATCTAGGTTTAATTTTTAGAAAACGTCGTTTTCTTTATTTTCCACCGAGCAGAGCTCGGTCGCCCAGGTACGAAAGGACTGGTGTTCCAAATCAGCAGACAACGAAGGAGATGATGAGACGAATGGAATTTTCCATAGGAATTAGCTAAACTTGGCGCACACGACTCCTCGGCGGAGATAATGTAGGGAGGTCTTTTCCTAAATAATAATAATTACTAATAATGTCTTTAGTTTTAGTGGGATGTGCTAAAATTTTTCGATATTGGCCTATTACTATTTGACTGATACAGCAGATGGTTATAGCTAAAGTTTCCATGATAATATAATAGTTTCAAAACAGTAAAGTAGTATTATATTATTATCAATTTAGTTTTGTGATCACAGTTTCGGCTTTTATCTTGACTGACTGAAGTTTTATATTATTAACGGACAGATGTTGCCTTACTATATTCACCTTTTATTACACTAGAAGTGGAATGTTTTATTTTTAAAACTAAAAGCCTGCCCCGGCTTTGCCTAGGTCATAAAAATTAATAGGCAAATGGCGAATTAAGATGAACATCCCGATATTTGTTTGTGCTGCTGTCGCTACATCCCGCTCATTCGTTCAGTTTATGCGATAATATGAAGGTTCCGTTTCTCGTGAAAACACTTTTATTAGTTTTTGAATTTAAATTCCTCCAGCTATTTGTTGCTTGTCAACGAAATCCTCATGATTTGAGGAAAGTGATTCCTTTGCAACATTTTTGGGGGGAGAATTTTCTTGTACATTTATATTCTAATAACAAGGTTCTAGATGGTTCTTAGTTTTCTTGTAAGATTTTTTTTATTTTATGATTCAAATTGGAAATCTAAATGCTGTTAGGTATTACGTCATCATCATTATCAGCGAAAAAGACGTCCACTGCTGAACATACGCCACCCCAAAGTGCCACCACATTGACCGACCCGTGCGTCTCGCATCCAGCGGATTACCTTAACCTTAACCAGGTCATTGGTCCACCTACTGAGAGACCTTCCAACGCAGGTATTAATCAATTTAAACTACTTATTTTCACTACTGAATGTCTATATGTACTTTAAAAGAGAGTTTCTTATCAGAGTAGTTAGCTAGGACCCAAAGAACCTAGATTAAATTTAGAAAAAAAAAATGTATCATTAGAAGATCTGGTGAAGTCCAAATGATATAAAGTCTAGTCTAGAGAAATGACCTAAACAATTAACCTTTGGTAACCCTTACTCAAGCAACGCAAATGAATGCGTAACTCCAAAAGGAGAACAAACAAAACTCCAATAAGGGTATTTTGTCTAAAGGGGGATCTAAAGAGCACAACAAATTAGGACCCCATTTCACATCTTGACCACTCAGTTACCCCTATCTAATTGAGCACAATCACACCCCTTGCGACTAGTCGTTAGTCGCTGCGATTAGTCGGACAGTCGCACATGACGGTAAATCTTAACCGTCGTAACGTTAAGTGGGAAAACAAAGGGTAATAGCCCTTTAGAAATATATGGGCACCCTTGGACTTATGCTGGTAAATGGTGTATTTTGTATACGATATTTTCAGATATTAATTACTACTTGTTTGATAGTTCGATGTGGAAAGCTTGCTAAGGTAAAGGGCTTATTACACTACACGGTATTCAGGGCCCTGAATACTCATCACTCTCACTAAATCATTCCGAAGCAATAAGGTCGATATTATGAGAACGCTAACTCTCTATCTCTTATTACACTACCCTAAATTAGGGTTTAGGGCCCTGAATACCGTGTAGTGTAATAAGCCCTTAAATCAGAGAATGAGCAGTGCTTATGTTTTTTCAATGTCCTGCTTATTACAATGTCAAAATATTGCGTGTGTTGGATGAGTTGTTGATTTAAGTGGTTACAAGGTCTACTGCTGAACCTTTAGGTACTCGGTTCGATTTACCGGTCTGAACCTTTTTCCATCTGAAATGCCCCAGTAGCAGTCCGGTCTAGATATGTGACCAGTTGATGGCAATCGGCTTGCCCTCTTATTATTTAGAACCTATAATAAAACTGACGAATTGTAGGTAACCTATTGGTACACCTAAGGTTAAACCAGGCAATACCTACAGTTCACGACTCAAAGCTCCAGAGCCTTGAACACCGACGACGAGTAGCCAGACTGTCGGTATTCTATCGGTTACATTTCGGGGAGTGTGTGATGGAACTGCACAATTTGAATCCGCTAGCCCTTTCCATCGTTGGACTACAAGACGTACGGCAATGCGCCATTGGTACATGGTGGATATCCCACCCATACGCACAAAGCGTTTTGCAAATACTTTGATTGTGTGTACAGCTAAGGAGTGGAATGCCCTGCCGGAGTCTTTGTTTCCTGATAGCTATAATCTAGGGGTTTTTAAGTCAAGAGTGAATAAGTTACTTCTAGGCAAGCGTGCTTCTTCGTCGACCACATAAACACTTAACATCAGGCGAAATAATAGTAATAAATAGTGGTTAAACGCGAGCCTACCACAAACAAAATAAAATAAAAATTTGTGATGTTTTGCTATTTATTAGTTTTAGTTTACCTACTTATAAAAGGTACAAATAAAATTTAACCCCACATATACTAATAGCTATTCCAACATATCAACCGTTAAACTATTACGGCGCTATCAATAAATTCCATCGCTAATCGTCACTTCATTGACTCTGCAATTAATTCTGTTAGTTACAAATTCAATATTTTGCTCTTCAATAAATTACTCTCGAGCCAATAAACAGGCCTATTCTCGGCACCTTTGCTAAACATATGCCTGTAACTCGCACCTTTAGAGTGTGCCATTCATGCTGCGACGAAGTTGTGCGATTGTCGTGAAGTCACGTCTTTTGTGTGTGAAGTTATTATGTGAGGTAACAATAAATAATGAGTTTAGAGAATAAAATGGACTTCCTGACCGGATACTCGGGTTTTGCTTTTTTTGGTGAATTGGTTTGTTTGTCGCTTAGCACAATATTGTTAATCTTTTATAGCTACTTAGGTTTATTGATTGCCAGTTTGTAGCATAACTTATTCAAATATTCAGTAATCGTTTTTTAGGGTTCCGTACCCAAAGGGTAAAAACGGGACCCTATTACTGAGACTTCGCTGTCCGTCTGTCTGTCTGTCTGTCTGTCTGTCTGTCTGTCTGTCTGTCTGTCACCAGGCTGTAACTCATGAACCGTGATAGTTAGACAGTTGAAATTTTCACAGATGATGTATTCCTATTGCCGTTATAACAACAAATACTAAAAACAGTATAAAATTAATATTTAAGGGGGGCTCCCATACAACAAACGTGATATTTTTGTCGTTTTTTGCTCGATATTAATAATGGCAACAGGTAGACGCTTGAAATATTCACATAATATTTAATTGTATATTCTCTTCAAAAAATAATAATTATTAAATTAAAATAAAATAAATTAAGGGGGGCTCCCATACAACAAACGTGATTTTTTGCAGTGTTTTGCGATAATGGTACGGAACCCTTCGTGTGCGAGTCCGACTCGCACTTGGCCGGTTTTTTTATTGTTGATAGGCTTGCGTTTTGTATTATCTCACCTGATGGTAGGAGATGATGTGATCGACGATGAAGCACGCTTGCCTAGAAGTAACCTATTCACTCTTGACTTATAGACCTCCAAAGCCCAGGTTGTAGCTATCAAGAAACAGACTCCGGCAGTGCATTCCACGTGTTACTTTATTCCTTTCTGCTTTTCTAGGAAAAACGGTAAAAAAGGGTAAAAAAGGGTTTAAAGGGTAAAAACGGGACCCTATTACTAAGACTCCGCGGTCCGTCTGTCTGTCACCAGGCTGTATCTCATGAGCCCTGATATCTAGACAGTTGAAATTTTCACAGATGATGTATTTCTGTTGCCACTATAACAACAAATAGTAAAAAAAGAATAAAATGAATATTTATGTGGGGCTCCCATACAACAAACGTGATTTTTTTGCCGTTTTTTGCGATAATTGTACGGAACCCTTCGTGCGCGAGTCCGACTCGCACTTGGCGGGTTTTTTTCAGATCCCTACCTACCATTATAAGGTTTTGTTCGTTTATCAAAAATACTAGTAGGTATGGATAGATTTTTCTATCTAAAGTACCCCAGTTATTAATCGCTTGCAAAAGTAAATGTCGTTAAAAGTCAATCGCATAATGAATGGGCTTCACACTCGAGCAATGAAATCATGCGTGCCATTGCGCGCATTCATTGACCTACAATTTGTCTGATCCAACAATCGGGTTGGGAATCGAACCCGGAGCAGCAGATGTGAGTATTGACAAATTGTAACAAAAAAAAAACAGTATTTAACGTTTATTATGGATTGACTTTTGTTAAGTAGTTTGAGAACATATTGGGAGTTAGTTCTGATGCTGGTGGTAGATGGCGCCACTAACTTAATTTGGTGGTAGATTGAACTGGACTGAACTATAGTAAGGCTCGCTTGTGTCACCCTGGGTTATCTTACTAAGCAGTTATGACGGGTCCATTATGTATGACATTATATTAATTTAACCTCGTATTAATAACTAACTTAGTACTAAAGTTTTTGGCGTATGCGATGTGGGCGTAATTTTCATACAAAAGGTTTATTCATAGAACAAGTCGAAGATGGTCCATTTCGTAGTACTTATCTTCCTATTAATTAATAATCTTACTTAATTATAAATTCGAAAGTTTGAATGTGTGGATGTAGGTATGTTTGTTACCCAATCACGCCCGAACAGCTGACCGGATCTGGATGAAATTTGGCACAGAGATAGATACCATATAGTCTACCATTCATCCCGGTGTAATGTTCCCTTGGGGTAATATAACAGTTTTTACACGGGCGAAGCCGCGGGCAAAAGCAGGTAACTAATATTAAAAAGAGGTAAAATTGTATGTTTGTTTGTAATATATAATCTCGGGCAGTACTGAACCGATTACAAAAAAAACTTTCATTGAAAGAAAGCTTGCTAATTGTCTACCTGTATGCTTTTTATCCCGATTGGGCTCCGGGAGCAAAGCCGCGGGAGAAAACTAGTTTATTAAATCAAATTCGGTAGCCACCTAATTCAGTCTTGCTCAATAATATAATCACGGGCGGTATTGATTTAATAAACTTTCTAAATATTCGTTTTATTCGGAGTAAGGGTCCATGTTTCGCATAGTCACTTCCACAGCTATGATTCTGCCAGGGACGTTAACCAGTGTTGGAAGTGATGGTCTTAGAAGTAAGTTACTCAATCCATAGCTATCAATTCACACAATAGCCTCCCATATCCATGCTAAAGTCAAGAAGACTCAGCCACTATTATCACCTACCTTAAAAGGCGTAAACTAAACAAAATCAATCCATACTGCCTTTCACTGCGCTTCGCAAAATACACACAATTATTGTCGGCGGCCATTTTACCTTAATCCCATTGAAATGACACGTCCACCTAATCCGATTATCCGTAATAGATCGGCACCACTTTTCACACCGATTGTCCCTAAATATTCAATATTCTATAACAAACATACTTATAATATACAGTTGTAAACACCCTTATAACTAAAGCATAGAGTTTAGTTTTATCTGATTGGGATGTAAACGTAATGTTGGCTGGGTGTAATATCACCCACACAATTGTTACCGATACTATAATAGGATTTTGTCGATTTTCCAAAGTGACGTTTGGATTGACAGTTGTGTATGATCCCAATATGTGTAGTTTTTCTGTATAAAATGTGTTTTTCTATCGTATTTGTGATTTGGGGCTAATGTTAGTATTAATTGGGTTTTTGAAGCAGTCTGGCACACAATGGGGTTTGTTTGGTTTGACTTTTTGGGACATACACACATAAGTGCTATAATTGATAGGTATTGGCAAGATTATTAAAAATAGCATTATTTTAGATGCTCCATTTCAAGGTAGATAAATGGTAAAGAATTAGGTAAGATCGATAGATTAAGTCTTAGGAGTGTAGATCACCACCATAGATACTAGAAAGAAGAATTTTCTTTGATCACCACTTTAAATTCAGACTAACTGCATGATCTGAATCATTACGAACTACATGGTATGAATAGGTACCGATTTTATTTTATTTAGTTCCGGTTTTTTAAGGTGCTTTTCTATTCCGTACTCACAAAGTTATCCAAGATTTTTTGAGTAGAAACTGGACTTCTTATGTATGAAAGTCACAATTCTGACTTGACAATGAAAAGGATGCTCGTACAATCGTTCACCCTTCGGTATTAACATTTTGATTTTGAGCCCTAGCATAGTACGGCTTGATTGAGCGCCTGGTGGCGCAGGGCAGAGTGGAAGGTAACATGCCACGCGGGAGGTCACCGATGAGGTGGAGTTAGAGGTCCTTTGTTTTTTGGGACAAACCCACCGCACTATTCCCAAACCACTGCAACTCCTGAAAGCCAGAATCAACAGTGGCGACCACCAGAAAAGCGCCGAGGCAATGAAGCTCGACGAAGTCCCGGAGAATGAATTTAACTGTCTTGGATCCCGCAACGAAATTAATCAGAAAAGAATAACGGAGGAGTAGGAAAAAACATAAATTTCCACTTCCCTCCATATCAAGCAGGAGACAGAACAAACAAGGCCACTAGGCACAAAGGGTCGTTTACAACTGGGATAAGCCCAGTTGCCTAGCACCACGGATAAAAATAAGAATTAATAATTAATGGGTCCTAACATTGTGAGCTGCTATGTTTGATTCCAATAATAGGTATGGCAAAAACGCTTGAACGCACGGAAATTTGTTCTAGTTTCCACAAGGTCCGTATAGTAAACAACTCCTGATGTAGCCTCTACATTATTCAACATAATATTACGTTCATTCTGCCAAAGAATACACTCCCATAAGATATGATGTGCAGATTGTACATATTCGCAGTCAGATGTAGAACACTGACATAAAGGCGAGGCAACGAGCTTGAAGGAAAACAGTTTACTTTTAAAGTTACCATGCCCTGTGAGAAATTGGGCAACACAGTGATCCACCTCCAGCCACGTCCTGGCCAGCCGAACGCGAACGGATGGAAAGAATTGGTGGAGATGTCGGCCCTTGATGGAATTATCCCACCTACATTGCCATTCGGATAAAAGTTCCTCCCAGACGTCAATAGGTGGTTTAAATAATCTAGAGATTTTCTCACGATCACTCCGTGTTAAAAAGTTCGCGTCCGTGGTCTCTCGTGCGGAATATTACATTGCAGCACGTCGCTGCACTTCAAGGTCGACCGGAAGTACGCCAGCAAGTACCGGTAAGGCCTCAGTACTAACCGTCCTGTACGCTTTGCATAAGAATATCAAAGCCAAACGCTGACTCTGAAGCAACTTACGTCGCACCGCCCCTATGGTGGCCCTATCAGCCCAAACTGGCGCCCCGTAGCAAATACAACCCAAGTAAGTAGCCCCATAAATAGTTTTTAAAGTTAAAAAAGACAGACCCCACGTAGATTTAGATATTCTCGTTAAGGCATAGAAATTTTTTTTTGCTTTTTCACCGACTATTTTAATATGATCTATAAATGCAAAATTCCTCTCTAACACGAGACCAAGATAGCACACGGACTGCTTCCTCTTTACGGGAACGTTATTAAATTTAATAGTAGGACACGATTTAAGATTACCCTTCAAAATGAGTTGATAAGTTTTGTGCGGAGCAAAGGTCAGGCGGTTTCGATCGCCCCACTGAGATACCAATCGTAGGCAAATGTCAGCCAAGTTCTCGAGTCCAGCTCGAGTACTTGATTGAATGAACAGAAGAGCGTCGTCCGCGTAACCGGTTAATGAACAGCCGCTTGGAAGAGGAATCGCGAGGAAATCATCAAAGCCTAAATTCTATAAAGGCGGACCAATAACCGAACCCTGAGGACATCCCATGGTGAGAGACTTCGACATGGAATGTTAGTTAGAGGTCCTGTAAATGAATGCGCCAAACTTTCATCTAACAGAAACAAATGGTGAGGCGAGCAACAACACCAGCAAATCAATCTGCCTAGCCTTTTCCCAACTATATTGGGGTCAGCTTCCAGTCTTACCGGATTCGGCTGGGTACCAGTATTTTACATGGAGCGACTGCCTATCTGACCTCCACAACCCAGGAACTGGGTAACACAGTACCCCTTGGCAAGACTGGTGTCAGATCTCAAGCTTCTGACAACCCGTAACGACTGTCAAAGATCTTCAAATGACAGCCGGGACCAACGGCTTAACGTGCTTTCCGAGGCACGGAGGAAACTCGGTATGTTGAAATGGTCACCCATCCACGGACCGACCTCGTCAAGCGTTGCTTAACCTTGATGATCGACCAGTGCGGCTGTTATTATTTAGCCACGAGCTCCTCGAGCAACAACACCAGCGATTGAATAAAACTCATCGTGACCACGACCGCTGTTAAGAGCGAAACGAAGAGAAAAGCATAGTATAGTTTCACTTGAAAAGAGCCTAGCTTATACTGGATTGGCTATAACTGACATGCAGCCCACCGTACCTCCACAAAACAAAATTAAATATAGCACACGCAAATATAAACGGTCGAGTTCAGTGAATTCAAAAGATTATAAAGGCGAATTAAAATAAAACAAACTACTCATTGTGTCCAGACTTACGGCGATATGATCTGCTTATCAACGTAAATTATGTCCAGATTATGGCAATAAAAACTTATTAAATGCATATATTTGTTTACTGGCAATGTTGCAGCGGTGCACTGCTGTTAGGAGGGGTTTGTATGACGGTGGCATATGTAGGGTGCTGTGCCGTTTCTTGTGCCACTTTATAAGGCTGATATCCCGTTTAAAATATTAGTAGGGGAATCTTTCAGGAATAACAAATTTAAAATCGATTGTCTTATATTTTTTTTACTGTAATAGGATTTTATACGAGGACACGGTTGGCGCAGTGGTTGAGCGATCGGCTGCTGCACTGCGTGTCGCGGGTTCGATTCCCGCACGGAACAAATATTTGTATGGCCTCCAGATAGTTGTTCTGGGTCTGGGTGTCTTGTGTATGTGAGTTTAAATGTTTGCAAACGCACCCACGATACAGGTAGAAATTCCTAGTGTGGGGCAAAAGTAAAAAAAAAATTAAACATACCTATCCATTCGTCTATATTGCACCATTTAGGCACCAGTATAAAAATATAGTGTTACTAAGTACGTTAAATGAACCAAGAACTATTCTTTTTTACATGGTACAAGTTGCAACAATAGTATCAATTTGAACGGTGTTAAAAAACATTCTGTGCTGAAAGCAACTCATCATCCCCACTGCTGGGAGACAGGCATCCTCTCTGTGTGAGAGGTAATGGACCTTAATCTACCTCGCGGGCCCAGTGCAGGTTGGTGGATGTCACATGTCTTCGAATTTTTGGTTCTAGGTCATGCCGGTTTTCTCACGATGTTTTCCTTCATCGTATTAGGAGCAGTGGTGATGAAATAATTAACACAATATAAACCGCCTGCCTCATTTTGAACTCACGACCTACGACATGTTAGTAACAGGTCTGTTAGCACTGGGCCACCACTGATCTCATCATCATCATCATCTGCTTAGTCATTTCGTGCCTATGATCTATAATACAACTCAGTTATTAGCAAACACGGTACCCCTTAGTAGAACTGGTTGTCAGGTTCGTTAACTATCCGTAACATCTGTAAAACCTCTCCATGCTGGTAAATAATATCACTGAATTTTTCAGTAACTTTATTACTTGAAATAACACGTCGACATGTAAACGCACTTAATTTAAAACCTGGTCGCTGATAATACCTGCGCAGGAGTCGTACTTTATACCAGCTTAGTTTTATACACACCACAAAGCGACGCACCTGAACTAAATTAAAATATAATGCTTCTGTTTAGCTGGTTATAGTTGTTTAGCCGCTTGCGACGACCAATCAAATGATTTAGATCCTCCTTGTCTTGTAACGTAAAGAATCGGCAGAATGATGGAATAGAATTCACTCCTGAAGTCTGTTTTTCCTGATAGCTATGACCTGTGTATCTTCCAAAAGATATTCTTCCACACCGTTCTGTCCCCTGTCACGCTATCCCTGACTCCCTTTTCTTTCATATCGCTCATCACACAATCCATCCATCTTTTCTTTGGCCTTCCTCTCCCTCTCCATCCATCCACATTTATATTCATAACTCTTTTAGTAACATGCGTTTCATTCCTCCTCATCAAATGACCATACCAGGACAAACGGTTTCCTTTCATCTAATCTGTCACTGGCGCCACTTTCAAACTTCCTCTAATATACTCATTTAATTCTTTATCCATTATCGTCACTCCGCACATCCAATGGCCGATTGTGATAAAAATTAAAACACGGACAAAGGAACAAGTCATTTTTAAGGAGGAGGTTCTATGTTCGATATTAAGTTTATTTTTTTGTGTTTGTTCACGCATATCTCCGTCAATTTTGGACCGATTTTGAAAATATTTTTTCCGAAATTGGTCCCATTTTAATTTGGTGAACATCTGATGAAGAACTTCGGAGAAATACATCAGAACTCTTCAATAAATAACGGTAAATCTCTCGGGATTGCTGCAATCGCATGTTTGTTTATAGATTATACCATTTCATAACATAACATCACGCCAGTACGCTCTTAAGGGGTACGCAGATCACTCATTTCACCGGTTATGTTCAAGTTTCATGACATTCGGGTTATCTATTCTGGCGTTAGAGGTACCTTACTAAACAACTTGCCTATTAGGTACAACTAAAAAGTGAAAAATAAAAAGCTTTTTTACAAAAAAATACTACCGACTTCCAAATTAAAAACTACAAAGTGAAAAATAACTTTATTTTTGGAAGTCGGTGTCCATAACGCAAAAATTTTGCACCTACGAAAGACACCGACTTCCAAAAATAAAGTTATTTTTCACTTTGTAGTTTTTTAATTTGGAAGTCGGTAGTATTTTTTTGTAAAAAAGCTTTTTATCAAATCATACTTAAGTAGGTACTATTACTACTAAGTTTATCTTAGATATCACTGACGTCGGTGAAAGATCAACACATCGAAAGGAATCCTATCCAGATTTTTCAATGATAACTGTGAAATATCCGACCTGTCTTTAGCACGCGTGGTTATTAAAACGAACCATATCTGTATGAGAAGAGGCCTTTGCCCTGCAGTGGATCGTTTACAGGCTGGTATTATTATGCAACTAACACCACATATTTTGTGCCGCCTCTTATTTGCGTCAATTTTACGTTGAACTTGTAAATTTTATATGTTTACGCAAATCAACGATTATGACGTGACAACATGGTGGAAGCATTCAACCATGCTCATGCAGTAGTAACCGAGTTTGCTGGCATAATGCACGCTTCACAACTCTATTAGCTATTTACCTACGTATATAACACACATGCCAATAATAATCTACTATTTATGCTAGTAACATTGCTAAATATTACAAAATATTTCACAGTACTTAGTAATACTTAATAAGTTATTAAAAACAAATAATCACCTTGAAAATTCATGTTTTAATTTACTTAACATGTCGATAAATACAGGAACATTACCTAATATACAGTAAGTTCGATTTGATTCGCTGGGACCGAGCAATACTCTGTTTTGTGCGACATTCGTGAAGCCAGATCGGAAGAAAACACTTATGTGTGATTGTATTCGGAATATGTTTTAAATATTATAAGAAAATGGAACTGTCCTGGTTTGTTTTGGTAAGATTCTCCATATATTTGTCTCTTAATTAGCCTGTTCATTATTCAAGCAGGGCATATGATTCTGTCTCAAATTCGGTTCGATTCTGTTCATTTGGGGTCGTCGCAGCATGCTTTCTTCTTCCATACATCACTCGCCATCAGCTAAATATTGAATAAATATCTTATTAGAATATCCTTTTTAGCCAAAGTCTTCTGCTTCCCAAAATTATATCTTCAGGACTACCACTTCATGAGTTTTGAACTGATGTCTCTATAATTCTAATATATACATTGTGGTTTTTCATTTATTAATTATTTACTAACTTGTTAGTTATCTGTTCCTTAAAGGTGTTTGTAAATTCTTGGGTTTGGTTCATCCTTCCCTTATATACTTGCTTTATAGACATTAATTATTCGTGCTTTAGTTTTTACAGGTCTTGATTGTTCCTTCTCTTCTTGGGATTTTTTTTGTTGCACCAAGACCTACATAATTGATTTGTGTGTTACGTCATTATAATATTATCGAAGAACTTTTTCTACGTTATATATGAAAAGTGTAGTTAAATATACATATATAATATTATAATAATATATAGAGAATATATCCTTTTTATATATTAATATTATAAAGAGGAAATATTTGTTTGTAATGGATAAACTCATAAACTACATAACAGATAATGAATTTTTTTCGCCCTTGAAAAGCTACATTATTCCTGAGTAACATAGGCTATTTTTATCCAAAAAAGAGTCCTGTGGGGTGGTCCACGAGAGCGAAGTTTTAAAAATAATTCTGATACCTATTATTTTGTAGCCAATTTGCATATAACAAGCAATTAATTTCAATCAATTTGTACTTCATGTTTTTATATAATACTAGCTGACCCGGCAAACTTTGTTTTGCCATAAAAACACCAAACATACATCTACCCTACCTACCCTACCCTATCAACCCTACACTACCTACCCTACCCTAACAACCCTACACTACCTACCCTACCATACCTACCCTACCCTACCCTACCTACCCTACCTACCCTACCTACCCTACCTAGACCTACCTAGACCTACCCTACCCTACCTACCCTACTTACCCTACCCTACCCTAAACGGGATAAAAAAGTATCCTATGTCCTTCTCCTGGTTCTTAGCTACCTCCCTACCAATTTTCAGCCAAATCGGTTCAGCCGTTCTTGAGTTATAAATAGTGTAACTAACACGACTTTCTTTTATATATATAGATTCTTACATAACCATTTCTTGGTATTAAAGTACGGTTAATTTTTCAGACATTAACAATTAGGTATTAACCAAGTTGTAGCATTTGTTCTATCTTAATATCTTATGTTACATGTCTGATTGTAGTGTAGTACTAATCCTCGTTAGCTACTGCTTTATGATTGTTATAATCATTGTCTACGACATTGGCAATACATATCAACTGCGAAGAAACCAAATCGTCGATAGGCCTATTGATATTATAAACAAGAGAATAGATTGGACGATTGTCGTTACATAGGTAATTAATCTCGTCATATAATTGGATTGGTAGATTGAACACAGACTGATTTCAAAATTTACTAAACAACAAATTAATTTAATTTCTTACTAAAAACAATTAGCTACGTCAAAAGCCTCCCAAAGTCCCATTTGATACACACAACGTTTTGTGTTCATGTTATTGCGTATTCATTTTAATTTCCTTCGCATTACGTTTACAGGTTTTACAAATTGGATTTAACGCTGCGCTGAACAATCGCGGTTACAATAGCAACTCAATGATTCCGTCACCACGCTTCGTAAACTCTGTACATACACGAAGATTTCCGGAAGCTGACACCTACGTGCCTTTGTCATCCCGAGGGATACCAGGGAGCGACGAACATTCTGATTCAGAATACTCTAGCAGCTTCGAAGACTACAGTTATAGGAGAGTCAGACCACTACAGAGCCTACCAAATCAAAGACGAAATGGTTATCGGCGGTTTAACACTAGACCAGAAAATTATGTGGGTCTTGAAGATGCCCCTGTCGGTAGAATTAACTCTAATAATAATGCTGAGAGCCTTCAACCATACTCTTCATCTCGTAGGTGGACAAATACCAATTACAGACGACCAAACTCAAGACCATCAAATCTCAGGTGGAGCCAAACTCGCAAAAGTTTTAGAAAAGCAATGGATGACTCGACAAGCCTCGAAGTTTCATCTCTAGAAAGTAATAACCCTGAAGATTCATCTCGTCTAGGCGAAGAAGCCAACTATCTTCGATCACTACTGTCACTCATCGAACGAACAAACAATAGAAGAGGCCCGAGCCGTAAATATTATAGGCATGGAAACAGATTAAGCAATGGTGTGTCACCAATTGACAAAGTAGATCCTGATGAAGACGTCAATAGACCAAATTCTCTGAACAAGCGACGAAATAATAATCACCATTATGGCTTACGTTACGACGAGCCGTCTCCTACGAAAGATGTTACCGATGACTATATAGATTCGATTCTTCTTGTAACTGATGAAGAGAAACCTAACAGAATACCAAAATTAGAAAGCCCTGAACTAATTGGTCCTGGTAACAACAATCTTTATACTAGAAGAAATGGTCTTATATCCTACCGTAGACTTAAACCACGCCCTGAATTAATAAATGATAGTACGGTAACTCGAAAATTAAACAGGAACAGTAATGACAAATCTGGTCTTGAATCCCCATTGAATGCTAATACTGAAAAACTTACAGTTTTGCACTTAGCAAGCTTGGAGGACTTGAACCTCAAACCATCAGTACTAAGAAACGGTAACAATAGAACAAATGATCACAGGAATTTCCTGCGACTTTCACTGTCATCTAATAACAAAGTAGCTCTTGATGAAGGTGTCGCATCTGATTTGTCAGAATTACTTTCAGAGACTTTAGATGAATTAAATCTCGCACCAGTAAACTTAAGAAAGAATGGACCATCGAACACCAAGAACAGTAGGAGAAAAAATAACAGGCTGAGTGCAGAAAAGGATCATCTTAGTGATCTCTCCGTTCTACGAATAGGAAATGTAGATATCCCGAAAGCTGCATCACCACTTCAAAGACACCGAGACGTTCTCGCCAATCGTAGGGGCAAAATAAATGGAAGAGCACACGCGAATAACACAAGTCAAGTCCCCAAAAAGGTATTTGATAAAGATACTGCTAAAACTCTAGTGCCTTATCTTGAAGGCAAAACTATTAAACTTACTAACAATAGAAGAGATAAGAATGAAAATAACACTATGATGACAGATGATGGTTACTCTGATGAATTCAGTCTTGACACGTTGTTCGCCTTTAGAAAAGAGGCCAATTTATCAAGTAATGATAAAATGATTTCAAAGGATACCACCGATACATTACACCTTGAATTTCCATGGAACGACCAATTGATCACTGATAATGAGAAAGGTATTAAAATATCTGCCCAACCTAGACTTAGATCAAAATCAAAGTCCAAAAGGCCTAAACAAAATGAGAACACCAAAGATGCTACTGATGTACTGCATCTCGAAATTCCACGGAACGGTCCACTGGGCTCTAAAAGTGATAAATCTAAATTAAAAACCGATAAAAAAAAAGATAAAAGTACTACTACTACTACTGACACACTTCTTCTTGAATATCCATGGAATGACGCACTGAACCCTAATAGTGGTAAGGGCAAATCAAAATTAGGTATCAATGAAGAAAAACATAAGACTGAGGATAATACTGATACACTTCAACTAGAATTCCCATGGAATGATGCACTGAGCCCAGCAAGTGATAAGAGGCACTCAAAGTTAAGAAATAATGAAAAAACACATAAAACACTTACTACTGATACACTGCATCTTGAATTCCCATGGAACGGTGAACTAAGTTCTGAAAGTGATAAAGACAAACCAAAATTAAAAATCGATGAAAAAAAATATCAAAGTAAGGACACTACTGATATAATGCATCTTGAATTTCCATGGAATGATGCCCTGGACCCTGAAGATGATAAAGGCGAGCAACAGCTAATGAACAAGCGACAAAAGGAAACCGAAACGGATACCACTGAAACGGATACCACTGAAACGGATACCACTGAAACTTTGCATCTTGAGTTTCCATGGAACGGCGGACTAAGTTCTGAAGGTGATGAAGACAAATCAAAATTAAAAACCGATGAAAAAAAAGATAACTCTAAGGATACAGATACGCTAGAACTTGAGTTTCCATGGAATGAGGCACTGAGCCCAGATAATGATAAAAGCAAACAGTTAAGAAGCAAGATGAAAACAAAGGATACTACAGATACACTACATCTAGAATTCCCATGGAACGATCAACTAAGCCCTGATGAAACTAAAACTGGAAGATCTAAATCACTTCTAAGGACGCAAGCAAATGACCGTCAGGATAAAGAACCAAAAGAAGAGCTCAAACTTGAATTCTCCTGGAATGCCAACAAACCTTCTAGCAAGACGACTGCTGTTCGCGTACCAGATCCATTCTTCATACACCCGTACCTGAGAAGCCGAAATATAAACAAACATCCGAATTATTACAGACGGTCACACGATGAGGATAGAGAAGGTCTTAATTTAGACCATCTTAAGCCTAGTCCATCTGAGTCTCTTATAAGACTGGGAGTAATAGGTCTCGCTAGAGAAGGTTCTAGAGAGTCTAATGAAGATCCTAGTGACATTATAACATTCCCATCAGACAGAAGACATTCAAGAGCTTGAACTTACAATTCACCACATGTAACTTCGGAAAGACTAAATAAAACTAAATTCTTTTGAACATTGATGGAGAAACAAGTTGATAGAAAAATATATAATGATACTATTAAATTTCCAAAGAATTGATATTTCGTCGTAGGTCTAGGTCAATTTAAAAATGATTTTATTTGAGACCAACGTAAAGGAAGACTTCACGATACCTATGGATTGTAAGTTTTAACTATATAAGAAATTACAGTATCCCTTGAACAGTGATTAAATAAATTATGAATTTAATATTTCAGGTCTTAAAAATAATTCCGTATTATTTTAAATTTTAATTTATTATTGAATCTGCATACAATATTCTCAGCGGATCTTTGTGTCTCCGAAATTGGTTCTGCCAACCATTGCGCAAGATACATTTTGTCATCGGGTATACTGCATATAGTAAGCGACAAACGTAAGCGAGTGAAAGAGACAATAATACAAGGTTATATTCACCTTCAACATTGACACAAAAATAGCTACTGCGCAGGGTCTTGCAGTCAATTCAGAGACACAAAGATCCGTTGTGAGCATTATACTGAGGGGTGTTCATATTTTTAGAAATAGCTATTATTGTAACTATAATGTATGTGATTATTTTTTAAGTAGTTTTAATTGTTATAAATAAAATAAAATTAAAATTATCTAAATTATAATTATTTCAATCATAAATCATATATCGATGACTGGTGAACGTTGCGTGGATCCGCTGGATGTGAGACGCACGCGCACGGGACCGGTCAATGTGGCGCTGGCGCATGGCGACGCGGCGACGCTTGGGAGAGGCCTATGTTCAGTACGTCTTTCGGCTGTTATGGTGATGAATTGATGATTATGATGAAATCATATCCTACTAATATTATAAATGTGAAAGTTTGTGAGGATGTATATTTGTTACTCTTTCACGCAAAAACTACTGAACTGATCTGGATGAAATTTGGCACAGAGATAGATTATAGTCAGGAATAGGACATAGGATACTTTTTATCCCGGGAATATGTTCCCTCGGGACAATTTTCGACATTCACGCGGGCGTAGCCGTTGGCAGAAGCTAGTAATATATATATTCACTTTCTATAAATTTGACTTTTCATTAAGTTTTAACTCGTACTCTCTAGTCTAGTGTATCATCACCACTCTCTTCTTGTCTTATTCTTTTTATCCTAAAATACAAGGGGCGTCAAAAACTTTTTCTTCATTTTTCCAGTTTTTACCCGACTGCCGAAGGAGGGTAATGTGTTTATCAGTCTATGTATGTATGTATGTATGTAAGTATGTATGTATGTATGTATGTATGTATGTAAGTATGTATATATGTATGTATGTATGTTTGTTCCTATGTGGCGTTCTAGAGACCAAACGCGTGGGCCGATTTTGATGGTTCTTACGTCAATCGATTCGTTTTAACTCCGCAAGTGTCACTGGCTACATTCAAATTGTAAAATAGGAAAATGGCGGTTCTTGGGCGCCATATTGTGGGGGCCCAAATATTTTATTTCTTCAAAACCTACCGTGTGGGGTATCAAAATAAAGGGTTTTAAGAGGTGATTTCAAAAATGTAAAATACTTATATGTTTAAATGTACCTAATTCGAAAAAAATAACTAAAAAGTTATCAATATTTGGTTTTGGTCAGCCAGCTCGAGGATATGTATCCTCCGACTGCACAGCATGATTTTCTCCTTGTTT
This sequence comes from Anorthoa munda, assembly GCA_945859665.1. NCBI lineage: Eukaryota > Metazoa > Arthropoda > Insecta > Lepidoptera > Noctuidae > Anorthoa > Anorthoa munda. The sequence continues at coordinate 760,938 of OX243916.1, read as the reverse complement.
ACGTCTTTTTAGTTCACTTTTCAAGCAGTTGGGTTTTTTGATATTTTTAATATATTTCTTTTTACATTGTTTCTTGCCATATCCCCACCCTTCCATAAAGTCCATACATTGTTACTGTATAGAGTTCCCAAAAAGATAGCTATCTACCTTAAGCTCTTTCACCAAGTCTAATGATAAATATAAGCACCTACCACTATCAGAAAACCTCACAAAGAAAGGTGATTACAGTCAATCCTCCGAAACTCAATAATGAATTTCACATAAACTAAAATCTCTCATTAATTAAAGATAATAACAGCCACCCATCATTTTCCCGACCTTATCATACACGACTTAACCTCACAAAGGGTATATAGTGGTCATTAATTCGGGGCATAAGTAGCGGTGGGCAGTGATCAGGTAGCGCGTTCGACGCCGGGCGGGGTAAAAAGAAAAAGGGCTAAGTTGAGTCTGATAAATGACCACCTATTGTCAGCTACTGGTATTGACGGAGAATCCGGTAGGCTGATTCAATATGTGGTTCCGTAGGCCAGTTAATTAATAAGATTTATACTGAAAAGAACATTAGTATTTCGATTCGAAATACTATTAATTATTTTTGACTTTATTTTGCAGCTCGCTGCTAGAAATATATATTATATATAATATATATTATATTAGGAATATGTTTTACCGTGATTATCATGAAATTTATTAATCGTAGAAAGAACTTTGTAACCGTCTTTCGAAGGTCGATTCTTAATTTACGCTGCAGAAAATCAAGAAAATCCACCACAATCCAGTTACTCAATAACACTATACCTCTTGGTTAGACTGATTGCCAAACTTTTAGTCTTCTGAGTCTTGATTAACAGATTCTCCTTTCAACAGCGAAATAAACCGTTACAGAAAACCATTTTCAGAACAACCTAATCTAAATTTTAACTTACAAACAACCCTATTCCTCTTCAATAAATATAAAATATGTCTAATTGTCCGTAAACTCACGGGCCCCTAAGCGTATGAAAAATAAAAGAGTTCCGTAGCTTTTGTGAGCGGTGTATTAAACGTCGGGTCGAGTTTATTGACACTCTTGTACAAAGACTCCGGTCCGGCACTCGGGCCCCAGGGACTTATGTACTGACCACAGACTTATATTACAGGGCCAATTAACTAACGAACTTTTCAAGGTATTAGAATACAGGAAATTGTGTAACTAAATGAGTGGCATTATTCTTATTAAGTGGGTTGATCAAAGTGTCAAAAAAGATGCTCGTTTGAACTTTGTTTTAAGATCTGCCCCTTTTCAACATTACGATAGTCTTTTGTTTATTTTCTGGGTATTCACCTACAACCCATATAGGACGGTGATAAAATCAAAAAATCGAATTTGGTTCAAGTTGTTTACAGAATAATTACAAGTTGATAATTAAGGTATTCTTATTAAATGGGGTAATTTACTGAAAATTTGTTTTATGTCCCTCACGTAGTTTAATCAAAAACATTGGACAGGTATTTTTCACGATATAATGCGTTGAAATGTCGTGAAACGTCACGCCGCGCCGCTAGTACAGTTTTTACTGCCTTAGTGACGTCACAAACCCCCACTCCTGAACTTTGATGCGCTTTAACTTTGTATTTTCTTATTGATTTGGTAAAGCAAAAAATACGTCTTTAATATTATTTGATAATCTCACTGACGGACTGAATAGAATTATCATTTTTCTACCCAGGAAACATCCCTATTAGATACCTCAATTAAGATGCAACTAACGTCTGGATTAGTCAGTTCTTTTGAGTGTATTTCAAGGGGTTAATCATACTCCAATATTATGGCCGTGGTTCCACGCGAGACACAATGGCTTTTAATTATTTCGGTAATTGTGGAACACAACCGGTTAAACGAATAGCTTGGACTAAAGTAGTTTTTGCCTTATTTAAGATCCTTTTCAAACCTGTATCAGTACAAAAACCTAAAATAACCACATGCTAAAAATATCCCAACAATTAAAATTAAACTCATTTCGTCATCTTCCTCAACAAAAACATCCACGTAACATTAGCATGGACGCTGTCAAGACATCCTTGTTATCTTAGGATGTGCAACGTCGACAAGCTGTCACACTCACACTCACACACAAGTCACAGTTCACGCAAGATGTATCGCCGACATGTGAGATGTGTCGCGACCTTTAGTTTCCGATGGACCTGCTAATTGCTTTCTTAGGGGTTATGGCCGGATTGCATGAGGTTATTGTTTTAAGCCATGATAACAAACAAGTGATATCCCGGTATGGCACATGCTCGAGCTATTTGCGCTATGAGCCTGGATTAAAAAAATGTAGTGGCTCAAAAATGTAATCCCATTCTATTAGCTCAGAGCGTCTAGCTTGCTGGCTTACTTACACTTTCTTGCTAGCTAGCCTAAAAACTACCCTTGTGTTACCTGCACGTAATGCAGCATTAATGTTACTGCATTAGGTGTTCGAATAAGTAAATAACTAAACAATAATCCTGACTTTTTATAACATTAAATTCCATCTGCCATACAAAACCTTAATAGATATCATTAAATAGGGGAACTAAAAATTAATAGGGTGTATGTTTGCCCAAATTAATCTCACCTTTACAAACACTTTTTTTGACCCAAAAGTCGCATGTTGCAATCATAACGCGCTCTCATACAATTATCAAAAATCCTAGTTTCGACAAAAGAAGCGGAACAATAATTTTACGCGACATTTAAAGTAGCAAGAATGGACTCTTAACGCTATTGACTGGTGTAACAGGGGGTGGGCAGACAGCAAAAACGTGACTGTTTGATAGCTCCTTTGTGTGACGTATTTCCGCTCCGGTTGCTTTGTGGAAGTGTCGTTGTTGTTACCGGTACTTGTTACGGTGGTGCAGCGAATCTGGAGTTTTTACAAACTTTCTAACGCTAACAAAATAGTCGTCATTGCATTTGCTCCATTGCTTGCTGTGAGTTGGTAGAAATAAATGGGATAGTGCTGTAATAATCTACAGTTGCACACAGATAAGAAAAAATATAAAGATTTTATGACGGCTTTAGGTGTTCTATGTGACCAATGGTAAAAAAACAATTTAACCAATTAATTACGAATTCTAATCGGCTATCCCGTCTACGTCTAACGTCTAACCCTAACGTCTAACATCTTTTAACCAGCTGCAACACGTATAGGAAATAGTGTATTTGCAACAATCGACAACTTCCATTGTGTAGTTGACTTTATTCGTCACTGCGACAGTCGCCGATACTTCTTAGGGATTATTGACTTTGACCGGATTAGTATATTGGCTGTCGCATGCAATGTGACAGCTAATTGTAGGGGCAGATAATATAAACGATTTATCTATTGTAGATGTTATAGATTTTGTAAAGTGATATATTTCATTAAAAATATCTGGTACAGTAGGGAAACGGAATAATTTAGTGCAAGAGCGAATAAGATCTTAAAAATTTTGAATTTAATATTTTTGTTGTTTGACAGTTCACATATTAGTAAGATAATTAATGTCTTCATAATTAAATTATCCTTTGTAACTGACACAATATTATCAGTATTCTTTTTAGAAATTTAAAGTACCAAATGGAATGTGTTGGTCTTTCGAGTTAACGCGAATTTGATGAGTGTATGCGATAGCGTCTTTAGACTGGAAGGATAATGATAGGTGCTTCTAAAGATATTTAGAGGTATCGTCATCATTTCCCGTCACGTCCAATGCTGGACATAGGGCACCCCATATTGACCGTTCCTGTGCATTTGTATGCAGTGGACATGCGCGGTTTTCAGATACTTAATAAAAACCGGCCAAGTGCGAGTCGGAATCGCGCACCGAGGGTTCCGTACATCCGAGGGACATAAGGTATTTCAAGTGAACACAATTTTTTTTAATTATATTGTTTTTTTTTAATTATATTTTAATTGTTTGTAATTATCTGTCAAAGAAATAAGGTAATAATATTAAAAATGTAGGTACATATTTACGGCATTCGGGTTTTTTCCTTTACTTTTGCCATAAGTCATTGTTTGTTGCCAATTGTTTGTTGTCTGTCAACAGAAAGTACCCTGTAGGTTTTGATTCCCTTGCGATTCTTCAAATATCCGACATAAACGGCAGAATCTTTTGATGGCGTTGATTTTTAACCGAATACCCAAAAAGAAGGAGGTTCTCAATTCGGATGTCTATATATATTATTCTTTTTATGTATGTTCTGGCATAGCTCCGTCTTAATTATATAAACGGATTTGCAAAATTCTTTTTTTGTTCGAAAGTCGTTTATTCCGAAATGGTACCATTTGAATTTGGTAAAGATTTGGTGAAGAACTTCGGTGATATACATCAGAAATCTTCAATAAATGACGGTACACCATTTCATAACATACCATCACGCGAGTACGCTCTAAATGGGTACGAAGATGTGTACAGTTCATCCTGGTAAACTCTCATTCCACCGGTTATGTTCAAGTTACATGTTATCGGGTAATCTACTCTGTCATCACTGTGGGCATTATAGGTACCTTATCATAGAACTTGTCCATTAAGTACCACTAAAAAGTGAAAAATAAAAACCTTTTTTTTGGGGATCGGAACCCTAAAAATAAACATAACATCAAGTGCTTTATCATATCACTCACCAAGATCATTAGCGAGCTTCCATAACAAACATTTATCTAAGTTCCTGACCATTTATTTTGTTCATAATTACTGAATAACTTGACACCGTACTACCGTCAACGTCAAGTATCATTAGCTTCACGTTAACTGTCAAAAAAACGCGTTCTAAATTTGAACAAAAACCGTCTTGCCAGACAGTGTGGCACCGCTCAACAATGCGCAGGAGTTTACGGCGAGCGTACGTATCGTTTACGCGCAAGGAAAAATAATAACATACAAATTGCTGTAGTAAATTGAAAAAGACTCGAAATTCAACCTTATTTCCAGGCCGAAAAGGGTAACGAGTAGTTTGGGCAAGTGTAAAAGTAAAGTTGTTACGTCATCAATCGGAAATTGGTCCTTTGAAGGAATTTTAACTTTGTGTGTTTAATATTAAGATAGAGTTTTGTAAAGATATTTTGAAAATATCACAACGTAAGTGTCAGAGGTATCCATTTAACTGTCAGAGCGTAGGAATGTCATTCATAGTAATGGATCGTTGTAGGAAGGAAGTTGCAGGTAAACGCGCAGAAAAAATAACGTGAATGGTGCGCGCGCGCATGCCTGTATAGGGGGAGGATTTTGTGGGATCCAGTCGCTTCTATAGACCCATTCATGGTTTTTATTGCTATTGCAGTTACTTAATAAGTTTATGTTATTAGGATGGAGAAAAAAAATAAATTACTTTGAAACGGTGTGAAGCGGGGTTTTGATAATAGGGTTTAATATATTGGTGGTAAATGTAAGCTGGTGGAAGATTTGGACTGAGTTCTGGTGAACTCGTAAATCTAATTGGAAGTTAACTTTTAAGGTTTATCAAAGTCTACAGTTAAATTCACTAATTGCTTATTGTATAGTTAGACCTTAATGATTTAAGCCAGAAGTTGCGCGATGCAGACGTTGATCCTTGGGCTCAATTACCCTAAAATCAGAGTCAAAAGGATTGTGTGCAGGAATGCAAAGCTTTAAACCAGGAGGAAGGGAAGTATTACGTTATGCGTATCACCATAGCATCACCTAGATTTTTCAGTTGTGTATTGTTTACTTTCATGGTAACATTTGTAGTATTAGCCACCGTAGCGCGTAGGTACTATAGTGTATACTTTGTTACGATTTCTTAACTATTAATTTTATAATAGTGAAATTATAATTTATTTTAATCAGTCCATTAACTCGGCGACAGCACATGAAAAATTATAACATCGAGTGCACGGTTGGGTTAGGAATTTGGATGACCCACTATTTAAAAATTAATTATTGCCAATATATAAAGGGATTAAAAAAAGAACTGCTCTGTTTAAAATTATATTTTATTTAATGAGGGATCACAAAATTATGCTTTTACTGAAAACCAGCTAAAAAGAGTAATAAGTACATAAATTAATACAAACTAACCTTCTGTCTGGAAAAATCAATTAAATAACTATATAAATTAACTGAATAAATAACCTGGAGATAATAATTTTAAATGAGATTATATTGTAAACACAAAAAATGTAAGTAAAATAAAAAAAAAACACCTTTAAGTTGTAAAGTTTCACGCGTCTTTTTTTTTGGCCTGGCCTATAAGCCGGTGCAAGCGCAATACGACTGAATAGTGGCAAGGAACCAAAAGCGGGGTTTATTATCTCCAGCTACTGAGAAATACAGAAACGTTATACAATATTTCTAGAAAATGCAAGTGTATCAAAACGTCGCGGGTCACACAGACCCAACTGTGCGCTCGCTGGATTCTTTCGCGATTCGCGAGTTCTTTTAACTGTCAAATATAGAGTCAAATTTACTTATTTTTTAAATAATAGTTCATCAAATGATTCTAGTGGTCCCACCTACTTATTTCTATTAAAAAGAAAGCCGAATACAAACTGCTGGAGGAATTGGTTGGAGCTCTAAACAGATATGAACAAAGCCTGACCTATCACATGCGAGATGAAAGACGCGATGTGAATTTCCGTCTATGTGATTGGTCGATCGATGGCGGTTAAACTGTTTGCCTTGCCGAATTCACTAACGCAATTTGGCTGCAGAACAGATACGGTTTACATACCAAATGGTTCTGGGTCGGGCAAAAAAGGATCAGAACACCATTATTTTCTCCTCTTTCTTCCCAAATATCATTCCCATCCAGCCTTTTTTTTTTTTTTTTTTTTGGTTTCGCTGGGAAAAAATGCACTACGCATACCCACCCATTGGGGGAATGGGGGGCTATGTGGGACTCCCCGGGCAAGCCCGGTATACCCACTAAAATAACCCAGCGGCACTCCCGCATCGTCTGAGTGGAGAAGGACTGGGAAACCGGCACAGCCTTTACGTCCAGTCCTCCGCCGACGACTGCCCACCTTTATGGCGGGCCCTTCTCGCCCCTCCCTTAGTGGAGGGGCCCGGGAACGCCCAACGAGGGTGGTGATTGTGCAATGCAGACGAGAGGCGCCCCCACGCCTGTCGCCCGCTAATCACCACCAAGAGGTGGGAGGAGGCGATCGTACAACCGCCCACCCCCACCCCTTCTCCGCCGCCTCCTTCCGCGACATGGCGTCGTCGCAAAAGGAGGCAACCGCCGCCCAGGCCCTCCCGCTCCCCAGCATGGAATTTACCACACCGGGAAGCGAGAGGACCTGTCAGGGCACGGCGCAACTACGCCCCCGCTGGGCACACCTAGACGGTGTGCTGCGCCGTGCCCTCCACCGTGCTGGACCCTTATGTGGACTTCGGACACCTCGGTCCTCCGCCCACGGTCCCCTACGTTGCGGCATCTGGCCCGCGAAAGGCCAGACGCCGCCCTCCGCGTCTGCGGCATCCGGCCCGCGAAGGCCAGACGCCGCCCACCGCGTCTGCGGCGGCGCGTCGAGACCGACGCTCCGCCGCCTCCTCCTTCCACCGACTTGTCCCCGCCGACCATCCCACGCCAAAGGAGGGTCGGCGACGACAAGTCATCACCGCCCGCCGCACATCCGCGGCCCACCTTCGAGGGCTCCCTTCCCGCCCCCGGGCGGCGGCCGCCCCCACCCGCAGGAGAGAGAGCCGGGCGCAGAGCCAGGTGCAGAGCGGGCTAAGCCAGTTGCAGAGCGGGCAGAGCCGGATGCAGAGCCGGGCAGAGCAGGGTGCAGAGCTGGTCAAAGCAGGGTGCAGAGCTGGTCAGTGCACTCGGGTAACCAACCGCAGGAGAGCCGAGTGCAAAGCCAGGTGCAGAGCGGGCTGAGCCAGGTGCAGAGCGGGCAAAGCCGGATGCAGAGCCGGGCAGTGCAGGGTGCAGAGCTGGGCAGAGCAGGGTGCAGAGCTGGTCAGTGCACCCGGGCAACCCCCCCCACAGGGGCGAGCGGCCCGCCCAGAGGCCCGGAAGCGAGCCCCACCTCCCACCTACCTAACCTAACCTACCCCTACCTACCTACCCAGACTAGCCCGACCCCATGTCGCATCTGGTGTGTCCTCTGCTAATCAGAGGAACACCCAGAACGACATCCCCCCCCTGTCAGGTTATTCGCCACCGCCAACAAGAACCCACGAATGGGAAGTTATTGACGGTGCCCAGAGTGCACCAGCCCAGCGGGTTGCTCTTCCCCCCGGACGTATCCGAAAGAGACCAGCAACCAACTAGGCCAACGTGGAGGTTACCTGACCCGCACCCCATTCCCATCCAGCCTGTACCAAGTCAAGTCAAGTCAAGCCAAGACAAGTCCAAAATGACCCCAGTTCTGTTCTCACGTTACAATAAACAAGGTCTCATATGAACGTGAGTGCGAGTGAGAAGGCGATAGTCTTTGTATCGCCAGATCTTTGCCACCACTAATGACGCCTGAGTCATTTATAATTAATATTAGTGGCTAGTGATGGGACTGTATCGATGTCGTGTGTCGATGGATAAAAATATTCAGGTTGAGGTTTTGTTTTGAGTTGGAATTACGTCGTTATTACAGATAAGTAATATAAGAACATAAACAACAAGAAAACGATTCGAAAGGAAGAAGGAAGGCCTCCTAATAGGTTGACCGACGACTTGGTTGAGGCTGCGGGAATCCGTTGTATGCGAGACGCACAAGGTCGGCCGATGTGGTGTCACGCGTTGGGAGGCCTATGTCCAGCAGTGAAGGATGATGATAAACACTAACGCACATTATCGATTTGCTAAAATCTGCTTTGGGTATGCAGACGACATCACTGTGGCTGAGAGATACTTGTCCAATGCATGGGCTACCGAGCCTCAGATCCGGCCTTTCCGGGCGGCCATGAGACTGGTCAGTCTCCGAATGGGGCGATGCCAATAGTGCCAATCCACTGGCGTCCTCACGAAGGCATTGACGGGGCACGGTGGGTTCTCTTAATACTTGAACCGTTTCAAGTGTAAGGAGAGCCCAGCGTGCGTATGCGATTGAAGCGTGGCAGAGCACATACTCGTATATTGCCCGATATTTACCAGGGAATGCTACCAACTTGAATGTGAGCTGGACAGGAGACTGACGAGGGAGCCTGCTCATCTCATGACAAAGAAAACTAGGGAAAAGTTTCTAATGTACTGCTTAAGTGTGGCCATCACAGTTAGTACACAAAACCGAAATTGAAGCGGCTCTGTGTTTCATTGATATTATAATAATATGCAGTTAGAAGCACAGAAAGTAGCACAAAACTGAAAACGAGCAGTATATTAATATAGTACCTATGTAGTGTAAGTGTGTATCAGAATTAGATTGCTTAATATAAAACCGCACTATTGTTACCGCTCTATTGCCTATAAATAAATAAGCCCTTTAGACTGTAATAAATAAAAAGTGGGCGTACTTACCGTACCTTACAGTACCACCCACAGGGCGCAAAAGGAAAAATTGTTATTAATTATAAGAAATTGTTTTTAATAGGCGCCAATCATTTTGGCCGGATAACGTGTAAGGCAGGAGGTGGTTTTAGTCAGTTGGAGCCTGACACTACCCAGACTGGCTCGTTTTGTGAGGCACTTTGGGTGTTAGACCGACCGGATTTCCCGTCCAGAAAAAAAAGATTGCCTATCTGGTCAGGTGTAATGGTGCTAAAACTCAGGCGTGTCTCTTTTCCGCTAAAAAGAGCCAAATTCACCCTGCGCCAACTTTCCGAGATGTGACCATGCCAATAACGGACCATCTTGAGCTTCTTGGCGTAACGTTGACATCTCTCTCTCTCTCACTCTCTATTATGGCCCATAAATTGAGGCAAAGGCTTTGTTGGCTGCTAAAAAGTTGGGGAACCTTGCAAAGGTGAGAAGGTACTTCACGCCAGAACAGCTGCTCAGCTTGTATCAAGCGTAAGTTCGATCATGCATAGAGTACTGTTCTCATTTCTGGACTGGTACTGCCAAGTGCCAAATACCAGCTAAATGCACTAGAGTCGATCGAAAAGCGGGCCAAGAAGCTCATTGGCGATGAGGCACTCGTCAAGTCCAAGCTCCAGAGCCTTGAACATCATCGCCGAGTTGCCAGCTTGCCGGTTTTAATCGGTTACATTTCGGGGAGTGTGCGATGGAATTGCATGATCTATTCCGCCCAGCCATCCATCCGCCATCGGTACATGGTGGACATCCCACCCATAAGCACTAAACATTTTGAGCTGACAACTTTGCCAATTACGTTTAAATGGATGCGTATTCTTAATTGAAGGATGTAATGCTTTCATACGTCGCGTAGGTATCTTTCATGTCGCTTTTAATCACCTGAAATGCATCAATCAATAATTAAGCTCAGTAATAAGCGGGTAATCTGTTTAAAAAACTGTTCTTAATCTAAATTCCAGCTACCTCAATTAGTACAGTTGCATTATATTCAAAACAAAATAGGATATCGCACAACATAATACAAACAAGTTATCTCAATAAAACCAAATCGAATCTATCGACTAACTCCGGTACATTCCTAAAATCAACCCGTCAGCGCTACTTTGATACAAAACCTATAGGTAATCCTGTTGGCTACCGTTTTATACCACACCTTTTTATTGCTAGGGATTAAAATACCCCCCCTCACTCAACCGAAAATCAACCATGTAACCTGTAAACTAAGGTTGATTTTACGTTGGTGTAAATATGGAACAACAAACGAATAGAGTTATTAATGTTAGATTTATTGGATCTTTGATGTCGGTTGAATTATGATGAGTGCTGTGTTGTGCGACCGGATGTCGGCCGGACTTAATGAGCAGATACGCGGGAATTAACTGACTTTATTATACATCATTGTTGATGGTAGGCTATGGATGCTGTGCTCATGGCTCAGGTAGGCTGCCGAGGGTATTTTTCATTTTCTAATAACATTTTAACAACATTACACCTACACCACTGTCGTCGTGGTCCAGTGGCTAAGACCTCGACTGTCGTGCTTGAGGTGGTGGGCTCAAGTTCTTGCAAATGTGACTTTTCAAATCATAAGACTTTCTAAGTTTATCTTAGACATCGCTGGCATCAGTAGTGATTACTATATAACAGTATTATTGTTGATGCCAAAATGTACCTTACTTGTCTCACTTTTTTCAAAATCTGTCAAATGTAGAATATGTCAAGTAGAATCTGTCATTTGTAGAATCTGTCAAAAGTAGACTATGATGTCAAAAGTAGAATCTGTCAAATGTAGACTAAACGGTGAAAACGCCTACCCGCCTTGAACGAGCGTGGTGATTAACACTTGTGCCTTCTCTGTATGAGAAGAGGCCTCTGATCTGGAGTGGTATATATATCGCAGGGATATGATGAAAACAGGGAATTGATCAAATCTCTCTAAGAGCGAGCGTAGCGAGCTCGGGAGCTTAGGGCACCCCGACACGGACAGGTTAGGTTCGAAGGGGATGACGGGAGCTGAAGTGAGCGAGCAAAGCGAGCGAACTCAGCTCCCGTCATCTCCTTCGTGTTAGGTTACTTTAGACCCTGCATACAGAAATAGGAGCCCCGCGCAGCGGGGCTCCGTCGGCTCTGCCACACAAATACTAATTCAACGTACAAAATAAACCTTTAAATTACTACAGAAAAGTTATTTTTGTCATTTCACTGAACCAATTTTGCTTAGAGATTTGATCAATTCCCTGTTTTCATCATATCCCTGCGACATATACACTTGGTATAATGAAACCAAAGAAATAAAATAACAGAAATCTTATAGCAAACTATTTATTTAACAAGTTCTCCAAACATCGTTTATTAAGATTTTTCTTAAGCTTCTATCAAGCTGAAGTTTATAAACCACTCATCAGGACTATACCGGTACTTAGATCAGGGGTTCCCAAAGCTTTTTTGTCCTCTTCCCTCGATGTAACTTATTCACTCTTGACTTAAAGATCCACAGGTTATAGCTTCAGTATCTCAGGTATACAAAAAATCTTAGTAAAGTTAAAGAAGAAGGACGGGTAGAGATTATTTTGGCACAAGGTACTGTTACCCCAAACGTATGCTTCTGACAAGATTAGGACTAGATTCCCAGTTTTGGGTTGAATGGGAGAAAGTGCGCCCCCATTGTCTATCGTGTCCCCCACTTTGAACATCACTGTGGTAGATAATTTCAACTATGTAAACAACAAAATAAAAAAGGTAAGTAAGAAATAAAGAAACATCGCTATTGATCTTGAACATTGTCTCGATAACAACCAAATGCTTGCACCAAACTGATATCCACTTCTTCTTCTTAGTGTCGATGATTCCCTTCACAAAATTTTCTTCGACCAGTATTCCACACAGCCACGTCGATAGCCTCAGCGCTGGCCTTACAAAAGTCTTGCATGGTGTAGCTAGGACATCTTGTTTAATCCTACTGATATCCACTGTAAGATCAACAATACAAGTTAGAACAAAGCACTATTAAACTTTAATATTATAAATGCTTGTGTTGTGTGTGTCTGTCTATTTGCCTGTTACGTTTTGCAGTTTTTACCGCTGACCAGATTCGAATCTTTTATAATACGTTACAATAGGAACCTTAAGTACCTACTTGGTACCGGTAGTCAACAAGGTACCCTTATAGTTTCGCCATATCCGTCCGTCCGCAGCTTAGCTCAGAGACTCATAGTACTAGAATGCTATAATTTGTCATGGATACACGCCGACAAATTGGTAAAATAAAATACTGAAAAAAAAAAATTTTTAGGTTACCTTCTTTACACGTACTTACACATATTTTGGAATGGCCTATCAAACGACTTTATATTTGGATAGACCATTCAAAAATATTATGGGTCTCTGAAAACCATTTTTAGATTCATGGATCCGTTTGCGTAAAATTAGAGTTTAATTTGATAATTTTTGTTAGAGTCAAATGTGGAGGACACAAGTAAATTATATTGTACAGTTAACACAAATAGGTCCGGACCCGGATCGCGGTCCGCCATTTGGTGACACACTAGGTTTTTACAAATTCCTTGAATCCCACACTCCCTAGTGTTTCGGGTTCGAGTCTCATCCAGTTAAATATTAAGTAGAAAATATATCACAAAAATAGACTTTGAGATGAATTAGTACATAGTGCCTCCCTCGTTGGTCTAATGGTTGCAATTGCTACTGCTGGCCTGGTCCTGGATTCGGTGCCGGTGTTCGGGCAAAGTGTTTTTCCACCTGGAATGTTTGTATAGCAGCCAGTGTGTGGATCGATGCCTGTTTGATGGCAATAGGCTTTGCCCATAGGACTGAAACATAACTGGTGAAATGAAGGTCTGCTATATAATAGATGTGCCTCTGCTTACGCCTTCGCGGAATACAGGCGTGATGTTATGTAATGTTGAAATGTTGTTATTGTTTTATTGTTGTTGTTGTTATGCAATAAATATATATGTTTATTTTTAATAACTTTTCTTGGGAAAATAAAGCGCTATCCACGCGGGTGAAGCTGCTTGACCAACCTAGTATAGTATACACGCAATAATTTACTAATAGTGATTAGTTCTCGTCAATTAAACGGGCCGTTTTTTTACACCTCTTTGCTAAATCAGCGTGAAAATAACATGGCTTCAATTGAGTAGCGAGCAAAATAATTATGTTTGTTGTGCTGAGATCGTATGTGGGATAGTTTGTTTGTTTGTCACTGAATATAATAGTATATCAATTTTTAAAAGGTCTTCAAAAAAGATTTGTCTGTTCTTCTAACGGTTTTAATTTTAAGGAGTTATTGCGTAGTTAAATATCCTAATTCGTACTTAATAATATAAATGTTTAACTTTGTAAGTATAGTCATATGTTTGTTACTCTTTCACGCAAAAACTACTTACTGTACTGATTTGACACCGAGATAGTTTATACCTAACCTTAATTAACATGTTATATCATACTTATTACATTTACATATTTTATCCAGGTATTAAGTTTTTTTGGCATAATTTCGACTAACACGCGAGGGGAGCGGCGGGTGACTGCTAGTATTTTATAAAATGCTTAAAATATCTGATAGGACATAGTAACCAATATGGCAATATGTTATAAATTGTAAATTATGTAATTAAAAGGCAACTAACTTAGAATCTACGCAGGCAAACCCAGATGCCAAGCCTAGCTTTTTTAACGAGGAAGTTAAAAAAAACTAACGATGTTTAGGAAATTGCTTCTGAAATATTTTTATTGAACCGATGAAATCTTGATTGCTTGAAAAAAGGTAAAAGATTGTATAAACAATACTAGGGTAGTTCTACAGTTTCGCTTCCTTGACGAGTTGACAAACGTTTGTTTTTAAAGTAAATATTCCTTCAGGATATGCGGCGGGACAAAAAAGATATCCCAACTCATTAAATTACACTTGTGTTATTTTGTTTGTCAGGTCTGCCTGTTATTTTTGCTACATAAAAATTGAGGCCATACTCTGACGTGTCGAAATTATTACGATTTTGCTGTAAAAAGAGATAGTGCTCTACGTCCTGTATAGCTCCGTCTCTCTCTCATTGATTGATTATTTCGTTAGAATATCAGTTGTCTAGTCATGCTAACTGTGACGTGCCTGTCTGTATTAAGACCTAATGATAAGCAGAGCAGCTTACCGTAGCTTATCTATTAACTATTAGTAAAAAAATATATATAAATATTCAGGGCATTATTTATAGAAATTTCTGAGGTGTTTTAGCTGCTGATTAGTACTTGCCTAGATTTTCAAATTCATATGTACTTTCTAAGTTTTTTTATTATCGATAGGCTTGCGTTTGACCACTATCTCGCCTGATGGCAAAGCGATAATGTGGTCGACGGTGAAGCACGCTAGTTTATCTTGGATATCACAGGTAACGGTGAAGGAAAACATCGTGAGGAAACCTAGACTTATATGTTAATGTGAGTCTGAAATAACCAAGTCAGAGATCTGTGGGGTTCCCAGAGGCGGCTTCATTAACTCTAACACCAAAGGTGGCCCATCCTCACACGAGAAGAAGCTGCTGATTCTAAATTTAAATTCTCTATAGACATAGAACGTGCCAACAATTACCAAACAGATGCAGATCAGACAGATCGAAATTGTTATAAATATGGGTGTCAGTGTTTACCATCCCTCTCAACGAATCAATATCAACAAAAAAAATTAAGCATTCCTCAACAAATCCCCTATCTTTATCGAAATCAAATAAGAATGTTTACCCAAATTAAAACTTTGTTTAATACCCAAATAGATTAGACAATAAACATTTTAATACATCTCGATCAGAGGACAAGTATAAAAACATCTATAAAGCCGAGTGCAGACCGGACGGCAATAAATAAATAACACATATAAATAAATAAATATAGGAATAAATCCGTCGTTATTTATGCCATTCAAGGCGATGGGGGTTTAATGACGCGCCCGACGGATTGTTAGTGATATTAGTAATAAAGCTACGTCTGCGCTGGTGTGCGCACGGCTTTAGACGTTAAGACGTGAGGTCGTTTACACGTGATGGTGATGTATCTCCTTCAGGTTGCAAGTTTGACGAGGTTTAAGTTTTGATTCTCGTCTTATTTGTCTTCATTTATGAAGGTCGTTCCTGTCTTGGAAAGCTATGATGGAGTCACTGACGAGCTGCTTCCAAGTCACTCTATCTTTGGTTTTTGTCAGGGCAGTGGTCACCGTGAGACCTGTAATCGCCCTGATATGGTCAGACCAGGAAAGACGAGTTTTGATTAGGAAACTCGAATGAATAAATAAAATCTGCACTCAGTCAGTTTTTTGTAGAAGGACTATTTCTTAGTTAAGGTCCTGTTCATCATCATCATGGGGTGCATGAAAAGAGCCTCCCCGAGTAACGTACTTCTATCAAATTGCGTTCCAAACGCTCGGCGCACCCTGGACAGCTAGCGCCCGGTACCCCAGCTAGCAGGCTTATATCCTTTCACCACGATGACTGAAACTCACCATCTTCATTTCAGCTGAAACGCGTCCACTGCTGGATATAAGCCTCCCCCAAGTGTCACACATCGACCGGTCCTGTGCGTCTTATCTTGCAGTGGTCCTGTTATTCGCTTCAAACAGTGTTACTTATGAAATTATTCCAGTAAGACGTAAACGGCATAGATGAAATCTGCTTCGCTGTAATAACAATAAACTGACGATACCATCCAGACTTCATTGAATCCTTCCATGATACAACTAAGATAAAAATAAAGTAATAGGCAAAAAATTAAAAAACCCACGCTCCCTCTAGGACAGGGTTTCCCAAAGGTTTTTGTCACGACTTCCTACTGCAGAAAATAAAAATGTCCACGAGTATCTAGAGTTCTAATCCACCTAGAGTCTAGGACAATCTAGTTAGACCGATGATCTAGTTAAGGTTGCGGGAATCCACTGGACGCGAGACGCACGGGACCGGTCGGTGTGGTAACGCTCAGGGGAGGCTTATGTCAGCTGTGGACATCTTTCGACTGAAATGATGACGCAAAAAGTAGCTCAGTCTAGTAACCTACTTATTTAGTTTTATATCTCTTATTAATTCTCTTTAAGATATAACAATTCGGTTAATTAATTATTTCACCAGACCCTCTATACAAGTGACATTCTATGAACTAAAGCGTCGGAAAAAAGTCAAACTTGTATGTAATGCCAAGTGCTATCGAAATGTCACGTGTCATCATCAGTTCCTTACATTTTGGCATTTCGGTCATTACCATGCATCGCTGCATCGCAAAATTACAAGCCTCAGATTTAAGAAAGTTTCAACAACGCAACCCAGCCTCACTCTACAACTAACTGCAAGTCCTGCTCACCCCCTAGCCCTACACACACATATTTCTGAGCATAAACCTCAGCATTACGAGGTACTCATTTACATGTAATAAAAAGTAGCTTGAAGTGAGCACTTGATTAATGGCCGGCCGGGCTAGCGTCGTTAAGGGATTTATTTATTGCGTTTTAAAATGTTTTAATGTCCCTCCAGGCTTTATCGGAGGTACCACATCTTGGCTTTTGATCGATGTCGTATACTGTGGGACAGGGATATTGGTACAGGGAGTACCTAGACGCTGTTTTACTAGGGGTGTTTGTTGCTCAAGACAAGACAGACATTCAGGAACCAATCCATTTACAAGATAAAATTACAAATTAAAAAAACCCCCGATTTTAATTTTAATTCCATGCTTTTTAAACTACATATAATATACCTAGTAGCAGACACGCTTCGATCGACAATATATCGAAACACGTAATAAAGACACGATATCTTGCAAAAAAAACCAGATTCAAAGAGTAAAATGCGAATAACTTATGAACGCCTAAACCGATTTTATTCAAACATAGCTAAGAACACTCTCGACAAAGTCACCTTTCAAACAAAAAAACTAAATCTAAACGGTTCATCCGTTTAGGCGCTATGATGCCACAGACAGACACACAGATACAAATACAAATAGCCTTTATTTCTGATAATATAAATACATTTTAACAATTATTATTATTTATAATTTATTATACATGCTATAATGATATATAGCATGTATATATTCATAATACCATTATCATGCTATTCATTTAAAATTTTAAAATGAAAGATTATTACTTAATATTATATAAGACTAGCCACACAGATACACAAATACACAGCAACACACGTCACACATAACACCCCTCATTTTCCGTCGGGGCTTAAAAACAATTTGCTGTCCGTACCCGCTGTATGTCAACAAAAACAATTGCAACAAAATGGGTCCCTCTTGACTAAATTCATACGAGTGGTTTCAAAATCAATGTTGGACGGTCAGAAATAATATACCCAATTGAATTTTACGCCACAGCGATCGGTCTGGTGCGTCTTGCATCCAGCAGATTTCTGCAGTCTATAACCAGGTCATTGGCTCATCCGGAGGGAGGCCTCGCAATGAGGTCTTCCTCATTAGGGCTTCAATGCTTAATACAAAGATACCATATATATGGAGGTGAACTAAAGAAATATTATCATACCGCATTGTTTATTTTTGAGTCTTTTAATTCTGCACCGCAGTGTACTACGTTATAGGTGTCGATACACTGGCGAGAATAACTCGCTATCCATCCTCGGATATCTTGAATGTCTGGTGGACTGTCACAGATCCGGTCACAAATGATAGTCGATGTGTGAAGAATACCTAATTGAAACCATATGGTATAGAAATAACTTAAGTAGAACAGAAAACTAAAATTTTTGATTTAAAGTTGTGATAAACTTTATCAGTTTAATAAAGTCTTACAATGCTCTGTTTTCCAAGCCAGGCTCAGTTTTTACTCCACAATATCTTATCTTATCTCTTCTTCTTTGGCGATACACACTTGGAACAGCGGTCGTGGTCATCATGTTGCAGTGAGACATCGGGCTGACAAGATTCGCCTCTCGATACAGCACCATCCCTCTCTTTCAGTCTCTCGGCTTCCACATTTGCCTTATTTACAGTCAGTTTTACCTAATTCCTGCAAAAATGTGAAAGTTTCTTGGTAAGTAACTTTTACGTTCTCTCGATGTTTTCATTCACCATTTAAAGAGCAGTGGTGATGAAATAATATACACAAAGTAAAGCGCCTGCCAGGGTTCGAACCCACGACTTACGACACGTAATTCAGGGCCGTAACCGTAACTTTTTATGTTTAATTCGAAGACATGTCATCTACCAATTCGCACTGGGCATGCGTGGTGGATTAAGGCCTATTCCCTCTCTAAGAGAGGAGGTCTGTGTCCCAGCAGCAGGCACATTAAAAGGCTGATGATGATGATAATGTTAGTCAGTCAGTAAATAGCCGAAAAAAAAAATTGTCAGTTCTAATTCCTGCAACTAACGGAAATATGAAAGTTCCTTGGTACTACCCCACAAGCCAGCAATGCATAACAGTGAGTCGCCAATCACTCAAACCGACTAAGACAGTCTTCATAAAATCAAAACATTAAGCAATAAAATCCAGCATTTGTTATTGTTCTAATTAAAATAATGACGTCATACAGCAGTATAATGAGCATGCCGGCGCTCGTTAGGACTCCATTGAACTGCAAACTGGTAATTACAATAGCCATCGTTGCGTATTACAGCTGTTAAATCCCAACGCCTCGGGTTTATTCAGGGGCTGTATAATTTGTAGCAGTAAAGGATCCTGGTTTTGCTTGCTGAGGTCGATGTTTTTGGGAGCTAAATAGCTTTACCAAAAAAAAATTCAAGGTACTTTTCCATGGTACATGGTACATGGTGGGCTAAAGCATGTTAGTAGCAACCCACAGTGTGTTATTTTGTCTCAGTTGCGGACATGCCCGTTTTATTTTTTAACTTCGTAGATTTAATCCTAATAAAGCATTAAAAAAAATTCTCGTTTTGATATTTCACTTAATTTAGGAGAAGAAATAAATTTGTGAAAGGTCATTGATCTCCCCGAAAAAGTTTTTCGTCTGTATTTCTTGAATAAATTAAATCTTAACCTTTTGTATAAATACAGGTTAATTGTTGGTTTTAAATACATCAGGCCTGAAAATTTCAAGTCCCTAACATTACAGGAATAAGAGTTACTAATTATTTTATAAATAAACAAAAAAAAAATATATAAAATTAACTATTTACTGGTCGCGTTTTTTTTGTTAGCATAATATACTTATTTATAGTACCTTCAACTTGAGAAAATTCTAAATATGTAACTAGCGAGATCTCGGAGATATTGATATTGTTTCTAAGTTTTTTTTAAATTTCTATGGAAATAGGGTTTTCACAAACTAGTAAACATTTCAGTTGATTAATTCAATCGATTTGAACTCGTTTTTGAAGGATTGACCAGCGAAGGCTATGGGGGAGGCCTTTGCCCAGCAGTGGGATAATATATGTTAAATTTAAAAAAAAATGTTTTAAACTAGTTATCCTCTGAACGGTTATGACATAACCTCACTATCAGATTCAATTACCATTTCGTCAGTCGTCAGCATGATATCATTTGCTTCAAACTCGCACTCGCATTTGCTTTTTCGCACTTACAGATAAATTTGGAAATACTCTCTTTAAGACTTTTGTTTTGTACATCAACATTGTTAGGAATACCCGTTGTATATAATGCATTTAAAATAATCATGGACCGTTCGTTCTTTTCAAGGTCACCCGGTCTATGTTTTGACCCATATAGTCGGGCCTTTTCTACCAAAACATTATAAATATCCAGTTTCGTAAGATTGTTCGGATCCGTATTCAGGCTTTGGTCGTCGGTAATAATTGCCACTCGCTGACCAGTATGAAGGTTGGCGCCCTCATGCCCCCCTTGCATTAAGTCCTCTGGTCGGGGCCCAGACGGACATCCCCCAGCAGGACGGGTCAGTGACGGGACGAGCCTGTTGAGGCAAAGCAGTGCCATGGCTCTTTGACGGCCCCATGACATCTCACCCCCGGTTCTCCAGTTATTATGTATAGCAATTGGTTTTTAGCATTTTCCTGATGAGAGCGGATCCCTTCCCAATTCCGCATAATATTCTTCATCGAAGATAGAAAATCTATGGACGGTACTAGGTAAACAAAAGTGGTCAAAATTCAACTATTATTAATTTTTAATTTTAGCTTTCCTCAACTATTTTTCCATAATTATAAACTTAAACTATGTAAACTAGGCACGTAATAATTTGAACCGGTAGTTGCTAATACCCGAGTCCAAAAATAATGTTTTTATAAAGTAATTGTATGTTGCTCACAGGTTTATTGACAACCCTAGCCCACAATATAAAAATTGATATTTCCGAAATCCTGGGTTTGTTGCGTCTGGTTTTTTTTTGTGGCGATAGTTATTATAGTAATCAATATGTATACATTAAAAAAAAACGCGACCATGAAGAGACCCGCCAGAAAAATAATAATTTCAGAATCATATAAAAAATATATTTATGCCTGGGTGAACAAGATTATTAAAGATTTCGAGAAAAAAATTGTTCCTATAGTAAATTCCTATCATACCTTAAATAAAACATTTAGTGTAAAAATTTAACCCAAAAACGAGATATTGCGTTTCTATGGCTTTTAAGGCTTTTTCTCAATTTTCTTAATTTCTCTTAAAGTATAGTAGTTAGAGCCGGCGGAGTTTTAATGTGGTGTGTGATTAATTGTTAGCTATCCAAAAAAAAAAACGAGCATGTCCGCAACTAAGGCAAAATAACACACTGTGCAACCTTTAAACTGCAGAAAGCATCCTTAATGGTAAGAAGTCACTGTCATACTCAACATTTATACCGTAGTACATTGGGTTGTTAGTATTAAGCTGATTGCTGAGAGCAAATAAGTACTATCGTTGAACCAAAGTCATGTTTCACTCCAATAAAACAAATACCTTGTATCTACTGAAAAAGCTAGTTTCGATTTAATCAATGATTTTACATAAAGACTAGTAATAGAAATTGTTTTTTTATAAGCGGATATGCACCATTGGAGAAACAAGTAAAATTTCAAAATTTATAAAACCCCCGGCACATTTTTATTTCATGCTACATAATTTATCTAGTACATAGTAGATACGCTTCGATCGGCAATCTATTGAACACGTAATTATGACACGATATCTTGCGTAAACATCCCGATTCATACAGTGAAACGCCTATAACTTTTGAACGGCTGAACTGATTTTATTCAAACATGGCTAAGAACACTCTCGACAAAATCACATTTCAAACAAAAAAAAACTAAATCAAAATCGGTTCACCCGTTTGGACGCTACGATGCCACAGACAGACACACATATACACAGATACACAGCAACACACCTCAAACTTATACTCGTTACACCCCTTTTTTTCCGTCGGGGGTTAAAAAGCAAAATTTGTTTTTATTGATGCACGATTGCACGTCTTACACACACACATCTTAGCTCACCAAAAGAGATTGGAAAGGCATTGCATTTGCAACTATATTAAGAAGGTACCTAGTTCAGATCTTTACAGACATACAGTAAAACCTTCCACATACTATACTACATTTACAGCCCACCTCCAGAGGCGTAATTAATTTTAATAAAATCGCCAATCGCACCGCAGCCCGGTTGTAACCGCCACTGCGATTGTTCCATTGCTGTTGATAGATTGAATACCGCCTCGCCTTGATGATCTCCTGATAATTGGACGGCAATAACTATTGAATTAAAATTGCTATTTCATTTCTTGCTGATCTCTGGCTTAGATTTCCTAGAAAGTGGGTTCATATTAAGAAATGGTTGTGTCAGGACTCTGTAATTTGAATATGTGTAATTGTCTGAGATGAGTCATTACTTTAAAATTACTTTATTTAACTAGGTATGTTTAAGTCTCACGTAATAGGCATAGAAACTGGACAGAAATTAAGATTCCGAGTTACTCGAAAATTCTAGATGGCAAACCCACTTGCACCGATTAGGAATCGAATCCTGGAATCGATCCCTGGGCTCAGCAGAAGCGCTTGCGATCACTAGATCAAGGGGGTAATAAAACTTCACCGTTTTTTTAATTACAATGTTTGATATGGTGCCTTACTCTTCTTTAATTTTCGATTTGAAGGAAAGGAAAATTAATATTTTTGGCCCTGTACGTGGCCAAGTTTATTGCAGCGTCACTGGTATGCAGTTCTCTAAAGTACCTACAGGTATTTGGATACCGTTGAAAATGCGTAAAATATATTTCATCTCTCCATTCCCATTTTAGAAATTGAAACAAGCAAACCTCTTCACATTCACTAGTCTCAATCCGGAGCTAATTAAACAAAATTCCTTCATTCGTTCTCCAAGTGAATGAACTGCTGGCTCGGTTTATTGACGCCATAAACCGTTTAGTGTCAAACACTTTATACCTGTAGTGTCCATTGATGACCAGAATTATCACCCTTAACATTATCGGACTTTGAAGGGTCTAAAAAATCAATTTGGCGAATTTTGATGGTGAATAAAAGTTTAAAGTGACGGGTTATATTGACCCCCGCGGGGTTCGGGGCGTTAATCAAGTTTGACATTTGTTGGTTGCGGTCTGCATTTGTTTTTGGTAAACAGTTTTGTTGTTGTAAAGTGTGGTGATAAGACTTTTTGTAATAATAGTGTGTGGTCTGTGCCTGATTAAGAACAGATTTAATCGAAATAAAAAAGGGAACAATGTGTGTCTTTATTCATCAACATACTAAGAAGGAACAATGTGTGCCTTTATTCATCAACATACTAAGAAGATTGTCCAATGACACTTCTTTGGAGATCATATTTACATGGTTACACTAATATACAGTTGTCGTCAGCTGACTAAAATTGGTGTGGGAGACACGTATATAATTTTGACTTGTAGGAGCAGTTTTTAGGGTTCCGAAGTCAACAAGGAACCCTTATAGTTTCGCTCTGTCCGTCTGTCCGTCCGCAGCTTAGCTCAGAGAATCTAAGTACTAGAAAGTTATAATTTGGCACCTATATACATATTAAAATTTCCGACAAAGTGGTAACATAAAATCATGAAAAATATTTTTGTTTCGGGTACCTCCCATAGACGTAAAGTGGGGATGTTTTTTTTTTCTCATCTATCCCATGGTGTGGGGTATTGTTGGATAGGCCATTCAAAAATATTATGGGTTTGTTAAAACTATTTTTCGATTCAGAGATTCGTTTGCCTAAAATTAAGCTTTAGGTTGCAAATTTATGTTAGAGTCAAGTGTCTCCCCCCCCCTGCCAGCGAAATGGTTGCTTTTGGCCATGTGAAAAAATTCACAGCAGTAGTAAATATAACGAAATTAAAAGGAAAATTATTACGGATAACAAGGCTTTACAAGTTTACGAGTAATAGTCGACCAACTTATAAAATGTACTTGGAACAGTAAAAATTTTGAACAAATGCCATTGAAAAATTACTTAAATAAAGTTGATAGCTGTGTAAAACAGAGTAAATATAATGCTTACGAACCATATAAAATATTCAAAAATGAAATCATTACAGGCTTTATAAGTTTACTAGTAATAGTCGACTAACTTATAAAATGTACTCAGCACAGTAAAATTTTTGTACAAAAGCCATTGAAAAATTACTTAAATAACGTTGTTAGCTGTGTAAACCAGATAGTAAATATATGCTTATGAACCATGTAAAAATATACAAAAATAAAATCATAACATCCTTGATAATAATGATTTCTAAATTAATAATGTTTAAGCTCGAATAACGCATTGGAGTGGCCGGGGTCGTTGGCAGTACCAGAACGTAGTCCATACGGCGCATGCGCGCGGTGGAGTCTATTTTGTGTTAGTGCAGAAGTATTTCCGACGTTTTGTAATTAAAACGTAAAAGTAAAGTTAAATTAGATTCGATTTCCAAGCAAATTACTTTTTTTTTTGTTGATATCCTTCTATAAAGTCAATAATCGACCCGACTTCATCACTAATTGAGAAAGATCAGAAATTGAGTAGCGTAAAACTTTCTAGAATGAAATAGTGAATACCGCAGATTATCCTCTAATCTGCGGTATTCACTATTAGAGGAGATTAGAGGTTACTTACGATTTTTTTCTAATTCTGAAAGAGAAATAAACAAGGAGCGTGCACGCAAGGATCCAGGAACGAACTATACCATTCCCCGTGGCTCTAACGCGCACTCGTAAAAGTTCCTTTCGTAATTCGCACCCGCGGTGGTACTCAAATAGATAATATTTTTCTAACTTCAGTTGCGAAGTTGGATTTTATAACTCCTTCTTCAGTTACCAGTTAGTCCTTCTTTAGTTTAAGTCAAGAGTGAATAGATTACATCTAGACCAGCGTGCTTCACCGTAGACCACATCATTGCTTACCATCAGGCGAGATAGTGGTCAAACGCGAGAAAATAGATTAAAAAAAAACATCGTCCTATGTGGGCCCGTTTTTAGACTTTGTGAGCCACTGAAACCGTTCTAATGTTCATGTTACAAAAACAAAACCCTCTTTTTAGTCCGCATTATTATGCAACTTCGGAACCCTATTACAGCGCGTGGCCCGACACGCACTTGGCCGGTTTTTTAAATATGGTCACTTCTTAGTGTTTCCTTCACAAAACAACAGAAAAAACTATGCTCTCGAGTTGAGGAAGTTCATCTTAATAACTAATATAGGTACTACAGAGTATCATTGCTAATATTATAAATACGAAAGAAACTCTGTCTGTCTGTTTCATTTTCACGCTTAAACCGCTGAACCGATTAAGATGAAATTTCGGAAATCGTCTTATAGGGGGTGGGCAGGGGGGTAGAAGTATGTATGGTGAACTAATAATTTCTCAAGTAAGGCGGCCCACACGCCACACACTTATATTATGCCGTGATATAAAAAAACGGCTGTTCAAAGTACTAATGCTACGCAGACGAAGTCGCGGGCAACAGCTAGTAGACTACATGTCCATATAACTTTCAATTTGACTGTCGGAGGCTGGGTCGAGAATGAGTCGAGTGGAGGAATTGAAATAGGATGGAGATGTTCAATTCTTCAATACGATTATTGACACTCCTTTTGTAAGCAATCACAAAGACATAAGTGTTTGCATGATTTTAATTGAGGCATTACATCAGAAATGGAGATAGCAAAAATCTTTATCCCTGTGCCAAATGATGTTCCAATTATTCATTATAGCAGAGTCGAATCGAAGGTGGCAATTACACAGAAGTCATGTATAGACGGCAGTAAGATATAAATAACTCTTGATTAGTCTGAGGTGGGACTGCGTTTAGTATGCGCACGCGGTGCATTCGTAATTTGTAACAAATTACAAGTTAATTATTTGGCTTTTAATTACTGTATTTAAATGAGTGACTTAATTACGTTTTATTGGTTTTT
Source organism: Anorthoa munda (assembly GCA_945859665.1). Taxonomy (NCBI): domain Eukaryota; kingdom Metazoa; phylum Arthropoda; class Insecta; order Lepidoptera; family Noctuidae; genus Anorthoa; species Anorthoa munda. The sequence continues at coordinate 735,136 of OX243916.1, read as the reverse complement.
ATTTTTAAATTAACTTACTGGTAATTGGTGACTTAGTGACCCAATCTTACAGGTCTGTTGAATTATAAAATTGGATTAGATAGTAGTACAGCTGCATAATAATTTTACAAAATATTTTAAGCTGTTAAAATAGGTCTTTTTTGTAGAAAATTATGGGTTTAGGACCTCCCATAAGTAATAGTATAATTATCCATACTATACTAATATTATAAAAAAGAAAGTAACTCTATCTGTCTGTCTGTTACCTTTTCACGCTTAAACCGCTGAACCGATTAAGGTGAAATTTGGTATGTAGATAGGTTGTGCTTTATTGCAGCCCTAATCATTCTTGTGTATGTCAATTAGTAACAGATTGTGCTTCGATACTATTGTTATGTTGGCTGCCTATACCCGACTTTGTTGGGATCCGCTTCTACACTAGATCCCAGAACTGGAGACTGGCACGAAAGGAGCGAGTGCCTATCTGATCTCCCCATCCTCTTCCTTTATATTGTTATAGTTCTTAAACCATTTATTTAAGAGAATCTGCTGGATCCAAGACGCACGGGTACGGTCGATGTGGCGACACTGGTGGGATATTGGGTGGTGCCTATTTTCAGGCAAGGAGGTCTTTCGGCTGTAATAAAGATAAACTTATTTATCGCTCTTTCCATGATTGTCAAAGATACTACATTTTAACGGTATTTTAAGGAATTTAAGAATCCATTTAAATCAATTTCAGGCCATAAACTTGAGCATCATTACTTTGAATCAAGTAATTATACAAGGCAGTCATCCGACTCCGTTTGTCTCAACTTGATTAGCGTTTACGACAGATGCAGGCGACGTGTGTCACTCAAACGGACAAACGAACTTTATTTGATGTCTTCTTTATGTGACCACGTCTTATAGAATGAGATCCCACCGTAGGAATCTGCACTCAAATTGTTTTCAATAAATTCATTTATTATGAAAGATACTTGGTAGAAGAATACATTACATTAAAGTTGTCTGCCAAAATCTCACTGCAATTATTTTAATTCAATAAAATGTAATTTATGTTTGATAGTTAACCGCCAGATATATATGTTTTTCAAGAGAGTTTAACGTCGTTTGCAAGAAAGTGATGTAAAAATAAAAAAACAAGGTTTCCAGCTCTCATTTAGGAACAATCTAATAGGGCAACCCAGCTTACCTGTTTACGTCTGGCAGCCCATAAATTGCGGCTAACTGAGAGCTGTCTGGTATTGAATACGCACCCGCTATACGTGAGAAATTCCAAGAATACCGCAAAGTTAAAAAAAATAACAAAAATTAATGGTGGCTAGATTTTGCCAGACAATCCTGTAGGAATCGATTCTAGTATAAAGTATAATTTATGAAAATTAAGTTTAATTAAAAATATCATACATGCAGATTATAGCGCTAGGCTCTTAGGCTATAATTTATGTGACCACCTCTTATTTATGTGATTCCACGTTATTTACTATTAAATCTTGATGTGTGTCGGTTCATGATTAACATTCATTGATTTCGATCGAATGTCTTTCTTTTCTTAGCAATCGATAATTTTGGTTTGATGGCTTTCTTTTTTTTTTCGTGTCAGCATGAGCAATAACTTGAGGATGCTACACGCTTAGTACAAGAGCTGAGTATTTATGAAACTTACCTTCGGCCCATTATACCGGGCTCGTTTGAGCTTATTATTAATCATCATCATTATCATTTCATCCGAAAGTCGTCCACTGCTGGACATAGGTCTCACCCAAGTGTCGATATTCGCCACATTTACTGGTCCCGTGCGTCTCGCATCCAGCGGATGCCCGCAATCTTCACCAGGTCATTCAACGGTCTTCAACTAACCACCTAGTGGGACGCCTTCCAACGCAACGTCTTCCGGTACGCGGTCACCCCTCCTGAACACTTCTGCCCCATCGGCCATCCGTTCTGCGAGCAATGTGCCCTGCCCACTACCACTTAAGCTTGGCAATTCTTCGGGCTATGTCGGTAACCCTGGTTCTCTTGCGGATGTCTTCATTCCTGATTCGATCACGCAAGGAAACTCCGAGCATAGCCCTCTCCATTATTAATAACAACTTACAATTACTAACAATTTCTAAGCAACCTAATTCATCTGGTTCCAGAGTGTTGTAGTAAAGGGGGGAAAAGGTTGCTGCCTTAACTTTTGGCGTAAAGTCTTAATCACTCCATAATCTAACGACACACAAAATAAGGTGCACATTTACCATAACATCTGTTGGGCGAGCACGGCCTCTGTGATAGGCTTGAGTCACGCATTTTATCACGGTTTTTGCCCCCAAACTTTGATAAAAATGTGTGACTCAAGCCTGTCACAGTAGGCCGTGCTCGCCCGCTTGGTTCACATTTACTACACATACCTCCTAGGTTACCTCTTTTATCTATTCGGAAAATCATCACAGACCTCCCATAACTACCTCTACCGCAGCGTAAAAAAACCGCAACCGAGCTAAGTCTCATTTGACGATTATTGTCATTCAATAAATCGGTTCCTAAGTCCGGCTCATATGCTGGTCGGCCGGTAATTGGTGCGTGGGACCAATCGCATAAATCATTGAGACATGCTTTAAATACGGACGTCTATCACTCACCGAGCTGGAATGATGGGAGTTATTTAACAATTTGACGGGTTATTCTGGCGATGAAGAAGTTAGAAAAAATAATGAAAATTCTAACTACTGCTGTAGTTTTCATTGATCTTAAGAGTGCATTATAATCTCCATATGTATTGATACTTAAATTTTGCTAACAAATGTACCTACTGAGGCTCTAGAGAAATGGCATTCGAGGTGAGCGATGGCTTTGGTCGAAATGCCAAAAATGTAAGGCATTGATCACGAGACATTTCGCTAGCGCTTGACATTACCATTTTTCCAACCGCTATCGCCTCACTTTTGTTGATAGAATATCTCTTGTATAAAGCCTCTGATTGGCAAATATTTTTATTTTTCTGTCATGGTGTACGGATACAAAAAGAAATGAAAAACAACCAACGCATAAACTCTTCACCAAATTACAGATTTTTTTTTTTTTTTTTTGTGATGGGTTTGCTCTTGACTCTAGTCTAGGTCTAGATTGTAATACTTTCTATCTATACTAATATATAAGCAATAAATCTCTGCAACAAAAAATAATGAAATGTGAGTGTAGGGTATAGGGTAGATTCCTACTGCAGCTCACACCTCTACTAGCCCTTTGGAGGATTCAGACGGGATGTTCTATTCCTAGATATCTCTTCTCTGTCCCTTCTTCCTGTTTCCTTTTAATTGATGTTTATATCTCTATAACACTGACGCTTGTTGTTAGAGTATCCAATTAAGTATGAGTTAAGCTCGTACATAAGTTGTCCTTTTGTACATGAACAAACAAACAAACACGAAAACACACAAAGATGAATGTGTATCAATCGAGATCGACACAACTTGTCATGCGTTAACCAGAATACGCCTCCATCTCTGTGTGGCCAGTTGGTCTACCACACTAAACAGTTTTATGCTCACGTCGAATCTTTACGACTGGCGTGTGTTCTACGACTGTACCGACTATGACTCGCTTTTGTTTCGACGTTAACCCAAATTTTGGCTTGTTTTGTTTCAGTCATGTAGGTGGGAGATATAGGGCCTTTTGGCAATTAAAACGGCGAAGATCAAATGAATTGTGCCTTTTATTGGTCGTTTGGTGGGATTTGTGTAGAGTTATGATCGATAAACTTTTATAACACATCTAAATAATGAGTAATGAGGTTTTAGATCTCTTGCCTATATCGCAAATTGCGATTTGTGGTCCCGGCAACATTGTGTCTACTTCTTTAATACTTCTATTTCCCTTTTAGCCACCATCTCAGGAGTCACAAATCTAACCATAGCCATTTTTACAAGCTTTTATTTAACTTGCAATATAAAAGTAAGTAGTATATAAGTGACGTTATTCTAAATCCAAGATGACAGACTAATTATTTTTTGTGCACTGCCATGATGTGGGTATCAAATGAAAGGGTTCGCTGCGAAAAATACGAAAAAAGCGGCGAAAAATATAATTTAGCTTACAAATCCACGTCGTTTCTTTGGTTATTTAATTTAAGCCTATAAACTTATTCATCTTCTGTAGTATATGACCTCTTCTCGTCATCGTTGTCGTTCAGAAAAAGAACGAGCTTTAGATAATCACCAAAATAGCGATTCCATATCAATATTCTAGAGGCTCTAGACAATAAGTGTCATTCGATGCGAACGAAATGCCAACATATAAGGGATTAATGAGAGCAGTGGTGGCTCAGTGGTAACGGCACCGACTTTCGTGGCGTAGGTCGTGGGTTCGAACCCTGGCAGGCGCTTTACTTTATGTAAATTATTTCATCATCACTGCTCTTAAAACGGTGTAGGAAACCGGCATGTCCAAGAACCAAAAATTCGAAGACATGTGACATTCCACCAACCCCCGCGTGGTAGATTAAGGCCCATTCTCTCGCTCACAGAGAGGAGGTCTGTGGACTGCTGGGGAGCAGTGGGAACATTAATAGGCTGATGATGATGATGAAGGGATTGATCTAGTGAAATTTTGATAGCGTTTGACATTCCATACATTTTTGACATTTTGCCAATCGCTATCGCCACGCTTTTAATGATAGAATGTTACTTGTTTAGAAACTCAGATTTTTTCAAGATGTTTTCAATCACTGATTGCCGTGTGTTTGCTTTGCATCTAAGAGCTCGTGACTAAATTTTAACCACCTCGAGTGTCGATCATCGAGGTTAAGCAACGCTTGCCGAGGTCGGTGACCATTTTTTACATACCACGTGCCTTGGTCAGCACGTTAAGCTTTTTATCTTGGCTGTCATTTGTAGGCATTTGAAAGTCGTAACGGGTAGTCAGAAGCCTGAAATCTGGCATTATCTTGCCAAGGGATAATCGTGTTACCCAGTTACTTGGTTGTGGAGTGCAGATAGGTAGTCGCTTCATGGAAAACACTGATATCCAGCTAAATCCGGTTAGACTGGAGCCGAACCCAATGTCACCTACATGGAAAGGCTAGCTGCCCAGCCGATTGTGTGTTTTGCCTCTACGGTTACAAACTCTAAAGGCCGGTTTCTGATTTAAGTATTGGAGTTTAAGAACATCTCAAACCTTAATTGAGTGTCAAAACTAAAGTATAATGACAAATACTCAACTCGTTCTTAACCTCAAATACTTAAATCAGAAATCGATCATAGATCTTGGCATTATTTAGTACTACATTTTTATTACAGCTGTATTCTTTTCGAAGGACTGACTACCTACTATATAAGTAGTGATGCAACGGAAGTGTCATAACGAAAGCAGAAACGGAAACAGATGCTAAAGGTATATTTTGGCAGAAACAGAAATAGATGCAGAAGCGGAAGTGCAAATAATATGAAACTAAATAATTAAAGTATATTTTTTTTATTATGTTAGTACTTATTCAAAATTAAATGAAGTTAAATTATATTTTGCCGCTTTTGTACCCAGCAATCTGCTTCGGGACTCTTCATAAATTGCTAGTCCACCCGCGCTTCTTCCCCTCATAAGGTATCGTTTAAAATTTGCGGAAGCAGAAGGAGAAACGAATGTAAGAAAGCGTGCGGAGCTTCCGCAGTTGCGGGAACAGAAGCAGAGGTCTGTTGCATCACTATATATAGGTAGGTATACTTTTATAGAGTTGTATCATGATGCCTATAACTAACGATTTCCAATAGCTATTATATTTAAATCTTTCCATATTCGTCAGTAACATACAATATTGACATAATCATCAATACTGATATATTGTTCTTTGACATTAATTCTTTTGTTTCGTAATTAATATCCATTGTAGGTGTGAACTCGACTATTAAATTCTATAAAAGTATTGTCATCTTGTAACATGGAAACCTCTTTATTGTTTAATATTTTATAGTTTTTAAATAAGGTTTGGTTGTAATTATGTATGTTTTGATTTAAGATATAGTTGATTTATCGTTTTAGATGTCTATATTTAAAGTCATTGATGTTGTCCTTTATTTGATATGATTTTAGCAAAAGCCTTATATTTCTCTGGACGCAGGCTTGTTTATACAGCCTTTCAGTTTATTGCTTTAGGTTGTTGCATTGTATCATTGTATGCCAGTTTCTTTATTATCTTAATCATACTTACCTTTTTCTTCTTTTGTTGTAAACGCCTAATTAGTACTAACAGCAGCAGTCTATACTTTTTGTATCTTAGTTAATTGTATTACCCTAATCATTCAAGATGTTTAGCATAGTCTTTCTGCCTGTTGTTCGTAATCCTGCTGTTCTTGTACTACTTTATAACAGAATCCTTTAATTTCGAAATTTTTCATTGGTTTTGCAACCATCACTCTCATGTCGTCTATTTCTACTACAGACGATACAGATAAGACATCTGCATACACAAGACACAGCTCACTAGAATCAATACCACCTCATGTTTGAAACACAGCCAATCGCCTCTTTGTATCCTCCATTACATAAAAGTCGTAACTATGCAACATATTCTATGTCTTCCGTTTCATAAATTCATGTACATACAACATTACACAGTTCACCGTAGACCTTATATCACGAGAGTCCCTCCCTCACGGACTCAAAAAGAAGTGCTATCACCAAAATCTGTAGCAACATTATCTACAACAGTACAACCCCAACGTCAAAATCACAAGCGAATTGCGTAACAAACGTAACATACTCCCCCCGCTTTAAAATGTAGTCATAAATAAAAGGTAGACGCGCCACCTTATCGCTAGCGACCACAACAGATGAAAGAATACCCTCTCACCCCCTCCCACCCCTCCGATCTCTCGCTCTAACAGCCAGTAAACGATGTTTTACATTTATAACTACAAGCTCTTTCACAAGTAGTACAACTTCAACCCCCACAATCAAAACCCAACTCTATTTGACTTCGGATAAAGTTTCATTTTGTCTAAGTGCTTGTTTACCGTCTTGGTTCGTTTCTATGGCAACGATCGGCGTCGCGATTTTTGCCCGCTCGCGCCTCCTTCGATTACCTAAAGGTTTTTCCGATGTAAGGACGGTATCATGGTACATACGAATCGGTTCGATAAACGGACGCCGCGATGCGTACAATGTTTTATTGACAGATTCGAAACGGTTCAAAATTGAGGATTGCGCGAATTTCCTTTGTTTGCTTCGAGATGCGGATTTTCTTACGGAATTGTGTTCGAAATGGATTTGCTTGAGAATGTTGTTCAGTGAGGTAATCTTACTGTCTCTACATTGTGCGGTTGCTGATTATTTGAATGAAGATGGAGGTTTTGTCGAGTTTTCCTTTATATTTTCTTTGTTCATCACAGAATCTATCTTTCCCTTACAATTACGAAAAAAAATCTACAATAATACACCTTTACCTGTCCATAAAACTGTACAATCTCCATAGAACCTCCTGTACAGCTTATTATGCCGAGTATATCGCATTCAATATCGGGTTCCTTTCGCCACCATTACGCCTGCTATATATTCATGTAATGTGTTCATCCAGATTGCAAGGTGCGTGGATTTTCAGCCATTGTAACATTTGTATCACATATAAGATGTGTATTTTCCTGAATTTATATGTAATACAGGTTTGTTGATGATTCATTTAGTTTTATATTTTTACAAACTGGTTTCTTCATATTGTGTTTCATGTTTTGAACATTCTACTTTTATGATTATCAGAGTGATCTGTGAACTCTTTTATTTTGAGATTTGTTTTTAGTTTCTTATATTACTTGAATAAGGTAAATATTTTGACGATATTCTGCGACTTAATTTCTTGATATATTATTATGTCCCTTTAAGTTTAGAGAAACTACCAAAAACAAGTCGGTTCTTTGCAAAATAAAAGGACTTTTTTGTACGCCATTAAAATAAAACATAAATATTTACTCTAATATTAACAATCGGCTTAATGATTTATATTTTAATCTAGGATAATATAGTTTTCTGCTATTCTAATTGTAGTAAAGCCATGAAGGATGATGTATAGACGGACGATAAAAATAAAATCAAAAGCATATAATATTTTTACTAACTGTTTATTTCAACCACAGTACGTAGAATGTCCACGCTCGTTAGATCTACACATGATTACTTTAAACGCTGTTTCATTGCTGTAAAAAGAGAGTGGTTCGAGACAAGTTACATTCTATCAACGATAACGTCGTGACAGCGATTGGAACAAGCTTTAACATTAAAAAAAGATTTTTGTAACAAGCTTTTTTATTTAAAAATTGCAGTGTCACGAGAAACTAGCATGTTTGCAAAATTTCAGCTCAATCGGACACAGGGAAGTGAGTTAAATTTAACTTGTAAAATTTGATTACAGTCACCCGGACGGGTAGGGTTAAAAAAAAGCTTGTAAAACTGTATGGGATTGCCTAGCCACACTGATAGAATGAGACTTTAGACTCTAGAGCCTAAAGTGTCACTCGACGTCAGCGATGCCATGCCCATACAATGTTGTCATTTTTTACAATCGCTACAGCGACGCTTTCGATGATAGCTTACCACTTGTCTCAGGCCTTACGTCTAGGTCATTGTCCTCTGAGCTCATTGTTTCAAAGCCTTTACAGACGTTTACAGTTATCCATATTTTGTGCATTTATAAGCGAAATAATCTCGTTATTTTTGAAGCTCATTTTCTATGTAAACTTATAGTTTTAGTTTTATAGATGTAGTTGAGTTAAATGTGCAGTATTTGAGGTTACGAACTCACTTTTTATAGTACAATTTTGTGTGAGTTTGTAATTATAATTGGAAACATAACTTTTGTTACAGCGCTACTAACAGAAGAAAGATTTATGGAAACAAGTCAGCATTATTTTAAGGTTAATATTTAATTTGAATTTAAGGAATTTTAAAGTAATGGATATAAACTTTTTACTATTTAAGTTACAAATAAGCGTACAAAGCTAGAGATGATACTTTTTTATTATATGCCAAAAATTTTACGTAGTTTTATCACCAAACAGTAACAAATAATGCACATTTATCTTTTATATAGTAATACTGTCGCGTGGTCTTCACTACTTGTAGTTACAATAGTTAAATTCGTTTAAATATCTATTTACAACTTTTTAAAGTTAAAATGTACATTAAACATATTGCGATGCCTTCACGACATAATAGAATTACAAATATTGTTAATATTTACAGTTATTCGAAGAAATCTGTACATGTTTTTGTCAAACCCTAGAAGTGTGACTTTTAGATCATTTTAAATATGAAACATAATATTTTAGTGAAGAAAAATGCTTTATGTAGCGGATAAATTATTTTGAAAAGCATATTGATACAACTCTCTTTAAAAAACTTGAATTATGTTTACTGATCTTATATTAATGCCAGAAATAAGTTAGCTATAATTACAGTGTTTAACTCAAAAACAAAAGACTTAAAACTTCATAAATAATTAATATAGTTTCAAGTTCAGTTTGAGTTTTCCGACGGCACGGCAACAAAATTCTACAGAATTATTTTAGCACATTCTGAATAACGGTAAGAAATTCTGAAAAATAATGACTTGTTCACATCATTATCATAAAATAGGTATATATTTATCATTATTTTGCGGTATGTTGATGGCTCTAAGATACCTAAACAATACAGTTTGAATAAGGTGGATGCATTCTAGTCATGTTATTTTTGAAATGTTTAAAGCCAGACATTAACAAATTTTAATAAATATGACTGTAAAATTAAACAAGCTTTTATGAAAGGGAAGAGTGGGGATAATATGACACTACAATTAAATTTAATTTACATTACTATGGCATTTGAAAAATAGGAAAAACGTAATAATAACTTCAAAATAACATCTACTTTTACAATTGAATATAATAACTACAGATAGGAAATTGGCACCGGTATCAAGATTCATACAATTTACACGTTAATGCTCATAAAATACATGTAAAATCTAAAATTATCAATAAATTACTTATAATTTATCACATGACTACTTATAGAATAAATATTTACAGTGACGTAAAGCTAATTACTTTAATATAATCGTTTTTACATAGCGCTTATGAATACAGTATCCACTGACATTCGTCTTAGAATTAACAAACAATCTGACTGTAAAAAGATATCAATTGAATGATAATTATTAAAGTTTTAAAAAGTCTTTAAATACTACACTGAAGTCAACATTCCACATGAATCGTCCACAACACTGTTAGAAGTGATAGTACGCGAAGTTAATTGGTTGCTCCTCATCAACACTGACGCCGTCATTGTTCAAATTGTCACTGTCATCTGATCTAATATCGTCAAACCGTCTGACTTGCCAGTTTGACAGGTCGCAGGGCGCTTCCTCTTCTTTGTAGGGAGGGTATTCCTGGTAGTAGCAGGAGGAGTCGTGGTTGAAGGTGGTGGTGGGAGTGTGGATGTCTCGGGCGGACGCTTCGCCCGGGGTTTGTGATCACTGGCGATGTGGCAGCTGATGATGCATGTGATGGATGTCCAGCCGCGGCCTTTTAGCCTCCTCCTCATCACTGCACTCGTTGTCATGCTGCTCCTGGTCGTCACATTCCTCGCCAAGCTCCTCTTGCTTACGTTTCGCGGTCGCCATTTCGGCGGCGTGCTTTTTCCGCCATTTTGTTCTTCTGTTTTGGAACCAGACCTGCGGGAGAAAAATAAAAGTTTAATAAAAATGATATTTTTTTCAGATAGAAGATATTTATTTGGCAAGACTGTAAATAAGTGACACAAGTTTTCGACTGTATGGGTAGATTTTTTAAACAGTGCCTAAACAAAGCTACATAGTATGAGTAAATTGATATTTATGTTTGTGAGTTAGAGATATATCAGTAGAGAAATCGTATCATGGAGAAAAGTTGAGCTGAAATAAATGCCACAGTTGACAAAGCAAAAATACATCCAGAAAAATAAAAGTTTCATTGCAAGAGCATTAAACTTAGGGCAATTTTAAAACCCCGTTATTCAGTCGACTGAAAGTCAAACACAGACGGTCTTGCTTTAAATCTGTACTAAATTCTCATGTTTGTTCACCAGCCAAGCCAAATATAAAGAGAACAGCAAACAATTTTCATCTCCATGAGGACCTAATCTGCGCGGTCGACATCATAATGCCTCATTAAATACCGCCTTTAAAGTCGCATCACGAACTACCCTCCATCCCGCTCTCTCGCAGGCAGAGTCTTATCAGACGACAAAGACGGCGATAGTAGCCGTGTTCTACGGTAATTAAGGGTCGTTTTGCAAATTACACGGTACTTAACCAGCCATATAACGATCATTAATCACTGGCCTGGGGAGTTGGCTGTCTCTTTTGCTCTCGTTGAGGTTGATATGTCCCGTCCTCGTCGCTCGGGTCGACATGAGTTTAATTAGGTCATAAATACGTTTTCATGATTAGCCCGTAGGACGGTCGTCGATTGCACTGAAGGCTGGTATTTGGAGCAGATGTCGATGTCATTATAAGGGTATCATGGCTGTCCCGAATTAGGTCTCCTCGTTATGTTAACAACGGCACTTAATTGGATAAAATTTTAGTTGATTTTGGCACATCGATGATATTCGGTGTTCAGAGTTTGGTTAGAGTAGTAATAACAGTTTTGTATTGAATGAACAGCAATGGATTCATGAATCGAGTGCTGGTTGTTATCGTGGAGTAAAATTGGGTTTTATAAAAGCTAATGCAGAGTGGTTTTGAAAACGTATTTAGTAATTATTGACATTTATTTTCTTACCAAGCAGGAAATCTGAAACGAGCAGAATCAGATACCTAACTGTTGTAATAATCAGACAGTATACTTACTCAATAAGTTATTAGTACCGTATATTGTTGCGTATATTGTTAACCTAGCAGCTAGTTCTAGAAAGCTGTATACTGGTAATGATTTAAGATATAATTACAGGCAGCACTACTACAGCAACTTCATTGGCTATATTTTAACTCACACTTTAGAAACATTTAAGATCAAGCTACTGTGTATGCGGCAAAAGCCTTGTTTAACGACACCATGTACTCGTAAATATACCAGTTGCAGTCATGAAAATGTAGACATAATAACGTATAGGGTAAGGTATAACTGGTAGCAGAAACACTGGAAGCGATCCGGTGATAGGGATTGTAAGACATGCTATCCAGATAATCTTAATTCTCACACACACACTTTTAACTCATAAATATCCAAATAACATTATGACTCTTTAATATCCCTCAAAATACAAAGAATAACCCAGCTTCTTCCAAACAAACCAACTCACAACTCCATCAAAACTTCTCACTCAAAACTGTGACAATCCGACACAACTACCGACACTATAAATAAGTCCCGATCCACGTTTACGACAGCGCGACATTACATAAAGTTATAAAAATAAATCGGCCGACTCGATACACAGTCGCAATAAAAAATATGCGACGGCAAAACAACACAATACTAATATATACGTATTATCATTGCCCCATTTGGTTTTATATTCGTAGAGTTGATGGCAGCCTTTGTTTATGACGCGACTTGCGACTTGTCGCATGGGATGGTAGCAGTCTTGTAAGAGTTAGCTTAAATGGAGATGGATCTAATGCTGTGTTGTGTTGAGTAAATTAGGAGTTGCTGACTGCAGAAGAAAGGGTTTATGACTACGTGAAAGAAGATGAAACAGATGTGTGATTGCCATTTGATTGGTTAATCAGACTTGTTTACTGTTAAGAAGATCGCTATAGAAGGTAATGTATAAGAGCCATATAAAAATTATAGTAGTTTTTTACTGAGGTATGATTTTATTCTTAATTCCAGTCTAAAAAAAAATTACTTACAACATACTTTTTTTTAAAGCAAAAGAAATACTAAAGTCTCTCATAAGATACAACAGTTTTATAAAAAGCTATTCCATTCCAAGATAGTAAGAGTTCATTTACATACACAGCGCGAAGCATTGTTTTCAAAACAACATAAAATCTACTACTTACTGAAAATACATTACATGAGAGTGTTCAGAAGTTAGGAATGTGTCATCTAGATAAGTGTACATTTAGTGCCAACGGAAGCCTTCGAGTAAACACCTCAGCCAAACATACGCTCATCAAAGCTTTTTACGAGCAATCCGACAATATCCGATGATTTCCGACGACTCCCGACCCCTTCACACGATGCCCTTACTTATAATATTATTTTCCATTTTTCGTTCATCGGTACTTTTATACCCGTCTTACCCTCCGTACCATTCAATTACTTAAGTGTTTGAAGACGGCCCGCAGAGACTATTCCCGTCTCTTTCTCACATATGAATGGAGTGTACCTGTCTCGTTCGCTCAGGGTAGGGTCTGGTAATTATGTGAATAGGTAACTATTATTTTTACCCGACTGCGCGACGCAGAGGGTAATGTGTTTATTTCACAAGAGAGCTCGGTAATGGTTTGATAGGGCTAATGGTGTTTCAGTGGGCATGTCGAATAAACAGACGCCATGTTGCTTTACCGGTAATTAATTTGAATGAATTGATGTTTTTGTGTACGATGTTATTATTTTGTTACTTCATAAGTTCATGCAGTCGGCTTACGTGTGAATTAACGTGGTGCAGTTAACTTTTTTTTGTTTGTGTCACGGATTTAATTATTTTTATTACACTTCTACAGCTAAAATCAAATAGTAGTCATCAAATGATATGGGTTAATAGCTTCTGCCCGCGGCTTCGCCGCTTGAGAAGTGTTTTATTATCCCAATGGATCATTACTGGGATGATTATCGGGGAAGTGCTATTCCAGATTATACTCTGTATTTGTGTCAAAAATCATCCAGTTCTGTTCAGCCGCCCTAAAGTGTTTGAGCATCTGCCCCATGCTGCATGTTTGTTTGTTGTGTTGGATGGATGCATCCATCCAAAATTTGGAATTTATAATATTAAGTAGTAGGATTTAGAAAATCTGTCTTTTATTTTATTAAACCTTCTGTAGTAAAACAAGATATTAAAATGTATAATATTTCAAGTTTCACGTTGGAAAGCAGGTCACGTTTCGCAACTTCTCTCTCAAGATGAGATATTTGATTTATTCGATCGTATTGACAGCTAAAGATTGTTACACTACCGTTTGAATGGTACCTTGTGTTAAATAATGTATGATCTTTATGGTGTTAAAGAGGTCTATAATAACGCAAATATAATGTGCGATAAAAGTGCCATTTACCTATCTAATAACTAGTTTATCGAGTGGTAAAACTTTAGGTATTATATATTTTACAGTAGAAACCCATCGACTAACAATCTTATTGAATTAAGTATTAGTCGTACTATTGATGTGCATGCCTGTAAGTGACTTGCTTACACAGGAACTTTTCTGAATGTTATTGAAGGTATGTATTTGTAAATGAGTGAATGACGTGCCTTGTTCAATAAATAAATAAATTAACAATAAATAATGATGATTGAGTAGAACATCATCTAGCTTACGTGGAAACAGTTGCTATCTGTAATATATCATCCACCGTTAACTTTACTTACCTAGTTACACTTGTTTTAATAATTTTTAGGGTTCCATACCCAAAGGGTAAAAACGGGACCCTATTACTAAGACTTCGCGGTCCGTCTGTCTGTCTGTCTGTCTGTCACCAGGCTGTATCTCATGAACCGTGATAGCTAGACAGTTGAAATTTCCACAAATCATGTATTTCTGTTGCCGCTATAACAACAAATACTAAAAACAGAATAAAATAAATATTTCAGTGGGGCTCCCATACAACAAACGTGATTTTTTTGCGGTAATGGTACGGAATCCTTCATGCGCGAGTTCGACTCGCACTTGGCTGTTTTTTTTTATATCTACGTCTAATCTACAATTACGTGTGAAAAATAATCACAGACCAATAAACAACTATAAAATTCTTAATAAACTATGCGATACAAACCTCCACAAAAAATACTAGTTCAACATTTTATCCCAATATTCTTCGCAATTAGCTTCCAAGATGACATGCAAAAAATCACAGTGATTAAGGTTCGGCACACATTAGGCGACGCGACAAATCGCCGCGACTATTAACCGGAGCAAAGGGTGCGATAAGTCGCGTGACAAACGACGCCGACTAATGATGTCGGGCTTTAGTCGCAATGTGGCAGGTTTGATTACATCTGTTTTACGGGGATGGTGGATATTGTGACTAGGGAAGAGGTTACTGGCATGTTATAATGGCATTGTTTTGTTATAAACGTGTGTTTGGCAAATAACCTGTGCCTGTATTCAGTTATATATAGTCTTTGTAATGTCCACTCTATAAAGCTTGGTGCAGTGTTTTCAATTAAATAAATCGGTGTTAAATTGAGGACTAAAATTGGAGTAGTAGTTAGTACTACCTAGTAGAGTAGTAGTTGGTACTACCTCGTAGAGTAGTAGTTGGTCCTACCTAGTAGAGTAGGGTGTCAATTTTCCGCACTTAAGGCGCACGTATCATAGGACTATTAGTTACACAATAAAACCATGTTTCACAAATAATGTAAACATGGTAAAAATATATACTCATTTATTATTGATTAATAAATGAGTATATATTTTTATCAAACCTTTTAACCTAGCTGTTTCTAAGGAGTGTACTTTAGAAAGTAACCGTTACTGCACTGCAAGCGGTGGAAGGCTGTACATTATTTCTTGAAACATGTTTTTTTCGTGTAACTAATATTGTTGCTTTAAAAAAAATAACATCACGATATTTCATAAAACGACTTGGATGTTTAAAAATATTTTTACACAGAAAA
The DNA here is from genome assembly GCA_945859665.1 of Anorthoa munda. Taxonomy (NCBI): domain Eukaryota; kingdom Metazoa; phylum Arthropoda; class Insecta; order Lepidoptera; family Noctuidae; genus Anorthoa; species Anorthoa munda. The sequence continues at coordinate 719,380 of OX243916.1, read as the reverse complement.
CTTGATGGCTAGAATTTCTTCATAACTGAAATAGCATATGTAAATCAAAGAATATTTTGCAAACAAAACTGTCCAAAAGAAGGTTCAATATTGATATTCTGGCTCCGAGCGAGCGCACTGCCAGTACTGCGTTAACATTAGTGAATATATACGCCTGAAGTACTTTCTCAGTCTATAACTATAATGCTGGGCCTTTCTTTCCTCTATAATCTGCGTGAGAACATAGCCCAAGTAGCGATATTCCATTACTTTTCTATAGAATATATTTTTTATACAACATGTAGCAATCAATAATAGATCGGGGCCAGTCCGAGCGCTAATAGAGAAATAATAATTATTAATAAGGTTCACGCTTCACTTGCAGTCATTAAGTTGTGGTCAGTTGGGAACGTGGTTTAAGTTGTAGGAGTTAGCGGTGTGAATCTGGGTTTTAAATTGGCAAATTTTATATTGTTGTTATTTACTTCAATAGACAGTACTTTGGCAATAAAAACAAAAATAGAATAGAATAGATGGACACAGTTTATTTCATCTGCCTAGACTGGCGTGCCGTTTATATTTTGACTGTATATTAAAGGGTTGAAATTGAGAAAGAGAAGCCTTTTTTTAGCTTGTTTGTGTGTATATGTCGCTTCAGATAGAGATGTTACAGGTTTTTTGCCAGAATTATTTTCATTTCTTTAATAAACCAAACACACTTCACTCAAAACATACTGACAAAATGTGGGGGTACACGTATGTTATTTGCGTATCCATTCGGAGAACACTGACGTTATGTTATGTGTGCTTGAATGAATCTCACACAGATTATACACACAAAATAACAATTAAACATTACTTACTTACATGGTATAATTTAAGTGTATAATTCTTTAACACGCTGCCGCCCATAACTTGTAAGCTTAACGGTAATGACAAGTTAACGTTCAATAATTGCTGCAATATCTATACAGTAGTATGTAGGAACACCTATAGTATGCGCTTGCGCAAGTCACAGTACAATGTTCAGAGAATGTCATGTCGATAATATTAGCTTCTGTGCGAATTAGGACGGTGCGACTGACAAGTAATTAATTACCTATGTAAATTAGTAATTAATTTAATGATATAAGCACTTGGTAATTAGTTATTTTCGTGTCAATCGAATAATTATGGTAGCAATTAATATGGCTTTCATTTGAATTAAATAAGAGAGAAACTATAATTAATTTCGTTACCGCATAAAACCAACTAACTTCAATAATTACGAGATAATTAAGCTGCTTTAGTACAAAAGTTAGTTATAAATTGTTTTTAAGTCCATTTATGTTAGTTCCTCTAAGTTATTAGGTTATTCACGCTGCAACTCGACCTTCTTTGTAAGAAAATAAATTGTATAACAAAATTGTCCAACGTGTAGGTAATATACGTCACACATCACATCACATCATCAGCCTATTAATGTTCCCACTGCTGGGACACAGGCCTCCTCTCTGTAAGAGGGAATATACGTAAGTACCTGAGGTAAAAGCCGGAACTATACCAAAAGTGACGGAAAGGGAGTATTCACTCCAGATCAAAATTTTGAAAGTTATTATATTTCCAAAAACATCTCGGGAACGGGCGAACCCACACACTCTCTTATAAAATATCTTAATATTACAATACAAAGAGCTTCGCTAAGCTAAAAAACAAAGTGCAGTGAATAGGTTACTGTAACTACCTATAAATCATTTAGCCATAATAAATGATTGTTGAACCATCAGTTATTTTAATTGAAGTGAACCAAAAAAATCGAATGTTAATTGATGCAGTAATCACTTCAATTACACTCTTTATAACTGTGTTCGTGTTGCTTGTGTTAAACGATCGTTGCTTAAGACCATCAGGGATATGTGCAATTAAGTGCTGGTATATTGAAATACCAGTAAGAGATAATTATGTAATGTTAATAAAGTTATTTACCTATTATACCTACATAGATTCAGTAGAATATAGAGTAGAGTAGAGGTAAGTGTACAGTCCTAGAGTTTCATGGCAAGCACCTACACCTGATGCCTTTACTAAGTATTTGAAGTTGAGTATTTCAAAACTCTAATTCAACCTGAAAATCTGTCAAACTTGGGCAAAAAAATGGGATTTGACACGGTTTAAAACTACAAATAATCAATCAGAAACCCGCCCTAAAGATCGACCCTGTAATTTTAAAGACCAACAGGATTTAAAAGAAATTGTCGACTAGAGTTATCTAGAACCCTTTATGAAATGTGTAATGAAATATGATAAGGATATTGTGTTTAGGACTAGGTACACTTAAAAGCATTATTTCATTTTTATTAGGGTTCCGTACCCAAAGGGTAAAAACGGGACCCTATTACTGAGACTCCGCGATCCGTCTGTCTGTCTGTCTGTCACCAGCCTGTATCTCGTGAACCGTGATAGCTAGACAGTTGAAATTTTCACTGATGAAGTATTTCTGTTGCCGCTATAACAACAAATACTAAAGACAGAATAAAATAAATATTTAAGTGGGGCCCCCATACAAAAAACGTGATTTTTTTGCCGTTTTTTGCGATAATGGTACGGAACCCTTCGTGCGCGAGTCCGACTCGCACTTGGCCGGTTTTTCCAATTTGGAAGGCTGATAAACATAAATAGGTACTTTATATGTAAGTAACTTAACCTAGTGTAGTACCTACACGTATTCAAGACCACAATAAGTAACATACATCACGCTATCGCCAAAAAGGACAGCCCATAAAAAGCCAATCGCCCCGCCCATACATTGCAACTCCTATCTACACACGAATACTACATAGAGCTGCAAAAACCACCGCGGCACCGCGGCAATTTATTTTTTATCTTTATTTGCGCGAGATCGGACAGTCGTTTTGAAGAATTTGTGGCTCCGGGTAAATTGGAATTGTGTATTTGATCGATGGCACCCTCACTAATGGACGCGCGCAGGCAAACGCATCCGATGCATCCTATTGATATGCAAACATTGTTTTTTTGAATTGTTATTGGCTCAGTTTTGTTGTTTCATTTTTATTCTGTGTCGGGGGATTTTTTTGCAGTCATTCGCTGCGGGAATTTACTTTTGAAGTCATATTTTTAAATATTATTACTAATTTAAACACTCACCTAAATGAGTCTTAAAAACAATTTAACTAAAACAAAGAAACTCATTTCGCAGATAAAGCAGATTACGATTAAAAAATAAAGGGTTGAATCTAATAAACAAAACAAAAAAAATGGAGCACAAACTTCATTATCCAAGTATCTATCCGCATGACGGCTATAAATCATAAAAGGATTAGAGGAAGGCACGGCTCACGGCCGCTACAAATTTGGCGTTATTAAAAAAACTCATTTGCAAATTTTGAAAGACAAAGAGATATTAAAGCGATAAACTGAATTATCTTCAATTTGGCCGTCCCCGGTGGGCAATGAGAAAAAATACACCCCTTTTTTGTGCAAACTTGAAGTGAAAATAAAAATTTTAATGTTGCGCGTTTAGCGAGGGCTCGGCCGTAAAGTGGGGTGTCATCCGCTCTATACAGATAATGCTCTCCGGTATATTGCGTTTTGGTAAGGAACGCGAAATGACTTAGGACACGCTTAAGTGATACTTGAAGATATTGTCCTCGTAACAAGATACTTTTATTTTGTTGTACTCTTGTCTATTGTCTACATCCGGGGAAAATATTTCTACGATAATAATAGTCTGGCTGTATTGAAAACTTTCGTGTACATAACGGCAGAAGATGCATCACCCTCTTGTCTTTTAATTCAACTACTCGTATTTTATAAGATCAGTCTTTGGGAAATCAATTATAAGCAACAATTTAAATTTTTGTTTTAAAAATGGTTAGTCGACCACCATGGACACACATTTACTGACAATAATTTCTAAAACTACAATTATAATAAAGTTACTATACCCAAAATTGGTACTCGACAAAAAAATCCTCCTAGCTCAAAACACAAAGAGCCAGCCCACAACTTTGCAAATTAAGAAAATGTAATTAGTGCGAGCCGAGCCGCCGACATAATGAGGGCGAATCTTGTTGTAATTTTGACATTTAATTTTTTCCCTCAAGTCACCTCTCCCCTATTAATTAATTAAGAAAAAGTGCCTTTAAAATTTAATCTGTGCTCTTTTGGTGACAGTTTCTTTTACTTTTTTTCTTAAGTTAATGAAACGGCAGAGATTTTTTTGATAGGAGGCGAAGGCAACTAATGAATTCAGCCTACCTTTGTTATTAATTTCTGCGATTCTTTTGTGATTACTTTTTTTCTGTAATTGAGAAAGTTTCATCCTATCAGTTTTTTTTTTAAGTTTAAAATTGGAGTGTAATTTAATTTTTGGGAAATGAATATTTTTGTCGTCCAACCTCTTGGGTACTATATGTACATATTGTTCAATCCAAATAAAAAAACTTTTTTTGCAAGAAAATACTACTGACTTCCAAATAAAAAACTACAAAGTGAAAAATAACTTTTCGGTGTCTTTCGTAGGTACCAATTTTTTGCGTTGTGGACACCGACATCCAAAAATAAAATTATTTTTCACTTTGTAGTTTTTTATTTGGAAGTCGGTAGTATTATTTTGCACAAAAGCTTTTTTATTTTTCACTTTTTAGTTGTACCTACCTAATAGGCAAGTTGTTTAGTAATGTACCTATAACGCCGGAATAGTTTACCCGAATATCATGAAACTTGAACATAACCGGTGAAATGAGAGATCTGCGTGGGGTACGCAGATAAAAGCGTACTGGCGTGATGTTATGTTAAGAAATAGTATAAACAATGAACAGACATGCGATTGCAGCAATCCCGAGAACTTTGCCGTTATTTATTTGTTAAAATGGGACCAATTTGGGAACATGTTCTTTCAAACAAAAGGATTTTTAAAATCGGTCCCCAAATGACGGAGATATCGGTGAACATATGCCATAAAAAAAAGAAATATCGTGATCTCAGTAAAACTACAACAATATTATGGCAGGTTTGTAGGAAAGAAAAATATCCTTGCCAGAATCCATTCTGAGCAATCCAGAACTTAACATAATATTTGAATGGATAGGTGCTTTTCTTAGATCTGATTTTTTGATACTCAGATAACTTTTATCTAAAGAATATAACGGTGGTTTGACATATTTTCTATACAAAAGCTGCTAAAACCACAATTTTCAATCAATTTATCTAAGGCAAATCAGCATCAAATTAAAATAGTTCGCGTTTTTTTTTATCTCCCTCTATTTTATCTCTCCACAAAACTCTAAAGCCCATACGTCACGGTCTCACTGTATTTCCTTATCTATGAACAGATCTTGAAAATTTAAAGTAGGTAAGGGTGGGTGCACACGCGGCCACCATCGCAACGCCGTAATCCTGCTTATCGCGCGTGTAAGCCTCTCATCAGTCCTGTTAGCCCGTCTACAAACTGTTCGTATCGCTGGGGGAACAAATTGAGCATAACCGAATATAATTCAAGGGAAATAAAGTGATTTTGTGTTGCAATGTTTCATTGAATTGTGTGGAATAAAATTTAGATATCTTTTGTTTGGATGGCTTAGTGTGGTAGATTGCGTTAGAGCATTAAATTGGCAGAATTTTTATATTCAAAGTATTGGGCATTTTAGCTTTCAATATGACGTTGGTAATATGAAAAAAATTGCAATATTAAAAAAAAATATTCAAACTTATTAAATAATTTGACATCATCTTTGATATAGATCTTCAGAAAGAGACAGCAGTTATTAGATAAAACACTCCTTATTATGTACACCGTTTTAGTTTTTACATTTAAATGTTACAGTCCTCTTAATATTAAAAAAATACTTTAAAAACGCTACAAATGACTAAACAACCATCGAAAATACACGCCAAACCACTTCGATAACTCATCATCGGCCCCCCCCTCACCCACGTCCATAACACAACGATACAATCGGCCGAAGCTTAGATGTCATTTAAATTTAAATTAAGGTATTACAGCGAGGTTATGAGGCGGCGCCGGATTGCTAACGCGCATTCGTTCTCTTATCAACGGCGCCCGGCGCGCGGCGGCGGGCCGGTGATTGTGGGTGAATTTTAAATTGTGTGTAACCAGCCTTATAATGGTTTAAGTGCTTTGTTTAGTAACGAACGTTTTAATGGAGGATTTTGTTGTTTAAATGTGTGGTTCGAGGATGAGTTTATGTTGAGGGGTGAATAATACAGTTATATCGAAGTTGTATTTTTGAAGCAATGATTTTACAAGATATAGTGAAGTAACTTCAAACACACAAATCTCTCGATCTTTTTTATCTTCAAGTAACGAATTTCTTAGTGGTAAAAAGTCAGTGAAAACAAATCAGGACTTGATAGTTGCATTTTAGATTAAATAATAATTATACAAGTGTCAATGTTGTTTGTAGACTTGTGAAGTATGTAAGTGAAACATAAACTGCAAGTACTGAAGCTCTCAATCACTTTCAGGTTTTTTGTAAGACATAATAGACATTAAATATATTAGGGATAAACAGGGATGTTTTAGAAAAAGACACCAAATTTTCTCAATCAATTAATTGCCAAACAAAAACACATCACAGCCATCGACACCAATATTTCCTCCATCCCATAACCGAACCACAAAAACATAATAAAACAGATAGCCAGCATAAATAGCGTTCGCGAAAACATTGCGACCCTATCTTAACTCTCGAACAAACACTTCAATCACTCATTTGCCATCCAATAACGTCCTCGGATCAGTGGCGGCCTTAGGGGGTGGCAAGCAGGGCAAACGGGGCCTCTCTGCTGCAGAAGGCTCACGCGGCAACCCAAGAAGTTTAAACTTTTTATTTTATCCTTAGCAGTTTTTCATCATCATGTTAACCGAAAGACGTCCAGTGCTGGATATAGGGCTCCTCCAAGAGTCGCCACACTGATCGGTCCTGTGCGTCTTGCATCCACCGTTATTCGTAACAATAAAATAAAGCTGGTTAAGTATTTAACAGTAAATCATTAATAATAATAGGTGCCAAGTTTTTCATTTCTCGTCTATCATCACTTCGTCACATATGTAGCAAAAAGGGACAAAGGCCTCGCAAATATCTGCCACCCACCCGGGGCCTCGCAGCGGTTAAGGCCGCCCCTGCCTCGGATCGCAGAAAAACATCCTCGATTGTCCTCAAGTGATCCCTCAGTCGTCCTCATACGAGGCTTACGTGCAGCGACCCAAAGCGAGGATCCCCGATAAAATGGGATCAAGCCGGTACAAATTGAAAATCTTACACATATGTATGTAAAGTGTTTGTGTTTTGTTTGTCAAGGAAGTGTTGGTTCCTTTGTGAATCAGTTTCTCGTATAGGTTTGTTTTCATTGAATTTTGAAGATTGATGATTTGGCCTTTCGTTATAATTGGCTTAGGAAAGAGATATTTTACTAATTCATATATTGTAAGTGCATATTTTCAAGACATGAGACCATGTAGTAAAACATACTAATGAGTAAGGAACCTTCCTGATTGTGCGATAGGCGATATCAGTCGGATATCACGTACACATAACTTTCTAATGTAAAAAATGTGAATGTTTTAATGGATGTTTGTTTGTTACTGTATCACGCCAGGGCGGCTTAACGGATCTGGATGAAATTTGGCACAGGTATAGATCATAGTCTGAAATAGCACGTAGGCTACTGTTTATCCCGGTATTATATTCCCTTGGGATAATAAGACACTTTTCTAGCGGGTGACGCCGCTGGCAGAAGCTGGTTTTCTAATAATATTACAAGTGCAAATCGCTCGAATTGCATCGCATTGCATTCTTGTGATCATACTTGTAATTTAAATCGCCTATCAGTGTGATTTAAATCAACTCGCGCCATCAGGTTTCAATCTTGAATTATTAGCTTTTTCTAGTAGATACCTAATACGGCTTGTTTTCCTAGAAACATTTACTCTCACAAAACAAAAGCCACACGGCAATAAACAAAACACACATAAAATTCTCTTTTATTATTTATCAAACACTTAATCCGCTCCATAAATCTGTTCGGATACCAATATGGCGGCGTTTTTGGCGCGAAAAGAATCAGCCGCGGAAAGCAATGAGAGGCAGATTAGAGCCGGATAAACCTGGGTTATTAATGGACCCGCGATACACACGACAAAATGGATAACAAATGGATGTGGCCCCGAGTTTTTTTTGCCTAACAAATTCGTTAAACGTGACAGTTGCCCGATAGCGTATGAGCGTTCGGGTATTTTGCTAAAATACGAAATAATGATTTGTTGTTTTGTTGGCTGAAAAATATGAAATAGCTACAAAAATAATAGCGACTCTGCCACTCAATTTCAGCTAGATAAGTACTTAAATCAGCTATCATCTTCATCATCCTCAGCCCGAGTTAGCCCACTGCTGGGCATAGCCTCTCTTTTCTTGTACTAATCCCCGCGCCCCTGAAATCAGCCTCATCGGTTCTACATGTGATGGGAACAGTGTCCTCTGTCCATCTCGCTGCCGGACGACCAACATCCCTTGTACCAGTTCTTGGACGCTAGTCACCACTGCTCTGCTTTGATTACATTTTGTAACCATTATTCAAAGTCCCCTTAAAAATATACGAAAAAGGTTTCGCAAAATATGTATGTTGAAGTTCATCTTAGTGTATATAAGTTATTTATTAAGTAAGTTGTTTATTCTTGGCTAATATGTAGGCATTTCGTTGAGTAAAGGTTATCTAAGCAGTTAATATTCAAACAATGGATTCCGAAGTGTTTTCTATTGTTTGCAGGTGCTATGAAGTGCCAATGTTCTAGTTAGCATAATATGGAATACCATTTGAAAGTAAAACAATTGCAATGTACACTGAAATTACGCTTAGACAAAATAAAATTACGAAACTAAAAATTAGATTACCTATTTCAGTTTTATTTGAATTGATAATAATTGAACTGAGTTTAAAATTTATTTTGCACCCATCATGAACCAGTCCGTATACCTAGCTTTATGCTTACTATTTTGGGATCCGCTTCCAGTTTTACCTCCAACTACATTGTTGAATGAAGTAAGTATTTTACAAAGAGTGGACCTCCACAACCCAATGAGCTGGTGCTCAGACATTGGAGCTTCTTTCTGACTTCATTTAATGACTGTGAAAGATCTACAATTGGCAGTCGGAATCAAAGACTAAACGTGCTTTCTCAGGCACCGATGAATTAAAATGTTGGATGGTCACCGATCTTTATGAAACGCTGTTCGATAGCTACAAACCTAATGACTACAATAGAGAAAAAGCTTTAAAAAGTTGCCACCGCAGTTCCCTATCCGTAAGTATATTAAAACAAACAAACAACATAATCAAAACCCTAATAAAAACAGGTAAAAATCACAACGTAAATAAAACCATCCTCATAATATAATAATGTCCCAATTTCCACAAGACATAAACAGTTGACGACTCAAACCACAGCACAGGCCAACATCAGTAGATCAAGTCCGACATACCATCGCTATCATCGCGTGCACTGACTGGACAGGTCCACTCAATCTGGCTGGTCCTTTCCTCAAAAGATCATTTCAGACATCAGTCTACATGATCTTACATGATCTAACCAAGATTTTGTCTGGACGTTAAAAGAGACTGTGACCTATGAGTTTGTTTCGGCCTTTCTTCTCAGTGTAGTCAGACAGGAAACGCCGACCTCATGTAGTTTAAAAAAATATGATCGACATGTAAAAGTGTTTGTACGAACAAACTTACAGAAATAAAATCATTTATCATTTATCGCTAGTCCAACTACATCCAGTAACTCTAGAAGCCGGCCCAATTTAGGAAAGGTTATATGCATATGATATACCATAGACAACATTAAATCAAAATAATCTAATCCTTAATCAAGACAAGTAAAACCATAACCAAATTAAACATTCTTCATAAAACAATAAATTCCACAAGACATAAACAGTGATGGTACAGTACAAGCAAACATCAGTAGATCAAGTCCGACAGACCATCGCTATCGCGAGCCGTCAGCGATATTTTATGTTTTTACGAGGGATTTACGCGCCGTATCCAACTTGCTTACTGCTGCGTATCTGTACTGTACTTTATTACTTGTTATGATATGAATTGGAGGACCGGTTAGCGGTAAGTTATTGTTAAATATAGATTTTTGGTGAAGATTTAATACAGGGAAAATGAATTAAGGATTATTATTCAGGGTTGAAAACAGTTCATGATGAATACATAAGGAAAGAATTTAAGGCAAATTAAATTGTAATGTAGTATTAATAAAGGCTATTTCGCTAAATCATCCATTCATGAAGTTTTCCTATGTTACTACCTAAGACGGCCAACTATATTATAATATCTTACAGCTATCTTGTTTATAATTGTTGAAGTTTAACAACAAAACTATACAAGCTTTGAACGGAGATGTTCACTCTAAGCGAGGCTTTATTATTTACAGAGCAAATATGTGCGTAAATGTATGAAATATTTCCAAAGGGTCAAACCTACTTCGTGGGTCAAACATACAAAAGAGTCAATACATTAAACACAAGAGCCTTTACACAAGCTTTGAACATCGTGAATGTACATACAAAAGTACTTGTCCCAATAGATACGATTATTGCTTCAACATTATGAAACCGTGAATATCATTCAACGTTAGTTTTAAACCTACACTAAACCTAATATCTAAATTCAACTAAAAACTGCGACCATTTACATATAAACAGCATGATTAAGGAAGCGAGTGACCGCGGTGAGCGAAGCGAGCGCATTAACCGGAGCTATACGAGCGATGCGAGCATCCGAGCGATCCCAGCTACATTGTATAGCGCTCAACTCCAAGTTTTCCAATAACATCACTAACACACGTATTACACTTCGGGCCACGGAAAGTGGACCGCTTTATTTATTTTTACTTACTTAGTTAGAAAAGTTGGTTATGCGATAAAATCTAGTTTGTTAGGTCTCTGGTGTATTATTCTTTGGTTTACTTGAGTCTGATGCTGTAATCTATACGGAATGTTAAGTGGGGAGCGCTGAAAGTTTATTCCGTGGCCCTGAGAAGGTTACTTATATAACATTTACGCGTTTTTTCGTATATTCTGAACACCTCTGTATTCTTCAATATTAGAAATGTTGTTTTATACCTAATATTTATCTGACAGGTTAAATACAAAATCCACATTATTGAAAACTGCAAAGAAAACAAAAATATTTTATCGTGCATCCCCAATCTTGCCAGCAGTGTACGGCACACGTGTGTGTTCAAGTTGCGAGGCTGGCACTTTTAGTGAAGCGTAGTGCCGATATATACCGACATTCTTTGTTATAACATAACATAAGTATACATTGTATTGTCTGTATGTTCAATAAACCATAATGCTACGCGTTTCTCGTAGACTGCTACGGCGTAGCAATGCTACGAAAAATGTCTACGAGTGTATGAATCCTTTTTGGAGTTATTACATAGATATGTTCTATGTGTGGGTACTATTTAATTTAAAAATTATATTATATGACTGTAATAAAGTAAAAAAAACCACGGCTGGCATCATGGTTTTTTTGTCGCTTATAAGCAACTTATCAATATTCTTTATGCTGACTTTCTAAGAAACTAATACATGTGTTACAAGCGGCAATTAGGAAATTGCGTAATCCACTATTTTACTTTCCATCGAAACTGAAAGAAGTTCCTGATCAGTTGCTTCATTTGTTTAAAAACTGGCCAAGTGCGAGTTGGACTCGCGCACGAAGGGTTCCGTACCATTTATCGCAAAAACGGCAAAATATCACATTTCTTGTATGGGAGCCAAACTTCAATTTTATTATTATATTTTTATTATTTGTTGTTATAGCGGCAACAGAAGTACATCATCTGTGAAAATTTCAACTGTCTATCACGGTTCATGAGATACAGCCTGGTGACAGACGGATCGTGGAGTCTTAGTAATAGCGTCCCGTTTTTACCCTTTGGGTACGAAACCCTAAAAATTGGCACACTGGGCAGCGTACACAAAACACCATGGATACTGTGTAATTGTCAAAATGAAGAGTTTGCGATCGGTTCCACGACTTTATATGTTATGTCCTAATGCTGCTAGGACTAGTTGTAGCTCAGGCCATTTATCCCTTCATAAAAATGAAATAGGAATTCTGAAGATTTTTCCTCAATCATAAAACCCTCTTCTCAAATCCTTCCAGCATCATAGAACAGAACGTAATCAGTGCAAAGTATTCATTATAGTGCGAGCCCGAGCCCGAGCCCGAGCCCGAGCCCGGGGCAAGCAGCGATATGTATTCATGAATCGATCGGATCGACTGGCATCGAATAGCGATGTAATCATATCGATATGATGCCTCATCGGCTTTTCATGTTCTTGCTATGTTGATGGTACATCATGCAAGGGAGATTTTTCCTGGATTCTGTTGAGGGAATATTGGTAAAAGATTGTTTTGTTTAGGTAGGTATTATATTGAAAATAGATTCATCCTTCTAGTATTATAAATGTGTATGGATAATTGTTAATCTTTCATGCAAAAACTACTGAACGGCTTATGATAAAACTATACTAAACTAATATTATTATTGATGTAAAAGTTTGGATAGATGTGTGTGAGGATGTATGTTTAATTGTTACTCAATCCCGCTAAATGGCTCAACAGATCGGGATGAAATTTGGCAAAGACATAGATCTATAGTATCATAGTCTGGAATATCACATAGGCTTTTCATCCCGGTATAATGTTCCGTTGGGATAAGAAAACACTTTTTTAAGCGGGCGAAGCCGCTGGCTGAAGCTAGTAGTTTATAGATCAGAATATCACAAAGGCTATAATTTATAAAGATATTGGGGAAAGAACTAATTTAACGCGGGTCAAGCTGTGGGTGACAGCTATTTATATAATCTAAGTTAATACATATTTATAGAGGTTTGACTTGATTTGATTGTAAATTATTCTTCCACTAATATAAAGTATTGCCGAGGGCTGTGTGCCATGTTGCCAGTGCGGCATAGAATATTGCGATATTTATGATTACCTAAATACTAAACGACTAAGTTAATAATCTCATGTGTTCATCATTATTTGCCCGCATTAAGTAAGTAAGACAAGAGACGAATGTGTCTAGACATCTTTACACAATGTATTCTTATTATTTCCTCTGCGATATGATATGTATTACTTTCTTCTCGTTTATGGAAATGAATGGAAGTAATCAATTCCATTGTTCTCTATCATTTCCAATTGGTCAGATACTTATTCTGATTGTGCAGTGCTAAGAGATATTTCTCAAGAAGTACCCACCAGTTGTAAGTAGTTACATTAATCTTTGTTGCTCTTAACTCTTTATATATAACAAAAAATTAAGAGCAACAAAGACAATTATTATCATCATCCTTTTTTGTGGGACAGGGTATGGGCCGTAATCCACCACGCGGATTGGTAAATGTGACATATCTTCGAATTTTTGGTTGTAAGACACAATTCCTTACGATGTTTTCCTTCACCGTTCTGAGAGCAGTGGTGATGAAATAATTTACACAAAGTAAAGTGCCTGCCTGGTTTTGAACCCACGACCTATAACTTGTAAGTCGCGGTCGTTACCACTAGGCCACCACTGCTCTCACAATTATTATAGTACACAGTAATTTGATACTTCATATACAAAGCCCTGCATTTTTCTCTTTTGAATATATTCCAGAAGAAGATATATCTCTTCTGACAGGTAGCCATCGGGTGACGTCATCATCATCAATTCAGCGGAAAATCGTCCACTGCTGAACATATTATGCCGCCCCCAAGCGACTTAAAAAAATAAAAGAATATTATGCTGGTTAATAAATTACCATTATTATGTTTATCCCCCTAATATTAAAAATGTTAAGTTAGTGAGTATCGTTATGTTTGTTACTCTTTTGCACAAAAACTACTGAACGGATACATTAGAATAAAACAGGCTTAATTAAGTACTAATTTTACGCGGGCGGAACGGCGGGCGGCAGCTAGATCTATCATAAAACTACTGATGAACATAAAATGTAATCGCCACACTTAAAAAAAATATTGGCGATCACATATAACAGGAAGTAGGTATGTCTGACAATAATCTTATCTCAACTACATCCAACATACTGAAACAAGCAATAGTACTAAGTTAAACTGGCCGATACAATCCCGATAATATAACGATAATAAAACAATACGTATGCGGCAGCCGTCCTCCTTTATTATTATTTCCACATATTGAGCGCCGCTGTCTATAAGGGCGGTACACATGTTCGGGCGAATCGATAGCTAATGTGTTTAAGATTGGCGCCGTGTGGCACTGCCTTTGGTGGCGGATGTCAGATGTGCAGGGATAATGTGCTTGTATGGAGCAGATCATCATTGTGTTTGGTTGTAGTACCTACTGGGTATGTCATGAGCTAAGAACGGATCAGGCTACAGTTGGTCTATTCTCATACGTGTTTTCATAAATGATGAGCTCTGCCGGCATTCGGCAGTCGGTATAACCACAATACCTTAATTAGATGATGTTTTTGGAGAAATTATGTAAGAGCAAGCGGTGCAGAATATGAAGCATAGAAATTGTCAAAAAAATTGTCTGTTCTTTTCAGTAGTTTTAACAAGAATAATTTTATTGTACTAGTATTTCAGTATTTAAAGTAGATAGAAACCCTGTTAGTCTGTTTACTGATACACAAGGGAAACAAATACAAGATACATCTTTATGCAAGATACTGACAAATTAGCAACGTCTGGTTAATCTAACAACCCTCCATAACATGAATGAGAAAAAAACTAGACAACATAACCCAATCTTCTTTCCAGAATTTCTAAGTAGCCGGTATAGAAATGATATCGGCAAGATATAGATAGTGTATTATATATAAAAGTGAAGTTGTATATAAGAGCAGTAACATTTGTAGACGGAGGAACATCAAGACGCGACCCGCCGCGGCTACTGTTGCCATTCTAACTTCCGCGCCGGACAAGAAAGATATAGAGACGAAATTATGTCACAAATATACGAATCGATCTATCTAATACCTTCACGAGCAATTATTGTCAATATTACCTATATATAAAATCTGAATCTCGGAAACGGCTCCAACGATTTTCATGAAATTTAGTAAGCAGGGGGTTTCGGGGACTATAAATCGATCAAGCTAGCTTTAATTTTTAGAAAACGTCGTTTTTCTATTTTCACCCGAGCAGAACTCGATCGCCCAATAATGATCCATAGTTTTAAAACACGGGATTAATTTTAGACAATTTCGGCCTTCAGTCACCAGAGATTCATCAATGTTAAATTTGAGTGACTCTTTCCCCCATACCATTTAAAATTCATTACAAACAGAACATAATAGGCATCACCTTTGCACGAAAATAAGAATTTAGAAGACGAGACAGGACATAGAATAAGACAGAAGACTGTACTCAGTCTTAGTATAAGGAGAAGTAAGATTGGGAAAAAGATATCAATAATTTTTTAATTTGAGTAGAATTTGTCTCAAGATCACGAAGTCGTCTCCACAGTTTCCGCTGTGCCCCGAGGCAGTGTGCGTCGCGTCTCCTATGAATAATGTGCGATCGATTGTGTGGACCGCGGCGCGACTGTCGCTACTACCCGCTCTTGTCTCCACCATTCTTACAACTGCATCGTTACTCATATTGTATCTACACGACATTCTATAGACTACTGCTGCTTACTTATATCATTTAAGGTGATATCTGGCAATGGCTATTTACTCATTATAGCTCAAACTTCACTCAAAATGTAGTTTTGTTCACAGTATGTTTATACAGTGTGCTTTTACTCATAGGTGACCTATTCAAGGGAATGAAGTGAGATGGATGTATTTCATATCTTAAAGGCTTCCTTAAACATATGAAATTGGAAAACTGTAAGGTTGCTAGAAGACTACCAGGCATGGCTATGTATTTAAGTCTACATTTGTGTTTTCGCCTCATCAGTCAGTCATTCCGCTTGACTGACTGGGTTAAAGATATTTCTTCTTTCTTAAAAGCTGTTCTGATCTGACAAAACAACGACTCCATGGTTTTCAATAAGATAAGCATGAGGTACGTCTCGTATGAGTAATGTGTTATCGATTGTGTGACCGCGACTAACGTATCAGACTAGTTTCTTGTCTGCTACACTTTTATGATAGAACTGCAGTTTCTTTTTATAAAGGTTGTTATTTTGAAGTTTGAATAATGTCAATTTATGCGAACGTATTGTATCTGTTATTATAGTCCACCACCACCGCACCACAGCAGCACCGGTCACAGTGGAAAAGGGAGAAATGTTTTGAAATAATGTGACGGAACTCAATTATTTAATCTATACTAATATTATAAATATAAGGTAAAGTTTGTGAGTTTGTGACGTTGTAGGGGGTAATCTCTGGATCTACTGAACCGATTTTGAAACTACTCGTGAAAATTCTTTCACGAGTAGATTAGATAGATTCGATTTTTTAATCCCATACACATCTAGTTGTTTATAAAATATTACTTACATAAATAAAATCGATATTTATTTGATGTACCAGAAACTTCAATCCGAAAATCTAAATTAAAGCCCAGGACAAGATTGAAAAACACTTTTGGGCTTCACCGTGGTCGGGTAAAAAATACCTTAAAGGTTACTCGTAATAGATTGATTCTCATACCTTGAGCTTATCATAAGATCTGTCGCAATCAGATTGACCGACTGATTCTGAACGATTATGTGTCAGGCGTGTGTCGACTCACACGCTGTCATAAACACGCCGCATTATTAATGAGAACTAATTACTAAGAGCGGCTTCCAACTCTATTACAGATATTAATGTTGATGTTTAGAAATAGTTACGATGATTAAAGAGATATTTAATGTCTATGGCATAGCAGTTATGTGTAAGACATAGTCGCCACTGGAATATGGTCTAACGGGTGCTGTTTTTACGGGAGAAATTAATCATCAACATCATTTTTAGGGTTCCGTACCCAAAGGGGACTCTATTACTGAGACTTCGCGATCCGTCTGTCTGTCTGTCACCAGGCTGTATCTCATGAACCGTGATAGTAAGACAGTTGAAATTTTCACAGATGATGTATTTTTGTTGCCGCTATAACAACAAATACTAAAAACAGAATAAAATAAATATTTAAGTGGGGCTCCCATACAACAAACGTGATTTTTATGCCGTTTTTTTTGCGATAATGGTACGGAACCCTTCGTGCGCGAGTCCGACTCGCACTTGGCCGGTTTTTTAAGTATAGTAGGTAGTTGAGTCATTATAAGCTATTATTATTTGCTCGAAGAATAAATGGGTGATGGGCCCGAAAGGTTCTAGTGTGAAAACCGCGTATCGACAGACGCTGCGTTGGAAAGCCACCCAGGTGAACCGACGATCTGATGGGGCTGGATGCAAGAAGCACAAGATCGATGTGGTTTAGCTTGGAAAGCCTGTATCTAGCAGTTGATGGCTTTCGACTAAGACGTCGATGTTATCAAAATAGGTAAGTTTATCAAAGAAAACTAAATCTGCATTTTATTAAACAAATTCCCATCCAATGACCAGTAAATTGAACTTAAAAAAAATCCTTAAAATCAAAGCCGCATTAAGATCATGATCCTTACTTAAAGCGAAGGAAAGCCTCTAAAGCATGTTGTACAAGTATTAAGGCACTGCCGCGCTGCCTTATCTCAATCACGCGCGTTTAGCTTCGGAGCCGACTTAAATTCTCATTACTGTGTCTAACGTCATTAATGAAATCGTCGGTGGCTACTGAGCGCCATTCCGCCCTGTCGCCTGCCATCATTACCATTCTGACACGACAATCGACATAGCCGCGAAGGTCTACACCAAGCTCAACTTCAGAAACCATGTATTTGAATTTGAACCTTAGCTTTGTTGAGATAGAGTTGGATTTGCAATGTACAAGGTTTAAAATTTTATAAGATGTTCAAAACATTTTAAAATTCGATACAGCGATTAATTTTAATCTGTCCCCACTACAATTTAAGGTTTAATTTAGATCACAGATGTGTGCCTAGATAATTATCGGCGTCATTTCGATGAGGCAGTCGGGCGCTTTCATTTGTCAAACCCGTCGAACGGACGGACGGACGGACAGACGGACGGATGGACAGATTGTCCGTGTTTAGCCAGTGATATATTAAACCGATGCTCAGATAAGGCGGCTACCATTATTAGCAGAGAGTTAATTTCGTTCGTTTAGACATCTTGTTCGAGATTAGGTTTAATTGATTTCTGTTTGTTGCGCTTTTTTGATTATCGGAACGAGGTGGGCAGATAGCATCTGTGAGTAAGTGCAATGAGATATTCTAATTAAAATGGTTGAGGTTGATTATCGGCTCTACTTAACATATTTGTAATGTCACAGTTGCATTAAGATCATTTTTTTACTGTTTTTAACTGACCTTTACCATAATCGAAAGCTTTCTACGACAGTCAACTTGATCGAGGCCTAGGTCTCAAAAGTTGCTTGATAAAACCAGCTGGGCCTTCATTCCACCTCTATTTGTAAATCCACGCCTAAGGCTACATTTCCCGTAAAATGTAAATCTATAAAAATCTTACTCCTAATTCTGAGTGCAATCAAAACTCCGCAAGAACATTAAGACACCCTTTGACTCACAATTCACGGACTATTATACAAATGTCATAATTAAATTAAGTGTGACATTGTAAAAACATCCTAATGAACCCGGGGCCACAGATTGGAGAGGTATACAGAAGGTAAACTTCATGCAAAGAGCAAAAACGCACGCACACATAGACACGATTCAAAAATGTATAAATCATTTCAAGCTTGGAAGGTCTCACTACTTCCACAGTAGAGCCTTCCTATACTCTACTATCTCTTTTACTATATGTTCAGGGCTATTAAGGACAAGTCCTTATTAAAGGAGTCTATCTCATTCCGCCATCGCCGCCTGTGTAGGCATTTGTTTGAAATCGCTGACGCACTTTATTCGTAGATCATTCAACGTCGATACGTACCCGTCAGAAGTCCGAAAGTTTAGGAGAACTTATTGTATTACCCAGTAACCAAGTTGCAGAGGTGATATAGACAATCACTCTATGTAAATTACTAGTGTTCAACTGCTACATGGTTGAGAAAGGCTAAGCAGATTATGAAGAGAGAGAGATCAGGAATGAGTTTGTGTCACTAGTGAACCAGAAATATCCCTGTCTGCTCGAAATAAGTAGCCGTGTATTTTCTCTCTTCGTATCAAGGCTGAGCTTCTGTACCTATCTACTCTGTGTCCAGTCGAGGGAGTTTTAAAGGCAGTGGGGGGGGGGTCGGATTAATAGCGTGCCGCGGTTCCAGTTATTGCAACATTAATTATAATATTAATTATTAGCTAACTCATGTACCCTTAAGGGACGCCGCAGTGTAGCGACAGCAGAAACTTAACTCATTAATCTTTATTTGTTTTAAATACTAATTGGGTTTGGTGGTCATGTGTGTTCGTGGTCAGTAGTAATGTAATGTCCTTCTTTATGTCCTTTAAAACACGACTAATTAGAGACTATATAATACAAAGTTCTCTATGGAAAGAGATGTCTGGTCAAATAAAATAAGTAATACACTATTTCTGTGGGTGTGAAAAGCGTGTCACTATATTATTCTCAATATTTTTTTTACGCAGTCCTTAAGTAGTTCCGTAGTACAATTTTATTGAAGGTTGGAAGTTGGTAACAAAGCTCCAAATAAAATTATAGTCAATTCAATCGTTGGATTTAAAACAGTACACAAGAATGATGAAATAAATTGCTTCTATTCTTAGATAAGCCTACATTTATTTAGAATATTCATTTGAGCTGAGAAATTGAACATCGTCTCGAGCTGAGACTTAAGCAACCAATAACAAATAAATTACATTATGAAATCAATGAAAATTTAATTATATTCTACCAATAAAAGCCTACAAAATCTGGTCCGATCACAGTAATTGCTCTGCGGACGGTACTTTAAACTGGCACATAAGCTCGAAGACGAACGCGACATCTGTCGGCGTAATTGAAGGATTAGGCAGATAATTGAAACTGTGCGACCGAGACAGGCACACCGCTCCACATACGAGCGAGCGAGACAGATGAAGCCACTCAACACCGTCTCAAAACGGAACGGTTAACAACGTGTCTTCTTGTATATTGTATTATCTTACGTTTTATGCCCTATTAATCTTGCTCGACTGTGGATCGGAGGTGCGTCATTCGATTCTGTGCTTTATCTGGTGGTGATAGAGTTGATTTTGGTTAGTTTTGTGCGTTATATAGGGTGTTCGGAGCAATAAATAATTGTTTGTTCGCGTAAAACTGTAGTGCCGTTTGTACGTAGCCGGGGATCGTTTTATTTGGCGACGTTTACGGTAATCTCGGATAACGAGGCGTCCGCGACTCGACGCTCCGAGCTCGTAAACACGTGTCAAAACTGACTGATTGTCTGTTTGTACGTCCTAAGTGTTTGAGCAGAGCATCGTGAGCTGAACAACTGAACACCATTTATATCGTTAAGCGTGATTAAGTGTGATGTTATGAGAAAAATGGCGCTTGTTTTAAGGGTATGCAAATTGGAAGATTTGGGGCTTAACGCCTGAAAATAATGTTCAATGAAATGAATATCAAATAATTCGATAGACAGTAACACTACCGAATATAACTAAGATGTATAAGAGAACAGAATATTAATACAGCTAATAAACACACACCTGAAATAAATTACTTAATATTGTATTTTTTTAAACATAAGACTTATATCAAAACAAACCTATATAAAAAGGTGGCAGAGCAAAGGGCTCATTGCGCATCAAAAATTTCGTTCACATCGATGTCAATGGGAAATGTGCCCAGAACGCTGGCAGGCAGCATTGTCACGTTGAGTATAATATTGTATTTATTTCATTACATTCATCTTATAATTGGTTATATTTCTTCTAGGTATGACGAACTATATACCATACAGCTAGTATTCAATTCATTGGTTTACACAACTTTCCTTCATATTTTTAATCACACACTAAATAGCTTTATCCCCACTCAATTGCCCTCTACAAAACCGACAGTCAACTTCACACCTCTCTTTATACCATCAATACGATTAATCCAATCGATCCCAACACTAATCGAATGCAAAGTCGATTAACTGAATGAGCAGCGACATCGAAGTCGTAAGCCGGAAGCCCGACTTCTCTCTGACAAATGTTAATTAAAAATTATAATAATCGACGCGCTTGTCGGTTTGATTAAAGAGAAAATAATTGGTTACTTTTATAGACATGTATTTAATAATTAAGTTTATCTTTATTAGGTAGTGAGCAAACATTGATACGGTTGAAGTGGGTGAAAAACGTGGGTAGTTTTGAGTTCGAATTGGTATTTAGGAAAACGGTCGGATTCATGAATTTTAATTTGACTGACGTTTTAATTGATTGCGAATAAATTATCTCTACAGTACAGGTATATCAGTACCTATTTAATATTTAGGAGCTTTAAGAAAGCTTTCTCAAATATATTTAAAATATTTTCAAATTTGACATAAAGTAGATTGTACAAAAACGCACAGAATTTTTACTTTATGTCCCGTTTACTCGAAAAGGAAGGACCTCTAGGCACGAAGGTGTCGAGTTTCTAGACATTTAATTCTATCTGAAACATTTTAATATTATTTGGTTCCTTCGAGTCTTACTCCCGATTTATGAATTAAGAATTTGTAATTGAGTATTTGTCAAACTCTACTTTAGCTTGAAAACAAAGACATTAAAGTAGAGTTTGTCACATTTTTAACTCCGATATCTAAACTCAGAAAACCACCCTTACTGTCACATAGCAAATTAAGTGAAAAAGATTAATTTATCATATTGAAACTATATAGGTTCAAAAAAAGATGAACCATATCACTTACAAAACAAAAATTTCAGAGCAATTCAGCTTGATCAACTTCCAACCATCCTCCATACACATGGAAAAAATAACCACAGGTTTCTCAATGCTCAGTTGTTCCAAATCCTGCAATAATAAGACTTGCAGTGATTGATACCCGAGCCCTGTCGACACACCATTTGCATTTTTATGGGCGCCGCCCTACGCCGCCCTACGTCTGTCTCCCGCCCGCCCAGAGGAGGCTTTCGCTTGTCTATGGGTATGTGATAATGATTCTCTGTGTTATGTAGTAGTTTGCAGAATGTTGGAGTTTGGAGCTTTTGTTTTGGGTGTAACTGTTGATTCGGTTCTTGTGAATGTTATAGTATTTAGATATTATATTATTATTAATATATATTATATTATTTATTTTTTTATTTTTATTATTATTTTGATATTATTATAGTATTTGCAACTACGCATTGCCACTATATGATTATTGCAATTCTAAAAAGACTACTACTAATACCAAAATGATTGTGATTGGCAAATTACTTTCCCACTTAGAGTGGACTTAATAAGACTTTAATGTAGTTAGTCTATTGTTGAATACTAACCCAATTCTACATTTATATTTAAAAGAAAATTTTATAGTAGAGATCTATAAAATTTTCGTTTAAATATAAATGTATGTGTGTATGTGAGCATTTAACGTTATACCTTTAGCATAACATCGTCGTCACCATTTCGGCGAAAAAGACATCCACGGCTGGACTCCCACAAGCATCGCCACACGTATTGTTCCTGTGCGTCTCGGGTCTATCGGATGTAGTATAACAATATAACAATAGCGATTAATTCCTCATTGATTATACGATTCTTTATTCCACAAATAGCCAACCCTTTTAAAAATAATCATTCTATAATCTCAGCATACCCAAACCACACATGCTATTTCTATCGATTACAAAATAAAAAGGACCCCACAAATAATACAATTAAAATCAAATAAAGCTACAATATTTGGCCAGTCACACCGCGACCGATCGTATCCATTCATCATGCGACTTATTTGTCGCAGGCGTTGCATTGTCATGTTAATGTTGCGGACAACAGTTGTTGTTGCTCTAATCGGTTGAGGCCGCACAACTGCGACTTTGAGACACGCCTACGATGCTTGGGGATGGGGATGTTGAAAAAAGTCGTTTGGATTACCTACATATTTTGCGAAGAATCAAATGAGAGTGAGAAATATGTGACTTCGGTTTTGCCTGGTCGATTTCGAAAAAGGATCCCTTTGACTATGTGCAAGTTGCACATGTGCAATTAGTTTTTGTATATTTCTTGTTTTTATGCTTTATCACGGAACATTGCAAACGGGAAATTTACTATCTTTAATCATCTACTTGTAGATTTTCTTGGTTTGTGTGTTGTTAATTTTTTGCACAAAAAAATGTACACATCCAATATTTCGTATATTATTTCTCAAAATATAACGTTTTATAAACAAGACTATATTCAAAGAGCAGCATATAATTCTACCTCGTGGGACATTTCATCACCGCCCCTCATCGTTTGGGCTCAGCTCAGCTGTGCACAGACAGACCGCCATAATTGATTCCACCACACTCTGAACGGTTGGAACACTGCTTTTTGTCCCTGTGGTGTTGTGGGAGTACTGTGTTACTTTTGTGCTCTGTGACTTTGCTTTTGCTAGGTGAAGATGTTGGTAAGAAATATGTAAGTTGTTGAATTATGGTAAGTCTACTTTTGGTCTGGTCATGGTTCTGTACCAAGCAGGATTCTTTAGACCCAGGTTTTGAAATTTTGATACTTACATTATAATCTAATTAGTGAAACTATTTGAAATGAATATCTGACGCAATTTAGTCAAATAAAAGCAAGTGTATCATAAGTTTTAATAAAAATATATGTCCTTCTACCCAATTTACAGTTTTCAGCTGAATCCCACCCTTACAGAGTTCCAAAAAAGCCTAAAGCTAAAAAAAACGAATGCATTTTCAGAGAGTTGAGGAGTACAGTTTTATTCACTTGATTTTGTAATCCTTGAGTTTTTTCATATTTACACCTCTCTAAATCCGCTAATTTCCCTCGCTAATCATGTCAGGACAGGTGCGTGATCCTCATCAGTCTAGCCCTCGTAGGTATGTTCCCTCGTTTGTCCCCGATGGACAGATGTGCAGGTATTATTAATACTGATGACAAGCTTTGTCACGTAAGCCTGGTTTTTTAGGCTCTTTCATCGCGTTTTATGTTCAATTTCAATGTGGATTTAAAAAGGTTTATTTCAGCTGTTTCATGCAGGTCTCTCTTGTTCACAATTGCGATAATATAAGCTTTTGGTCTATCAAATGCAAGCATATCTGTACTTTTCGTCATGACCAGAGATCAGATATTCGGAAGCAGATTCAATTCGCTTTTATTTCAGTAAATCTATTACAGTATTCTTAAAAAAAAACTGTAGAACTATCCTCATTTTAACCATCGTAATTGACCTATAAATCCTTTCAATATTACTGACATAACAGCTACAAAACACAAACAAACAAAATACTAAAGCACCCACTATTACAGTTTAGCACCATCTTCTGTAAGTACACATAAAAACCCTTGCAGCCATCAAAATAATTTATAGACGATAAATAAGGCGATGGTAGTGACTGTGGAACCCTAAAAACTCGTCGTTAGCGCACCAATCAATTAGGGTTCCGTAGTACACGTGGCCCCTTGTAACGGCCTCATTGACAAGTATATAACTCTATTATGTATTTGTATTGCTTGTGGTATTGTTTTATTACTTCTGCCACGCTTTGTGTCTGCCGCCATTTACATGCTGAAGAGTTTTGAAGAAATGTTTAGGAGTTTTGGAGAAATGCTTTGTTCACGCGTAGCTATGAATCAAAAAACGTAGGTGCTTAACTGCATACTTCGTAGGTAGATATTCATACTATTAGAATCTATTCTAGTACACGTATAACATGACACTTAAACATAATATCTAGAAATATCTTCTTGTTCTTGTTCTGAAAAAAAACGTTGCCCCACACTAGGAATTTCTTCCTGTATCGTGGGTGCGTTTACAAACATATAAACTCACATACACAAACACCCAGAGCCGGAACAACTATCTGTAGGTCATACAAATATTTGTTCCGTGCGGGAATCGAACCCGCGACACGCAGCGCAGCAGTCAATTGCTCAACCACTGCGCCAACCGTGCGCCCAATCTGTCATAGGTGTACTAAAGTGAAGGTATTTTAGTACTCCTGAACCCTAATTGTGTAAGTTCAAAGAATAGCGCACGGTATGTTTTCCTTGCATTCATTCCTGCATGCATGTTCAAAAATCCGTCTACTTGACAGCGAAAAACACACAATGATACTGTTGGTTTATCAAACTGAAAGAGGCTGCTGGCTGCTGATCCTTCTTGTATAATAGCAGTAGAGCCTACTGTACTTAAACGAATTTCTACATGTTTTTAGATTCTCAACATAAAAAAGTAGATAATCGATGATCGATACTATATTTCTTGGTAGTCATTAACTTTAGGTAGAAGTGGAACAATACGTAATTTAACGACCAAGTTCTCTTCAATAACAGTCAACCACTGTTACTAACATATCTAGTCCCAGCTTATTTCAACATTTCTATGCTTCAAACACGTCCCAATAACAACTAAATAGAATCGCAATCAGCGCTACTACACTAAAAATATCTCTCGCGGATTATATTCGAAAACGCAGATGTCACACGGAATCGATTCACTGGCTCACTGGCACTCGCATTCGACTAATGAGAAGCGATTATCGTCCGCTCCCGGCTGTCATCGAACCAATCGATTGATCACTTCACTAGTCCCCGCCACACAAACAACATTCAACTTTACCTTTATCAATACAAAGTTGCTTTTTGATTTGTATACTGGCTGATGTCTGTCGGATAGATTTAGCCGGGAATTTAGGCAGATATACGTCATCGTGTCGCGTTTAAACAAATCGATTGGAAACAAAACATCGCTGACATTTGTTTTGACAAATAACAGTGGGATTGGGATTGCAGTTGTTTTTCCATTGTACAATATTTGAATTGGTGCTAGTTTGGTTTGGAGTGGAGTGATAGGATATGATTTATTTGGAACCGTTCAGGGAGTTTGTCATGGTATCTGAAATTCATTAATAAAAAAATCTTTTCGTTGAAATTGTGACAAGGGGCCAATTTTGATCCAAAAGTTAATTGATTCAAAGAGGATAGTGTGAACCTACAGGGTAAAATTTTGAGCACTTATATAATTTTTACCTACTATACTATACTAAACCAAAAGTCGCACAAATAGGCAAGCAATGTTGCATTTAAGTTTTTGAACAAGGAAGACTCGACATGCATCTGCTTGTACTCATCATCCTTGTACTGTACTATACACTAAATTTGGTACTTTATTTTTAACTTACTTTTCTTTACTAACATAATGTAAGTACTTACTAATACTAGATACCGTTAAGGGTATAATAAAAGAAAAAAAAAAACGTTTTTGTGGTGAATAAACACTTTTACTCTCTTTCTTTTTCTATCCTTTCTAATAATATCCAGAATTGTCATTAGACAAGTATATTTAATAGAATAGCCAGCATGGGCCACTGTAGGGGACCACAATAGATCCCAATGGGTCGAAGTGTCCAAGTTATTTCTCGGCCCCTCCATAAGATAAGATAAGATGGGCCACTGTATAACAGCCAACGACCCATCCCACTCTCTCATTCCGTTGCAATCTGTACATGAAACACTAGTCAGTATTGTTGGCAACATATTCTGCCATAATGTACGAACATTGAATATGTTAATTTCATTATAACGTGTACAATACAGCTCGCTGATTGTAATCGAGGAATCTGTTCGTTGCCCCATCAGGGCGGGGTAATAACTGATGATGATGAATTTGAGTAGAAAATGTATGGTTGCCCAGTCATTAAATTAGATTTAGGAAAAATACCAGTAAGATAAAATGAATGAACAGAAAATTGGTGTCGTGGATGAAACCTAAGTTTAAATTCCATTATCATCATTGGGGGCCTTCTTCGACCCACTACTGACTCCCTCCTGATCCCTCTTACTGAGCTCTCTTTTATGTCATACTTCTTTGGACTGTACGAGTGTCATCCCGGTCTCAACAGAAAATTTTACATAACACCTCGCCTGTATGTTGTATGAAGAGTTAGGCAGGGGTGCACCTTTAATACACCTATATTTCGCCATAAGTCCCATGTAATAGGGGGTAGCCTATTGCCATCAATCGGGCAGAAAAACCTGCTATGGACAAATTCCAGACGGAAAAAGTCAGAACCTCAGCTCAGCAGTATATAGCAATAGACTAATGAGATATTAAGGGAATTGTATGTGATAATGATTGATAGCTTACTTCAAAACTAAGATATAGGTACTTCAGCGGGTAACTAGTGTAATTTTATCGTAAAAGAATGTACAAAAACCAATTTTCAGTCCCCGTACCGTGACGTGTCAAAACTATAATGGTTATAACAAGTCATATACTTCTGTCCTTTACGCACACTCGAAATAATCTTGTTCTAAGAGCTTATGGTTACCCTCCTGGAGTTTTCGGGTTTGTAGACGGTACCAAACTCGACTCTACCCCAGATATAGGTACACCCACAGCTAATCTAACCGTATGCTAATTACATCGTAAACTGACGGCAGCTTCATAACAGTATGTTGTCGTTGATTGAGTTGTTGGATCACCTATGCGTACAGTAATGGCTGTTGATAGGGATAGCAACATTACCTATACATTTACAAATTTGTATGCTAGATTATGATGTAGGGAAAATTACTTTGATTTTGTTTAGACACAGAGAATAGCGATCTAAGGAATAACAAAACATGTTAACTGTGAACAATGTTTACTGTTAAATATTTGGGACAACGGCAAAAAAAAAACCTTTTTTAAAAAAAAATACTTTCGACTTCCAAATAAGAAAACTAGAAAGTGAAAAATAACTTTATTTTTGGAAGTCGGTGTCTTTGGTAGGTAGCAAATTTTATAAGTTATGGACACCGACTTCCAAAAATAAAGTTATTTTTCACTTTCTAGTTTTCTTATTTGGAAGTCGGTAGTATTTTTTTGTAAAAAAGTTTTTTATTTTTCACTTTTTAGTTGTACCTACCTAATAGGGAAGTAGTTAAGTAAGTACCTATAACGACAAAATAGATTACTCGAATAACATGAAACTTGAATATAACCGGTGAAATGAGAGATCTGTATAACCCTTTCGAGCGTACTGCCGTGATGTTATGTTATGAAATGGTATAAACAATAAACAGACATGCGATTGCAGCAATCCAGAGAGATTTGCCGTTATTTATTGAAGAGTTCTGTTGTGTATCTCCGAAGTTCTTCATCAGATATTCACCAAAATAAAATGGGACCAATTTCGGAATATATTCTTTCAAAAAAATAAAAGAATTTTCAAAATCGGTCAATCATTGACGGAGATATCGGTGAAAATAAATAAAAAAAAAAAAAAAAAACTTACCTAATGTTTTTTGGTAAGTCCGTTAAAAATATGAAAATTACTAATCTTACTAATATTATAAATTAGATTTTTTGGATGGATGGTATGTATGTTTGTTACTCAATCACGCCAGAACGACTGAATGGATCTGGATGAAATTTAGCACAGAGATAGATCACAGGCTTAATGTTAATAAATTATATCCCGGTTTAATGTTCCCTTATAGAGGACAAAACACTTTTCACGCGGCCAAAGCCGCTTGCAGAAGCTAGTATTTTATATGTAATCAAACTTAACCTATACTTGATTGTAATACAATCATTTTTAGTGTTAATATGTGCAAAGTCGCTCCTTACTTAGCAACCCGTAAAATAATTCATGGTAAGAATGCATTCCAAAAAGTTTGTAACTGTAGAGTTTACTGTCTGAGTATCTCTAAGTAGTCTGTGGTCTGATAGTAAACCTTAATAATAATTAAGGCTTTCTTTTTGAGAAACCTTTCGGCTACTTTACTTATTTGGTGTCAGTCACCTTAACACACGCAGCCAATAACCATTGATAATGAAATGGCTACTCGTGCTGCCATCTGCCTATTCATCACATAGTGCTAAATATCACTCAAATCCTGCTCACCCTAAAAACTAAATCAAGCGTAAATAAACTAAAATCATCAACAAAGGACATTAACTGCTACATCAACTTAATGACTTCTATGCAAATGTCGATCAGGTCCATTTAGTGTAACCATCGCTTCACGAAACGCCGCGTCAGCCATCTTGATCCATAGTCACTCACTTTACAATTTGCAAAAAAACTTTCATATTAAGGGTGGAACATTTAAAATTCACTAAAGAGGGTTAAAGGGTCGTTTTATCAAAACACATTAAAATTAAATTATAGTGTCATCTATCAAAATAATTTAATATGCTGCAGCGATTGTTCCCCTTGACTCCGGAGCTCATCTGCATGATTGTGAACTGCATTTAATTTTATCTTATCTGTGACGTCATTAGGCTGATCGTAAACTGGATTGCTTTTATTATGTGTAAGGACCTTTTGTGATTGTTACACGTTTACGAGTTAGATTGTTTTGTTTGACTGTATTTCTGTGTATTTTTTTTGGCATATGAACACAAGTTTTTCAACAAAAATAATAAAACGTGTAGTGTACGAAATTGCACCAATTATCACCTACATAATAAATCAGTGTCTTGAAGAAGGAATTTTCCCGACATATTTGAAAACTACTGTAGTTACACCGATATTCAAAAAAGGAAACACGGAAGATGTACGATGTTATAGACCTATCGCTCTCATTCCAATAATGGCAAAAATATTTGAAAGAGTACTATATAATAATCTTAGTGAATATTTCGAAAAAAATGAAATAATAATAGAAAATCAAGTTGGATTCCGAAAAGGGAAGTCGGTTAATACAGCAATGCATCAGTTTTTACAAAAAATTCTTTCGGAACTAGATAAAAAAAATCAGATCACAGCCCTATACATGGATATGACAAAGGCTTTTGATTGTGTTGACCATGGACTACTACTACATAAACTAGAAATTTATGGCGTACGAGGTAAAGCACTTGATATAATCAAAACCTATCTCAGTAATAGAATACAGTTTACTGAAATAACACAATTATGTCCTTTCACAAAAACAGAAATTAAATATACATCGAGCCCAAGATCTATAAAATATGGTGTACCTCAAGGGTCGATACTAGGACCTCTACTATTTATCATTTATATAAATGATTTACCTAACGCTATTCGGCACCCTTTGATTTTATTTGCAGATGACAGTACGGCTCTTTTCACAAATAACAAAAATAAAAATCATGAACAAGAAATAAATGATGCACTATCTAAATTAATAAATTGGCTAACAATAAATAATCTAAAAATAAACCTTGCAAAAACCCATTACATGAATTTCAAAAATAAAAACGCAAAATCAATTCCATTATCTGTTCAGTACAATAATGAAACTGTATCTGAGGTTACAAGTACAAAATTTCTGGGTTTCTATATCGATTCTAATATGTCATGGAAAACACATGTAAATAGTGTACGTAGCAAATTAAACCAATTTTCTTATGCACTCTATATGCTCAAAAAAGTATCTAACCAAACCACACTACTTAATGCTTATCATGCCTATGTGGGATCCACTCTATCTTATGGGATACTATATTGGGGACACTCAACTGATAAAGGAATTGCGTTCAAGGCACAAAAAAAGTGTATCAGATCAATATGTGGGATACACCAAACAGATTCATGTAAACCTCACTTCACAAATCTCAAGATATTAACCCTCCCTGCTCTATATATCTATGTGGCCTCAATTTTAGTTAAATCAAACATCAGTAGCTATGACACGTTAACAAGCAGTAGACTTAAAAATATATTACACAATGAAACATCCCACACTACAGTGTATAGCAATTGTGTTTTTTGTATGAGCATAAAAATATATAATAAGTTACCCATAGATATTAAGAACCTAAATTCAATTTGTATCTTTAAAAGGAAGCAAAAGGACTTCCTGATTAAAAAGGCAACTTACACTGTAAAAGAATTCCTTGAAGAAAAATAATTGTTTAATATATTAAAATGATCGTGATACTTAATATAGTGTAATAGAAATTAGTATAAGAATTGTATGATATAAAATAAAATGTATGAATAATGATAATTAATATAATTTAATGTAAGTTGTATATACTGTAATATTGAGTATAACCATTTAAATTGCAATGCCTTAACAGGCAACTAAGTTCTAAGAACCTACCTTATGTTAACATCTTAAATATTCTGTACACTTAGTTCGCAATAAAGAATTTGAATTTGAATTTGAAAAACTCATGGTCATATTTAAAGGCCGTAATTAACGGTAAAGTTCAATTTAACATAATAACACATTTTATCCAGTTGTAAGGCGAAAACACCAATTATCGGCACACCATTAAAATTATTTATCCCAATCATAATCAAATTTTACGACAAAATTATTACAAAATGCATCATAATAAAACAATATAAGAATTCGCGAAACAGGATCATATAACCCGAATAAAAAATACAAGATAACACGCAATAAAATTATCTAAACGCATCTATCGCGGTGGGAACCATCCATCGCTGGCTGGCAACTAATTCGACCGTGTTTTACAGCCACAATAAAAGGAAATGAT
The DNA here is from genome assembly GCA_945859665.1 of Anorthoa munda. Lineage (NCBI taxonomy): Eukaryota > Metazoa > Arthropoda > Insecta > Lepidoptera > Noctuidae > Anorthoa > Anorthoa munda. The sequence goes on along the minus strand of OX243916.1, from coordinate 687,757 downwards.
AGCGACACAAAGTGATTTGCATTTCGAACGTGACACGAGTTATTGCCCAAAGGGCGAGGTGTTACGACTGCTGTATATCATAGTTGTAAAATAACTTAAATAACGAACACGGCCGAGGTGCGGATTATAAGATTATCTTTTATTATTTTTATTATTGGTGCTGTATAGTTTCAGAGGGAATAAAAAGGAGGTTTGATGCGTTCGTGGCTTTTTTCGTTTTGACTTATGGGAAGAGGGATCAATCAGTTTTAATGTGGATCGTATAAATGTTGAATTCTATGAAATGGTGGAATGAATCAGTCATAGATGGGTGGGTATAGTTGAGTCAGGATTCTGAAATAATGATAGTCAGTATTGAATTATATGGGAATAGATGCGTGGATGATTCAGCTGTATGCCGTATTCTCAGTATTCTGGATTCGTACCTATAATAACTTATGACTACCATAAAGTCCACGGCAATAAAGAGTTCTAGTTCTAAAAACCTGTCTTATTCAGTTTTAATACAGAAAATCTGTTGAGATATGCAATAGCAAGACGATGAAATTTGAACAAAATCATTTTCAAAAACAAAACAAAATCAAACAAAAGCCAATCCATTAACTCAATAAACGCAACAATTAAACGACATTAAACTACGAAAGTATGAAATATAGTTATTGAATAAACAGTCGTCAAGAATTAATTGCATTACGTATTCCCTTGCACCGCGGCGTCGCCTGCGTTGCACATGTGTAAACACACTCCCTCTCTGTTAATCTTCCCCATGGATTAATTTTATCGAATGCCAAATGAGCTATGACACCCATGCAGGGGAATTGAAAGACCCTACCAATTTAACTTTGCAGTTTACTACACTCTTAATATAAAGATATAAGGTTGAAATTCCTGTGGAGTGTAGAATGATAAAGTGGTAGATTGTCCCTTCGCACATTGGCTTTTGAGTCCAATTTGTGAATGTGTATTGTGTGATACGTATTTAGTATTGTAAAGGATTGTTGGTCTTTGTGTATTGATACCATTAGGTCGCTTATGGAGCTTAAAAGCTTCGGTATTGGGGTATTTAAGTTTAATCTATTCTTTTGTGTGTGACTTGAATTGGTACTTTTACCTTTCTAAAGATAGTTTTGTGAAATGTTCTAACTATAGTAACACTTTAAGTTGATTTAGTTATGCTATGTTCTCTTTAGTTATAAATACAATATTATAACCTTAGTTAATTTTCAAGGATTTACTAAGTTTAATAAGACAATCGCTAATTTAAACGGTCATAACTTTTTAACGGCAGATGTATTCCCAATATAAGTTCTTTGAATCTCGTCGCAAAATATTGAAGATTCATGGTTATTGCTCACGACGCCACTATAAGTATGGCAACATTTACGCGCGATGAGCCGCGTCCATTAATCTCATTGTGTGCGCTTCATTTCACTCGCTTCACTTACTGTTGCAAGCAACTTTATTTAGGCTCGCTGCACACAGGGACGCTCTTTTGTTGAGCGTCTTATTGACTCAGCATTTATGTTATGGTTTATGAGCTCGTCATTCTAAATAACATTCACTTTGAGTTTTGATGAAGTTTTGCTGTCAAGAATATGAGCTTGGGCAGTAAACAAATTGGAATTCTATCAGTGAAATAACGATTGCAAATTTGAAAACCCCAATTTTATTGTATTAAACTCGTATCATTTCTGAGTAGCGATTCCAATCCCATTAATTTGGGATTGTTTGATAATCATTACCGCTAATAGAATGTCAGTTTAAGTAGGCACTCTTGAATTTAAGTACGCAGTATCGATAGTGCAAGCTTAAGATGACACAAACAAGTGAACAAAAGACTTGGCAAATAAACAGCGTCAGATAACAGTTAATATGATACGAGACCTGTAAACCCATTATCGTTAAATGAAGAAATGCAAAAGTATCTCTACAGTTTGTGGGAAAAATCAGGGTCTACAAATTTTCAAATTCCATCGCGCCGTATGGAGCGAACCTAACAGTAACGGTCCCCTAATAGCGCATATCACTTAGTATAATATGATTGTTCCCCTCGCGAGTCGCGTCACACTGGGAAGGGAAGATCTGCTGTGCAGTGGGCACATCATCACAGTTGACGGTGATCATTGAAACTGTAGCGGAGTGTGATATCGATCTTAGGAAATAGCTATCTAGATGATGATTCATAGTTTTGTGAAGTGGTAAAGTTTGAACAATAACCTGAACGGTTGAAATCTGAAGGACTGTACCTGTAATTATATAATTTAAAACACAAAATCACAGATAATATTCGTTTTAAAATTATTTGGTTCTCTCGATCAAAACATGAAAAACAGACAAGTTAAGGTTATCAGTGAACCGACATTAATTAAGTATCCACCCTACCTAGCAATTTACTGAGTTAGGTGGATACTTTCATGTATGCCGAATGTACTTTTCACACTCAATTCTGTATAATGAAAAAAATATTAAAAGTATTAAATACAAACGTTACCAAAATGTAAAACAACAAACGCTGAACATCGGCATTCAATAAAGTTTCACTCGAAATCGCAACCGTGAGCCGTGACCACACCGTGGCAGGGTGAGCGCCGCAGTTGTCGTCCGGCCCCTCGGTCCTCGCGACCGACCGCCCCTACCCACTCGCACCCCAATTACTTACATATAACGGCGCCTTTTTACGCCTATTTTATGTGTTTGGTTTAATTGAAAGATCCTTTTGCATGATGTGTTTAGTTCACCGTGCAGTAGACGCTTCATTTAAGATGGTAATTTGTTACTCATAAAGTTTCGTGATGATCCGGTAGTTATTTGTTGCGTCTTTACGACTTATATGGAGATAATTTTTATTATACTGTATAATGTAGGTATATTAGAAATTGGAAAGTGATATTTAAATAAATATTAATAATATCTAGCTAATAAAACACGACACAGCTAATAAAATAACCATAAAAATTACAAAGACGTACTAAAAAAAGTACGCCATCATCAAAACCATGGCAGTGATTGGTAAAACTGTGAATCACGATATTAAATAGCGTCGTGTATAACAATAAAACAAAGTCTTTCGGCCACATGTCGTAGTTTTAATCCTCAGTAATAGAGCTGCGTTTGATTCGCCGCTCGCCTAAGTGATTGACTTTTCAATCTGTGTAATCGGATTATCGCGAGTGCCGCGTGTTGGTGCTTGTACCCTACTTGTCGGCGAGTGGTAATTGTGTTACGTTCGAGATTCATTTATTTTGTTCCACTATTTGGTTCGGATTGCTACTTGTATAGTCACGACCAATTAACATTAGTATTGCCTTTCGATGTGTCAGTTTGCCAAATAATATTGTTCTCTGAGTCTGCGATCTCATAGCTCTAACTATAGTGTGAGATACTGTTAAATAATAAGAAAGCTTTATAGATATGGAATACTTCCTCGTTTTTAATTCTACTTTGATGGGCTTTTTTTTATTGTGGCAAGCACAATAACTTGAAACCAAATAAGAAATCAGAAACCATGTAACTAACCTTAACTTGCGACTCAGTCATCCCCAGCGCGTACGCCAGCTTCGCTCTCTCAGGTCCTGCCAGGTACTTGGTCTGTTCGAAGGTCTTCTCCAGCGCAAAGATCTGCTGCCCCGAGAAGGTAGGCCTGGTGTGCTTCTTCTTGCCGTCCTTGTCCATGCCACCCTGCGAGCAAGCGCTCAGCGCGCCGTTGCTCACTGCAACAAAATCTGGGGTGAGAAAAGAAATAGGGTAAGATTTGGACTGTAAAAAGTATGTAATTCATGTAGATATGGTTAACAAATGTTGGGTAAGATGGTTTCTGTGCTACTGTCAAGACTAGCTTGCAAAATTGCTACACTGGCATGCTGACAACATAACACATAACATAATCTAATTTTAATAATTTTATCATCAAAAGTATGTTAGTAGGTAGTATTGTAACAATAACTTTTAGAAAAGCAATGTGCACTACTACAAGCAATTTTTACCTAAATGGGCACTTCAAAGACCTTATGTTGTATATACCTATGAAAAAATAGAATTATTTGTATTTGTATAACGTCCCGGAAGGGTTAAGCAGAGGTGAACTATATACTCGTAGTACATCCAAATTTAGCTAGGTAAGTATCATAGCGGACGAGCCTATTGTCATCAACCGGATCCAATTCTAAATGAAAAAACTCAATTACACTTTGCCCGACCCAGGAATCGAACCCTGAACCTTATGCTTACCTGTGGCACTTGTGTCTACTGGACCAACAAGGTTCTACTATTTTTTGCAATGTTGCTCAGCGAACAAGAAAATTTGGTGTTGCAGCATTTCAAGTTGCTTTCATACAATGTCAAGGTTCAACATTAGTTAAACATATACCATAAAAGTTTGTACATCAAAATAGTTAATAGGTTTATGAATCAGACAAAAAACTAAGCTGGAACAAGACAAAACAAGATCAAGAGATAATCCTAAATTGATGTAATGTTTTGTACGCAAACACCTTCAGCTCATAATCTTACATGTTTCCCACATCGAAACAATGAAGTAATTAGTATAATTAGTTAATTAACAATATACATCAGCTGGTGGGTACTAGGCGCTTAGAGAACGACAGTAGCTGCATACAACATCGTTGGCGATAGCGTCTATAGATAAACGCGATGTAACTCATTCTGTATTACGCATTATGCATTCTGCTGGCATATTGCTGGTCTTTTGCAGACTGTTGAGTGGACAAGAATGTTTAGGCAAGACTTATGCGTGGGGAAAATATTAACTACGGGAACAGAACAAGAAAAAGCTTAAACTAAGCATAACTGAGATCAACAATCCTTCATCCAAGCCTGCCTTAATTATGCAATCCATGTTTTTGAATTTTTTTACACTCCAAATAGTTCATCATGTTCATCAATATTGCCCACATCAAACTAATTCACAAAACAATATAGCAATTAGTTTTAATTAGTTAATTAACAATTTACATCAGCTGGCGGATACCAGGCGCGCATAGAGCGTGAGTAGCTTCATACAACATCACTGTAGCCGATGCATGATGACGTCATTAACAAATGCTATCGATGGTCATAATGTTACACTATGTGGCTGTATACAGCTTATTACACAATTATTATTCGAAGGAACAATTATTATTCGAAGAATTCGGAGGTTTGTTATGAAACAATCATTTGAAATGAAGGTTTCTTGACGTCATAAAAATAAAGGCTTGAAAGATATTATAAATTTTAAGACCCATTTAAAAAAAATAAAAAGTATAATTGTGCCTTTATTTATTATGAATTTATGACCATTATTAGCATTTATGAAAAAGGTTCAGGAATCTCAGGGAAAACTCTGAAAGAACCCGCCCTTAGTAATCGGTTAGGGGAAGAGCTATATATTTTAAATGTGGCTACAGATTAGATGCTAAACCACACGACTGAAAGAATCCCTTGCCAATAAATGACAATAACAATAGCCAGACTAAACACCAAACTCACTTCAACATTCAACCTAACACGTACAATCCAACAGACAAAAAACCGGCAACCTTAACAAAAATCAATCTACCCACTCATTCGAAGGGCTCCGTCCCTTGACATCGTGTCGACGTTTTTATCATTATTTTCATTTCATTTTTCCACTCGTCTGTCCCCCCTATCCCCTCCCGTCCTGGTACCCTCCCCCCCTGGGTCCCGGAGGGGCGGTGACGCGACAGGCTTCGCTTCATCAAAACAATTTTATTCGCGATGATACTGACACGCAATGGGAGAATAATGGAGAAGGTCCATTCTGTAGGAATGTTTGCTACTGTGCTACGCGGCTACGAATCTCAGTCGAAACATATTAACTGCAGAACAAGTTAAAGAAATGACTGGCAGATAAATGAGAACTGTTCCTATAGATTAAATTATTCTTTTAGTGGACTACTAAATTGTAAACTCAAATCATATTCAATAAAAACATTTAAAAGAAATTTGGAATTGTCAAGCAGTCGGTCAGTTCACAAAATAAAGCTGAAGTCAAGCGTAGGTAGATCTCGATGAAAAATAACGTGCAAGAAACGCCGCGGTCACTTTTCAATCAGTAAGTAATTATTCTTAAGAAACTTTCTTACTGTAGCTGTATTTATTCCAGGTGTCTGTCAGCGCCTATTATTTATTTATTTTTATAAAATGGAAGACTTACAGCTAATAAAAACAAACAGACCAAAAAAGTAAATTTGACAGTCAGCCAATTACAAGTCTACACTTATATGACATTTCAGTACACATCAATAACAACGGATCACCAAATTATAAATTCCTAAATAACTTTATACTAGTGTTACTAACATCTTGCTCGCACTGCATAACAATCTTTACGCTGCAGTGAACTAGGAGAAAAATTTCCTAATAATAAGTGGCCTTCTGTATCTATCCTGCATGTTGACATTGCGGTGTGGAGGGAGGTTATGCTTTATGTGCCTTTTATATTGATGTACTGTTATGTACACTTTAGTTTTTGAACGCTATTGGGAACGGAATAATATGAGTCTGGCGAGAGATTGAATTTATTGGCCGATGGAAATATTGAGGCTGTATCGATGTTTGAATGTACGTATTTCATTGAAACAAATATCACTTCGTATGTTGTGTGAAATTTACTTATTGTTTGGAGTTCGTGGCTGATAATAACAGCCCCACGGGCCCATCTTCAAGGTTAAGCAACGCTTGTCGAGGTCAGTCCATGGATGGCTGCCCATCCATTTTATACCGGCAAGCACGTTAAGCTGTTGGTCGGCGGTGCTCATTGGCAGATCTTTGATAGTTATTACGGGTAGTCAGAAGCCTGTAATCTGACACAAGACTAGCCAAAGGGTAGGTATATGTAGGGATATGTCGTTACAGTATTTTAAAGATCAGTTAGGTAGTCGCTCCATATAAAATACTGGTATTCAGTTCCATCTGGTTAGACTGGAAGCCGATTCCAAAACACATAGATGAGAAAAAGGTTTGTATAAAGAAAAGAATTTCACTTATATCTTTGTCATCAAAACCAAATCTAGTACTGTGCTTAAGTAGGTCCTACACTTTTAATTCACCTATATTCCGCAGCAGCATTTTGTCCTAAGGAATTGATATCAAAGGTACATATAAATATTTTAATATTTAAGCATCTTATATTTATTATAGCTAAAAGACACGGGTATTATGAGAAAGCTTTCCAAAAAATATTTTATTTATTATCCACAAAGCGAGGTACCTCTTTACTTAGAACATTATTTATGTCTGTCCGCAAGACATATTGTAATAACATATAAATATTAATTCTTCAGAGGTAGGTACATATATCTACGGTTGTTCTACAAACGTGAGTTATTATCATTTGTTATGTGCATGCGTTGAATTATTTACAATATTATTTATGTTCAAAAAGCAGCCTCTTTATTCGAATAAACAACGCTTTGAAAATTTTAGGAATTCAGAAATACAGTAATGCCTATTGATGTAGAAAAAGAAGTCTGTGGATCCTCAATCACAGGTTTCTAGACATAATTAAATAAGTCAGAATAAGTTCTTTGTAAAAGGAGAAGATCAATAAGGAACTCTAAATCTCAACATATTGGTTACATAACCCAAAAGATATATTCATAATTAATTCACCTAATTGTGACAGAAATTATTCAACTTATCTTGGAATTAACGAATCTCGAGTCTTTTCCAATTAATCAAAAAGTGACTGATAAATTAATCATCATCATCATTTCAGCCAAAATACGTCCACTGCTGGACATAAGCTTCCCCCAAGCGTCGCCACACTGTGATTTTCGCAGACGTAGCATTGGAAGGCCTCCCACAGCTCCCACTGAGGACGACCTGGTCAAGGCTGCGAGAGTCCGGTGGATAAATTAATGGAAAAATAACATATCTATACGCTTATGTATAATCCTACGTACTTTCCTGCACCAAAATAGATTCAGCCCGGCCAGAAAACCTCCATGTATCCTCCCAAAAAGAAAAGCTCGTTAAAAGCGATGCGTCCAAACATTAGTACTACAATAATACACGAACAGTCCACTTTGCGCACGAGAACAATGGACAGCCGACAAATAACACATTACACACCGATAGCTGACCGAAACTTTATCAAACTAAACTAATACCAACCTTAACACTGACAAAATACAGTCGAAAATCATTTCACTAAGGAAGTCAGCTTTTCACACCCAAATATAAACTTTATTACAAGTGATTAAGGTATAAATTCGAGTGTTAGTGGGTCAGCAGTATAGCCTCCATTTAATTTCGTGTTTGGTGTACAATGGCTGTGTTTCTAGTTAATTGATTCACTTATGTTAACGTTACAGCATGTTGAGGCCGGCTTTTGGATGGGTGGTGTAATTCTGGCGGAATAGTTTTGATACATATTATGTAAGATTTGATGAGGTTAAATCCTGTTAAATCAAGGATTCGTACCATCATCATGAATCAAGAAATCGTGACCAGTCGACGAAAAACTTATAAAACGTAGTGGCCGGATTACAGGCTTATTTTTCAAACTAGGGAAGTTTAATTGAGCTAGTATACTATTTAAAGGCCTCGTGTATAGAGAACTTGCCTCATTTTTGTAAGTTGGAAGCCAGGATAATAAGTCAGGTTATTTAAAAAAAAAATGCCTTGAAAAACCCGGGAACTACAAGAGATCTTTTGTAAATTCATCCCCCAGCTTTAGTGATTTTACAATCTGTAATTAGGTTATACGATGTATCGTTTCAGAGGAATTCACAAGTCAGTATTCAGATTTACATTTGCATTAAGTACTCATTGCATTCCTTTCAGATAAGGTTACTTATATGTAGTTTCATAAAATAAAATTCTTGCGAAATATGCATGTTATATCTCATGTAGACATAGCCATCTCTTTGGCAAGTAATGTCTTGATGTTGTAATATAATAACAAAATAAATTAAATTAAAAATGTACAAAACCCCCGAGGCTTGCTTTTTAAACTACATAATTTATCTAATAGTAGGCACGCTGCGATCGACAATACATCAAAATACGTAATTATAATACGTTATCTTGCGAAAACACCCCGATTGAAATGGTAAAATGCACATAACTTTTAAACGGCTGAACCGATTTTCATCAAACATAGCTAAGCACACTCTCAACAAAGTCATCTTTCAAACATTCGGTTCATCCGTTTAGGGATGGCACTGACAGATACACACTACAAACTTATAACACCCCTCTTTTTCCATCGGGGGTTAAAAAAAAGCTATGCCTTCACAAAACACCCCACAATTTTCATTCCACCATGAAACTACCAACTGTAGAAAACTTTCCGCCAATATCAGTGACGTAACTTTTTGTCCGCCATATTGTAAGAGATGCATTATGCACCGGCTAGTTAATATTGTATATCACCACAACTTTTTCTGGAAGTTCTTTTTGATACCCCACTCGATGGATTTGAATGTAATTTTTTGTTATTCGGAATTCCATAATGGCGCCAAAAGACCGCCATTTTGAATTTATTTTGATTTCTAATTTTAATGTATTAAGTGACACCCGCGCCACCAAGATAAATCGAATGACGTATAGCTTATCCAAATCGATTCATCCGTTTATTAGTTACGAGGGAACAAAGAAAAGAAAAAACATACATACAAGTACATTCTTGTAAAACAAATCTTATTTTACTAATATTATAAATGTGAAAGTTTGTGAGTGTGTGTGTGTGTGTTTGTATGTTTGTAACTTCTTCACGCTCAAACAGCTGAATGGGTCTGGATGAAATTTGGCACAGAGATAGATTATAGTCTGGAATAACACATGGATACTTTTTATCCTGGGAATAATTTCCCTTGGGATAAATTTCGACATTCACGCGGGCGAAACCGCTGGCAGAAGCTAGTACAATAATAAAACTAAGTTGCAACAAAAAGCAGCCAGTATGCCTCAATTTTCATTCCACCATGAAACTACCAACTGCAGCGAACTTTCCGCCAATATCGTGACGTCACTTTTTGTCCGCCATATTGTGCGCGATGCATTATGCACCGGCCAGTTAATATAGCGCCACGCGGCCCACCGCGAGCGGACTTTCAGAATAACTTGCGCAACTTCCAATAGATATATTTTTGATTCTGAAATGTTTTGGCGACATGTGCGGACGGATATTTGATTTCGATATTCTGTAGTGTGGCGGGAAATGGCTACGTACTTGAGACTAGAGATGCCGATGCATTCCACCAGCTTTTACGACAAATCTTTTACGGTTCAAGCGGTGCGGTTGTGGAATGCTTTGCCCGTGTCAATAAGGCGTGCTCAATCTCTGCCCATTTTTAAAACTATGGTAAAGAATCACTACCTCTCTCTTTAATAGTTGTATTTCTTGATTTCTATGCTTTTGTTCCGCTTTTGTTGAGCGATTTTAAATAAAAAATACTATTTTAATGTGACCTAATTAAAATAAACGATTTGACTTTCATCATCAACATCATCATCATTTCAGCCGAAAGACGTCCACTGCTGGACATAGGACTCCCCCAAGTGTCGCCACATAAACCGATCCCGTGCATCCCGCATCCAGCGGATTCCCGCAACCTTAACCAGGTCATTAGTCCACCTAGTGGAAGGCCTTCCAACGCATTGTCTGCCGGATCGCGGTCGCCATTCCAGAACTTTTTAGCCCCATCGGCCATCCGTTCTGCGAGCAATGTGATTTGACTTTGATTCAAACGAATTCAAGATTAACTTTTATCAATCTAGACGTAAAAGTCGAACAAGTTCCTTTTACAATTTTGAACCCTTCTTTCCAATGTGACTTTGTTTCATCATTCTACTTATCCTTCAAGCTTGTTTGTTTATATACTTTAAAAAAAAAATCCCAAGCATTCCTCAGATTCAAAAATTACTCACCACTAAATCTCATCAACTATATTAAAAACCAAATTCAAATTCACGCAAAACCTTATCAATCCCAACTCGTACAGCGTCACTCTCTCACCCTCTAGGACACATCCTCACATTTCCATATCATTATACCAGAAGAGTGTTCCGAACATCTTCCCTCACGAGTTGTGAAGCGATGTGAAACAATTATATGAAATACACAATTACGTACAAATCCGTGCCGGGGGTGAGCAGAGGGAGGTGACCGCAACCCCTTCGCGCAGGGACCCGGGCTAGGGCTGTGCGAAGGCTTTCAGGGATAAATATCTGCTTTCAGGGGTGAATATCTCTGGTAAGTGTAAATATTTAAGTATAGTGTACGACAACTCGGTAAGGTAAGAAGACTAAAAATCGAATTAGTCTGTACTAAATCATGACTTGAATAATAATGCATACTTAACTTACGTTACATGCAAAACCGTCTCACCCAGGAAACATAATAAAATTACGGTACTCTGCAAAGTAGTATAAAAACAAAAAAAAATAACTACATGGATTACATGAACTTTTACGACTATGGTAAAACAAACAAAAAATTGGGTCATAAGTAACTACTCACAAACCTATTGATACATTTTATAATAAATAGTCATTCACACACAGTATCTTACTCAAAACAGCATAAAAATCCGAAAAGCCAAAACATTGCAGCGCAACGAAAAACAATATCCGCCACCCGCCACCATCCTATTGATATGGGAATTAAACAAAACAAAAAACGCAACAATCCTACATAACAGGCCCATGTTGGTATTCCATCCAGCCCTGCAGAGGGCGTCTCAATTGGAGGGCTAACGAGGAGCCACGAGCCATGAGCCCTGGGGAGGGCCGGAGCCCCTGTTAACGTTCGCGGATCAAGCCTTCTTTAGGGCAGGCCCTTTGTGGTGTAACATGAAAATGTGTAGGTGTATATGTGTGTGTTCGTGTTGGGGGATCTTTTGTATGTTCTTGTTAGATAGTTGTGAAATTGGTTGGGTTTTCAGTTTAAGTGATTGTGAAAGGAGGTTGTAAATGTAAAGAATATAAAATTGAATTTCTCTTTTTTGAGTATCTTTTCAAAATGGTTAGTGAAACTTACGACTATGTAAATGTAAAGATTTTTCAGTGTTTCTTTTAGATCTAGTTACGATTGTTCTTCTCAATAAGTTGAGTTGTTCTCTCTGCCGGAGTCTGTATGTCCTGATAGCTACAACCTGGAAGTTTTTAAGTCAAGAGTGAATAGGTTTCTTCTAGGTAAGCTTGCTACATCGTCGACCACATCATCGCTTACCATCAGGTGAGATAGGGGTCAAACGCGAGCCTATAAATAATAATAAAACAAAAAAAAAACTAAAAACAAGTACTTATTTTCAGAAACAACTTACTTGTAACCACTTGTTAACATAACGTTGTTTTTCAGTCCATATTTTATCCAGAAACAAAGTACTCTTAAGCAAAAAAAATACCATCCTTCTCGGTTTGGTTTAAGAATAAGTAAGATTTTCTTATTTATTATTAACTCAACATCTAATAAGAAACAAGCACACACCTTAACACACAAAATTAATTCAAACAACAGACAAACACACAAAATCTGTGCTCTATCATCTACAAATAACTCCCTCCCTCCCCAACAACCTGTATCTACGCGGGGGTGATACAACGTGCTCTCAAAACGTTTTAATTGTACGGGGACTTTGGAGGGTAGTTTACACTTAATGTTTGTCACAGAGTTCTTCAGTTGTCCCTGTTTATAGTCAAACCGCAGGCTTTGATTGCGTGAGTTCGTTACAGGAAGGAGGCTTTATAACTCTTCAGAGAGATGCGGTGTGACTGAACAACTGAGTGAGACAAACTTGAAATTGGTGGCTGTTTATTTTTGTTGAAACAGGTTTGTTTAATAAGTTGAGTGGTTGCCCTATTTTGGCACGGTTTTGAATTCTTTTGAAGTTAAAAGCGGTGGAGAATAATAAACGACACATTTTTATAAATATTTGTACATACAGTTTGTCTGTAAGTGGGCGTAAACTTCCATGACCATATTTTGATACTGAAAGTAAACGTAAGTAGTATACTGACGTAATGTTTTGGCAATTTTGGTAAATGACCTTTACGAGAACTGTCGCAAGGGTCATTTTGACATTTTAAGTAAAGATCCCTTACGATAATTGTTACTTCCTGTATTGATATGTATGTAGATCTTTAATAGCCGCTACAAATTGTTACAGGACATAAGTAAGTAACGTTGACACAGTCACAACAGTTTGTTTCAATATAAAGAAACCTCTTGAGGTAACATATGAAAGGAAATGGCATACCAAAGCTAAAATACTTATATGTATTTACCTAGCTTGGTTCCAATATTCAACCGAAGAAATCTGGCCATTCTAATTTGCAGCCCAGAGCCTAGACTTGTACCCGGTTGATAGCTATAGACTCGCCCCCATCACATTGGACTAAAACATAACTGGATAATTGTGGCTATTCTATAGGTGCACTTAACCCTCTGGGGAATGAAGGCGGCACATTTAAAGTATTGTGACGTCACATAGCCTATAACCAGCAGACGAGCTCTTCTAATGACACCTGGTTTGTCAAGTTGTGAAAAGAAGTTTTGAAGTTATGAGGGAACAGATGCAAATTCATACAAACCGGTTGAAATCATAACCCTCCTTTTGGCTTTGCCGTAGTCGGGTAAAAATCCCCAAAAACCGTTCAAACCATATTCCGACATAAAACTGGAAACACTCTCATTTCGTCTCTGACAATAAACGCAAAAGTCGACGTCATCACTTCCTTATCCGTAAGGCTTGCTATTCATGACACGCGCGTCATAAGGAGCGCCATAAACGTCGCGACAGACGATACGCGTGTCGTACAAGCGATGGGCCGTACGTAATAAAGCCGTGTCGCGATATGTCGCCGTGTGTTGGCGACAAGTAACACACCTGTGTTAGAGATAGCGTTAGGTTTGACGCACAATCGCGAATGATAAAGATTTTTGATGTTTTTTTTTTGTGATAAGAGTGAAGATAAGAATGTAGAATTATTTTTGAAACATGAACTATCTTTTAGATAGTAATAGATAAAGGATTTTACATGAAGTTCAACACCATCGCGGCAATTCATAACGCGTTTTTCTCACTTTAAATAAGTACAGACTTAGCATTTTTTTAAACACGTAGCTTTGTTTGCCGTTTCTAGACAAAACCAAGTATTGTCTGTACCTACAAAAAAAATGAATTAAGTATAAACAGCGAAAATCAAGATATTATTGTACCTATGAATAAAACCTTATAAATATATCTACACTCTATTTTTAATCTCATTTTTTTTTGACTTGATAAAAAGTTTAAGTTAAAAAAATAACATACACAAGCAAATTGTTTTTAAATAAACTCATATGAATTTAATTTCAAAAACAATATTTCAACAACAAGATCAAAAACAAGATTCAGCATCAATTTACAACAACTTCAACAAAATAAAGTCCCCGAAAACTATTCTGCTAAAGTATGCAGTAAGCATGTTCCCGCCCTTATGGCTACGGCGTAGCACGAGTCGTTCGTAGCGCTACGCCGTAGCAGCGGCGCATCAAAGCTTCGTAGCACATTATTAGACGGGCGCGCGTTTCACTTCGCTTGTTATGTTTCGGTATCGTGTTATTATCTCGAACAAGTTTATTTTGTGTACGATACGATATTGGTTTGAAATATGTTCCGTTTTTGGGATTTTATTTACTGATTGCTGTAGTGTTTATTGTTTCTAGATTTAGATTTATTTTGTTAAGTTTGAACACATGACACATTTTTTTTTATTTAGAAAAGTAATTTGTCAAAAACACCTACATTTTGATAAGTTGAGTCGAGATGATGAATTTGAACGTTTTAACTACGAGAAATTCTGTTTTCTATAAATTCAATGACGCACAAATACATAACTGACCATTTGCTTTTAATTTTACACCACTAGGCCAAATATCAAGTCTAAAATATCCGTTAAATAACCGCACCAAACTACTATAATAATCCTTTAAAACTACCCCTGTTTACATCGATCGTTATCCCCTCATAAGCGTAGTTTTTGTCTCACCATCCGCCATCCTCCCTGATATCACTTTGATAACTGTCCAGTTTTTGTCCAGCGATACGGCACCGGACGCCGGCCGGACAACTTGCGACCATCTCATATAACGATATGGGTGTATTAAGAGACGGTTTGTCTTCTGTACGTATGACCACAGATAATATTCTTATATGAACTCAAAACCAAATTTAATGATATTATTATTTTATTTTGTAATCTGATTGTTGGTTTTTATTGTGTGTAAATAAAAAAAAAAATAAAAAAAATATATATATGGTATGTAAGTGTATAAGGTAATGTAGGACCTTATAAAAGGTCTGGTTAGTGTAATGCTGGGTACAGGAATTGTTGAAGTGTTAGTGAAAAGAGTTGGAATAATAGTTAGAAGTGGTTCTTGTTATCGACATTTGCGTATCTGTTGGTAAAGAAGTTGGTGTATTTAAATGTATTGTATAAAGCCATAACAGAACTGAAAGTTGTTACAAGGTTTTAAGCGGTGTCTTTGGCAAATCTTGCAAGTTAAATTTGACTCACTTCCAGATGTTCGATGGAGCTGAAATTTAGCACACACGTTTGTCTCTCGTGACAATGCAATTAAAAAACTTGTTATATTCTCTTGCTAAAGCTTTGTGCGACCGATATGCTGCCTGGATTACCAACGTTATCAACAGTACCTTCTAATCTTTGAAACTAAAGTATCGTTAACAGCATTTACGATTAAGTACTATAGAATTATGTCTATCAAACGGAATAGGGCAGTAAAGATGGCGTGCAAACACGCTACAAAGCAGTGTGATATTCAAAATGTACAGTTACTGAAAATCCTGTTTTGACGCAAGATCAAACTATTCTGTCTATGTCAGCCAAAATTGTTTTTTTTTACTATCAGAGCCAACCAAAAATATACCCAATGAACTGCCAAACGCCATAAAATAATTTGCCTAACAGTAAAACTATGCGCGTCCATTATATCGCGGCGAAAACAACGGAATACATCGACACCACCCGTAATAACCGGCACCTCATCGCGGAAAACAAAGATGGAGGCTCGGAGGGGGAGGGGGGACGAGAGAGCCCCCCACCCCGGTGGGAGAGGTGCAGGGCTGTAAGTATGGTTAGTGGACGGGGTTCTGAAAAGATGTCGTGGTGAGAAGGTAGTTTTCAGTTGATGTTTTGGGTTGGTAGTCCAAGTTGATAGTCTCGTCGTTTGTAAAATTTAATTTAAAAGTAATTTGTTGATGTTTAATTTTGAAGGATTGTCAGATCTAATAACTGCTCGAGACTTCATACGCGTGAAGTTTCTTGTTATGTCATTCGGTAATTAATAGTGTACCGAGTTTTCTATCAATAAAACATTTTTGTAATTGGATCAGTAATTTAGTGATTATGATTTAATAAACGTTTGTGTGTGTATGGCTTTTTATAAGAACATATGATTTTCGTTTAAAAGTAAGTTTTTGTTTAAGCTGTCCTACTGTAACATTATATTGTAACTTTTGTTTGCGATAACTACTTAATATAAATTTAAAGAAAAGATAATGTCATCTCAAAAATGTTGCTTTTTTAAACCTTTCAATTTAAACTTCAATATACAAATTCTAAATAAACCTTTGAACAGCCCTACATCCAGGGGTGTACGCGAAAATGTGCGGTAAGCGGGCGGTGCGGGCGGAATTATGTTATTTCTTAATTTAATTTCATTAGGCCTGGTGGGCGGCAGAGATCTTTGACAGTCGTTACGAGTAGTCAGAAGCCTGAATCTGACACCA
The DNA here is from genome assembly GCA_945859665.1 of Anorthoa munda. Lineage (NCBI taxonomy): Eukaryota > Metazoa > Arthropoda > Insecta > Lepidoptera > Noctuidae > Anorthoa > Anorthoa munda. The sequence goes on along the minus strand of OX243916.1, from coordinate 670,994 downwards.
GTCTTGCCAAGGGGTATAGTGTTACCCAGTTACTGGGTTGTGGAGGTCAGATAGGCAGTCGCTCCATGTAAAACACTGGTACTCAGCTGAATCCGATAAGACTGGAAGCCGACCCCAATATAGTTGGGAAAAGGCTAGGCAGATTGATTGGTGGGCGGCAGAGATTGTGCCCGTCCGGCTGTAATTGTGCCCAGCCTTTCATGACCGCCATGAAACGGCTATGAAAACAAACACCAGAGAGAGGAGGTTATTGAGCTATGATTTTTTATACAATCCGAATGTATGAATAAGTACAGCAATACATATAGTAAATCTGTAGAAAAGTAGTATTTTTCATACATCATATTTAGAAAAAAAATAGCCAGGGTGTTAAAGGATAACCAACAGAACCCATTTCCAGCATTTTTGGAAATTTTGTCTGTTTTTACCTACTTCAAAAAAAGGAGGTAATCAATTCGACACGTATGTACGTGATATTGTTGGAATTGAACAATATTCACATAGTTACTCTGTATGGATTTCTATTCTAAATACGTGTGCCAAATTTCATATGTATATGTTTGTATGTTTGTCCTCGCATTTCTCCGAAATAACTTATCTGATTGTGATTATTCTTCTTTTATTGAATTAAGTATCTCTCAACTTAGGGAACAATTCAAGTTTCAAAATTGGTTCAGCAGTTTTAAGATATGGAACATCCAGCCGAACGAAAAATTAAGTTATTATGAGTATTTTGTTAATACCTTTAGATACCTTACTAAAGAACTTGCTCAATTTTTAGTCGTAGGGTACTAAAACGAAAAAGAAAGATATAAAAACAGATTCACAAAAATAAACCGACTTCTAAAGCAAAAAATTGCAAAAATATCTTTTGTTTCGGAAGTCGGTGTAGAAAAACGATAAAAACAGAGTTACCAAAAACACCGACTTCTGAAACAAAAGTTATTTTTGCTATTTTTTGTGTTTTGCTTTAGAAGTCGATTTGTTGTTTCTGACAAGGTTTCTTATGTTTACCTATTTAGTTGTGCACTCATCACGTAAAATATAGGAAACCAATGTAGACAACTTTTATTCATAAAAATTTTGCGCAACCCGAAGTATTACTTAGTTTTTGTTCCATCACAATCAGTTCACTCTATCAAAAGTTGCATAAATTTAAAGTGCTCAAGAAATAAAATATCACAACAAGCAATTCAGATATTCGGACAGTTGAACTCCATATTCGATAGATGGCGTTGTGCATTTGAAGTCATTTTCTGAATGGCGGTGTTATGTTTCTCCGCGGAAGAATGACCCTAGAAAAATACCAACTACTACTGTTCCACTGCAAGGCAAAAACCTCTCATACTGAAAAAGTACAAGCCTTAATCACCACGCTCGCTCAAGGCGTATTGGCGATTTCCAACTTCACCGTGCCTACTCACTTGAATTTGTATCATAAGGGTACTTACACTAGTCGACGGCACGAACTATTTTGTGCGCGGGGTTAAAATGCATGCTTTATCAACCGACAACACGTGCGGAACAGATAGATGCTGTTATGAGCAGTAAGAAGCTAGTTCGCGTACGAATACTCACTTTTGCAAATTTGTAGCGAAATGGATGATGATTTAGAACGAAAACGAGTGCGCGAAATTTTATAAACAGACGTTTGGTAGTTCAATTTTCCTTCTTCTTATGGTACTTATTTGCGCCCAAAGAAGCATTAAAATTAGTGTTGAAATATGGAACTTTCGAAGCTCATAAGTTTCAAGTAATTTTTTTTTACTTTTTTGCTTCCATACAGGGCTAGATAATGATGAGACAAATTGATATTATTTTTTATTTTGAACGTACATCGTCAAACAGTCGAGTAAAAGCCAGACTACGTTTGTATGGAAGAATTTTCGACTAGACTGTTTGGTTCAGAAAAGCATGTACAGAAAATGTCTACTATTGAAGAATATCAGGCAAACCTCTCTAACACCTTTATTATTGAGACTTTCATCTCAAGGTAAGCGAAAGTATCATTAAATCTAAAGAACTTATGTTTCTCAGTGAACATGAACAGTTATTGGATGTAATATCAATTAGAGGCGCACCGAGTACAGTACACAATACAGTTTGAGACCGCACTTACGATTATTTCGGTTCTTTACGACTTACAAGCTGTCGGTGTTGTACTATAAACGTTGCATGGTTAATTGGATTGTGGATATTTAGCAGGTATTTGCAGATTCTGATAGTTTTGTAATATAATCGTTGAATATAATAGTTGAATTAAATGAAGTCTTTTAATAGCTCTGAACCTCGAGTACCCTTCAGTCAGGTATAATTTTCTAAATCATAACACGTTCCTTAGTTGCTAGACGTATGGTTTATTGGAATGGCTGCATATAGATAATCATTTTGAAGATTTTTGTTTCTTTATATGTTACAAATAAATGATATGCAATGTAAGATCGAAAAGCTTTCAGACATAACTATGTTATTATTAAGCAATGAAAGTGTGCTATGACTGTACGAGTACCTATCAACACGATTATTCTATCAAGTGCGTGGAAATTGCTAGCATCTCTAACCCCTGCTTAAAAGAAGCAGAACCTCTCGTGTTAGAACGAGTAACCGAGAATAGGTCGTGCCGTTTTAAATTTTTATTCAGTCAGGAAGGTAAGGCAAGGTACAAGCGAGGCAATACTGCTATAATAATAATTTAAAGTTCCTGTAGAAGGTGTTATATTTTTACCCGACGAACTTCCGAGTGGAAAATATGGCCGCAGTAGCACATAAAACAGTTGCAACAAAAGCTAATAAAACGAACCAATTTGCGGTCTCCTCGCGACCAGAGAACAGAGACCAGCGACCGGCGACCAATTACCATACTTCACCGACGAACTACTAACAAAAACATACTTTTTGCCAAAAAACACTTCATTTAACTCTGCCACTATCGAATAACTGGACACAATTGAATGTTGCATCACAAACGTGAATTTTAATTCCGGGCGACATATGCTGGCCCCCCGCCCTGGGCCGCTGGCCCCTCGGGGGTGGGCCGAGGTGGGTGTGGGGACACACTGTAATTAAAAAAATGTGTGGCACTTCATTCGTGCGCGCCAGTGAGACCGCAGCCTAACGCGCCTCGCCCTAACTAATTAATAATTTCCCCAATGTTTTTGGGATTTTAATAATAATCTCTTAATGTTTTGTGTAGTGCTTTTTGTCTCTGTTTATGTACGTAATTGGGCGAGTTGGTTTAAATTTTGTATTTTAGATTTTGCCTTTAATTTAGCATAATCTGATACTTATCGTTCGTTATAGCTTCTCTCTGCGAGTTAACTTGAGGCAGAATACAATTATATTCGTTCTATGAAAATAATATTGACAATGTTGGCAAAATAATATTTAGTTCCACGCAGTCAGGTTCAACTATAAAGCTCTTAGCAGGGTTTATTTTTAGTGTGCGTAAGGTACAGTTGTATATGACTTGTATACATCTGTCACTTTTTAACAGTTAAAATATGATTTCACTTTGACACGTCATGGTACGAGGGCAAATCTTTAAATTTTGGCACTTATTCAAAACATATTTTTAAAAACGATAGTAATTGTTAATTTTCATTTAGTCCAGTCTATGAGGTTTGAGTTAGACTAAAATACCGTTTGACAGCAAAGCTGTTTTAATATTTCTCTAGGATACTTGATTAACCAATGATTAACTTTGAAATCAATACACGGTGCAGTATCGCACGATAAAACACATTTGCATCGTGTTTTTGTTGCCAAAAATCAAATCAATTTTCCATCGAATACGGTAGCAATAAGTACAGTCACCCCCAAAATATTCCACTCAGTTTTAATAACATCATATTTTAACACGTCTAATATTGTCATAGATAAACATATTGACGTACAATTTAATTATATTGTCCATTTATGATTTCACTCTATGCGTTGCCGATATTATGACCCTCTAATGATACGAGGCTTGACAAAGTAATTGCGTTCTGTCAGACGTCAAATACTTGAGTTTACACATTATTACCTGATCACTTATCAACTGATAGCAGCATTATGTTATCGTGGCATTTAATAAGCTCTCGCCGTGACTATCTATACTCGATGTGTTTAGCTTTTTATTAAAATCTGACGCGATCCGTGACGCAGCCACATCAAATGTTATTATGTGTATATATTTTGTGTGTTTTTAATAAAACTGATACGATGAGATATAGGGAATTTTGTGAGTTTATCAATAATAATATAATTGATTGAGGTTATAGGGAATAACATATTAGCTTGTGTCGTAAATGTAATCTGCGTGTCAAATTCTGGTGATAACTTTTGGGAGTGACTGTACTTTTCCATGAATGCGAACTTTATGAATCTTTATTAGTTTTATGTATTGACTGTGTCTACTAAATCTAATTCGATATGAATAGGTATTATTTTATTTGAAAGTGAAAATCACAAAAATCATCTTCATTTTCGCCCAATTTTCCTCATATTTTTTACTTGTGGAACAAACCTTTTCTTATGTAAACTTCTCATTAACTAGGTATAAACTGCACCATCATTCTAACTACTCACTACAATAGTAACAATAGGCGACATGCGGTTATCTCGAGTGCGAGATTAGCCGCATATCGCATCGTTTCCAGCTCAACATCATATCGATTGGCGGCACATCGCTCGAGTTACCGAGAACAACTAATACATTAATTAAAGAGCCTGTTCTCGTGTAAGAACACTCGTTACCCTCGTTAAGATGGCGTGACGCGAATTTGTGATATTTATTACCTTATTTTGGCAATGTTATTTGGTATTTTAACAGCCTGCGAAATTATGCATCGGTAATAAAGGCATGATTATTGCATTTCAATAGATTTTTTTATTTTGGCTTTTCTGTTTTTTTACCTATATGGATATTTATACCTGTATTATTATTTATTTGATGGGAAGATGATTTACTAATAGGATGGAGAATGAAAGAAACTAGGGGAAGCTTATGTCAAAGAAGGACAACCTGACCAACGAACTGGTTGCTGAGTAATACTCAGATGCTCAATCGAATTAAGTTTTTTTTTTATTTATTTAATAAACTAGTGTTAAAATAAGATTGATGTTATAATTAAGTTAATTAAAACTGTACTTAATTTTGGTCAGCGAATAAAGGCATTTTTAAAATTATTTATTAATTTTATCCAGGTATGTATAATATAATCAGTACAGCAATAGCTTCACCCGCGTGACAGTCTAAAATATATCGTACGGAAACATACTATCGTGCTAAAAAGCATTTATTCCGTTCTAATACCAACAACTAATACCACTGGTATTTGTTTCAACACATATTTATTTTCTATACCGAATGAATACCACTCTTAAAATAATTAAATTTAATGTGTGAACAAATAAAAACAACTTGAATTTGGTACAGTCAGCTCAGTCAAACCTATGCACATGGCCAGTGTCTGTATGGACGTTGGCATTCACTTATAACACCGAAGCAGATAGATAGTAAATAAGGGATTGATCACGTGATTTTTCGATATCGATTGTCAATTCCATACAATTTTGCCTTTTGACAATCGCTATCGCCACGCTTTCGATGGTAGCATGTCACTTGTCTAGGGCATATTTGAAGTACTTATATGAATCCATGAGCAATGAAAATAAGGTAATAGGTATGTATGTATCACACTAATCACGCTAATATTATAAAGCGAAAGTTTGTGAGTGTGTGCTTCTTCACGTTCAAACCGCTGGACGGATTTGGATGAAATTTGGCACAGATATAGATTATAGTCTGGAATAGCACATAGTATCCCGGGAATATGTTCCCTTGGGATAATTTTCGACATTAATTATGCGGGTGGAGCGGCTGGCAGAAGCTAGTCACACTAATATTATAATGGCGAAAGTTTGTGAGTGTGTTTGCGTTTGTGTGTTTATTATACCTTGACGCTCAAACTGCTGGACGGATCTGGATGAAATTTAGCACAGAGATAGATTATAGTCAGGCATAGCACATAGGAGGCTCTTTAGAACGACGCTGCTTTTCTTAGTTTATTAAAAAAAATCGTCAGAGAATACTGCTCTAAAACAATACCCTAAACTGAAATCTCTGTCACAAATCTTTAACGACGATATCTGTTATCGACATCATTGGCGGTCCTTCTTTGATCCTTACATAACGAAGTCGGCATAATATTGTTGTAAATACAGTCATAACTTCATTGATCAATGCCGACCACACCCAGTGAACTGCTATAACTCATAGATTCCTCTTCGACTAGAAACAGATCTCATTTATTGACACATTATATTACGGATTCGTTTGACAAATTGTCACTTTTCGCGAATTAGTATTCATAACTAATACTCAAAAGCTTGTGAATGGGTATTTTGTTAAATAATCCAGTTTAAGTCGACAGTTGAAAGAATAGTTTGCCGACGACGGCTCAGTCTATTATTATGTATAAGAATACATAGGTAGGCTATTTATTATGAACACCATCTTAATTTGAATACAAAAAGAAAGAGGACTTATTTGATTAATTTTATTCCGTTTTCATAGATAGCCATTTTATAAAAGGTATAGTGAAAAGTTCTGAAATTATTTATAATTTTTAACCTTGAGAAGAGAAGAAATATATTTAAATATTCAGTATCATAGAATCATTTTTTAGGGTTCCGTACCCAAAGGGTAAAAACGGGACCCTATTACTAAGACTTCGCGATCCGTCTGTCTGTCTCTCTGTCCGTCTGTCACCAGGCTGTATCTCAAGAACCGTGATAGCTAGACAGTTGAAATTTTTACAGATGATTCACAGATGATCACAGAGGATGTATTCCTGTTGCCGCTATAACAACAAATACTAAAAACAGTATAAAATAAATATCTAAGGGGGGCTCCTATACAACAAACGTGATATTTTTGCCGTTTTTTGCTCGATATTAATAATGGCAACAGGTACACGCTTGAAACATTCATAGAATGTTTGGTTGTATATTCACTTCAAAAAATAATAATTATTAAATTAAAATAAAATAAATTAAGGGGGGCTCCCATACAACATACGTGATTTTTTTGCAGTGTTTTGCGATAATGATAAATGATAAATGATTTATTTTCTGTAAGTTGGTTTGTACAAACACTTTCACATGTCGATCATATTTTTTAAAACTAGATGAGGTCGGCGTTTCCTGTCTGACTACTCTGAGAAGAAAGGCCGAAACAAACTCAGAGGTCACAGTCTCTTTTAAAGTCCAGACAAAAACTTGGTTAGATCATGTGAAGACCATGTAGACTGATGTCTGAAATGGTCTTTTGAGAAAAGAACCAGCCAGATTGAGTGGACCTGTCCAGTCAGTGCACGCATTTGTCAATAACCGTGCAGCTCAACTTAGAATTTAAGGAGCTCAACGAATTGACGAACAATACCAAAGAAAGGACATTCGGGTAGGCCGCATAAATACTCAAACTGCCAGACCATGATTAAAAACTAACTAAGATAAATTAAAATAAAAAAAAAAGAATAATCCACATAGTCTTCACATTCACAATAATTAAAATAAAATAATATAATACTTTAAAAAGTAAATATTCTTGTCATTGCAAGAAAAATTAAAAAAATTAAAATATAATTAAAAACTAACTAATGGTACGGAACCCTTCGTGTGCGAGTCCGACTCGCACTTGGCCAGTTTTTATTTATTTATTTAAACTTGTTGTACAACATCGGCGGACTATCACACGGCATTCTCACACCTATAATGAAACTAAGGTTGTATCAAGTAGTGTACTATTTAGGGGCGAATCCTTAAAATGTCTTGAGTTATGTCTTAAGTTTTCATTATTGAGTTGCATTATTTCGGTCTCAATTATATTATTCAATGCCTGATCCTTACATAATGTCACATAAAGACAAAATGAGACACAAATATGTATTTAGATACCAAAATGGTTCCGTCATTGGCCTTTATTTTCTGAAGAAACAATCAACGCAAAAAACATCATACTTAATCGGAAAATGAAAATGTCACATTCATTACGGGATTAATAGAGACTTCATCAAACTCTTGAGTGAATAACAGTCAATGTATCAAGATTACGAATACCTCCGCTGTAAGTATTAGCCACAAATCAATCGATGGTGGGCGAACTTATTAATTCCCAGAACAAATGACTTGTCTGAATATTTATAAGTTGTCGATCGATAAATGTCGACTGTACGAGTACCGCGGAAGATTGGGTTTTATTTTATTTGGCTTCTAAATTTTGTACGACACAAAGTTTTATTATTTTACTTTTTTATTAATATTGCTTAATTATTTTGTCTCTTTGCGTCATTTCCTTTACAATACTAACGGACAGGTTATGCGACGGAACATATAAATATTCTTAATTTCTGTACTTGCAGGAAATTTCAATTTTACTAACTTAAGATAACAAAACGTATTTTGTTAAAATGTTAATCTCAGCCGCCCGTCACAACTGAAAAGAAAAAAATTCACTAGAAATCATCATCCTATTGTTTTATTGACAGTATTTTCCACATAAATCTACTACATCCTATACGCATTCCATTACTTAGAAATGCTACTAAAAAAATATTAGAAGTTTTATATATCTTAATTATAGAACCATCTTTAAGGGTACACTAGTCGAAAATTCTTCCATACAAACGTAGTCTGGCTTTTACTCCATTTTTTTACGATGTACGTTCAAAATAAAAACATGATATCAATTTGTCTCATCGTTATCTAGCCCTGTATGGAAGAAAAAAAGTAAAAAAAAATTTACTTGATAGTTATGAGCTTCGAAAGTTCCATATTTTAACACTAATTTTAACGCATCTTTGAGCGCAAATAAGTATCATAAGGAGAAGGAAAATTGAAAAACGGCCTCCATACAGGGATAGATTAGTAGTTTAACAATACAAATAATTTTATTTTGAACAGATACATTCAGTTGTTTTTTCATGATATCCAGACTCCCAAGGTCTGTTTATAAAATTTCGCGCGCTTTTTTTCGTTCTAAATCATCATCCATTTCGCTACAAATGTGCAAAAGTGCTAATTCGTACGCGTACTAGCTTCTTACTGCTCATAACAGCATCTATCTGTTCCGCACGTGTTGTCGGTTGATATAGCACGCATTTTAACCCCGCGCACAAAATAGTTCGTGCCGTCGACTAGTGTACCTTTAAGTAACCATACCGCAGAAGAAAAGCGTAGTTTTTTAGTCCTTCACAAGGTCCAAAAAAAAATGCAAGGTAAGTTAACTAAGAAACACTAAACCACCTCCCGATTTCCGAAATCTAACATTCTGTTATTCATATTAAATAAAGTTAGTATAGGTAATTTACAGCCAAAAATCAAACCATTTCTTCAAACCCCCCTTCTTAGCAATAACCAAGTTAATCCCACTCCACAACACAACCCGTACGTGTAGCGTCGTAACGCCGCTCAAACGGCCGCAAACGGCCACAAACGGCCCTAGGGCTATAACCCGCCGCTAAGGGCCGACGGGACACGGCCGACGGCCACCGGAACACGGATGAAGGAGGCTTTAGTTGGGAAGTAGTTCCGGTTTGTGGGCAAGATTGGTAGAGGCTCAGATTTGAGCATGTTGTGGGCTACGAGTATAATAGTAACGTATTTTGTAGCGATACTTATAACATGTATTGAGTATTAATATATTTATGTAAGTTTCATATAATATAAGCATATAACAAAGTTTTATAAAGCCAAGTAGTACAGCTTGAAATAAAAATAAATAATCCAAGATTTATCAATTAGAAGTAAAGCGTATTATCTAAATAGGCATGCGTACAATATTACTAATATGTTATTAAGTTTCCAATCATTAATTGCTTTTATAATCTAACATTTAAAGGATAGGTAGGTAAGGCTAGGTAATAAAGTAGGTTGGTATTGTTAATCCGTTTCAAAATAATCCATCAAAAGTTAATCGTCAAATACAAAAAGATAATTAACATTCAATCTTATAAAACGCGTTTGTTTTTAATAATTTATTCATTATTATTTAGTGATCTTCAGAAATAATTAGTAAGTATAAAATAAAACATTAAATAGTCATTTGATTTCATTAGATCACCAATCGTGACGCGTTGATGTCTTTTATACGACTCCTGATTATTTTGTGTTATTTGCATTAATAAAACATTCTAATGAACCATCCAATTAATAACGCCATTTAAAATTATTATACAATAATTTTATTGTTATTTAATTTGCAAAGCTCATGAATATTGAACATACTGTATTTTCAATATTATTAGTTTTCTATAAGATCTATGTATGTAAAGAGATCAATTTTCATTTTCCACCTGTAGATCATTCAGATAGTCAAAGACAAAACATTGACTAGCTTTCTTACTATCTTCTAATAAAAAAAACTAGACATAGATATTTTTCAGGTGAGAATATTCCTATTAGATCATCTACCATCTTAATTGGAAGAATTTACAAAACCTTTACATTAGAAAATATCCTCTTCAAGGAAAAACTGTTAACGGTTAATATCAGTGATATTGGGTGTCCCAGTCCCGGGACGAACAGATACTGTGTACTTTGAACAAAGGTAGTTCGCGACGGGCTTGACAATCGTACTAATCCTACTAAAAATATAATCCTACGAAAGTTTGTGAAGATGGATGGATGTGTTACTCTTTCATGCCCAAACTATAGATCAACTGATGTATAATGTACAGAACAAGTAATGTATAAAATATATCAGAATAACACAGGTTAAATTTTATAAATATATTAAGCGAAATACTAATTCCACGCAGACAGAGCCGCGCTCGGTCGCTAGTACTACAATACTTTAATAACCTGAAGATCTAATACAAGAAAAAAACAAAGAATACTCACTTGACTGTAGCCGTTCCCTCCACGCCATGGGGTTGGAGACCAGCCCCTGGAAGCCAGGCCAGTACAGTGGCTTGTGCTGGAGGTAATGAGCCATGCCAGCTGCTGCCGCCGCCAGCGACAGCCGGGGAGTCAGCAGACCAGCGCCCACACCACCGCCCACCGTCGGCCGCGACAGGATGTGGTCGATCCCGTGAGGGTTCGGCGCTGGAGGAGGCGCCTCCGCCAAGGAACTCAACGCCGCCAGCGGAGCCCCGAAACCATGCTCCAAACCACGAGACAACGGCGGAGAACCACGAAGCTCCGACATGTTGAGAGTCCACTGCATATACTATAACGTGTGCAACACAAGTCCGAATCACTCGCTCATCGCTTAGACACGAGACGTGTGCCCGCGCGCGCGCCCCGACACCGAATGAAAAGCGTCGCGGACTGGAACCCGCCGAAGCCGAAGCTCGCAAACAGAAAAAAACTTGAATAGAGAACGCCGCCCAGTCAATCTAAACCTTATATCGCGGACGCCGCCCCTAAACCAAGCTGTCGCCTCAACCTCTGTCCATCCCGCTCTGTTTCCCATACGGCAGAGCGGGATGGAACACGTGTGGTGTTAACACAAGAGCGTAGATTTAACGAATCGCTATTTAATGGCGCTTCTTGTCTCTTTATAATTAAGTCGGGTGCAGTTTTTGCGGGCCGCCCCCCCTCCCCCCGCCCGCCACCGACCCTCGCCCGCTAAAAACTATTGTGCCACGAATAATAAGCTGGAATGGCAGAGTTTACGCGTTCGAATAATAGCGGAAGGATCTCCGGTAATTTATGTGACAAATATAACATTAATTGACACGGCACTCGATTTGTTAAGAAATAAAACACCCATAGAATTAGCGACATCTGCTAAGGGTTGGGTTCCGTAGTGTGCAGATATTAAACTTGATTAATTGCTTGTCGTCTCAGTTATTATACACTCGAGATAGGTTTTTGAATGGACTTGAGAAATTGCTGTTGTATTTTTTTGGGAAATTAAAGTTTTATGATGAGTAATAAAATAAGTAGGTACAGGTAACTGAAGTTCATTGTACCTGCACATAATAAATAGCCTTTTAGAAAATACTTAAAGTAAATAATTTGCTATTTTTATAATGTATAAAAATAAAAACTGAATACATTTGAAAGCTCTTTAAAATAACTATTTACGTGGACATCTGAAAATGTTTTCCTGGCTTCTTTCATCTTAATAAGAATCTCTACCAATATTTTAATGGGTAAATTAGATCCATTCATTAAAAATAATGTCATTTTCTGTTTAGCAATGTCCTAAATGGCCAACTAGCATAAGTACTCAAATAATTCTATACAAATACAACAACAATAAAAAATAAACCGCAAAAAATAATCTCCTAAAAATACAATTATCTACAATTACATTTTAAAATAACCGATCATATCGCCAACAGTCACGCAGTCACACAAACACACACAATCAAACTGTCATCACAAAGCCACACTTTGACGTTTGTGATTCGTTTTTTAAATCCCCCATAATGGCCGCCCCTGATATAAAGATGGCGGAACAATAAACGGTTTTTAAACTATTAATAAACGGAATCGTTTGCGCATCCTGTCTGTCTGTGTAAATCGGGTTTGGTTTGACCGACCGACTCAGGCGCAGGATGTTTTTGTATTTTGTAGTATTATTTTTTAATAGAATTATTCATTTATAAGTTGGGGGTTTATTTTTAATCAGCTTATTTTATTTTCAGAATTTTGTTTTTCTGATTGTAAGTATCAAATAGAATTTGTATATTGATTGCATACAACTAAATTTGTATTGACGCTTGGGAGAGTTTTATGTCCAACAGTGGACTTCTTTAGGCTTATACGATGATGAAATTTGTATTGATTTCTAAAAAAGTTAGTTTTTTTTTTAATTATTGTCTACATAAGCATACTAAATAAACTCCATAATAAACATTTTTAAATGGTTCATTAAATAAAAAATAATAAGTAATTATTTCAACATTTCTCACTAACTTGACTGCTTGAACTTGCTAATAACTTGTTGTTAGCAAAGCACAATGGACATTTTATACATTTTTAAAATCAACAATAATTTAAAAATCTAGGTAAGAACATCCCCTTTAAACCCCTTAATCACAACATGACCCCTATCTTAATCCTCACATAAAATACCAACCCATCAAGCTGACCATCACAACACGAGATAAATATCTCCAAGTCTCGGCCACACAATGGACCCTGGACCGGGTTCCGCTCACACAATAGTCGAGGATGGACCGCGGGGAACCAGCCAAGGTATTGTAGACACCGGATGTAATATAACACAGGAATTGGGAACAGGTGCCACTGAGAGCGGGTAAGGAATTCTTGTAGCGATAGGTTAAGCATTACTTCGAATTTCAGAAAGTTTATTATCACCTGCGTTCAATGGAGGTGAGAACCGACCCTCGTTCTTGTTTCTATCTGAACACAGGTTTAGAAACTTAAATCTGTTATATCAACTAAACCATTTACAGGCACTGTCGAACTAACGAATTTTATTCAGAAAGTTACTATTTGCTCATTCCAAAACGTAGATCTCCATGGAGAAGAATGTGCAAGAAACGATCAGATCATAAACAAAACTGAGTTACATAAAAGTTTCTGAAGCTTACTTAACTGTTCGTAAAGCTTCTACATAGCCTGTTTATATGTTTAGATCCATAAATGATAATCAGTGCCTAATTTCTGCACATTGCAGGATCTGATGGTCGCCACTGATGGAAAAAAGTCATTTTATTGTTAGATCAGCCTGAAATTGCATGTTTTAAATTTCCTTCCTCCTTGGCCCAGTTTATTCATAAGTTTAATTACTTTCCTTTCCAGTTCTCTTATAGTACTGGATATCATCTGATATTCTTGAATGTCCATCACCCGCTCCGCTCAGCGCCCCACTGCCCGCTCACACTGGCACCTCCCCCTCCCTCTGTGTCCCGGTTTCCTTCTCACCGCGTCAATTAGCCGCCACCTTTGCTTTGTCGGCCTTTTATCATCTGCCTATTACACACCACTACCACCAAAATTACACTTTATGTTATTAGCAGTAGAGTTGAGAGTACCGTGTGTTTCATTTGAATAAAGGTATTTATTGACTTGAAATATAAATTGGTTCGATATTTATTATACGAAATATTTATAACACCGTTACTAATGTTCAATTTAGATTAAGGTTAATTTTTATGTCATCAATCGGTGATATGTTTCAGTAATTAGATTTTATGTTAATGAGTAGGAAGTTGGTGGTATAAACGTTTTTACAATAATGTGTTATTTCCTTACTACTTCGAAGATGAATGAAATTTTATTTGAGATTGTTACAGAGATTGAGATGTTAATGAAACAAGTTTGTACAGCATTTATAATGAAACTAATAACAGACATTATGTTAGCGTGTGTTGAAATATTATTAAATTATACACATTTCAGTTATGAATTTAATATGTAGGAATAATATTCAAATTTTCGCTACTTATTAGATATATATAGGTATAGTAGTAGTAGAAGGATAGATCAATATCCGTCAATTTTTAGGGTTCCGTACCCAAAGGGTAAAAACGGGACCCTATTACTAAGACTCCGCGGTCCGTCTGTCTGTCTGTCACCAGGCTGTATCTTATGAACCGTGATAGCTAGACAGTTGAAATTTTCACAGATGATGTTTTTCTGTTGCCGCTATAACAACAAATACTAAAAACAGAATAAAATAAATATTTAAGTGGGGCTCCCATACAATAAACGTGATTAATTTGCCGTTTTTTGCGACAGTGGTACGGAACCCTTCGTGCGCGAGTCCGACTCGCACTTAGCCGGTTTTTTTTTATAGCTTTCTGATTTACCATATTATCTGAGTTTTGGAACTGAATCAACTCATGTTAATACTTACCGTCTGATGCAATCTAAGACTTAGTTGACACAGTAGAAATTAACGACTTGATTAGTACCAAAAATAGAAATTATAAAATACTTATAGATAAAATTGACAGACACAGAACTATTATTAGCTGTAAATTACAAAACTCGTTCACAATCCGTGTTAATATATTTATTTCCATACAAAAAATACTTGCAGTTAATCTTTGGTCGCCATTTTTAAGTACTTATGCTCATGATTTATTGAAGTTTTAATCGACGAAGATTGATGTCATAACTGTCGTTAAATTAATTTATATTTACAACTCCATTAAATGTTTGATATTGTATTGCCAACTAGATTATAAGAGAAGCTGGTATAGATGTAGGTGAGGCTATAAAATATAATTTTAATTAATTAGGTTTTTAAAAATTCAATAATAATATGTGGTTGACAATGTTTACTGGAAGTGATTTGAAATTTTATGAGGTGGTATTAATCACAATTTTTTTTTTATTTATTTACACCCTTATCTCAGAAACCCTAATTTAATATGTATCTATCTATGTAGTTAAAACTTTACTCCACTTTTATGTTTTTAATTCCCTAGTATGCACTTTGGAAAATGCCTTATCTAATCTTTTATATTTATCCTTTCCCGATAGATAGGTACATATAGTCCAATTTCCCCAACCGTCTTGAAAAACCTTTATAATTAACAAACATAGACGATAAAAAAATCGCTGAAAATTCTTTCACCAAAAAAACATATGGCACTAAAGCCAAAATAAAAATGCCATTCTCTATAAAACAAAAGCATTTAATAAAACTTTATCTCATAAGAAGCTCTTAACGTAACACAAACACACTTACATACAATTTGGCAACATTTAAACACAAACTGCGGACTCCACCATATTTGCCAACTTTAAAATGATAATAAAAAAATCATACTTCAGTATGAAGAATCGACTACGGTATCTACGAATTGGAGGGAGACAAGCATCCGTGGGAGCGAGAGAGGGGAGGTATCCAGCCTTCTCATTGGCGGGTCGTAATTCTCAGCCCCGCCCCCCGGTGTGGAGTACCCCACGTGTTTTTGTTGCGCTCAGACTATTGTTGGCCGCGATCGAGAGCGGACGTGACGATGCTCCGCAAAACTTTCAGGAGTTTACGTCCATATAAAGTATTTTATGCACAGGTGTAGTTTATCGTGTATGTAAGAGAAATGTTTTGCTATGTTATTTAGAACAAAGACGTAGTTTAGTATGCTGTAGTAACACTAGTTTGTTTTTTGACTTTGTTCCAATTAGCTATACTCGTACGATAAAACCATTATGAAATGACCAGATTCTGCCTTGACTTTTAAGAAAATTAGTAAAGACATAAGTTCTATGATAAGTAGGCTCATAATCAAATACCTACTTGATTTATTTCTTAAATAACTATATATACTTGTTTATCCATTTTACTTCAGTAATTGTTTCTTTTTTTATGCACCTGCCTTGTTATCTCTCCACCACCCTTGTTTGACTGGTAGAGAATGCCTCAGGCATTAAGTCCACCTATGAAGGTACCTGTACTACTAACGTACGTTGCAAGAAGTATTAAAAAATAAATAGGTTTTAATGAAAACTTTTTTACAAACAAGTAAAATTTCAAAATTTTAAAAAAACTCCTGATATAGTTTTATTTTATGCTACATAATTTATCTAGTACATAGTAGATACGCTTCGTTCGGCAATGTCTTGAACACGTAATTATGACACGATATCTTGCGAAAACACCCCGATTCAAAAAGTGAAACGTCCATAACTTTTGAACGGCTGAACCGATTGTATTCAAACATAGCTAAGAACACTCTCGACAAAATCATCTTTCAAACAAAAAAAACTAAATTAAAATCGGTTAACCAGTTTGGACGCTATGATGCCACAGACAGACACACAGATACACAGCAACACACGTCAAACTTATAACACCCCTCTTTTTCCATCGGGGGTTAAAAAATACTACCAATAACTTATTTTTGGAAGTCGGTGTCTTTGGTAGGTACCATTTTTTTGCGTTATGGAGACCGACTTACAACAATAAAGTTATTTTTCACTTTGTAGTTTTTTTATTTGGAAGTCGATAGTATTTTTTTGTAAATAGTTCTTTTTATTTTTCATTTTTTAGTTGTACTTACCTAATAGGCAAGTTGTTTAGTAAGGTACCGATAACGCCAAAATAGATTATAGTCGTCGTCAAACTTCTTGGCCGCCCTAAAGTTGGTTTACCACATGCGCGAGTCACGAAACGGTGCTGTTTTTGTATGAGATTTACTACTGCGCAGCCGTTGTAGTTAACTTCAGGGCGGCCAAGAAGTTTGACGAGAACTATACCCGAATATCATGAAACTTGAACATAACCGGTGAAATGAGAGATCATCGTACCCCTTGAGAGCGTACTGGCGTGATGTTATGTTATGAAATGGTGTGAACAATAAACGGACATGCGATTGCAGTAATCCCGAGAGATTAACCGTTATTTATTGAAGAGTTCAGTTGTTTATCTCCGAAGTTCTTCATCAGATCTTCACCAAATTAAAATGGGACCAATTTCGGACTTCCAAAGAATTTTCAAAATCGATCCACAATTGACGGAGACATCGGTGAAAAAAAAAACCTAATGTCGAACATAGAACCTTCTCCTTTTTGGTAAGTCGGTTAAAAATGAGTTACCAGTGTGAGAAAGTCTGAGAGAAAAGTACAAACTTTCATTCATAATGCAACTACAGAAAGCCACCAGCTATGATTCTTATATACTTATTTTGCTTAACTTACGTTCATACGCACTAGACGCACTATAGTAATAAGTATTGCGCACCTGGAGAGAAAAAAAAGTCTACTGAACTCTAGGCTAAAAAAGTTAGAGTGAACAGGCTTCTTCTGGGTAAACTCACTCCATCGTCGACTCTGTCTCTGTCACCTCTGACCTAGACTAGAGTCAAGAGCAAACCCATCAAAAAAAAAAAAAAAAAAAGAACAGATCGATCTTCAAGGTTAAGCAACGCTTGCCGAGGTTAATCCGTGGATGGGTGCCAATCTCAACATTTTTTTTTTTTTTACTATGTATAGGCCTGTGTTTGACCACAATCTCACCGTGGTCAGTGATGATGTGGCCGATGGTGGTAAGCACACAAAGCCTAGAACATATCGAGATTCCTCGATTCCTCGGCAAGCAAGTTAAGCAGTTGGTCCCGGCTCTCATTTGCACATCTTTAACAGTCGATACAGATAGTCAGTAGCCAGGCAATTTGCCGACGGGTACACAATACCCTGACTAAGTGTCAGATTACCGGGTTGTGGAGGTCAGATAGGCAGTCGTTCCATGTAAAATACTGGTAATCAGCTGAATCCGGTTAGACTGGAAGCCGACCCAACAAAGATGTGAAAAGTTTAGGCAGATTCATTAAATTCTAAATGATAGTTTAACTAGCTGTTGCCCGGGACTTAATCTGCGTAGCATTAGTACTTTGAATAGCCTATTTTTTATATCGCACCATCATATTATAGGTGTGTGGGCCGCCATACTTGAGAAATTAATAGTTCACCATACAAACTTCTACCCTGTTGGGGGTGGACAGGGCCACCTCCAACAGGATGATTGCTGGGACAAAAACTATTTTATGTCCTTCCCAGGTTCTCAAGCCATCTCCATACCAAATTTCATTTAAATTGGTTCAGCGGTTTAAGTGTGAAAAGGTAACAGATAGACAGAGTTACTTTCGTATTTATAATATTATAGTAAGGATGGGCTTTAAAGTATAAATTACCTAAGCAAGGAAGCTTCACAGGAAAGCTCACTGAATCAATCATTACATTATGAATAGGAGTCAATAAGGTGAAAGTGTCGTGGTGGCCCAGTGGCTAAGACCTCGCCTGTCGTGCTTGAGGTCGTGGGTTCAATGCCGGGCAAGTACCAATGTGACTTTTTCAAATTCATATACACTTTCTAAGTTTATCTTGGACATCATAGACAACGGTGAAGGAAAACATCGTGAGGAAACCTGGACTTACATAGTTAATTTATGCCAAGTTAGAGGCTTTTGGGGTTCCCACAGATGACTTAATTAACTCTGACATCAGAGGTTGCCACATCCTCACAAAAAGAAAGAAGGTGACAATCACACACTTAATAACAAACACACGCTCCTCATACATGCCATAGTTGCAGAAACTTTACAATAAAATAATATTTTTAGTTATTCGCAAGTAATATCAAGCACATGCGCCCACATTCGGACCACATCCACCCCTATGATCCCTATCCCCCGAGGAATCAAACCCATTTCACCCTTGTTTTGGAGTAAGCATTTAATGCAATACTTTCTTTACGGTTTTTGAATCTGTTACACGGAAACCACACTGCTTTGGGGTAGTTCCAGTACAAGTTTTTATCTTTATTTAACTAATTAGTATAACTACTAATAGAAAAGGATATGTTTCACTATTCTATTTTGATTATAATTTACTGTGTAACTTGTATGTATTTAAAATAATTAAATCTAATTCTAAATTATAAAAGGCTTAAAAATATAGATAATTTGTTAAATACTCTGACTCCTATGGCTCTTGCAATTTAGACCGGTTGATTTTTTCCATAGAATTTATACACCGAGAGCGCGGTGCGGCACCGGTGCCGCGCACGCACGAAAACAGGACCAAGGACCGTTAAACTTAAATAAATGAGTGAATACTATAGCTGTTTGTACCATTTGAAGAGTTTAATATAAAACAGATGTCGTGGTGGCCCAGTAGCTAAGACTAAGGCTCTTGTGCTTGCGGTCGTGGGTTCAAATCCGGGCAAGTACCAATGTGACTTTTTCAAATTCATACGTAGGTACTTTCTAAGTTTATCTTGGACATCACAGGCAACGGTGAAGGAAAATAACGTGAAGAAACCTGAACTTATAAAGTTAATGTAAGTCTGAAATAGCCAAGTCAGAGGTTGGTTAATTAAAACTGACACATGAAGAGACCACATCCTCACACGAATAAGAAGAAAGTAAAATATTTAAAATTGTTTCCAAGCAACTACTCCTCAAATACCATACTCCATTTAATATTTAATCTTACAAAACGAAGTAGAATCAATCGCAGCAACACTAAACAAACTCAAATTAAATCAGCTGAACCCCCGGGTTTCGTATAATACCATTATTTAGGGTTCCGCAACCCCCTCGTGTTAAAAGTTTAGCATATATCCATTGTCGTTCATGTAATTATAACGCACCATTTACTCACAGTTTTGTAAACAGATTAATGAAATGGATAATTCAATTACGTTTCATTCAATTATGTTTCAATGATATTCAATTATTTTGAAGTCGTTTTCGTAGTTATTAAGCGGGAATTTAATTTTGAATAGATTAATATTGCTTTTAGTTTGATATGAGTAGGATGAGTTGACCCCTGCAAGCTCTTAGCTCTGCTCTTAGTATGCATCATTCTTGAAAGGCAATTCATAATATGGGCAGCAATTAAAGCTGCTGATTATAATTATTGTTTACGGAGTGTAAGCAATTCTACTCGAACCGAACAAAAGGCGCAACGTTGGAAGGCCTCCCTGTTGGTGGACCGATAACCTGGTGAAGGCTGCGGGAAGCCGGTGATGCCGAGACGCTTGGGGGAGGCCTATGTCCAGCAGTGGACGTCTTCCGACTGAAACTGACTTGAACTGATTATGATTATGACTTGAGGAACCGGCCTCAAAAGTGCCTATAAGTGATACTTCTGCGTCTGCAAGTACGGTCGATTTTTTTTAATTTTATTTTAGCCCACGCTGTCAAAGGCAAACACATTATCACTGTCATTGCTGGGAAAAGACCTCCCCCAAATCCTTTCACTTATAAGATTATTTTATTAACTTATCTTAATAAAAACAAAATTTTAATTGTAACATGATTTATAATTCGACAATCCTGATAATCGGTCCTTCTACTGCGCCTGTTAATTGTTATGAACCACAAACTATTATAGTAGAATTTATCTCCCCACTGTCGGTTCTAGGTAAAGCAACAGTTGCTGAGGATGGTTCGTAGTACGGAAGGTACTGGATTATGGTGGCCAGATAGGCAGTCGCTTCATGTAAAATACTGATATTCAGCTACATCAGGTCAGACTGCAGCCGACCCAAAATTGTTGAGAAAATACTAGGCAAATTGGATATTATGGAAATTCCTCTTTTTATATTTCTTGTACATAATTATTCTTAACAGACTGTATATACGTTATTTATTTGTTTATATTATTTTTAAATTCCGTATTGCAGTTACTGATATTAGTTATGGTGTTCCTCAAGGAAGCATTCTGGGCTCAACCTTATTCCTGATTTATATTAACGATCTAGATATCAAACAAGCAAACTCATATCATATGCCGACGACACTGCGTTAGTTTTTACCTCGAAAACCAGTAATGAAATGTATGAATAGGTTACAAAGCAATTTACTAAAACTAAATGCTGACAAGACAATATGTACTCACTTTTCCAAGCGCAAGCCTCAATTTAACATTACTAACTCTCATCTGTATGCCTGTATAAATGAGGATTTCACCCAGTCAGCACGTGTAATTGTCATATTATCATCAAAATAGGCAACAAAAAATATCTAGGGGTTATAATAGATGAAACACTCTCCTTTAGACCTCATATTGAAAGCCTAGTTAATAGAGCGCGCAAATTAATTTATGTTTTTAAAAAATTGAGAACGATTGCGGATTTAAAATTGCTCAAACTAGTCTATTTGGCCTTAAGTCAATCTGTAATCCAATAATGTATCACCTCATGGGATGGAGCACCAAAAACGCGTCTACTGCCTCTTGAAAGAGCTCAGAGAGCAATTTAAAAAATAGCTAATTTCCATCATTTTCTCTACCCCATTGATCTGCTTTCCTAACGTGCAACTCCTGCAACGAGCTGACTGTTCGCCAGCTTTTCATAATGCAATTGCTGTTAAACAATATACCAAGCTTTCCTATAACGCCGAAAACTACAAATAATAAGAGACGAAATTACATTATCTGAAATTCTAATGCAACCTCGAAATAATTTCTTTGTATATAGATTATTTACATTCATGAGTCCATTTCTGTAATTGTATATAGATTAAATTGAAAATTAAGTACTCATTTATAAATTAAATTATTTAGCTGTAAAAAGATTATTCTAGATCTGCAGGTTGTAACTAAATAATATTTTTTGATGTGTCTTTAAAATGTAATTTAATTTAATTTTTCATATACAAGTTATACCCATTATTAATTTATTATTATTAGTTTTAAGTACTTTATAGCCTCAAACACAGGTTCAACCTAGTTCAGGCAAATAAGCAACTGCGTTCTTTTATATTTTTAAGATATTTTATTGTAATTTGTGCCTTATGTTATAAATAAATTATATAACGTATTAAAGACGAAAGATGGCCTGATGTTCCCCAATAACCATAATAAGTACCACGCCTAATACTTAAGTTGATAGCGTATTAAACAATTTCTATGAGGTTATTACATTATTCTTTCACTCAACAACCTACAGGTAATAATTCCGCCTTATGTATACGTGCATTGCTATGAGGCTCGAAAGTCTAGATCTAGACAAAATGAAATTCTATCAGCGAATACGCTTGCCAAAATGTTTGTCCAAATGTTTGTGATTGACATACGCTACGCAAAAATTGCGAGTTCAATCCTTAATATTTTGAGTTTTCGACAGTGGTTATCACCGAATGTCACTTTGCCTACCGCCTATGGACGTTACCTTTATTGAGGCACTCATTGAATCCGTCTAGCCAAAACAAATGTGTTTCGTATTTAAGCTATTGCATAGCTTTTGTCGCGGGCTTTGAGCGCGGCGACCGAATCAAGAAATTCCGTAACGAAATAAACCTGACACCCCGAGCTGCTCCGAAATCGGAAGATGGATTCCGAGTGTGTGAGCGGGAGAGGGGAAGGGGCAGGAGGGGTTTGTTGCGCGTTTTTATAGAAGTTTCATTTTGATATTTTTAGACGGAAGTAAAAAAATTTTTGCGGTTGGAAGGTAAAGAGTTAACGGGGGGGGGGATAAGCTATCTTGTTTTCCGGCCTGTAGTCACTGCGGCAGAGGGGGGAATTTTTTTTCTTAGAATTGAGCTAGCTCCAGCCGTTTCCAAGATATGGGACTTTTTAGTTTTTATGATTTGGTCACCGGTTCGTTCTTGGTGGCGGCTCGAGGTCAGTTCTAGAAAAGTTTCTAGTTATCTCGCTCCGTTGCCGAGATATTTGTGTTTTTGTAATTTGGAGGTTGTTCCATCAAGGAACCATAATAGACATTATTTGTATAACAGAGCACTTTATCGAAGCTGGCTATGAATATTTAGTTCACATACCGAACTTCAGCCGAGCGGCTATTTTTTCAAGAAATACAAAAAGAGGAGGAACGTGTATATTTGTCAGAAATGGACTACAGTATAAAGAATTACTCGATATAGCTAAACAATCAGTTTCGGGTATATTTGAGTGTTGTGCTGTGGAGCTATTGTCGTGTAATATCATAATAATTTGTATATATAGGATACCCAAACATAACTTGTCAGTTTTTTACGAAAAATTAGATAATATCCTACGAAAACTTAGTCTAAACGCAAATAAAAAAATAATATTAATCGGTGATTTTAATATTGATGTACTTAAGAGAAATAAAACTACTTTAGAATTTGAAAATTTTCTTCTACAATTCAATCTTAAACTAGCACTTTACAACCCCACTAGACTGAGTAGTAAGAGTTGTATCGATAACTTTGCTCACAATTATAAAAGGGAATGCAAGGCAAAAGTTGTTGATTTTGGTCTCTCTGATCACACGTCTCAAATTCTAACAGTGCCTATTGAAAAACCATGTAAATTACCCTATTGGAAATTCAAAAAACAAGATATCTCTACGGACAACCTAATGACATTTAAAGCTCATCTTGAAAGTTTATCCTTCTCGCAAGTATATAATGCTAAAGAGGGCCATGAGTCCTATGATAGGTTCATGGATGATTTCCTAATGCTCTATAGACTTTGCTTTCCGGACAGAACGGTCACCATAAAGACTAATAAGCAAACTAAATGGATATCTCGTGGGATAAAAATATGCAGTAGAAAACAAAGAAAACTACTTTGGAAATATAGGTGCAATCCTGACATAAACAATAAGCAAACTTTAAAAAAATATACTGTATTATTTAAGAAAATAATACATTTAACCCAAAAATCGCAAAATAACCACTTTATACAGAACTCTCAAAATAGATCGAAAGCAGTCTGGCAAATAATAAATAAATCTAAATCAAGTTTGCCACATGATACAATAACTGCCATAAAAAAAGACCAACTTTCCATAACGAATCCTATTGACATATCTAATGAATTTAATAACTACTTTGTTGACGAAATCGAAAATAATATACAAAATGACATGAAGTTGACTAATCAAAATAATATTGGAAATTCGACAGCGCAATCCCTATTTATGTTACCTGTTTCTACGAACGACATTATTAAAATAATTGACAATCTAAAAAATACAAACACAGTTGGTTATGATGGTGTATCTACTAGAGTTATTAAATATGTTAAAGAAATTATAGCGCCTCCTCTCGCACACATAATTAATTTATGCATCACTGATGGCATATTTCCGAAAGGTCTAAAGAAGGCTATCATTAAACCTTTATTTAAAAGACACGACAAAACAGATGTCAAAAACTATAGGCCAATAGCAAAACTCCCAGTACTTTCAAAAATATTTGAAAAAGTAATTTATAATTCAGTTTATATGTACTTTGAAAATTCAACCTTTTCTGCAGTGAACAAAAAGGATTTCGTAAAAATCATACTATTAATATGGCACTGTACGATTTATTATCTAATCTTATGACATCAGTAGATAAAACTAATCCAGTATGTGCGATCTTTACTGATATGACAAAGGCATTTGACTATGTGGATCACAAGATATTTCTAGAGAAATTACATGGATATGGCATAAGGGGCAATGTTCTGAAACTTATTGAGTCATACCTTAGTGACAGATATCAATACACGGAAATATCTAGAATATGTCATAAGACAAAAACGCGGATCATATATAGATCAAAACCAAGACACGTAAAATATGGCGTGCCCCAAGGTAGCGTGTTGGGGCCGTTATTGTTTCTGATATATATTAATGATCTGCCAAAAATAATACGACACAAAATGATCCTATTTGCCGATGATAGCACAGCTGTTATAAAATGTAGTAATGTGACCACTTATCAAAATTATATTAATAAATGCCTTCTCAATATCATCCGTTGGATGAATAATAATAATCTTGTAATTAATTTGAATAAAACTAAGGTGATACATTTTCATCAACGGCAACCACATCCAAATATTGATGTAACTTATAATAACCATAAAATAGAAGAAGTTAATAATGCGAAGTTTTTAGGTATTACCATCAACAGTAAGCTTACTTGGAAACCCATGATAGAAGAACTTTGTAAACGCCTGAGTAAATCTGCTTATGCACTCTTTCAGTTATCAAAAAAGGTAAATAAAGATACGTTACTGGTAGCATACCATGGACTTGTAGCTTCTGTGTTGCGATATGGCGTAATCTTTTGGGGGCAGTCGACTGACCGTGAGCTTGTATTTAAGATGCAAAAAAGATGTGTCAGAGCAATTTGTAATATAAAAACAACGGATAGCTGTAGACCCTATTTTATGTCTTTAAAAATACTGACCCTTCCAGCATTATACATTTTGGAAACAGCGTTGTTTGTGAAAAGAAACCCACAATTATTTGAAAAAATATCTTCCACTAAAAAAGCACCATTACGTGCCCAATACGTAAATAAACTATGTCATCTAAAATGTAAAACCTCTTTGATGGGAAAAAGATTTTTTGGTTTGGCACCTAAGGTGTTTAATAAAATTCCTGATGACATAAAAAACTTGACATTATATAAGTTTAAAAAAGCTCTCACTAAATTATTACTTGACAAATGTTTTTATACTTTAGACGAATTTTTGAATGACCAATTTTTATAATGACGCATTTTAATTTTTTTACCTTTTGATAATAAGTACTATGACTATTGTTTGATTTTGTTGTGTTTGATGATTTTTTTTTTTCCTTTTTTCTTATCATGTATTTATTTGATTTAAAATATTATTTTTTCTAAGTCACCTAAAATCTAATGACACCTAATGTGTCACTTATAAATTTGTATGTCTTGATTATGACAAAACATAGCGTACTCCTATTTATGTAAAAACCTATGTAAACACCTATGTTTCACAAATAAAATTATTGATTGATTGATTGAGGTTGAATTTCGCGTGGCAAAAGAAGTTTTTACAACCGATGGATGAACATTTTTTAATTGAGATTTAGCATAAATAAAAAATAATTATAATTGCATAAGTTGATAAAAAAATGCTATGAAATAGCTTTACCGCGGCACTCCCCGACACACGTCTTTTTATTTACTTAACATTTAGGCATATTTCTGTTTTAAAATTAGTTGTTACAATATCAGAAACTGGAGACAAAATCTATAGTTTCTGATAAGGTAATATTGCCCAGGATATACTGACTGAAGGTTCAATTTTGCCAAAAGAAGGATCTGTTTCATGGTAAGCAAATGCTATTCCGTCTATCTGCCACAATCAAATCCCACCATATCTACCGACTCAATCAGTGTTTTCTGACAGGTTTATATCTTTAAAAATAAATAAATTAAATATTTTTTATTCATTCACCTGGCCATATAAAAAAAAGTTTTCAAATACAAATTACGGAACCCTGACTTCCAAACTAGGCAGATGCCTTAATAGGTTACTTTAAAGCAAAGATGCTTCACCGTCGACTACATCGTCGCTTACCGTCAGATGAGATGGTGGCCAAATGCGAGTCTATCAACAACAACCAACTAGCTGCTTCAAACCTTTACAACCCTCAAGTGTGACTCCCTCCCCACCTCAGCACCGGTGTACCATGGCGGCCACACCACCTCGCCACAAGGAATTAGTCGTTGTTAATGAATCGTAATCCCGACACAATAAACATGGCGCAGGTGCCGCCATCTATTGGAAAACTTGCCCAGTTAACGAACGTTGCGAGGCGGAAGAGATGTGGTGTAGAAATGTCGATATGTTTCGTCGATAATTCGTTATGAAAGATTTGAGAAGATATGTCTGATAATTAATAAAAATAGGTTGAAGAATAATGAAATACAATCCGTGTGTGTGCTAGTCGCTCTATGTAAAAATACTGGCAATCGGTTACAACTGGTTAAACTGGTAGCCAACCCGGACATATTATATGTTTGGGAAAATACTTACCAAAATTAGTATATATAAAAAATAATGTAACTATAAAATGAGTGTGCATTTGAAGCTGAATCTTATTGGACTATTGTGTCATTAATAAGACATTTCTTAATTATTTTACAAGACCAACTGACCAGGAAACATGGCTAAGAAATTTAATGACTATAGTGGCGTTGAATCTTCATAAATATGTGACATAAGACATACACATAACATATCTTATTGGTGATCAAAATAATTATCAAATAATTATGTACAAGAAAAAAGCATTTACCTGTGGAAAGTTAACATCTTTACTTGTCACGGCATACTCTTTAGCAAAAAGACAATTGCTTAGCTTTGTCGTAGTCGTAAGCATTGCGTAGCGTATTCGTAGCAGTCGTAGGCGTAGCACTTTCGTAGCGTAATGACGTAGCGTTGCCGAAATCGTAGCTCAGATTTTTGTTCCATAGTTTAGTTAACTCAAATTTTTTTTTTGTAAATATTCTAACCAATGATTTCAAATTTAGGTAATAGGCGTTTTATTCATCAATTGTTAGCCTCACAGATGGTCAAATAAGTTGGAGAGTTAATTATTTTACCATGTGTGAGGAACAATTATGAATAACGCATTTTACCTAAATTACCAACTTTGATTAGCATATTTCATCCTATTTAGGCCTAAGTGTGTCCGGCCTAATACAGTTGTTCATAACTAAAAACGTTTAAGCCTCAAAGTATCGACATGTCCCCGATCCCCATCCCTAGGCACACTGCAGCTAAACATTTATTTGATGGCGTATCGAGTGATTGCGCGCCTCCGTATCGCCGCCACCTGAATTAAAAACAATAAATTGTCGACAACATACCCCCTCGTACACCTCTCCAAGACCCCTCACAGACCCCCGAGCAAATAAAACTTAAGACTTCCAAGTTTTCTATTAAAAAAGTTTCCAAAAAAACTGTTTATATTTATCGATTTCTAAATCATTGTCGTCTAATTTGCTTTTGACTATAAATTAGGGTGTTTTAAATAATGGGGTTATTTTTCCTATAATGTTGCCAATAAGGTTGTTTTGTTTGGAGTTTATTTTTAATGTGCAACATTACCAGTATTTCTTTAGGGTTTGACTCACGACTTGAAAAACTTTACTTCTGTGTAGTGAATTGATGCTTACTCTTGTTTGGGAGGAAGGAGATATCGTTTGTCTTGAAGTGGATTGTAGTAGATATGATTTAAAAATCAATTGTTGGATGAATAGTGGAAAAGGTCGGATGGTATAATTAATGAAATATTTAACTTAATTTACGACAGACGAAATTAATGTTTATCTGCGAATGTGGAAAAACAAATATATGACCTCGACTTGCCTTCATTATCATTTATAGCACTATATTTATAAATAAACAAAAAGTCTTTGTAATATTACTTTCTTAGCACATAAAATCTCTTACAATTCACGACCACATTTTGGCACCAATTACCCTTTGAACCACACATCTATTCCGCACTTTCCAGAATTGTAGACCCTACTTAATATCAATCTGCCAATTATACGCTAACTTATGTGCCGCGCACACACTTAGCGTGGATGCGTTCCAACGCGCATGACAAACCGCGCGGTGACCGCTGGCGCCTGCTCGACGCGCGGCTAAAACACGCGCGTCGTAAATCGCAATTTGTCGCGAGTTGAGATCGACGCAAACGCTTTCGTGTAGAGTTGAGAATGTGTTAGACAGTTCATCATCATCATCCTGCCCTTGTTCCATGTTAAATAAGACCGGCGCAACACGTTTTCTTCATCCATACCGTCTATCGTCGCTATCGCTGACTCTCTTTGACAGTTAGGTGAAACTCTTGTTCAATAGTGAGGATTGGCCATAATAAGATGATCGGAAAGCAGGCATTCCAAAATTTTATTCTAGGTCTTTGATGAAAAATCAAATGGTGTCACCATTCACATTCATCACACTCAATCTAAAAAATATTTAACTTTGTCTAAACCAGTGGTAATTGATATATATATATTTTCTACACGCCGACTTGGGTATGCATCGAGATGTAGTAGCACTGGACAAGGGACACACCCCGCTCTCCTTGGCGAATGAGAACTGGCACAAGCCTGTTGTGCTTGACATGGCTTGACACTACCGACCGCAAGGAGGTATGGTAGAGTACGGCACAATTGACATCTGTAGGGCATGTCACCTTCCGGGTGACTAGCTAACGTAGAGTACTCGCATAGGCGCAACCTTGTAGCCAGGATTATCCAACAGGAGCTTGCTCTGAAATATACTCTTGTGGCATCGGAGGTGCCGTACTACAGGTATGTGCCCGACCCAGTTGTCGAGAAGGCAATATCACATTGTACTGGGATCGGTCCATCATCACTGACAGGACTATTATGGCTAATAAGCCTATTGGTGGTGGACCGAATCAAGAGGCGTGCAATGATTGTTGATATAATCGTCCCACATGAAGGAAACCTCGTCAAAGCCGAGAAAGATAAGCAAATCAAGTATCTTGACTTGGCTCGCGAGGTTGTCGACATGTGGGTTGTGGACTCAGCGATCATTGTACCGATAGTTGTGTCAGCCAATGGCTTAATAGCGACGAGCCTCGACCAACACCTTAGGAGGCTCTCGTTAGGCGGCTGGATCAAGGGCTTGATTCAGAAAGCAGCACTTCTGGACACGGCTCGTATTGTTCGGAGGTTCCTCTCTCTGGAGCCCTGACCGCCGGTAACTTGGACCATGTTCCCGATACCGGTGGGCCTCTTTTTTTCCAAAAATATGGAGGTTTCTCAATTCGACCGTATATATATTTTTTATGTGTGTTCGTCGTTTTTGAACCGATTTTGATGATTATTTGTTTGTTGGAAAGGAGATACATATGGCATGGGTGGTACCATGGTAGGGAAACTAGGATCTGATTATGGGATTCTAGAGAAATCGAGGGAACTCCTCAAATATTATAGGCATACATATATTGGCTATAAATAGCTTTGGCTATAAATGATTTTAATGTTAAATGGAGGTATCTACCAAAACTAAAAAGATAAAAATATAGAAAAAAATTTACAAAAAATCAAACCGACTTCCAAAACACTACAAAGCGAAAAATTACTTTCTTTTCCGAAGTCGGCGTCGAATAACGGAAAGCAATGGGTGCAAAAGACACCGACTTCGGAAAAGAAAGTTATTTTTCGCTTTGTAGTGTTTTGTTTTGGAAGTCGGTTTGATATTTTTATATTTCTAAATGTTTTTTTAATTTTTTATTTATTTTATAAAAATATTTAAATAACAAGAAATTTAATGAATAAAGGACATAATAATATAATTGATATTGCTTAAGATGTAAATAAAATGACATCTAAATAGAATGATAATAGTGACCATGAGAGACATACCTAATAACATTATCTTACAGCCTTAAAATTGTTACCTAAAGTTTTAACAAGAACAGCCTCATTATTTTCTTGTTTTCTGTCAATATTCTTAGAGATCAAGAGGAACTAGGTACTAAATCCACACATACCAAGATATAGGTAGGTGCCACAGTGCCTGTTATTATTGGATCTGTGATAGTCGTTATGGATTGTCAAACGCTCCAAATTCTGACATCAAGTCTTACAAAAGACATTACCAAGTAATTAACTGGTTGTATAGGTCAGATAGTCTACATGAAAAATACTGTAGTTCAGCTATATTTGATTAGACTAGGAACCGTCTCCAACACAGTTGGGAAAATGCTCAGCCGCTTCTTCAGATTCCTAGCTCTAGACGATTGGCTTTTAACCCAGCGTACTTCCGTTGTCTCCGAACGTTACAATATTCGCTAATTTGACCCTCGCCCCCACCCCCAGTCTTGTAGACCCCCACCATATTACCACGGAATAGAACAGCCATATAACACCATAAGTGTATTTTTGGCACGAGAACACTCCACATACGGTAATGGAGCTTCAATGGGTTTTTATTTATATCTTCCCATTTAGATGGTTGTCCTTATTAGGTCTAACTAAGTGTATTTTGTAAGAACTAAGAAGTACTATTACTTTGCTTTGAAAGCATAAAAGTAATAGTATCACTAAAAGCCAGCTTCTGAAAGATTAATCAACAGTAAAGAAAGAAATAGTTTTAATGCAAAGAAGATTTAGGATATCAAACTAATTTGTTAATTCTGATGTAATTAATTGCTAGGCAACATTGATAAATCTACCTAAATAAATTAGTTATTAGTAATTCTAACGTACGGCATACTTACTTAATATTCAATGTCACCAATGATCATCTTCATTTCAGCCAAAAGACGTCTATTGCTGGACACAGACAACCCCCAAGCATCGCCACAACGACTGACCCTGTGCGTCTCACTTCCTTTTGACTCACGCTTTCACCAGGCCATCTACCCAACTTTTGGGAGGGCTTCGAGTACGCGGTTACTCCAGAAGCTATCGGCCCCATCGACCATCCGTTCAGCGAGCAATATGTACTGCCCTCTGGGTAAAAACGTAAAGGATAGGTTTACTACAGCCTGTAATGTCTTTCGGTAATGATACCAGAATATCTCAAACCTTTAAAACATTATCTAAAGAACCTTTTGTCATACCACTCAAGGAACCATAACAGTTCACTTAATTAGATCGAACAAACATCACGATGTTCTAACGGGTTATAATTTAATTTATCTGCTGCCCTCCCCCCGCACGACGGGGTGGCGGGCTAAGTGTCACTTAATGGCAGATTTAGTGGCGCGGTCGGCTGCCACTTGACACTTGACTCTAATGTACTGACACTTTAGTTTTAGTAGGAAAAATAAAGGAAGCATGTTGTAGGAGAATTGTTTAGCTTTCCTGTCGACCCGATTGGTCTAAACATAGTTTTAGGCAGTGAATAAGACAATATCCTCTTCCGTTGAGGGCAAGACTTGAAGAGAATGAGCAACACCGGGGCGCTGATTCATTGAGTGTGCAGCTGATAGTAAGACACAGTTATTAGACCTACTACACATGGAAAAACTCTTTTTTTTTTCAATTTGGAACACGTGCGTATGTGTAATAGGCAACTCCACAGTTATCTTTTTTTTTTTTTTTAAAGCGTTGACCCACACTAGGAATTTCTACCTGTATCGTGGGAGCGTTTACAAACATATAAACTCACATACACAAACACCCAGAGCCGGAACCACTATCTGTAGGTCATACAAATATTTGTTCCGTGCGGGAATCGAACCCGCGACACGCAACGCAGCAGTCAATTGCTCAACCACTGCGCTAACCGTGCGCCCAAAATCTAGTGATCAAATTATGTGATTATTTATTTATTTATTATATGCTTTATTACCTTAAAATACAATTACAAAAATAAACAAGAGTGAATAGGTTACTTCTAGGCAAGCGTGTTACACCGTCGACCACATCATCTCTTACCAACAGGAGAGATAGTGGTCAAGCGCGAGCCTATCTATATTAAAAAACAAAAAACTTAAAATTAAACACACATACAATGGGCTGCCTTATCGGCTTATCGTATTCCGCGATCTCTTCCAGGCAACCTGGTATGGACAGTAATTGTCTGGACATGAAGTGGGGTTGTCATTGGTGTGACAATAACTTTGTTAAATTCTATATTACACTATAATATTTATTATTATTATATTATACTCAGCGATGCAAAATATAGGTATTACAGTTTTTCTAGCTTATAAAGACATATGATTTTTCGGATAGACTCTCCAAAATTAACCTTCATTCGGCTTTTACTCTTAATCGGTATTGCTGTTTTGGAGCAAATTTTATGTATATTCTCCGCTCTTCCCCTTTTTGGAAGCAGCCACATCTCTTGAAAAATATTGACGAAATGATTCAATGCACTCTGACATCCATCTTAAATGTGGCCTTGGATGATCGAGCCTGGATGCAAGCTACACTACCCATTCGCTTCGGCGGGCTCGGCATCCGCAAAATTTCTAGTATAAGCCTACCGGCGTTCCTGTCTTCGGTCCACAGCACTGAAAAGTTAACCAAAAAAAATTTATACCTTTCACTGGTTAAATGTGAAGTGCCGTGCTCGACCGACGCAGTGTGCACCTGGAAAGTGGCTTGCCCGAATACGGCGTTGCCCGAGAACCCATCTTCCCAGAGACAGTGGGATGAGCCGCTCTGCAGGTTTGTACGGAATAAACTTATAAATACGTCCACCAATACTGCTGAGCGTGCCCGCCTGCTGGCAGTGGGCGAGTGGGAGTCGGGCCTCTGACTGCAGGCAGTACCTATGTTGAGTGATAATAACACCTTCCGGATCGCTACATGTCTGCGTTTGGGTGCTCCTAGTGGAGCTCCACATCGTTGTCAATGTGGTGAAGCAGTCGACCGCCTCGGTCACCATGGCCTATCCTGCAGTAGGAGCGCTGGCCGGATAGCACGGCACGCCATCATACGTCGGGCTCTTGTCACCGCCGGGGTGCTAGCTGTTTTAGAACCCAATGGCTTGGCACGCGACGATGGGAAGAGACCAGACGGGATGACCATAATGCCTTAGAAGGTGAGTAGGCCTTTGGTGTGGGATGCAACATGTGTCGACACCCTGACACCCTTCGCCATCCCATCTTCTTAGCACGGCGGGCTGTGCAGGGGCGGCTGCTGCCGGTGCAGAAAACCTCAAACGACGCAAATATAACAACCTTATTGAGCCGTTTGGGGTTGAAACATTAGGTCCATGGGGCCGAGTGCGCATCGAGTTTTTCGAGAAATTAGCACAAAGCTCTCTTCACGTGACCAGAGGGTTGGCCTTTTGTTCGGCCAGAGAATCAGCATTGCCATACAACGTGGCAATGCTGCCAGCGTTCTGGGCACGTTGACCATTGACATCGATGTGGACGAATTTTTTGATGCACAATGAGCTTTTTTGCCGTCTTCCTTTTGTATTTGTATATAGGTTTGTTTTTTTATAGGAATATTCAATTGTATATATGCTAATAAATTAAAGTTTTCCTTAAAAAAAAGAAGACATTGATTTTGTGGCAAAAGAAAGAGTCTTTTATAGTTTAAAGTTGCCAATGCATTGACATTGGCAACTTTAAACTGTCTTTAAACTGTCTAAGCCTCTGCTGCTATTTATATAACAATTTACAAAACAATCGTTAGCTGACTTTGACCTTCATAGACTGATGATACTAATTTAATCATAACTCTAATACAATTGTCCGTACAATCCCTTATCCCTTATCTTCGAAACCAACTGACATTTCTTACTAATTGACAGCACTAATTACTTCCATCTTGCAGACTGTTTAACATAATCAATCACAGGCTATTTAAAACATAATCCAACTTCAATCAAGCTATAACAATAAAATTAAACTATTCTAAACGACAGTGTCGCCTAACGGGCATATCATGGCCTCTTATATAAGTAGAGTAAATTGTGGACAGAACAGTGATTGTAAATTGTAAGAGAGAGGAATAAACGTAATGTCTCTGGAGTTACCGCGTTAGTTGACCGCGGTCAACGAGGTTTATTGCAGTGGTAGAGAGGGGAGTTCTAATCGACTAGGAGAATCGACTAAAATCTGATCTGAAGTTCCAGAAAAGTGTCATTAGATGTTAGCGATGCGACGGCAATGCTCGAAATGCTAAAATGTAAGAGAATCATCGCGTGACATTTCGATAGCTCTTGACAATCGCATAAATGTTGACTTTTCCAATCGCTATGGTGACGCTTTCTATGATAATATATAATAATATAATATAATAATATCGTTTATTTATAACATAAGGCACATTTTTCATTTTTTTTTTTTTTTTTTTCATGTCACTTAACTAGGGCCGCTGGTTTCTGAAAGGATACAGTAAAAAAAATTAAGCTAAAATTTTGAAAGCTGTTTGTTATCAGTTGGCTAAAACACAATCAATCTAGGCAATACAGAAAATATTAGAAAACTTGTGTTTCATCAATTTAGTGTCCTGGCGATATTAGTTAATACTTATTTAATCGAACGTGCATGTGGAAGATTCAGTTTTAACAAGTAATTTTTATGTTGAAAATTATATGGGAATTTAATAAATTCATCATAGACAACTAACAAATGAATATAGTTTTAGGAACCAGGACTGGATTTTAAATAAAAAGACAACTGTCAGACTAGCCTACCTTACATTTTATTTACAAACTCACTAATTACAGAAATATTGACGCACCATTTTATTGGAAACAATCAACTACGACAACACACAATAATCAAAGAAAAATAAACCAAATAAACCTAATAACTTAGCTGTGATCCGAGACGAAATCCAACGACCTTAATGCGAGAGCGCCGATTGGTGAAAAAGGGCCGCGGACTGATTGACAACCGCTTTTATAGGTGTTGGGTGAAACGTCAGGGATGACAGCTGTACAATCATTCGAAATATCGATCATGTCCTAATAATATCGATCATATCCTAATACGGCCTCTCCTGACTGTGCGCCGTCCACGGGCACGTCTACTTGGAGCAGTATCTGGACCTGGATCCTAGTCCTGGCTCGCAGGTGACTCGTTCAAGGGGCCTGACGCGCTGTCTTCGGGTACGTCTGCTTGAACGGTATCTTGAGCTGGATCTCTGCCTCCGCTCGCAGGCAGCTCGTCCGTGGGTCCTGGCTGTACGACAACATCCTCCTCGCCTGAAATCATGAGATTAATACGAGTATAAGTGAGGGAACAAAAGCTTATTTTTGCCTATTCAATCATTCATCACACATTCGAGGCCCTCTTCCATTGAAACAAGCCAGCTAAGATATCTAATCGCTTTCAGTCAGTTATGTCGTTCTGACATTCATGTCTCCATTTCATTCAGTGCCACACATTCCCATACTAGAACGTGTCTACATATTAAATGCACCGCAGCGCATTTCTACATAATATCGAGATCATGATACCGCAGCACATGTCCGATAATACGCGCACGAGTCGCGTCTGCAAGACAGAGGCACCGCAGCGCATGTCCAAAACTGACGAAAGAGTACCGCAGCACTAATTCATCCTCATCACACAAGACAGGAGCACCGCAGCGCTCAACTGTCCTCCAAACCAGCACCGCAGCACCGGTCGCCAGTCGCCACACATATATGGCAGCGAGTCTGCAATATCGCACCGCAGCGCGCATCTAGCCTGCAGCTCGCCAGTAGCCTGCTATCAGCTTGCCAGTAGCTCGCCAGTAGCCTGCCGGCAGCTTACCAGCAGCTCGCCAGTAGCCTGCCAGTAGCTAGCCAGCAGCTCGCCACTAGCCTGCTATCAGCTCGCCAGGCAGCGCACAGGCACCGATCAGGTGCGGCAGCGCACAGGCACCGACCAGGTGCGGCAGCGCACAGCCACCGACCAGGTGCGGCAGCGCACAGGCACCGACCAGGTGCGGCAGCGCACAGGCACCGACCAGGTGCGGCAGCGCACAGGCACCGACCAGGTGCGGCAGCGCACAGGCACCGACCAGGTGCGGCAGCGCACAGGCACCGACCAGGTGCGGCAGCGCACAGGCACCGACCAGGTGCGGCAGCGCACAGGCACCGACCAGGTGCGGCAGCGCACAGGCACCGACCAGGTGCGGCACACGCACCGTGCAGGTGCAGCAGCGCACACGCACCGTGCAGGTGCAGCAGCGCACACGCACCGTGCAGGTGCAGCAGCGCACACGCACCGTGCAGGTGCAGCAGCGCTCAGGTGCCATGCAGGTGCAGCAGCGCTCAGGTGCCATGCAGGTGCAGCAGCGCACAGGCACCATCGAGGTGCAGTGCCGCTCAGGCACCGTGCAGGTGCAGCAGCGCACAGGCACCATGCGGGTGCAGCAGCGCACAGGCACCATGCGGGTGCAGCAGCGCACAGGCACCATGCGGGTGCAGCAGCGCACAGGCACCGTGCAGGCGCAGCAGCGCTCAGGTGCCATGCAAGTGCAGCAGTGCATAGGCACCAACCTGGTGCGGCAGCGCAAGAGCACCAGCTAAGAGCAGCAGCTCACAGGCATCATGCGGGTGCAGCAGCGCACAGGCAGCACCCAGGTGCGACAGTGCATAGGCACCAACCTGGTGCGGCAGCGCAAGAGCACCAGCCAAGAGCAGCAGCTCACAGGCCCAGCCAGGAACAGCAGCTCACAGGCACCAGCCAGGAGCAGCAGCTCACAGGCACCAGCCAGGAGCAGCAGCTCACAGGCGCCAGCCAGGAGCAGCAGCTCACAGGCAGCACTTTTCACTGCGCAGTGAAGGAGACAACAGGCGGGCTCCGCAAGCAAGAGTCCAACTTGCCGGTCTGACTGAGCTTGTTTTCTAACAAAAACTTGGATCTAGGTCAAAAGTACAAGGAGGCTTCCTCCCTGTATTAACAAAAGCGTCTTGTACGTTTTAATTTGTTTAAGTCGCTCCAAAGCTCTTTCTCGACCCATCTCATACTTAGCCTCTCTGATAGAGGATCAAGTAATGCTTAGTCTTTATTACAGCTCGGTCTTACCTGACCACGACTAATATAACGCCCTAGATATGCAACATCCGATACCTAATCGAAGCACGTCCACATCCTATATGATCAGTCTTTCTTTTTCACGAGAAGTATGGGACTCCCGTTTTTCGTTATTCCGATTCCCTAATTATGTTTTTACCTAACAAGTCTGAT
This sequence comes from Anorthoa munda, assembly GCA_945859665.1. Classification (NCBI taxonomy): domain Eukaryota; kingdom Metazoa; phylum Arthropoda; class Insecta; order Lepidoptera; family Noctuidae; genus Anorthoa; species Anorthoa munda. The sequence continues at coordinate 633,196 of OX243916.1, read as the reverse complement.
AATCTCTCAGACTTTTATTTTTTTCATGGTCAGAAAGACGGTAGGGGTGATAAACTATAGGCGTTTCGCTTGTCAAACTGATATGCATTTGTCCTGTTTTTACCGTAGTGGTTGCAGTGCCAGATATTAAAAATTCAGAATACCTCTCCCTGGAGAGGCGTATTTACTTTACTTTGCATATTAGTTCGATTGGCGTGTGCTTAGAAAACTCCGTTTGGGGAACGTGCGAACGTAAACAATGCCGTCCCTGTTGAGAACATCCGTGCCTATAATAATCGGGGTGTTCATGCATGATGAAGGTACGACTACTAAGTCTACTTCGAGGGTAATGTGTTCGAACTCGACGGTTAGAGTAACGTACTCCTGAGAAACTATTTCGCTATCGCTCACACCTTTAATAACGCAAAGAGTCGATATGGGTACAGGAAAATAATTTAACAACATCCGCAGAAATCAACGAAATGTTAATCGCACCGCTATCTATTAGGACATCTACCGGAATGCCTTGAATGACGGCAGCTGAGACATCATTCTTACTGGAACTACCCGCACGATCCCTACATAGCGTTTACTTTCCTTTGATTATTGCCGTTACGCGCCTCGGAACGCTGTTTAGCAAAGCAATCCAATTCCTTATGCCCAATTTTTTTACAAAACGAGCACGTTGGTTTTGGGAGGCTTTCCGAAGATTTAGTCGCGTTTTCCGGATGTTTTTCATTTTTCGGACACTTGTAGCTTTTTTGTCCAGTCCGACCGCACGAAAAGCATTTATCCTCTGAAGAACCGTAACGCCATTTCTTTACATTAGAGGAAGGTACACTCATCTCACTCTTAGTATTGACAGGCTTGACATAGATTGCTAAAAATGATACCAGATTGCAGACTTAAGTCAGCATTCGCAGCCGCTGCACGAACATGCGGGTCGGTAATACCACGCACTACACTCTGCACCATCAGCTCTTTACTCAAACCCGTAATAGCGAACGCCGGGTATATTCGGCATAAGTTGGGTACTTATCGGAAGTAGAATTCATAACCTCAAATAAAATATTCGCATAGTCAAGTTTACGCGGGCATAACGGTTTAAACTCTAATTTAAAATTAGACCAGGATCGGTCATTGGTATTCAATTCACTAAGCCAGGTCTTTGCATCACCTTTAAGGCAGTTGGAGACTCGCGAAAAACATTCATAGTCGTTCCAATGATTCGACAACTTAGCGCGTTCCACCTCTTCACACCACACCTCAATATCATGAATGGCAGGATCAAAATTGGATACGTAATAACCTTGTAATTTTGTTGGATTAAAAATGTTCAATATATCTGCTAATGTTTGTGTAGTTGACGGTAGATTGACATTTTGAGGCGTGCCGTGATCAGCAGGCCGTGGTGGAGTTTGAGGTACACCCGCGGAACTACCTTCAATTGCATTTAAACGTGAGGTAATCGTATGCAATGCCTGTTTTACAGAGCTTTCCCGGCTACGGGGCCTACGATTCGATCGCTCACGCGACTTATAGGACGACTGGGACGGGGACCAACCGCGAGAACGGCGACGGGGCCGTTTACGCGATTTTCTACACTTTTGGTTGTAGGTAGAGTCGGACGATACACTACGCGATCTCGATCGAGGCATTATTCAAAACAACAATAGTAGCCGATTGTTTCCAAGTGCAACTCAAATATTGTGGACACGGATTTATCCAACTTCTGATTTTAGGAACCAGGACTGGATTTTAAATAAAAAGACAACTGTCAGACTAGCCTACCTTACATTTTATTTACAAACTCACTAATTACAGAAATATTGACGCACCATTTTATTGGAAACAATCAACTACGACAACACACAATAATCAAAGAAAAATAAACCAAATAAACCTAATAACTTAGCTGTGATCCGAGACGAAATCCAACGACCTTAATGCGAGAGCGCCGATTGGTGAAAAAGGGCCGCGGACTGATTGACAACCGCTTTTATAGGTGTTGGGTGAAACGTCAGGGATGACAGCTGTACAATCATTCGAAATATCGATCATGTCCTAATAATATCGATCATATCCTAATAATAGCAACTGCATAACTAGAAGTGAGAAACTTCAACAGTTTTTAACGATGGAAATAGATACTGAAGTTACAAACTATAGAGAACTTTTTCGCTGGTGAAACTCTTGATGAATCACTCATCATCATCATCAATTCAACCGAATACCAAACACTGCTGGACATAGGCCTCCCACATCGATCGATCCCGTGCGTCTCGCATCTAGCGCACTTCCGCAACCTTAAACAAATCATCGGCCCATCTAGTGGGAGGCCTTTCACTGCAGCGACTGCCGGTTTGCGGTCGCCACTCCAGAACACGCTGCGAGCAATGTGCCGTGAACATTGCCAATTAAGTTTGGCAATTCTTCGGTGCAACTGAAACAATCAAATAGGTACAAGAGCGACAATATCGGTCTCTAAAAGACTAACCAAAAATCTTCTGGTCAAAGCACTTGATAGCTATACATTTATTTATCAGTATAGACTAAAAACCTCGCAGCAGTGATGACCGCACATCCCTAGAACGAGTAGTCTTGGCAATAGTGTAGGTTTATGTGTAGATTAGCACAAAACAGGCCGTTAGTGGCAGTCGGGGGGCGGTCATTAGCTGCCCCGTGCCGCCCGGGGCCGAACTGCCGAACTTGCTCACTTAGCGCCGGGCCATGCGGGCAGCGCGCTCTGAGGGATGGCTTGATAATGCGGTTGTGCTCATCATGGGGACTGTTAATGAGTGTTATTGGACATGAAAAATCTAGTAGAGCAAGGTATATATTGATAGATCGTGAGACAAATAGAGCAACTAGCAAACTATTGATTGTGGACAGCATTGGATAAATGAGTAATTTTCTTAGAACAATGTCTTTACGTATCCATCGGATGTCCGCAGCCTTAACCACAGGACGATTGGTACAGTGCGACTTGAGGGAGGCCTATGTCCAGCAGTCGCGGACGTCTTTCGGCTTCAATGATAGTGATGATGACGAATGTCTTAACGTAGTTATCTCTTGTCAAGCACATCATAGTGATTTACTTATACTCATCCCGATGTTTGGGATCGGAGCAACATGTATTTTCCATACTTTTTTACGAATATTAGAAAAGTCATCTTGCCTTGTAATATGAGTTGATGTTAAGTACCTCAAACCTAATTTTTACAATCCAACATACTTAATTACTACGGTGTAGGCACCGATTCATAACTAGCAAACTACACAAATCAGAATAAATTGATAGAAATCCCTGAAGAATATAAGTCTAATTGAGAAATTGGACCTCTTTGTCCAATTTCTCAATTAGACTTATTTTTTTTGACAAAAAATCACCAGCCCTTTACCAATTAAGAAAGTCAATTAAGAAAATTAATAAAATCTTGTCGACACCTAATCCTTTTCCATTAGCACGAAAAACACGTGAAAAAAAGTGCGTCCAGTAAGTGCTACTAAATCTAACCGGTCACCAATAACTCATGCACCAAAAAACTGCTCATCTACAAAATGGAATTGGAATAAGTTCCAATTCTTCGATTCCAATTCCGGAATGAATCCATTCTAGTATTTATTGGATATTCGGATTAATCTTTAATCTGCCCTCTTGTGATCCGGTTTAAAACGCGCTTATGAGTTTATTCACCAAAGAGAATTCAACTCTATGCACTAAAAGCTAAGATTGTTTTTAAGTTGGGGTTGCTTGAGTGGAGTAGTAAAAGTGGGTAATATTTATGAGCTTTGGAGGAAATTCTTTGTGAATGTTTGCATTTATGAAAATATGCTCCAATGGAGGGTACGGATATACGGGACGGTGGAATTGTGACACTAAATGTGCAAAGTAATAGGGTATTACTTTATTGTATTAAGTTGTATGAATATTATTAACATGTAGCCGTGCTTAGCTTTGTAGATAGGGTTAGGGAATTTATTTGCAAGTGGATAATATAAAGTGGTTAAGAACAATATGGTTGACAAAGTAAAAAAAAACTAGTTTGTTTGCTTGAATTGGATGACTGTCTTAGCAGGATGATGGATCAGGGCAAGTAATTAATTTACCTAACTGATTACCACTTGCTAAAGATCAAATGACTAAGCGATTAGTGATATAATAAACTACCAAAAACCTTAAAAAGCATGACCAATATAAACCATTTTAAATCGCAATTAAAGAAATTATTGATTGAAAAGGCTTACTACTCTATCAATGAGTTTTTGGATGATAGAACCTTAAAATAAAAAATATCCGATCCACTTGTTATTCTATCTTGTTTGTTTGGTTTGTCGTTTTATTTTTATTTTTCTTTTACACCTACTTTGTACGCCTTGCAAGGCAAAACATAGTGATACAACACAAATTTTATACCATGTACCATATTACCTATGTTAAACAAATAAAATACTTTGACTTTGACTTTGACTTATTTGGGACAGGATATTGTTCCTAGTCATTGATATTCCTAAAAGCGAAAATTAACAGTGACCACCAGGAAACCTCCGAGGCAACGAATCTGGAAACACCGGGACCTGATTCCACAACGAAATTAATCAGAAAGTGAGTAATAATTGAACCATGTAAACCATGAAAACATCTTGCTCATCAGATCTCTACCATTACTTTTCTTTACAAAATAAACATAAAACAACACAAAACATCACCCTGTACAACAATGGCATACGATCGCCCCGTTCGACAGCGAGGCCTCATAACGGACAGCACTTCGACGGCACCGCCTAATTGTGAGCATCCTGTTTTGTAAATGCCTCCCAGATTTTACAATTGTAGTTGTTTAACAGATATTTATGAAGAACGTGAAGACATCGATGGGGGTAAGTTTGCCAACTAATCTGTTAATGGTTAGTAAGGATGTAATGACCAAGATTATCTATAGCCATCTAGTTCTCAGGTATGCCTGATTCTTCAAATGTAAGAATCCTTGGCCGCGACAACCATACTAAGATCAGTAGCACCGACCGAACTTGACTCCAATCACCTGACTTCAAATATGTTCTTCTATGTAAATAGATAAACGAAATAAATAGTCCTTCTTCAAAAAATCTTAAAGTTATTTTTAATTGCCTTCTCACCCAGCTGATAAAAAAACTCCCTAATATTCACTGTCAATTATCTCTGTCTCTATCATAATCTTTCATAACGAAGAGGATGCAGCACCGTGACAACCGGCCTTCTTAAAAAATACCCTGCATTCAAATGTTGCAGCTAATTACCGTGTGACGTCACGTCGTACGAAGGTGTTCGCGAATTTTTTCCTCCTCTAATTAAGGGGGAGTCGCGCCGAGTGCGCTTGGCGTCGCGTAAATCATCCCGACTTATTAAAAGAATTCTCTACGAATCGAACCTCTTTAAGATTCCAACCTTCTTCTTCCAAACACAACCGAATTTCTACTTTAAAATCTGGCAGATAAAACTGATATTTCAACCCCAGTGTTGCCAGGCAATCATCGCGTATGTTCCTGTATAAGATTTGCTATCGGAAAAGTAATGCTTTTTAATATAAAAGCTAAGGTCGCGACTGCGAATGATTTCCTGTGTATTAAATATTGAATGGCGGAATTTATGACTTATTTTTAGGGCGGTTGGAATAATTTGAAAATTATTTTTTTTGTTGCCAGCGTAATAAATTTTTATGTCGATAGGCGTTGGAATGAATGCGGATTATTGAAAATTGAGAGATGAAATTGAAATTGTGCCGAACTTAATATCGAAAGATTAAAACCGTTTCCTTGGCGATCAACTTTTATGAGCATTTTATAATACTTCAACTGAAAATTTACTAAGTATTTTACAATTGCAAGCTTTTTCATTGCGTCATTACAAACAACAGTGACATGGAATTTAATATAACAGTTCCAGCTGCTTATTGTAACAACAAAACAGAATAAAACATTAGATTTACTCAATCTATCAATATCAAATAAAAATTATACCACATCTTTGTGGTCACAATGAAAGCTAACAAACACGGCACCCTGATTCCATTGACGTGGTAACAAAATAGCGCACAAACAGCCGCGGGGTTGTCGCCTGGCGTATGATAACATGGTGTGGTCGGCTTTGTTCTACCCCGACCACGGCCCGATGGCCACTCGCGCTCAAATCATAACATACAGGTAGGAATATATCAAACATCCCCTTAGTGTAGGGGCTCCATGTTGCGATTTATGATGTTTTTTTTTATTATTTTTTCCACTGTTATTCCCACCTGGTGGTCATTTTGGTTCCTAACTTCTCTTCTCCACATAGGTCTATCCTTAAAAACCTTTTAGAATTTTTTTTTTGTTGATTGTTATAATTAACAACAACCAATTTTTTCAACAAGGTCTACAGATCTACAGCACATACTGACAGAGATAATTATAGTGCCGTAGATCTCCCTGAATGAAAGTGCCAGGTTGTCTACGGGATCCAGGCTACTCCCTCGTAGCCCATGTTGAGTAGAATGGTCTATGAAAATTATAATTTCATCATATTCGGCGTATACTACAATAGCTACGTTTTTGAAATCTATCCGTTCGTTTTTGTTATTTCCAAGTCAGCTAATCATAAGAAAATCAAGTAGGTGCTAGCACTAGTCGTGGTTTGAAATCAAGTAACTACCTAAGGGAAAACTAAACTTACTAATATTGGAGAAGTTTTGATCTTAAAGTATCAATGGCAGTTTCTCTCTTCGCCACCTATTTAGACTCTCATCTATTAGTTTTTTGCGGTTTATTTTTCATGTGTCAAATTGGCACTGTACATCGCATCTCTACACAAACTCTGGACTTCTACATCGTATTTTGTATGATTAATTTAAAACAATAGAAAACTAGTCCCAAAACAAGATTAAGCTGGTCATCCTACCCTCCACATTCAAACGGCCTCGTTCTAAATAAAAACATTGCTCCCAAATCGGTTCTATTTCCCCAGCATCTGTATCTGAAACCACACTATCTTTGCCAACACAAATATCAAACATAACCTTATGCTTTAGATAATAGAGTTTAATTTTTCTTCTTTAGGGGAAAAATAAAGATTGCCATGTTATAGGTATGAGATTGCAAGGAGTCGTGTGTGTGGCAACATTAAGGCGAATAAAATTTAAATATGGCAACACTCGCGCGCGCTATAAAAGAAACAAAATAACATAAAGAGGTATAAAAATATATTTATATAGAAATGGTTTAGGTGTTCGGCTCACCTGGCACGAGCTCGCGGGTTTTAATATCAAACTATATTGTTGGATGCGGACAGCACATGTAATTGTGTTTCATAGCTTCTATTGGGTTGCGTAAATCAGTATTCATTGACATAGACGGAGAAATATGGAGATAGATTAACGATGAAGAACAATGACGATGACGTGGAGGGATGCCAGAATGAAATTACAGGCTCGTGAGATATATAATAGAGTAGCTTAGTCTCTGGGATGACGATAAATCTTCGATGACTCTGGTCTTTCAGATGTCCATAGGCGGTGGTGTCCACGTGGTGTCCATTTACCAACAGGTACGCCGTCGGCCTCTTTGTCATGAAAAACATAATATCTTACCCTTCTGGTATTTCTGAAACTATGGCGAATTATAAAAGTCAAAACTCTTGAAAGAAAATCTATTACAGAAAGAAAATTCACAACTTATAGAGTAATAGGCATGAAAACCAAATCGGACACAAGATGATTTCGGAACATCTTTGACAGAGGGTGCAACATATGAGTACCTCCATCGGCTTACTTATGATTCCGGTCATGTCATGAGATTCAACTCAGGAAAAGAGGGAAATCGTCAAAGGGTTATCACGATACTTGTGTACGATGGGTGTACAACTTATCACTCTCTATTTTTATACGCTGTGCTTACACTATTCTTTTCACAGAAATCTGTCTTCATAATGGGTGACTGTTTGATCAATTTAATCATTACCTTTATGTTACTGTTGAATCTAATATATTTATACCATTTTAACATAATAAAAAAATACTTGCACTATACTTGCACTTGGGGGAGGACTCGATAATCCTCAAATCCGGTAACCTGCTCTATTTCCGAGAGGGTGACCGGCAGTCCCAGGGTGGTGTCGGGTTTATCGTCCACAAGTCCCTTGTGAACAACGTGGTGAAGATCGAGAGTGTGTCGACCAGGGTGGCGTACCTGATACTCAGAATATCCGCAAGATATTCGCTGAAGGTCATACAGGTCTACGCCCCAACCTCGGCACACCCCGACGACGAGGTGGAGACCATGTATGAGGATATCTCCAGAGCCATGCATGGTTTCAAAACTCACTTCACCGTTGTCATGGGGGACTTCAACGCGAAACTGGGCAAACGAGACGAGGATGAGCTGCAAGTGGGGCAATTTGGAGTTGGACGTCGGAACCACCGGGGTCACCTACTGGCCAGTTTTATGGAGAAGGAGAGCCTCTATATGATGAACTCCTTCTTCAAAAAGCGTGAACATAGGAAGTGGACCTGGCAGAGCCCCGATGGTGCAACAAAAAATGAGATCGACTTCATCATGTCAACCAGGAAGCAAATGTTCAATGATGTCTCTGTGATCAATTCGGTAAAAACCGGGAGCGATCACCGCATGGTAAGAGGCACATTGAACATTAATATTAAGCTTGAAAGGTCTCGACTGATGAAGTCCACGCTCCGTCCAGCACAGATTCAGGTCCAAAACCCCGAGAGCTTTCAGCTCGAACTCCAGAATCGTTTCGAGTGCCTAGGGAGCTCAGTGGACGAATACAATGACGGGTTCGTGGAAGCTGTCCATACGGTCGGGTCTAAGTTTTTCAAGACCCGTCGTACAGATAGAAACAAAAAGCTCTCTGATCCTACTCTCAAGCTTATGAAGGAGAGGCGTGAGATGATCCTGCAGTCTTCAGATGAGGCGTGCAAATATCGGCAGCTCAATAGACAGATCTCTAAATCCTTGAAAAGAGACCTCCGCCGCTTTAACACCGAGCGTATTAAAGACGCGATTGAGCGAAATAAAGGCTCCAAGGTATTTGCAAGGGATCTGGCTATTGGGCAGAGCCAGCTCACGAGACTGAAGACCGACGATGGCAGGGTCGTATCCGCCAAACCGGAGCTTCTGAGGGAGATTGAGACATTCTATGGGCAGCTGTACACATCAATCAGCAAGCCCGTTGCGAGTCTAGCAAACGACCCAAGAGCTAGATTGACCCGACACTATACCGAAGATATCCCGGACGTCAGCCTGTACGAGATTAGGATGGCTCTGAAACAGCTTAAAAACAACAAGGCGCCGGGTGATGACGGAATCACGGCTGAACTCCTGAAGGCGGGTGGAAAACCGGTCCTTAAGGCCCTTCAGAAGCTGTTTGATGCCGTCATACTCGAGGGCAAAACGCCACAGGCATGGTGCGGGGGTGTGGTGGTACTCTTCTTCAAGAAGGGCGATAATGCCCGACTGAAGAACTATAGGCCCATCTCACTTCTTAGTCATGTCTACAAGTTGTTTTCAAGAGTCATCACGAATCGTCTCGCGCGCAGGTTTGACGATTTCCAGCCTCCCGAACAAGCCGGATTCCGAAAAGGCTTTAGCACCGTAGACCACATACATACGCTGCGGCAGGTCATACTGCGTTTGTGGACTACGAGAAAGCCTTCGATTCGATCGAGACTTGGGCAGTACTGCAATCTCTCCAACGGTGCCAGATCGACTACCGGTACATTGAGGTGTTGAAGTGTTTGTACAAAAACGCCACCATGTCAGTCCGTCTTCAGGATCAGACCTCGAAACCAATCCTTCTCCAGCGCGGCGTGAGACAGGGAGACGTCATTTCTCCGAAACTGTTCACTGCTGCGCTGGAGGATGTCTTCAAGGTTCTGGATTGGAAGTCGCTTGGCATCAACGTTAATGGCGAGTACATCACTCACCTTCGGTTTGCCGACGACATAGTGGTCATGGCTGAGACCATGGAGAGCCTCAGTACAATGCTCGATGACCTCAATAGAGCTTCCGAAAGAGTGGGTCTTAAAATGAACATGGACAAAACCAAGGTCATGATGAATGCCCATGTAACACCCACTCCTATCAAGATCGGAGACTGTTTACTTGAAGTTGTAGATGATTATGTCTACCTGGGACAAACGATCCAGTTGGGTAGATCCAACTTCGAGAAAGAGGTCAACCGTCGAATCCGACTCGGCTGGGCAGCGTTCGGGAAGTTGCGTGGTATCTTCTCGTCCAATTTACCGCAATGTCTCAAGACAAAAGTCTATGACCAGTGTGTGTTGCCAGTGATCACCTATGGGACCGAGACGTGGTCGCTCACAATGGGCCTTATCAGAAAGCTTAAAGTCACCCAAAGGGCAATGGAGAGGGCTATGCTCGGAATTTCCTTGCGTGATCACGTCAGAAATGATGATATCCGCAGGAGAACCAAAGTTACCGACATAGCCCGAAGAATTGCCAAACTTAAGTGGCAGTGGGCAGGGCACATTGCTCGCAGAACGGATGGCCGTTGGAGCCGAAAAGTTCTGGAATGGCGACCGCGAACCGGAACACGATATGTTGGAAGGCCTCCCACTAGGTGGACCGATGACCTGGTTAAGGTTGCGGGAAGGCGCTGGATGCGAGACGCACGGGATCGGGCAATGTGGCGACGCCTGGGGGAGGCCTATGTCCAGCAGTGGACGTCTTTCGGCTGAAATGATGATGATGATGATGATGATGATACTTGCACTTTGTGTCTACCATTTTTGGGATTCATTATCTTAGATCCTTAATTTTTTGGTAAAAAGTTAGGAAAACGTTTGCCTAAGTAGGTATGCAAATACTAGTAATTTGCTGGATTGTTGGCACTTACAACAATAGCAAAAGCTTTTTATTTTATTTTGTTTGACTGTACTGCACGTCTGCACAGCTCTGTCAAATGTTTTTCTTTCCTTAGAAAAAAGAACTGTTATAGTAGTTTATGCAATGGTCATATAATAGGGGTTATTAAAACACGAGCGTAGGTTTTAATACCTAATTATATGCTATTGCATACACTACTTTATCTTCACTCATACAGTTGAAATAAAACAAAAGTGGAAAGGGAAAAAATATGTGGTATGGTATGGCGGGCAATTTAGATTCTCATTGCGCAGCGCGCGCATCCACAGACAACTGACAATGACATGAGCCCATACGCGCCAGAAAATTAAAAAGTAAAAGTGTGCTATAAAAATTAAAAAGTTATTTTATGATGCAGCTGCTTGAAAATCGAAGGAAAATGTTGAACTATAATGGTTTTTTTTTTAATTTTACCTATCCACGAATATAAAGTACGTGTTTATACAATATTTTATCTACACTCACAACGTAATGTTCCAAATACGAATTCAAAAAATATTGTATAAACACATACTTTATATTCGTGGATAGGTAAAATAAAAAAAAAACCATTACAGTTCAATATTTTCCTTCGATTTTCAAACAACTGCATCATAAAATAACTTTTTAATTTTTATAGCACACTTTTTCTTTTTAATTTTCTTGCGCGTATGTGCTGTAGTAAAGAAGTTTCATTATCTGTGGATGCGCGCGCTGCGCAATGAGAATCTAAATTGCCCGCCATACCAAATATTTTTCCGTTTCCATTTTTGATTTATTGCAACTGTATGAGTGAAGATAAAGTAGTGTATGCAATAGCATATAATTAGGTATTAAAACACTCGCGTAATATTATTATCAAATTCGGCTTCGCCTCATTTGATAAACCTACGCTCGTGTTTTAATAACCCCTATTATATGACTATTGCATAAACTACTATTTCGAATTCGTATTTGGAACATTACGTTGTGAGTGTAGATAAATGTTTTTTTCTATTCTTCTCTACAACAAAAATATTTTTGCTCCGTAGTCAGGCTTGCACTTTTCAACTTTATATCTCAAACTCAATCAATGACTACCTATGATACCAAAGCAATAATTGAGCCACCCATAACATGGTTAATGTTTGCCCAACATTGGCCACACACCCGGGCGCAGCTCGCAGTAAGAAGTAAATATTTTTGCGCGTTACAAGTAACATTCGGCGTTGGTCGTATTATTCAAATGCGCTCCAATAACACCATTTACGGCCGCGCATAAAACTACAATCGAACCGTACGAATAAATATCAGACCTCTGTAACTTATAACCTTAGGGGCCATGATGTATTGCCTCGGTACTAGAAGGGACAGTGGGGTCATAGAAACAACCGGAATTAAAATTACCATATTGATAAAAACTTAATCACTTATCAAATTGATAAAAAGTCTTAAAGAAACTAGCAATTAACTTTCATTTGTATGTTGTAATGCCAACGTTAGGTATTTACAACAAGAACAAAGATGATTGCGGCAATACCATAAATAAAGCACTTACATAATCAGCCTATAGCTAAGGTGGCCAACTGCTGGGGGCACACATCCACGCGGTCCAGTGCGTGTTCCTAGATGTCACCTGTCTTACTATTTTCCATCAATTCAAAGTGATATCCCCGTGCTAACCCGAGCGTAGATTTACGGACACCATTAGAAATAATCCTCGGAACCCATGATAGTGGGACGAAAGACTTTTTTTTCAATGGTCTAAATTTGAACCTACAATCTAAGTTCACATGTGGAAGCAATAAATGTATTGAGTATCAAACTGAGTACCTCGTGCTCATCAGTCGCGCTTCTGACTTCTACACCAACAATCTCGTCGAAATCGTCTTCTAAGTCCGATCTTGACTAAAGATCTTATGGCACCTGGCTGGGGCAGAGTCTTGAACTTCACGTTTCATCTCGCTCAGAGTCGTTCCGTCGCTTCTACCAAAACGTGCGTCGCCAGGTTTGACGAGGACGGCCACGCTTCCTTTTCCTTTGACGATACCAATCCAAGGCTTGTTTAGGAAGTCCAATATCGCTCGTAGAATAAAACAAATAAATTCAAGCCACATCTAGTTGTTGATGTTGGTGGTAAAAGTTATAATAATACAAGCTATAACGCGGGTTATGGTTCAGGTCGTAACCGACGAAACAACCGGACCGAGGTTAATTCCACACCTGTACTTATTTGCCCGAGCCTTCATCTCTACCTACCTCTATGTCTCTGTTTGTACATGTTTTATTTTTAGCCACACATACCTACTTACTATAGTAGTAGAAGTACCTAGGTACTTCAAAATACATAATAATTTTGTATCATGATGTCTTTGTTAATACTCTGTTATGGAAAAAATCACCACATTCCAAATTTTCTCCTATTTTCTTGGGACTGATTTTGGATAAATAAATCTGATTTAGTATGAAATTTTTGGCTATAAATATACTGTATACTGATTTACTTCGATTTTTTTTTCAAATTATTTCGAAAAATTTGATTTGGTTTGATGAGTAGTTTGAAATAATTCATTTAATTATTAATGGGTTGATATGTTTTGGCATAAATCGTAACTACGAGTACCTTTGTTTTACTGATTCTTTATAAAAAAATTAACCGATTTTTATGGTTCTTCTTCTTCTTGGACGCTGTAAGAATTTTCCTCTTAGTTAAATAGTTTTATTGTGCCGATCTATTTACGAGTATCTTTGACAATATATACTGATTTGTGCATAGAAAGTTATTAATCAATTACAACAACAACAAATACAATACAATTAGTTATTAAACTGTGATTTTTAATTTCGTGGACTAAACTGACAGCTGCTATTGACCATATTTTTTTTAAATGTTGCAAGCGCGGAGCATAGTGTTGTAGGTAAGGCTCAATCATAAGTGATTCATCGAATCGATGTGACATGACTCCTTAATTTATTTTACTAATTGGTGTAAATAAATGTTTTATGAATATAAACGTTATATATTTAAATATAACAGTATTCATACACATAGTACATGAACTTTTATTGTGTTAAATGTGAAATCAACAATAAAATTAATGCAATCGATAAAATGAAGTCTGAAATAAATGAGTAAAAACTAAATAAGGGTCGCTAGTTTCTAAACAAATTTTATTTTTTTGTCGTGAAATAGTTTCATTTCGATTTTACTTCGATTTTCGATTATCTTTCGATCGCTCAGGATAGTTAGGGTACAACACTTTTTTAATTTAACGATAAAGTGACAACCCCCCAAATGTCAGTAAAGTCCACGAAATTAAAAATCACATTATAGTTATTATTCAATTACAGCTATAGATAATGTTAGTTATGTATCCTTCTATATATCTTGTATTGTAATTACAATAACGGTCGTCTTTCCTTTAAATAGATGTTATTAAGACGTTGTCATTTTCATTCCCTTTATAAAAGAAAGCTATCATTCCTAAGTTTATTTGAAGAATACCTATTTCCTTATCAAATTATCTATGGGTTTAATTTGTTAAATATACATTAACTGTAGTTAGTATACTGTGAGAATATTTAATCTACAGTCAAGGTTACAATTGATAGTAACTTTATAGCAATCTAAATTCCGATGCAGCATTCATAACGGAGTATTTAATTTGTTTCTAGTACTTCTGCGCTTAATTGTCAGTACCTGCAAACTTTGGACTTATGACATGATCTCATGATTGTTAGAAGGGTGGTTTAGCATACAAGTCACTCAACACAAGATGGTTAACTGCACAAATGAACGCTGTGTCTTCGGAATACCTACATCAAACAATTACGCACTTCGATGTCTCGTTCAGGATAATTACATATAAATACATAAATGAAGGGTGAGTTTTTCAAGTGGGCGTGGTTAGGTAAATATGAGGAATAATGAAAAACACTGAAAGCAATCACGGGCCCGACTTTGATGAAAAATAAATCTGCGTTAATTGTGGCAAGTTTATTCAAAATTATGGCTATTATTTTCAACACATAGCGAGATTCGAAGACTCAAAGATATTGGTACTGCATTCAGCATTACCTACATTAATTTTGATTTCACTTAGAATACTCCCCAAAGATAGATTATGTTATGTGACTTTATAAATTTATTTTTTTACATATCCCGTAAGAAAAGTAAAAGTGTATTTTGTTAAAAATGAAGTCTTTCCTTAAGTTTGTCGTACGTCATTACTTCTCAGAATCTCGGCGATAATAACGACACTATCGGATGGTGTAGTAATACAACAGTTGTGTTTTTTTCTTCAATATCATCGGGTTCGATTTCGGAATATTAATTTAAAAAAAGCTATGTACTTATGTTCTTTTAGGTTTTGATATAAAAGGGCCCGTGACTCCATTCAGTGTTTATAAAAATTCCTCATAGTTTCGCATTTGGCCATCCACGCGCATTTGGAAAACTCACCCTGTAAAGTGCACTAGTTTTCAAACTAAAACGCATTTGAATTTGTAGAAAACAAGCTCATGGGTCGGACTCTACCATAATTATAATATTTACTGTGATCAATTACTTGCAGGACAATTTACAAACTAATATAACTCAAGTAAGTGTACAAACACAACAAAATAGACAAACAATGAGAATTGGCAATAAATTTACTGTTACTTCTTAATACCAGTTAAAGCCGCCGAACTTGAGCTCGGAACTTGTAAGATTTTGCAACTAAGTTTCGTACGTAATTTTGATTCCCTCTTACAAAGGGGACGTTTGTTTTCCAGCAATGGGAACATTGTAAGCGATAAGGCCGTTAATTAACTCTTACGAAAAGGTAACATACCTCCCATTTTTCACTTATTTTGCACCGTTTTACAATCTGATAACGCACGCTACTCTATTAAAAGATTTATAAACTTCAGAATTTTCTACTTTTCTGCTATACAAATAACCCAAGTCAAAACCATGACAAAACTAAACATTCTAGATTTTTCCTCCTTGTTCTGAGTTCACGAAAGGATGGACTCTAATCTTATTACAATCTAAAGAATAATAAATAATTAAATTATAAAGAATGTGTCCCATAGCACTTGGTTCTTGTGTTTAAGTTCCGAATGAAAGTCGATAATTAACGAAAAATAACAGTCTGAACACATAGAGAACGTTCACTCAATTCGGTCATTTTGTCTCGAGTCCTGTAGCAGAAGGTCGTCAGGTCGACATATTGAAGACGAAGAGCAGATGAATGTTCTTTTCTACGTCATTCCAGATAAGCCGTGTGAACACGAAGTAAACGAAAAATGAAGCATTCACTCGAGTAAAGCGTATGACTTCACCTTTATTTGATAGCAATTTTGAACTTTAGAAAATTCACTAACACTAAACATTTACTCGAACGGATTTGATTCTAGATTTGTAGAAACGCATGTTACCTAGTTAAATTAGTTTGCTACTAATTTATTAACCTTTTTAGTATAGTAATGATTCACTGATATTGTTCTTCCTTTCAAAATAACATTTCCAAGTTTTAGTTATTCTAAGACGAACATAATTGATATGTTATTAATTACGCCAAGACGTACTGTCACCGAGGTAAGCAGAGAGAGGGAGGCATATGTACATAAGCTTCATAACTTGTAATTATTCTACTTATAAGCTCTCGAATAGAGTAGGTACTTTTGCGAGGGACTTATTGAAATTAAACTATGTACTTAGTTAAAGTTAAGGAAGTTCTTGTAAACACTTATAAGTATCTATGAGGTATTTTGTAAGTAGTTGAAGGGTGTATGTTCTTGTTTAGTTAGTGGGTGGTTTAATTAATATTCCTTTAGTTCGGCACATTACTGCTTGATTGACATGATATATTAATGTTTGCATAACAAATCACTATTTTTTATGTTGTGATTGTTATCAGTCTTCTTGTTTATCCTTTTCTTTATTTATTTTTAAACGTTGACCCACGTTAGGTATTTCTACTGTATCGTACAAAACTTTAAAACTCACACACACAAACAGCCAGACGCGGAAAAACTATCTGTAGGCTTGTCTATCGGTCTATATGACAGCGATTTAACACCAAATTACTTGGATAATTTTGAAAAGGGTCAAGTTATTCCAACCCTATGAAATCCCACCATTCCCATGCCACACTAACTTACAACAGAAAACATAATCAAATATGCTACAAATGTAATCCGCATTTATCTCACATCGCCCCAATAGATACCTATTATCCTAATCAAATACCCTTTAATATCGCCGCTACGCTAACATTACAGTGTTTACAAACTTGTTACCCTTTTGTAAGTCGTTGTTGTCGCCGCCGACGCGCCCCTGCACGCGCCGGCCACGCGACCGCCACGCGACTCACGCACGCCTAGCGTAGCCACGTAGCGTGCACGCTAGGTATTACTTGTAATTATGTTAGCGGCTTACACGCATGATTGATGTTAGCGTGTCAGCGAATGTATTAGTTGTTATCGAATAAGTCGTGATATGGGAATTACGGACGTTAACCTGCTGCTAGTTCCGGGTATGGTAGCTTAATTATTGCACGTTCTACATTAGATTAATAAAATAATATCCACGATTCAAGCGTTGAGTTGTTTAATGTCAAATAACAACAATTCCATTCCCAATTATTAACCTGGATAGATCAAACAAAATGAAATACATAGAGGTGAAAAAAATATGTCAGCAATATGGTCCTATCAGTTATTTTATTTATTGGTACTGTAGCGGCCTCTATCCTAACTAACCCAACCTAACGAACTAATGACGTGACGTCACACAAATCCTGCATCGCGCAGAGTTTTCGTCGCGATTTGAACTTATGCAAGAGTCCGACAAACCCGTCTGGTCGGAAGATCCTCTCTTTTCAATGGAGGTTTGCGGGACTTTCCACTCTGTTTTGCATATTTCCAAAGTACTTATCATAATAAAAACATTATCTTGTCCTTGTGCTCCAAACAAACTGACATTCGAAGGTCATCCCACAAACACTCCAATCCCACATTGGACTTTTTGACAACCGTTATCACTGATATAATGTGTCCTGTCGTAAGCTTCTTATCCCAATTATTTGGGGTCGCTGCAACAAGTCTTACAATTATTTTATTAAAATCATACCGCCACGCGACATCCAAACAAACACCAAAATAACATCGGACATCAAAATCCACCAAAAAGAAACTGTTTACTTTTATCACAAAAACATTAGCAAAGGAATCAAAGTATCGGATTGAAACGTCAAGTCCCCGGGCGATGACAATGCCGCTGGCGGCCGCATCCGGCAGGCTTATTACATATCTTTTGCAAGAGCAAAACGATAGCGATTTTTGCGCAATAATTGCTCTTCAATACAAAAGATTTACGTTTTTTTTTATAAGTGCATTTGACAAACAGCGAGCTATTAGCAAACGATTGTGTAGGACCTACCTCATCTACCATACCTACACTGCAGGTATTTCCGACTTTTATGATATAAAGCGTTTGATCGCTATCGCTTTGCTCTTGCAAAAGATACGTAATAAGCCTACGGGTCTGTTCGGATTGTAATATGGCCGCAGTTCCGAGCGGATACGAACCGAACAAAGATGGCGACACTTCAAGAACTTCGCCCTTTTACAATTTTACAAATCCGAACGTTATTTGCGCTGACCGTTAGTTTTGTGCATTCAGAATGTGGATGAGGCGATAATTTTTTATTAATTTGAATGTTTTAATCGGCAAAGATCTGACCCAGTCTACTTGGCAATTACGTGTAGGACATTGGAAGGCATCGTTAGTCCTAAGTTGTCCGTTACATTTCAGAAGGCCCGATAAGTTGTCAATCATAGACAAAAGACTTTCAACAATTTGAGTTTCGAATCCATTCCCCTATTTTACGTTAGATGATGATATAGGAACCTGCTAAGTACGCCATCAATAAAAGCAAATGAAAATGAAAATGGATAAGTTTTTATTCAAACCAATCAGCAATAATACATCAAACATTATGAAATACGGAGTCTAAAAACAATCTATCATAAAAAAATATCGTAACAGAAAATGACCGGTCATGTCCATACAATCGGTCGTCGTATTGTTCTATTGATATTCAATTCGGACTCGCGGAGAAAGATCGCCCCGGGACAGCGGCCAATTGAATTTGAAAACAAAACATCGAACGCCCCCCACTCACCCCCCCCCCTCCCCAGGCGATGGCGGGCCACCCTCCAACAGTGATGCTCCAGAGTAAATGCACCATGGAGTACGGAAGTTTGGGGATAAACTAACGCGAACGGACTAAAACATTATTGACAACACCAATTTACTCATTTTTACGGAAAAAATCGGTAGCAAAAATATGTACCTAATTTCAATTAAGTTGGGGCTAACGTCCAGTTTTCCCGAATGCAGCTCCGCATTTTACAGAAACTACTGCTTATCCATAATCCACAAACCAGGTAACACGTGTCCTCTTGGCAAGACTAGTGCCAGATTTTCAGGGTTCTACCCGTAACGACTGTCAAAGATTTTCAAATGACACCCGGGTCTAGTGGCTTAACGTGCTTTCCGTATTGCGTAAGTGAACACTATACTGTAAAACAATGTCATAGGTATACTGGTAAACTATTGTTTTACGTCGTAAAGGAGTAATCTCGACAATGCGTTTTTCATTTTTCGAAAATCTATTGAAACATCAACTAGATGGGGAAACTATCCCCCGTCCTCAGCAAACATGGTTACCATACCACCGTGTGCCCAACGCGGCAATTTCCCTGCCCATAGACAACAGTTTTATTGTTTTAATATTTATTTATCAGACGGCGTTTTTGCGTTATGCTCGCGTAGCACCGTAGCGCCGTAGCTGCGTAGCGTCGTAGCTGCGTAGTCGCATAGCTGAGTACCGGCGTATCGCTCTATGACGTAGCAAAAGGCAATGCGAAGTGGAAGAGCGATGGGAGTTTGAAGATATGACCTGACCACTGATTTTGTCTGATACTCTGTTTGAGAGTTTCTGGTGAATAAATAACTACGTCATTGATTCCTGATAAGTTTCGTACCTAGAAAAACACATATTGAATTATTTTATTAAATGTACCAATTATATTTTATTTTATGTCACTGCATTATTCATAGTATATTGGTACTTAACTAAGTAAAATAAAAACAAGCTTTTACAAAAAATTGCATTGTCACGAAAAAGCAACGTGGGCTAATTTTTCAGCTCAATCAGGCACTAGGAATTTGGTCAAATTTAATTTGCAAGGTTTGATTAGACATCTGCGGCCTAATTGCGCAAGTGAATTCAGCAAGGCAAAGGTTTTGACCGCCATCAATCGATCAATAGACGGAAATCTACATCGCGTCTTTCATCTCGCATGAGATTGGTCGATTGATGGCGGTCAAGCCCTTTGCCTTGCCGGATTCACTTGCACAATTAGGCTGCGGGACAGGTAGAACTACCTGTAAAAAAAAAGACGTGTGGCACTCGGGGACTGCCGCTGTAAAGCTAATGCATAGCATTTTTTTATTTTTTTTATAAAAATGTTCATCCATCAGTTGTAAAAACTTCTTTTGCCACGCGAAATTCAACCTCCAAATTACAAAAACACAAATAACTTGGAAACGGAGCGAGATAACCCGATTTTGAGGCCGAGTGCCGAGGCCCCAAGACACCTCCTCCAGATCCCCCCATTTAATTTTAATTCGATCATAATTATACATTATCATACAGTCAGCAAGAATAAAAACTTCTTTTTCAAGCGGAACCGAACCTTGAACTGGAAAACGCGGCACCAAATTCTGAGTGACCCTTATTACAACTGGCATAAGGCCACTTTTAATTGCCACGCAAAAGTGACCCGTGTTCTTAGGGGCATAAGGTCGTTTTCCTTAATATCGCGCAACAAACCCCTCCTGCCCCTCCCCCCTCCACCCTCACACCTCACCCGCTCACACACTCGGAATCCATCGTCCGATTTCGGAGCAGCTCGGGGTGTCAGGTTTTTTCGTTACGGAATTTCTTGATTCGGTCGCCGCGCTCAAAGCCCGCGATAAAAGCTATGCAATAGCTTAAAAAACCTTGTAAAAACATTCAATCGAATTGAAAACCTTCTCCTTTTTTGAGTTGGTTAAAAAAAGGGAAATATACACAATTTTTTTTATGGCAATTAAGTTCTATCAAGCAAGAATCAACAATGTCTTTTGGGCCATCTGAGGTTAGAGTAGGCCATGGCTTATGACTGATCAGAATCAGTCCATTTATGTCGTCACATCCTCGCTATGCCAACGGAGTCAGGTGAACAAAGGTCCGGCTTGATACGTCAGCGCGATTTAGAATAGCCACCCTCGTTTTATCGTAAACTCCACCACCACACATATAACATACCATCATTGGAAAACCACCCTTAATTTTAACCCATTAAGAGCTATCATAACCGCACGTATAACTTTGACATGTATATGACGTTTTTATTAGTGCAATGTAATCGATTTTGAACTTTAATCCGTTGTGTTAAGAGTGTTATAAGGTGTAAATGTAAGGTTGTGGTAGTGATGTCCCCTTGGCCGGTAGTTCGGATTCAATTCAATATGACAGGCGTTTGATCGCGTCGTTTGGCGGATATTAGTCAAACAATGTTCAAGTGCTTTTAATACAAATGCTATCGGCTATTTGACGCTTTGTATATTTTTCTGGATGGCTTTCTTCTATCTTTGATCTTTTATTTCTGTGCATGAAATTATAGACATGAGATTATAGCCACGATGTCACTGTATCAGGCTGGCTGGATAGCCTTTATTAACTAATTAGTGGGGGCTAAGCCTTAGTTCCTAAGTAGGTTTAGGGGCCATAAAACTCATCAAAATTTAAAGTTATGAAGTAGGTAATTAGATACTTACCTACTTACATAGGTAGTCCCATTGGGACCCAATGATCGAGTCTCAGGTCGGACGAAGTGAAACTAGGTTTTACTTTAGGAATTTCTTAGTTAGAAGCTGCCCGGGTTTTAGATTTATGCCCAGTTGAGATAAAGGCATTATCTGTTTATAGGTGTACTTTACTTAGAAAACATCTTCTTAGTTTGTCTGTTAAGAACTAAAATGCTTCGATAGCCATGAGTGTCAATGTTTTTGCTAGCAGAACTTCGTTCCGTCGGCACGGGTAGTGGTCAAAATAACTGTGCACCCCAATAGTCAAGCGACCTCACTCCCGCCTACCCGCGCGGCGCCTCGCGTTCGCCTCGTGCGACAATCTTTTTCATGCAACATACAGGTAGTACATAGAATTCATATTTGTTTCGGGATATTTACCATGTATATTTTTGTATTTTGTTGAGAGCTCGATATTTCGGCACCGTTACAAGCGCCATGATCATGGTACATAGGCGGACTTAATGCTTAAGGCAATCTCTACCGGTCAACCAAGGGTGGTGGAGAAATAACATGGAACCGGACGGAACCATTCGAGAACCCCCGGACTGTGGAGATTGGAGGTTGCCTTTGCTGCGACCGACCTGAGTGCGAATTAGTATCCCCCGCAGTAGTGGTGGAGGCGAGTAAGGGATGAGGCGTGTCACATCATCAGCCTATTAATGTTCCCACTGCTGGGACACAGGACTCCTCTCTGTGAGAGGAAATGGGCCGTAATCCTCCACGCGGGCCCAGTGCGGGTTGGTGGATGTCACTTGTCTTCGAATTTTTGGTTCTAGGACATGCCGGTTTCCTCACGATGTTTTCCTACACCGTTTTGAGAGCAGTGGTGATGAAATAATTTACACAAAGTAAAGCGCCTGCCTGGGCTCGAACCCATGGCCTACAACTTGTAAGTCGCGGCCGATAGCACTGGGCCACCACTGCTGCTGCTGAGGCGTTTTTTTTTGAAAATGTTATTTACTTTGTTTGAATATAAAAAAGAACTGCCCTTAGATACCTATCCAGACTACCAATTTCACATTTTCAGTTAAGTTAAAGTATTAATCTGATTTCCCATTATATTTGGCTCTGATGTTTCGAAATTTCGAAACTGGGGAGCCCAATTTCGTATACTAATTTCAAAATTGAAAGTGTTCGAAACTTCATGCCCTAATAGATACGCAGGTAAACCTACTTACGAATCTATGATAAGCAGCTACCATACTTCCAGCCCAGAAACCACTACGCGCAGAACACCGGGCAAACAATCCTGGTGGGGTGCGGATCTGGAAAGCAAGCGCGGATAGGTAAGGAAGACCCTGAATAGAGCTATGAACACATGCGCGGATGAGGACTGGGACACCTACTACGCAGCCAAATCCAGCTACAAAAAATGCATCAGATTCAGGCATACCACGGCATGACGTAAATATTGTGGGAACATTGAATCTTGCCAACAAGCAAACAAGGTAAGGAAAATACTGGCATAACAGAGTACACCTGGGCCCACTACACTCCATAAACATATCAACACACTCATCACGTCACCTGAAGAAACGAGACGCGTCCTAGTAGAAACACTTCCCAGGCAACGTCTTCGTCCAAGTAACTGACTGGCAAGACACTATCCAATTACCAACAAACGATGATTGGCTCCATGCACGATGGATGATCACGCTGGAGAAACTCAAATGGGCTACCAAAGCTTCCATCCTTTCAAGGTGCCCGGTCCAGACGGGGTGTTCCCCGCGCTGCTACAATGGGGAGGTATATGTCTGTAATAGAAAGACTGGTGCCACTGTTGAGAGCGTACCTGGCTTACAGACACGTCCCTAAAGGATGGAGGGCAGTGAAAGCAATATTCATCCCTGATTGGGACCTGACGTCGTTCTTGCTTAAGGCCATGGAAACACTGTGCGAAAGGAAGCTCCAAAAATCCAAGGGAGATGGC
This sequence comes from Anorthoa munda, assembly GCA_945859665.1. Classification (NCBI taxonomy): domain Eukaryota; kingdom Metazoa; phylum Arthropoda; class Insecta; order Lepidoptera; family Noctuidae; genus Anorthoa; species Anorthoa munda. The sequence goes on along the minus strand of OX243916.1, from coordinate 609,500 downwards.
GCTCTAAAAAAATTACTTCTATATGGTAAGAAACAAGCTTATAGCTCGGGTAAGTCTAATCAATTCGATCTTCACTTGGTGATAAGCCAAATAGAAGAAGCAATTCATCAGAAAGGTGCCACTGGGCACTTTCATAGACGTCGAAGGAGCTTTTGACAAACAAATTTCTCCAGCATCGATGCTGCCCTCTCCAAGTATGGCGTAGAGCAGTTGCTGATTGACTAGATCACTACAGGGGCTGCCCACAAGGAGTGGTTTTTTCTCCCATTCTATGGAATCTGGTAATTAACGACCTCATCACCAGACTCAACGAACACCGTTACTATACAATAGGTTATGCAGACGACCTCGGAATCCTCGTACCTCGCAACAAGTGCTCCGAATAGTGGTGCGATGGTGCAGGGAGTATGATCTATGATGATATAAACTCCACTAAAACTGAATTGGTCATGTTCACCCACAAAAGGGCACTAGGCCCCTTCCGCCTGCCTAAGTTGTTCAATACAGAGCTTCAGCTTTCCTAAGAGTTCAAGTATTTGGGAGTTATCCTTGGCAGTAAGTTAAACTGGAGCAGTCATTTAGACAATAAGTTAGACAGGGCCTGCATCACCTTCTGGCAATATAGGCAAATGATAGGCGCCTAAAAGTGGGGCCTATCCCCCAAAATTATACTCTGGGTGAACAGCGGGGTGATTCGACAGAGGCCGTGGTTTGGTAGCCTCGCACTAAACTAACTACGGCCATGAACAAGCTACAGCGAATGCAGAGACTGGCCTGAATGGCGACAACGGGTTGCATAACGACTACCCCGACCGCAGCGCTCGAGGCCATGCTTGGACTCCCCCCTCTGCATGTGTTTATACAGCAGGAAGTGACGATGGCAGCTGTACTTCTTAAGACACTGGGTCTCTGGTATAAGAGAGAGACACAACATGCCGCTCTGCTAGAGGATCTCAACTTCCAATTACACGAGGATATCCGCGATGAGGGGCTACACACTGGGGAACCACAACATGGTGCTCCAGGCCGGATGCTTGGGCATTTCCAAGGCGGCCTCAGCTGTCCTAGCTGGGGACAGCATGGCCGTCCTGCAAGCACTAAACAGCCACACGGTCAAGTCCGGGCTGATTTACGAGTGTCATCAGCGCCTGAACCAGGTGCAGTCACAGCCGTAACGACTGGACACGGGACCTTTAATAAGCACCTTTTTGTCATAGGAATCGCGGACAGCCCACTCTGCAGCATGCTCTGCATGGTGGAAGATGAGACAGCAGCACACTTGCTCCCAAGCTGCCCTGTAATCGGTATTTACAGGGCCAAATACTTCGATGACCCAGGTACCCTGCAGGAGATAGTCAACAAACTAGGGCGCTGCTGGCATTGGATTCAATGATGTAATTGAATCCCACCCATACGCAAAATACGCACTTGGTCGTGGAGTCGAAACTAAACTAAAAACTGAACTAAGTCACACAGTCATTTTCACCGTGTAGAACGTTAAATTTGGTTTTAAACTTGTCCGTCCATTCCTAAGGCACTTTAAAAAAAAAAATAAGGAAAAATATTTTCAACACACTTTCTCATAAAGTGGCTCTAATTTCACCGCAAATAGCCACATAATGATACCTGTAATCAAACTGTGACTTTTTCTTTGCTATTATTCACAAGTGAGTTTAGAGGTTTTTATTTAATTTTATTCGTTGAGTTGCTTTAATCTTAAAAACTACCTATTGCTTGCTCATTCATGCAACTTTGTATTTAAATAGATAATTTCAACGTGTACGTGTAAATACAACTTTCACTCAAACATAACTTTTGTTTTCTCTGTAATAAAGAAAACTTGAATTACCCCATTTTGTACGTGGCTAAAACGCTATCCGCGAAAACCCAAAAAAAGAAACCTCATTCTTTTAGTCTATGGCCGATCGCCATTGTTAGATGTGCGCGCATAGGAAAACTGATTAATTTTTGCCGCCATTGCGAAAAATTTTTCACAACTCGTTTTCACTGTTGAAATAATTAAAATATCTACAAGTACTAATTATGAAGAAAATGATTTACGAGTATGTTGTACACCGCCCGATATAAGATGTGAAGCCCTTAACGTTATGGAAAGTTTACTACATGAAAACTCCATGGAAAAAGTTAATTAAAAAAATCAAAAAACCCGACTGCTTAAAAAGCAAACTAAAAAGACGTAAACAAGAAGAAAATCATGCTGTGCACTCGGAGGATACTTATTCGCGAGCTGGCGGACCAAAACCAGATGTATCCTCCGACTGCACAGCATGATTTTCTTCTTGTTTACGTCTTTTTAGTTTGCTTTTTAAGCAGTCGGGTTTTTTGATTTTTTTAATTAACTTTTTTTATTTACAACTTTTTAGTTATTTTTTTTTAGAATGATGTACATTTAAACATATAAGTGTTATATATTTTTAAAATCGCGTTTTAAAACCCTTTATTTTGATACCCCACACGATGGGTTTGGAAGAAAAAAAAAATTTTTTTTCCCACAAAATGGCGCCCAAAATCCGTCATTTTTGTTTTTTCCAATTTTAATGTAGCCAGTGACACTCGCAGGATTAAGACGAATCGATTGACGTAAGAATCATCAAAATCAGCCAACGCGTTTGGTCTCTTGAACGCCACATAGGAACAAACATACATACATACATACATATATACATACATACATACATACATACATACATACATACATACATACATAGACTGATAAACACATTACCCTCCTTCGGCAGTCGGGTAAAAATATCTATTATCTACTAAATAAAATGTTTTTTTAGTACTATTTTCTTCACAAGTGTGTTGAAAACCGTCGTATGATACACATGTGTATTGATGATTACCGTCCTCGGCTCTCTTAAGACCCTCACCTAACGGCTCAGGTCTCAATGGCGCCTCAGCGGTAATCACCAACATAACATATTTATTGCCTTTATATTTTAGTATGTATGTATTTATGTATATATTAAATAGCATATGTATTATGTATCTGCATATCTTTTATAATATAATTTTTGTAACACTAGTATTGTCACACCAATAACAGCCCCACTTCGTGTCCAGCAATTACTGTCCATACCTGGTTGCCTGGAAGAGATCGCGGAATGCGATAAGGCCGCCCATTGTATGTGTTTTTAGTTTTAAGTGTCCTTTATAAATGTAACTTATGGTGTACAATAAAGTATATAATAAATAAATAAATAAATAAATAAATAACACACTTATGGTACAAGTATGGTGTTATGTTGGTGATTACCATAATGTACTATTATTTGTGACCCGCACAGAGACATAGGGAACTACTACCTACATTTTAAAGTTTTTAACCGTAGTCACACGTTTGACCACTATCTCACTTGATGGTATGCGATGATGTGGTCTACGTCTACGGTACAGAACGCTTGCATAGAAATAACTCACTCTTGACATTAAGACCCAAAGGTTATATTCGTAGCTAACAGGAAACAAAGACTCCGGCTGGGAATCACACTCCTTAGCTGTAGCTGTGCACACAATGAAAGTATTAGCAAAACGCTTTGTGCGTATGGGTGGGATGCCCACCATGTACCCATGGCGCATTGCCGTACTTCATATAGTCTGATGATGGAAAGGGCTAAGTGGAATCAAATTGTGCAGTTCCATAGCACACGCTCTGAAACGTAACCGACAAAAATCGACAAGCTGGCAACTCGTCGTCGATGTTCGAGGCTCTGGAGCTTTGACGCGACCAGTGCTTAGTTGCTAATAAGCATCGTTGCCCGCCCGTATGTCAATCGAGTCAAGCGCATCAAGCTGGTATTTGGCAGATTCCGTTGACGTGACGTAACCACAGACGTGAGAACAGTACTCCACGCATGACCTAACTTGCGCTTTAGACAAGTTATGTAGCGGTTCAGACGTGTAGTACCGTCGTAGTTACCTTTGTAAGGAGCCCCAACTTTATTGCAGCCAACTGAGCTTTCGCCTCAATGCATTGATCGAAATCGATGTCAACGTAACACCAAGAAGTTCGAGATGATCCGTTAACGGCACAGATACACCACGGAAAGATGGAGGCGGGTGGAATTGGCCCTTTTTATCGGTAAAAAGACGCGCCTGGATCTTAGCAGCATTGAAACTGATCAGATTGTCATCGCCCCAATCGGAAACCGCAGGTTCAAATGTTCAACCATGGCCTCCCGGAGAGACCGAATCTGGGGCCAGGAGCCTATGCGCCGGACACGTATCTCATAGCAACATAGTCTCATGATCCGGCTACCTATAGAAAGATACAGTAATTCCAAATTTACCTACCTACTGTACTTACATACAACAACCACTTACATAGGTAGTAACCAGCTATTAGGTATTGTGCATTTAAGTCATCATCATCATATCAGCCGAAAGACGTCCACTGCTGGACATAGGCCTCCCCCAAGCGCCGCCACATTGACTGGTCCCGTGCGTCTCGCAACCAGCGGACCCCGCAACCTTCACCAGGCATTTAAGCATTAAATATTAATTTGTTAAGTACCTACTTTTTACCGGCTGCAAGGAAAGGGTTATGTTTTTCGCGCGTATCTTGGTTTGTATGTATGTAATATTCTTTATTACCTCGTATCTTCCAAACCACTTGACGGATTTTTATAATTAAGACATCGTTAGATGAGTCTTGACCGCCCAAGTGTTCTTAGATAGGTAAAGTTTAAAAAAAATAAACACGGCGGATTTTGGGAGCCATATTGTGCGGGTCCCAATTATTTTTTTCTGCCAAACCAATCGAGTGGGGTATCAAAATTAAGGGTTTTAAGAGCTGATTAGAAAAATACATACAACTTATATGTTTAAAAGTAATACGAAAAAAAATTATAAATAACTAAAAAGTTGTAAATAAAAAAAGTTAATTTAAAAATCAAAAACCTGGATACATATTCGCGTACTGGCTGACCACCTGATCCTCTGACTGCACAGCATTATTTTTTCTTGTTTACAGCTTTCTAGTTCGCTTCTTAAGCAGTCGGGTTTTTGATTTTTAAATTAACTTTTTTATAATTGCACTTACTCGAAAAACATTTTGCAACCCTTGGACCCTCTATCATCTACTACATAAAGCGCCATCTTAGTTGTAACTGAAAAACTTTATGAAAGGTGTTGCAGTAGTGATGATATAGATGGCAGCACACAGCATTCTAACTAGAAACTTAAAAGATTAAATAGTCTATTAAAATAAAACTATCTTATAAGAAGGTTTATGAGATTATATAGTAAATAAATAAACGTGTTAATTTATTCACCTGTTGCATTCTTATCGCAGTTCGTTGACTGATTAAAAAATAAATGAATGAAGTGACAACTGTTGTCATTTTGTGTTTGGCGTTCGCCTGTCATTGAATCCGGCGGCGGGCAAGCGACCGGTCGTAAACAACGTGGTTATTAGTTTTTGTTTGAAAATCTACCACTAAAAACATATCCAATATGAAAGGCGACAAGAACGTAGACATCCAGGCACTGAAAGACATCGCCAACAAGCTGAGGATCGACAGCATCGTTGCCACTAACGCTTCTAAATCGGGGTGAGTGGCTAACCTTATTACATTCGCCGCTTCATTGAAGGTCCAATGAAGGTTATTTTGCCGATTCCTCGCCTATTAGAATCTTATAGCATATATTCCGACAATTTTACCGCAGTTTAGATATCTAGTTAAACAATATCAACAAGGTCAGATACAGTTTGACATACTTTCGTCAATATTTTCTTGTGTTTTAGACTTATTATTCGGTTTTTTGTATATCGCCGGCCGGCATCGCAGTCTGTTGGGTTCAGAGGTCATACTTAACAATTCCTTCGCACTTTCGTTGCGTTGGTCGCATAATTTTCCATTGTATTGTAGGTTAGGAGCGAGCACGTGATCGGACTCGTTGCTATCGCGCCATGCCTCCAAGGTCATCGCCCTTCAAATTGTGTCACTATCAGAAATCGATTGTTTTCTTGTAATGGACTATGTCATGCATGTTAAGTAATGCTAATATGAATTTTCCAACTGGTTTACCCTATTCAACCGACTTCTTTTATAAACTACCAATATTTTTTAAAGTCTTGTTTCCTTTTAGCTAATATTTTTATGCAACCTTCAGTACCCACTGAAATAATGACATTCAGAATAACTTTTTAATTATAATGTTACTGATTTATACCTGCTTGTTCTTGTTTTAAATTAGATTACAAAATCTTGTGTGTAATGCACCTAACCTCCACCTGAATGCATCAAGTAATAATTAAATTGCGAGAGTGTTCAATCAAGTTTATGCTACTTATTATAGTACAAGCAATATTAGAATTTAATGACTTCTTATCTGATAATATTTTACAATTTATTTAGCATTTCAATGAATAAACAAGATAAAACCAACATTTGATGATAATAATAATAGATATTAAATAATCTAAAGTGTTTGCCTACTTTGAAATTTTTGCACATTAAATCAGCTTCACATTTGGTGTGTATTTGTCATGAATTCATGATTCTTGAAAAGTTGTAATACATTTGCCAAATCATGACTGGTTGTTATAAATCATCATCGTCAATACTGCCAAAAGTTGAAAGTAATGGTGACTATCAACAGTAAATTTAAACTTCCTGAAAATGCTGTTTCACAATTATTAAAAGTGATTTCTTCATATTCAGTATCCATGTTTTAATTAATACTATGAGATTTGTTGATATTATTTATTTATTATATACTTTATTGTACACCACTTAAATAATAACAGACATATATGTGATGAGAAAACAGACTCCTTTTATTCAGCTTATTGCATGCATAGAATGTGTGATTTGGTATATACAGTTTTTTTGTATAATTTTAAATGAAGCAGCAGTATATTTAAGTACCTAATTTTAACACCTGAACAAGCAATAGTAGATAATAGCAGATACTTAAGAATCTGTGTCGCAACCTATAGATATCTGCCAGAAAATGCTTACTGTTAAAGTCTGCCTTGCATAACACCTCCCTGCTTGTTTCTGTTCAGTCATACAGTTAATATTAGCTTGTATCTATAAGATAACAAAGTTATATAAGAGGGTCCCAGCTGTAACGGAGCACTCATCAGGTCAACTGATAGTGGACGTCAAGGTACTCCAGAATGTCAAGTTAAGGTTACCGACGGTAATCTATTTAATTTCAGAGTTTGGGTAAATTAAAATTTGTGATATTCTTATCTTGAACTTGCATGAATATGTCAAGTGATATCACTTACTCTTGCCGTGACAAGCAGGTTATGTTTTTATTAACATATCACAATTTATTTGTGTTGTGTGGCAGAAATAGATTATAAAAAAAAAAGAACCGGTATCTATGGTACACTTTCATACCACCAGTTATGTTTGTCTTATGTAATAGGGAGCTAGCCTATTTTTATTAGTCTCTCAAATTGACTGTTGGCTGAACCATCAATATCTGATATCCGATAAATGGAATTTACATACATAAGCTCACACTATTTCTATGGGTGTTTGCCGAAAATATTAGAACACTGCCAGCTCCAATCCTCACATGGTCATTTTGCTTGTTTGCATTTTATGGAACCACAAGACTTTTTCTCAAAACACCTGTATGTCACAACAGTGATCTGCTAAAAATTGTCTGTAAGGAGGGTAGCATCCATATTTTCATTCATTCACAATAATCCTTACTAATATTATTAAGGTGAATGGGAGTTTGTTTGTTACTCTTTCACACTTAGATGAACAACTAAACTCGTTTAGATGAAACTTGGGATAAGGGGATACATTTTATGCTTTAGTATGTTGCCTTGGGATAATGTTTACGCGGATGAAGTCGCTGGCAGAAACATTGTAGTTTACAATAATTTTATTTATTTATCTAACTTACAACTATCATTACAAGGATTTATTTTTCTTGGAATGCACTTAATGTACTTACTTCTCCACCTGAAATCTAAGTAAGTTCTAGGCAACTGAACTCTTTGAAGGACAGCCCCACCCCTGTAGAACCTTGAAATGTTTATCATTATTCTATTATCTTGACACACATAATAGTTACTGTGACAACAAAGAAATATTATATCAGTAGATGCTATCTAGTGAAGGAATATTAAGCTATTAGCACTTTCATAAACCGATAGGAAAGATAACCAGTCATGTATTGATTTTTATATTTTAACACAGAAAATATTTGTAGCATGACAGTTTTTAATGGAAAAATTATAATGATTATGAGTTAATCATGAGTGAGCTATATTTATTTTCTTGTATAAGTAAATGGTCACTTATTTCGACTGTCTCAACAAGCCATAGCAATCATTCACATGCAATCCATCACACTAATTTTATTAGGATCTCTGTCCGTATCTGACTAATGATACAAATTTCTCTGGAACTAGGTTAGGTTAGGATAAAACGGGCTGGTTTCCGCAACTCCACGACTAAGCGCGTATTTTGCGTACGGGTGGGATTCAACCTTCTACCACTACCTCACTCGATCCATCCCAATTCCTCGAGGAAGGCCAGCAGCGCCTTCGTGTTGCTGACTACCTCCTGTACGGTACCTGGTTCACCGAGGTATTTGGCCCTGTAACCGGCGATTACTGGGCAGCTTAGAAGCAGGTGCGCTGCTGTCTCGTCTTCCTCCATGCATGCTCTGCACAGTGGACTGTCCGTGATCCCTAAGACAAAAAGTTGCTTATTAAAAGTCCCGTGGCCAGTCGTTACAGCTGTAACTGCTCGCAACTGCTGTTTCGTCAGGCGTAGGACCTTCTGCGTGAAACGTCCATCCAAAGCGGGAAGTGCTTCTTTGGACTGCCTGCACTCACTGTGGTCAAACCACAATCTGTGGTGTTGCTCCTTGGTGCGTTTCCTTACCAGACTGTTAACTATCGCGATAGTAGTTACCATACATAACACCTTTCCTTGAAATTAACACGTCAATGAAAAAATAACATTCATAGTTCATATTAATGAATGAAGATTGACTGCTTTATTTGTTAGAATATGGGTTATTTCAGTGGTGGGAATTTAGTATAAGACCATTTCTTATTATAGATAGGCTCGCGCTTGACCACTATCTCACCTGATGGTAAGCGGTGATTTTAGAGGATATCAGGATAATCTTACATTTCACAGCACCAAAAACTAATTTTACACAAGTCTGCAAAAATAGACGCGTGTACAGTTTTGAGTGCTACATCAACCTGTTTGTCGTACTCACGCCGACCACTTGTCGGACGTGGGCAGTAGCATTCACACATCTGCATATTTACTTTATTGATTATATTCATACACTTATTTACATTTGTTACGTAATAGTTAGATATGTACCTACTATGTACTCTAAATACTTAGCTAAGTAGATGATTTAAGTTGTGACAAAATGATTAACATTTTCGTCAAATAATTAAAATTGTAAAGCAGTGCTCGATAACGAACCATAATTTCAACATATAACATGTAAGCATCGATGGTTCAGTGGTAGAATGCTCGCCTGCCACGCGGGCGGCCCGGGTTCGATTCCCGGTCGATGCAATATTCTTTTTGCGTTTTGCTAATTTTTCCTTAGGCTTTTTTGCGTATAATAACTATTATTTTTATTAAATTCCCGATTACTGCTCCAATTTATCCAGCTTATCTTCGAGATATTGTGAAATATTTTATTTACGTAACTCGTATAAGTACCAGTAGCTACAAGTCTCGGTCTACATCACTTGGTCATGGTTACAATGTTTTGCACAAAAACGGACAGTATACGATTTCGCCGAAATTGCGACTTTTATTATGTAACAAATTAAATTTAAGGTTAATGACCGGTAGAATATGCCAAGACTGAATCAACAGACGACTCGATCTGCCTGTTTATTAGGGTCAGCGATTCTATTGTCCACACTGCGAGATATATGTGATTATATTTCGTCATCATCAATAGTGTATAGAAGTCCACTTCTGGACATAAACTCCTATAGCATGCCATTGAACTTTATCTCTTCCAGGTGCTACCAACCACTCTGTGAAGATCGTCTTGTCACCTAGAAGGCGTCCTTCGTGACGATGCCAATTTCAGCACTGCCGAATGTCCTAAAGTCCAGTTTCACTTGAACTTCTGAAACTACTAAACAAATAAATGTCATGAATACTTTTCTTCCTTTCACTAATCCATAATACTAATATGAGTTCTATGTTTAATGACATTCAGTTGACTTTTATTTGCATCTAGCCGTCTACTATAAAAGTACCGCTTGTAAGCTGTTACCCGTTTTACAATTTTCAGATCTATGTGAACCGTTATAAAGTTTAGTTTTGATTTATTCTACTTCTCTTCCTTGCAATTTCAGCTCTATGTTACAATTTTAAAGTTTATTTTTCTGTTGTCGCCAGTCACCCGACATCATGCGCGTCCATGGCAGAGATCATGTCGGTGCTGTTCTTCCACACCATGCGCTACAAGATCTCCGCGCCCAGGGACGCCTCGGCCGACCGGTTCATTCTGTCCAAGGTAAACTTAATTCATACATACTACTTTGTCAAAATAATTGTTCACCTGGCGATGTGACTCACGAGAAGAACGCGGGGCGCCGCGCAGGTTGCCGAGAGTGCGGTCGATGTGCACAGTTATTTTAATCGTGTTGTACATCTACGTACATTGATTCTGTGCTCAACTGTATTGTCAACCTCAAAATTGCTTTGTTACCATAAAGTTAAATATGGAAAAAGTAATATCACTTACACGTTATAAAACAACAAGGTCTATTTTTATTTCGATATTTAAATATTTTCAACCATAATGGGCGTTTTTGTAGATGTCCAAAATTAACGTGTAAAATGGACTCTGGTGGCCTTAAACTAGTTCAATATTAAGCGGGCACCAGTGCTCCACTACTGTCGATCGTATTATATTGCATGTTGTAAAATGCACCAAAGTAATAGAGAAATTGAGACGTCGCGATGTCTCCTGATTACATAGAAACTGCTGAGCTAAATCTAAAGTGTAGCATTGCAGTGCTATAATCTGAGCCAGACGACCTTGAAACTTTGCAGTTTAATCGTGACATCTGGTGAAATTAATGTCAATTTTGTTTCATGGATATAAGGTTCAATTTCAATGGAAAAATAGCGTACACTTACGCTGTCTTTTGAATATTTTGAATCTCTGCTCACTTCTAATGAAGTGGTTAAATGAAAAAAATATAATCGTTAGTTATATTTGTTTAATTCAACCATGTTTCATATATACAGGTGTAAGATACATGTGATCATATTTTAAAAACTGCTTCTGCCCTTGAACTCTTTAAAAGGTCATAATCAACCTTATCTTCATTACATAGGCACTAAAGTCACATTTCCCCTTGCCAGGGTCACGCCGCCCCCATCCTATACGCGGCCTGGGCTGAGGCCGGGCTCTTCCCCGTCGAAGATCTAAAGAATCTGCGCAAGCTGGACTCCGACCTGGAGGGCCACCCCACCCCTCGCCTGAACTTCGTGGATGTGGGCACTGGCTCCCTGGGACAGGGGTTAGCTGTAGCTGCCGGTATGGCTTACGTCGGCAAATACTTCGACCAGGCACCTTACAGGTAAGATGTGGGATGTGGCGGATTGCAATATAGGTGGAGCTTTTGTATTCACAAGTGTAAGATGTACTTATTTAGAATCTGTGAAATAAATTCTACAAAATATTATGCAAACATCATTTATTAACAAAGAAAAAGAACAATAAAATGAAACTAATTTGCGATAATTAAAAGAACAATAACACAAGCCCGTCTTATTTAGATAAAACATTCATTTTACCTATTCTAAAATTCTCGATTTTATCCAACTACGGCGAAATCTCTAGGGATTTTTTTAGTCCATCGGGTGGATTAATAAAAATATTGGACTCGTATTTTTTATAGAACTTGCCCACTAGGTACCAGAACTAAAAAGTGCACAAGCACTCATCAATGCGCTACATATTTGTAAATTTTTATTGATTTGGTAAATAAAGCAAGAAATACATGTCCAATATTTATCAATAATATAACTGGTGGACTAAATAGGATTATTATGTTTTTACCCAGGCATCATCTCTATTCTTTTCCAACAAGTATCCTTCCATTCCAGGGTGTACTGCCTGGTGGGAGATGGAGAGGCAGCTGAGGGCAGCATCTGGGAGTCGCTGCACTTCGCCAGCCACTACAAGCTAGACAACCTGGTGGTCATCTTCGATGTCAACAGGCTGGGACAGTCCGAGCCCACCTCTCTGCAGCATCAAGTATGTAAAAGATGAAAAGAAAAAATAAATTACTTTCATCTCAGCTGAAAGACTGCTGATCATAAGCCTCCCCCAAGTGTCGCCACATGACCAATCTTGTGTGTCTCGCATCCAGCAGATTCCCGCAAACTTAACCAGGTCATCAGTCCACTGTGGCAGGTGGTTCATCATACATTTCAGCCTATAATGTTGTCAATTCTGGGACACAGGCCTAATCTCTTTGAGAGAAAGTGAACTATAATCCACCAAGACTGCACTGGGGTGCAGTCTGATATTTTTTTAGTTTCAGTACATGAATATTTATTTAAAATAAAATTATTTATTTTCCATCTCACTCAAAAACCAGACAATAAAAAATAAATTACATGTTTCTGCAGCATGCCAATAGCAGCATATTTTTAGTAGTGCAACATTAATATGTCAGATTTTTCCGCTTGTGTGTACACTACCTACACGACCTGATTAGATAACATTGTATTTAGTAACCATGCAAGTCAGGAAACACGGAATTTTTACACACGGCATTTATTGAGCTCTAAATCGAGTATGATTCTATCGAATTCATCGATCATTCATATTTGTTCATTCGCGGAAACGTGGCCTTGGATCAAACAAAAAATAAATCATCATCATAGTCGTCCGTCATAGTCACTATTGTATTTTCATGAAAAAAATCAATAATGATACTTTCAATGACAATAAAAATCTTCGAAAAGGAATGATATAAGATTATGACTTCACAAATATATGACTTGCACTTAACAAATACTAATTAATGATGATATAGCAGACTGTTACCTGTTACAATTTCAACAAGACTTTTTTTATAACGAAATGCTAATTAGCAAGTCATGTTTTATTCAGTGCTTTTGATTCATAGGCTAACCATGTCTGTGTTGAGCAATCTCCTTTCCATTTGGCTATTAGTGCCGAACTAATAAATCTAGATCAAGTTTTGTACTTTTAATATTTACCTGAATAACCTTAAGAGTAAGTATGGAGTTTCTTGTGCGTTCTTCTCCATAACAAGCTACTTTCCGAATGCACGGTAGAGTAAATTTTTATTACTTGTACATTTTTAATTTAGATTTAATGTTTGACGTTCAAAAGTGGCGCTTATTGGCCTAGTTGAAATAAATATATTTGACTTTGACTTAAAAATAACACTTTAATAGACCATTCAAGTTTTCTTTTGATGGAATCTCTTCACTAAACTATACCTAGCTAGATCGTACAGATTAGTTTTATTATACACAAATGATTATATATTTTCATCATCATGTCGACCGAAGCGTCCATTGCTGGACTTACTTCTACTCCAAGAGTCGTCACAAAGACCAGGTTCTGTGGATCTCTAACGTCCCCCTTTACCAGGTCAGCCAAAAATTATAGGATCAGCATAATTATAGCTAATTAGCTTATTTATCATTAAAACGCTCTAAATTAATCAATTCAATCTGTTCTTCTCCAGTTGGATGTGTATGATGCCCGTCTCAAATCTTTCGGCTTCCACTCCCTGGTAGTAGACGGTCACGATGTCTCCGAGCTGGTGAAGGCCTTCGACGAGGCTCAGGCAGTCCCTGGCAAGCCCACCGCCCTCATCGCTAAGACCTTCAAGGGGAAAGGCTTCCCCGGCATTGAGGACTTGGAGAACTGGCACGGAAAGGCCTTGGGAGCTGAAGGAGACAAAATTATTAAGGTATGTTTGAATCTCTTTTTCTTTTGACATACTTTCTAAAACCTGTTTTCATATAAAGCCAAAGTTCTGACCTGAAAACGTTCCATACTAATATGATCCTTATGTTTTTAAATGTAAGGTTGATATTCGTATCTTCTTCTTAGCGTGTCAATGGCAAATATACAAAGTTAAATGTTGTGTTTGGCCCAAAATTCAGCCATGGCAACACCATGTGGTGTTGATGTGGTAAAATAAGGAGACAATTGTTGTGTTTTATTTTACTTAGTTTGTAAAAGAATCGTTTGAGCTATGCACTGACTTTTTATTAAATAATGTATGCATTTATTATACATTATTAACAGTTTGTGCAAAATTGACTTGTTTGTCGTACTCACGCGACCGCCGTCGGTCGATGTGGGCAGTAGCATTCATACAAGTGTTTTTATTTTATAGATATCTATTACACTTACTGACTGCCTTGTCGCTTGTAGTCATGAACTTTACTACTTAGCCGGAGGTCTTGGGTTCAATTTCCAGGTCAAGCAAATAGATATTGGGTTTTCCCATCAGGAACTTTTCATTAGCGGTCTGGATTTCAGTGGTAACAAGCTCGTCCCCTATTATAAATACAACATAGACTTAATCATTACTAGCGAATAGTCGGCATACTATGTTAAGACTTGTCTATCCATGCGGGGGTAACACGGGCCCATTGTTTTGTTATTTACTTATTAATGTACCACATTGATAAACTGGCCAAGTGCGAGTCTGACTCGCGCACAGAGGGTTCCGTATAAACAGCTACATTCACCAAAATAAATAGTTAACATTACTAATGTTCATAAACAATGAAAGCACCGCTCACATTGCTCTAACAAAGGGACAAAGTTAACTTTGTCGTTCGAAAATTGTTTTCCCATTACTTTTCCAAGTACATTTTATAAGTTGGTTGTCAACTCCCAACACTTAATTTATAGACAACTTCCTCATACACTGTACTAACAATCCCACACGCCCCCAGCACCTCCAATCCCAGATCAAGAACAACAGCATCACCCTGAAGGCCTCCCCGCCCATCAGCGACGCGCCCAAGGTGCACATCGGGGACATCACTCTGTCCTCCCCACCCGCCTATGGCGCCGGGGAGCTGGTGGCCACCCGCCTGGCCTACGGAACTGGCCTGAAGAAGATCGCTGACACCAACATGCGGTAAGTGCTTCATCGTGTACAAACTATCTACATAGTTTGGTCTCAAAATAAAAATAAGATTTTCCAATTAAAAAATCTTTTTTTAAACAAGCTTTTTAGCTTACCATGCATTGTCATCCAAACCAAACGTGTATGCAAAATTTAATTTTAATCGGTTGAGGGTAACTGCTTTAAAATTCAGTTGCAAGATTTGCCCCAAACACACTTACATACATACATACACACAAACATACATACATACATTGCAAGTTAATAAAACCCTGCTGTTTTATACCCAACAAGTGAAGTACAGCAACATAAACTTTCCAATACTTATTGTTTCAATAAAATTGCATATTTATACTCAAATTCTACCTTTAATAAACGGTGTCAAGATTCCGAACCAATAGCATTATCGAATCGTTAAAATCTACTTCAGAACTCCTTAAAAACCGCATGTATACTAAAACTTTACATTCATGTGATGGAGCTATACTAACTCTTATATTGAATAGCATATTTTTACTATCATGTTTATCACATACAATTGTAAAAAAAATCTGCCTATTTAAATCTTAACTGTAACTAATCTAGCACTAACAATTTAATTTAATATTGCTTGACTAATCATATCGTTTGATTACTCTAATGAAGCAAATAATGAAGTACTAACATAAACTAACAAATCTATAGTCAAGCACTCGCTACATTATATAATAATGTACTGTATGTAGTACATTGTGTATGGTCGGTGCTACAGTAACTGTGTGTCGTACTCACGCTACCGAGGTCGGTCGATGTGGGCAGTAGCATTCAGACAAAAATTTACTTATAAGGACTAATACAACAAAATAAGTATTCAATGACACAGCGTTTATAAATAACATTCTTCGCTCGTTACACTCCTATAGTTGTATCCCACAGGCAGGAACCGTGAATTTTTCGTTATGATAAAAACAAGCAGACGAATTGAAATTCCAGAAAAAGAACCTCCACCTTGAAGTTGGTTAAGAAATATGGTCAGTTCACCCCGATAACGTCGGTGAGCTGACCCTTAGCGGTAATGTCTTCTCGGGTGACCATAAGCTCTTAGAGTTTGTGTAAGGGACTGATGTATATGATTTGTATACATCTGTCCCTTACGCACATTCAAAATAACCTTACACTAAGAGCTTATGGTCACCCTCCAGTACTTCGAAAGATTTTATTTTATAAACATTTTATCATTGAATTAACTTGCAATGTATGTGTGTTCGGGTCAAATCTAGCAAGTGAATTTTAAAGCAGTTATCCTCCACCGATTAAGATGAAATTTTGCATACACGTTTAGTTTGGATGACAATGCATGGTTAGCTAAGTGACGTCATTCGTTTTCTGAGAAGATTACGAAAAAAGCATGTTTTAAAATAAAAATATTTTTAACGAATAAATTAGCTATTAGTTAGTTTATAGACTTATGGTGTTTTTTGCTTCCCGCAGTGTGATCGCGTTGGACGGCGACACCAAGAACTCCACCTTCAGTGACAAGCTGCGCAACGCTTACCCCGACAGGTATGTAGCTATTCTACAACAGGATACTTTACCTTGTGTAAATTATTTCATAACACTGCTCACACTAGTACTCCCTGGCTTTATTTTGACTGGTGTTATAAAGCGATATTGATTGTTGCCAGATACATCGAGTGCTTCATCGCGGAACAGAACCTGGTGGGCGTGGCCACCGGCGCCGCGTGCCGCGACCGCGCCGTCGTGTTCGTGTCCACCTTCGCCGCCTTCTTCACCAGGACCTTCGACCAGGTGAGCAACAATGCTATAGGCCACAGTTTAAAATGACTGGGCCAGTACACATACCTACGACACAACGTCGCATTGTAGCACATTGCGACGTCCTGTCGCGTTTTCGCGGATTCATCAGGAAGCAAATCTGCGCAAAATTGTTTCAGCAATATGTTTTTGTATTGCAAGAAATAATTTTGATAACAACTAATGTCGCACAAAAATATCACATGCATATTTATACTAGTTATGTTGGTGAAACTTCACAAACTTGACAAGTACCGAAATCAAAATAATAATCATGGCAAGCTCTGTGGAAGCCTTTAAAAGGTTGAATTGAAATAAATTATTTATTTTTTGAGTAATCTTACTTTGTACTATTTGACTAACCAAAAACGGTTTTTTTTAAATCAAGCACTCCTACATAATATAATAATGTACTGTAATGTAGTACATTGTGTATGGTCGGTGCTACAGTAACTGTGTGTCGTACTCACGCGACCGAGGTCGGTCGATGTGGGCAGTAGCATTCAGACAAGCATTTTTTTTTACCTACTATCAAGAATAAAAATTAACTGGTATTAAACCCAGTATAAAATATATCTATTACTAACACTACCAATGTTTTTCTTATAAAAAAACTGCTTATGTAGGGTTCGATAATGATATCTTATAACAACTTTATATTCACCATTATGGAGCAAAATCCCAAAAGTCTCAGACATAACTCACAGTTTTCTCCTCAAAATTTGAGGGATTGAGTACTAGCAAGTACATAGAATTTACCCATATTTGCTAGTTTGGGTCGACGGCCAATTTACAGGTATCACATGCTAAGGATACGCAAAAACATTACTCAATTTTCTTAAAGTTTGAGCGATGATTTAAGTAAAAACTAGCACTACTCAATCCAACAAAATTCTGGAATTCACCATTATACTTACACGTTTCATGAAAGTAATGCCACGTGTTTGGCCTTTAGAACAGATCAAAATATTTTTTTATTTCTGCACTTGTCGCTTCACTGGGCTTGATTGGTGGATTATGACCCATTCCACCCATTCCCTCTCTCACAGAGAGGAGCCTGTGTCCCAGCAGTGGAATCGTTAAAATGATGATTATTCTATGCTATGTATCTCTTACATATAAAATACGAGCAAGAATCATGTGATTTTCTTGTCCATAGATCCGCATGGGCGCCATCAGCCAGTCCAACATCAACCTGGTGGGCTCTCACTGCGGCGTCAGTATCGGAGAGGACGGTCCCTCGCAGATGGGGCTGGAGGACATCGCACTGTTCAGGGCTGTTCCCACCGCCACTGTGTTCTACCCCTCGTGAGTTTACGAAATAGCTGTATTTCGGTCTGTTGGAGGGTGCTTTAAATCAGAGCTAATGTTCCCTACCTGTCACCGTTTTCTTGATTTTTAGCTGAAAAAGTAGTGGTATAACAACCCCCCCCCCCCCCCCCCCCTCCAGCAATGTTATAAACCAATTAGCTACGAGTCCTAACATCATGATAATTATCTTCGTCAGAGACGCAGTATCCACCGAGCGCGCGGTGGAGCTGGCCGCCAACACGAAGGGCATCTGCTACATCCGCACGTCGCGGCCCAACACTGCCATCCTCTATCCCAACGATGAGGTGTTCAAGGTAAACTGATCCTTCTTAATATATAGCAGATGAAGTATTATAAAATAGTAGGGACTTTTTGTAACTTCTATTTGCAATTATTTTGGAAAACACCTTTTGTTTCCTTTGGGGAATATCTGTAATACAGTATTAGTTTTTCGCGAAAGCGGTATGAGGCATCAGTTTCCTGTTTTCATGATTTAAGGATGATCCAAATAACCTGATCCCATTTTAATAATCCCTAATGCTGAATAATCATAGAATGTCTAAGGTGTCACCCTAATTGTCTACAATCGTTGCTATTTCGTCGCACGATATGGATAAAAGTTCAGCGCGTGATCGCGTGAGCACAGGAACACATTTTCGTCGCGCGACGTAATCGCATCGTTAATTGGTACGATTGTTAGACAATTAGGACGACTCCTAAGCTTGTATAATCAGAGCACTCGTCTATTATAGCCATGTATTATTATTAGTATTAACTTAATGTCCGCAGGTGGGCCAGGCTAAGATCGTCCGCCAGTCCCCCAAGGACCGGGTGCTGCTGGTGGGCGCCGGCGTCACTCTGCACGAGTGTCTGCTGGCCGCCGACAAACTTAAGACTGAAGGTAACGCACAACGTTATTATATTACAAACCTGTTTTCGAAGGGATTTCTTTTCGACTAAAATAATAAATATTGAGATTTTGGCTTTTAGTAAATTACAAGCTTCTGAAAAGTCACAACAGAACATAATTCTAGTATAGGGTCTACCCACGTGCCAAGTCTAGTGCAAATCCATTCAGCGTCCAGGCTTTTACATTTATAATAGAGCAAGATAATATTATGATTGTGTCTGTATGTCCATGATCTTTCTTATAACTTACACAACTACAACCTAGCGTGAAGCCAAAACCGAATTATAAGAGGTCTCTAAGTGCGTCGAAATCATCATAGCGGAGCAACAACTCAAAGCTTTGAGTTTGTCGGTTATTTTTAACCGATGAAAAAAAAGGAGGATGTTCTCAATTCGACATGTATATTTTCTATGTTTGACCTTTTTTTACTATGATCATGCATAACTTTTTATAGAGTGGTCCGATTTAAAAAAATAGATATTTTATTGGACAGTGTATTCAAAGATAGTCCCATTTCAATTTCAAAATAATAATATCCACCCATAAAGGTAGAACAAGATAAAATTACAAATTTATAAAACTCCCGATTTTAATTTTTATTTCATGCTTTTTAAACTACATAATATAATATACCTAGTAGCAGACACGCTTCAATCGACAATCTATCGAAACACGTAATAATGACATGATATCTTGCGAAAAAATCCAGATTCAAAGAGTAAAATGCGAATAACTTTTGAACGGCTAAACCGATTTTATTCAAACATAGCTAAGAATACTCGACAAAGTCACCTTTCAAACAAAAAAACTAAATCAAAATCGGTTCATCCGTTTAGGCGATGTATGATACCACAGACAGACAAAGATACTAGACATAATCCTGATACGCAATATTGCACCTACCACTGTTTATCTCTCCATCACCCAAAGGTGGTTGAAAATGCCTAAGGCATTAAGTCCGCCTCTGTACTTGTGTGTGCATGAAGTATTAAATAAATAAAGATACACAGCAACACACGTCAAACTTATGCCTCTTTTTCCGTCGGGGGTTAGATTAGGTTAGGTTACTCAGGTGAGATGGTGGTCAAGCACGAGCATATAACAAAAAAAAAAAAAAAAAAAAAGTATTTATTGATAATTTCGCCACTGAATTTTCAATTGTGAACCGATTCTGTTGAAATAAAATGCTATTACTGAGAAAGCCTTGAATATAATATGGGACATTGAAATGAAATCACTAATCTATAACTTGCACCAGTATAACTAACATGAACTAACACATGTATAATCAAGCACTCGCTACATAACATAATGATGTACTGTATGTAGTACATTGTGTATGGTCGGTGCTACAGTAACTGTGTGTCGTACTCACGCGACCGAGGTCGGTCGATGTGGGCAGTAGCATTCAGACAAAAATAACAAGTATAAACTAACAAGAACAAATCTTTCAACTACTTACTAACCCTATCTGTTTGTAACATAAATATGTATAAAATAACTTATTTTGGCTACCACGAGATCTTTGAATCCCTTAGGGAGGTATTACACTATCATAGATCTATGAGTCATATTTATATGATAATGTAATATAGACATATGAATCATATCATCTTTGATAAAAGATTTTTGATAATTGTTATTTTGGATCGGATCCTATGTATTATCCTTGATATATTATAGTGTAATATCCCCCTAGACGTGATTGATTAACAAACATTTAGACTTTCACATTTGTAATATTAAAGCAGGATTACAAGTTGTTATCTATTGGCAGGTATCGAGGCTCGCGTGCTGGACCCGTTCACCATCAAGCCCCTGGATGAAGCCGCAGTGCAGGCGCATGCCAAGGCTGTGGGAGGCAGGGTGGTGGTGGTGGAGGATCACTACCAGGCTGGTCAGTACCGTTGTATATACATCACGCCTCTCATAGGACACACATTGGAGTGCCCCAAATACTGGGGGTACTTAAACACGTGCACTTTAAAGGAAGGAAAGGAGTTAATGAATGCCACTGACGCGTGGTCACCTACTAGGCTCAAACTATCTAAGTCCCACTATTGTACGACATACTCTCAATTTAACCTCGTGTTAGCAACTAACTCTGAGTTAAGTTTTTCGTGCTAGTGGGCCTAAAGAGTTAATAAACCATTGACAAGGATTCGACAGAGGTCACTTAAATTGGATCTAATTATTTTTTAACCGACGTCCCAAAAAGGAGGAGGTTCTCAATTTGGATGTTTATATTTTTTAAATCTATATTCTGGCATAACTCCGTCATATACAAATGGATTTGCGAAATTCTTAATCAAAAACTCAAAATTGTAGTTATTTTTCACTTTGTAGTGTTTTCATTTGGAAGTTATGTCCATTGCATCTTACAGTTTGTTCATTGCCTCCCTTTTCTCTCAAATTATTTTTCACTCGTTCCATATTATGTCATCTATACTAATATTATAAAGACGTAAAGTCTGTGACGTTGTAGGGGTTAATCTCTGGATCTACTGAATCTATTTTGAAAATTCTTTCACCAGTAGAAAGCTACATTATTCCTGAGTGTCATAGGCTATATTATATTCAAAAAAATTAGAGATCCTTATGAAAATTCATTCTGTGGCGTGCGCTGAGAAAACTTTTGATGGTACATAAAAATTATGTACTACATGATTAGGTAGGGTTGGGTAGGTAGGATAGAGTAGGTTGGGTAGGTAGGTAGCCAATTGACGGGAGCGAAGCCCCGGGGGTCAGCTAGTCAATTAATATTGGTGAAACTTCACGGGTCAAAGTAATGATCATCAAAATGATGATCACAGGAGTGATAACCATGGCAAATTCTGTTGAAATCCTTATTGAAATAGAATACCTTTATTTAAATTTTTTGTAACTAAAATACAAAATTTTATTATATTTCAATCTTAACTAACAACAATTTAAACATAAACTAGTTTGACTAACCATAAACTAACATATGTATAGTCAAGCACTCGCTACATAATATAATGATGTACCTACTGTATGTAGTACATTGTGTGCGGTCGGTGCTACAGTAACTGTGTGTCGTACTCACGCGACCGAGGTCGGTCGATGTGGGCAGTAGCATTCAGACAAACGATTCTAATAAAACCAAAAGGAAAAGTGTACTACTAACCTACTAATATTTTCTATTTAATGTCGTGTTAGCAACTAACTTTTAGTTAAGTTTTTTTGTGCCATTAATTTAACTTATTCTTTTCACATCCTGATACATAGCAAATAATCACAGTTGACTTTTTTGCGTCGGTTGTTTAACTATTTAGATAGTAGAGTCCAGTAGGTCCACGTTAATTGTAGTGTTGGTGGCATTCGTAAAGTCCTCTTGTATGGGTATTTGTGGAAATTCAATGTTTTTATGTTTTGGATAGGGGTCAATGCATTCACATTGTTTATCTGATGGGTTCATAAAAGCATATTTTCTCGATTCCTCATTGATTTTAACTTTACTCATGTTGTGTTTGTAGTGGCTCATTTGGGTGCGCAACCGATTGAGTGTTTTCTATGTAGTTCACTGCAGTTAATCGTCATCATTGTCAGTCTTCCAATGTTCCCACTACTGGGACATAGGCCTCGACACTGTAAGAGGGAATGTGCCGCAATCCACCACGCGGGATCAGTGAGAATTGGCAGATGTCATATGTTTTCGAAGTTTTGTTTCTAGTGCCGGTTTCGTCACAATGTTTTCTTTCACCGATTTGAGAGCAGTGGTGATGAAATAAATTACACTAATTAAAGTGCCTGCCTGGCTTCGAACCACGACCGAACTTGTAAATCGCGGCAGTTACCACTGGGCTACCACTGGTCTGACTGCAGTCCACGTTCACAGTTTACTAACAGGTTCCCACACATTGCAGGCGGAGTGGGCGAGGCGGTGCTCTCCGCGCTGGCCATGCAGCGTGACGTCGTCGTGCGCCACGTGTGCGTGCGCGAGCTGCCGCGCTCGGGCCCGCCCGCGGCTCTGCTGGACAAGTACGGCATCTCCGCGCCGCACGTCACGGCGGCCGCTCACGAGGTGCTGAAGGCGTAGGCATCTACTGCTGCTGGCGGACGGGTATATACGTGATTGTAAGCTCTTATACTGTTTACAGACCGATCTTCGACCTTATTTTAACCATATGATTAGTTACAAAGCTTGTCAGTAAATCTGTCAAAACATTTCAAGACAGACTCGACCTTCAGAAATGTAAACAACGAATAACAAGTTATTAAATCTCAAAATCAAAACAAAATGAAATGACATGGCTGTGAAATAACCAACTTAATAAACTAATCATATGGTTAAAAAACTTTTATGAATTAGCCTGTATTTTTCTAAAAAAGCGTTGCATACTAAAGTCAACCTTATATTATTAATGTTCACATTAGTATGATACGCTATCTTCACTATGAATCTTCCCCTAGTCTAGAAACTCAATACGTTCACGTTTATCCGTGTGTCGCTAGACTAATATTGATACGCTATTGTAAAAATGTAATCATCACACTATATTTGAGCCAATATTTAGACTATTTTACAATCATCTTATAAATGTTAAAATATTATAAAAAACTCAGTTTTTAACTTTGAATAATCGATTATCCGTTCGCCACATTGTTCAACTTTTATATCGATTTGATAAACCCATTGTTATGATTCATGAATAAGTATTTGTTATCCATTGATCATTTGTGCACAAAGTTTCACTATGAAATATCAACAATATTGCAACCATCGATATTTGGCCTCAAAATTATCAAAATTAACATTCCTGCAGACATTCCGGCTGAAATCTATGGTTTAAAAGGTCCAATAAATTGAGCAGACAGCTTGAGAAAATTATGTAGTTCCTAAGAATAACATTGTCTAATGTTAAGTGAAGTAACTCGTAATGATATATTAATATATATTACGGTATGTTGAAGATCTTTTTTCTATACTTTATACGAAATATTGAATTATATATCTGTGCCTTGCTTTTGATTGTGATGTTTCGCACGAGTTACAAGGCAGGTGGACTGTTTTAGAAGGATTTTTAAAGGTTAGCGTGTAAGAGTATATTTTATAGTTATTTTTTGTATCAGCGTGTAGAGTTCGCCTTGATCGAACTGTTGTTAATTGGTATCTGGTGATACTTTGTTGCCTGTACTGGAATGTGTACTTTTAAAACTTTATATATTTTACGTTAAACACTTTTTGTTTTCGTCGTGACAGGGTTACGTTCCATTTTAGGCAATAAAGATTAAATAAAGTGCATTTGTTAACTAAAATGTTTGTACTAATGTTGCATGACTCTTGAATATTTGTGACAAATATCAATGTTGTCATGCAACCTCGTCGATAAATTAAAGGTTCGTCATATTTTTAAAATTATACAAAATATTGATTCGGTTAAATGTTTTTAATTGGTATATTACATTCCTGTTTTCATGATTTCACTTTATATTTTGATCACGGAATCAAGTGTTTTTCTTTGCAATAAAGTTTATTGTATACAGTTTTGTGTTTTTTTTTTACTATTTCATATAAAATTACGAAAACATTTTAAATAAAATTATATTATTATAAATATACAGCAGCAGTTAATAACAACGATGTATAAAACTTAACTTTAATGACTAGAATGCCTCTGGTTCGAAATATGTACAGGTTGCCGATTTTCTTACAGCTAAACGTAGATCTAAGTTTTAGAGGTGTCACGTGACTAGTTTTGTTAGTATTCGTATATTTAACTATGGTTTAACATAACAACATTATTAGCGCGCGAAATATCTAGTATAGTCTTTACAAACATGACTATAAACATGAAATAAATATTTATGTGTTACAAAAGAACGGTATGAATATATTTTCAGTACTTTTTTCAACAACACAACGTGCACGCCATTATAAATCTTGACAACCTACAAATTTGTGCACATTCATATTCTGACGACAATACACAATTATACATCTCAATTATAAATCCGTATAAAACATTTACTTATAGTTACAAACAAATAAATTACACCGAAGCGAAGATACGTCAGTTAATTAATAATAACCATTCAATATGGACGGAGTGGCGATGAAGAACAAAACAACACAAATTAATAGTTTTAAAATCTCACTAAACACAATTATTAAATGCATTATTGTACCGCTGAGCGGCCATGTTAATTCTCCAGCTTTCGAAATCCGAATTACTTGACATTATATACAATCTTAGGTTTCCCTGGTCACTATGACCTACTTTAAGTACAACAGCCTGATTTCAATATGAACTCCGTAAATCCGTATACCTCTTGGCCTGAAGAAAGGCACCACAGTTAGTTCTAAGTCCTGGACGTGTCAGGTCAGCCCCACTCACCCGCGGGCGTGCCATCAGTCGCTGGTGAGGGTTGTGGTGGCGTAGCCTCAGTGTTCTGATTCTCCTCCAGCTCCCCCGGAAGGTAATCCTTCCAACTCCTGAACAGGTACCTGGTGAACTTCCTGAGCTGCCTGAACTTGCAGTACGTCGCCCCCTCTGCTGACTGTAGCTGCTGCGTCTGAATCAGAAACCCCTTCTCCTTGAACGTCTGTTCTAGTTTCTCTCTCTGCAGACTTTTCCTAGATTTCCTCTTCTTTTTACTGAGGTCTTCTTTACTTAGAGCTGGACTTTGCTCTTCCACTTTTGGCTGCGATGTTGACGTTTCTGCTGCGGTGTTAGCGTTTTTGCCCTGGTTTGAGTCCCGATGGAGGTATTCATAGCCTTTGTTTCCCTTGTTCCCGGTACCGCTGTAGTACCTGAAGTTTCCTCCCGAGTCCACAGAGAGCATCTTCTTCTCTTGTAGCGAAGGTTTGGAGCCTCCCGTGAACTTGAACTTACAGATACTGACTTCAGTGGTAGGTGTGGTGGAGTTAGTCTTTGTCGGCATTGGTGGGATGAATATCGCAGACCGTTTCCTCTTGACGGGTCCTTGTACGGGGTTAGGCGATACCCTCTTCATTTTAGTTTGATCGGGGCTCCGTTTCGCTTCTTCCACTTGCTTAATCACTTTAGGGTCTAACAGTTCTGATATTTGTTTGAGCACTAGTTTATTTTTGTTATCGTCTATCGATGAGTTCTCTGACACTTCACTGACACTGTTTGGTGTGGACGTCGGCGCCCTGTTGTCTCCTTCAGCGGACAAGGGCAGTTGTCCGGCGGCCGCTAGCCTCTGGTAGTACAGGAGTTGCGTTTGAAGGGCTAGGGGGTGCATGTAGATGCCGGCGTTGGGCCAGTACACGTAGCCGGGGAACTTGCCGTCACTGTCGGGGCTGGACGTGGACTGCGCGGGCTCTGATAACGTCGGTGACACGTTCCGCGGTCGCGACAGGTCCGGTGAGCTGCTGGCTGTAGGTGTCAGGTTTGTATTTCTCTGTATCACAGAGATGGCGTTGGGAGGCTGCTCGGTCTTCGTCCCGTCCTGCTCCGAGCTCTCAGCCTCCACTTCAGTCTTAACTTCAGGTAGCGACGAGTAAATGTTGCCGAACTTCTTCTGTATCTGTATCTTGAGGTCGTGCAGGTCTCGGATGCACAGGTTCAGCGGCTCATCGTCGCTGTGCAGGGGACCCGCGATCGTCACCGGCGCCTCGGGCATGGGTTCATCCGGACTGGGGAACTTCGGTGGCGTCATAGATTCTAGTCGCTTCTTGTTCTCTTGCGACAGTTTCCTTTCTAACAAACTCGAGATGATTTTGTTCTGTAGGTCTGTTTTGGGACTGCTCATGGGCGGGTGATCCCTGAAGGGAGGACACATGTTGAGCTGGTTGAGCCTGTCCTGTGAGTGCGGCTGGCCGGGCACGACGGTGCCGTAGTTCTCGTATATGAGGTGACAGATGTCCGCCTTCTTCGGCTTGCGACCTCTCCTCGGCTTGGAGTTGTTCAGCGTCATCTCTCCCATGTACGGCAGGTCGTCGTACGTCACTATCTTGCTGGGAGCGATGGCGGGGTTCTTTTTCTTCTTCTCTTCTTTACCAGGTGGCTTAGCTGCCATGTTGAGCATGGAGGACACTTGCGGCACGGTCAGTGTGCCAGTCTCATTCTGTATGCCCGCTAGTCTCTGCGCCCAGATCTTGAACGTTTCGTTGGTAAAGTTGTTGATGTCAAAGTTTGGTTCTGCTTTGGGTTTCTCAGCGGGTTTCTGTTTCTGCTGGGCTTGTTTAGCTGCGTTGGCCTTCTGCAGGCTTTGTTCGTAGTGGTCCAGATACTCTTGGGGCAGCGCTTGGTGGTGGAACTTCAGTTTCCATCGATTCTTCTGTCTGTTGCGCGCGTGTTTCGGTTTCGGAGACTCCTGCTTCTCAAGACGCTCTTTGCTGGCGGACAGGAGCTGTTGGCGCAGCAACTCTTTGTTCTCCGATGTCCTGGAATTAGTAAAAGATTATTGATCAATACCTATGAAGATGCTGCATTAGTTACGTATATGATAAATCGTGATCTATTTGGAGCATGTGCGTTACAACATTCCGTATTTACACTCATGCCTGGAACAACACACTCTCGTCTGCAGTTGGCAGGCGTTTGCACGATTACAGCGATGTTGTGCAAGTTTACGACAGTCATTGAGAAGACTGAATATGAGTCACTCTTATTTTGTTGGGATCCCAGAAAGGATTATTTGATGTCTATAGGTATTCTATAACTGGTTTAAAGCACTCCACAATATTGATTGATTATATAACAATAAAGAGGCATATTTTTGCCTGTTTAACGAATATTTTGTTGGACCTGACAGTGTGAGTATTGTTCGGTCAAAATAGCTGTGCACGTACGTGGCGCTGTCACGTCTTGTTTCTTTGACGTTCGATTCTTGCTATTGGCGCTCGGGGCAAACGCGTGGTGCTGCGCGGGTTGGCGGGAATGGGGTTGCAATCCAGCGAGGTGCACAGTTATTTTGACCGTGGAGTGGATGATAGTTGAGTGAGTGTGAGTGATAGTTACCTGTGCTGCGCAGTAGGCGCGGGCGGCGGCGTCGGACACACGTCGCCGCACGCCACGCGCCGCATCACTTCTGAAACAACAGACACAACAACTTTAATATATTATGCTAAAATCAACAATAACATCGGCTATAATATGCTGGACTAGAAATAGGTCGCGGTCCACCGATGATGTCAACTTCTCAGAATAATCTAGTGTGGTATATCTTATCATCACGCCGATTCAATCCTGCAATCACTGCAAAGCGTTATCAGGCTTAACGTTCCCACTGCTGGGACACAGACATCCTCTCTTTAAATGCGTGTTCCAAGAATTCTATATATCTACCACTCTGGCCCCGTGCGGGTTGGTGGATGTCACATAAATAAATTTTGGTGACACCGAAAAGATAGACAAAAAGCAAAATATTTTGGAAGGTAATGCCGAAGTAGAAGTAAACAGAACTCAACAACTTACAGTCAAAATCAAGACCAAACATTAGGTTCTACTATTCGCAAAACAACAGTCATAAATAACTGTAGTTTAGTATATTGCAAAAAAGCGGTGACAAATGGAAAGCAATTTGTTAGATTTGGCAGTTTCAATATGAAAACTATTTGCAATCGATTTCATTGCAAAATGATGTATGAGCTATTATAGATCTTTGTACAAACATGGTTGTCTGAATGCTACTGCCCACATCGACCGACAGCGGTCGCGTGAGTACGACACACAGTCTTATTGTTGCACTCAACTATTAATAATGCACAATATTATACATTATTTAAGATGTAGCCAGTGCTTATCCTACGTACCAAATAGAAGGTAGGTACCTACAGCTGCAACTTGCCGTACAGCGATGGGAAAGTGGTTGAAAGAGATTGGTCTTGGGTTTGAATCTCGCCCGCACAATATTGTCCTTAGTTGGTAAACACTAGTGTAACAGAATGATTCAATATCTACAGTTAAATAAACAAAATGTGTAATGTGTTTTGATTGTAAGACGCATCACCTACGTCACGTAAGGTGGGTATCTATTTATAACGAAACAGTGTGTAATGTAGCCGAAATCGTAAATCATTCGTGTTTACTACGCATGCGTACGAGATCATCATCATCAGATTACCCTAGCAACCCAGGTAATACATCGTGTATTGAACTTATAGAGGTACGTAGGTCCATACTGCCGTCCTAGAGTATCACTATCTGACAATATCATATGTTAAGTTATAGAAGAAAAACACCGAAATAATAAAAATCGATACTGTTTATATACCTTAAGTTACCTACGGTTACTATACAACGTGAAAATCTAACAGGTTTTCCCTACAGCTCATGAGTGCAGGGAAAACATGATTTGCTCTTTATGATAAATCTAAGATAAACATACATTTTAATGAATAGGTAACTAATTATGTAGGTAATTCACCTAATAAATTAGTACTAAAAAAAAAAAAAAACAATATTTATTTATTCAATTAGGCGCCTGTTTAATAGTTTTTAGGGTTCCATAACCAAAGGGTAAAAACGGGACCCTATTACTAAGACTCCGCGGTTCGTCTGTCTGTTTGTCACCAGGCTGTATCTCATGAACCGTGATAGCTAGACTGTTGAAATTTTCACAGATGATGTATTTCTGTTGCCGCTATAACTACAAAAACAGAATAAAATAAATATTTAAGTGGGGCTCCCAAACAACAAACGGAAATAATGGTACGGAACCCTTGCGCGAGTCCGACTCACACTTGACCGGTTTTTCTATTGTGTGTGTAATTACGCTGGATGAGTGTAACGGCACTTTTGAACGTCAAAAATAAAATTTAAACGTAATAATAATTTATTGTAACGTCCATTCGGAAAGGTAACTTATTAAGAAGAAGAACGGACAAGAAACTCCAAGCTTCTGCTGCGCGGCTTCGCCCGCGTGAACAGTGTTTGCTTATCCCATCGAACATTATACCTGGATGATAAGTAGGCTATGTGCTATTATTCCAGATTTTAATCTATTACTGCACCAAATTTCATCCAGATCCGTTCAGCCGTTCTGGCGTGATTGAGTAACAAACATACATCCACACTTCCACACACACATCCATCCAAACTTTCACATTTATAATAATAAAATAATAGTCACGACAAACGTGTAGGTATGAGTTCATAGAATGTAGCATCGTTTACTTATTACAAAACTATTTCAACGCAAAGTGCACCACAGCGACAGCCTGGCACTGGCATGAAATATCACCGCATTCGCCAGAAATGAGTATTTCCCATTAGTCCGGCGAAATTAGGGCATCTAAACTATTCCAACCGTGCTTATCTTACCCTCACGGCCGAAAATACAGCGTGTTTGTGTGTCAGTGGGTATGGCAGGCACAAGGCGTGAAACCCGAGGCGCCTCGAGTGCGGCCGGGCCCGAAATACTCGCGCCGCGAATGGCCCGCGGGCTGCGCAGAGTTGGGACTGAAACTGCGCGTGCGCACGTTTCGCAACTAGCTTTCAGTTGATGCCATCGCTGTGTAATGGTTTTGGCAAACGTCTGTTTTTAAAGGTGTCAGTTTTCTTTTGTTGAGAGAGTGGATTTTATGAATAATAAACAACGTGAAGGGACATACGATCGTCGAAGAGACTCCACTAACCCGATGTAGTAGGTAATAGAATCAATTAACTATCAATGAAACAATACAGTCAGACAATTCATATCGACTAACTAGGTAAATCTAATTGATAAAAAGTTTCAGAACTGAAAAATGTTACTCACAAATAAATGTAATTTTATTTCCTCTGTCACTCACTACACTTCTCACTAGTTCAGACAATTTTAACCGACTGAGCCCAAACAAGGAAAGGACTTCACAATAATAAACCTTTAGGAGTTTAGATACCTATTAGCTTTGTAGGTATACAAACAGTACCTAGATAATTTAGAAGCTCCTTATTTAGTTGAAGCAAAAATATGATTAACTTAATAACTCATCGCAGTTCATTCAATAAATTATTTCTGTAAATGACTGCTCTTTAGGTATCAGTGCGCAAAAACAGTTAGGGAAATGAAACAAAGCAAGACCATGAACTAAATACCTAAGTTGCGAAACATTCTTTCTGACAGCTTATCACCAATCACAAGATTTGCCACTTTAGGAGGGGAAAGTTTTACGAGCTTTATAGGAACTACTAAATAGGTAAGTACTATGGTCATAGTACCTACAATGAAAAATGTTTTACTTAGATACTACTAAGTACCTCTTTATGGTGCCGTCTAGTGATCCCAAAGGCTACTGAGAATAAGGTCCAGGTACGATACCCATGTTGGGCAAATGGATATCGTGTATGCTATCTAAAATTCCTTAGTAACAGTCCAACTAAAGTCTGAATAAGTGCCCGGTTGGTGGCAATATAAACTATGGCAACAGACTCACCCCATATAACTGGCCAAATGTATGTGTACTGAAAGTAGCTGGAGGTACACCACTAGCTAGCCCTTCAGGGAATAGGTAGAGGTGTTTTGTTATGTCGGTGTGTCGTACCTAAACGTCCTCTTAGGCCCAGCGCACACCTGAAGAGGCGCGGCGAATATACTGAGAAGATAACAATTTAAATTAGACTCTAATTCTTCTGTTATAAAGTTGAAAATGTCATGGCAAAGATAAATAAGAACGAGCCGAGCGGCGCACGACACAGTGATCTTATATTGACCGTATGTCAAGGTAGTTAAGGTTTATATTAAATTGTTGTCTTCAATTGCTCTCCTCTGCGCCTCCAGCGGTGTGCGCAGGGCCTTAAATGTAGTTAATATACACCTTATAAAAAAGGATAAAATAATTTAAAAACTCCCGACATAAATTAACTAGTGCAAAATTAATTAGTGCAGTCGGAGGATACATCCGGTTTTGGTCAGCCAGCTCGCGAATATGTATCCTCAGAGTGCACTAATTAATTTTGCACTAGATAATTGAAGTCGGGGGTTTTAAATTATTTTATTCTTTTTTTTCAATTACTTTTTAACCGTTGCCGCGTCGTGGATTTTTTCCAAATTTTTAATTTTGCTTTTTAGTTTAAACTTTTTAGAGAGCAATGTTTGCTGCAGCGCCGCAAAACCTATCTAAGAACATGCACCAATCAAACCCGAACCCATAATTGAAAACTGCATCAAAGTCGGACTAGTAGTTCTGGAGAAAAATGACAACATGGATTTGCACAAACAAACGTCCTCTTACCCCAAACGCATATACCATCTCCGTGCCGTCGTGGGTAATAATATTCTGCGAACATCCGAAACAATCAAAGTTGCCACGGCTGCAGTGATTCACACACGGAGTGCCTAAATCGATGCATGATGACAGTTGCGAACATGACATAATTCGGGAACACAACTCCAGCAGCTTGCGTGACGCTGACGCATTCCCATTTACATCACAAGATCTTTAACCACCTATATAATGAGGAGCCATTCAAACAATTCACTAAAAACTAACGAAAATATAAGTAATTCGAGCAGTATGTACCTATTAGGCAGGATATATTTGTCATCGATGCCACCCAGCGAGTGCGTGGGAGAGGAATTAGTGAAATAATTAACATTCTC
This sequence comes from Anorthoa munda, assembly GCA_945859665.1. Taxonomy (NCBI): domain Eukaryota; kingdom Metazoa; phylum Arthropoda; class Insecta; order Lepidoptera; family Noctuidae; genus Anorthoa; species Anorthoa munda. The sequence goes on along the minus strand of OX243916.1, from coordinate 576,828 downwards.
AGAAACTCAGAGAGCAGTCAATTAATGAGCATGTTCGGTAGCATGACATGAATATCAATAAAAAGTTAATTAAAAAAATCAAAATACCCGACTGCTTAAAAAGCGAACTAAAAAGACGTAAACAAGAAGAAAATCATGCTGTGCAGTCGGAGGATACATATTCGCGAGCTGGCTGACCAAAACCAGATGTATCCTCCGACTGCACAGCATGATTTTCTTCTTGTTTACGTCTTTTTAGTTCGCTTTTTAAGCAGTCGGGTATTTTGATTTTTTTAATTAACTTTTTATTTATAACTTTTTAGTTAACATTTTTTTCGAATTAGGTACATTTAAATATATAAGTGTTATATATTTTTGAAATCACCTCTTGAAACCCTTTATTTTGATACCCCACACGATGGGTTTGGAAGAAAAAATAAAATTGGCCCCCCACAATATGGCGCCCAAAAGCCGCCATTTTTCTATTTTCCAATTTTAATGTAGCCTATGACACTCGCAAGGTTAAGACGAATCGATTGACGTATGAATCATCAAAATCGGTCAACGCGTTTGGTCTCTGGAACGCCACATAGGAACAAACATACATACATACATACATACATACATACATACATACATACATACATATATACATACATACATACATAGACTGATAAACACATTACCCTCCTTCGGCAGTCGGATAAATAGTAAGGAGAAAAAGCCTCACATATTGACGTAGGTTGTTGTATGATTGTTTTACTATAGAGATTGAATCTACGGTGCGCTACGCGTAGCAGCGAAACGGTAACATAAGCATAATCAGTCATCAATCCTTTTGACGTCGTCGTGGTGGCCCAGTGGCTAAGACCTCGCCTGTCGTGCTTGAGGTTCAAATCCGGGCAAGTACCAATGTCACTTTTTCAAATTCATATGTACTTTCTAAGTTTATCTTGGATATTCGTGAGGAGATTTGTATATTTAATGTATGTCTGAAATAGCCAAGTCAGAGGCCTGTGGGGTTCCCAGAGGCGGCTTAATTAACTCTGACACCAGAGGTGACCACATCCTCACAGGAAAAAGAAGAAGAATCGATTATGGGACTTATTCACTGAGAGACACAGCAGACTTCGACCTCACTATGAGAGGGAGATAAATCGCTAGAATGGAAAACTCGCTTAGTCAATGTTTTCTCTAGTTAAACGATATCTAACTCGTAGGTTATTAGCAATTTTTATTGAATAATGCAATGTAAAGGCAACATTATATATTTTAATAATGCCGTGTGGCAACACAGTCCGTGTGTCCTGTACTTGGTGATCGGGCTCTACAAAAAACGTCTCCATCTTTTTAAACAAATAAAACCAAACAATATTTCTCCGTTCCTTTTATTTCGCTCCATCCACGCACTGCTACCTTCAAAAGGTTATGGGCCCAGCTGCCCGGAGCGAAATAACGAGAAATCATTGCGGTTGTCGCTGTGGTAAAACAGTGGTACTGCGGTCAAGCAGGCGCCAAAGATGGAGGGCGAAGTCGACATGTTCGGGGCTTCAAGCAATCGCATGTTGCTGGAGGGTGCCAATAATTGGCACACCTGGAAGTTTCAAGTCAAGGTTTTATTAAAGGCGGTAAATGTCTTTAACCTTGTGGATGGGACGTACAAGTGCCCGGAAAGTGATGAAGCAAAAATCACCACGTGGAACAGGTTGGATGCGAAAGCCCAAGGAGTAATTGTTGCAAGGCTGGGTAATACAGCAATGCTTCACGTCCAAAACTGCGAGACGGCAAAAGAAATTTGGGACAAACTAAATACGATTTACGAACAGAAATCTGATGTGTCATTGCACATTTTACAACAACGTTTCTTCGAAGAGAAATATTCGAGTTCTGAATCCATATCAACATTTATTGCTAAAATAGAAGCTATCGTGTCACAGATACGTCAAACGAAAGGTGAGATTGCAGAAAATATGATTATAACAAAAATCATCAGTTCGCTGGGAGAAAAATTTCGTCATTTTGTTTCTGCATGGGACTCTGTGCCTGTTGAAAAACGAACCCTATCTGAGCTGACAGCCCGGCTCTTAATAGAAGAGCAGAGAAATAAAATGTACGAGGAAGGCGAACAATCTAATTCTACGGCGTTCAAAACTGATACAAGAAAAGACTCGAGGAAATGTTTTAACTGCGGTAAAGTAGGACATTATAAACGGGACTGCAAAGTGAAAAAGGACATGAGTAAAAAGGGTGAAAAAGAAAATACTCCATTCTGTGATCAGTGTAAAAAACGGGGACATCATAAAAAACAGTGTTGGTTCAATAAAGAAAAACGGGGACATCATAAAAAACAGTGTTGGTTCAATAAAGACAGTAAAAATCGACCAGAAAAAGAACATAAACAAAACGCGTTTGTTATGTCAGTGTATGGACTAACCTCAAAAAGTGTAAACAATGATAAACAAACCAGACATCATTGGTTTTTAGATAGTGGTGCTTCTGAGCACATGTGCTTCACAATGGACAGTTTCACAAACTATAAAAAGTTCTTAGTACCGAAAGATGTGGTTATTGGAGATGGGACACTGATAAAAGCATTAGGGTATGGTGATATTAACCTTGAAGCATATGACAATGAACGGTGGATTAAAACATCAATAAAAAATGTGTTACATGTGCCGAACCTAAAGACCAACTTATTTTCCATGAGTGCTGCCCTAGATAAAGGCTACAGACTTGCTTCAAATGCTGTTGAATGTCAGTTTATCAAAAATAACAGTGTGCATGCTGTAGCAAAGAGACAAGGTAAAATGTATGTAATGTTATTCAGAGAGCCAGATGCTGCTGCCATGGTTGGAAGAGTAATGTCAGATCTAAAAGAATGGCATGCTAAACTTGGTCACCAAGACATAAATCAAGTCAAAAACATCTTGATGAAGCATGATATCAAATATGAAAAAAGTGAAGAAGAAACCTGTGTGTCGTGTTTGAAAGGTAAACAACACAAATTTCCCTTCCCATCGAGCACTCATAATGCATCAAAACCAGGAGAGATTATCCATATTGATATTGGAGGTCCAGTTGAAGAAACCTCACTAGGAGGGGCAAAGTTTTTTCTTCTCATCAAGGATGATTACTCCAAATATAGAAAAGTATACTTTCTGAAAAATAAAGGTCAGTCTATAGAATATTTAAAACAGTATTTAAAAGAATTGCAAGTAAACCCCGGTCACATAGTGAAATACTTAAGAAGTGATAATGCAAAGGAATTTTGTAGTAAAGAAATGGAACAATTGCTAAAATCATATGGGATACAACACCAAAGAAGTGTGGCCTACACACCACAACAAAACGGGTGTGTAGAGCGTGAAATGAGGACAGTGGTTGAGTCAGCACGAACAATTCTCCTAGAGAGTGGCCTTAATAAGAACCTGTGGGCAGAAGCTATCAACACAGCTGTCTATGTCATTAATAGAACTGGTCCAAGCCGTTTGAAAAATAAAACACCATATGAACTTTGGTGGGATAAACAGTTTGACATTAACAATCTTCAAGTCTTCGGTAGTCAAGTATCTGTTCATATTCCGGAACAAAAACGGTTAAAGTTTGATAGCAAAGCTGAATTAGGATATTTCATTGGATATGGAGAAAATACAAAAGGTTACAGAATATACTTACCAGACAGAAATGAAGTGGAGATCAAGCGAGACATAGTATTTATAAAACAGTCTCAAGAAAACAAAGAAAGAGACAAGAAAAAAGAACAGGAATATCATGTAGATTCACACATTCAAGAAGACACAGAACAACTGTCAGAAGAAGAGCACAGTCAATATGAGGATACTGTGAACTCTGACATAATAGAAAGTGAAAATGAACAGGACTCTATTCATTCTTTTCATGAGCAATCTATATTAGAAGAACAGCTAGAAGAAGAAAATGAAAATACCAAGGCAATTTCAGAACAGACAGAAGAAGTAACAGAAAGACCAAGAAGAGCCAGGAAAAAGCCAAAAAGGTTCAATGACTATGTACAAGGAGAAGAGTCAGAAGAAAATACCTTCTTGAGTTACTGCTGTGATGAACCTTTTTCCTACCAAGAAGCTATGAAAAGACCTGATAAAGGTAAATGGGAAGAAGCAATTAATAAAGAGCTGAAAACATTAGAGGAAAATAAAACATGGGAGGAGGTCGCAGAAGTTCCAGATGGAGAAAACATAGTAAGCAGCAAGTGGATATTTAAAATCAAAGAAACAAAAAAAAACAATATCTATAAGGCTCGCTTAGTAGCCCGAGGATTCGAGCAAAAGAACTGTGATGACCAGACATACTCACCTGTTGCCAAGCTAACAACCTTCAAAGCCATGATGGCTGTGGCTACCCAGAAGAGACAACCAGTGTACCAGATGGATGTTACTGGGGCATTTCTCTATGGAGACATCAATGAAACGGTTTTTATGAGATTACCAGATAATAAGATTTGTAAATTAAAGAAGTCAATCTATGGTCTTAAAAAATCTCCTAAATATTGGAATGCTAAGTTCAATAATTTCATGATAAAGGAAAATTTTGTAAGATCAAAGAATGACCCATGTTTATACTTCAAACATATTGATAGTGACTACATTTATGTGCTATTATTTGTAGATGATTTGTTGTATTTTGGAAATAATAAAAAACAAATATATGATTTCAAAAATGCAATTTGTGAAAACTTTAAAATGAAGGATTTGGGTCTAGCCAGTAACTATTTGGGAATAAATATTAAGCAGGATCTTAAAAATTGTATAACTGTAATTAATCAGAAAAGATATTTGCTAAAATTGCTGGATTCATATCAAATGTCAAATTGTAAAACTGTATGTACTCCAATAGAACAGAACTTTAATTTTGAATTGTTACAGAGAGATAAAAGTGAAAGTGTAGAAATTGAAAAAGCTTGTAGAAGTTTGGTAGGCAGTCTTTTGTATGCTACTTGTACTAGACCAGATTTATCTGTTGCAGTAGGTTTTCTTAGCAGATATGTGCATTGTGCTAGTGTAACTTTATTTAAATGTCTTAAAAGAATTCTAAGATATATACAAGGTTCTATTGATTTGTCTCTCACATATAAATATAACAGTGAAAGCCAAAATGTGTGTAAATTACAAGGTTACAGTGATGCAGACTGGGCCGGTGATGTTGCAGACCGTAAGTCAACATCTGGTCAGATATTTTATATTTTTAATTGTCCAGTTTCTTGGTGCAGTAAGAAACAGTCTTGTGTGTCATTGTCATCTTGTGAAGCTGAATATGTGGCTCTTAGTATGACAATAATGGAAGGTTCCTTTTTGAAAAAGTTGCTGACAGATTTTGGATACAATAATATTGATTATGAGATACTAGAAGACAATCAAAGTGCAATGAATATAGCAAAGAATAATGACAGCAACAAAAGACTAAAACATATAGATATAAAATATCAATATATAATGGAAAACATATCAGCAGGTTTAGTAAAAATAAAATTCGTGAATAGCAATAACAACATAGCTGATTTGTTTACCAAACCTCTTGGAAAAATACTATTTGTGAAACTTAGAGATAAGATTTTGTTTTGAACATAAGTTTGTGAAAGTAGTACATGCATAGGATAGTGAGTTATTTTAGGTATCATATGTATGTAAGTGTTATAATTTATAGTATAGTGTTCCTAAGTTTAGGGCTTTGCCTATTTGTTAATTTGGTTATAGGTTATGTTATTAAGGGGGTGCACTACAGAAGTTATCTTAAGGGACACATCTCAGATTTAATGTTTAAGTGGTTGTAGATCAGAATAATGTAAAATGTTTAAAAGTGTTAAGTAAATGGTAAAAGTTAAAATTAGGGGTTTGTTTATAAATTAAAATATAATGTTGAGGGGGTGTATTGAATAATGCAATGTAAAGGCAACATTATATATTTTAATAATGCCGTGTGGCAACACAGTCCGTGTGTCCTGTACTTGGTGATCGGGCTCTACAAAAAACGTCTCCATCTTTTTAAACAAATAAAACCAAACAATATTTCTCCGTTCCTTTTATTTCGCTCCATCCACGCACTGCTACCTTCAAAAATTTTTTCAGTGAAACTTCAGAGAAAGTTGATTCTGCAAGCACGAATTCGCATTTGAAAGTGCTTTGAATTAAGTGGGTAGGTACCACTACCAACGTCGATTGTAGAACAATATTTTAAGTAATATCCACAAGACCACAGATTTATTTTGTCTAGTAATTTTATTTATTAAATACTTCATGCCCACAAACGTACAGAGGTAAACTTGTAGTTTGTTCCGGTATATGTAGGTACAAATGGTTCGATGTCAAGCGCTCGATGGACTGAACATTCTGACCGTGTCCACCTAGTGTTTCGATTGAGTTTGCTACCGTGATGTGATTGAGTTGCGTGGGCGCCGCTTCTCACAATAATTCAAACCGTGGCAGCTGAGTGCTGACGTGCGGCTTGTTTACTCAACACTTTCGCTATTCAGTCGAGAATGATACCTACCTAACTAGACATGCTCATATTTATTTATTCCATCTAGATAGGTTTATTTTACCTATAATAATCTATCCTATCCGTGATTTTTCCGTGAAATTAAATAAGTAAAACTAAGTAAACCAACATTTATCGATATAATAATTTTATCGAAAAGACATTAATTTAACAGTTCATTGTCGTTACATGTCTGTGGTTCGTGATATCCATAGCAAATGAATGGGTAAAGGGAAATAGTGCCAAACTTCAGTACCTACCTACTTGTAAGTATACATATACTTACCTACTGGTTGAGCAATCGATTGCTTCGCTGCGTGTCGCCGGTTCGATTCCCGCGCGGAACAAATATTTGTATGTGAGTTTAAATGTTTGTAAACGCACCCACGATACAGGCAGAAATTCCTAGTGTGGGGCAATGTTTATATTAAAAATAAAATATGTATAGTGAACAGCACAAATTAAGATAACACTTCCCTTCCCTCCCTCCTGTCTTACTACAGTCGTACACACAGTGAATCACGTTCACTCGGCCACAGATAATATAACTCGGCTGACTGTGGCAACCTGCCACCAACCATAAGAAAGGAATCCTAAACATAAAAAAATGGCGCGTGTTTATCACAAAACTGCTATAAATACCGAACGTTACGATACCGAATCGAATCCGACAGATCCCAGCAAGATTTATTCGCTCAAATCACAACAATATGAAGTGAGTCATAACAAAACAGTCCGACGCCCATAAAATGTGCTAATACAGACAGAACCCTTTCATTTAAGGCATTCACCGGAGCGCTACTTTTAGGGAGATGATTAACATTATCATAATTTATATTATTATTGGATGGATTTCCTTTTCAGCGGGCATTTTAGAAGCGAGGCCAATTTGTTTTTATGTGAATGATACCTTTTTCAGTATAAACTTATCGAGAGATCCCTCTAAACATAAATATTAAGCATGAGGTCTTGGATTCGATTCTCAGGTTTTTCCATTTGAAATTTCTCAGTACCTAACAGCCTGGGGTCTAGACTTGGTGCCCGGTTGATGGCAATAGGGATGTTTACTGAAAATGAATTTTTGTTCATCAGGTAGATTGATAAAAAATATTGGACACGTACCTATTTTTTCTATTGACACGTAAACAAAAAGTGACGATGATATAATGCGTTGAGATATTGTGTGACGTCACGCCGTTAGTACACTTTTTACTGACATAGTGACGTCACAAGCCCCCACTCCTGAACTTTGATGCGTTTTATCTTTGTTATAATTAATTTAGTAAAGCAAAAAATACGTGTCCAATATTATTTTGATAACCTTACTGACGGACTAAATAGAATTATCCGCCCTCTATACATGGGACTTGAACATAATGGAATGTGGGCGTACCTCTGCCTGCACAGGCGTGATATTATGTGTATATGCACCGACAACCTGCCTAAACATAAAACGACAACACTTTGGTGTCCCATAGGTACTCTCTCATTCATTAGAATCTGTCCCAGCATCTCTGGCACATAATACTACCTATGTACATTACGATTGTAATAAACAGTAATATTACGATGGCAGATAATTAAGTCATTACTATATTGTACAGAATTACAGCTGATTGTGATCAAACACAATTCTTATTCATTATTACACACAAAACATAAAAACCTCGAGTCTGAGATAAAAACGGATACAGTTATAATAGGACGTTTATGTACAATGGGTTCTTTAACAGCAAACCTCAGTTGCGTAGAGAAATTACATATCAGGACTGAGAACAGTACCTACATCTAGACTGACAACAAAAACTTAAAAAATATTTATTTATTAAACTCTACGATCACAGCTATGATCTTAGTCGATAACCCCGATTTCAGGAAAGAAATGTAAGTCAAGTGCTGTTGAAAGTTAATTTAATTATCCAATCACAGCAGGTAAAGCACAATAGACAATTTGTTTTTGCATTAATTTTACTAAGAAGTTAGACTGAGGTCCAGTTTCTGGACTTTACTTCTTAACAATTTGGACATGTACTATTTTGCAATAACTTAGGTCAGTATGAGACTAAGAGCTTTGAGAAAACTGAGGGATTTTTAAGAATCTAGGTGTATGGCTATCGTAGACTGTAGGTGACTCGTAGACTTTGTCTTTTAATATCTAGGTTACCCTAATGTCCCTCTTTCTATATAATACTGTTTGGTACTTTCAGTTTATGTACACAGTTGGATAATTACTATTATTCGACAATCTAAGAACTCCGATGACGTTTCTCATTTCACATTACGCGATAACTTTGAATGAACGTCTACGAAAAATCAAATTCATAATCCTAATTAGGTTTAGTTGTTTTTTTTAGGGTTTTAGTTGGTTTGGTTAGGGGTTTTTAATTGTGTTTTATACCCATGAGTATCATTAGTAATCATCAAGTGTAACATAACTATGGTAGTAAATAATTTTATTTGTTTCATAAAAACTCAAAACCCAGTAGGCAGAAGAAGGAGGAAAAACTTTTATCATAAATTCCAAATTAGTCAGAGCCAATTTATTTAATGATTAGTTCATAAAAATTCCATACGTAGTAGGTAAGATAGGTGCTATACTATAAGGATTAACCTTAACTTCATAGTTTTGTGGCCATATAATAAACGAGGCGGGTGATCATCATATAATCATAGCCGTGATTGACTAAAAAAGCCGCACCTTAGGCGTAGGTACATACTTCATAAGGTGGTGAAACAATAATTACGCACAAACGGATGGTTTCCTCAAGTAAGTACAAAAACAACGATATAGCAAATGGGCACGAGTTTGTTTTCCCAAGTTGTGGTTTTAACTTTAACCGCAACATTTCTACCTAAGTTTGTTGGTTCAAATGCTGAAAGAATTTGAGCTACCTAGCATTTACTGAAAAAAATTGTTGGGACTTGCGAACTATTTCTTACTATCACAAAACAAAGTATTTTTCAATTTGCTAAGTACCTAATTTTCGGTTAATACTGAAAACGGTTTTGTACCTTTAAATGTAAGCTAACTGTATTAGAAAATAAAAATTAATAAAATATTACGAAACTAGTATTGTTGCTAGTAAGAAATAAGTTCGCAAGTCCCAACTTTTTGTTTCAGTTACCTATGTACTAATGAAAAACAAAAGTTTCCACGTGCCTTATCATATGTATTATGTAGTTATGTGACATACTTTCGCTATTTACTAACTAGGCCCAACCTTCTTTGGTTTACCATTTGAGGCGGATATGGAATACACATAATTTGCTTATTATTTTAAGCAAACTTATTAATGAGGACAAAATCTATCGTTCTAAGGAAATACCGACCTGTTTCCAATCCCTAGTAATTTTTTATTTAATTATTGTTGTGCCTATTCTATGACTAAAAGTTTACAGGAAAATCCCGTAGATATCGTATTAAAAGGAAAATCATGGGACGATGGTTAACGATTTCACCAATACTGATTACCTGTTATTTTAATATTCATTCTTTTTGTTATCGCGATTCTCAGCTGTGAGAGAGAGAGCGAGTAAGAAGAGAGAGATGATCGAATAAAATTATTTCCCGAAAGGGAAGGTTAATTCCTTTCTTTAAAACTTCAATTTTAATTTCTGATATTGTTAAAACGTGTATGCCTAATGGGTAGCTTTTTGAGTTACCATAAAATTTTTGTAAGACCTGTTGTATCACCAAAAAGCACACGAATAAATACTTTGACTTTGACTTTGACTTTGAAGACCTAGAATCAAATGTTCTTCATTTGTTTATTATATGCTTTATTGTACACCTTAAAATACAATTATAAAATTAAACTTAAAACTAATACACATACAGTGGGCGGCCTTATCGGCTTATCGCATTCCGCGATCTCTTCCAGGCAACCTGGTATGGACAGTAATTGTCTGGACATGAAGTGGGGTTGTCATTGGTGTGACAATCACCATCATCATCATCATCTCCTCATCTGTATATTAGGAGGCTTATTGATGTCCTAATTATACCTTGAAAAGATTTAGGCAACACTCATCTGTCGTAATTAGCAGCCACGATAGTAAAACAATGGCGTCACAACTGATACAGGTGTCGCGACAGTTGAGGGTGAGTGACAAATTTAAGTTCCTCAGAGTTCCAGAAAAATTATACCAATTCCGAAAAGTTTAGCTGTCATCTAAATATCTATTTTTGGAATTTTTGTAAGTTCCAATTCAGATTCCTCCTTATATAAAGACGACTGTACCATGCTTCCCAGGTTCCTGAGTCATCATCACCTACATTCGGTCAAGTGTTTACTCCGTGTTACGTCGCATACACTGCCACTCGCTGGCAACCCGCCAGGAATACGTCATCGCGACGTAGCCAGCAGTCTGCTACCAGTCACCAGCCATGTGGAGCAGGATGGTTTGACACAACTATGTTAATAGTTCATTGTCCATAATTACGAGATCAACAGGTTCTTGGCATTGTTTTCCAAGAATGGTCCACTACAGTCACTAGTCATTATAAATCACCATTTTCCTTTGGAGAAAAATGTCGTGAATTTGCCGGAAGATGTCGGGCATATTTATGGGAGTGACAAGCGCCACCTGGCGGCTCGTGAATGAACAAGTGGCGCCAACATAGCCGGGCACTGCCAAGAGTTAATAATTATGATTTTTGGACTCTTTAACGCCATCAATTTAAGAGGTAGAAAACCATAATAAGTGGACTTTGACTTGATTAATACCTATTTTGTTTTATTGCATTTTGCAATTAATATACTTAGGTACCTACTTACTTAACTGTATCTATTATTACTGTACTAAAACAGTGTGACAATCAAAATTAAAATTGTAAGATGAATTAACCCATGTACAGTCAAGGAACGAATACGTTATGCAGTTTTTCGAATAACATAGCGGGCGCATGCCACTTTTCAATGAAAATGGTGGCAATACGTAGTCTTTTTAATTCCTTGACTGTACGAAATACTGTATTAGCATTTTACTGATATTCCTTATATGGAATTCACGGAACCGAACTGTATGAACTTTGTTTCGATGACTTACAGGAACCCAGAAAATTGACTCATAAACATACTAACAAACTGAAAATGCCCTTTTAGCGTCATAAACAACCAGCTGTTACTTAGAAGAAGCAATTACATCATCAATGACAAGAATGCAGTCGAATTTAAACGACAAACATAAATAACAACAAATGCGGCGTTTTTTATACTTTAACTTTCCAAAAAGTTGAGCCGAAACGCGGGTTTACAACTATTAATTTGAGATCGGCATAAAGGGAATGCTAATAGCGACCATGTACGGTGTACTGCGCTGTGCCTGTAGGCATGAATCATATCGACTCGACGAGAACAGAGCGTAGGAGACAAGAACGTATTTATGACCGTTTTGGTTCCGAATCGCGAACGGTTGACCAAAACATTCGGCTATGGTCTTATTGTTTTACATAACATTATTAACTATCCGATATCCGACAGTTTATGGACAGTTCCATTTTGGTTATCTCAGCAGATTAAGCTTTTAGGCTTTTAGTTGATTTGTGTGAGATTAGGCTTACTTATTTAAGATATGGACGGATATTCATTAATTCACTATAGATAATCGGACAGTCTTGGGTATCCGTATAATTTACATAAAATTATGTATTTTTTAGAGAACACATATCTAATTTACTCAGGTATTTCGCACAATGTGCACTATTATGAAACCCTTTTTAGTGTTCCGTAGTCAACAAGGAACCCTTATAATTTTTCATGACTGCATATCGACGATTGACGGTATTGCTAACGCCTACCAAATTTGATTTTCAATCGTTGAAGCCTAGTTATGCCTCTTACAGTTATACAAAATAACTAACTAGACAGCAGACAAAAATATTTCTGAAATCTTCAGTACCTATCTAAAGATTTCGTCACCTAACATTAGTCAGACCGAAAAACCCTGAAACCCAAAAAAGCGTGGCAACACTTCCAACTATTCAAATAATGGCAAACTTACAATCACCTCGGAATCGCCGAAACCGGCGAGTGATAACAGAAGCCACCTCGATCGCATTGTTTACACAACGGTACACAATCACTCCGTTCACCGTCGAGACAATTTGACACTCGCCGTATAAGGGCTAGCGCACACCGGCGCTTTCTGCGGTAAGCACAAACGCACACAGCGTGATTGGATCTGCACACATGACACAGATAAAATAATGAAGCGTCCAAATCGGATGACGGCGAAGGAGAAGGGAAATTCTGAGGAACTGGATGCCATGACTTAAGTGATAAAATTGACACTCATCTTTCTTGTGTCCGAATTTATTAAATCGGTTGACAAGGATTTTGTTAAGTGATGGGTCATGTACCTATAGGTAGTCCAAATAATTGTAATCAGAGCAGTCAATAACATGTGCATTTCTAGCTGTCTCTTTCTTATACTAATGGAAACGCCTTAACCTATTTGCTGTCATAGCCACGTACACTCAGGGAAATGTATTGTTAGGCAGGTATAGACAATAGTTTTCCCTGTGATTTGATTAAACGGACAATTTAAGTTTGTCAGTCAATTTTGCTAAACCATTACTTTCGATGACGGTACAATGACAGTTAGCAATTTTATTCATAGTGGAACTTAGTCATGTTTTTTAACTGTAGTTAGTATGAATCAATCCGAGAACATTATGGGTTCTAAAGCACTCAACAATACCGTTTTACGTAAAGATAACCTTTGACCAGAGGTTTTACATTTTCAGGACAAACATGATTAATCAGCGTGACCAATTCTCATTAGCATTTAAAAATGATACCAACATTATTGTATTCAAAGTTAAAAAAAATAGGTAAATGATTCATTTGAGAATGGGATAATTTAGAGTTAGTTATAGATGAAATAATACATAATACCACGCTTGTACACACCGAAGGGTGAGGCAGAGCACCTATGTTACACCAAGGTTTCATTTTGTTTAAGTCTACTGTAGTGAGTGATAAGACTAGTTTGTAACGAATCAATAGTACAGCGTATCGCGGTGATAAACAGCCGCAGATAACTAAACACTAGTTGTTAGTTAGCACACGCCGCCTACTTAGATAACGGCACTGGGTTACTTTAACTGAAGCACTCGCTTCGTTATATAACTAATGTTTGTGCGCGCTATCAAACACTGTTTGTTTAATTTAATATTTTTATTAGATAACTGCTCTATTTTAGTAATTTTTGGTAATTTAAAATAATAATTAAGAGAAGATTTATATAAGAATGATTGTGGGTGTTTAACAATAACCATGCATTAACAATAATGATCTAGGAGATTGATCACAATAATTATTGAAAAACACTGAATGAAAACTTATTTTAAAAATTGTGCAGTATTTACCTCCGCCCTCGGGCAACATTTGTGACATCCAAATCCTTTTAATTGTGCACTAATAACACGAAACTTTTCATTGATAAACTGTTAACGCGCGCGCATATTGTATCACTGTGGCGCTCGATGCAGCCGGGGTAGTGCGCGTGCGTGTTGCGCGGAGGTCGCGAGTCGCGCGCGCTCCCGAGTCGCGTCGCGAGTGCCCGCGCCGCGCCGCTCTAATCTAAATACAGACAACACGGCCCCAACCAAAATCGCTCGTATTACTTTCGGTTTCCATACGGCCTAAATTTAGAGGCCGCTCGCTACAGAAATAAAAACGTTTTTTACGTGTTTTTAGTCGGGAACAGAGAGCGTTTTTGCAGTGGCTGGTGGTGTGCCAGCGCCACGGCGCGCGCGCCTCGCGAAACCCGAGATTCGTGCCATATTTGGCAGCCGCTCGCGCGATCACAAACGCTTTTGGGTATTTAGTTTCGGCGCGGCCCGCCTGGCACCGGCCCCGTCCCGATGCGCGCGCGCTGCTAATTTCAGCCGCTTCCGTTGCGTTATAATCGCTCACTGATCGAGGATGCATTACCTGACGGTGACTAGCGTGCCATATATGGTATTCTCATACAGGAATGTCACGCCAGACCAGACCGACCACATTCACGAAATGAATCAGCCATATACGATCCATTTAGATATTCTGGATTCTAGAGCTTACGTCGGTCGTAACTCTAGTAAGGACTGAATTTAAATGTAAATGGGGTAATTAGCACATGTCTGTTATTTTCAGCTCGTCAGCCTCAATTCCAATAAATCTGTAGCATGTGTCTGACGGTCTGACTCGATATAACATTACTCAGTTTTCGCAACTCGCAAGTAAGAGAGAGTGATGTGGTTTGTTTATCAATACAACCGAATTATCATTTTACTACTGAATAATGAAACTATTCGGTCTCTGGCACAATGATATACTGTTCTAAATCGTAATACATGAGGTTCTCTCTGTCTCGCTCCAATTGATGGAATCAGAAGGAGAGACATGATGTTTTCGCGTAATGAGCAATGTTTGTGGAACGCATTTAATTATCAACAAGAATACCACGAGGTTACAAACTTACAGTTTCAAGAAATCGCGAATAAGGAAACAGTTACAAAAACTACAAGTCACTATATTTTACATATTTTTTCATGATTACGTGTAAAGTGCGTCAGCTGTAGAATTTTTAACAGAAATATATTTGGCGTGGCGAAGTATTTGTCGTTGTCACTTTTAGCTTGCGTCTAATAGTAACACGACTTTCTAGTTTTATTTTATCTTTGGATCATAAATCGTCAAGCGATATCAATTAAGCGATTAGTTTGAATAAAATTATTTTGAATCACAGACGGCGGCGCGCGCGCGGTATGGTAGGTAATGGTTTGACCATAAATTGTCTGCGCATGTACAGTCAAGGAATTAACATGTTAAGCACCTTACTTATGGTTGTTTTTTTTTTATAAATACCTTAATAATATCGTTCTGTAAAACAGAATATTTTCAATTTGATCAAAAGGAGATCTATGAAAGTGGCGCGAAGTGTGAATACTGTGATTGGCAGCATTTCAAGCGCTTCGTTGTTCAATCCGCAGATTCCGCCGAAATTCTACATAAATATTGTTTTAATGGTGAGAAAAATGTAATCCCAGGCTTGGCTCATTTACACGTTTCTCGATGTATTTTATGATTAATGGAAAGATTTAGACTTTACGAACTTTATTTCGAATGGGATTCAAAAGATAGTGCCATAAATTATGAAAAATAATTTAATTTTTGACTCGCAAACACTGTCATCTCTTGTTTCGGGCGTTGCGTTGTGGTTATTTGTATTAACAGATCACATTTTTTTTTTCAGTTTTTCTTGTAAATGTGTATAATTTTATGGTGTAAAATAAAGTATATTCTATTCTATTTGATCAGTACATATACGTCGCTGTTGAAAATTATGAGCATATATTAACATCCCAATTTCACCTTAAAGAGAGATCTTTTTCTTAAATGTCATAATTAATAGATTATGATTGTCATTGCGTAAATATACATAACAATCCAAATTTGGTAGGTAATGAAAAGATAAACCACATCATTACAGGTATACCGCTAGTCATGCACTCGAAAAAATCTTAATTAAGCTTTAAGAATTGGTAAATACATCGTATATTATATAGATAGTTATGTGTTGGTGTTTGGCCATTATTTGAGGGTATCTCCTAAATTGTATCAATATTATTTATTTATAGAAACGATATACCATTACCAAGAAGACTTTCCAAAGAGCCCAAAGAGTTAATAAAGCCATCAAGTTTGGTGTTAAATCCACAAAAAATATCGGTAAACGTGGCACTATAACAAGCTACAGACTAGCAAATAGATCCGGAGTCGAGATCCTCAACAGTGAGGAACGGACTAAGGAGGATGGAGGAGATATTTATAGTCTGGCTAGGATCAATAACAAATACAATGCAATGATACTGGTCGCCGGTGGTCGCAGCCGGACGCCGCCCACTCCGCACAAACTGACCCAATTCCACCGGTAGGAGTTACACTCGCATTTAGGTGTCAATTATTTTAATTAGACGCATACATATTAATGAGATGTCATGAATAATAAATAAGTGTTGCCTTTTATGAGAAAACTAATCGTCGCAGCAAGTCGCAGGATCTCTCGACAGATCGCAGCTGACAGTTTCATATATCTCTCTAGGTAATTGAGTCATTCAATACAAAACTGACAATTAATCTGTGTTTGCAGTGAGCCGTGAAAAGTGCTGTAGTATTGAGCGGCTCATGATATTCATCATATAAACATTTTGATTACACTCGTAATCATTACGACTATGCTGAAAACCATAAAACGTTCTCTGGATGAAAACAAATCGTATTCCTTGCGAAAATGTTATCGTTGAGTTAAATCTCTTTACATCGTTATTGCGCTATAAAAATTGTAAATAGATACGTAATAAGTGTAGGCCTTTCACTGCGCGCGCGCAACTCACAGGCGTGCCACTCAGCCCACACCCCCGCTATGATTTCACTCCGAGCCCACTTCACTGCACAAATAGCTTTTGTAATATCATAATGTCTAATCAAATAGACACCCGGCGAGATGTAATCGCTGCCAGTTCATTCGATACCTCGGACATTTGCATTCATGTTAATATTACTGGACAGTAACAAATGGTATCGAGCGAAAAATTACTTCGCAGCATTTATTAGAGTAAATTATTGTTATAATGCCGTAATATATTTAGTCACAAGGTAGTTATTTTGGCATCTCGCGTACTTGTGCGTAACTCATATTCGAAAATATTTTCGAATAATCTATTTTGGTTTCCGCGGCGCCATATCACTGTAAGAAACGAAACGTTTTTTGTGTTTTGTAATTTATATTTTTAACATCTTATTTTTTTTACAAAAATTAAATACTAACTATATGATATTTCTATTAAAAAAAAGTATAGTATAGTAAGATTAATAGGAGGTATTCAGTATCCCCAGTATCCGTTGCAGAGGTCGCTACCCCAATGACAGCAACTGAAAATTATTTTACATACTTATTGTATTTTTTATTCTATTAAACAATTCCATCCCACATGAGGTCTGTCACGACAACTCAACAATACTTCATTGAATGCTACCAATTATAGCGACGCGTGTTATTGATCGGCGTGTCAACTGCGCCCACACCGGGTACATTAGCCCATCGGTCCACGAACCCACTCCCCCTGACAAATGTACGTACAGTCGGGGAAATGAACTGTTAAGCGATCTCACTATGAACTCAAATCACCCCTGTATTTAAATCATAACTGTCATTCTTAATCCTTCGTATAAAATGAATATAATTTATATTTATTTATTCCATACAATTTTTACATTGTGTCGAAAATCATAATTGCCAACCAGCACTACTACACGTTTATACAAACACCGCCATTATAATATATAACACGGCCAATTTAAGAAATATGTCAACCTGCTTAACTATTCATTGCCTTGACTGTACAATATACCTACACTCCGGCTATGTAACGCGAGCTGACAGACAATGATCGGCGATTATATTAATTGATATTATTGAGACCGGTTCGGGACTATTGTCTTTTTATTATGATGTATTGGTTCTCTAAGATGTTTCGACACGGTGTTTTATTACGGCCTCAGGCTCGAGTGGGCTAGAGCAACATTTGTTGAATGTTATGGATTTATAAGCTTTCTTTCCATTGTTATTCTAGCCACAGTAAACCGTAATGTTGCCAGCACACTGTCTAGTTAGTTGATTTAGGGCCAAGTTCACCAATGTAACTAAAGGCGATTAGTTAAACTAAACTCAGTTTAGCAAATACAGCGTTCTGATTGTTTGAGACCGCTGGAAAACTACCAATCAGAACGCTGTATTTTCATGAAATCGGCCCTTAGTCACACAGAGCCAGCGCGACTGCTTGGCA
This sequence comes from Anorthoa munda, assembly GCA_945859665.1. Classification (NCBI taxonomy): domain Eukaryota; kingdom Metazoa; phylum Arthropoda; class Insecta; order Lepidoptera; family Noctuidae; genus Anorthoa; species Anorthoa munda. The sequence goes on along the minus strand of OX243916.1, from coordinate 558,503 downwards.
TGCCATGATGTCCTGGGTTCGATTCCCAGGTCAAGAAAACAGTTATTGGGTTTTCAATATGGAATTTCGCAGTAGCAGCACGGAGTTTGATTTGTGCCTGCGTTGATGTCAATAGACCCACTCCCTATCGCATGATCACCTATCACCTTTCTATTACTTTTATAAATATATATGTATGTATTTATTATAGGAAATATATATTTATGTTTAGTTTAACGATATATATACTCTTCATTTTTTACTTTAATAATTATTTCTATTTTTTATGCACCTGCCATGTTATCTCTCCACCACCCTTGGTTGACTGGTAGAGAATGCCTCAGGCATTAAGTCCGCCTATGTACCTGTATGTTGCATGAAGTTTTAATAAATAAATATATAAATAAATAACTGACGAAATATGAGTGTGAGCTGCTACACCTCTGCCAACCTTCGAGGAATACAGGCGTGATTGTATGTATTTTTCATAGCGATTACTGTACTATGACTTTTGAACAAACATTATTACTTACCGTAAAACATGTTAAAATATTACGCGGCGCAAATACTGAGAGACTGCGATGAGTGCATGTAAATAGGCAGGTACAGTACAGTACGGATGCGCCCACTACGAGTTGGCGACAGATTGTTATGTTACACAGTACAGTATTATATTATCTGTGACAGTACACTACAGTGAGTCAGTCGCCTCGCTCAGGCGACGATGAGTTCCTGACAATTGCCACGACGCGCGACGTAAAGGATAGCTCATATGTGATATGAAATATGCACCCGTAGAGACACAGTGAGTTGGCGACAGATTGATATGTTACACAGTACACCACAGTGAGTCGCCTCGCTCGGTCGACGGTGAGTTGATGATGATGTTCGCCACGTAATGAAACAGCTGATGTGATGGCTCCACTGAAATAACGAACGACAAATACACGTCTATGCCCAATATCTCTATAACTTAGCAATGCCATAGTTTAAGTAATGGTTGCGTTGCGTCGTCGAATTCTCGAAGGCAACCCACACAAGCAAACTTTTTCAGTTGCTCTTCTGTCCAACTTTTAAGCTAAACTCGGTCGTATTTCGCAACAACTGTGTTTTGCATTATTTATTAATACAACTATCGGCAAATTGGGAATGAACTTTAACTTGCAATGTATGTATATGTGTTCGGTTCAAATCTTGCAACTGAATTTTAAAGCAGTTATCCGCCACCGATTAAGATGAAATTTTGTATACACGATAAGTTTGGATGCCAATGCATGGTTAGCTAAGTGAGCCTAAGTGACGTCATTCCAAATCCAATGTGGCGGACGGCCCAAGATAGCGGACTAGTTATTTTATGTGCACTGCCATGATATGGGTACCAAATGAAAGGGTTTGCTGGGAAGAATACGAAAAAAAGCTTGTTTTCAATTTTTCTTATTGAATTATTACCTAGTAAAAACAAATCTACACATCGCCAGGGTTATCTCTTATTGTCATATAGAATTTTCCTTTTTCCAGCCAGTGAGTAACATCCAACAATTCTAAATAATATTATAATGTTCTTTTGTAACACATTATAACGCCCAACTCTCAACTCCCAATGTCGTGGTGGCCCAGTGGCTAAGACCTCGCCTCGTGCTTAAGGTCGTGGGTTCAAATCCGGGCAAGTACCAATGTGACTTTTTCAAACTCATATGAACTTTCTAAGTTTATCTTAGATCAAGATAATTATATATAAAACGTCGCGTCGTGAGGAAACCTGGTCTTATGTAGTTTTTTTTTATTTATTTTTAATTTAATTTATTGTGGGTTTGCTCTTGACTCTGGTCTAAGTCGGTGACAGAGACAGAGTCGACGATGGAGTGAGCTTACCCAGAAGAAGCCTGTTCACTCTAACTTTGAAGAGATTCGTTAATGTAAGTCTAAAATAGCCAAGTCAGAGGCATGTGTGGTTCCCTGAGGCGGCTTAATTAACTCTGACACCAGTGATGGCCACATCCACCCACGAAAATTAAACCTCCCAACTGATAACAGGGCATTATAAGTAATGCTTCTTAGTATTCGTTTGAATTCAGTGAATCTCTGAGCAATAAAATTAGCGAACTACCCACGTGGGAAAACTTGAGTGCAGTATTGTTTCCGAGCTCGACCACCGCTCAGCCGCGTGTCCGCCTGTCCGCCCACCGGCATCGTCCCGAGAAGTGTTCCAAGCATGTGTGTAATGCGAACATAGAGTGTTACGAGCTGAATGATTGGGTGACTACAGATCAATAGGGAAAAGTTACTCTTTAAATGAAGTTAGTGGAATAATTTTAGTGAGGATAGCCGCACCTACACATGCCTGTGACTTGCATAAAAGTGTGCAAGCAGCTTGTATTGGCATGCCAGTGGGACATTCAACAATCAGAAGAAATTATGTCACAATGGTACGCAAGCGACTTGCACACATATTTTTGCAAGTTATTAATAACATTATGCAGACTTCAGCCTTGTTAATATGTGGCATTTCACTATTGAGTTTGAGTCATCATGGTGCTAAAAACTAAGCAAAAAGTCGGGGAAAAAGCCGCCTAACATCCACTAGCTGGGGAGCATCGACACAAGTACTACGCATATCTGGCCAATGTCTGTCTTTTTCTGCTGGAGAGTTCGCATGCCTAGTGTGGCTTCGATCCGTTCACGCTAGAGAAGTCGTAACTGGCTGTCTAAAACCAACCCCACTTGTGATGCTGTACCCACTGGCGGGTATTACCACCAGAAGTTCGTCGCGAAATAGCCAGCCGCATCGAGGAAACAGGAACGGGACAGTCGGAATCCCCTATATGAGCATCAAGTCCAACCTGCGCGCCTGAAGAGTCGTAAGAGCTTTTTGAGACATACGACCTCCTCAAAAGCCAGTGCAACTGACAAGAGATGTGAATTATGGAAACATACACTCCTCCACACTTCATCAGTCCGGCAGAGAATCTGCCCCCTGGAAACGAACTGCAGTGGCCAATCTGGAAATCCCTAAACCGATTGCGGACCCAGGTTGGCCGCTGTTAAAACAACCTGGCCAAATGGAATATCATAGACCCATCCCAAACACAGTGCCAGTGTGGGGCCCCTTCGCAAGATATGGCCCTACTCCTTGTCTGCCCTTCATACCCGACCACCTGCACCTCACGGGATTTGAACGTAGCAAATGAAAGAGTTGTCCGAGTAGCTACATACTGGTCGGACAAAGTCTGAATGTTTGTATAGTTTGAGTTAATCGACACCAAAGAAGAATTTCACTATTTAGTTTTGTGCACAACAAATCCGTTAAGTATGCCTCTGTTTCAGATACGGAGATCCATATATCGTGGTGATAAGTGATATGTATTTAAATAGTGAGAGAGAGCTTTCGACTACCTACACTACCAATTTCAGCCACAATCTTATTACTAAGTTAAAAGAGAGTTAGCTCTATATAACATTAATTAATGTTAACTATGTCAGTCTGTGTTAAAAGTGACATGGTTTATATTATAATATGAATAATGACGTGGGCAGACATTTACTAAAGGGATTAGGGCACCGTGGGTGGCCCTCGTTCATCAAAACGTCAACAAACTGACACGACAAGGTAAAACATCCAAAAATTGTTCTAACAGAACAATATTTATCCAAAAGAGGCTCCTATCAGATTACTGACGATCATAGAGCGTTATAGTTTATGGCTTCCTACGTGATGGGCCATCGTGGGCCAGCATCATTAGATGGCACGCGATGGCCAAAACCGTGGCCCACGCCGCACTCCCGCCAAAACGTACTCCATATTAGTAGTTATTATAACGATATGAAACTAATGTGGGCTCTGCTTACCTATTATAGGTCGTAAGATATTGTTTTATTGTGGGAGGGGCGTAGCTTGTTGCCTGTTTAATAATTTGATAAGGAAATATCATCATTGTTAATTGTTATTGCTGCCTCGTTGGTTTAATTGTCACACACAAGCGTTACTGCTGGGCATGAGGGACAGGGTTCGTTCCATTTAGAGCTCACCTCATTACATACATGGGACTTGTATATAACAAGCACCTCTAAAGATACATCTCTGGCAAAACTCTTCGGAAAAACAGGCGAATACGACAAATATGATTGTATGGCCGTAGACTTAGACCTAGACGTAGATTTTAGGACGTAGACAAGATAACTGATAAATTAGGGCAAGCTCAAGGAAAAATACTGAAAATTCGAGGAAACTGTTTGTACCTACCGTCTAATCTCTTTGGAAAGTAAACCAGACTGCAATATTTAGATAACATCTCTTGTAACAGCTTATAACATTTATCGAGTAAGTAGATAAATATTTTGATAAAATGTGATCTTGTATTAAATAAGATTGCAGAAAAGAAATCTTTACCTTTTTCCATGTTTGTTTTCTTTAACAGTTTCCTCAACGCTCAAGGGCTTTGTGAGTCGCGTAATAATTGGCAGACCACCAACCGACACAACAGACACACATTTTTTAGTTCATAATCTACGAATACTTGCAATGATCACGTCATTTCGGAAAGCATTTGCGAATGAGAAGAAAAACATTAAATTTTGCTGGAGCCTGTATAAAGATGAGTTATTCTATTCTGATCAACAGGGCGCTGCGCTTGTGCTCTATCAATTTCCACCAATAGATACTTAACAAACTGAGAGTTTTTATAAGAAGAATTAAATTAAGTATTAATAGTGAAATGAAGCCTGATGTTTTACTGGAAGTTTGTTTTACTCTTTCATAGTTTTTTATCATTCAGAGCCGAAATACTTTACGCTGACCACTCAAAGAATTGCCCGAAATGACATCCTGATGAGATTTGTAAAGGTGTTTTAAGATACGGGAAAATCACAATACAGTCAAGTAAACAAATCAAATATATTCACAAATATGGATTGAAATAAACATACAAATAATGGTTTTACCCGTCAAAATGCACCGAGACAAACTTGAACAATTTTCCAGTGATTTCATAAAGACATTCTGACTTTGTCTTAATACGCCATAATTTATTTAAATACCTCGGCATCGCCATCAGAGATCGACGAAACGCCATATTGGATCTCCGGCTGCGCGTACGCAGCTCTCCGGCCAAAACCAGGAACCAATAAATATAAATACATTTTAGTTGTTGCCCCAAAAGGCCCAGCGGCCTCGACGTTATTTCCTTAAAGCACTTATACCTCACACAATAGGGCTGTGTTATTTTCCCAATATAATCTTGACGCTTTCGTTGTCCGAATAAGCGGCGCGATTGTGAACCAATATGGGATATTTATGAAACAATTTCGCTTCGGACTCAATTACCGGTTTTATGGTGTTTTCGATGGCGATGGTGAGGTTTATTATAAACGGGCTACTGATCTGGGTTAGTACATTGTAAATTTAAGCGAGTGTGTTACAGCTGAGGAGCAAAAATTCGTGAAAGCTGCTTTTCTTCATATGCTCTAATGTCGCCACTTATCATGTTCTAGGTCCGGTGCTGAAAGATCCAGACCAACTGAAATTATTTTTCTTTCAGCTCAATCTATAGCAGCCCTATATTAACTGAATGCACTTCGATGGTAATGTGGGTTTATAGACTTATAGGTCTCATCGACACCATGTTGGGACAGGTTATCTTATTATATTAACATTGACCTCTGGCCAATAGGTTTATTTTTTAGGGTTCCGAATATCTAGGTAGTTGCCGCCTATCCTTGACCCAGTTATAATAAGTGTGGTGATTGCACAAAAGTATAGAGCTGAGTCAACAAGACTGCTACAAGGAGGCACTAAGTAAGATTAAGACTTGCAGTTTTCTTTATAGGAAATTCAGACCATGTCAAAGTTAAAAAATTTAATGACAAGGTAACATAAAAACCTTTTTTATAAAAAAATACTACCGACTTCCAAATAAGAAAACTAGAAAGTGAAAAATAACTTTATTTTTGGTAGTCGGTGTCTTTGATACCAAATTTTTTAAGTGATGGATACCGACTTCCAAAAATAAAGTTATTTTTCACTTTCTAGTTTTCTTATTTGGAAGTCGGTAGTATTTTTTTATAAAAAAGGTTTTTATTTTGCACTTTTTAGTTGTACCTACCGAATAGGGAAGTAGTTAAGTAAGTACCTATAACTACAGAATAGATTAACCGAATAACATGAAACTTGAATATAACCGGTGAAATGAGAGATCTGTATACCCCTTTCAAGCGTACTGGCGTGATGTTATGTTATGAAATGGTATAAACAATAAACAGACATGCCATTGCAGCAATCCCGAGAGATTTGCCGTTATTTATTGAAGAGTTCTGTTGTATATCTCCGAAGTTCTTCATCAGATCTTCACCAAATTAAAATGGGAACAATTTCGAAATATAATCATACATAATATAAAAAAAAAAACTTACATAATGTCGAACATAGAACCTCCTCCTTTTTTGGTAAGTCGGTTAAAAAGCACACTCAAATAGCGACACAGGATAACAAAATATAATGAAGTTAACAGCCCAATCTGTAAGCAGTGTTCAAGTGATAACATTGTGCGAGCACTCGACCAGATAAGGGTAACATTGACACTCCATCTTCGGCGCTCATTAGTGCACACCCGCGCGATGACCCGCACCAGCGACAATTGGCTGCTGAGGCTACTCTTTCGACAAGGATGTAGCTTTTTGGAGTTTATACCTTATCTGTAAAAGGAATAAATCTAATTGGTAAATTAGCGATGCAGGAAACGAATTCGAAGGCGGCTTAGTTCATTGAAAAAGTTCAATATCTACTCCATATGAAAGTTTGTAATGTCTGATGACTATTTTTGCTTATGTCTAATGGTCGCAATCGCAACGTACCGCAAGCGCAATTGGTAAAAGCGTTCCAGCAGCCTTATTGCGTAATGAATTCGGCAAGACAAAGGGCAGAGATTATAAAAAAAACCGGCCAAGTGCGAGTCGGACTCGCACACGAAGGGTTCCGTACCATTATCGCAAAACACTGCATAAAAATCACGTTTGTTGTATGGGAGCCCCCCTTAATTTATTTTATTTTAATTTATTAATTATTATTTTTTGAAGTAAATATACAACTAAACATTCTGTGAATATTTCAAGCGTCTACCTGTTGCCGTTATTAATATCGAGCAAAAAACGGCAAAAATATCACGTTTGTTGTATGGGAACCCCCCTTTCATATTTACTTTATACTGTTTTTAGTATTTGTTGTTATAGCGGCAACATAAATACATCATCTGTGAAAATTTCAACTGTCTAGCTATCACGGTTCATGAGATACAGCCTGGAGACAGACGGACAGACAGACAGACAGACAGACAGACAGACAGACAGACAGACAGACAGACGGATCGCGAAGTCTTAGTAATAGGGTCCCGATTTTACCCTTTGGGTACGGAACCCTAAAAATCGACTAATCAAATGCGAGATGAAAGACGCGACGATGTGATTGGTCGATTTTTCATACTCTTAGCCATTTGCCTAGCCGAATTCATTACGGAATTAGGCTACTGGTTTCGATTCCCGAATCGGAGAAAGTGTTATGACCGTAGTTTTTCCATCTGGAACTTCTTAGTATATCTCTCCCCAATCAATTCGGAAAATACAGACTGTTATGATTTATTTTTACCCTTCGCATACTTGATGGGCAAGGGCGCGGTAGAATGACTACAGTAGAATGTTGGCTGTCTCTGCTACATTGCACTCTATAGTCAAACTAAAACCAATAGCACTAAATATAACTAGGAAATTATTATTTAAGTAGTTTCCTATTGTTAATAATCCACTTTTTAATCCATACCGTGACCATACCATCCATATTCACGAAATCTATTCGCGCCTCGTTATTTTCCACCGAGCACCGAAATGAACATGGCTCTCGCATTGTAACAAGCAACAGTGACTCAATTCAGATTCTATTATTATCTGAAAACGGCGATCCGGTTGTAAACAAATCTAATTGTAATCTCTGAAATGTATGGAGGATTCAAATGGATATAATGAATTACCTACACTAACATCGTTATTTGCGTGTACATACCTTAACTAAGATGGCAATGCGGATGCGCCATTTCTAGACTTTAACTAATGAAGATATCTATTGGTTTGTACATTTTAGATTTTTTACTTTATATCAAAGTGAAGAGAAAACAAGAAAAAATATGATGTGCGATTGGCGAGGCCTATGTCCGGCAGTGGACGGTTTTAGTCCAAGATGTCCAAGTGCTAAGTGCGGAGTTGTGGATTGGGTTGAATTAAATATTTTTTTCAGTTTTTGACATCAGAAAAATTTCAAAGAAATCTTGTATCTTAGAATGAATAGGAGAGTTCATCTCTCACATTAAAATTTGACTAAAATAATTGTAAATAAAATGTGGATGGATGGGGAAGGGGACGGCTAAAGAAAAGATATATAGATGAATTGTTTGAGGAACGGTTTAAAAGAAATGGGAGTTAGTGATAGCTTGGCGATTTACAGGACAGGACAGTAAGGACGAAGAAAACGTGTTGGGATCGGTGCTGTTTTTGTATGAGATTTACTGCTGCGCAGCCATTGTGCGCAACTTCAGGACGGCTAAGAAGTTTGACGAGAACTAGATGATGGTGATAGAATACTAACTATTTTATCTTTACCAATACATTTATGTTATTCTCAGGAGAACACCACCACACCAGGCACCAGGGTGCACCAGGGTGCAGTTACTATGTCTTTAACTTTGGCAGCGAGCGATCAGTGATGAATCAGATCACCAAAGAATATCTAACGTAGAGTTATCTGAGTCAATCCATCCCTGTCACTCCAAGTCCAATTACTTAAAGAACAATCTAATTATTCTTCAAATATGATAAAGCTGTAAGATAGATGTCATGTCTGTAACTTGTGTGTCTAATGGCCCAGTAGGTACTATAGTTGCGCGTGGGCCGCCTGTCGGGCCCATAACGTTATGCCTCCAATTATGCGCTCAGGTGCATGGTTACTAAGTAAAGGAAATCATTTCCATGCTAATGTTGAGGGCTTGAGATAAACCCTTGTTTAGTACCTACCTACCAACAAATAAGTAGGTAAATGTGGTATTTTACATCAGTTTCCCAATTAAATATCTAGTTGTATTATTGGGTGGGACGTCATTTAGTTGAAAGGGAAAACCCACCTAGTTGGAGCTATATACGTATATAAAACCGCACACAGCTAACAGAGATCATGGAGGCTTTGTCTAGGTATAGATACCTAATATACCGTAAAATTAGTCATCCTTATCAGTCATTTAGTTGGTTTAGCTAAGCTCAACTTATCCGACGTACTAAATATAAAATTTATGAGATTTGAAATACACCAACATGGAATAGAGTATCAAAGTACCTACAGAAACATAACTAATGGTGACAATACATCACCAACTCTAAAATAATCCAACCATATAATTACAAAATCACGAACTAAAAAAAATCAATTTGTCAGAATAACGCGTTATATCCAGCCATAACGCGCTGTGTACCAACATTACGGACCAAACCGTGTGTTTTTATTGTGTTTATTGTAATAATTATGCTGAGCGCACGTGGGAAGCACCCACGGCGATATGAATCACATTGTGCACAGATATGGGCGGCGTATAAATAATATTGAGCAAAAACAACGACGGATTGATTAGATGATAATGTGAGCAGTAAAATGTGTTAATGTTCTGTAATGAGCTGGTGTCTGCACTAAATTATTTGTCACAGTATGACATCGATAGGTAATTCATTAACTCGTGGGTAGTCGACGGGTTAATGTCTTGTCTGTTACGGGCTCAATACTCTTGTACCTGTCATTTCAAAAGCTGTGCTAATATCTTGCGGACCAAATTAAGTGCTTGTCTGCCTACTACATAATGTACGCATTATTTGGTAATAACGTCATACATTTCAAATTCTGTAGGTAAGTGATATCTCCAAGGCATTCTTTTACTTGATACAGGTGTTGCATATTGGGCGCACCCTGTGTATAACATCGCTTGTATATTCACCATGGTTTAGATAGAGCTGCATCTATAAAATGATTTAGATAGAGTTGCATCTATACAGGGTGTCCCAGAAATCGACGTCAAGCCTTAAATGGGTGATAGACCAAGTTATAACAGTTCTCAGAAAAATACGAAAAAAAATCTATCTCATGTTTTTAAAAAATTATGTTCACTTTAAAAATTTACTAAAAAAATCAATCCCTGTAATGGTTCTTTAACTCCAATTGCTACAAATCCCATAATTTATCAATTTTTTTTATTATTATGTAATCTTGAATAATGCTTGTGTAGATTTTTGCCTAAAATTTAAAGCCAACTCCTCCTACTTAGAAGAAAATTAAACTTTTTCAAAACCAAATTATTCAAATTTACTGTTTCGCCCAACTTTAACTGACTGTACTGAAAAAAAAATGTACTACGCTAGTTTGGCAAGTAACATAAAAAATTGGCGCATTTAATAAGGATTCAAAAATGGTGTAACACTTGCTAGATTACGTTTACAATAATTGGTCAAATTTTTTTTTGTAAATAGTATCGGTTTTTACCCAAAATGTCCATACTTCCTTAAAATGACTTTAGCTTACCTAAAGCTTTGCTAAACTCCGTTTCTAGTTCGATAGAGACGGAGAGAGTCATTTTACGAAGTGTGAGCGAAATAGTAAATTTGAATAATTTGGTTTTGAAAAAGTTTAATTTTCTTCCAAGTAGGAGTAGTTGGCTTTGAATTTTAAGCAAAAATCTACACAAGCATTATTCAAGATTACATAATAATAAAAAAATTAGATAAATTATGGGATTTGTAGCAATTGGAGTTAAAGAACCATTACAGGGATTGATTTTTTTAGTAAATTTTTAAAGTGACCATAAATTTTTAAAAACATGAGATAGATTTTTTTTCGTATTTTTCTGAGAACTGTTATAACTTGGTCTATCACCCATTTACGGCTTGACGTCGATTTCTGGGACATCCTGTATAATAGTTTAGATAGAGTTGCATCTACAGAATGGTTTAGATAGAGTTGCATCTATAGAATGGTTTAGCTAGAGTTGCATCTATAGAATGGTTTAGATAGAGTTGCATCTATAGAATGGTTTAGATAGAGTTGCATCTATAGAATGGTTTAGATAGAGTTGCATCTATAGAATGGTTAGATAGAGTTGCATCCATAGAATGGTTTAGATAGAGTTGCATCTATAGAATGGTTTAGATAGAGTTGCATCTATAGAATGGTTTAGATAGAGTTGCATCTATAGAATGGTTTAGATAGAGTTGCATCTATAGAATGGTTTAGATAGAGTTGCATCTATAGAATGGTTTAGATAGAGTTGCATCTATATAATGGCTTAGATAGAGTTGCATCTGTACAATGGTTTAGTAGATAGAGTTGCATCTGTACAATGGTTTAGTAGATAGAGTTGCATCTATAGAATCCCCACATTTCGTCATTTTGGCGTCATTTCATTTTGGCAAGGCAGCAAAGAACGAATTTTTTTTTTACATAGGTTAATTAATAGATTAAAATTTCATAATTCTTTACTTTATCTTGTGATTTTTATTTTCATAAAAATCTCATTATTTTGTCACGAATATAAGGATAACTACACTCTATTTTGACGAAGCAACGAAGTACAAACGCAGATAGTAGCACAGAATAAATAATAGTACAAGTAATAGTAGTGTATATTTTTACCCGACTGCCGAAGGAGGGTAATATGTTTATCAGTCTAAGTATGTATGTATGTATATAATTATGTATGTATGTTCCTATGTGGCGGTCCAGAGACCAAACGCGTTGGCCGATTTTGATGATTCATACTTCAATCGATTCGTCTTAACCTTACGAGTGGCACTGGCAACATTAAAATTGTAAAATAGAAAAATAGCGGCATTTGGCCGTCATATTGTTGGGAGGCAATTTTCTTTTTTCTTCCAAACCCATCATGTGGGATATCAAAATAAAGGTTTTCAAGAGGTGATTTCAAAAATATATAACACTTATATGTTTAAATATACCTAATTCGAAAAAAAGTTAACTAAAATGTTATAAATAAAAAAAGTTAAATCAAAAACCCGACTGCTTAATTAAATAAATCAAAAAACCCGACTGCTTAAAAAGCAAATTAAAAGTCGGAAACAAGAAGAAAATCATGCTGTGCAGTCGGAGGATACATATTCGCGAGCTGGCGGACCAAAACCAGATGTATCCTCCGACTGCACAGCATGATTTTCTTCTTGTTTACGTCTTTTAATTTGCTTTTTATGCAGTCGGGTTTTTGATTTTTTAAATTAACCTTTTTTATTTACAACTATTTAGTTATTTTTTTTTAGAATTAGGTACATTTAAAAATATAAGTGTTACATATTTTTGAAATCTCCTCTTAAAATCCTTTATTTTGATACCCCACACGATGGGTTCGGAAGAAAAAAAAATATTTCCCCACACAATGGCGCCCAAAATCCGCCATTTTTGTATTTTTCAATTTTCATGTAGCCAGTGACACTCGCGGGGTTAAGACGAATCGATTGTCGTAAGAACCATCGAAATCGCGTTTGGTCTCTAGAACGCCACATAGGAACAAACATACATACATACATACATACATATATACATACATACATACATACATACATATATACATACATACATAGACTGATAAACACATTACCCTCCTTCGGCAGTCGGGTAAAAAGCGAACTAAAAAGACGTAAACAAGAAGAAAATCATGCTGTGCAGTCGGTTGGTTTTGGTCAGCCAGCTCGCGAATATGTATAAGCCGACTGCACAGCATGATTTTCTTCTTGTTTACGTCTTTTTAGTTCGCTTTTTAAGCAGTCAGGATTTAGATTTTTTGAATTGACTTTTTTTTTACTGTGTAGGTACAGTAGTTGCCCGTGTGTGCGTTGTACAATTCCAGTGTCCGTTTCAGTATGGGCGGCCGGGTTTTTTAAACTAGTAATAATGCACTTAATTATGCCTATAACCTCATTTAAAAAAATCTAAATTTCATTATAATACATTATGAATAACATGGAAGTATAAAAAATAAATTACAGTAAAGTTTGGCAAGAAAATGGGCACAAACTGATTTAGTTATTTATGTTGTGCGAAGTAGATAAAGACATCTGCAGCCGTATTTCGAAATATATACGAGTATGTCATGAACCAAGTGATTAATCAAGGCACGATGTATAATGGCCGGGCACTATGAATCTAGTCGAGTCAAATCGGGCAATGTAATGAATACTGATTTAAATTAACTTCTATATTTATCACATTTTCTGGTCATTATGAATATTGCTACGTAACTGTTGGGCAATTCGTTAATTATGGTAAATTAGTTTGGTTTTTATTTTAAATATTCGGTCAGCAAGAAATATCTGCGAAAAATTATTTTCACAGCAAAATTATATTATTTGTCAGCAGGTTTAAATATTCGATAGGCATAAAATAATATTTGTAAACGGTGCCGCTATTTTCAACGAACTAGTCCAAGAGCGAGTGTTGCGAGCTCTGGAGCTTACGGCACCCTGACACGGTTTGGTTAGGTTCGAGGGGATGACGTTATATCTACTTCATGTTACTTTAGACCCTGCAGATAGAAATACTTAGCTACTGATTCTATATTAAAATTAATGTCAACATTAAAATAATTTAATAAAACACATATTTTTATTTCCCTGCCCAATAAAGTGATGGGCATTATTCGGTAAGCCCGTTCAATTTAATTATTTCAATAGTTTTTAGCAAACTGATCCACGTTTTTGGCCCATCTGTATACATACAATATCAGTTACCTGACTCTCACACTTTCCCTCGAAATGCCGTATTAATTCACTATTGTAAATTTGAGAAAGATAGCATTGTTCTTGTAGAAGTTGTAACACTGTCGCGTTATAACGATCTCCTGAAAAGTACTTAGTGATTTTGTAGATAGCAGTTTGTTCTTTGCTACGGTCGATATATATAGTGCAGGCTTGCAAACTTATTATGTGCCATCCAAACTGTAAACCTGTGGAAGAACTGTGCAACTTGTGCAAGGTTGCAGCCTTACCACGTGGCTATCTACGAAGCTTTGATAAATTGTGCAAGGTTGTTTGTTGTTGCCTGAGGAATAAAATATATACCTACTTTGTGATTTATATTTTGTATAACTATTAAAATTATTTACACTTTCTTTTTCAACGAAGTAGAAACTGAAAGAGAATTTATTATTTAATTAAAATACCTAACTGAAATTCCTTCAAAACTGTTCCGCATTTACGTTTAATATGCATTGTATAATTTTGCATAATTATCTCCTATGTATCTGTGCAGTTACATTCCTGTCTTGTTCTCATTACGACCGTTGCTTGCGCAGGTTCACCCACGCTTATCTTACTTACAGCTAATTGTTATAAGAATTTTCCTAGCTTTCCATTTATGTTGATAATACTGGTAATAATGGCGTTTAGGTTTCATTACCATAATGTAAATTCTTGAACATAAATGTAAGTACGCAATAACAAGCTCATTTTCTACAAAACATCGCAAAATTAATGTGACAACTGCTGTGATTGGTTGAATTCATTTTCACGAGCCAAACGCATCACTTGATTTAGAGAACTACGTAATTTAAACGTTTTCATTTTCCGCTCTGCCGTTTCCGTACGAGTTTTAGCCGTTTCCGTACCAGTTTGAGCCGTGAAATCGTAATAATCTATCAAAAAGAGAAAGAGAGTCTGCGTGGACTATTTATCCATATATATACTAATATTATAAATGCGAAAGTAACTCGACTGTCTGTCTGTCTGTTGACGATTTTGATGAATTTTTGTATAGTATCGAGATAGATTGAAACTTACTAAGTGAAGGACATAGGATTCTTTTTATCCCGGGAGTACTTTTTTTCCGACTTTCACTCGGGTGAAGCCGCTGGCAGAATATAGCTTACTTCAGAAGCACAAGGTAACAGTGTAACAGCCTACAGGTTCATTCCTATGCATGTTTTCCAATGAATATTTTACGTAAAGCTAACGATGTTGTCTGAACTGCGAGTTTATTGCTCACCGGATTATTGCATGTTTGTTGCCTGGCTGCATGACGCTGGGTACTTACCCTGAGTTTTCCATCTTAAAATTATCGCAGAATTAATGTGACAAATTGTCAAGCACGCGTTATCTGCTGTTGAAAATTCATTTAACCAGTCACAGCAGATAACGCGTGCTTGACAATTTGTCACATTAATTCTGCGATAATTTTAAGGTGGGAAACTCGGGGTTAATCTTCTCTACATCGCGATCGTACCCCATTTGAATAAAGAAAAAGCTATAAGAACCTACTGCCTTACGTTAAATCAACATCAAAAGTGCCACCGTGTATAATTTTGTTACTGTAAACTTTCTGTTCACTAATCTGGAGCTGTAAACATACCCGCCTTACATTTAAAAAAAAAATATAAATAAATTAATTTGATTCATTTGATAGACTAACTCCTTCCAAACTGTAAACTAAGGACTATAGCCCGCACTAGCAAAAGTCACAATTGTCAGGCAAAGGGAGAGGGATGTCCCAGATGTGGGACAGAAGAGGGACAGTGGGCTAGCTAGATAGATTCCTACATAGATGGACCGCCTCCCACTTTGGTTTAGTGGTCGCTATCCGTGGTCTCAGGGCTGTTACTTTGGAAATTCCAGATGGTTTTCGACCCTGTTTGGTCGATGGGAAACCTCAATAACAATTGCCCATGCTCAGAGAGCATAAGGGTCGATTCCCGGTTGGAGCATATTTTTATTGGGTGATAACATCTGGCATTTCTCATTAGCAGCCCGGAGTATAGAGTTGTGCGGTTGATGGCAATAAGTAGGCCTGTCCCCTTTAGATGGGACTTAAACATACTGGCGAAATGAAGGTGTCCAGTACCTGCATCTCTACCTAACCCTTCATTGCCTCGCCGCTTTTCTGGTGGCCGCCGCTGTTGATTCTGGTTTTCAGGAGTTGCAGTGGTTTGGGAATAGTGCGGTGGGATTGTCCCGAAATAACCCTTCGCGAAATACAGGAGTGATCTTATGTTTGATAGTCCACTAAATTCTCCGTTTCACTTTCACAAGTTTAGTGCCCATCAATCAAAATAATACCGATAATGTTATTAGACCGATTTGCTATAGTTAGCACTGTCTCCCACGCAAGCGGAGCCGCGTGCAAAACTCGATAAAAGGCATATTTTGATCACATTTCTTCCTTAGAAGACTTGGGTCGATACAACCTGTCAATATTTACATACTATTACGAGTTTGGAACAAAGCTGAGCTTTACATGGCTTTGACGATGTTTTGTGAATCAACTCATGTTGCTACTCAAATAGATGGTCTGTAGAACACAAAAATGATTTGGCAATTACATATTTTATGACATTTTGCACATAACTTTACTTTGGATGAAAAATGCCGTTGATCTTGGAAACTGCGCAATTTACCCTTTGTGAGAAATAAGTATCAACAGCAGACTATGGATGAAGATGACGATGGCGATGACGGGACGAGCTTGACGTCTATCGACGGGATTAGACGGGCGGAATGGGAGGAAGAAATAGACTATGCTTCACCTCTTGTCCTCTGTGCTCCAAAATATACAACTAACCCAAAGAAACCTTAAGGTCTGTCGACCCATATAGAGCCCCTATCGGGGCACGGTCTGTCCACGTCCCTGGCACGGCCCTGATATGTGTGGATAGACCTTTATAGGCGCTGCTACCAACAATAACGTGGCAGTGGCTAGGTTTTAAACCCGACAAATATAAATCACTGACGTGCCAGCAACACGAACAAGAAGAAGTATCTTGTATGCATATATAATCATTATTTACAGTGTGACATCAAGTCACAGAAGATTTTAATCTAGGCTATGCAATTATTAAGGTAATACGAATACTACCATTTATAACTAAATATTAAACCGAACCTACAAGCTGACTTGTTCTCTCAGGCTATCGTACTACTTAAGGGCCTACATACGCTTAAGTGCCGTAAAACCGGTAAAGCTAGGTTAAAAGGTTTGAAAAAAAAAAAATTGAAAATGTTTTTTCGTGTAACTAATAGTTTTGCTTTAAAAAAGTAATTAACAACAAGATATTTTTTCGCAACTTTTGGAATCTCCTCCAAAACGACTTGGATGTTTACAAATATTTTTACACATAAATATTGATGGCTGGAAATTCTTCATAACTAACATAGCATATGTAAATTTTTTTGCAAATAAAACTGTGTTACTGTCTGAACAAAAGGAGGTTCAATATTGATATTTTAGCAGATTTTAGCGGGCGCACGGCCAGTACTGCGTTAACATTGGGGCGTATATATCGCCTTAATACTCGTATTTAATACTTGTAGCTATTCAAACATTTCGAACTGACATCGTCAAGTTATGCAAATTAAGTGCAAATCCTCCGAGCCTTTACGATTATTGCGCCAAGGACTGCGATATTGCCTTGTTCAGTGTAATTGTAGATACGTAGGCTCTCGACTAACCAATGTCGAGTGGGAGGAGATATGCAGGATTGTGAGAGAAACACTCATATTTACAAGTTAATGTTTGTGGGCATTTGGTAATAATAGTAGCGGGTTTTGAACCGCTTTCTAAGATTGCAGAGTAGGAAACACCCAAATGAGACTGCGGATACCCTGATAACATGACGGCTGAAAAACTACGCCCAAGCCAAGGGGATGTCAGAGTTGCAAGTACATCTATTTCATCAGTTCATTTTAGTCAGGTATAACAACGAAAAGACTCTGAAAACACAGTGCTACTTCCCGAACTGGGCATCGAACCCATTATTGTAAAGATTGTTTTAGCACCTAAATGAGTTGATTGAAAATTATGGAATAGCTGTTGTCAAATTGCGGAATGGTGGAATATTTTTACTACATGAGATTATTGTATTGTTGAATTAGTATTATTGAATTGTTATTATTGAACTATTATTATTAACTTATGATTTTTGTTTATGTTAATTTATCAAACATGTACCTAATTTAATTAATTGGGTTGATTGAGAATTATAAGTTTGTATTGTTTTGTTGGTATGTGCGAGTCGCAAATTTTGTGTGTTATTATTGAATTGTTATTGTTGAACTATTATTATGGACTTATGATTGTATGCTTAAGAATGATAGTTTAGCAAGAATGTAATTTAATTCATTTGGTTGATTGAGAATTTTTATTTTGTGTTGTTTTAATGTTGCTATGTGCGAGTCGTATTTATTTGTATGTTGTTTGTCTGTTGTAAATGGATTAAGGATGTAGAGCATCGATTAAGCAATTATATTCACACATTATCTATCTTTGTGCTAGAAACATATTATTTGTTTGTGTGTCAAAAATTTTAGAATTAAACAACTTTGTTTGATTCAGGAACCAATTTTTATATAATTTTTCAATGAAATAATATCATCAAAGTGTTTATTATGAACTTTGGTCTAGTTTTCTTTATAATCAGTTTTCTCTTCAAGGTAAAATTAAGCAATATGCGCGTGTAGTTTTTCGACGCCTGCGCCGAGCCTCTAAAATAAGCTTTTTGGGCATTTCGGGAGGCGTGGAGAAGAAGAGAATGGATCGGTTTTCGTGCGTAGTGAACTAATTACAGGCTACTAGAAATTAGAAATACTTGCGACTAGAAATTTAGATATTATAAACGAAAATGTATCAAATGCGGTCGAACCGACGCTGCGTGCTTGAAGGTTCAGCAAGTATATATCTATTTAGGTATTTACAGGTATTAACTACTTAATATTCTGTGGGTATAATGACTGGAGCATGACAAAGTACCTACATAATTATCATTAATAATAGATATGGTGAAATAGTTCAAAAGGATAAATCAATATTATTTGTATCAATACGTATTTGTTTAGTTTATTTAGTGAGTAAGTATTTAAAATTGTTAAGAGTATTTAATAAGCTTTTGTTGTGCACATGAATGTACTATCCTCGAATGCTTAGGTATTTCTCTACGCAACTGAGGTTTGCTGTTAGAGAACCCAACTATGGGTTAAGCTCGCCTTTGTACATAAACTGTCCTATTGTATTTGTATGTTTTATGTTTTGAGTACCTACAATAAAGAATAAGAATATAATACTATTTACCAAACACGCACGTTGTACTGCAAGTACGCAGGTTAATTTTATTAGCTATACATAGACCAAGTTAACGAGGATACACGTAATACGCACTATGAACCATTTATGTATATACCTACTTTATTAAAAATAATTAGATATTTATTAAGTTATAAGTAGTATAAAGTGCACTTGGTGTTAGTGTTTTTACCAGCCTGTAGTAGGTAGTACCTATTTACGGAGGCAAGTACTTCATCATCAGCCTTATAATGTTCCCACTGCTGGGACACAGCATCCTCTCTGTGAGAGAGGGCATGGGCCATAATCCACCACGCGGCCCCAATGCGGTTTGGTGAATGTCACATGTCTTCGAATGTTTGGTTCTAGGACATGCCGGTTTCCTCACGATGGTTTCCTTCACCGTTTTAAGAGCAGTGGTGATGAAATAATTTACACAAAGTACAGCGCCTGCCTGGGTTCGAACTTACGACCTACGACACGTAAGTCGGGGCCGTTACCACTGGGCCACCGCTGCTCTTAATTTATTATTGACATCTGTTTGACCATTGTCTCACCTGCCTATTGCCTCACCTGCGTATGCGATGATGTGGTGGACGGAAGAGCATGCTTGCTTTTAAGTAATTTAAACTATTCACATTTGACTGACCGAAAAAGACCCACAGGTTGCAGCTATCAGGAAACACGGACTCCCGCAGGTCATAGCTCCACGTATATTGAATGTATTTCCAAAACGATTTGTGCGTTTTTATTTCTTATTATTAACTCGATCTCCTTTTTGTTGGTCTATTGGTCGTAAACGGTCCATGGTTTGGTTCGATCCCTAAAGCGCGCGAGGTTGTTTTTGTCTTTTTTCCATAGAGGAGTCATTCCGTGGTAGCATTGGTAGCCTAGAGTCGGAGATCTGGAATGAAAAACTATGAAACTTACGTTTAAAAAAGCTTCCTTCAACACTCCGTAGTCCGCACATTAGAAACCAACACACCATACAATTCCCATCAGAATAATATTCACACAATCACTCGACGTTTTAACTACTACAATATATCCACCACGCACACATTAAAGTATTTAATCACAAATGAAAATTAATAATTATTGTCAAACAATAATTTTCCAAAAAAGTCTTCGAATCTAATTATTCGAAATTTAAATTAAGCGCGCGAAATTTACCCGCGCGTCAGAGACAACGAGGAAAGCACAGGGCAGGCAAAGGCACGCACTCATACTGCCTGAGAGGCTGCGTCGCTTGTGGGTCACCGCCCACCGCTCGCAATGAGATCATAAAGCTGTTGGAATATCATTTACACTTAGCTCGGTGCAACTAACACGTATTGACTCCCTCGCGGTGAATTTACATAATCATGCCAATACCTAGGTACTTTTTGCTAAGTAGGTAGGTAAAGTTGATAGGTTTATCCGTGAGAGTCAATCTCGTGGTGGGTGGTAAACTCGAGTAGTTTCCTAATTGAATTGTTAAGATATTTCGACAGATGTAGTATAAACTAAGTTGTGTTGTGGGTTTGTGGTAGTGGTAGCTCTGTCACGGATACAGAGATTGAAAACTAATTGAATGAAAACAGACTTAATGACCTGGAAAAGAAACATACCTATTAACTAATAAGTTGGTGTAAAACCCGCTACTATATTTGCAAAGCTTTAAGAAGAAATGCCGTCGCAGACATCCGGCTGAATTTCCTAAGTAAAAAGTTATTATTCGAGGTTTGGCTTTCGCCTATTTCGCCCTCTAATATTGGACCAATATAAAAGATATTACGTAAACTGAAAGATATATACTTACTGTGCCTCTATATTTTCCTTTTTCATTTATAGTTGTCAAATTTGTACACTTGAAGAGATGTGGTATCCTCTCTAAATAAACGTGCCAGCATGAATGCATACATCTCTCAGTATTAAGTGCAAAGAGTAAAGTACTATACAGAGATTAAGTGGTCCTAAGCGGTGGCTAGACGTTTCCATTCAGTTCTGTTACTTACTGATAAATCTGGTTGTTTTACTAAAAACCCCAAACCCTAACTAGTAATACTAGTAAAAACATAGGGGCACAGTATTTAACTTTATTTTCAGTTCATGTAATATCTTATAAATTGGTCCAATATTGGAGGAGGAAATAGGTCAGAACCAAACCTCGAATTATGGCTGGCCAACTGGCAATGTATGACTGCGTTTGTTAGCTTGGGTCTTACCTGTAAATAAGATTTACCAATTTAAAAAAAAAAACCTTTTTTTATACAAGCTTATTAGCTTTCCATGCGTTGTCATCCAAACCAAACGCGCATGCAAAATTTCATCTTAATCGGTTGAGGATAACTACTTTAAAATTAAGTAGCAAGATTTGACCCGAAAACACTTACATACATACAAACATACATACATACATTGCAACAAGTTAATAAAAAGCTTTTAAAATGAATGTACGTGATCTGTCAAGTGTCAATTAGCAGACACAATAGAAATTACCTTTGTTTTATTCCGATTCGGCACGATGCACACTCAATAAATAAATAAATAAATTAGATTAGAAGTCTAGGTACATATTCAGTTAATGAAATATTTGTGCGTGGTATTATCATCCGTGGGATTCAACAAAACATTATTAAATTACATAACTATTATGTACTTAGGTATAGTAGTATAATAACATTACATACTTAATTAATGTGGCTAGCAATGAGATGAGTAGGTAGCTTGAGTTTGAACTCAACCAACCATGCAACGATTAAATCTAAACCTGAATCCGGACCTAGCATAACCAGCGGTCGTCTAGATCGTTCCACGGTTCCAGTACGTACATATAACTAAGATGTACAGAATTATGTAAGACTCACCTTGGATGCTGTCATTACTGTTGTCATCTTGCATCAACTTTAGATAATGATGCGCGCTCATTAGGATATGCGCACAACTGTGGCGAAACTGTACGAGACGAAAGAACAAAACATTTTAAAGGGATTTTGGTACATAGGCACCTATACTGTTAGAAACTATGGTTCATGAGTCGAGTAACTTCTCCATAGGCTTGTCAGATAGCTTTGCAGATACACCATAATCATACCAACTTAATGACAAGTCAAGTCAACCGTCCCGTTGGCGTAGTGGCCGAGCGATTGGCTGTTGCGCTGCAGGACGCGGGTCGATTCGCGCACCGATGTGCGATGTGATGATTCGCGGGTCGATGGCCTACAGATATTTGTACATATTGTGCAGTCCGTTTGTGTGTTTGGTTTTAAATAATTGTAAAAGCACCACTATACAGGAGTGAACCAAAGTTGTGAAACAAGTAAGTAGTACTGCGGCCTGGGTGGCACTGAATAAAGCTCTATTCGACTCTTCGGATAATGCAGGCGTGATGGTATGCTATGTTGACTCTACTGATTATATTAATCTGTCCAAAGGGCAAAGCTGGGTGGTCCACACCGTGGCTTTGATCAATGTCATCGCTTACCATCAGGTGAGATACCTAGTGGTCAAACGCGAGCTTACTACCTAATAATAAAAATGTAGTCATGGTTTTACGAAAGCATTAGATAAGGAGGGACAAGGAGGAACCAAACCATCGCATGTATCCTAGAAAATGTTAATTTTAAACACAATTCTATAACAAATCGATGAATATCGCGCCACCTAGTGATATTTATTTGAACCAAATTGTTTTTTCTTAGCCTTGAGACCCCGTCGCATGAGGTCGTTTTGATAAATCGGTATCAACCCAAAAATAAAAGACAGGTAAGTAGCATGCGTATTGCTATCCAGCTCATTTATTTCCATAAGACCAAAGGAAATTGAGAGACCATGTACAGTGAGAAAAACACAAAAAGTAAGTGACATGTCACACAATGTTACGGGCGGTGTTGAGTCCTCACGTTGTAACTACATTATTATCTTATCGATGACTTCACCTGCGCAATGACCGTCACCCACCAATCAGTGCGCGGACCTTTATTACCTCCTACATGAAACGTAAAACTTACAGAAGGTGCAGAAGGTTCACAATTCACACAACAATGATGTACATGCGATTAGTGCCCTCTGCAGCAGAAGGACAGATAAGCAAAATCCCGGCAAAGCAAAATCCCAGATTAGCAAAAGGACAGATTTGCATAAAGACAGAAGAACAGACCCATACAGAAAACAAATATAAATGGTAGTATAATTGGTAAAATTTTATTTGAAAGTAGTTTTTTAGGTTTCCGTACCCAAAAGGTAAAAACGGGACCCTATTACTAAGACTTCTCGATCCGTCTGTCTGTCTGTCTGTCTGTCCGTCTGTAACCAGGCTGTATCTCATGAACCGTGATAGCTAGACAGTTGTAATTTTCACAGATGATGTATTTTTGCTGTCGCTATAACAACAAATACTAAAAACAATATAAAATAAATAATTAAGGGATTAAAAAACGTGATATTTTTTCCGTTATTCGCTCGATATTAATAACGGTAACAGCTTGAAATATTCACAGAATGTTTAGTTGTATATTCTCTTCAAGAAATAATAATGATTAAATTAAAATAAAATAAATTAAGGGGGGCTCCCATACAACAAACGTGATTTTTTGCAGTGTTTTGCGATAATGGTAGGGAACCCTTCGTGTGCGAGTACGACTCGCACTTGGCCGGTTTTTTTATTCGTTATTAGCTCGCGTTTGACCACTATCTCGCCTGATGTTAAGTGATGATGTGGTCGAATGTGAAGCACGCTTGCCTAGAAGTAACCTATTCAATCTTGACTTTAATACCCCTAGGTTGTAGCTATCAGGAAACAAAGACGCCGCGCCGGCAGGGAATTCCACCATGTACCGATACGCATTGCCGTACGTCTTATTTTCCGATGATGGAAAGGGCTAGGCTGAATCAAATTGAGCAGTTCCATCGCACACTCCCGAAATGTAACCGATAGAAAACCGAGGCTGGCAACTCGTCGTCGGTGTTCAAGGCTCTGGAGCTTTAAGTCGACCAGCGCATCGTTGCCGATCAGTCTCTTGGCCCGGCTGTCAAACGACTCAAGTGCATCAAGTTGGTATTTGGCAGATCCATCCCAGAGGTGAGAGCAGTACTCCATGCATGACCTTTAGATATGTAAAGCAAAGAGCTCACAAATTGATATTAAGCTGTTACTAAGGATTTGTAACTTTTTTGACGGCGACAGTACATTATCTGCCTTTATGCAAATCTGTCCTTTTGCTATTCCTATTCCGGGATTTTGCTTATCTGTCCTTCTGCTGCAGAGGGCCCACTCGTTTAAATTGATGAGCTAGTCCTAAATATGTTACTTCATGTAACATCGTGTGCGTAGTGGCTAACATCTATTGACTGATGATGAAAATTATTGTCATCTCATTATTTTTGATGCAAGGCCATGAGACTTCGCATTAATTCATGTGGGCTGCCTGGAGTAGGCATTCTCCATGTAGGTACCTATGCATGTGACTGTTTTACATAAATATGTAGTAGGATACGTACAGGTAGCAAAAGTTCATCATATTCCCAAATTATACAAGCCATTTTCATTCTTAATGTCTACTAGAATAAAGATAAAACAGGTAATCTTTTTATCTTCATTCAATAGTACGGTGTTGATGGTGAGATCCTGCTGACCTTCCAAGAATGTGCCAATAAATTTGAGATTGATGACGTCACACCGAGGTACACCAATCAGGAATGTGAAGAATTTCCGCATAGTATTGGCAACAAGGTGAATGAAACAAGTCTGTGATGGGACCAGTGGCGTAATTATACCGTCTGAGGCCCGTGGCAAATTCATTGGATGGGGCCCCAGTAAATTTAATTTAATTTAAATAAATAACTGAAGTAGTTAGTAGTTACCCAACAGTAATATAATGTGAATTTAGTTAAATATCTAGTAAATAAAATTTTCAAAAGCATAGGTATTACACATTTATAATAATATAGAGCTGCGGATAGAGTTTTCTGTTCCGAAAAAGTATCAATAACATCATAGAAATAGTAACAAATTTCATTATATGTCCTGCCCGTCTAGTAGGGTTCAATGGTTTTAATGTTTTCGAAGTTGAAGTTTCGACAGACTCGACTCAAAGAAAGTACCGCTGAAAAAATTAAGTAATCAATGCTTTTGTTATGAATGCGTTTAAATCTTAATATTTTATTTGAATTTGTATATGGTCTTTAGTTGTGTCTAACTTAAATTGATTTTAAGTACCTACTTGTATAAAATTTATAAATTTTACAAAATTTTGTTAAAAATGTTAGGTCACGCCTGAGCTCGCAACATCTCTGGTCAAGGGCCCCATAGGGCAGAGGGGCCGTGGCATTTTGCCAGTACTGCCACCCTATAGTTACGCCATTGGATGGGACTGCTATGAATCGACCACCAATAAGGCATTTAAGTTTTAAATGCCTTGTAAATCTGAAGCCTCGACGACAAAGTGAATAAAAATCAAAATGCCATGATATTTATAATACTTTAATTCAAAATCAGAGATAATTGTTGATTGGAATAACAAACCACGTCATACAAAACAAAGTTCAAATTCTGTTTCAGGCCATATTTTTTAAGGGCTTATAAACTACACAAAGCTGAATTCATTACTTCAATTGGTAGCCATGGATTGAAATTATCTCGTTATGAATTCGCTTCGTCTGCATCAGTCGTAGTTAAAATAAAAATAAAATTTTAAGGTATAGATTTTTTGGAAAGGGTAAAAATATCTTTATTAAATAAATATAACATAAATAAAACCAAGACTTGGGTTAGTTCATTTATGCATATTGTATGATAAAGGGTTACAAAAATAAATAACGGAAATGTTTTAAAAATATTGACAAAGGTACAAGGGGTAAATTTGTGAAAACTGACAATAGTGGTACAGCGCTATCTAACAGGCTAAACATGGTATTATAAAGAGTAGACTTGTTAACAGTGCCATCTCTGGAGAACTCGAGGAACTTTTAAGAGTTGTTATCAGACTCGCTTGCGTTGGTGGGCATGTACTCGAAGAGAAGAGCCTTCTTGTCGTAGCCGCAGCGGAAAAGGTTCCAAGCCAGGTCTTCAGGCGTGTCTCCTGTCTGCTCTGCGCAGCTCTCCAAAGCCTGGCGATATTACAATAATCAATTTGGTCTGGTTCGAAGTTATAGATCAACAATCCAAAGTTTCACAATTTTAGTAGGTACGGGACTCGGGACTGGGCAGCCCATGTCTGCCGGATCACGACAGAGCTGTGTATATATCGCAAGACTGGCGCCCTGACACAGCTAGACAGGGGCGCGGCAGTCAGAGTTGAAGAAGGCGGGATGCCTTGGATAGTTTCCTCGAGAATTGGCGTGAAAAAGCTCAACACCGCTCTCGGTGTTGTCCTCTTCCTCATTCCAGTAAGAGAAATGGAAGGAGACTAATTAATTTCGTTGCGGGATCCAAGACAGTTAAATTCATTCTAGCTTTCAGGAGTTGCAGTGGTTTGGGAATAGTGCGGTGGGATTGTCCCAAACAAAATGGAAGGAGGAGGACTTTGCTCAAGGATGAGATTGCACAAGTTGGTAAAAAAAATAGTTGGCACCTTGGTAGCGTTCTTAGCGTCCGGCCGGGTCGCCATCTTGCCGAGCACGGCCGCCTTCAGCAGCTTGCCGTCCTTGGACACCAGCTTGCACTTGAGCAGCACGCAGTACACGTGGCGGCGCAGCGCGGGCGAGTCGTGCAGCTCGCCCGCCAGCAGCGCCTCCACGGCGCGCGGCGACACGCGCGAGGCGGCCGCGCAGGCTGCCGAGTGCGCGCGGAACATCGCCTTCTCCTCCTTGCCCAGCATCTAGGAGATGAGAGACTCCGAGTCTGACTATTCAGTAATATATACGCGGGCAAACTTTGTCATTTGCTTTGTTTCTGTATAAATTAATTAATGGTCATATAGATTCGCACGAACTGCAAGAAAAAGTGAATATTATCCGTCCTGCCGTAACTCAGTGTTTTTCAACCTTTTTCATGACACGACCCCCATAGTATGAAAAAATATTTTGTGACCCCCACCACTTCGCTTTTTTTCAACAGACTTCTTCAATGATGAGGTTCTCAATTCGACTGTATGTTTATTTTTTATTTTTTGTATGTTTGTTACACAATTACTTCGCCGATTGTCGACCGATTTTGAAAATTCTTGTTGTGTTTGAGGTGGTCCCCAATGGGACCACCTCAAACACAACAAGAATTTTAATTTTAATAAATGGGTTATCATTTTTTTTAATAAATTTATATTTTAAACTTTATTGTTTTTTTACTGAGGTAGTTCTCGCGACATCTTGCGACCCCCCAGTAGAGGCTACCCCATGCGGGGTCGCGCCCCACAGGTTGAAAAACACTGGTCTAACTAATCTGGGTCATTTTTACCCGACTGCCGAAGGAGGGTAATATGTTTATCAGTCTATGTATGTATGTATATATGTATGTATGTATGTATATACCTATATATGTATGTATGTATGTTTGTTCCTATGTGGCGTTCTAGAGACCAAACGCGTTGGCCGATTTTGATGGTTCTTTCGTCAATCGAAACGTATTAACCCTGCGAGTGTCACTGGCTACATTAAAATTGGAAAATAGAAAAATGGCGGATTTTGGGCGACATATTGTAGGGGCCCAAAATTTTTCCAAACCAATCTTATGGGGTATCAAAATAAAGGGCTTTAAGAGGTGATTTCAAAAATACAGAACACTTATATGTTTAAATGTACCTAATTCTAAAAAAAAATAACTAAACAGTTGTAAATAAACAAGAAGAAAATCATGCTGTGCAGTCGGAGGATACTTCTGGTTTTGGTCAGCCAATCGCAAATATGTAGCCTCCGCTTGCACAGCATGTTTTTCTTCTTATTTACGTCTTTTTAGTTCGCTTTCTAAGCAGTCGGGTTTTTTGAATTTTTTAATTACCTTTTTTATACCCGGCTGCAAGGGAAGGGTTATGTTTTTCGCGCGTATCTTGTATGTATTTTTTGCTCGTGTGATTGTACATCAGTTTGTAATATATATAAAAAAAGCGGAATAGACGCCCGTGCTGAACGTCATACCGTTATGGAGCCGAGACTACTTTGACAAGACAAATGTCCAAGGACTTTTCACACAGCATAGGTAGTTAAGTTAGGTACTATTACTATACACACTGGCAAAATTAGCGGAACAAGAAAACCGTTTTACCGTTCTAAGGTGGTTTTTAGGGTTCCGTACCCAAAGGGTAAAAACGGGACCTCATTACTAAGACTCCGCGGTCCGTCTGTCTGTCTGTCGGTCCGTCTATCACCTGGCTATATCTCATGAACCGTGATAGCTAGACAGTTAAAATTTTCATAGATATATTTCTGATGCCGCTATAACAACAAATACCTACTAAAAACAGAATAAAATAAATATTTGAGTGGGATGAGGCTCTCGTACAACAAAATATTTTTTTGCCATTTTTTGCTATAACGGTACGGAACCCTTCGTGCGCGAGTCCGACTCGCACTTGGCCAGTTTTTTATTTTGTTTTATAATAAAACCAATTATTCCTAATTCATAAAAAAAATTGAACGTCAACTTTTATGCAATTGTTTAAACTTTATTCGAACTTATATAATTTTGAGAGAATTTCATTCACATACTGAGTAATTTTTTATTTTTAACCTTTAGATCTTTTTCGAAGTTAAAGACGCCATTGTGCCCAAGTTAATCCAAACTGAAAGGGCCAGGGCACTTGAGATGAGGAGAAATAGTCAAACCTACAGATGATGTGCGCATTTCATCATTTACCGGTGACAACCATTAATTGCATTTCCAATGCTTCAGAGCATACAAATATAAAATACAGCTTCAGAGTGTGTTTGTTAGAAGATCAGGACAACGCAGAAGACCCGTACTTGTAACAGGATTTTTATTCAGTTTCGCATTCGCAAACACCTGCTTTTAAAGCCTGTTCAAGCCAGAGATGAGCTGGAGGAAGTTCAAGGTGCAATAGTAAGTGAGCTTATAGTACGAATGAGGTTGAAGGAAGCTGGTTTTCATGCCCGCAAAGTTGACGCACACCTTAGAAACAGTATAACTTTTGCTAGAAAACATCGAATTTGGTCCACGGACTAATGTAGTAAAATATTGTTTAGTGATGAGAGTGGAGTCATTTAAATTTAATTGACGGACGGCAATAAATGTGTTATCTTGAACCAGAACAACATAATCTGCATTTTTTTAAACTGTTGTGGTTTATGGTAGAGGAATAATATTGGATTCAGGTAGTTAGGATTTGTTTGGGAGCTCGTACTGACTTTGTGGTCATCGATGGAGGAGATCTTATTGCACATTGCTGTAGAAGTGTTATTTTAGAACAAAATGTGGTACCATTTGGCCCTTTATCAGGGGTCACTTCGTTTTGATCTAGGATAATGCTCGGCCCGCATACCACTTTTTCAACCTCAGTCTATCTAAAAACATTACAATATATCACCAGATATGCATCCTATAGAACCCGTTTGGGACCTGCTAAAACAAAGGTCAGGTTCCAGGTTGCCTGGAAGAGATCGCGGTATGCGATAAGGCTGCCCATTTTAGTTTTAAGTTTCCTTTTCTATGTTTTAACTTGGTGTACCTACAATAAAGCATATATAAATAAATAAACAAAGGTTCATTCATATTACCTACACCTGTCAATGTCGGTGAACTGCGATATCCGTTGTATAGGAATGATGTAGACTACCACACAAGACAACCGACGGATAACAATATTATTCTCAACATATCTACGCGGGAGAAAACTTTATTAACAGAACGCGGAGGAAACACTATATCATATGACATTATTTTTAATGTAAAAATTGTTTTAATATTTTTTTTAACTTTCATATGTAACCTTAAAAATCAACAAGGTCCAGTTTTCACATAAAATCATGTTACACACACTAAAATGAACTAAATGCGATCTGATTTTTAATTTAAACGTTGTAGTTTAAAGTAAGGTATAATTTCTTAATATTAGTATTAAAAATTAAAATGTAAAAAAAATAAACGATGTTTTTATTTTGTACCGAAAATTTTGCTGGTGTGTGTATTTTAAAAACTTTTTTACAACAAAATACTACCGACTTCCAAATAAGAAAACTAGAAAGTGAAAAATAACTTTATTTTTGGAAGTCGGTGTCTTTGGTAGGTACCAAATTATTAAGTTATGGACACCGACTTCCAAAAATAAAGTTATTTTTCACTTTCTAGTTTTCTTATTTGGAAGTCGGTAGTATTTTTTTTGTAAAAAAGTTTTTATTTTTCACTTTTTAGTTGTACCTACCTAATAGGGAAGTAGTTAAGTAAGTACCTATAACGACAGAATAGATTACCCGAATAACATTAAAATTGAATATAACCGGTGAAATGAGAGATCTGCATACCACTTTCGAGCGTACTGGCGTGATGTTATGTTATGAAATGGTATAAACAATAAACAGACATGCGATTGCAGCAATCCCGAGAGATTTGCCGTTATTTATTGAAGAGTTCTGTTGTATATCTCTGAAGTTCTTCATCAGATCTTCACCAAATTAAAATGAGACCTATTTCGGATATACTCTTTCAAACAAAAAAAAAAATTTCAAAATCGGTCCACAATTGACGAAGATATCGGTGAACATAAATAAAAAAAATAAAAAATAAAAATCATACATAATGTCGAACATAGAACCTCTTCCTTTTTTGGTAAGTCGGTTAAAAATATATTTTTTCTTGTTTTCTCTCTCAGAAAAATGTATTAATGGGCTGCAGACTAGAATGACAAAAACTACTTACAATGCAGTTCTTGCATCCTGTGGTTGCCTGAAATAAAAACAATTTATTAATTATAATATTGAATTAATTTGCTATAATTCCACCATCGTGGAATAGGTTGGTAGTCGTTATCTACAGTAGTGCCTACCTACCTACAGTAAGCCCAGAGGAATACGATTATGAATTTAAGAACCCTCATCCCAATTATTAGGCTCCCTATAAATATAGTAACCTGAACTGATCAAACTAGGTCGAACTGATCAAACAAGGTCAAAATGCCTACCCGTCACCCTCACTCGAAATTAAAAAAAAAATACTGTTCAAGAGAATAAACTATAAGATGGGTGAAACAAAATTCGAGTTCGCTTCACTCGCCCATTCATTTTACATTCTCTTGCTTGCCTGCATAGATAGGTACAAGTTTGAGGGCCCTGGTTGGCTTTGCCACATGGATCCCCCGACAAGGTTAGTCCACCTCTGAAGTTTTTATTATTTTTCAAGTCTCCTTACTTTTACCCCTAAGAAAATGCTGGCTATGCCCATGTCTTAGTCAGCGAATCTGTTTCTTTGTACTTGATTACGTAGAAAACCACGGCTTAGGTTTCTTATACTTAAGCAAAACGTTATCCAGTTGTCACAGCACTACAACAGTATCGAGCTACAGGCGCTTGCAAAAACTTAAAATCACTACATATAATCAAATCACAATTCGCTCGCAAACAATTCCTGTTTGAGAAGAGTCCTCACTTCCTCAGCACGATGGTCGTACCTGGTTGGTGACGGCGACTAGCGCGAGCAGCGCCAGGGCGCGCGGGTACCTCATTGGACGGTCTTGCGGCAGATGCAGTTGATATTGAAGCAGCACATGAACCACCGGCAGCCCAGGCAACGCTTCCACTTCCACTCGCGCGTGTAACTCTTTCCGTTCCTTTTTGTTTCAGTCGGCATCTTGCCGGCCCGGTACCACGGAACTCCGCCAAACGATAGCGATACACGATAATTGTCTGTGCGAACAATTTGAAAGGGTTTTAGAAATTGTGGAGTTGGGAGAAGGAGGATGTCCAACTGCGTAGCCTAGGGCAGTCAATTGTGGACTTGGGAGAAGGAGGATGTCCAACTACGTAGCCTAGGGCAGTCAATTGTGGACTTGGAAGAAGGAGGATGTCCAACTGCGTAGCCTAGGGCAGTCAATTGTGGACTTGGGAGAAGGAGGATGTCCAACTGCGTAGCCTAGGGCAGTCAATTGTGGACTTGGGAGAAGGAGGATGTCCAACTACGTAGCCTAGGGCAGTCAATTGTGGACTTGGGAGAAGGAGGATGTCCAACTACGTAGCCTAGGGCAGTCAATTGTGGACTTGGAAGTAGGAGGATGTCCAACTGCGTAGCCTAGGGCAGTCAATTGTGGACTTGGGAGAAGGAGGATGTCCAACTACGTAGCCTAGGGCAGTCAATTGTGGACTTGGGAGAAGGAGGATGTCCAACTGCGTAGCCTAGGGCGGTCAATTGTGGACTTGGGAGAAGGAGGATGTCCAACTACGTAGCCTAGGGCGGTCAATTGTGGACTTGGGAGAAGGAGGATGTCCAACTACGTAGCCTAGGGCAGTCAATTGTGGACTTGGGAGAAGGAGGATGTCCAACTACGTAGCCTAGGGCAGTCAATTGTGGACTTGGGAGAAGGAGGATGTCCAACTACGTAGCCTAGGGCAGTCAATTGTGGACTTGGGAGAAGGAGGATGTCCAACTGCGTAGCCTAGGGCAGTCAATTGTGGACTTGGGAGAAGGAGGATGTCCAACTACGTAGCCTAGGGCAGTCAATTGTGGACTTGGGAGAAGGAGGATGTCCAACTTACGTAGCCTAGGGCAGTCAATTGTGGACTTGGGAGAAGGAGGATGTCCAACTACGTAGCCTAGGGCAGTCAATTGTGGACTTGGGAGAAGGAGGATGTCCAACTACGTAGCCTAGGGCAGTCAATTGTGGACTTGGGAGAAGGAGGATGTCCAACTGCGTAGCCTAGGGCGGTCAATTGTGGACTTGGGAGAAGGAGGATGTCCAACTACGTAGCCTAGGGCAGTCAATTGTGGACTTGGGAGAAGGAGGATGTCCAACTACGTAGCCTAGGGCAGTCAATTGTGGACTTGGGAGAAGGAGGATGTCCAACTACGTAGCCTAGGGCAGTCAATTGTGGACTTGGGAGAAGGAGGATGTCCAACTGCGTAGCCTAGGGCAGTCAATTGTGGACTTGGGAGAAGGAGGATGTCCAACTGCGTAGCCTAGGGCAGTCAATTGTGGACTTGGGAGAAGGAGGATGTCCAACTGCGTAGCCTAGGGCAGTCAATTGTGGACTTGGGAGAAGGAGGATGTCCAACTGCGTAGCCTAGGGCAGTCAATTGTGGACTTGGGAGAAGGAGGATGTCCAACTACGTAGCCTAGGGCAGTCAATTGTGGACTTGGGAGAAGGAGGATGTCCAACTACGTAGCCTAGGGCAGTCAATTGTGGACTTGGGAGAAGGAGGATGTCCAACTACGTAGCCTAGGGCAGTCAATTGTGGACTTGGGAGAAGGAGGATGTCCAACTGCGTAGCCTAGGGCAGTCAATTGTGGACTTGGGAGAAGGAGGATGTCCAACTACGTAGCCTAGGGCAGTCAATTGTGGACTTGGGAGAAGGAGGATGTCCAACTGCGTAGCCTAGGGCAGTCAATTGTGGACTTGAGAGAAGGAGGATGTCCAACTGCGTAGCCTAGGGCAGTCAATTGTGGACTTGAGAGAAGGAGGATGTCCAACTACGTAGCCTAGGGCAGTCAATTGTGGACTTGGGAGAAGGAGGATATCCAACTGCGTAGCCTAGGGCAGTCAATTCCTCGAATCAAAGAGTACCTAATCAATCTGATTGATTGCTACCCCTTGAAAAACACGTTTTAGAACATGTTCTGCAACATGTTTTTGGTTTGCAGGAAGCAAGTTGAATGTAAGTTGCTGACAAAAGGTAAAAAGGACATGTTGTTGCCAGCAACATTTGATCGGGAAACACTGTTTGGAAACAGTTTCTGGACTTTAGTTTCCCATGAAGCGTTCCACGTGGGATTCTAAGGATTTTCAAGCAATTGTGTTGTGATACATTCGAATCTGGATGGTAGACTTTCGAAGGTACCTGATGGATCATAACTTATAAATCAGAATCTAGGTGTTTGGTGTATGAATACCTATGACAGGCAATATCAGTACTTACTTAATGCAGTTTAAAATTAAAATATTTAATTAATGAATGCACCAAAAATCTTGATTCAACTGATGGCCAACTCTGATCTTCTGTTAAGTGATAGAAACATTCATCTCTTGAGGATTTCGTTTAAGCTGAAAAGAAAAAGCAAAATAAAAGTAGTGATTGTCGAATTAAATCCGCGACGGGTAACGCAGTAGGGGACGCAACAGGTAATTATGAAAATATCGTTTGTTTGGTAAACACAGCACGGACGAGGTATCACAACACGCGGTCACTCGGTAGATATTCCACGCCATTGTTTCTAAACTAACAAATAACTGCTACGGTTTTAATGCAACAAACATACGCTGGATGTTGTGAGAAAATTTTGTGAAAGACATCTGGGAGCTACTCATTCGTTTCCTGATGTTCTTTGACATCGGTCGTGTGTGAATACTTTCTTCTACTCAAGAGTACCTACCAACGTGTAAGGTCAAATAGATCCTTATGGGTCGAAGTGTCCGAGTTATTTCTCGGCCCCTCCACAATATATGATAACGTGTAAGGTCTGACCAACAGTTCTTTCGAAGTTTCGACTTCCTTACAGCCTTTTTATTGGCTCTTCGACTCTTTGGCCGAAGGACATAATCACGAAGAAAACAACAATTATGTTTTGAGAAAGAGTAAATAGCTCGTTCCCTTCAGATTTTAAATCTTCTTGTAACGCCTTTGCACGCTTCCTCACGTAGCTGAGGCCTGCTGCGTCACAAACAAAAATATTTACCTAAAGGAGCTTACCTTAGAGGATGAATAGCTTTGCGATAAGATAATCATTTTACTAAGATATTTTGTCGTAGGATTTCGAAGAAGAGATATGATCAAGAATTCGGAACGGTTTTATAAAGCGATTCTCTTTTTATTCATATTGGTTCTGGATGAACATATTCTGAAAATATAATGCATTGTGTTAGCGGAAAGTCATCAAAGTCATCACTGTTCCCACTTCTGGGACACAAGCCTCCTCTCTGTGAATGAGGAAATTTGGGCCTTAATCCACCACGCGGACCCAGTGCGGGTTGTTGAATGTCACATATTGTCTTCGAATTTTTGGTTCTAGGACATGCCGGTTTCCTCTCTATGTTTTCCTTTACCGTATTAGCGCTTGCTTGTGATCGAACCCACGACCTACAACACGTAAGTCGGAGCCGTGACCACTTGGCCACCACTGCATCGGAAAATATAATTATTTCAATATTAAGTACAAATCCGAGCTGTTTCTTTATATTTCAGAGATAATGAGATACGGAGCTGTACAGGACGAAGAGCACTTTCCTTGTTACACAGCGGAATCATGATGGCTTTGAAACGTTATAGAATGCCCTGGTCTCAGTTAGGAGATAGGCTGTCCTAAGATATGTACAACCACTCTGTCACTCTGCCTGCATGGAGAGAAACGAGACATAAACTCATCTGCTCCTAACCTACCCAGTGTTTTCTGGATACAGGGTAAAGACCAGAGCGCTGCTACCTTGCCTAGAGGAGCTAGGATAGATCTAGATCGAATGACCTATTTATCCCACCGATCGTGGACTTGTGCACACCAAGCCCAATACACATAACACAAGATACGAAGAACATGGGCGCTCAATCGGCCTCATCAGAAAGCTTAAAGTCATCCAAAGGGCAATGGAGAGGGCTATGCTCAGAGTTTCCTTGCGCGATCGAATCAGAAATGAAGACATCCGTAAGAGAACAGGTTACCGACATAGCCGGAAGAATTGCCAAATATAAGTGGCAGTGGGCAGGGAACAGTGTTCGCAGAACGGATGAAGCCGAAAGGTCTGGAGTAGCAACCGCAAACAGGAAGACGTTGCGCTGGAAGGCCTCCCACTAAGTTGAGAGATGACCTGGTGAAGACGCACGTGACCGGTAAACGTGGCGCACTTGGGGGTGGCCTATGTTCAGCAGTGGACGTCTTTCGATTGCAATGACCTAGACATAAACTACAAAAGTTCATGACTGAATATCTATTATTGTCGGCATTCTCGAACAAAAATTCTTAGACAAGCTAATTCAGAAGATGACCCTGAGATAAACCAGACATTTTTTGTTTAAATACGTAGGAATTAAATCTCAGTTAAAACAATGTATGGGCTTCTGCAGTTATTCCAGTTTGGCCGAGTCCATCTGCTATTTGTTGTTCAATAAAAAACTTTTTTACAAAAAAATACTACCGAGTTCCAAATAAAAAACTAGAAAGTGAAAAATAACTTTATTTTTGGAAGTCGGTGTCTTTGGTAGGTACCAAATTTTTAAGTTATGGACACCGACTTCCAAAAATAAAGTTATTTTTCACTTTCTAGTTTTTAACCGACTTACCAAAAAAGGAGGAGGTTCTATGTTCGACTTTATGTATGTTTTTTTATTTATTTATGTTCACCGATATCTCCGTCAATTGGGAACCGATTTTTGAAAATTCTTTTTTTGTTTGAAAGAGTATATTCCGAAATTGGTCCAATTTTAATTTGGTGAACTTTGGAGATATATAACAGAACTCTTCAATAAATAACGGCAAATCTCTCAGGATTGTTGCAATAGCATGTCTCTTTATTGTTTATACCATTTCATAACATAACATCACGCCAGTATGCTCGAAAGGGGTATGCAGATCTCTCATTTCACCGGTTATATTCAAGTTTCATGTTATTCGGGTTATCTTGTCCCTATAAGTACTTAACTACTTCCCTATTAGGTAGGTACAACTAAAAAGTGAAAAATAAAAACTTTTTACAAAAAAATACTACCGACTTTCAAATAAGTTTAAAATTGTTAAAAATATATTTATTTTTCAAGATTCTAAATTCACGGGCAGTAAGTACCCTGTATGTTTTGATCTTACGAGGATCGAAAATTTGCGGCAAGCGGCATAAACGGGTGTATCTTTTGATTGCGTTTGCTTGGAAGCTTGATTTTTTTACAGGTTTAAGGGACAGTAGACCTGAGTATTTAGCTTGATACCTCCACGCGTTCCTGAGAAAAAGGCTCTTGACAGACAGACGGACGGACAACAAAGTGATCCTATATGGATTCCGTTTTTTGCTTCCGAGGTACGGAACCCTAAAAACAAACAAAGTCGAACATAGAATCTCCTCCTTTTTGGTGAGTTCGGTAAAAAACATAACTTCCTATACACACAAATTAATGGTAACACAAACACCACCATGCCACTTCATCTTTGTCACCAAACTATTCCACTCCTTATCCTCATTCCTATCCTTATCCCAATGTGTTTGGGATCGGTGAAGAATTTCATTGTCCATGCAATCTAGGTGTTAATCGTTATACCTTCATTACTGTTAGTAGTGTATAATTGGGGGTTCTGGATCACTTGCTCTCGCTTTGCTCGAGCGCGTGATCCAGAACTCCCCAATCATACGCTACTAATGCGATCTGCGATATAGTTCTTAATATAGATTGAGTATTGTGTTTCATTCAAAGTGGATCGTGGACAGCTTGATACAGGTTTGTTTTTACCAGTCGGAGTGGTTGTCATGCAAAACGTCCTAATCAACGGTGCGATGTGTACTTCAAGTTTATAAACAATAATATCAAGTTCGACTCGTTGATCAACTTATGTCTCTACATTTTATTACTTGACGAAAGTACCTATGATATTCATAGGTAGAACAATGCAGAGTGCATCAATTAGTAGTTCAACAATTTACTTGCATAATATGTAGTTCGTTCATTGGTCTAGCGATTTCAATTTTGCGATTGCCGAGCATGAGGCATCCAGTTCGATTTCCAAGTCCAAGTGTTATTTATGTTCTATAAAATAATTCTTAATGCGAGGTGTTTAGATTTGCGCCCGATAAATTCTATATAATAATATTATTATTTATATTCAATTAAATAATGACAAAATATAAAACATGAAAACAAAATCCAGACCGGAACAAATACTTATTTGTTCCGTGCGGGAATCGAACCCGCGACACTTGACGCATTTAGTAGCTTATATACTAATATTTACATTGTGATGCAGCGAGTCGAGCTCTTATTCAAAGCGCCAAACGTGTCGAAATGGCTGACGCAGGATTCTTTTATTATGGAAATAGTATAAATGATATTGCAGCATGTTTCTCATGCGGAGGTGTTATTGAAGATTGGGAGATTTATGATGATCCTTGGACGCAACATGCCATACATTTTTTATAAATGTTTTTATTTAAACGCTGTGAAGGGCACAAACTATATTACAAAAAAGTGTTTGGAATACTTACCCTATTAAAGTGTATATGTATAGGATGTCACATTGCACTTAAAAATTAGTCAAATTATGGGTATATATTACAGAGGTGTCGTGCATCACAGCAATTTAACTTTGAACATTACAGTGCAAAGGTTCAATATTAAATTTATTTCTTAAATAAATAATTACATTTATTGATGTTATTTATAATGTTTCACTCAGCGAAATCTAATTTAGATGGCATTCGTAAAATGATTTTCAAGAATGCTAGGGGTGAGATAATACATATTCAAGATATGCACCCTAGAAAAAAAATATCGGACGTAGGTGAATTAAAACACCAGGATAATGTTATAACACAAACAGAAGATTTATTTTACCAGAAGTTGGAAGATCCAGAGAAATCTAAATTGAAAAATACTAAGTATCTTATACTCAAAAGCGAGTCTGGTGAGCTTCTTCGCACATTCGTTAATGTTAGCAACAAACAGGTTGATAATGAAAAATCGATTGCGAGTTCGTCAAAGACTAGTGGGAGTAGTATATCGACAGCAACAGCAGATTTATTTCATCAGGAGAGTGATACAGCCCGTGCGTTAGTTTTACCTGCATTAGAAGATATTGATTGCTACCAGATACTGCCAGGGAATGAAATTTGTTTCACATAAATTGTGTCACCATCACTGTATCAATTCTACTCTACAGGTGTAAATGTTATAGTAGTGTATGATTGGGGGGTTCTGGATCACGCGCTCGAGCAAAGCGAGAGCAAGTGATCCAGAACCCCCAATTATACACTACTACTGTTAACATAGGCCCTGTTTAGATGATGATGAGCATAAGGTACGTACATGGAAGTGTTGTCGAGGCGGTCAGTGCGGAGCGAAGCGATCCGGTGCATGCACACGGTGGAGGGCGGGCGCGGCCGGCGTGCGGGGCAGGCGCGCTGCAGCACGCACGGCGCCAGCCCCACTGCCAGCACCGCCGTCACCAGCAGCGGCATCAGCGACATGCACGGTGGCATGCACAGCGGCATGGGCGCTGGCTGCGGGACCGGACCAGCCTGCAACCCAGCAGCGAGAAGCTAGCGATCACTCCATCTCTCGCATATGTAGGTACATTACCATAAAGCCAAATGGCTATTATAAGGGTCAATTTATGTTGCTGCGAAATGGAATGGAACTGAAGCGTTAATTTCGTGATTATCTCACCGACATTAGCTACGGAGCTAAGTTTGTACATTACTCAATTGACATAAGGTTCATTACGTACATAGTACAATTTCGTTGCAAAAATTCGCTTCCATTCCATTCCTCGCCAATGTAAATTGAGCCTTATTATAGCTATTTGACTTTTTGATAATGTACCTACATATGTGAGAGATATTATGAAGTTCGTGGCTAATTAATAAACAACCTCACGGTAGATATCTTAGACTAAGCAAGGTACAGTACAACTATTTTCTTTTTCTTTTCTTAAACTTCGTGGTTCGTCAAGTCAAGTCAAATGTATTTATTTCAACTAGGCTATTAAGCGGCACTTTTGAACGTAAAATTTACAAGTAATAAAAATTGATTCTACCATGCATTCGGAAAAGTAGCTTGTTATGGAGAAGAATGCACAAGAAACTCCATACGTCAGTCGTCGGATTTCTATCAGTTGCCCTTTACATTGCACTTGGTGCAGACCGGACGCTCTCAATCAACTTGGAAGTATATAGAGTTGTTAATACTCTTTTAACTTGAATGTAATTTCTTTAAAAAATGGAAGAAAAGCTGTTAAAAGCAAATAGTTTTACTGCTCTATATTATTCACACAGAATTCAAAACAATAATAAAATACTTAGTTCTGAATTCAAATTATTATACACGATAAATCTAATAATTGATGGACATAGAAATTAGCATTCATTTGTATTCGGAAATGCGAAGACTGCCGAGGGACATTACGAAAATAGTTTTACTGTACCCAATGATATTCCAACAGCAAGATCTTAGCAGTCTGTTTAGCATTATACTTATCTGGCCATCAAACAAAGCGACATCTTACTTGATTACCAAATTCATTTACCTAGTGGTGGAATCAGCACAGGCGAACGATGGTAACTTTGCCACTTATTTCTCGAACAGGATGCTCTCGAATTGCTTGAATTCATAGTAGTTGTTGATACTGATGGGGTTGGCCAGCCACAACATGCTTCACATCGGGGACATACACAGAAACAGAGAGAAGCACCAATAATTTTACAGAGAACCGCCGGGCGCCGGTGATCGCGGTCTGACACTTGATTTGTATTTTCGGGCAGTTTCTGTTTTTGAATATTCTTTTCAGTAGTGTTTGGCAAACGTTGTTTTCAGCGGCGAATATTATTGCCCGCCAGTGTCGATGGTAACACAATTTTTTAAAACATAAAAAAGTTTGAACAGGTATTAGGTAGTTGTATTAAAGTGCGCCTACATCGTCGGAATCGGAGAGCATAAATACATACAGAACCATCTACTTAAAGCTAAGTGCTCGTACACACAGGGGTCCGTTTTACAGGTCCGCTTTATAGTATACGTTTTTATTCGGAAATGGCTTAATTAGTTATATGAGCGAGTTCATACACACAACAGTGTTATTAATTTATTCATTAAACATTTTTTTTAAACACAAGGTTTTTTCATATTCTTCTCAGCAAACCTTTTCATTTGATACCCATATCATGGCAGTGCACAAAAAATAACTAGTACACCATCTTGGGCCGTCCGTCATATTAGATTTGGAATGACGCCACTTATTTAACCATGCATTGTCATCCAAACTAAACGTGTATGCAAAATTTCATCTTAATCGGTCGAGGATAACTGCTTTAAAATTCAGTTGTAATATTTGACCTGTTCGGGTACACATACATACATACATTGCGAGTTAATTAAAAGCTTGTAAAATACTGATCCGTTTTATCGGATCGAAGCCACGCGGGGCGTGTCATTACTCCCACTAGCGACGGATCCGTTAAAACGGCACTGAAAATGTGGTGTGAACTTTACCCCCAGTGGCGACGGATCCATTAAAACGGTACTGTAAGGCTACGGACAAGAAGTCAGCGTGCGCAGGGCGGCGGCCGCTCCCCGCGCCGCAATCGCTGACTTCCGAGCCCGAGGCCTAAATACGGTGTGAACATCACCTCCATCAGTGGCGATGGATCCGTTAAAACGATCCTGGAAATACGAATGTTCTGTGTGAACGAGCCCTTAGGGGTGGTTTCGTATTTCAAGTGTTACTACTCACATGTGCCTGATTTTACTGCTGTTGGTAACAGGTGTGACGTGTGACGGGTCCAAAGCAAAATTAAGAAAAAAATCAATTTTAGTTGGTTCCATCTTCAACTTTATTTACTTATTATCTATCACACAGTACGTGTCGGGGCCATTCGAGTGTGCTACAATATATTACATTCACGTTTTGTATTCAAATAAAATAAATTGTTTCAATGGCGGCCAACGATTTTTCGTCATATTTATTCACTTTTTAGTTTCATACTATAAAAATCAATAATTCATGGAAATGTCATCTGGAATGATCAAGATAGGTGAATATCGACTTGAAACTAAAACAGGCATATTATGTAGAATGTTTAAGTTTTTGGCCGCCATCGCACCTACTAAATCAAACAAACAAATCAATAAATATTTATTTCATTGTAGGATAATCCAACGGTCCACTATAACATGAAAAATATAAAGAGCCGACATATTTACGTTTCTGCTACATAATAATATAGTTCCATAATTATTATCACTATTTACATACATTATCCTTCTATATGTCTGTCTATACAACCTTTTACCTCGTATTCATACAAGTCGTAAACAAAAGTTCGGCACGGCTGGAAGAAATTGTCGACAAAAAGTATTATAAGTTGATGTATGTTTGGAACGATGTTTTGCAACTGTTGCTCAACTTTTGTTTGACCATGAATACGAACATTCTAGAATATTTTACAACAACATTCCAATGAAGGCTACCGCGTTTGAAATTGCCGCTAGAGGCGCTGGTGTAGAATGAGGTCTTCAAAATGTCAAAATTAATAGTATTTGGCTTTCAGGGCTAGTTTATATACTACTTTTTTATTGTTGGAAAAAATTTCCAAATATGGCAGATTAAGATAGATACGAATTGTATCAACCACTGCTATAATAGTTATATGTTTCGGCCCCTTTTTCGGAAAAAAGGGGCGCGAAACTGCAGCATATTCGATTTTATATTTAATCGCACTTCTACGGCATTCAAAAATATTTTAATTCAAACTTTGCTTCCATGCGCGTAATAACAACGTTTAACAGCTATATTTATGGATTTTACTCGCCAGTGGCGCCAACTGGTGGGCACAACAACGGAAGGCCTCATTCTCCGCGTCTAACAACACATTTTTCAATACAGTTGTTAAACATGGCGTACTTTCAGAGGCTATAATTATGATTCGAAAATTAAATCTTATGCATAGGCATCTTTCTGTTACGCGGTCGTGACTTTTGTTTACGAGCTCGATCATTAGTTTTGCAGTTTAGTTTTAAATTTATAGGTCAATTTAAAAAGTTTAGTAGCAAAGAGTTTTCATTCATAGAATAAAATGGGATAGATTTTATACGAGGAAAAATGAATGATTCCGTACGTTTTAGCATTGAACTCTCAAAAGTCTTTTAAATGGTTGTTTAATATATTTAATTACCAGTTTTAATTTAATTATTTTCACATCAACATTTGTCTAAAATCAAATAGGCTGTATAGACTGTTTTCGTTGTAAATATGTCCAGTTGCAAAAACGCGCCTTTAGTTATAAGTCAATTTAAAAACAGTTTAGTAGCAAGGAGTTTTCATACATATAATAAAATGGAATAGATTTTATACGAGGCAAAATGAATGATTCCGTACGTTTTAGCATTTAATTCTCAAAAGTCTTTTAAATGGTTGTTTAATATATTTAATTACCAGTTTCAATTTAATTATTTTCACATCAACATTTGTCAAAAATCGAATAGGCTGTGTAGGCTATTTTCGTTGTAAAAAAAATATGTCCAGTTGCAAAAACCCGCGAAAAATTTATTTTTTTGTGAATTAACAAATCTAATTCTTTGATTTGTTATTACTATTTCCCACAACTGTATTGAAAAATATCGTGTGATACACGGGCGTGTAGGTTATTGCAAACTCGTGTCATTAAAAACCCTCGCCTTCGGCTCGGGCTTGTTAATGACAGCTCGTTTGCAATAACCTACTTTCCACCCTTGTATCACAATGTACTATAGCGTCACAATCGTTCGGTTCCTGACCTTTCGGACGTCTTCCTAGTCCTACACATTAGCCTTGCTTCTCACTTATATTTACTTGATGTCACTGCTACATACCTATTACACTACAGTATGCTTAAATAAAAAGTTAAGTCAATTAAGTAAAAAATCACATTTACTTTTAAAGAATGCGATCGGAGATTTGATAGTTTTGCATCTTCCAGAAGTATATCAATTGACTATCAAAAATTGGAATCAAAATAAGGCCCTAGACCTTAATGAACGCGATATTTTTGTATATTATAGATAGTGATATTTCCATTCAAAGGACTTAATTGACAGGTGATACAAAACTATTGGTTTTAATACAAATTGAGCACAACATACCTATCACTCATAAAAGTCTATTCTTCACTAATTTGACAAAACTGTGCAAGGCTTGTGGACAAATCAAACATACTAGATTCTAGATACAATTTTAACACAAACAAATAAATTATTTATAAATAAAAATATATTATATTAATTATGTAACAGTAGTCAAAGAAAACTATTGTAAAAATAGTGAAAACACAGTTCTGATGTGCGTTCAAAAATATTGCATACGCCTGGTTATACATTGCAATAGTCAATTTTTTGGACAGTTTACAGCATACTAATTTCAATGTTAACTTCGCTCTTATTTACACACCAGTAAAACATAAAATAACACTGGATTTAGCATGTTCATGCATTCTTAT
Organism: Anorthoa munda; assembly: GCA_945859665.1. NCBI lineage: Eukaryota > Metazoa > Arthropoda > Insecta > Lepidoptera > Noctuidae > Anorthoa > Anorthoa munda. The sequence goes on along the minus strand of OX243916.1, from coordinate 514,174 downwards.
TACTATCGAATGAGCGATCGAACATCTCTGGTTTATTTTAAAAGGAATGAAGATTTTCTGGAGAAAAGTGAGTCCATTTTTTTATAATTAATACATGTACAGAATACTGTGTTTACAAACATGTTACACACGTGATTATTATCTAGCTAGTTGAGTAAAAAAAGTATTAGATAAAGTATACTCATAGAGTAAGTAAGAGTGGAGAAATTCATTAAGTATTCGAAAGATATAATTAACGCGTGTTTTTCCAGAGCAGTTCACACGATCAAAACATCTTGTAGAATGAGTATGGATTGACTAAAACATTAGCCGCAGCTATTGTAGATACGTTACCTATAAGTTGAGTAATTTACTAGTTGATTAGGAAGTAATTTCATTATTAATCACACTTTAAACTGATTCGTGTTCTATTTTACTATATTGATTCTATAGGTCACAATTATTCGAGCACTGGTTAAATGAGTATAACTATGGTAGAAATAAAATAAATAAATTAAGAATAAAAAACAATATTACCTCAAAACTGCATAATTTGATGAAATCTTCGAGCACTGGTCAAATAAGTATGTTTCCTATACTAATGTTGATATCATGACAATATACAAAACTTGCCTAAATTGTCAACATCGATTCTCAACACTGAGCAAGTTTTAACAGTTTCCTATTATAATTACACATGTAAATATATTAGTAGTGGAGAAGAATTTGACACAGTCGTGTCCGGTAGATGGCACCACAGTTTAGCTAAGTATATTAACTCTCAAGGCTCTTTTGCACGAAAATAGATGCTAACATGAGGTTAAATTGAGAATATTATACTCCGTGACATTATAAGACAAACTGTAAATTTAACATCGTGATAGCAACTAACTTTGAGTTAACTCTCTCGTGCAAATGGGCCTTATCAGAGACTGTCAACGCCAGCGGTTTCGTCATATTAGTCTTAGACTGAATATGATCAGTTTGGAACAACGTTCAAATACTTAAAATATTGACTTCTAGTCGGATAGATGATGACTCACTGTAAGTAAAGAATGACACGGATCATAAACAACGTGGCGAATTATAGAATAGATATGAAATGTATTGGATTAAGATTTCTTTATAGACATAAAGAAGATTTTTCTAACCCATTGAAAATTAATTTTGGAATGGTCATTTTAACTAAAATCAATTCCCAAATGTTAAAAGTTCTAATTGAAAATAAACTTGATTTTGAAGGAGCTTTGAGCCCACCACGGTGATTATGATTCGTGTCGCAGTATAGAAGTACCACCGTGGTGTCTCGTGTCAAAACATCATGTTTTCACTGTGAGAGAGAGACAGAGCTATACAGGAAGAAGAAAACTATCCCATTTTCACAGCGGAATCATGATAACCCTGTCGTAACGTTAGACAGTGGCGAGCCGGCGCGTGCGCAGGCGGGCGCGCGCGTACAGCCGCAGCAGCACGGCGCTGAACACCAGCAGCACGCCCAGCACGCCGCCCACGGAGATGCGGTGCCCGTACACCACGCACGACAGCAGGATGGACACCGCCTGGAATGGAGGGACTTGTGTTGTAGCTTCATAACAGATGAAGGTGTAAAGAAGGCTTTCGTTAATAATAATACAAGTCTGTAGCCGTTAGACTTGCTTATCTCACCATACCTGCTCGAGGCGGGCGGGCGATTTCAAACTTACAATAACTATTCGTATATAAATCTAGGCGAAGATCTTATTAAGGACGCTGTTAAATTTTCGACGAACTCAAATTCAGATATCTAGTTGCACACAGCAACATTAAGCGTACGTACTACGTACTCATTGAAACTACTGAGCGCTCGATTTTATACATCACTCAAATAATATTGATCCTTGATATTATTTTTTAATTTTATTGTAGTTGATTTAGGAAGGTTAGTTGGCACTTTGAAAATGCATTTGGTAACTGTTAAAAAAACCGTCGTCGTAAAAAGTAGATTATTATTATCAACCGACTTCAAAAAAAGGAGGTGCTCTCTCTATTGGACCCGTATCTGCGATTTTCTAAAAACTACTGATCCGATATTGATCGGGTTTTCGTCGATAAATGTATGTTCTGTATTTAGTATCTTCGCAAGTTGACAAATCTTTACCCGTTTGTTCTATATATTGTGACATGTCATAAGCATTCGACTATGTAGACCATAATATATTGCTAGATAAACTTCAGGCTTATGGTATAAGGGGTAATGTCCTGAAATTGATAAGTTCATATTTATCAGACCGCCAACAAATAACCCAAATATCAATATTCAATGTTAAAGCTAAAAAAGAACAGACTTTTTCTTCTGATAAGCTATACATCACATATGGTGTACCCCAGGGAAGTGTTTTAAGCCCTCCTTTGTTCCTACTATACATTAATGATCTACCAAATGCGACTAAGGAACCCAGGTCATTGTTCGCTGACGACTGTACTGTAACTATAGCACCTAAAAATATTGTTAACTACCAGTCTGATTCTAATGATGCATTGAATTCTATAATAACCTGGCTAAGTAGTAATAAATTGAAAGTAAATATTACTAAAACAAACCTAATGCATTTTAGACAACGAGAAAAGTTACGTAATACATCAAAACTTAATTTATTATACAAAGATAATATAATACAAGAAGTTAAACAACACGATTTTTGGGATTAATCATTGACAAACAATTGAATTGGCAAACTCACATAAATGAACTTTGTAAAAAGATTAGTACTTCTTTATAGGTTGGCACCGACTGTCAACATAGATACTTTGCTTACAGCATATTACGGGCTTGCCGAATCAGTGTTATGATTTGGAATAATTTTCTGGGGCAATTCAACTCTAAACGAAATTGCGTTTAAAGCACAAAAGCGTTGTATACGGCCTATATTTGGGTTACAAACTGTTGATAGTTGCAAACCAATGTTTAGAACAGAATTCTAACACTTCCGTCACTTTACATATTGGAAATATCGATATTTGTAAAAACCAATCCTCATTTGTTTCCCCTTCTGATAAATAATACAGGTAGAAATAGACGTGTGAAGTACATATTTCTTACGTATTACGTATTTCGAAGGCGGGGCCAAGGCGATTTATAAAAAAAAAACTATGCCGGGATTATGTAAAAATTTGTAAAAGTTGATTCCCAAAACCATAAATTTGTCAAACGTGTTTTTCACCGTTTCAATGGCGCGGCCATGGGGTTTTAGTCTTACACCTCCTAAAATATAAACCTAGGATTTTTTTCTATATTTTTAATTTTTTTTTACAAATTCAATCTGTCATTTCCCTAAATTTCAGGTCTCTGCAACGCTTAGTTTTAAAGATCTCCGTGGCCGCGCGGTTCGCCGCGTTTCAGTGGCGCGGCCACGTTCAAACCCTTAAAACTTTTTAACCATAACTTTGACAAATTTATGGTTTTGGGAATCAACTTTTACAAATTTTTACATAATCTTGGCATAGTTTTTTTTTTTTAAATCGCTGTGGCCGCGCCATCGAAACGCATACGTGAAGTACAGACTTTGGTTACAATCACACTCCGCTAAAACAGCATTTCTATCAAAAAGTGTAATATGCATGGCCCCATTAATATACAATACAATTCCAAATTCCCTAAGATAATGAATATTAATTAATTCAAGACAGAACTAAATTCTTGCATGTATACACGTGTTTGAGCAAATAAATTTATCTTTATTTTTATCTCTTTATCTTTATGTTTTCGGGGAAGGTTTTATTGTATAATAGGATCTAGTAAAGATCTTCGGAGATAGACAATGGAACTCTTCAATAACAAACAGCAAATGACCTGCGATTACTGTGATCGTATGTTTATGTATAGTTTTCACCATACCATAATATAACATCACGCTTGTACGGTTTCAGGGGGTAAACAGATGTACTTAGTATACCCAATATGGGGTAACTACCACCAAAAACTAAAAAGAGATAATTAATAACTTTCCTGTGTCGAAAAACGAAAAACAATAGGTACCGACACCGACTTCCGAAAAGAAAATTCGTTTTCACTTTGTTGTAATAAGTAGGTAGGTATTTAAAATGAAACGCTACGTGAGTAGTGTATAATTGGGGGTTCTGGATCACTTGCTCTCGCTTTGCTCGAGCGCGTGATCCAGAACTCCCCAATCATACGCTACTAATGCGATCTGCGATATAGTTCTTAATATAGATTGAGTATTGTGTTTCATTCAAAGTGGATCGTGGACAGCTTGATACAGGTTTGTTTTTACCAGTCGGAGTGGTTGTCATGCAAAACGTCCTAATCAACGGTGCGATGTGTACTTCAAGTTTATAAACAATAATATCAAGTTCGACTCGTTGATCAACTTATGTCTCTACATTTTATTACTTGACGAAAGTACCTATGATATTCATAGGTAGAACAATGCAGAGTGCATCAATTAGTAGTTCAACAATTTACTTGCATAATATGTAGTTCGTTCATTGGTCTAGCGATTTCAATTTTGCGATTGCCGAGCATGAGGCATCCAGTTCGATTTCCAAGTCCAAGTGTTATTTATGTTCTATAAAATAATTCTTAATGCGAGGTGTTTAGATTTGCGCCCGATAAATTCTATATAATAATATTATTATTTATATTCAATTAAATAATGACAAAATATAAAACATGAAAACAAAATCCAGACCGGAACAAATACTTATTTGTTCCGTGCGGGAATCGAACCCGCGACACTTGACGCATTTAGTAGCTTATATACTAATATTTACATTGTGATGCAGCGAGTCGAGCTCTTATTCAAAGCGCCAAACGTGTCGTCGAAAATATGGCAAAATTACTGGATCGCTTTTCAGATTGGAAGATTTACGATGATCCTTGGATGCAACATATGGTATACATTTTCCTAAACGTTTTTATTTAAACACCGTGGAGGGAACAAACTATATGAAAAGCTAGTAAAAATCATAAAAACAAAAATCCAAACCGGAACAGATGTGCATTTGTTCCGTGTGGGAATCGAACCCGCAACACTTTGGTGGACTAATTGCAACATCTATTAAACCTACTATTTGCATTGTGATGTAGCGAATCGAGCTCTTAGCCAATGTGTTATCAAAGATGTGATAAAATATTGGACCACTTTGTCCTATGATTACACAACTTAATATAGATATTACATTAGGTAAGGAATTATTTCTTGGAAGATTAGGTAATTATCTACTATTTTAATTAAAATATTAAAAAATAAAATTCTGTTTGTTTTATTTCCCAACATTCAATATTCACCCAGCCTAATTCTGTAATATCATAATACGAATTCTATAACAAATAATAATGTTGAAATCCATTGCCACTTCTTTCCATTACCATTAAAATGAGCAGGATAGCTATATCTAGCACAGTCTTTACAACTTGAGAGCTTAAAGAATAAGGCGACATTTTTGCATACAAGACAAATAACTATCAGAGCTCTAATTTTATTGGTTTCTTATAATGTTTGTATGTAATCAGCCAGAGTTAATTGACACCTCATTCCTTTTACGATTTTCGTCTCCAGTTGTCTCCAAAAACTCTAATAAGGATAAAGTGCTGCGAAAACACTTTCTTTAACTAGAGTATTCGGAAGCATTCACATTGTGATTTCAATATGAGAAATGAATAAAATAAAAATCTACTTTAAGTGCTCAGGTGATAGAGATGAAATTCTAATAACAAATATTGTTTTTATTAAATATTCGAAGCAATTTTTGTTGGAAACTAACATATGACTAAGGCTTTAGGATTCAGGTCTATAAAATAAGCATCTGAGATATTATTCCTTTTATTTTTGTCATTGTTGTGCTGAAGTGCGTTTCACCGAACAGTGAGTTTAAATTTGTTTGTGGTTGTTCTCAAGTGTTGCTGATACAAAGTATGTGAGTATTATATTTTCTTATAAGCGATTTTGCAATAGCCAGGTAATTTTTAACTGAAGAATAAATAAGACATTTTGACATTATTATCTATACAAAAGCTGTCAAGCCACCATTTTTATACCTCAGGTAAAACGTAACTGACTATTGAAAAATCGACCCTTAATCATTTTTCTTCGATTTATACGACGGTTTAATTACAAGTATTAGGACTGAACTTAATCAATTAAGTTAAGACAATATATTAGTTTAATATTTTAAAACTACTGTACTTTTAGGTACTGTATTTGTAGTTTCATAATAATATTAATATTTTTACAAACTTTTAACAATTCTTGCTTCGTTGCTCTATCATGCAATAAACATAAGACCTGGGTTCGATTCTTAAGGTTTTTTTTGTCTGATACTGTAAATATATTATTCCCTATTCCATGAGATTTCAAAAAGTTCCTGTAAAAGTAGGGGAGGCCTAACCCCACCTCTTTATCTAACCCTTTGAAGAATACAGATGCTGTTGTTTCATGTTGCTCGAAATGTTGGTAACAAAAATTATTCATTGCATTTTAACAATGATTTCAGGGCACAGTCGATGAATAATCCTTTTTGGGTTGAAGAAGAGGACTCCGCGCCTTCAACTTCTCGAGCAACAAAAGAAAAAACCGGGGGCAGCTCAAAAAAAAAAGCTGTGAAGAGAGATAAAAAAGTGTCTCGGAAGAAGAAGGCTTTGCTTTCTAAAAGCCCTTTCGCTTCAGAATCAGAGTCTGATAGCGACGGGCTTGCAGTTGCTACAACGCTAGCTCCAAAAAGAAAACGGATTTCCATCGTTTCAGACTCTGAGGTAAGATTTTTTTCAAACGTTAAATTTCCATTTCATTTAGAAACATTCATAAACTATCAATGTTTTTGCAGTGTGCGATTTTCTCCATTAAAGTATACTTATTTGCTACTCTACTACTTCAACTACTCGCAGGTCCACGCGTTTAAATAGACTTTTCTAAAAGATTATTTATAATTATTATAAAGGTAGATTAATCGACGTGGTCCCCTTGCGTTTTATTATTATTTATTAAAACTAGTTATCTTATGTATTTCAGGAGGAATCATCTCGACCGCTGGTCCGTGCTGCCACACTGAAGAGCTGCATCAGTCAGCGAGTGGCTGATGGTTATACCTTTCAATCAGACCCGGGCAGGGTTGGAAAGTATTATTTTGAAATAAGGGTTTATAATACAAACGAAGTGGAAAAGCTTGCCCCAAACGAGCGTTGGAAACAATCTCTTGTAACGTTAAAATTATCGACCGATAAAGATAATGTTGTGTGGAAGGCTTTAACACACCTTGTCAATACTGGAAAGGAAGAGTTTAAAGAAATTCAGCCTGTTCTATACAGTAAACCTTAAATTAAATTAAAATTAATTTTATTCAGTTTCTATGCTCTCTTTATGTGCAAGTTTTTTGTAATTTGCGAATAACTTTAATATAAATTGTTTAACCTTTTTTTATATAAATCTATTTAATCTCTTTTACATATTTTTACAAACTGATTTTATATTAGATACAGTCTTTATAAAGAAATATGTGAACATTTATTTGATTTAGAATAATAATTTTAATACATGTACCTTTTTTTCAGAGTTTCGATGTAAATCGAAATTGAAAAATAAGAAATTTAAAAACCCGAAATAAGATATTAAAAACCAAGAAATTTAAAAACCCGAAATAAGATATTAAAAACTAAGAAATTTTAAAATGAGAATTTACCATCTGTTAAATAAAAATTGAATTACTGTTATAAAAAATATAAAGAATCGAATAACTGTAATAAAAATACAAGTACATTTAGTAAAAAAAAGCTTTTTTTGTAAAATTTAAGATAAGTTAAATGAACATGTTTTTTTGTAAAGACTGTAATATTTATGTATCAAAATTAACAGCACACAGTAGAACAAATATTCATAAATCTAATCGATTACTCTGCTCTGAATTCGAAAATATTCAAATTATTGCTACTGCGTTTAAAAATAGAATCATAAGTTACAAAGTGAATCCACTTAAATCTAGTGAAGATACAATAATTCCAGAAACGTTTTTAAATCAAATTTCAAAATCTGTATGTGAAGTTATCAATCTTATGATTCAAAAACATAAAGCAATTAAAGTTAATTTTGAATTATTTGTGTCATACAATTTGCCAAAAAATAATGAAAGCTCTATGAAATCTTTCAACACTAAATATATGATAGCAGTTCCGAACACAAATATTTATAATATGTATTTGAAATGCTCTGAAAAATTAATATCTAAATGTTTAGAGTTTGAACTTGCTGAATCTGGTTGGGCTATTAATTGTATAAACCATTTGGAAATAAACATAAATAAGTACAATCCTTTAAGAGCTGGAACATATTTAGAATTGCCTGCGGTTATAAAAAACACAAAGTCATGTTTGAATATACGCAACAATGACAATAATTGTTTTTTGTGGTGTATTATTGCTCATATGTTTCCGAAAAGAGTGAATGCTAATAGAATGAAATCGTACCCACACTATACGTTGCTTTTAAACATAAATGATATGTCTTTTCCACCAAGTTTCACTGATATTAAAATCTTTGAGAAAAATAATCCTTCTATAAGTGTGAATGTTTATGGTCTTGAAGCTAATAATCATGTAACGGGTCCTCTATATTTAACGCGTGAACGAAAGCTTACACATGTCAATCTATTGTATATAACTAAAGATGGTAAAGCACATTTTTGTTTAATAAAAAACTTTAGTCGCCTTGTGCACCGACAATTAACCAAACATAAATCTAAAGTATTTTTATGTGATGAGTGTTTTTTGTATTATGACAATGAAGATAAATTATTAAATCACAATTGTGGTAGAATAAAAACAGTTTTGCCCACTGAACATAGCAAATTACAATTTTCAAACATTGAGAGAACCCAGAGAATTCCAATTGTAATATACGGAGATTTTGAAAGTTTGCTTTGCAAATACTCAGACAAAAATATATCTCTTTTTACTGAATCTGTACAGTCACATCAAGCATCATCGTATGCTTATTATATTTGTTGTAAATCTAAACCTGAATTAAATGATTTTGTTAGTTATAGAGGTCCAAACTGTGCACAAACATTTGTTAAAACCATTACAAATGACGTAGAAAGGTTGTATACAATTTTACAAAATAAACAGCCAATGCTGCCTCTTACTTCTGATGAGTTAAACTCATTTAAAACAGCTCAATTATGCCACATATGTAAAACCAAGTTTGTACAAAATGATAAAAAAGTTAAAGATCATGATCATTTCACAGGTAAATATAGAGGTCCTGCACACAATGCTTGTAATTTAAATTTGAAACAATGTCAATACATACCTATAATTTTTCATAATCTATCTGGATATGATTGCCATTTATTTATAAAAGAGCTGTCTGATATAATTGGCAAAATTACTTTAATTCCTAAATCAAAAGAAAAGTACATATCGTTTACAAAATTCATACCTATCGATAATAAAAATATAGTTCAGTTGAAATTTATTGATTCGTTTAACTTTTTAAGTACTAGTTTAGATAAATTGGTAAAAACGTTGCACTCGGATGATTTTCTAAACATGCGCTTGTTTTTCAATCATGATCGTTTATTTAATTTAGCGTGTAGAAAAGGCGTATATTGTTATGACTATGTAGACAAATGGGAAAAATATAATGAAACGCAGCTGCCTGAACAGTCAAAATGTTTCAGTAAACTAACGGGAGAAAATATTTCAATTGAAGATTATCAACATGCTTTAAACGTATGGCAAACTTTTAAAATAAAAAATTTGGGAGAGTATACAGACCTTTATTTAAAATGTGATGTACTGTTATTATGCGATATTTTCGAAAAGTTTCGAGAAATGAGTTTACTTTATTATAATTTAGATCCTTGCTATTATGTTTCATCACCATCGTTAAGTTGGGATGCTATGCTATTGTACACTAAAGTAGAGCTTGATTTAATATCGGATGTAGAAATGTACCAAATGCTAGAAAATGGAATTCGGGGAGGCCTTGCCCAATGTTCATTAAGATATGCCAAAGCTAATAACAAATATCAATCATCGTATAATAAGGACAAGGCAAGCACATACCTTATTTATCTTGACTGTGTGAATTTATACGGCTTTGCAATGATGCAGAAACTTCCAATGCGTAACTTCCGATTTCTTAGTGATAATGAAATAAATAAGTTCAATATAAATGATGTTAACAAAAACGGTTATGAAGGATACATTTTAGAGGTAGATTTATATTACCCCCCTAACATTCATAATGCTCATTCGGATCTACCATTTGCTGCCGAAAAATATTCTCCTATGCAAAGCAAGTGTAAAAAGTTAATTGCAAATTTATACAGCAAACATCACTTTGTTATCCATTATGCACATTTACAAGAGTGCTTAGAAAATGGTTTAATATTGCTGAAAATATATAAAATATTATCATTCTATCAAGATAACTTTTTAAAACCTTATATAGTATTAAATACTTCTCTCAGACAAAAAGCTAAATCTGATTTTGAAAAAGATTTTTTTAAGAAACAAAACAATTCTATTTTTGGGAAAACAATTGAAAACAAACGGAAACAAGTTGATGTTAGGCTCGTAAAATTATGGAAAGATAAGTTAAATACAACCAACAAATTGTTTGGTGCTGAAAGGTATATTAGCGCACCACATTTTAAAGATTTGTCAATTTTATCCGAAAGTTTAGTAGCTATTCAATTAAATAAGACAAAAGTTATATTAGATCGTCCTATTTATATCGGATTTTCTATTCTTGAAATTTCTAAAACACATATATACAATTTTCATTATTCTGTAATTAAAAAAAAATATGGAAACAATGTAATATTATGTTATACTGATACTGACAGTTTGCTTTATTTTGTAAAAACTGATGATTTTTATGAGGATATGAAAAACAATATTCGTTATTTTGACACAAGCAATTTTGAGGATAACAATATATATGGGTTACCTAAAGCCAATATGCAAATGCCCGGCTATTTCAAAGACGAATTGGGTGGAGAGATTATTTCAGAATTTGTAGGTTTACGAGCTAAGTTGTATTGTGTACGCACTGAAAATAAAACTATAAAGAAAGCAAAGGGAGTAACAAAGCCAATAACGAAAAAATTGGATATTGAAAAATATAAAAGGGCATTAATGTTTAATGATAACCTACGAGATGATATGTATGTTATAAGATCTAAAAATCATCAAATTTTTACACAAAAAATAAATAAGCTCATACTTAATAGTGATGACGATAAAAGGCAGAGAATTGAGGATTGTTTCAACACTTTACCTTGGGGACATTATAGTTCAATACTTTAGTACTCTATTTGTTCTACTGAGCTAAACCTATATTGTAAGATATAAAAGCTACTTACAATTTTAAATGTGTATATGTAATATGTACATGTCGATGCAAAGCTATCTAGCCACATTTAACTGTTAAAAATGAGCTTTAAGTTAATATTTTTAATGTTTAAGTTAGCCTTGCATCAACATAAATAATCGAATAAAAAATGTAAAAAAATGAATGTAACTATAATCATATAATCAATAAATGTATAATCTATATTCATAAAATGAATGTAACTATAATCGTATAATCAATAAATGTATAATCTATATTCATTTGTTTTTTTGTTTTCCCTTTCCGAAAGATTTTATCTCTTATTTATAAACACTATGCATAGATGATGTCATAGTTTTTATTTATATAAGTTTGTCATAACTATATGCAGTGTTTATTAATAAGAAGTATCATCTGTTCTAATTTATTAGGCGATTAAAACACATTATGTAGAATCAATTTTAATTTATTATTACACATTTAATTAAACAATAACATATGAACTGCATTTAAGGTCTATCTGTAGGCGAACTTAATTTTTAACTAAATTTAAACATTTATTTTGCTTTACCAAGAATACATTCAAATAATAACTAAATTAACTTTTTACAATAATAAAACATTATACATTAGATTTGCTTAACTTTTGCACTATTTTACTTACTAAATGATCAGTTTTGTCAACAATATCGTCATAATCACTTGTCACTAAATACTGCACATTCACACTCGCATTATCAGTTTCAGTGTCTATTTCTTCCATATCACGGCCTTCCAAATCAAAGACCATAATTTTTATTAACTGGTGAACACGTCCTTGCTCCTTACGCATGATAAAAGAAGAGTTTTTAAAAGATTTACTTTTTTTCTTCTTCAATCTTCGTTCCTCAATTTTTTTCTTTCGACTCTCCTCACATGTTTTAGCTGCTACTTCCGCATACCAGCTCTCCCCATCTTGAGCATAGTAAAACGGATTGGTGACAGGGTCTGAGTCTTCTATCGCATTCTGAAAGAATACCAAGAATATTATAACTAAACAGCATGAACTATGGATTTAATGTTTGATTTAAGATAATCTTATTAGTTACATACCGCTAAATTTTGTGGGGCGGCCATATCTACAACGGGGCTGTACGATGGTGAGTATGACATAATTCTGTAAAAAAAGAGATGCATTACATAATTATTATTATTTGTTTAAATAATTAATTAATTAAATTAAAAAAAAACCTTACCTTGAAAATATAAAATCGTTAACAAAACGACCTCCTTATGCATAGAACACCAGCTGTGAAGTGATCGCTTATTTTTATAACACGTGCAAAAATTATTTGATTTGCGATGAGTAATATGGATCATTACGTAGCTCTTAAATATACATACCTATCTTGTAAGATGAGACTAGAACCATTCCTGTTGGGACAAGGCTAAAGATAGCCCCAAATAAAGTATATAAGTTTATGTTAGTTAATAATTAAATTAATTGACAAGATGAAGTTGATCAAACAACCCATATCACTTAACGTTAAAAATATAAATCTTGGTGAGTCTTCTACCTGTCAGGGTCGCGGATAAATTTGAAAGAGAGTTACCGCGGCCCTGGCACAAGCAACTGAAGGAACACGGGTGGGTTTTAGTCAGTAAAAGTCTGACACGCCCTCCCGCTTCACCCAGAGCGGGAGAAGTCATTGGATGATTTCCCACCCAAAAAAAAAAAAAAAAAAAAAAAAAAAAAAAAAAAAAAAAAAAAAATGGTGAGTCTTCTAAAGAGATTAGACATAGCGCTTTGTTGCCAAATACGATTCGTTGTATAATTTGCGGTCCCTCAAATTGTGGTAAAACAAACGTTGTGATCAGTTTGTTACTGCATGAAAATGGGCTCAAATTTCAAAACCTTTACCTTTACTCGAAGACTAATTTTCAACCAAAATATTGTTTTTTACGGGAAGTATTAAGAAGAGTGCCTCAGATAAAATTTCATGAGTTCAATGACGATAAAGATGTCATATCTCCGAATGAAGCTTTACCAAATTCTGTATTTATATTTGATGATGTTGTATGTGAAAATCAAACAAATATCCGCAATTATTTCTGTATGGGTAGACATAAGCTAATTGATTGCTTTTATTTATCGCAAACCTACTCAAAAATCCCGAAACAGTTGTTACGCGATAATGCTAACTTTCTTATAATATTTAAACAAGATGATGTGAACTTAAAGCACATCTATGAAGAACATGTCAACTCTGATGTACCGTGGAATCAGTTCAAAGATATTTGTAAAAGTGTTTGGAGTAACCCTTACAACTTTCTTCTTATTAACAAAGACTCATCATTAAATAATGGAAGGTACAGACAGAATTTTGATTTTTTTTTTAAATTTGAATGAAAGCAAATACATGTACATATAAATGAATTGTATACAAAAACATTGCTAGTGTTATTCCTTTCTTAGTTGAATACAGTTGTGGTTACATAATATGGAGAAAAATATTAAAATGGAATTAATGAAGTCTGTTGACTCCATAAAAAATAAAATAAAACATATGAAAAATCAGGAACATGCAATGAACTTGTCACTTGATAAAATGCTAAAACCGGTGACAGATCCTCTTCAGACTTTAGTTAATTCTAATAGATCTGCAGAAAAAAATAATAAAAATGAAAATACAACTCTAAAAAATTCTGAAGGAATCGAATCCGATGAAAATAATGCTAGTTCATCTATAAAGTTCAATGACTATTACGATCCAAAAATAAAATCTACCCAATTAGTCGAACAAAATGCTAAAAAGGAATCGATTGATAATTTAGAAATTTCATTAGAAGGTGATGACATCTTTGGTATTTATGATGGTATTAGTATACCGTTTGGAATTAGAAGTGAAAACAATACTTTATTGATGGGTAATTCAATAGTATCATTTTCTAAAATTGATAGTTTGAATAACGAAAGCACCATTTTAATTAAAATCGGTGAAAAAGCTTACAATTTAACTGCTGGTCTAAAAGAACTTTTACTCCGAAGAAAACCTGATTTAAAGTTAATATCGAGTGAAGATAAACTTGTCTATAAGGATATGTTACATTATACAAATGCACATAAAAGAGATTTTAATCCTAAAGGTCAAATAAGAGGTGACAAAGGTATAAAATATTGTAAAATAATCAAACACCTATTTTCCGAATTGTCAAACGATGATAAACTTGTTCACACTAAATTTGGAGGAAACTTGCCAAAGTTAAAGAAGTACAAAAACAACACCGACTTGATATATTGGGATGATCCCAATGAATTGGTTGAGAGATTAAAATTATTAGTAGCTTCGAGAGATGCTGGCAATACCAATCATGATAATGAAATTTTATCGATAGTTGAAGAATTAAAAGAAGCTGACATAATTCAATAATAAATAGTGGAGATACTATGGTTTTTATTCAGTATCAATGGTGGGTTCAAGACAAATGTTGATATACTGAATTAAAGATATGAGTAAAGCCGACGTAGTAAACGAAATTCATAAAAATGCAAGGGTAAACTTTCCGCGAAGACATGTTATTATGAAAGATATAGATGATTTATGGCAAGCGGACTTAATTGATATGCAATCAATTTCTAAAGACAATAAAAATTTTCGATTTATTCTTGCTGTTATTGATACATTTTCAAAATATGCATGGATCTTTCCTTTGAAAAGTAAGACCAAAGATGTTGTATGCAATTCTTTCAAGATTTTATTGGAAAAAGGGCGTATGCCTAAAAATCTGCAAACTGATAATGGGGCAGAGTTTTATAATGATAAATTTAAAAAACTTGTGAGATCTTATCATATTAATCATTATTCAACCTTCTCAACAAAAAAAGCTTCAATTGTTGAGCGATTCATCAGAACATTGAAGTCTAAACTTTATAAAGAATTTAGTCTAAAAGGAAGCTATAACTGGATCGATAATACTCTTAATAAAGTTATTTATGAATACAATCACACCTATCATCGCACAATTGATGAAATTCCCGCAAACGTGGACAATAATAATAAACAACGCATATTACAAAGATATTTCAGGCTGGTAAAAACCGATAGCATAAAAAGCAAGTTTAAAGAGGGTGATTATGTACGCATTAGTAAGTATAAGGGGACATTTGAAAAAGGATATACTCCCAACTGGTCGACAGAAATATTTAAAATTCGAAAAATTCAAAAAACAACTCCTATCACCTATTTAATTGAAGATGCAATCAGGGGCCAGCCCATTCTAGGGGCATTTTATGTACAAGAGCTTCAAAAGACAAAAAATCCTAATGTAAATTTGGTTGAAAAAGTTCTTAGAAGGAAAGGAAACAGGGTTTTGGTAAAATGGTTAGGCTTTCCTTCTTCTGAAAACAGTTGGATTGATAAATCGAATATTTATTAAGTGTTCAGTCCAAATGTTTCAGTCTTATGATGGGTATTGAAGAGAGTAGTCTTCTCAATTGGATTATAAATCATTTACCATTTGAGTTACATTTACCGGGATACAATTATTGTGGGCCTGGCACTAAATTAATTAAAAGGCTTACGCGTGGAGATAAAGGTGTTAATAAGTTAGACGAATATTGCAAACAACACGACATTGCCTATCACAAGTCTTCAAACCTAAAGGATCGCCACAAGGCAGATTTAGTTTTGTTAAATATGGCTAAAGAGCGAGCACTTGCCTCAGACGCGACTGTAGGAGAAAAACTGTCAGCACGCTTAGTAAGCAGCGCTATGGCAACAAAAATCAAAACTGGTTTTGGCCTAAAAAAAGATAGCAAAAAGTGTTCTCCCAAAATTAAACCTGAAAAAGCATTTAAAAACAAATTTAAAAATGTTATTAGAAAAACGAAAAGACATATCAAAAAATTAAAACCGAAATGCAAGAAAGTGGCAATAGAATTAGCTATGGCTGCTTCCAGAAAATTAGCTGATGATTCATCCGTTAAACTTCCTCGTATTATTCCTATACCAAAAACTGGTGGAGTATTGCCTTTGATTCCGATTTTTGCGGGCTTATCTGCGGTGGGAGCTTTAGCAGGCGGTGCAGCTGGTATTGCTAAAACCATAAATGAATTCAAGATGGCAAAAAAATTATTCATAGAATCGAGGAGACACAATGAAAAAATGGAAGCTCTCTGCATCGGAAAAGGACTACACCTTAAACCATATAAAGGTGGACTCGGAATTTTTGTATCGAAAGAAAAAAACTAAGATATCGGCTACCCAATCGAGCCTTGAGTAATTTAGACATTTTGAAGTATGGAAATAATATTCCCTATTTCAGAGGCGTCTTTATGAGAGATAAGCTCCCTAAATACCCTTTTAAAAAAGAATGCGGTGTTATAAATTTAGATAGCTCTAAAAATCTTGGTTCTCATTGGGTAGCCTATGCAAAATACAATGATTATATTGAATATTTTGATAGTTATGGAAATCTTAAGCCTCCAAAGGAATTTATAAAATACTTGGGATCCAAAGTTCATTATAATTATGATAATATTCAGCGTGATCACCCTTATAATTGTGGACATCTTTGTTTAAACTTTTTGAAGAATTTTTGGTGTAGTGGAAGAATAAAATAAACAGGATCTGCCGAAAGAAGTCAGTATAGAAGCATGTCTACTACGGTTACCATCTCTGGACATAAATCGGAATTGGTTTCATACTTTCAACCACCGCTGCATTTGTCAGATCAATATGAGTGCGGTTTGATATACTTTTCAGTATTACAATCAACACCAAATATCCCCATTATTAACAGAGGTCTGTCTGTAATCAAAATCGAATGTGATCTTGTTCACAGTTCGTATTGCAACGGATTACCAACTCATTTTATTCACGAATTCGTGTCTGATACTACTCCAGGTCATCAGTGTGTGGAAATACCGCAAAATGTTATTTACTTTCCAGTAAACAAAAATATAATTTCATCAATATCGGTTAAGATTGTAGATCAATTTGGCCACTGTGTTAACTTTGGAGAGAAACAAGTTGAGTTACGTCTTCATTTAAGAAAACCAAAATGATAGTATATTATAAAAACACTCAAGCGAATGAAAAACGTCTTAGTTCTTCTGCGATTGCTAAGGTGCAAAGACGCAAGAAAAAAGTTAAGAAATTGACTAAACTAAATAAAGATTTTCTTAAAGCTCTAGGATTTAAAATATGAATATACTACAGATTGCTGAATTACCGCACTTTGACACTTCGATCGAAAGTTATGAAGTCCATTCATACAATCCCTACAATAGCAGCTTTAGAGAAAACGATGAAATCAGAATTCCCATCCACCAGCAAGACATATACGTGCTACCATCAGCCAGTTCAATTTACATCGAAGGACAAGCGAAGTTCTTCGGTAAAGATGGGAATCCAATCAAGAAAAGTGTTACGTTCACTAACAACCCTATTATGTTTTTGTTTCAAGACATTAGATACGAAATGAATGGTATTGAAATAGACCGCATAAAAAATTCTGGAATAACGTCAACAATAAAATCATACATCTCATTAAATGAAGCAGAAAATAAAGTTGCTGCCCTATGGGGTTGGTGTTTAGAGGGATTTCAAAGTGATGGGCATTTTAGTGCTGTGATACCACTAAATAAAGTTTTAGGGTTTGCAGAGGATTACAATAAAATAGTGATAAATTGTAAACATGAACTTATACTGAACAGAAGTAACACTAATTTAAATAGCATTATCCTTACTGATGATATTGTTAATTTTCAAATAGATGTGCAAAGAGTTCAGTGGAGGGTGCCACACATAAAAGTATCAGACCGAGAACGACTGTCACTTTTAAAACATTTAGAAAAAGATAAACCTATTCAGATGGCGTATAGAAATTGGGATTTATATGAGTATCCATTACTACCTAAAACAACAAAGCATTCTTGGTCTATTAAAACTGCTTCACAATTAGAAAAACCCAGATATGTAATTTTTTGTTTACAAACTAATCGAAAAAATAATAAAACTAAAGATAGTTCAGTATTCGATCATTGTGAAGTAACAAACGTTACGCTCTTTTTGAATTCACAATATTATCCTTATGAACCTTTAGGTTTAAAGTTTTCTGAGAACAAATATAGTATATTATACGAAATGTTTGTGAAATTTCGTCAGTCGTATTACAACTATCCAGTAGACCCGTTGCTTGACCTAAAGGAATTCAAAGAAAAAGCCCCTCTCTTTATATTAGACTGTTCAAGACAAAACGATAGCCTGAAAACTGGTCCAGTGGACGTGAGGTTGGAAATTGAATGTTCTACAGCAATACCAGATAAGACGACTGCATATTGTTTGATTATAAACGATCGACTTGTAGAATACAAACCTCTCAGCAACATCGTGCGCAGGTTATCATGATTGCTATTGTGGATATTCAAGGCTTTAAAACAGAAACAAATGAATTTATAATAAAAGAAATCGCTATATTGTATAATAAAACATTACAAATATTTTTAATTAAGCCACCATTTCCATTTTCAAAATTAACGAAGCAAGAAAAAAAACAAGTAAGTTGGATTGAACGTAACAGAAAGATACGCTGGTGTGAAGGATTTGTTCCCTATTCTAATTACCAGAATTTGGTTATAGATATTTTAAGAGATAAATGTATGTACGTTAAGGGTTTAGAAAAAGTGTTGTGGTTAAAGCATATTTTAGGAAATAGTAATTGTAATATATTCAATTTAGAAGATAAAGGATGTTCAAGTTTGATAAGCTTATACGATCAATATAAATATTCTCAAGATTTATATAACTGTATTTATCATGACTCTGTATGTGCTTTAAAAAATGTATTGTGTTTAAATAAGTGGTGCGTTGACAATAAAATTCTAAAATAAATATTTTATTGTTTTTATTTCTGTATTTAGGTGAAATGCATCTTAGTTTTCTTTCCCTTCCTCCTACTTCTGTCCAGTCTATATATGTTGCTGTCAAAAGCTGGACCATACCATTATACGTTTGTATCTAATTGAATTAGAAAGTCAATAAAACATGTCTCAAAATGAATACAAACCTCGATATGACATGTATAACACATTTAAAATGCGTGAATTTTCTTTTAATTATTACTGGGGGACACTTAATAAAAAGAAAAGATTAGTGATGGAAATGGCTGACGCAGGATTCTTTTATTATGGAAATAGTATAAATGATATTGCAGCATGTTTCTCATGCGGAGGTGTTATTGAAGATTGGGAGATTTATGATGATCCTTGGACGCAACATGCCATACATTTTCCTAAATGTTTTTATTTAAACGCTGTGAAGGGCACAAACTATATTACAAAAAAGTGTTTGGAATACTTACCCTATTAAAGTGTATATGTATAGGATGTCACATTGCACTTAAAAATTAGTCAAATTATGGGTATATATTACAGAGGTGTCGTGCATCACAGCAATTTAACTTTGAACATTACAGTGCAAAGGTTCAATATTAAATTTATTTCTTAAATAAATAATTACATTTATTGATGTTATTTATAATGTTTCACTCAGCGAAATCTAATTTAGATGGCATTCGTAAAATGATTTTCAAGAATGCTAGGGGTGAGATAATACATATTCAAGATATGCACCCTAGAAAAAAAATATCGGACGTAGGTGAATTAAAACACCAGGATAATGTTATAACACAAACAGAAGATTTATTTTACCAGAAGTTGGAAGATCCAGAGAAATCTAAATTGAAAAATACTAAGTATCTTATACTCAAAAGCGAGTCTGGTGAGCTTCTTCGCACATTCGTTAATGTTAGCAACAAACAGGTTGATAATGAAAAATCGATTGCGAGTTCGTCAAAGACTAGTGGGAGTAGTATATCGACAGCAACAGCAGATTTATTTCATCAGGAGAGTGATACAGCCCGTGCGTTAGTTTTACCTGCATTAGAAGATATTGATTGCTGCCAGATACTGCCAGGGAATGAAATTTGTTTCACATAAATTGTGTCACCATCACTGTATCAATTCTACTCTACAGGTGTAAATGTTATAGTAGTGTATGATTGGGGGGTTCTGGATCACGCGCTCGAGCAAAGCGAGAGCAAGTGATCCAGAACCCCCAATTATACACTACTTACGTGAAATAAGTAGATACCTAAAACTAAATAATTGCCGGACACTCGTATATATAGTCGTAATACGTATTCGTGAGCCGGCTGATCAAAACCAGATGTATCCTCCGACTGCACAGCATGATTTTCTTCTTGTTTACGTCTTTTTAGTTCGCTTTTTAAGCAGTCGGGCTTTTTGATTTTTTTAATTAACTTTTTTTAATCCTTGTGACCGGAAATTATTTCGTTTTAGGTAGCCTGTCGTGACAGCATTTATCATATAATTTTCTCGACTTTGCTGGTAATAGATTATGAGTAATTTCCTTTGCCGCATCTAAAATATCGGGCGAAGTCAAATTTTCTTCACATTCACTGATATCAGACATTTTTAAGCAAGAATTTAAAAAACTCATGAAATTCAATACAGCAAAACCGCATCAACATCACCGCATTAACCGCGCTTGCGCTAAGGTTTAACACGCACTGCGATTTTTATACGTGCAATTTTTTTTCGCCTATTCTGAACCTGAGTCCCAGCAGTGGGAACATTAATAGGCTGATGATGTGATGTGTGATGTGATTCTGCGACCTATGGAATTGTATGAAGTTGCTCGCATTGCGGTAAAAAAAACGTGCAGAAATAATACCTCAACAAATCCGTGTTTTGCCACAGAATCCACCGCACCGCGGCGCTAATTTAATTCGCGCGAATATTTTGAGCTCTATGAACAGGTAGAAAGAGATAAAATTCGCGCGAATATAAATCGCAGTGCGTGCTAGGCCTGAAGCGGGCATTGTCATAGACAAGTAAAAATTGGAATCAAATCTTTTTAAATATACTAGCTGACCCGGCAAACTTTGTTTTGCCATAAAAACACCAAACATTCATCTACCCAACACTACGCCACCTACCCTACCCTACCCTACCCAACCTACCCTACCCTACCCTACCTACCCTGCCCTACCTACCCTACCCTACCCTACCCTACATAAGAACCTTCTCCCAACAATAACGAACACAACAAAAAAAGAATAAGCGAAATCGGTCCAGCCGTTCACGCGTGATGCCGTGACAACGGAAAACGGGTTTCATTTTTATATATATAGATACTATGAAAATGGCATTACAAAAAATAATTGATGAAAACTCCTTAGTGATTAATTTCTTGGATTTGTCCTGTATCGTAATAGAAAAATAGTAGTTTATGAAACTGTTGCATAATAAGGGGTATTAAAACATGAGTGTGTGTTTAAAAACCGAGCCGTAGGCGAGGTTTTTAATAGTATTCACACGAATGTTTTAATACCTAGTTATGTGCAGTTTCATACACTACTTTATCTACACTCATACATTGGGATTGAACCTACTAAATACCTTTTTTGCATTTTCCATGCCATAAAGTCGTGATAGCATTTATCATATAATTTTCTCGACTTTGCTGGTAAAAAATTATGAGTAATTTCTTTCGCCGCATCTAAAATATCGGGCGAAGTCAAATATTCTTCACATTCACTGATATCAGACATTTTTAAGCAAGAATTCAAAAAACTCATGAAATTCAATACAACTAAACCTGCAAAATATGAATGGCGCCAAAACCCAGCATATCACCGCATTGCGCATGCGCTAAGTTTTAGCACGCACTGCGATTTTTATTCGTGCGAATTTTTTTCGCCTATTCTGCGACCTATGGAATTGTATGAAGTTGCACGCATTGCGGTAAAAAATCGTGCAGAAATAATACCGCAAGAAATCCGTGTTTTGCCACAGAATCCACCGCACCGCGGCGCGAATATTTTGAGCTCTATGAACATCTAGAAAGAGACAAAATTCGCGCGAATAAATATCGCAGTGCGTGCTAAGCCTGAAGCGGGCATTGTCATAGACAAGTAAAAATTGGAATCAAATCTTTTTAAATAGGTACTATAAAAATGGCTTTACAAAAAATTATTGATGAAAACTCCTTGTGATTAACTTCTTGAATTTGTCCTGTATCGTAATAGAAAAAAAATTGTATTATAGCATTATTTTGTTAGAGAAAAAGTGTTATAATAAGATTCTATTTTTAAATTTCGGTATTGTGTTTATAAAGTATGTCAATATAAACTCGTTTTGAAGTTTATAATTCGAATATTACGATATGAGAGTAGATAAAAATGTATTATAGCATAATTTTGTTAGAGAAAAAGTGTTATAATACGATTCTATTTTTAAATTTCGGTATTGTGTTTATAAAGTATTACAATATAAACTCGTTTTGAAGTTTATAATTCGAATATTACGATATGAGAGTAGATAAAATTGTAACAAGGGTATCGCGTTTAGGGTAAGTTGGGTAAGTAGGATGGGTAGGTAGGGTAGGGTAGGTATGTAGGTAGGGTAGGGTAGGGTAGGTAGGTTTTTTTATTATTTTTTTGTGGCGCCTACCACTCCGCGCATATGGCGGAGTCTGCGAGCTACATGGGTTCCCCGGACATAGTCCGAGACCTTTGGGACTCATTTAATCTCAGTTCAATTTTACACATTACATTATTATATACAAAGATTACATTTCTATCACATTTCATATGAGTATCTTAAAAGTACTTATTTTCTACAGACATATTAAGATGTTATTGTATAGTATGATCTTAGCGATCGATACCTAGTTTCTATTTTGTTCATAGATTTGTAACACTCTGTACGCTTCCAATTATATATGATTATATACAATTTTGAGCATTGCTGTTGTATATTTATTTTTATCAATTGTAAACAGTATTTGATAAAATCGATACTATACGTTTTGTCTGCTATAAATTTACTAAATTTCTCAGGTCTAATTTGCAATTTCTAGGTCTCCTATTAACTTATTATATAGCATATTCTTAGCAATATCTGGATTCTATTTTGTTTATAGTTTATATATTGCTCTGTACGCTTCCCATTATATATATCTATATATAATTTCGAGCATTGGTGTTAATTATTTATTTCTTTTAACTGTTTTTTCTGCAACATTGAAACAGTATTCTATAAATACAGTGCTATACTTTTTGTCAGATATGAGCCTATTGAGATTCCCTGGTTTAATGTCGATCCCTAGCTTCTGTTCGATTTCGTACCTTTCTTGGCCATATACCGGGCAGTCAGTAATTATGTGGATTGCTGTCTCGTCTTCGTCGGGGTCACAAGTGCATGATGGGCTTTCCTTGCACCTGAACCTGTTCAGGTATTAGAGAAAACCCACCATGCCCAGTCATTCGATACTTGGGTAATTAGCCCGGTCGGTCTTATTTTTCTGACGATATTATAAGCGTCCACTGCGTCCGGGAAGAAAAGTTTTGTTGTTGAGGCTGTGTCACCCAGGTGACACAGGGTAGGTAGGTTAGGGTAGGTAGAGTAGGGTCGCCGTGCCCTCATCTCTGAAGTAGGCAGTGACCTGTCGCTGCCGGCCGTAGTAGAGTCTATGGTCGGCAGCGAGGAGTCCTGGGACGCGGTGGTATCCTTCTGCGAAACAGTCGTCTCGCAGAAGGAGGCTGCGGAGAGGGAGAGGGAGATTTCATTCAATCACCCAATCCGCAGCAGACGTGCCGGGCGTCGGCGGAGGGCGGACAGCGCCCTCTTCCGGCCCCCCTAAATGGGTCCAGGGGCGACGGACTCGGGGACATCCGTTGCCCTCCACACATCTGGACCCGAGGTGGTGGCGCGTAGTGTTCCACGCGCGCCCCTCTTAGACGTTGCGGGGGAGTCAAACACCTCACTCCCCCCAAACCCGAGATCGAGGCCCGGAAGCGGGCCGGCACTAGCCGGGGGTTGCGGAAGTATCGTTGTTCCCGCGACCCCCGGCGTAGGTGTGAGATGGAACACCGGGGTGGTTTTTAGTCAGTAGGAGTCTGACAGACCCCTCCGCCCCCCCCAGGGCGGAGGGCATCCAATGAGGATTTTCCACCCCGGAAACAAAAAAAAAAAAAAAAAAAAGGTAGAGTAGGGTCGGGGTGCAAGTTGAAAGCCTCCACGCGGCGCACCCTGGGCAACGTCGGCTCCAACTGCCCACCCGCGTTGGGTGGACAGTTGGGGCGGGCGGCTAATTTCAACACACGAGGAAAGGTCACGGTTCCAAACACAGATCATCATCCATGATGGTCTGTGAAGGGAACCGGGCTAGAGGCGGGACGGCAAGTCCGTCGCTGCGGTGGCCATCTAACGCCTACTCCCCCCTCTGCTGACAGAGGGTAGGTCTAGTGGGCGTGGAGTAAAGATGGAACCCAATCCCAAGGTCTCGCGTGCCGAGGGGATGAATGGCCGGAGGGTTTATATCCGGTCCCTAGCGCTGGAAAAGGGACCTTACCCTTAAAAAGGAACAGAAAAATGGAACACAGACTAACGGAAAAAAATCCTCAGGCGGGTACCCTTGCGCAACGCAAGGGCGAGTCCCGCCCCTCTAGGGATCTCCTAGAGGGCAGCCCCATCGTATCTGAGGGGGGCACCAATAGTCTCGCAGGCCGGCAGACCACCGCCGACCTGCGCCACGAGCAAGAAAAGGAGCTCCAGGTTCACCAGGAGCGACTGCGCGACGAGGATGCGCCGCTTGCCGTCGCCGACGGCAACAAGAGCCGAGGAGGCTCAAGTCCCCATGTGGACGTACCTCTTGCCGTCGCCGACGGCAACAAGAGCCGAGGAGGCTCAGGTCATGGAGACAATTTGTCCGACCAGGACTCGCGTGGCACTTCCAAAGCTTGGAGGAAGCGTCCGCGCGGCAGGGACTCGGGGTCGCTGGGTCTTTCCTCAAGTGAGGAGAACCTGTCGGCCCCGAAGGTGTCAACAGGACGGAGAGGAAGGGGTCGCGGAGTGGCGGGTGTTGCCACCGCTCGGGTGCCGGGACGCGACACGCGGGGACGTTTCTTGCCTCGGCCCGACACGCCTGCCCCTGCAGAGTGCGTGCAGAGTGACCCTGGGCACATGAGTGCGGACCAGAGTGATGGCTCCACCACGTCCTTGCTAGGCGAAAATAAGGCGGAGGCAAACGCCGCAAAGCGGGCGCAGCGACGGGCTGTCGCAGCTGACGAGGTCAGCGAGTTGGCCCGACAGGCCCGAGAGCGGCGCTTGGCTCGGACGGCTGCCGGTGGGGACATCTCAGCGGTAGCGCTCAGTCGCCAAGTGACGGACGGGCTTGAGGTTGTCCTGAAGGTTGCGACCAAGTCAGGCAACCTGAAGGGCACATTTACAAATGCCCTGAAGCAGGCGGTGAGCGACATACGGGAGGCGGTTGAGGTCCTCGTAAACCGCACAACCACGGACGCGACGGAGAAGTTGTGGGAGGAAAACGGCCGTCTTCGATTCGAGCTAGAGGAGCTCAAGCGGCAATTCGCCGCCCAGACGTCAGCTTCTACCCTCACGAGCCCACCGCTGGCGCCGTCGTCGGCTCCATCTCCGGCCCCATCATCGGTCTCTGCACTTGCGGATGCGGAGATCGAAAAGATCGCGCGCATCTGCATGATGCAGTGCGGGCGGATGGTGGGTGCTCGTATAGAGGCGATGGAGTCGAGATTGCTTCCGGCTGAAACCTCCCGCCCACCGCTCGCTGCGGACAAGCGGAGACAGGAGGGGCCCGCTAAAACTGGGCCAGCGGCCCAGCCGGCAGCGGCTGAGCCGAGAAATGTTGGGAAAGGGCCCAGCAAGCCCGCGGAGGGCAGGTCCACACCCACTACCCGGTCGGCGGCTGCGACCCTGGTGACCCCGCCTGGCACCCTCACGGAGGCCTGGACGACGGTGGTCAAGAGGGGCCGCCGTCGAAAGAAGAAGACGGCGCCGCCGGCACCTGCTGGAGCACCCGCACCGGAAATCAGGAAGGCCGCGGGACCGCCTAAAGTCAGAGCCCCACGCTCCGCGGCTGTAGCGATCACGCTGCTGCCCGGAGCCGTCGAAAGGGGCGTCACATACAAGGCGGTCTTGTTAGAGGCGAAGTCCAAAGTCGCGTTCCCCGACCTTGGCACACCGTCCGGCTTCCGAATGAGGTCGGCGATTACGGGGGCGCGGCTGCTCGAGGTGTCAGGTGCCTCAAGCGCCGAAAAGGCGGATATGTTGGCCGCCAAGCTGCGGGAGGTCCTCAATCCGGAGGACGTTCGGGTGTCCAGGCCGATGAAGACCGCTGAGTTGCGTGTTGACGGCTTAGACGACTCGACGACCGTAGCTGAGGTCGCGGCGGCCATCGCCCAAGCTGGCGGATGTTCGTCCGAGGACATTCGGACGGGCGAGATCCGCGGCGACGCTTCCGGGCTCGGCATGATTTGGGTGCGGTGCCCGGTGGCGGCGGCGAAAAAAGTCGCTGACGGTGGACGACTGTTGGTGGGGTGGGTTGCAGCGAGGGTCAAGCTGCTGCAACCCAGGGCATTGCGGTGCTATCGTTGCCTGGACATTGGGCATGTCAGGGCACGATGCACCGCCGAAACGGACCGCAGTGAACAATGCTATCGCTGCGGTCAGCCCGGCCACAAGGCAGCCCATTGCTCCGCGGCGCCAAACTGCAGCCTCTGTACAGCTGCAGGGAGGCCCGCTGGGCACAGAGCGGGTGGAAAGGGCTCTTTACCCCCCCGTCAACCTGGCTGCTTTTTGGCCGACTCCCGGCCTAGGAATGGAGTGGAGGGAATGGATTGCGCATTATGGCGCTCTACCATTTCCTCCAGGGCAATATCAACCACTCTGCCAGAGCTCAGGATCTCTTGCTCCAGAGCATGGCAGAGTGGTCGATTCACGTGGCTGTGGTCGCCGAGCCGTATTACATCCCACCCAGAGACAACTGGGTTGGAGACCTCGACGGTTTGGTGGCCATCATTGGCGGGGCTCTTGTCAGCCCGTCCCGAGGTCACGGCTGGGTGGTCGCCCTCGCGGACGGCGTTGGCATAGTTGGTGTTTATTTTTCGCCTAACAAGAGTCTCGCCGACTTCGAGAGTTTCCTTGTCGAGTTGGGCGCCGTCGTAGGCCGACTCCACCCTCGCCCTGTGCTGTTGCTAGGGGATCTCAACGCCAAGTCTTCGGCGTGGGGATCTCCGGTAACCGATGCTAGGGGTGAGGTGCTGGAAGAGTGGGCAATCACCACTGGCCTGGTCGTCCTAAACCGGGGCTCGGTCCACACTTGCGTGCGGCAGCAGGGCGGTTCAATAGTGGACATCTCGTTCGCTAGCCCTGCTTTTGCGAGCCGTGTCCGCGACTGGCGTGTCGCCGTGGAGGTGGAGACGTTATCGGATCACAGTTATATCCGTTTCGACGTCTCCACCCAGACCGCCGGCGGCCGCAGTTTGCCAGCCCCGCGAACGAACGCTCCGCGCTGGGCGCGCAAGCGAATCGACAGGGAACTTCTCGAGGAAGCCACCATTGTCCAGGCCTGGATCCGGGAGTCGGCAACGACCGGACCCGTCGACGTCGAACAGGAGGCGCTGTGGTTCCGCGGGGCGATGACGCAAATCAGCGACGCGTCCATGCCCCGGGTCCACGCACAGTCAGTGAGGCGCCAGGTGTACTGGTGGTCCGCCGAGATCGCACAGTTGCGTGTCGCGTGCGTAGCGGCCAGACGCCAGTACACCCGATACCGGAGGAGACGTCGTCGGGTCTCTGACGAAGAAGCCGCGCGGTATGAGGTGTACCGTGCGGCGACGGAGACTCTGCGGCTGGCCATCGGCGAGGCGAAGAAGCGAGCCAGGGAGGAGATGTTGGAGACTCTAGACCGGGATCCTTGGGGGCGTCCTTATCGAGCGGTTCGAGGGAAACTTCGAGCCGCTGCGCCTCCGCTTACGGAGAGTCTCCAACCCGAGCTGCTGGAGGAGGTAGTCGCAGCCCTCTTCCCGGCGAGAGCGGATTACATCCCGCCGCCGATGGCTTTGCCCACAGCCGCAGAGTCTACAGAGGAGGACGCCATCAGCGTCCCAGAGGTGACACAGGCTGAGATGGGGGCGGCCGTGATGCGGCTCCGGGCCAAGAACGTGGCTCCGGGGCCCGATGGGATCCACGGCCAAGTATTAGCCCTCGCTCTGAAGGAGCTAGAGCCCTGGTTGAGAGGACTCTTCACTGCGTGCCTTGAGCGGGGCCAGTTTCCCACTTCATGGAAATCTGGTCGTCTGGTCCTGCTCAGGAAGGCGGGGCACCCTGCGGACTCGCCGTCCGCGTACCGGCCCATAGTGCTGCTAGACGAGGTGGGTAAGTTGTTCGAGCGGATAATCGCTGCCCGCCTCGTCAGCCACTTGTACAGAGAGGGGCCGGACTTGGACAAAAGCCAGTTCGGTTTTCGGCATGGGCGCTCCACCATCCACGCGATATCGCAGGTGAGAGTCCTGGCGGAGGAAGCGGTGTCCCGGGGTGGGGTGATGTTGGCAGTGTCCTTGGACATTTCCAACGCCTTCAACACCCTGCCCTGGAGTTGTGTTCGGGAGGCACTGCGATATCATCGAGTGCCTCCCTACCTCCGCCGCATCGTCGGGGCTTATTTGGCGGATAGGTGTGTCACTTACGTGGGACGTGATGGCGTCGAAAATCTGCACCGCATGTCGTGCGGTGTTCCACAGGGCTCGGTCTTGGGCCCGCCTCTGTGGAACATCGGTTACGACTGGGTGCTGAGGGGCGAACTCCAACCGGGCGTGGACCTGACGTGTTACGCGGACGATACGCTGGTCACCGCCCGGGGGAGCTCGTACAGGGAGGCAGCGTTGCTGGCAACGGCTGCGGTCTCACAAGTGGTGAGCCGCATACGGCGCCTTGGCCTGGAGGTGGCCCTCAACAAGTCGGAGGCCATGGTCTTTCATGGTCCCCGGCGGGCGCCACCGCCCGATGCCCACATCGTGGTCGGGGGGGCTCGAATCGCTGTCGAGTCTACCATGAAGTACCTGGGATTGGTGCTCGACAGCCGGTGGGATTTCGGCCCCCACTTCCGGCAGCTGGCGCCCAAGTTGTTGGGCGCGGCTGGGGCGCTTTCAACGCTGCTTCCCAATCTGGGGGGCCCGAGCGCCGCTTGTAGGCGGCTCTACGTTGGGATCGTGCGATCGATGGCCCTGTATGGGGCCCCGATCTGGGCGGCTGACCTGACGGCCGGTAGCATCGCTGTTCTGCGGAAGCCGCAGAGAGCGATGGCCGTCAGAGTCATCAGGGGGTATCGCACGATCTCCTACGAGGTGGCTTGCGTACTGGCCGGATCCCCGCCCTGGGACCTGGAGGCGAAAGTACTTGCGTCACTGTATCGCTGGCGCGAGGAAGCGCGGGCGCGGGGCGAAGGGCCGATGCAGCGACATATGGAGTTGCGTCGGTCTCAGCTCCGCGAGGTCCTAGTGGCGGAATGGTGGGACAAGCTTTTACGCCCTACCGCCGGCCTCGTCACCATCGAGGCGGTCCGGCCGGTGCTCGAGCGCTGGCTCGGGAGGAGGCACGGCTCCCTGTCGTTTCGTGTGACGCAGGTGCTCTCGGGGCATGGTTGCTTCGGGAAGTACCTGTGTCGCATAAACAGGGAGCCGGACGCCCGGTGTCACCACTGCGTCGACTGCCGGGAGGACACGGCGTGGCATACGCTGGCAGAGTGCGCCGCTTGGGAGGAGCCACGCCGTGACCTCATCTCAGAAGTAGGCAGTGACCTATCGCTGCCGGCCGTAGTCGAGTCTATGGTCTGCAGCGAGGAGTCCTGGGACGCGGTGGTATCCTTCTGCGAAACAGTCGTCTCACAGAAGGAGGCTGCGGAGAGGGAGAGGGAGATTTCATCCGCTCACCCGATCCGCAGCAGACGCCCCGGGCGTCGGCGGAGGGCAGACAACGCCCTCTTCCAGCCCCCCTAAATGGGTCCAGGGGCGACGGACTCGGGGACGTCCGTCACCCCCACACACACCAGGACCCGAGGTGGCGGCGCGAAGTGTTCCACGCGCGCCCCTCTTAGATGTTGCGGGGGGAGTCTAACACCTCACTCCCCCCTAACCAGAGATCGTGGCCCGTGGATGCGGGCCGGCACTAGCCGGGGGTTGCGGAAGTATCATTGTTCCCGCGACCCCCAGCGTAGGTGTGAGATGGAACACCGGGGTGGTTTTTAGTCAGTACGAGTCTGACAGACCCCTCCGCCCTCCCCAGGGCGGGGGACATCCAATGAGGATTTTCCACCACGGAAAAAAAAAAAAAAAAGTTAGAGTAGGGTAGGGTAGGTAGGGAAGGTAGGGTAGGGTAGGTAGGGTAGGGTAGGGTAGGTAGGGTAGGGTAGGGTAGGTAGGGTAGGGTAGGTAGGGTAGGTAGGGTAGGGTAGGTAGGGTAGGTAGGGTAGGTAGGGTAGGTAGGGTAGGGTAGGGTAGGGTAGGGTTGGTAGGGTAGATGAATGTTTGGTGTTTTTATGGCAAAACAAAGTTTGCCGGGTCAGCTAGTAACAAATATAAGCTAGTGTCTGTCACTTCGTGGATGTCGTAACGTGCTCGTTTTATCAATAATGCAGTTTAGCTACACTAATCGTTAGTACTAAAACAAGATAGTGTAGAGTGCATTCGGCATTATTTGAAGATCAGTGTGACTCGTCGTGTGCAAACTTATGCATTGAACAAGCTGGTTGACCATTGCAGTAACTTTTGTAAATAATGTAAAGACTTTTTGTAAATACTTGTGTTATTAATCAATGTAAATGGGATCAAAGAATTTTAATATAAACTACAAATTACCTAGATATCGATACCAACGTTCGCGCGGCAAGCGGTTCGACACCGCTGAGGGCGCGGGCGGTACCGTTTGCACAGACAATCATTTACCCGTAATGCAAACTATTGCATAGCTTAGGAACGGTTGCTATTTTTATCCGACTGCCAAAGGAGGGTTATGTGTTTATCAGTTTATGTATGTATGTATGTTTGTTCCTATGTGGCGTTCTAGAGACCAAATGCGTGGGCCGATTTTGATGGTTCTAAGTCAATCGATTCGTCTTATCCCCGCGAGTGTCCCTGGCTACATTAAAATTGTAAAATAGGAAAATGGCGGTTCTTGGGGGCCCAAATATTTTTTACCTTCCAAACCTATTGTGTGGGGTATAAAAATAAAGAATTTTAAGAGGTGATTTCAAAAATGTATAACACTTATATGTTTAAATGTACCTAATTCGAAAAAAAAATAACTAAAAAGTTATAAATAAATAAAGTTTATTAATAAAAGTCGTGTGGCACTCGGGGACTGCCGCGGTAAAGATATTGCATAGCATTTTTTATCAACTTATGCAATTATAATTACTTATTTATTTTTTATTTATGCTTATCGGCGCAAAATCAACATTAATACGAGTGAGGGTGTAATCGAGCGTCGAATAAATTATGATTGAATTATTTTAAGTTCAAATAACGTGTGATTGCTTATTTGAATATTTAAGTTGATAAAAATCGCTCAAATGACTATTTGATTGTCTTTACTCATTTTATTACTCAAAATTATTAAAAACTAATTAATCTGTACTTCATGGTTTTTTTTTTAATTTCAATATTCTACCGCGGACATGTGGCACTCCGCGATCTTTTTATAGTGTTTTTTTTTTGTTTGTTTATTATTTTTTCATTAACGTTACAATTGTCTGACTCCTACGTCGGACATTATTTTTAGGCTTACTTAACTAACTTAAGTCTACGTGAGTTCATCCCTCACTAAATACTATATATATATATATATATATCACACACCGGCATTACAATTTAAGTTTCTATTCGCTACTTATATTAATGTTATTAACTATTTTGTTACTTATTTCTATTGATACACTGCTTATGTTATTTTGTTTTCTTATATCTATTGGTACATTTTCGGGGAAGATGCATGGCAGTGCGAGCAGACCAGTCCCGGCCGACGGTTCCGGCTATAGAACCCCGTCGTTAGGACGTTAAGATGTGTATGACTGACTCGCTCCACCATACAGCTTTACAATAGTACATTGTGATACAAGGGTGGAAAGTAGGTTATTGCAAACGAGCTGTCATTAACAAGCCCGAGCCGAAGGTGAGGGTTTTTAATGACACGAGTTTGCAATAACCTACACGCCCGTGTATCACACGATATTTTTCAATACAGTTGTGGGAAATAGTAAAAACAAATCAAAGAATTAGATTTGTTAATTCACAAAATAATAAAATTTCGCGCGTTTTTGCCATTGGACATATTTTTATTTTTATTAAATCTATTCCATTTTATTCTATGTATGAAAACTCCTTGCTACTAAACTTTTTTAAATTGACTTACAACTAAAGGCGCGTTTTTGCAACTGGACATATTTTGCAACGAAAACAGTCTATACAGCCTATTCGATTTTAGACAAATGTTGATGTGAAAATAATTAAATTAAAACTGGTAATTAAATATTAAACAACCATTAAAAAGACTTGAGATTTCAATGCTAAAACGTACAGAATCATTCATTTTTCCTCGTATAAAATCCATCCCATTTTATTCTACGTATGAAAACACTTTGCTACTAAACTTTTTAAATTGATTTATAAATTTAAAACTAAACTGCAAAACTAATGATCGAGCTCGTAAACAAAAGTCACGACCGCGTAACAGAAAGATGCCTATGCATAAGATTTAATTTTCGAATCATAATTATAGCCTCTGAAAGTACGCCATGTTTAACAACTGTATTGAAAATATATATATTTTTTTTTGCGTTTCAGGGTTTAGACAGGGTGATGGTTTGGGTATGTGTTTTGGTTGGAGTTTTTGGATGGGACTTGTTAGGTGGTGTTTTGGTGATGTCTGCTGACCAGGGACTTCACCAGCGTGAGCAAGGCCTCTATGACGACTACGTCTCGATGCTGCATGGCCGTCTTAAGATTGTAGTTGACGACCGTTTTAGTCGGCGCATCCATCGCCCTCTTAGCAAGGCGGCCTGCGGCGTCATCGGCGTCGTCGGTGTAATAGACGCAACTGACTGTATGTCTGGACACCGCCACTACCGCGTGGGAGATGCTGTCGTGGACCTGAAGCCTCCTGGACTTGGTGTTGATGATGATGACGCTGTCGTAGGTCGACCCCTGAGCCTCGTGTATGGTTAGCAGGCGCGACCCTTCACCGGACCCAAATTCCTGGCTCGCAAGAGAGGCTTTCTCCCCCTGCGTATGAACCAGGAACAGGGTGTTTTGGGCAGTGTTCGGTATTTGCGCCCCTGTGTAACCTTTCACCTTCAGGGAGTGGACCCGCGACAGCGACGACTTGGAGGAGTATATACCGGGGTATATCTCACTCAGTGCAAACGCCACGTCCATTGGATTGCGGTGTGTGCAGAGAAACTCCTGGGTGATGCCAGCCACCAGGTCTGGACGGGTGTACCTAAGCTCGAAAAGGTTCTCTCTGTCCAAAAATGGGAGCTGGTTAACGTCTCCGACGAGGACAAGCTC
Source organism: Anorthoa munda (assembly GCA_945859665.1). Lineage (NCBI taxonomy): Eukaryota > Metazoa > Arthropoda > Insecta > Lepidoptera > Noctuidae > Anorthoa > Anorthoa munda. The sequence continues at coordinate 480,419 of OX243916.1, read as the reverse complement.
GCTTGCTCCAGACAACTTTACTGCCATGACTATTGCCCCAAAGTGGTTCATAAGAGCCTCGTCTACCGTAAGACGGTAGCATTTGTCTTGGCTCTTGAAACCGTTTGCTAGGATTGACGCCATAGTGCGCACCTTGGTCTTTGCTCGGTCTCCTAAGCGGCGCGCAAGCTTTTCCCTAAGGTCTTTGGCAGCTTCTGTTGTCGTGGTGGCTATCACGTCCCTGTCCTCGTCGAAGTGCTTTACCAGCCAACTCCGAAAACTTCGAAAACCGGAACTCCGTTAATCCACCTGATATTGGGTACCGCCCAACTTTCCTGCGATGCCGGGATACCTGGGGTCCCCGAAATGGACTGTGCCATTTCCAGGATCTTATCATACGCCATGATCTTAGTACATTTGGCGGTAACCACTATCGGGTCGTCATTTGGCACACTGAACTTGAGTTTGCCTGAGCGCTCCGTCTCCTCCTTGTCCAGGGCCACAAAACCACTCCTCGCGCTGTAGGCTACCATATACGACCCCGTCATTTCCCCTTTGATGACCCCTGCTTCCTCGAGCAGTATCCTTAACAGACCCTCTGTGTCTCTTTGGAAGGTTTGCAGGATTTTCCTGCATGTCGTAAGATTGACATCTCTGGTCGCTCTTCCGATTGCTACGTACTCGAGGAACGCGCTTTTTACGTGGTCCGTAGTACCCGACTTTACTGCGAGGGTCGGCGGGCTGACTTGCCCTTTGTCGGCTCGTGTTGGCTTAGGCTTTTGCTGGGTTAGCCTGGGCTGAGCTGCGCCGTGCCCTAACAAGTGTGATCGGGCAGGACCTCTCACTCCCCGGCGTGGTCAACTCCATGCTGGGGAGTGAGGAGGCCTGGGCGGCGGTTGCCTCCTTTTGCGAGGTCGTGATGTCGCAAAAGGAGGCGGCGGAGCGTGCGCGGGAGGACGATCCTCTCGCGCGGAGAAGGGGAGGGAGAAGGAAGGCGGTTGTATAATCGTCTCCTCCCTCCTCCTGGTGGTGATTAGCGGACGAATGGTGCGGGGGCACCTTCGTCCGCATTGCACCAATCACCACCCTCGTCGGGCGGGAACGGCCGGGCACTCGCGGTCGTTCCCGGGCCCCTCCACTAAGGGAGGGGCGTGAAGGGCCTGCCGTAAAGGCGGGCGGTCGTCGGCGGAGGAATGGAAGTAAAGGCTGTGCCGGTTTCCCAGTCCTCCTCCACTCAGACGATGCGGGAGTGCCGCTGGGTTATTTTAGTGGGTATACCGGGCTAGCCCGGGGAGTCCCACATAGCCCCCCATCCCCCGATGGGCGGGTATGCGTAATGCATTTTTTTACAGCTAAACAAAAAAAAAAAAAAAGGCTTTTGCTGGGTTGGTTCCTTTGGTGTTTTTCTGAGGAACCTCTCCAGTGCTGTCTCCTGCTTATTTTATTTATTTATTATAAACTTTATTGTACACCACAAAATAAAAACATAAAGGACAAACATTTGCCTGCTTGTGAGATGGTGAAGCTTGATGGTACTTCATGGTTCATTTAGTGATTTGTAAAATAAAAACCAGAAGTTAAAAACAGACAAAAAATAAAGACGGTAGACTTGTAACGAAGTTTCGTATAAATACGACCGCCCGACCACTCACAAGTCATCAATTCCGCCGCCGGCTGTGTTCGCGAACGCACGTCTGGCTCTGCGCTCCCCCCGCCGCCCGCACCCCGCTGTCCTGTTTATATCTCTTTTGTTATTGTTTTCTTCTATCGTACTAACATTATCGATAATGACACATCCAGTGGAGGCATTGATAATGTTAGTCGACGACGCTCTGTTGGACGAACCCAGTCCGCGTAGCGTAAACAGATCGAGGCTTAAAATCATCATGGCCTCTTTGGCTAAATGGGACCCCTATGGTACTCCCCCGCCCCCGCCCGCCTCGGACGATATCAAATCAAATCAAATGTATTTTTCTCAAACATGCTTGGAAATGTGATCATTATTTTGACAACCTTCTTCGAGATAAATCGAAATTGCTGTACTGGTCAAATACATGCGCGCAGCGGCCGGCAAAAGTTGTATGAAAATCCATATCTGTCGTGTCTAGCGGCCAAATAAATTCCATAGTAAACTCATATCTGTCGTGTAGTTTAAAAATGGAACAATCTTTTACTCCGAAACATGGCAACCAAGGAGGTAACTTATCAAAGGTTTTATTTAAATTTCAAACTGGCTTGCAAATAGAACGCTGTTTATTGAAAAAAAAACAAATGAACACTAACGCGGGAACAATTATTGTTGTTCGTCATTGATTTTGACAAAATGAGTTCTAGGTACTACTTAGTTTTAATTTCCGCGCATAATTTGAGAAAAGTACTATACAAGCCTTGGCCACAACTAGGCATTGATGGACGAACGTGTAAATGTGGGCCGAGGCGAAGCCGAGGCACACATTTACACGTTCGTCCATCAATGCCTATTTTGCTGGCCGCTGCAGTAATGTACTATATTTCAACTAGGCCATTATGCGACACTTTTGAACGTTAAAAAAAATTTACATGTTATAAAAAATTGATTCTACCGTGCGTATATAGTCCCGCCTCTCCCCCGCCCGCTATGGACGAGCGTTCTAACACTCCTCCCGCGCTCGTAATCGATGAGCCTGCAATGGACTCTGACGATTATGAGACGTCAGATGACGTCTCCTCTTCCTCTGACAGCTTTCAAGTTGTCAATGAGGGTAAGAGGAAGAGGAAAAAGGGAAAGTCCAATCCAAAGGCCAATAAGGTCAAGAAGGTGACAGCATTTTTTATGACATGAATGCTTTCGAGAGTCTGTAGTGGGGCAACGGATCTCAATTTAAATTATCTCAAGTCAGGAAATAATGTGTGATACTCTCCAAACTGTTCTCTTTTTAAGTTAAAGTCATGAACCCATTTTTTTTCCTACATTTTATTAGGCAACCGACTATAACAGGATCAAGTGCCATAGTACACTACGTGAGTTCGTTCTATACAGAAAATATTCATATAATAAGATATACAAAAAGTAATAATCATATTCATTTCTGTATATCTTATTATATGAATATTTTGACAACACTGACTGCGGCGCGTGCGGCTCCTGCGGCGCGGATAGGTGCGCGTTCACCTGTAAGAGCCGTCAGGCTTCATGCAACACTGACAACTGTGCCTACCAACGAATGTTTTCAATGTTTGGCCTAGGTCTTGTGTGTACTATTGGCCTTAATAGTCCTGTCCAAATACCCGATGCCAGTATTTATGTACAGGGTGGGAGCATTAATTCCCTTCATACCTGTCGGAGCGTCATGATGATGGTGAACACCACGGCTCCGAAGCGCGCGATGGTGCGGTAGATCAGCAGCTGGCCTATCGCTGAGCTCACTGATAGCACGATGCAGTCCGCAGCGAACATTTATGTACAGGGTGGGAGCATTAATTCCCTTCATACCTGTCGGAGCGTCATGATGATGGTGAACACCACGGCTCCGAAGCGCGCGATGGTGCGGTAGATCAGCAGCTGGCCTATCGCTGAGCTCACTGATAGCACGATGCAGTCCGCAGCGAACATTTATGTACAGGGTGGGAGCATTAATTCCCTTCATACCTGTCGGAGCGTCATGATGATGGTGAACACCACGGCTCCGAAGCGCGCGATGGTGCGGTAGATCAGCAGCTGGCCTATCGCTGAGCTCACTGATAGCACGATGCAGTCCGCAGCGAACACCGGGTGCTGGAAACAGAGATAGCTTTATTGAGACACAGGCGGGGTAATTACTTAACATACACACAATTAGTGCCAATGCTTTACGTTATGAGACTATTCAATACGAACAATATTTTTTTATATTTATTTTAGTGCATGGAGGACTTACAGCTAATAAAAACAAACAAAAAAGGAAACCAAAGTCAACAGAAATAAGCGGCACAGGAGGACACCTTGGAGTTTTAGTGGGTTGGAGTCCCACATAACTTGCGTTATCTCCCCGTGATAGCGCAGTATGCATGAGCATTTCTCCAGGCAAAAAAAAAAAAGAAAAAAGAAAGACGTGATCTCTGCTGGTTCGTTAGTGGCAGACACTTAGTGTAGCTCACCCTCCTCTACGTTATGTGCAACGTCTCAATGCTACTGGTGAGACCCGCTTGTGGGAGACCAGAAGCACCGATTTGCTAACGTAACTGGGATATACCACGCTAAACACTTTGCTTGATGAGGAGTCACGATGATTCACACGATGTGGTCCCGTGGACCCATGACATCCGGCTCGAAGGACCAAAAGATGTTGGGGTTTTCTCGTCATTGCCGAGTAAGCCGGTAGTTGTAGAAGTTAGTTTAACACCAAACCACTGTTATGTCCATATATTTATTATGGACACAGTTTTAGGTTGCTGCTAGTAACCTGAGCCGCACTTAATGTTGAGTTACGTCAACGCGCAAATTAGTTACGACTGATTTGCTTAATATTGTACAGTACTTTAATAGGCGTACTTTTGCTGTAATAGCATTATTGGTTCGTACAGAACCTGTTACCTCTCGAAAAAGCGCGCGTTGATTGTGTGTATATAGTCTGTGGTTTTTTGTCTGAAAGTTTCTATTAAATTGTAGTTAGAACTTATTGGAATTTAATTAAGTAATCACATCAGGTAGTGGAAAACTAATCGTTCGTGTACTATTATGGTGTGAGCACAATAACTAAAAAAACTCACTGATTTAATTAAAGTAAGAAGCAATATAAATACTTAGTTTGCAATGATATGAGTGATGAGAAAGAAAATAATAAATTCATAAAAACAGAAACAAACAATATAACCTACTACCGCTACTTGAAAAATTTGAGGCTTAAGCACCTTTTGGCCGAATTCACACTTATTGTGAATGGATCTAAATCATATTCCTTATAAATATCATTGAATTTTCTGCTTGCGCGCACAATATAACTGTTCCGCCTATAATTCGAAGAAGTTTGAGGTACACGTATGGGTGGATTAAACCGAAATGTTATACATGGCACATTGAAATTAAATTTTGACAATAACTCAGAGTTATCAATGTCAATAAACAGTCAGCAATTTTACGTCTATCTACCAGTGGCAGCAGATGATACTTCTTACAGAGTCCAAGATAATTGGTTTACTGATATGGAATTCTTTGATGAAAGCAAAGATATTTTATGAAACGTCTTTGGATGTTTTCAATGCGGTCAATGTATTTATGATAACGTGGATTCCATATCTGAGACGCATACTCTAGCTAACTTCTTACAAAAGTGCAAAATTTTAAGTGTTTTAGCATCTATAAAACACTTAGAGATACGTATTGTAAACACAAGAAGTTTAGAAGCTCTTTTGACAATTGTATCAATGTGTGTGTCAAAAATTAACTAACTGTCTTGATGGACGCCCAAGTCACGAATAGTATTGCACCTTTGCAAGATCTGGCCCGCCAAAGTATAAGTAGTGGCTAGGACTGAACTTTTTCTAGTCAAAGTGATCACCGAACACCGAGCCGATAAAAATCAGCCTGAAGTGCTAGTCTACCTTCGAGCTTTGAAATAGTGCCAAAGATTTTCATGTCATCGGCAAAACAAATCCAGCAAAGTAAAATAAAGCATAATAGTTTGGATGAATGGAAGCACTGATCGATGTCGTTCTCACAGACTACAAACAAAAAAGGACCGAGCAACGAACCGTGAGGCACTCCACTGGGCAGGTTTTTTGGTTTATTTATTAATTATTGAGTACTGCTACTTGTGACCTGTTATCAACGTAAGAAGAGAACCACCTCGAGAGGTCCTCATGTAGCATAACTTCTTTATCAGGGTATCGTGATTGATCCGATCAAATGCCTTGCTATAATCTGTGTAAACCACATCGACCTGTTTACCATTATCCATAGCATCCGTAATGAAATCATTAAACAAAATCAAGTTCGAAGTGGTGGATCGTCCTTTTAAAAAGCCGTGCTAAAAGGAGTTGAACGAGCTAGCAAGGGCGGGATATAACTGGTTATAGAAAATCCTCTCAAATATTTTAGCTATAATGCACAGCTTGGATATAGGTCTATAACGGACCCCAGGACGACGTGAAGCTGTCGCACAGCGTGTACGTACGTGTAGTAGCCTGAGCGGCGGCGCGTGGTGCGCATGCGCGGCCGCAGTGAGCGCGCAGGAGAAGGCGTTGACCGCGCACAACATGTGCAGCGCGCCGCACTGGTAGCGGGAGAACACGGCGCCCTGCCAGGACGACGTGAAGCTGTCGCAAAGCATGTACAGCGCCAGCAGAGCTACGCCCGACATCGTCATCACACTCGATACTGGAAACAATTCAATACACAACAATCAATAATCAATCTTTACTTTGCTTAAGTGAAACCCTGACCGGGTTTCACTTATTTTGTAATCCTAATAAACAACCCCCCATGAATAGCACAAAAAATGGCCCCTAGTGCCCGCGTAGCAAGGAGTCTTAGTACACCTTGCTACGCGGGCACTAGGGGCCAATTTTTTCAATTCCCGGACGAGATCTGACTACCCCAACAAACACCGAGGACTGGACCTGGCAACGTACAACAAACACGCCCACAGCAGTGTGGGACACTGCGGACCGACGAGAAGATTACCGGACTCGAAAACGAACTGATCCGTTTACGATGGAGTATTATTCGGTTATCTGAAGTCCGAAGAGAGGAGGAGGACTCGATAATCCTCATATCCGGTAACTTGCTCTATTTCCGAGAAGTAGGTGACCGGCAGTCCCAGGGTGTGTCGGGTCTATCATCAGTCTCTTGTGAATACCGTGGCGACCAAGTGGCGTAACTTATACTCAGAATATCTTCAAGATATTCGCTGAAGGTCGTACAGGTCTACGCCCCAACCTCAGCACACATCGACGACGAGGTAAAGACCATATATGACCATGCCATGGCTCTAGAGATATCCTTATATATGCAGGTCATGTCTAGAGATATCCTCCTATCCTGTCATGTATGGAGTTTTGTTCAAAACTCCTGGGGGATTTCATTCAACGCGAAACTGGGCAAACGAAACGATGCAGATGATGAGATGAAAGTGGAGTTATTTGGAGATGGATGTCGGAATCACCGGGATCACCTACGGGCCAGTTTTAGGCAGGAGGGCCTCTATTCTATATGAAGAACTCCTTCTTCAGAAAACGTGAACACAGGAAGTGGACCTGGCATCGTAGCTACGATGGTGCAGGTAAAAATGAGATCAACTTCATCATATCAACCGAGATGCAAATGTTCAATGATGTCTCTGTGAAAACCGGAAGCGATCACCGGATGGTAAGAGGAACATTGAACATTAATATTAAGCTTGAAAGGTCTTGACTGATGAAGTCCACGCTGCGTCCAGCACAGATCCAAAACCCCGAGAGCTTTCAGCTCGAACTTCAGTTTGGTTTCGAGTGCATAGGGAGCTCCGTGGACGATTACAACAATGGGTTCGTGGAAACTGTCCATACAGTTGGGTTGTAGTTCTCCAAGACCCGTCGTACAGATAGAAATAAAAAGCTCTCTGATCCTACTTTCAAACTTATGAAAGAGAGGCGTGAGATGATCCTGCAGTCTTCAGATGAGGCATGTAAATACCGGCAGCTCAATAGACGGATCTCTTAATCCTTGAAAAGAGACCACCACTGCTTTAATAACGAGCGTATTAAAGATGCAACTGATCAAAATAAAGGTCCTAAGGTATTTTCAAGGCATCTGGCTATTGGGCAGAGCCAGCTCACGAAACTGAAAACCGACGATGGCAGGATCGTATCCGCCAAACCGGAGCTTCTGAGGGAGATCGAGAAAATCTATGGGCAGTTGTGCACGTCAATCAGCAAACCCGTAGCGAATCTGTCAAACGACCCAAGAGCTAGCAACCGACACTATACCGAATACATCCCGGACGTCAGCCTGTACGAGATTAGGATGGAGACATTGCGGGTGGGAAACCGGGAACGACGCCACTGGCATAGTGCAGGGTGGTGGTACTCTTCTTCGAGGTCGGCGGTAATGCCTGGATAAAAAATTATAGGCCCATCTAGTGAGATAGGTCTATAATTATATAGGCATAGAGATGGCTAAGAAGCGTCTTAAGCTTGGCACAAATTATAGGACGCGGCTGACGGACGCGGCTGACGGACCCGACTGTCAGCCGCGACTTATGGAGGATTTTACGAGTATCTCTTCTTTTTATGATCTTTCTTGGTGGATAACATAAAGCAGCCGCCGCTCAACATGTCTTCTTTGAATAAGCGTTCAGACGAGTCATACATACGCAGCGGCAGGTTGTACAGAAGACCGAAGAGTATAACCTGCCTCTCTGTTTAGCGTTTGTGGACTACTAGAAAGCCTTTGATTCGATCGAGACTTGGGATGTACTGCAGTCGCTCCAACGATGCCAGATCCGACAACCGGTACATCGAGGTGTTGAAGTGTTCGTACAAAAACGTGACCATGTCAGTCGAGTTCAGGATCAGACCTCGGAACTTATCCTTTTTCAGCACGGTGTAAGACAGGGAGACGTAATTTCTCCGAAACTGTTCATTGCTGCGCTGGAGGATGTGTTCAAGGTTCTGGACTGGAGAGAGCTAGGCATTAACGTTAATGGCAAGTACATCACTAACCTTCGGTTTGCCGACGACATATTGGTCATGACTGAGACCATGGAGGACCTCAGTACAATGCTTGATGACCGCAATAGAGCTTCCGAAACAGTGGGTCTTAAAATGAACATGGAAAATACCAAGGTCATGTTGAATGCCTATGTAACACCCACTCCTATCAAGATCGGAGACTCTACACTCGAAGTTGTAGACGATTATGTCTACCTGGGACAAACGGTCCTGTTAGGTGGGTCTACCTTCGGGAAAGAGGTCAAACATCGAAACTAACTCAGGCGGCGTTCGGGAAGTTGCGCGGTATCTTCTCGGCCAATTTACCGCAGTGTCTCAAGACGAAAGTCTATGAGCAGTGTGAGTTGCTGGCAACACACACTAAAATGTGGTCGCTTACAATGGGCCTCATCAGGCATTGCACATTACATTGCATATTTTGCCCTTACACACACACAGTTCACTATAATAATTGTATCAGCTCGTTTAGAATAAGTGTAAGACAATGATGTTGAAAGAGCGGAGCCTTCTAATACAGGCATTGTTTGCCTAAATGGGGACTCCAGTCACATTAACATGTAATGTAATTTCTAATTGAAATAATAAAGTATTTTGTATTTGTATTTTGTATCAGAAAGCTTACAGTCACTCAAAGGGCAATGGAAAGGGCTATGCTCGGAGTTTTCTTGCGTGATCGCATCAGAAATGAGGACATTCGCAGGAGAACCAAACTTACCGACATAGCCCGAAGAATTGCGAAACTTAAGTTACCAATGTGCCCTGCCTACTGCTCAGCAATGGGCAGGGCACTTTGCTCGCAAAACGCATGGTCGATGGGGCCGAAAATTTCTGGAAAAGCGAACGCGAACCAGAAGTCGATACGTTGGTAGGCCTCCCACTGTGAACCGATGCCCTGGTTCAGATTGCGGGAATCCATTAGATACAAGACACGAAATGATGACAATGTTACCAGCGTCGGGCACTGGTTGCGCGACATTTTGCTGAACTGGTCCTATTTGGCGCAGCCATGGGACACACAATGTTATATTTATATTGCTTTCTCTTTTTTATTGCTGTTTAGTTGCAAGTTTTCTTTTTAGGGTTCCGTACCCAAAGGGTAAAAACGGGACCCTATTACTAAGACTCCGCGATCCGTCTGTCTGTTTGTCCGTCTGTCACCAGGCTGTTTTTATATTTGTAAATGTTTTTGTTTTTAAATTTATTTTATAATAACGTTTAAAAATGTAGATATAAATTTCATGAATAAAGGATATAAAATTATAAGATGTTGGAGTGGTAATGTTCTTTGACCTGTTTCATAAATAACGATACATTTTTAGAGTCATGTATTTTAGGTGGAAGTGAATTCCACAGTCGTACTCACAGAACAGAGAAGACAGTAGAAATCGTATATCGCTTCATTAGTATCGGAAGCAGCGTACCCAAACTCACACATATACAGGTTAATTGTATTTCGTAACACTAAGAAATCTTTGATGTGATTGGTAGTTTGAAAGTAGGAAATATGTCAGTCGTCGCTTATTTGAAAATAAACCACATTTTAATGATCATAGAGTTGTTAATTGACTACTCTTTTTAAGTATTTATTACATTTTCCGTTAAAATCGCACATGGAATAATTTAATAACCAAGTTACGCTACCCGCCGCTAGATGTCACTATACTAAATGCATTCAATTTAAAGCTGTATTTCGTTATTAATAAGATTTATATTTGCGTAATGAGGTCATTACAATTCGTTTTCCTCTAGAGATGTACCACCGTCGTTGACTTATTTATCGAAAATCCGTTTTATTTTGAAACAAAACAAAATCAACAGCTAGATTCGATATATATTATTATGCTTGAAATCCAGTGTTTATATACAACTGAATATTTCTAATCTTATGACTAATAACAAAACAAACTGACATACAAAGGGGAGAGGGAAAAGGGCTCATAGTGCATCAAAAAATTCGCCCACATCGATGTCAATGGGAAACGTGCCCAGAACGCTGGCAGCATTGCTACGTTGAAGGGCAATGCTGATTCTCTGGCTGAAGAAAAGGCCAGCCTTCTGGTCACGCGAACAGTCAACTAACCGTTTACTTATGTCTCGAAGCACTCGATGAGCACTCGGACCCCATGGACCTAATGTCTCAACCCCAAACGGGTCATACATATAACTGCCAATAAGGTTGTTATATTTGCGCCGTTTGAGGTTTTCTGCACCAGCAGCAGCTGCTCCAGCACAGCCCGCCGTGCTAAGGGATGTCGCAAGGGTATCGACACATTTTGCATCCCACACCAAAGGCCTACCCAACTTCCAAGGCATTATGGCCATCCCATCCGGTCTCTTCCCACCGTCGCGTGCCAAGCCATTGGGTTCTAAAACAGCTGACACCCCGGCGGTGACAAGAGCTCGACGTATGATGTCATTAATGACGGCACCGGCGCCCGCAGCTGCGCCGTCTGCGGCGACGTCTGCAGCCCACCTCGCGCGCCGCCCAGTTTAAGAAGCGCGAGCCTTTCCTTACCAGAAACTCAAGAGCGGTTCCGTTTTCTAAAGTAGCAACCACTGTACTTGTAAGTCATATTTAAAAATAAAGAATTCAAAATAGTGTTTATATAAATTTATTCTAATACTTACGATTTATAGAAAATATAAATGATAAATGATAAATGATTTATTTTCTGTAAGTTGGTTTGTACAAACACTTTCACATGTCGATCATATTTTTTAAAACTAGATGAGGTCGGCGTTTCCTGTCTGACTACTCTGAGAAGAAAGGCCGAAACAAACTCAGAGGTCACAGTCTCTTTTAAAGTCCAGACAAAAACTTGGTTAGATCATGTGAAGACCATGTAGACTGATGTCTGAAATGGTCTTTTGAGAAAAGAACCAGCCAGATTGAGTGGACCTGTCCAGTCAGTGCACGCATTTGTCAATAACCGTGCAGCTCAACTTAGAATTTAAGGAGCTCAACGAATTGACGAACAATACCAAAGAAAGGACATTCGGGTAGGCCGCATAAATACTCAAACTGCCAGACCATGATTAAAAACTAAGATAAATTAAAATTAAAAAAAAAGAATAATCCACATAGTCTTCACATTCACAATAATTAAAATCAAATAATATAATACTTTAAAAAGTAAATATTCTTGTCATTGCAAGAAAAATTAAAAAAATTAAAATATAATTAAAAACTAAATCCATGAAGCAAAATAAAAAAAAAAAAAAAACGAAATTAATTGGAGCAGCTCAATCCCAAGCTTTTTTGTCCTCAACGTAATCTTTAATGTTATAAAACGCTTTCTGGCACAACTTACGTTTAATGAATGATTTGAATTTATTAACACTTAAACCTTGTACGTCGCTTGGAAGCTTATTATAAAAGCGTACACATTGACATCTAAACGAGCCACCTATTTTCTTGAGCCTTGTTGTAGGTACTACAAATTTGTGTTTGTTCCTAGTATTTATGTTATGGATATCACTGTATTTTTTAAACAATTTTATATTTTTATGGGCATATAAAAGATTTTCATAAATATACTGAGAAGGCACAGTCATTACATTAATCTCCTTAAATTTCTCTCTGAGAGAGTGTCTCGGGCTTAATTTATAAATTGATCGAACAGCTCTTTTCTGCAAAACAAAGATAGTCTGGATGTCGGCGGCATTTCCCTACAACAGAATACCATACGACATTACACTATGAAAATAGCTAAAGTATACTAAACGGGCTGTCTCTATGTCAGTTAAATTACGAATCTTTCTAACAGCATATGCTGCGGAGCTTAGCTTCTTTGACAATTTATCTATATGTGGGCCCCACTGAAGCTTAGCATCCAAAGTTAGGCCTATGAATACTGTGCTATTTTCAGGATTCAATTCTTCGCCCTTTAACATCACATCAGTTTTCACCTGCCTAACGTGAGGTAGGGTAAACTTAATCCCCCCCGGTGGGTTCCCGCTTTGTCGATGCGGGGGGGCTCAGTAACCGTGGCTTGGTCACCCACGGTGAAGCGAAGAGGAACCCGAGGAGGGGCCGCTCGTCAGGGCTTTTGCCGATTAAGCCGACGACGTAGCGGCCAACTAGTAGGTTGCGGTGCCGCTTGGTAACAGGCGACATCGCAACTGAGGCGGGCCGCGATGTCTTATGGAGATTCCCAGGTCCCATACGATGTCGCGGCTGAGGGTTGGAGGCCGCGGTGGGAGAGGAGTGCCGGTATTGCGGTGCGCCGCTCTCCCTACCTTCCGCGGCCCGGACGGGGTCGCCACCGTCTGATGGCGGACGCGGTGGGGCCGCAGGGGAGGAGGAGTGTCGGTATTGCGTTAGCCGCTTTCCCTATCCCCTGCGGCCGAACAATGGTAGGTGGCGGGGCCATTGACCTTGACCCGTCACAGGGGGACCAAGGGTGCCATACACGGGGTCGTTTGGCGCCCATGTGCTGATTGGTCCCTAGGGTGGTCACGGCGTGCAGTGTGTTCTAGTGCGCCGGTGATGGGGGGACTCCCCCGAGGAGGGTCCGGTGACGGACAGCCGCGGCGGGTTCGCGGTGAGTGCTAACGCGTACCCGTGCTCCCGCCATAAGCGGCACAGGAGGACACCGTGGAGTTTTAGTGGGTTAGAGTCCCACATAACTGCACTATCTCCCCGTGGTAGTGCAGTATGCATGAGCATTTCTCCACGAAAAAAAAAAAAAAAAAAAAAAAAAAAAAAAAAAGGGTAAACTTAATGCATTTGGTTTTTTTTCCATTTAAAAGTAAATTGTTAACATTGAACCAGTGAACTACTTTTGAGATCGCGCTATTTACATCATCAGTAACCAGCTGCTGACGTTTAAGTTTAAACAAAAGTGAAGTATCATCCGCAAACAACACTATATCATGGTTATCCTTTATGAGGTAAGGCAAGTCATTAATATAAATAAGAAACAAGAAAGGGCCAAGAATTGAACCCTGCGGGACTCCCATTGTTACTATAGATCCGGGAGATCTTTTTCCATTAACGTCAACGCTCTGAATCCTATTACTCAAGTATGAAGTAAGAAGAGCCAGAGCGCTGTTCCGGATCCCGTAGTGGCGGAGTTTCCTGATTAGCGTTTCATGAAGAACACAATCAAATGCCTTGGACAAATCACAAAATATTCCCAAGGCATCGCACTTATCTTCCCATGCATTATAAATATGTCCTAAAAGCTCAACACCGGCATCAGTAGTTGAACGACCCCTTGTAAAACCGAACTGTTTGCTATGTAATAATTTATGTTTATTAAAAAATCTTTGCAATTGCTCTAAAATTAATTTCTCAAATATTTTACTAAACGTAGGTAGTACTGAAATAGGTCTATAATTTGTAGGGTCTGAAGTACTACCTGATTTAAACAAAGGTATTATTTTACTATTTTTCATTAGGTCAGGAAACTCCCCACTGTCGATACAATTATTAAAGATAATAGCTAAACTAGGTGCGACAATGTCAATAATGGACTTAGCAACTTCTACAGAATGTCCCCACAGATCTGCAGTCTTTTTAACATTTAAAGTGTGAAAGGTTTTAATTATGTCTCTACAAGTAATATGTTCAAAAAGAAATTCCGAATCACAAACATTAACATTTTCTTTTAGTATAGACTCAGCAACAGAAGGTGATGAGTTTAGGGATTTAGTAGTTGAAATGGGAATATCTGAAAAGAAATTTTCAAAAGCCACTGCGACTTGTGAGTCTGATTTTATGATGTTATCATTAATAGATAGGCTGTAGTCAATATTCCGGTTACCAGATCTTCCCGTTTCACTATTAATAATATTCCAAGTCGTTTTAATAACATTACTACTACTTTTAATCTTCGAACTCAAATAACGCGACTTGGCCAAACAACAAACTTTTTTAAATAATTTTAAATAATTTCTAACATATAAATTAAATTCAGCAGTGTTTACATAAGTCCTTTCACTGTACAGCTCATAAAGCCGTGTTCTGCTTTTATGAATACCAATCGTAGCCCAATCACCGAATGAAGCATTACTATTAACCGAGATAGTTTTGGGAATAAAAGTGGAATTAAATTGTCTACAGTATATATTAAAAAAATCATCATATAGATGATTAGGTTTAGAATGAATTGCCAATATTGGTAATTCATTAATAAGTTTAACTTTAAAAGCTGCCAAGCGACTTGCAGTTTTGGGGTTAACAGTGATATCCTTTTTAGCCACTTTGTTATTTTGGTTTGGTATAGTAATCCTCTGCCCGCAATGATCAGAATCTAGTAAATTTATAATTTCTTTGTGGACTGGTATAACATTAGTATAAATATTATCTAAGCATGTGGCACTAGTAGGGGTTATTCTTGTGGGCTCCAAAAATAGGTTTACAAGATTGTAGGACTGAAACAGACTTTTTATTTTACTACAAAAACCTGAGTTTTCTAATAAATTAACATTAAAATCACCACAAGTGATAATGGATTTATTCGAGTTACAAATCTTGTGTAACACTTCATCCATTACCTTTTCAAAGCAGTCATACAATCCTGAAGGGGGTCTGTATACACTTAATACAATAAACTGCTCCAATTCTATACAAGCTATTTCAATTGTCCGCTCAACAGATAGGCTCACAATATCCTTACGGTCTTTAAATTTAAGCTGGTTACTTACTAAAATCAAGGAGCCACCATGTATAGCATTAACTCTGCTGAATGAACTACCAACCTGGTGATTATTAAAATTGAACAATAACTGGTGGCTTTTAAGCCAATGTTCAGTTATACAAAGAATATCAATACTGTTAAAGTTCATAAATAATTCTACTTCTAAATCTTTGTTCATAAATCCTTGAATATTTTGATGCACCAGGTTAATACTATTTACTGATTTTAAACTTTTATTTAATTTAATTTTGCAATTTTCATCCTGTACAATTTTGCAAGAGGTTGTCCCTATTGTCCTAATTTCTAATTTAAATTAATATCAATTTCTGATACCAAATTATTGGCTGAATTAAGTAACATATCTTGGCATTGCTAAATAGAAGCAAGTTGTTTAGCCAAATTCTTGGCTGTAATAGAAAAATAATATGATAGCGACACAGCTATCTGTCTTTTACAATACTTTGAAAGAAAGTACCTATCCAAATAATTATAATAACTATAATTAAGAATTGTCATGTTAGACTACTAATCCGTTTTTGAAAATCATTATATTGATAGAAAAATACACCCTGTGGCGTTTACGCGATAGATATTAAACTATAGTCTGATTTTTAATTTCGTACACTAAACTGACATTTCGAGGTTGCCACTTTATCGTTACATTAAAATATTAATTAAACAATAATTAATTAAAATATCAATTATTCGATTAATCTTTTTTTGATTAGAATACTACCAATAGATTACTCATATCCATGCTTTATTCATTTTAAACTTGGTTAAGGCAGAATTCTAAAAAAAAGATTTGATTACTAATACTGAATCACCAAAAAAAACACTGGTTTAAATTTTTTCAGAAAGGTATACCATAGAACACAGAGAACATTGTAAGTTTAAAATATCGATAACTCATTATCGATAACGGCAATCTCTAATTGAGTAGCTGACTGTGACATGTGCATAGTTGGAATCTTCGAGAACAATATGTTTGAATTTAAAAGAAAGTAGACCTTAAATTTAACAACATAAAATCAACTTTTACTTTTGTGTGGGCGGGGCAGCAGACATATGCGGAATAGTGCAAATCCCGGGGTACGCAGGTCCCGCCTACTTGCGACTTCTATTGTAGAAGGCGTTTTTTCTGTTCTGTGGTCGTACTGCATGAACAGTGAAGGAGTGGGTATAATAATTAATTCATTATATATATTTTTTGAATGTAGCTATTTTCGTATCCTTCTCAGTAAACCCTTTCATTTGATACCCATATCATGGCAGTGCACAAAAAATAACTAGTACACCATCTTGGGCCGTCCGCCATATTGGATTTAGAATGACGTTACTTATCTAACCATGCATTGTCATGCAAACAAACTAAATGTGTATGCAAAATTTCATCTTAATCGGTGGAGGATAACTGCTTTAAAATTCAGTTGCAAGATTTGACCGGAACACACTTACATTACACATACAAACATACATTGCCAGTTAATTAAAAGCTTGTAAAAATTAGTATTGTGGGAAGGGAAGTTTAGATGATGCCTTAAGTGGGATCTACACTGGACATTGGCGGCGGGGAAAAGCGATCGCGCAGATATCCTGGGTACGTAGGGTTAAAAAGGATGTTGAAAAGGAGACATAATACTCAGTGTTCATTCGAAGACGGATAGGGAGCCACTTGAGTGCTTCCATTTTCAAATCGCTGGGTCCAATTTTTGTTAATAGAGTTGATTTCAGAATAAGTACTAGCTAGTACAAGAACATCTTCAACAAGTAAAATTTCAAAATTTATAAAACCCCCGGCACATTTTTATTTCATGCTACATAATTTATCTAGTACATAGTAGATACGCTTCGATCGGCAATCTATTGAACACGTAATTATTACACGATATCTTGCGTAAACACCCCGATTCAAACAGTGAAACGCCCATAACTTTTGAAAGGCTGAACCGATTTTATTCAAACAGCTAAGAACACTCTCGACAAAATCACCTTTCACACAAAAAAAAAAACTAAATCAAAATCGGTTCACCCGTTTGGACGCTACGATGCCACAGACAGACACGATATGCAGCAACACACGTCAAACTTATAACACCCCTCTTTTTCCGTCGGGGGTTAAAAATAACCAAGCTGCAGCGCAATCTGAACTTTACGTGTAGGTTTTATAGTTTGTTTATATTTTCACTAACAATTGTATTAGCTTACCCACGGCATCGTCGTGGCTGCCGAACATGAAGAGCACCATGCCCACGGAGATCAGCACGGCGGTGACGTACTCGTACAGCTCGTACTTGTTGCGCGACACCAGCTTGCCCATCAGCATCACCGGGATCACCTTGCACGACTTCGAGAGCACCTGCGCACACGCAACGGTTTGAACTGTTATTGGGAAACTATAAATACGATACGGTAGGAAGTCAGAGGTAGTGGAGTGGGACAGTACCACTAGCACTAAGGAAGGAGGTATGATTGCTGAGCACAAATTCAGCCCCTGAAGTATAACACTTCAGGGTCTGTTGCAAGATTTGACCCAAACAGATTGTAAAAAAATAGATAAACTATTTTATATAGTGCAGTTACCTGCGTCGGGAAGCTGACGTACTTGAGTGCCTCGTACTGGCACCAGGCGCTGAGCACGTTAGTCAGGGAGCAGTACGAGAACTTGTACAGCGGCACGGGCGCCAGGGTCGCGCGGGTACACAGCAGGCGAGCGCCGGCCACTAGGAGCGCCGCCAGACGGTTCACGAACACCAGGAACTGGCTGTCGCTGAAGCGCAGCATGCTGCCGTCCGACATCACGTAGTTCTGGAATCAAATCAAGAACAATGCTTCAAAATGTATGGACACCGTCCTAACCCTTGTAGCACTTTAAAACCTATGGTAACCGAGGGGCCACAACCATCTTATCAATTTATTGCATGACAGCGAAACTCAAATGTTCATCCGAAAAAGTTATATCGACATGAAGTAACCGGAATCAGTCACAATAATGTTGTCGTTTAATGTTTTTTTTCATAATGATGAAACCTAAACATCTACAACGATTACAATAACATCAGATTAGTTAAACCCTTCTACACAGTTGGAACAACTGCCCAACCAAGATGTCCTTAGTCGGGGCACCAACCAAAAAAAATCGTGATGACGGACTTTATTATACAAATTGTACATAAACAAAATCAGGATGGGCGGTAACACACTAGGCTACTCACCAAATTAGGAGGTCCACGCGACAATATTATGCCCTAAAGTTTAAAAAACCCTTACAAGATTAAAGTCACCCGGTCAATGTGGCGACGCTTGGAGAAGCCTTATGTTCAACAGTGGCCGTCTTGCGGCTGAAATGATGATGATAATATCACCTGTGTCATGATCTTCTCCTGCAGCAGCCCCCACACGAGGTAGGCGGCCATGAGCCCCGTGAAGCAGAAGGCGAGCTCCGCCCCCTCGCGCGCGGGCGTCTCCTCCTTGCGCTTGGCCGCCGCCGCCTCGGGCAGACGCTCGCCTGGCTCACCGAAGCACAGGAACAGCACGCGGTACATGGGGCCAGAGTTACCTGAAATAAGTTTGCCTTATGAATGGTGTAGCATGGACATGAAGAAGTGCGGTCTATCTACCGACGATGCTTATTTATTAGCGGTACAAGTGGCGACTCATGACCAGGAAAGCCGACCCCGAGTAGCAGGAAGTGGCGAGGTGGAAGAAGTATGAATGGTGTAGTGTAAGTGTGGTGGTGGAAGGAAGGTATGTTTTCCAAAATCAACGTGTTAGATTCTTGGCTAGGGGTATTGATTATTCAAAAATCCAATGATGCAGTTTTGGTTTTATATGGGTATCAAATGAAAGGGTTTGCTGAGAAGAATACGAAAAAAGATTGTTTTAAAAAAAATCTTTTATTTTTCGATACTCTTCATAGTTTCGGATTTCATAGTTTTAGTTACTAGCCTCTGACCGCAGCTTTGCCCGCGTGACGTGTTTCATTATCCTAACTAAGAGAACATAAAAAAATATCCTATTACGTACTAATCTAGGATATGAATGTCATTCTGAACTTCGACAGTTAATTATTTCGATACAATCTCAATTTCGAAAAACAGTAGTTCGACTACTCATTGCTTCGACAGAACATATATTCGACTAGCATTAGTTCGACAGATTATACTTCGACAAAACACATCTTCGAAAAACACTACTTCGACAGAACCCTACTTCGATATGCACTTGTTCGGCAGATCTCTATTTCGACGGAACATACCTTCGACATAATACTGCTCTGAAATGTGACAATAATAATTGAATTTCGCTTTATATGAAGCTATCAAAAAGTTGTAGGCCAGTGACCAATCCAAAAGAAAGAAAACAAAACCGATGAGGCAGGGCCGTCTTTAACCTATTGGAGGCCCTGGGTACATTAGGATAATGGGGCCCGTATACATTTATTGCCGAAAAACATATTCCATCGGTGCGCGAGTCCGAGGACTTTGTTTCCATGGAAGATGGGTAGGCCTTTAGTGTGGGACGCGACTTGCGACGATACTCTTGCGCCATCTCATGTTCCTACCTCGTTGTGCTGTGGCGCTGCCGCTACGGCTGCAGATATCCTCAAGTGGTGGAAATATAATAACCTCAGCGGTAGTTATATTTTCGAGCCGTTTGGGGTTGAAGCTTTTGGTCCGTGGGGTCCGAGTGCTCACCCATTATTCAAAGATTTGCGTAAACGCCTAGTTGACATTTCACGTGACCCAAAAGTTGCCTTTTACCATGGTCAGAGGATAAGTATTGCCATAATATCGTGGCGATGTTGCCAGTCTTTTGGGCACAATACCATTGGACAGCGATGTGGAGGAGTGTTACGATGCCCTATTTTAGACATGTTTATTTTTCGGCTTAGTTAGTTTATATTTTTTTATTTAAGTATTGTTATTTAAGTACATTTGTTATATTGTTATTTAAGTTAAGTAAGTTAGTTAAGTATATTTGTTATTTAAGTACAATGTACATAGCTAATTATCGCTGATTAAATCTGAAGAAATGATTTAACTGTACAAAGATTTGTGACATTATAATTAAAAACATAATTGATTATTATTTATATTTTTATTTTGTACCTTTTAGGTACCTTCTAACGAAATTCAAATATTATTCTCAATTCTTTATTGTACACAAAAAAATATATATACAACATAGGGTGTTATAAATTTGATTTACATATACTAATATTATGTCATTCCGAAAGAAAATGATCCTTGATTTTCCTCTTGAAGACATTCAGAGAAGGGCTGTCGCGTAGGGAATGTGGTAGAGAGTTCCAGAGACGCACTGCAGTAACAGAGAAGGAGCCATCCAAGGGCGTCGCCAGCCGATGGCCCAGGGGGGGGCAAGTTGATATGGAGAATGAGAAAAGTATGAATTTTAGGTAAAGTCGAGAGCACATGAAGCTTTTCACTTGTAGTACGAGCCTTACGCTTTAATATGCGCGCTTATTAGGCGCTTTAATATCAAACCATGGTGGTTGCGGGGACGAGATCAAGCGACGCATGGCTATGGCCAGGTCTGCCATGGATAGGCTGAGGAAAATATGGAGGAAGCACAATATCACCAAACCTACGAAAATCCGGCTCATACGGGCACTTGTGTTCCCCATATTTCTATACGCAGCCGAGACCTGGACGCTGGGAGACACTGAGAAGAAGAGAATAGACGCTCTAGAAATGTGGTGCTGGAGAAAAATGCTTGGAGTGTCGTGGACAGAGTTTCGCACTAACATATCCATCCTTCAAGATCTTGGTATCAGGCAGCGTCTGTCGGCTGTAGTCCAAGCTCGAGTACTCCAGTTCTTTGGACACGTGTCCCGACGAGGCAACGACTCTATCGAGCGGCTTATAGTTCAGGGTAGAGTGACAGGAACGAGAGCGCGCGGCAGGTCGCCCATGCGATGGACCGACCAGATTAAGTCTGCGGTGGGTGGCCCATTGAATGAGTGCACACGAATAACGGCCGATAGAGACGGATGGCGTCGCATCGTTAAACAAATTATGGCAACCCGAAGTCTCACTGCAACATGATGACCACGACCGCTCTGCCAAGAGTGTACTGACGAAGAAGAAGACGAGCCTTACATCTACAGCGATTGTAATAATATCGGTATAGTTCTCGCCAAACTTCTTGGTCGTCCCGAAGTTGGCTGCAATGTCTGCGCAGTATTATACAAAAACACTACCGATCCGTGCCTTGCGCATCGGAAAGCCAACTTCAGGGCGGCCCAGAAGTTTGGCGAGCACTATTCAGAGTCCAACGTGTAAAGCTACGCAACTCTATCGTACACGTTGTGCATGGAAGAGCGAACAAAATTATCAACGCTTTTCCGAGTCGGGAAAGAAGGTTTTTTGCCTATTTTAGGATATCAACAACGGTTCGATCTGTTGGGTTTGGTTTATATAAATTCATTCGCGACGTACGGGAATGATCAATCAAGCATGTCAAGTCAAAGACTTAGGACTGTGGTTGTTTTACATTAGGCAATTTTTTTTGAATCTCTAGGGGGGGCAGCTGCCCCCCCCCCCCTGCACCCCCTTGGCGACGCCCTTGGAGCCATCATAGCGGCTGGAAGTGTGACGTGGAGTAAGAAGGAGAAGAGAAGTGGAAGTGCGACAGGGTTTACCCTTCGGGAAAAGTACCTACTCAAAGCGTTCACGAAGGTATTGACGAGAATTAGGATTGTGTAGGATAGTATAGAGAAGAGATAGGATATGGGTATCTCGACGACGCCGAATCGGCAGCCACTTCAATTTAGTTCAAAACTCCGACACGTGATCGTATTGCCACATTTCAGAGCAGTATTATGTCGAAGGTATGTTCCGTCAAAATAGAGATCCGCCGAACAAGTGCATATCGAAGTAGGGTTCTGTCGAAGTAGTGTTTTTCGAAGATGTGTGTTGTCGAAGTATAATCTGTCGAACTAATGCTAGTCGAATATATGTTCTGTCGAAGCAATGAGTAGTCGAACTACTGTTTTTCGAAATTGAGATTGTGTCGAAATAATTAACTGTCGAAGTTCAGAATGACACTCCTAGGATATGGTTAATACGAACGACAGTTTTATACAACCAGACAAAAATTATTCTAATTAGGTTTAATGGAATACTATAGCCACAATTGGACGTCGGCGTCGCAGACATACAAAAAATATTAAATTATGGATAAGAGTAGCACAATTATTTATAGTATAGTACCTGTCAAGTAAAAAGAACGCTGAGCGACAGTGGAGGGGATATGTCTGCGTACGAGTACATTCGCGACCTATAGTACTAGGCTATTTTTTATAATTATTAGAGAATACACTTATTTTAGAATCATAATAGGTCCTTTATTAACTACTTAGTGCTTAGGAATAGGCTGGAATCGAAGAATCGCTCAGTGCGCAGGCAAGCGGCCAGCGTTCTTTTTACGCGACGGGGACTATAACTTATTTTTCATGTAACAAGATATATTGGTCGTCGGGTGCGCACGCGGCTCGGCTCGTGTTACCGCTACTTCCGGTGCATCTGTGGCTTATTAATTACCTAACTAGATATAACCTACTTACAATATATTTGCGAACAAGTGGTTTATTTAGCAAGTCTTTACTCTCTATGCTACACTCACGATAAGATTGGGTGAATAACTTTAAATCCTCACGAAATATAGTCAGCATTTAAAAATGTTTTTAAATAAAACGTAATATAAACTTGTGTGTTTCACGATAAACACGAAGTAACGTACTCTATTGAATATTTATTGTATAAAACACTAGAATGCAGTCATTTCATTAATGACTATTGTTATTCTGGCGTAGTTTGACTAATGTGAACCTGCGAGCGATATTATGTAGATAGAATGGCTTGTAGTGAAGAATATTACAGGCAGTCGCTTCTTCTTCTTCCTTCCCTGGTCCCATTATTTGGGCTCAGGTCTACTCACTTTCCAGCGTCAAGATGTTCTGTCTTGGGTTGTCTGAATAAGTCGTTTTTTTTTTTAATATATACACTAATGTTAAAGATTCTGAGGATGGATGTTTGTTACTCTTTCACTCAAAAACTACTGAACGGATTTTGATGAAACTTTACAGTAATACATCAGAAGAGCCGCGGTCGGCAGCTTGTATTTTTATAAAGACCCAATGAGCATCCTCTGATTAAAAACCTGGCGAGAGGAATTGTAAAAAATAAATATAACTTATTTATAAAACTGTCCAATTTCCTGTATTCGGCATAGCTGCAAAATTGATTAAGATAAAATATCCTAGATAGATTGTAAGCGTAACTAATGATCTAATTAAACACGTCACGGCACTGATAAGAGATTAGCTCTCCAAATACTCACTCAGCTTATCAAAGTAGTTGATTTTGTCCAGATATTTGTACAATATGAACATGGGCAGCAACACAGTCGAGTAGCCCACCAGGTTTAGCAGCAGCCGGAAGAACCTGGAATAAAAGGATTTTTTTAGAAAAACATTGCCCAACCGGAATGACTCCTGTACTTACCTTGGGAGCATTTACAAACATTTTAAATCTATACTTAATATTATAAAGAGAAAAGATTTTTTTGTTTGTTTGTACCGAATAGGCTCCGAAACTACTGGACCGATTTAAAAAAATCTTTCACCAATAGAAAGCTACGTTATTCCTGAGTAACATAGGCTATTTTTTTATCCCGAAAACGGGTCCTGTGGGGTGGCCCACGGGAGCGAAGCCGCGGGGAACAGCTAGTCACTTATACAAACACTCAGACCTGGAACAAGTATCTATAGGCCATACAAATATAAGTTCTGTGCAAGAATCGAACCTGGTCCACGCAGTGCTGCAGCCAATCATTCAGCCACTGCACAACCGTGCCATCATTATTTTAGAAGTATAACTGGTTTAGTATCATATGGTCAGTCGCACATCAGTTGCAAAATATTGATCTAGAATAACCACTTTTAATGATATGAAATAAAGGCGCGCAAAGTAAACATTTTGGTAGTTGACCACATGTAGTTTACATGTGGTCAACTACCAATGAGCAATGCAATGCCCTGATTTGAATAGAATAGATGTCTATGTACGTAATTCCAGGCTTACAAATCATTTCAACTATGTTTTTTGATACTTAGGGATGAAAACGGTAAAATTATCTTCTGTGTCTAACAGGACTAACTCAACTAAACTTATTGATAAGATGATCACTTATGACTAAATCTCGTGGCTTACCATGAATACTCGATGTCGCTGAGTGTGGCGGAGCGCTCGTATGCATCGATGAGCAGGTGGTACAGGTGCGAGATCAGCCACATCACCCCCAGGCATATCACCCCCATGGACCTGTTCCATGAAATATTAACTTATGATGTTTAAGTGACACCCTTTATTCTCCATATGGATTAGGAATGTTACGGAGATTCGATTACGCAAGCTTATTACGTAAGAAACAGCAATCAGCAATCACCACGCGATCACACGCTATATGTCATAAAACTCACCTAGGAATTACCTACAGTGTAGGTATGCTAGGTCCTACACAATCGTTTGCTAATCGCTCGGTGTTTGTCAAAAGTAATTATTAAAAAAAAAAACGCAAAATTTCTAAAACTACTTTATTGAAGAGCAATTATTGCGCAAAAATCGCTATCGTTTTGCTCTTGTTGCAAGATATGTAATTAGCCTGCCGATTCTGAAAAGTCGGAAGTGCCGCTTTTTAAATATTTTCAGAACACCGATTTCGAAACTTTTAAATCTGAGGTTATTGGAGGTCGATGCGCAGCGGCGGTCACTCAACGCATACAAACTTGTTTATAATATATACTGATTGCGATTTTAGACAAATTTAAAAATCCCCCGATTTTAATTTTTATTTCATGCTTTTTAAAATACATAATATAATATACCTAGTAGCAGACACGCTTCAATCGACAATCTATCGAAACACGTAATAATGACACGATATCTTGCGAAAAAATCCAGATTCAAATAGTAAAATGCGAATAACTTTTGAATGACTTAACCGATTTTATTCAAACATAGCTAAGAACACTCTCGACAAAGTCACCTTTCAAACAAAAAACTCGAATTCAAAATCGGCTCACCCGTTTAGGCGCTATGATGCCACAGACAGATACACAGCAACATACGTCGAACTTATAACACCTCTCCTTTTCCGTCGGGAGAGGGAAACTTGTTTGTTTTTTTCCTCGCCTTGTTAGGTGTATTGTGTTTGCGTTGAAATTGAAAAGGCTGATTAAAAATGTATGTATTATTTTATTGAGCCTGCTTTCTCTTTCCTCAGCCTCCGCCTCCACCTCCGATTCCAGTTCCGATTCCGTTAAACCAAATTTAAAACCTCCGATTCACACTTTGGTACCAATATCATCACTTCCGTAACATCCCTAATATGGATCTTATCGTACCTTTACGAATGGACAATTAGAATCACTTATTATATTTTTTTTACTGTAATTCTGCCTTTTAATGGTCTAATTAGAATAAGCACCCAGTTTTCTACTATTTTGCTGTACAGATCGTACACCTGAAGGAGTTCCTTTAGGTTAAAAACTTAAAACAACAACAATAAACGCACAGTTCCTATATATTAGAATTGCCTGTCCCCAGAATGGAACTATTTAGATGCAGTTGTGTTTACACCATCATCATCATCAGCCTTTTAATGTTCCCACTGCTGAGACACCGGCCTCCTCTCTGTGAGATGGATTGGGCCGTAATCCACCACGCGGGCCCAGCGCGGTTTGGTGGATGTCACATGTCTTGGAATGTTTGGTTCTAGGACATGCCTGTTTCCTTACAATGCTTTCCTTCACCATTTTTAGAGCAGTGGTGATGAAAAACAAAGTACAGAGCCTGCCTTGATTCGAACCCACTACCTACGACACGTAAGTCGGGGTCGTTACCACTGGGCCACCACTGCTCGCCATGTGTTTACATGGCCCCACTCATTTATAACTCTAATCCCACCTACCTATAACTGATTTTCCTTACAGAAAATTCTGCATAGTTTAAAAAAAGTGGCTCATTTCACACAGCTTTATTCTATAGCTAAATTTTGTAGGAAAACCTCCATGTCAATCCAATAAAAGTGAATCCAAATGGTTCGTGTAATTTTACACACAGCTGCGTCGCCATTTCCTTTTTTGCTTGAACTTGGCTTGACGCGCTGCCGCGTGTCTATCTTGACACGCGGCAGCGTGCAGCTGTGTGTAATAATATAACTCGAACCATTTGGATCCACTTTTGTCAAAATCTATAAACACATGTTTGGTTTATGTATTAAAATCCCTAAGGTGAACTATAAACCATAATCTCATAAATATAGCTTAAACGGTTATTTAGATATTAACGTCCAAAAATCGTAATTTTTATCACTGACTGACCTATAGATCAAAACACTAACCCAGTTCCAGATGGCCTAGAAAGTTCAAATTTGGCATCCAGACAGGTAGTTGGGTGAATACAAAGGAATAAATCAGAAACTAGTAAATTTTTATCAGTTTATTATAATTTTAATTCAATTCAATTTTCAATTTATTCATCAACAAAATTTTGAGTACAATGATCATCCTTAAAACTACCACTTCACAATTTGCCAATTAATTGATTCTATTAGGAACACTCACTCTGTATCTTAGAACTCGGCACCCATTTAGATCTCAATTCTTTTGTCGGTGTAGTCAACAACCGCGCATATTCTTAGTTTTGAACTTGGCGTTTTGATAACATTTTATAACTTTTTATCTCGTTGTACTTTTTATTTTTAGTTTCTAACGTCTTATTGTCGGGCCTACGTTGTCCCCCCATATCTAAGTAATGCTGTAACATGGAAATATTGTAAAAACAAACCATATTTTTTACCCGACTGCTGAAGGATGGTAATTTGTTTATCAGTCTATGTATGTATGTATGATTGTTCTTATGTGGCGTTCCAGACACACAACAGTTTTCTAAAAATGAAACCTAGCAAGATCGATTTATCTCCCCGAAACCCCCTGCATACTAAACTAAAAACTTCATGAAAATCATTGGAGCCCTTTCCGAGATTAAGATTATATATGTAAGTCACAGTTAAAACAAATCTTTCGTTAGAACTCGTTTTCCCTAGTTAAAACTTGTTTTTACTAAATGCCTTTGTAAAAACTAGAAATACTTAGTTAAAACTAGATTTTATTATCTGAAAATCAAATTTACCTCTGATATATATGATTTTCAGATAAAACTAGTTGTCACTCCGAGCTTTAGCTAAAACTAGCACTAGAGAAACTAATTATGGACCAAGTGATTAATCAGAGCACTATGTATAATGCGCGAGCAATATTTTTTATATACTTTATTGTACACCACAAAAATATGTACAGGACAAACATTCACAAAAACAAGTGTACAATGGGCGGTCTTATCGCACAGGGCAATCTCTTACGTATAATGTCCGGGCATTATTAATCTAGTCAAGTCAAATCGGGCAATGTAATGAATACTGATTTAAACTTCTATATTTATCACATTGTCTGGCCATTATGAATATTGCTATGTAATGGTTGGGCAATTTGATAATTATGGTCAATGAATTAGTACAAGAGCGAGTGAAGCGAGCTCGGGAACTTAGGGCACTCGGTCACGGATAGGCTAGGTTCGAAGGAGATGACAGGAGCTGAAGTGAGCGAGGAAAGCGAGCGAACTCAGCTCCCGTCATCTCTTTCATGATAGTGGTCAAGCGCGAGCCTATCAAAAATAAAAAAAGGTTCTTTAGACCCTACAGACAGAAATAGGAACCCCGCTGTGCGTGTACTAAATGACTTTGTTGCTTAAATAGTAATAGTACTCACCTATTCTATATTAAAACCAATTTCATCAATAAAATATAACATTGTAATAGTTGTTATCACATAGTCTACTCATATTGGGCATTTAACTGATATTCATTTGTTCACATTAGTTAATTCTAGTTTTAACAAAGGCATTTAGTAAAAACTAGTTCTAAGTAGAGAAAACATGTTCTATCTAAAAACTGGTTTTAACTGTAACATATACATACATTTATTCAAGAATTGCTTGTTTAAAAGTATTAGATTACAGCTTTCTACTATACTGTGATTTTTAATTTCGTGGACTAAACTGACAGCTGCTATTGACCTTATTTTTTTTAAATGTTGCAAGCGCGGAGCTTAGGGTTGTAGGTAAGGCTCAATCATAAGTGATTCATCGAATCGATGTGACATGACTCCTGAATTTATTTTTACTAATTGGTGTAAATAAATGTTTTATGAATATAAACATAATATATTTAAATATAACAGTATTCATACACATAGTACATGAACTTTTATTGTGTTAAATATGAAATTAACAATAAAATAATTGCATTCGATAAAATTAAGTCTGACATAAATGAGTAGAAACTAAATATGGGCCGCTAGTTTCTAAACAAATTATTTTTTTTATGCCGTGAAATAGATTGTTTTTCGATCTACTTCGATTTTCGATTAACTTTCGATCACTCAGGATAGTTAGGGTACGACACTATTTTAATGTAACGATAAAGTGACAACCCCCCAAATGTCAGTTTGGTCCACGAAATAAAAAATCACATTATAAATACATCATCATCTTCCTGCCCTTATCCCATGTTACTTGGGGTTGGCACAACACGTTTGCTTCTTCCATACCGTCCTGTCCCCCGTCACGTTATTACTGACTCCCTTGTCTTTCATATCACTCCACACAGTCCATCCATCTTTTCTTTAGCCTTCATCTCCCTCTCCATCCATCCACATTTATATTCATAACTCTTTTAGTAACATGTGTTTCGTCCCTCCTCATCACATGACCATACCACTTTTTACTAAATACATATGAAAGTATATTCAGTAGTATTAACAAAAAGTCTGTTTGTTCAGGCTAATATATGAAACGGCTGGACCGATCTTGACTGGACTTTCATTGGTAGATAGCTCATGTAATTTTATTTTAGAAAGAGAAATAAGGAAGTCTCAGGAAACAGCTAATTATATTTATTTACTGAGCGAACTTATTTAATCTCTCATCTAAAACAATAATTTCCTGTAAATAACTGTGCTCTGGTTGGCATGTCTATGTGGCAGGCTCACTTTTAAAATTATAATTTGTGTTTTATTTTGTTTTTAGCTGCGTATAAAAACAGAGTTAAATTGTATAGTAGAACTATGTAATTAAAGAGTGAAAAATAAATTCATGCATATCCAAAAAAACATTCTGCTATTCATGATAAATACTAACACTCGCGCGACCCTGAAGTCGGACTCATTGAGATAAGCAGTAGAGCCTTGTTTATCGTGTAGTTACTGAGTAAGATTAGTACATTGGTATAATAAAAATAAAACCTGTGTTTGTAAGTTTACTAAGAAACTTACCATACCGCTATCCCAGAAGACATGGCACCGTTTTGTGCAGCCAAACTATTAAATAAAAAAATTAACACATACAAAAATACTGACTGATATGTTTATAAATACTTTTGATTAAATGATTGTTAATTCAATGTGATAAAAAAAATAATATCATTATTTCTGTAAACCTCCGACACATCCCCAACCGACCCATAGTTTCGAAACGTCAAACTTGATTGACAGATGGCATGTACGGGAAGAGATCTTATGACTTTGACATCTGAAAATGTTGCAAGCTTTACAAAATAATAATACGTGAAAGTTACCTAATTAAAAAAAAAAACTGTTAAGTGGAATTTCAAGTACAGTTTTTTACTGTTACATTAATTGGTAAAGCACTTTTGTGACGCCCGACTTCCATTGTGATCGCCTGATCTTAGCAAAGACTGAGGATTGCATCATTTCAGCCGAAAGAGGTCCACTGCTAGACATAAGCCTCCCCCAGGCGTCGCCGCATTGACCGATCCCGTGCGTCCAGCCATCCAGCGGATTCCCGCAACCTTAACCAGGTCATCGGTCCACCTAATGGGAGGCCTTGCAATGCATCGTCTTCCGGTTCGCGGTCGCATTTCAGTACTTTTCGGCCCCATCAGCCATCCGTTCAGCGAGCAAAGTGTAATGCCACTGCGACGTTTCGCAATTCTTCGGGCTATGTCGGTAAGTTTGTTTCTCCTGCGGTTATCTTCATTTATGATGCGATCACGCAAGGATATATCGTGTGCGTAGTCGCAGCGGCAAGATGATGAATTTCTTAATTTCAGTTTTAAGCACATATTTAGAATCGTCGTGTAATTGTACAAATTCATAAAAAACTGTTTCAGCTGGAATTACGTCATCCTAGCGACAGTTTTTCATCCTATGTATGTACAAAAAAAAAATACATTCAATAATTAGTGTGTAATGAGAGATAAATGTGTTTATTTAAATAAAATTTGTGTGTCATAAAACGGCGGCAATATTCAAGTTTACGCTGCGCTGACGTTTGGCTATTTGATGAAAATCATATACACTGGTTAAGTGCATGAATCTAATTCTTTTTCTTGTAAGTCCATAGTGTTTTGGTGATCCTCAAAGAACGCGTGCCTGTCTATCCTCCTGGGTCTGAACGTCACTCACAGGGGCGTTGTGGTTTGCCCAAGAAACAGGGATCGGAAGAGCAGTGCACTATGTACAAAATTCCAATTTGCTTGGAACACCAAGCCAAAGTATAACAAAACTGCTCAAATTGATTTACTATTTTAATAGTAAGGCTGATGTGTGATATGAATATGTTAACTAATTAATATAAATAAAAGTATAATTTTCTAAAAATGCTTTTATTTAGGTATATAGTTTACAGACCCCTATCACCCCTGTGTAAGAACACTGATTACACTAGGCGGTGTAGGGTTCTGGGGTTAATGACGTCTCCCTGGCTCACCCCGCACCCGAGAAGGATAGATGCCGAGGTCTGATCCTGAAGTCGGACTGTCATGGTGGTGTTTTTGTACAAACACTTCAACACCTCAATGTACCAGTTGTCGATCTGGCTCTGTTAGAGAGACTGCAGTACAGTACAGCCCAAGTCTCCATCGAATCGAAGGCTTTTTACCCGACTGCCGAAGGAGGATAATGTGTTTATCAGTCTATGTATGTATGTATGTTTGTTCCTATGTGGCGTTCTAGAGACCAAACGCGTGGGCCGATTTTGATGGTTCTTACGTCAATCGATTCGTCTTAACCCCGCGAGTGTCACTGGCTACATGAAAATTGGCAAATAGGTAAATGGCGGTTTCTGGGCGCCATATTGTGGGGTCCCAAACATTCATATTCAATCCAAATCTATCGTGTGGGGTATCAAAATAAAGGATTTTAAAAGGTGATTTCAAAAATATAAAACACTTATATGTTTAAATGTACCTAATTCGAAAAAAAAATAACTAAAAAGCTATAAATAAAAAAAAGTTAATTAAAAATATCAAAAAGCCCGACTGCTTGAAAAGCGAACTAAAAAGACGTAAACAAGGAGAAAATCATGCTGTGCAGTCGGAGGATACGTCTGGTTTTGGTCAGCCAGCTCGCGAAGATGTATCCTCCGACAGCACAGCATGATTTTCTCCTTGTTTACGTCTTTTTAGTTCGCTTTTCAAGCAGTCGGGTTTTTTTAATTTTTTAATTAACTTTTGGTTTCGTAGTCTTATACTCTTCGATCTTCTGTATAACCTGCCGCAGTGTATGTAGGTATATGGTCTACGGTGCTAAAGCCTTTTCTTAGGGTTTGCAAACATTTATGAAGCGCCAGATATAAAAGCTTTAATCCGTAAATCTAAATATTTGTATTTTTCTTTATATAACGGCTCCTTAATTAAGAACTCTTTATCAGACATAAACATATTGTCAAAGAAAACTAAATAAATAATGACGTTAATAGTTTGATAGATTTCTAACCTTACCTAGTATTTTTGTTAAATAATTATTTTCATAAATAGTTTTTTGTACATAACTCAATTACGAATTCAAATAGTATTGTTAATATTGTACAGAACATATGGGAGATCAAATATATTATCGCTTTAGAAAATGTGGTCTGATACTGTGATGTTTGTGTTGGAATTATTGGCAGCAGTGTGTGCAGTGGCTGTGTGTGGACCATGCTTGCTGGCGTGTGTGAGACGGCTGGTATTAGGAGACGAGCTGCTGCAGAGGGGCGGAGTTGTCATACGGGAAGCGGAGGTGCTGGGCTGTGACGAGCCTGCATGCCCCTACTACAAGAAAAACGCTAGGTATCTCATGGTACCGGCGAGAAGGCCGCGGACGTACAACTCGCCCACCCGACAGTGTTCTTAACTCTTCGAAGATTTACATTTTTATTAGATTAATATATTTTTGTTTTAAATGCATATAGTTTCTTTGTGATTAGGATGGAAGCCATCTTTTATTATTTATCATCTTAAATTGTTTATTATTATTATTATTATCTATCAACGGCCCACGTCCAACTAGATATAAACAACGACACACTACATAAGTCAACAAGTCACTCCACTAGCCAGTGGTAATATGCGGATTAAGATACCGAAACGAAAATCAACATCAAGTGAGCGCCAAGAGTGTGTCATTAGTTCTGGAAGCACTTTTTTGTCACTGGCTCGCTTGCCATTGCGTTGAGCGAGCGTGATCGAATGTGATCCAGTCGCACGTCAAAAGAAGACCCTCTCTGGCTCTTTACATGGGGGCCACTCCGAAGCGCCTGTGTATCGCCGCCAACAGCGCGTCATCCGACAGATTGCTCTTATTTTTCTAATCATTTGTGATCTTTACAATCCAGCCTCTATCATCAACATAGGTACTCAAAATATTCCTCACGACGAATCGTGAATAGATGAAGAACGAATTATTTATGCCTCTTTTCTCCCTAACAAAGAGTCAAGGGATAGGAATAAAAGTAACAGCGTGTTCACATAGCTTCAAGTTATGCCCGGATCTTATTTTTACCGGATCTGGCAAAATCGAATGCTGTGTTCACAAGGTTAACTTTCCATTGCCGTATCCCATGGTCCTTTAGATGGGATTCTGTGTGAACACACCATGCAGTTTTTTAGCAGGTAAGCGTACAGTCTTGCACTGCCATTTGGAAGCGATTGACACGAACAGTTTTGCTAAACGACTTACGAATCAAACGTAAGCGGGGAAGCGGAAGAGAACTGGTCCCCGCCCGTTTCCCCGCTTACTTTTTTGCAAAAAACCGAATTTATGCTCATGTGAACGCATGTATTGAACACTATTGCCACTATACTGGATCCTGCAGTACGGCCGGATCGGTTTGTAGTCGCCAAATCGGGTGTTAACTTGACCAAATTTTGGATTTTTACTGGATCTCGAAATCAAAAGCATGTGTTAACTTACACAATATCGAAATACTGGGGTGTAACACAGTGACAGCCGGATCATCAGCAAAAGAAATACAAGCTAGTCTTGCAATTTTTATTGACATTTTAAATTACATTACGCTACATTTTTTATTGAAGAATATGAGACTCAATCGATAGGTTCGTCGTCGTGGGGGCGGTATCCAATGAACTCGTTGTCGATGGCTATATCTGGGTCACGCTTGTATTTGGGCCGTCCGCACTCTTCGTGGCCGCGGGCTGCGCAGGCGCACACGACATAGTCTGGAGGGAGCAGCGGGAGCGCGGCAGGGGCGCAGGGCGAGTCGCCGGACGAGTGCTGCGGCCACGCCGGCAGGGACTGTTTGATCTGGAACAGGGGAGATCGAGCAACTGGGTGACAGCAATCTACCAGTATTAACACAACACAAGTGTGAAGTCGGTGGAAAGGTCACGTGTAGACGCAGCCTTGCGAGGAGAAAATAGTCAACCGGTTGCTAAATACATATAAATCGAAAAAACTTTTTTACAACATAATTAATAAATTTGGAAGTCGGTTGTATTTTTTTGTAAAAAGTTTTTGTTTTCACTTTATTTGTGGTACAAGGGAACCACATAGATATCTATCCGGCAGTACTTATATTGTAGGTATTTTTTTAGGTAGAACAGACCCTCAAAATGAAATGTAAATTTGTAATCACTAAAACGTGCAAAACCGGTATTTATATATTAGGTATAAAAACAAACCGGCCAAGTGCGTGTCGGGCCACGCGCAGTAATAGGGTTTCGATTGTTCCGAAGTTGCATAATAATGCGGGCCCACATAGGTGATGTTTTTTTTAAATCTATATTCTCGCGTTTGACCACTATCTCGCCTGATGGTAAGCGATGATGTGGTCTACGGTGAAGCACGCTTGCCTAGATGTAACCTATTCACTTTTGACTTAAACTAAAGAAGGACTAACTGGTAACTGAAGAAGGAGTTATAAAATCCAACTTCGCAACTGAAGTTAGAAAAATATTATCTATTTGAGTACCACCGTGGGTGCCAATTACGAAAGGAGACGATACGAGCGCGCGTTAGAGCCACGGGGAATGGTATAGTTCGTTCCTTGATACTTGCGTGCACGCTCCTTGTTTATTTCTCTTTCGGAATTAGAAAAAAATCGTATGTATTCACCACTAATCTCCTCTAATACCGCAGATTAGAGGTGAATAAAAAGTTTTACGCCACTCAATTAGAGATGAAGTCGGGTCGAAAATATAAAAGGATATCGACAAAAGAAAATAAGTAATTTGCTTGGAAATCGAATCTAATTTGACTTTACTTTTACGTTTTAATTCGCCACTCCAATGCGTTATTCGAGCTTAAACATTATTAATTTAGAAATCATTATTATTAAGGATGTTATGATTTTGTTTTTGTATATTTTTACATGGTTCATAAGCATATATTTACTATCTGTTTTACACTGCCAACAACGTTATTTAAGTAATTTTTCAATGGCATTTGTACAAAAAATTTACTGTGCCAAGTACATTTTATAAGTTAAATTACTCGTAAACTTTTTTATTACTCGTAAACTTGTAAAGCCTGTTATGATTTCATTTTTGTATATTTTTACATGGTTCGTAAGCATTATATTTACTCTGTTTTACACAGCTATCAAATTTATTTAAGTAATTTTTCAATGGCATTTTACGTCTATGAGATGTACCCGAAAATAAAATATTTTTCATGATTTTATGTTACCACTTTGTCGGAATAATTAATATGTATATACATGCCAAATTATAGCTTTCTAGTACTTAGATTCTCTGAGCTAAGCTGCGGATGGACAGACGGACAGAGCGTAAGGGTTCCTTGTTGACTTCGGAACCCTAAAAAGGATATAAAAATCTAGTATCTATCTCTCCCCTGGCATCACTCCCATGAAAAGACACAAACAAATTATTGTAACCTGACCTCAAAACCACAGACATAAATCTAACTAGATGACGCGCTTGTATGTACTTCGCGTGCCAAAAAACGGAGTAAAGTTACGATCAATGATCGTAATCTGAGCTTTTCATTTAGCATTATTGGCACCGGAAATCCACCGAAATCTAGAAAAATGCCTTTATATGCCAAATTGAGCAGTAAAGAGAAGATTGCAGTGGTGGCCAAGTGGTATCGGCCGCGACTTACAAGTTGTAGGTCGTGTGTTCGAACCCAGGCAGGCACTTTACTTTGTGTAAATTATTTCATCACCACTGCTCTCAAAAACGGTGAAGGAAAACATCGTGAGGAAACCGGCATGTCCTAGAACCAAAAATTCGAACACATGTGACATCCACCAACCCGCACTGGGCCCACGTGGTGGATTATGGCCCATCCCCTCTCACAGAGAGGAGGCCTGTGTCCCAGCAGTGGGAACATTAATAGGCTGATGATGTGAGCTGTAAAGAATGTATAAAAAAAGTTGGCCGAGGCGTTGGAAATGTTTTCTTTCATTGGTAAGTAAATTTGTTTTTATATTGTTTGTGAAAAAGTGGCACGCTTGGTTTTCATACAAATGCAGGGACTTGCGTTTCCTAGTTAGATTTATGTCTGTGCTCAAAACACTTCAAAGTTGCTTCTGCATCCTCTCACTCGCTGCAGGAAGTGCTATCCCTTTACCCTTACGTAAGAAAGGATAGGCACCCATGTTACTGCAGGCGGGGGATGCTCTCCCTTCGCGCCGCCGATTTTATATACATTCTACGGGTAGCAGCCAAAAGGCTAAGTGAAGTCGGGTTGCCCCGATTCGGTTTTGGAACAGATTCAACTTTTTTTTGGTTTGTTAAATCATCCACTGACTTCTCCCGGTCTGGGGAGGGGGTGTCAGACTTTTTCTAACTAAAACCTACACGTGTTTCTTCAGTTGCTTGAGCCAGGGACGCGGTAACTCTTTTCAAATTTATCCGCGACCCAGACAGGCATCGGCCCTCGCGGACCCCGTCAGTTTTGCTAAAATCTCTTTGAGGCTCACGTGGAACACAACGCGCCGTCGACTCGGGTCTGGTCCTTGTTGGATGGCGAGCTACCCATTACTCGCCGTCCGCAAGCCCGCGCCTACGGTGGCCGGGAATCGGCTTGTGAATCCCGATGTCCAGGGCGTCTCCTACGGTGGCGTGAGGGCGGCTCCGTTGCGTCTCCCTCACGCGTTCCGCCTCCTCCTTCGGGAGCAATACTGATTCGCAGAAGGTGGAGACAGTTCCCCATACCCTCTCGCTCCGTAACATGGCCTGAAACAGGGCCGGACGCGAGATGTCACCACCGCCGATCGCCTCCACGAGGACACGGCGGTCACCGTATGCTCCACCATGTCCTCCGAGCTGAGAGGTCACCCGGGCACTTCCTACTGCCTAATCCTGAACAGGAACCTCCCGAAACAGCCGTATCCGGTGAGGAGCTGCGTCAGGTGGAAGGTGATGACGCCGTGGTGCCTCTCAAGCCACTCAATGAGGGGCCTTATCGCCGCAATTGTGGCTTGCCCAAACAGATTCGACCTATGAGGCTTTGCGACTTGAAACTTTGTGGAAGTGTTCTCCAAGAAGAGTTCTATAACTGCGTAAAACAATTTATTAAACAGCTCGGTTACACATCGAAGTTGAACCCCTGTGAAATGAGAGTTTACCAACTGTACACATCTGAGTTCCCCTTTAGAGAGTACTGGCGTGATATTTTCTTATGCTTTATTGCACACTAAACATAAATAAATATACAAATACTAGCAATCCGGCTGCGACTTCGTTCGCATGATTTCGTATTTTATTCAACTAAGTAGTAGTCAGACAGTTCAGTGGCGCTTTCGCACGAGTCTTATGATAAATATGGATAAAACTAAGGACATTTTAAATACCCCTGTAGCACGCATTCTCATGAAATTCGGTGACTTTATAGAAGGTATTCATCGAATCCGACTCGGAAACACGGACAGGAAAACTGAGGTAACCGACATAGCCCCAAGAATGTTCAAACTTTGGTTGCATTAAGCAGCCCAGATTGTTCGCTGAACAGTCGCCTATGGGACTGAAAGGTTCTGGAGTGGCGAGGTCGTTACTGGAAGATGCAACATTGCATCTCGGTCTCGCACAAGTTGGACTGATGTCCTGGCTAGGGCCGCAAGTCTGCTGAATCCGAAGAACAGAAATCAGGTCACATTTTTGAGTCGCATAATTTCGGGTGGAGCGAAAATTACTTTAGTAAGAAAACGAATGCTGCGTAAATTACGTGACACTAAAACGTCACTCACAATTAATAAAATTACCTAAGTTTGTTTGGCCTTAAAATTTTTGTTGTGTTTTGTTTTTGTTTGTTTGGCCTGCGACAAACGGTCCAGTTCGGTAGTTACAAATCGAGGTAGAGGTAGTCTTAGTGCCGTAAGATTTTTCAAAAACCGTTGACACCCCTAAATCCTCTTCTGGGGGTAATTCTGAAAAACTAATGACAGCAATTTATTATTTGCCCAAGGAATAAGAGTCTCTCTTTTAACCTCTTTAAAGGTTGAATTTCCAAAAAGCTTAGTGCTCTCCTTAGTGCTCCCCTAAATCATTAAAATCCAGTAAAATACTTCAAAAATTTGGATCACCCCCTAAATAGTATTTTGGGGATAGTGCCGAAAAACTAATAAAACCTACATTATTTATTAAGGGTTAGTATTTGTGCCAAATTGCAAGTTTATTAACCTCTCTTCTTCAACACCCCCCAAAACATCTTTTAGGGGTAGTATTAAAAAACTAATAGTGAGATCCTTTATTATTTACTTATAAGTTAGTATTTGTGCCAAGTTTCAATTTTACTAACCCAAGAAATAAGATTTTCCATACAAACTTTAACATCCCTTAAATCTTCTTTTGAGGGTAGGTCTGGTCCCTAAATCGTATTTTAGGAGTAGTCTTGAAAAACTTGTAATGACAGCCTTTAATATTTCATCATCATCATCAGCCTTTTAAATGTTTCCACTGCTGGGACACAGGCCTCCTCTCTGTGAGATGGAACTATTTACTATTTGCTGTTAGTATTTATGCCAAGTTACAAATATATAAGCCCAATAAATTGCCTACTTTATTTAACCCCTTTAGGGGCAGAATTTTTGTAAATCAATAAGCTCATTGTTTTTAGAGTTCCGTACCACAAAAGGTAAAAAAGAAGTTAATTAAAAAAAACTGGCCAAGTGCGTGTCAACTTCGCAACTGAAGTTAGAAAAACATTATCTATTTGAGTACTACCGTGGATGCGAATTGTGAAAGGAGCCGATACGAGGGCGAGTTAGAGCCACGGGGAATGGTATAGTTCGTTCCTGGATCCTTGCGTGCACGCTCCTTGTTTATTTCTCTTTCGGAATTAGAAAAACATCGTATGTATTCACCTCTTAATCTCCTCTAATACCGCAGATTAGAGGTGAATCCTCTAATCTGCCGTATTCACTATTTCATTATGGAAAGTTTTACCCTACTCAATTAGTGATGAAATCGGGTCGAATTTTCACTTTATAGAAGGATATCGACAAAAGAAAATAAGTAATTTGCTTGGCAATCTAATCTAATTTGACTTTACTTTTCCGTTTTAATTACAAAACGTCGAAAATACTTCTGCACTAACACAAAATAGACTCCACCGCGCGCATGCACCGTATGGACTACGGACTGGTACTGCCTACGACTCCGGCCACTCCAATGCGTTATTCGAGCTTAAACATTATTAATTTAGAAATCATTATTATTAAGGATGTTATAATTTTATTTTTGTATATTTTTACATGGTTCATGAGTATATATTTACTATCTGTTTTACACAGCTAACAACGTTATTTAAGTAATTTTTCAATGGCATTTGTACAAAAATTTTACTGTGCCAAGTACATTTTATAAGTTGGTCGACTATTACTCGTAAACTTGTAAAGCCTGTTATGATTTCATATTTGTATATTTTTACATGGTTCGTAAGCATTATATTTATTCTGTTACACAGCTATCAACTTTATTTAAGTAATTTTTCAATGGCATTTATACAAAATTTGTACTGTTCCAAGTACATTTTATAATTTGGTCGACTATTACTCGTAAACTTGTAAAGCCTTGTTATCCGTGATAATTTTCCTTTTAATTTCGTTATATTTACTACTGCGGAGCAACCATTTCGCTGGCAGGGGGGAGGGACACTTAAACAAAAAACCATAAACAAAAATAACATAAACAAAACATAAATAAAACATAAATTAACATAAATTTGCAACTTAAAGCTTAATTTTACGCAAACGAATCTCTGAATCGAAAAATGGTTTTAACAAACCCATATTATTTTTGAATGGCCTATCCAACGATACCCCACACTTTGGGATAGATGAGAAAAAAAAATACATCCCCAATTTACGTCTATTAAATTAAATTAAATTAAATTGTCATTTATTTCAGGAGGTTTTTCCCATATAAAACACTACAAAATTTCACTACATTGAATATACATAAGAATTCATATACATTAATTAACACATTAATAATATTGCATGTACCCGAAAAAAAATATTTTTCATGATCTTATGTTACCACTTTGTCGGAATTATTAATATGTATATACATGCCAAATAATAGCTTTCTAGTACTTAGATTCTCTGAGCTAAGCTGCGGACGGACAGACGGACAGAGCGAAACTATAAGGGTTCCTTGTTGGCTTCGGAACCCTAAAAAACAAAAAACCCGACTGCTTAAAAAGCAAACTAAAAGGACGTAAACAAGAAGAAAATCATGCTGTGCAGTCGGAGGATACTTATTCGCGAGCTGGTGGACCAAAACCAGATGTATCCTCCGACTGCACAGCATGATTTTCTTCTTGTTTACGTCCTTTTAGTTTGCTTTTTAAGCAGTCGGGTTTTTTGTTTTTTTTAATTAACTTCTTTTATTTACAACTTTTTAGTTATTTTTTTAATTATATTTCATATAAACATATAAGTGTTATATATTTTTGAAATCGCCTTTATTTTGATACCCCACACGATGGGTTTGGAAAAAAATAAATAAAAAAAATCCCCACAAAATGGCGCCCTAAAGCCGCCATTTTTGTTTTTTCCAATTTTAATGTAGCCAGTGACACTCGCAGGATTAAGACGAATCGATTGACGTAAGAATCATCAAAATCGGCCAACGCGTTTGGTCTCTAGAACGCCACATAGGAACAAACATACATACATACATATATACATACATACATACATGACTGATAAACACATTACCCTCCTTCGGCAGTCGGGTAAAAAAGGAACCCTTATAAGATCACTCTCTTGTCCGTATGTCCGTCTGTCCGTGTGTCACCACCGATTTTCTCAGGAACGGGTGGACCTAGCAAGTTGGATGAAGCCGTATGGAATCTCCATAGACAAAACGAAAAAGAAGTAGGTATTGTCATTTATACCAGATACTGAGGTCTATAGTTCCTATTAGGTGTATAAAAATCAAGGTCCTGAGTCAACACGATAAAAAGATATAGGCAAAGAATGGATAATGTCGCAGATCGACTGCATAGAGTTGATAGTGTGAAGATAAGACCTTATAGTGATAGCGGTTATAAATCCAAGAAAAGAAGAGAAGAATGGACGCCACCCTGAGGAACACCCGAAGCGAGATTGCACCAGTCAGGAGGAAGCCTCCTCTGAGCGAGCCGATAAAAAATTGGACCTCTCGGATTCGTGCCACCATACGAAGCCGCGGCGGACATTTGAACGATGTCATATTCCATCCATAATGGCATAAATGGGCCTTTTAAATAAAAAATAAATTTTGTTAATATCTCACACACATCTTGTTTTATTCAATTTTAAAATCGACCCGTCCTTGTTGAAAGACCCTTTATAAACAATAAACAGACATGCTATTGCAACAATCCCGAGAGATTTGTTGTCATTTAGAAAAGAGTTCTGTTGTATAATATCTTTGAAGTTATTCATCAAATCTTCATCAAATTTAAATGAGACCAATTTGGAAACATACTCTTTCAAACAAAAAAAAATATTTCATAACCAGTTCTAAATTGACGGAGAAATAGGTAAACATACACTAAAAAACCTGCCAAGTGCGAGTCGGACTCGCACACGAAGGGTTCCGTACCATTATCGCAAAACACTGCATAAAAATCACGTTTGTTGTATGGGAGCCCCCCTTAATTTTTTTATTTTAATTTATTAATTATTATTTTTTGAAGTAAATGTACAACTAAACATTCTGTGAATATTTGAAGCGTCTACTTGTTGCCGTTATTAATATCGAGCAAAAAACGGCAAAAATATCACGTTTGTTGTATTGGAGCCCCCCTTTAATATTTACTTTATACTGTTTTTAGTATTTGTTGTTATAGCGGCAACAGAAATACACCATCTATGAAAATTTCAACTGTCTAGCTATCACGGTTCATGAGATACAGCCTGGAGACAGACGGACAGACGGCTTAGTAATAGGGTCCCGTTTTTACCCTTTGGGTACGGAACCCTAAAAAACAAACATATAGTCGAACATAGAACCTACTCCTGTTTAAAAAGTCGGTTAAAAATATGCGAAGAAGGTCCCATATTTGTTCACGTGAACCTGCTTCATTCATTAGCATTGCATGAGGTGAAGATATGAACACCAAGTACCTAACATTGTTAGTGGCTCTTGTGCGATAACGCTGTCGATTTACTCCCAGTCTGTCACAGTCAACTGCTGGAAATAAGCCACTCCAAGTTGTGCTAGTACAAGTACAAGCCTGTTTAACCATCATCGCTCCCGTAAACTTTATACATAAATACTCAAAACTGTACCATGAAACGATATAAATATAGGGACGGAGACATTTTCAGAAGTTTAACCTATTTACTAAACTAGGAACACTGCAGACAAAGTCCACATTCTATATATATATTAGTCTATGGTCCACAGTTTCAGCTCGAAGGTTAGTACCTGACAGCAACTCGATATGGCAGTGTCGCTAGCTCGATAGCAAACACTGATCGAGTGAGAGGTCTCGCCAGTGCACTTAAACGGCTTCAGGATATGATTACCGATACAAAATAACCCATAAACGGTGCGTGGCTGCGAGGTTTACTAAATTTAAGTACTAATCGGGGAATACTTTAGTTATAGGTACCTTGTGGTGTGTAACTGTGAACAGAATCTGGTATATTTTTTTTTACAGATAGGTTCGCTTGATAACCATCTCACCTGATGGAACGCTTGCCTAGAAGCAACCTATTCACTCTTGACTTAAAGACCCCTACGTTGTAGCTATCGGCAAACACAGACTCAGGCATTCCACTCCTTAGCTGTAGGTACGCATAATGAAAGTGATTCCAAAACGTTTAAGGCGTATGGGTGGGATGTCCATGTTACTAATCGACTCCTGATTGTCCCTTTGCTATAGAGATGAGAGTTTGCGTTTACAGGATAGTTGCCCAGAACATCACAGCCTTCTTTATAGTTAAGGCAGAATGTACCAAAATTCCACATTTTATAACAGGTTTGAATATCATCAATCAAAAGTACTAAGCCAATCATAGATGCACATAGTCGTTCCTGACCTGCTGTCGCGAGTCACCTGGCGGGAGTACTTTGGCTGGTATGACGGAAGGTTATCCTGCCATTTGCTGGTCATCAGAGCCCTTTCGCTAAGCAGTGGTAGCGGTACCTATAAACGAGGATAATTACACGGTGGTCACTTGCGGAAGCTCCTAAGCCTACGCAGAACTGTGGGATACTAACTGAGCAGGATCCGGCGCAGACGGAGATGAACTTCTGCTGGATGAATAGCAGCACGAAGGTGAAGAACGCGACGATGGCGTGCAGCAACCTCATCATCTCCTCGCGCCTCGGCTCTGACCCACGTATGCAGTCGCTGAACCTTCACATTTCTCTGCCGACCTGGAGGTGAAAGTTTTGTTCAAAAACAGGCGGAACAAAAGTGTAGCAAAGTGTAGTTTGTTTGATCTTGATTTTTCTTGTGATTGACAGATGTCAGGAGTTCGAACAGATTGTAATTTTCTTTGTGTTGGATAAAAAGGTTTGCTATATTTGTTTTTAGAAACCTACTGTAATGAGAGCTACCGTTTTTTTTGCTCGCCAGTTGGCGCCACTGGCGAGTAATGTCCATAAATAGCTGTTAAACGTTGTTATTACGCGCACGGAAGCAATGTTTGAATTAAAATATTTTCTAATGCCGTAGAAGTGCGATTAAATTTAAAATCGAGTATGTTGCAGTTTCGCGCAGCATTTTTTTCGAAACGTTCAACTTTTTTTCCCATTACGTTGTCAAGTCTACCAACACCATGCTCGCACGTGCGTCTCTGTGTGAACAGACCTTTATTTACTTTTACCAGTTTTTAGGGTTCCGTACCCAAAGGGTAAAAACGGGACCCTATTGCTAAGACTCCGCGGTCAGTCCGTCTGCATTCTGTCTGTCTGTCCGTCTGTCTGTCCGTCTGTCACCAGGCTGTATCTCATGAACCGTGATAGCTAGACAGTTATTTTTTTTTCTCAGGTGATGTATTTCTATTGCCGCTATAACAACAAATAATAAAAACAGAATAAAATAAATATATAAGTGGGGCTCCCATACAACAAACGTGATTTTTTTGCCGTTTTTGGCGATAATGGTACGGAACCCTTCGCGAGTCCGACTCGCACTTGGCCGGTTTTACTAAAGCTAAAGTAAGCCTACTTTATAAGAAAGAAAATAGAGCAAGAAGAGAGTTTAAAATCTCGTAGTACATGTGTGCTACGTACGACAAAGCTACGACGTGCTACGAACGCTACGGGTCCTTCTACCAATGAAACAGATTTTACATAATATCTCTTTCTAGATTATCTTTTTCGCGCCGTAATACCCAATGACTAATAATAAGTACTCAAATCAAGAGCAATCTAATATTTATAATTATGATATTCGAGTAATCTATTCTAGTATTATAGGTACCTTACTTAACTATTTACTTATTAGGTAGGTACAACTAAAAAGAGAAAAATAAAAAAGGTTTTTGCAAAAAAAATCTACCGACTTCCAAATAAGAAAACTACAAAGTGAAAAATAACTTTACGGAAGAAGTCGGTAGATTTTTTTTGCATAAAGCTTTTTTTTGAATATTAGTCCACTAAATAAATAAATAAATAAATTTGCTTGGGTATTATCACGTATTATTGTGAATTACCTGGCGTACAATTACGTAAATGACCAATAGATGGGAGAATGTCAGAGGTGAAGAAGACACGAGCATCTAATAAAGTTGTCATCATTCACTGGAGGTCATTGTTACCAAGTCAT
The DNA here is from genome assembly GCA_945859665.1 of Anorthoa munda. Lineage (NCBI taxonomy): Eukaryota > Metazoa > Arthropoda > Insecta > Lepidoptera > Noctuidae > Anorthoa > Anorthoa munda. The sequence continues at coordinate 435,506 of OX243916.1, read as the reverse complement.
AAGGACAGATAGTCTACCCGACATGTGTCTTTGGTAGGTACCATTTTTTTGCGTAATAGACACCGACTTCCAAAAATAAAGTTATTTTTCACTTTGTAGTCTTTTTATTTGGAAGTCGGTAGTATTTTTTTGTAAAAAGCTTTTTATTTATCACTTTTTAGTTGTACAAGTTGTTTATTAAGGTACCTATAACGCCAGAATAGATTACCCGAATATCATGAAACTAGAGCATTACTGGGGAAATGAGAGATCTGCGTACCCCTTAAGACCGTACGGAGATATGCGTGAACATCCACAAAAAAAAAAAACAAACAATGTCGAACATAGAACCTCCTCCTTTTTGGTAAGTCGGTTAAAAATACAACTAGTAGGTCATTAGGCTAGTGGTTCTTTAACTAATATTTAGTAACATAAGTAAATGAATAGGAATAACATACTTATTTATGTACACATTGGACTGTAACTGTTCGGTTTTTTGTTTAATCGATATGCTATATATCTGTGGAAGCTTGTTATTAGCAACTTGATAATATGTTGTAGTTACCTATTATTATATGTAATTAGACTGTAAGCCTTCTTAAAACTAATAAAATAAAAATAAAATAAAATTACATATGAAATTGGCGTTTTGCAAGGGAGTAGGAACATAAAGTCGTTTTTTTTTATATAATATATTTATTTATTCAAAGTATGTACCATTGCTATCTATGCACTTTTGCCATCTCATAGGCAGTTCATTGATCCCTTTACTAAAAAAACCATTCGGACGGGAATCAATAAAATCTTTGAAAGCGCTTTGGACTGCCCCATCGGAGTTGAATTTTTCCCTTGCAAGAAGTTATCCAAATTTCGAATAAATTGTAATCTGTTGGAGCAAGGTCCGGGGAGTACGGTGGATGTCTTAGACATTCCAATTGAAGCTCCTCTAATATGGTAGCCGTCTGTTGTGCAGTGTGTGGTCTAGCGTTGTCCTGAAGCAGCAGTGGCCTAGAGCGATTGACCAGCCTCGGCTGTTTAGCAGCTAGCTTTTCCATCATGGTTTGCAGTTGCTGACAATAGACATCCACCGTAATCGTCTGGCCAGATTTAAGAAAGCTGTAGTGAACGACACCGGCACTAGTCCACCAAACGCTCACAAGTAATTTTTTTGAGTAAATTTTCGCTTGGTGCAGGATTTGGCTGGTTCGCCAGGGTTCAGCAATGGCTGAATCGGAAACGTTCATCGCAATGGCGATGAATGTTGCCGATTATTGTACAGGATCTACTTTTCATCACAGGTAATGATTCGATTTAAAATCCCTTCATTATTGTGCCGGTTGAGTAATGTAACGCAGCAGTCGACGCGCGTTTGTCGGTTTGCTGCACTCAATTCATGAGGTACCCACCTTTCAAGCTTTTTCACTTTCCCAATTTGCTTCAAGTGGTATAAAACAGTTTTATCACTAACACCGCAGCCTGCAGCTAACTCGGACGTGGTTTGCGATGGATCCGCTTCCACAATAGCCTTCAATTCTAAATTATCCACTTTGGTCTCCGGCCGTCCACGGGGCTTCTGCAAGAAATTTCCAGAACGAAAACGTTGGAACCAAAAACGCACTGTGTTTTCTTTTGCGACACCGTCGCCATACACATCATTAATCCTTCGAGCCGTTTCTGCAGCACTGGTGCCACGATGGAACTCGTACTCGTAAATAACGCTATATTTCAAGTTTTCCATTTTGTAAACTGACTGGCGCAAAGAAAAAACCAAAAGAGGAAAAAACAAATGAATTACGGTTTTCCAAACACAAAAGCAAGAGTAAATAGCTGTATAAATTTAAAATTGGAATTCCAAACCAAAGAGGAGATATTTGAGATCAAAGTGGCCAGTACGACAAAACGCCAATTTCATAGGTAAGGACCTAATATTTTTAACCCCCAGCGGAAAAAGAGGGGTGTTATAAGTTTGACTTGAGATGCTGTGTGTCTGTCTGTGGCATCATAGCGCCCAAACGCATGAACCGATTTTGATTTAGTTTTTTTTTTGTTTGAAAGGTGACTTTGTCGAGAGTGTTCTTATTAAGTATGTTTAATTAAAATTGGTTTAGCCGTTCAAAAGTTATTCGCATTTTACTCTTTGAATCTGGATTTTTTCGCAAGATATCGTGGCATTATTACGTATTTCGATAGATTCTCGATTGAAGCGTGTCAGCTACTAGATATATTATATGTAGTTTAAAAAGCATGAAATAAAAATTGAAATCGGGGTTTTTTTAAATTTGTTATTTTATCTTATTATCTAATCAACCAACAAACGGTAAGTAATTCCCTTAAGTAATTGTTACTTGTTACCCTGCCATGTCAATGTCAGTAAGTCGTGTCCGCGACCTGTCCGTTAGTGCCGGCAGTAAATCTGCGACAGGTGGCACTACTTAACATTTTTTTTTTTTTTTTAAGTTACGTCTCGCAGTTTTCAATCCAAGTGATTGGCTACTGCTTAACCGGGCCTGTGGAGACTAAACTAAGCCTCCAGCCAGGCACAAAGTTCTAAACCTAAGCGACTACGCTGAGGGCTACCCCAGGTGGGGTCGAACCTCGGCTCAGGGCGTCGCTGGAAGGGACAGCAAGGGGACAAGCTGGATCTTGATTATTATTGCTAATATTGATTCTACCATCAATTCGTAACGTACCTACTGTGGAGAAGAACTGACAAGAAACTCCACTATCACTATTTTGATTTTGTTCAGCAATTCGCGGGCTGCATTGAACTACATCGGGGCCAGTATTACGGGGATTTCGCGACGGTCCTCGGCGGCGAGGATGGAACGATTTTGTGTTATACTTTTTAATTGTGCTAATTTCCCTACGACTCTCTTGGAGTAGGGTGGTGGCGTCATCGGGAGTGGTGAGAGTGTGCCTCGGTCGGCGAACTCTAGATATTTTGGAGGGTTCATAGCGGGTGGCCTCTTTTATTAGGGGGTTTTTATGTTTGACAGCAGTTTCAAAGAATCACTTGGTAAGGCGTTTCGTGAACTGCTGTATCGTGGGCATTTTCATGTCCACGTGGTGTTCTTGATTACGGACAAACCAGGGAGCACCCGTGATTTTTCCGGAAGAATCGGTTTTGAATTACCTGTAGCCTGTGAATGTGATGGGGTTTGGCATGTGCGAAGACAGCGCAGGCATAGGTCATGATGGGACGGATGACCGCTGTGAAAGTGAAAATCTACTGCGCGCGTTCACCATCCCGTGGAGTCTGCCCATAGCGAAGGCGGCCCGCGAGCGGGCGCCACTTAACAACCATATAAACTTAATTTATATACCAGAATACGACTCGATTTCCGCACATTCATAGATTTATCCATACCGAAATATTTATACCTGTTAGGTTTTTTATTATTTTTGCATAAACTTGGTTTGTCCCATAAATCATATTGGTACAAATTGATTACGAAAACCGTTGTTTCTACATTTGCATTCAGAGCAGGTATATTTACTTGTATAACAAATTGACCGTTGAATAGACATTTTGTGGCAACTTGAAGAGGCCGTTCCCCCAAGTTTTTCTCATTTTTTACCTTTGTGTAACGAAGTACTGGTACTCAGCTGAATCCAGTTAGAATGGAAGCCGACCCCAATATAGTTGGGAAAAGGCGGCAGATTTGTGACACATGGATTCTCTAATTTTTACTGCCTTTGCAGTCTTTTGTTCTCAACTACAACTGTCATTAGAATTTCGCAGCAAAGCGGAGTCTGGATTTGTGTCCGTTGGGTCTCCACATATTAAAATGGACTTTCCCAAACTGAACTAACAATATAATTATGTAAATTGTAACATTAAGTTCCCGATTATCCAACAGATAAGTATAAACATACCTACATAATTATAAAGTTCATGTAGAAAATTTACAAAATTAAATGACATTGGCGTCATACGACTGATAGGAATAAATTATTCAATTACAATAAAATTTCATAATTTAAAGTGATGCAACCATATTAATTATACATAATCATCGTTAAAAGCAATACTTTAGTACCTACCACAATGTTAAATGCAGTGAGGTCTGAGTAAGGATATCTAAACCACAGGGCACGCTTACGCGGGTTATTCCCAGAGGTCCACGATTCTATTGTTCCTCTTTTCCCACCGGGTCCATGAAAAATTAAAATAATGTTTTATATGTTTCTTACATGAATTCCCAACGGGTCCACGAGATATATCAAAAGTACAGTCAGTAAAATCAATTTATTGTAAGAAGGAGCAGCTTGTTGAAAACATAACAAAATAAAATGCGGTCTTGAATGGTGACGGCACGTAACCTGTTCTTTTGCTTTTTTAGTTAGATGTTGAACATTATAAGCATTTATACCCAAACTACTAGATGCTAAGCTTCAGTGGGGCCCACATATAGATAAATTGTCAAAGAAGCTAAGCTCCGCAGCATATGCTGTTAGAAAGATTCGTAATTTAACTGACATAGAGACAGCCCGTTTAGTAGGGTTATTCCCAGAGGTCCACGATTCTATTGTTCTCGAAAAATTTAAATTCATACTTTACTTCCCAACGGGTCCACGACATTTTAAAATGTGAAATATTTTCATTCCCAACGGGTCCATGAGAATGTTTGGTACAGTCAGCAATAGAAGCTTGGCTAAGGGATAAAAGTTTTTCTGTATCCCTTGAATGGTCATGACCATTAAAAAATCAGGCTTATTAGGCGTTTCGGCCGTTGAGTTTCACCCGATCTGGTCGAAACAGGAATTATTAAATTTTATTATTATTTATTTATTAGTATTAATAATTTTTAAGCAAATTTTGTACAGTTAGAAAAAAAACCTTGTGTTATATTATTTAAGTACAATCAGGCAATTTTTCTAAAAGACAAAGCTTAATATACCATTACAACAATCAACAGAAAACATGATAAATCACAATAATCAGTCTTATATATCAATTAAAAAGTGTACACAAGTGGCACCTGAGGTATTCCACATACGGTTCCTATCGATATTTTTATTATTTAAAATTTTATTTCGGAATAATTTATTATTTAAAATTTTATTTCATGCACCTACGGATCAGTAGGTACTAGTGTTGACGTATTTTTTTAGATGAATCAAAAATTTGATTAAAATCAGTTGAGAGTTTAATAAAATGATACAAATATAACTTCCTCTTTTGCTTTTTTAGTTACATGTTGAACATTTATACACAAACTACCAGGAGAACAGAGTCATGAAAAAGTATTTGCTGGCCTGAAACCATAAGCGGTAGAGACTAACGGAGTACCAGGAGGTCAGAATCTAAAATCTCTCGGTACTCTTTTTATATCTCATGGTTCCAGCCTCGGAAATACTTCCTCGTGATTATAATCTCCTGGTACTTTCTTAAATTACTCTTTGTCGGTAAAAATCATGAAGAAGTCTTAATTTGTGCGGGGCTGGATCCGCAAATATTAAGACTTCTTCATGAATCTGGCCTCCTGGTAGTTTGGGTATAAATGCTTATAATGTTCAACATCTAACTAAAAAAGCAAAAGAACAGGTTACGTGCCGTCACCATTCAAGACCGCATTTTATTTTGTTATGTTTTCAACAAGCTGCTCCTTCTTACAATAAATTGATTTTACTGACTGTACTTTTGATATATCTCGTGGACCCGTTGGGAATTCATGTAAGAAACATATAAAACATTATTTTAATTTTTCATGGACCCGGTGGGAAAAGAGGAACAATAGAATCGTGGACCTCTGGGAATAACCCCTATTTTCATAGTGTAATGTCGTATGGTATTCTGTTGTGGGGAAATGCCGCCGACATCCAGACTATCTTTGTTTTGCAGAAAAGAGCTGTTCGATCAATTTATAAATTAAGCCCGAGACACTCTCTCAGAGAGAAATTTAAGGAGATTAATGTAATGACTGTGCCTTCTCAGTATATTTATGAAAATCTTTTATATGCCCATAAAAATATAAAATTGTTTAAAAAATACAGTGATATCCATAACATAAATACTAGGAACAAACACAAATTTGTAGTACCTACAACAAGGCTCAAGAAAATAGGTGGCTCGTTTAGATGTCAATGTGTACGCTTTTATAATAAGCTTCCAAGCGACGTACAAGGTTTAAGTGTTAATAAATTCAAGTCATTCATTAAACGTAAGTTGTGCCAGAAAGCGTTTTATAATATTAAAGATTACGTTGAGGACAAAAAGGCTTGGGATTGAGCTGCTCCAATTAATTTCGTTTTTTATTTTTTTTTATTTTGCTTCGTGGATTTAGTTTTTAATTATATTTTTATTTTTTTTAATTTTTCTTGCCATGACAAGAATATTTACTTTTTAAAGTATTATATTATTTTATTTTAATTATTGTGAATGTGAAGACTATGTGGATTATTCTTTTTCTTTTAATTTTAATTTATCTTAGTTAGTTTTTAATCATGGTCTGGCAGTTTGAGTATTTATGCGGCCTACCCGAATGTCCTTTCTTTGGTATTGTTCGTCAATTCGTTGAGCTCCTTAAATTCTAAGTTGAGCTGCACGGTTATTGACAAATGCGTGCACTGACTGGACAGGTCCACTCAATCTGGCTGGTTCTTTTCTCAAAAGACCATTTCAGACATCAGTCTACATGGTCTTCACATGATCTAACCAAGTTTTTGTCTGGACTTTAAAAGAGACTGTGACCTCTGAGTTTGTTTCGGCCTTTCTTCTCAGAGTAGTCAGACAGGAAACGCCGACCTCATCTAGTTTTAAAAAATATGATCGACATGTGAAAGTGTTTGTACAAACCAACTTACAGAAAATAAATCATTTATCATTTATCATTTATCTCAACAACTAGCTTCTGCCAGCGGCTTCACCCGCGTGAATGCCGAAAATTATCCCAAGTGTGTCCTATGTGTTATTCACGGCTATAATCTATCTCTGTGCCAAATGTTATGCAAATCCGTCCAGCCGTTTGAGCGTGAAGAAGTAACAAACATACAAACACACACACACCCACACTCACAAACACTCGCCTATGTTTTTATTTAAAAATTTCTATTTTTGTTTGAAAATGTATGTTATAGTTTGGTAAAGATCTGATGAAGAACTTCGAAGATATACAACAGAACTCTTCAATAAATTACGGCAAATCTCTCGGGAGAGCTGCAATCACATGTCTGTTTATTGTTTATACCATTTCATAACATATCATCACGCCAGTACGCTATTAAGGGTACACTAGTCGAAAATTCTTCGATACAAACGTAGTCTGGCTTTTACTCCACTGTTTGACGATGTACGTTCAAAATAAAAAAATATATTAATTAGTTTCATCATTATCTAGCCCTGTATGGAAGCAAAAAAGCAAATAAAATATTTACTTGAAGTTATGAGCTTCAAAGTTCCAAATTTCAACACTAATTTTAACGCATTTTTGGGCGCAAATAAGTACCATAATAAAACCGGCCAAGTGTGTGAAGTTGCATAATAATGCGGACTAAAAAGAGGGTTTTGTTGTTGTTACATGAACATTAGAACGGTTTCAGCGGCTCACAAAGTCTAAAAACGGGCCCACATAGGATGATACATACATACATACATAAATTCACGCCGTTTCCCATGGGGGTATGCAGAAACTACAGAACGTCACCTGCTACGATCCTTACATACTTCTTTTGCTTCACTCACATTCATACATCTAGTCATACACACACGCCGGTTATGAGTTCTGCGCACCTGGCCTTTCTGAAGAACATCACCTATAAGGTCTATGTATGTCTTTCTAGGGCGTCCCCTCCCGGGGTTTCCATAGGATGATGTTTTTTTTTAATCTATATTCTCGCGTTTGACCACTATCTCGCCTGATGGTAAGCGATGATGTGGTCTACGGTGAAGCACGCTTGCCTAGATGTAATCTATTCACTCTTGACTTAAACTAAATCAGGACTAACTGGTAACTGAAGAAGGAGTTATAACATCCAACTTCGCAACTAAAGTTAGAAAAATATTATCTATTTGAGTACACCACGGGTGTGAATTGCGAAAAGAGCCGATACGAGCGCGCGTTAGAGGTAGCCACGGGGAATGGTATGGTTCGTTCCTGGATACTTGCGGGCGCGCTCCTTGTTTATTTCTCTTTCGGAATTAGAAAAAAATAGTATGTATTCACCTTTAATCTCCACTAATACCGCAGATTAGAGGTGAATCCTCTAATCTGCGGTAATCACTATTTCATTCTGGAAAGTTTTACGCTACTCAATTAGTGATGTAGTCGGGTCGAATATTGACTTTATAGATGCTATCTACAAAAGAAAATAAGTATACTTCTCGCCAAACTTCTTGGCCGCCCTGAAGTTAGCCAACTACTTTTTTCTTTACAATGGCTGCGCAGTAGTAAATATCATACAAAAACAGCATCGTTACGTGAATCGCGCATGCGGTAAACCAACTTCAGGGCGGCCAAGAGGTTGGCGAGGACTATAATTTGCTTGCAAATCGAATCTAATTTGACTTTACTTTTACGTTTTAATTACAAAACGTCGAAAATACATCTATACTAACACAAAATAGACACCACCGCGCGCATGCGCCGTATGGACTACGAACCGGTACTGCCAACAACTACGGCCACTCCAATGCGTTATTCGAGCTTAAACATTATTAATTTTGAAATCATTATTATTAAAGATGTTATAATTTTATTTTTGTATATTTTTACATGGTTCATAAGCATATATTTACTATCTGTTTTACACAGCTAACAACGTTATTTAAGTAATTTTTCAATGGCATTTGTACAAAAATTTTACTGTGCCAAGTACATTTTATAAGTTGGTCGACTATTACTCGTAAACTTGTAAAGCCTTGTTATCCGTGATAATTTTCCTTTTGATTTCGTTATATTTCCTAATGCCGTGAATTTTTTCACATTGCCAAGAGCAACCATTTCGCTGGCAGGGGGGGGGGACACTTGACTCTAATGTAAATTTGCAACTTAAAGCTTAATTCTACGCAAACGTATCTCTGAATCGAAAAATGGTTTTATCAAACCCATAATATTTTTGAATGGCCTATCCAACGATACCCCACACCATGGGATAGATGAGAAAAAAAAATTACATCCCCACTTTACGTCTATGGGAGGCCCCGACCCGAAAAAAAAATGTTTTTCATGTTTTTATGTTACCACTTTGTCGGAATTATTAATATGAATATTCATGCCAAATTATAGCTTTCTAGTACTTAGATTCTCTGAGCTAAGCTGCGGACGGACAGACGGACAGAGCGAAACTATAAGGGTTCCTTGTTCACTTCGGAACCCTAAAAAGAAGGAAAATTGAAAAACCGGCCAAGTGCGAGTCGGACTCGCACACGAAGGGTTCCGTACCATTATCGCAAAACACTGCATAAAAATCACGTTTGTTGTATGGGAGCCCCCCTTAATTTATTTTATTTTAATTTATTAATTATTATTTTTTGAAGTAAATATACAACTAAACATTCTGTGAATATTTCAAGCGTCTACCGGTTGCCGTTATTAATATCGAGCAAAAAACGGCAAAAATATCACGTTTGTTGTATATAAAATAAATATTAAAGGGGGGCTCCCTTTAATATTTATTTTATACTGTTTTTAGTATTTGTTGTTATAGCGGCAACAGAAATACATCAAATGTGAAAATTTCAACTGTCTAGCTATCACGGTTCATGAGATACAGCCTGGAGACAGACGGACAGACAGACAGACAGACAGACGGATCGCGAAGTCTTAGTAATAGGGTCCCGTTTTTACCCTTTGGGTACGGAACCCTAAAAACGGCCTGCATACAGGGATAGATTAGTAGTTCAACAATGCAAATAATTTTATTTTGGACAGATACATTCAATCGTTTTTAGGGTTCCGTACCCAAAGGGTAAAAACGGGACCCTATTACTAAGACTTCGCGATCCGTCTGTCTGTCTGTCTGTCTGTCCGTCTGTCTCCAAGCTGTATCTCATGAACCGTGATAGCTAGACAGTTGAAATTTTCACATATGATGTATTTCTGTTGCCGCTATAACAACAAATACTAAAAACAGTATAAAGTAAATATTAAAGGGGGGCTCCCATACAACAAACGTGATATTTTTGCCGTTTTTTGCTCGATATTAATAACGGCAACAGGTAGACGCTTGAAATATTCACAGAATGTTTAGTTGTATATTTACTTCAAAAAATAATAATTAATAAATTAAAATAAAATAAATTAAGGGGGGCTCCCATACAACAAACGTGATTTTTATGCAGTGTTTTGCGATAATGGTACGGAACCCTTCGTGTGCGAGTCCGACCCGCACTTGTTTCATGATATCCAGACTCCCAAAGATCTGTTTATATTTTTTTTTGTGATTGTAGCAATCCCGAGAGATTTGCCGTTATTTATTGAAGAGTTCTGTGGTATAATCTCCTATCTTCATCAGATCGTTACCAAATTAAAACGGGACCAATTTCGGTAAATACTTTTTCAGACAAAAAGAATTTTCAAAATCGGTCCACAATTGACGGAGATATCGGTGAAGATACATAAAAAAAATCATGCATGAAGTCGAACATAGAACCTCCTCCTTTTTGGTAAGTCGGTTAATAAAATTAAGAAATAATAATGACATTGTAAACATTGAACTATGGATTTTAGTTTAGGCACAGTTGATTAGGAGGTTGGCTACCTATCATTGAATGACTCGGCTAAATAAAATTTGCGTCATTTCTTCTCATTAATCATGTTCAGGAAAATTTGGCTCAAGCTTCAGGGAAGTGACTTACCCTGAACTCAACTACGTGCCGATATATTATCTACTTGCATACTATAAAGTACTTATCTATCAAATAATTTCGCGTTCTTCCTCAAAACAATCAATTGGTTATCTGTGTGATTTCCGAATTGTAACCTATCGGGAAAACCCACAGACTACGTTTTTATAATCTCGAAAGTTCACGCCCTATTAATAAGGAAACTAAATCTATGAAACAATCACTCGTAACTATAGCTGTAGTTATAATAACAATTATCATAATACAGCAGGTATGATTCGCGCCGCATGCGAAGTAGTCATTTGTGTGTGTGTTAGTGTGTGTGATCGTTGCATCATGCATGATGATGTGCTCACAGGCGCCAGCGCAGGGCTGGCCAAGTAGGTGCAAGTAGTGAGCATGCGCACCGCGGCCGCGACACGTGTGGATGACACGAGGGAAGTCAACGATGCGGCATGTTGATCACGATACCCATTTGTAATTTTATATAGGATACTTTTAGAATTTACGATGAGGATACCTCAGAAGGAGGAGTGAGTTCACTTCTTGCTAAAGTCACCGCAGATAACAAAAACCAGCCAAGTGCGTGTCGGGCCACGCGCAGTAATAGGGTCCATATTAATGCTGACTAAGAAGAGGGTTTTGTTGTTGTTAACATTAAAACGGTTTCAGCGGTACATAACGTCTAAAAACGGGCTCCATAGAATGATGTTTCTTTTAAATCTATATGCTCGCGTTTGACCACTATCTCGCCTGATGGTAAGCGATGATGTGGTCTACCGTGAAGCACGCTTGCCTAGAAGTAACCTATTCACTTTTGACTTAAACTAAAGAAGGACTAACTGGTAACTGAAGAAGGAGTTATAAAATCCAACTTCGCAACTGACGTTAGAAAAATATTATCTATTTGAGTACCACCGCGGGTGCGTATTGCCAAAGGAGCCGATACGAGCGCGCGTTAGAGCCACAGGGAATGGTATGGTTCGTTCCTGGATCCTTGCGCGCACGCTCCTTGTTTATTTCTCTTTCGGAATTTGAAAAAATTCATATGTATTCACCTCTAATCTGCGGCATTCACTATTTCGTACTGGAAAGTTTTACGCTACTCAATTAGTGATGTAGTTGGGTCGAATATTGACTGTATAGATGGATATCAACAAAAGAAAATAAGTTATTTACTTGGCAATCGAATCTAATCGACTTTAGATTACAAAACGTCGAAAATACTTCTGCACTAACACAAAATAGACTCCCCCGCGTGCAGGCGCCGTATGGACTACGGACCGGTACTGCCAACGACTCCGGCCACTCCAATGCTTTATTCGAGCTCATATATTATTAATTTAGAAATCATGACTTTGACAGTCTCGGGACCCTGGGGTTCCGGTCGTTTGAAAGGCATACGAGGAGCCAAAGCCAACTCGCAGAGGCCTTATCAGGCATGTATCAGGTAATGTGACACCAACCGACGATTATCCCTGTATGCACTACGCAAGTGCACCCAAGGGCAATCCCCGGTTGGTGCAGGACTATTCCAAAATATGGAGAAAAATTTATTGGGCTATGGGTCTGGAACGTTTAGTGGATCGGTTATCTAAAACTATACTGGCCCCTGCCTGACCACTGTTGAACTACACGGCTATAATATAGCAGGGGGTGACTTGCACACTCAATTAATGGGCCCTTATAAAGGGTCGCTAGCATCATTATTATTAAGGATGTTGTACAGTCTAAAACTGTACATATTTTGCTGACGCGGTGCCGTGCACCATACGTGCGTCATTCCAATAATATTATAAATACACATGAAACACTTTAAATCAATGAGTACGATAACTGCTACGCGGTGACTAACATTAGAGAAAGGAATCGTCAACAGTATTACTTGTAAACACAAAAATACGTAATAAATCTAACAAAAACTGAGTGATCTTTTCTCTTCGTGCTTCAACCTCAACAACAACAACTCTGCAAGTGTACGAACCGTACATTTTTTGGTCCTTCGAGCCGGATGTTTGGTGCCACTGTGCCTCTTTACGGTAGCGAATCGGTTTAGCTGGTCTCCCAGAAGCGGGTCGCCCCAGCTAGATTGAGAAGTCGCATAATATCGTGACAGAGGTGCAAGGGTGCTGAGTTCCACTGACCATTTCAAATCAAGTAAGTCAACGATTTCAAGATTTGAAACGGAGAAGACTACAAGCAACGCAGTAGCCTTCGCAATACAACGCAACGCTCTCCTGCCACAGTCAACGACGTGTCAGCAAGCATCAACATGGATATGCTAGAATTGCAGTCAACGTGCTTCGATAACATCAAAGCATTATGTGTCAACTATCGCAAGGATTCATCATCACGAAAATCTGTGGAATACCTGAAGAAACGCTTGTCGTCGCTAGAAAACCAATGGCAAGACTTCGAAGGCAGGCATGCCCAACTGTTGCTCGAACTAGAAGATAAGAACATAGCATATTTCAAGGACGACATCTACGAAAAAACTAAAGAAATGTTCTTATCAACTAAAACAGACATAACTAGCAAACTGACGACTTTGAACAAACAAAACGTGAAGTTCGACCTAGGTGGGACTTCAGAAGATGACGACAGCAACATACAACTCTTGCTTAACAAGCAAGAATGCAATTTCAACGCGATTCACCGTGTCATCTCCAAGATTGACTTAATCACTATATCGGAAAGATGGGAACTGGAAGACCACTTCGCAACCTTGAAATCGAAATGGGAACCCATCGATAAACTTCATTGGGAAATAGACTTTCAACTGAAAGGATCCAACGAACATTACTACAAAATGTTCACGGATATTGAACAACAATATGATGAGCTAAAGAGGAAAATCCATGCCAAAATCTGGTCCACCGTCCACTACCAGAAATCGACACCTAAGATCGAAATCCCTGAGTTCTCCGGCAACTACAGTCAGTGGATCTCCTTCAAAGACCTATTTCTGGAAGCTATTCACAAAAACCCTATGATCAACAACGCGCAGAAAATGCAACACTTAAAGACCAAGCTGCGAGGAGAAGCTGAACGCTTAGTGCAGCATCTGACCATTAGCACTGAAAACTATAACTCATGCTGGGATATATTAATTCAGCGCTACGACAATCGTCGCCTCCAGTTTACTTCATTTATGAACAACATGCTAAATCTGCCGATCATACAACATGCAGACTCATACAATTTGAAGAAGATGCATGACGTCATTACCGAATGCCTGAACGGCATCTCTAATATCGGTATTGATACTTCAACTTGGGACCCGATCATTGTGCAAATCATGTCACAAAAACTGGACTCCAGTACTTTGAGTGACTACATGAAAGAACTTCAAGATCACAGAGAACTACAGAACCTCCACGACTTCCTGTATTTCCTCGAAACACAGTTCATGGCATACGAAACGATGAAATCAGCTAAAAGGGCGAACCCTACAGCCACAGAAAAATCATCCAACTGGAAAACATTCAACAAGCAAACCCAGATGAAGAAACATAACTATAACTTCAATCAAAATAAAACAAACAACTATCATGCTATTTACGGTAAATGCCCATTCTGCAACGGAAGTCACGTTCTGCGCCAATGTGACAAATTCCTACAAATGGACTTTGGCAAGCGAAATGACACCGTGTCGAAACTGCAGCTGTGCAAAAACTGTTTATTCAGCCACGGAAATGACGAGTGCAAATCCACGAAAATGTGCAAAGAATGTAACTTGAAACACAACACACTATTGCACAATCCGGACAACCAAACCATAACGTCAGCGACTAGAAAAAACAATGTTGAACAACGCCCTTCATCTCAACAACCAACATCTAACCATTTGTCTAAAGACAACATGGAGGTTCTACTGACTACGGTCCAGCTGAGAATAAAATCTGCAGATGGGATTTATGTAACACTACGTGCGTTGCTCGATCAAGGCTCACAGGTGAACTTGATAACAGAAAACGCAGCACAAATATTACGTCTTCCTCGGCGCGGGATCAACGCATCAGTATCGGGAATCGGCTCTGTTTCCAGAGAATGCAGGGGAAAACTGAAACTTACCTGTCAATCGATTCACTCCGATTATAACTTTGAAACTCAAGCACTTATTATGACGAAGCTAACAAACAACCTGCCTATGAAAACGTTCGAGAAAGGTGCATGGAGTCACTTGAAAAACTTGAAACTTGCAGATCCTGACTTCAACGTATCTCGGCAAATCGACCTATTACTAGGAGCCGACGTATACTCCGAAATTATCCTAGGAGATGTATTGAAAGGCAATAACAGCTCCCCAGTTGCACAACAAACGCAAATTGGGTGGATTTTATGCGGAAAGATGAAACAAACGTTTAACTGCCACGTTACTGTAGTCAACTTAGAGGATTTAACAAAATTTTGGGAGAATGAAGAAATTCAAAAAACTAAAGATATCCCCAAAGATGACCAGTGTGAACAATTTTATAACGAAACTGTAAGAAGATCATTTGACGGAAAGTACATCGTCAAAATGCCTCTAGTTCCAGACTACAAAGAGAAACTAGGCAAGTCTAGAACAATTGCGGTTTCGCAGTTTCTACAGTTGGAAAAACGGCTAGAGAAGAACGAAAAGCTTTCCTCCATGTACAAAAAATTCATGGAAGAGTACGCGGATCTGGGTCACATGAAATTAGCACCTCAGATACCTACTGACGTCTACTTCTTACCGCACCACGGGGTCTTGAGAGAAAACTCGACAACAACAAAGTTGAGGGTCGTATTTAACGCCTCTCAAAAAAATACGACTGGCGTCAGCCTGAACAACGTCATGGAAAAAGGCGCCAACTTACAAAAGGACATTCAGGCCCTTATACTGAAATGGCGAACGTATAAATACGCATTTACGGCTGACATTGAAAAGATGTACCGCTGCATTTGGATTTCAAAAGAACAACAACATCTACAGAGAATTGTATGGCGGGACTCACGAGATCAACATCTTCGCGATTACCAGCTCTGCACAGTAACCTACGGGACCAAATGCGCACCATGGCTAGCTATGCGAACATTGAAGCAACTAGCCATTGACGACGGTCACAAACATCCGGCAGCTGCCAAGACACTCATAGAAGAATGCTACGTAGATGACGTCATTAGCGGCCATAACAACCTCACAGAAGCGAAAAAACTGCAAAACTCCTTGATCCAACTGTTAAAAGGAGGAGGCATGAATTTACGGAAGTGGACAGCCAATGACCGCGCTATACTGGAAGACTTACGCAAGGATCAAATTTCAACTCAAACCATGTTTGATTTTAAAGGGGAAGAATCAAGCAAAACGTTAGGCCTCGGTTGGAATCCAAACAGCGACAACTTCCACTTTAACTGGCCTGTGGAAAACTCCAAACAACTAACAAAGAGATCTTTACTCTCAGCCATATCAAGATTTTACGACCCATTGGGTTGGCTCTCCCCAGTAACGGTCAAGGCCAAACTACTATTCCAGAAAGTCTGGATGAGTAAACTTAGCTGGGATGACATAGTGCCCAGCAACATTGAATCTGAGTGGCTGAACCTAAAAACAGAACTGCCGTTCATTAATAAAATAACGATAAATAGATGGATTGGCGACACACAACAATGTGTCGAATTGCTAGGCTTCTGCGACGCAAGTGTAAAGGCGTACGCTTGCGTTATTTACAGCAAGGCGTTCAACGAACATGGCCAACCCATCGTAACTCTACTTGCTGCTCGAACAAGGGTGGCTCCACTGACTCAGAAAACAACACTACCAAGACTGGAACTGTGTGGTGCTCAGCTACTAGCTGACTTGATGGAGAAAACCAAGGAAACATTCTGTGGATATAACATATCAACACGGGCTTGGTCGGATTCTCAAGTGGTCCTCGCGTGGATTCAAGGCGAAACATCAAGATGGGAAACTTACGTAGCCAACAGAGTTACAAAGATCAAAAACGTCATTCCTGCAGCTCAGTGGCATTATGTCAAATCAGAGCAAAATCCAGCAGACTGCGCCTCAAGAGGTCTTTTGCCAAGCAAACTAGTAAACTTCAACCTGTGGTGGCAAGGCCCAGAGTTCTTAACAAAACAAGATCCGCCGGCAGATATGCCTTGCACTTTCCAAACGAATTTTGGCGGCTTAAACCACGCTAAAATCACGCAAGAAAATATCGATCATAATATAATTATCAATTTATTGAGCAAATGCAGCTCATTGACACAAGCAAACAGGGTCATCGCATGGATATTACGCTTCATTACAAATGTGCGCAATAGGACGAAATCGGAAACTACGTACCTAACAACAAGTGAACTAAGCGCAGCGCGCATTAGTATCATTATTCAAGCGCAGCGATTGCAGTTCAATTCTGAATACAAACAAATCGTTAACAACGAAACAGTATCAAAGAAAAGCGCAATTTGCAAATTGAATCCTTATGTAAACAAAGCGGGCATCATCTGTGTCGGAGGTCGTCTTAAACACTCAAGATTAACTGGGGATATGAAGAATCCAATAATCGTACCACATAAAGGTAGATTTACACAACTTCTTATAGAACAAGCACATTCAGCCACATTACATGGAGGAGCTCGGCTAACGCTGACTTATATTAGACAGCGTTACTGGATCGTTGGCGGCAACCGGGCTGTCAAGAACCAACTTCGAAGATGTGTACGCTGCCATCGCTTCAACAAGACAGATAGCTATCAACTGATGGGTGACCTACCACCGCAAAGGATCACTCCGTGCCGCCCTTTCACGCACACAGGAGTAGACTTTACCGGTCATGTGGATGTTAAACACAACAAGGGTAGAGGCGTAAAAACTTCAAAGGGATACATAGCCATATTTATATGTATGGCGACGAAAGCTGTTCATATTGAACTCGTATCAGACCTTAGCACAGAAACGTTTATGGCGGCCTTCCAAAGACTATGTGCGAGACGCGGCACCCCGAAACACATGTACTCTGACTGTGGTACAAACTTTATCGGCGCTGCAAAGGTGCTTCGTCAGGAATTCGAAGAGTTCAAACAACTACTGAAACCAGATGTTTTCAACGAACTGGCCAAATTGGAGGTGGAGTGGCATTTCAACGCCCCCGCCTGGCCAACTGCTGGCGGTCTGTGGGAAGCTGCCGTCAAGTCTATGAAGCACCATCTGCGACGAGTACTGGGGGACCAAAAACTAACGTACGAGGAGTTCATAACGATTTTAGCAAAAATAGAAGCCTGCATGAATTCAAGACCTCTGTGCCCGCTAACTGAAGATCCAGAAGAGTTCTACAACTGCCTAACGCCTGGACATTTCCTTACAGGAAGCCCAATATTGTCCATGCCACTCTCGGATTACAGTGACGTAAAAAACATTGATTTACGCCGTAGATGGCAGCTTACCGAGCATATGTTTCAACAATATTGGAAAAGCTGGTCAAACGATTACCTTACCACTCTACAAACACGTAGTAAGTGGAACAAGCCTTCTAGAAACGTTAAAGAAGGCGATGTAGTACTGGTGAAAGAAAACAATCTACCGCCGGGAAAATGGGCCCTAGGTCGGATTCTGGAAACACATCCAGGATCTGATGGATATGTTCGAGTAACTACTGTTAAAACTCAAGCAGGAATCATAAAGCGCCCAATAACAAAACTGTCGCCATTACCATTGAACTCTGAAACTGAGGAAACCAAAGAAAACGAAATGAAAAATAAGCCTCCACAGAAATCGAAAAACGAACGGCGGAAGAAGTCAAAGAATCTTATCTCAACGTTACTAATAACAATGTTATCATTGTTTACATTGGTAACGGGATCTTATACCGCCACCGATGGCACGCGCGGAGCGCCGGCGGCGACCGCTCAGATTACAAGTCTGGAACGCGAGCGGCCCATATACTATGACACCGTCGGCAAAATGCAAGTAGTGCACGATGAATGGATACTAATGATGTACTACAACCTAACAAACTATTGGGATGGGACTCGTCGTACTCAAACTTACTTCGAGAATATTCACAACTTATGCCAAAAAACGAATCTACAACACTGCAGATCAACCATGGAACAATTAAATCATGAACTAGAACTTCTAAACTACTACAACTCTATACTTATAAATCCCCACAAACACCTGAGCAACAGGAAGAAACGGGGTCTAGTCGACGGAGTCGGCTACATAGCTAACAGTCTGTTTGGGATATTGGACCAACAATTCGCTAAGAAATATCAAAACGATATTCAATCTCTGCAAACCAATGAGAACTACTTACTTGAGTTATTAAAAAATCAAACAACGATTGTGGAGCTTGAGAATCAAGTATTGAAACAAACTGAAGACAATATTCAGCGTCAATTCAACTCCATTGATAACTTTATCAATCAAACCAATAAAAATATAGCATCCATCGAAACGGAAATGGAAATACTTTCGGCTACTACCTACCTCAACTCTGCTTCGTTAACGACGTACCTATTGATCAACAGCTTGAGGACGTTCCAGGAGATGCTGTTTAATACTCTAACTAACGTCTACCAAGGTCATGTAGATGTCCATCTGATAAGTCCGGTGCGTCTGATTCAAAAATTAACGGAAATATCCGGAAGCCTTCCGAAATCTTTATCGCTACCAGTTGAGAACTACAAAGAAAACATTAAAGATATCTACAAGCTGATCAATGTGAAAGCACGAGTTACTGAAAATTACTTTCTTTTCGAAGCACATATTCCACTTGTAGCTAACGAAGATTTCGTAATATACCAAGCGATACCTTTACCGGTTAACAATGCTAAGGAAACTACATATGTGCAGTTATCAAACGAGTACATCGCTGTCAACTTCAAGAAGAACATTTACGTGTCTATGTCCAAAGATGACTTGAAACACTGCATGCAACAAAAATCGCAGAATTTCTTATGCAAGAAAAACCTGCCATCATTTGACCTACACAGCAAAAACGCTCCTTGTGAGGCAAAACTGCTATCGCATCAAAACAATGAACCTTGTGACGTCGAACGCGCGTCATGCAAAGACACTTGGATAGAGTTACAAACTCAAAACAGCTGGCTGGCGATTTGCTGCGAAACGTGTGCATTACGAATCATATGTAGCAACGACGTCACATCACAAACCATTGCATTATCGAGCATAGTGACATTATCTCAGGGATGCGTACTGCAATCCAACGACTTAACCATCTACGCTCAACGCCGATACAGCAGTCATATGAAGATGGATTATGAGTTTACAGCTCCAACATTTGATACATCTATTAACAAGATAGTGAACTTAACATATCGTTATGCTCCAAATATCCTTCAGTCAAAGGCTACGGATCAGGAAATTGTAACAATTGATCAGAAAATTGCAACTCAACGGCAAAATGAAGCTTCACTACCAACACTAACAAGTCACGACATTCATCAATATGCCATAAGTTACTCTTTGCTGGCGATCGCCATCATAGTCGTACTTGTCGTGGTTGGGAGAAATCGTTGTCCACACTATTGCACACACAACGCTAAGAACAAAACTTCGAGTCAACCTGAAGATATTGAACTTCAAGTTTTCCGCAAAACAGAGTGCCAGCAGCATGAAACCGTCGCAGCACAAACAACAAAGGACTTGCGGCGGGAGCCTCAACCTGGGAACAGGAACATCGCCTTTCTATTTGATTGATTAATTACTTAACTAACTTTGTGATGACTTTTCCTTTCTCTTCTCGTTGGTTTCTTCTTTTGGGTTGCCAAGATGTACAGTCTAAAACTGTACATATTTTGCTGACGCGGTGCCGTGCACCATACGTGCGTCATTCCAATAATATTATAAATACACATGAAACACTTTAAATCAATGAGTACGATAACTGCTACGCGGTGACTAACATTAGAGAAAGGAATCGTCAACAGTATTACTTGTAAACACAAAAATACGTAATAAATCTAACAAAAACTGAGTGATCTTTTCTCTTCGTGCTTCAACCTCAACAACAACAACTCTGCAAGTGTACGAACCGTACAGATGTTATGATTTTATTTTTGTATATTTTTACATGGTTCATAAGCATATATTTACTATCTGTTTTACACAGCTAACAACGTTATTTAAGTAATTTTTCAATAGCATTTGTACAAAAATTTTACTGTTCCAAGTACATTTTATAAGTTGGGCGACTACTACTCGTCAACTTGTAAAGCCTACTGTGATAGTTTTCCTTTTAATTTCGTTATATTTACTACTGCCGTCAATTTTTTCACATAGCCAAGAGCAACCATTTCGCTGGCAGGGGGAGGGGGACACTTGGCTCTAACATAAATTTGCAATTTAATGCATAATTTTACGCAAACGGATCTCTGAATCGAAAAATGGTTATAAAAAACCCTATCCAACGATACCCCACACCATGTGATAGATGAGTAAAAACATCCCCACTTTACGTCTATAGGAGGAAACACCATTTTTTTTTCTCGTGATTTTATTTTACCACTTTGTCGGAATTATTAATATGTATATCCATGCCAAATTATAGCTTTCTAGTACTTAGATTAACTGAGCTAAGCTGTGGACGGACAGACGGACAGAGCGAAACTATAAGGGTTCCTTGTTGACTTCGGAACCCTAAAAAAATAAAAGTCGTTAACACGTGTCTACCAATGTATTCCAAGATTACAAAACGATACGAATAAAATGTGAAGGCAGTGTCGCTAACACGATCAAACAAACGTATCGCGGTATGGGGCCTCTATGACCGTTTCATTGAGCATTCAGTAATGAGTTAATAACTCATAAACGCGTGGACCGATTTACATGGTTCTACGCCTATACTTCAAAATTATCAAAAAATCATGTTTATAAGTTACGTAATAATACTGTTTGGTACGAGTCGAATTAATGACTTTTATTTTTTTGTTTTCTGGCGGAGACTTTAATCACACTACATTGTTGCCATTGCTGGTAGAACCTGGATGAGGATGACACAGGAGTGTGAAGATTGGTACGAGATAAGAGAGGTTTATGCTCAGCATGAAAGTCGGGCTGTGAATGGTGATGATGGAGAGTCACATTACAGTGGGTCAAGATTGTCTTAGTGCGCTTGAGTTTATTAACAACAAAAGAGCACCAGAGCTCAGCAGATTCTCATACGCTTATGTGATTAGATGCAAATGCAAACTGTGATGAGTGACAGGTGATGCCCATGCTGCATATGCTTATGATGTTAATCAAAATCTTAATAGGACATGGGATGGGTACTGGCCCACCTCTGCCGTCCCATGTCCCGAGTCACGTAGTCCAGAATCAGGAGCTGTTTGCCCGCGACAGTAATGGTCACTTCTAGTCTTCAATGGTTTTCCTCTTCCCATTACAAATTCTTATGATTGTAAAGTTGTGAATGATTATTTCTACGAACGAGCTATTGTTACAGCACAATAGTGTGTACGAAATCCAATTAGGAACCTGTTAAGTGCCCACTTTGGTTTTGTTTTTACTAATATTACTTAGTCATCGCTTTAGGTGGAAGACTTGCCTTTGACTAAACATAACATAAATATACCTCCTCCATAAGATGTTATACATTGATTGATGGCTGAACACTTTTTGTCACTTATGCGAATTTATGCAAAAATATGACAAAATTATATGACGCCTGCCTTCCTCGAAGAGTTAGGTGGCAGTGCACCTATACAGCCACAACTCGTCAGTTTTGTTTACGTCTCAATTGTTAGTCTATGGCTATCAACCGAGCAATAATTCAGACAAGCCTGCTACGAAGAAATTCCAAATAGAAAACCCAACAACATGCCCGACCCGGTAAACGAACCCAATTCAACCTAGGACGCTACTACGTATAACAATTATTAATTAGTAATTTAACTTCATGTCTAGCAAAACAAATAAGTAACACCAAAGGAGGTTCCTAGTAAACTCTTACAGTTACAAGTCAAACTCTTACCGTTTTGAGAGCAGTGGTGATGAAATAATTTTACACAAAGTAAAGCGCCTGCCTGGGTTCGAACCGAACCCACAACTTGTAAGTCGCGGCCGTTACCACTGGGTAAAGAGATAAACATTTTTATGGTTCAAGTGCAAATGAAAATACCAAAAATTTCTTGTCGAACTTGCGAATTATTATTTTGTATGAAACGAAGAAAAATTGGTTTATGTATAGACAGACATAAGTATTTTTTGTATGGTTAAAGTGGTATTTTTGATTGGATTTATTATGCAGAGAGTCATAAAAAGAAATGGCTGAGACGATATGAAATAAGGAGTTGATATTTAACGAATACTATGTGAATAGTAACACTGTAGAATTAGCGATCCTTGTCAATAAGTCTATCTGAGGATGACATACTCGTACGCACCTAACTACACCTTTCCAAACATTCGTAATAGTGCTACCGAGTAGTGAAGAACCCTTATTTGGCAGTTTTGCCTTATTTGTTTTTTGAATCGGGATATTTACGCAAGATATCGTGTCATAATTACGTCTTCAATAGATTGCCGATCGAAGCGTATCTACTATGTACTAAATAAATCTTCACTACATATTATAAAGTAAAGTCCCCCGCCGCGTCTGTACGCGATAAAATCGAAAACTACTGAACGGATTTTCATGCGGTCTTCACTAATAGAAAGAGTGAGAAATGAGGAAGGTTTTTGTGTATATTTTTTTACGGGCGAAGTCGGGGCGGGTGGCTAGAAATTTATAATAAAAAAAGTTAATTAAACAAAGCCAAAATCCCGACTGCTTAAACAGCGAACTAAAAAGTCGTCAACAAGAAGAAAATCATGCTGTGCAGTCGGAGGATACATATTCGCGAGCTAGCTGACCAAAACCAGATGTATCCTCCGACTGCACATGCGAGATGAATGACGCGAAGTAGATTTCCTTCTGTGTGATTGCTCGATTTGATAGCGGTTAAACCCTTCGCCTTGCTGAATTCATTAGCGCAATTCGGCTGCTAAACTAACTTTCTTAAATCCAAATTAATAATTCAGAAACCGGTCCATACTCGTACATTCGCACTAGCAATACCTTGCGGTTTTCCATTCATACATCGTTTCTTATGGCGGTCCTCTGCACCTCCATTAAATGGTATTTAATTATTTATTACCTATTAATAATAGTATTTACGTAATACAGTCTTGATAAATGTTGAATGAATCAGAAGAGCGAAGTCTTACGTTTATCAGAACTATTGAGAAGACCAATAGAAAACAAATGCGCCAGACCTCTGAAAGTAAAAATAAATATTCAGAGAATTTATGTGACGTGTTTGCCACAATGTTTTATAGTACATGTGATAAATGATTATAGCTTCTTTTATTTAGTAGATAAAGATTTATGAGCGAGCTTCTGTATTCAGCTCATGAAGTAAAATACTACCTGAGGTACAGTCGGAGCCACATTTAATATTCGCATCCTAAACAAATGATGGGTAGGTAGAGTACCTACCTTAAACTGGCTTGCGTGTCTAACATATCTATGCCATGCGGAAGGTTTTTAATATCGTAACACGGCCACCTGTAGCCAAGTTGACAATCTACAATCGATAACGTTAGTAGAAAACGAATCAACGTATGGTAATTTTTAGGGTTCCGTACCTAAAGGGTAAAAACGGGACCCTATTACTAAGACTTCGCGATCCGTCTGTCTGTCTGTCTGTCTGTCCG
The DNA here is from genome assembly GCA_945859665.1 of Anorthoa munda. Classification (NCBI taxonomy): domain Eukaryota; kingdom Metazoa; phylum Arthropoda; class Insecta; order Lepidoptera; family Noctuidae; genus Anorthoa; species Anorthoa munda. The sequence continues at coordinate 411,057 of OX243916.1, read as the reverse complement.
TCTGTCTCCAGGCTGTATCTCATGAACCGTGATAGCTAGACAGTTGAAATTTTCACAGATGATGTATTTCTGTTGCCGCTATAACAACAAATATATAAAACGCTATAAAAAAAACTAAAAACAGTATAAAGTAAATATTAAAGGGGGGCTCCCATACAACAAACGTGATATTTTTGCCGTTTTTTGCTCGATATTTATAACGGCAACAGGTAGACGCTTGAAATATTCACAGAATGTTTAGTTGTATATTTACTTCAAAAAATAATAATTAATAAATTAAAATAAAATAAATTAAGGGAGGCCATACAACAAACATGATTTTTATGCAGTGTTTTGCGATAATGGTACGGAACCCTTCGTATGCGAGTCCGTCTCGCACTTGGCCGGTTTTTTTTAAATTTAATATTCAAAAACCCGACTGCTTAATAAGCGAACTAAAAAGAAGTAAACAAGTACAAAATCAGGCTGTGCAGTCGGAGGATACGAGGATGGATACATATTCGCAAGCTATCTGACCATCTGATCCTCCGACAGCACAGCATGATTTTCTTCTTGTTTACATCTTTTTAGTTCGCTTCTTAAGAAGTCTGTTTTTTTTTTACCTCTTTTTAGTAAGAAAAATATCGAATAACTTTCAAAAATAAAAGTGGTATATATTTTTGTAATCACCTCTTAAAACCCTTCATTTTGATACCCCACACGATGGGTTTGGAAGAAAAAAAATATTGGGACCCCACAATATGGCGCCCATAAAGCCGCCATATTTGCTTTTTTTTAACGTCAATTATCTAAGAACACTCGGGCGGTGAAGACGTATCTAACGATATCTTAATTATATAAATCCGTCTAGCGGTTTGCAAGATATGAGGTAATAAAGAATATTACATACATACAAACATACAAGATACCCGCGAAAACATAACCCTTTCCTTGCAGTCGGGTAAAGACACATCTGAACGTTAAGTCACGTGGTCAGACCATACAAATAGAAAGCGTTACCGGTTGTAGAAAGAGATTCGACACGAAACGTTTGTAACTTGGCTAGGAGTAGGGCAGGTAGGGGGCAGGATCATTACAGGACTAAAAGGCAGTCAGTAAGTACTACATAGTATTGACTGTATGTTACCTACAATTGTATTTTTTATGCCGTTCTAGAAACGGAAAGTTTCAACAATACAAACAAACTAACAATTAGGATCACACAGATCAAGATATAAATAAAAGATTAGCAGTGTCGTTAAAAACAAGTATCAATACACCGCCGGGTGGGTTCATAACCGGCCTTGTACGGCGCAGGTGCCTTATCCGTAAAGGAAGCGAGCGATGGAACGCGCCCGAATAGGACAAGCTATTGTATTTATGCAAAGTTGTACTAAAATAAAGAGACATAAGCTTGGCTGGAGTGGCTGGCTGGTCGAGTGCTCGCAGTGACACCACAATATGACAATCAATAGGGGTTTTGGCGAACAACGCGAAGTAGCTAGGTTGGGTTCTGTACATAGGGTTATATAGCGCAAAATATGTAGGACGACACGTATATATACAGCAGCAACTTGAGTATAATAAGTTAATAACAGTAGGTATAGTTCTCGCCAAACTTCTGGGCCGCCCTGAAGTTGGCTTTCCGATGCGCATGGCACGAAACGGTGCTGTTTTTGTATGAGATTTACCACTGCGCAGCCATTGTAGCCAACTTCAGGGTGGCCAAGAAGTTTGGCGAGAACTATACCTAAGTGGTTTGGTCCAGATTTTTTTATTCAGAAGATAACCGCGCTTAATAAGTAACATTTTATTAACCGATTTAACATAAAGGAGGAGGTTCTATGTTCGACATTATCACATCTAAACATCTAGACATCGAATATGCTTTTGACAAAACATTGCACAATTTGTGTGCAAAGCTATACCTACATAAGTAACTACCATAAAAACTCTCTTCGGCAGTCGGGTAAAAGGCCAATTTGCACACGTATATAGGTAATAGGTATTGACTTCCAAGTTTATTACGTACTTATAAGTATTTATTTAGTTATCATCTTGAAGTATCATTCAACTGTTGTGATGCTGTATCATTGACGCGAGGTTTTATGCAACTTCGCAAAAAATATAAGTCAAGGTGCGCTTTTGTGCAAGTGAGGTCACTAAACTGTTAAGTAGGTGAGTGGAGTGAGTAATGTAGCATTACTACTTGCATATTATATTTATGAGGTAAGTATATAAAAGGTGACTTTGTTATTACATAGGTACCTTTCACCTTTTGAGGATATCCCTACCGCTTAAACGCAGTTACGCTATATGCATTAGGTTGAATGAAGCAAGTAGGGATCTTACTTTTACCTGTCCCGGTTTCTGTAATCAGATCTTACAAGTTAAAGGGGCCCACTTTCCGTGTTGGATTAAGCTGAAATTTTGCACAAAAGTTTATTTCTCGTCACAATGCAATCTTACTTATTATATTATAAATGTGAAAGTTTGGATGGATGTGTGTGTGTAGATTAGGGCATGCAATTTCGTAAATTTTCAATTTCGAGATTAGCTTACGAAATTGGGCGCCTTATGCAGTTTCGAAATTTCGAAACTGCATTAGGCGTCAAATATAATGGAAAAGCCGAAAAATACTTTTACTTATGTCAAAATGTTAAATTTGTAGTTTAGACAGGTACCCAAGTGACAAAAAAGAAACTGACGATCTTTCCGGGCTCGGAGTGGCAAGAATCGTTTGTTCGGCGTCGATCCGCGAGCTAGGTTCACAGATAGCGCCTCATAAAACTGAAGCGCTATGGCTACATGAACTTCCGAGGAGGAGAGAACCACCCAGCCTGTTAGTGACAGTTGGAGATGCGCATGTCCAGTATCTTGGCCTAACCCTGTACGGTGGAGCTTCTAAGAGTATTTCAAGCGCCTGGTCACCTGTTTAGTAGGACAGTGGGTGCTTTGCATAGACTGCTGCCCAACCTCGGAGGATCTCGGGAAGAAATTCTCCGCATCTACGCGGGAGTAGTGCAAACGTTGGTACTTTATGGAGCGCCTGTTTGGTAAAACAGACTGTCAAGGTACCCGACGCTGCAGTAGAGGAGTAAAATCAACAACCTGCAGTAGAAAATGGCTATTCGAATCGCACGTGGCTGGCTGAAAAGTGGTAAGCGCATCTCCTACAGGCAGTGGGAGTCAGTACCCAATCCTACTGACCGGATACGGTTGCTTCGGTGAGTACCTGAATAAGATTGGGCGAGTGGCCATGGCAAATAGCCACCATTGTGGAGGTGACCTGGATGCTGCCTCTGAGTAGTGAGTATTGGTCGCCAGGATCGGGTGAAACCTATCTCTATCACAACTACATGCCATCTCGGTAAGACATGGGGACAGGGGCTGTATGGTTGTATACTAAATACTATTTCCTTATCTCCTGAAGCCAAATGCGACTCTGTCAAAACCACCATTCAGTCATATATGTAACTAAGTTATTAATGTAGGAATATAAAGTACTTATGAATCACTCTAAATCAAAGCACAGTGACTCTAAACATTTCAGAGATTCAGTATGCATAAATTGCTATATTGATCAATCACGCCCCAGATGACATAAAAAACATAAATTCTACGAGTCCATCAGTTTTATCAATCACCCAAATTGTTTGTATGCACGCTAATGTACAATTAGCTCTGTTCTAGTTGCACATACATCAGAGAGTAGGACTGATAAGATAAGAGCATGGAACAATCATGTGCTGTCCCAAAGCCGCAGTCATTCACCTAGACGAGGCGAGGACACGGCCCTGTGTACGAATTTAGAGCAATTCTTAGACAAACCCACACTCATTTATGAAAGGACTTACAATAAGTAGCTGTTAGCGCCATATTGGTTACAGTTAGGCTGAAATATAATTGGGATAATCCAGATTTGGGCACTGTACACATTACCACAGCCTTGCTTGTCCCTTCGGAGAATTTAGGCGTGATTTAATTAAATATCTCTTTTGGCAAGATTACTGTAAACAGCTCACTAAATCGCCCAGCCTTTACATCTTCTTTATAGTGTTGGCGATCTTACAGCTTAAGGTAGAGAAAGCACAACATCTGTCACCAATCTACCGACATCGTGTCGTGAATACTTCGGTCACATCGCCGCTGAAGCACTAACAACATGGAGCTTCTTATGGTACTTCTTCAATGGTACTGCTACTGAAAAAATAGACACCCCAAACCATGGTCGGATAAAATATCAGAGCAACAGGAGCTACGTACCAGGCTACCGCCGCACTTCACTAGGCTACTGATTGTAAAAGATAGTATACAGAAAAACTTTTGACTAGTTAAAACGGAGTAGCGAAGGATTCTCAGCAGCGAGAAAACGTTTATGAAATAACCCCCGATTACCGAATTAACAATTTGAATAAGAAAAAGTTGTGTAGGCATTTGTCAAACTCTAGTTTAGCCAAAAAAAACGTTCATAGCTTGAAAAATCTACCCTGATGTTTTAGCATTAAAAAAGAAGTTCAGAACTCTAGGAGTAATGGGCGAGTCGCGTTCATACAACTTGATTTCTACCGGCGGCGGCGGCGCCCCTTCGGAAGTTCGTAAGCTTAGAACACAGTCTCGACTATTTGTTGACGAGAAAATTTATTTGCACGTTATTTTATGATTATTGTAATTTTTTCTTCGGCTTCCTTTTACTTATTCAAGAGCCCTCGCCACTGAAGGGTTCCATAGAAAATTCAACAACAAAGCCTAACCAAAGGCGAGTAGCCCCGACACAGTACCATAGTACAAAGCCACTGCTAGGACTGTCCCTACAATGTAAGAACCTACGTACATGTTAGGTAGGTACGAAGATAACCACTAAAATCCAATGACGACATCCTAAAAACACAATAGGAGCGTCAGAACAAAAACCGATAAATCACATTTTGTAATTTTTTTTTTTTTATGATGCCAATTGGTTGTTCTCGTACATATCTTGCTTTATGGTTAATGTAACCTGATCGCAAACTGATAAATCCACTCTAAATCCGACCACGAAATACCCAGATCTGAACATAAACCGATAATAATCTGAAAATAAATCAATCGTACTAAACAACGATGGCGATCGGAACAGATATCGATAAATCCCTAACATTTTTCATTGTTGACTCTTTTGATTCTGTCAAAAACCGATATATCTAATTTCGAGTTTCTCATGACAAAACCATAAACAATTGTAGGATACTGTAATGTAAAGCGGCCTTATTTTTTGTTGTCGGTGTTTGACGGAAACATTCCCAAAGAAAATCGCGGTGGCGACCGGAAGTCAGCAAAATCTGCTGCTAAAAAGGATAGTCTACGTCAGTTTATACGAAAATTACCTGCAAGCGAAAGTCACTATAATAGATCGAAATCTCGAAGAATTTATTTATCATGTGACTTGAATCAACGAAAATTAAGGCAAATGTACAATGATTCGGTTCCTCAAGACCTCCGTGTGACAAAGACCATGTTCCAGAAGGTATTTTCTGAAGATTTCAACATCGGATTTAAGAGTCCTGCTTCTGACGCCTGTAGCACTTGTATCTTATTAAGTAATAAAATAAAAATAGCTACTGACCCTGACGATAAACGCATTCTGATGGTGCAAAAAAGGGTTCATAATTTACGGGCCAAAGCGTTCTATAAGCTATGCAGAAATGATGATCCTGACTCGGAAAATTTTTGTTTCGACTTACAACAAGTCCAACCACTGCCTCGGACACCCATTCAAGAGTCTTTTTATTCTCGACAGATTAGCTATTACAATCTTTGTTTCGTGGGTATGGACTCGAGAAATCCTCGTTTCTATCAATGGTCTGAAGATCAAGGTGGAAGAGGAGCCACTGAAGTTGGATCGGCACTCTTGCATCACTTAAATTCTTTGAATTTAGAGGGCAAAAGAATGTTGCGTTTATTTTGTGATGGCTGTGGCGGCCAAAACAAAAATTCGCATATAGTCCACTGTCTTATGTTTTGGCTCGTCAATGAATCCCCAGAAAATATTAAAGAGATATATTTGACATTTCCCGTACGTGGTCATAGTTTTCTACCCGCCGATCGTGTTTTCGGCAGAGTAGAAAAGGCGGTTAAAACCGTTCCAGTAATTACACAAAAGGAAGAATATCAAACGATTTATAAGAGACATGGGGTTGTTTTATTGCTAGAAGAAGATTGGAGCTTGAAGGATGTCAAATCTTTGGAAACATATTATAAAAAACTCGAAGGAATGAGGGACTTAAAACGTATTCATTTGAAAAAATATAATGTTATTCAGGGACGAGGAACAAGGAGACAAACTAAAACTATATATGAGGTGAGAACCTTCCGCAATTTGGTTAACGAGTCTGATCAAGAAAGAAAACGGTTTAGCATCTTAAAATCAAGAAAGACACATCCCCAGTCAATGGCACCACTTAACGTAAACAAATGTCTAAGTGCTCTGAAGAAAGCAGACGTAAAGTCTCTCATGGTAAAGCAATTTGGTGACGACTGGGAGAAAGATGAAACTTTTTCTTGGTACAGAACGTTATTGAGTGAAAATTCCACTGAACCTGTTGATACAGAAGCAGATGTTCCTGACAACCATGAATGACATGATCATGATTCTGATTGCGATTGCCTGGAACCAGAAATAGCGATAATAGTTTAAGTTTTTCATTTAACCTAAATAGCCATTAAGCTTTTAGTTAATTAAAGTATGATGTGATTTTAAATAAAGTTGTTTGATTGGAAACCACCTAATCTGGCTTTAGAAATACTGACGCATGTTCAGCCGCATTTTATCAAGCTCTCATATTCCTACCAGCGTTTTATCAAATACCGATATATCCTACAGAGTTTTATCAAAAACCGATATATCCAGTTGGTTTGGTCAATAACCGATATATCCATTTTCTTTTTTTTTATAATTCAACAGGTACCACAATCACGAATGCATAATTTAGGTTTCCAAACAGTGATTCTAACACCAATAAATTGATGGATTTCGTTCAACTCTAAATTAGAAAACCATGTACTTGGCCGTATTTTTACATTTTTCCACAAAAAACACAAATGAGATTTATCGGTTTTTGTTCCGACGCTCCTTTATTATCACCGTCACGTGTTCTATATTGATATACGTCAATTGAGGAACTTTTCTAGTTTCACGCTTTCCCGTACCTATAAAGTTAACAAACAGTTAAACGATAACACCTGGGCAATAACGATGAAACAAACAATTAGTACCAACACAAGTTCGTTAACTCACTCATCGAGTTACCTAACTTGTGTTGGTACAAATTTTTTGTATATATTAGTCAAGTAAGTAAGATACTTGAATGACCTGAGTGATAATTCTGTAGATAGGATAGGATAGACGGACTCCCTTTTCCGCACTGAGACTCCCATTTGGTCAGTTGTGCGTGCAGACCTCCTCTCTGTGAGAAGGAATGGGTCGCAAACTCGCAGTCCACCACGCGGGCCCAGTCCGGTTGGTGGACGTCACATGTCTTCGAATTTTTGGTTCTAAGACATGCCGGCTTCCTCACGTTGTTTTCCTTCGCCGTTTTGAGAGAGCAGTGGTGATGAAATCATTTACACAAAGTAAATAAGCGCCTGCCTGGGTTCGAACGAAAAGTCGCGGCCGTTGCCACTGGGCCACCTACTCTTCTGTATTTATAATAAATATAATCCTGGAGGTATATCGCTCCTGTGGCCTATCTCAAAGAAACCGTTATTTGACCGGTGTATAAAGTAGTCTATGATATACAGCTATCTATCGGTAAAATATTTTACTTTTTTTAAGTACTTCCACAGATTGTTTTATACAAATAAACAAGATTTTTTTTCTTTTGCTTAGATTTAGCCTAACCTTTTACAAAATCATCACTAATATGTTATTACAAGCATATTAATTATCCCGTGAGCCATTTTTATCTATGTTTAACCAGATAATAATATGAGTTACGGTTCCAAAAATACCTTTGTATCTAGGACCATTCCTGGTTTCATATATTTAGAACTACAATCTATGTCTAATATGAGATAATGATATCAGCAATATCATAGGGAGCTATTAATTATCTGTTATTTAATTTAAATATCACAAATGACATAATAGATACATAAGCACTTGTTTACCTAAATGATAGAGCGTTATCGTAAGGCATTGTGCACACTGAGTGCCACATCACTGTTATTTAATATTTTCTAGAGTCGGCTAGATTTGAGGCACTTCTTAGCTTTTGCGCTGCTACATCAAAGATTTTTAATTTAGTAAGCCTCATATTTTTAACGGGTCGGAGCTCTTTTATTATTATTAAATTTAATATTATGCACTTATAAATAAAGCATACATGTGTACAAACATGCAGCAGCGAGCAGTGGTGGCCCAGTGGTATCGGCCGCGACTTACAAGTTGTAGGTCGTGGGTTCGAGCCCAGGCAGGCGCTTTACTTTGTGTAAACTATTTCATCACCACTGCTCTCAAAACGGTGAAGGAAAACATCGTGAGGCAACCGGCATGTTTTAGAACCAAAAATTCGAAGACATGTGACATCCACCAACCCGCACTGGGCCCGCGTGGTGGATTACGGCCCATTCCCTCTCATAAGAGAGGAGGCCTGTGTCCCAGCAGTGGGAACATTAATAGGCTGATGATGTGATGTGATGTGATGTGTATACAAACTGACACTAATGTAATGTAGGTAATAGCGCGTATAAAGAATGGAAAATTAAACTTCTTGTTCACCAAAAAATTTGTTTACATCGCTGTCAATTAAAAAAATGCCTAGAACTCTTTCAGCATTTGCAGCTGTTCTTTGCATTTAACTGCATTTACCTCAACCAATTAAACATTAATCTACTTACACATTAAGTCTATCACAAGTACCGACCACAAATCACAATAACACACTCATCAATGGCACTTTTTCCTACCATTGTGTCGTTATCCTTATGCCTAAGTTCGGAAGCTCCGGCACGCGCGAGTGTCCGGCGGCGGCGCCTAAACACGCCAGTAGTGGTGTAGTGTTCGCGGAGTTCGCCCGCGTCGCGTAGCAACGTAGCGTTCTCGTAGAGCTCTCGTAGCAGTGGCGTAGCGGTTGCGTAGCCGCAACACTTTGGATAAAAACTTTTTTAAAGCGTTTAGTGACACGTTGAATTGTTGTAAGTGCTGTTTTGTTTATTTCTAAAGATATCGAAAAATAATATTTATATGATGTGGATGTGGTGTGATGGTTGAGAATGCTTCGGTGTTTTTTTTAACTTTATTTTACGCTTGAAGTAGTTTTTTTTTTAAATAGATTTTGAAATAAAACGAATAATAATGAAATAACCGAAATTAATTACTTTTAACTGATTTCGTCGATGATCCAAATAAATTAAAATTAATCCAATGTAGAAAACGAAGAATTAAACTATTTATTAACACAATGTGCTTATGATCAAAATAAAGTGCTCATCATACACAACGACAAAGCGTTTCATAAATGGAGACTTTTTAAATCCGAAGTTTCTCAAGATAAAGGCGAATCAAATGGGTTGACGCAGCCTTGTTGGTGTGAAACCAACAAGGCTGCGTCAACCCATAACACAAACAAAACTCTCTCTCTTACTTCATATTACTTACAGGTTGTTGTTATTACACGCTTTATATTATTACTAGCTCCTGCCAGCAGATTCACCCGCGTGAACGTCGGAAATTACCCCACTCAAACGCACTGCTAGGATAAGAAGTATCCTATATCCATTTCCAAGATTCATGCCAAAATTCATCAAAAAATTTCAGCAGTTTAGTGGTGAAAGCGTAACAAAGAAACAAACAAACTCACATTAGCATTTATACTATAATATTAAGTTAGGGTGATCCTCTTTTCCCATGACGTAAGTAGCAACATTAGGTATGTTAGTTCAACAAACAACAATCAGATGCTCGTAAAGAAAAGATCAAGAGGATCCAGCAGATGCTTCATTATAGATTTGTGAAACTGTTGTGAAAAGGTAATAAACAAACAGAATTATTACTAACTTTTACATTTATAATATTAGTATGAGTATGAATTTGTTGGATTAATTGCATGCAAAAACTAAAAATTTTACTATTACTACAAAATTCCGAAATCGTGTGAGTAACAATATATCTCTTCTAGTAAGTATTAAGAACCCAAATCGAATAGATACGATAGCTCGAATAGAGAATATATATACCTCGTTTGGTTATCAATATTAGACTAGTGAACGCAGCTAATGAGAGCTCCTACAACTAGAAGTGATAACTTATCATAATACACATCGCATCAGCTATCAGTAGCCGAGGAACGGTTAGTTGCTAATAGATTAGTTAAACTTATAGTTAACGTTACACCAATGTGCTCCCGATCTCTGAACTAGGAAACCCTGTATGACAGTTCAGTTATTGGACCATCTGAATAGCGGGGTTCAGTTTCCTACTGTTACATAGAACAACATGAGAAGGCTCAGATTACATCAATTATAACAGCTATGTATAAGGAGCTTACTCGCTATAGTGCCCCGTTAGCATGAGTTCCTGGGTTCGTTTCCCGGCTCGTTTATTTAATTATTTATTAAAACTTTATGCACAAGTACAAAGGCCGACTTAATGCCTTAGGCATTTTCTACCAGTCGACCTTAGGGTGGTGCAGAGATAAAACATGGCAGGTGCAACTAAATGAAAGGATAAATAGAAAAAGAATATATATACATAAATATAAGATACATACATACATAAACAATGTTATAGAGTAACCGAAACCAACAAATCAATTCTGTGATGATTCTGCAAACTTCTTGCGAATGTGCTCACGTGCCTTAAATTTGAAAGAGAACCGACTGGTTGCCATCCTGATATTCTGAGGGAGCGCATTCCAAAGAGAGATCGCCTGGACAAAGAAGGACGAGTGGATAAACCCAGAGCGGTGAAAGGGACATTGAAGAAGACGATTATGATCGAAGATGATTATGTTGTTCATTTGGGATTTGTCAGCAGCAGGCCGGAGTCTGGATTTATGGCCGGTCGATGGCAATCTCGTCGTCTGTTTCATGGGACTTAAACATAATGTGGGACCAGTAGGTGCACCTCTGCCGGACCCTTCGGGAAATACAGGCGTGATGTTATTTACGTTATTCGCCTTAGGGGAAACTAAATCTTTATATACATAATAAAGTCGGGTTAGTTACACCATTTATAACTCAAAAACGGCGGGACTGATTTACATTTTTTTTTGGTTCGATTTATCTCCGTCCCGAATAACAGAATAACTTTTAAAACATAGAAAATACAACGGTTTGTTTTTTTAGAATATTCTATTCCCATACGTTTTGCGAACACAGCGCCATTTCTCATACAATACAATAAACAAAATAAATGTAGGTAGGTAGGGTAGGTTAGGTAGGTAGCCAGTTGACGGAAGGGAAGCCACGGGCACAGCTAGTTTAAAATAAGTAACTCCAAGCTATAGGTTTTTTTTAGTCGAAACTATATAAATAGACAGTGACTACAGAAGAAACAATAGGTACATGGTTAGACTGTTTGTGCAAATTATCCACTTTATTTGTTAAATTAAATCCCTAATTACAGTATCAGTTGTTAGCTGTGCACAAAATATCGCGGCAATAAGAGATTGGATAACATTTTAATGTCAGCATAATCAAGTTGTTCATGGCTCTCAGTAAATGACAGTTTTATGATGGCTCCTCATAGATATGCCAATAACATCAAACGAAGAATGTAACTATGTAAGCATCATTCGCTAGGGTATATAAAAAAGTGAAATCAAAATGAAGTAAGTACACCAACTTTCTATGAAGTATTTTCGGGCCATTTGCTACGATAAGATAAAGTGCTACTGAACGACTTGAGTGCTTCACGGACATGACCCTCGTTTCTGTCTGAGAAAAACCTAAAATCCGGGTAACACGGACTCGTAATTAGCCGAAATAGACTGTCTAGTACTTCAACCAAATCGTCCAGACATAGGTAACCTTTGTAAGTACATTTATAGGTTCACTACACACATTTTCTTCAGAAATGTCTTTATCAAGACATCAACTCGTATTGCTTAATTATACGAATATATTATATTGAATACATACTTACAGATACTTCTTTTATATTAAATATAAAATAATTGTCTGCAATGGAAAACAAATTTATCAAAACATAGTTTAAATGAAATTATAATGCCTTAAGCTTTGCAAAAAATCATCAGCTCAGCGAGGAAAGGGCTCTCAATAATATCACTTTTTCATTCGAAGCTTCATAAAATAAATGTAGGATAACATCCTTTAAAATTTATATTTTCATCTGGGAACCATGAAGTTTTTTTTTTTTTTTTTTTTTTTTTTTTTTTTTTTTTTTAATAATTTATTTGGCACAAAAAACAAATTACACAAAAATAAATGGTCATGAAACTCTGGTGCCCGTGGTAGGTAATGAGAACCTGTATTACAGGTCACCAGAATTCCACCCCCCAGCAATTTAAACACATTTTCAATTTGTTATACAATTAAAATCAAGGCAGGCAGGCATAAAAACGAAATATATATTTATATAATAACAATTAGATAATGTCATAATTAAATTAAATCAAGAATAAATCATAAATTAAATTAGATCAAATACAAATTAAAATAAACAGAAATGTAATCAAAATTAAATTAAAATTAAGTAAGAAGAGAAAATTAGATTACATACAAATCAATCAAAATTAAATTAAAATTAAATTAAATCAAAATTAGAGCCGGACAGAAAATAAAAACCAAAGTAACATTGCGGAACAAAATAGTAGATGTGATATGGTGTAGAGTGTGTAAGTGTGTGAGTGAGTGTGTATGAGTGTGATGTATGAAAGGTATGTTTTAATTTAAATTGGCTAAGCCAGAACCTGTAAAAGGTCCTCTGTTACGGTGTACGATTGCTTGAGGAGCCAATCCCGAACAAGAATTTTAAGATTGTGTAGATTAAGTTGGTGCACGTTTAATGTTTTGTGTATTTTATTGTATAGGTACGGACCAAGGAAAATAAAGAATCTACGGCTAAAGGTGGTTTTCATAGTGACAGATGTGGCTACAAGGTGGTTACGACGCGTGAGCGCTGGAGTGTACTGTGTCAAGGCGTGTTGCTTGATCATGACAGCCAGAACAAACAACTGCCGTACAGTCAACACTTGGCAGTATTCATAAAGTTCTACCGTAGGAAATAGGCGAGGTTTGAAACAACAAACCTTGAGGACCGCTCTTTGGGCGCGCTCAACCTTGATAAGGTTAGACTTGGCAGCACCGCCCCAGGTGGTGTTGCAATAATTCAAAACCGACTGACACAGCGCCTCTATGTTCTATGTTCTATGTTAGGGGGGTTTGGTTTCCGCACTTGGTCCCTCAAATGGACCTTTGTACGTGGGCCATGGCGGCCGTTGGGTGGTCATTCCAACCAGCCCACCTCCCTCCAGAAGTCAATCAGAGCTCCTGGTTTCTTCAGAACATCTGTGTAAGATCTGGGTGACCCGAGGGTTTGTGCTCTTATCTGTGCGACACCTGTGCATTCGAAAAGAACGTGCGCAACGGTTTCCTCAGCCTCCATGCATGCCCTGCACAGAGGACTGTCCGTTATGCCTATTGTGTGGAAGTGTTTGTTGAGTGAGCAGTGTCCCGTGATGGTCCCCGTCACCAGGCGCAGGCCATTCCTGTCCAGGCGTAAAAGACGCCTGGTAAGCCTACTGTCCAAGGATGGCAGAGCTTCTTTGGATTGCCTACAGCCTGGTGCCGAGGCCCACCAGTTCTCCGCCTGTGTCTGGGTGAATTCCTGTAGCCACCTGCGTATTTGGTTGAAGGGGATGGGTACAACAGGTTCGGGTCCATAGACCGTCGAGCTGGATCCGCGCCTCGCAAGCTCGTCAGCCGCGTCGTTGCCCAGCGATCCGCTGTGTCCCTTTATCCATTGTAGTGTCACCGTGTTACGGCTAGATACAGTTATCTGTTCTAGTGCGTTGTGACATTCTAGTATTAGTTTAGATGTAATGTATTTTTTTCGTAAGGATTGGAGGACTGATGCGCTGTCGGAGAGTATCCGTATGTGGGTGTCCGTAACCCTCCTGGCTTCTAGGGCATGGACCGCTTGTATGATGCCCACACACTCCGCCTGATAGACGGTGTTGAACCCTCCTAGCGGTCTGGATATATTTATATTGAAATCGTATGAGAAGACTCCGACTCCGGTACCTGAGTCAGTTTTCGATCCGTCGGTGTATATTCTCATCTCTTTCGGGCCAGAGTAGTCACATCTTTCCTCTGTGAGTATTATGTTGTAGTGCCTATGAAAGTGGTGTGATTTTGGGGCTTTGTCGCATGGCGATGCTAACATCGGTTTACGTTTGATCGCATCTTCCTTTATGCGTGTGTGCTTAATTCTGGAGTCTTTATTTAGGGAACCTGATAGGTGGAGTCTAAAGGCAGCTAGGGCTGCCTCCTCCCTCACAATTAAGTGTAGAGGCGGGAGTCCCAGCATTGCCTGTAGAGCGGCAGTAGGTGTGGTTCTCATACTACCGGTGATTGCAACACAGGCGAACCGCTGTAGTTTTTCGAGATCTCTTTGGGCTGTGCTGAGGTCTGTCCTGGGCCACCAGACCAGCGAGCCATATGTGATGATTGGTCGGATGACTGTGGTGTATAGCCAGTAGGTGACCATGGGGCTAATCCCCCAATTCCTGCCTAGCAGGCGTTTGCACTGCCACAGGGATATGCTGGCTTTTGTGGTGATATGGTTCATGTGTTTTGCCCAATTCAACTGTTTGTCCAAATAAATGCCCAGGTACTTGGTTTCGGTTGAAAGGCTTAGGGTTGTTCCGAAGAAACGCGGTAGTTGCAGTGTCATCGGTTTTCTCTTTTTAGTAAAGAGAATTAGTTCAGTTTTTGTGGGGTTCACTGAGAGTTGGTGCTCGTTGCACCATTCCTCTACTATTTTCAGGGCTTGACGCATGAGATTGCATAGAGTGTTTTCGTGGGTCCCGTTTATTATTATTGTTATGTCATCCGCGTAGCCAACGGTGAAATAACCTTTGTCGTTGAGTGTTTTGATGAGGCTGTCAGCTACCAGGTTCCACAGAAGTGGCGAAAGGACGCCCCCCTGCGGACAGCCCTTCGCGACGATGGCCCTTGTAGTGTTATTTATCGTGACTTGAACCGCTCTCAGTTTGAGCATGTTGGTGATCCAGCCCCCTAGGGTCGGGTCTATGCCGTGTCTGTCAAGGGCCGTGTTTATGCTGTTGAACATGGTCTTATCGAAGGCGCCCTCGATGTCAATGAAGGCAGCCAGTGCTGAGCATTTGTGGTCCACTGCGCATTCAATTTTAGAAACCACGTTGTGCAACGCGGATTCTGTTGATTTGCCTGTGGAGTACGCATGCTGTTGTTTGTGTAGGGGTTTTTCCCGGAGAGGCCCATCACGGATGTGCCTATCACAGAGTCTTTCGAGGGTTTTCAGTAAAAAGGATGTGAGGCTTATAGGTCTATAAGCCTTAGGGTGTGTGTAATCAGTTTTACCAGGTTTGGGTATGAAGATGACTTTCACCTCGCGCCATCCGAGAGGTATGTATCTAAGTGCTATGCAGGCCCGATAGATCTCCAACAGCCATGGCGTTAGATAATCTATCCCCCACTGTAGTAGGGCTGGGAAGATGCCGTCCAGCCCCGCTGACTTGTACGGCTGAAAGGTGTTGATAGCCCATTTTATCCGGTCTACTGTTACTATATTATGGGCTCTTGACCAGTCTTGTTCCGTTGGGGTCCATTCAGACCCAGCTTCCCACGTCCTGTCCTCCAGGATTTGACAGTCCGGGAAGTGAGTCTCGAGGAGGACCTTGCTGGTTTCATAGTCAGTTTGTGTGTATGAGTTGTCGGGTTTTTTCAGCGCGCCAAGGGATCGGTCCTGATCAGTTGATAGGATCTTCCGTACTCTTGCGGCCTCATTATTTGTTTCGATGGATTCACAGAATTTCCGCCATGCCATCCTCCTGGCGGTTCTAGTCTGTTTTTTGTATGCATATTGGGTCTCTTTGTATATCTCCCAGTCTTCTGGGAGTCTCGTGTTTTTTGCTCGGTTAAATTGCTTACGCAGCGTATCTCTGAGTTTACCAAGTTCAGCGTTCCACCAGGGGTTCCTTTCGTTCCTGCTTTGTGGCGCTCTTGATTTACAGCATGCGTGGTAAGCTTCTGTTAAGTATTTGGATAATACTGTTACGGTGTGTTCTAATTGTGTTTGGTCCCTTACGGTTGCTAGATGTCCAGCTAGTAGTGAGGCCAGAAGGCTTTTGAACCCGGGAACGTTGGTACGCCTCGGGTTCCGCCTTGGTTCGGGTTTTTTAGTGTTTGTAGTTAGTGTAAAACGGATTCTTCTATGGTCTGAGCAAGAAGGCTCGTCCGATACGTGCCAATTTGTGATAAGGTTTGTCGCGTTTTCTGTGGCGAGTGTTAAATCTATGATCGTTTGTCCACGAGCCGTGACCCAAGTGGGTTCTGTGCCGCGGTTAACAATATTAAGATTAGTAGAGAATAAAAAGGTGGATAGTACCTCTCCTCTGGAGTTCGATGTGACACTGCCCCAGAGTGGGTGGTGGGCGTTCGAATCGGTGCAGATGATCAGGTCCAAACTGGCGCGCTCACAGTGCTGCACCAGGTCAGCCAGCTCCTTTGGCGGGCAATCTGTGTCCTCACCTGGCATGTATGCCGAGGCCAGTACAACGTCCGGAGCGCTACCTTCGGTATGGAGCCTGACAGCTGTCAGGTCTCTGGAACAGAATTGAGTTAGTGTCGTAAAGGGAATTTCTTTGGGTATGTAGATGCAGGTTCTTGGCTTATCTGAGCCGTGTGTGTCGAGAATTATCTTACCTCCGATGTTACCGAGGCCACAAATTCTGTTGTTCCTGATCCACGGCTCTTGGATCAGTGCAATGGTTCGGTGTTTAACCTCCAGTGCCCTGCGTAAGCTAGCCGTGGCAGTCTGGCTATGCTGGAGGTTAGTTTGGATAATGTTGAGGGGTGTTGGTGGAGATGGAGTGGTGTTAATCGGAGACGGATCCATCGGATAGTCCCTCCGTCTCCACCTCCCGGTACTGCTCGTTGTCGTGCGTATCCCCCGGTGACGACGCAAGAAGCTGCTCGTTCCAGCCGGGTGATGCGGGCAATAAGGGTTCGGCGACATCGGCCATTACCGTTCGGGCCATGTACTCCTCGATGTGGACAATGTCCGTGTCGCTTGTCTGTGTCGTCGTCGGTTCTTTCGGGTTCGTGTCTGTGCTGTCAGTCTGGGTGTCGGCGGGGCGGGTCGTGGGCCAGAAGCGCACGTATATCGACCCTAACAGGTACGATATCCGTCGCTCCCGCCCCACGACCTTTTCAGCTTCCTCCGGTGGCAGCCCCAGGGTCAGATAGGTCCCGTAACGGTCGCCACCGATGGCAGTTGCCCTGTACAACGACCACCTCGATATGTCGTACCACGTGTTCTGACGGATCAGAATACCGTGGAGCCTGTTCACGTCACCTCTGTAGCGAGGGACGAAGAGCGAGGCTCGGACACGGGTGGGTACGTCGGTCTGTCTGAGCACCGTCAGTGTTTGGTCATTGTCGGGAAGTCTGATGTGGGGCACATTTTGGGTCAGCCAGGTCAGGGCGTTCTCGTCTTCGCACCATATCTGCACCGTGCCATCCGCTACCCGTGGGTATCCGCGGAATGCCGGGAGTGGCGTCGACGGGTCCGAGTCAATCAGTCTGTCCTCCAGGGCGGTCTTGATGTGCTCGGCCTCATCCCTAGTTAGCTCCCTACTGGGGTGGGGAAGGCAGATTGCTACGGCCAGCCGCGCAGGAATGTCCTTCGTGGCCCGCGCGTAGGTCCTCTGCCCCTCCTGTGCAGAGTGAACCCTCACACGCTTGGCGTCCCCCTGGAGCGTATTAGGTGAGGCTGTGTCGTCGGGGCGCGTCCTCTTCCCCGGCCCAGTATCACTCGGTACAGGCTTTGGGTTTGAGGTGCCTGGCTGGGCGTTGGATGCTAGCAGCGCCCGGCGTGAGGCATGGGAGCGCTTGCCCCTGGTGCGTCTAGGTCGAGTGTGGGTTGTGTCGGTGTCTTGGGGTCGGGCGGCGGCCCCGGCAGGTACTTTTGCGTGCGGAGGCTCTTCGCGCTGGGTTGCCCCTTCGCGTACCTGCCCCCGCTCGCTTGGGTCCACGTCCGGCTGCTTTTCGCGCTGGGTTTCCCCTGCACGTACTTGCGGCTGGTCGCGTGGCCCCGCGTCTGGCCGCTTGTCGCGCTGAGTTTCCCCTTCGCGTGCTTGCGGCCTGTCGCGTGGCCCCGTGTTCGGCCCCTTTCCGCGCTCTGCGCGTACTCGTGGCTGGACTCGTACCCACCCTTCAGCGTCCGATCGCGCTTCGCGCTGACTATCGCCTTCGCGAGAACTACGCTTTCGGTCGCCTACTTCCTTTTCTCGGGCTGGGATTTTTCCGCGCTTATCCAGGCGTACTTCATCGACTGCAGCCGTGAGAGTGGTAGAGCTGCCAGGTCTGTCATCCTTCCCCGTGTCAGTCTTATTGTGTCGGTCTGGGTCATTTTCTACATTGGTGGAGCTGCTCCGCAAGACGCTCTGTTGCCAGAGGTTTGCGGGGGGCATGCCCCGTGTAGTGGGTATTGGCGCGTGGGTCGCTGCCGGAGTCGTGTCTGAAGGCGCGGTCGTCGCAGCCAGGGTCGTGTTTGTGGGCGCGTTATTCGCAGCCTGTGGATTGGGCGCTAAATCAGCTGCCATCCGCGCAGAGAAGCGCGGCATCAGGGAGTCTACATCGCAGATTGTTGCTCCCCCCATACTACGATGGGAGCTAACCGCCGAAGCGGTGTGGGATTCCCCGGCTTGGCCGGGACCCACCTGGGTAGTAAGATTGACATTCTGCTTATTCATTTTGTTGGGGGGTGGGCTTTTTTGGAACCGAGGTTACCCTTCCTCTGGGAGCGACAGGACTGAGGGATAGGAGGGAAGGAATTTTATGGATGTGGATGTGGGTTCCTTGGGGTCACCCTAGGCCTGGGAGTTGACCTAGGGATTTAAGGATCGACGGGATCTGTGCGGATAAAGGAGGGATAGCTATGTTAGGTAATGGGAACATAGGACGATGGTGTATGGGTTACCCTGAGCCTGGGATTTTAGCTTTCGGGAACTTCTCTTGTCCGGGATCTCCTTGGGAGATGCCCCGACCGCGGGATCACCCACCACTAGCAGCGATGCAGCCGCCAGCGGTCAGACCCACAGCCGGAGTTGGGCTATCCGCAACCTGCCCACCCGCTCGGTTGCATGAGAAGAAGTGCCTGGCAGTCCGGGTCGCCCCACCACGGATGTACGTATACATTCGCGTTGGGTCAATCCAGACCTCCCCGAGTGGACACAGCGCCTCATAGACCATCTTCATGACACCAGCATCCGCTGATTGGCGTAGTTGCTTGAATATATAAATAAGCTTACGTATACGGCTAGATAGGTATTCTATGTATTTATTGAAGGTAAGTTTATCATCTATCACTATGCCCAGATACTTTACATGCGCGACTTTTTCTATACTGCTGTCACCAGTAGTAATTTGAAGGGAGTCGTCAGATGTTGCTGCGCATTTGCGAATCGAGAAGTTAACCAACTTGGTTTTGGAGACGTTTAGGGTGAGAAGATTCCTATTAAGCCAGTCGCTAACAACATCAAAACCTTTTTGAGCGAGACGATACGTTTCAGACCAATTGTTCGAGGAAAAAACAAGTGCTGTATCATCCGCGTAAGAGAATATCTCCCCGTGCTCTAAGATGAGATTACATAAGTCATTCAAATAACACAAGAAGAGGCTCGGTCCATGGATGCTGCCCTGGGGCACTCCGTAGGCAATTGGCAACGTGGAGCTGACATGAGACCCTATCTTCACACATTGGGTTCTATTGGAAAGATAACTCCGGAATAGGGATAACTGAGTACCCCTTATCCCCAGATTTTCCAGTTTCTCCAACAGTATAGGAATCGAAACTGTGTCGAATGCCTTAGCAAGATCCAGGAACAGAGCAACACACTTGCGGTTTTTATCAAGCTTTCCTACTATGTGATCCACCAGGTTATGAACCGCATCAGCCGTGGAAACCTTTTTGCGAAAACCGAATTGATTTTTTGATAGCAATTTACGTGATTCCAAATAATGTATCAATCTAGTATTAATAATTTTTTCCAAGATTTTAGATAACGCTGGTAGAACCGAAATAGGCCTGTAATTTTCAACCCGGTTTCGATCCCCTGATTTATAAATAGGGTGAACAAGGGCTCTCTTAAGCAAGTCGGGAAATATGCCAGTCCTCAAACTTAAATTGCAGATATAGGTGAGTGGAGGAACAATAATGGCGCTATACTTCTTTAGGAAACTCGAAGAGATGCCATCAAGACCAACCGCACTGTCACTCTTTAACGACGCTATCAATGCATCAACTTCTGCGTCGTCAGTTTCAAGCATAACAAACGATTCTGGCGTGGCATCAACAGGAGGGGGCGGCGAGGAAACCGTGTTAATATTTTCCGCAAGGCGTTTCCCTATGTTGGCAAAGTAAAAGTTCACATCGTTTATTGAGTCCTGCTTATTCACACCAGTCTCCAATAAGGCAGTTGCAGAGTCCCTTGATTTGGTGGTGTTTGTAACGGATTTAATTGTTTTCCACAACTGTTTGGAGTTCCTGCCAGCTCTTTCAAATTCCTGTCTTTCATAATTATTTTTGGCCCGTCTCAAAAGAGAAACACAGTAGTTATGATACCTTTTGTAAGAGATAGCGACAACCTTATTCTCGGGGTTTTTTCTTAAATGTTTTTTAAGATTATCCCTGTGGCGCATACACTTAAGTAAACCTGGGGTAATCCATGGTTTAATAGGCCTACGTCTTCTTGAGAGTGGAGTTATTGAGGTGTTCATAGATAGTGTCAAAACAATAGGCTCTATTAGCAATCTCGCAGCCAAATTGGGATCTTGTGTTGTAAAGACGGAGTCAAAGTTTAATTTGTTCATATCAGATGTTAAGTTTTTTTCATCAATTCTGGTAGTAAAGGAACGCTGCGATTCGCCAGCGGATTTTTTCGTCGATACAGCTACTAGAATTGCATGGTGGTCAGTGACAGTGGTCTCAAGAACCAAGACCTTCATAGGTACCGAGGTCTTAATATTTGCGTGATCCAAACAAGTGGACCCGTGTGTTGGTAAGGTATGTCCCGGGTAAAGTCCATGGTGAGTTAGGAGATCTAGATAGTCGAGCGTGTATGTGGATTTATTTTCCTGGCCGATATCTATATTAATATCACCAACTAGGCAAATATTTTTATAGGACTTAAGTTACATGGGTCTCTGAAAGCGTATGGTCTATAGACCGCCACTATGGCTAAGTCAGAACCCATGGTGATCACCAAGCAGCTAGAATCGAGTATCACAGGTTCTTTAATTTTTACATTGATTAAAGTAGATTTAATAAACACAATTACTCCGTCATTTTGATTATGATTGTTTACAGTATAGAAAGAGTTGTATCCGCCGAGAATTGGTATGATCGGATTGCAAGAAAGCCAGCATTCAGAGAGAACTATAATGTCCGGGGGTATGCTGATACGTTCTATTAATGTCAGTAGCCCCGAGAAATTCGCCTTTACACTTCGAATATTTTGACACAACACACTAACAGTGTTATTTACTGGCAACAATGAGGAACAATCCTGAGGATCACATAAAACTGAGTCGCAAAAAGTAACACTGTCGAGGTCGGACAACACATCATTTATGGCTGCGAATTTTAATTAAAAATAGTCTTAAGTGCAGATCCGCAATCTCATAAGTGCACAAACAGTCCCAATCAGTCAAAACGGCAAATCTGCTATAGTCACTTATACTGGGCCAAATAAGTTGTTTACAATGCTTAGTTAATTGTCTTGAATTATATTTTATGTTATAATTAGGTAAACACATTATATTTTTACTACTCTCAAAGTCATAGTGAAAGCAACTATACAGGAGAGTGATAAAAATAAATCATCATAAACATATTTATTGTAAGAAACTTTGGCACGTAGTCAATGTTGTTATTCATATCTATAGAATATGTAATAGCAAAAAAACTTCTTTACCAAACACATTTTATTTTTCCCGGAGATGTGCTCATGCATACAGCGCTATCACGGGGAGATAGTGCAGTTATGTGGGACTCAAACACACTAAAACTCCACGGTGTTTTCCTGTGCCGCTTATGGCGGGAACACGGGCACGCGTAAGAACTCATCCGCTGACCCGCTTCGGCTGTCCGTCGCCGGACCCTCCTCTGGTGAGTACTCCCCATCACTGGCGCACCAGAACACGTTGCACGCCGTGACCACCCTAGGGACCAAACCAGCACATGGGCGCCAGACGACCCCGTGTATGGCACCTTTGGTTCCTCTGTGACGGGTCAGGTCTGTGGTCCCGCCGCCTACCACTTTTCGGCCGTAGGTGACAGGGAGCGCGGCCAACGCTATACCGACACTCCTCCTTCCCTGCGGTACAAACGAATCCGCCATCAGACGGTGGCGACCCCGTCCAGGCCGCGGAAGGTTGGAGGGCGGTGCACCACAATACCGGCACTCTTCTCCCGCCGCAGCCTTCAAACCTCAGCCGCGATGCCTCCCATAAGTCGCATACGAGTACGACATCGCGGCCCGCCTCAGTTGCGAGTTCGCCCAAGCGGCACCGCAACCTATTTAACCTATTTGTTTAACATTAAAGCTCATTGAAATACAGCCAACTACATATTATATAGAAAATCTGTTAAAAATAAAATAAGCACCAAAATCTAAGCGGGTAAGAACCATATCTCTCTAAAGGTACTAAAAAAAATCCTAGCCTAATTTGTGACCCACAGCTGGGAAAAGGTCTCTCCCTTTCTCCTTCAAAACCTCTCTGTTCTGCGCGATTTCTGATCAGGTTTGACCCGCATACGTGATCTGATAGTCAAACCATAATGGCCGCGGTCGGTCTCGACACCATCGCCATGTCGCACAAATGAACAAAAACATTATTATTTTTTAAAAATCGTTGACCTCATAAAGCTGAAGACAATAATAATTAATGATAATTCATTCCCCCTTTATTTTGAACCAATATCTGAGGCCTCGTCTATCTATGCGCATTGTTATTTAAAGTGAAATGGTTTATTCTATTATTTAAAAAAGCTTTTTCACAAAAAAATACTACCGACTTCCAAATAAGAAAACTAGAAAGTGATAAATAACTTTATTTTTGGAAGTCGGTGTCTTTGGTAGGTACCAAATTTTTAAGTTATGGACACCGACTTCCAAAAATAAAGTTATTTATCACTTTCTAGTTTTCTTATTTGGAAGTCGGTAGTATTTTTTTGTGAAAAAGCTTTTTATTTTTCACTTTTTAGTTGTACCTACCTAATAGGGAAGTAGTTAAGTAAGTACCTATACCGACAGAATAGATTACCCGAATAACATCATCATCTGCCTAGCCTTTGTTCCCAATTATTGTTGGGGTCGGCTTCCAGTCTTACCGGATTCAGCTACTAGATTACCCGAATAACATGAAAAATTAATATAACCGGTGAAATGAGAAATCTGCATACCCCTTTCGAGCATACTGGCGTGATGTTATGATATGAAATAGTATAAACAATAAACAGACATGCGTTTGCAGCAATCCCGAGAGATTTGCCGTTATTTATTGAAGAGTTCTGTTGTATATCTCCGAAGTTCTTTATCAGATCTTCACCAAATTAAAATGGGACCAATTTCGGAATATAATCTTTCAAACAAAAAAAGAATTTTCAAAATCGGTCCACAATTGACGGAGATATCGGTGAACATACATAAAAAAAAAAAAAAAAAAAAAAAACTTACATAATGTCGAACATAGAACCTCCTCCTTTTTTGGTAGTCGGTTAAAAACGACGTTAAAAGGTACAACATATCGGGTGATAAACTAGGTACATCAAACTTAGAGAATGGAAGAGACTGTCACTAAAGGCTCCTTTAAAACTTCCGAGCAAAGTGGCTCCGGCGCCGGCGGCGTGCCAATTGTTATATTGTATTTTCATTAAATGTCCATAAACTATAAAGTAAATAATTAAAACAAATAGATTCAAATCAAATCATTTATTTTTATTTTACATAGGCCTACATGGGCACTTATAAAACGTCAACAAAAGGCGCACGGTTCGGGTTGGTCGAATCCTATGGAGAAGAACCGGCAAGAAACTCCATGGTTACTCTTATAAAAATATGGTTTGTTTTTACAACATTTCCATGTTACAGCATTACTTAGATATGGGAGGACAACGTAGGCCCGACAATAAGACGTTAGAAACTAAAAATAAAAATAAAACGAGATAAAAAGTTATCAGATGTTATCAAGCATCTAGAAATCTAGAAGGCCTACAATGTTCACACATTCACAAAACAATCGGTAAAAGCATCTATACAAAGGTAAAGAAATAACAATAAATGTAATTATGATGTGATTACCTACCTATTTCACGACACTCGACAGAACCGATCTATTACTCAAACCCGATGGTACGCAGATACAGATTGTTTAAATTAGATGTCTGTATAAATCTACTTTTGAACCCCTTACGAATTAAAGCTCAGGTATTTTAATTACAATTGAAGTATTTACAGTAGGTATTAGGTACGCCTGCGTCTGTCTCAACGAACTCCAACTTGACATCAGAATAGCGTAAGCGAACCCAACATGGCTTTACTTTATGTAAAATCAAATGAGTAAGTACTAAATGTTTATGGAGCGTGCTGTGGTGTCATTAATGTGATACATAAATCATCGCGGCCATTAACACTTTGGCCAACGTAATAAAATAATCTTCATATCAAACAAATCGCCGTGACAGTCTGTCTGTCTGTCTATCTGTTCGCTGACTACTAATCTTCTTATTTCGATACGGATACAAATTATTATTTATATAACTTTTCTACAGTGTCGGTTTAAATTGCAAGATAGACTAGATATGTTCATTAGCCTTATTTATAAAATAAAATAAAATAAAAAAATATAAAATAAACTAGTTTCAATACTGATTAACAGATTCTATATTCAAAATCTCCAAATATAATTTGAATTAAGGATCTGCTAATCAGTGCTGAAACTAAATATAATTATGGTTCAAAAATATTTATGGCCCTTTATTGATGATTTTTTTATGACCTGGTGTAAAACTTAGTAAAGCTGCTAATAAAAGCTGGTCAAACAATAACAGAGGCAATTGTGAATAATGTCATGCATCGCCCATGACACCCGAGCGTCCACAAACATCTTCAATCAAATGCATTCGTCGTGAACTCGTGGCTCTTGGTACGTACGATACGACACGACGCTATGTACTAATAAGCAGCTAACATGGAAACCGTAAAATATTTATATTTACTACATTCTTAAATCTTGTTTAGTAAATGGGATTTACATAAAATTCTTCTTTATCTACCTAGGTCCAGAAACATGAATGCATAGGTTCAACTCCTTTTATAATAAATCTGGGCACAGGGTTTTTGTAAATTCATCAGTCGAAGGCGCTAAGTATGGGATAGAGTTTGTACAGAAGTTCATCAATTTTGCAAATAGGCAAAACCCACAGAACACAAGCCTTGACTTAAAATAACATTATGATAATGTATGAAAAAAAATAAAAACGTCGTAAATGGGGTTCATCTTCCAATTTATTGTTTGCTATTTAACACAATTTCTTTCCTCACCTACATTAACAAATAGATCAACATTTTTATTTCCCAACAACTCTGCCAATATCTCATCAAATTAATTAAATCAATTCATGAAATCTAACGCGGACTGATGCTTTGTTGTTTAATATTCAGTCGTTTCACAAGAGATTTGAATGAAATTGAACAAAGATTCCTTGCTCTCGTTACATTCATTTCAATCAATCAATCTTCGTATAAATAAATAAGTTATGACTGAACTGAACTAAATTATAGCTAACCAAAATAAACAACATTAAATTGTCTATGGACGAATGTAACTAGTTTTAAGTACCTTATGTCCTTTCTCTATTAATGGTTAGTTAAATTTGTGTTGTTATCACATTATCGCGTAATAGTGTGTCCACACGAGCGGTAGTGAGGCGCCACTGACAGAAGTCTGTTTGCGCGCGGGCATCACATAGGTACTAACTATTTTACTTTGCTCAGAAAGCTCAGTTTCACGTGTTTATAATAATAATGAATTTTCAAGGATTGACAAGGTCTTCAAAATTCAATATTGTAGAGCGTATCTCTACCTACCCCAGGAATAAGACCTAGTCATAAGTATAAAATTGAATGTCTCTTTATTCGAGTATCAATGACTCAAAAATGGTTATTAAAACTTATAACTATATTAGTACATAACATACGTACATAAACCAACTGACAACTTATTTATTCATTCAATTATTTTTTCCCTGCAATTGCTGGTATTATAATCGCAAATCTATTTACTACTTATATTTAAATGCATTTTCTACTAAGTATTTGCAAGACCTAGGTCTGCTTTTATTTGCGACAAATTGTTTATTGGATATAACTGCAAAATGTATCTCTGCCGGCCACCTGCGCACGCGCAGTAGCGCTTGCCTGTACCAGCAATTATCGTAATTAACGGAATTCCGCGGCGACGCAATAATGTTGCCCTTTAGATCCCGCGACTTAAATTCTCACACCTAGAGAGAAAATACGAAATGCTTAATTGCTAGTTTTAACCAACTTCCCAAAAAGGAGATGTTTCTCAATTCGGATGTCTCTATTTTTTTTTATGTATGTTCGGTCATAATTCCGTCATATATAGACGGATCTGCAAAATTCTTTTTTACTGGTTGAAAGGGTATAGTCACGAGGTGGTCCCATTGTCACCAAATCAGAATCTGATGATGGGATCCCATGGAAATCAAGGGAACTCCTCAAATATTATTGGCAGACATATAGCGATTTTGGTATTTTCAATAACATTAGTATTTGCACTCAGAAAGTATCATTTGGTGAAGTGGAACTGATGAAGAAGACCACAGATGGCCACTGGAACTCCTTAATAAGTATGTCTTGGGTATATGATATCTTTTTTTTTTTTTTTTTTTTTTGATATAGGCTCGCGCTTGACCACCATCTCACCTGATGGTAAGCGATGATGTGGTCGACGATGGAGCACGCTTGCCTAGAAGTAACCTATTCACTCTTGACTTAAAGACCCCTAGATTGTAGCTATCGGGAAACACAGACTCCGGCAGGGAATTCCACTCCTTAGCTGTACGCATAATAAAAGTATTCTCAAAACGTTTAGTGCGTATGGGTGGGATGTCCACCATGTACCTGTGGCGCGACTTTGATGAAGCAAATAAATAAACTAGCGGCTTCACACGCGTGAAAAGTATTTTCTTATTCCAAGGGAACATTACACCGGGATACTTGTACTATTATTTATTCTGTGACCGGGATAAAAAGTAGCCTATGTGCTATTCCTGACTATAATCTATCTCTGTTCCAAATTTCATCCAGATCCATCCAGCTGTTTGAGCGTGTAGAAGTAAAAAACATACAAACACACACACACACTCACAAACTTTCGTTTAATATGCTAGTATTATATTATCTGTGATATTAGTGTGATAGTAAGATGGTACTGATGGTAGTATTTAAGGCACAAAAAAAAGTGTTTGAGAGCAGTGTGCCAAATAAAAGCTACTGATATTTGTAGACCACACTTTAGTGAGCTAAAAATAATGACTTTTCCTTCTCTAAACGCATTTGAAATAGCAATGTTAGTTAAAAACAATTAAATTTATTTGAAACCGTCACCGGAACAAAATTCACGTTATGCCTCATACGCAGAAAATTTACTAGCAATGGCTCCAAAAATTACTATAAGACCTGAGAATTATATAAACAAATTCAAAAGAATGCTAACAGACTTTACGGTTAATAAAAAAAGTCAATTTAAAAAATCAAAATACCTGATTGCTTTAAGAAGCGAACTAAAAAAACGTAAACAAGAACAAAACTATGCTGTGCTGAGGATACATATTGGCGAGCTGGCTGACCAAAACCAGCTGTATCCTCCGACAGCACTGTTTCTGTTTCGATTTTGGGTGCCATCACCCAAAATCCACCATTTTTTCAGTGACACTTGCAAAGTAAAGACGAATCGATTGACATAAGAATCATCAAAATTGGCCAACGCGATTGGTCTCTAGAGCGCCACCTAGGAACAGAGGTACATACCTACATACATAGACTGATGAACACATTATCCTCCTTCGGCAGTCGGGTAAAAAGGCTACTATTCCATTGGTAAATTCTTAACAAACAATTTAAATAAATAATAATTTGGTACCTGTCGTTGTGTGAGTCAAGTGACCGATTTATTTCGACGATTTGATTTAATGGGATTTATAATATCTAATTGCATTGTATTAAATACTTAATTAATAATAACTACCTATATATACACTTATATAAAATTAATATAAAACTATGATCACGGTTAAAAGGGCAGGGGTCATAGGGCGTCAAAAAGTTCGTCCACATCGCTGTTAACGTGAAAAGTGCTCAGAACGCTGGCAGCATTGCCACGTTGGATGGCAATGCTGATTCTCTGGCCATGGAAAAGCCCACCCCTAATTTAATTTGAATAATTATTTAAATAAGGCAAATCATAAAAAAATATATTACGAAATTAGAATTGTACTTATCCAAAATTTGTATGTCTATTAGGTTAAACATAGCGATCCTGACTGGTTTTTCCAAGTTAATAATTTGAATTTGAAAATGGTACCATCGAACTGATCTGCTGATAAAACCGGAAGGTAGGCACTGTAACTTCGTTATAAAACAATGTATCCTAGTGGTGTTTGGGCTTATTGGAATTGAAATGAGATGTACTCTGGCTATAAATGATTTTCATGGTAATACATGAATTACCAACACTAAAAATAGTATAAAAAAAAAACTTTTTACAAAAAAAAAATAACCGACTCCTAAGTCTTCTAGTTATTTTTCGCTTTGTAGTGTTTTGCTAAGACGGTTTTTTTTTTTAGTTTTTGTCAAAGAATTTATAGTAAGACTTTCACAAAAAATTTATGAGAAGGACCCAATTTCTTTACGATGGCATCCTCGCGAGGGATATTTAGTTGATTCTAGAATACTTACCTCGCGATTATATCCTATTGCTTCTCGCTATTGCTGTTTTCTAATAAAATTTATCCTTTGGTAACTCTACATTGTATCACACATTTTCATTTATACAGGACTAGAATAAAATCTAGCCTATCAAGATTACCTACTACATAAGTTACAGTATCGAAGAAAATTAAAATAAATAATTTTAATACTCAGTGATATTTCTATCGGAATCGGAATATCCCTATATGTATTAATACCTAATTATTAAAGAGGTAAATAGCCATAAATAAATGAAAGTACTTCAGTATTTATTTATAGTCAACGACACTCACCGCTTTTCCCTAAATTAATATTCATTATTATTCATTCGAGATGAGGAAATACTAGAAGTAGAAGTGTAGCACGTGCTGTGATCACATAATTATAAATAATAAACAGTATGTTTTTTGTACGTTTTAACTCAAGTTTAATCCACAGTAACGCATATTATCGGGAATGGACGATGATGGGAGAAATAGTTGATTATGCACTAAGGGTATAAAACATCATGGCATATTGAACCCTGAGCATAACGAGGAACTCTGGTGTTATCTCCCAAGCCAAGCGAGGGGGACCTTTTGCGGGACAATAAAAAGCCTGGATTCCATAAATTAAGTATTTATTTTGTAATTAATATAAATCAAAAGTAAATTTTGATGTTGGACACATTAGTCCAGTTATGGAAGGATAGAGTAACATTTTTTTTCGGTTCATTTATGAAAGTTGTGGTGGAGTTTATTTCAGTATGCAAAGGTGTAGAAAGTTGTGTATGGGTGTCATTTTGGATCGTGAACGTTGGTGACAAGTTTTCTGCCGCAACGCTTTTTGCTGTCGATGGCTGTGGGGGCAAAGGTGTCCAAGGAATAGTTTGAATCCAAATATACTAAAAAGTTTAAGTTTCAATAAATTATAGACTCACTCTACACTGATAGACAGACTGATTAGTACTTAGGTTGTAGTTTTATATAAAAGCAATATTATCCTTTTAACGTAGAATCCTATATAGTTGCTAATAACGACACTAACTTACTCACAGGGCTATCTTGGGGCCCTATTTACATGTAGTAATTAGCAGTCATTAATAATGATGACTTATTTACATGCACAGTCTTGTTGATGTGGAGATATCGACCGGTCATTATAACTTTGTAAGCTGGTAGGTACTCCTTGTCAGGGTTAGCACACTTGTCAGTTGAGAGAATAGCCTTTCAAAATTTTGCAAATACTTCAGGAGTAGAATAATGGAGGGAAACGTAGGAATTCATGCCAAAAAGTTTTAACTGGTAAAGGTTGTACAGCTACCCTTTGTATAAGAATTCATGCGAAAAATTTATATTTAATGATAGTTAATCTTTCCACAGCTATTGTTTCATTATTAGTATCCATTATTCGTCAAGCTATTTTATAAATCAACTAGCTTCTGCCCGTTGCTGCGCCCGCGTGAAGAGTGTTATCCAGATTAAAATTTAATCCAAATCAGTTCAGTCGTTTTTGCGTGATGGAAACACAAATATACAAACTTTCACATTTAGGATTAAGTAGTCGTCCATAGCCGTGGACAAAAACAACTAATGCCATACAATTTCTAAGTGTGTGCAACCCTACGCTGTTGCATCGTAAAAGTTATTAAAAGTATGATGGCTAAAATATTGAAACGAGTCTCGACGGCATGCAGAGATGCATCACACATAACAAATGGCTCACAATTGTCAGTGTAGTCATAAATCACTTACCGACCAGTTAAGAGGCTTGCTGTTATTAAAAACCGACCAAGTCCGAGTCGGACTCGCGCACGAAGGGTTACGGTTTACGGTTTAAGGCATTTATTTCACTCAAAAAGAATACAATTATTCTCTCCTATGAGGAAAAAAAGATACATTATAATTAAAATAAGCGACGGTTTCACTTGGTAATAAAAAAGGTGAAGTTATAAAAAACGGTAAAACTTACAATTTATACAATATTCAGGTTCCGTACCATTATCGCAAAAATCGGCAAAAAAACACGTTTGTTGTATGGGAGCCCAACTTAAATATTTATTTTATTCTGTTTTTAGTATTTGTTGTTATAGCGGCAATAGAAATACATCATCTGTGAAAATTTCAACTGTCTAGATATCACGGTTCATGAGATACAGCCTGATGACAGACAGACAGACAGACAGACGGACCGCTAAGTCTTAGTAATAGGGTCCCGTTTTTACCCTTTGGGTACGGAACCCTAAATACAAGTACTTGTGTAGAATTCATGGTTTCGTCTTAATAGTATTGGTGGTTGGTCGCAATCGATCGCGAGGACTTGGGTTTGTTTCATCAGTCTACTATTTCTATGTTGTAGGATTTATATTACTATCTAGGTATACCTAACTACCTAGGCCCCCCTTTTTCCACCAATTTCCCCGTTGTTAAATCAATATGGTAAACCATGTTGCGGTTTAGGTTGATAAAGTAGGTTCAGATGTACCTCTGTTTACATACACATCTCAGTAGTTAGGGGATTGTCCCTATAAATACTATTAAGCTGTCCCTTATTACATAGGACCGAACCTCGTCACACGGGACATGCACTATAGACTCTTTCATTACTGCATCAATTAATTGTATTAATGTCTTTCTTGGTCAGCTATAAAGTACACTCTCTTTCTTAACTTTATTTAATATTTCAACTTATCAAACTTTCTTGTTCCCAGAAAGAACGTGCGCACAAGAATGCGATGTATCTTAAAACATTCACGAGCATACCGACTTCTTACTACGAAGCCATTCCGACCAGCGAAACGATACAGAAAAGTAATATAACATTCTAATCATCTTTGAAACTAAAGTTATTTGCAAGAAAACGCAGAAATGGAGTCGTCTTACGATGATTACAATTTAACGGATAACTTCAACGAGACGTACACAATGGAGGATCTGTTCGAAACGACGACGGAAGTTGTAGCAGACATGTTGAACGGAGGCAGTGTTACCAACAGCACTAGGCCAGTGTTGCCAGCGCGGCCGATGGGCAAGCTGTTCGTGATGATCGTGAAGGTGGTGTACGCCATCGGCATCGTCGGCAACGCCAGCGCCATCATAGCGCTGCGGAGGGGGGAGCGCAGGGTGCGGAACAGGAAGCATCTGCTGCTGCTCACTTCACTGGCAGCTAACGATCTTGTGGCGTTGGTGAGTGACACTACTATTCTTTATTTAAGAACAGGACAGGCTCTTGAACCCGTTCTTACTTGGTAGAAAGCGATGGGACAATAGAGTGAGCCAGCCCAGAGCATGCCTGTTCACTTACTTTGAAGAAGTATTATGGTAGGTAACAGGGACGCTGAACGCCTGAGAATTACACTCTTTGAGCTGTCGCATATTCAGTAAATCAGTACGACAGTCTTCCTCAATAACGGGGACATGGGCGTACCCAGCTTCTGGCCTAAGGGGGGGCAGGTCAGATTTTTTAGGTCGGATCGTCCGCGGCTGTTTTGTCATACATACTACACAAACAAACCTACATGAAACATTAGGTATATGTAGTGTAGTGTGTAGGGCAAACAGCCGTAAATGATCCTACTTTATAGGTAGTTAAATAAATAAAAGTAAATTTACGAATGTCCATATCTATCGTTATTATTGCTCAGCAGAAAGTATGTGCGTGTCACAATCACAACAAAATATCAATCAGACAGATTTCTATACTTTAATATAGACACTGAATGAATATTTTTTAATCACCTACGTTTGATTTAGTTTTAGCTTCTTCAAAACAATAACATGTCAAATGAAATAATTTATTTCAAATTGCAAATAAATGCTAACCGCTCGCAACTCCCTACCGAACATAGCCGAGCGTTCAACGCTCGGCTAGATTCGGTAATCTTCGTCCGCCATCGTCGCGCGCGGTTTTTTGCACCGTGCATTTTGCCAGTGCCTACTGTGCGGTTTATTTCAAAGTTAGAGCATAATGCCCCATTAACAGTTTGATTAGTAATTAGACGAGTTCATACATGTTCTGCGAGATTTCCAGGGGGGGCAGCTGCCCCTCCCTGCCCCCCCCCCCTGGGTACGCCCATGAACGGGGATCTAGAACTCAGTCCTAGGCGTGAGAATCAATATTATGTAGCCAAATAAAAAATACTTTTAACATTAAGTTTTTATACATTATGGTAATGTTTTATTTATATCTCGTACATCTCGAGCTCTTGACGCCTATAGATGGCATACAAAACCAAATCGTAAAAGAGATTCCGACATTGATGTGGCTTATTTTACGCTCTGGATAACGAGATGTTGTCTATACCTACTGCTGGGCTGGTAAAACATAAAATCAATCGTCGATTCTAATTTTAGATCATTTTGCTATTTCACTATCTGCCACATTGATATAATGCCATAAAAAATCATGCATAAGATACGTACCTACATACAGACGCTTCAAATAATTGTATAAGTGCGAGTGAATGACACTGAAAGAATGTCATTAAATGAACAAATATCAAAGGCCGGTGCGCAGTACTCGTAACTGGCGCGAGCAATAGGAGTGCAGGTGGCGTTCTGTAGTTTCTGCCGAACCCCCATGGGAATAAGGTGTTATTTTATAAATGTGTATGCGAACAAATGTCTAAGTAGCGACAATAAAGATACAGATCTAGGAGTAAAACAGTAAATCTTTATGTCGCTATCTCGGCATGTAACGGCATAGGTAAGGTGCCCTTATCCATTGTGTTAGCCTTAGGCCATCATTCCTGTCTGTGTGTCTGAGCTCTATTCCTCAGGAAACATGACAGCTGGCAGTAATAAGCATTTTTTGGCCCCCCACCAGACGACTCACTCTAGTAATTTTGATAAGAATATCATTTAAATTCCACGCGAGTGCCTGCACTTTTAGGATTACAGAAACGGAAGAACATAAATTTAAAATATTTAACACGTTTGAATATTCCTAACCATTTTGCACTTTCGGTTATATACTTCCTAAATGCCTGTGCTTCATTCAATTGCATTTGATTTCTTCATGCAAAGCTGTTAACCGCGGTAACTTCCGGATTGCTAGCAACAGTACTCATGGAGCATTTTATCACCATAGCCGTAACTATTTGTGGCAGAGCAACCCGTTTGCTAGCCGTATCCAACCTGATACATAAAGCGCAACGACTGTCCTCCAAGCAATGCTCTCGTGTGCAATCGTAGCCTGAGAAGCACTCCGCTATATTAAGTACTCGATATTTAAATAAATGCAAATTATGTATTCTGTTACTTTTTGTGTTCTTTGCTACTTGGCAGCAGAAGTATATATACTATCTATGAGTAATCTTTCGAATGTAGGTGTAACTGAAATAACGCAATTTCTGAACAGAGGTCATTGTACTCTTCAAACACTTGTTACTAGAATAGGATAGGATAGATGGACCCCCTTTTCACAACTTAGACGCCAATTTGATGCGTCGTGCAGGCCTCTCTCTGTGAGAGGGTATGGGCCGTAATCCACCACGCGGGCTTAGTGCGTATTGGTGGTCAAGAATTTTTGGTTCTAAGACGCCGGTTTCCTCACGATGTTTCCCTTCACAGTTTTGAGAGCAATAATGATGCAATAATTTACGCAGAGTAAAGCGCCTGCTTGGGTTCGAACCCACGAGCTACAACATGTAAGTAACTTGTAGTAACCACTGGGCCATCACTGCTCTCCTTGTTACTATCTATTTACCCGACTGCCGAAGGAGGGTAATGTGTTTATCAGTCTATGTATGTATGTATGTATGTATGTATGTATGTTTGTTCCTATGTGGCGTTCCAGAGACCAAACGCGTTGACCGATTTTCATGATTCATACGTCAATCGATTCGTCTTAACCTTGCAAGTGTCATAGGCTACATTAAAATTGGAAAATAGCAAAATGGCGGCTTTTCGGCGCCATATTGTGGGGGGCCAATTTTATTTTTTCTTCCATACCCATCGTGTGGGGTATCAAAATAAAGGGTTTTTAGAGCGATTTCAAAAATATATAACACTTATATATTTAAATGTACCTAATTCGAAAAAAATGATAACTAAAAAGTTATAAATAAAAAAGTTAATTAAAAAAATCAAAATACCCGACTGCTTAAAAAGCAAACTAAAAAGACGTAAACAAGAAGAAAATCATGCTGTGCAGTCGGAGGATACATCTGGTTTTGGTCAGCCAGCTCGCGGATATGTATCCTCCGACTGCACAGCATGATTTTCTTCTTGTTTACGTCTTTTTAGTTTGCTTTTTAAGCAGTCGGGTATTTTGATTTTTTTAATTAACTTTTTTATTTATTTTACTGTGGGAACAACCATGAGATCGCAAAAAATAAAACTGCTATTCAATACACTTTATTTTATTTTATTTATTAGGGACAAAAAAACAGTTACATGTTAAAGTTTAAATAAAACTATGAGTACATAATAAATTGGCAAACATATAACCCACACCATTGTCCAATAAACTCTGTCGAGTTATGCATAAATTAATGTATAGGGCAGTTCATTTTTATCGCGATTTCGGGGTTGGTCCCATTGTAAAATAATGTTCATTATTCTACTTTATTACTTCTCAGGAATTGCGTTGTTTCTGTAACACTCTGTATAGTCCTGTATAGTGCTACTGTACCTAGTTATGAATTGTTGTAACATATTGTGGCTAATAATGTATATGTCGCAGGGATATGATGAAAACAGGGAATTGATCAAATCTCTAAGCAAAATTGGTTCAGTGAAATGACAAAAATAACTTTTCTGTAGTAATTTAAAGGTTTATTTTGTACGTTGAATTAGTATTTGTGTGGCAGAGCCGACGGAGCCCCGCTGCGCGGGGCTCCTATTTCTGTATGCAGGGTCTAAAGTAACCTAACACGAAGGAGATGACGGGAGCTGAGTTCGCTCGCTTTGCTCGCTCACTTCAGCTCCCGTCATCCCCTTCGAATCTAACCTGTCCGTGTCGGGGTGCCCTAAGCTCCCGAGCTCGCTACGCTCGCTCTTAGAGAGATTTGATCAATTCCCTGTTTTCATCATATCCCTGCGATATATACAGTTGATAGATAGGCTAAAGTTAGGATTAAGCACAGCGCTTGTCATGCTTGTAATTAGCGATGCGCGATCGTTTAGTAGTTTACTTGGATACTAATCTGTCGTAGGTAGTAGCAGTAGTCTGAAGCATCACTATGACCCGAATTTATGACTGTGTTTGTCTTATGAAAGCCTAATAAAAAGGGTACATAAAGAGTTTATTAGATGTTCATCACTTGTTATTAGTTATAACTGACACTCAGCGGCGGCGGTCGAGCGGCCTGAAAGGGAACCTAATAATTCTGTAACCATTTCTATTCTCTCGAAGTGAATGAATATTTAAGGGTAGCGAAGACAATTAGGCCGTTTCTATTATATCTGCCGGAGAAATATTCTTATTATTGCAGAATCACATATCGAAAAGGATAGGTATCTATACTCATTACTAACGCTTGAGGAACAAATCTACCAACAATGATTCATTGTTTTTTTTATTATTTAACGTTAGGCACGCGATTGACCACTGTCTCGCTTGATGGTAAGCGATGATGTAGTCTACGGCGAAGCACACTTGCCTAGAAGTAACCTATTATGATGATAATAGTATGATTCGGATAGAATGCAATACTGCTAAGCATGATAATATGAGGTCCTGGATTCGTTTCCCGGGACGGGCGAAGTGTTTATATAGAGTTGTTTCATCTGGCAAGAACGTGGCCGGCGTGGGCACGTCGCGTAGTGCCTACTGCACCACGCGCGTCGTACTGCGCGTGTTGTATGTAATATATATGTATGTAATAGCATGGAGACTGAGTTAGGTCTATGTGGCAGGTGGGCATGATGTGCGCCATGCTGGTGGGCGAGCACGTGGCTGGCGTGGGCACGTCGCGCGCCTACTGCGCTACGCGCGTCGTCCTGCGCGTGTTCGGCATCGGCTCCGTGTGCATCGCCGTCACCATGGCGCTGGAGCGTTACCTGGCGCTCACCAGACCATTCCTCTACCAGAAGGTAAGCGTACTCTGTCTTTATTTTCACATTACTTTTTTCCCTTCTGAAAGCAAACAGCTTTTTGGCAAGCAGAAAGGTACATAGTCGGACTTAATGCCTGAGGCATTCTCTACCAGTCAACCAAGGGTGGTGGAGAGACAATATGGGAGGTGCATAAAAAATATGATCACTGTAGTGACTTGGCACACTCTGAGCGTTGATGTGGCAGACATAAAACAAGTGACAATTTTGTTGGCTGAAGTTCCGACGCAGAATGTCACCAGGGATGTCCCGTGACCATTAGGGAATCAAAACTCGCATTAGTATTTGAGTTGAAGGAATCATTAGCAGAGTGAAAAGAATCGTCAACAGATATCATAAAATACAATTAAAAATAAATAAATAAAAAATAATTAGATTAGCCTTACGGTGCAACATCACTATCTTTGCTCCACCCACCAGCAGAACCAGAACAAAAACAAAAATGATTAAAAGCAAGACAAAAGATACTTACAAACACAAACAGCATTAAAAACAAGCTAAGAACGAAACTAAACAATAACAAAGTACATGGGAAAAACAAATCGCAATTTACTACCCAGAACAAAAACGTGTAACAGAGTATTATTTATGGGACGTCAAATTAATATTTACAATCTAAGTTTACAATGCAGGGTATACACAGAACAATAAATAAAAGCAAGTATGAGTATAGACAAATTTCATGTATATTGACATTGTGACAAACACAACATAAGCATTATTATTTATTAGCACAATTAAGTGTTTAAAAGCGACTCAGGTGTAATTATTTAAAAACAAATACGAGTAGATAGATAGATATAGATATAGTAAGCGGATAAAAGATTAGTACAAAATTTGCAAAATATTTACCGCGGACTTTGACGCCCAAGCACAGAACGAGATACTGAGTAATAACATAAGAACAAAGTTAAACAATGTTTAGTTTCTACGCACTTCACTGTTGCCCCCCGTGGCCCCAGCTGATTCCCCAGTCCTCTTATTAGGGTACCGTGTCACCAAGGGGTTGAGCTCCCGCAGTAATCTTATGCCGCGTTCCATCGAGAATTCTAACGACAAAAACCCCGTCTTGTGTCCAGCATCTCAAAATGCAAGCGCGCTTGCGACTAAACACACAAAATAATACGGATGCAAACGGCACAGGTAACCTTAGTTTTGATAGCGTCTGAGAGCTGCAGAGAGCAGTCCGTGTGCAATAGGGATTTAAATATTTAAACGTGTCACGATTAGTATTACCTGCGTCTGTAATAGTTTTATGCTAACCCAGATTGTCACTGAATCTCTGATCAACTTCTGCAGGATTATATAGCTTTTGTAAGCTCTATATCACTTGATTTATCGTCAAAACAAATGGTCACTAAACGGTATCTGGTGAATACTAACTTTAGTGACTCACAACACGAAATAGGAATACCTAATGATCGTAATTAAGCCTGTGAAAAAAGTAGCATGTAATGTGTTAGTTTTTTGTGTGTGTTAGGCTCAAAAATCGAAAACGCTCATTGCGTAAAAAATAGGTCAGAATGCGTTGTGGCTTCATTCAAACGGACACAACACGAATTAAGCGAATTTGTTGAGAAGTAGTCAAATTGTCATCGGCGCCATATTGGATTTTGGTTTTGACCCCAATTCGTTATTAGCGACCCCAAAACCATAAAAATTATTCCCATTCCAAAGTTGGCAAATTTTCGACGGCGCCATAAAAAAGGCACGTGATTTTGACGTGTTGACTCCATCTATCAGTTTATTAGCCACCCCGAAAACTATGAATATAACACCCATGACGGAAAATATGCAAATTGTCTTCAGCGTCCTTTCGTCCGTCTCGAATTCGTGTTGTGGTTGCATCGGCTAAGGCTCAAAATACGTTCTAGCAATTTTTCACTGCCACATCGCGCGTTGTCGCCGGTTTTAAAGAAGCCACAACGCGTTCTGAGCAATTGTTTCGATCAATGAGCGTTTTCGATATTTGAGCCGAACACAATTATGTATTCTATCAAGTTGCAATGCTGTAATTTACCTGAAAATCAGCGCTGCACGCCCTGCGCGCAATTCTTGAACCTCATTCTCTGTTACTTTGTGATTCTTATGCCGCATTTACACATTCGTGCGAATCGCGAGGCGAATGGTGAGGCGAATAACGAACACGCATATGTAAACAGTACGCTCGCTATTCGCTTCGTGCCTCGCCTCGCGATTCGAGCGCTCGCGTTCGTATGCGAATGTCAAAATAATTCACTCCGCGAATGTGTGAACAGTAGTTCGCGACGGCACTCGTATACGAATGTTTCGTCGAATGTTCGTCGAGTGACGACGCGAATGGCGAACACGATTGTGTAAATGCGGTATTACTGTCGCGGTCGTGTTGCGTCGTGTCTATATCGAATAAATGTTTTCTATTATATTATATTTTAGTCAGTGTATTTTTTTAGGTTTCTACTTACTTCAATGTTCGATATTGGACGAGAGATAAAATATTTTTACGTAAATTCCAAAGTATTTACAAAGGTTTTTCTATTACGTTGAGTAAGGTTTGAATTCCTATCACTGAGCGTCCTGAACTTGACCTTCAAAGAGTGTTTGTTCACTTACTCTTCTGGGCTACAATAATATTTACATGTTTGTTCGATTTGCAAACACAGCTCACACAAGAACTACATCACTTTAACCAGTAAGTAAATAATAACGCTTAACGGTTCTTCAGATATCTCACATTTTGCTATCTCTAAAAAGTATAAAACAAAGTCGCTGTCCACATCGGTCGTCGTCATTTCGGTTTCTCCGCTAACAACGGATTTTATAACGGTTTTCTCTGATAGAAAGAGAGGTCAAGTAGGAACGTATTTGTGTATAATATGTCCCGTGCGAATCCGAGGTGGGTCGCTAGTCGCTAGTAATAACTAAAGTCAAGCCACAAGCAAGTCTGCAAGTTATAACCCCCATTGGAACACGCCACTGCAAATAAACAAAATGATCCTGGTTATAGTATTGATTTAGATTCACGGCTATCTGCTAGATAAACTCGAGGCTGCCCCAAATCTGAGCAGACGTAGATGCGCAAGCGCAATTTATTGAGATGATGTACGTCACGACTTCATGAGGGTAGAGCGATGACTTACAAAAATGTCCTTAATATATAACTTATGACTTTTTGACAGTTGACACTAGGCCGAAAATTGTGATTTGACATGGCTGGACGGCTGGACGTAATACCGGGTTCTCGTTTTTGATTTTACTTGTAGTGTTTCCTAATCGATGATATCTGCTGCGGAGTGAACTCATTCAACTATATTATCGATTTTGCGAAAACACTCGTCATCTCTCGTCATAAACACTCGATTAGCAAATCTACGATTAGCTACTCGTAGATAATTTATCACAATTTACGCAGGTACGTAAATAGATTGTTCATACGACAAGTTCGCATGAATTATTCAGCGTAGGTATATAAAGGTGCGCTAACACTGGCCACTTTTTCCAGTATAGGTGCTTACAAAAAGTTGATGTTCATAGGAAGTTAGTGGAGCTTATAGCCTTTACATCGAGATGACGTACGATATTAAACGAACTTTCTGATCATCAGGATCTGGAGGCCTAAGATAAAGTTACATTCTATCAACTATAATGATTGTCAAAGAACCAAAATGTCTGGGATTGACACGCGCTACCGAAATGTAACGCCAACGTGCTCAATCCACGGGTTTGCGGACTGATCAATGTAACGCCAACGTGCTCAATCCACGGGCTTGCTGACTGATCAATGTAACGCCAACATGCTCAATCCACGGGCTGGCTGACTTATCAATGTAACGCCAACGTGCTCAATCCACAGGCTTGCTGACTGATCAATGTAACGCCAACGTACTCAATCCACGGGCTTGCTGACTGATCAATGTGTCGCCAAAGTACTCAAGCCACGGACTTGCTCACTGATCAATGTAACGCCAACGTGCTCAATCCACGGGCTTGCTGACTGTTCAATGTAACGCCAACGTGCTCAATCCACGGGCTTGCTGACTGATCAATGTAACGCCAACGTGCTCAATCCACGGGCTTGCTGACTGATCAATGTAACGCCAACGAGCTCAAAGCACGGGCTTGCTACCTGATGAATACCATATTTTGATCTTTTGATGGTCGGAATCTATGATATAATGTCACTTTATCTAGAGCCTCTTGTCCCTCATGATCAGAAAGCTAGCTCTAAACTTTTATGATCACCGCGCGCAACCTGTTACGGTAACGGTAATTGATGGAGCAGATAAGTCAATAGAGCTATCGTGAAACTATGCAATAAGTGGTTGTATT
Organism: Anorthoa munda; assembly: GCA_945859665.1. Taxonomy (NCBI): domain Eukaryota; kingdom Metazoa; phylum Arthropoda; class Insecta; order Lepidoptera; family Noctuidae; genus Anorthoa; species Anorthoa munda. Next base: position 369,470 of record OX243916.1, on the reverse strand, counting down.
CTCGGATCGCTACCAGTAATCTATTACTGGAGGCCATGAATGGACATATTCATGTTTATGAAGATTGTTGCTGATGTCTGTCTGTAATCTAGTACTCTAGTGCTACGCTGCGGCCTCTCACAGAGATCCCACAAGCAAACAGCCTTAGGGAGACAAGGTATAATTTCCGCAAGATGTGCCGCTGGCGTCGTTGGCGATAGGTTGGTCCGATCCTGCTGCTTGTCCAATGTAAACCAGTCTAACAATTCGATAAAAATCTCAAAAAATAGAGCTGCCTTAATTTGTTATTTTAACATTCTGAATCAGTAAGATGAGCTCACTCCGATCCAATAACAAATACGACGACTTATTGATCATACAAATTGTAGCATTAGACGCGTGTGTCCATATTATCTTAGCGCTGCATTTATTTATTTACAATCAACGTCTCACAGATTATCAATTGTAAAAAACTCCAACTACATGACATAGTTAATTCATGGCCCGCAATGCTAGGACATGCACAGCATTTCACATTTAGAATTTGTCTTTGAATCCTCACGATGCTTTCCTTACATATATTTGTTTTTAATCGCTGCTTTGGTTTTCCCATTTCCTCTGCGCTCAGTCGTCCGTTGACGTTGTCGATGCAATATCTCAGCTGGTTGCTCTCGCCCGTCCATCCCACTGACAGCTCAACAGCTCATCTCAGCGAATCCATCAAATCAATACAATTATTTTTAGCTGCGGCTACATGCGGCTGAATCCCCATCGTGCAGCGATGCGACTCACATGTTTGTTTACGAATCGTTTCATGTTATGATCATTCAATTCATCACACAAACTGTTATTAGCTATGAGAGAAATAACAATTTAATGTGGTTGTTTTGATTATTCTGTGTGAAAAGTGTGAGGTGTGTCCGTGTGGCGGTCATTAATCAATTACAGCTTGTTATCTTTGAGCTTTCTAAATTAATGGTCAACCTGCCTTCCCTTGTATGATAGCTTCGTCATTGTGTTGCTTTCTAGGAACAATTACTATGATTAAGTCGCTAGTAATAGAACATTTGTGGAAGCTTTTGCGACATTCTAGATAATATCAACGTGCAAGAATATGAAATTGAAACAATTCGTGTTAATGGTTCGCCCACGGCTGACACTGACACCACGAGCCACAAATGAGGTATTTCAGCGGGCAATTTGTCCTAATGTTATCAACAGTGCCAAATAGGGCACGTGAACATAACAGTTACGAGTAGCAAGTGGCTGCCGTAAGTACCAAGTTATCAACGCGATCGAAGCCAGAAATGGCACAATGTTCGCGACCACCTGCCGCGCGCTCTCTTGACGTCAACACTACGCGACGACTAACTAATACAGACAAGATTAAAAAAACTTAATGGGAACATGTGTGTTTATGGAAACTAGACTGATGAACATCCCTCTCCATTACCCAGTCCATTGTTTCTGTTTTCTATAGTACCTACGCAGGATGACTAAAGGAACGACCTTGACATTTGAGAAATGTAAACAACTAAAGAATTCAATTAATTCAACCTTTTTCCATACTTGCCTACTTATTTTAGAAGCACACTTAAATTTGATTGCCATTTTTGTCATTTTATTAGGTACAAACGGGTGTCATCAGTTTTTCCTCGATAAATAACGTAATCGGAAATTCTCAGTTTGTAAACAAATCAAGATTAGCGAGCACCGCTCATCTTACAACAATGTTTATGAATGTTCGAATTTTCTGACACTAATCGAACGAAAATTCACTCATTGAAGGATAGACACTACCATCGGTAAAGGCTACTTTTTACCGGCAAAATGCACGTTCGGTTTCTATATAGAATAAGCCGCGGGTCAAAGCTAGTGTCCGATAATTAAGATCTTTATGTATCTGAAACGACATCTTCTCACTACAACAGTAGATACCTAGCTCGTTGCCAACAACCAGCTAAACTTTCCAAAGATAAACGAGACATTAAAGTATTTAAACTCAAACGCCATTTTTCTGTAAAATTATTGCGTTTCCAAAGTGTAGCAATAACTCTGACAGCTAACGTCAACACGCTGGTATCGATAAGCTCACTTGAAATGCATGCAATAAGTCATGTTTCTGAAGCGGAACGAAATCGGTTCGCGATCTAATGGAGCTTTTAATAGACAATATAATATTATAACTTGAATGTTACAACAATTTCGATTTGCTATAAAATATACAGAGTCGCGGCTAAACAATGACAGTCTACATGGTTCAGCAACCGTTGCTGAGGTCTGTCCTTGTATGGGTGACAATCTTTTCATAGCGAGATTCCTCAGTGCCTCGGAAAGCATGGCTGTCATTTGGTAATCTTTGACAGTTATTACGGGTAGTTAGAAGCCAGGAAAGCTGTCACTAGTTTTCCCAAGGGGTATCGTATAGCTAGTTACTGGGTTGTGAAGGTCAGATAGACAGTAGCTCCATACAAAATACTGAAATTTGACAGGGCAATTAGATAGGCCATACAACTTGGCAATTTGAAATTATTTTTAGTTTACCTAGACACCCATTACAAAGATTTTTAATTAAACCTATATAAAATCTACTAGCTATTACATATGAAAGTTTGCTGGTGGCTACCTAAACTTTCTCGTAATGAAGCAGCATTAAAAGTTTTCTTCACTATGTCTAAGTACTTAAGACTTAAACCTCAAAATACATTCCTACCCACACAGTTAGTTATACCTCTAAAAGATACAACTTCAGGGGGTGACCATAAGCTCTTAGAATAAGGTTATTTTGAGTGTGCGTATGGGGGACAGATAAGGTACAAGATACAAGTCATATACATCTGTCCCTTACACACACTCAAAATAACCTTATTCCGTGAGCTTATGGTCACCCCTCTGCTCTCAGTATTACTTTAAAGTCACCTAACAACAATGGGTTGCTTATGGACAAAAGAAAAATGACCAATGTATTGAACCCCTGGGGGATTGAACATGGAAACATTTAGGGGTTCAACGTCATCATCATCATCATCATTTCAGCCGAAAGACGTCCACTGTTGGACATAGGCCTCCCCCAGGCGTCGCCACATTGACCGATCCCGTGCGTCTCGCATCCAGCGCCTTCCCGCAACCTTAACCAGGTCATCGGTCCACCTAGTGGGAGGCCTTCCAACATATCGTCTTCCGGTTCGCGGTCGCCATTCCAGAACTTTTCGGCCTCAACGGCCATCCGTTCTGCGAGCAATGTGCTCTGCCCACTGCCACTTAAGTTTGGCAATTCTTCGGGCTATGTCGGTAACTTTGGTTCTCCTGCGGATATCATCATTTCTGACGTGATCACGCAAGGAAATTCCGAACATAGCCCTCTCCATTGCCCTTTGGGTGACTTTAAGCTTTCTGATAAGGCCCATTGTGAGCGACCACGTCTCGGTCCCATAGGTGATCACTGGCAACACACACTGGTCATAGACTTTTGTCTTGAGACATTGCGGTAAATTGGACGAGAAGATACCACGCAACTTCCCGAACGCCGCCCAGCCGAGTCGGATTCGACGGTTGACCTCTTTCTCGAAGTTGGATCTACCCAACTGGATCGTTTTTCCCAGGTAGACATAATCATCTACAACTTCAAGTAAAGAGTCTCCGATCTTGATAGGTGTGGGTGTTACATGGGCATTCATCATGACCTTGGTTTTGTCCATGTTCATTTTAAGACCCACTTTTTCGGAAGCTCTATTGAGGTCATCGAGCATTGTACTGAGGTTCTCCATGGTCTCAGCCATGACTACTATGTCGTCGGCAAACCGAAGGTGAGTGATGTACTCGCCATTAACGTTGATGCCAAGCGCCTTCCAATCTAGAACCTTGAAGACATCCTCCAGCGCAGCAGTGAACAGTTTCGGAGAAATGACGTCTCCCTGTCTCTCGCCGCGCCGGAGAAGGATTGGTTTCGAGGTATGATCCTGAAGACGGACTGACATGGTGGCGTTTTTGTACAAACACTTCAACACCTCAATGTACCGGTAGTCGATCTGGCACCGTTGGAGAGACTGCAGTACAGCCCAAGTCTCGATCGAATCGAAGGCTTTCTCGTAGTCCACAAACGCTAAACAGAGAGGCAGGTTATACTCTTCGGTCTTCTGTATGACCTGCCGCAGCGTATGTATGTGGTCTACGGTGCTAAAGCCTTTTCGGAATCCGGCTTGTTCGGGAGGCTGGAAATCGTCAAACCTGCGCGCGAGACGATTCGTGATGACTCTTGAAAACAACTTGTAGACATGGCTAAGAAGTGAGATGGGCCTATAGTTCTTCAGCCGGGCATTTTCGCCCTTCTTGAAGAAGAGTACCACCACACCCCTGCACCATGCCTGTGGCGTTTTGCCCTCGAGTATGACGGCATCAAACAGCTTCTGAAGGGCCTTAAGGACCGGTTTTCCACCCGCCTTCAGGAGTTCAGCCGTGATTCCGTCATCACCCGGCGCCTTGTTGTTTTTAAGCTGTTTCAGAGTCATCCTAATCTCGTACAGGCTGACGTCCGGGATATCTTCGGTATAGTGTCGGGTCAATCTAGCTCTTGGGTCGTTTGCTAGACTCGCAACGGGCTTGCTGATTGATGTGTACAACTGCCCATAGAATGTCTCGATCTCCCTCAGAAGCTCCGGTTTGGCGGATACGATCCTGCCATCGTCGGTCTTCAGTCTCGTGAGCTGGATCTGCCCAATAGCCTCCCTTGAAAAATACCTTGGAGCCTTTATTTCGCTCAATCCCGTCTTTAATACGCTCGGTGTTAAAGCGGCGGGGTTCAACGTGGTCGGGAATAAATATTGTGGTGGTTGAACGTGGACTTAGCTGTATCAACGACTATAAAACATAGAATGCTCTATCACAGATAGCACTATCCTCCAACATAATAAAGAGTTATTTTTAAACTTTCTGGAAGAGATTTATGTGTTTTCGAGTTCAAATAGATATTTTTAGGTCACAGACTTGATTCAGGAATGTTAGGAGGAAAACAAACAAAGAAATACAAACATCACAATGGACTAGAATTACCTTCAGATGATCTTTTCTTTTTTGGCTATGGAGCTGAAACATTAACATTAATGAATATCCATCCGGATTATAAATGAGAAAGTAACTCTGTTTGTTTGTTACCTTTTCACGACTAAACGGCTAAACCGATTTAGATGAACAAATTTCATCTAAATCGGTTTCGATATCGAATATGGAAATTGTTTGAGACCCAAGGTCTCAAACTTTTTTATCCGGTAGTGTTTTTCCTTGGGATGACAACACATTTCACGCGGGCGAAGCCGCGGGCATAAGCTAGTATACTATGAAAGTAAATCGAAAAAGTATGCGGTAGGCACCTACGTAGGTAAAACCACCCAAGTGCGAGTCGGACTCGCGCACGAATGGTTCCGTACCACTATCGCAAAAAACGGCAAAAAAATCACGTTTGTTGTATGGGAGCCCCATTTAAATATTTATTCTATTCTGTTTTTAGTATTTGTTGTTATAGCGGCAACAGAAATACATCATCTGTGAAAATTTTAAACTGTCTAGCTATCACGGTTCATGAAATACAGCCTGGTGACAGACAGACAGACAGACAGACAGACGGACCGCGGAGTCTTAGTAATAGGGTCCCGTTTTTACCCTTTGGGTACGGAACCCTAAAAATGGTCATTGATCGTAAGGAAATTACTGATTGTGAGAAATTACAAAATCACCTCAGCAGTCGCCTGAGTGGGCAGATGTCTACCTAACGAACAACGGCCTCCTCACCTGAAACCAGATTATGATTGCAATATTCATGTAGGGGCATCACTACTGGTTTTGGTGACCAACAAAGAAAAACCCGGCCTGATCCAAGATTAGTCATATAAAATTAAAGGAGCAAACTCCGAAAATGCCTAAACGTATCGTAGACAGAGCCGCGATGCCTATTTATAACATTGTCCCGACCAATTAATTAAATAAACTAAAAATAAACACTGTAAATTTAAGCAATTACTAAATAGTCCATGCATGTTAACAATTGGTCCAGCAGTCAGTAACGCTTGTCGCGTCGCCGCCGCGCCGGCGCAGTGTTTGAGCGTTGTGTCGACGCATGAGCCTGTCTTCCACCAAGTAATTAAGCCGCGAGTGCTGCGCCCGGTCAATGTGGCGACGCTTGGGAGAGGCCTATGTCCAGCAGTGGACGTATTTCGGCTGGTATGATGATGAGTGATGCGCAAGTGTCACTTTTACGAGTACTCCTGAGCCAGGCTGAGCACGTGCCGAAGTCGGCTACCAAACTAACGCCTCAGGAACTCAATATACTATATTTTGGTCGAAATAGCTAACTGAACCGTACAAAGTGTACAAGAGTTGTTCTACTTTTCGACAAACAAAAACTTGTCCTGTGAAAATAACAACTTTTCTTTTGAATTTTTTACTTTAATGGAAAACTTATTTAATTCATACTACGTTTTTGATGAACCTTTTGCCGAATAAGTTAAGAGCAAATTTATTTATTTGACTGATCAGTTTGGCGAGGCTTTGGGAAGGCCTATGGCCTATGTCCAGCAGTGGTCATTTTTGGCTGAAATGATGATGTTGAAGAAGAATTTATTCAATAAGTACATTAGTTACAACGTTGTAGTCGACCTTTGTTAACACCACCGTTCGTTTGTCAGTACTTGCAAATTGTCGATGATGATGATAATGATTGTGACCATGTCAGCTTAAAAACTTATATTTGGACTAGTGTGTATAAGACACAAAAGGAAATAAAAAGACGTGTGGCACTCGGGGACTGCCGCGGTAAAGCTATTACATAGCATTTTTTATCAACTTAGGCAATTATAATTATTTATTTATTTATTATTTATGCTAAATCTCAATTAAAAAATGTTCATCCATCAGTTGTAAAAACTTCTTTTGCCTCGCGAAATTCAACCTCCAAATTACAAAAACACAAATATCTCGGAAACGGAGCGAGACAGCCCAATTTTGAGGCCGACCTACATATACTTATATGTGTCGAGCCCTCAGGACACCTCCTCCAGATCCCCCCATTTAATTTTAATTTGAGCATAATTATACACTATCATACAGTCAGCAAGAAAAAAAACTTCTTTGTCAAGCGGAACCGAACCTCCGAACTGGTAAACGCGGCACCAAATTCTGAGTGACCCTTATTACCACTGGCATAAGGCCACTTTTAATTGCCACGCAAAAGTGATCCGTATTCTCAGGGGTATAAGGTCGTTTTCTTTGAATACCAATATTATTAACCGCCAGACGTACCAAATCCTCCATCACAGGATGACACGAGCCGACACTTTTCTGGAACCGGCGACCAAATCATAAAAACTAAAAAGTCCCATATCTTGGAAACGGCTGGATTTAGCTCAATTATAAGAAAATTTTTGTCCCCCTGCCCTCCGTCACTTTAGGCCGGAAAACAAGATAGCATAACCCCCCCTCCCCCCCGTTAACTCTTTACCTACCTTTACCCCACAAAAATTTTTTTACTTCAGTCTAAAAATATCAAAATAAAACTTCTATAAAATAGCTTACTAATACAGCCATCTGAATCAAGTCTCATCTGAAAAACAATATGAATCAGCTCATTCGAGGCCTTAGCGCGTTGCACCCGAGCATTAGCATAGCTAACCGGGATACATTCCACTATTCCACTGAATGTATTGACAGCTTGAGCTCTCATATATCGAACACGTAGCGGCAAACATCTTACTTGCTAATCTTTGTGTGAGAAGCATACTCTTAAACTTACATGATGCAACCAAAGAGCCACCCGTCCTGATCCTGCCGGGACAGTCCCGATTTCGATTATATCGTCCCGCGTCCCGAAGGCCTAGTAAATTGTCCCGACTTTTGATAACTTGCGAAAATCGCTCCATATTTATTAGGTACATTACTAGCTTCTGCCAGCGGCTTCGCTCGCGTGAAAGGTATTTTTACCCGACTGCCAAAGGAGGGTAATGTGTTTATCAGTCTATGTATGTATGTATGTATGTAAGTATGTATGTATGTTTGTTCCTATGTGGCCTTCTAGAGACCAAATGCTTGGGCCGATTTTGATGGTTCTTAAGTCAGTCGATTCGTCTGAACCCCGCGAGTGTCACTGGCTACATGAAAATTGGCAAATAGGAAAATGGCGGTTCTTGGGCGCCATATTGTGGGGTCCCAAATTTTTTTTTCTTCCAAACCTATCGTGTGGGGTATCAAAATAAAAGATTTTAAGAAGTGATTTCAAAAATATATAATACTTATATGTTTAAATGTAACTAATTCGAAAAAAAAATAACTGAAAAGTTATAAATAAAAAAAGTTATTAACTTTTTTTTATCCCAAGGCAACATTATACCGGGATGAAAAGTAGCCTATGTGCATATTTTATAATCTATATCTGTGCCAAATTTCATCCAGATCCGTTCACATTTTCAGTTCTTTTTTAGCGTGATTGAGTAACAAACACAAACGCATCCATCCAAAGTTTCGCATTTATTAACCCCCAACGGAAAAAGAGGGGTGTTATAAGTTTGACGTGTGTTGCTGTGTATCTGTGTATGTGTGTATCTGTGTGTCTGTCTGTGGCATCGTAGCGTCCAAACGGGTGAACCGATTTTGATTTAGTTTTTTTTTGTTTGAAAGGTGATTTTGACGAGAGTGTTCTTAGCTATGTTTAAATAAATTCGGTTCAGCCGTTCAAAAGTTATGGGCGTTTCACTGTTTGAATCAGGGTGTTTACGCAAGATATCGTGTCATAATTACGTGTTCAATAGATTGCCGATCGAAGCGTATCTACTATGTACTTGATAAATTATGTAGCATGAAATAAAAGTGTCGGGGGATTTTAAATTTTCAAATTTTACTTGTCACCATAGAAATATAAAATATATATTTCGGGTTTATTATATCTATGCTTGACACTAATGACCATAGATTTAGATTTTTTTTGCTACTAATGACAATGAAATGGTCTAATGTTAGAAATCGTTTCGCAGTAAATTTAATAAAAGCAGAATTGCAAATTTCAAATCGAATCAAAATCAAATCAATTTCGCTAAACTTAGACACGTCTTGTTCGATGTTCATAAGTAAATATAAATATGGCACGGAATTAATGAACGCGGCCTGTACCAATAAGAATATAAGATGGTAAATATTTAAAATACAAAAAAAAACTGTTTTTAAATAAATGATTTCAGGAAAAGGGAAGCGTAGGGAAAGGAAAAAGGAAGAGTTGCCGGGCTGTTGATTTAAACAAAATGCCTGCATTCTTTCTGATGACCTAAATTGGACCAAAGGGAAAAAAAACCGGCCAAGTGCGTGTCGGGCCACGCGCAATAATAGGCTTCCGAAGTTGCATAATAATGCGGACTATAAAGAGGGTTTTGCTGTTGTTACACAAACATTAGAACGGTTTCAGCGGCTCACAAAGTCTAAAAACGGGCCCACATAGGTTTTTTTAATCTATATACTCGCGTTTGACCACTATCTCGCCTGATGGTAAGCGATGATGTGGTCTACGGTGAAGCACGCTTGCCTAGATGTAATCTATTCACTCTTGAATTAAACTAAATAAGGACTAACTGGTAACTGAAGAAGGAGTTATAAAATCCAACTTCGCAACTGAAGTTAAGAAAATATTATATACTTGAGTACCACCGCGGGTGCGAATTGCGTAAGGAGCCGATACGAGCGCGCGTTAGAGCAACGGGGAATGGTATAGTTCGTTTCTGGATCCTTGCGTGCACGCTACTTGTTCATTTCTCTTTCGGAATTAGAAAAAAGTCGAATGTATTCACCTCAAATCTCCTCTAATAGAGGTGAATCCTCTAATCTGCGGTATTCACTATTTCATTCTGGAAAGTTTTACGCTACTCAATTAGTGATGAAGTCGGGTCGAATATTAACTTTATAAAAATAAGTAATTTGCTTGGAAATCGAATCTAATTTGACTTTACTTTTACGTTTTAATTACAAAACGTCGAAAATACTTCTGCACTTACACAAAAATGACTCCACCGCGCGCATGCGCCGTATGGACTACGTTCTGGTACTGCCAACGACTCCGGCCACTCCAATGCGTTATTCGAGCAAAAATAAAACATCCTCACTTTACGTCTATGGGAGGTACCCGAAAAAAAAATATTTTTCATGATTTTATTGTACCACTTTGTCGGAATTATTAATATGTATATACATGCCAAATTATAGCTTTCTAGTACTTAGATTCTCTGAGCTAAGCTGCGGACGGACAGACGGACAGAGCGAAACTATAAGGGTTCCTTGTTGACTTCGGAACCCTAAAAAGGATTTAGAAATGTACTTCGTTTTGATAAGTAGATAATTTTACGTAATATTGTGCAACCACTAAATGGGCCATGAAGCGTCTGTTATTGTCATTAAACTTTCTAATTCAAAAATAGGTGAGTTAGGTAGGTTCATCCTACTTCCAAAACGTTCCATAATTTATATGAAGAAGTAAGTGCCTGGCCGAAGAGCTTCCTTTATTTATTTAAAATATAAGTACTTTACAGACCTCGAATCGTTCGACGAACGGTGAGAAATATGAAGGCTGGGTGTATTGTTGGAAAGTGAACTGAGAAATGAGAGTTTGAGGAACCTAGTCGAATGCACTAATTCTGTAGATAGTTCTAAAATATATCTGTATAGTCTTAAAATGTAATAGATACGATATTACAAAGTATTTTAACATCCTCAAAAAAAAGCCTCAATATTTAATAACACTAAATGCACCTCATTACACGTTACGGAGTAGTCAATTCATGGGCGACACTAATGCTCGGTCGTAATGTATGACTTAATAACTGCGCAGCCAAGCGAGCTAGCGCTGATCGAGAATATTGTTAGTACATTATAACTTGTTTGAGAGGAATTACCAACCAGTGAAAGGCTGGACGGGAAAACTTTGCTCAAATCTAGTTGTACACTTGTAGGTATAGTATGGGATATTGATATTAAAGGCACAGCTGATGGAACCTTGAAGATAATTTACATGATATGAAGAAACTTTGAAAAGTTTTTTTATTTTTTACTTTTTAGTTGTACGTACCAATAGGCAAGTAGTTACGTAAGATACCTATAATGCCAGAATAGATTACCCGAATATCATGATACTGAACATAACCGGTGAAATGAGAGTGTGCCAAGGTGAACTGTATACATCTGCGTACCCCTTTAGAGCGTATAGTGGCATGATGTTATGTTTTGAAATGGTATACACAATAAACAGTCATGTAATTGCAGCAACCCCGAGATATTTGCCGTTATTTATTGAAGAGTTCTGTTGTATATCTCCGAAGTTCTTCATCAGAACTTCACCAAATTAAAATGGGAGCAATTTCGGAACATACTCTTTCAAACAAAAAAATAATTTTCAAACTCAGTCCACAATTGACGGAGATATCGGTGAGCATATATAAATAAAAAAACATACATAAAGTCGAACATAGAACCTCCTCCTTTTTGGTAATTCGGTTAAAAATAGAAAATGCAACAATAATGCAAACAACTAAATGGATCAGGTTTATAAATATGTGAATTTAATAAAAAAACTTGTTTCTTGGATTGATCAAACGATGTCATCTTTGCTTTTGGAATATGGAAAGAAATCGCTTGCGCTGCTCGTCCTCCGTATCCTTAACTCTCTTCAAGAATTATCCGCGGGACTAAGCGGGAAAACTGAGTAACATGCAATAAATGGCAAAGCCTCTCACAATTTGACAAATCAATAACATTGATTAAATTATCTACGTAGTCGAGTAGATTAATTTTTCATACAATAGGGTAGGTTACTGAAAATTAGTTTTTTGTCCGTCAGGTAGATTAATAAAAAATATATGACACGTATTTTTCTTTTGACACATAAACATAAAGTGACGACGATATAATGCATTGACATATCGTGTGACGTCACACCGCTAGTACACTTCATACTGCCTTAGTGACGTCTCCTGAACTTTGATGCGCTTTAACTTTGTAAATTTTTATTCATTTGGTAAAACAAAAAATACGAGTCCAATATTATTTGATAATCTCACTGACGGACTAAATAGAATTATCATTTTTCTACCCAGGAAACATCCCTATTAGTAAGTTCCTTCAATATCCTTCGGATTTTGATAGCAGTTGTGTTGCTGATGTTGTCACCTAATGCCTAACATTACGCCTGTATACCCGAAGGGTTCGGTAGAGCCACATATGCCAGTTATGTTAAAGTCCCGTGTAATGGAGCGAGCCGTTTGCCATCGATTGGGCACACGTCCGGACTCCAGGCTGCGACTAAAATATTCCAGATGGAAATCCCAATAACACCTAATAAACCCTGCTTTCTGATTCCAGCAAGTGACGTACTATGTGATCCGTACGGCGCTGCTGGGCTCGTGGTTGTGGGCGGCGCTGCTGACGTGCGCGCCGATCATAGGGCTGGGCCTGTACTACGACCAGGACGGCGGAAAGTGCCTGCGCTACCGCGAGGCAAAGAGCGCCACCGACCTCGCCTACGCCATCTTCTACGTCGCATTCGGTGAGTTATACACCACCACACATTCAGAGTATCCGACTCAAGTGAGTTTTACAAAGAACTCGGAGGCTCTAGTCAAGTGACATCCTTATAATAACGAAACCTTCGCGATGGCGATTGGAAAAACGTATCGAAACGTCACGTGATCAATCCCTTACATTTTGGCATTACAACCATCGGCAACGCTGATAGGATAACACTTGTCTAGTGCCTCAGGTCTAACAAACCCATGTTTTAATAGTAAACCAGTAGTAAACTCTGCGAAATTCACAATGCAGGCAAAACATTTATGGATCGTTTAACTCACCTCACTAGCCTTATTGCCTAATTAAGTGAGACAGTTACAATTCCTTGATTTTTCATTTTGTGCGTGGTACGTGTCTATTGCGTGGTATTACGCACTCTCTGGCAGTCTGCCTAGTCCGGCACTCTCCTAGCATAACATCAGCTCTGTCGGTGACTAATCGACCTCGAGTCTACTTAGGTAGGGCTCAGACGCTCTCGATGGCCTTATTGACACAAATGCACATGAAGGGCTAATAAAAGAAGGCACGGCTCTCACGCCTCCATTCGTTTATTGTATGAATAAGTACAATATTAATAAGTAGTAAATGTTTGAGCCAGACAAACACATTTTATGTGGCGGTCGGAATAGATCTGTCGTATCTACATTTTGATTTTTGATGTCGTAACTACATTTTACTTCACTTTTGCGCTAGCATTTTATCAGAATAATTGTCCGCCGCCATGATGCATCACAAAAACAAAACTATATCGTTTTGTTTTTGTAAATGTGTAGGTATAACTATTTTACGATATTAACATGAAGTAGCGCTGCGTTTACCTGTTCATGTCGTCAAACACTGATTATACATTGATTTGGCCAGACCATATCAACGAATATTATCCATTTATTTAATACACCCATTTCATGAAATGGAAAAGTCAGTCAGCCACATCATGCTGTGATCAATTTTAAGAGCTGGCCACACTGGGACAGATCTACTCTCACTATACACAATTGTAAATACAAACCTTCGGATAAAGCAAGCAGGCAGAACCGACATCACGTTGAAATCATAAAACTAAGCCTAAGCATTAAAAAACCGGGCAAAAAATCAAAAAACCCGACTGCTTAAAAAGCGAACTAAAAACCGGCCAAGTGCGAGTCGGACTCGCACATGAAGGGTTCCGTACCATTATCGCAAAACACTGCAAAAAATCACGTTTGTTGTATGGGAGCCCCTAATTTATTTTATTTTAATTTAATAATTATTATTTTTTGAAGTAAATATACAACTAAACATTCTGTGAATATTTCAAGCGTCTACCTGTTGCCGTTATTAATATCGAGCAAAAAATGCCCAAAAAATCACGTTTGTTGTATGGGAGCCCTCCTTAAATATTTATTTTATACTGTTTTTAGTATTTGTTGTTATAGCAGCAACAGAAATACATCATCATCTGCCTAGCCTTTTTCCCAATTATTGTTGGGGTCGGCTTCCAGCCTTACCGGATTCAGCTGAGTACCAGTGTTTTACATGGAGTGACTGCCTATCAGACCTCCATAACCCAGTAACTGGGTAACACGATACCCTTTGGCAAGACTGGTGTCAGATCTTAGGCTTCTGACTACCCGTAACGACTGAAATACATCAGAAATACAGAAAGACATCATCTGTGAAAATTTCAACTGTCTAGCTATCACGGTTCATGAGATACAGCCTGGTGACAGACGGACAGACAGACAGACAGACGGATCGCGAAGTCTTAGTAATAAGGTTCCGTTTTTACCCTTTGAGTACGGAACCCTAAAAAGAAAAGCAACTGGCTATAGTTTACAAAGTTCCAATGACTACAGGCGTTATTTTGTGGTTGCCCCAGCACATCTAAGGTACTCTTTGAATATCGTATCTATGTGATGTATATTATGTAACATGTGACATTATTGTTGTGCAGGCACAGTGCTGTGCGTTGTGCTGGTGTACTGCAACCTGGCGGTTATCCGCGCGCTTTACGCCATCAGCGCGCCGCGCGGCTCGGCGCCGGTGGTGCGGCGCGTCAGCAAGTCGTCCTGCCGGCAGCGCGCGCGCGCCGGGCCCGCTCCGCTGGCGCACCACAACGCCGCCACGGCTGAGGAGGTTGCCTTCAGCCGGCTCATGGCCACGCTCTCCGTGCTCTTCATGATCTGCTGGATGCCTCAGATGGTGAGTTAACTTTGTGTCATCATCATCGTAAGTTCTCTGCTGGTCTGAGCATGACCCTTCCCGTAACTTCAGCACAACGACTTCTATCCTGCACTAGCAAGTCTGGTGTAGGTAATGCTGATTCCCATTACCTACACGAGGCTTTGAGTGGGTAGGACTATCTGCGCTGCTACTCTACTCCAGGACTTCAGGCCCATCGGCTAATGGTTATGTAAACGATATAGTTTACGCACACAATGCCAGGCACCCAGCATTGTTCTCTCTCTGCAAGTTGTTTGGACCGTGCCTGCAAACTTCTCAGCACGGTTAGGTACTTCCTCAACTGAAACTGAACTGATCTACTGAATAGTAGTCGGCAGACAGATTCCAAGAAAAGCTATTGAACACAACTTCTTCTATACATCGTGAAAACAAATATTAGAAGTCAGTGCACTACCCGGAAATACACAATCCAAGGCACCTGTCGCCTATTTTGGCAGAGGTCTTTGTCCTCTAGGCCCAGGGAATCGGACGGGTGATAACTTTTGTTAAAGGCACTGTCTTTTATTACCTCAAGCTGTACGTTCCTATATATGTGAAATTAGCATTCTATGATGGCTAGTTACTGACATCAGAATAGGCGCAGCTTGACAGCTACAATTAAGAGCATTTAGCGATTGTCTTCTGGCTGAGTTAGCACTCGAGCCACGTACTGACATCAGTATCGGCGGCCGCACTGATCGAAATGCCATTTAAATTCTACATATGTCCTCACAGTGATACTATAGAATGCGAATCAACAGCTCCTCGTGAGTCGTGACCTTGGAGTTCCTTCAACGAGATGAGGTACCTCATGACTCATGACTCGGCGTCAAAGGAGCATTAAATTTTATTTGCAACTTTGTATGATTCTTATTTGGCATGTGATTGCGATCGGTTTCATAACAGCCACAGGAAATAATGAGCGATTTGTTTAGTTGGATACGTTCGAAATAAACTTCATAATAGTTTAAAACAATGAAACATTGTTGTGTTCTATTGCTACGAATTTAAAGGCTTCTTCCTGATCATAAAAGCAAATGTTGAATGGTTGTGCATGCTGCATGCTGTTATTGAAGCAAACACTAGCCCTCGTTTACACACACATTGTTACGAATGATCTTAATTTTCTTGTTTGTGTTTCTTGTGTTAGGTATGTTGTTTTACGAAAGTAAGCAGTAGTTTCAGTATTTTATGCTTCGCTCATAGTTCTGTAATCTTACTAATATTATAAATGCGAAAGTTTGGATGGACGGATGTATGTTTGTTACTCAATCACGCTAGAACCGCTGAACGGATCTGGACGAAATTTGGCACAGACATAGATTATACACACGCCGACAAAATTAGCGGAACAAAATAAAAACATCGTCTTTTTTAATATGATTTAATTATTAAAACTAATAATTAGACAGATTTCCTTATTTAAAAGTACACCTTTAGAAATGGAAATCAGAGCGCATTTAGTACATTTTGTGTGAGCAACATGATTTTATGTGAAAACTGCACATTGTTGATTTTTAACGTTACTAAGGAAAGTTAAATAAAATAATAAAAAATTTTTTTTTACAATAAAAATAAGATCACATGATATCGAGTGTTTCCTCCACGTTCTTTTAATAAAATTTTCACCCGCCTGGACGTCATGTTGAGAATAATGTTATTCGTTGTCTTTTGTGCTAGTCTCAATCATTCCTAAACAACGGTGCTTCGCAGTTCACCCACATTGACAGGTTGGGATATTTTAGCAGGTCCCGAACGTGTTCTATTGGATCCATATCGTGTGATCTCGCCGGCTATTCCAAAACTGCGATATTGTAATTTTTTTGATAGACTGAATTTGGAAAAGTGGTATGCGGCCGACCATTATCCTGTATCAAAACGAAATGACCCTATCAAGGGTCATTTCGTTTTGATACAGGGCTAATGGCACCACATTTTATTCTTAAATAACACTTCTACAGCGATCTGCAATAAGATCTCCTCCATCGATCACCACCAAATCCGTAAAAGCTCCCAAACATTTCCTACTTGAATCCAATATTGTTCCTCTACCACTGTGCCACTGTAGTTTAAAAAATTGATAGATTATGTTGTTCTTGATCATGATAACACATTTATTGCCGTCCATCAATTCAATTTAAATTATTTCCACACTCATCACTAAACAATATTTTTGATATTCAGACAGATTTGCTAATGCGAAATCTTAATGAAACGATTATTCCTGTTAGAAGTACGTGTTTTCTGCAATGTACAGGGGGGTGACCATAAGCTCTTAGAGTAAGGTTATTTTAAGAAAGATTAAATGACAGATGTATACACGTCATATACATCTGTCCCTTACACACACTCTAAATAACCTTACTCCAAGAGCTTATAGTCACCCCCCTGATCTACTCACATAAACATTATCCTCTCTGAATCATTAGCAAATGCAATGAATGGATGAATTACGCCCATCTTCTGTGTTTGATCATTTCTTCTCATCTCAAGTGCCCTGGTCCTCGGGTGCAATGACGTCTTTAACTTCAAAAACCAGCCAAGTGCGTGTCGGGCCACGCGCAGTAATAGGGTTCATAAGTTGCATAATAATTCGGACTAAGAAGAGGGTTTTGTTGTTGTTACATGAACATTATAACGGTTTCAGCGGCACACAACGTCTAAAAATGGGCCCACATAGGGTGATGTTTTTTATTAAATCTATATGCTCGCGTTTGACCACTATCTCGCCTGATGGTAAGCGATGATGTGGTCTACGGTGAAGCACGCTTGCCTAGAAGTAACCTATTCACTCTTGACTTAAACTAAAGAAGGACTAACTGGTAACTGAAGAAGGAGTTATAAAATCCAACTTCGCAACTGAAGTTAGAAAAATATTATCTATTTGAGTACCACCGCGGGTGCGAATTGCGAAAGAAGCCGATACGAGCGCGCGAGAGCCACGGGGTATGGTATGGTTCAAAATATGTACAAAATTTTTACTGTTCCAAGTACATTTTATTTGTTGGTCGACTATTACTCGTAAACTTGTAAAGCCTACTTATCCGTGATAGTTTTCCTTTTAATTTCGTTATATTTACTACTGCCGTGAATTTTTTCACATAGCCAAGAGCAACCATTTCGCTGGCAAGGGGGGGACACTTGACTCTAACATAAATTTGCAATTTAAATCTTAATTTTATGCAAACGGATCTCTGAATCGAAAAATGGTTGTAACAAGCCCATAATATTTTTAATGGCCTATCCAACGATACCCCACACCATGGGATAGACGAGAAAAAAAACATCTCCACTTTACGCCAATGAGAAAAAGAAAAAAAAATATTCATGATTTTATGTTATCACTTTTCGGAATTATTAATATGTATATCCATGCCAAATTATAGCTTTCTATTGCTTAGATTCTCTCTGAGCTAAGCTGCGGACGGACAGACGGACAGAGCGAAACTATATGGGTTCCTTGTTGACTTCGGAATCCTAAAAATAAATGATCGAACAGTATTATTAACTCTGATCTGTCCTCGGCGCATCAATATTCTGCAGGAGGTGCTGAAGTAAGCATTGTAAGTAAAGCCACGCTATTTATATGTATGCGGGCGGCGCATAAGGATGTGTTCCACTGCACAACACTCAGCACGTGCGTCTAATGCAGCAGTCACGCGGAATACAGAGCTACCTGAATAGAATTCCACTTTTATCTGAATGTAAATTAGAAACTAGCGTACCTACCTAGGTATCTATCAATGAAACTTCCAATTCTTGCATATATGTATTGAAATTTAGTATGCACGTTTCGGGAGCGATAAATCGATCCAGCAGGTTTAATTTTTAGAAAACGTCATTTTCTCTATTTTCACCCGAGCTCTCGGTCGCCCAGGTACTTTGTTAGGTATTATATGTGAAATAGTACACCCTCTCTTTGTTGTTCTTCAGCACAAAGATCCGCACAAGATTTAGTTTTACAATCTCTCCCACGATTTGCTTACTTAGCAATTAGTATTCTTCTCTCGAGTCTGCACAGAAATAAATTAGGTACAAAAAGAATCAGAATCAAATGTGTTGTTATTCAATTTATAACACGTAGGTACCTAGTAATAGACAAACCACATAGTTATAAGCCACTGGAGTTCTAATGCCACCCACACGACAACAACATAATGGATTGAGACGTGTGCAACTGAATGACAATAAGAGCATCTGGAGGAAGACCAAATAACCGACGCAATCAATAGATTGTTTATAAGGCAATTAAGGTGATACAGTTAGAGAAGGGGTGATGAGCATTTTAAAACACGAAGACAATCCTGCGCCTGCGCTGACCAGTGACCACGCATTGCTTAGGTGCCGATTTGTCGACAAAAGTGCAATTTGATCCTGTTTTGGATTACGACTGGCAGCGTTGATTGATGTACGACTATAGCCATCCGTTTGTCGATCTCTGAGCGATAAGTCAGCTCGTGTCAGTCACGTCGAGGCTTTACAATATTTATTGTTTATCAGTACAAAGACAGCGGCATCAGCATGCCATCCGCGCGCCGAACATTGGCGAAAATATTTCATTGTTTCTCTAATGGCAAGCGAATCCAGCTAGAATTTTATTCATATGAGCCTACATAGATGTCCGCATATAGTGCTTCATACATTGGACAATTATATTCCAGACAGACACGTGATGAATAGATACCTACCAAAAAAATAATTATAATTAAGTAATCAAAGCATTAAATTATGTACCTACTTTAAATATAGTGTCTTGACACTAATAGGAACAGAAGAATGCAGACGTTATGGTAGGGCTAGGGACCATATCGCCTGCATTCTTTGCATTCCACGACAAATGGTGGAAATAAGTCATATACATTAACTAGCTTTTTGCCGCGGCTTCGTCCACGTAGAAAGTGTTTTATCATCCCAAGGTAACGCACGTCCGGGATAAAAACTCCTATGTTCTTCGTAGGGTCTCAAACTATCTCCATAGCAAATTTCATCTAAATCAGTTCAGCGGTTTAAGCGTGAAAAGGTAACAGACAGACGGACAGACAGACAGACTCTGTGTTACATCCAGATCTATTCAGCCGTTCTGGCGTGATTGAGCAACAAATATCCATCCAAACTTTCGCTTGGATATAGGTATTACTCGTATATATATGCAATATAGAAATGGCTACAAAAAATTGCATTACAAATATCTTTTATCTAGTCAATAGAAGTGCTGACCAAATGGAGGAACTATACCTACTCCTTAAGATGGAGCGCGTGAGTCTTGGATTTGGGTTGAAGATTAATCGGAGCAAGCCCAAAATAATGATTGTGGACCGTAGCAACAACAACAACAACTCGCCGGGTGAGACAACTGTGACGTAGTGCAGCCCTACATATATCTTGGCGCTATGATTATAGGCAATGGCAGTTGCATGGATGAGGTGAAGTAATGACGATGGCTAGAATGACGGCTACAATGACGATGGCTAGAGGGGCAAGGACAAGTTGAAGAAGGTATGGAGGAATCGCAAAATAACCAAAGCCACTAAGATTTGGTTCCGTACACTTGTATTCCCCATATTTCTTTACGCAGCTGAGACATGGACACTACGAGAACTGGAAAGGAACAAAGTAGATTCTAGAACAGAAATGTGGTGTTGGAGAAAAATGCTTGGCACTTCTTGGACAGAATTCCGCGCAAACGTATCTCTATACTCCAAGAACTCGGAATCAAAGAACGTCTATCAGCAGTAGTACAGTCTCGATTACTGAAATTCCTTGGCCATGTCTCGAAGTGGAATAACGACTCCATTGAGCACATGGTGGTGCTAGGCAGAGTGGACGGCAACAGGCCATGCGGGAGATCACCGATGAGGTCGACTGATCAAATTAAGTCCGCCGCGCCGTTGGTGGTCCTGAAATGAGTGCGTCTTACTTTCATGTAACCGAGCCAAATGGAGAGAGATCGTGCGGCGACTTACAAAACCAGCGATTGTTCAAATTAATCGTGACTACGACCGCTCTGTCAAGAGCGAAACGAAAAAGATGAAGTCAATAGAAAATCTAGCTAGCGATCGTAGCTGCTCTTGTAATATCTACTACTAATTACCCGACTGCCGAAGGAGGGTAATGTGTTTATCAGTCTATGTATGTATGTATGTATGTTCCTTTGTGGCGTTCTAGAGACCAAACGCGTTGGCCGATTTTGATCATTCTTACGTCAATCGATTCGTCTTAACCCTGCGAGTGTCACTGGCTACATTAAAATTGGAAAATAAATAAATGGCGGATTTTGGGCGCCATATTGTGAGGACAATTTTTTTTTTTCACCCAAACCCTTGTGATTTCAAAAATATATAACTTATATGTTTGTATGTACGTAATTCAAAAAAAATAACTACACAGTTGTAAATAAAAAAAGTTAATTAAAAAAAAAAAAAACCCGACTGCTTGAAAAGCGAAGCTGGCGGACCAAAACCAGATGTATCCTCCGACTGCACAGCATGATTTTCTTCTTGTTTACATCTTTTTAGTTCGCTTTTCAAGCAGTCGGGTTTTTTGTTTTTTTTTAATTAACTTTTTTAATGTTGTAGCAACGAGCGCTCGAGCTCAACATTAGTGAACTAGCGTCGGCGGGTGTCCCGAGCTGGGAGCTGGCAATTGATCAATTAAAGTGATTGCCTTCATTGGCGTCGTGTCGGGATCCACACTCAATATAAATAATTCTTTGAACTTTTTACGTTTCTTAATAATTCCCTAAACAAAAGGAAACTTCTATATGGAGATAGATAATAAATTAAGGCCTAAAAGTCTTAGCACTCGTGTCTGGCTCGTGTCACTTTTACATTTTGGTTCAGGTTTCATTATAATATGAGGTTTATTATAATGATTTTTACAAAGTAAATACGTATACCAGCCGCAGGGTCGCCACTCTACAAAACCATTTTATTTTTACCATTTCTGTGCCACAGTCCTTATTGGTTCTGTGTATAGATTAGCCTGCAACTTGAGGTGTTGCATACTACAAATAATCATGTCGTGTCTAATGCTTCTGTCTGTTATATCAAGTTGAGGTGTTGCATACTACAAATAATCATGTCGTGTCTAATGCTTCTGTCTGTTATATCAAGTTGAGGTGTTGCATACTACAAATATATCATGTCGAGTCTAATGCTTCTGTCTGTTATATCAAGTTGAGGTGTTGCATACTACAAATATATCATGTCGAGTCTAATGCTTCTGTCTGTTATATCAAGTTGAGGTGTTGCATACTACAAATATATCATGTCGTGTCTAATGCTTCTGTCTGTTATATCAAGTTGAGGTGTTGCATACTACAAATATATCATGTCGTGTCTAATGCTTCTGTCTGTTATATCAAGTTGAGGTGTTGCATACTACAAATATATCATGTCGAGTCTAATGCTTCTGTCTGTTATATCAAGTTGAGGTGTTGCATACTACAAATATATCATGTCGAGTCTAATGCTTCTGTCTGTTATATCAAGTTGAGGTGTTGCATACTACAAATATATCATGTCGTGTCTAATGCTTCTGTCTGTTATATCAAGTTGAGGTGTTGCATACTACAAATATATCATGTCGTGTCTAATGCTTCTGTCTGTTATATCAAGTTGAGGTGTTGCATACTACAAATATATCATGTCGTGTCTAATGCTTCTGTCTGTTATATCAAGTTGAGGTGTTGCATACTACAAATATATCATGTCGTGTCTAATGCTTCTGTCTGTTATATCAAGTTGAGGTGTTGCATACTACAAATATATCATGTCGTGTCTAATGCTTCTGTCTGTTATATCAAGTTGAGGTGTTGCATACTACAAATATATCATGTCGTGTCTAATGCTTCTGTATGTTATATCAAGTTGACCATATCTTCTGTCCGCAGCTGACGTCGGCGCTGTACCTCGGGCTGGAACGGCAAATGTGGCCCCGGCTCAACGCGCTGTCCACCATCTCGGACCTGCTGATGCTGTTCAACTACGTGCTCAACCCCGTCCTCTACGTGCTCATGCGCCAGCGCCACCGCTTCTCGCTCACCAACCTTTGCCACTCCATCGCGCATTGCTTCAAGCGGGTAAGCTCTCCATATTTCTTGCACGATATTACCAACTCTTTTTTGTTTCGGGTTCGATCCCCGTGTAGAGCAGAGTGTTATTGATATTTCTATCAGAAATATCTTAATAGCAGCGCGGAGTCTAGACTTGGGCCCAGCCGGTTCGATACTCGTACCAGATACATGGGACTTGGTACACATTCATATTCCGGGGAAAGTGTGAGACCAGTGATAAGTACCTCATCAGAGCCTTGATGTTGGAGATAAGCTGCTTCTTCATCTCATATGCATATTTGGCGGCATAAATAACTTCCCTACTTACTTGGTGTTGAAGTTGAATGTTGCTAATGATAGTTTTTTCCAACAGAGTCACAAAACATCGACGGAGTCCATGTCGATGAAGACGTCGTGCTGCCCGCAGGAGACGCTGGTGGTGAGCGACAGCTCGGGCGCGGAGATGCGGCCGCTGCGCGCGCCCGTCTCGCTCGACCACTCCCTGCGCGCGCTCGACTGACCCGCGCCCGCGCCGCGCCCGCCCCGCGCACACTCGCACATGTAGGGGCCACACTGACGGTGACGATACAGTGCAGCGACTGAATTTCGTTCGCCGACGAAAATGGAGGATCCACTTTGAATGACCACACGCTTCTTGATCAGCACTGGATGGTCTGTATCCAGCAGAGGAGTAGTGGTGAAGTCGTCACATTATCACTACAACACAGCTCGAATGTGGCCACACAACCGCTGTACTGTCGAGTGAGCATGAAGTTTGGTGTAGGTACTTATCCAAATGTGGTCCTCTGTGTATCAAGACGGTGTGTAAATGCATTTCCATGACCAAAGACAGATAGTTTTATGTGATTTGGCTTTAGGCTGTCAATATTAGTGTTTGTGTACAATTAGATTAAGATTATATTATATCGGGGTATAAACCTAAGTCATTGGATTTCGAGGAATAAGTATTGTGAGAACTCTGCTTACAAGGAACGATAGATAAATGCTGTGATGTAATGTGAAGTAGGTACCTAGCAGGTACGTACTTATTAGGTAATTAAATGTATACCTAGAACACATAGACATAAGTACCAAAGTGCTTATAAACGTTGGCTCTGTCTGTATAGATCTCCGAGACATAGTTCATTGCTCATATCGTATAGTACCTATACTCTTTAGAAGTAAGTACCGTGAAGATAATTAAACGTATGTACTTATCATTATAATAGAAAAAGGTAAACGACTTATATTTTTGTATCGTGTTATCTATAAGTAAGTGTGTCTGACGAGCTGTCAGCTGCGGCTCGCTACAGGATACCTACCATGTGAAAACCTAGTCTCAAGTAGTTACCCCTTGATTAAGTTTATTTCTGTGGTTTGTATGCATTATTTTATTGAAGCTGACAGAAAGAGTTCTATCACATTCAAACCCAACGAACTACTGATAGGATTGATTTAAGCAAATTTTGCTACGCGCGCAGATACCTCTGAGTAGCTGATTCTATAATGAGAATCACGTCTAAACGACTAGTCTTAATTTTTTGTAGAAATAATAAATTGTAATTCTACAATTATTATTATTATACAAAACTAAAAAACACGCTTTAATGGCACGCGTTAAATTATTGCATTGTCATCATTCCTTGATAACTGTGCAAAGTTTCAAATCAATCCGACGTTTTGAAGGGGGTGAAAATCACGTTCAAAGATTCCGTTACATAGATACATAGATTCATACATACCAAACTAATAAAAGCGTGTTAAAAAAAATATGTTACTTTAGACCATTTTCTTAATAATTCGATCTAAGATAATTTTCGGTTTTATTCGTACAACATAGTGTAATTAATTTGTAAAGTTATGTCTAACACGGACAAAAAAACGACAATCGCACCAAAACCATATGCATATTTTAATGAAATTGTCACCATCTCAAAGACAATTTAATTATCTACATTTTGATCTAAAGATTTTTTTAAGTCATAGAATAATAAGGAAAGTACAAAAACTATTGAATTTCGGGTCGCGCGGGTGGAAACGAGTTTGTTTTGTTCCCTCAAGGTCGTTGGCGAATGTTCTACAGCATTTTTTTTATAAATCCAAGTATCACCATTCACCAACATGAGCACGTCTCGCGAGAGAAATAGAACTAACTAGACATTATGATAGAGGTTAGCGTTCAGTAGCATCACTGCGACTTCTTTTGTGACTCACTACATAGACACCATCATAATTATGATACAGCTCTATTGAGGCTTTCTCTAATTCATTTAGATATCTACGAAAAGGTAAAAAAATACTGGCAGCGCATGTTTAGGTAGGTAAGTACGTCTAATTAAATAAATTTAAGAGAAATGTTTGTACATTTGTGAATTTCATTATAATTTAAGTTATTGATTAAATATTTTATCTAGGTATTTTTATGTTGAGACTTTGAGAGCCAGTTTCCCCATAGGTAAGTACTCTGGCATTTGATGTCCCAGCCTAATTGCGTAAGTGAATTCGGCAAGGCAAAGGGTTTGACACCATGAAAGTGTATGAACAATTGGGTGACTTTTCGTCTATATGATTGGTCGATTGTTCATACTCAGGGGGAAAAACCCTTAGCCTCTTCGAATTCACTTACGCAATAACGCTGCAGAGTAGCATTCCAACATACCAGTAACCCTAATTGCGTATCTGTTTAAACAGCACAAAGCATACTCTTTCCCTTTTATTTTGGTAATTCAACAATATTATTCATTGCTTGTTTTACGCTGCCAAGTAGACGGATAACTGAACGTAATATGAAGATAATTATGAATGCAAGGGAAACAATCCGTCCCCTTCTCTTTGAACTAACACAATTAGGGTAGGGTGCTGGTTACCTGTGTTGTTATGTATGTGGTACTATACTAACTCGTAGTATGACTATAAAAGTTCTCACCCTTAGATAAAGTACCTATAGATTAAGCCTTAAAATGACCTTGATTATAATAAATAATAACGTAATTTGGGTTATTTATAGATAATAAGTGTCAGTGCGATGGTGGGTTGTAGTGTTCTTGTTCTTGTTCTTGTTGTAACACCAGAACTAACTATTGCTGTCTCATGTGCGGCCACGCCAGTGCTTAATCTATAGGTACTTTATCTAAGTTCTCATCAAACATCTTGGCCGCCCTGAAGTTGGTTACAATGCGCGATCCGTGCCTTGCGAATCGGAAAACCAACTTCAGTGTGCTTATTCCGAGTTTTATAACGCACTCGATCGTGATAATACGTTAACGATCTCGTAAGTCAATTTCTATAAAAAAGAGGTTACGCTTTACTGTCGCCAGACGGCGCTTATCCAGTTTCAATACAAATTGACGTTTATAACGCTAATGAGCGTGAGTAAAAAATCACACTACACTACAGGGCGGCCCAGAAGTTTGGCGAGAACAATACTATCCTTAACAGTCCGTTTAAATGCTACATTACATTAAATTAAGTATAAATGTAGACATGAGACTATGGCGAAATTGACTCGAGCGTAGTTAGGTAGGATAATAATGTAATTATAGAAATTTGACAGTAAACATACATAAGTAATACTCATGGTATCTAATACTACCTTATAAAGATCTGTCGTCAATAATTACCTAATCAAAAAAACATGTACTTATACACATCATCATATTATGAGCATTTTATATATTGACTGTTGTAACTAGTATAATGTTGACCAAGGAACACAAGTACATAGCTTTAATAGATTTTATTCTTTATCAACAGAGAACGATAATTTATACCTAAATAAAATAACTATGATCCATTTATAACTGTTTTATTTTCATCGATTGTAATAATATAGCATTTTTCTTTCTTTAATTCGTTGCTCTACCAACGAATGAAACTTAATAAATAAACTTTGCTGAGCGTGAGGTTCTGGGTTCGATTACCTGGTGGAAAAATTAAAAAAAAAAAAAAATACGACAGCACGGTCTCAATTTTGCCGGCACTAACATTCTGTATCAACTTTGTTATCGGTACCGGTAGGTACCTCTATCTAGACCTATTCCCTACAAACTATTATCAATGAGGAAATTGACGGCTATGCCTAAACTTAAATGCTAAAATCATAGTCGTGTTTGTATGCGTTTCGATGGCGCGGCCAGGGCGATTTAAAAAAAAAAAAAACTATGCCAGGATTATGTAAAAATTAGTAAAAGTTGCTTCCCAAAACCATAAATTTGTCAAAGTTATAGTTAAAAAGTTTTAAGGGTTTGAACGTGGCCGCGCCATTGAAACGCGGCGAACCGCGCGGCCACGGAGATCTTTAAAACTAAGCGTTGCAGAGACCTGAAATTTAGGGAAATGACAGATTGAATTTGTAAAAAATTTGTAAAAATATAGAAAAAAATCCTAGGTTTATATTTTAGGAGCTGTAAGACTAAAACCCCATGGCCGCGTCATTGAAACGGTTAAAAACACGTTATCACCGATATCTCGCTGAAAAAGCATCGCAGAAGTCTGAAACTTTTTGTAATACCTAGATTTGAATTTGTCAAAATAGGTAAAAATACACAAAAAAAATCCTAGGTTTATATTTTAGGAGCTGTAAGACTAAAACCCTATTGCCGCGCCATTGAAACGGTGAAAAACACGTTATCGCCGATATCTCGCTGAAAAAGCATCGCAGAAGTGTGAAGTTTTTTGTAAAACCTAGATTTGAATTTGTCAAAATAGGTAAAAATACACAAAAAAAATCCTAGGTTTATATTTTAGGAGCTGTAAGACTAAAACCCCATGGCCGCGTCATTGAAACGGTTAAAAACACGTTATCACCGATATCTCGCTGAAAAAGCATCGCAGAGGTCTGAAGTTTTTTGTAAAACCTAGATTTGAATTTGTCAAAGTATGTAAAAATACACAAAAAAATCCTAAGTTTATATCTCAGGAGCTGTAAGACCAAAACCCTATTGCCGCGCCATTGAAACGGTGAAAAACACGTTATCGCCGATATCTCGCTGAAAAAGCATCGCAGAAGTGTGAAGTTTTTTGTAAACCCTAGATTTGAATTTGACAAACTATGTATAAATACCTACACAAAAAAAATCCTAGGTTTATATTTCAGGAGCTATAAGACCAAAACCCTATGGCCGCGCCATTCAAACAGTGAAAACACGTTATCGCCGATATCTCGCTGAAAAAGCATCGCAGAGGTCTGAAGTTTTTTGTAAAACCTAGATTTGAATTTGTCAAAGTATGTAAAAATACACAAAAAATCCTAGGTTTATATCTCAGGAGTTGTAAGACCAAAACCCTATGGCCGCGCCATTAAAACGGTGAAAAACACGTTATCGCCGATATCTCGCTGAAAAAGCATCGCAGAGGTCTAAAATTTTTTGTAAACCCTAGATTTGAATTTGTCAAACTATGTAAAAATACACAAAAAATCCTAGGTTTATATTTCAGGAACTGTTAGACCAAAACCCTATGGCCGCGCCATTGAAACGGTGAAAACACGTTATCGCCGATATCTCCCTGAAAAATCATCGCAGAGGTCTGAAATTTTTTGGTAACCCTAGATTTGAATTTTTCAAAACATGTAAAAATACACAAAAATATCCCAGGTCTATATTTCAGGAGCTGTATTACGGTATTGCGTAGAAATAAGTTGTGGTTATCTAATCGGAAAGAAAGTATTAGCGAGATCTTTTTTTGTAAACAACACTTATTAATATGTATAATTACCGATAATAGGCTAAAATTTTCTTTTTGTTTCATAATATAAAACCTTCAATACGTTTTGAATGTTCCGATAGGGTGACCATGACTTATTGTTTACAGAAAACTTTCCACCTGCAAGTATTAGAAATTATATCTCAAGGATTCTAAATTAAATTAAAATGAGACGTTAAGATACAAAAACATATATTTATTTCGATAAATCAAATAAATCACAGATTGTTTACTTACACTAAGATATAGGTACTTATCATTTCTTTCAAAATCACAAATCACAGATTGTTCACTTACACTAAGATATAGGTATAAATAATTTCTTTCGAAATCACAAATCACAGACTGTTCACTTACACTAAGTTATAGGTACTAATCATTTCTTTCAAAATCACAGATTGTTTACTTACACTAAGTTATAGGTACTTATCATTTCTTTCAAAATCACAAATCACAGATTGTTTACTTACACTAAGTTATAGGTACTAATCATTTCTTTCAAAATCACAGATTGTTTACTTACACTAAGTTATAGGTACTTATCATTTCTTTCAAAATCACAAATCACAGATTGTTTACTTACACTAAGATATAGGTACTTATCATTTCATACTTATCACAATTTAGAATACTTGAGATATAATTTCTAATACTTGCAGATGGAAAGTTTTCTGTAAACAATAAGTCATGGTCACCCTATCGGAACATTCACTACGTATTGAATGGCGCGGCCATAGGGTTTTGGTTTTACAGCTCCTGAAATATAAACCTAGGATATTTTTGTGTATTTTTACATAGTTTGACAAATTCAAATCTAGGGTTAACAAATAAAATTCAGACCTCTGCGATGCTTTTTCAGGGAGATATCGGCGATAACGTGTTTTTCACCGTTTCAATGGCGCGGCCATAGGGTTTTGGTCTTACAGCTCCTGAAATATAAACATAGGATTTTTTGGGTATTTTTACATAGTTTGACAAATTCAAATCTAGGGTTTACAAAAAACTTCACACCTCTGCGATGCTTTTTCACCGAGATATCGGCGATAACGTGTTTTTCACCGTTTCAATGGCGCGGCCATAGGGTTTTGGTCTTATAGCTCCTGAAATATAAACCTAGGATATTTTTGTGTATTTTCACCTATTTCGACAAATTCAAATCTAGGTATTACAAAAAGTTTCAGACTTCTGCGATGCTTTTTTAACGAGATATCGGCGATAACGTGTTTTTCACCGTTTCAATGGCGCGGCCATGGGGTTTTGGTCTTACAGCTCCTGAGATATAAACTTAGGATTTTTTTCTATATTTTGTTTTTTTTTTAAATTCAATCTGTCGTTTCCCTAAATTTCAGGTCTCTGCAACGCTTAGTTTTGAAGATCTCCATGGCCGCGCGGTTCGCCGCGTTTCAATGGCGCGGCCACGTTCAAACCCTTAAAACTTTTTAACCATAACTTTGACAAATTTATGGTTTTGGGAATCAACTTTTACAAATTTTTACATAATCTTGGCATAGTTTTTTTTTTTAAATCGCCGTGGCCGCGCCATCGAAACGCATACGTCGTGTTTACCGACTGCAAAAAAAGGAATATCAATTCGACAGAATCTTTATTTTTTTTGTATGTTCCCCGATTACTCAAAGACGCCTGGACCGATTTGAAAAATTCTTCTTTTGTTTGAATGGGTATACTTCCCAGGTGGTCCCATGGTCATTAGGTCAGGATCTGATGTTGGGATCCTTGGGCAATCGAGGGAACTCATAAAATTTTATAGGCATACACATAGCGATTTCGGAATTTTCATCAACATCGCAAGCATTTTCATTCAGAAAGTATCATTTGGTGAAGTGCAACTGATGAAAAAAGCCACAGTTGGCCTTTAACTTCTCTATGATAGTTAAGAATGTTTAGGTATAAGATATCTCGAATAGTTAAATGACTGAGATGAAGCAAATTTGAATGACTGGTTCTAATGAAAATTGCACCATTGAACTGATTTGGTGATTAAGCCAGAAGGTAGGTACCGGAATTCCCTAATAAAACAATGTAAGTATCCCAGTCGTGTTTAGGCTTGTTGGAATTTTTATGAGAATCCCTCTGGCTATAAATCATTTTCATGGTGATATAGGGTAACAAAACAAAAAAAGAAACAAAAGTAACAAAAATAACCGACTTCCAAAACAAAACATTAGTGAAAAATAACTTTCTTTTCAGAAGTTTCAAAAATAACGAAAATCATAGAAGAAGACCGAAGACACCGATTTCCGAAAAGATAGTTATTTTTCTTTTACTTTGTAGTGGCTTGTTTTGGAAGTCGGCAGAGGCGTCTCTAGCCCATGTAGCGCCCGTGTGCAATCATTACCCAAGCGCCCTCTAGTAAGCGCGCGGTCAAAATGGAATGCGTACAAATAACAGCACATTAACACAAATTATCAAATTTCCCCAATGGATAATAAACTCTATTGTTTGGAGATTAAATTGAAAATCTATTGAAGAAATTTGACTGTTTTGGATTCCATGATGTGCAGTTGACTGTATTTAGAATGATACAGGGTGTTTACTTTAACAAGCCAAAACGTACCCATGTTAACAAGTCTATAAAGATGTTATATCAATGTCAAAAAATGGAAATAATAATAAAAACGGGTTTTCATACTAATTCAATCAGATGATCGATCATTTTGTATGGAGAGTGAAATTTTATTTTACAATTTCCATTTATTTTCATTGACAATATGTTAACATGGGAAGATACGTTTTGGCTTGTTAGGGTGTTTACCAAACACCTTGTATTTTCAACAGTGAACGGGGATCCGGGTGCAAAACTGCAAATAATGTTATTTTAAATGATGCTGAGAAACAACAAATACACTCACAAACACTAACACAAAACTAAACCTCGCATCAAGCTTCCTACGTCTCTCAAATTTCTTTATTCTAAGGGTTCTATCAGACAGAGAGCGGTCACGCGGTCAACCGTTCAAGAGGTAACTTTTGAATTCGTTGTGTTGTATTACGTTACATAGATATACCCACACAAGAGGCATTCTGACCGCGTCTGCCAACCAGAACTTACGCGTTCGCGCGTTCACTGCAGTTTCGGTGACCAAATTGGAAGGAAGATAGAGACTGAAAGCTAATTATGACGGTTAAAGGCGTTTTTTATACGATGCGATGTATAACGATTATAAAAACCGAGGAAAAGTAGCAACAATCTTTCTTTTGCTAAAATGGCTTTCCTCCAGTTAGTATCTTCTTTAACTAAGTTATGTTTACCTTTCTAATATAGTTCATTGCATGTATAAATTTTCATCCGAACAGAATTATAAAAAATTCTTCATAATATACCCATTTAGAAAAAAGTATGAAATTCTTCTTAGTGTTTCTATCCTTATTTACTGGTCAACACCCAGTATTTCCTTTTCCGTCTTGATGCTGATAATGACCACAAAATCATTAATTCATGCATTAATTGATAAAGAACTATCACAAAAAACATGGTGACAATAGTGGTACGGCATAGACCATAGAAATATAAAATACTTATTTATTATATCTATGGCATAGACCGTCCAACAGCGCGGGGTTCGTGAGCAACTGCACGCTTGAACGCAAATCGCTTGACCACGTGACCGCTCTCTGTCTGATAGAACCCTAATTACGACCTCATGTCAAACGAACAGAGTTCAATATCAATTGGGAACATTTGACAGATTTGTGAAACTTAATGCGAGGCCCATCACTGTACACGGGTAAAAAGTAAAGGTAGAAAGGAGTGACAAGAATAACAAAATACAACTTTGTGGTTATTTCAAACCTGAAAGTGAAAGTCGCAACAGTTGTGGCAAATACTAACAAATCTTACTTAATAGGTATATTTTAATCAAAAGAAAAGCCGATTTACTTTATATTTACTCAAATATAATATTTAATCAATTGCGTCAAAGCTTACCTACTTTGCAAAATTACGTGTAGCGGTAGAACACAAAGTGCGCCACGCGCCACGCGTACACACGCTTTTGATAATAGCCGCGCGCGTGACGTTCGTCCATGGCTATTTGAACTTTATTTTTAATTCTTTACAGCCGAATTTGGGATTCACAATATAATTGTCGGCATATTTTCAATCGAATTAAAACAGCAGCCGTATTGCGTAAGTGCGCAAAGAAGTTAAACTCTATCCAACCGACCAAATCGGCCAATCACATAAAACGGTCGCGTCATTCATCTCGCATGTGATTGGCCGATTTGGTCGGTTGGATAGAGTTTAACTTCTTTGCGCACTTACGCAATACGGCTGCAGGTGCCTTTGGTAGCGATGCGACACTCAATACTACATCAATATAATCTCTAATTATCTGTTTTTAGGTTTATTTCATGTTGAAATAAAAGTTATTATTGTAAAAGCCGCCCGTGGCGCGCCTTGCTTTGCTTTAATTCGACATATCTAAGAATAGCTCCAGATGCCATACAAAATATATGCAAACCGGAGCTCTTTTTACCCGACTACCGAATGAGGGTAATGTGTTTATCAGTCTATGTATGTATGTTTGTTCCTATGTGGCGTTCTAGAGACCAAACTCGTTGGCCGATTTCGATGATTCTTACGTCAACCGATTCGTCTTAATCCTGCGAGTGTCACTGGCTACATTAAAATTGGAAAAAACAAAAATGGCGGATTTTGGGCGCCATTTTGTGAGGAAAAAAAAATTTTTTTTCTTCCAAACCCATCGTGTGGGGTATCAAAATAAAGGTTTTTAAGAGGCAATTGCAAAAATATATAATACTGATATGTTTAAATGTACCTAATTCTAAAAAAAAATAACTAAAAGTTATAAGGATACATCTGGTTTTGGTCCGCCAGCTCGCGAATATGTATCCTCCGACTGCACAGCATGATTTTCTTCTTGTTTACGTCTTTTTAGTTTGCTTTTTAAGCAGTCGGGTCTTTTGATTTTTTTAATGAACTTTTTTTTTACGTGGGTCTTTAAAAGTGCCGTAGCCAGAGGGCGCTCGCGGCGAGTGGCGTTGGCGCCCCCTGGGGCTCTGCGCCCGTGTGCCACGCACACCCTGCACTATAGGTAAAGCCGCCCCTGGAAGTCGGTTTTTTTTTTTTTTTTTTTCTTGTACATACGTTTTATAGCCTCACGGGAAGTCAAAGATCTAAGGCCTATGTCACGCGCCGTCGCTTACGTGCTTTGCATGTCATGTCAACACGCTAACAACTACCCTATATATTATTTTTCTCTGTGCTAACAACAACGGGCTGCATTGAAGTCATCGATCAGCCGCGTCATACTGTAGAATATAGAATAATATACAATTTAAATCTGAAACCCGCATCATATTGTATTTATAGTAGTGACCGACCGAAACGTTCGGTTTCGATTTCGGCCATAAAATCCGGCTGTCTGATATCGAACCCGATACGCTTAGATTATGTAAAGTACTAGATAAAACGTACGGAACAAGAGAGCGGTGCCGCGTTATTTAAAAGTGTGCGTGACAGCGAGGAGCGGCACTGTAGAGACACGTACATCTGTGTGCGTATAAGGATGCCAGATGTTGGGAAAAACTCCCACATTTTTTTCGATTGTTCTCAAAAATGTTAATGTTACAAATTGTTACTTACAGTAGTTACTTGTAGTATTTGGACAGAATAATGGTTATCAAATAAATTATAATAGAATTAAAGTTATTTAAAATTCACTTAATGATTATTAATAAACTACTGAAAAATAACGCGTTTGGAAATTTATATAAATATAATTTATAATAAATAATAAAAAAAAAATTAAAAAAACTTATTATAATAATTTTACAGAGTTGCACACTTAAGTAGTTTTTTTTTTTTTTACTATGTATAGGCCTGTGTTTGACCACAATCTCACCGTGGTCAGTGATGATGTGGCTGATGGTGGTAAGCACACAAAGCCTAGAAGGGAACTGGCTCTCAAGTGCTGCTGTCGGAACACACCGGAAGGTGCTTGGCGACAGATTTTCAACTTGAGGGTGGTTGCCAGCCAGGCGGGTACTACAAAGTACCCTACCACCGTGCTATGGTTTCCTCACGATGTTTTCCTTCACCGAAAGCTCAAGCTCATTGTAGGATTCGAACCCGCGACCTTCGTCTCGGTATCCGACGTCACTACCACTGAGCTATCATCGCCTTAAAAGTACTCCTAATTGTAACTTTAAAAGCTGATAAAGATAGTATTTTAAAGAAATGATAATCGATATCATACATCTATATCTATACTAATATTATAAAGAGGAAAGATTTTTTTGTTTGTTTGTTTGTTTGTTTGTTTGTACCGAATAGGCTCCGAAACTACTGGACCGATTTAAAAAATTCTTTCACCAATAGAAAGCTACATTATTCCTGAGTGACATAGGCTATTTTTTAATCCCGGAAACGGGTCCTGTGGGGTGGCCCACGGGAGCGAAACCGCGTGGAACAGCTAGTGTTGAATAATTACGCGAGGAACTTCAAAAAGTGTTTTTTTGTTTGTTGAGATATTTTGATGATGTTGGCCTAGAACCATTTTATCCGTTTGAATCATCTAAATTGGTTCCCGCATTTACGAGATAATCGCTAATCATTATAATGAAAATGTAAACAAACTGGAGTTTTTCCTATTTTTGTTCTAGAAACTTTTTAATTATGGCAAAATGTGTAAATATTATGACTGTAAATAGAGTACGTGTGAAAACTCTATCTATTTGTAAGGATTATGTGAAAAATGAATAAAAAACAAGGCTCCAAAGATTTCCGCTAAGCGAAAATGAACGCAGAAATGGTATGCGAAGGTTCAATACGATTATCACTTATCCCCCTTCCCGGGTACCCCGCGCCCCTGTCGCAATCCCACCGCGTGCTACTGGTTCATTGACTAATATTTATACGAATAGATTGTGTCCATATTTTATAGATTTCAAGTCGGATATAAAAAAGGTATTGAACAATTAATGGAAATATGTTCCATTACTGATACTGAACCAATAAAAACACTAGTTACAAAATTTTCCTCTATAAATTAATCGATCTTCCTACGCCCCATATACATTTCCCTAATTCAAGGAAATTTATTTCGATGTAAACTGGCAACACCAACCAATTACTGCCAATATTTTGTGTTCTGAGTGAGCCGTAAATATTAGTGGGTAAATCAATATCAAAACTATAAAATAATCAATAATTATTTGTGGAAACATATTCCATCTTCTTTTTTTTGTTTTTGGGAACAACTTTTGCAATGTTTATAGATATAATACGGCATTTTTACACATAAAATAAGAAATGACTTGTGACGTGTAAGCAGTGCGACGCGTAGTGTCGTACTAACGCGAGATTGTATTAGTTTTTCATTTTGTATTTGTATTGCCGGTTGCGCTCTATTGTTCCGTACGTTCTATCTAGTACTTTACATATTCTAAGCCGATACGAATGTTGTATCCACTAATCGGCATTGCACCCCTAGAAATTTGCAGGACTATGGCGAGCCGCATAGAAAGGTCCAAAGCTGAAATTGATCTGGAAATCTCTAAACAGGAGACTGCACTAATTTCGGCCGCAGCAAAGACAACCTCCATAGGTGCCGTTCTGGGATGATACCGTTGTATTCATATTCATAGAGTCTGGCAAACAAAAGTAGAGACTGAAAAAGCGCGGAAAATTTAAAAAATATCAGCATAGCAAGCCCAGAACTAGTATGAAATACCTGGAATAACCTAATTTGATACTTTAGCATTATTTATTTTATTTCATCTGAATAAAAATACTGTAGCTAATTGAAGTAGGTAATATTTTAGACATTATGTATCAATCTCAATAAAAAACAACAGTATTCTATAATAATTTTGGTTTATTCAGCTTATTAGCGTCATACTAACTGATGAAATCTAACACCACACGTAAACAATCTTGTTTTTGTTTGAATTCGAAGACTTTCTGCTGAGGTTTTTGTTAATATTATGACATCATGCGAAACGACATTTCCCGTAATTCACTTTTAATTGATTTATTAATTTTTCACATAATAAATGCTATTATCAAGACCACAACAAATCACCAAAAATTTAAGTTGACATTAGTATAGCATTGCCATAAAAAAGTTTGCAAATATTTCGAGTGTCTACTTTCGTTTGCCAGACTCTATTCTTTATTGCACATAAAATAAACATTTCAAATACAAAAGGAAAACTTATGTACAAAGGCGAGCTTAACTCATAATTGGGTTCTCTGACAGCAAACCTCAGTGCTAAAGAGAGATTTACAAAATTAGAACATTTAACAAAAGCGCACAAAAAATACTAAAAAACATTTGAATTCTTACTAACTAAATACACTACACAAATACGTGTACAGTGGCTGTGCGGCTTCTCCTCTTACAACCATGGCCCACCTTTCAATTTCGTTCTGTACCGCATGCCTTGTAACCTGTACATGTAAGGACCATAAGCTACGTCGGCGAAGGATATATGGCCCATACATATTATTTGAAAATCGGTTTTGCCATCGACACGCTTAGAAGAAGAAGATTTCAGCATACAATAGAAATTTTTCAATTATGTTTAATTAAGTTTCGGTTTCGGCCAAAAAACTGAGACCAAGGCTGAAAGTTCGGTTACGGTTTCAGCTGAAAAACATGTTTCGGTCGGACACTATTCTATAGCCAACATGCACCTCAAACGGCTGTATCCAAACATAATTTATTGTTGCTATAGCAATAAATATAAATGTTTATGCCTCCTAGACGTCAAACTGAAAATATTTTTGCGTTCTCTTTCGAACATACGGTAAACTTAACTCTATCCTGCTGTCAGTGTCACCACTTGTCAGACAGATATGGGCTTTTTGTCAATATTAAAATTGTCATTGTCAAAACTTCAAAATCAAAAGTGTAGTTACATAGCGTCATTGATAAAATTCTTGTAATATTTTCCGGCATTTCCATGAAAAATGCTAAGTTTGTCGTGTAATTGAAGAAGTTCAGGGTGTTTACTACGATCGACTTGTTTAGTCGCTGTAGGCAGTCGTCAATTATACACCAAGATGTCTAAATGGTGTGTCGTGTTTTAGAGAAAATATTGTCTTGAAACAATAATACCGGGCTGATATCTGTTTTATGTAGCAGTTTCCGTTGTAGCTATTGTGTGGGTGTAATAGTTTGTTTTCGTGCAGGCAATCGGAACGCAGCATCCACGAGATGCTGAAGGACACGCCGCCGCTGCGCGAGTCTAGCGACTCCATCACGTCGGGCACGGAGCCTAAGTTCCCCACGTCGCGCTCCATGCCCTTCCCGCCCGCGTACGGTAAGCGCGTCGCCTGCACGGTGCACCTGCTTTACGTGAACATTTCAACCTGCCAGTATGCCTTCAGCTCAGCCTATCACTGTCTACACAGATCTGTACAAAATTTTGTACCTTAGCATTTACAGTCTTCTCATTCTCATCCGTGAGAACCTGTAATTGGGTCTATGTCTCATATACAATTGTTATCCATCTGTTATAGCTGTTGGTTCTCCTAGTATTAAATAAATAAATAAATTTATTTAAGATACCCAACAAAAATACATACAAAACATGGCACATAAATAATGAGCTCTACACCAGTTTTCAATATCTATCTCTTCATCTTGTTTGTAAATGAGTCATCTCATTAGATTCTGCCTAATAAAACTGAATTGGAAGTTGGCGCTGTGTTTCTAAATCACATTCTGTACTATTAAATCAATCAAGAGTAATGTATATTTAGCATCCATATTACACACACTAGTATTCCTCCTTCCATTTAACTAGGCCAGTCTCAATATATTGCTTTTGATTGTCAAGACAATAGTGAAACATCTAGATAATTTCAATTCAAATAGGAATTTATATTCTAACTGGATGGTGCGATGAATTAACAAATATTTGTTGACTTGTTTTATGATGGATAATATTAAATTTCAAAACAAACAAGAAGGAAACAATAGAAATATTGTATTATCAGAAGGTAAATTTTATGAAAACTTCTTTGGAGTTTACTTCTGTGGTTGCAGAGAAGTTTTTAAATTTTGAGAAGAATTTGGCATGCCAATATTAATTTAAAACATTTGATGTCAGCCCCCCCAGATGTGTCACAGAATGGTGCGGGCTCCAGCACGTTGCTGCGGGCCGGCTCTTCCAAGCTCGACGCCATCCGCAATTGGGGCGTCTCCACATACAAGTGCACCAAACAGATACTCTATGAGAAGCTCGGCAAGAGCTCGCGAACTGTGGATACTGGTGAGTTTTATTTCAAATGTAATAAACATTATTACATTTGAAAAAAAAAAAAAAAAAAAAAATATTTTATAGTGTAGGCATTGTGGCAATGGTCTAATGAGAAAACAATTTTAGCATCTTATTAGCACAATTTCATTGGTACAGTTGAATGCATGTGAATCCCAACAGTGCCAGCACCTCCGTATTTACGAACATATTGAGGAACTATGAAAAAGTTTGACTTAATTAGTACATTGTATGTCCTAACATACTACTTTTGTTTCATTTACATTCATACATCTAGACATACACGCATGCTGGTTGTCAGTACTGCACACCTGCTTTTCTGAAGAACATTACCAGTAAGATTCAAGTGTCTTTCAAGGTGTCCTCTCTAGGCGTTTCCTCTCACTCTGTCTCGTAAATACATTTTGTTAGTCGCGTTTTATTTATTCTCTCAACAAGACCATTCCTCCGAGTTTCTGTATGTATGTGTATGTCTATCCTCCCGGCAGAGTTAGAGGCGCAGATCGAGATGCTGCGCGAGACGCAGCGCAAGTACATGGGCGTGCTGCGCCTGTCGGGCGCGCTCACGGCGCAGCTCGGCGCCGCCGCCGCCACGCAGCGCGCGCTTGGCGAGGCCTTCGCCGAGCTGGCGCAGAAGTCGCCCGAGCTGCAGAACCAGTCAGTACACCCCACACCGCACACCGCACACCACACACCACATGCAAGCCCTGACTGACGTGTCGTGACCGCAGGTTCCTGTACAACGCGGACACGCAGCGCACACTCACGCGTAACGGCGACACACTGCTGGCCGCGCTGCACTTCTTCAACAACTCGCTTAACACGCTCACCAACAAGACCATCGAGGACACGCTGCTCACCATCCGCCAGTACGAGGCCGCCAGGTACGTGAACCTCCCACAGCCACTGGCAACAGACCTAAGTCTGCAAGATGCATCTATTAAAGTTGTGTTATAATAAAAGACATCCTATTCTTGATCAGCATGAACATGAATTACTACAATTTTGAGTAATTTCTCTCACTGGAGAGCACACTCCTTGTGTTAGCTGACCCATAATTAACACATCTGTTTAAAATATTGAAAACTATTTGCTGTTACAACAGAACATGAAAATAATTAATTAATTGTATATTACAATTTCCTTGGACTAAATGGCTATGTTCGTGTTTGCAGGGTGGAGTACGATGCATACCGCAGCGAGCTGGAGGCCAGCGGCGGCAACCCGCCCGAACTGCTGCTCAGCAACATCGAGCGTCACCGGAGACACTACGAACGCCTGCGGGACGACTCCGCTGTCAAACTGAAGCTGCTGCACGAGAACAGGGTAAGTGCTCAGCAACATCGAGCACCTGTGGGTCGACTCCGCTGTCAAACTGAAGCTGCTGCACGAGAACAGGGTAAGTGCTCAGCAACATCGAGCACCTGTGGGTCGACTCCGCTGTCAAACTGAAGCTGCTGCACGAGAACAGGGTAAGTGCTCAGCAACATCGAGCACCTGTGGGTCGACTCCGCTGTCAAACTGAAGCTGCTGCACGAGAACAGGGTAAGTGCTCAGCAACATCGAGCACCTGTGGGTCGACTCCGCTGTCAAACTGAAGCTGCTGCACGAGAACAGGGTAAGTGCTCAGCAACATCGAGCACCTGTGGGTCGACTCCACTATCAAACTTGGGCGCACGGTTGGAGCAGTGGTTGAGCGATTGACTGCTACGCTGCGTGTACGAATTCGTACGATTCCCGCACAGAACAAATATTTGTATAACCTGCAGATAGTTGTTCCGGCTCTGGGTGTTTCTGTATGTGAGTTTATATGTTTGTAAACGCACCCACGATACAGGAAGAAATACCTAGTGTGGAGCAAGGCTATTTAAAAAAAAAACTGAAGCTGCTGCACGAGACTGGCCTACAGTCATTCTGGTGTCAATACTAAACTATGTCATACTACATTTTTTTTAAAACTTTACTGATGGTTCTGTTGGTGTACCAGGTGAAGGTGATGAATAAGCAGTTG
Source organism: Anorthoa munda (assembly GCA_945859665.1). Lineage (NCBI taxonomy): Eukaryota > Metazoa > Arthropoda > Insecta > Lepidoptera > Noctuidae > Anorthoa > Anorthoa munda. The sequence continues at coordinate 328,668 of OX243916.1, read as the reverse complement.
TTGCTGTTCCACAACGCGGTGTCGGCGTACTTCAGCGGCAACAATGTGGCGCTAGAAGCGGCCGTGCGCCACTTCAACATCCACCCGCCGCCACAGGCCGCGCCGCCCGCGCCCAGCCCGCAGCTGGCGGCGCTCAGTGCGGCCGTGACGTCACCCCCGGCCGCGCCCGCGCCCCCTCCCCCGCGCCCCGCCTAGTGCGCCACTTCAACATCCACCCGCCGCCACAGGCCGCGCCGCCCGCGCCCAGCCCGCAGCTGGCGGCGCTCAGTGCGGCCGTGACGTCACCCCCGGCCGCGCCCGCGCCCCCTCCCCCGCGCCCCGCCTAGTGCGCCACTTCAACATCCACCCGCCGCCACAGGCCGCGCCGCCCGCGCCCAGCCCGCAGCTGGCGGCGCTCAGTGCGGCCGTGACGTCACCCCCGGCCGCGCCCGCGCCCCCTCCCCCGCGCCCCGCCTAGTGCGCCACTTCAACATCCACCCGCCGCCACAGGCCGCGCCGCCCGCGCCCAGCCCGCAGCTGGCGGCGCTCAGTGCGGCCGTGACGTCACCCCCGGCCGCGCCCGCGCCCCCTCCCCCGCGCCCCGCCTAGTGCGCCACTTCAACATCCACCCGCCGCCACAGGCCGCGCCGCCCGCGCCCAGCCCGCAGCTGGCGGCGCTCAGTGCGGCCGTGACGTCACCCCCGGCCGCGCCCGCGCCCCCTCCCCCGCGCCCCGCCTAGTGCGCCACTTCAACATCCACCCGCCGCCACAGGCCGCGCCGCCCGCGCCCAGCCCGCAGCTGGCGGCGCTCAGTGCGGCCGTGACGTCACCCCCGGCCGCGCCCGCGCCCCCTCCCCCGCGCCCCGCCTAGTGCGCCACTTCAACATCCACCCGCCGCCACAGGCCGCGCCGCCCGCGCCCAGCCCGCAGCTGGCGGCGCTCAGTGCGGCCGTGACGTCACCCCCGGCCGCGCCCGCGCCCCCTCCCCCGCGCCCCGCCTAGTGCGCCACTTCAACATCCACCCGCCGCCACAGGCCGCGCCGCCCGCGCCCAGCCCGCAGCTGGCGGCGCTCAGTGCGGCCGTGACGTCACCCCCGGCCGCGCCCGCGCCCCCTCCCCCGCGCCCCGCCTAGTGCGCCACTTCAACATCCACCCGCCGCCACAGGCCGCGCCGCCCGCGCCCAGCCCGCAGCTGGCGGCGCTCAGTGCGGCCGTGACGTCACCCCCGGCCGCGCCCGCGCCCCCTCCCCCGCGCCCCGCCTAGTGCGCCACTTCAACATCCACCCGCCGCCACAGGCCGCGCCGCCCGCGCCCAGCCCGCAGCTGGCGGCGCTCAGTGCGGCCGTGACGTCACCCCCGGCCGCGCCCGCGCCCCCTCCCCCGCGCCCCGCCTAGTGCGCCACTTCAACATCCACCCGCCGCCACAGGCCGCGCCGCCCGCGCCCAGCCCGCAGCTGGCGGCGCTCAGTGCGGCCGTGACGTTACCCCCGGCCGCGCCCGCGCCCCTGCCCCACGCCCATTCCCCCGCGCCCCTGCCCCACGCCCCTGCCCCACGCCCCCTCCCCCGCGCCCCACGCCCCCTCCCCCGCGCCCCTGCCCACACCCCTCCCCCGCGCCCCTGCCCCCTCCAACGCGCCCCTGCCCCACGCCCCCTACCCCGCGCCCCCGCGCCCCTGCCCACGCCCCCTCCCCCGCGCCCCTGCCCCCTCCCCTTGCCCCTGCCCACGCCCCCTCCCCCGCGCCCCACCTAGTGCACCACAGAGGGCGCTGCGATAGCTGCGCGGCCCCGGCGCCAACTACTTCGTTTCGTTATTTAATCGAACCACTCTTTAGTTCCAAACTCGGTCAGTCGAAAAACACTAAGGGCTCCGCCACTCATTCAAATTTTTTCACTCCCATGTTTTCATAATGCATTATATTGTACAAATTCATGAGTTCCTATTTTGCTGTAGTACAGAAACATGCTATGCTGTACATCTTTTGGTCTAATGTGGACACGGGAACGGACATTGTGTATAAATAACTTAGAATACAATCATCTAAAAATCAAATAAGTACCTCGAAACAATCTTAATCTCCAATATTTTTTTTATAATATTAAATTTCCAAAATTGAAGAGGACTGAGACGTAAGAAAATTGCGGCGTAAGAGCGCGGTGAATGAAGACCGCAGTCAAGACTTAGATATATGTGTGATATGTATATTGCAAAGCTTAATTTTTATTTTGTGTAATATTATACTCGCTTTTGACCAAATTCAAATTACCATTTCGACTCTCTGACTTTAATGATAGAACTATGCTTGGAGCGTTACTTATTACTACTTCACACTACATTGTGTTAACTAAGTCAAGTGTTTCTCAGACTACGATCGAATGTAGTGAGCCTATTAGCTCATAAGTATAATTTTAGCATGACACTCATTCTAAGCATATATTTTACTATGACATATATCCTTTACATAAGTAGGGACTAAATAATTTATTTTTTAGTATTTTACTTAAGTTTGAAGACTTGTTCAGCCAGGCTTACATTAAGTGTGCTTGTTTTATTCATTCCAGTATTTATTGCTTTACGCTTGCCTAGGTATGTAGTTTCCAAAGTCCATTTTATACATTTTAAATAATACTTATTGGTTTGTTACGTAGGCACAATGTTAGTCTAATTTATTAGCTCAACGTTATCCTTCCAATTTGCCCGCTATTTGAAGCTTCTGTGTTCAATAATATAGCCTAGCTCAGTAAACTGTTCTCCATGTTAGACACTAGCATTTACAATGTTGAATGCCACATGTGCCCATGATGCGGCTTCATTAAATATTAATTATGAAGAAAAGTGAATCTATAATAATAAGCTAATGTATATATATTTCCCCATCGTCCTGGGAACATACAATGGAGAGGTGTGGAACATTTATGATAAATTTATTGTAAGCAATAATATTATCAATACCCTAAATTATAACAGTAATCTATGAACTTCCACACAACATACTTATTGTATTATTGCAACTTATTGTTACAAGCGACAGTTATGTCTTTAGTGGGTATATTATGTATTGTAATCTTGTTGATAATTACACCCTCATTTATTTGCAGTTTAAACAAGCATCAAGTTGACCAAATTGGAAACTTTCTCATAGTTTAATATTGTTAGTGATCTCATATAATTTTCAGTCCACATAGGGTGCATTTGAACTGCTAATAAATGGGCACTTAAAAACTTATGACAATATGGCACAGATTAGCTCGAGTATCCTAGGTATGTGAGCATAGGTCAAGTTTCATACTAGCTAGTCAAGTTCTTGTTTAGTTGATTGTACTATCATGTGACTTATTTAAATATTATTATTTTAGAGAACAAATTATACACTATTATTGTAAATGTAAGACAATGTGTTTATCATATTTTTTAAGGAGTGTAAAATAGATCACTTGCCACTTTATGCTGTTTCATTTACATGTCAACAGTTTAGTCATTTTGATAGTGTTGGCAATTAAAACCCCATTAAAAAGATAGATATGAAATTAAGGTTGACAGAGACAAAGTGATGCATCAGGCTAATGATGTACATACTCATAGCATATTGACCACTATCTCCACAATGCAATGCACATATTCCTGATAAGAAAAAAAAATGGGCCAAATTCACATCCGACAGAATTTGACGCCTAGCTTACAATCAACTGTGTAAATGTACTTTAACCCTTAGATATATAGATATTATTTGTAGACACATTAATCTATTGTTGTCACATCTTTTGAATAATAGCTAATTCTTTTCCTAGAAAAATCTTTAAAAGACCTGATACAAGACAAAGGATGAGTGGAATTGGTAAGTAATAAAACCAAAAGGTGACTGTTTTTAGCTCAGATACTGCATTTCATCTCACAAAACATCACAGTCCGGTCCCTGGGCCCCGCGTCACTCGTCTGGGGTCACTGCTCAGTGCTCCATCAGCAAGGCTAGCCGCCTCAAAGTGTATCACTGACTGGCTCGCCTTACGCCCTCACAGCTTCTCTATTACTTTCTGCCTTGTGTTTTTCTTCACTTTCTGCCTTTAACTTTTCCTGGAAATACAATTAACAAATATGTTAGAAACAACTAAAACAGAATTAGCATTTTTGTATTTTCTTTATTAATTTTGTAAACTGGACTTAAATAGCTTCTGCCCTTTGCTTTGGCTGCATGAAAATCGGAAATCATCCCAAGGGAACATATTCATGGGATCAAGTGTCCTTTAAAAAATGTTTACATACCAAATCATAGATAACTCTGACTATAAGTGAGCAGCTTGGACAAGTCGCTAGTTCTTCACCTTCCAGTAACTCTTCCTGAAACAAATTGTCAGTTTATTATTGTGTTAAGCTCAACTGCAAAACTAATCATTTACCAGTCTCAAATATGTAATATAAACTGGCATAACGGTTTTCTTTATTGATATAGTGGACGCAACGATGTGCCATGTGATGCTACCAATTAAACAGTACGCAAATACGAAATTAACACATGTAGTTATTAAGTTAATAAATTCTTACCTTGCTTATTTGAAACCTATCGCCACATGGACACGGATAGTAATACATTTCTTCATCTTCCTCATATTCGAAGTCTTCAATTTCTATTTCATCGTGGAAAGTCGTCATTATAATATTTTTTTACAGTTTATACATTAACCACACTGCAAATCTGTTGCGAATGGATGGTGTCAGTGTTGCCAGGGCCCTTAAGTCAAAAGTTACGTTTCATTTCCTAAAATGTTACATTTTTGCTGCAAAAGTTACATATTTTTATATTTTATTTCTTTTTTTTTTGAGGCCGGAGGCAAATTGATGTCAGCAAATTGACGGAATATAAAGGAATATATGATGTCTAATGGTGTATTTAATCTTATGATAAAACGGACTCTAGTTTAAAATAGTAATCTTTGCTCTAGTTTCATTTGCTCGCAGCGCCATCTTCACAGTTGTTACTATCTAGTCTATCACCTAACGTAATCTATTACTTTGAATCAAATCCACGAGAGGTGGTGCATCTGTTAGTTTTATACTGAACTAACTACTAATATTCAATATGTATAGAACCCCCTAATAATAATTTTCTACCATATGTTCTTAAGAGGGCTGTTATTAAAAGGCAAAATCACCTCAATGCAAAAAAAAACAAAAAAGCTTTCAGTATCGACGATGATTTATGTATTAAATTGAGTACTAGTGAATCGCTTTCATTAAGTTTTGTTCTATACTTTTTAAATTTTCTTTTTTTCTGAAATCACAAAACATGACAATTACACAGGCATAGACGAAAACTAAATAAAATTGATTAAATATCGAATTGGAGACCAAAAAATACATCAAAATCCACCAACTTAGCATTAGTTTTTTATAATATCGTGAGGTTTTAATCTACACTTTCTACAGAAATTTTACCTGCTTGCACCTACAATAAAATATTTATGCTTATGATATTTTTATTTTTATTAGTTTAAGTTGCAAACATATAGGTACTTATTAATACATTAAAGATAGGCACTAGAATCTCGATAATTTGAGAAACTTTACCGCTAAACTTACCAAACCTACATTTGGTAATCACCGGAACTTCTAGTACGAAACCGCGCGAACTCGCAAAGTAGGAAATGTACGCGCACACGCTCAATCAAAATCAAGTTTTAAGAAATGCAGAATAAGTTTTATTTTTTCATGGCGCGTTTAATTCAGAGCCATCTCTGAGTTTGATAAGGGGTGAAAATACTTTCTAGACGCGCCAGTTTTAAGTGCGTTATTTTGGATGCGTTCGTAAACTATTTGCAAATAAAATCTAGTATTACAAATCTCGTTATTCTCAAAAGTTACGAAAATTGCCTTAAATATAAAAATTACTTACATGTTACGCGAGGGGGTCAAAAGTTACGAAAAATGTAAGAAATGTAACCTTCTGGCAACGCTGATGGTGTGCAAATGACATAAGGCCAGGCCAATGCCATATGAATTTCAATTAAATGACATTGACGTAAGCACGAGTGAAACTACTGTCAAAACTGTCTGAATCTACGTTCCATTTAACACAATTTGGGATTGAAAATACAAAATATGTTTACTTCTTTACAATATAATAAAGATATTCTGTAGATAAAATTATGTATGAGAATAAACCAGAGAATGTGAAAATCCTTAGCAAAAATCAATAATGAAAAATAGATTTTAAGTTTGTTGCCATAAATTCGAATTTTTACTATTTATTACATTGTTTGTAATAGTAACATTCGTTCAGTCACGTCATACCATGCGTCATGTCACACACGTCATTTGACATTTGATTTCATTTTTGTGGGGGAGGATGATCGTGGTGGTCTCACCGTATTTGTTGTAAAAATATTTTGAAGTGTTGCAGTGAGTGAAGTAGTGCCCGTGCCGTCCTGTTTCTTATAATTACAAAGCGAATCAATTTACAGACACAATGTTTAGTTGGCTAAAGAAGGAAGGCGAAAAATCCGAGACTCTCGAAAATGTCGTGGAAGGGCTCAAAAGGATTTATAAGACAAAATTATTACCCCTGGAGCTGCACTACCAGTTCCACGACTTCCACTCGCCGCAGCTCGAGGAGCCGGACTTCGATGCCAAGCCTATGATCCTGCTTGTGGGACAATACTCCACCGGTAAAACCACATTCATAAAATACCTGCTGGAGCGAGACTTCCCCGGCATCAGGATAGGCCCCGAGCCCACGACCGACAGGTTCATCGCCGTCATGTACGACGAGAAGGAAGGCGTGATTCCCGGCAACGCTCTCGTCGTGGACCCCAAGAAACAGTTCCGGCCGCTCAGCAAGTTCGGCAACGCCTTCCTCAACCGCTTCCAGTGCTCCACAGTGGCATCGCCCGTGCTCAAGGGCATCTCAATCGTGGACACTCCCGGCATCCTGTCGGGCGAGAAGCAGCGCGTGGACCGCGGCTACGACTTCACGGGCGTGCTGGAGTGGTTCGCGGAGCGCGTGGACCGCATCATTCTGCTGTTCGATGCGCACAAGCTCGACATATCGGACGAGTTCAGGCGCAGTATCGAGGCTCTGCGCGGCCACGACGACAAAATTCGTATTGTACTGAACAAAGCTGATATGATCGATCACCAGCAACTGATGCGTGTGTACGGTGCTCTGATGTGGTCGCTAGGCAAAGTGCTGCAGACACCGGAGGTGGCCAGAGTATACATTGGATCTTTTTGGGACCAACCTTTACGCTATGATGTCAACAGAAGATTGTTTGAGGACGAAGAGCAAGATCTCTTCAGAGATATGCAGTCCCTGCCACGAAATGCTGCTTTGCGCAAACTGAATGATTTGATCAAGAGGGCTCGGCTAGCTAAGGTTCACGCATACATTGTCAGTGAGTTAAGGAAAGAGATGCCTTCTATGTTTGGTAAGGATGGTAAAAAGAAAGACTTGATAAAGAATCTGGGTCAGGTGTATGACCGCATCCAGAGGGAGCAGCAGATCTCTCCCGGAGACTTCCCGGACATCAAGAAGATGCAGGAGACGCTGGCCAACCACGACTTCACAAAGTTCCACCCGCTGAAGCCCAAGCTGCTGGAGGTGGTGGATCACATGCTGGCCACCGACATCGCGCGCCTCATGGACATGATCCCGCAGGAAGACGTCAACATCGTTACAGAACCACTAATAAAGGGTGAGTTATTTACACTCATTTATTCCAACAAGTATCTATCAACTTTTTAATGGAAGAGGTCAATCCCTGAAGTGCAGTAAATACAACATAACATCATACCTGTAATCTCTGAAGGGTAACACAGAGGTGTACCTACCTGTACCATATACATATTTTTCCAATTTTGTTTAGTAGCAAGTGGAATATGTAGTAGGATATATGTAACAGGTTGATTACATTCTAGGAAATCTAATCTACTATTTGAGGTATCTCAGAGTAGGTGTGACTTATTATTTTATAAAGATGCCTTTATCAAATTACTTCATGTTGCAACAATTTTCTGAATCATTTTTCCAGTTATAACTGAAGTTATATGTAAGTGGTTGAAATAAATTTTGTGAAATACTATCTAAAAGTGCTACAATCAACACACTTGTAATAACATGGGAGTGGCACTTATCACTGTTGACAAGGCTACAAGTGCAGGCACACGGACACCGGCGCCCTCTAGGACCCGAACATTTTTTTTTGCAAATCTACGAGACGTACAGAAGCCGAAATACGTCTTATGATACTCAGCACGTATTTACGTAAGGTGTAAACGGTCTGTAAGAGCAAGGTACACATCTACAATCACGAGATATTGACCTAAATATATTCTTATCAGACTGATAACGCATCGCCGGGAATTCGCTAACGTTGCTGTTAAATGCGTTAGGCAAGCGCTATAATTAGAAATTATTAACTTATGATGTCTGACCTAATGATCGGAAATTGGAAATACATAGTTGATGAAGCAACTACCCAATGTTCTATGCAGCCATTGTTGTGATGTCGATAATGATGAGTTACGCCATTAATAATATTATGTCCAAATCAGGAAAATTACTAACAAATACGAATGTTTATTATTTTGTTAGTATTAAAGTTTCGAATGCCGAGCAGTGGTGGCCCAGTGGTATCGACCGCGACTTATAAGTTATAGATCGTGGGTACGAACCCAGGCAGGCGCTTTACTTTATGTAAATTATTTCATCACCACTGCTCTCAAAAGCAGTGAAGGAAAATATCGTGAGGAAACCGTAACACGGAACCTACTGGAATAATGCCCAACGAGAATTAGTGTTTATAAAAACACTTAAACCTTAAAATTAATGCTTTCTTTTATCAAGTCGTATTTTTTAAAGTGAATCAGGCGATGACTCGACCTACAAAGATAGTTGTTTTAATACGAGCGTCAAATTAATTATTCGCTAAATTGTCTAGAATTTCTAAAGAAAAATACGGTTAATTCAAGACGTATCGATTTACTTCTCGATTCAGATTAAACTACTTTCGCTATAAATCGTGTACAAATAATAGCAGTTCACGTTGATGACAATAAGTAACTCGGTCGCGTCGCCGCGCCGTTCGCGTCGTCAGCGGGTGCCGTGGTCTTAGCCGGGCGTCGCCGGTAGCGGGAGCACTCGGCGAAAGTGCCGACGCCGCGCCGCGGTTACAAACGATCCTCCATCACGTTCACGGTGTCCACCCAAATTATAATTAGCAGCTAACTCAATCTTGTAAATCTCTGCTTAATTCCCCACACGTCTGATAAGTTTCTCTTCGGCCAGTGTCCGTAGAGTCCTAGCTCTGGTGGCTTTACATTTATCGATTCAACACTAGCTGGGAGATGTTTGGTATTTTGGTTGTGCCCCTAGTCGGTCCGCGTAGAAGGTGGAAAACACAAAAACTTCCACATCCTCAATCGTTTACCTCTAATATCCAGGGGGACAATACATGCTCCTTCTAACGATAGAGATCGTTCAACTAATCGACACCATCTAATAAGTAAATGTTTCCATCTATCATTTACTCAATCAAAAAATATTATTTCCTATAAAGGATTGTTGCAAATTTGCAATAGAGCAAACCAGACTATGTTTTTGGTTATTTTAATGAACAGGAAATATTGCTAATTTAGACACGTATTCCGGAAAATGATCCTGTGTCCGTCAAATACACTGATTTGCCTGTACAGTTACAATAATAATTGTTATATTATTCTATTCGTAATTGCTGATCTTTCTACGTAGTCTTTATCTTGCTGACTGATTGAATTCATTGATGGAATATTCCAAAATATTTAAGCAGTTAATGTCATGGAACCAAGATTATAGTACTCGTTGTTTGTCGCATTGATATCGAACTGATTGTAAATAAGTATATGTGATATGTGTCGATCGATAAAGAAGGCATCCAATCAGTTAGATGATGGAGAACGTTCTTTATTTCTATTTGCTATGTCTTCCGCTGGTAAAGTCACTACAATGGGGTTGTTTCCTGGCTAGAAAAATGATAATTCTATTTAATCCGTCAGTAAGATTATCAAATAATATTGGACATGTATTTATTGCTTTGCCAAATCAAAAAATATTACAAAGTTAAAGCGCATCATAGTTCAGGAGTGGGGGCTTCTGACGTCACTAAGGCAGTATAAAGTGTACTAGAGGCGTGACGTTTCACGATATTTCAATGCGTAATATCGTCTTCAGTTTATGTTTACGTGTCAAAAGAAAAAACTACGTGTCCAATATTTTGTATTAATCTACCTGACGGACAAAAAACAAATTTACAGTAAACTACCCTATTACATGATCAGTGATCCTAAGAGTCGGAGCACTAGCTAGGTTTATTACTTAACTGGTCATCTTAATGCACCGTGATATTAAGTGCTGAGCCACTGGTCCGTTAAATACTAGGAAGTGTTGCACTAAACGTTTCTTAATCCGCCAGTTATTTCATACAGCCGCTACTCTGCAGGCCGGTCGTAAAGGTGCTGTTTACGACAACTCATCAATAATATGTCACACATTCCTGACATGTGTGGCCTCGTCATCGTCACTCTACGGTGCACGCAGACCTTCGCTCCGACATCCGATTGTTATTGCTATTAGTTATTTGTCTTGCAATTACGGCTATTGAAGAATTTATTTACTATAGAGGCATATTATAATTAGTCATTTTATCATCATCATCATCAGCCTATAAATGTTCCCACTGCTGGAACACATGCCTCCTCTCTGTGAGGGGATATGGGGAATCCACCACGCGGGCCCAGTGCGGTTTGGTGGATTACGAATCGAATTTTTGGTTCTAGGACATTCCGGTTTCCTCACTAAGTTTTCCTTCACCGTTTTGAGAGCAAAAGTAAAGCGCCTACCTACAACTTTTAAGTCGCGGCCGATACCACTAGGCCAACACTGCTCTGTTAGTAATTTTTCATTATGCAATAGGCTGATAACAAACTTTAATTCTAAAAATTTTACATAAATTCAATTTCCTATGTAATTAATTACCGATAAAGTAAGGACCAATATTGGACTATGACTAACTATTTATAGGATAGTTTTGGGTGAATTTTTCCTGTTATGTAAATCAATTCCGCTGATTTCACGATGAATTGGTTTGTGGGTGATGTGTAATTATGCGGGCTGACGTGCTGGGGTCACACACTCGCGGTGACGAACTGACACGCTAATGTTTCCTTGTTATTAACTGTCGCGAAGCCGCACAACACTCGGCGCGGCGCACGCGCAAGCAAATCACTTCATTTGCTCCATACTCGTGCACTAGCGCCATAGACCATAGTCCATCACTAGACCGATCGATGGAATTTTCCACACAGAAATTAATTATAAATTGCAATATAATTTCTTAAAGACAGTAATGGTAGTGTTGAAGCAATAACAAGCAATTAATTGGCACACCTCCATATAAAGATAAAGTTGAAAGGCAAAACCAAAACAATTTCAACAATTTCGGGTTAAGTACGGCAAGCGACTGTTGGGGTTAAAGGGTGGACAACTGCGAAACTGCAGTCGATCGACGTCCACCAGTCGATATTGATCGTCTTAAAATAAGTCACCGCATGAATCATTCCTCAGTCTGTTTGTGCAAAATACATAACTAAAGGTTTATGTAGAGTTAGAATACACAAGATAATCAGCGTCCTCATGTGTGCACATAACTCAATGTATGCGCATGCCTTTTAAATTGACAGCTGCATGCATGGATAATATCTGTGACTTTGCACTTGAAGAGCACTTGTCATTAGGTATAATACTATTGCTCATCTTTGCTTTAAATATGGCAGCGGCCATATTAGCATACTCGTATCAAAAAGTTTCCATGAACTACAGAGAATCATTAGCACTTCAGTCTCGTGTGCTGAACTCGGAGCTGTGCCTAACCTCGGCACTTGACCCTTTGGCTGTATATTCGGCTGCCGATCACTCGATCGCGTTCAAGTGACTTATTCATTAAGTACGTGTTTACTCCCGCACCGTTTGTGAGTCGTACAATATTTAATTACATCGATACTGTGTGTTAGCATTTGGTAGCATTCGTCCGATGTTAGCGACACGTAACCTTCACCGTATTACACTTAGGTGGCAGTTTTGCGATCGGTTACAACTTCGCGTTATACTCATTGCAGTCTGCAGCCGAAATATTTAGCGCACCCAGAAAAACAAGAAGAGCTTCGTTAGATCAACAAGCTAGAAAGGTATAGTCCATAAATTACACCTGGACTGGAACTTGTTCCCTGTGAATACTCGCTTCAACAAGGGCGTGTGCCTTGAAGAGCCAAGACATCACGATTCGTCCTTGTAACCAAGAAAGACTAAAATAGACATGCAACTACTTTCTACAAGGTAGTGAACACATCCATCAATGCAGAGATTGTTGCGTACCTACATTAAATAACTTATTTGCATCGTTCAATGCTCCGCTCTATAAGGAAAATTCCTGACCATCATCGTGAGCACGCAGAATATTCATAGTTCCGTCATTGTAGTTGTAGTGCAATGTCAGAGCGAGTTTATAGCCCTCGTCAAACTTCTTGGCCGCCCTGAAGTTAGTTTACCGGATGCGCGAGGCACGAAACGGTGCTGTTTTTGTATGAGATTTTCTACTGCGCAGCCATTGTAGCCAACTTCAGGGCGGCCAAGAAGTTTGGTGAGAACTATACTTGGTGAGTGAACCCCGGGCGCCGCGGGCGCACCTGTCCTGCGCCTGCGCGGATGACCTTGCCGATTCTATAGCATAGTGCGTCGAATGCCATGCCCTTCCGAATGCCAGCGCTCGCTCTAATCAATACTCGAATTAAATGTTTAGGTTGTACTACTTGTAAGGCACACCTTCTGCCTAGGGGATGGGCCCTTACTTTCTCAGTCCCCCAATAAGTTAATTTACTCTTCAAACCGCCAGTTCGGTTCATCAGATCTGTCGTAGAACTCTAATTTGTCGATATTGTCACATTGAGCAATTATAGTAATGTAACAAACACGTTATGCAATGCCAATGAGTACTATCTGCTGAGCTGTAGTTATCGCGGCTAATCTGTTCGGTAACAGCGGTCTGGTCGGCTCGCGGCATGCGGCATGCGGCATCAGCTATCTCTGTTATCTACGATAGGTGTATCGTATCGCTCGCTAACTGCTTGTGCCCACAGTTACACACTCGTAACTTTTTCTTGCTTCATTTTCTTTGTAGTGTGCGTCATCAGTTCCTTCAGTTAGTCATCGCTAATGAAGTTAAGTAGGTCTTATATTTTTGCGATACACCGTTACTGAATCAGCATTGCACTCACGTACTACGTGATCGTGTGAAATCGCCATTATACGAGTAATACCGAGTATTGTATTGATTGTTTTTGCTGCCTTATCTGAGTCTCAGTTTAATTATGCGCTAATGCATGTATTACAAATTAGCAATAAATGATTTCCTCGTCGAGGTTATGTGAGGGTCACTAGTGTTAGATGTAAAGCTTGGTAACAAGTTCCGGCTTGCAAGGCTACGCTCATCAGCGGTGCATCACTTAGCCAGGCCACTGCCTGCACTAACTCTCATGGTGGAGTGCATCCGAGTCAGTAAATGCTGCCAGCTTTTGAAACTCCAAACACTGTAGTGTCCATTTATGACCAATTGGATAAAGTGTAGTTTGGTGTACCTACTCACCGACCTTTTCGTATCATTCCCTTTTAGTCCAAGAAAATTAGTCAAATTAGGGCAAGAATTTCGGAATGAGAGATAGTCGGCTATAAAGTTGTTTAAACCTTTATTTTGACACCCTAAAACTTGTCTCAATACCTACGTATCGTAGGGTATCCGCGTCTACAGATATTCCAAGGTCAAAGGTCAAAAAATCGATGTTTTACACATTTATTGCAAATATCTCGTTTCCTATGGGTTTTATGTTATTTGTATGTATGGTAAATATTGTAGAGGATTAAATTGTCTACAACTTTTATGTATTCATTTTTTTTATAACTTGTACCATTTTCGAGATAGAGGGCAGACCGCGCGCAGTGTTTAACTATTTGGAGTATCATTCGAGGTCAACCTGTAGTACTGATTAAAAACACGCCGTATAAAGTTTATAAATTATTAATAAATATATAATTCTAAATAATTTGCATTTTTTATTAACTATTACGTAATATTTTGTTTTTCAATAATTCGGTATCTATTCATTTAATAACACTTACCTACTCGTGTAATTATAAAGTTATCAAGAGAAATACTTTAATTACATTTTAATTCTAATCTTATTTATACTAATTACTTCTTAATAAAATAAAAAGAAAATAATTAAATGTTTAATAAATGTTTTTATTGAAGTGTGGGGTATCAAAATTAAGGGTTTTAAGAGGTGATTTCAAAAATATATAACACGTATATGTTTTAATGTAACTAATAAAAAAAGTAACTAAAAAGTTATAAATAAAAAAAGTTTATAAAAACCCAATCCAAGATTAGAATTAAAATGTATTTAAAGTATTTCTCTTAATAATTTTATAATTACACGAGTAGGTAAGTGTTATTAAATGAATAGATACTGAATTACTGAAAAATCAAATTATGGTGTGATAGTTAATAAGAAATGCAAATTATTTAGAATTGATAAGAAATATTTATTAAAATTTATAAACTTTATGCAGCGTGTTTTTAATCAGGACTACAGGTTGACCTCGAATGATACTCTAAATAGTTAAACACTGCGCGCGCTCTGCCCTCTACCTCGAAAATAGTTCAAGATTTTGAAAAAATGTATACACAAAAGTTGTAGAGAATTTAATCGTCTACAATATTTATATTACATACAAATAGCATAAAACCCATAGGAAACGAGATATTAGCAATAAATGTGTAAAATATCGTTTTTTTGACCTTTGTCCTTGGAATATCTGTAGACGCGGACACCCTACGATAAGTAGGTTTTGAGACAAGTGTTATGGTGTCAAAATAAAGGTTTACACAAGTTTATAGCCGACTATCTCTCATTCCGAGGTGAAACCCCTATTTTTCCTGAACTATTTTCTCTCATTTCTCTTAGCATAGAAGCCTATATTATCATCCAGCTTCTAGTCAGCTACTTGATGACATTCGCTTCGATGAGATTACCTTTAAGTACCTGAAAATATAGTATTCGTGATTCTTGGCAATCCAAGCTCACATACAATAAATAATTATGAATAATCAGGCAGTAGTTAAACCGTCAAGTGAGTGGTGTTCCTTACGGGCGGCGCGGCGGCGCACGCGCGCGCCTGCTGACTCGCCGCGTTACTGCGGAAATGTAATTAAGGGCGCTCCGAGTCACAACTTGAACTAACTGCCGTCGTCCTCACTGTCCGCTGAACTGCACTCGCCACTTTGTGCCCACAGCATCATCAGCCTGTAATGTTCCCAGTCCCACTGCAGGGACACAGGACTCCTCTCTGTAATATAGACCATAAGCTATCAGGCCGGCCCAGTGCGTGTTGGTAATTCTGTCACATGTCTTCGAATTTTTTGTCCTAAGACATGCCAGTTTCTTCATGATGTTTTCATTCAACGTTTTGTTATCAGTGGTGATTAAATAAATTAAAACTAAGTAATGCGCCTGCCTGTCGTCGAAACCACAACCTGCCAATCGTAACTCGGGGCCGTAACTACTGGACCACCACTACTCTGCACGCTACACTTAGTGATCGCTCATCAAATATTTGCCCTAATCTTATCAAGGTGTACCAAGTGTTGTCGATGATTGAGTGGAATACTTACGTCCGATTTCACGGCTGCAAAGCTGATCTGAAGTAGGACGGAACGTGGAATTGAGTGCGAATGTCAAGGCCCCCCAAAAAGGGAGTGGCATGTATTGGTGCCGCTCGGTGTCCGTGCAGTCGCGGGCTGCAGGCGCAATGGGAGCGCGACCGGTGTTCGCTGGCGGCACTTTCGCCGGCCGCGCTCGTTAGCTCTAGATTAATCATGATTACAATGGAAAATGGGCATGAGTCGTGTTCACTAGTCAGCGGAGGTTGTTGTACCCGCGAGACGCGACCTGCACGCGATGTGTTAGCCAGGCAGCGTCCCGCACTACGTAACAATGTTTGTTTCAATTCTGTTTTAATCAATACTTTATAGTATTTATAAATTGAACCTTGAAGCCTACTTTAGTTCACGAAAATGTATAACATGCATTTCGCATTGCATACATCGAGATCTAGAACCAAAAGTATTCGCTCGCGTGACCGCGGGGAACTGTGTAAGGCTTACACTGTAAGCAATTCATAGTCCGAATGTGGCTAATAATTCGCTTGTGTAACTAGATCAATTATTATTATAGTTCGTTAAACTGCAAGAAATGCTAGATTAGACGCCGATAAGTGCATCGTGGACACATCGCGTGTGCTCGCGGGGAAGTGTCGCAAGCTGCGCTGGCGCAGAAGTGCAACACCGCTTCCTCGCCAGTCCGCCGGAGTGCCGGCCGGGTTATGTAACCGCACGCGCAGCTATCGCTTGCCTCATAAATGCACCATTAAAACGATCCCTCGCGATTGGAATTTACAAGTAACTAAGAATATTTGATAGTTGAGCAAATGGTAAGTGCTCTCTAGACATCAACATTATTGGTCGCGGCTAAATTTGAAAGACAGTTACCGCGGCCTTGGCCAAGCAACTGAAGAAACACGGGTGGGTTTTAGTAAAAGTGTGACACGCGGCACGCCCTCCCGCTTCACATCAACATCATCATCAATAACTTAGACTCACAATTGAAATGACTCATCCTTGAGTAAGGTTCTGTAGAATGAAGTGGACTGCGGTAGTGACATTATATTATTGATAGGAAGGCCGAGCGGCGAGCGCCCTGTACACCCGGTGACGCAGGGTCTTGCTGTCTAGTCCTTTCACCACGATGACTCAAACCAAAATTGATAGTGACTTTGGCAACGAGACATACAAACACTATAATCAACAAACGTTCGCAATACTTGATAAGGACCTTGCGGCCTTTGGGTATGTGAATGCACTGAGCGGCCAACAGGATGGTTAATTCAGTGAGATCAGTGATCGTTTCGATTCAGTGAGTTTGATGGATCACTATTTTGTATACGAATGGCGCACGCGCGTTTGCGCGGTGTTTACGTCGGATGCGACAGTCGGACACACGCGACGCTAATTGTAGCGGCCATTGTTCCGCATCCGCTGTGACATCACCGCTCACCAGTCACCGCAGCGCCCATTGAGACGCATCTGAGCAGCATCCATTGTGCGTCGCCCGCCGACCCACTTGCCGCTCAATGGCGCCTCATTGTGCTCGCATCACGACACAACTCAAACACTCACAGACAACAATATTGGATCGCCCGTTTGTTCTCTTCGCCTTTGTCAACCAATCCCGATAAAATCGATTACATTGGATTTCCTGTACATACCTACTGCATACTACGTACATACTTGCGAGAGTCCCGTTGCTATGTGTTTCGGCATTTTTATGGACGCAAATTCAAGTTCGTTCTGCCACACTTTCGTTAGGAAGGTAAAAGTTGATGGCGTTGTTGTTTGTGGGGCACAAAAACAAAACAAATGAAATCGATGCTCGTGCCGGAGTATGATAAGGTTCGGAAGCCGCCTATGTGTGCCGCGCGTGCGCAGCGTGTAGATGGAGGCGCGGGAAGCCGCCGCCGCCCGTCGCGATAGCCACTCGCAGCACGTTGATTGAGATTGAGAGGCTGCGAAATGCCCTATACAGGTGGCTTGGTTTCTGAGCTATTTTTAACAAGAGTTTAACCATTCTATACATATCTAAGAGTGTCTCTTTAGTTCTGGTTTCTTGATTCTCATCTAAACACTTGGTTAAAAGGAAAAGCAGTTTTATTTGACAGCAACGAGTTCGACTACAGAATCACGTACAGACCGGACCTGCTACAGCATTTGTAATTTTTTTTTAATTATTATAGATAGGCTCGCGCATTTTAGTTATTGCACTTCTTTCGCAACGGTTTTTACTTCGTTTGTATCAAGTGTTGCAAATAAGCTATAATAACGGTTATTATGATGCGCTGGCTCGATGGTGTATGATAATCGTAATAATGGATGCGAAGCGGCGCGGGCGCACCGCGCATGTGCGACGTGGCTGGCATGCGCGCGTGACTGTATGCCGCCATTGTCCTTACTACCCTCGGCTGGTCGGCTGTCGGCTGTAATCCAACTCATCATTACTTTATGCTCTGCTTGACAATGCATCTGAACCGCCGACAGTTAGAACAACGGTACGGAACATTCTCGTCAAATGTAGATTGGCGCTTCAAATGGATGATTTGACGATTGTATTTCATTTTAATACTAGTTACAGACATTTCTTTGGCTATAAATAAAGACTTCTTCTTTTTTTCTTTTTCGTTTCGATGGTACATTTGATCAAACTTTTTGAGCCCAGTAGGTGGCCACGTTTATTGCAGCGTCTGAGGCATTATACAGGTCGTCCATGGTGCAGGTGAATGGACAGTCGGGACACTCCAGCAAGTGGGGCATAGTCTGTACAGGAGCACCGCAATCGCACACTGGGGCGCACGGTTGGCGCAGTGGTTGAGCGATTGACTGCTGCGCTCTTGGTTGGTTCGATTCCCTCACGGAACAAATATTTGTATGACCTACAGATAGTTGTTTCGGCTCTGGGTGTTTGTGTATCTGAGTTTATATGTTTGTAAACGCACCCACGATACAGAAAGAAATTCCTAGTGTGGGACAAAGTATTTAAAAAAAAAAAAAAACACTGGACAGCTAGCACTCGGTAACGCAGAGTCTAGCTGACCAATCCTTTCACCACGATGGTACATCCAAACGGTACTTCGCAGAACCAAAATGACATAAATAAAGACACCTTATTGCTATTATATCGAGAGCATATTTCATATAATATATATCCTCCATCTCCTAGTGATATTGTTTAAGCAAACTTGGTTTTTGATAGTGGTGCCCTGTTATCCAGGACCTGTGCAGTAACTCCCTGAACATTATCGTACCTATATAAGGTCATATTAATAAAATCAGGACAATGACGCAAAGTATATTATTGCTAAATATAATGAATCAGTTTCCTGCTAAAAACCCAAATGAAAGCAACAATCATCGAATCAAAAAAAAACAAAAATCAAAATCATTTATTCGCTTCAATAAGGTACAGAAAGTTCTTAGGCAATAAATACAGATCTCTTATTGTGCCTGTAATTTCGGCGTGCAAAGTAGTCATAGTAGTTATTATTTATCACTAAAGTCAAAATTCATGCAAGCAGAATAAGGAAGATGTCGGTCGGCATTAGTTCATTATACAATTAGGCGTCCTTCAGTGGTGCCCAAGGTCGCGGCGCGTGTGAGGCGAGTGCCCGTGAGCGGTCAGTGATGAGCGGTGCGTGGGAGAGTGACGGATGCACATCCTCCTTACCGCGAGGATACAGGTATCCTGCGCTGGACAGACCTTGAGCCACCGCCACTGGGGAACACCTAAATTACTCCGTACAGTATTTAGGAAAGACGCCTCCCCCTGCGACGTGACACCCGAACGAATTGGATGTAGGTAGACACGCGGTTGCGCTCTACTCTTCTTTCACAATAACTATGTGGAACACAATATTATTGATTTTGATGTCATCCAAGATTGGAGACCCAAACCCGATTCCTTGCCTTGTATCGTTCACTATTCTAGTGTTAGCATATTTTATAATAATGCTATTTTTGAGTCTCCGTAGAACCCTGCGATGACCAAACTAGAAAGATAGGGTGTATCTTCACAAATTATTTTTCCTCTAAACGTATTCATAATCAGAGACACAGTGATTACATCAAGGTCTCTTCCCGGTGTCCTCGCTCGTGACGCCACACGCCAGCGCCTTACATTGGACTCTAAATATTAGATGTTTGTCCAACGGCTCTAAAAGCAAAGTGTTAACTCGCGATAACTAAGTTTGCTTTGACTATGACATCGCATTTATCTTGGCCCATTACAGAAACATGCCTACATACACGTTTTATTAGATCACCATATTCAAGTTTTTGTAAAATCAGTCGAGTTAATATTGTTACTAACTATCCTGAAACAAGTACCTTAGTCGTTTACGTAGTATGTGCTGCTTGTGCCACAAAGCGTAATAGGGGCAACAACCTTTACAATAAAAATTACAAATTGCCATCATCTAATCAGTGGCAAGCGTGGTAATTACGGCAGTCCCACCACATTCGCTGCGGATCCGC
This sequence comes from Anorthoa munda, assembly GCA_945859665.1. Classification (NCBI taxonomy): domain Eukaryota; kingdom Metazoa; phylum Arthropoda; class Insecta; order Lepidoptera; family Noctuidae; genus Anorthoa; species Anorthoa munda. The sequence continues at coordinate 308,474 of OX243916.1, read as the reverse complement.
GCCAATCTGCGGCTACTGCTCAATTGCAGCAACGGATTCTTTAAATTGCCTGCACATGTGTTCAATGTTTTGTGTTGTAATCAAGTTGTAATAAGCGCCTGTGCGGTGTTTTATTCATCTTCCTCTTCGCCTGACAACTTTCCGACCCTACTGCCCTAACTTCAAATGCTCTGGTCCGTTTGGCTACTCAATGGACAATTGAACATTTCACTACGCTATGACTTATTCGTTCGTTAGAAGGTTGAAAACTGAAAAGCGAGGATTTACCACACATAGCGACTGTCTGGGCAGCGGAACCAATGTGTGGATAATGTATTGTAGCGTTCATGTGGCGGTGCCGATAGTCGCAGTCGTGTGCAGTCATCGATCCGCTGCCAGCCTGCCACCCGCGCTGCCACTGCCGGCCATCCACCGCCAGTGGCGAGCGCCGCACTTCCTGCACTTTCACTCGCATGAAACGCGATCTAGATTACTGCGCCATTAACTATTACATGAGTTGTGATACACTCCGCTCACAAGTGCGCCGCGCGCTGTTTTCACATTGACGTACCATTGTTGGGCTGATGTCACTTGTCGCCGTGAGAATGTCCCACTTGTGCCGGTTGCCATCACGATGGCGTCTGCTAAACAGAAAAATATAATGATAATGGCACACTAACGCATTGCTGCTTTTAGGGTGGGCAGTACAGTACCTGACAGGGATTGGCACTGGCAGGTCGCCGATAAAATTAATTGTATTAGTTCCCAATGTTCCCATATAAAGGCAGGTCTCTCTATAGTACTTAGCTAATCCAGCTATATTCAAGTAGATTGATCTGACCAAGAAGTGGATATTCTGGGACTCGAGACGAGTCGGAATGGCAGACAGTACAGTAACGTGATGATGTGTCCTGCGGTCGTCGGTATTAGCTTTGATCATTGTTTAATTTATTATTGGTTATTGCGGTGGGAGTATGCATTCATGGTCCAATCAGTTTGCGATTGTTATTGTTTTGCTCGCTGCATGGTGGCCGGTGGCCGGTGGCCGGTGGGCGACATGTGATACCGTCATACCGCAGCAATTCTTCTCAGTCGTCTTATTAGTTGCTCTGGTGCCACTACTTGCCTACTCTGTGTAAATATAGACCACGCCGGCATACCATTTGTTCAAATACCTCTTGAGAACATTATAAATTGCGCGCGGTATCTCATATAATGTACGAACAATACATATTGTGCATATTTTCTTTCCGTGCTTCGTATTGTTTAATGAAGTAACAGAATTGTTTAATAAATATTTGCAAATCGTTTCCTGAAGAACTCTTAAGCTCGAATGTTTTGGAGGATAAACAACTAAATACAACAGTCTCAAGTTATTGTTTTAATACAGCTCTTGGCAAGGGATCTATAGCATGACGTGTGGCTTCAAATCTGTTTTCTCTGCTGGGTAAAGGTACTTCCTGGTACAAACTTATGTGCTCATCGACAAGTTTTCTCGTCTTCTTCACTTCTAAACTTTGTCTCTCTTGCCTTATTGTCTTCGTTGACCCAACTAAATGACCACTCGCTGTTAAAATAAAAGCGTTACTCGAATAACAATGAGTGATAAAAGTTGTTTACCGGAGTATTGATTCAATTGCGGTTTGTCGCTGTAGTAGGATTCAGCACAGCGATGCATCAGCACTTCATTCGTGACGCTCTGATGGCTCCAGTAAAAACATAACAATGCCAGTCACCTCCGCAGCAGTTTTTATCAACTAAACAAAATACTGACCTACATTTACATAATTTTGTCGTATTAAATCCTTGAAGTAGCATTCACTAGTAGTGTGCTAGAACAATACCGCCGTTTCTTTAGCTCGTATAAAACACTTGGTCCGCTCGGCTGCGCGCATAGCGCTGACACAGCAATCAATAATGTCCTCGCCTTTCATTTACAGTTATTGAGCCGATTGTTGCTTTTTATGAGCACAATATTATATTGTTTGTCAATTTTTGCATCATCAACTTTATTCAAGTATACGTTATGCCCTTTGCTTGTGGTAAGAGGTTTGATTTTTTTCTATGGAAGCTGGTATCCAACGCCATTTAGATTTTTCATCAAAGTTGCAGCAGTAGTACCCAATATGGCTTCCGAATATGAGTACTGTCGGCGATGTAGACCGGATTGTGCTGATGCGAGAGTACCTAGCTAGTACCTACACACGCTGGCTCACAATGCAGAGCTATGCAAACGATACGTGTTGTGACTGTTAAGGACGACCCTCACACTAGCTATCATTTACTAGACTTACTCGTGTAGGAAGCTTGACAGGGTCTTCAATAATAATACTACAACATTGTCCTCTATTATTATTATTAATACGAGGGGATCAAAGTTATATCTTATAATCCTAACAATGGTTGTCCCGTTCCTGGTTTGGAGAAAACAAAACTCCGTAAGGTGGTAAATCGTGGGTAGGTAATTGGAGACTTATTAATGGCTCATACAGGTGTGAAGTGGTCATCGAATTTGCGTAACTCGTTTTTAACCTTTGTGGTGGAGCAATATTGATCGCAGCAGTGACACACTGACACAGGCAACTCAACTGCTTGATCCGGAGTGGTAGTTACCGGTGACGGTGACTCATAGGTCACACTTACTCCAGCCACAGTAGTGGCGAGTGGCGCACTGGCCCATTGCGCCAGCAGTGAAATGAACAGCCGACCTTGTCGTAACGCGCGAGTGTCGCTCGACGCCCGCGCCGCCGAGATACGCTATCAATGGTCTCTTGACTTGCTGAATGAAGTGCAAGGTGAACTCTAACCCAGCGATTGTCATTAATATTCATATAGAAGCGCCGCACCACGAGATTATTCTGTTTACAATAAGACGCTTATCTGCCTACTGTACCTATGTTAGCTTAGCGATATGTCGGATAGCTTTTTAAGATGGCGTGCTAATGTGATCAAAAGCAATAATTATGGTTTTCCAGGCAAGTCTTGGTTTTGCACTTTTATTTCATCTGATGAAAAACGGGATGTTTTTTATTTATTTAATATGTTATTGTTTTTAATTTTATAATTCAAAATATGTTTACTCTATCAGTTTTTTTTTTCAATAAATGATATTGTTATGAATCACTGGTTGATAAAGCGGTACGCCCCTAACATTGATTATAAATTAATTTTGCTCAATATCTTTGTAAGTAAATTTGGCCATCAGTCTGGACAATGCCGGCTATCTATACAATACAAATAAATTAATTTTAAATAAAACCTTGACGTGCACGCTGTACACGGCAACAGCTGACCTAGAATAATCGTTATGTTCTTGACAATGAGATTTGTTCATGTAACTTTCCTATTTTAATGTGGGTACAATCTGGGCAACAAATTCTAGGGCTTATTTAATTATCAGGTTGCTGAGATTCGTTTCATGCATACACACTATACAGTAGGTACTTAGTTCAAGTCGGGCACAGATCCATATCTCGCTCTACTTCAATTCAGGAATACACCTAGAGGAAATCAACCATCTCCAGCACAATTGTTAATGTCTCGATCACTTAGAACGCAATTACCAAAAAACTTAAAACCAAGAACAGTAAAATTTGAAGACTATATAAAAACTAAGGAAGATAATAAAAGAAAGAAAGAAAGAATACTATGACAGAATGACTAAACTATTACCAGAATTTCAAGAGGTCCAACTGTGATCAGCCTAGGTCTTATACTGTTGAAGGTTCTGATGGATTTATTGGAAGGAGAAACGGACAGTATATTTTGAAGCCTCCACAGACATCTCAAGATGTGTTAAAAAACTACACTATTGAAGAGCATACAACTCCAGTTGAAATGCGCACTAGTTGTGGAAGAGTCATAAGACCACCAAGACGGTTAGACTTGTAAATAAAAATAAAAAAAGTTAATTTTTAGTTAAGTAGATGTTTATAAGTACAATTGTCTAATAATGACTGTGAAAGACTGTTGTAATCCGGCCGAGCTAGTAACTACATCATGTTTATATGAAATTCATATAAAAAAATATTTATTTATAACTTTTTAGTTAACTTTTTTTAGAATTAGGTACATTTTAACATATAAGTGTTATATATTTTTGAAATCAGCTCTTAAAGCCCTTTATTTTGATACCCCACTCGATAGATTTGGAAAAAAAAAAATTTTGGTACCCCACAATATGGCGCCCAAAATCCGCCATTTTTATTTTTTCCAATTTTAATGTAGCCAGTGACACTTGCAGGGTTAAGACGAATCGATTGACGTAAGAACCATCAAAATCGGCCGACGCGTTTGGTCTCTAGAACGCCACATAGGAACAAACATACATACATACATACATACATACATACATACATACATATATACATACATACATATATACATACATACATACATACATACATACATACATACATACATACATACATAGACTGATAAACACATTACCCTCCTTCGGCAGTCGGGTAAAAAAGTCCAAATTCCATATATCTCCTAAGTCACATACAGTAACACCATCTATTGAAGAGCATACAACTCCAGTTGAAATGCGCACTAGTTGTGGAAGAGTCATAAGACCACCAAGACGGTTAGACTTGTAAATAAAAATAAAAAAAGTTAATTTTTAGTTAAGTAGATGTTTATAAGTACAATTGTCTAACAATAACTGTGAAAGACTGTTGTAATCCGGCCGAGCTAGTAACTACATCATGTTTATATGAAATTCATATAAAATAATAAATAACTTAAGAATGTTGGTTTGCACTGCCGAGCCCGCTACAAACATCGTGTAGGTACACAGTAGTCGTAGCGGATCTTTGTGTCTCTGAAGTTGGCTCTGCGGACCATTGCGCGTTTTGTCATCGAGTATGCTGCATAGAGTAAGCGGGGTAGGACGATGCGACAAACGTAAGCGAATGAAAATAGCAACTGTGCAGGGCCTTCCAGCCAACTTTAGAGACAGAAAGATCCACTGTTACAGTACACAGTGGATCTTTGTGTCTCTGAAGTTGGCTCTGCGGACCATTGCGCGTTTTGTCATCGAGTATGCTGCATAGAGTAAGCGGGGTAGGACGATGCGACAAACGTAAGCGAATGAAAATAGCAACTGTGCAGGGCCTTCCAGCCAACTTCAGAGACAGAAAGATCCACTGTTACAGTACACAGTGGATCTTTGTGTCTCTGAAGTTGGCTCTGCGGACCATTGCGCGTTTTGTCATCGAGTATGCTGCATAGAGTAAGCGGGGTAGGACGATGCGACAAACGTAAGCGAATGAAAATAGCAACTGTGCAGGGCCTTCCAGCCAACTTCAGAGACAGAAAGATCCACTGTTACAGTACACAGTGGATCTTTGTGTCTCTGAAGTTGGCTCTGCGGACCATTGCGCGTTTTGTCATCGAGTATGCTGCATAGAGTAAGCGGGGTAGGACGATGCGACAAACGTAAGCGAATGAAAATAGCAACTGTGCAGGGCCTTCCAGCCAACTTCAGAGACAGAAAGATCCACTGTTACAGTACACAGTGGATCTTTGTGTCTCTGAAGTTGGCTCTGCGGACCATTGCGCGTTTTGTCATCGAGTATGCTGCATAGAGTAAGCGGGGTAGGACGATGCGACAAACGTAAGCGAATGAAAATAGCAACTGTGCAGGGCCTTCCAGCCAACTTCAGAGACAGAAAGATCCACTGTGTACTGTACCTGCTGTACCGCCACTTGCGTCGCTCGCGCTCCGGCCGAGATGCCGCCGTCGCGTCGCCCAGTTTACCTCATTGATAACTGTGAGGATGGCACTTGGCAGGCGAGTGAGTCGCCTACCATCCTCACAGTTATCAAGAATATTAAGAATGTAATACTCACGTATTTCCCACATCGTTTATCTACGTAATTGACATTCAAAAACACAGCTATAATATAAAAAGGTATTAGATATTCTAAGTCGTTGAAGTATAAACTTCATAAAAGAGAACTCACGTCTCCGTAAGAGATAAAGACCTGAGATAACTTTATTTATGTTGACTTGAACTCAGATGTATGTATGTACCTGTCGTGTAACTAGTTGATTCAACCATTAATGTTGTGTCTGTAACATTTCAGGCGGTGCGTTCGAGGGCGTAGAGGACCAGGTGTCGCCGTTCGGCTACGGGCGCGGCGAGGGCGTAGACGCCGGCCACGGCGACCCCGAGTGGATATGCAGCAAGGAGAAGCCGCGATACGATCAGCTGTTCCAGTCGCTCAACCCCATCGACGGCAAGGTCACCGGCGCCGGTACGCATCCCACTCGCTCCGACATCCGCACACTCTCACTGTTACTGCACACGCACCCACACTTGCGCGGCCACCTGGTCGTGGACAAGGCGCTCGAGGCTCTGCTCGCGACCACACACAACTGTTCCCTCATCACCGACCTGTGCATGCGGCTGAAAGATAGCGAGACTGACGGGGATAACGATAGCTTCGCGAAACTCGTAGATTCTCTCTCTAGTTCCACAGAAAACTGTAAATTGATCACGCAGTTCGTTATGAACGCGCGTGAGGCACAAGTCGCGGGCATCAGTGGGCGCGTGTCACCCGCTGTCTCCATACACAGTTTCGACGATACGCTAGCCATCGACGGAGCTGGCGATAGGCGCGATTCCAGGCAATCTAGGTATCAGAATGACGAGTTCGAAACTAAAACTAGTGACGGTGCCAAAGTTCATTCAGACTGGAACTCCGGGCATGGCGATAAAAGTAAAGACAGCGATGACGATAGTGGTTCTGAGTCAGACTCGGAGTCCGCGCCGCTGGACGTGAATGTAGATAGGAACGCAGGCTTCTTAGGATCGTTGTTCATTACAGTAAAGTTCATAGTGCTGCTGTCACTAAACATAGTGACGCTGCTGATAACGGCGGAGTTCGTGTTCATGTCGCTGGTGTACGTGCTGACGGGCGAGCGGTACATCGAGTTCTATGTAGACCGGGCGCCGCGCAACTGGCTGGACAAGGCCAGGCTGGTGACCTTCGGGCCGGAGCAGCAGGCCGTGCGGATAAAGTCGTTCGCCGAGCTGTTCTATCGCGACAATGTCGTCCATATACTCAAATACTTCTCTGAGAAACTGACGAGCTCAATACCAATGTAGAAAGTCTTGTAGGGAACAAATTTTGTAGTTAGTCGGACACACTTACGTTGCATGCATGCAAAGTATATTAGCCTAGTAAGTTATTAGTTGGTATTAGGTTTCTTGCTAAATTCTGATTTCGTTCTAGTCTTTATTGTGATAGTTGATATTTGTTTTGTCTCTATTTTTTGTCCTTGCGTAGACAAGGGTGTGTTGTTCCTATCGTAGTATTAGACATGTTAGCTTAGCTCAAGTATTAGTACTTAGTATTACTCGCCGGTATAATTAAACATTTCGCCATCAGTTTCGACAGAGTGTTATCTAAGTTCGCTATCGTTTCCCAATACCGTGCTATCTCGCCTCTTTATCGTCACGCTTCTACTCACGATATAATCTTTCTCGTTGCATGATCATGTTCAAATTGTACCCAAACTGACTGTACTATGCCTGCCTTGTTTTATTTATTTGCGCTTTTTCATGTGTTATCCTGTTGGCAACGAAAGTGGTTATGAGAAACTACCCAGTTTTGAATGGTTCTGATACTTACAATATTCGTTTCCGTTTTCTGGTTACTCCAGTCGTAGCTATTAGTTGTCGCACTGTGTGCTAGCCACGTTCGTTGCCGACGCAGTTCGCTGCTCACATTCGCTCACCTGGCGGTTTGTCGACAGCCGCCAAGACGGAGATGGTGAAATCGAAGCTGCCGAACTCTGTGCTCGGCAAGATCTGGAAGCTGTCGGACATCGACAAGGACGGCTTCCTGGACGAGGACGAGTTCGCGCTCGCCATGCACCTCATCCACGTGAAGATCGACGGCCACGACCTGCCGTCCGAGCTGCCCAACCACCTCGTGCCGCCCTCCAAGCGGAACTGAGCCGCCTGGCGCTCATTCATTACGTACGACACCGCACTAAACGATACAGGTGATACCGACTCACTTTAGGACATTTCCATACTTTACCTTCGAGTTTCGTTCTCGCATGTACGCTAAGTAGGAATTTTATCGAACTTCGATTATTTGTTAATCACGAAACGATTTTTATCAATCAATACATCTAGTTGTGTAATGTAATCCGCACATTTGGCCACAGTTTTCTCTCAAAAATGAGAAAAAATGGTGCATGTTTTAGAATCAATTGTATGTTTGTAGATGCAAGTTTAAAGAGCCTATTGAATCGCAGAGCGATTAATTTGTAAGTCAGATATTTTTATTATTTATTATAATGAATGATCGAAGATTATTTTGGCAGCGAATTTGATGCTTTTGCTAAACAGTTTGATGTCACATTGAGTGTTTTGTTAACGCTGTGTAGTTCTGTCGGTCGCGTAGTGTAGGTGTCACTAGAGGCTGTGTGGCGTGTGCGCCGTGCGCGTATGTTTGCGCAATGTTCATGTACCCGCCATCCCTGAATAAATAGTTTTGTGTGCGAGAGGGCCGCGCCAACACGATTGTAGGGCGACACTGATCATACTGAACTAGGTAGCGCTGCTTGGCTTGCCGAAGGAAGGTGTCATCATCAGTCAATTCCAGTTTATGTCATGTTAGTTCAGCATTTTTCCACGTTCAACATGATCTGTGTCGCACTTGACGCTCGTGTCTTATGACGTCACTCACGTTGTTCAACACAACGGACGCTGTGTAGCTGTGACATACAACTACAGCTACAACATAACATTATCATATTCTAAACAATTATATTCATTATTCATGTATAGCATAATATAAAGTATTGAAGATTTATTTACTACAACTATTAAAACATTATTTATTAGCTTACATTCAATCTGTAAGTTATATTTTTTATTATAATTGAATTTAGTTCAAAATTTATGATTGATCAAATAGCTGCATCCAATGTATTAGCTTTATTTACTTAATTTACTGTTAGTAGATCACTCGCACTTAAATTATTGTTTATTAATTATAAGTACATCTTTATTTGATAAATGTTCATCAAATTATTTTGTAGTCGATTTGTGATTGTTATTGCGATAGAGCATTCTTTATTTCTTTTTCAATCTCTCTGAATAATTGTGGATCAATGTAAAATCCAGTAATTGTATGTTTGAGTCAGTAACCTTTGAGAAAGTTGATTAAATTGTTTCAGTATACACATTCTAACACATCATAAATCGTCATCATGTTGTATGGAACGTTTGTTCTGTAGTTAAGTTGTTCCTACTAGAGAGTCCTGGGCCTGGGTAACGTTATCTTAGTGAGCGTTGTTATTATATCACGATGTTGTGTGCGCTGACGCTCGGACCATGAGGCGCTGTACAAGTATTTATATTGTTCCTTCGTCATATCGTTGAATTCTTCGCGCTACTTTTCTACTAAATGTGCTGCATTTATATAATATGGGACTATCGATGATCCACGGTGCCTTTGCTTTAATATAATTAAATGTAAAGCTTCCCACGACGGTGGGTGGAGTCGCGAGGGAGGGGGGGGGGGGAGGGTGCACTACAACTATGTATAGTCGAATACTAACCTACGTGTGGCACTTCGTGTGGGGTTTATGTAAATACAGAATTTTATATCGGTTAGATGTTTTGGAATGTATTTAGCGCGTCGCCGGCGCCGCCGCCGCTTGGCACTGCCTTGTGACGTCACACGTCAGCTGTCGGGTAATTCTAGTTCCGCGGGAGGTCGCTGCACCGGCGACTCGCGCGCTGTGTTTTTACATTTTGCTACTGTATGTACATAAAGATATGTAAATTGATTACAATTATCATAAATTATACATAGAGTGTAATAAATAGTTAAGAAAGCATTCGGTGGATTTTATTTCAACCTTTAGTAGTTATAGTGCTCGTCAAACTTCTGGGCCGCCCGGAAGTTGTATTTCTGATGCGCGAGGCACGGAACGGTGCTGTTTTTGTATGAGATTTACTACGGCGCAGCCATTGTAGCTAACTTCAGGGCGGCCAAGAAGTTTGGCGAGCACTATACCTGCCTATCTTAGTTTCCTTTACGAAGTCAAATAATCAAATCAAATCAAATAATATTTATTCCACAAAGATATTACACACATATAACAGGAAAAAAGTAAAATGAGAATATACGGCTAGGCGATGGTACATATAGGACTTTCTGCATCCGAACTAGGCGGCAGCCTGTATCTCGGATTGCAGTTTCTACCCTTCTATAAATAGTGGTCTCTGAGTAGCCTTCCATTATAAAATAATCCTATTTGAATGCCATTTCTTGTGAAGTTGTGTATGTGTGTGGGGTGTGTGTTGTGTGTGTATGTGTGTGGTGTGGTGAGTGTGTGGTGTGTGTATTTGAATTAATATGAGCAATATTATGAGCTTATGTATCTATTTGGGAATATTCAAAAGCGCTTCTGTTTCATCATATGAGAGTCCTTGTAGATAGTTCTGAATTTTTCTTTTACATTGGATCTATTACAGTCATAATTATTATATTTTCACAGCTACTTATTTATTTGTAAAGTATGCTGTATTGTGTTGTGTGTTGTATTGTAGTGTTTCTGGACATCCAACAGGCCTTGGAAAGGGTTTGGCGTAAAGGCCGATTACACAAGCTGAAAATCAACTTTCCCCACCAGTAGTACTAAGAAGAAGAAAATTTCAAGTAAAAGAAGCAGATGTGACATCGCGATTCTGTAATATAACGACTGGAGTACCGCAAGGGTCAGTACTGGGACCGGTTTGTACACATAATACATTGCAGATCTCCCGGAGGCTGATGAAGTTACTACAGCAGCATTTGCTGATGACACCGCAATACTGGCGTGCCACACAGATCCTGTTATGGCCTCTCACATGTGGTTATTTTATCGAGACTCCCTTGTCTCGATAAAATAACCACATGGCTACAAAGTTGACGTCACTATCTCACCACGACAGCGTGAAATACCTAGGGTTGCATCTCGACCACGTCTGACGTGGAAGAAACGTATATTATTATATCCGTTACACTGGATCATGACACGAAACAGTAAACTGAGCTCCGACAGCAAACTTTTAATATTATAAAGTGATCTTGAAGCCAGGCAATTCAACATTGGGGCAGTGCCTGTAACTCAAGCATTAGCATCATACAGAGAATGTAGAATGCTATTTTAAGGTCAATTAGTGGCGTGCCCTAGTTTGTGACGAACGCTGAAATACACAAGGAGTTATCAATGAATACCGTCATGGACGAGATCAAGAACATCACAAAAAGATACCAGGTAAGACTGGAAAGGCACCTTAACGATCTGGCTGCCGCACTGAACACAAGAAGTTACAGGAAGAAAAGTCTTAAAAGGAAAGACATTGTGTACTCCGCCGACACCTGTGTGGACCTAAGCACGAATACGAAGTAGATGGCTCGCTGGAGTCACGCTCTTCCCGCCAATGCTTACCTTCAACTCATTCGCTAAAAGTCTTAAAACTGATCGCGGATTACCACGATTATATAAACATATATTGTAGTGCTATATTTTGAGAATTACCTCCGATTTCTTAGGGTACCTTCTAGTGGTCGTACAGTGGTGTTACTGTACTGCTGAGCATGAGTTCCTGGGTTCGATTCCCAGGTCGGGCGAAGTGTTATTCAGTTTTACCACCTGGGTTATTGGGTTGTTTTACCACCTAGGTTAATGGGTTGTTTTTTTTCTCAGTAGCAGCCCGTGGACTTGTGCCCGTTCGGTGGCAATAGGTTCACCTCCTACATGTGATAGGACATGGTGACCTACAGGTGTAGGTACTATATGTGTACCTCTGCCGAACCTTTCGGGGAATAAGGCGTGATTTTATGTTATGTTTTTAGGGTAACATGCCGAGAGAGAACCCTTGGGAACCCGATTTATAGCCAACTGTCCTGACCACCTGCAGCCTGTCTATCTCAGGGCAATATACCTATACTCTCTGTTATAGTTGTCCAGTAAAATGTCCACAGGTCACAGGTGTGGCTCCCCACCTCTCCGTCAGTCCTCTGCCTAGCCTCTATGTTGGGGTCGGTTGCCCATCTAACCGGATGAAGCAGAGTTTACAGTAGTATTGTATGTACCTACACATACATGGAGGAGTGAATGCCTCTCTGAACTCCACGATCCGGTACCCTCTATCATGGCAAATAATTAAAATAAGTTAACAGTTTGCACACTGAAGGTATCCGTCACTCGCATATTATGTTTGAACGCACTAATCTCAGGAACAACTGGTTGGAATTGAAAAATATGTTTGTGTTGGGTAGTCCATTAATCGAGGAAGGTAGGCAATATAACATCACGCTATGACAAATAGGAGAGGAGCATAAATGATTTTTTTTGCAAATTCGGGCGAAATTATTTCTTTTTGAGAGGTTCCGTTGCGTGCGCTGCGTAAGGCTAAGTGGGTAGATAGGTACCCAGTTGACGGGAGCGAAGCCACGGGACACAGCTAAATTAATAAACTGATCGTTGCGTAGGCATAATATTCTCACTATAACCAGTGCTATCCACAAACGTGGCAGATAATAATGATGCAACACTTCAATAGTCAATAAGCTTCAGATTCTAGTAATCTCCAGCTTCCTTACACAGCTACAGTACTCGCCAAACTTCACGGCTGTCCTGAAGTTGGCTACAATGGCTGCGCAGTAGTAAATATCATACTAAAAGCAGCGCGCCGTGCCTTGCGCATCGGAGAGCAAACTTCAGGGCGGCCTAGAAGATTGGCGAGTACTGTAGCTAAATTAGGATCGTTCCAGTAGGCCAGCTTCGCCTAGGACCCAAGGGTAGGTTACAGTTACAGCCCTAATCTACTAAATGTGAGTATAGGCAGCATCGTCAATAGGGCATATGGATGAGAAAATGATTATCTATACTTAATATTATATACAGGAGAGATTTGTGTATTTAAATGAATAAATAAAAAAAAACATTTTTACAAAAAAATACGAGACTTCCAAATAAGAAAACTACAAAGTCAAAAGCAACTTTATTTTTGGAAGTCGGTGACTTTGGTAGGTGCCATTTTTTAACCGACTTACCAAAAAGGAAGAGGTTCTATGTTCGACATTATGGATGTTTTTTTTTTTTTTTTTGTATGTTCACCGATATCTCCGTCAATTGTGGACCGATTTTGAAAATTCTTTTTTTGTTTGAAAGGGTATTTTCCGAAATTGGTCCCATTTTCATTCGGTGAAGATCTGATGAAGAACTTCGGAAATATACAACAGAATAAATAACGGCAAATCTCTCAGGATTGCTGCAATCGCATGTCTGTTTATTGTATAAGCCATTTCATAACATAACATCACGCCAGTACGCTCGAAAGGGGTATGCAGATCTCTCATTTCACCGGTTTTATTCAAGTTTCATGTTATTCGGGTAATTTATTCTGTCGTTATAGGTACTTACTTAACTACTTCCCTATTAGGTAGGTACAACTAAAAAGTGAAAAATAAAAATCTTCTTTTCTTGACGGAATTATATGCTGCCTACGCACAGCTGAAACCTGTTTTAGAAAAAAGCTTTTTTACAAAAAAATACTACCGATTTCCAAATAAGAAAACTAGAAAGTGAAAAATAACTTTATTTTTGGAAGTCGGTGTCTTTGATAGGTACCAAATTTTTAGTTATGGACACCGACTTCCAAAAATAAAGTTATATTTCACTTTCTAATTTTCTTATTTGGAAGTCGGTAGTATTTTTTTGTAAAAAAGATTTTTATTTTGCATTATGGACACAGAATTCCAAAAATAAAGTTATTTTTCACTTTTTAGTTTTCTTCTCGGTGAAATGTTTTACTTACTGTTTTAATTCACTTTTTAGTTGTACCTACCTAATAGGGAAGTAGTTAAGTACGTACCTATAACGCCCGAATAGATTACCCGAATGTCATGAAACTTGAACATAACCAGTGAAATGAGTGATCTGCGTACACCTTAAGAGCGTACTGGCGTGATGTTATGTTTTGAAATGGTATAATCAATAAACAAACATGCGATTGCAGCAATCCCGAGAGATGTACCGTTATTTATTGAAGAGTTCTGATGTATATCTCCGAAGTTCTTCATCAGATCTTCACCAAATTAAAATGGGATCAATTTCGGAACATACTCTTTCAAACAAAAAAAGAATTTTCAAAATCGGTCCAAAATTGACGGAGATATGCGTGAACATACACAAAAAATCGTCCTTTCCACTCTACCCTGAACTACAAGCCGCTCGATAGAGTCGTTGCCTTGTCGGGACACGTGTCCAAAGAACTGGAGTACTCGAGCTTGGACTACAGCCGACAGACGCTGCCTGATACCAAGCTCTTGAAGGTTGGATATGTTAGTGCGAAACTCTGTCCACGACACTCCAAGCATTTTTCTCCAGCACCACATTTCCAGAGCGTTTATTCTCTTCCTCTCAGTGTCTCTCAGCGTCCAGGTCTCGGCTGCGTATAGAAATATGGGGAGCACAAGTGCCCGTATGAGCCGGCTTTTCGTACCTTTGGTGATATTGTGATTCCTCCATATTTTCTTCAGCCTATTCATGGCAGACCTGGCCATAGCGACGCTTTCGCTTGATCTCGTCCCCGCAACCACCATGGTTTGATATTAAAGTGCCCAGGTAGACGTATGACGTCACAATTCGCGATTTGAGTGACTTCTGGCGAATTTTCGTTAATGCGATCAACAATCATCATTTTCGTCTTGGTTCTGTTAATTCTCAAACCGAATGCTGAGCTGGTATGTTCCATTTTAGATAGCAACCGTTCCATGTTGTCGGCACTAGTCGCGAACAGCGTAGTGTCGTCCGCATATCGCAGGTTCGATACTCTTATACCTCCTATCGATACACCGTCCGTCCAGTCCTCAAGGGTAGTCCGCATTATAAGTTCAGTGTAGATGTTAAACAGTAGCGGCGGGATTATACATCCTTGGCGGACGCCTGCACTGGGGTAAAAGACATTCATAGTACGCCTCAAAAGATGCACAAGGTGTTTGGGAGTGCCCATAGCAAGAAGGGACCTCCACAGCACTGGCCATAACTAAAAAATTTGGTACCTATCAAAGACACCGACTTCCAAAAACAAAGTTATTTTTCACTTTCTAGTTTTCTTATTTGGAAGTCGGTAGTATTTTTTTGTAAAAAAGATTTTTATTTTGCATTATGGACACAGAATTCCAAAAATAAAGTTATATTTCACTTTTTAGTTTTCTTCTCGGTGAAATGGCCAGTGCTAAGGAGGTCCCTCCTTGCTATGGGCACTCCCAAACACCTTGTGCATCTTTTGAGGCGTACTATCGAATGTCTTTAACCCCAGTGCAGGCGTCCACCAAGGATGTATATCCCGCCGCTACTGTTTAACATCTACGCTGAACTTATAATGCGGATTACCCTTGAGGACTGGACGGACGGTGTATCGATAGGAGGTATAAGAGTATCGAACCTGCGATATGCGGACGACACTACGCTGTTCGCGACTAGTGCCGACAACATGGAACGGTTGCTATCTAAAATGGAACATACCAGCTCAGCATTCGGTTTGAGAATTAACAGAACCAAGACGAAAATCATCATTGTTGATCGCATTAACGAAAATTCGCCAGAAGTCACACAAATCGCGAATTGTGACGTCATACGTCTACCTGGGCACTTTAATATCAAACCATGGTGGTTGCGGGGACGAGATCAAGCGAATGCGTCGCTATGGCCAGGTCTGCCATGGATAGGCTGAAGAAAATATGGAGGAATCACAATATCACCAAAGCTACGAAAATCCGGCTCATACGGGCACTTGTGCTTCCCATATTTCTATACGCAGCCGAGACCTGGACGCTGAGAGACACTGAGAGGAAGAGAATAGACGCTCTGGAAATGTGGTTCTGGAGAAAAATGCTTGGAGTGTCGTGGACAGAGTTTCGCACTAACATATCCAACCTTCAAGAGCTTGGTATCAGGCAGCGTCTGTCGGCTGTAGTCCAAGCTCGAGTACTCCAGTTCTTTGGACACGTGTCCCGACAAGGCAACGACTCTATCGAGCGGCTTGTAGTTCAGGGTAGAGTGGAAAGAACGAAGGACGATTTTTTGTGTATGTTCACGCATATCTCCGTCAATTTTGGACCGATTTTGAAAATTCTTTTTTTTGTTTGAAAGAGTATGTTCCGAAATTGGTCCCATTTTAATTTGGTGAAGATCTGATGAAGAACTTCGGAGATATACATCAGAACTCTTCAATAAATAACGGTACATCTCTCGGGATTGCTGCAATCGCATGTTTGTTTATTGATTATACCATTTCAAAACATAACATCACGCCAGTACGCTCTTAAGGTGTACGCAGATCACTCATTTCACTGGTTATGTTCAAGTTTCATGACATTCGGGTAATCTATTCTGGCGTTATAGGTACGTACTTAATTACTTCCCTATTAGGTAGGATACATGTTCGCGAGCTGGCTGACCAAAACCAGATGTATCCTCCGACTGCACAGCATGATTTTCTTCTTGTTTACATCTTTTTAGTTCGCTTTTTAAGCAGTCGGGTTTTTTGTATTTTTTAATTAACTTTTTTTATTTATAACTTTTTAGTTATCTTTTTTTAGAATTAGGTACATTTTAACATA
The DNA here is from genome assembly GCA_945859665.1 of Anorthoa munda. Lineage (NCBI taxonomy): Eukaryota > Metazoa > Arthropoda > Insecta > Lepidoptera > Noctuidae > Anorthoa > Anorthoa munda. Next base: position 291,842 of record OX243916.1, on the reverse strand, counting down.
TAAGTGTTATATATTTTTTAAATCAGCTCTTAAATCCTTTAATTTTGATACCCCACACGATAGATATGGAAGGAAAAAAAATTTTGGGCCCCCACAATATGGCGCCCAAAAGCCGTCATTTTTCTATTTTCCAATTTTAATGTAGCCAGTGACACTCGCAGGGTTAAGATGAATCGATTGACGTAAGAACCATCAAAATCGGCCTACGCGTTTGGACTCTAGAACGCCACATAGGAACAAACATACATACATATACTGATAAACACATTACCCTCCTTCGGCAGTCGGGTAATAAAGAGGTAAAGTTTGTGACGTTGTAGAGGGTAATCTCTGGATCTACAGAACCGATTATGAAAATTCTTTCACCATTAGAAAGCTACATTATTCCTAAATGCCATAGGCTATAATTTTTTATAAAAAAATAGAGGTCCTTATGAAAATTGCAATATTAATATTCCCTATGTAACCCAAAGTAGCAAAATGTTGCTTGTAAAATTCATTCTTTGAAAACTATTGATGAAACAAAAAATTTTAGGTAGGTAGGTAGGTAGGCAGGGTAAGCTGGGTAGGCAGGTTAGGCTGGATAGGTTGGGTAGGCACGGTAGACAGCGTAGGCAGGGTAGCCAGTTGACGGGAGCGAAGCCCCGGAGGTCAGCTACTCGTTAAATATACAAAAAAAACCGGCCAAGTGCGAGTCGGACTGGCACACGAAGGGTTCCGTACCATTATCGCGTATGGGAGCCCCCCTTAATTTATTTTATTTTAATTTAATAATTATTATTTTTTAAAGTAAATATACAACTAAACATTCTGTAAATATTTCAAGCGTCTACCTGTTGCCATTATTAATATCGAGCAAAAAACGGCAAAAATATCACGTTTGTTGTATGGGAGCCCCCCCTAAATATTTATTTTATACTGTTTTCAGTATTTGTTGTTATAGCGGCAACAGAAATACATCATCTGTGAAAATTTCAACTGTCTAGCTATAACGGTTCATGAGATACAGCCTGGAGACAGACGGACAGACAGACAGACGGATCGCGAAGTCTTAGTAATAGGGTCCCGTTTTTACCCTTTGGGTACGGAACCCTAAAAAGATGTAAATAGGAAGAAAATCATGCTGTGCTGTCGGGAGCAAAATTGACGAAGTATGAAAATTTTAAACAAATATCCGTCTCGCCAAAACTGCCGTCTTCTATGGCTGCTGTATTGGTGTGACGGACATGGACCTCAGAGTCTATGTCGGACTTCTCTTCTAATTTTCATCTTTACAAGTAATTTTTTTTGAGTCAATTTTCGCTTGGGGCAGGATTTGGCTGGTTCGCCAGGGTTCAGCCATTGCGATGAGCATTTCCGATTATTGTACAGGATCCACTTTTCATCGTAGGTATTGATTCGATTTAAAATCCCTTCATTATTGTGCCGGTCGAGTAATGTAACGCAGCAGTCGACGCGCCTTTGTCGGTTTGCTGCACTCATTTCAAGCTTTTTCTCTTTTCCAATTTGCTTCAAGTGGATTAAAACAGTTTTATCACTAACACCGCAGCCAGCAGCTAACTCGGACGTGGTTTGCGATGGATCCGCTTCCACAATAGTCTTCAATTCTTCATTATCAACTTTGGTCTCCGGCCGTCCTGCAGGTCGAAATTTCCAGAACAAAAACGTTGGAACCAAAAACGCACTGTGTTTTGTTTTGCGACACCGTCGCCATACACATATCTTTAATCCTTAGAGCCGTTTCTGCAGCACTGGTGCCACGATGGAACTCGTACTCGTAAATAACGCGATATTTCAAGGTTTCCATTTTGTAAACTGACTGGCGTAAAGAAAAAAACCAAAAGAGGAAAAAACAAATTAATTACGGTTTTCCAAACACAAAAGCATGAGTAAATAGCTGTATAAATTTAAAATTGGAATTCCAAACCAAAGAGGAGATATTTGAGATCAAAGTAACCAGTACGACAAAACGCTAATTTCATAGGTAAAGACCTAATACTTACTAGATCTCGTTCAAACCAATTTTCGGTGGAAGTTTATATGGTGATGTAAATCATATATTTTTTTTAGTTTTATCATTCTCATATTTTAGAAGTTACAGGGGGGGGGACACATTTTACCACTTTGGAAGTGTCTCTCGCGCAAACCATTTAGTTTAGAAAAAAAAAATGATATTAGAAACCTCAATATCAATTTTGAAGACCTATCCATAGATGTGAAAACGTAAATGCGGTTCACAGAATACATCTACTTACCAAGTTTCAACAGCATAGTTACATAATAAATAATAGTTGGCATAGTTCTTATAGACGAATCCCTATGGGTTCCGTTTTTTGCCATTTGGCTACGGAACCCTAAAAAGTGTTTGTGAGTTTATATGTTTGCATATTCACCCACGATACAGGAGAAATTCAAGGTGAGGTAATTCGAGGTGAGATGTGTGTCAAAGAATTTTTAATTTTCCAGTGTTGTTGCCCTACCAATCGCAATTTACATGTGTGTCATACACTAATGTATGACTAGCACTCCGCCTGCGACTTCGTTCGCGTGATTTCGTTTATCCTATAAATGATTTTCTTATATGCAGTTAGTGAAGGCGACCAAAAATAAGCTATTATTAAAGCAATAAAAAATTCGGTATCGTAGATATACAGGGTATATTGGATTGGGACGATTCGTTATTTGACTTAAAGAATAATAAATTTTAGGTTACCGTCACAAAATAAAATCCTCCCCTAAAAACTAATCAACCCTTTTTTGCCCCGTTGAGGGTCGAGTTTTTAACAACCTAAATATGCTATTCACTCTTTTCTTTTCTATATTATTTATCGTTTATGTTAGTCAGATTGCGCAGTGAGATTCCTCAAAAAAACTTTAACGCTAACCCTATCTGGGAGGGAGTTTTTAAAACCCCCTAAATCATCATTTGGGGGCGTTTCAAAAAACTAATGATGACAATCTTTATTGTTTACTTAGGATGGTATTTATGTCAGCTTTCAAATGTGTTAACCCAAGAAATAAGATTATTCAAAAACACTTTAATACCTCCTAAATCGTCTTTTGGGGGTGGTTGCAAAAAACTAATAATGACAACCTTTATTGTTTATTCAGGTTGGTGTTTATGTCAAGTTTTATGTTTATTAATCCAAGATATAAGATTCTTCAAAAAAATTAACATCCCCTAAATAATCTTTTGGGGGTAGTTTCGAAAAAATAACAATGAAAGCCTTTATTGTTTATTTAGATTCGTATTTATGTCGAATTTCAAATTTATTAAATGAAGTAATAAGATTCTTCAAAAAAACTAACACCCCTAAATCGTCTTTTGGGGATAGTTTAAAAAAATATTAATAACAACCTTTATTTTTCATTTTGGTTATTATTTGTGGCATGTTTCAAGTTTATTGACCCAAGAAATCAGATTTTCCATACAAACTTCAACACCCCCTAAATCATCATTTGGGGGTAGTTTCGAAAAACAAATAATTTCAATCTTTATCATTTACTGAGAATACTATTTGTGCCAAGTTTCATGAATTTTGGCCGAAGGATTTAGATTTTTCATACAAACTATCAACCCCCTTTTTACCCCCTTAGGGGTGGAATTTCCAAAAATCCTTTCTTAGTGCACACTTACGTCACTTGAGGAACCTTTTTGCCAAATTTCATGCTTCTAGGCTTAGCAGTTTCGGCTGTGCGTTGATTGATCAGTCAGTGAGTCAGTCAGTCAGTCACCTTTCGCTTTTATAGATATAGATATTATATTCACTCCTGAGAATGGAGTCAAAACCGAGGCCTCCTGCCGTGACCCCACATGCTGAACTAACACCACACTCTGGTCAAGCTTTAGCCAGCAGACTGCAGGATGTGAAAACAAATAAAAAATTAATGTTGGACTAACAAATTATGCTATGATGCAAACTCTTAAAACTGCTAAACAAAGCCACAAAATATTATTTAAATAAATTTATTAACAATACCAATATTTGAAACCTTAGCTTTTAAAAATTTGGGTTAAACAGAGATTAACTTCTCCTGAAGTTTGTCTCTCATTTAACATTCCACACATTGTTTAAATATAATATTTTACATCGCATGTGGCGTCCGAGCTAGGCCTCTATGCATCACTCCATCCTGGAGTTCACTTTATACAATTTAATCTAACTAGTGATTAAGTATATAGAGTTCTGTGTGGTTAAATAATTATCTGCTGACAAATAAATGCATACAAATAAATAAATGCATAATATATTGCTACCGAGTACCTCCATTGCCACTAAATAATTCTATCAAATATAAAAATAACATAAAGTATGTATTTTCAAAGCAGTTCATCATGGCCAGCTTATTCCATCATAATATATATACATTTCTGAGCAGGAGGCAGCTGGTGCCAGATAGAAAACTATCAATTTTACAGTGAGCCGTCAGCCAAATGACATATGAGTTATAGGCTCGAGGAGTGCCTAATGATAACAAAAGTAAAAGTCAATATTATCATTCCCACTATTGGTTTGAAAATCAGCAGGTGTGAATAAAATAAAATTATATTACATCTTAAAGATTACACAATCTTCCCCGAGGAACAACATGTTAGGAGATGAGACTCGGCTCACTGTGGTGGGTTGGGGCCGGGCGGGCGCACTTGGCGCCGCAGCTGCTCCACCAGCTCGGGGTTGGCTGCTTGCATGTGCTGCGCCAGCGCCTGCCCTGCCTCCAGCAGCGCCGACATGCCGCCCGCGCCCGCGCCCGCACTTCCCGGAGGCCCGCCCGCACCCGGGGCCGCACCGCCGCCGCTCATGAGCCCCGAGATAAGGTTCTGCATGTTGGGGTCGGCCAGCATCTCCGTGGCCATGTTGAGCAGCGCGGGGTTCTGCAGCAGGCCGCCGAGGTCCATCGGCGCGCGCTCCCCGTGCGCCGCCAGCTGCTCGTCGGCCAGGCGCAGGTTCTGGCGGTACGACTCGTTGTCGGGCTCCAGCTGCGCAGCCCGCGCGTAAGCAGCGCGCGCCTCGCGGTGCCGCTCTAGTGCCGTGAGCGCCAGCCCCAGGCGCGAGTGCGCCTTTCCGTAGTCGGGCTGCAGCGCCAGCGCCGCCGTGCAGTCAGCCACAGCCGCCTCGTTGTCGCCCAACTTGAACTGTGCGGCGGCTCGGTTGCAGAAGTATACTGGGTTGGACGGGTCGAGCTCGATGGCGCGCGTGTACTTGTCCAGCGCCTCCCGGTGGCGGTCGCTCTTCATGAACTCGTTGCCCTCGTTCTTCAGCTTCTCGGCCTCGGAGCGCGTCGGCGGCGAGTTGAGCGGCGCACTACTGCGCGTCTGTGCACGCACGAGCTGCAGCAGATCGACGCCGCGCGCCGCATCCTCGGGGCCCAGCTCGAACGCGGTCTCGATGCACTGCACGCCAACCTCAACGCTCTCGCGTGAGTCCACGCTGAGCGAGTCCCCTTCTAACTGCCGCTTTAAGAAGTTCACAATGCTCGCAGCTACTATTTTAATATCCGACATGATGCTGGAATTTCGTTTGAGTCGGTAATACTAGTAAATCTACAAAACTTGCAGTAATTTCTATTATTTTTAGAATTTTCGACCGACGATGACACAAATCACACAAATTGACACAATGACAGATGACAAAATGAAAATGACATTCCGGCTTTCGGTGTTACAAGACTTGAAAAAAATACCGTAAAAATAAAACTGGTTTTAATTTTTTGTCCACTAAAAATTTTTAGACATTTTCAGAAATAACTCTATACTGTTTTTTTTTTAAATAAAATGATTTTTTTTATTGTTGTTTTCTTTGATTTGTATTATATTTTACACTTTTGTAGTTTATGTAAAATTGCTAGTCTCAATAAAATTTAGAAAAATATATAGAAGGATTCTTAATCATTTTATTAAATTTTAGTCGTGTAGTTATATCTCTCCAAGCACTTTACCATCTAATTCAGATAAGTGTGACGTGATATATATCATATGATTGCCTATTTATATTACTTTTAAGACAACCACAACGAATATTGAATTCGCAGTCCTGTGTAATTAAACACCGTGGCATTTTAGTCGTCTTAAAAAAGCAGCCCACTTCTTCTGTCTATGTATATGAACAACTTTCTCCATGGACGAAATAAACAAAAAAAAAATTGCATCTCCCTCCCACACAAATTTTGGTCAGCTGACGACAACGTTGTATGGAAAAACCCATTTTTTTTTTGGGGTTTGCCTATGACTCGTACTACCTGTGTGGCTCTCTTTTTACCCGACTGCCGAAGGAGGGTAATGTGTTTATCAGTCTATGTATGTATGTATTTATGTAAGTATGTATGTATGTATGTATGTTTGTTCCTATGTAGCGTTCCAGAGACCAAACGCGTTGGCCGATTTTGATGATTTTTACGTCAATCGATTCGTCTAAACCCTGCGAGTGTCACTGGCTATATTAAAATTGTAAGATAAAAAAACGGCGGATTTTGGGCGCCATAATGTGGGGGCCCAAATTTTTTTTTCTTCCTATCCCATCGTGTGGGGTATGAAAATAAAGGGTATTACGAGGCGATTTCAAAAATATATAACACATATATTTCTATGTACCAAATTCGAAAAAAAAGTAACTAAAAAGTTATAAATAAAAAAAAGTTAATTAAAAAAATCAAAAAACCCGACTGCTTAAGATGCGAAATAAAAAAAACGTAAACAAGAAGAAAATCATGCTGTGCAGTCGGAGGATACATCTGGTTTTGGTCAGCCAGCTCGCAAATATGTTATTATATATATTTTAATTAATTTTTTTTTATTTATCGTCTGCTCGATTTCATTGGCCATCGATATGGTCTATAGTCTAGGTATACGGCCGCAAAGGTTGACGAGGTACACATGAATTCATGCGGGCCAATATGTAGCCGGAGCGTGATGTATTGCGCAAGCATTTCATCGCCCCTGCCAAAGGTATCTACAGAACACCGTGTGGTTTAGTCAGTAGAGTCTGGCAGACACCTTCGCCCGGCCCGCGTTGGATGATATCCATGAGGATTTCCACAAGTTAAAAAACTTTTTACAAAAAAAGATCCAAAACAAAACACTACAAAGCGTTGACTAAAGGTCTATCCACACATATCAGGGCCGTGCCCGGGACGTGACAGGGCCGGGTCCCGTCAGGGGCTCATAAAAATATCGGTGGGAACATTTTATATGAACTCGTTCACACACGTCCGTGCACAGGCCCGGGCACGTCCCGTGCACGGACGTGTGTGAACGAGTTCATATAAAATGTTATGTATATGATATGTGTGGATAGACCTTTATGCAGTAAAGCTCGTGAACTACTTACTTATATGTCGCATCAAGGCTGGCCGATAGATGCAAACCATCGGGAAGTCAGGATGTATTGCCTTAGGTTAAGACATCGTGTGTGGGCAGGTGGGTGGGTAGTCGTGAAAATGAAATCACACAAATTATTCGATACACTGAGTATATTCAAATAGGCACAAGTTACATTCTTGCTTACCAATATTACGGATCGACACTGATTCTACGACGTGTTAGCTCTACGGTTGTCAGTACTCAACCAACTGCCAGTACATTTTAGCTCAACTGCTATATTCCGTTATCCCCACCACGCAAGTGGTTAGAGAAAAGGCGCCAAAGCGTAGTTGTTCTTGCTTTGCCGCCAGATGACGTGCTTGCGATTTGTTTTGACGTCCGTACTATTGACTAAACCCGACATATAGAAGAAAGATGCGAGATCGAAAATTTTAGCACTTCACGCCTCTGATACGCAAGGTTTTCTAATTTGAGGCTTTTTAACCGACTTACCAAAGACTTTTTATTAAAAAAACAAACCGACTTACGAAAAATAACTTTCTTTTCCGAAGTCGGTGTCTTTGGTACCTATTGTTTTCCGTTTTTCGACACCAATTTCGGAAAAGAAAGTTATTTTTAGTTTTGCAGTGTTTTTTTTGGAAGTCGGTTTGTTTTTTTGATAAAAAGTTTTTTATTTATCTCTTTTTAGTTTTGATTGGTACCTCCAATTGCCATAAAATTCATATATAGCCAAAGTACATCTCATGACGATTCCAATGAGCCCATTCACGACTAGGATACATTATTTTATTTCGGAGTTCCAGTGCCAACCTGACGGCTTCATCATCAGATCAGTTCGATGGTAACATTTTCATCAGCACTATTTATTTATAAGTATTTGCTTCATCATAGTCGTTAAACTATTCGAGATATCTTTTACCCCATGACATACTTAGAATTAAGGAGTTCTATTGGCCATCTGTCGTCTTCTTCACCAGTTCCACTTCACCAAATAGTACTTTCTGAGTGCAGATGATTGTATTGTTGATAAAAATACCAAAATCGGTATTTGTATGCCTATAATATTTAAGGAGTTCCCTCGATTTCTACAAGATCCAATCATCAGATCCTGACCTGATGACTATGGGATCAACTGGGAAGTATACCCTTTCAAACAAAAAAAGAATTTTTCAAATCGGTGCAGGCATCTTTGAGTGATCGGGGAACATACATAAAAAAAAAACAAAGGATTCCGACGAATTGAGAACCTCCTCCTTTTTTGTAAGTCGGTTAAAAATGACTGAGGAATGGCCGCCCACGTTCTTTGTAATAAGTCAAAAAGTTGGTATGGGGTATGCACGGCATCCATACTCGGCAGAGCTCTTATTTGGAGCATATCCAATGCGTGCTCAATTGGATTGAGGCGATTGAGCAGGCCACGGCAGAACGTTGATGCGAGAACCGGCAAGAGTGCGTGTTACGACTCTAACCGTGTGCATTAGTCGAAACGAATCACCCAACCGGCGGGCCTCGCAAAAGGATGATCACGTCAAACAATCCTGTCCGCATAAATCTGAGCATTGAGGTTGCTCCAGACCCAAATGAGATTAGTTCTGCCACCGATCCAAAAACCGGCCCAAACCACAATTTTTTTATTTCGCCTCCTTATGAATGAACTTCCTGACAAAATTTCAAACGTTCTTGAGGTCCAGCGGAGCGAGCATGTGCGTACCCAAGACATTTGTGACAAGACATGATAAATTATGTCATGTCTTACAATTTGTCTTAAATGCTAGCCGGGTCAAACATGTGACTTATTTTAAAGGCGCGACATGCCTTTCTTGTTGCTTCCCGGCGACCACGGCCTACTGTGACATGGCTTGAGTCACACATTTCATCGCAGTTTGGACGATAAAGCCATTTTGTCTTAATTATTAGTACCGGCGGCGTGAGAAAATTTCCTGACGTTTATTTGGGACTTATCGGGTCTTACTTTGCTAATACGGGCGCACCCATTTTGTCACAAATTTCACATTTAGACAGATGATTAAGAAAAATGTATCACTTTCGTTCGGAGGTGGTGATAAAATTTTATAGTTGAAAAATAAAATATTTTCCTTCTAATTACTGCACCAAATGGCAATAAATTTATTTTGTGTGTGTGGTGATCAATGCTTATTAATTAATTGAAATTTTACAGGATTATTAATTAATTATATTTTATTACTTTTTTTATAACTGTTATTTTTTATTGTTATTCCTATTTTTAATTATTATTTTTATTTTGATTATTACTTTTTATAATTATTTTCTTATATTCCATATTCTTCTTACTTTCTACATTTTAAATTATTTCTTAAATAAAACCTCCAAAAAATATTAATTAATTGAAATGTTACAGGATTATTAATTAATTCTATTTTATTACTTTTTTATAATTGTTATTTCTATTTTTAATTATTATTTTTATTTGGATTATTACTTTTTTATAATTATTTTCTTATATTCCATATTCTTCTTACTTTCTACATTTTAAATTATTTCTTAAATAAACCCCCCAAAAAACAACTAAAATAAAAAAATAGGGGTTCACCGGTATCGGGAACTGGGTCCAAGCTATTATATTTTTTAAGTAATTATTAATATTTTATTAACACTTAATATGTTATCAAACAAACAAAGAAAAATAAAGTGTGTATAAGTCTATGGTCGTGGGTCAAATATTAATTTGTGCCCAACAAAATTAAAAAGTATTTTATCTGTATGAACGGCACACTTTTATAAGTATTATTTTATTTGGTCGTCTATTCAGATTATGTCGCACTATGAAGTCAGCCACAAGAAAGGCATGTCGCGTCTTGAAACTATGTCACATGGTTGTCCCGTGCTAGTATTTAAGACAAATTGTAAGACATGACATATTTTATCATAACTTGTCATGACCCAAAATATTTTCTGTTAAGAATTTGTAGTTCAAGTCGAAAAACAAGCAAAGTAAAAAAAATTTTTTTTTTTTTCTTTTCTTAAATTCATATTGGGATGCTGCTAGCATGGGGGTATCAAAGGGGGGGCTAAATTTTGGTTATTTTTTGCCTAGGACATACCGTTTTCGAGATATAGAGCGTTTTATGTAAAATAAAATAAAATTCGGAGGCCCATAATTCGGAAATAGTGCGTCGTAGGACTATGCTTCTCTGAACCTAAATGGTTTTTATGGCCAAGGTTAAACCGAAACTGCCATAAAATTGGCAAATTTCCGAAAAAGAAAACAAATTAATGTCAAGAAGTTATGCCACAAGTCAAGAAAATATCTCACGCCGCCGTGCTAGCATTTCAGACAAAATGGCTTTATCGCCCAAACTGTGATAAAAAGTGTGACTTAGGCCATGTCACAGTAGGCCGTGCTCGCCGGGCTGAGGTTCTCCAAACTCAAGTACGTCTTGTATTCGGCATCATACCGAAAGGATATTCATCGGCAAAGCAAACACAACGCCAAGACTGGCAGTCGAATTCTTCCACTCAATTTTTGTGTTCGCGTGCCCATTGTAAACGGGCCTTACGATTGCGGGGTGCTATAGGTGGAACTCTCAGCGGCCTTCGGAAACGCAGACTCACTTCACGCAAACGATTTCGGATGGTTGGGTCGCTTATCAGCAAGCCTGAAGGGCTGTTGTGGAGCCTCGTAGCCAACATCACGGCGATCATGGTACGATTCCGTCGAGTACTTTGGATGTACCGCGGTTCTGTTTGCGAGTGGTGATGCGAGATAGTCCTCCATGTCGCTCGACCACGCTGCCTGTGACACGATAGTTTGCCTAGAGGCAGCTTATGTCACTCTGTGTAGTGCCATGAGCGACAGCTACAGTACGTTGCCTGGAACCAGCTTGTAACATTCCGATGGCTCTCATCATCTCTTCTCGTGAAACGATATCGTCGGTCCATATCGATGCAATTTTTTCTTTGAAAAAATTGCATCATATTATGGGTATAAGGGTTATTGGGCGATAATTTTTAACATCATTTCTATCGTTTTTTTTGTACCTACAAAGGTTTAACGACTGATAATTTTAGGGCATCAGGAAAAGTTCCAGATGAAAATGAAAGATTAATCAAATGAGTCAATATAGGAATCAATTCTGTACTGCAAGTTTTAATTACTTTTGTACTAATTCCATCGTAACCTTCTGAGTTAGTGTTATTTAATGCTATTATTTCTTTTTTTATCTCGTCTTCAGTCATAAAGCCAAGAAATATAGAATTGGGTATTGTCTTGGTTTTATTAGGCTCGTCATTATCATGTAAATTATTAAATTTCACAGTGCTAGTCGAATCAATAAAGTAATTATTAAAAGCATTTGCTGTGTCAGAGGGATTAGACAGTATTCTCTTATCTAGTTCTAGTTGAGATACATTATTGTCACATTTTGTGTTTCCCATTTCACGGTTAATGACTGACCACGTTGCTCTGCATTTGTTTTGACTTTTATTAATATAATTAACATTTGAATTTATTTTGGATTTAAATATATTTTTTTTCAGTATTGATGAATAATTTTTATATCTAAGTTTGCACGTTAGGGTTTTATGTTTATAATAGAGATACCGCAAACGTCGTTTAGTTTTGCAACTATTTCTGAGACCCTTACTTATCCATTTTTGTTTATTAGCATTAGAGTTGTTTATTTTAATCTTAATCCTTGGGAAGCATAAATTATACAATAAACATAAAAACTCGTGAAATTTGTTGAATGCTTTATTTAAATCATTTTCGTGATGTACCTCTGACCACGTTAAACCAGCTAGGCATTTTTTGAATTGTCTTATGTTTTCACTACAATAGTCTTTTTTATACATAAAAAATGATTTGGTCTTTCTACTTTGCTCTTTTACTGGGAAATCTAAGAGTTGTGCTGTGTCGTGGTCTGATAAGTATAAGGGTAAAACTTAAGTAGAAGATATTTTTATGTTACTTAGTATGTGGTCTATACAAGAGTCTTTACGGGTGGGAACTTCAACGTGCATCTGCAAGTTATAGTTATTACATAGATCTTTTAAGTAGTTGGTTACTCTTCCTTGTTTAAGATTATTGATATTGAAATCACCGGCAATAACAATTTTTGTCCTGGACCCATATTTTTTAACCGTTTCGCACATAAATTGATCAAGTTTATCCAAAAATATGTTAGGATCAGACTTAGGCGTTCTATAAAGGCACACGATTAATAAATGTGCGTAACGCCAGCTTCCTCATAAGTTGTAGAATAATTCTATCTACGCTATTATTTAAGGTATAATAGCAGCAATCAAAGTTCCGAGTCTTAATTTAGCTGCCACAAAAACTTCGTTATTATGAGTCGTTTAGTATGTGTTAGCTGGAGTGACGTCACCCCAGCTTCCTCATTCAATACAGGCAAACCAGTGAGGTTAGGGTTTTGGACTATAGTCAAAAAAATAAGGCATAAAAACTGCACATGGAAGGCAAGAACTGAACGATAATACTTAAACAGTTTTGAAACTATGATACAAAAACGTGTGTGTAAGCTGGAGTGACGTCACCCCAGCTGCCATGTCATATCTTCCGAACAAAAGAAGATATAATGATGTATCATAGTTCCAAAATTAAGGTATAATAGCTGCCATTGGCAGCAAAATTTTCAAGTCTCTGGTCAAAATACTATATAAGTTATTAAACCGACTAATATGTGTAAGCTGGAGTGACGGCACCCCAGCTGCTCATGTCATATCTTCCGAACGAAAGAAGATATGATTATGCATTATAGCTTAAAACATGAGAAATAATAGCTGCCATAGGCAGCAAAACTTTCAAATGTCTAGTCCTTATAGTTTCCACGTAGTAAACAAAAATATAGTTTCCGCGTCAAAAAGATCAAATTATTACTTTGGAGGAGGTACGGAGCGGCGTTGCCGTTCCGTGCGCTATATCATCAGTTTAACGCACTAGAAACTAGCAAACTAGACTGGGAGCCTACTTCACACTTTAATGTACTATCCAAGTATATAGGATTTTTATAGTCATATTGTTTATTTAAACATAGGATGAAAGAAAATCCAAAAATCGAAGTGTAACAATTTCGTATATTTTTGTCATAAATTATTTTTTTGGTACTATTTACAGTCTTTGAAATCAGATAAAATATGATTAGTATAAATCACAATTATTCTTTAGAATCAGATGATTTATCTTTTAAGTAAGTAAAGTGCGTTTCAAGAAAGAATACCCTTCGCCGTAATGTTGGCACCATTGCTTTTCATTGAAGAATAGTACATTACTGCAGCGGCCAGCAAAATAGGCATTGATGGACGAACGTGTAAATGTGGGCCGAGGCGAAGCCGAGGCACACATACGTAAGTCCATCAATGCCTAGTTGTGGCCAAGGCTTGTATAGTACTTTTCTCAAATAATGCGCGGAAATTAAAACTAAGTAGTACCTAGAACTCATTTAGTCAAAATCAATCACGAACAACAATAATTGTTCCCGCGTTAAAGTGTTCCTTTGTTTTTTTTTTCAATAAACAGCGTTCTATTTGCAAGCCAGTTCGAAATTTAAATAAAACCTTTGATAAGTTACCTCCTTGGTTGCCATGTTTCGGAGTAAAAAATCGTTCCATTTTTAAACTACACGACAGATATGAGTTTACTATGGAATTTATTTGGCCGCTAGACACGACAGATATGGATTTTCATACAACTTTTGCCGGCCGCTGCGCGCATGTATTTGACCAGTACAGCAATTTCGATTTATCTCGAAGAAGGTTGTCAAAATAATGATCACATTTCCAAGCATGTTTGAGAAAATGGTTTTTGCAAGCAATAGATCAAGACAATGACAAGACAACCTAACAGTGACCAGGTGGCCTACCCCCATCTTTTACAAAACAACCTCAATTTGAGTGCACTTTCTTTCGAGCTCTTATTGAGAACTCTCATTATCGTACCCTCACCTTAGTTAAACGATATCAATTTAATGCCGGGTAGTGTTGGGAAAGAACGAATGATTTGAAATATTTATCTATGAACCGATATAGGATTGCTTTCGAAGAAAAAAAAGGTTTTTAGGATGTCGTTTTTGCTATCACTAAAATTTAAAATAAAAATTATCATGAGATGTTTATTTCATATAAAATCCAAATAGAATTATATACTATACTATACATTTATGTCAAACATTTAAACTATTATTTTCTTAAGTGTATTTTACAACAATATAATAAGATTAAAGACAAAAAAGTAATATTAAAATCAAAACCAAAGCCGACATTATAAAGCATCTCAAAAGCCTGAGTCTGATATAATTTATTACCTGTGGCTTGACTTTCCACATTATTATGTAAACAAATTAAAGAGGTTGCACTCGTAACTAAATTTAAACGTTTTTACGTTGTAAGCTTGTATTTTTAAATATGTCGGATTATTTATAACCTGACATCTTGGTCATATGAGCTCTGTTTACTAGCGTGCTTTGTTATTTTCGTTGTTTTAAAGTAATTTACAATAAAGTTGTTGTGTGGTTGTTGTGAGTTGTGTGACAAAAGGATTGCCTTGTATTCTATGAATAAAGAGACGATTACAAATATCTACAAATATGTAATCGTGACCTAAAGATTGTTATCCAAAACTGCCGCTATCACAAGGTTATCACGAATTACTGTCTTCAAAACTCTCCGTGGTGAGAAAGAGGAGTAGCCTAGACGAATTGGACGATATGGATTTTGGAGCAAAGTCAATGTTTTGTTTTTTAAATAATGATTTGCCTACAATTTTATTTAGATCCTGTAAATACTTAATGATTTGTTGCCCAACTTCAAGAGAGCGGCACCTACAAATAATGAAGTAGCTGTAATTGGAAATAAGTTAATCGCAACCGGAAAAGCTTGACAGAGATGATATAGTCCTCTGGCGTGAAGAATAATTTAAGAACATTGTGCTTCTTTCAGCTCTCATTTTGGCTGAACTGAGGAAAATTTATTATACGTATACAAATGAAACTTGGCTTAAAGAAGGTTATCTATATTCCTATTCTCAATAGTTTGGTTATTTTGTAGAAAATATAACAATATACTTACCTACTCATTATTTACGCACACCAGTTTTTGGTTAATAACTAACAAAATATTATAATTTTGTTATAGGATACACTATTATCAAAGTATGGAAGGACCAAACCATAATTATGTTCTGTTAAACACCCCATTGTAAAAACATATCCACAGGATTAATAAATCTGCTATTACTGCATATTGGTAAGTGTTTATTAATATTATTATGCAATTCTAAATGCAAAAACTTACTTTAACCCCTTGAGTGCTAATTAGCAAACACAATAGAAAAACAAGTGCCTTTTAGGGACTTTGGTTTCCGAGACAATCACCATAATATTGGATGTAATAGTTTACATCTTGTAGGTACCATCGGTCTGGGGTTTCTTCTTCAGGGTGCCAACTGAAAAATAGTGCTGGGTGTCTGACGAACAGCAAATGCTGAGTTGGTAACCTTTTCAGTATGGCCTGTTTAGTGCAATTTGTCTTTGTATTTCATTACTGTAATTTACTCTGTTGCTAGTGGATTTTGACTGTCAAGTAAATGTATTTCTATTATATTCTTGTTTATCAGCTAGCACCTGCCTACTCTACAAAACTCAGAACTCATATTTTATTATTTGTCTACAGGATCAGATACTGGCTTTTTGAATGGCAGTGAGTTGAAGAAAAGAAGCCATCTTCTTCACCATTCACCATTGATTATAAATCAGAAATGGAATCCTTTAAAAATGAAAAATGGTTCACCGTTCACCACAATTTTGCCATCTGTTGCATGTTCTATCTTCCTTCGAGTGTAAGAAAACAATAATACGTGTCCAGCATGGAGCTCGTTGATATTTATGTTAGTTTAGCTATGTCTTGTTCGGTTGGAGTGTAGCCTTAGGGGCACTATGGCACGAGGACTTAAAAAAATTATCGTTTTTTTTGTTGGAAATTTTCTAATTTTATTGCAGTTTCGGGTTAACCTTAACCATAAAAACCATTTAGGTTCTGAGAAGCATAGCCCTACGATGCATTGTTGCTGAATTATGGGCCGCCGAATATTATTATTTATATATCCGAATATCTCGAAAATGGTGTATCCTAGGCAAAAAATAACTAAATTTTAGCTCCCCCTGTGGTACACCCATGCTAGCAGCATCCCAACATGAACACTATAGTTATTACCATTTTGGAAATATAGACCTTTTTATACAAAATACAATAAAATTCGGCGGCCCATAATTCGGTAACGGTGCGTCATAGGACCATGTGTCTCAGAGCTTAAATGGCTTCTATGGGCAAGGTTAATAAGCTGGCGAAAAAAAAATGGCTGAATTGTGTTAAATAAAAATCTTCGAAAATTTGACTAAGTCCACTGCCCCTATTATAGCTACGCAAGGTGAAGGATCGACACAAAAAAAATTACCAAGTATTTCTTTTTTAAATTTTCTCTGATTTTCTTACATCATCTCATAGTTATCGACTAGAGCAACAATTACTTTCCTGAAAAGATTTTTATCCGAGCTACCATTTTGGAAATATAATGCGTTTTATGCAAAATAAAATAAAATTCAGAGGCCCATAATTCGAAAACGGTGCGTCGTAGGGCTATGCTTCTCAGAACCTTAATGAGTGTTATGGTCAAATTCAACCCGGTACTGCAATAAATTAGGGAATTATCGGAAAAAAGAAACATTTCATGAAAATTCACCAAGTCCAAAAAACTTTTTATAACCAAAAATTTTTTTTTGGTTTTCTTTGCTGCTCATAGTGCCCCTAAGCGTATACTCCAACTCCTAAAACGCCGCCCCTAAGATAACCCACTGACCACTTGTCCCTTAATCAGTAATGCATTTTCTATTCAATGTAGACCTACCTAATAAATAATTGTGTTTAAAAACAGTGTTATGTTTTATTTTATTGAAGTATTTGTAGTTTTTGATGTAATAAGACAACATTGTGTTTTAAAAGGTGTGCTTAGATGGTTTGGTCATGTTTACAAGATTTGTTTATATAACGACAACAGACCACATACAGTGACATACAGGACCATAGGTGGCCTTAATGCCCAAGGCATTCTCTACCAGTCAACCAAAGGTGGTGGAGACTGTGATGTGGGGGTGTCTTTGGTACCTGTTATTTTCCGTTTTTCGACACTGACTTCGGTCCGTCTGTCTGTCACCAGGCTGTATCTCATGAACCGCGATAGCTAGACAGTTGAAATTGTCACAGATGATGTATATCTGTTGCCGCTATAAACACAAATACTAAAAAACCGGCCAAGTGCGAGTCGGACTCGCGCACTAAGGGTTCCTCGCACTTGGCCGGTTTTTTAGTTTTTGTTTTTGGGAATAAATATAATGACCACCAAAAAAAACTTTGTGACGATAACCCCTATCACCTAAAATATATACTAATCAGCAAAAAAAATAAACCTAAACCAAATTTAGTAAATTGATCACCAAATTTCATAAGTGCTAAAACCGTAAGATATCAAATCTAGTGATTTGGTCAATGAATCAGTCCAAGAGCGAGCGAAGCGAGCTCGGGAGCTAAGGGCACCCCGACACGGACAGGTTAGGTTCGAAGGAGATGACGGGAGCTGAAGTGAGCGAGCAAAGCGAGCGAACTCAGCTCCCGTCATCACCTTCGTGTTAGTTTACTTTAGACCCTGTATTCAGAAATAGGAGCCCCGCCCAGCGGGGCTCCGTCGACTCTGTTGCGATTCTAAATTTAATTTTGGTGATCATTTACTATTTTTGTCAGTATATTACTAGATTTGGTGGTTTGTTAAACATAAGCCTTTGTTTTTATAGCGGCAACAGATATACATCGTCTGTGAAAATTTCAACTGTCTAGCTATCGCGGTTCATGAGATACAGCCTGGTGACAGACAGACGGACCGTGGAGTCTCAGTAATAGGGTCCCGTTTTTACCCTTTGGGTACGGAACCCTAAAAAAGATTCCGACGAATTGAGAACCTCCTCCTTTTTTGAAGTCGGTTAAAAATGTGTACACAAATCTATACTTCTATACTAATATTATAAAGAGGTAAAGTTTGTGAGGTTGTAGGGAGTAATCTCTGGATCTACTAAATCGATTTTGAAAATGATTTCACCAGTATAAAGTTACTTTATTTCTGAGTGGCATAGGCTATAATTTATATTCAATAAAATTAGAAATCCTTATGTAAATTTCAATAATGTAACCCAAAGTAGCAAAATGTTGCATAATAAAATTCATTCTTTGGCATGTGCTGAGAAAACTATTGATGATACATAAAAATGATGTACTACATGATTAAAGTACTTATTATTACCTACAAAAAAAGCTGCCAGATAATATATCTAACTATCATAGCTAAGTCACAATAGCAGCTTTTATGTTCTAAATGTTATTAGATCGCCGGTAGAAACAAGTTGTGTACTTTCGTATAGGTACTTAGTATTAATTCTTATTCAAATAAATAGTTTAACAAATTGGTAGGTAGGGTAGGGTAGGTAGCCAGTTGGCGGGAGCGAAGCCGCGGGGGTCAGCTAGTATATCTATCTATACTAATAATAAAAAGCTGAAGACTTTGTTTGTTTGAACGCGCTAATCTCAGGAACTACTGGCATTGAAAAATTATTTTTTGAGAGCTTCTGTTGCGTGCGCTGCGTAAGCGGTTAAAGTTACGCAACATTCATTTAAGTAAATATGTAGCCAGTAGACGGGAGCGAAGCCGCGTGTGACAGCTAGTACTATATAATATTGTATTATAAAGCTGAAGAGTTTGTTTGTTTGAACACGCTAATCTCAGGAACTACTGGTTGGAATAATTGGAAAATTATTTTTGTGTTGGATAGTCCATTTATCGAGGAAGGTTATAGGGTATATAACATCACGCTCGAAGGAGTGGTATGCTCCACTCCTTCGAGCGTGATGTTATGAAAAATGTTGCAAAAACGGGCAAAATTATTCCTTTTTGAGAGCTTCCGTTGCGTGCGCTGCGGAAGCAGTTAAAGTTTTTACGCTACATTCATGTATATAGGGTAGGTTGACGTGATCGAAGCCGCGTGGGACAGCTAGTATAAGTATATAGTTAAATAGGCATACGTATTATATAGTATCTATAGTAAATACCTATATTCTGTGTTGACTGTACAGTTTAATACAAAATAGGCTTGGTAGTGTCGTTAATTGGCAACGACACTACTGGTAGTGCGGCTGGTAGTGTCGTTGCCAAATAATGTAATAAACCTACCACCTATAATACCTATATACATTATGATGAATAAAAGGCGACTAAGAAAAGGTATTTACCAAGGCAGATGTGAGTGAAAACACCACCCGGGAGGGGACGTCCTAGGTCATACACGGATCTAATTGGTAATGTTCTTCAGAAAGGTCAGGAGCGCTGTCCTCATTACCGGTGTGCTCTTATGACTAGATGTACGCATGTAAATGAAGCAAAAGGAGTATGTAAGGACCGTAGCAGGTGGCGTTGTAGTTTCTGCTTGCCCACATAGGAAAAAGGCGTGAGTTTGTTTGAATATTTATAGGGTTAGTAGAATGGAGTTTGATGATAATAATAAATAATGTCCAAAACATGGGCTATGTATTCTATTGATTCTCCAGCTGCAAAATCATTTATTACAACACAGTAGATAGATAGGTACACATACACACAATATTGTTAACGCAGTCGGGTAAAAAGATGCAGATGGTTATCAGTTATTACCATTGAGATTATGTCCATGGATACCACACTTATCACACACAATGGTACTAGGCAGTCATCACAAGCACATTAAGGATTAATACAGCAAAGCAGCCAATAAATAACGTGAGACACTAGCACAAGCACCACAAAACACCAAATGCTAATAAAATGCATTCTTCTTCGTACGTAGTTTACAGGTTATAACCAATCATTCGCATTATTATATTTCAGCTCCCTAAGCTTCACGATGGGTTTGTTGCCTTCTATCAGCTTTCTTTTCTTTCTTATTTATCCCCGAACTGGAACAGTATTATACAATGCCGTGTCTTTAATGCAGTGCCTTTAATTACATCACAGTGTCGGTAGACACAAGCTGCCGGCGCGGCGGTAGTAGGTTGCGATGGCTCACGTAGCGTCTGTACTGCCCTCCATGATTTCATGGGTTTATTCTCCATTAATAATGCATTCGCCATCTAGAATCAAACAAGAAATTCAGTCCACATGCACTAAAATCGCATGAGATACACAAATCAATGGACAAGTTTACCTACGTAGGTAGGGAATAACATATCATGATACCTGTACCTCTGTAGGGCTTGGCAGAGGTTATGAATTGAATAAATGCGTAAATAAATACGATTTACTTACCGGTTGTATCACGGAAGTGATATTTTTTGTATATATTTTGGAAAATGATAGTATTTCGAGCCCGCCAAAGCAACTTTTATTAACTGTCAAACAAAACCAAAATTTGTAGTAAAAACGATATCGCTAGTTGTCAAAAAGCACGTTGTGGTTTGATTTTTGAATGAACTTTAAGACAATCGGCATACAAACATTATCAAAGCCTAAACAAAAACAACTTCGTAGCGTTATCAAAGTGAGCTTTCTTAAACGACGTCATGGTACGAAAACGCGACATAAGGTCAAATTGATACCGCTTTAAGAGCTTGTGGTCACCCCCCTGTAAACTGAAAAAAAAACGTAACAAAATTTTATTTTCGCGGGCTAACTTTCCACGTCCACTTTAACCGAACTACAGAGAACATGTCACAAAAATAAAACCGGCCAAGTGGGAGTCGGACTCGCACAAGATGGGTTCCGTACCATTATCGCAAAAATCGGCAAAAATATTATGTTTGTTGTATGGGAGCCCCCCTTAAATATTTATTTAATTCAATTTTGATATTTGTTGTTATAGAAATACTGTGAAAATACAATTGCTAGACTATCACGTTTCATGAGATACAGCCTGGTTACGGACGGACAGACAGACAGACGGACCTTAGTAATAGGGTCCCGTTTTTACCCTTTGGGTACGGAACCCTAAAATACAATAATAGTAGTTCTCTCGTCGTGTACTGTTGATAAGAATCCACTTTTTAATATTACATTTATAGTTCCATTAAAGTTCAGTCGGCTCTCAGTCTATATCTTCAATAAAAAAATATTTTGAGCGCAAGTTAAAATGACTTCTAATAAAATCCCTGCTAAGTGCAAACTTGGTTGCTATAATGTAGCGCACGGAACGGCAACGCCGCTCCGTACCTCCTCCGAAGTAATAATTTGATCTTTATGGCGCGGAAACTATATTTTTGTTTACTACGTGGAAACTATAAGGACTAGACATTTGAAAGTTTTGCTGCCTATGGCAGCTATTATTTCTCATGTTTTAAGCTATAATGCATAATCATATCTTCTTTCGTTCGGAAGATATGACATGAGCAGCTGGGGTGCCGTCACTCCAGCTTACACATATTAGTCAGTTTAATAACTTATATAGTATTTTGACCAGAGACTTGAAAATTTTGCTGCCAATGGCAGCTATTATACCTTAATTTTGGAACTATGATACATCATCATATCTTCTTTTGTTCGGAAGATATGACATGGCAGCTGGGGTGACGTCACTCCAGCTTACACACACGTTTTTGTATCATAGTTTCAACACTTTTTAAGTATTATCGGTCAGTTCTTGCCTTCCATGTGCAGCTATTTTGCCTTATTTTTTTGACTATAGTCCAAAACCCTAACCTTACTGGTTTGCCTGTATTGAATGAGGAAGCTGGGGTGACATCACTCCAGCTAACACATACTAAATGACTCATAATAACGAAGTTTTTGTGGCAGCTAAATAAAGACTCGGAACTTTGATTGCTGCTATTAAACCTTAAATAATAGCATAGATAGAATTATTCTACAACTTATGAGGAAGCTGGCGTTACGCACATGATTAATAATTTGTGTAATGGAACTTCAACGCCACAGGCTTCAAATGATTTTTGGGATGAGTACTTTTTAATGTGGGAAAGCTCGTTATAAATAATACCCTGTTTAGCGAGTATACAGGTCCTCCCTCTCTGTGTGTCTCTACCAAATGCAGCTGCTACGGCGTAGCTATTTAATTTTAAATATTTCTCATTTCCGGCACGCATAAATGTTTCAGACAAACACAATATGTCTGGTTCTTTATTTATGTCTCGCAACTCCAGCAAAGTTAGTTAAAAAATTTCCTTTTTTGATAGAATACTAGCGATATTTTGGTGAAGTATTTTAAAAGATTTAGGTTTACTTATTACACTGCTGTTGTTCACGAAAAAGCGATTTATGATCTATAACTTTAAAATAGTATGGAATAGTACCTTTTTTTGTATGAGTAAAATTTCCAATATCAGGATCATTTGTAGCATGGCATTCCGTTTGATGACGTGCAAAATAATAAGGGATTGTACCTTTCGAAGCTATTACATGTTTTTTATCCGGTTTTTTACAATTAATTTGATTACTCAGTATTATTTTCGTCAGTTCTACATTTAAATACTTTTTTTACATGCATCGTGCAATTTGTACTCAGAATCAATATATCTACAACATTTGTATTCACTGCAAATATCACGTATAGTTTGTTTCAAATCATTAATATTTATATACATATTCTTTACTGGGCTCAAAACAATTATATAATTATCACTGAATACGTCGAGGAGTTGGCGTAATTGCGCAGACAAAATTTTTGTATCATAGTCATTTTCACCCACACAAATTATAAGTTTGTCGCCACTAGATGTTGCAATATTTTGACAATTCTTAATGATGTCACTAGTAAGCGCGTGTGGTTTTTGTTTCCGCCGTTACAGTATATTTTATATACGGTGTAGCCGCTCTTGACTTTATCAATGCAGAAGAAAGCCCGACACATTGTTGTGTGCCAAAGATGAATATCTTGTTAGTGCGTTCTTCTTTTAGTCCATTAGAAGTTTTCTTATCGTTGAATTTTTTACCGTTCTCTTTTAATTCTAATAGCTTCTGTAGTTTTAAAATTTGATCGTTGAGGTGTAGGATATCGTTTCCTGCTTGTTTCAACTGATCCTCCAGGTCAGTGATATTTTTTTGTGTGCTTAAGATATGCCCGCTTAGATGTTCCCTTGTATCTGTTGTGTTATTTGCAATTCTAAGCAAATTTCTAGGTGGTGTAAAGAATGCTTGCATATCTGAATGTAATAAAGAGTACTCATTTCCTTTTTTTGTACCTTCATTGCAGAACAATATTTTGTGTGGGGATTGGCTTAAGAATCCTTTTAAAGTAATATTATCTTTATGGAGTTATTCATTTTGTTTGCTGAGCTCATTATTCTCTAGTATGACATTATCAAGTACGTTCTGTGAACTTCTAAATTCCATCTTGAGGTATTCAATCGATTCTTTGAGCTCATGGTGTTGCATAGGATCAATTATTGTATAGTCCATACTTCTTGACAGTGTTTTATCGGAAGAAGGTTCTATGTTCGATTTTATGTTTATTTTTTTAAGCTATTGCATAGCTTTTATCGCGGGCTTTAAGCGCGGCGACCGAATCAAGAAATTCCGTAACGAAAATAAACCAGACACCCCGACCTGCTCCGAAATCGGACGATGGATTCCGAATGTGTGAGCGGGTGAGGGGCAGGAGGGGTTTGTTGCGCGATTTTATAGAAATTTCATTTTGATATTTTTAGACTGAAGTAAAAAATAATTGCGGGGGGGGAAGGTAACGAGTTTAGGGGGTTATGCTATCTTGTTCTCCGGTCTTAAGTGACGGACCATCCCTACCACGCTCACCGCATGTGCGCCCCGTATATTTATTAATATATTTATTTTATACATAGGTGTACCAACAGTGAATAGCAGTTGCTGGTGAATAGCTGTACGCGTAAAATTTGTTTATAAAGTGTTTTAAATATGAATAAACAAAGTGCATTTGATAATGAAGAAAGTGATGAAAAAATAGTAAAAGAAAATGAGTGAGTACTGGTGAGTACTTTTATATTCTGACATTTTCCTTTGACTTGACATCTGTCTGTCTAATTTATTTTCTTATAGGCCATAGACATAATATACCATGGACTAGATCTCCTTTAAGCTCGTTCTACATTATAATTTTCATTCCCTTTGTAAACCGTTTTTAGGGTTCCGTACCCGAAGGGTAAAACGGGAATGAACGGGGAGGAATGAGGTGGATGGGGGAGGGAGGGAAATTAAAGAGGCAGCAGAGCGCGTCAGAATGGCGATAGAGGAGCTCGTTAGTAGAAGTTCCTCGGAAGAAACTCGGAGGCTGCAACTGGAAAACGACCGGTTGCGAAAAGAGGTTGGAGCCCTCCGTAAAGAAATGGAGAGTCTTTGGGAAGAAGTTCGCTACATTCGAAGGCAACCGCTCGAACTGACGCAACCGCAGCCACAGATTGTGCGCCCTTCGATCATGGAGAACCCCTCGTCAGACGAGTTATTTCGAGCTGCTGTCTCCCAAATCGGGAAAATGATGGACGCCCGGTTCGCTGGGATTGAGGACCGCCTTCTGCCAGCCAAGAATAACCGTCCACCATTAGCGGCAGACGTCAGAAATGCTGCCGGGAATGCTGCCAGGAATGCTGCTAATACCAGCAGGGCGTCTAAAAGGCCCTCTATGGCCTCTCGAGAAGCATCACAGGCGGCATCACCGGTGGTGTCCCAAGCGGCCGAAACGCAGCGGAGCGCCCCGCCGCCTATCGGGAATGTGGCTGTCAGTGATGGTTGGCAGACCGCTGCTAAGAGGAAAAGGGGCAAGAAAAATAAAAAGCCTCCAGCAACAAATACTGTGGCATCCGCTACAGGAGCTAAGTTGGAATCTGGCTCCAACAGAAGGCGGAAGCGGCAACTTCGCGCACCTAAGTCGGCTGCAGTGGTTTTGACCCTGCAGCCTGAAGAGGTACAGAAGGGGCTAACCTACGCGGCGGTGATATCGAAGGCCAAGGAAAGTGTGAACCTGGCAGACCTCGGTATCACCGACATCAGGTTCCGTCAGGCAGCGACGGGGGCGCGTCTGCTGGAGTTTCCGGGAACTGAGGGAGCCAAAGGAGCAGACCTTATTGCGGAGTAGCTGCGGGGCATTTTCACAGAAGACGTCAAGGTCTCCAGACCCACAAAATGCGCTGAAATGCGCTTAAGCGGGCTTGACGACTCTATAACTGGACGAGATGTGCAGGAGGCAATCACTCGGAAGACCGGTTGTCCCGCAGAAGTGGTTAGAGTGGGTCCGATACGTCTTGGCCCGGGAGGTGTCGGCTCTGCTTGGGCCCAATGCCCTGTCGAGGCCGCAAAGAAACTAGCTGACGCCGGCCGGCTCCTCGTTGGCTGGAGTTCTGCCAGAGTTAGGATTTTGGAGGCTCGGCCCATAAGATGCTACAAATGCATGGAGAGAGGGCACAACCGCCATAATTGTACCTCTGGCACGGACCTCAGTGGGCTCTGTTTTCGCTGCGGTAAGCCGGGGCATATAGCCTCGACATGCTCTGCCGACCCTCACTGCCTAATATGTGAGGTGGCAAAGCTATCGGCCAACCACGTCGTTGGGAGTAAGGGCTGCAAGCCGCCAGCCCCTTCAAAAAGTAAACAGGCGACCGCTTCAACCCCGGCCGCTTCTAGCGTGGTGCGACTGGAGCAGTCGCAAGCGGAGGTAATGATTACGGAATAATTATGAACCGAGTCCGTAATCATTGTCTCCTCCAGACGAACCTTAACCACTCTGCCGCTGCCCAGGACTTGCTCCTTCAAGCCATGGTGGAGTGGTCGATTGACGTAGCCATTACGGCGGAACCGTATTTCGTCCCACGCCGCCCTGATTGGGTGGGCGACGTGGACGGTTCTGTTGCCATTATTGGCTCTACGGCTTCTCATTGCCCACCCCTCACATTCAGAGAGAGAGGTCCGGGATATGTTGCGGTCGAGCGGGGTAACATCATATTCTACGGAATATATTTCTCCCCAAACAGGAGCCTGGCCGAATTCGAAGACTTCCTGGATCGCTTGGGAGCCTCGGTTCGGCGAATGACGCCGGGCCACATAATGGTCATGGGGGACTTCAATGCGAAATCTATTGCGTGGGGTTCCCCAAGAACGGATGCCAGAGGAGAAGCAGTCGAGGAGTGGGCGGCAGCTGTAGGCCTCTGTCTCCTAAATAGAGGTTCTGCCAATACGTGTGTGCGACAACAGGGGGGGTCAATAGTAGACCTTTCATTTTCTACCCCTGCCATCGCCGCACGTGTCCAGGGCTGGCGAGTCCTGGAGAATGTGGAGACCCTATCCGATCACTTGTACATCCGTATGGATGTCTCCACCTCGCAGGGTACGGGAGGGTCTCCACGCCCTGAAGCTCGACACTTTCCACGCTGGGCAGTGAAACGGCTTGATAGGGACCTGTTGGAGGAGGCAGCCATTGTCCAGGCATGGCTATCGTCACCGCATTCCAGTGAAGGGGTTGATGTTGAGGTTGGCCGATTTCGCAATGCAATGACGGCCGTGTGCGACGCCTGCATGCCTCGAGCGCGTAGTCGGCCCCAAAAAAAGCAGGTCTATTGGTGGTCCCGGGAGTTGGCGGACCTCCGCAGGGCTTGCATTACTGCCCGGAGGTCCTACTCGCAAGTACGCAGACTGCGCCGCCGCAATGAGGAGCTGGAGTCCCAACTGCACGAGTCCTACCGAAGCGCCCGGGAAGCTCTACAGTTGGCGATCTTCCGAGCAAAGGAGCAGGCGAGGCGTGAAATGCTAGACGGCCTAAACAGAGATCCTTGGGGACGCCCGTACCGTGCGGCCCGAAGTAAACTTCGTGCTCAAGGCCCCCCATTAACGGAATCCCTTCAGCTTCAGTTCCTTGCCGAAGTCGTGGAAGCACTTTTCCCGAGCCGGGCGGAACACACACCACCCACAATAACTCCACCAGCTGAGGACCAGGACATCGAAGAGGAGACTCCTGTGATCACAGATGCGGAGATGGAGGCAGTGATTTTGCGGGCGCGTTCAAAAACTACCGCCCCAGGACCAGACGGGGTGCCTTCAAAGGTGTTGGCTCTAGCGTTGGATGCGATGGAGGATAGGCTTAGGGAACTGTTCAATTCCTGTCTGACGTCAAGACGGTTCCCTAAACCTTGGAAAGAAGGTCGACTGGTATTGCTGCAAAAGGCTGGACGACCACCGGAGTCCCCTTCGGCATACAGACCAATAGTGTTGCTGGACGAGGTGGGGAAGATGCTGGAGAAGATTCTCGTTACCCGCATCGTCCGGCATTTGGAAACGGTTGGCCCAAACCTGTCGGACGCCCAGTTTGGTTTTAGAGGCGGGCGTTCGACCGTAGACGCCATTCTGCGTCTCAAGACTCAGGCGATAGACGCGGTAACGCAAGGGGAGATAATGTTGGCGGTGTCATTAGACATCGCCAATGCGTTTAACACCTTGCCATTCGGTTGTATTGGGGAGGCGCTCCGTTTCCATGGGGTACCCTTATACTTGAGGCAGCTGGTGGCAGATTACCTGAGAAATCGATGTGTTAGCTACCAGGGACGCAATGGTCAAATCATACGAAGGCCTGTTACGTGTGGCGTTCCACAGGGGTCGGTCCTAGGGCCACCCCTGTGGAACGTGGGGTACGACTGGGCCCTTCGTGGTGATCTCTCATCCGGGCTGGGCGTCATTTGCTATGCTGATGACACTCTCATCACAGCCCGGGGAGGCAACTTTGAAGAGGCGGCACACTTGGCCATTGAGGGTGCGTCCCTGGTCATTAGCCGCATCGAAGCGCTTGGTCTTAGGGTGGCGCTCGAGAAGACGGAAGCCCTGGTATTTTATGGGCCTCGCCGCCGGCCACCGGCGGGCGCTCACATTACATTAGGTAGTGAGCGAATTATGGTGCGGACGCACATGAAATACCTGGGCCTGGTCCTAGACCGTAGGTGGAACTTCGGCGAACACTTTTGCCGTCTTGCCCCGAAGCTTATCGGCACAGCTTACGCTCTAAGTCGGCTACTGCCGAATCTAGGTGGACCCAGTGCGAGCTGCCGACGGCTTTACACGGGAGTGGTGCGCTCGATGGCGCTGTACGGCGCCCCAGTGTGGGCGAACTCCCTGACTGCCCAGAACAAGGCTCAGCTGCGGAGACCGCAAAGAGTCATGGCCGTCAGGGTAATACGAGGATACCGCACAATCTCAGCTGAAGCGGCGTTCGTATTAGCAGGGACACCCCCGTGGGATCTGGAGGCACGAGTGCTCGCCGAAGTTTACCAACGAAGTGTGGAAATGCGGGCGGAGAATGGCAGTGGCCCGCCGCCTGAAGTTTTGATGTGGTGGCGCAGAGAGGCGCAGACTGCCATCATGAGGCAATGGGCGGAGAGGCTGGAGACTCCCAGCGCCGGTCACTGGACTGTTGGGGCTATCCAGCCAATCCTAGAGGAGTGGATACGGAGGCGACACGGGACGTTGTCCTTCCGTTTAGTGCAGGTATTATCGGGGCACGGCTGTTTTGGCAAATACCTGCATACAGTGGCAAGACGGGAGGTGACCCCCATGTGTCACCAGTGCGGTTGCAACCAGGACACGGCCATGCACACTATCGAGCAGTGCCCTGCCTGGGAGGTGCAGCGCCGAGTTATGGCAGCAGAAATTGGGCAAGATCTGTCACTGCCGGCCATTGTTAGGGCAATGGTTGGCAGTAAAGGGGCATGGGAGGTGGTTGCGTCTTTCTGCGAGGATGTTATCTCGCAGAAAGAAGCGGCGGAGCGGGTCAGGGAAGCAGACTCTCTTGCTGACCCGATTCGTCGCAGAAGGGCAGGACGGCGCAGGCGGCGAAACGCCGACCTGATGCCGCCATAACAGGAGTCAGCGGACGATAGATCGGGGACTCTATCGTTCATGCTGCACGGCCCCTGGAGTTGTGGTGACGTCCCAGTGCACCCGGACATCGCCGAAGGAGAAGGGAGCCCGGAGGCGGGCAAAGGAGAAGGAGCCCAGAAGTGGGCCATCGCTGGATGGGTCGCGAATGTCATGCATAGCAGTTCTCGCAGCCCATCCATCAAGGCGAATGTAGGTGCACAG
This sequence comes from Anorthoa munda, assembly GCA_945859665.1. Classification (NCBI taxonomy): domain Eukaryota; kingdom Metazoa; phylum Arthropoda; class Insecta; order Lepidoptera; family Noctuidae; genus Anorthoa; species Anorthoa munda. The sequence continues at coordinate 262,425 of OX243916.1, read as the reverse complement.
GCGGAGTTTTTAGTGGGTGCAAGCCCCACATAACCGCGGCGTCTCCCCGGATGGCGCGGTATGCGTTAGGCATTTTCTAGATCGAGCAATTGACAGCTGAGATTGCGAAGATCTTAGATAAAGTAGGTATAGATTAAGCCTTAAAATGACCTTGATTGATAGAGCGAGATGGCTAATTGGCAGCTCCATGTAAATGATAAGGACAAAAGATTATTTTTTGTCTTTGTCACCGTGGCCGGTTTCTGTCGTTTGTCAAACTCTAATACAATGGCAGGTTTGACAAACAAACTCGGTTTTGTTTGATTTTCTATGATTTCGTGGTATTATGTGTTAATTGAGACAAGGAATTTGGGTTATTTATAGATAATAAGTGTCAGTGCGATGGTGGGTTGTAGTGTTCTTGTTCTTGTTGTAACACCAGAACTAACTATTGCTGTCTCATGTGCGGCCACGCCAGTGCTTAATCTATACCTACTTTATCTAAGGCGAAGATCAATGCAACCTTGACAAACATGCAGCGTTGTAGGTCAAGATCAAGAAGTAGCAACCGATATCCGAGGCGCTATTCAAGGTCGTCATCAAGAAATTGCACACCGGATTCCCCAGACTGGCTATGCAGTTATCACTTTCGGTACCGCCATAGAGCCAATCGCTGCGTACCTCCTTGTGCGTGGAAGCAAAGGGATAATAGCAAAAAGGAAAAAGCCAGATTTTCACAGGCGCGGTGCAGTCGTCGGCGGAGATCTGTGCTGTGGTGCCCTGCAGCCACCTATCAGTAATGGACTACAACTCAGGTTTGCGTTTTCTCGACGATACAGGCGCGAACGTGTCTATCTTACCGGTAACGAAGAGAATTTTTAAAAACTTAAGGTGTTCTCACTACAAATTATATGCTGCCAACGGTACCGAAATTGCTACTTATGGCGTAAAGTCGCTTGTTCTAAACCTAAAGTTACGTAGACCGTACCGTTGGGAGTTTATTATAGCTGATGTTAAGCAGCCTATTCTGGGCGCTGATTTTTTATCCTATCATAAAATTTTAGTAGATATGAGTCAGCGAAAACTTATAGATCAGACTACAAACTTAAATGTATCAGCCGCAATTGTAAAGATGCAACAGTCTTCCGTTAATTCTATTATTGAGAGTTGTCCATATTATGATTTATTGTGTATGTATCCCGAAATCACAAAACCAGCGTCATTCAGGGAAACCCCTCCGCATAATGTGTTGCATTATATTGAGACGACGGGACCACTCGTTCATGCTCGCGCTCGTCCTTTAGCGCCAGACAGATATAACAAAGTTAAGGAAGAGTTTAGAATTATGCAGGAATTAGGTATCTGTAGGCCATCTAAAAGTGCTTGGGCCAGTCCACTTCACGTTGTTCCGAAGAAAAACGGTGAATTGAGACCATGTGGCGACTATCGTCGCTTAAACGCGATAACAAAGCCTGACAGATACCCAATTCCTCGTTTGCATGATTTCACATACGTGTTGGCGACTAAAAAATTATTTTCAAAATTAGACATAAATAGAGCCTATCATTGCATAAGTATAGCACGCGAAGATATAGAGAAGACAGCCATAATAACCCCATTTGGATTATATGAATTTCCCCGCATGACATTCGGTTTGCGAAACGCAGCACAGACATTTCAGCGTTTAATGAATAATACTGTTTTACAGGGTTTGTATTTTTTTATATAATTATTTGGATGACGTCATCATTGCTAGTGAAAATAGCACCCTCCATTAGGAACATTTAAGGTTTGTTTTTGAACGCTTCAATACTTACGGCATTACGATAAACTTAAGCAAGTGTTGTTTTGGACAGTCGCGCATAGAGTTTTTAGGGCATGAAGTTAGTGTAGATGGTATCAGACCACTCGATGAGAAAGTACAGGCAATTGTGAATTTTCCTAAGCCCGAAAATGTAGCCGAATTGAGACGGTTTTTAGGTATGTTAAATTTTTATAAGCCACATTTACCAAATTTGGCTTCGTATCAGTGTGAGCTTAATAAGTATTTAATTAACGCGAAGAAAAACGACAAGACCAAAATTCTTTGGACAGATGTTGCTGAGAACGCGTTTGTGCAATGTAAGACGGGTCTGCAGAAGGCCGTTACACTGTCACATCCTCGTCAAGATGTTCCACTTGCGTTAATGACCGATGCTTCTAATTACCCGACTGCCGAAGGAGGGTAATGTGTTTATCAGTCTATGTATGTATGTATGTATGTTTGTTCCTATGTGGCGTTCCAGAGACCAAACGCGTTGGCCGATTTTGATGATTCTTACGTCAATCGATTTGTCTTAATCCTGCAAGTGTCACTGGCTACATTAAAATTGGAAAATACAAAAATGGCGGCTTTTGGGCGCCATTTTGTGGGGAAAAATTTTTTTTTTCTTCCAAACCCATCGTGTGGGGTATCAAAATAAAGGATTTTAAGAGGCGATTTCAAAAATATATAGTTATTACTTATATGTTTAAATGTACCAAATTCTAAAAAAAAATAACTAAAAAGTTGTAAATAAAAAAAGTTAATTAAAAAAATCAAAAAACCCAACTGCTTAAAAAGCAAACTAAAAAGACGTAAACAAGAAAAAAATCATGCTGTGCAGTCGGAGGATACATCTAGTTTTGGTCCGCCAGCTCGCGAATATGTATCCTCCGACTGCACAGCATGATTTTTTTCTTGTTTACGTCTTTTTAGTTTGCTTTTTAAGCAGTTGGGTTTTTTTGATTCTTTTAATTAACTTTTTTTTATATCTATGGGTTCAGTTTTGCAACAAAAGGTAGACGGTGTTTGGAAACCGTTAGGCTATTTTTCAAAGAAATTAACCTCTACGGAACAAAAATATTCAACCTATGATAGGGAGCTGCTAGCCATTTACAGATCGATTAAATATTTTCGCAAATTATTCGAAGGTCGCCCTCTGACAGTGTATACAGACCACAAACCTTTATGTACTGCATTTTCAAAATTAAGTAAAGATGACAATGAAATACCAAGAAGGACGCGTCAACTCCTTTTTATTAGCGAGTTCACGGACGATATTCGACACATCAAGGGTACTGATAATATAGTAGCGGATACATTGTCGCGAGTAGAAACAATTCTCTGTCCGACTGTACTCGACTACAGTGCACTCGCTGACGAGCAAATGAAAGACGAGTATTTATTGCGCATTTTAAAGAATGCGGACAGCGACAGTAATATCAAATATAAACAAATGTTATTACCAGAATGTAATAAGCCAATTTATTGTGAAACTTCTGGAAACTTTATTAGACCATATTTAACAGAACATTTTAGAAAAATTGCTTTTGATAGTGTGCATAGTTTTAGCCATCCCGGTGTAAGAACAACGAGAAAGATGGTTTCTAAGTATTTTGTTTGGCCTAGTATGAATAGAGATGATGGTTTGTGGGCTAAAACCTGTCTGCAATGTCAGAGGTCGAAGGTCAGTCGTCACGTAATGTCAGGCATACGAGAATTCACACTGTCTGGTCGTTTCGAGCATATCCAAGCGGATATTGTTGGTCCCTTACCAACATCTCCACAAGGATTTAGATATTTAGTCACTATTATAGATAGGTGTACGCGATGGCCAGAGGCTTTCCCAGTTCAGGAAATAACTGCAGAGGTAGTTGCGAAATGTATATACGAGGGATGGATAGTTAGATACGGTTGCCCGATTAGGATAACGATCGATCAGGGTCGGCAATTTGAATCGTACCTTTTCAAAAATTTAATGAGTTTTCTAGACATTCATAAAATTAGAACCACGCCATACCATCCCCAGAGTAACGGCGCTGTGGAAAGGTGGCATCGTTCATTGAAAGCCTCATGGCACGTTTGCACGAAAATACCAATTGGTTAGAACAACTGCCCAGTGCGTTGATGCATGCGTGCGAATGGCATGCGGGCTGCCATATATATATATGTATGTATATATATATATATATACACGTAGTATCCTTGTAACATAGTGGCTTCTCGGTCTCAAGGTGGTGGTGGACCGGATCGAGATTAGAGTGCAACCCCCTCCCCTGATGTTAGTGAGGTGCACTTTTAGTGGGAGGAAGTACAGTCGTTGTTTCACCAAACCTTTAAATAAATAACGGTAAATCTCTCGGGATTGCTGCAATCGTATGTATGTTTATTGTTTATACCATTTCATAACATAACATCACGCCAGTACGCTCTAAAGGGGTACGCAGATGTGTACAGTTCACCTTTGTACACTCTCATTTCACCGGTTATGTTCAGTTGCATGATATTCGGGTAATCTATTCCGGCATTATAGGTACCTTAATAAACTACTTGTCTATTAGGTAGCACAGTGTTTGATCGGACCCAAAAAACTTGCATATGCTGTATATTATGTAAACTGATTATCTTATCTTATCTTATGGAGGGGCCGAGAAATATCTCGGACACTTCGACCCATTGGGATCTATTGTGGTCCCCTAGATAACTTACTCATCCCCAATCTCGTTGAAAACTGTTTTCATGAGTTTTACAACGAGACTAGGAGATATGAGCCTATAGTCTTCTGGTTTTGGATATCCATCCCCTAGTAGACTCATTCGCTTACCAGCCAGTGCATCGCATGTGCACAGAAGGTGCTCAATGCGTTCCGTATGTTCCCCACACAACCTGCACATTGGTGTCGCGGTTAGACCCATCTTCATGAGCATGTCGTTGGTTCCAAAGTGCCCAGTAAAGGCCCCTAGCAGGTAGCGGATTTGCCCCCTGCTCATGTTCCAAATGCATTCCCGGGCTCTGAACGTAGAGCCTAGGAATTTCTTGGAGTGTTGCAGACCGGTATTAGACAGCCAATAAGTTCGTTGTCTGTGATCTGCAAACTCCCTAAATGCGGCTTTTACGAGACACGTCGAAATGCCTACACATGGTTCTGGACCCACAAAGTCATTTGCTGAGCCCTCTCTTGCCAGTTCATCAGCCACTTCGTTACCATGGATTCCTTTGTGTCCAGGGACCCACATCAGTCTTACCCTGTTGTGCTTCCCAAGCCTGTTTAGGGCCTGGATAGCATCCAGAATAAGCCCGGAGTCCACTTTGTAGGATGCCATGGCTTTAATTGCAGCCTGACTGTCACTAAGAATATATATGGATTTACCTCTGGTTCCTCTATCTATATTCTCTTGAGCACAGGTTATTATGGCAAATGTTTCCGCTTGGAATACAGTTGCCATCTTCCCTAAGCTTTTGCTACATTTGTAACCTTTTGCGTATATGCCCGCTCCTGTACCTGATTCCATTTTGGATCCATCAGTGTACCACACCAGACTGTTTTGTTCTGGTGGATCGAGTCCCTTCTTCCAGTCCTCTATTGTAGGGATTTGGACCTTAAAAGACCTTTGAAACACAAATATAGGTTGCATTTTATCGGATAACATGCTTGTTACCCGATCCAGGCCTTCATTCTCATCAAACTTTGTATGGTTAGTCTTTGGCTTGGAGGCATCCCATAGTCCAGCAATAGCAAGACGATGTAATGCCTTCCTTGCCTCGAATTCAACCATCATATTTATGCAGAGGAGGGATATTGAGGTATCTCTCAATCGCTGCCGTAGGTGTTGTCCTGAAAGCACCCGTGATGCCGAGACACACTGTTCTTTGTAACCTGGTGAGTGGCGCTTTGCACGAAGCAAGCTTTGTTCTAGGCCACCACACTATGCTTCCGTATGTGATAATAGGTATTATCATTGTCCGGTACAGCCATCGTATCACTTTGGGCTTTAGCCCCCAAGTTTTACCGTAGGTGGAACGACACATGCCGAACACTCGTAAGGCCTTTGTCGTTATATTTTCCACATGAGTTTTCCACCTGAGTTCTTTATCAAGCGTTACACCCAGATATTTAACTTCGGTGGACCAGGGCAGCTTTATTCCATTGAGGGAGAGCTCTCCTAGGTTTTCTAGTTGTCTCTTCCTCGTGAATGGAATAATGACTGCTTTGCTTGGGTTGATAGAGAGGTGGTTCTTTGTACACCATTCCTCTGTCATCCTCAATGCCTGTTGTAATAATCCAGACACTATGTTCGGGAATTTACCATTGACCATTATTGCTATGTCATCTGCATAGCCTACTGTGTAGAATGGTCCGGTATTGAGTTTGGTGAGTAGCGAGTCTACTACCAAGCACCACAATAATGGTGACAGCACCCCGCCTTGCGGGCAACCTCTTGTTGTTTTTGCACTAAGTCTGTCTCCCATCAGTTCCGATCTGACTATTCTGCTTCTCAGCATATGGTCGATCCAGTTGCACGTGGCATCGTTGATGCCATGTTCCTTTGCAGCAATGCATAAGGACTCAAATGTTGTTTTGTCAAAGGCTCCCTCTATGTCGAGGAAAGCCCCGACACAGATCTCTTGTCCCTCTAGCGCAACCTCAGCTCGACTCGCAACATAGTGCAATGCCGTTTCAGTAGATTTGCCAGGGCTGTAGGCGCACTGTAGTTTATGTAGAGGGAATACTTTCAGTGGTCCCTCTCTTAGATACCTGTCTACCAGTTTCTCCAGAGTTTTTAAGAGAAAGGATGATAGACTGATGGGCCTGTAAGCCTTAGCTTCTTCATAAGTCGGTCTACCCACCTTCGGTATAAAGGTGACTTTGACCTCCCTCCATGCCTTGGGTACGTACCCAAAGGCTATGCAGGCTCTGTAAAACTTACTTAGATGGGGTATCAAAACAGATGCCCCTTCCTGCAATAGTATTGGGTAGATGCCATCCGGACCAGGGGATTTGAGAGGCTGGAAGCCCGCTATGGCCAGCTTTAGTTTATTTTCATCTACCACTTCCTTTGCCGTGAGCCAGTTACTTTTGGTCGTGTGCCTTGTTAGCTCGTCCCTCGCGACTGGTTCCTCTTCATCGCTATTGCGCAGTATACATTCCGGGAAGTGGGTCCTAAACATCACGCCCAGAGTGTCCTGTCCAGTTTCCGTGAGACACCCATTCTCATCCTTTACAGATGATAGTGGGTTTGTCTTAGTTATGGACATTGCTTTGCACAACCTCATTCCACTTGGCAGAGTTTCGATGGAGGTGCAATGCTGTCGCCAATTGGTTCTTTTGGCCTTGCGTACCGCCGTATTATACCTCGTTAGCATGCTATGATAGCCAGAAAAATCCTTCCTGGCTTTTGCATCATTAAAGGCCTGTCGTGTTTCCTGACGTATTTTGACTAGTTCAGGAGTCCACCATGGTACCTTTTTGCAAAAGGCCTTTTTCTCTGGGCAGTTATCTTCCCATGCACCGATGATGCCCGCCTTGATTCTGTCCGCTTCGAATTCTATATCCAGTATGGAATTAAGCTTACCTTTAGGGCTCCCTAGATTTACTCTGAGGTCCCTCCTGTATGAGTCCCAATTTGTATGCCTTGGGTTTCTCCTTCGTCTAGTTTCGGCTTCTCCCGCCGTCCTAAACCTAAAGCATATATAATTATGGTCAGACAGAGAGATTTCGTCCGATACATGCCAATTTTCAATATGAGCGCTGGCCCTGTTTGAAGCCAGTGTCAGGTCAATCACTTCAGTTCTCGCAGAGGTCCTGAAAGTAGGTTTATTGCCTGCGTTAAGGATTTGTAAAGAAGAGCTTACCACAAAGTCCAACAAATCCTCCCCACGTTTGTTGACATCTGAGCTGCCCCAAACGACGTGGTGTGCATTCGCGTCGCAGCCAAGTATCAGGTCGAGATTTCCTTGGTTGCCGTAGTCAACCAGTCTTCTAATTAGAGGTGTTACTGGTTCCTTTTGTTCATATGGGAGGTAGGCAGAGGCAAGGATAATTCTCCTTTTCTCTGTTCCCGCCCCCACTTGGATCAGAGCTGTTGTGAGATCCCTGTAACAGAAAGTACGTAAGGGCATTGCCTCTATACCGCCCCTGATATAGATACAAGTCCTCGCGTCATTAGTTGGACAGTCATAGAGCACCATGCCTCCTGTCCCACCTAGGCCTTTTATAGTTCCCTTATACAGATAAGGTTCCTGAATCAAGGCAATGTCGTATGTATTAAGCTTCAGTTGCCGAGCCAGAAGGGCAGTAGCGGCTCTGCAATGATGCAAATTGATTTGTACACACCTTAGTCCTTCCATCTTGGATGTCTTGATGGGTTCGTGTTGTTGTTGGGGTACCTCAGTTTTGAGGCTCCCCCTCCATCGCACCCTCCTCGAGAGCAGTTGGCGACTGAATCCCCAGGGTATCGAGGCCCTCAAGGATGTCATCCTCGAGGTCCCCCTCTGGCGCCCCGGTCTGGATCTCTGCCTCCTGCGCTACGTCGTCAGCAGGGACTTCGTTGATGGCCTTCTCACCCTGCGGTGGACCATCTTCGGAGGGCTCCACTCCTGCTTCCGCAGTGGTCGCCTCTCCCTTGTCCTCTTCCAGGAGCTTGAACGAGTAACGTTCAATTCCTCCTGGAAGAGAGTAGCCCGCGGCCTTGATGACCCCAGCGGACACCCCATCCATGAGGACGATACGACGGATGCCGGTCTGCTCAGTGAGAGTATTCACGACCTTCCAGTCGTCCGTCCTCAAGGCAGGATTAAGCCGCTGGAGCAATCGAATGGCCCGGGCAGAGTCCTTCAACGCCAAGTTTCTACTCTTCCATGCCATTTTGACTGGCTTTGGAAGGTCCTTGGCGTCGACGACCTTGAGTTTCAGGGGGCCAAGGTCCACATTGTGGATGGCACCCCGAAACCAGTTAGCTGCTTCAGAGTTGTCGCAGGATACATGAACCGCACCTGCGACAACTCCGGGAGCAACCGTGAGAACAGGCAGAGGATCCGGCGCCACTTCCAGTTTCTCAATTATGAGCTCCTGGATTGGCACCAAGTCCTCCGCCTTCAAGTACTCCTCCGGGTACTTGACTGTGATGACAGCGAGTTTCACAGCCGCCACCGCATCCCTAAAGGATCCGGCTGAGGATGATTGCCCTTGGGTCTTCATCCTCTTAGCCGCCATGTCCCCGCTGTCACCGCTGAGAACAGCACGCGGTCTCTTTGATGGGCCCTCCGTAGGAGTCCCCTCTAGAGCCGCCTGCTGTCTCAGCTTTTGGCGCTTTTTTCGCTGCGCCCCAGATCGTCCAACCGGAAGCCAGCCTGATTCATGCCGGCCGCCGGGAGGCGACGAGGTGCTGCCTTTGCAGGTCGCGTCCGGGGCCGCAGGGTCCGAGGTCGTTCGACCTCTAACGCAAGGGTCCCGTGTCGTGCCAGCTTTGGCAGCACTTTTATGCCCGGTGGGCTGGGTTGCAGTTCCGCCCTTCGGTGGTCCCACAGCAGTGCCGACCCTCGACAGTGCCGCAGCAGTACCGTCATATGACAGTCCCGCCGCAGCCCCACCTCGAGACGATCCCACTGCAGTCTCGCCTCTGGGCGTTCCTGCTGAGGAAAATGCAGTCCCGGCTTGCGCCGGTCCCGCCTTCTGGTGTGCAGTCCCAACTTTCGCCGGTCCCGCCTTTTGGAGCGCAGTCCCAGCTTTCGCCGGTCCTTTCGCCTTGTGGTTTTTTTTATTAAAAGTATCCATTTGAAAATACCGATTGAAAAATTTCGTCCCTCGACTATCCCCACCCGCCATGGAGTGCTCAAGTGGCGATGCTACGGTAGCACCAGGGATTAGTCGAGGGATATAGCCCCCCCCCATTAGTTGCTCACGAGACTGCACGGCACTAACCCACACCGCTACCACTAGCGATGCGAGCGAACGCCGCCGTCTGCAAGCCCCCAATGGGAGTGAACTCGCCTGAGGGCCGTCTGACCGGACCCCGCAGCCGATTGACCGTAGCTGGCCAGGCTACGGCCTCCCGTGTGAGAAGAAATCCGGGCCAAAGTGGAGTGTTGCCTCAGAGACGTTAAACCGCCTACGCTCATCGGCTCAGCCACCAGGATCCCATCATCCTTCCGTACGGGTCCCCGCGCACGGCACAAACACGCGGGAGGTCATTGCTATCCATCAATTGTCAATCATCTTGATCAATGGTGGACACCCAGGGGCATGACCTCGCCACCCCTGCGTTGCGTCGCCCGGTGTTTTCAGTTACGTCTATTTCAGAGGGAATTAGACCAATAACAGGGCGGCAACCACGAGAAGGAAAATCACCGCACTTGCCTTGAGGATCTACACGACCGTTGCGCTCTCCCTCAAGACCACGCCACCTTGCCGGCTCTGAAGGAGCCAGGCAAAGTAGGACTGCATCAACAAAGCCAAGCCCACAGGGCTTGTCGCTGACAGCTCAAAGCGTAAGTTTGCTAACACAGACCAGCCCCCAAACTGATTAAGAAAGGCATTTTAAATGCTAGGGTAGAATACCCAAGTGACAATTTCAAGTTCTTTTTACCCGACTGCTGAAGGAGGGCAATGTGTTTATCAGTCTATGTATGTATGTATGTAAGTATGTATGTATGTATGTATGTTTGTTCCTATGTGGCGTTCCAGAGACCAAACGCGTTAGCCGATTTTGATGATTCATACGTCAATCGATTCGTCTGAACCCTGCGAGTGTCACTGGCTACATTAAAATGGATGGCATGGAAATTAGAAAAATGGCGGCTTTTGGGCGCCATATTGTGGGGGACAAAATTTTTTTTTACTTCCAAACCCATCGTGTGGGGTATTAAAATAATGTGATTTTTAAAGGTGATTTCAAAAATATATAACACTTATATGTTTAAATGTACAGAAATCTTAAAAAAAAGTAACTAAAAAGTTATAAATAAAAAAAGTTAATTAAAAAAAAACAAAAATCCCGACTGCTTAAAAAGCGAACTAAAAAGACGTAAACAAGAAGAAAATCATGCTGTGCAGTCGGAGGATACATATTCGCGAGCTAGCTGACCAAAACCAGATAAATTACAAATTTAAAAAACCACCGATATTAATTTTTATTTCATGCTTTTTAAACTACATATAATATACCTAGTAGCAGACACGCTTCAATCGACAATCTACCGAAACACGTAATAATGACATGATATCTGTCAATTTGTTGTCAGAACAGGCTCGTCACAGTATGGAAACGGAATAACAATTTTACAGCGCGTACGTCTCACAGTTTTGTAGTGACCATAATTCGTTCTTACTGATTTGATAAATCGCTGTTTTGAGGCTGGGGTTTTTCCGGATTCATTAAAAAGAGCTGTAGTACACCCGATATACAAGGCGGGGGACAGAGGCAGTGTCGGTAACTACAGACCGATTGCAATTTTAACTTCACTGTCGAAATTATTTGAGCGCATAATTAACACCAGACTTACTAAATACCTAGAAGACGGTAATCTACTTTCAAACTCGCAATATGGTTTTAGATCTGGCCGCTCAACTAGTAATGCTGTGCTTGACCTTGTTAACTTTCTGGTTGATAAATTGGATAATAAAAAGAAATGCCTAACTATATTCTTAGACCTTGCTAAGGCTTTTGACACTGTTTCTGTCCCCTGCCTTGTAGAGACACTGGAAGACCTTGGTATAAGAGGCATCCCACTGGCATTGTTATCAGATTATCTGCACAATAGAACACAATGTGTTAAAGTCGGTGACAACATCAGTGATGAGTTACCAATTACATTCGGGGTGCCACAAGGCAGTATACTTGGCCCAACACTCTTTCTTTGCTACATAAATGAGCTCTGCACTCTTAGTAGTAAGAACTGCCGCATCTCAGCTTATGCAGATGATACAGCTTTAACCTTTTATGCTGATTCGTGGGATGAACTTTTTAATCTTGCGCAGGAGGGCTTTAACAAAATATGTCATTGGCTAACGTCACACTCTCTCACTTTAAACGACGACAAGACCAAGTTCATTGTGTTCTCTATCCAAAATCGAACAGAAATAGATAACCTTACAAATAACATATATGCGCATAAGTGTAATTTTCCTCCTACTCCTAACTGCACATGTCCCAAAATTACCCCCACAAAGTGTATTAAATATCTTGGAATCGAAATTGACGCCAATCTAAACTTTGAAAATCATATACAAAACATATCCAATAGAATTCGAAAATTAACATACATTTTTAAAACACTACGTGACGTAGCAGACAAACAGACTGTAAGGTTAGTATATGAGGCCTTGGCGCAATCAATTATATCCTATTGCATCACTACCTGGGGAGGAGCTTGTAAATCAAAAATGATAACCCTTGAAAGAGCTCAAAGAATGATACTAAAAGTAAGCCTATCAAAACCTCGACTTTTTCCTACTTCTAAACTTTACGAAGAAGCGCAAGTCCTCACTGTACGCCAGCTTTACATAATGCTATCCATACTTCATAAGATGAGTGATGTAACAGAGGACAGAAGAAAGCGTATAGCTCAAACTAGAAGGAAGTACGCGGTATGTGAGTCGACTGCCGTAAACACCTCTTTTGCACAAAGATTTTTTCCATACCGAGGCAGTATGCTGCTCAACAAAGTAAACAAAATAGTTCCCTTCTCGGGCCATTGTAAAAAAGAATGCAAAAATATAATTTACAAATGGTTACAAACACTTAATTACTCCGAAACAGAAAAGATCCTAGAGGTAACAATATAAATTGATGTGTACTAATATACATTTATCTACAATATTTCGTTTTATATACCACATTAGGTAAAATACTATAAATCACATTTAATCACAATTATTATGTTTTACATTACATTATATTATATATATGTAGGATCATGAGGGCCGAGGGGTATATACGGTCAGGATTTGGGCGTTACCATTTTTGTTGGATAAACAAAAACTGTACAACCAATAACAAGGTTGTTAATTACAGTACTAGTTTCACTAATAAAACAATACTAATGGTAACAAGATAAAGTAGGTTAAAAGGGTATAGTAACAATACAGTTATACGAACAAACCCTTAAGGTTACAGTTCGTACAGCAGCCTAAGCCACCCAAGTACAAAGTGTATCGTTCGCTATCAGCAAGCCAATACAGCTATGTGAATATACAGCAGTGCTGTACCAAATAAACCGACAGTTTTGTCGGGAGCAGGGGAGCTCTTTATCGAGTCTAATCCGAAGATAGACTGACTTGCATACCGTTGCAAGCTCTCTTATACCTTGCTATCCCTCCACAACAACTCTGTCCGATGACATACGGAAGTACGTCACGTGTTTACTTGATACAAAACACTTAATGTGCTAAATCAAATTAAACTTCGATTCTAAAATCATCAAGTAATAAAAGAATAATTGTCGTAAGCTAATAATAGTGATAAGACAAAGAATAATCAAATTAACATGTCAACAATTGTTTTGAACTTTACCATCGATTACAATTATCGAAATAAGTTGCCAAAATCAATTGGTGCGTACACAGAGTACTCAATAAATTATGATTTGCAATAATGGACAGGAAAATCACTTAAATTAGTAATAAGAAAACAAATTATTACAAATTGATGACTACCCGCAATTTTAATTAATAACCAACTCCGACATATATATATTTATCTACATATTGCCCACATTACTTAGGAAACTTGTATATACTTATTAATTAGGTAAAATACTATATATCACATTTAATCATAATTATTATGTTATACATTACATTATATTATATATATATATCTACATATTGCCCACATTACTTAGGAAACATATATATACTTATTAATAAATATGCTAATACATGCAAATTATTATTTGACAGAGTTATATGTCCCTTAACTACACACACATACACACACACACACACACGCACACACACACACACGCACACTCCCACATGCAGAGATACTAAAACCCGCTCCCGCTTACTCATTCAGTACACTCATGTTCGCATCTCACATGTTGACAATCTATACTAAGTTATGAAATGGGGGGCCTGGAGATCTATAGTACAGGCCTCGGCTTAGTTTAGACTCCAGATCTCCCACAAATTACAAACTTGTAAAAGTTAATGTCAGCTGTATAATGTATGTACTTGATGTAATTTGTGGAGATAAAATAAACATTTTTATTATTTATTATAATGGCGGTCGCCGCCAATCCCTCCTCCTACCGCCTAACACATCCGCTTTTTATAATATTTCAATAAATTAATACTAACGTTATAATGAAATTGAATTATATAATAAAATAACCAATAATATATTACAATTATTGCCAGTAATATTTAGAAAGAATCATGCCTAATCATTAACTCTAGTAATTATTTGATACATAAAAATAGGTGTATCAAGAATGAATACATTGAATCAAGTAACTGAATAATTGTGAAAATATTAGTCTTATTAAAAATAAGGATGAATTACGTTAACTACGGTATACTACGGTAAGTATGTTATAAGATTAAACCGAGCTGGTATATCCGGGACCGGAAGTTGGTAACACTCGGCCGTCCTGTGTTTGCCGTGTCCCACGGCGATCAGCACCTCCATTTGCGCCTGGTCTGTCGCTGGTATTCGGTATCTGGAATAAAAAAATAGTGTGGGCAGTATATTTATTCATGAAATTAACAGATGTAGTAGAAGTGGTGTATTAATTTTTGAAAATTGTGTTGTTTAATAAATTCCAATTTTCCACATGGCTTTAATTTATATTACATTTTCCTATTGCGGAATATCGTTTAACTTAATATTTCATACAGATATAATTGTTGTTGATTCACACAGCTTTATTTTTCCTAACTCACACAGCTTTGATTTTACCTAACTCACACAGCTTGGGTTTTCTTAATTCACACAGCATTGGTTTTTTTTTTCTAACTCACACAGCTTTATATTTTTTTTTTTAACTCACACAGCTTTATTTTATTTTATTCACACAGCTTTGATTTTACCTAATTCACACAGCTTGGTTTCTCCTAACTCACACAGCATTGTTTTTCTCTAACTCACACAGCTTTTCTTTTTCTTTGGCGCCAAGGCCACCAATATATGGGCCAGATGTCATTATCCCACTTATGAATGTCAATTTGTTGTCAGGACAGGCTCGTCACAGTATGGAAACGGCACTTATAGTATACAATAGGTTTATTCAGCTATTAACTTAATAACAATTTTACAGCGCGTACGTCTCACAGTTTTGTAGTGACCATAATGGCGGTCGCCGCCAATCCCTCCTACCGCCTAACACATCCGCTTTTTATAATATTTCAATAAATTAATACTAACGTTATAATGAAATTGAATTATATAATAAAATAACCAATAATATATTACAATTATTGCCAGTAATATTTAGAAAGAATCATGCCCAATCATTAACTCTAGTAATTATTTGATACATAAAAATAGGTGTATCAAGAATGAATACATTGAATCAAGTAAGTAACTGAATAATTGTGAAAATATTAGTCTTATTAAAAATAAGGATGAATTACGTATAAGTATGTTATAGGATTAAACCGAGCTGGTATATCCGGGACCGGAAGTTGGTAACATATCTTAATAATCCAGATTCAAAGAGTAAAATGCGAATAACTTTTGAACGGCTAAACCGATGATATTCAAACATAGCTAAGAACACTCTCGACAAAGTCACCTTTCAAACAAAAAAAACCAAATCAAAATCGGTTCATCCGTTTCTTTTTTTTTTGTTTTGGCAGGAGTGGAAAATCCTCTCAGGACGCCCCAGACTGCCTCGCCCAAAACGAGCCAGCCTGGGCAGTGTCGGACTCACATAAGGTGGCTACCGCCTAAAAAACACTTATTTATATATTATTAATCTAGCAGAGCCAATGGAGTTGGCTAATAAGGAAAAACTATTTTTAGCAGGAAAAGCAACGTGTATTATATTTTACATACAGGGTGTCCCAGAAATCGACGTCAAGCCGTAAATGGGTGATAGACCAAGTTATAACAGTTCTCAGAAAAATACGAAAAAAAATCTATCTCATGTTTTTAAAAAATTATGTTCACTTTAAAAATTTACTAAAAAAATCAATCCCTGTAATGGTTCTTTAACTCCAATTGCTACAAATCCCATAATTTATCAATTTTTTTTATTATTATGTAATCTTGAATAATGCTTGTGTAGATTTTTGCCTAAAATTTAAAGCCAACTCCTCCTACTTAGAAGAAAATTAAACTTTTTCAAAACCAAATTATTCAAATTTACTGTTTCGCCCAACTTTAACTGACTGTACTGAAAAAAAAATGTACTACGCTAGTTTGGCAAGTAACATGAAAAATTGGCGCATTTAATAAGGATTCAAAAATGGTGTAACACTAGCTAGATTACGTTTTCAATAATTGGTCAAATTTTTTTTTGTAAATAGTATCGGTTTTTACCCAAAATGTCCATACTTCCTTAAAATTACTTTAGCTTACCTAAAGCTTTGCTAAACTCCGTTTCTAGTTCGATAGAGACGGAGAGAGTCATTTTACGAAGTGTGAGCGAGATAAGAAATCGAAATTTTACGTAATTTAAGAGCAAAGTTATGATAGTGACTCAACCTTTTTACTTTAAGTCAGGACCAGTTTTCTCATCTTAGAAAAGAAAAACAAATTATCAGATTTAATTTTTTTTTATTACAATAAATGTTCAAATTGCCTTCCTTCGACGGCAATGCAAGCACGACATCTTCTTAATAAAGATCTGGTTATTTTCCGGGCAAATCTTCCCCTATTTACAAAGACAACGGCTTCCGTTATTCTTTCCCGCAGCTCGGCTAAATTCTCTATTGTTTTTGAGTACACTTTCTCTTTTACCGCTCCCCAGTAAAAAAAATCTAGGGGATTTAAATCAGGCGAACGGGGTGGCCACAAGATTGTCCCACCGCGCCCTATCCACCTGAGCGGGTATTCTTCATCAAGATGTTCTCTTACTAAACGGGCATAATGCGCTGGGCAGCCATCTTGCTGGAACCACATTTCCCTGTAAACGTTCAGTGGCACGTCTTCTAATAAATCTGGTAAAGTATTTTGAAGAAAATCCAAATAAACTGCGCCATTCAAAATCTCTGGCAGCTCAAAAGGTCCAATTATTTTGCCAATTAGTATCCCGGTCCACATGTTTACTTTAAATCGATACTGTGACTTATCTTGCCTCATCAAATTTGGATTTTCTACATGCCACTCGTGCAAATTGTGCAAATTCATGTAGCCATCTTTTTTAAATGTTGACTCATCGGTCCATAAAATCTTCTCTAAGAATCGAGGGTCTTCTCTGTGCCTTTCTAGCATCCTTTGGCAAAACGCAACTCTGGGAGCGTAATCCCGTGGCAGTAATGATTGTACTCGCTGTACATGATACGGGTGGAACTCGTTCTTTTTTAAGATTCGGTGGGCGGTACTCTTAGATACACCTGTGCTTGTTTCGATTCCACGTACAGAAGCACTTGGGTCTTCTTGGACTGCTTGTAGTACGACGTCTTCGTACGGATTACGATGTCTTCCTTCACCATGTACTTGGTTAGGGAATCGTCCCTCTGATAGTGAACGGTGCACATTAATAAAAACTCGATGATCTGGGTGACGATTGTTCGGGTACCTCTCACGATAAAGTCTAGCGGCTGCATTGGCATTGCATCTGCATTCCCCATAAACGAGGTGCATGTTCGCATATTCCAATGCAGTGTACACAGCCATGGTAGTACTACACAATCACAGGATCAGCAACAGTCCAGAGTAAAGCACAGGTCGTCAGAAAGAGGAATTAAACAGTCCAAATCACAAGCAATTAAGTCCAGAAAACAACGCAAAAAGTGGTAAGTACGGAATCAACATGAACGAATACGGAGATGCGCAGTAAACAAAGCAGCGTAACGTACTGATTTGTAATTGTGTGTGCGTCTGCGCTTACAAAACAGAACAATAACTACTGCTGTCTCATTCGCACTCATCGGTAAATTGTATCTCCGTTTCATGATAAAGGTTGTGTCACTGATAAAGGTGGCGTCACTCTCTGTCTCGCTCACACTTCGTAAAATGACTCTCTCCGTCTCTATCGAACTAGAAACGGAGTTTAGCAAAGCTTTAGGTAAGCTAAAGTAATTTTAAGGAAGTATGGACATTTTGTGTAAAAACTGAGACTATTTACAAAAAAAAACTTGACCAATTATTGAAAACGTAATCTAGCAAGTGTTACACCATTTTTGAATCCTTATTAAATGCGCCAATTTTTCATGTTACTTGCCAAACTAGCGTAGTACATTTTTTTTTCAGTACAGTCAGTTAAAGTTGGGCGAAATAGTAAATTTGAATAATTTGGTTTTGAAAAAGTTTAATTTTCTTCCAAGTAGGAGGAGTTGGCTTTGAATTTTAGGCAAAAATCTACACAAGCATTATTCAAGATTACATAATAATAAAAAAATTTGATAAATTATGGGATTTGTAGCAATTGGAGTTAAAGAACCATTACAGGGATTGATTTTTTAGTAAATTTTTAAAGTGACCATAAATTTTTTAAAACATGAGATAGATTTTTTTTCGTATTTTTCTGAGAACTGTTATAACTTGGTCTATCACCCATTTACGGCTTGACGTCGATTTCTGGGACACCCTGTAGATATAAGAAGAAGCAGTGACAGACAATTTAAATAGCTGTCAAACAGTAATGGCCAGGGAGTACTTATTAGAATAAAAAGGTTTTAACACCTCCCCGTAATACGGACAACCTGTATAAGGAATAAAATTTACAGAGAATTTACAAAAAAAAAACATCATATCAAAATCACTGTACACTTAACACTAACACACAAGAAATAAAAAACTTTTTTGAAAAAAATACTACCGACTTCCAAGTAAGAAAACTAGAAAGTGAAAAATAACTTTATTTTTGGAAGTCGGTGTCTATGGTAGGACCAAATTTTTAAGTTATGGACACCGACTTCCAAAAATAAAGTTATTTTTCACTTTCTAGTTTTCTTACTTGGAAGTCGGTAGTATTTTTTTCAAAAAAGTTTTTTATTTTTCACTTTCGTGTAGTAATAGGGTTCCGTACCCAAAGGGTAAAAACGGGACCCTATTACTTTAACTCCGCGGTCCGTCTGTCTGTCTGTCTGTCTGTCACCAGGCTGTATCTCATGAACTGTGATAGTTAGACAGTTGAAATTTTCACAGATGGTGTATTTCAATTGCCGCTATGACAAATACTAAAAACAGAATAAAATATTTTTTTATGTGGGGCTCCCATACAACAAACGTACGTGACACATGATTTTTTTGCCGTTACTTGCGGTAATGGTACGGAACCCTTCGTGCGCGAGTCCGACTCGCACTCGGCCGGTTTTTAGTTGTACCTACCTAATAGGGAAGTAGTTAAGTAAGTACCTATAACGACATAATAGATTACCCGAATAACATGAAACTTGAATATAACCGGTTAAATAAGAGACCTGCATACCCCTTTCGAGCGTACTGGCGTGATGTTATGTTACGAAATGGTATAAACAATAAACAGACATGCGATTGCAGCAATTCCGAGAGATTTGCCTTTATTTATTGAAGAGTTCTGTTGTATATCTCCGAAGTTCTTCATCAGATCTTCACCAAATTAAAATGGAACCAATTTCGGAACATACTCTTTTAAACAAAAAAAGAATTTTCAAAATCGGTCCACAATTGACGGAGATATCGGTGAACATACATAAAAAAAAAAAAAAAAAAAAAAAAAAAAAACATACATAATGTCGAACATAGAACCTCCTCCTTTTTTGGTAAGTCGGTTAAAAATAAACGTACATATCTACCTATTACTTACTATATAAAACACAACTATATACTTACCAACAAATTTAAAACACTGTACAAAACCTACACTAAAGTAAACCTAATAGATTTGCACATCTAGCATGCTTAATCCTTGGTAAAGGTTTTGTGAGGATATCGGAAATGTTATCATTACTTGGTACATATTTCAGGGTTAGGTTGTGATGTGCAAGTGAGTCTCGAATGAAATGGTGTTTGATGTCTATGTGTTTAGTGCGTGCGTGATATCTGTTGTTGTAGGCCAGTTTAATTGGGCTTTGATTGTCTGAATGAATGACGATAGGATGAATGATGGCGAATATTTCTAAAATGAGCGATTTTAGGTATATTGCCTCCTTGCAAGCTTCCCCGAGAGCCATATACTCAGCTTCTGTCGTGGAAAGAGCGACTGTGCGTTGCTTGCGCGCTTCCCATGAGATGGGAGCTCCACTCATTAAGAATATGAATCCTGTGAAGGATCGCCTATCTATAATATTATTGCCATAATCCGCATCGGCATATCCTTTTGGATAGGACTGACCTGGTTTGTATAACAGTTTGAGGTGTATAGTCTCCTTTAGGTATCGAAGAACTCTCTTAGCGGCTCTCCAGTGCACCTCCCCGTAATGTATGTTGAATTGAGACAAGTACGAGACAGCATGTGCAATGTCTGGTCGTGTACATATAGAAACGTACAATGAGCCGATAAGCTCTTGATAGGGGACTTCAATACTTTCCTCTTCTTTGTCAGGTAACGAAAGTTTAAGGCCGGGTTCCAATGGTGTAGTCACGGGAATAGCGTCATTCATGCCAAACTTGTGTAACAGTTTTTGTATATACTTGGTCTCAGAGAGTTTGTATAGTAACCTAGAGGTAACATATTTAAGACGCAATTTCAACATCGGTATTCACTTTCGCACTAACAGATAACGTCATAAGCAAAAAGAGATAGATATACTTTTGTCTATGCCATCTTTTCTGCCAGTGTGACCGAGGATGCTATAGATACTTATCTATAGACATATATCAGAACTAGATCTGTGCCACTGTCATATCGATATTATCGAGTTTAGTTTAGGAGGATTTAGGACAAATTTGGTCAAATATCTGTAAGAAACGTCCCTGACTGCGGCTAATTTTTTTACGTTTTTTTAGGGAATCTTTATAATTATTTAAAAAGTGAATGTGTACTCGTACAAAGAGTGAACTTATCAGTCACTATTTGTACGAGTACACATTCACTTTTATATAATAATGTTTATTCATACCTTGTGCAAAAACGTACCTCGTTTTTCATCGTGAGATCAAAGTGACAGTTTTTGGTACACTCGTACGACTATATGTACAAACAGGTACTGATCAATATACTGATATATAATAGGCTAGTTCTTGTGCAAGACTGAAAATAAAGTTTACAGAGGAGTATGTATAAGTATAAAAGTAACAAAATAAATAATAATAAAATGGTTGAAATATAATTTTAATTTGAAAAATTAAAATGCGAAAATAAACATGGGAATAGGGATAGCGATAGCGATTCAATAAAATGCAGTGAACACAAGCGAGAATATGGTGAAGATGTCCAGTTAGCATGTTTTATATTCTTGATCCACTTTTTTCTTAAATAAGTACTCTTAGGAAACCTGTGCACAATCAATATTAGATTAATAATAACAAATAGCAAATACACTTTAAGAAATAAATGAAAGTAAGTAAAATAAAAATTCAGTATCGATAAATCTTTCTTGTGACTTTTGTCACATCTCTAACATCAGAACGTAAGTACGTAAACTGTCATAGCTCTATTAGCGAACGCATAAAAGTTAATTATTTCACTAAATAGAATGGTTTAAATGATACTATACGTCCTCGACGTATTTAGAACTAAGATTCATTTATTCTGGACAGCCTATGAAATGTATTCCCTGCACAATAACTTCAGTATGCTAGTCGATAACTCACCTGTGGAAAGATATCCTTTGATTATGTTCTGTTAATACACTCATTCTACTCTTGCAACCGATAGCCACACACGACATGGTTCATGCAGATAATTAAACAACAGAATTCTGCCTGATATAAACGAAACAAAGGTGTGAAAACAGCGAAAAACTTTAATTAGAGCTGGTAACCGATGGGTTACAACAGTGACTAAAAAGTGATCTCTTTGACGTTCAGGATGGTAGCATTTGTCTATGTTTGTCTCTTTCTTTTTCATAGAGTTTTGCTATAAGCAAGAACGAAAGAAATTACAGTTTCTTTTTCGTCGTAAATATGTTATCTCTAGTAATTACAAACTCTCTGCTTGGTCTGATCTAGAGTTATGAAACCTTCCTTTTGGATAACTCTCATTCCGAGACAATCCTTAAGGGGACCTAGATCTTTGACAGAGAACATTTTCTTGAGATCATTCTTGAAATTCTCTTTCAATTTAGCATTATTACCAAGCAAAAAAAAGTCATCAACAAAAACTGCGACAACGAGGAAGTCATTGCCTTCTCTTTTATAGTAGAGGCAGTGTTCTGTCGTGGCTTGAGTTAGGGACAATGTTTCCATTGCTTCACACACCTTTTTGTTCCATTGGCGTGGAGCTTGTTTAAGGCCATAAATGGACTTCTTGAGAAGACATACTTTGCCCTTTGGATCTGTTGAGAAACCTTCAGGTTGTTCCATATAAATCTCCTCGTCTAAGTCTCCATTTAAAAAAGGCAGTCTCCACATCAAGGTGTTCTACTTGCAAGTTGTTTTGGACAGCAACTGCTATTAATAGCCGTACTGAAGACAGAGTCTAGCAACAGGAGAAAAAGTTTCGCCGTAGTCCACACCTGCTACTTGGGTGAATCCTTTTGCTACTAGCCTGGCTTTGTATTTAGTTATCTGTCCACTTGTGTCCTTTTTAATTTTAAATACCCATTTACTCTTTGTAGTTTTCCTATCGGAGGGTCGGTCAACTAGGATCCATGTTCCATGCTTCATTAATGAATCATATTCAGCCTTCATTGCTTCGAGCCATTTTTCTTTTTGGGGGTGATCTGTAATTTCTTTATAAGTCTCCGGTTCGAGGTCTGAAGTCATGAAGAGGCCACACTGACTATATCGTTTAGGAGGATGTCGTTCCCGAATAGGATATCTTCTTTCGATGGTTGGCTCTTCACTGGGTTCAGCTTCGGGAGCGCCTGGAAATACTTCAGGCGTTACAGGACCATGTATGGCTGCCGGCTGATCAGAAGATGAAATTTCAGGTAGTGTCTCTGACAGTGAATGATGCTGTGTTTGTGGAACTAGTTGCTCCTCATCTTGAATGGGTACAAGGATTTCTTGCGTCTGTGGCGGGGGTAGCATCTCGCTGGAAGAAGAATTTTGTGTATCTACCGACATCTTGTCCTCTATGAAGACAGTATCTCTAGCGACTATTATCACTCGAGGATTTTCGGGGTTTATAAGACGGTATCCTTTGCTTTCTGTAGCATAGCCAACGAAAACACACTTTTGTGTCTTAGAATCCAGTTTGGTACGTTTTTCTTTAGGTACAAGAACGTGAGCTTCGCAACCAAAAACTCTTAAGTGAGATAAGTTGATTTTGTTTCCACTCCACAGTTCTTCTGGTATTTTGTTGTTCAAAGCTTGCGTTGGTATACGGTTCTTGAGATAGATGGCCGTATTTACCGCTTCTCCCCAATACGCCAAGGGTAGTTTTGATTCTTGGAGCATTGATCGAGCTTTTTCGATTATTGTCCGATTTACTCGTTCGGAAACCCCATTCTGTTGAGGTGTGTACGGTATCGTCGTTTGATGCACGATGCCATTTTCCTTAAGAAAGGTACACATATCGTTATTTACATATTCACGACCATTGTCCGAACGTAGGCTTTTTATTCTCTCACCGGTTTGATTCTCTACTAAATGTTTAAACTCTACAAACTTTGCAAAAACTTCGGCTTTTGTTTTCAAAAGATATCCAAAAGTTTTGCGACTAAAATCATCGGTAAAAGTCAATAAGTATAACGCTCCGCCCCATGACTGCGTACTCATAGGTCCACATAAGTCCGAATGGATTAACTGTAGGACTTTGCTTGATTTAGTTTTAGAGTTTTTAAACGGCTTTTTAGCTAATTTACCTTGCAGGCAGGGACTTTTCAGTGTATTAGCTACACTGAAAAGTGTGTACGCTGTGTGCGCTGTAATCTAAACCGATTGATTTATTTCTAAGTATATCCATACTTTTTGCATTTAGATGGCCAAGGCGTCTATGCCACAGCATTGCAGACTCTTTGGTCGAAGAATACAACGCTTGTAAACTACTCAGATCCAACCTGTATATTCCATTATGTTTTGATCCTGTAGCAATTACAGATCCTGTCACTTGACATCCGCCGTTTTGTATGATGCTTGCGCCTTTCGATGTAAACAAAACATCGAAGCCTTTTTTAACTAAATTGCTTACAGATAATAGATTTGAAGTAAGGCCAGGGATATAAAGAACATCACTAATTTTATTTACACTATCGGAAATATGAATATTTACAGTACCTTTGCCAAGGCTTAGTAATTGCTCCTTGTTAGCAACTGTAATAGGTGTGACTTGGGATGACATGGTTGCATAACAATCTTTCCTGTTACTCATATGGGAAGTTGCGCCAGAGTCAATATACCAGTCTTGAGAACCTGAGGCAGGAATGTTAGAAAAGCAGGATGAAAGTATGAATTCGGATGTATAATGTGTAGAAGTGTTAGCCGAAAAATGTTTGCCTTTCTTCTGTCTAAGCTTTCTACATTGCGATACTACGTGCCCTAGTTTTTTACAATAGGTACAGAACTTTTTCTTCTCGTCCTTCGTTTGTAGCGCTAAGTTGTTAGGTCCTCTGGTGGTAGTAGCTGTTGCGGTGCGCACATCCTCTTTGAGAAGTGCTGTCACCACATTTTCCGATGAAATCTTCGTGTTGGTATGTTCAAGAGCCATGACGAGTGGATGAAATTTTTCTGGAAGTCCAGCAAGCATAATAATGCCAAGAAATTCGTCATCTACTGCTGCTCCTATTCCCTGAAGTTCTTGTTGCGTTGATAACGCCTTGTTCACATACTCTTGTATGTTTCCTGTGTAAGTATTTCCTAGGAGACTTTTCATTACAGCTAATCTCCTTGTAAGCCCGCTGTCAGCGTAAGCGTTCTTTAAACAATTAAAGGTATCGTATGCGGTTTTCGCTGACCTGATTATTGGAAACACCGACTCGTCACACGTGAGGCAAATCTTTGCTCGTGCCTTCGCGTCTCTGCGCGTGGCGATGGGATCGGCGGGATCGACCGCTTGAATCACAACGTCCCATAAGTCGACGTCCGTCAGATAGCACTCCAAACTAAATGCCCAAGTGTTGAAGTTGTGACCATTTAGCTTACTAATGCTTATTGCATTTGTCATATTGGAAGAATTTGTTACCGCTGTACTGGAATCCGCTCCTGACTGCTGCACCGTGGTGGACGTTGGAGGGACCATAACCACTTATTTATATATTATTAATCTAGCAGAGCCAATGGAGTTGGCTAATAAGGAAAAACTATTTGAGATAATAAGAAAACCTATAGTATTTAGGTTTTAATAAACATAAAATTGTACACTATATGACATTATATACGGAGAAAACTTGAATGACAGTGACATGGCTAGCAGGAGTAATGTTAGAGGTTGGCAAGGTAGGAGGTTGCAACTCTAAGCAAATAGATCATATCACATCATTCTCCCACACTATAGTCTTGAAGATGTCGAGGCGGGTTTCGAGTTCTGCACGATCTTCTAAGAACTGGAGGTGTAGCTTCTATGCGTAGTGGAGTGGTGCTTGAAGCAGGAATGCGTTGAGTAGTATCTAGGGCTTGTGCAGGGGAAGGAAAAGGTTGCGGCGATCCAGGAGAGTGATTGTTTGTTGTGTGAGACTGCACAGTTGGATTAGAGGGAGCAGAGTTGGTGGTTTCTTCTGCACGAATGGGTGAGCTTGGTGGGGTCATATATTCTTCTTCTATCAAGGTCCCCGTCTTTAATTCTTCTAGTCTTTCGCCGGTATTCTCCCCGATAGGGGCGAGGTGTCGATTTGATACCGTTGTCTCTCGTCCATCTTGTAATCGGACAAACGAGTAGTCGGGGTTTGACTGTATTAGTTCGACCTCCTCTACCAAGGGCTGATATTTGTTGTTACGATCGAATCTTTTCATTAGCACTTGACCGGAACTTGTGAGCCATGTTGGTATCGTATTCCCATTGGGAGATCGGCGAGTGTGCATGAACATTCTTTCATGCGGAGTACAGTTCGTCGCAGTACACAGCAAAGAGCGAATCGAGTGCAGGGCCACTGACAAGTATTGTTCCCAGTGTTCAATCGGTGCATTATGAGTTCCACAAGCTAATTGTACTGCTTTCCATACAGTTGAGTTCAATTTCTCGACCTGACCGTTACATTGTGGATTGTATGCAGTGGTGTTGCTTGTAGCTACCCCTTTAGAGTGTAGGTAATCTCTAAGATCAGTCGACAGGAATTGCGTGCCGCGGTCTGAATGAATGTATGCGGGCATGCCAAAGATCATAAACAGGCTGTTTAGATGCTTGATCACGGTTTTAGCACTCATATCGCTGCATGGGAAGGCGAAAGGAAATCGAGAGTATTCGTCTATAACCGTGAGCATGTATTTGTTGTTAGACTTCGATGGGAGAGGGCCTTTGAAATCTACACTTAAGCGTTCTAATGCTGACGTCGCCTTTATGAGTTTCGGTGTGGGCGTTGGGTTGTTGAAATACCTCGGTTTGATCTCAGCGCACAGACGGCAATCCCGAGTCATCGTCCTGACTTCGTCGATTGAATAAGGAAGATTCTTACTCTTCAGCCAGTGGTACATTCTTGCCACTCCTGGATGACAAAGTGATGCGTGAAGAGATTGGAGTTTAGATGAAGTATTCGTGGTGCAAGCACATATGCGCGATAGGGCATCCGCAGCTTTATTGTCCTTCCCGGGTCTGTATACTATGTCATAATTATATGGCGCTAACTCAAGCCGCCACCTTTGGATTTTCTCATTTTTGATTTTACTGGCGTGTTTGGCATTGAGCATAAATGAAACTGATCTTTGATCCGTTATAAGAGTAAAATGTTTCCCGATAAGGAAATGCCTCCACTTTTTTAGCGATTCTACGATGGCGTACGCTTCTTTTTCAACGGCCGAATGATTGAGTTCACTGTGATTTAAGGTTCTTGAGAAAAAGGCCACAGGTCGTGAATCTTGGGTCAGTGTAGCAGCTATTGTGTGTTCGGATGCATCTGTTTCAACGGTGAAGGGCATATTATCATCTATAGCATGAACGGAGGACTTGGCGATTGTGGATTTTAAAACTTCAAAGCAATCTTTAGCTTCTTTACTTAGGGGGAAGGAGTCAGTATGAGCCAGAATATGGATTCTTTCGGAGAAGTTAGGGATCCATTTGGAGTAATGGGCGAACATGCCCAATGTCCTTCTATGGGACGCTAGATCATTTGGCGGTGGCATTTTAAGAAAGGGCTGTAGTCGATCACTATCAGGCTTGATGATGTGGTCTTGTATAGTATACCCAAGTAAATTGATGATGCGTTGGCTGAATTTGCTTTTAGTCTTGTTGAGCGTCAGACCGTATTTATCAGCCGCCCGTAAAAATCGTTCCAAATTTATGTCGTGCTCTTGTTGGGTGTTGCCACAAACGGTTATATCATCAAGGTAAGCGTATGCACCGGAGAGATTTTCTTTCCTGATGAGCCAATCGACGGTTCTTTGGAAACTGGCCACCCCGTTAGTTACGCCAAATGGAATGCGGCGAAATTGATACAAGTTACCACAAGCTTCAAAAGCTGTGAATGGTTTCTCGTGGCAGAGTATGGGGACCTGATGATAGGCGCTTTGGAGATCGATGGTACTGAAGACCGCATACTTAGAGACTTTTGTTACCATTTCTTCCATGTTAGGTAGCGGGTATGCGTCTAGCTGAGTGTACCTATTGACGGTTTGGGAGTAGTCAATTACTAAACGCTTTTTGTGATTTGCATTTTTAGTCACGAGTACTTGTGCCCTCCAGGGAGAATGGCTCTCTTCGATGATGCCGTCTTCTAGCAGTTTCTTTACTTCATCCGCAATGAATGCCTGGTCCTCAGGGCTATGTCTACGAGATCGAATTGCTATGGGCTTGCAGTCAGGGGACACATTGGCAAAGAGCGGTACAGCAGGTACTGAGGCCTCTGCAACACTGCATACTTTAAACGCGTCTTTAGGGCCACCAAATGCAAATTCCAAAGTCGAATGGAGCGCAAGCACATCATGGCCTATGATCAGGTCGGCGCAAAGGTTCTTGACTATCAATAAATTTATCTTTTCGTAACAGTGGTCACCTAAATGTACGTTCTGGCAGGTTGAACCGCTGACTTGCGAAGTATGAGATAGAGAAGCCATTGAGACTGTCTGGGTACAAGGGCTTCGCTTCAGACGGCAGAGGTTGGCGAAGTCTTCATTGATGAAGCTAATCGAACTCCCAGTATCAACTAGAGCTTGAGCTTTGATGCCTTTGATGACAGCAGGAATCATGGCCTTTCGAAGAGAGGCCGGCGTAGCAGCAATGATGGCAGAACAATGTTCACATTCTTCTGGAGAGGTAATTGATGCACTAGTGTTGGGCTTCGATCGGCATTCCTTGCTAAAGTGACCTTTCTTGTTGCAGGATTTGCAGACTGTGTCTCTTGCTGGGCATTTCCTCCTGGCATGCAGTGATCCACCACAGTACCAGCATTTGCGAGTGGAGGAGGAGTTAGCGACATTTGATATCGTAGCGGCAGTGGTAGTAACAGTCTCGGGAGCAGTGTTGTTGTTTCGCGTTTCAGATGCTAGAGGCACGGCATTGATAATGGGGTTGATAAAGGTTTGTGAATTTGTTTCCGCCATTTCCATTGACAGGGCTGTATTGTAAGCTTGATCCAGTGTTAATGATAAGCTCTCTAGAAGTCTCGAGCGTGCTTTGGCGGACGTCATGCCTGCGATAAATGCGCCGCGAATCGTGTCGTTTTTGTTAGTTTCGGCATCAACGCTGGTGAAATCGCAGTCTTTTGCGAGTTGTTTGAGGGATTGCATGTATATATCTATAGTCTCACCTGCCTGCTGCTTTCTCGTTGTTAGTAAGTGTCTGGCATAGATGATATTATTGGGCTTGACGTATAATTTGTCGAGCGCAGCAATCGCGGAGTCATATGTTTCGTACTCACTAACATGGGCGTAAACCTTCGGCGAGATATGGTTTATCAAAAGCTGGAGTTTAATTTGAGGCCATTTTGCGGCAGTATCTTTGTCCGCAGCAGATAATTCTGACTGAGCTAAGAAGTTGACGAATGTTTTTTTCCAATGTAGCCATTCTTTTGCAGTTTTACTGGACGGGTCCTCGTCGAACCGTTCTGGTCTTAGGTACTTGTCCATTTATGTTTATTAAATTGAGATAATAAGAAAACCTATAGTATTTAGGTTTTAATAAACATAAAATTGTACACTATATGACATTATATACGGAGAAAACTTGAATGACAGTGACATGGCTAGCAGGAGTAATGTTAGAGGTTGGCAAGGTAGGAGGTTGCAACTCTAAGCAAATAGATCATATCACATCACTATTTTTAGCAGGAAAAGCAACGTGTATTATATTTTACATAGATATAAGAAGAAGCAGTGACAGACAATTTAAATAGCTGTCAAAACAGTAATGGCCAGGGTGTACTTATTAGAATAAAAAGGTTTTAACAAAAACCACGCCTGCCTCTAATATATATAGCTGATTTCTTATTCAGCTCTTATGGTTATAACTTATTTATACTATGTGTAGGTCCCTTTGCAGGAAAGGCTCGCCTCGACGAGCCAAAAACAAATGAGCTCTTCGAGCCAGGTCCCCCGTGCAAGTTGACCCGTAAATCTGGGATTTGAAAGGGTTAGTGGATGTTAGAAGTATTTTTTTTTCCGTCGGGGGTTACAAAATAATAAAACTTACGTGGCCGGGACCTTAGAAAAATGTTTAAAAAATTCTGTGAAATGAACCGTCCAAGATTATTTTTAACCCCCGACGGAAAAAGAAAGTTGTGATAAGTTTGACGTGTGTTGCTGTGTATCTATGTACCTATTTGTGTGTCTGTTGTGTATGCGTGTGCTATCATTTATATGTGTGCGTGGCTGCGCCCGCGCTGTGTGTTTTAACATTGAATAAAGCAGTGTGTCTATAGCTGTCACGTCTTTCGCTTGTCTCCCCGAACCCAACAGTGGCGACGAGGATTTTTATTTATTACCCACATCTCGAAATAGTTATCGGAAAATGAACAGTATCGGCATTTTGTCTACATTCAATCACGACGTGCAGGAATGGAAGTCATACAAAGGCCGAATTTCGCAATGGTTTATTGCAAATGACATCGTCCCGAAGAATGATGCAGCTGGAGCCAAGAGACGGGCGATCCTGCTCAGCGCACTAACCGACGGTACTTACAAGTTGGCAGCGGATCTGGCCCTGCCAAAGGATATCCAGGAAGTGCCATACGACGACATAGTGCACTTATTAGATGAGCATTTCCTTCCAAAGATATGCGGCTTCAGCGAGCGTTACAATTTTTACGCGGCAGTACAGCAGCAAGGCGAGACACATACGCAATGGGCGTCAAGGCTACGAGGACTAACGGCACATTGTAAGTTTAGTAACGTCGAGGAAGCGTTACGAGACAGGTTCGTGATGGGAATGGTAGCAGGGCAGGAACGAGAGAAGCTGTTCGCGCAGGACATCGACAAGCTGACCCTGGCTAAGGCGGTGGAGGTAGCGGAGAGCGTGCGGTGCGCGCGAGTGGGCGCCGCCACTACTTCGGCTGTCATTGGACAGCAGACGCCAGTGTTCAAGATCGCCAAGGAAGTACATAGTGCTAAACCCATTAGTGCCGGTAAATTAAAATGTACAGTGTGCGGTCGTAATAATCATGAGTCATCCCAATGTCGGTTTGCAAGCTACAAATGCAAAAAGTGCAACACCAAAGGTCATTTGCGTAAAATGTGTAATAAGGTTAATTACGTGTTGACGGGTGATGTGAGTGGGGACGACGACGACGGTAAGTCATTGTTTAACATACGCTTAGTCCGGGGGGAACCCATGACAGAAATAGTTTCAATTAACGGAAAGGATGTACAATTTCAAATAGACAGTGGATCAGCGGTGACAGTTATATCTGAAGGTACCTATAAAAACTTATTCAGTAAAATTCCGTTACAAGTTTCTTATAAAAGTTTTTTTAGCTACACCGGCAATAATATTAAATGTGTAGGGTACGTAAACCTGCCGGTAACGTACTTGCGGCACACTCAGACATTGGATATATACGTCATTTGCAATGGCGGACCACCATTATTAGGCAGAGATTTTTTATCAAGTTTTAAACTTAAGTTGACACCTTGTAACTTTTTGAAGGGTGAGCAGAGTATGGAGGACCAATTGCAATCGCGTTTTCCAGAACTATTTTCGGAAAAACTTGGTAAATTTAATAAATATCGTGTAAAATTAAAATTAAAGGAAAATGTGAAACCGATATTCTGTAAGGCGCGTCCAATTGCGTTCGCATTACGTGATAAGGTTGGCGAAGAGATAACACGTTTAGTGGACCTAGGTGTTCTAAAGCCCGTTGCACACTCTGAGTACGCGTCGCCAATTGTACCCGTGCTTAAGCACAACGGTTCCGTGAGATTGTGTGCCGACTACTCGGTTACAATTAACAAACAGCTGATGATAGAACAATATCCTCTACCCACGGTTCACGAACTATTTTCAAAACTGTACGGGGGCCATCAATTTTCAAAAATTGACTTGACCATGGCCTATAATCAGTTTTTGTTAGACGAGGAATCTCAACCGATCACTTGTACCAATACACACCGAGGTTTATTTAATTATACTCGACTAGTATTCGGACTGTCTAGTGCGCCGTCTATATTCCAACGCGCTATGGAAACGGTGCTATCAGGACTAGACGGGGTCCTATGCCTGCTCGACGACATTTTAGTGACCGACCGGACCCCAGAGGGGCATCTGAAAAAGTTGAACATAGTTCTGCAAAGACTTCAGGATGCAGGGTTAACTGTGCAAAAAGTAAAATGCGATTTCTTCAAAAACGAAATTAAATATTTAGGTTATATAATAAACAAGGATGGCTTACAGAAAGATCCGGCAAAGGTGAAAGCTATAGCCGATGCGCCCATTCCTACCAACGTTAATACGTTGCAATCGTTTTTAGGCCTAGTAAACTATTATAGAAATTTCGTGCCTGGAGCATCCTGTATCCTGAGTCCCATGTACGACCTATTAAAAAAGGGGGTGAAATGGGACTGGTCTACGTCACACCAACGAGCGTTTGATGAAATTAAGAAACGATTAACGTCCGATCAGGTCTTAACACACTTCAATTCAGACGCTAAAATAGTGTTAACCGTCGATGCATCGCCGAGTGGCTTGGATGCTATTTTATCCCAAATAGATTATGACGGGTTAGAGCGCCCGGTAGCATTCGCTTCTCGCACGTTAAACACGGCTGAGAAGAATTACTCACAAATACAAAAAGAGGCGACATCAATAATATTTGGAATACGTCGGTTCCATCAGTACTTATATGGCAGGTCAGAACCATTCATATTACGCACGGATCACAAGCCATTAATTACAATTTTCGGAAAACATAAAGGAATACCGGAGGTGTCCGCTAATAGGCTGCAGAGATATGCGATGTTTTTAAGTGCATACAATTACATAATTGAGTATGTTCGAAGCGCTGATAACAACGCGGATTATCTGTCTCGGGCGAGTTTACAGTGTAAAAAATCAGGGCAGGCTCGCGCCGAGAGCGAGAGCGAGGGAGACAACAGCGGCGCACACGCCGCCGCCGCGGCCGCCGCTCCCATTGATCGCGCATCATATGATAAATTTTGTTGTCGAAGGCGACATGCCGTTGACCTTGAATGAGTTACGCAAAGCTACTAATGAGGATACGGTACTACAGTTAGTTGCAAATAATGTTGTAAACGGGTGGCCTAAAAAGGAAGTAGACATGCGGTTAAAACCATATCATTTATGTAAGACAGAATTGTCGTATGAAAACGGTTGTTTAATGAGGGGACATAAAGTGGTTCTGCCCGAGTCGTTGCGGACAAGGGTTTTATTAGAATTACATACCTCACATTTAGGCATCGTAAAAACAAAATCAGAGGCTAGGTCACGGTTTTGGTTCCCGGGTATTGATGCGGCACTAGAAAAAATGATACACTCGTGTGAAATATGCAACCAGTTACGGCCCTCGCTACCCCGGGCGCCGTTAGCACCATGGAAGTTTCCTCATGTGCCATTCCATAGAATACACGTAGACTTCCTGGGCCCACTAAATAATCAGACGTTTTTGGTGGTGGTAGATGCACACACGAAATGGTTAGAAGTATATGACGTGAGCACATCTACCACCTCGGCGACCGTTATTGAAAAGGTCCATGATTTCATGTCTAAGTACGGATTACCACACACAATTGTTAGCGACAACGGCACGGCGTTTACATCCGCTGAGTTCACGAAATTTTGTGCATTAAATGGAATCGAACATCTTACATCACCACCATACAATCCTGCCAGTAATGGACAAGCAGAGAGCTTTGTAAAAATAGTCAAAAAGGGTATAAAGTCAAGCGTTTTAGGATCTCGCAGTAGGAATGAGTGTAACAAAATTATGAAATTTTTGTTTGATTATCGAAATTCAAAACATTCTGTCACGGGGTTCTCACCCAGCGCCTGATTAAGAGTTCTGACCGCCCTAGGCTAATTATGAGGACGCGCCCCACCAGGTGTGTTACGGTCGGCCTAAACAGTAGTATATTAGTTTTGACTTTGTTTACTAATGTAAAATTCTTAATTATTATCTCCATATTCGCGAACATGCATGAAATATTAAAACTTTTTATTAACTGCAACAAATCCTTTGGGGTTCTGGCAGAAATAGAATACTCGGCATTCGTGTCAGTTATTAAAACCTCGCAGTTTCTTCTGCAAAGGTTTCTTCTAAATCAGTGGCATATATTTATTTTAACTCCTTTGCTTTACTTCTAATACATTCACTGTCGTCTAGATCATGCAGTTTCCGTAAGAAACCAAACTTTGTGTTTACTGTATTATAAATAATCTACCGGTTTTTTAAGTGCACTTCAAGACAATCAATAGCTGCATAATAATTATTAACAATGAAAGATCGTCTTCCTTCTAACTCAATATGCCCCGTTTTAACTTCATCAAAATTAAATTTTCGTTTCTTTCTTCTTCTTACACCTTTTGTGTATGTGGTCACTTCGCATCTCTTGATTGCCTCTGATTCAAAATTTTGAACTCTTTGTCGTCACGCAACGTATCAAGATAAGCATGTAATGTCTCATAAAGAGTAAGAACATTAGATAAATCAACAGAACTTGCTTGTAGCTGTGCACTAACGATTTGAAACTTTACGAGCACAGAGTTCCAAAAGCACATGTTGTGCTTTTGGAACTCTGTGCTCGTTTCTAATATAGTATTGTAATTTTTAGAGCTTTAATTTTTTCTAATATTGCTTTTGCTTCTATTTTGGTCTCTTTACTTTGAATTCCATCTTAGCAAATAGAGTTTAATGCTTCCAGAACTGTTACGTTTGTATGAACTCTATAGTGTTAGCTTTATGAAAATTCATGTGCTAATTTAAGATAAATATTGCACATATGTTTAGTTATTTTGCGTTGTTTAAATAAAATAAGTCTTGAATTCTATTGAAATGTTTTGGTTGTTTCGGAAGTTTGTATTAAAACTAATATTAATTATTGTTAAATCTATACCATAAAACATGTTGATTTTTATGTGGATTTTCTGAATATGTTTCTTGTTTTAGTTTGTTATAATTTTTGATGTTTTTCATTGTAAGTAGCTCAATGCTGACTTCCGGACAAAATGTCGTGTTTATTTTCCATTGGCTGATATTGGTCTTTTTCCTCGGTGTCAACGAGGAAAGGACAGCCAATCACGATCAATCATCATTGAGCTATGAAAGAGTCTGGACCATGAGAGTCAGAAAAAAAGGAGATGTTCTGTAAAGCCGATAACAAAGTATTACAATTATTTGATGAAGTACAGTCTTTTAATTATTATATCCGAAAGTTTTAACAAATCAGAAGTGGGATAGCACCAAGGAATTCTGGTGTATCGTTACCACCTTGGTGCGATCATACGCCCACAATAAGGTATATTAAAAGTCAATTTGATTATTTAACGTGAATTTGGTTTGTGTCTATTTTCTTTTTCTGTGTAGAATGTCTGAATTTGGTTTGTGTCTATTATATGTGTAATGTACGAGTATGTATTTTTGCACGCATGTACATAATGTGTGCGTGGGTGGCGTCCCGTCAACACAGAATACATTTTTGGACACACGAAACAGTTCGTCCTTCAATAAAAAAGAATGCGGTTAGTAGGGTAGAATTGGGGGTTCTGGATCACTTGCTCTCGCTTTGCTCGAGCGCATGATCCAGAAGCCCCAATTCTCCACACATGATTAATACAATGCGTATAGTAATCTGATTGCATCGACGCAGATGCGCGATGATGTTATGATTATTTAAACTTGCTCTCGCTTTGCTCGAGCGCATGATCCAGAACACCCAATTCTCCACACATAAACAAATATCATCGCACATCTGAATCTGATTGCATCGACTCATATGTGCGATGATGATTAAATTAATTATTATTTAATTGTTAGCAGTTATAGTTCAAAGCGTGTCTGCTTACAACGACTGATCATAATAAATGTCGCATCGAGACAATTGTCGAACGTGTCTTATTCGTTTGATGTCTGTTATATAAAATTAGCTCACTTTATACAAAATTATGTGATATTATCTGCTTAAAATTATTGGTCATATTATACTTTTTGTTATTCACCACAGTACGAATAAAAATAAGATTATAATTACTCTCTTAATTTCTTGTTAATTATTACACGTAAAAGAGTGTCAAGAATTCTCATACCATTTACAACCAATTTATAAAACTGCGAGAAGTCCCGATTCTAAACATATTCCTCGCTTTCTCCACACAAATTTACCAAGTGATAGGTATCAATCTTATTGTTCTGAGAGAGTACATAGCACTTCCTTTTTAGAAAATCATCTCAGGTATACGCGACAGAGCGGCGCCGTCGACAAATAGGGAAAGTAAGGATGCGATCATATTGAGTAAGTAACAATCAATGAATTTTAGACCCTATTTGCTGATGACATAGAACTAATCTTTTAGCACACATGTCGAAAACGCTTTCTCACTTTGCTAGCGATTTGTAACTGTAATCACTGCTTTAAATCGTGTAATCTATAAATATGACTGCATTCAATAATTTCATTTTAATTAGCACTCATCCCGAGTACTCGTGGTTTTTGCTTTTTTCAATATTATTGTGATCAATAGAACTTCAAGTATGTGCGTATAACTCAAATAATATTAATATCGAATAATAAATTCGATATATTATAATATGTAATAGTTAATTGAATTTATGAGTGACTTTATTTATGGTGTTCTTAATTTTAGGTCGACAAATCCCTTCGATTCTGACTGTGAAATACCAGCATCTCAGCCAGCACCATCGGTAGAGAAAAAGAAGTCAAGGAAAAAGGTTTCCGGCAAAACAAATAAACCTGCAATAAAGAAGATTTCCAGTGCTCCAGTGGTAAAATCTAGCTTTTTTGGGTCCGACACGGAGTCGGATGTTGATTTGCCGGCGCCATCGACATCGGCCAAAAAAAGGAAGCTGTCGGATTCAGAGGTATGCTAAAGTTTATTTATTTTTTAAGGAACCCCCCACTGCAGGGCAAACCACTCTTCTCATACAGAGAAGGCCCGAGCATTGATCACCGCGCTTGCTCAAGACGGGTTTGCGATTTCAAACTTATAGGTATTAACTATAAAGTCCCGGTTTTCCTCACGATGTTTTTCCTTCACCGTTGTCAGGGCCATCCAAGATAAACTTAGAAAATACAAATGAATTTGATAAATTCGCATAGGAACTTGCCCGTTTTTGAAACCACGACCTCAAGCATGAGAATCAAGGTGTTTGCCACTAGGTCACTAATGATAATCATTTTTAATTTCAGAACGAACAAGAACTTGGTGGTGAACCCATCCGCGCGGCTGCACTGCGGAGCTTCTTGTCGAGACGTAGCGGTTCTGGTTATACACTCCAGCGGGATCCCACCCGGCAGGGCAACTACTACGTGGAACTGCGTGTTTACAACGCTCGGGAAGCGGAGGCGCTCGGCACCGACCGCTGGAAACGAGCACTAGTTACCTTCAAATCGGCTGTTGATGACAGCAGTCCGGTATGGAAAGCAGTCACAAAACTTGTGAATTCTGCTAAAGAAGATTATCGGAAGATACAACCGATACTCTATCAGTCTAACTTATTTAAAAAAATAGGTAGGTAAGCGTCTCTTACCACAATTTTTAAAGACAGAAAAAGTTGTAACGATCACTTTATCAGTCTAATATTAAACAGTAATAAACAGTCTAAACTTACAATTTAAGTAAGTACATATCCATGAAGTCTATAATTGATATTTCTTTTTAATGTTTTTTTGCCGTAGATTAAGTAGATTAGTATAAGTACTTACTTGTATATCATTATTTGTATGTTTTCTTTCAGTAAACCAAAAAACTAAAAACCAAAAGCCAAAAAACTAAAAACCAAAAGCCAATAAACTCGAAATAATGAATCTCAAAGCTTAAAATACTAGACCAGTAATTATGACCTTGAATCTGATGCTTTAAGTACTTACTTGTATATAATTATATGTATGTTTTCTTTCAGTAAACCAAAAAACTAAAAACCAAAAGCCAAAAAACTAAAAACCAAAAGCCAATATACTAGAAATAATTAATCTCAAAGCTTAAAATACTAGACCAGTAATTATGGCCTTGAATCTGATGCTTTAAATATTTAAAAAATCCAGATCAGTAATTGTGACCTTGAAACTTAATTTTGAAGAAGTTATAAATTCTAGACTAGTAATTTTGACCTTGAAGAACAAAACTTGAAACAACTTTAATTTTGGTGAATATAGTTAAGGTTAAATTAATGGACTATTGTTTTACTGTTTTTTATTCAATATAATCAAACATGAAGTTTTGCCAAGATTGTAAGGTTTATACCCAAAAATATTCATCACATAAGAAAAGTAATATACATAAATCAAACTGTTTGTTGAGTACTGATTTTGATAATGTACAAATAATAGCTACTGCTTTCAAAAACAGAATTGCTAGTTACAGATTTAATCCAATAAGTTTAGATAACATATCACCAGAGATATTTTTATCAGATATTTCTAGCATGATTTACAAGATTATTGATACATTGAGATTAAAACATCGAGCGATTAAAATACAATTTGAGCTTTTTGTATTATACAAGTTACCTAAAAACGACGAATTGTCTTTGAAATCTTTCAATACAAAGTATTATGTGATAATTCAGAATACTAATATAAAATTAGTTTTTGAAGAATGTGTACAAAAAATACTGTGTAAGTGCACAGAATTTGAATTATCAGAATCTGGTTGGGCTATAGAGTTGATTAATCATTTGGAAATGAATATTGTAAAGTATAATCCCTTAAAAGCTGGCAGTTACATATCTTTACCGATAAAAATTATTAAAACAAAGTCATGTCTTAATATTTGCAATAAAGATAGACATTGCTTTCTCTGGTGTATTGTAGCTCATATGTATCCAGCACACTATAACAGTAATAGAGTTTCATCATATCCACATTACTCTAAATTATTAAATATAAATGGTATATCTTTCCCACCATCATTTGATGACATAAAACAATTCGAAAAAATAAATCCTCATATAAGTGTAAATGTTTATGGTTTAGAAAAAAAAAACACTATTACTGGACCATTATACAAAACTTTACAGCGGAAACTTGCTCACGTAAATTTATTATTGATTCAAAGAGGAGACAAAAATCATTTCTGTTTGATAAAGAATTTTGCGCGACTAGTTCATCATCAATTAACAAAACACAAATCTAAAATTCACTTATGTGACGAATGTTTTATATACTTTGATTCAGAGGCAAAATTAGATAATCATAATTGTGCACGAATGCAAACAGTGCTCCCAGAAGAGAATAGCAAGCTTCGGTTTTCTAATTATATAAGGACTCAAAGAATTCCTATTGTTATTTATGGAGACTTTGAAAGCTTACTTCGAGAATATTCAGATAAAAATAAAAGTCAGTTTGTTGAAAACATACAAATTCATGAAGCAACATGTTTTGCCTATTATATATGCTGCGAGACTAATCCAGAACTTAATAATTTAGTATCTTATCGAGGTCCAAATTGTTCAAAAAAATTTGTAGAATCTATTGCTAAGGATTTAGAAAGTTTATATGATATTTTATCTTTGCCTAGAGACATGTCCCCGCTGAATGATGAAGAGCTTCTTTCATTTAAGACTGCTGCAGTTTGTCATATTTGTAAAGAAAAATTTTCTAGTAATGATATTATCGTTCATGACCATGATCATTTCACCGGTAAATATCGTGGTCCAGCTCATAATTCATGCAACTTAAATAATAAGTCTGTAAAGTTTATTCCCATAATATTTCATAATCTTTCAGGATATGACTGCCATTTATTTATAAAAGAACTTTCAAGTGTTTGCGGTCGAATCAATTTAATTCCAAGAACCAAGGAAAAATATATTTCTTTTACTAAATTTTTCCCATTTAATCCTCAGAAAGTAGTCCAATTAAAATTTATAGATTCTTTTAATTTCTTAAGTTCGAGTTTAGACAACTTAGTAAAGACGCTGGACTCCAATGATTTAAAGCATTTACGATCATTTTTCACTAATGAAAATTTATTTCGACTATGCCTCAGGAAAGGTGTGTATTGCTATGATTATATAGACTCCTGGGAACGATATGCGGAAACTCGGTTACCAGATCGCTCAATTTTTTTTAATAAACTCACATCCGAAACAGTGTCTACTGACGATTACAATCACGCTTTAAATGTGTGGTCTAAATTTGGTATTAAGAATTTAGGTGAATATACTGATTTATATTTGAAATGTGATGTCTTACTATTGTGTGACATATTTGAGAAATTCCGATCTATGAGTTTACGTCATTATGCGCTTGACCCTTGCCATTATGTTTCATCACCATCATTAAGCTGGGACGCCATGCTCTTGTTAACTAAAGTAGAATTAGATTTAATATCTGATATAGAAATATATCAAATGCTAGAAAAAGGTATCAGAGGAGGTCTTGCTCAATGCTCACTGCGGTATGCAAAGGCTAATAATAAATATTTGTCAGACTATAACGAAAAAGAATCAAGCACTTTTTTAGTTTACTTAGATTGTGTCAATTTGTATGGGCATGCTATGAAACAAAGACTTCCCACTGGCAATTTTAGATTTTTAACAAAATCTGAAATAGCTTTATTTGAAATTGCATCCGTTTCTGCTGATAGTGACGAAGGGTACATACTTGAAGTTGATATTCATTATCCTCCTGATTTACATGACACGCATTCTGATTTGCCATTTGCGCCAGAAAAATTATCCGTTCCTATTCCATCTGGTAGCAAAAACACAAAACTAATTGCTAATCTGTATGATAAATATAGATATGTCATCCACTATGCTCACTTACAAGAATGTTTAAAGAATGGTCTTATATTATTAAATATCCACAAAATTCTAGCATTTACTCAAAAAAATATCTTAGAACCATACATAAATCTTAATACAGTACTCAGACAAAAAGCTAACTCAGATTTCGAAAGAGATTTTTTCAAGAAGCAAAATAATTCAATATTTGGTAAAACAATTGAAAACAAAAGGAAACAAGTAGATGTTAAATTAGTTAATGTGTGGAAAGATAGCTTTAATAAGACCAATAAAATAAAGGGGGCAGAAAAATATGTAAGTGCCCCTAATTTTAAAAATATGGCTATTATTTCAGAGAACCTTGTTGCTGTTCAATTAGAGCCTGCTAAAGTTGTTTTAGATAGACCAATATACATTGGTTTTACAATACTGGAATTAGCAAAGTGTCATTTATATAAATTTCACTATTCTGTTATGAAGAAAATATATAAAGATGGAATAAAACTTTGTTATACTGATACTGATAGTCTCTTGTATTTAATACATACAGAAGATTTTTATAAAGACATGATACAAAATATAAAATATTTTGATACTAGCAACTTTGAAGAAAATAATATTTATGGTATTCCGAAAGTGAATAAACAAATACCTGGCTATTTTAAGGATGAGATGGGTGGAGATGTCATTACTGAGTTTATTGGTTTGAGGGCTAAACTATATTGTATAAATAGTTTAAACAACACAATTAAAAAAGCTAAAGGAGTTAAAAAATCTGTTTCTAATAAACTCACAATTGAGAAATATAAAAAAACTTTGAATAATGACATAAATCTCAGAGATACTATGTATGTCATTCGATCTAAAAATCATAAGTTGTATACACAGAAAATTAATAAATTAGTACTTAATGGAAATGATGACAAACGTCAAATAAGAAAAAATAAAAATGATACTGTACCTTGGGGTCATCATCGTACTATGTTCTAAGATGTTTATTTTGGACTATGTACCTGCTTAATTTTATTATCTACTATTTACTTTATTTTATTTTATAATGTTACAATAATATATCATTGTATGAACAATAAAATCTCATGTATTATAATATTTCTTGTTTTATTTCTCATTTTATGTAATAAATATACTCATTTGTCTAAAGTACCTTTAACCTGAGTCTGAGTTCAATTCTCAGTTCAAATAAATGTTTTAAACTTTACTCTGAAATCCTTAGTAAAGTTATTATTTTATCAGAGGAAATGACAATAGGCTAGACTTTTATTATAATGTGATAATGTTTTACTGTAGTGAGCCATCTAGTTACTAAGTGATAAACTTGATAGTTAGTCAAGTCCAACTTAATTTCACTTTTAAATTATAGATGGCATGCATTATGAGGCTCGTTCTCATCGATTAATGTATTTTTCAATTTGCATCCAAAACTGCAAAATATGGGCGCAATGCGAATGACATTTACAAAGGATGAGTGAATATGAATGTACGAATGAACTCTAGGAATGAATGAGTATTGTGTGATGTGTTTTATTATGTTATTTTACTACCCATGCAGTCTAACACAAAATGAAACTAGTTAAGTTGGAAATCATAATATTTATTAAACTTTCAGATTTATATATTTACATGAGACAAAAAGAAAGACTTAAATATTACAAAAACAAAATACATAATTTAACATAGTCAAATAATCAAAACACGCACTTAGGCAAATGTTCACAATCACAAAACAAACTATTTATATTACACACATTTAAAACTGCTTATTACTTAATTTTTTCACTACTTTGCCGACTAGATGTTCAGTTTCATCTAAAATGTCATCATAATCATCTTTTACAAGGTATTGGATGTTTACGTCAGCGCTGTCACTCACATCATAGTCAATTTCACAATTTTGTTTATTGTCTTTAACACATCTGGTAAGATCATATATAAGTTTTTATATGTTACTAACACCCTATGGATCTTTGCGTCCGAAATAAAAGTTTTCTATTTCTATTTCTATATATAAGTATTTTAATCAAATGATGAGGTATTCCTGTCTCCTTCCGAATAACGTAAGATGAAGACTGTGTAGGATACTTTTTCATGACCTTCTTGTTAATATTTGATTTTTTTCTTTTATGTTCTTTAGTTTCCACAGATTTCTGTTCTTCTTTTTTTTCATTTAGATACTCTTGATGTGCTAGTTCTGCTTCTGTGTTATAAAAAGTTTCCCTGTCTTGCGCAAAAAGAAACGGATTTCCAAGAGAGTAGGTGTCGTCTGGACAAAGATTATTCGTTTCCTGTAATAACATAAAATAATTATAACATAAAATAATTATAACATAAGTAAATTACAAATGGCTCAAATAACGATAAATTAAATACGCACCGCAAGAAAATCACTCTCCACAGGACTATACGATGGGGAGACAGACATAATTCTGTAAAAAACGAAAAAAAAAGGTTAGACATAAATTCTAATAATTAATTATTGAGATATCATAATTATATGAAATATAAAATTATAGAAATACTTGCCTTGAAGATTTAATTCTGAATAGGTCCTACTTATTGGAAGAATAGTAATAAACTGAATTATGAGCTTTGTTGCTTCACTATATTGAAACTGGTACAGGAATTAAGTTACACTTACCATATTTTTATTATCTTTTACGATGCAAATAATCAAGTCTAAACTTGTTGTAGGATTGGGATAAAGTTACTTACCATATAAGTCGTGTATATAAATATGAAGGTCTATAAAGAATTGAAGTAATTAGCAAGATGAAGTTGATTAAACAACCCATATCTCTGAACGTTAATAATAATATAAATTTTAGTGACTCTGCTCACCAAATCAAACACAGCATTTTACTGCCTAATACGATTCGTTGTATAATATGCGGCCCTTCGAACTGTGGTAAAACAAACGTGATGATCAGTTTGCTTCTGCATGAAAATGGACTAAAATTTCAGAATCTTTACTCAAAAACAAGTTTTCAGCCAAAATATCGTTTTTTAAGCGAAGTATTAAGAAGAGTACCTCAAATAAAGTTCTACGAGTTTAATGATGACAAAGATGTAATATCTCCGAGTGAAGCTTTAACTAACTCGGTATTTATTTTTGATGATGTAGCATGTGAAAATCAAATTAATATCCGCAATTATTTTTCTATGGGTAGACATAAGCAAATCGATTGCTTCTACCTATCACAAACCTATTCCAAAATTCCGAAACAATTGTTACGTGATAATGTAAATTTTCTTATAATATTTAAACAAGACGATGTAAATTTAAAGCATATTTATGAAGAGCATGTAAGTTCTGATTTAGAATGGAAAGAGTTTAAAAATATTTGTCAAACTGTTTGGAGTAAACCTTATAATTTTCTACTTATTAACAAAGAATCGTCATTAAATAATGGAAGGTACAGGCAGAACTTCGATACTTTTTTTAAATTTGATTGATTGTTCCTATATACTTTATGTCTGTAATCCTCGAAGGGTTATGCAGAGGCATACCCTAATAGTACACCCACATATAGCCAGTTATGTTTAAGCCCCATGTTATTGTTTATACATATAAGTAATTAACATGCGAAAACAAATTCAGTATGATTTGTTCACTAGCTGAACGCAGTTGATAATTAAATATGGAGAAAAATATTAAGATAGAATTAATAAAGTCCGTAGACTCCATAAAGAATAAAATAAAACATATGAAGAACCAGGAACACACAATGAACTTGTCACTCGATAAAATGCTTAAACCTGTCACAGATCCTCTTAAAACGCTAGCTGATTCCAACACAAATATGGAAAAAATATTTTTGTTACAAAATACAACCCCCACATGTTCTGGAGATATTAAATTGGATGAAATTAATAGTAGGTCGACTACAAAATTTGAGGATTGTTACGAACCAAATCAAAATTCCACACACTTGGTTAAAAAGTCTCCTAAAATGGAAGATGATTTAGAGATTTCATTAGAGGATTATGATATTTATGATGGTGTAAATATACCGTTTGGAATAAGAAGTGAAAACAAAACTTTATTTATGGGTAATTCGATAGTATCATTTTCTAAAATTGATAGTTTGAACAACGATAGCGTCATTTTGATTAAAATCGGTGATAAATCTTACAATTTAACTCCTGGCCTGAAAGAACTTTTACTTCGAAAAAAACCTGATTTACAATTAGTATCCCCTAAAGATAAACTTGTCTACAAGGATATATTGCATTACACAAATGCTCACAAAAGAGACTTTAATCCTAAAGGCCAAATAAAAGGTGATAAAGGAATAAAATATCGTGAAATAATCAGACCATTTTTTACTGACACGTTAAATGATAACATTCACGCCAAACTTGGAGG
This sequence comes from Anorthoa munda, assembly GCA_945859665.1. Classification (NCBI taxonomy): domain Eukaryota; kingdom Metazoa; phylum Arthropoda; class Insecta; order Lepidoptera; family Noctuidae; genus Anorthoa; species Anorthoa munda. The sequence continues at coordinate 217,632 of OX243916.1, read as the reverse complement.
CAACTTGCCAAAGTTAAAGAAGTACAAAAACAATACCGACTTGGTATATTGGGATGATCCCAATGAATTGGTTGAGAGATTAAAATTATTAGTCGCTTCAAGAGATGCTGGCAATACAAATCATGATAATGAAATTTTATCGATAATTAAAGAATTAAAAGAAGCTGATATAATTAGAGAATAAATAGTGGAGATAGTATGCTTTTCATTCAGTATTATTGGTGGGTTCAAGACAAATGTTGATATACTGAATTAAAAATATGAGTAAAGCCGACGTAGTCAACGAAATACATAAAAATGCAAGACTAAACTTTCCACGAAGACATGTTATTATGAAAGATATAGATGACCTTTGGCAAGCAGACTTAATTGATATGCAATCAATTTCCAAAGAAAATAAAAATTTCAAGTTTATTCTTGCTGTTATTGACACATTTTCGAAATACGCCTGGGCCTTTCCTTTGAAAAGTAAGACAAAGGATAGTGTATGCAATTCTTTCAAGATTTTGTTGGTTAGTGGACGTGTTCCCAAAAATCTGCAAACGGATAATGGAACAGAATTTTATAATAACATATTTCAAAACCTTATGAAATCTTATAACATAAACCATTATTCAACCTTCTCAACAAAAAAGGCGTCAATAGTCGAGCGATTTATTAGAACATTGAAATCGAAACTGTACAAGAAATTTAGTTTAAAAGGTAACTATAATTGGATAGACAGTACTCTTAATAATGTTATTTATGAATACAATCACGCCTATCATCGTACAATTGATGAAATCCCAGCAAACGTGGATAACACTAATAAAAAACACATATTACAAAGATATTTCAGTCTAGTAAAAACTATTAGCCTAAAAAGCAAGTTTAAAGAGGGTGATTATGTACGCATTAGTAAGTATAAGGGGACATTTGAAAAAGGATATACTCCCAACTGGTCGACAGAAATATTTAAAGTTCGAAAAAAACAAAATACAACTCCTATCACCTACTTAATTGAAGATGCAATCAGAGGCCAACCCATTTTAGGAGCATTTTATGTACAAGAGCTTCAAAAGACAAAAAATCCTCACATGTATCTGGTTGAAAAAGTTCTTAGAAGGAAAGGAAACAGGGTTTTGGTTAAATGGTTAGGTTTGCCTTCTTCTGAAAACAGTTGGATTGATAAATCGAATATTTATTAAGTGTTCAGTCCAAATGTGTCAGTCTTATGATGTGTATTGAAGAGAGTAGTCTTCTCAATTGGATTATAAATCATTTACCATTTGAATTACATTTACCGGGATACAATTATTGTGGGCCTGGCACTAAATTAATTAAAAGGCTTACACGTGGAGATAAAGGTGTTAACAAGTTAGATGAATATTGCAAACAACACGACATTGCTTATCACGAGTCTTCAAAGTTAAAGGATCGCCACAAGGCAGATTTAGTTTTGTTAAATATGGCTAAAGAGCGCGCACTTGCCTCAGATGCGAGTGTAGGGGAAAAACTGGCAGCACGCTTAGTAAGCAGTGCTATGACGGCAAAAATTAAAACTGGATTTGGTCTAAAAAAAGACGACAAAAAGAGTTCTCCTAAAATTAAATGTGGAAAAGGATTAAAAAATAAATTTAAAAATGTTATTAGAAAAACGGGGAAACATATAAAAAAATTAAAACCGAAATGCAAGAAAGTGGCAATAGAATTAGCTATGGCCGCTGCCAGAGAATTAGCTGGTGATTCATCCATTAAACTTCCTCGTGTTATTCCTATACCAAAAACTGGTGGAGTATTGCCGTTGATTCCGATTTTTGCGGGATTATCTGCGGCGGGAGCTTTAGCAGGTGGTGCAGCTGGTATTGCTAAAACCATAAATGAATTCAAGATGGCGAAAAAGTTATGGGCTGAATCGAAGAGACACAATGAAAAGATGGAAGCTCTCTGCATCGGAAAAGGAATACACCTTAAACCGCATAAAGATGGACTCGGTATTTTTGTATCAAAAGAAAAAAACTAAGATATTGGCTACCCAAACGAGCCTTGAGTAATTTGGACATTTTGAAGTATGGAAATAATATTCCCTATTTCAGAGGTGTCTTTATGAGAGATAAGCTCCCTAAACATCCTTTTAAAAAAGAATGTGGAGTAATAAATTTAGATAGCTCTAAAAATCCTGGTTCTCATTGGGTAGCCTATGCAAAATACAACGATTATATTGAGTATTTTGATAGTTACGGAAATCTCAAGCCTCCTAAGGAATTTATAAAATACTTGGGATCCAAAGTTCACTATAATTATGATAATATTCAGCGTGATCACCCTTTTAATTGTGGACATCTTTGTTTAAACTTTTTGAAGAATTTTTGGTGCAGTGAAGGAATAAAATAAGCAGGATCTGCCGAAAGTTGTCAGTATAGAAGTATGTCTACTACGATTACCATCTCTGGGAAAAAATCGGAACTAGTTTCATACTTTCAACCACCATTGCATTTGTCAGATCAATATGAGTGCGGTTTGATATACTTTTTTTCAGTATTAAAATCAAGACCAAATATTCCCATTATTAACAAAGGTCTGTCTGTAATCAGAATCGAATGTGATCTTGTTCAGGGTTCGTACTGCAACGGATTACCAACTCATTTTATTCATGAATTTGTGTCTGATACTACTCCAGGTCAACAGTGCATGGAAATACCGCAAAATGTTATTTACTTTCCAGTAAATAAAAATATAATTTCATCGGTATCTGTTAAGATTGTAGATCAATTTGGACACTGTATTAATTTTGGAGAGGAACAAGTTCAGTTACGTCTTCACTTAAGGAAAACAAAATGATAGTACATTATAAAAACACTCAAGCGAATGAAAAACGTCTTAGTTCTTCTGCGATTGTTAAGGTGCAAAGACGCAAGGAAAAAGTTAAGAAATTGACTAAAGCAAATAAGGATTTTCTAAAAGCCCTAGGATTTAAAGTATGAATATACTACAGGTTACTGAATTACCACACTTCGACACTTCGATCGAAAGTTATGAAGTCCATTCATACAATCCCTACAATAACAGCTTTAGAGAAAACGATGAAATCAGAATTCCCATCCACCAGCAAGACATATACGTGCTACCATCAGCCAGTTCAATTTACATCGAAGGAAAAGCGAAGCTCTTCGGTAAAGATGGGAATCCAATCAAGAAAAATGTTACGTTCACTAATAACTCTGTTATGTTTTTGTTTCAAGACATCAGATACGAAATGAATAATATATAATATAATATAATCTTTATTTATATAAAACAGATTGCAGTACATGTAACAGTTTTACAAAGTAGGTAGTTGTAAATTTCTGACAATCAAGTGGGTGACGTGCTGTCCTCCTTGCTAGTATTGAAATAGAATGGTATGGCTTGGAATGGTATTGAAATAGACCGCATAAAAAATTCTGGAATAACATCAACAATAAAATCATACATTTCATTAAATGAAGCAGAAAATAAAGTTGCTGCCCTATGGGGTTGGAGTTTAGAGGGATTTGAAAGTGATGGGCATTTTAGTGCGGTGATACCATTAAATAAGGTATTAGGATTTGCAGAGGATTATAATAAAATAGTGATAAATTGTAAACATGAACTTATATTGAACAGAAGTAACACTAATTTAAATAGCGTTATCCTTACTGATGATATTGTTAATTTTCAAATAGATGTACAAAGAGTTCAGTGGAGGGTGCCGCATATAAAAGTATCAGACCGAGAACGACTGTCACTTTTAAAACATTTAGAAAGAGATAAACCTATTCAGTTGACGTTTAGAAATTGGGATTTGTATGAGTATCCGTTACTACCTAAAACAACAAAGCATTCTTGGTCAGTTAAAACTGCTTCACAATTGGAAAAACCTAGATATGTAATTTTTTGTTTACAAACTAATCGAAAAAATAATAAAACTAAAGACGGTTCAGTATTCGATCATTGTGAAGTAACAAACGTTACGCTCTTTTTGAATTCTCAATATTATCCATATGAACCTTTAGGTTTAAAGTTTTCTGAGAACAAATATAGTATATTATACGAAATGTTTGTGAAATTTCGTCAGTCGTATTACAACTGTCCAATAGACCCGTTGCTTGATCTAAAGGAGTTCAAAGAAAAAGCTCCTCTCTTTATCTTAGACTGCTCAAGACAAAACGATAGCCTGAAAACAGGTCCAGTGGACGTGAGGTTGGAAATTGAATGTTCTACGGCAATACCAGATAAGACGACTGCATATTGTTTGATTATAAACGATCGACTTGTGGAATACAAACCTCTCAGCAACATTGTGCGCAGGTTATCATGATTGCTATTGTGGATATTCAAGGCTTTAAAACAGAGACAAATGAATTTATAATAAAAGAAATCGCTATATTGTATGATAAAAAATTACAAGTGTTTTTAATAAAGCCACCATTTCCATTTTCAAAATTAACGAAACTAGAAAAAAAACAAGTTTCTTGGATTGAACGTAACAGAAAGATACACTGGTGTGAAGGATTTTTACCCTATTCTAATTATCAGAATTTGGTTATAGATATTTTAAGAGATAAATGTATCTACGTTAAAGGTTCAGAAAAAGTGTTGTGGTTAAAGCATATTTTAGAAAATAGTAATTGTAATATATTTAATTTAGAAGATAAAGGTTGTTCTAGTTTGATAAGTTTATACGATCTATATAAACATTCTCAAGATTTATATAACTGTATTTATCATGACTCTGTATGTGCTTTAAAAAATGTATTATGTTTAAATAAGTGGTGCTTTGATAATAAAATTCTAAAATAAATATTGTTTTTGTTTTATTTCTATAGTTAGGTAAAACACATCTTAGTTTTCTACCCCCTCCACATACCGCTGTCCGGTCTTTATAAGTTGTTGACAAAAGGTAGATGATATCATTATACGTTTATAATTGAATTAGAAAGTGAATAGAACATGTCTCAAAATGAATACAAACCTCGATATGACTGAACAAGGTCGACTTGGAGAGGGTGAATAATAAAACACTGGACTTTATAATTAAGCGCGTATAATATAAGTACCACAGTGCTTGCTGCTCACACAACCAAAAAATTGTATCCTTGACCTAGTTGAACGACGGAAATTCTTAACACCGTGATTCAGAAACCGTCGCTCAACTAACAACGCCATCTCTTGGCAACAGTCGATACTAATGTCCCAATATTTTCTCTCGAGTATTTCGCTAGCACTTTTAAACCTAAACATACCGCCCACCAAGGACATTATTGCAGAATGTCTTTTAACATGGCCACATTGCTCAATAAGGTAAAAATATCTCGCATGTCCTGAACTTAACTCTTAGTACATCCTTGCTGAGAAGCAATTCCATAAATTTCTTTTAACCCTTGACATGTTTGGTTACAATTTACCTCTCTATGAATATTAAAATTAAAACTAAAACTACTTGACAAACAGTTAAAACAATGAGTTCAACATTTGCTTACATCTAACAATTATTCCAGTTTCAATTGGACACAGGCAGTAAACATAATTTAGAAGTCGGTCTTTTTTATCGTAGACGATTTTGTGCGTAGTGTGACGACACGAGTAAGACCGTCCGACCCGGGATGTTTTTGTTCGATCTTGCCTAGCAACCACTTGCCAGGAGGCATATCATCCTCTTTAACCAAAACTACATCCCCGACAGATGGTTCCGGCATTTTATATTGCCACTTATATCGTTGCAAGAATTGGTGAAGATAGTCATGAGACCAGCGTCGCCAGAAATCTTGCATCATTCTCTGCTGCAGGTGCCATCGTTTTAACATACTAACATTTGTTCTTTCGAAATTTAAATCGGGAGATAAAACTAATGGCTCCCCTACCAGAAAATGCCCTGGAGTTAGGATGGTTAATTTGTCTTGATCCTCCACATACGATAGCGGCCTCGAATTGAGGCACGCTTCAATTTGAGCTAGTACAGTAGCCATCTCTTCGTATGTCAGAGTAGTGTTTCCTATGACCCTCTTTAAATGGTACTTGGTAGACTTAATCCCTGCCTCCCAAAGTCCCCCAAAATTTGGCGCATGAGGAGGAATAAAGTTCCACTCCGTGCCACTTGTAGCGAGATATTCTGCTAATTCCGTATTAAAGTTTGATTTTTCTTCATTATATAAATGAAGCAATTCCCGTGCAGCCCCTACAAAATTAGCCCCATTGTCGCTGTACAATTCGGCGCAGCGACCACGCCTTGCCACAAATCTTTTGTACGCAGCCAGGAAACCTTTGGTACTCAACTCACTAACCGCCTCTATGTGCACTGCTCGAGTGGACATGCATATAAAGAGTGCAATATAACCCTTATACGACTTGTTCCCGCGCCCCTTGGACACCCGTATGTTTATGGGTCCTGCATAATCCACTCCTGTGCACAGAAAGGGTTTATTTTGCGTCACACGTGCCGATGGTAGTTGGCCCATAAGTTGGGGTCGAGTTTTGGCTGAATACCTAATGCATTTAACGCAGTTTCTTACATATTTTTTGGCAAGCAATTTAATCCCTATGATCCAATATTTGGATCGTACATATGTAACCATAAGCTGCGGGCCACCATGCATGGTTTTTGAATGAGCGTCAGCAATCACAAGTTCGGTCAAAAAAGATTCCCTTGGCAAGAGGATTGGGTGCACGCGATTATAATCCAATTGAGACATTTCAAGTCTTCCTCCAACTCTTATGATTCCTTTTGAGTCAATAAAGGCATTTAACGAATTAAGACTCCCCTTTTTCTTTACTATCGTACTATTTTTTAATTCCTTCATTTCTTCTGAAAACTCCTCTTGGCATTTCTTTATGCATGTGTCTGTGGCCTCGTCAAGCTCCTGTTTCGTTAATTCCCGCGAACAATGTTGTGTTGTTGCCTGTTTTCTTAAATTCAAAAAACGCCGGCAGTAAGCGACCACTCTTATTAATTTTGACAACCTGGAAAACTTATTCCAGATGGTAACTGTGTCGACCGCAGTCGTGTGCGCCTTGACTTCTTCCAAATGTGTTCCAAGATGCTTTGGCCTTTTATAGTCAATTATCTTTTGTCGCAACAAGTCCGGACCATTCCACCACATAGCCGTAGATTTCAATACAGTTGGGCACACACCTCGGGAAGCACAATCTGCGGGATTTTGCTTAGACGATACATGGGACCAGTGGTATGTATCCAAGGTGTTTAAAATATCCGAAACTCTATTGGCTACAAAAGTTTTCCAGCGACTAGGATGACAATTGAGCCAAGCTAGTACCACCTCACTATCTGTCCATGCATGCCAATCCATCTTCTGGACACCCATTATTTCTCCTACTTCAGCCATCAGTTTGGCTAAAAGAACAGCCCCACAAAGTTCTAGTCTAGGTATAGACACTTGTCTAATGGGTGCCACCTTCGTCTTTGACGCGACTAAGGAAATGTGAATATTTCCTTCGTGATCCAGAACTCTGAGATAAATGACAGCCGCATACGCCATTTTGGAAGCATCCGAAAAGCCATGCAGTTCCTTCTTTACGTTAGTAGCAGTATGCAGCCATCGTGGGATTCTAACCTCCACCAAAGAAGATAAGTTGCAACGGTAAGTCGCCCATTCATTTACTAAATTATTCGGAACCTCTTGGTCCCATTCTAAACCTGCCAACCACAGCTTTTGTATCAACACCTTTGCTATAATTATGCTTGGTGCTAGCCACCCCAATGGATCGAATAATCTTGCAATATCGGATATAATTTTTCTTTTTGTTATAGGTCCAGTTATCTGCGGAAGTACCAGAGAGTATTGGAAGCAATCGTCGCGCGAATTCCAGGTAAGTCCTAAGATTTTTGTTACATCGTCTATTTTTATCTGTAATGCTTCATCATTCCTCTCCTTAATGCTTTTTAATAAGTCTTCGCTATTGCTTTTCCATTTTTGTAGTTGAAATCCGCCCTTAGCTAGCACCTTAGTTATTTCCGTATAGATTTTTAACGCATCTTCTTTAGTTTCAGCTCCTGACATTAAATCGTCCATATAAAAATCATTTACGATTATTTTAGCTATATCTACATTATCCCCGCATTCGTCAACTGCAAGCTGTTGAAGAGCCCGTACAGCTAAGTATGGTGCCGAGGCTGTCCCGAATGTAACGGTTATCAATTCGTACTCCTTTATTTCCCTTTCAGGACTATCCCGCCAAAGGATTCGTTGCATTGGAGTATCTTGCCTATTCACTAAAACTTGCCGGTACATTTTTATAATATCAGCCACTATACAAATCTTATGCGCCCTCCAACGCATAATAATATGACGAAGTTCGTCTTGCAAAGACGGACCCACCATTAGGTCATCGTTAAGTGACCTCCCGTTACTGCGCTTGCAGGACGCATCGAACACAACACGCACTTTGGTTGTATCTTTATCCTCCCGGACGACAGCGTGATGAGGTAAGTAAACACCCTTTTTATTATCCTTATCCATTTCTTTTATTTCTACCATGTGGTTAAGACTTAAATATTCCTGTATGACCTTAGCGTAGTCGGCCTTTAATTTATCATTTTTTGCTAACCTTGTTTCTAACCCTTTAAGTCTTTTTTCAGCTATCCCTTTGGATTCACCGCCATTAACAACCAGGTTTGTATCCCGTACTGGCAATCTTACTACATACCTGCCGTCTTTATTTCTTGTCGTTGTAGTTTTAAACAATTCTTCGCATTCCATTTCCTCTTCTGTAAGCATCCTTTTTGTTCCAGATGTTTCTTCCAGTTCCCAGAATTTTCTCAATAATTCATCATCCTGGACGCTGGTATGCATCACAGTTATTTTTGAGGGAGAATTTATGCCTTGGTCAACTTCAAACGCACCCGACAATACCCATCCTAATGTGGTTTCTTGCGCCAGCAGAGTCCCGTTTGCATTCTTCTTAACACCGTGCTGAATGACCTGACTGTATACTTCAGCGCCCAATAAAATATCAATTTTATTAGGTCTGAAGTAATCCGGATCAGCCAAATCATTTTCGTTCAATTCTACCCATTCTACTCTAGCTACTTTAGAGGATGGGAGAAGAGACGTTACTGACTTCAAAACATGGGCATTCACCTTTATTTTAAAAGAAGGATTTACTCTTGACCGAAGATTTATAACCACTATAGCCGTCGACGTTGTACCTTTGTCTCCCACACCGAGCACCGTATTTTTTGAAGCTCTTTTCTTTAACCCCAGATACTGAACCAGGGATTCCGTAACAAAGGAACCCTGTGATCCCTGATCCAGCAATGCCCTAACCACGTGGTAAGTTCCATTCTTTGATTCCGCATTAACTAACGCCGTCGTTAGTAATACCGTTTTCCTACTCCCTTTCGCAAGACATGAGATTACCGGCGTATTGGACCCCTCTACTTGATTAGCGGCTGTATTTTCCCCATTCGATGAGGTTTCCGAGCGAGCAGCACTAGTGCCCTCACCAACTTCCGACCCTACACCACCCGGTGGGTGTAGCAATGAATGGTGGCGGCGTTTGCACACCTGGCACCTGAGAGTGTTTTTGCAAAACCTAACAGAGTGGTTACTAAGCAAGCAAACGAAACATAATTTTTTCTTGAGAACAAAGTCTCTCCGATTGTCAATACTTTCGTTAATGAATTTTTTACATGCACTTATTTTGTGTTCACCTGCACAAAATGCACAAGATCCCTTTCCATCTTTCATTACGTGTAGTGCCTGTGTCGTCCTTTGGACCCTTTCTATCTTAGTATCTAAATTTTCTAACCCCCTAAATCGATTAATCAAAAAATCTTTTAGTTGATCAAAGGAAGGAAGATCATCGCTTGGATCTGATGCTACCTTTAATTCCCAATCCCTTCTAGTGGCCTTATCCAGTTTTTCGGTTACAATATGAACAATTAAAAATGATGCAAGATCTATATCTAAATTTTTTATTGACTCTAGGCAATCGGTAGTTGTACTTAAAAGTTTTTTAATTTCCGATGCGGATTCTCCTGTTAATGTTCTTTGATTAAATAAAGATTTTACAATACCATTTGCTAAGAATCTTTTATTATTATACATAGAGTCTAATTTTTTCCAACTTGTACTATAATTTTCCGATGTCACTTTTACATTTTTTAATAACTGTTCTGCTTCCCCGGTTAAATACCCTTTTAAATAGTACAATTTTTGTGCATCCTCTAGGCTACTATTTTTGTGTATTAAACCAATAAACAAATCTCTAAAGGTTACCCACTCGTGATATTTACCAGAAAACATTGGTATTTTAACTTCTGGTAACCGAAAGTTATGGAAATCTTTGTTACCGCTAAGTCCCGGGCTACTACTATTCTCTCCACTAGATACAATTTTATCTTTCCTTAGTAGCTCTTTTAAAGTACTTTTGAACTGAATATATAATTCTTCAACCTCGTCATAAAAACAATCTTTATGGTAATTGGAACTATGTAATTCGGATTTTTTAACTTCGCTGATTATTCTAACATGCGTATTATAAAAAAGTTGCCATTGTTGTTCTAACCCTTCTAAACGTGTTTCAATATACGACACTGTAAGCCTATCTTTTGGGCATTTTTTTAAGTTAATCCAAGACTTTTCGATTTTTGTTTTCACATCTTCTTGGATATTGATAAATGAATCCATTTTGAAAACACGAATTATACGTAAACACACAAATCAATAATAAATTTCTATCTACAGCACAATAAACAAACAACTTTAAACAATAAAGAGAGGAAGAATATAATTCTAAACTTAATGTTCTAAATATATATATAATTCTAAACTTAATGTAACAAAAATCCATTTTGAAAACACGAATTATACGTAAACACACAAATCAATAATAAATTTCTATCTACAGCACAATAAACAAACAACTTTAAACAATAAAGAGAGGAAGAATATAATTCTAAACTTAATGTTCACTAAAGACAATCTTCTTGCACTCGTAAACACAACGAAAATTTTACAAGTCTTTTTAACGTTTATTTTCTATGGCAAATCGGGCATAGGTTCCCCGTTTGCTACCACTTTTCTTGAAAAAATTTACAAGTCCGAAATCACACACAAACAGCAAAGTTAATTTTTAAATGAGTATAAAGTTCAAATTCTAATGCACTTTTTCTATTAGATTCTTCCTGATTTAATAAGGTTGAAAGTACTCACGATTGTTTCACCAGATACACTCACTGACACTGATGACGGCGACGTCACGTCGCGCTGTACTGCACCACACACAAGTGGCGCCCCCTGCCTGCTTGACCCCGAACTGTTGAGCTTCTGCTCCTCCCTTGCCTCGTCCCTCCGGCTGCTGCTGCCACCAGTAGTGCTGCACCACGCTCCACTGGTTGCTCCCTGCGCCAACCGGTCTTCCACCTTCAGCTCCTGGCACCTCTCACCTGGTACCCACTGAAGGGATGCTCTGGACAGCGATCCACTGCCCAGTAACGAAGCGAAGGGTGGTAATTTCTACCACCACCGGAAACCACCAAAACACTCCCGACCACATCCGGCTCGAAGGACCATGAACAAGGTCGACTTGGAGAGGGTGAATAATAAAACACTGGACTTTATAATTAAGCGCGTATAATATAAGTACCACAGTGCTTGCTGCTCACACAACCAAAAAATTGTATCCTTGACCTAGTTGAACGACGGAAATTCTTAACACCGTGATTCAGAAACCGTCGCTCAACTAACAACGCCATCTCTTGGCAACAGTCGATACTAATGTCCCAATATTTTCTCTCATGTATAACAAGTTTAAAATGCGTGAATTTTCATTTAATTATTACTGGGGGGTGTTTAATAAAAAGAAAAGATTAGTGATGGAAATGGCTGACGCAGGATTCTTTTACTATGGAAATAGTATAAATGATATTGCAGCATGTTTCTCATGCGGTGGTGTTATCGAAGATTGGGAGATTTATGACGATCCTTGGATGCAACATGCTATACATTATCCTGATTGTGTTTATTTGAACGCTGTGAAAGGGAGAGAATATATAATGAAATATGCATATCTCCACACAGCATTAAACTCTTAGCATTGTAATGTGATGGTTCCATCTTAATCAACGCTTGTTATATCAAGAAAAATAATAAATTAATATTATTCACAATATGTTTCATTCATCGAAATTTGATTTGGAAGGCATTTCTAAAGTTATTTTCAAGAATACTAGTGGTGAGATTCTATTTACTCAAGACATTAGTGACCAAAAAATAATGAACACCAGTTCATCAAAACTTCAGGACAATACAAGCAAGACAGAGCAAAACTCAGTAAAATCCACCATTGAAAATACGACATATCTAACACTCAAGAGAGGTCGCAATGAGCTCCTTACATTTGGTCGAGTTGGCAACATACATCCTGGTCCTGAAAAACTGGCTGCAAGGTCACCAAATGCTGTGCCTGACACTAAATTAATAACAAGAAGTATAGTGCGTGATATAGTGTTTCCTGATTCAGAAGACATTCTATGCTACCAGATACTGCCAGAAGATGAAATACCTTCTTTAATTAATAATATAAATAACTGTCCTATAACTACTAAAAATGTTTAAGCTTAAAATGATATTGTGTTTATGTGTGGAGAATTGGGGGTTCTGGATCATGCGCTCGAGCAAAGCGAGAGCAAGTGATCCAGAACCCCCAATTCTACCCTACTGCGGTTAGATTTATTTGATATGTTATTTAGGTTTCCTATAGTTTGGCTAGTAATGGTCATGGTATTAGAAAAATACCAATTATCTAGACAAGATACAGATATGATCAATGAAGCAAAAGGAGTATGTAAGGATTGTAGCAGGCTGCGTTCTGTTGATTTTGCCTACCACCGTAGGTGAAAGATGTGAGTTTATGTACGTGTACCAAACAGCAGTTATTCATTTTGAATTATTGTATACTTGTATGTTGAATTGAGAAATTGAGATAGTTTGAACTTTATGCCGCGTGTAGGCATTTTTGAAACAAAGGAGTAGGTACACAATAGAAACCAGATACTCGTTGTTCTAATTATTCCAGATCATTGGACGCATGAAGATGCCTAACGACCGGTCCGAGAGTAGACGGAGGTCGGCAGGGAGGCATTCCAACGTGGTGCTGGGACAATCTTCGAGACGCAGCCGATCCCGGACTCGTGGTCGAGGATCGAGGTGAAGTCGGCGCTCGTCAGCAGACCCAGCAGCGGTGGTCGAGGCTCGAGGTGAAGTCGGCGCTCGTCAGCAGCCCTCCGCAGCAGTGGTCGTGACTCCGAGCGGCGCAGATCCAGAAGATTACCTTCAAGGGCGGTGTTGCAGGCAAGAAGGAGGAGCGGGTCAGTCGTCAAACCTACATTACAGCGCAGCGTGCGCCGCCAAGGGTCATGAGGGGTCATGTAGTGGGCAACGGATTCACAGGTTACAGACACCTCGCAGAGAAAACATTAATAGATCGCATTGTCCAGTTCGTTCTTAGAATAGAATAGTTCTTTATTTGCACAGAAAGTAGGTACAAGTTTACCATGTCAAGATAAAATGGGATTACAAATTCGTCAAGTTTTAGGTCAATACAGTTAAACAATAAATAAATAAAAAAATATTAAGTACAAGTCAGGAAATCTTTCAATTTTATATTAATGAAATATTTCTGTCTGTGATCCCACTGCATTCATCTGTCGATATTGTAATAATAATGATTTACTCGAATGAATCAGAGTCCTTACAATCGATTTAAGCTGTAAATTCACATACTTAAGAATGATTTGCGCATAATAATGTAGATCCAAAGTTTGATCCTAAATTGAAAGACTAAACAATGTTTCTTGGTTGAATAAAGTTAAAGAATGCTCAGTGATCTATGGGTGGGACAGTAAACATATTGCCCACTACACTTTACCTAAGCTAGTCGGTACTGCAAAAAACTGGTAAAAGAGCAGTTAGAGCGCTTGGAACGAATGAAAAATAAATTTGCTTTTCCGTCTTACGAAATCTATAACCTTTTACTTACTGTTAAATTTAATGTTGGCTAAAAGAGCAAAGTAAGGCGATGGTATAGAAGAGTATTATTAAGATAAGATAATAGCTTTGAATCGGTGTGGTATAGTAGGTGGGAACGCTATTGATTGCATTGTTTATGGAGTAGAGAATAGATCAGTTCGGCACGGGGCAGAGGCAATTTTGAGGAAGTTAAAAATTTTTTTGATTATCTGAGGGATGTCAAATGTGACAGGTTAGATAAGTTTTCTAAGAAAGCAGTAAATTCAGTAAGTGAAATGCGTAAACTTGTAAAATTTATTTGGATAGAGTCTTGCTGTAACTGTCGCGAAACGAGTCATGTAGGTAGTGTTAGCATGTAAAAAGCCTATCGTTCAGTGTAAACGTATTGGTCATGAAGATTCTAAATGCAGTAAGAGTATTTGGGTAATTGTGCCCAAGTTAAGACTTTATGATTGGATAACAGCGCAGGCTAGAGACTAGACGACAAATTTATCAAGAGTATATATGCTAATAATGAACTTTTGATAGGGCGCGTAGATTTTGGTAGTCGGTGTACCTTTGTAAAAGAATCCGCTATAAAAGTAGTTGTTCCACGCAAAAATGGATAGTAAATAATTTGCCTACTCTCAAAAGCTTTGGTAATACAATCGTGAGCGCTTTAGGTAAAACTAAGATTTCTTTAGTGATTAATAACGTTAAGATTGGCGTTGAGGTTGTTGTCACTGAACATTTTCTAAGTTATGATTTATTTGTTGGATAGACTGCTACTGAGCAACCTCACATATGGGTGTTTAAATATGATAGAGAATTTAATGACATATGAGAGATACGTAAGAGTGTAGTCATTAAGCGCGAGAGGGTTTATAAAGTAAATGAGGACTGACTAAGATACGTGGTGTTATAGGGCTGTAGGTGGCAGGCCCTCCAGAAAAGTCGCGAAGAAATAGGTCAAAGTTTGATAAAACATTATTTATTTATTTATTTAAACTTCATGTATAATGGTTATACATAGGCGGACTTAATGCAGCAAGGCATTCTCTACCAGTCAACCTTTGGGTTCAAAAAGGACACAACAGTGATAGGTGTACAAAATAAATATAAAACAATAATTGAATTCGGATATTAAAAACTACATAACTAATAAAATACATAAATAATTTCTAAAACAATAGACTAATAAATATAATAATAAATACCAAATTCTAAATGAGACTCAAATTTAAATATAATAACTATGACGAAGACAAATGAGAGGACAAATAATAGTTCCGGATTCTACGCTTGAATGACAATTTACTCTCAGCTTTTTTGATGTCAAGGGTAAGCACGTTCTAGAGTTTTATAGTTGAGACAGTGTAAGAATTAGATAGAAACCCAGTGCGGTGAGAAGGAATTTGGAGAAGTAAGTTTTTAGAAGCTCGAAGGTTAAGATCGTGAGAACCGCCTAACACTTTAAAATATTGTTTTAAATAATCGGGAGTACAAAGATCGTTCATGATGGTGAAGAGCATGCAGAGGGATCTGATGGATCTCCTCTTACGGATAGGCAGCCATTTAAGCTGAGAGCGGAAGGAGGAAATGTGAACATATTTACGAAGGCTGAAAATAAAGCGAATGCAGTTGTTGAGAAGTCGATCCATTTTGTTAAGAAGTTCTTGGGATAGATCAGAGTAACAAACATCAGCATAGTCGATTATAGGCAACACGAGAGCTTGAACCAGAATGGTTTTAGTAATAAATAATCAATGTATAGGCCTAAGTCTTTAACGTGAGGTGAGACAGGGATGACGGTATTGCCGAAAATAAGCGGCTATAGTAGGTTAGTGTCCATGTTACGTAGATAATACGAACTACCTATAAGGATAGCCTGACATTTACTGGTAACATTAGATAAAATTAAACAACATTATTGGCTTCCCCGCATGCGAAATTTTACCAAGAATAATATAAATTAGTGTTTAGAATGTGCGGCCAATAAATTACCAGCGGGAAAGAAGCAAGGCTTCTTGCAACCTATTCCTAAGAAAATTGCACTTTTTCACATCATACATATGGACCATGTCTGTACATTTGAAAAATCAAAAAGATTGAATGCTTACATTTAGTTGATTGTAGAGTCTTTTTGGAAAGGAGACTTAAGTCGCTAAGTCCTGGGTTAGTGTAAGAGTTGTCAGAATAGATTACGTAACTTGAAAACATGATTTTATGTTGATTTCCAATGAGAAGTAGGTATTGATGTAGAACTATTTTGACCGTTTAAATAATGTAAATTTTTATACGGTGTACAATAAAGTATATGATAAATAAATCGGTCCATGCGTTAACGAGATATTCGCTAATCAGTGTAAGGGAAATGTTGTTTTCTGCTGACAAAGAAAATGTTTTATATATTTTATGACTATGTCACATAGAAGTAAAATCTCACCAGATGTGAAATTAGGGGCATGAAAAAGCGATTTCTTCGGATTTCTTTCCTATTGAATAAAAAAAAAAAGTTATTTTGCCGGAAAAATTAAATTGTGATGGCTAATGACGCCGGTGAACGAATGATGCAAATACAATACGACTAAAATGAAATGTCATCTTAAAAATTCAAAGACCAGAAAATATTACGTATCGTAATATTAGTAATGTAGTGAAATAAAAGGGACACAAATACAGTTTCGTTCATAGATTTATGCATTTATTTTTGGTCGGATTATATTTTAGGGCCGTATAGAGTAACTAAAGTTTGGAACCACGATAGATAATACGGTGAGTCGTAGATACACCTATTTACTAGAAAAGGGACGTCAAAGTATAAAGCTGTATTTTCTTTCGATAAAATACATCCTTGCCTTTGTTTCAATAATAAAACTAGCGAATAGTCTACTAGCGAAACCGATTGTGCCGATGATGATATAAATAGTGATTTAGATAATTTATTTTGCCAATAATATTTATTTGTGTGTCTAGAAATTAATGAAGTACATACTTTATCATGCAGATTATTTTTTTTAAGTAAAAATATTACATAACCATTTATGTAGAATCAATATGATCAGCTATTATGCTAGATGGAGAATAATGTTTGAGTTTATCCAATTTTCATAATTAGCTAAATAGTATGAATTATACAAATTGTTGATGATGATTGATTGATTGTTGTTGTTGTTGTTGGTTGTTGTTTATTGGTTGTTTATTTGTTATTGTTGTTGAGCTATTATTCGCTATGAGCGACCAAGTTTTTTATGGTTAACCTACACTGCTATGAGCGTGTAGTTAACTACTATTTCGCTATGAGCGACCCTGTTTTTATGGTTATTCTACACTACTGCTATGAGCGTAAGGTGTAGATAACTATTATTCGCTATGAGCGACCAAGTTTTTTATGGTTAACCTACACTGCTATGAGCGTGTAGTTAACTACTATTTCGCTATGAGCGACCCTGTTTTTATGGTTATTCTACACTACTGCTATGAGCGTAAGGTGTAGATAACTATTATTCGCTATGAGCGACCAAGTTTTTTATGGTTAACCTACACTGCTATGAGCGTGTAGTTAACTACTATTTCGCTATGAGCGACCCTGTTTTTATGGTTATTCTACACTACTGCTATGAGCGTAAGGTGTAGATAACTATTATTCGCTATGAGCGACCAAGTTTTTTATGGTTAACCTACACTGCTATGAGCGTGTAGTTACTACTATTTCGCTATGAGCGACCATGTTTTTTTTAGTTCATCTATGATTCTATAAGTGTTAGTGTGGATTTTTATTTTTTTATATTAAACTACTATGAGCGTGAAGGTAGATAACTACTTTTTAGTGCAATGTGCAATTTAGTCGCTATGAGCGAACATAAGTTTTGAAGTGCAAAGTGCACAGTCATTGATATATCATTTATGATTCTGAAAAATGAAGTTTTTGAAATATTCTATATACACAATTTAAGTAAAAAGTACCTACTTGATTTGTGTGTAGTTCTAACGAAATTTATATTTTATAAAATACATTTTGGATTTCAATCACTCAGTTATAATTCTTGTTTTGTGCTTATTTCTAATAAAATCTTATGTTTACTTTTTCAAAATGTCATTCGCGGGGACGCGAAATTTATCAGGATGGACGAATGTTAGCTTTATGAAAATTCATGTGCTAATTTAAGATAAATATTGCACATATGTTTAGTTATTTTGCGTTGTTTAAATAAAATAAGTCTTGAATTCTATTGAAATGTTTTGGTTGTTTCGGAAGTTTGTATTAAAACTAATATTAATTATTGTTAAATCTATACCATAAAACATGTTGATTTTTATGTGGATTTTCTGAATATGTTTCTTGTTTTAGTTTGTTATAATTTTTGATGTTTTTCATTGTAAGTAGCTCAATGCTGACTTCCGGACAAAATGTCGTGTTTATTTTCCATTGGCTGATATTGGTCTTTTTCCTCGGTGTCAACGAGGAAAGGACAGCCAATCACGATCAATCATCATTGAGCTATGAAAGAGTCTGGACCATGAGAGTCAGAAAAAAAGGAGATGTTCTGTAAAGCCGATAACAAAGTATTACAATTATTTGATGAAGTACAGTCTTTTAATTATTATATCCGAAAGTTTTAACAATAGATAGGGCTTTGCTTGCGTCTGCTCCCGCACTCTATCGAGTTTATGATAGATTTTTTAGTACCGTCGATTCTTCATTCAATTTGGATAACAAATTTTGCCATCTGCTTGTAGATCCAGAAAACAAATTGTATAGTTGTTGTTCCAGTGTAAAAAAGCAGCTGGGTCGTCACTACTTTCCGCGGCAGCCGATCTCATGAGTTGGAGAGAATGCGCTGCACAAGGAACAAAAGTAGCCAGAGGATTTACAGTTTAATTCTTAACTGAAGACCTTTGTATTGACCAGACATTGCTAGCATTATCATAACTTTGGCCACCGACAGTCTTTAATATCAAGTTCCAAAGTTTTATCAATTGTCGCAAGAACAGCCTTCTCCATGTCTCCACCTTTATGACCGCAATTGGGTAAAAATGTGACAAAGCGTTCAGGCAAAATATAACGAATTATAAATGTCAACTGATCGGTGTGTGTAATATCTGAAGTTAATGCTAATCGAATAATATTTTGCTGTTTTTATTTCTCCTATATCGTCCTTCGTCAGCGAAAAGTAAAATAAATTGATCGATTATAGAGGATGACAAGTACGATGGAGAACCTCTGCCATTTTATCTTTTGATTCGAGTGACAAGTCAGTGTTGACTACGCGCTAGTAGTTGAGTAGTTGTTGTATTACGCGCGCTTATTAAAATTTCAAAATTTATTGTTGAAAGTCCCAAGCTTTTTCAGTTAACAGCGCATTTAGTTTTAGTGTTTTGTCTTGGTCTAGTTGAAATATGTAGGGTAGATGCAATGATGCTAGATTAATAGTGCATGCGAAGACACGATTTCAGCGCGCCCCCTCGATCCTCGCGCCCTAGGCTGCAGCCTAATTAGCCTAAGGGTTAATCAGGCCCTGTTCTCACCGGCCGAATTGGTGTTTGGGCGAAAGCTCAGAACACGTCTTGATTTACTCCAACCAAAGCCAACGTCGACGGCGACCCCACTCACATCACTGACCAACAATGTTAAACGAAAACAGTGCTCGCAAATTAAGATTTAATTTTTAGATTTTTAAATTAAATAACATTTTACAAATGTTGACTTGTCATAGTGACAAATTATTGTTTTTTGACACTAATAGATTTATTAGTGGACTTCAAGTAACGCAGAGAGCTTTCTCTCTGTCACGTAGATGTAGACATAAGATTGCTATGTTGATAGCATATTCTATTAATGAAGTGATAGTAAATCTATCAAATTCTATATTAATTGACGACCCTGTGTTGCCTAGTTCAACTAGCAACATAAATTTAAACTAGTCCATAAGACAATAGAAGTTACCCCTGCAAATAATCAGTTATTATTAGTAAATAGTATGAAGGTATCTTCTGGCAATCCATTTAGTGGTACAAAGCTGAGGAGAGAGCAATACTCTTTAAAATTATTAAATCAGAACATTCAAGGTTGCTCTTCTAAATTATTAGAAATTGAACTATTTCTAGAAAAAACTAAATTTGATATTATTTGTCTAACAGAACATTGGTTAAAAGATCACCAAGTAAGGTCCATTAATTATGAAAATTATTGTGTAGTTAGCCATTTCAGCAGAAAACGTATGATACATGGCGGATCATTAATACTTATTAAAAATTCTATTAAATCTAAAGAAAGAAAAGACATTGTTAGACTGTCGGTTGAACACACCATTGAATTGTCCTGTGTTGAGCTTGATAAGCATGTTGTAGTATGTGTCTACAGACCTCCAAGTTACCAGAATCTATCTGTGTTTGACTCTATAATGGAAGATGTGTTAAAAAAAGTTAGTACTAGCAGTAAATCAATCATCATATGTGGCGATTTTAACATTAACTTATTAGAAAATAACTCTAACAGTATTAGGTTATTGGGTCTTTTTAAATCATTTAATCTGGCAAATGTTTTTATGGAGCCAACTAGAGTGACAGCTTCTTCTGCGACTTGCATAGATAACGTTTTTTGTAATTGTGATTACCTAAATAAAGAAATTGTAAATAAATTAACATCTGATCACAGTGGGCAATCAATAACGTTTAGTACCTACATACCTTTGCAAAAAATGCAAATAAAATTTAGACCAATTACAAGTAAAAATTTAGAAAAATTTAATAAAACCTTGACTAGTAAATTATGTGTTCAAAACTTTTTTAATATAGATGACCCAAATGAGTTCTATGCCGAGTTTTTTAAAGTACTCAACATGCAATTTAATGACACTTTTCCACAGAAAGCGAAAAGTATTTACACCAAGTTCGTATTTAGCGATTGGGCGACTCCAGGCATTCGTAAAAGCAGGGAAAAGCTATATGAACTTTATGGCCTAAAGCAACATATGAATAATACAAGTTTTGATAAGTATGTTGCGAAATATTCAAAAACTTTTAAAATTGCATGCAAAATAGCTAAAGCGCTGTATATAAGCAATAAAATAAAATCGGCAGACGATAAAATAAAAACTACCTGGAAAATAATAAATAATGAAACAGGTAGGAAAAAACAGCGTAATACTGAATTTAATTTAGCGACTGCACATGGCCCCATATCCTCAGATATAGAGGTAGCTCAGGAATTTGAAAACTTTTTTGTTAATATTCCTCTTAAAACTACAGCAGCCTTAAACTCCTCACCCACACTCTCTGCTGCCTTACTAAGAAAGAACGTAAATGCGTGCCCATCGGAGTTCAAGTTTCAACATACAAATCCCCAGGCTATTTTAAAAGCTTTTAAAGATCTTAAAATTAAATCAACAGAAGATCTTTGGGGACTATCTGTAAAAGTGTGTAAACCAATCATTGAAACTGTTGCACCCTATTTAGCTTTAATATTTAATGCTAGTGTCGATCAAGGAGTTTTTCCGGACCTCATGAAATACAGTAAAGTAGTTCCATTGTTTAAATCCGGGGATAGCAAAGAAGCCAATAATTATAGGCCAGTGTCAATACTGCCGGTTCTCAGTAAGGTCTTCGAAAAGTTAATGCTCAACCAATTGTTGCGTCATTTTAACAAACATTCTATCTTTTATGATCAACAGTACGGTTTTACCAAAGGGCGTTGCACAACTGACGCCGGTGTCAGCCTAATAAAGAACATCTTTAACGCCTGGGAGGAAGCACAAGACGCCATTGGAATCTTTTGCGACCTCTCGAAGGCGTTCGATTGCGTTAACCATGAGACACTATTGTTGAAGCTCGAGCACTATGGAATTAGACATACAGCCCTTGGGTTACTTAGATCATATTTAAAAGACAGACAAGTTAAAGTTCAGATAAACGGCGTAAACTCACTAGGGTCTGAAATGACAATGGGTGTTCCTCAAGGCTCGATATTGGGTCCATTCCTCTTTTTAGTTTATATTAACGATTTACCCCAATTACTACAAAATCAACCGAAAATGGTGTTGTTTGCTGATGACACATCTTTGATATTTAAAATAGATCGGCGGTCACAAAATCTTGATGATGTGAATAACTCGATTCATCAGGTCCAAAATTGGTTCACGGCAAACAATTTGGTACTAAATGAAAAAAAAACCAAATGTATTAGATTCACATTGCCGAATGTTAGAAGTAGCGAATGTGACATCATATTGAATGGCGAAAAGCTGGACTTTGTAAATCAAACAGTTTTCCTGGGAATCACTTTAGACGACAAATTGCAATGGAGTTCTCACATAACATCTCTTGCGGGTCGGCTGAGCTCGGCCGCTTATGCTGTTAGAAAGATAAGACAGTTGACGGATGTGGAGACCGCGCGTTTGGTCTATTTTAGTTACTTTCACAGCATTATGTCATACGGTATTTTATTGTGGGGCCGAGCGGCTGACATTGAATCCATATTTATATTGCAAAAGAGAGCTATCAGAGCCATATATAATTTAAGTCACAGAGAATCTCTTAGGGAGCTATTTAAAAATATTAATATTATGACAGTTTCTTGCCAATTCATTTATGAAAATATCATGTATGTAAGGAAAAATATACATCTCTTTAGTAAGGTCAGTGATAGACACAATTGTAATACGAGAAATAAAGATAAGTTAGATCAACCATCTTATAGACTAGCTAAAGTACACTCATCTTTCATGGGGTACTGTGTTAAATTTTATAACAAAATACCTTGTGATATATTAAAACTAAATGAAAGTAAATTTAAAACTTTAGTTAAAAGCACACTTTGTAAACAAGCATATTACAAATTAGATGACTATATTCAAGATAAGAATGCTTGGCATCATGTTGGTCCCGCTCCGTAGGGCAATCTTTGGTGTGGACAAAATCAAATTTGCTAATTTGTATTCCTATTCATAGTTTTTGTATTCTTAGGTTATTTATTATATTTTTACAGAATTTGACTCACACAAGGTTCCGTTGTTGTTGAATTAGGTATTTTACCTATGTTTGCAATATTTGTAAGTATGTGAGAACCATGTTCCTATTTATAAAACTAATGAATTTACCTGTTAGTGCTTTTATTACTTTATACCTGTACGTTGTATAGTGGGTAGCGCTATTTTTGGGTGCATCGTCCTCACATATATGAATTTATTAATGTATGTACATAAGTAAACATTGTAAAACATATTTTTTTTAAAAAGAGTAAGTATGGAGTTTCTTGTGCGTTCTTCTCCATAACAAGCTACTTTCCGAATGCACGGTAGAGTCAATTTTTATTACTTGTACATTTTTTATTTACATTTAATTTTTGACGTTCAAAAGTGCCGCTTATTGGCCTAATTGAAATAAATATATTTGACTTTTGACTTTTTAAGTGCTACGGTGGCAACAATAAACAAGTTCTAAAGCCGGGCGATGAGATTATGTATAAAAAGTTTCTAAACAACAGCAAATATCAGTGGTACAAAGGAACCGTTATAAAAAGACTGGGAAAAGTGTTATATTTAATTAAAGATCATGTCTCTTCATTGGATGTCAAAAAACATAAAAATCAAATATTATTAAATAAAGGTACATCACGACGATCCAACATCGACGATTTTATGTTGGACAGTGTGGTGATAGATAATATAATATAATAATACATATTATATTATTATTAACATCACAAAAAAAGAATGGTCATTGATTATTCGCAAACAATAAATAGGTACACACAACTTGACGCTTATCCATTGCCACGACTGGATGAGATCGTTTCAAAAGTAGCCAAACATAAAGTATATAGCAAAATTGATTTACGCAGTGCTTACCACCAAATTCCGATTTTAGAAGACGAAAAACAATATACAGCTTTTGAAGCAAGCGGAAATTTGTACCAATTTCGACGCATACCGTTTGGTGTAACAAATGGAGTAGCAGCATTTCAACGAGCTATCAATTCTATCATAGAAAAAGAACGCTTACAGGGCGTATACGCCTATTTAGATGACATAACAATTTGCGGATCTGACCAAGCTGATCACGATGAAAAACTACGTTTATTTCAACAAGTTGCTACTCGGTACAACTTAACTCTGAACCTACAGAAAAGCGAATTTTCAAAAGCAGAAATAAACTTGCTAGGCTATAATATCTGCAACAACGTAATCAAGCCGGATCCTGAGCGACTTCGCCCACTTTTGGATATGCCAACACCTGATGACCGAGCATCACTTCGAAGGGCCATGGGTGTTTTTGCACATTATTCTAAATGGATCCCAAAATTCTCGGACAAAATAAAAGTTTTGGCAAAATCAGAGACATTCCCACTATCGCCTGAAGCTATACAAGCATTTCAATCGCTTAAAGTAGAAATAGCCAGGTCAGCTATCAACGTTATTGACCCCAAGACACAACTTACAGTTGAAACTGATGCATCTGACCATGCCATAGCTGCTGCACTTACTCAAGAAGGAAGACCAGTAGCATTTTTTTCAAGGACTCTAAGCATTCATGAACGCAATCACTCTGCAATAGAGAAAGAAGCAGCGGCTATTGTTGAATCTATTAGGAAATGGAGACAATATCTTTTGGGTAAAACATTTCAACTGATTACTGACCAAAAATCTGTATCTTTCATGTTTGACCAAAAACATAGCTCTAAAATAAAGAATGACAAGATACAGCGATGGCGACTAGAACTTTCAAGCTATAGTTTTGATATTACATATCGCCCAGGCAAGGACAATATCGTAGCTGATGCTCTCTCAAGAGCTAATGTAACAGCATCAACACACTCAAGCACTGAAAACCTTCTCGAACTACATAAGAATTTGTGTCATCCCGGAATAACTCGTATGGTTCACTGGGTTAGAGCTAAAAATTTACCATACTCAGTTGATGATGTCAGGAGAATCACGGGATCGTGCACAGTCTGCGCTGAAATAAAACCAAGATTTCTTAAAACGAAGGGGACATTAATTAAAGCAACTGCTCCATTTGAAAGGATTGCAATTGATTTTAAGGGTCCATTGCCCTGTGAAACTGCAAGGAACCGTTACATACTGACTGTAATTGATGAATTC
Source organism: Anorthoa munda (assembly GCA_945859665.1). Taxonomy (NCBI): domain Eukaryota; kingdom Metazoa; phylum Arthropoda; class Insecta; order Lepidoptera; family Noctuidae; genus Anorthoa; species Anorthoa munda. Next base: position 192,563 of record OX243916.1, on the reverse strand, counting down.
TCCAGGTTTCCTTTTGCGTTTCCTTGCTCTGATGTGAGCTCAGAAACTGTTAAAAAGAAGTTATCGGAATTATTTGCATTATTCGGTATACCGACCTACGTTCACTCTGATAGAGGAACCGCATTCGTATCAGCAGAGTTGAAAGATTTTCTTCACGGTATTGGTGTAGCAACTAGCTATACAACGCCATATAACCCTCAAGGCAATGGCCAAACTGAACGATACAATGGAATTATTTGGAAAACTGTGCAACTCTCGTTAAAATCACTGAATCTGCCAATCAGTCGCTGGGAGACAGTCCTCGATCAGTCGCTCCACTCCATACGATCCTTATTGTGCACAGCGACTGGATGTACACCTCATGAGCGGATGTTCACTCATCCTCGCAGATCTTCAAACGGACAATCAATGCCAACATGGCTTTCAGAGGCGGCGAGGGCACTGTTAAGGAACAATGCAAGGAAAAGCAAGTATGACCCAATCGTCGAAGAGGTAGAGCTAGTCGAGGCCAACCCTCTGCATTCTCACGTAAGGCTACGAAATGGCCGAGAGTTAGTAGTTTCGAACCGTCACTTGGCGCCTACGGGAAATGATTCATCTGATACTGAAGATCATGAGATAGAATCTGACTCAAGTTGGATTTCTGCAGAATCTAATGAACCAGAAGTTCAAGTTTCTATTGATCCAACCAGTAGTAATCAAGAACCCATTTCGCAAAGCCCTGCACCTCGTCGTTCGACAAGAGAGCGCCGACCTCCGTCTTATTTTGAAGATTATGTCACTTCTTAACCACGGGAGAATGTGGTGATATGCGACCTTGATGTAGCAAGCCAGTTTTAATACTTGATTGACAACACTGTCAACTTGTCATAATATTATACTGTGTCAATACTATACGAAAAGCATGTTGAATTTTTAAATGAATAAAGCCATAATTCGATGTGAAATGGTTTAATTGTACTACAGACAGCGACCCAATTCAAAGCGACTTCAACGTTTCTCAACCGCTTGAAAGTGAGGGTGGGGAAAGGAATGAGGTGGAATTGTCCTCCTCACCTTCACCTCAGAATTCAAGATGTGCCGGCAGACTGCTGCGGGACATACCCAGGGTTGATTACAAAAAGTTCTTTTAAAAAAATAAATGTAATTTTCTATTATGTTGAATAGGGGGAGGGACTGTTGTGTATGCGTGTGCTATCATTTATATGTGTGCGTGGCTGCGCCCGCGCTGTGTGTTTTAACATTGAATAAAGCAGTGTGTCTATAGCTGTCACGTCTTTCGCTTGTCTCCCCGAACCCAACAGTGTCTGTCTGTGGCATAATAGCACCTAAACGGATGAACCGATTTTGAATTAGTTTTTTTGTTTGAAAGGTGACTTTGTCGAGAGTGTTCTTAGCTATGTTTGAATATCATCGGTTTAGCCGTTCAAAAGTTATTCGCATTTTACTCTTTGAATCTGGATTATTAAGATATGTTACCAACTTCCGGTCCCGGATATACCAGCTCGGTTTAATCCTATAACATACTTATACGTAATTCATCCTTATTTTTAATAAGACTTTTATCATAGTAATTATTTTTTTTTCAAATATTCGTTTTTTCCATAAAAATTCAAAATTGAGATTTGTGACTAACAGAAAAATATGCCTTGTAATAAGGCCTATCACTGATAAAAAAACAACCGGCTAAGTGCATGTCGGGCTACGCGCAGTAATAGGGTTCCGAAGTTGCATAATAATGCGGACTAAGAAGAGGGTTTTGTTGTTGTTACATGAACATTAAAACGGTTTCAGCGGCACACAACGTCTAAAAACGGGCCCACATGATTATGTTTTTTAGGGTTCCGAAGTCAACAATGAACCCTTATAGTTTCGCTCTGTCCGTCTGTCCGTCCGCAGCTTAGCTCAGAGAATCTAAGTACTAGAAAGCTATAATTTGGCATGTATATACATATTAATAATTCCGACAAAGTGGTAACATAAAATCATGAAAAATATTTTTTATGTCGCAGATTAGAGGATTCACCTCTAATCTGCGGTATTAGAGGCGATTAGAGGTAAATAAATACATACGATTTTTTTCTAATTTCGAAAGAGAAATAAACAAGGAGCGTGCACGCAAGGATCCAGGAACGAACTATACCATTCCCCGTGGCTCTAACGCGCGCTCGTATCGGCTCCTTTCGCAATTCGCACCCGCGGTGGTACTCAAATAGATAATATTTTTCTAACTTCAGTTGCAAAGTTGGATTTTATAACTCCTTCTTCAGTTACCAGTTATTCCTCATTTAGTTTAAGTCAAGAGTGAATAGATTACATCTAGGCAAGCGTGCTTCACCGTAGACCACATCATCGCTTACCATCAGGCGAGATAGTGGTCGAACGCGAGAATATAGATTAAAAAAAAACATCATCCTATGTAGGCCCGATTTTAGACTTTATATTTACTACTGCCGTGAATTTTTTTACATAGCCTAGAGCAACCATTACGCTGGCAGGGAGGTAAATTACAGTTATTTTAGTAATATTTACTAAAATAACTGTAATTTCAACGGTGAAAACGAGTTGTGAAAAATTTTTCGCAATGGCGGGTAATATTATCACTATGTTATTCTATACTATATATTCCTATGCGCGCGCATCTAACAATGGCGATCGGCCATAGACTAAAAGAAGACTTTTTTTGCCTTTATATCGTTTTAGCCGCGTACAAAATGGGGAATTTCATGTTTTCTTTATTACAGAGAAAACAAAAGTTATATTTGAGTAAAAGTTTTATTTATTAAACATGTGCAAGTAGAAATTATCTATTTAAATACGAAGTTGCATGAAATGAACAAGCAATAGATCCATTAATTTATTTGTACTATTGAGCACGACCTTTTTTGTATCGAAACTTTTTTAAGAATAACCAATAATTTATTTATTTATATTTATTTTTACATTTTAGGAAAGCTTACAGACTAATAACATTATAATAACAATAATATATAACGAAATTGCTAATAACAAGCTTCCACAGATAAATAAAAAGATATATTATTATTTCCCTATAATCTAGCTACGAGTACCTACTTCATCAAAGTTAGCTTATTTTATTTTTATTAATTTTAAATTAACAATTTGGACAATAAACGATTCAAGTGCATGCAGGTGCCTCTCGTACAAAAAATGGCTTTGCTAAAAGTTTCCTAACTGTGCTAGCATTGGTGCAGAATAGATCAATACCAGGTTCACAAGAAATCTCGTTAAAACTGCGACTGGCTCTCGGAAAGTATGCATTACGACTATAATTAGTATTTGCATAAGGTACATGCAGTGCGGTCGCTGTCGAAGCCCCATCTGATTAGTGCGCATCGTTAATTTAGAAACAAGTTCAGGACAGTCGACTGAACCATTAGCGATATTAAACAAGTAGCATACGTCATTAATATAACGTCTACGGTCAAGTGGAAGAAAATGGTACCTTCTGCATCGGTGAATATAATCTACAGATACTTGTTTTGCCCTCCAATCAAGGTACTTAAGAAACTTTCTCTGGATGCCCTCAATACGAGACTTGTAGATCTCGTATTGAGGGTTCCAGACTTGTGATGCATACTCAAGGTGACTGCGTACGAACGAACAATATAAGACTTTGATCGGTTTTAGTGATCGGAAACATGCTGAGGTTCTCATTATGAAACCAAGTGCCCTTGACGCCTTAATTACTATACTATCAATATGCTGATCAAAGAGAAGCTTACTGTCTTGTGTAATCCCAAGATCCTCAATACTGTCGACTTTGCCTATCCCGATATTGTAAAGTTTGTATGTAGAATCGATCAAAGACTTCTGACGAGTAAAAGTAATGTGGAAACACTTTGTGACATTCAATTCTAGCCTGTTACGTCTACAGTATTCTTCAAATTTATTCAAATCGTTTTGTAACAGGTGTGTATCTGATATGTTTCGGATAGTTTTATGAATTTTCATATCGTCAGCATAAAGTAAAATATAACAATTATCAAAACAGTGTTTCACGTCAGCAATAAAGAGAACAAATAAAAGGGATCCTAAAATCGAACCCTGAGGAACTCCAGAAGGAAATAATAATAAAAACTCTATTACACACACTTTATATCTTATATCTACTCTATTAAACACTGTGAATAATAGCAATGAAAAAGTCACAGTTTGATTACAGGTGTCATTATGTGCCTAATTGCGGTGAAATTAGAGCCACTTTATGAGCAAGTGTGTTGAAAAATAAATATTTAAGTGGGGCTCCCATACAACAAACGTGTTTTTTTTTTGCAATAATGGTACGGAACCCTTCGTGCGCGTGTCCGACTCGCACTTGGCCGGTTTTATTTTATTTGGAAGTCGGTAGTATGTTTTTGTTAAAATGTTTTTTTTAATCAAAATTTTAAGAAAATTCCTTATTCAGATAGTGAATTCACAAAGATGTAGTGGACATCTTTTAGCTGGACAGCGGCCTCCCATAAGCGTTGCCATATCGACCGGTCTTGAGCTCCTTGCATCCAGCGGATAGCCGCAGCCGCATCTGTCCACATTGTGGGAGACCTACGTTGCCTATGACTAAAGGTGTGTTCTACGGACGTGGTCGCCATTCCAGGTAAATGTTTATTCATCACTATCATATTTCTTCTTCCTGCCCTTATCCCATGTTACTTGTGGTCGGCACAACACCTTTTCTTCTTCCATTTCGTCCTGTACCCCGTCACGCTATCACTGTCTCCCTTTTTTTTCATGTCACTCCTCACACAGTCAATCCATCTTTTATTTGGCCTTCCCTCCCATCCACATTTATAATAAATCTTTTAGTAACATGCGTTTCATCCCTCTTCATCACAAACGGTATCTTTCACTACATATATCCATATTAATATTATAAATTCGAATGTAACTCTGTTAACTTGGCAAGGACATTGGCTACTTTTGTACCAAAAACAATGTAGGTATGTAGGTTAGGGTATGGTACGCAGGTAGGTGAGGTAGGGTAGGTAGGTAGGTAGATCGGGTAGGGTAGGTAGGTAGATAGGGTAGGGTAGGTTAACTGGCTACCAGCCAGTTGACGGGAGCGAAGCCGCGGGGGACAGCTAGTATTATTATAAAACAAAGTCCCCTGCTGCGTTTCGGCCTGTCTGTTCGCGATAAACTCAAAAAAGATTTTCAAGCGCAATAGACAGAGTGCTTCATCAGGAAAGAAGATGTATAATTTGTTAAGGTTTTGTGTGAATTGGTTGAAATATGACGATAACTATTGTTGAAAATGCCGGCAAAAGTCAGGCCACCTGGGACCTTTCATCGCAAACGTTGCTAATCCCTTTAAGATACAACAAATCGATTATGCTTGAATTGTTCCTCTTTTATAGGTCTACAGAAAAGTCCGCGATGGCATATGCCTTTCTTTTTAATGATAGCTTATTATACTCTCTGGCACTACCCGTGCAAAGCCGGGTCGGGTTGCTAGTAAATAAATAAAGTAGTAAGGAAACGGTAAAATTAACAACAAAATAACGTAAAAATAAGTTATTTATTAAATTACAAAACTAAAGCATACTTAAATATAATACATAATTCAGACGTTAGTATTTTACAGTGCCGAGTCTTTTTTTTGTACATGATAATACATTTGGACAAATGTTCCTGAAGTTAAGTGAAGCATCACTCGGTCGTGGTGCAGGTGAGTAAAGCCAGGAACAGACTTGCGATACAGTAGAAACGGCGTGTACGTGAGCATGTGTCTACATGACGCGGAGGTCGCGGTGCGGGTGCTGGGGCGGCGTGTTGTCCAGCAGGCACACCCAGTGCTCGCGCGCACTACTGTCTACATGTCGCGGAGGTCGCGGTGCGGGTGCTGGGGCGGCGTGTTGTCCAGCAGGCACACCCAGTGCTCGCGCGCACTACTGTCTACATGTCGCGGAGGTCGCGGTGCGGGTGCTGGGGCGGCGTGTTGTCCAGCAGGCACACCCAGTGCTCGCGCGCACTACTGTCTACATGTCGCGGAGGTCGCGGTGCGGGTGCTGGGGCGGCGTGTTGTCCAGCAGGCACACCCAGTGCTCGCGCGCGTAGTGCTCGCGCGCACTACTGTCTACATGTCGCGGAGGTCGCGGTGCGGGTGCTGGGGCGGCGTGTTGTCCAGCAGGCACACCCAGTGCTCGCGCGCACTACTGTCTACATGTCGCGGAGGTCGCGGTGCGGGTGCTGGGGCGGCGTGTTGTCCAGCAGGCACACCCAGTGCTCGCGCGCGTAGTGCTCGCGCGCACTACTGTCTACATGTCGCGGAGGTCGCGGTGCGGGTGCTGGGGCGGCGTGTTGTCCAGCAGGCACACCCAGTGCTCGCGCGCACTACTGTCTACATGTCGCGGATGTCGCGGTGCGGGTGCTGGGGCGGCGTGTTGTCCAGCAGGCACACCCAGTGCTCGCGCGCGTAGTGCTCGCGCGCACTACTGTCTACATGTCGCGGAGGTCGCGGTGCGGGTGCTGGGGCGGCGTGTTGTCCAGCAGGCACACCCAGTGCTCGCGCGCGTAGTGCTCGCGCGCACTACTGTCTACATGTCGCGGAGGTCGCGGTGCGGGTGCTGGGGCGGCGTGTTGTCCAGCAGGCACACCCAGTGCTCGCGCGCACTACTGTCTACATGTCGCGGAGGTCGCGGTGCGGGTGCTGGGGCGGCGTGTTGTCCAGCAGGCACACCCAGAGCTCGCGCGCGTAGTGCTCGCGCGCACTACTGTCTACATGTCGCGGAGGTCGCGGTGCGGGTGCTGGGGCGGCGTGTTGTCCAGCAGGCACACCCAGTGCTCGCGCGCGTAGTGCTCGCGCGCACTACTGTCTACATGTCGCGGAGGTCGCGGTGCGGGTGCTGGGGCGGCGTGTTGTCCAGCAGGCACATCCAGTGCTCGCGCGCACTACTGTCTACATGTCGCGGATGTCGCGGTGCGGGTGCTGGGGCGGCGTGTTGTCCAGCAGGCACACCCAGTGCTCGCGCGCACTACTGTCTACATGTCGCGGAGGTCGCGGTGCGGGTGCTGGGGCGGCGTGTTGTCCAGCAGGCACACCCAGTGCTCGCGCGCGTAGTGCTCGCGCGCACTACTGTCTACATGTCGCGGAGGTCGCGGTGCGGGTGCTGGGGCGGCGTGTTGTCCAGCAGGCACACCCAGTGCTCGCGCGCGTAGTGCTCGCGCGCACTACTGTCTACATGTCGCGGAGGTCGCGGTGCGGGTGCTGGGGCGGCGTGTTGTCCAGCAGGCACACCCAGTGCTCGCGCGCGTAGTGCTCGCGCGCACTACTGTCTACATGTCGCGGAGGTCGCGGTGCGGGTGCTGGGGCGGCGTGTTGTCCAGCAGGCACACCCAGTGCTCGCGCGCGTAGTGCTCGCGCGCACTACTGTCTACATGTCGCGGAGGTCGCGGTGCGGGTGCTGGGGCGGCGTGTTGTCCAGCAGGCACACCCAGTGCTCGCGCGCACTACTGTCTACATGTCGCGGAGGTCGCGGTGCGGGTGCTGGGGCGGCGTGTTGTCCAGCAGGCACACCCAGTGCTCGCGCGCACTACTGTCTACATGTCGCGGAGGTCGCGGTGCGGGTGCTGGGGCGGCGTGTTGTCCAGCAGGCACACCCAGAGCTCGCGCGCGTAGTGCTCGCGCGCACTACTGTCTACATGTCGCGGAGGTCGCGGTGCGGGTGCTGGGGCGGCGTGTTGTCCAGCAGGCACACCCAGTGCTCGCGCGCGTAGTGCTCGCGCGCACTACTGTCTACATGTCGCGGAGGTCGCGGTGCGGGTGCTGGGGCGGCGTGTTGTCCAGCAGGCACATCCAGTGCTCGCGCGCACTACTGTCTACATGTCGCGGATGTCGCGGTGCGGGTGCTGGGGCGGCGTGTTGTCCAGCAGGCACACCCAGTGCTCGCGCGCACTACTGTCTACATGTCGCGGAGGTCGCGGTGCGGGTGCTGGGGCGGCGTGTTGTCCAGCAGGCACACCCAGTGCTCGCGCGCACTACTGTCTACATGTCGCGGATGTCGCGGTGCGGGTGCTGGGGCGGCGTGTTGTCCAGCAGGCACACCCAGTGCTCGCGCGCGTAGTGCTCGCGCGCACTACTGTCTACATGTCGCGGAGGTCGCGGTGCGGGTGCTGGGGCGGCGTGTTGTCCAGCAGGCACACCCAGTGCTCGCGCGCGTAGTGCTCGCGCGCACTACTGTCTACATGTCGCGGAGGTCGCGGTGCGGGTGCTGGGGCGGCGTGTTGTCCAGCAGGCACACCCAGTGCTCGCGCGCGTAGTGCTCGCGCGCACTACTGTCTACATGTCGCGGAGGTCGCGGTGCGGGTGCTGGGGCGGCGTGTTGTCCAGCAGGCACACCCAGTGCTCGCGCGCACTACTGTCTACATGTCGCGGATGTCGCGGTGCGGGTGCTGGGGCGGCGTGTTGTCCAGCAGGCACACCCAGTGCTCGCGCGCGTAGTGCTCGCGCGCACTACTGTCTACATGTCGCGGAGGTCGCGGTGCGGGTGCTGGGGCGGCGTGTTGTCCAGCAGGCACACCCAGTGCTCGCGCGCGTAGTGCTCGCGCGCACTACTGTCTACATGTCGCGGAGGTCGCGGTGCGGGTGCTGGGGCGGCGTGTTGTCCAGCAGGCACACCCAGTGCTCGCGCGCGTAGTGCTCGCGTGCACTACTGTCTACATGTCGCGGAGGTCGCGGTGCGGGTGCTGGGGCGGCGTGTTGTCCAGCAGGCACACCCAGTGCTCGCGCGCGTAGTGCTCGCGCGCACTACTGTCTACATGTCGCGGAGGTCGCGGTGCGGGTGCTGGGGCGGCGTGTTGTCCAGCAGGCACACCCAGTGCTCGCGCGCGTAGTGCTCGCGCGCACTACTGTCTACATGTCGCGGAGGTCGCGGTGCGGGTGCTGGGGCGGCGTGTTGTCCAGCAGGCACACCCAGTGCTCGCGCGCGTAGTGCTCGCGCGCACTACTGTCTACATGTCGCGGAGGTCGCGGTGCGGGTGCTGGGGCGGCGTGTTGTCCAGCAGGCACACCCAGTGCTCGCGCGCGTAGTGCTCGCGTGCACTACTGTCTACATGTCGCGGAGGTCGCGGTGCGGGTGCTGGGGCGGCGTGTTGTCCAGCAGGCACACCCAGTGCTCGCGCGCGTAGTGCTCGCGCGCACTACTGTCTACATGTCGCGGAGGTCGCGGTGCGGGTGCTGGGGCGGCGTGTTGTCCAGCAGGCACACCCAGTGCTCGCGCGCGTAGTGCTCGCGTGCACTACTGTCTACATGTCGCGGAGGTCGCGGTGCGGGTGCTGGGGCGGCGTGTTGTCCAGCAGGCACACCCAGTGCTCGCGCGCGTAGTGCTCGCGCGCACTACTGTCTACATGTCGCGGAGGTCGCGGTGCGGGTGCTGGGGCGGCGTGTTGTCCAGCAGGCACACCCAGTCGCGCAGACGCGGCTCGCGCGCGTAGTGCTCCCGCGCCAGCGCCCGCGCGGCGCCCGCCTCGCCGGCGCCCAGCACTGCGCCGCCCACCCACGCGCACGCGTTCTCGTGCGCCGGCGCTCTGTGGAACTTGAACTCCGTGATGTGCAGGCTGGAGCTGCAACCGACACATTCATAATGTTGAGTATGAGACATGATGCAGCGGTCCACGCGTAGACCGGGTGTAGCGTACCTGTAGGGCGGCTGCGTGACGAGGTAGCGCAGCTCGGCGGCCAGGCGCGCCTGCAGGCCGGGCAGCGCGGCGCCGCCGCCGGTGAGCAGCACGTTGCGCGCCAGCTCGCGCCGCGTGTCGCGCGGACACGCCGCCACACACGCCAGCACGGCGTCCGGCAGGGAGGCCAGCTCCGCGTCACGCGCGAACAGCGGCTCGGCGCACAGCTCGCGCGCGGCGCCCGGCACGGTGAGGGCGCCGTAGCGCACGGGGCGCGCCGGTGTCGGCGGCGAGTCGGTCGCCCACTGCAGCGCGCGCGAGCGGGGGCTCACGAAACATGTCTTCACTGCAATTATGAGTCGAAGGGAACGTTATTGCAGACCATATTTAATCCATGATACTCCGGTGAGACAGTATCAATAATAATAAACGAAATCGGTAAAAAAAAATCTTTGTAAGTAATTATCCATCGTAGGTACCAATTTCTTGCGTTATGGACACCGACTTCCAAAAATAAAGTTATTTTTTCACTTTTTAGTTTTCTCATTTGGAAGCCGGTAGTTTTTTTTTGTAAAAATTATTTTTATTTTTCACTAATGCCAGAATAAATTACCCGAATATAATGAAACTTAACATAACCGGTGAAATGCGAGTGTACCAAGGTGAATTGTACACATCGGTACTCCGATGTGTACAGTTCACCTTGGTACAGGGGGTAAGGGGCAGTACTTGCCCGTGGTCCCCCAGTCTAGTTCCCCTTGGGGTACCACGAGCAAATATTTTTGCCCTGAATAACAATCTTCTTATCAAATATATTTTTATTGCCCGTGGTACCCCATCTCAAACATTTAAATTTATCATAAAAAAAAACATTTAAAAAACGAACCGTTGCTTGACAAATAAAGAAATACAAATAAATAAATAATTGTTTACCCACTGGTAAACAATTTTTTATTTGTAGTTCATATGAGATTTTTCAATAAAAAACAATGTTGACGCTGGAATAATAAAAAAAAACGTAAGACAGAATTTGAAGAAGAAAATGGAATGAGCATCTTGATCGAGGACCCATTATTTTTAAATATTTGCGAAACGAAATAAGAATTAAAGAGAAAATGGTAAAAACTAAGCCATGAATTTCTTAAACGTGAATTAAAACTGTTATTATTACTGTTGTGTTTACTTGGGCCCTCAATCCAGACGCTTGCATAAAGTGGCATAGCAAAAATCACAGAAAGTACTAATCTCTGGATTAATCATTTTTAGGGTTCCGAAGTCAACAAGGAACCCTTATAGTTTCGCTCTGTCCGTCTGTCCGTCCGCAGCTTAGCTCAGAGAATCTAAGTACTAGAAAGCTATAATTTGGCATGTATATACATATTAATAATTCCGACAAAGTGGTAACATAAAATCATGAAAAATTATTTTTTTTCGGGTACCTCCCATAGACGTAAAGTCGGGATGTATTTTTTTTTCTCATCTATCCCATGGTGTGGGGTATCGTTGAATAGGCCATTCAAAAATATTAAGGGTTTGTTAAAACCATTTTTTGATTCAGAGATTCGTTTGCGTAAAATTAAGCTTTATGTTGCAAATTTATGTTAGACTCAAGTGTCCCCCCCCCCTGCCAGCGAAATGGTTGCTTTTGGTTATGTGGAAAAATTCACGGCAGTAGTAAATATAACGAAATTAAAAGGAAAATTATCACGGATAACAAGGCTTTGCAAGTTTACGAGTAATAAAATGTCGACCAACTTATAAAATGTACTTGGAACAGTAAAAAATTTGTACAAATGCCATTAAAAAATTACTTAAATAACGTTGTTAGCTATGTAAAACAGATAGTAAATATATGCTTACGAACCATGTAAAAATATACAAAAATGAAATCATAACAGGCTTTACAAGTTTACGAGTAATAGTCGACCAACTTATAAAATGTACTTGGCACAGTAAAATTTTTGTACAAATGCCATTGAAAAATTACTTAAATAACGTTGTTAGCTGTGTAAAACAGAGAAATTAGAGGCGTCGCCTCTAATCTGCGGTATTAGAGGAAATTAGAGGTGAATACATACGATTTTTTTCTAATTCCGAAAGAGAAATAAACAAGGAGTGTGCACGCACGGGTCCAAGAACGCGCTCGTTACGGCTCCTTTCGCAATTCGCACCCGCGCCGCGGTGGTACTCAAATAGATAATATTTTTCTAACTTCAGTTGCGAAGTTGGATTTTATAACTCCTTCTTCAGTTACCAGTTAGTGCTTATTTAGTTTAAGACAAGAGTGAATAGATTACATCTAGGCAAGCGTGCTTCACCGCAGACCACATCATCGCTTACCATCAGGCGAGATAGTGGTCAAACGCGAGAATATAGATTAAAAAATCCTATGTGGGATCGTTTTTAGACTTTGTGAGCCGCTGAAACCGTTCTAATGTTCATTTAAGAACAACAAAACCCTCTTTTTGGTACGCATTATTTTACAACTTCGGAACCCTATTACTGCGCGTGGCCCGACTCGCACTTGGCCGGTTTTTTTATTTTATTTAGGAGTTTAGATAAGATTTTCTTTAATATTTCAAGAAATTCCCAAATCTGTATCTGACATTACAGATTTTTTTATTTTATTTATGAATATTTTGATAATGTACGGTTACATTACAAAGTGACTAATCACAATTATTTTTCTCTGAACAAAACTATCGTGTTACCATAGCGGGGGTACCACGGGTAAAATAATTTGCCCATGGTACCCCTTTGTCCCCCTTGGGGGTACCACGGGCAAAACTATTTGTTCGTGGTACCCCGAGGGGGACTAGACTGGGGGACCACGGGCAAGTACCGGTAAGGGGTACTCCCCTTAAGAGCGTACTGGCGTGATATTATGTTATGAAATGGTGTACCTAAACAATAAACAGAAATGCGATTGCAGCAATCCCGAGAGATTTGCCGTTATTTATTGAAGAGTTCTGTTGTATATTTCCGAAGTTCTTCATCAGATCTTCACCGAATTAAAATGGTGGTCCCATTTCGGAACATACTATTTCAAACAAGAAAATAATTTTCATAATCGGTCTACATTTGACAGACATATCGGTGAAAATAAACAAAAAAAAATAAACACCGACCAAGTGCGAATTGGACTCGGGGATGAAGGGTTCCGTACCCTTATCGCAAAAAATGCCAAAAAAAAATACGTTTGTTGTATGGGAGCCCAACTTAAATATTTATTTTATTCTGTTATTAGTATGTGTTGTTGTAGCGGCAACAGAAATACATCATCTGTGAAAATTTCAACTGTCTAACTACCTCGGTTCATGAGCTACAGCCTGGTGACAGACAGACGGACCGCGGAGTCTTAGTATTAGGGTCCCATTTTTACCCTTTGGTACGGAACCCTAAAAACAAACAAAGTCAGACATAAAACCTCCTCCTTTTTGGAAAGTCGGTTAAAAATAATGTGAACTTATTTGTGTAGATGCATTTTTATAAAACAGGTATGTCAAATCTGTTATGATGCGTAATTGAGTGTGCGCAAAAGCGAGATACAAACGCCTTAGTTTAGTAGCGTAGAGTGAAGTCTTGGGGAATGGTGTCGCTAGGGATATAGACAGATAGCGCTAGGTTTTGAGGTTTCAAAAATATTAAAGTCGTTTGTTTTTCACATATACGTTAGTTTCCGGACCATTTGCCCAACCTAATGCCATAGTTTGTGTCATCCTAGGTATTTGCATAGGTAGAAATTTAGGTTTCGACCAGTATTGGACGAAAAGAAAATTAGAGATGAAAAGGACATGGCCAGATTCTGCCCTCCGAATCAATCAGAATACATAAATGTACAGTAATTATTAATATGTGAATATTACTTGAAAAATAAATAAAAATTAACCGCAACGATTACATTTGTCTATAAATTCCAAAAAAAATATGTGTGTTAATTGTTTATTTGCGGTTACTATGCAATGCATTTGCGTCTGGATACACGCATAAGACAAACACTGTTTCTGAAGTACGTCTGAAGGTCAGATTAAAATATAAAACAACCACAACTGCAATAACGTACTACTAAGGTAAATACCTCTAAAATAAAAGTTAAGGTTTTACGATTATCGCAGACACCATTTTTTGAGCTGACAAGCGTCATGTCATAATGCTGAAAGCATCGACAATATATTCCGAGTGTGTATCGGAACGTCTTAGTAATTTTGACGTTTCTACGCGCGCGCACTGCACTGGTACAATCTAGTCTGTGGCTGTGGTGCAGTCTTGCGTTCATCTTATCACAATGTTATCTTTTTTATAACGTCTCTCGCTTCTTCTCTGACCATAAAACTTAAACTATTGTAAAGCCATACCTCTAATCTTTAATACGACGTACTGTATGTCAATGTACATGAATATTTTTTGTTAGGGCACAGCTCCATACAAATTCTGGCCATGTCTTTTTACTTTTATGATAATAACAAAGTAGTAACTGATGTACATAGGCATTTTGTGTCATCTCTGTCCACGGGAATCCTCATATTTAACCAGTACCTAACACGTAGCCCTAAAAGAATATTACAATAGGTTAAATAGGTGTTACACGTTTCGTGTTGTTTAAAATATTTTGTGTCGAATTCATCCACGACTTTTATAGATATATTTTTGAAGTGAAACTTCTTTATCGACGTATGGGAGAAATTTTGTACGTAGAGTCCGTCCAACGAAAGAAGTCCCGTAGACGCGGCGCTAGTTTCTATGCGACTGTACGCTGTCCTCTAACAAATCTTGTTAGTTCCATGTATTTCCGCGGGACTTTTATCGTTGGACGGACTCTTTCGTCACGTTTTTCGGTTACGCGCCATGTTGCTTTTTTTTATCAAAGTTTAGTAAAAAGACTTATTCAAATTTAAGTGAATTTACAAGAAAAGTGAGAGTGATTATATATTTGGTTTTATAAATTCAACACGTATGAGCATGATTTTAATATTTATAAATTATTATTATTATTATTTTTTTTTTTTTATAACAATAGTAATAATGATGCTATCATTATTGATGAAATACAACAATAGCAATGATATTATAATAAGAACAATGATAAAATAAATTACTCATTAATTGTATGCATGTCTATAATAATGAAATAGCTTTAATTTAATACGGAAAAAATTGTTTTTCTTAAGGCCTAATCCTTATCTACCCCATTTTCGTGAAGTTGCAAATAGTAGAAAAATGATATGTCGTAAAGAAGTTTCACTTCTTACCTGTGTACTCTGGTACACACACACATTTTTTTTTTATTACAACCCCCTGTAAAATCCACAATAGAAAATGCAAGTTATTAGAGTTTACGTGTTTTGATTATTATGGTGTAACAAAACACTATTCGTAATTTGTGTTGTTTGAAAAAAAAATACTAGACTTCTTAGCACGAAAGGCGAGCGCGTGAAAATGCGCGGGCGCGGGCGGCGGGTGCCGCGGCGCCAGCCAGACGCGCGGCGCGTTTATTTGTTTACATTTGATATTTGTAAGTTGCAACAAACAAGTGCGTGCGTTATTTATGATGTATTTGATTGATTAAGGCCCACTTTCACGAAAAACTTAACTCAGAATTGTCTACAACATTTTACTAACTACTTTAATACTATTATTATTGGCAACATTGTGGTATGATTTGCATCATAAGTTGGCAGCACTGCGACCAACTTCCCTTTCAAATCTTCAATATAACTGAGTGTATTGTTCTACATAAAAAAATATCTAAATTATTAAAAGAAACTGTGAATTGATGTTCAAACTTTTGTTTTATTCAAACAACACAGTGCTAACACGAGGTTATATTAACAATATTGTATATCAAACTGTCAATTTTACCTAGTGTCAGCAACTAACTCTAAGTTTTGCGCAAGTGAGCCTTAGAAGTTAGTTATGAAGCTGTGAAAGACTAAAATGCAGGTTTAATATAATAAATGTGTTATATCGACACCCAATATGAATAACATTGTAACTCATAAAGACATGGTTTTCATGAGTTACAATGTTTTTTTTTTTTTTTGCAATGTTCGCGAGATGGCTGACGAAAACCAGATGTATCCTCCGACTGCACAGCATGATTTTCTCCATGTTTAAGTCTTTTTAGTTCGCTTTTAAAGCAGTCGGGTTTTTAGATTTTTTGAATTAACTTTTTTTATTTATTACTTCTTAGTTATCTTTTTTTAAGATTTAGGTACATTTAAACATGTAAGTGTTATATATATTTGAAATCACCTCTTAAAACCCTTTATTTTGATACCCCACACGATGGGTTTGGAAGAACAAAAATTTTTTGTCCGCCGCAATATGGCGCCCAAAAGCCTCCATTTTTTATGTAGCCAGTGACACTCGCGGGGTTAAGACGAATCGATTGACGTATGAATCATCAAAATCGGCCAACACGTTTGGTCTCTAGAACGCCACATAGGAACAAACATACATACATACATACATAGACTGATAAACACATTACCCTCCTTCGGCAGTCGGGTAAAAAGCATTCTAACTACCGTTACAATGGGGTCATGAAAACATTTGAACTTTGTACGATTACCAATTACACCGACAACATCTTTGATAAATATTATTGTAAGCAACAATTACAATGTGTGTCACTGTTATATTTGGATAAAAATACAGGTTAAGTACTATGGAAGAGCTAATAAAACTCCTTTTTAATAATTATTGTAATTCAATTAATATTCACAACGCTTTGGGCTCTGGTGGTCTGGATAAAATTATCTATGCCTGTGTGGTAGACACGCACGATACGAATGGCACAGCGAAGATCAGGCGACAAGCAGGCTCACAGATTACCTCAGTGAAGCGGCTGATGCAGCACAGCAGTGGTACCCTTCCGCCCAATTAATGATACGGGGGGTGTCTTCCCATACCAGTGCAGTGATCATGCTGGAGGGGATGCGTAAGCTCTCGTTAGCGCTAATCAGCCAGCTGGTTCAGGAGCAACGGCAACGGGGGATGTTGATTCGCACACGGCCAATTGCTTGGACCTTCTGCTGACAACAGATCCAGACCGATACTCTGTGTCGATAACTTCACCTTGGGTAGTTCTGACCGCTGTCTGATAAAGTCTGTGTGCGTCTACTCTTCGCCCAAGAGGCACACGACGGGTTTGTCGGTACAAGTCGGCAGATTGGGATGGGATACGATCTTTCTTCGCATGCTGATCCCTCATCTTGCGCGGACGCCATGACGGATGTTTTGCTTTAGAGAATTGAGTACTACATTCCATTCTCTGACTTACCAATGTCTAGCAAGGGCCGACCACGGTATGGCACCGATTGTGATTGCGCAGACGCGCTTATACATGAGGCGTACCTGGCATGGGTCGACGCTCGAACGCTTAGTGCGTCACGCATGTCAGAAAAGAAAGCCTTCAAAAGCGCTGCCAAGTCCTGCAAGAAGGTGTTGCGAAGGGCTCGGTTCGACCACATTGGCCGAATAGGGACATAACTTGCTTTTTACCCAGCAGGTAGTAAAGCGTTTTGGTCCCTGGATAAGTCGATTGAGTCGAACTTCTGCCATCCCTCACTACCGCCACTGCTAAAACTGGACGGGTCGCTGGCCCGCTTCGCTGAGGAGAAGGCAAACTCTATTTGACGTACGTAGGGTGCCGGGCAACCTCGACTTAAACAAAGCTAGTGACTCGGACGGGATACTAGAACTGTGCGCCCAAACTGTCTTCGATCTTGACAACTATGTGTATGAAACTGGAACAGTGCCGAATATTTGGAAGTAAGCTAACGTACAGCCCGTGTCCAAGAAGGACAGTCGAGCTGACCCGGCCAATTATAGACCCATCTCTACGTGTGCTTAAAATTAAGCTTCTGGCATACCCAGAAGCTAATGAGATCCTAAGTGATTGTCAATACGGGTGCCGCCGAAATCGTTCTACAGGAGATCTTCTAGCGTATGCCATACCGGAGTAAGGCAAGGGGGGGCGCTTGCCGTCTCCCTCGACACCTCGAAAGCTTTCGATAGAGTCTGGCACGGAAGCCTTATTAGTAAGCTTCCTTCACCCGGTCTGCCTGGTGGTATGTGTGATTGTATTGCAGATTTCTTGACGGATCGGTCCATTCGATGGATGCTCGTCGGACCAATTGGATATTAATGGGTGGTGGTGGATGGGTTGGTACTCTCAGCAACTTTATTTTTGCTGCACATAAACGATCTGCTAAAAACTTGGGTATGCAGACGACAGCACTGTTGCTGAGAGGTACTTGTCCATCGTTGTCCTTTGTGAGGCTATGGTGGAGCGTTTGAGCTTATCCTTGAAGGGAGTCTCCAAATGGGGCGATGCCAATTTGGTCTGGTTTATGCTGCTAAAACCCAGGTATGTCTTTTCTCCGCTAAAATGAGCCAATTCCTCTCGGCTCCTTCCTTTCGAGTTGTAAACATGCCGATAATGCGTAAAACGTTTTACACGATCCTCAATTTTGAACCATACATTGAGGCAAAGGCTCAGCTGGCTGCCAAAAATTTGGTGATCCTCGCAAAAGTGAGACGGTTCTTCACGCCAGAACAGTTGCTCAAGTTTTATCAAGCGCATGTTCTATGATGTATGGAGTACTGTTCTCATTTCTAGTACGGATCTGCCAAATACCAGCTTGACGCACTTAAGTTGATCAAAAAACGCGCCAAGAAGTTCATCGGCAATGAGGCCTTGAACATCACCGCCGAGTTGCCAGCTTATCGGTTTTTTTTATTTCAGGGAGTGTGCAATGGAATTACATGATCTAATTCCACCTAGCCCATTCCATCATGGGACTACAAGAACTACGTGGATTTGCTATCGATAGATGGTGGACATCACACCCATACGCACTAAACGTTTTGGGACGATTATTTATGTATCTATTTTAGTAGTTTGTTTTTAGTACCTAATTGTATTTATTAATACTTGTATTATTTCAAATTTGCACCAAGTGCAACCCCATGTCGTGTCCAGGCTATCTCTATCCATTCAAGGTTGCCTGGAAGAGATCGCAGAGCGCGATAAGGCCGCCTGTTGTAAGTTTGTTTTAATTTTTATGTTTTTTTTTTGTATTGTTTTATCTTGGTGTACAATAAATAATAATAATAATAAATTCATTTATTTTCAGACTTTCTGTACATAGGTACACTTACAAAACATATAATGAAATATACAAAAACAATACAGACAATAAACAAAACAAAATGAACAACACAAAAAACAACGAAGAAAACAGTTACAACACATAAAAAGATACAAACAATAACCGGAGGAACTGTCCAATGCTCACAAGGCAGTGTGCAAGCGCATCCAGTGGCGCAGCAGTGGAGAGTCCCACCTGTCCGCGAACACGCTTAGTAAGCTGTTGCTGCTGGACCTAACGCGACGCAGCAGTGACGCACATTGCTTTCTTATTAGGGCATGAAAGCCATCCGTGTGCGCTTCTGCGAACATAGTTGACGCACTGCAGAATCGCGGCAGCCCCAGCAGCACCCTGAATGCGTTGTTGTATTGAACACGCAAGGCGTTGTATGTAATAAAGTATATATAAATATAAATAAATAAACGTTTTGGGAATACTTTCATTGTGCGCACAGCTAAGTAGTGGAATTCCCTGCCGGAGTCTGTGTTGCGATACAAGTCTTTAAGTTAAGAATGAATAGGCTACTTTTAGGCAAGCGTGCTTCATCTTCGACCACGTCATCGCTTACCATCAGGCGAGTTAGTGGTCAAGCGCGAGCCTATCAAATATAAAAAATGCGCTCCCTCCATTGCAATGCATACCACGCAGTGGATAGTAGAGCGATGGTAGATGATTAATTCATCAGCATCAGGGCAGTGATGGCCCAGTGGTAACGGACGTGACTTACAAGTATGGTCGTGGGTTCGAACCCAGACAAGCGATTTACCTTGTGTAAATGATTTCATCACTACTGCTCCCAAAACACAGAATTAAAAAAAAAACGAAGACATGTAACATCCATCAACCGACTCTGGGCCCGCGTAGTGGATTACGGCCCATTCCCTCTCCCAGATAAGAGGCCTACACGCACAATTGACCAAATGGTAGTCTAAGTTCGGAAAAGGGGATCCATCTATCCTACTAATGCTTACCACGCCTATCGTTTGCAATTACTTCTTCACATTTTTTTTAATCATTCTCCTTTCTCACATATCTGTAATATTTAATGAGTCTAAAAACATTTTTATTACAATGAAATTATTCTATTTCACAAAACTAGTTCTTATTGTTACAGAAATACGGTTAAAAGGCAGAAATAAAGGTCAGTTCTTGTTGATTTCATCTATATATATAAAATGCTTTGTCCTGAATGACTGACTGACGGATCAACGCACAGCCCAAACCGCTGTTCGTAGAGACCTGAAACTTGAAAGGTGTATTCTTTGTATGACGTAGGCATCCGATAAGAATTAATTTTTCGAAATTCTACCCCTAAGGGGATTAAAAAGGGGGACAAAGTTTGTATGAAAAATCTAATTCCTTCGGCTAATATTTTTGAAACTTGGCACAAATAGTCATCTAAGTAAATTAGAAAGATTGACATTATTAGTTTTTTGAAACTACCCCCTCAAGTCGATTTAGGGGGTGTTGAAATTTGTATGGCAGGATCTTATTTCATGGGTTACTAAACTTGAAATATTACACAAATACTAACATAAATAAATAATTAAGGTTGTTATTATTAGTTTTTTGAAACTACCCCCAAAAGACGATTTAGGGGGTGTTACAGTTTTTTTGAAAAATCTTATTACTTGGGTTAATAAACTTAAAATTTGGGATAAATAACAAACTAAGTAAGCAACAAAAGGTTGCATTTTTTTTTTTTTAAATACCCCTAAAAGATGATATGTTTTTTTTTTTTGAAGAATCTTACTTCTTGGGTTAATAAACTTGAAACTTGATACAAATAACAACCTAAGTAAACAGTAAAGTGTGTCATTATAAGTTTTTCGAAACTACCTCCAAAATTCGATTTAGGGGGTATTAAATTTTTTTTGAAGAATCTTATTTATTGGGCTAATAAACTTGAAAGTTGACACAACCTCAGTAAACAATAAAGGTTGATATTATTAGATTTTCAAAACTTCCTCCAAAATAGGATTTAACAGGTGATAAAGTTTTGTTGAAAAATTTTATGTCTTGGTTTAATAAACTTGAAAGTTGACATAAATACCATCCTAGGTAAATAATAAAAGATTATCATAATTTATTTTTTGAAAATTCCCCCAAAATACGATTAAGCGGGTGTTAAAGTTTGCTATGAATCTTACTGAACAAGGTTTCGTTTTGTATGTAGGGATCTAGGGGAGCACGAAGAAGGAATCTTCGGAAAATCAATCTTTCTCCATCATCATTATTTCAGCTAAAAAACGTCCACTGCTGGACATAGGCCTTCACCAAGCGTCGCCACACTGATCGGTCCTGTGCGTTTTGCATCCACCGGACTACCGCAGCCTTGACCAGGTCGGGTACTTTGCGTTTCCCGATACGCAGTCGCCACTCCAGAACAGTCAAACTTTAAAAAATTGGTTGTATGAAAAATCTCATTCCTTGGGGCAAAAGTAAATAATCAAAATTGCATAATAAATGACTAAAACTAACCACCCCGTCTCCCCCCTGATAGGGTTAAGGGGTGTTAAAGTTTTTTGAGGAATTTATTTATTTATTATATACTTTATTGTACACCATAAGTTACATTTATAAAGGACACTTAAAACTAAAAACACATACAATGGGCGGCCTTATCGCATTCCGCGATCTCTTCCAGGTGTATTTTATACTTCACTAAGAAGGGTCCAATTACGGCGAGGAATAAATAATATAGCACTATATCGGTATAATAGCGTATATTATATCCCAAGAACACATTAGGTTCACAATAGGTTCACACAAAAAAAATAAAATTCTAATCTCTTACACTTTTCGCGGTAACGAAACCATAGCGCGATCTAATTCGACGCCAACGCCATCTATCGAGCGCGGTGACAACTCTTGACAAAAATTAATATTAGATCACGCTATGATTTCGTTCCAAACCCCAACATACCGCCCACCAAGGACATATTGACAACATGTCCTTAATTACCGCCCACCGTGACAAACGTCCGGCTTATATCAAGCCTGACCATGACCGGAAACCTTTAAGTAAAGGTTTGCGTCCTTGGTAGTAGGTTTTAACACAATATAGGGTTTATCAGAACAAATATCATACCCTTGGTTTTACATTATAATGAACAAAGAAAAATAATAAATAAAACAAATCTTAAGTACAACAAAATTTAAACTTGACCTTAACTTAACTGATTACTGGCAAATAGGTAACACACACAATTTAGAGGTAGGTCTCTTAAAGACTGAAGCCTGTGTGCGTATGGTTACGACCCGAGTAATTCCGTCAGGACCCGGATGCGTCTGTTCAACCTTACCCAATAACCACTTGCCTGGAGGCAAACCGTCTTCCTTTACTAACACTACCTCCCCAACTGATGGTTCTGGATTTTTATTGGCCCATTTATGGCGTTGCAGGAATTGGTTTAAATAATCCTGCGACCAACGACGCCAAAAATCCTGCATCATCCTCTGATGAAGCTGCCAGCGTTTTAAGGTACTCACATTGGACCTTTCGTAATTCGAATCTGGTGCTAAAACGGGTGGTTCTCCGATCAAGAAATGCCCTGGCGTTAAAATGACACACTTATCTTGATCCTCGACATACGATAAAGGCCTGGAGTTGAGGCAAGCCTCAATTTGAGCCAGCACTGTTGCCATCTCTTCGTACGTCAGTGTAGAATTCCCAATAACCCTTTTAAGGTGGTACTTGGTCGATTTTATTCCTGCCTCCCATAGGCCACCAAAATTAGGTGCGTGGGGCGGGATAAAGTGCCAATCTGTGCCATTATTAGCGAGGTACTCTGCTAGTTCCGGATTGAGGTTGGACTTCTCATCGTTAAATAAGTAGAGTAACTCGCGTGACGCTCCCACAAAGTTTGTCCCATTGTCGCGCGAGCCACAGCCGGCACGCGTGCTGTACTGCACCACGAGCCGCAAGCGCCTTCTTCGCAGCGCGCAGCACTGCACCATACAAGTGGCGCCCTCTATTCGACGAAATCCTCCCTCGCGACGATCCTCCGACTGCTGGGTACCAGGTTGGCTGCGTCCACGCTCCACCTGGCTGCTCCCGGCTCCAATCGGTTCCTCCTCCAACTCCTGGACACCTCACCTGGTGCCCGTTGAAGGGGCTGATCTGGACAGCGATCCACTGCCCAGTAACGACGCGAAGGGTGGTGATACACTACCACCTCTGGAAACCACCACACACACTCCCGACCAATCCAGTTCGAAGGACCAATGTATTTTATACTTCACTAAGAAGGGTCCAATTACGGCGAGGAATAAATAATATAGCACTATATCGGTATAATAGCGTATATTATATCCCAAGAACACATTAGGTTCACAATAGGTTCACACAAAAAAAATAAAATTCTAATCTCTTACACTTTTCGCGGTAACGAAACCATAGCGCGATCTAATTCGACGCCAACGCCATCTATCGAGCGCGGTGACAACTCTTGACAAAAATTAATATTAGATCACGCTATGATTTCGTTCCAAACCCCAACACCAGGCAACCAGGTATGGACAGTAATTGCTGGACACAAAGGGGGGCTGTTATTGGTGTGACAGTGTTACAAAAATTATATTATAAAAGATATGCAGATACATAATACATAATTATGCTATTTAATATATACATAAATATATACATACTAAAATATAAAGGCAATAAATAAAATGATGACAATTAATTCATAATCACAGCGACAGGTAATGCTCCCTCACGAGTCCCTTGAACACAGGCAACGATTGGGCGCGTTTGATTGAGTCTGGCAACGCATTCCACAGACGAGTAGCCTGGACAGTAAAGGATTTATCCAGAAAACTCGTGGAATGCATTGGCATTTGAAGTCGTAAGTTATCCGATGACCTAAGAAATTTTGAGTGGGAATCGCAGAGAAACTGAAAACGTTTCTTAAGATAAAGAGGGGTGGAAGGAGTGAAGAGCACATTATATAAAAGTGAAAGAATATGAGCATTCCGGCGAAGGCGAATTGGCAACCACTTGAGCTTCTTACGAAATTCGGAAACATGATCATATTTTCGCAAACCGAATATGAACCTTATACAAACATTTTGAAGCCGCTCAAGTTTTTCGAGTTGTTCTTGAGTAAGGTCAAGATAGCTGGCATCAGCATAATCAAGGATGGGTAGAAGAAGAGATTGTGCAAGCGCAATCCTGGTGGCAGTCGGAAGAAAATTACGCAGTCTCCTCAGCAGGAATCTTACTGAGCAACCTAACTAACATAATCGAAAAATAATAAAGAAAAGAAAAGAGTGAATTTGGGTGGTTAAAACTCAACCCTCAATGGGGCATAAAGGGGTTATAAAGTTTTTACCAGAGAATTTTTACCGGGACTAAGGTAACCTAAAATTTATTATTCTTTAAGTCAAATAACGAATCGTCCCGTCCCAAACCTATAAACCGTATAACTCTACGAAATCACATTTTTATTTGGTTTAATAATAGCTTATTTTTGGTTGCCTTCACTAACTACACATAAGAAAGTTACCAGCGGAGCGAGCATGGGCGTACCCAAGACATTTGTGACAAGACATGATAAATTATGTCATGTCTTACAATTTGTCTTAAATGCTAGCACGGGTCAAACATGGCGCGACATGCCTTTCTTGTTGCTTCCCGGCGAGCACGGCCTACTGTGGCATGGCTTGAGTCACACATTTCATCGCAGTTTGGACGATAAAGCCATTTTGTCTTAAATACTAGTACCGGCGGCGTGAGAAAATTTCCTGACGTTTATTTGAGACTCATCGGGTCTTATTTGCTAATACGGGCGCACCCATTTTGTCACAAATGTCACATTTTGACAGATGATTATGAAAAATATATCACTTTCGTTCGGAGGTGGTGATAAAATTTTATAGTTGTATTTTCCTTCTAATTACTGCACCAAGTGGCAATAAATTTATTTTGTGTGTGGTGATCAATGCTTATTAATTAATTGAAATGTTACAGGATTATAAATTAATTATATTTTATTACTTTTATATAAAGCGGCGTGAGACAGGGAGACGTCATTTCTCCGAAACTGTTCACTGCTGCGCTGGAGGATGTCTTCAAGGTTCTGGATTGGAAGGCGCTTGGCATCAACGTTAATGGCGAGTACATCACTCACCTTCGGTTTGCCGACGACATAGTGGTCATGGCTGAGACCATGGAGAGCCTCAGTACAATGCTCGATGACCTCAATAGAGCTTCCGAAAGAGTGGGTCTTAAAATGAACATGGACAAAACCAAGGTCATGATGAATGCCC
The DNA here is from genome assembly GCA_945859665.1 of Anorthoa munda. Taxonomy (NCBI): domain Eukaryota; kingdom Metazoa; phylum Arthropoda; class Insecta; order Lepidoptera; family Noctuidae; genus Anorthoa; species Anorthoa munda. Next base: position 167,499 of record OX243916.1, on the reverse strand, counting down.
ATGTAACACCCACTCCTATCAAGATCGGAGACTGTTTACTTGAAGTTGTAGATGATTATGTCTACCTGGGACAAACGATCCAGTTGGGTAGATCCAACTTCGAGAAAGAGGTCAACCGTCGAATCCGACTCGGCTGGGCGGCGTTCGGGAAGTTGCGTGGTATCTTCTCGTCCAATTTACCGCAATGTCTCAAGACAAAAGTCTATGACCAGTGTGTGTTGCCAGTGATCACCTATGGGACCGAGACGTGGTCGCTCACAATGGGCCTTATCAGAAAGCTTAAAGTCACCCAAAGGGCAATGGAGAGGGCTATGCTCGGCATTTCCTTGCGTGATCACGTCAGAAATGATGATATCCGCAGGAGAACCAAAGTTACCGACATAGCCCGAAGAATTGCCAAACTTAAGTGGCAGTGGGCAGGGCACATTGCTCGCAGAACGGATGGCCGTTGGGGCCGAAAAGTTCTGGAATGGCGACCGCGAACCGGAAGACGATATGTTGGAAGGCCTCCCACTAGGTGGACCGATGACCTGGTTAAGGTTGCGGGAAGGCGCTGGATGCGAGACGCACGGGATCGGTCAATGTGGCGACGCCTGGGGGAGGCCTATGTCCAGCAGTGGACGTCTTTCGGCTGAAATGATGATGATGATGACTTTTATATATATGTTATTTTTTTATTGTTATTCTTATTTTTAATTATTATTTTTATTTTGATTATAACTTTTTTACAATTATTTTCTTTTATTCCATATTCTTCTTACTTTCTACATTTTAAATTATTTCTTAAATAAAACCCCCGAAAAACATCTAAAATGAAAAAAATTGGGGCTCACCGGTATCGGGAACTGGGTCCAAGCTATTATATGTTTTAAGTAATTATTTAAAATTTTCATAATAATTATATCTTTCTAACAAACACTTAATATGTTATCAAACAAACAATAAAAAATAAAGTGTGCATAAGTCTATGGTCGTGGGTCAAATATTAATTTGTTCCCAACAAAATTAAAAAGTTTTTTATCTGTATGAACGGCACACTTTTATAAGTATTATTTTATTTGGTCGTCTATTCAGATTATGTCGCACTATGAAGTCAGCTACAAGAAAGGCATGTCGCGTCTTGAAACTATGTCACATGGTTGTCCCGTGCTAGCATTTAAGACAAATTGTAAGACATGACATATTTTATCATAATTTGTCATGACCCAAAATATTTTCTGTTAAGAATTAGCAGTTCAAGTCGAAAACCAAGCAAAGAAAAAAAAAAATTCTTTTTCTTAAATTCATGTTGGGATGCTGCTAGCATGGGGATCGCAAAGGGGGCCTAAATTTTGGTTATTTTTTGCCTAGGACATAACGTTTTCGAGATATAGAGCGTTTTATGTAAAATAAAATAAAATTCGGAGGCCCATAATTCGGAAATAGTGCGTAGTAGGGCTATGCTTCTCTGAACCTAAATGATTTTTATGGCCAAGGTTAAACCGAAACTGCCATAAAATTAGCAAATTTCCGAAAAAGAAGACAAATAAATGTCAAGAAGTTATGCCACAAGTCAAGAAAATATCTCACGCCGCCGTGCTAGCTTTTAAGACAAAATGCATAGCATACCAGCTAGTATGACATAAAGTTGTACCAATATGTAACTAAAGTTACAATGTTATTCAAATTGGGTGTCGATATGTGGTCTCATACTAGACGTTAATACAGTGATTGTTAAAGAAAGGGGATTATTAAAGTTTATAGAATCGAGCATTGTAAGGGATGACGGAAAAGCAGACTGCTTTTATGAGCGTGCTGAAATAAAACTACACATAATCACTATCACCACACAACAAAAATATCTAGTATTTTTTACTTCGTGTATATTTTGTATTGCTGACTGTACCTACACTACAACAACCTACTGGTAGCGGGGCGCGGGATATCGAGAAGCAGTATAACAAAATGTGGTAGGTAGGTATGCCGATACCTACCTATCTATCGCTTTCAGGTTGAAATTCGAAGCGAATCGAAGCGTCAATCTAATATAATATTGACCACATTGACCGTGTTCTAAGCATTGACCATTGACATTCGTAGGTAATGAGATTGCAGACGCGCGCTTTGTACAAGATTCGCACGTCATTATTTTTATCTCTATAGGTTACATATTTGTTCATTACGTAGCGGAGATAAGACTCAGTCAATACTCAATATGATAGGTAAGTTATTTACTTATGAACGCTTCGCATCTAAAAAGAAATCGTACCGAACGAACATGTGTGCGTAGGCCGCCTGGCCGCGTCCGCCCGCTTCGACCGCAACCATTGTTTTTGAGTTTTATTTATTTTAATACTTATCGTGCATGAAAATGACACAAATTTACAAGGTCGATTTTTCATGCATTTATGATATTGATTATGTGAACTCTAATGATTGTAATATTTTTTTGAAGCGTTTGTAGCTTGGAAAAATAAAATAATTAAAAACCTTAAAATTGCATGGCTTAATTTGGCACAAATTTATTTAATAGGCATATGTAAGTGATCTGAGAAAGGAAATAGTTATTTCATAAATTGTTATTTTTTTGCACTATTTTTACATACTGACCCTATGTCATTTTGCACTGGGCAAATATGACACAAATTGGCTTTGCACACTCCACAGGCTATCCTAGATATGATACCATAATTATTTTAAACTTAAAATAATTTTTGCCAGTTTTGATTTGATTAAAAAGAATCAACCACAAATCATCGAATTACTGTAAATGCAATTAACAGATGTGACACAAAACGCAATATTATGCTACATAGGTACGACTGTATAGTACTGTATACAGGTAAGAAATAAGCAACTTTAGAATTTTTTAAACTTATGACATCAAAATAGGACAGCGCTATCGGTCTAATAGTAGAGATTATAAAGCGACTGTGTTCGTTCGGACTGTGATGTTCGAGACACACACTGGCCTAGGAACTGCTCAGTGTTTCCTTTTTACCCGACTGCCGAAGGAGGGTTGTGTTTATCAGTCTATGTATGTATGTATGTAAGTAAGTATGTATGTATGTATGTATGTATGTATGTTTGTTCCTATGTGGCGTTCTAGAGACCAAACGCGTTGGCCGATTTTGATGATTCATACGTCAATCGATTCGTCTTAACCCCGCGAGTGTCACTGGCTACAACCATCCCACATCCCACATCGTGTGGGGTATCAAAATAAAGGGTTTTAAGTGGTGATTTCAAAAATATATAACATTTATATGTTTAATTGTACCTAAATCTTAAAAAAAGATAAATGAAAAGTATAAGATAAATACGTATATGTATATAAGTATAAATACGTCTGGTTTTGGTTAGCCAGCACGCGAATATGTATCCTCCGACTGCACAGCATGATTTTCTCCTTGTTTAAGTCTTTTTAGTTCGCTTTTAAAGCAGTCGGGTTTTTAGATTTTTTGAATTAACTTCAAAGTGTTAGTTCAATAACCTGTAATTAATGATAGATGCGATAAAGATGAACAAATCAAAGGAGGAGGTTCTATTCGTTTGTTAAGAATGTGTTCGTGGCACGTACCTTTGATGTCCTCGAGCACGTGGTCGGGCAGGCCGAGCGGCGCGGCGGCGCCGGCGTGCGCGTCCAGCAGGCGCGCCAGCTCGGCGTGCACGGCGCGCGCGCCCAGCGGCACCGACACCAGCGCGTGCAGCACTACGCACGAGTGCACCACTGCACACCGTACACATTATACTGGTTGACGTCGCAGGCTAATATGGATTCAGCTTAGCTCGCATAGCTGAGGTAGTTTTTCATACCTGTGTGCAGGCTGACAACTATGTTACGAGTATGAAAAATCCGGCCAAGTGCGAGTCGGACTTTCGCACGAAGGGTTCCGTACTTGGTAAATTGCGGTTTACGATTTATGACGTATTAAAAAAAATTACTTACTAGATCTCGTTCAAACCAATTTTCGGTGGAAGTTTACATGGTAATGTACATCAAATATTTTTTTTAGTTTTATCATTCTCTTATTTTAGAAGTTACAGGGGGGAGGGACATTTTTTGGCGCACGGTTGACGTAGTGGTTGAGCGATTGACTGCTGCGCTGCGTGTCGCGGGTTCGATTCCCGCACGGAACAAATATTTGTATGACCTACAGTTAGTTGTTCCGGCTCTGGATGTTTCTGTATGTGAGTTTATATGTTTGTAAACGCACCCACGATACAAGAGAAATTCCAAGTGGCGTGTTTTAATTGAAAAAAAAAAAAAACCACTTTGGAAGTGTCTCTCGCGCAAACTATTCAGTTTAGAAAAAAAAATTAGAAACCTCAATATCATTTTTGAAGATCTATCCATAGATACACCACACGTATGGGTTTGATGAAAAAAAAAATTGAGTTACAGTTCTACGTATGGGGAACCCCAAAATTTATTGTTTTTTTTCTATTTTTGTGTGAAAAATTGAAAATCTTAATGCGGTTCACAGAATACACCTACTTACCAAGTTTGAACAGCATAGTTCTTATGCCGCATTTACACATTCGTGCGAATCGCGAGACGAATGGTGAGGCGAATAACGAATACGCATATATAAACAGTACGCTTCCTATTCGTCTCGGTCTCGTGCCTCGCATCGCGATTCGAGCGCTCGCGTTGGGAGCGGTTTTTCGGACGCGATTGACGCGAATCAAAGGGAACGAATGGCGAACACGAACTTACTGTTTACACATTCGCCTGCATTCATTTGACAGCTAGCGCCCGACCCAACAAGACGTGAAAACAAAATGGAGTGGAGTGAAGAGCTAATTATAGAATTCTTAGAACTTTATCTGAAGGAAGAGTTCATATGGAAACCAAAACAATTCAATCATAAAAAATAGACAAACGATGCATGGAACCGTATATCAACTAGTTTAAGGGATTGCTAGCAAATTAAATTAAAAAAGAATTAATTAATGGCCTGTTTTCATTATTTTTTTTATCCATCGTCTGCGTCGACGGTTCTTTTTTACGCAGGTAATCTATATAATTTTATAAACGCATAAGATGTAGCGTGCATGCCGTAATAATTTTCACGTCCTCCATGTTTGTGTGCGAATGTCAAAATAATTAATTCCGCGAATGTGTGAACAGTAGTTCGCGACGGCACTCGTATAAAAATATTTCGACGAATGTTCGTCGAGTGACGAGGCGAATGGCGAACACGATTGTGTAAATGCGGTATTATAGTTTCGGAAAAAAGTGGCTGTGACATACGGACGGACAGACATGACAAATCCATAAGGGTTCCGTTTTTTGCCATTTGGCTACGGAACCCTAAAAATGGCTCAGCTATACGAATGCCACTGGCTTTATCGACACGCCAAGAAGAAGACAGTTCTAGGAAGTGTCGTAGTGTTGGTAGCGTACCTGCGCAGACCTCGGCCTCCCTGGCGCCGATGGACACCACCAGCGTGACGGGCGTGCCCAGCGTGAGCGCGCACAGGCGCCCGCTGTCCGCCCAGATCACGCCCGACACCTGCCCCCAACAAACAACACACTCACTACAATTCTGTAAATGCTAAATTACAGCAACATAACTTTGATCGTAGACAATAAAAAAAAACCATTGTCTCTTATGCTCATAAAGACGATAACAGTTTACAATAAACTTACGGTTCAGCCAAACTCGAAGCCAAATTCTAGAATCTAGTTTTGGGAACCTAGATAGATTCTGACGAATATTAGAAGATGAGATGTATAACAACAGCAGAACGGCCGAGCACTACTGGTGTGGAACTTGTTCACGTCGCGCGCATATTCACCTGAGGCGCCTCTGGGTATGCTGCATACACCTGTTGGTACTGGCCGTGTCTGGCACAAGGCTCACCTCGTAGTGCGTGAACAGCACCTTGGCGAGCGTCTCGCGGAACAGCGTGGGCGTGAGCAGCGACTCCACCACCAGCACCTTGCGTTCCTTCGGGTTCACCAGCACGTGTCTGTGGCAGAGAGTACAGCACACTAACTAACCCCGCCCAAAAATGAGTGCAGGAGCCGTCCGTTATCGTTGGTGTGAAAAATCGCTATCCGTAGCGCTCACAAACAATGTGTTTATGAGTAAATGCAACTGTACAGACCCTTGTAGTTACGTGGAAGTGTTTGAAGCATTAAAACCTTGTGAAATACACAAAGAAACATCAAAAATGTTGCTGGCTTTCACACCCAGTTATGATTTAAGTACAAAAACAAAATCAAAATGACGGAAAGAACATAGCATGCAGCTGGCATAGTTAAGAGTTCGTGGTGGGCTGTGGGGTGTAAGATGTTACCTGAAGTAGAGCAGATGCAGCATGTGCACGAGGTTGTCGTAGAGCTCGTCGGGCGAGGCGTAGTCGTGCACGCGCCGGTAGCGCCGCGTGGCCGCGCACCAGAACTGCGAGCGCACGATGCAGCGCGGCGCCGCCTCGCCCGTGAACCCGAACCTGTAACGTTACGCCACAGCGGGATTACAAACACGCATTTCAAAAGTTATTCAGTTGGGCACTGATTCAGATAGGCATACTGGGAACACTCAGTAACACCAACTTCCGAAATTGAAGTTATTTTTGACTTTGTAATGTTTTTATATGGAAGTCAGTGTTATTTTTTTAACCGACTTACCAAAAGGAGGAGGTTCTATGTTCGACATTATGAATGTTTTTTTTAGGGTTCCGTACCCAAAGGGTAAAAACGGGATCCGACGATTCCAATAACCCTAAACACGATTAGGATACATTGTTTTATTTCGGAGTTCCAGAGCCTACCTTCCAGCTTTTTTGATATTTTTTAGATATCTTATACCCGTGACATACTTAGCATTAAGGAGTTCCAGTGGCCATCTGTGGTCTTCTTCATCAGTTCCACTTCACCAAATGATATTTTCTGAGTGAAAATGATTAAATTGTTGATGAAAATACCAAAATCGCATTAGGTGTGCCTATAATAATTGAGGAGTTCTGGTTCCCTCTATCTCTCTAGGATCCCATCATCAGTTCCTGACCATGGGACCACCTGGGCAGTATACCCTTTCAAAAAAAAAGAAGAATTTTAGAAATCGGTCCAGACATCTTAGAGTAATCTGAGAACGACAATATTATGCATTTTCATGCAAGCCAAACATGTGTATGCAAAAATTATAGCTTAAAATTGGTTAGAGATTTGCAAGATTTGAGTTTTTGTTGGTGCCTGTGATAATTATAATGATTACCGGTACCGGTATCAACAAGTGTTTTACTGTTAAAACTATTCTTACTTTCTGATCCTGTAACGTATGTCAGTCAATATCATTACAGGAATGCATTGTATATTATCTTGTTATTTAGTTGTTGTAATACCTACCTACCTACTGTATTTTATGTTATTACTTGTTTTATATTTTACTAGCTTCTGCCAGCAGCTTCGCCCGCATGAATGTCGAATATTGTCCCGAGGGAACATATTCCCAGGATAAATAAAAAAGTTAATTAAAAAAATCAAAATACCCGACTGCTTCAAAAGCGAACTAAAAAGACGTAAACAAGAAGAAAATCATGCTGTGCAGTCGGAGGATACATATCCGCGAGCTGGCTGACCAAAACCAGATGTATCCTCCGACTGCACAGCATGATTTTCTTCTTGTTTACGTCTTTTTAGTTCGCTTTTGAAGCAGTCGGGTATTTTGATTTTTTTAATTAACTTTTTTATTTATAACTTTTTAGTTAACATTTTTTTCGAATTAGGTACATTTAAATATATAAGTGTTATATATTTTTGAAATCGCCTCTAAAAACCCTTTATTTTGATACCCCACACGATGGGTTTATAAGAAAAAATAAAATTGGCCCCCCACAATATGGCGCCCAAAAGCCGCCATTTTTCTATTTTCCAATTTTAATGTAGCCTATGACACTCGCAAGGTTAAGACGAATCGATTGACGTATGAATCATCAAAATCGGTCAACGCGTTTGGTCTCTGGAACGCCACATAGGAACAAACATACATACATACATACCTACATACATACATACATAGACTGATAAACACATTACCCTCCTTCGGCAGTCGGGTAAAAAGTATCCTATGTGCTATTCCTGACTATAATCTATCTCTGTGCCAAATTTCATCCAGATCCGTTCAGTAGTTTTTGCGTGAAAGAGTAATAAACATACATACATCCATCCTCACAAACTTTCGCATTTATAATACTAGCTTCTGCCAGCGGCTTCGCCCGCGTGAATGTCGAAAATTGTCCCAAGCGAACATATTCCCGGGATAATAAGTATCCTATGTGCTATTCCTGACTATAATCTATCTCTGTGCCAAATTTCATCCAGATCCGTTGAGTAGTTTTTGCGTGAAAGAGTAAAAATCACGATTTATTTAAAAAAATCTAAAATATCGGATTTGTTTGATTTAAATCAGATTTATTTGATTTAAATCGGATTTTTTAGATTGTTTTACTTTCTGATCTTTTTTAATTTGGAAGTCAGTTATTTATTTTAAAAAAACGCAACACAACATTTAGTTATTTTAATTATTAATAAAATTAACAAAAAAACATAAATATAACTTTAAAAAAATATTATGAAATTATAAAAAAGTTCTTCTCAAATCCAATATTTTTTTAATCACACAATTTTTTGTCATATTTATCAAATATGAACAAGGAAAATAAAATAGACTTTAAATTAATAAGGACATACAGCCATTTGGGTTTTACCGGATAGATATTTTTATTAGCCTTATATTTTTTTCAAATTTTTTTTTTTTAAAAGGAAGACTAATTTGGCTGCTTTCTCGGTGCCTAATCTATTTCTTATTTTGCTGTGCACCAAAGTCATAATTTTTGGCTGATTTGGTCGCAGTAAAAGAGTATTGATTTAAATCACCGATTTTTTTTTAAAAGTCATTTGATTTTAATCGCGATTTAAATCACCGATTTAAATCAAGTGATTTAAATCATATCAACCTTGCATCCTCACAAACTTTTGCATTTATAATATTAGTAGGATTAAGTAGGATTTTTTGTCAGCCATATAATTTTTTTTATAGTCTTATTTTAGTAAGTACGTTAAATTTTCTGATGAGTTTATTGGTTTAAATACCTAGTAAAAATAACAAGTTAAATTGTATAGATCTGCTAATTGTAAGCACCCTCATATTACTTGCATGCCAACTTATGGCGAAATGTGTCCTTGTGCTAATATTTTTTTTTCCATCTTTTTTACCACATTTGACCCTGGCGTCCACAATTGAGGACATAAAAACTAATTAACTATAAAGGTATTACTTTCGTTCAATCGTACAGAACAACGGTTGTACTCATTTGTTGACATAAAAAGTCAACAGAAACCTTAGATAAAGTACATATAGATTAAGCTTTAAAATGAGCTTGATTGATAGAGCGAGATGGCTAATTGGCAGCTCCATGTAAATAATAAGGACAAAAGATTATTTTTTGTCTTTGTCACCATGGCTGGTTTCTGTTGTTTGTCAAACTCTAATACAATGGCAGGTTTGACAAACAAACTCGGTTTTCTTTGATTTTCTGTGATTTCGTGGTATTATGTGTTAATTGAGACAAGGAATTTGGGTTATTTATAGATAATAAGTGTCAGTGCGATGGTGGGTTGTAGTGTTCTTGTTCTTGTTGTAACACCAGAACAAACTATTGCTGTCTCATGTGCGGCCACGCCAGGGCTTAATCTATAGGTACTTTATCTAAGACAGAAACACTACAGGTAGCGCCATCAAGTATCATGTTTCAACATATTTTTGTCAAGTTTCATCCAGCCAGTAATCGTAAGAGTTTCGAATCGGTCAGGTAAGCTACTGTTTTTGTTCCGAAATACAAAGATTTTGCGAAAAATATGCATGTACATAAATATGTATCAATAATTTATATTACTAAGGTTATTTATGATGTATGCGTCATTTTTTGTTTTCCTATACCAAAATAATAGATTTTTCGATTTGTCCTCAAATGTGCCCATCAGGTACCTATCAATTGTCTTTTTTGCGTAATATTCCAATAGTGTAAACCTTTGAAAATAAATATGTTTATTTTTATAAATAGAATTTTACGGTGTTTTTGCAACATATATTTATGAGGCAAACTTTATATAACATTTGTTTAGACATATTTTTCAGAATAAGTCTTCAACAAATAATGTTTATACGAAATGCCTTGCATTTTCTACGTGATGGTAATCTCTCAGACTTGGAGTTATCTTCTGTTGACGACGATGGGAATGGAAGTAGTTTTGCTCGAGAATCGCGGTCTGTACGATTCGATGCAGATGCAGTTAGCCAAAATCAAAGGGAGATCTGCCCCCCCAGACTCTGATGAAGATGAAACGGATGATATTTCTCTCGACAACATGTTTGTGCTTCTTTCTCCTACACACAACGTTCCTAACAATTCTGATGGAGTATTTGAGAGTCAATCAGGTGCAGTTTCTCCAATTGAAGATATTTTTGTGAATCTGACACCAAAGGCGAGGATTAGGTGGAGAAACAGAGAGATGGAAGAGACTAACCCATCAGATTGGTATCCACCAAATAGCTATTGACCCCATAGTTGAAGCTCCAGCCAACCAACAAGAAACTGAGGGGCTTTGCTCAAGAAATAACAGTAGTCAAGTGGTTGGATAACAAAATTACCCACTTCGCGAGCTGGCTGACCAAAACCAGACGTATCCTCCGACTGCACAGCATGATTTTCTCCTTGTTTACGTCTTTTTATTTCGCTTTTCAAGCAGTCGGGTTTTTTGATTTTTTTAATTAACTTTTTTTGTTTGTAACTTTTTTTTTGAATCAGGTACATTTAAACATATAAGTGTTATATATTTTTGAAATCACCTCTTAAAATCCTTTATTTTGATACCCCACACGATAGGTTAGGAAGAAAAAAAAATTTGGGCCCCCACAATATGGCGCTCAAGAACCGCTATTTTCTTATTTGCCAATTTTTATGTAGCCAGTGACACTCGCGGGGTTAAGACGAATCGATTGACGTAAGAACCATCAAAATCGGCCCACGCGTTTGGTCTCTAGAACGCCACATAGGAACAAACATACATACATAGACTGATAAACACATTACCCTCCTTCGGCAGTCGGGTAAAAAGGTGAGGCGATTTGTTGAAGTTGAATAACCAGAAATCTTGAAGAAGCACAATCATGTGTTGGGAGGAGTTGACTTGCTTGATCAACTCATGAGCTATTACATTACAGGACATTCATAAAATCAAAAAAATGGCCTCTACGCATGATATTCCATGCATTAGATCTTGCAGTTGTTCAGGCTTTTCAGGAATACCAGACTAACAACGAATTACTTGGACTCCCTTAGAAGAACTTAGATTTATATAATAACAGTAACAATAAAAATTTAATTTTTCTTTGGCCAGCAAAGGAAGATCCAATTTATTTTTAATTTACTTTACTGCTTTTTTCTAATAAAAATATAGCATAATAACAGTTTTTATTACTCTAGGAAAATCCCCTAAACATGAATTGTAATTATAATCAAAGCCGGATTATTAATTATTACGTATGGATATTTTCTCAAAAGCTTGACCCCCAGGATTTTTTTGATTATTTTTTTCCTAGTTCTTAATGCCTATAATAACACTGAAAATTTACTTAAATCCGTACGAGAAAATAAAAAAAAGTCAGGTCTGTAAGGGTTAATGCAAATAAATGGCATCGACTTTGACTTTTTCTGATTAAACGATTATTGACCCACACATATTAACTAACAATGCAAGTTATACCAAAGATGATTGTAGGCATTATAATCTTCATTGCAGTGAAATGTATGCTACATTGAATACACCTTACATACAATTAATATTAGTTACAGAAAAATCTTAAATCTAAACAAAACTTTCTAAACTACTTAAATCTAAACAAGTTTACTTTTATTGAATTCTTTGTTATCATTATCTCACTTGATGTTATGAAATGATATTTGTTTGAAATAATTAAATTGGAATAAAGCACGCTCCTGCTCCTGACATAAAAGTTCTTGGCAGTCTTAGTTTAAGATTCTTTTTAGGTGTCTTCATAAGATTCAATTAATGAAAATAAATGGTTGTGTTGGTTTCCAAACAATTACTGTGCTTGCTGATAGATTAACTATTTACTGGTACCTGTATGAAGTGTAATAAGCTATGTACCACTTTAACTTTCAGATTCAGATAAAATTCTATTAGGTTCTCAAGAGCATGTGGTGCAGCAATAACGAACACAAATATGTTCAACACCACGTAATTGCTAGTCAATCAGCTGATAACTTATAAAAAGGAAGCTTATAACATCCTTAGACAAAATATGTACCTATCACCAGTCTGAAACTTTGAACCTCACAGCTTTATTTACAACTAGGACATCTTCAAAAGTAGAGGGTTATACTTGTACATTCACAACTCTAGCCTATTATAGGTATGATTTATTAAAGTGTATATTGAAGAGTCAAGAAAACTAAGTAAAAACTGTCGGTAAACCAACTTACTTGGTGTAGTCAGTGCCGAGGTCCAACACGACGGCTTGCTTTTCTTGTATTAACGCTATCCCTTCGTAAAGCGCCATATTCACTCATTTATTTCTACTATCTATTTAATTCATTAGTTTAGTTTATTTGGTCAACACTATAATAATCTCTTTTTGGGGTGGACCACGGATGACACAGAATAATAATACTCCAAGAGACGGATGATTTTTTTTTATAATCTTAGTTCCTCACGGAACAGGCTAAGGTCTGAGACCATGCTGCCTAGTCATCAGTACATATTTTTCTTGAGTAGGGTAGATCCAGTTCAATTCAGCAGTATGTAAATCCATAATAGGAAAATCCAATAAAATTCATTAGTTTTACATTCGCCCATAGGTAAGTAATTCCAGTTTAAGTCATTAGTATATATCCATAGGTATTCAAATCCAGGTAAATTCATTAGTTTCTTATTTTCCAGCAAGAGACGGATGACCAGACCAACTATTTTTTTTGAATATTATGGCTTGGTTACTAAGACCTAATATTCAAAAAAAAAAAAAAAATTGTTGGCTACCAACCAAACCAGTGTTGCCATACTGTTGTGACCAAAAATCTGTAAATCTAACCAAAAAAATCCGTACAAATGCCGTATTAATAAATCTGAAACTCCGTACGAAATCCGTACAAAAGAAACCTAAAATTAAAAGCAAAATATTACTTATACAGGTCTTTATTCATTGTTTTATCATATCTTTGTGAACATTCAAATCAAAACAAGGTTTATTAAATAAAAACAAAAAAACAAGTAAAATAAAGGTAATATATTTATTTCTTTCATTTATTACTGCAATTGTCTGCAATCAACGTCAACAGTGTAGTAACATGCTATCTTTGTCAGTCTCTTAGATGAAACATGAAACGGTAATTCCCCATCATAGAAAACCATCTACGTTCTTTATTTTTGTATTACGATTCTTTGATGGATGTTGGGATAGAGCCAAAAAAATATCGATATATCAATGTTTTGGTGAATTTTATGTGTTGCATTTTAAAAAGAGTACGTTTTATAACGCATTATTGAAAATCTGAACACAACCGTACGCAAGTTCTATCCGTACGTAATAGTCCAAATTCCGTACGTGTACGGAACAAAACCGTACATATGGCAACACTGAACCAAACCAAAATCATGCATTCCATTCATATCAATTTAATGTCATGTTGCTCAGTCAGTTGAGTATATTGAAATGTACTCTGTGGTCAGTTGTTTTCAATGTGTGTCCAGTATGTACTGTCAAAGTCAACAGTTTACTCTGTCACTGTCAAATAATTTTAACAATTTTACAATACAAAACCTCCTGGTGCTTTTTGTTTTCTTGGCGTTATTATTTTGGTAAAGTCAAAAAAGGTGTTAAAAGTGGTTGAAGGAATGCTAGTATATAGTACTAGTAGTCCATGAAACACAACACAGAAACAAATATAGCTATGAAAGACGGCTTGTCAGGTCAGCAGCGATTTGACATACTCATATTCAAAGAGTAAACTAATTTAAACGGTAATTCATAATGGTCTCGTTATCCAAACTAAGTATAATATTTTAAATTTTTAGTGATTTATTTTATATTATTTCTTTCTTTATGAGTATTTATCTTATAAAAAGGATATCAGATGGCGCTTGGCGGTATTATTAACTATCATTTCTTTTTATAAGTAGACATTAATTTAACTTACATGGCCAAGTAAAATTCACCTTAAAATTAAATTTGCAGTGAGTTTAGTCACTATGTCCAGTTTAAAAGAGCGGCTCAGCACATATTGGACAGGCGTGTGACACATCCGATGACGCAGATGGCGCGGCGGCCCTGTCTGCTGCCGGCAGCCGACACGCTGCCCCGCTCCGCCACCGCACCTGCGCGCCGTCGCATCTTCGTCGGATGCATAGCTAAAATGTTGGACTCATTCTTTAACAACTATAACTATACTCCATTTATTATAGCATTAGACAAAAGAGGCTCGCAGAAGCAGAAGTACGAAACCTTTTATTTTCAAGTCAAGTTCAAACAATTTTAATAAATAATGTATGTGATTTTTTTGTAAGTAACAATGTATGGCATACAATAAAGCGTATTCTACCTATCTACTCTTCACGATGCTTGGATAGGTACATGAAATAAAAAAAAATAGTAACAATCAGTTTAATAAAAACAACTTTATAACAATATGCCCGTATTATGTTTTCAATATACGAAATAAATACGATACAAAACACAACTTAACAGTTTAGTCACTGCTACCATCAGTCATCACAAATTATAATAATTAATTGACATGGGTGGTAACAAAAGTCATAATTTTAACTATAATAATAAAATGGCCCTAAGATCTTTTTCCTCAAAAAGAATATTTTTGCTTTTTAGCCACTCCTGAATATCTTCCTTTCATGTGGCTGTAGTTGGCAGCTTCTCCAATTTCCTCGAATGATATGGCGCATTATCCATAACAATAACTGCACCACTCTCGACTTCTGATAATATTAGTTAAAACTACTTTTCAAAATTGTGTGCATCCATTTCAGAATGGTCTCTCTCATAGTCTCCATCACCCTTTTTGGCTTCAAATATTAATTCACCATCCATCAAAAACCCACCCGTTGATCCTGTGAAATGAAATAAAAGCAAATCAATAATTGTGTACCGGTGGGGATCTATCCCACCGGTACACAATTATTGATTTACTTGATCACTGGAAATAGATTTTAACCTTTAAGTAGCAACCGAAATTAAGTGCATCATTACTGTCATTAAACAGGTTAATCTACAACCATAAATATCTTTCTCCGAGGGGAGGCATTAAGACTTAACCAGTTTTCAGTGACGGAGAACGGAGTGATCATTTTATTAATGATAATAATAAAGTGATCACTTGTTGATCAATTCTTGATTTAAATGTATTTCTTTTGAAATTATCAAAATAAATACATTTAAATCAAGTTTTACCAATATGGCCAATGATAAGCCGTCTTCCAATTTGTTCTTGATTAATTAGTATAAAGTGCTTCTTTTAAAATCAGGTAGAGACTCATCGCTATTAACGGCTTCCAGAATCTTGTCCAACGTTGGTAACTCATTATCAAAGAAAAAAGAATGAATTTTTCTTCGTATTCCACTTAACGTTATATCATCATAATCGTCAGATTTTGAGAATTTCCGTTGGCGAGGAGGGGGTTGATGCAGGCGACCTTCTGTATTGTAATTGCTCAGTATATTATAGACTGTTGCAAGAGATATGCCTATAAAATAAGATTAATAATGTAGGTTATTAACTCACAAAGCATGTTACTTTCAAATACATTTATTTATAATAATAATTTTATGATCCTTACCTGTAATTTCTGCAGTTTTGTTAATTAACTGCGTCCTATAAGCAGGAGTACCTTCGGGCCTGGACCCCTTAACATCTTTATAAATATTTATGACTGGTTTTTTTTTCTGCAGCACTTAGCGGTGTTTGCTTTGTTCTCTTTTTCTTAGGAGACAATATTTTAACGCCTGGATCAACGTTGGGGCCACGTATTTTTCGCTGTTGACACTGATCAGCGTTACTAACAGTTACAGAGCATATGTACATGTTGCGCTTGCAAACCATTCGGGCCTGCACCGGGATCGTCCCGGTCAATATTTCAACAAAACGTACCGCTTTGTACGAACAACACAAAACTAACACTAATAACGATAAGAAAACAATAACAAACTATACCATGAAAATTCAGCAATAACAACGAGAAAAGGCTTAGCATTCATAAGTATCCACAAGCGAATGACAGTATGACAATTGACAACTGCAGATTATTTACGCAATTTGACGGATAGATGACATCATAAACCGACAAAATAAAAAAACATGTGCAGCCACAACTTATGAACGGAACAGGTAACATTTTAGATTTGGTTGAGTTATAGTGACATGAAAAACGTTTCCGGTACTGTCCGCCCCTGCTTCTTTTAGATTTTAAACATTGACACGACATTATTTTATGTAAAAACTAAATAATATTCAATGAAGGCCTTGTAATTTCAGAAGGTAGATAGGTTAAATAGATGCAATTAAGTGTGACAGCTGTTATTTAAATTGATTATATTTAACTCCACATCAATCTTGACTGTAATAGTGTTTGTTGTATTTTTATTACAAAGTGTGCTCCTAAAAGAGCCTTTTTTAACTTCTGTCTAATGCTATAGTAAATGGAGTATAACTCTTATGATGTGGTTGGCGACTAAAGTTAAGACCAATCTTGATTTTATTATATTTTCACCTTATAACAAGATGTTTCTTTACTAAGTATACAATCAACATCATTGGCACCTATGTTCCATTGGGCCTTAGGATCATAGGCCTTCTAGATTGAATCGGAGTGTTTACGCAGGATATCGTGTCATAATTGCCGATCGAAGCGTATCTGCTATGTACTAGATAAATTATGTAGCATGAAATAAAAATGGGTCGGGGGTTTTTTAAATTTTGTAATTTTACTTGTTACCTTCCTATCTAACTGCCTATCTACTCTGGCAATTTATTGTAAACTAGCTGTGCCCACGGCTTCGCTCCCGTCAACTGCCTACACTAACCTACTTATTTACCTTCCTTCCTAACTGCCTACCTACGGCTACCCTACTCCTCACATTTCTGTCTACCCCACCTAAATACCAATTTTTGTTCAATGGTCATTCTTTCGCGGAGAATCTTAACACCGCCATTCAGAAAATGACTTCAAATGCACAACGCCATCTATAGAAAATTATTGTGTAGTTAGCCTTAGCCATAACAGCAGAAAACTTATGTTACATGGCAGATCATTAATGAATATTAAAAAAACCGGCCAAGTGCGTGTCGGGCCACGCGCAGTAATAGGGTTCCGAAATTGCATAATAATGCGGACTAAAAAGAGGGTTTTGTTGTTGTTACATGAACATTAGAACGGTTTCAGCGACTCTCAAAGTCTAAAAAACTTTTTAACAAAAAATTTAACCGACTTCCAAAAAAAACAATGCAAAACGAAAAATAACTTTCTTTTCCGAAGTACCGACTTCGGAAAAGAAAGTTATTTTTGTCTTTGGTACATTATTGTTTTCCGTGTTTTTTTGGAAGTCGGTTTAATTTTTTGTTAAAAAGTTTTTTATTTATCTCTTTTTAGTTTTGATAGGTACTTCCAATTGCAATAAACATCATATATAGCCAAAGTACATCTCATGACGATTCCAATAAGCCCATACACGACTAGGATACATTGTTTTATTTCGGAGTACCAGTGCCTACCTGCCGGCTTCATCATCAGATCAGTTCGATGGTAGCATTTTCATCAGCACTATTTGCTTCATCATAGTCGTTAAACTATTCTAGATATCTTATAACCCATGACATACTTAGCATTAAGGAATTCTAATGGCCATCTGTGGTCTTCTTCACCAGTTCCACTTCACCAAATGTTACTTTCTGAGTGCAGATGATTGCATTGTTGATAAAAATACCAAAATCGCTATATGTATGCTTATAATATTTGAGGAGTTCCCTCGATTTCTCCAAGATCCCATCATCAGATCCTGACTTGATGACAATGGGACCAACTGGGCAGTATACCCTTTCAAACAAAAGAAGAATTTTCCAAATCGGTCCAGGCGTCTTACAGTAATCGGGGAACATACATAAAAAAAAAAAAAAGATTCCGACGAATTGAGAACCTCCTCCTTTTTTTGAAGTCGGTTAAAAAACGGGCCCACATAGGATTTTTTAATCTATATTCTCGCGTTTGACTACTATCTCGCCTGATGGTAAGCGATGATGTGGTCTACGGTGAAGCACGCTTGCCTAGATGTAATCTATTCACTCTTGACTTAAACTAAATAAGGACTAACTGGTAACTGAAGAAGGAGTTATAAAATCCAACTTCGCAACTGAAGTTAGAAAAATATTATCTATTTGATTACCACCGCGGGTGCGAATTGCGAAAGGAGCCGATACGAGCGCGCGTTAGAGCCACGGGGAATGGTATAGTTCGTCCCTGGTAGGGTTACCATATGACAGGCGTTTGCCGCATTTGACAGGCATTTTAAGGTTTAGACAGGCGTGCGGCCGGCATTGGTCTGAGACAGGCATTTTTAAATTTCGCGCCCGCGCTCGCATAAATGCAAGCGCGATACGCGCGCGGGCGCGAAATTTAAATGACACCGACGGTCGATTTTTTGAGAACCCATTCTCAGAGATTTATTTATGGCATATTCACTCATTAATGCCTCTGTTTCAATCCAAAATTCAAGCTATTGAGAAAGAAGATGTTACTATTGTAGAAATTAACTGTATATTAAACGCAACTTTAAACGCACTCAAATCTCGTAAAGATGAAAATTTTAAATCAATGACAGTTATTCGACTACTGAACACTTTGGAAAACAACGGAATAAGTACCGATAATTTTAAAACGGAGATTCTGGGCCTGTATGTGGATTTAACAGCTTATTTGGAAAAATGGATGAAAATGTCGAAGAATTCTCTTCCTTCCGGTGGATGATTTTACAAAAAGAAATGAAAAGTTTCTCAAGTTCTGATTTAGCTTCATCTGTAGAATTTCTCTCTAAGCTGAATATCAGTATTGACGACGTGAAATTGTTTGACGAATACGAAGTTCTAAAAGAATATTGTAGAAGTTCAGATAACGTTTTTTTTTCTGAAAGCTTAACTACACAGCGGTGCAATTTTCTCAAAGTACGGTGACATTACAGAATTCATCAAAATCTGCCAGTTTGTGTTCTCTATTTTGGCACACAATGCGAACGTAGAACGTACGTTTTCTCTCGTCAACGCCCAGTGGGGTAAAGAAAGAAATCGGCTGACAATTGAATCAGTAAAAGCAATATTGATTACACAGGAAAATTACAAAACTGTATCTTGTGAAGATTTTTACGTTTATATATTAGAAAAGAAAGATCTATTAAAAAAAATAATGTCCTCTGACAAATATCAGTAATAAATCCTTTTTCATTATTATCTGTTGGCTTTTACTTATTACCTACAGCGTTTTGCTTTAGACAGGCATTTTTCTGAAAATTCAGTACCATAGACAGGCATCCCTCTATTTACATATGGTAACCCTAGTCCCTGGATCCATGCGTGCACGCTCCTTGTTTATGTCTCTTTCGGAATTAGAAAAAAATCGTATGTATTCACCTCTAATCTCCTCTAATACCGCAGATTAGAGGTGAATCCTCTAATCTGCGGTATTCACTATTTCATTCTGGAAAGTTTTACGCTACTCAATTAGTGATGAAGTCGGGTCGAATATTGACTTTATAGAAGAATATCGACAAAAGAAAATAAGTAATTTGCTTGGAAATCGAATCTAATTTGACTTTACTTTTACGTTTTAATTACAAAACGTCGAAAATACTTCTGCACTAACAAAAATAGACTCCACCGCGCGCATGCGCCGTATGGACTACGTTCTGGTACTGCCAACGACTCCGGCCACTTCAATGCGGTATTCGAGCTTAAACATTATTAATTTAGAAATCATTATTATTAAGGATTTTATGATTTTATTTTTGTATATTTTTACATGGCTTATAAGCATATATTTACTATCTGTTTTAAACAAATACAACGTTATTTAAGTAATTTTGTAATGGCATTTGTACAAAAATTTTACTGTGCCAAGTACATTTTATAAGTGGGTCGACTATTACTCGTAAACTTGTAAAGCCTGTTATGATTTCATTTTTGTATATTTTTACATGGTTCGTAAGCATTATATTTACTCTGTTTTACACAGCTATCAACTTTATTTTAGTAATTTTTCAATGGCATTTGTACAAATTTTTTACAGTTCCAAGTACATTTTATAAGTCGACTATTAATCGTAAACTTGTAAAGCCTTGTTATCCGTGATAATTTTCCTTTTAATTTCGTTATATTTACTACTGCTGTGAATTTTGTCACATAGCCAAGAGCAACCATTTCGCTGGCAGGGGGGGGGGGGGATCCCCACTTTACGTCTATGGGAGGTACCCGAAAAAATAATATTTTTCATGATTTTATGTTACCACTTTGTCGGAATTATTAATATGTACATACATGCCAAAATATAGCTTTCTAGTACTTAGATTCTCTGAGCTAAGCTGCGGACGGACAGACGGACAGAGCGAAACTATAAGGATTCCTTGTTGACTTCGGAACCCTAAAAATAGCCTAAGTCACTCAAGAATAATGTAGCTTTCTATTGGTGAAAGATTTTTTTAATCGGTCCAGTAGTTTCGGAGCCTATTCGGTACAAACAAACAAAAAAATCATTCCTCTTTATAATATTGGTATAGATAGGGAGAAGAATAGCGACTTCATACAAAAAAACCGGCCAAGTGCGAGTCGGGCCACGAGTAATAGGGTTCCGAAGTTGCATAATAATGCGGACTAAGAAGAGGGTTTTGTTGTTGTTACATGAACATTAAAACGGTTTCAGCGGCACACAACGTCTAAAAACGGGCCCACATAGGATGATGTTTTTTAAATCTATATTCTCGCGTTTGATCACTATCTCACTATCTCGCCTGATGGTAAGCGATGATGTGGTCTACGGTGAAGCACGCTTGCCTAGATGTAACCTATTCACTCTTGACTTATACTAAAGAAGGACTAACTGGTAACTGAAGAAGGAGTTATAAATCCAAATTCGCAACTGAAGTTAGAAAAATATTATCTACTAGCTGTTGCCCGCGACTTCGTCCGCGTCAAACTCGTAATTTTTTTTTTTTTTTTTTTTTTCCGCCGGAACTATGAATTTTCTCGTGATCAAACGTAGCCTATGTTACTCGTTATTACATCAGCTATCTCCCAGTGAAAGTCCCGTCTAAATCGGTCCAGCCGTTTCGGAGATTACCCGGAACAAACAGACAGACAGACAAAAATCTTAAAAATTGCTTATTTGTTGTTAGTACCGTATATACTTTCACGTGCATTCAATAAACGCTGTTATTTTGATATTACATACAGACACTTCAATTTTATTTATTTCTATAGATTTGAGTACCAACGCGGGTGCGAATTGAGAAAGGAGCCGATAGGAGCGCGCGTTTGACCCTCACTTCCACCACTGCTGAAACCTGACGGGTCATTAGCCCACTCCGCTGAGGAGAAGGCAAACTTGTTTGCCTCCCTTTTTGCGGAATCTTCGCATCTGAATTCTGACGGCGCGCAGCCTCCTCCTTCTTCTGATGGATGTGTGACGAGTATGTCGAACATTCGCATCCATCAAAAGGACGTCCGTAGGGTGCTGCGTAGCCTTGATGTGAACAAAGCGAGTGGCCCCGACGGTATACCAGCAATTGTACTTAAAACCTGTGCGCCTGAATTGTCTCCGATCTTGACACGCCTGTATCGCCTATCGATAGAGACTGGAAAAGTGCCGAAGGCTTGGAAGCAAGCCAACATACAGCCCGTGCCCAAGAAGGGCAGTCGAGTTGACCCTGCCAACTACAGA
The DNA here is from genome assembly GCA_945859665.1 of Anorthoa munda. Lineage (NCBI taxonomy): Eukaryota > Metazoa > Arthropoda > Insecta > Lepidoptera > Noctuidae > Anorthoa > Anorthoa munda. The sequence goes on along the minus strand of OX243916.1, from coordinate 145,505 downwards.
CCCATATCTGTAACGTCCATCCTCTGTAAGAGTATGGAACGTGTGCTCAACGGGAAGCTCCTGGCATACCTAGAAGCAAACGACATCCTCAGTGACCGCCAATACGGCTTCCGCCGAAATCGGTCCACTGGGGATCTTCTAGCGTATGCCATTCACATCTGGAGTGAGGCCATCGAGAGACACGGGGAAGCGCTAGCCGTCTCCCTCGACATCTCGAAGGCTTTCGACAGGGTCTGGCACGAAAGCCTTATTGGTAAGCTTCCTTCCTTCGGTCTGCCTAGTGGTCTGTATGATTGGATTGCGGACTTCCTGAGGAATCGATCCATCCGAGTGGTTATCGACGGCTGCTCGTCCGGTCAGTTAGATATCAACGCCGGAGTCCCTCAGGGGTCAGTGCTCTCGGCAACATTATTCTTTCTGCACATTAATGATCTGCTAAAACCCGGAACCTTTGGGTACGCAGACGACAGCACTGTTGCTGAGAGATACGTGTCCGACGCGCGGGCTACTGGGCCTCAGATTCGGTCTCTCCGGGAGGCCATGGTTGAACGCTTGAACTTGTCCTTGGAGGCAGTCTCCGAATGGGGCGATGCCAATCTGGTCAAGTTCAATGCCGCAAAAACACAGGCGTGTCTCTTCTCCGCGAGAAAGAGCTAATTTCACCCGGCTCCTTCATTCCGAGGTGTAACCATACCGATAACGGACCATCTTGAGCTTCTTGGCGTAACGTTGACATCGACACTTAATTTTGGCCCATACATTGAGGCAAAGGCTCAACTGGCTGCCAAAAAGTTGGGGATCCTTGCGAAGGTGAGACGGTACTTCACGCCGGAACAGCTGCTTAAGTTGTATCAAGCGCAAGTTCGATCTTGCATGGAGTACTGCTCTCACCTCTGGGATGGATCTGCCAAATACCAGCTTGATGCACTTGAGTCGATTGACAGACGGGCCAAAAGGCTTATTGGCAACGATGCACTGGTCGCCTCAAAGCTCCAGAGCCTCGAACATCGTCGCCGAGTTGCCAGCCTGTCGGTTTTTTATCGGTTACACTTCGGGGAGTGTGCGACGGAACTGCACAATTTGATTCCGCCTAGCCCTTTCCATCATCGGACTACAAGACGTACGGCCATGCGCCATCGGTACATGGTGGACATCCCTCCTATACGCACAAAGCGTTTTGCTAATACTTTCATTGTGCGCACAGCTAAGGAGTGGAACTCCCTTCCGGGGTCTTTGTTCCCTGATAGCTAAAACCTTGGGGTCTTTAAGTCAAGAGTGAATAGGTTTCTTCTAGGCAAGCGTGCTTCACTGTAGACCACATCATCGCTTAACATCAGGCGAGATAGTGGTCAAACGCGAGCCTATAAATTATAAAAAAAAAAAAAAAAGAGCCTCGGGGAATAGTATGGTTCGTTCCTGGATCCTTGCACGCACGCTTCTTGTTTATTTCTCTTTCGGAATTAGAAAAATTTCGTATGTATTCACCTCTAATCTGCAGTATTCACTATTTCATTCTGGAAAGTTTTACGCTACTCAATTAGTCATATAGTCGGGTCGTATATTGACTTTATAGATGGAATATCAACAAAAGAAAATAAGTAATTTGCTTGGAAATACAATCTAATTTGACTTTACTTTTACGTTTTGATTACAAAACGTCGAAAATTCTTCTGCACTAACACAAAATAGACTCCCCCGCACGCATGTGCCGTATGGACTACGGTAATGCCAACGACTCCGGCCACTCAAATGCGTTATTCGAGCTTAAACATTATTAATTTTCGGCACAGAGATTGTGGAACGCGTCCACAAATTCACGTACCTCGGGAGCGTCGTGTCAGAGACTGGACGAACTGAAGAGGATATCACTTCACGGATCGCCAAAGCTCGAGCTACCTTCGCACAGCTGAGACCTGTGTGGCAATCGCGGAAACTGACCCGAAGGGTTAAACTCAAAATCTTCGGGTCCAATGTAAAATCCGTGCTGCTCTACGGGTGCGAAACTTGGAAGGTAACAATGGACATCTCGCGCCAAATCCAGGTCTTCCAAAACAGGCCTTGGATTGGCATCCTCAAGGAAAAAGGAAGCGAGGCCGTCCCCGTCAATTCTGGCCACGTACCGTATTAGCTCAAGCGACGAGCATCGGAATGACGTGGAGCGAGGTGAAGCGCGAAGCTCAAGACTGGTCTCGATGGAGGACTACTGTGGAAGCCCTCTGCCCCAGCTAGGGGACATAGGATCTTAAGTCAAGTAAGGCAAGTACATTTTATAAGTTGGTCGACTATTACTCGTAAACTTGTAAAGCCTGTTTTTACATGGTTCATAAGCATATATTTACTCTGTTTTACACATCTATCAACGTTATTTAAGTAATTTTTTAATGGCATTTGTACAAAATTTTTACTATTCCAAGTACATTTTATAAGTTGGTCGACTATTACTCGTAAACTTGTAAAGCCTTGTTATCCGTGATAATTTTCCTTTTAATTTCGTTATTTTTACTACTGCCGTGATTTTTTTCACATAACCAAGAGCAACCATTTCGCTGGCAGGGGGGAGGACACTTGACTCTAACATAAATTTGCAATTTTAAGCTTAATTTTACGCAAACGGATCTCTGAATCGAAAAATAGTTTTAACAAACCCATAATATTTTTGAATGGCCTATCCAACGATTCCCCACACCATGAGACAGATGAGAAAAAAAATACATCCCCACTTTACGACTATGGCAGGTACCACTTTGTCTGACTTATTAATATGTATATCCATGCCAAATTATAGCTTTCTAGTGATAAGATTCTCTGAGCTAAGCTTTGGACGGACAGCCGGACAGAGCGAAACTATAAGGGTTCCTTGTTGACTTCGGAACCCTAAAAATCCAGATTCAAAGAGTAAAATGCAAATAACTTTTGATCGGATATGCAATGTAATTTTGTAGTGTTTTATATGGGAAAAACTTCCTGAAATAAATGACAATTTAATTTAATTTTAATTTTAAACCGATTTTATTCAAACATAGCTAAGAACACTCTCGACAAGGCCACCTTTCAAACAAAAAAAATAAAAACAAAATCGGTTCATCCGTTTAGACGCTATGATGCCACAGACAGACATACAGATACAAAGATACACAGCAACACAAGTCAAACTTATAACACCCCTCTTTTCCGTCGGGGGTTAAAAATGCTTGGAGACATGCTGGTCCTGCTCCATAGGGCAATGTTTAGTGTAGACATAAAAAACTTAAAAAAATAAAAATACTACCGACTTCCAAATAAGTGAAGTGAGTTCTGTAGTTCTTCATCAGATCTTCATCAAATTAAAATGGGACCAATTTCGGAATATATTCTTTCAACCAAAAAAATAATTTTAAAAATCGGTCTACAATTGACGGAGATATCGGTGAAAATAAATAAATAAAAAAAAAAAAAAACATACATAATGTCGCACATAGAACCTCCTCCTTTTTTGGTAAGTCGGTTAAAAATCAAATTGGTTGGAAAAGATATTATATTATAAATGATAAATGATTTTATTTCTGTAAGTTGGTTTCTACAAACACTTTTATATGTTGATCATATTTTTTAAAACTAGATAAGGTCGGCGTTTTCTGTCTGACTACTCTGAGAAGAAAGGCCGAAACAAACTCAGAGGGCACAGTCTCTTTTAAAGTCCAGACAAAATCTTGGTTAGATCATGTGAAGACCATGTAGACTGATGTCTGAAATGGTCTTTTGAGGAAAGAACCAGCCAGATTGAGTGGACCTGTCCAGTCAGTGCACGTATTTGTCAATAACCGTGCAGCTCAACTTAGAATTTAAGGAGCGAATAAAGGACATTTGGGTAGGCCGCATAAATACTCAAACTGCCAGACCATGATTAAAAACTAACTAAGATAAATTAAAATTAAAAAAAGAATGATCCACATAGTCTTCAGATTCACAATAATTAAAATAAAATAATATAAAACTTTAAAAAGTAAATATTCTTGTCATTGCAAGAAAAATTAAAAAAACTAAATTCACGGGGCAAAAAAAAAAAAAATTTTTTTTTATTGGAGCAGCTCTATCCCAAGCCTTTTTACCCGACTGCCGAAGGAGGGTAATGTGTTTATCAATCTATGTATGTATGTAAGTATGTATGTATGTATGTATGTATGTATGTATGTATGTATGTATGTATGTATGTATGTATGTATGTTTGTTCCTATGTGGCGTTCTAGAGACCAAACGCGTGGGCCGATTTTGATGGTTCTTACGTCAATCGATTCGTCTTAACCCCGCGAGTGTCACTGGCTACATGAAAATTGGAAAATGGCGGTTTTTGGGCGCCATATTGTGGTGGCCCAAATTTTTTTTTCTTCCAAACCTATCGTGTGGGGTATCAAAATAAAGGATTTTAAGAGGTGATTTCAAAAATAATTTTTTTTTTTTCTATTTCTCCTTTCTATCTTGCGATCGGCTTCTCAAGCCATTAGCAGATGCGTTGTGTGCATATTGGCGCTTCGAGTACGGTCCTCCAGTGAGAGCCGACCCTCTACTTGCTACTTGACTAAATCAGGATATGTCCCATACGTGCTGTCTTTTCAGTCGACGGTGTTCCAGAGGGTTGGTCAGTACAGAAGCCAGAATGTTGACATGCTCTTCAATGCGAACCTTATAAAGTTTTGTTCTGTGCTCAATCTCTTCTTTAATGGTGTTAATTTTGAGGTAGTCATGTAGTTCAGTTATTTTGGTAAACCATGGAGCATTTGATACGGTTTTCAGCACCTTGTTTTGAAACCTTTGCAGGATCTCCACATTGGAGTTTTTGGCTGTTCCCCATAGTTCAATTCCGTAGGCCCATACGGGCTTCAATATGGTTTTATATATAAGTATCTTATTGTCTAGAGATACTTGTGAATGTCTACCTAGTAGCCACTTCAGTGTTTGCAGGCGTTGGTTCAGCTCATCTCGCTTTTTCTCAATGTGTTGTCTCCAGGTCTTTTTCCGGTCCAGATGCATACCGAGGTATTTGACTGTGTCTTGTTGTGGTAATACATCGTTTCCAAGTTTTACAGGTGCACAATTTCCTTTTCGAAGAGTGAAAGTTACGTGTACTGATTTGGTAGTACTCGCTTTAATACGCCATTTCTCCATCCAAGTACTAATCCTGTCAAGGTGTACCTGTAGTTTTTGCGAGGCTCTTTTCGGATCTTGATCGCTACTAAGGGCTGCGGTGTCGTCCGCGAAAGTCGCAGAAAGAACACTGTCCGTATTTGGCAGGTCAGCTGTGTATAATAAATACAATACGGGGCCCAATACCGAGCCTTGTGGCACGCCTGCTTTGATGTCATAGCAGGAGGAGTATGAATCAATAACCTTTACTCTAAAAAATCTGTCATTTAAATACGATTCCAAAAGCAGGTAAAGATTGTGTGGCAGGTAACTTTTAAGCTTAAACAAAAGTCCTGGGTGCCACACTTTGTCAAAAGCTTGTTGAACATCTAAGAAGACTGCAGAGCAATATTCCTTTTTCTCCAGTGCATTTCTTATCTTGGTGACAACTCTATGGATTTGCTCTGTAGTAGAATGTGCACGCCTAAATCCGAAATGGTGTTCTGGGATAACTTTGTTTTCGTCCAGTATGAGGTTTAATCTACGACATATTTATAATTTTTTCAAAGAGCTTAGAAATGACCGGCAGTAGACTTATGGGTCTATAGGATGATACAAGATGTGGTGGTTTGCCCGGTTTCAGAATCATTATGATTTCAGAGACTTCCCATATTTTTGGGTAGTATGACAGCCTTAAGATGCTATTGAACAACTGCGTTAGGAAAACTATCGCCTTTCTAGGCAATTGCTGCAGCACTTCCGCTGTAATCAAGCAGAATCCTGGAGCCTTTTTTCTGTCTAACTTCCTTATCTCGTTGTAGATTTCCTTAGGTGAGCAACTCTTTACTGGTGGGCTAAGCTGAAGATCTGTTTTTAGGAAATTGTTTATTTCGTGTTCAGCCTCCGCAGAACCGTCGTTAGGTGTGAAGACTTTGCTAAGAAATGTCCCGAAGACTTGAGCTCTTTCCTCATCAGTTTTGGCCCAGGCGTTGTTTTCTAGTTTTAAAGGGTGCTGTGCTGGCATAGGTGCCGCTTTGCTTGTCTTGACAGCTGTCCAAAGCGAATATTCATTCTTGGCTGAGGTAGACAGGTTTTCTAGTTTATTTTTCAAAGTTTCAGCTTCAATATTCCTTAAGAAGAGTTTTAGTTCTGTAGCCATTTTATTGAGAGCCTTTTTGTCCGTGGGATGTTGACTGCTGTGCCATACTCTTCTAAGTCTCCTCTTTTCCAGTACTTTTTCTTTGATTTCTTTTGGTACATCTTCGCTGCTGGTATTAAGCTTCGCCTCCGGTGTACACTTCCATGCTGCCTGTTGTATTAGGTTAGTTATGTATGTAGTGGCCGAATCAATATCATCACAAGTTTTTAGTGGCACTCTTAAATAGAGCTTGGAGTCAATGTATTTTCTGAAAGCATCCCAATCTGTTTGCTTATTATATAAAATTTCTCTTTTTGATCTTGTTATTATAGTACTGCTTATTGTTCCTATTACAGGTGTGTGATCAGAGCTACTATCGAGGCAGCTTTCTACCTTCAGGTATAAGTTCGAGAGACCCTTATATATAAAGAAGCCTAAGAGATCTGGTAATTTATTCGGATCTGTAGGCCAGTATGTTGGTTGTCCTGTGCTTAATATTTGCAGCTTGTTTTTATCTAAGCTCAATTTCAGTTCCCTACCTCTGGTGACAGTCAGACGTGACCCCCAATGTACGTTTTTTGCGTTCCAGTCACCTCCAGCCAGGAACCTCTGACCAAGTGTCTTGAAATATTGTGTAAAGTCTTGTTCTTTCAGAGCATGTCTTGGTGGACAATATACGGCTGACAAGGTTATTGATCCCTTTTTATCGTGCACAAAAACTGACGTTGCTTGTATCTCAGGGGTTTTGTATTCTTGAATAAGGTCATGCTTAATACTTTTTCTTATTATGACTTAATGTTGATATGATAAAAAGTTGTAAATAAAAAAAATAAAAAAAAACAAAAGTCCCGACTGCTTGAAAAGCGAACTAAAAAGACGTAAACAAGGAGAAAATCATGCTGTGCTGTCGGAGGATACGTCTGGTTTTGGTCAGCCAGCTCACGAAGATGTATCCTCCGACAGCACAGCATGATTTTCTCCTTGTTTACGTCTTTTTAGTTCGCTTTTCAAGCAGTCGGGTTTTTTGATTTTTTAATTATTATTTTTTTCTTTCCTAACATAATAATACCCATACCCATGCGATAAGGCCATTGTATGTATTTTAGTTTTAAGTTTCCTTTTCTATGTTTTAACTTGGTGTACCTACAATAAAGCATATATAAATAATAATAAATAATAATATCGTTAAGGGTTTAATTTAAGCAAAATTATTTGTCGTTTTTGTGGAATCTAACACTTTATCTTTCTTGTTTTCTTTCTTTTGTATTGACGAGGGAGTGGTAGGTAAGGTAATCGGGTGTTGAGAGTAAAAGTAAAAGATGACAATAATTTAACTATTTATTTATTTTATACAAATTCCGCTATAATACATATTCTTCTTCTTAGCGTATCGATGACAAATATATATACATATGTACAAACGTAAAAACGAATCGAGAATATCGCGGTATAAAAAAAAGCTTGAGCAGGAACGGCGGCGGCGCCGGGCGGTCCGCGGGCCGCGCCACGCCGCCGCCCCGACGCGCCCGGCGCGACGCGGCGTGACGTCAGCGCGTGGTGACGTCACCGCGGCGCGGGCCCCGGCCCGGGCCCGCGCCGGGGCTCTACACTACTGCCTACACTAGGATATTGTTCTACATGCTGGTGCATTAAATGATGGAGGTGATCAGTCGCGCCTTGAAGTTGACTATTCTCTCGGAGGTCTGCGCGATACGCAGGATGAGGTCCTGGATGAGGTTGGCGATGCCGCGGTTGGCGATGATGAACAGCCTCGTGATGGGGCCGGGCACGCCCTCCGTGAGGTTGTCGCCCTTGGCGGCGCCAGCGTCTTCGCCGTCGCCGGCGCCCGCGTCTCCACCAGACGATCCTGACGATGAGCCGGCTACCAGCTGCAACACAACACAACAACACATTAAGACTACTGCATTGTTCGTTCTCGCGGCTGCCACAGATTACTCGTTCTACATTGTCCTATAATTACTCGTCGAAAGCGCGCTCGCAAGTCGCAATGATTGCTTACTAGGAATTTGACCTTTGTAGCTGTAACTTCCGCTAAAATATTTTCTACAAATAATCAAATATATTGGACATTGCGCAAGCACCAAGCGACGAACGAAATGTGGCAAAGTATCGGCATGTCTGTGGCACTGCCGTGCGGTAACTAGTGCAGTAACTAGTGTGTATGTACAACACGTCGCCCACTAGGCGAGTCTCCTGCGCGTTCTGCAGAAAGCTTCTGAAAGCAAGTGACATTACTCTAACCTTCTCCAAATACTTCGCGATGAGCTGACAACGATGTTAATCTACAGATCTAACTACAACAACGGCGCGATGCGATGCCGACTTGACGCCGACGCGACGCTGACTCGTTGCCGACGGCGACGGCACGCTGCGTCCTCATCTTAGGCGCTATGAGTTAGTATTACCTACGTTATCTGTATGTGCAGGCTAACTTACTGGGGAGGGACAGTAAGGGATGGATTTGACGGTTATGGGTGGAGTGGGGTTGCGTGAGTCGACTGTAACTACTGCGTCTACTCACTACTGTGTTCTAAGTCAACGGACGATCGTCGACAGGCTATGTTCTACGAGCTGTGTCGGTCGCATCACGACGGCCAGAGGACGCGGTGCGACCCCCGGGGACCAAGCGGTACAACTGCGTGTTGGTGCGCTTGATCACCGGGAGAGCAGAGCCTGCCTGGTCTATTGTGATGCACCGTGTCTACGATCTGGCATGTGTCATTATGTAGTGGCGGAATGTCTGTATACTTGTGGGTCGTTAGGGTCCAGGGTGGCGGTGTGCGAGGCGGTCAGGCCCACGTTAAGAGAGTCCGTGCCCGCGAACAGACGGAACGCCGTCCCGGCCGCACGGGCCATCGCCTCCGGAGCGCGCTGCAAAACAAACCTTCTCACTCGCAACTGTCGCACAACTATCGCGAAACCCTCGCGCACGTACTGCGCACTGCAGTGCGCTTGTCCACGGCGAATATTACAGTACTTGTGTTGCTTTTGTGTTATGTTAACATTGTATAAAAGTGTTATTAGTGAATGTTATGAAGGTAAAGAAGAAAAGTATAATAAAACAGATAATGTGGTGTGAGAGAGTCGCGTCTTACCCTGACGATATCGAAGAGGAAGTTGCCCGAGCCGCCGCCGGAGCCGCCACCGGCGCCGCCGCCGAAGCTCAGGAATCTGTAACAGGGGGTTTGTTAGTACCGCGCGCTACAAGCTGGTGTAGCCGCGCGGAACTTTTACATGATCGCACGCCTCGCCGCGAAACTAAATCGAAACGTGCGAACATGATCACAAAAACCTACAAAGCAGCTCTCACCGCCGCGCTCCGAGTATTGTGCGAAGTAACGCAATCTGCGGTACAATACACCACGCCTGTTAAGTTTCAGTACGTCGGCGTCGCTAAACAATTATTAATCGATTATACACGGTAATTTATTCATACCAGTGACAGGCACTCGGAACCAAAAGATTCTGAAATCTTTTAACCTTGGGATACGGTACATATTGGTTACGGAGTGAAAGCCAGAAAGTCTTGCTTAGGTGGATAGTATCTAAATAACATTTTTGTTCACCTCTTGTTTCTGTTTTCTTCGCTGTTGTCAGCGTCGTCCAGCGTGATCTCGTCGATGTTGGCGGCGTTGGTCTGCGCGGCCGTTTGCTGGTCGTCGCTGGCGGCCACCTGCTGGTCGGCGGCGGGATCGCCGAACGCGACACGCACCTCCGCCTGCTGCGACTCAGCGCCCGACAGGAGCTGGTTCTCCTCCGCGATGGCGTTCTGCAAAGAGGCGAGGGTGAGTGAGGGGGGCGGTGGTGGCGGGCGGGTGATGGTTAGTGACGTGACGTGGCCATGCGTGAGTGACGATGACGATGCGATGACGATGACGATGGAGGCGCGCGGTCTGCGCGCGCCGCACTGCCGTCTCCGGGCAGGCTGAGAGTGCGCATGGGTGGCGTCATACCGGCAGGAAGAAAAGCGCGCGCCGGCGCCGCAGCCCGGCGACGGGCGCGGCGGCGGTGCTGGTGGTGCTGGTGCTGCTGCTGCTGGGCTCGTCGTCATCGTCATCATCGTCGTCGTCGTCGAGCTCCACGGTGCCACCGCCGGTGTTGCCGCCATTGTTGCGGCCGCCCAGGAACAGGCGCAGCACCACGGGACCCAGCGTCGTCAGCACCATGCTCGTTAGTTGCTGTACCTTCTGTTCGATTATCTAGAACATACACGCCCTTAGCGTCGCGACCACACAACTCGGTCACCGGGACCGGCATCGCCCAACCTGCTCGACTGCTCGGAATGGCTCCGAAGGCCAGATCAATTCCTGTGTTAGTAAGGGGATCTAACTACTGGCTGTTAGTGCACTAAGTTTGTCTGGCGGCGTCGACCGGAGCCTGCGCGTCATACCTGTGTCAGAGAGGGGAACAGCTGTCGCAGGATGCCGATGGTTCGCTTGTTTCTTTCGCTGAGCTCGGAGCCGGGCGCGCCCAGGTTCAGCGTCGCCAGCGTCTCCTGCAACACCAAGCATTCTTATATTATACAATAGTTCGTCATTTCAGAAGACTTATTATTCGTGCATGGAGGCAGTGAGGACGTTCAGTTGCACAAGAGTGGCGTGCTGTAAGTTGGTCGCCGTGACCTCCGCGGCATAATCGGTGTCAAAAAGTCGCAGCCTCGGCGCGGGCAGAGATAGACAAATCGTTCATTATAAGGTACCTATTAAAGTTAGGGGTATTGTCGTAAACAAAGCGATGCAATTACGTAATTATATTATTGATGGATCGAAGTGATTAGGGTCACGCGAGGCGCTGACCCGTCCCTCGCCCGTCGCCCGTAGCGCCGTCTCTCGAGTTACATTGAGTTAAGAGTTGTGTGCAGGTACTACGGGCTGTAGGGGCGATCGTTTGTTGCTCGCACGCACCGGCGGTGCGCAATGAGGACGTCTGTTTAACGATATTTATCGGCTTGTAATGAGCCACACTCTTTCATCCTTATGTTTAGTAATGAACAGGGCTCGCTGGACATGCGCTGTATGTTACCTGTGCGCTGGCGGCGGGCGCGATGATCTCGATGATCTCGGGTCTGTCGTCGGCGCTGGGGTCGGGCAGCGCAGCGGGCGCAGGCGCCGCCTCGGGCGCCGGGGCCGCGCGCGTGGCTGCTAGCGCCATGAGCGCTACTATGTACACGGACGTCCTCATTCTGTTGTATCACTGGTCTCGACTAGCACACACTTCCTGTTCTTTCTCACCGTTGCAAACTATCTGTTGGGACCTGCGGAACACAAAGCACAAAGCTGGTTAGTTCTCAGTTCGACTGGGGTGGCGCTAATGTCGCAATTGAATAAATCAAAAATAAAACAAGCTGCATTTGCAGCTCGGTACCCGCACGATGGTGTGTTTGTGTGTGTGTGTGTGCTGGTTGTGTATGTTAGCGCTAGTTGTGTATGCAGGGCGCCGCAAGTTGCGCCCACTTACCGCCGCGCGACCTCTGCACTGCTCGCGATCTGACAACTAATCGCTCACTTACTCGTTACAAACTTATAAAATATTTGTATGTGAATTATTCTAATCACAACAAATTCTTATTATCATTTGGTTTACGAATAGAAAAACGCCGTGAGAGAATTCTGAGACAATCGATCCTTGAGAATAGCAATCGATCGTGGCGCTTAGCGCTTGTCCCACGAGTGCGCGGTGATCAGTTTCTACACTTTGACACTATGCCTACATACTAGTTTACTAAGGTAGCGGTAGAAGTGTAGACAATAGACAATAGGAATATAGTAGGAATCGATATAAAAATTTACTTAAGTTGGGAAACGAGTGAGGTGCGAACATACCGCCAACCAAGACACGGCAGGTTCAGTCGCCAAGTTAAGTGGCCATTGAGTATTGTTGGCAGTTGCCACTCTGACACACTCACCTCTGCTGACTGAGACTGTGTGTGTGCGCCTAACGATTCCCTCACGAGATGCTGAAACCTAAGAATGAAATTAAATGCCGCACGACTCGATGACCGTATTTATGATTATATTTACGACTGCTTGGAATGTTTATTATTTATTTTTATTATATCATAATTTCGACACAGGAAGTAATGTGTAATGCGGACGCGGCAAGGGCGCGTCCTCTAGATTCGAGACCGACGGTAATTAACTGTTACAACACCCTGCAGGCGGCCACTCGGCCAGCGGACGGCGCGCGGCGGCCACACGCCGCACGCCACACGCCACACGCCGCACGCCACACGCCACCACCGACTCATTTACTCGAGGTTATGGCAAACTGTTCCTTTTACTAATGATAAGCGCGCGTTGGGAGCCGATGCTCCGAACAGGCGAGGTCGCGACCTAAGGCCACCGCACACCGCCGACACCGCGCCGCGCGCCTGTCGCCAGTCGCGTGTGTGCCTTAATAGCTGTTGCCGCAAGTAATGACGGTGAAGTATCGTAATCACGTCGGATACATTGTAACTTGTAACGAGCTTCAAACTAGCTAATCTTAAGTACGCAATTATTTTGTAAAAAATTGTACTTTGTAATGATGAAACAAGTGCGTGTCGGACGAGTGGAGGTGGTGGCCACTTTGTGAACGTATCATTATAATTACACGTATCTGTCCATTTATCTAAAATTAGTGGTCGTCGGTGGCATCGGCCGTCGCCGCACACTATAATTATTCATCATAATTTGAATGAATAGCGAATAACTGATAAGCGATGAGGGCTCTAAGAGATGGTATTATCTCCACGAACATAGCTTATGTTAGGTTCAAAGGTGTTAAGTAGGCAGTAGCTATAGATTACAAACGTCCTGAATATGATGTGAGAGCGTGCCGAGCGCCGGGTGAGTCGCCCGCTCGGGTGTCGCAAGAGCTCCCGATACAAGTGCGACTGGCCCCGGTCGGCCAGTCATTCGAGGAAAACGGATATTTGGCTTCGTATTGTGCAAGTAGTGGCTCACCTAGCATTGATCGCCTTACGTATAAGGCGCAGTGACTGTACGAACACACGTTACACGCCGACGTCTCAATAACATCACTCAAGGAAACGATGCAGTTGGCCTTCAAGTATCCTGAAACGATGCAGTGACGTGTCGTTCACGCACACTTTGTGAAACCATTCACTAGGTATTTCAAAGGGCACTGTTTACGACCTTCGAGTTACTAACTATATTTTCGCGGAGATATGCCAAAACACTTGACATGAACATTAAATCCAATAGCACGGCTTTGTTCTTGAATCATTCAAACGGACTAGTGACTCTCAAAGTGTATGATAATCTGTGACTAACTAGCACTAGGTCTCTCGATTTGAAGCAGTTCTGTTTATTAGGTCACGTCTGTGTAAGGTAACATTTGAATTTTAAATGTTTGATATTATATTTCGTAAGCGCGGTCAAACTTGCTCAATAAGCACTTCACATTATGCAAATGAGTTCCATTCCAGTTGATGTCGAAGTTATCAGCAGCCTTGCGAACCGTGCCAGAATTACCCAAAGTGGATCAAGTGTGTGTCACCGCAAGTCCGCACACAACATGGCAGTATACGTGCGACAGACACACACGCCAAGAAACTCCTCTCTATTTAGGTACATTAAATCCGAAATGGTAATAAACAGTAATAAAAACTTTAACTTTCGAATTGAACGTATTTCTGTGAAGTAAAGTGTGCGGGTCAGTCTTAGCGAAAACTAGCCGGAAGATAATATTATTGTGTAAAACTGTGCGCTCAAACATAAATGCACTTCTTGTTCCAGGACGTCAGTCGGACCAGGCCCGCAGGCCGGCAAGGAATCAGGTGCAGGACTATCGGCTTAAGCCATGCGCAGACAAGCGCGAATGCGACAGCGTCTTTTGAAAGAAAAATTGTTATCTGTAGATTGATTTTAGTCTTGGAGGACTTGGAGCCTTCATCGTGAACTGCAAGATAACACTCTCACTCTCAGTACTCAGTAGGTAACTGTAAGTGTACTAGCAATTACAATTATGTTCTGAATCATTCGCCGGTTGTTAGTGTTTGTTGAACATTGCAGCGAGTGTCGTAAAGCGATGCATTTCAAGCGTTCAATAGACTGAACGACTTAATGAAATTATCTGCTGTGGGGCAAACGCTTGCGAAGGCTTAAGTGCCGAAATAAGTGACGCTCGCTCATTGTCCGTCAAGGGGCGGACACGCCACGATACCACAAGACACAACACCTGGCTCGGCTTCCTAGCGTCAACTTAAATTACAGTCTTACTCACCGTTCTTCATACATACTACACACCAACTCACTTAGTTTAGTTTTTTAGCTTACTTTACTTTATTTTATTTTTCTTCTAAAATTTAATTAATGCTGTACTCATTAGCTAATTTTTTTTGTATGCAAATAGCTTTCGGAGAGGTTTGGCGCTGTATACCGAGATACAGGTTTTGACCTAGTTCGGTTGCAGATGCTCCTACATTGTACTGAACTTATAATAGATTGCTAGTTTATAAGTTGTTATTTTTTGTACAATCTTTTTTTTTCTGGGTAAATAAATATTATTATTATTATTATAACTTCCTTTTCGGATATGAATGTTAATCTCGCAGTGATCTGATTGTAATTTCGATCGAACTCTCGCTTCTAAGCTAAGTGTGAGAGCCGTTAGATTTACATTGTTGGTCAAGATTCTGTTGACATTTGAAGAACCGCGCGGCTTATCTCCACAGCTGATTAGAACGTATCGTCTTCTGGAGCTCGAGCCGCGAGGTCGAGTGGTGACTGTTGATTTATGTTTCAAGTGTTTGAAATGGAATGTTAGATCACGGTCAAATGTATCGGCAATTTTATACTTATATCCACTTCGCTTATAAGTAATCACTGCCAATTAAATACATCAAAATGTAATTTAGTTAACTAGTGACGTGGACTGTATTGGCATGATGTTAGTAATACCTGCCCTCGTGTGCGGTAGTGCGCTCAGCGCACACCGGCGCGACACGCCAGGCGAAACGTGTCGTTGTATGTTTACCAACAGACGAGATCTGGTTACCCCCGCAAGTCACGAGTGAGCAATTATATCGAGTAATTGATCGATTGTCTGCACACACTAACTGTCTCCGATGTAACTACACGTGCGTCTCTGCAAAGATAATCGTATGACCGCGAGCATTTTTTATTTCACTATTATTATACTAATAAATGGTGATTGCTTTGATTGTGCTGCAAATGAGAGCAGTTAACAGTGGTTAGCACTCGACATTGTGCAACAACAACAAACGGCGATCTAATTATAAACACGTGTCTGCAGAGACCGAAAGTGGCGCGCTCTGCCGGGAGACGAGTGTCACTACAGGTGGCGGCACCCAGAGAGCTTTATTACATTCGATTAAACACAAGGTTTTACATTTTTATCTACATTACGACACCACCCAAATTAATTTATTATACTCGACTACCCAATATTTTTCATGAAAAGAATTTCTTAAGAAACACCATATAATTAATTGAATTGACAAAGAAACAAATAATAAAGCTGACAGTTTTGCACAACCTCCAATCAAGCTCATTTACATAATGTGTCTAGTTGCGTGAGCGCTCGTAGCGCGGCGTAGTCGCTTAGCGCAGTGTACGAAGCGCGTAGTGCGTGCTACGGACTATGCTACGAGCCACCTGCGCCGACGAATTTCATAGATCCCTATGTATTAGTTTAGGAATGTAAGTGATAGATAACACTTATCGTAGTGAGGAGATGAGGTGACGTACCAGGTCCTGTTTGAAGTGTCGCACCAGGTCCTGTGAGCGGCGCGGCGCGAGGGTGTCGCGCGCAGTGTGGCGGTGCGCGGTGGCTGTTATACTTATATATGTAGGGGATTGTCTCCGTTGGGCAAGCCGCGCGCGCCGTCCTACTCCTACGAGTGCCGCGCGCCGTGCGGCGTGCGGCGTGTGGCGTGTGGCTAACGCAGCCATTACCGTAATGTGCAGCATTACCATCGTCAAAATCACGCATTACGTCTGCAGCTCTCCTCCGCGTGTGCTCTGTAGCGAGTGGCGCAACCTGTCGGTATCCTCGCTGACTCGCGCTGAGCGCTGACCACCGCTCACAATTACCCGCGAGGTGTATCGCAACTGTGGCCTCTATCGGCCCTCATTATTTTGAATCTATTTAGAACCGAGATCCTCAATTAAAGGTAGTAAATATCTATGAATAGTTGCTGAGCTATGTTGTAAATTAATGGCTTGTACAATATTATAATGACTGCCTCTACGTTATGTAATGAACTACATCGCTCTAGAATTACAACCGCTGCGAGATGTGTTATTAATTTGAATCTCAGTTCAAGTTAAGTAAGATTTTAGCTAAAGTTAGAAGTTCGCGAGGGGAACAATTGCCGACGTTGGTGATAAATTGTCTCTGAGGTACAAAGAGCACAACACAAGCAGATATGTGTGCGGGCATTCGTCTCTGACCTGTCTCATTATGAAAAACAGAATTAAAAAAAACCTATTGTCAAGTAAGTGTGAAGATATTTTTTGTGGTGCTTTAGTGCTTCATAAGCTTTGCTTAGTTTCTATTTATAGAAGCGGCTAATACATTAATGTTTAAGGTTAATAGACGCGAAAGAATTACTTCTTACTAATAGTGCGTGAGGTGACGTGGTTGAGACCTCAGAGCGCTGACAAATGAGCTACACAAAGTCACCGTTGACGTTTCAGCAGGCGGCGCTACTCCGTAACTAACATATAAATAATCAGTTATCTATGTGCGGTGTGTTGTGTTCACCTCGAGCAGTGACACAGATCCGGGTCAACTGGAGTCACTGACTGATCTCGGCAGCTTGCGACCTGCGCATGTTGAGTAACGATAAATAACGTAACAATTATAAGCGATTCGAGATACGCGCATATAATTATAATGATATGCAGTTTGAGCATTATTTCCTGTCGTAAGTTACGTAACAATGCAATAACTAGTGGAGCCAGTTATTATATCGTACATGATGTCTTCATCGCTTGATCGTTATGTAAGTGCATCAGGACCGACGGTCACGCGGCGCTGTGACGTGCTCCAGGAGCACATAATCTCACTGATCTTATCTCTTTGAGGAGTTGTGGAACTTTTCGCATTGTTCGACACATTCAGACTTGTTTGTGATCCCAGGAATGTGTGCGGAACTGTGGGCTCCGGTCAGTGTGACGGAGGAGGGAAGCGACGACACTCTAATAACGTGTAATGATAACAATTACTTTGATTGTGGAGAATGTGGCATTGTGCACAATGCGCCAGTTCCGCATGTCGCCGTAACGTAACGTTTGCGAAAGTGACGATTGTTGTGCGCCGGCAAATTGGGCGCCGCCGGGTGGCGCAACTAGCGTGCCTTGTGATGTGCGCTTCGACACTAAGCGATCATTGTCGAAGTTCCTCGTTGGTTCACTGTGGTCATCTGCTCCCAATCTGTATTGTTCCTATACTCGTAGAGCACGGCCGGCAGGGTTCATGACACGTTCCGTCATAGCTAGAGCGTTAGGTGCTTTACTCGTAGAACAGATAGCATCATGAGAACTACTCACTAATGCAATATGAAGAATTTACTACCATAGTAAATGTTACTATTGTGATACATTGAGCGTGTCTGTGGGAACGGAGATGATCCTCGTGTGTCGGTGTGTGTGTGTGTGTGTGTATCGTGTGCGGTAATGCACGTAATGTGCGCGTAATGACAGGGGGAGCCGGGTGGCACCGCACGTGCGACACTTCGCACGCGACCCGCTTTTAACACGTGCACACTTGTCTCGATACAAGCAAGTTTCTTAGGAGATCGATTGTTAGCCTGTCAGATATTAAGAGGGGTCAGTTCGCTAGCTCGGTGACGACAGCAGAGCATCGAGTGGAGGTCGCGACCTCGCGCGCCCAAGGTTCAGCACTCGACGCCCCTAATTGTAAAATAATAACTAATAATAACGTTCCACTGGTTTCATTTGCCAACGACCCGTTGCTGCTAGATTATGCGCTTTTTTAAGCGTTACAAATTAGGTTAAGTGTGAACTGCGGTCGGAACGTTTCCATAGCTGTTTGAGTTATTACAGCATCTGTGTGTATCAGTTGCGAGTGTTGCGACAATCTGATAGGTCGGTTTGTTTTTTCGTAATATTGTAGTATGGTGATGTTCTGAGCATTACAGCACGCGTGCAGCATGACGCAACGCGGTGCGGCGCGGCGCCGGACGACGACGTTGCGCCGCACTGCTTTTTCTATTAGTTTTTTTTCTTTAATTTTGACATTTTATTTAAATTTTGTACAGATTTGACATAGGTACATTATTTTTATTATTGTGACATTTGATTAATTTGACATACCTACATTATTGTTATTTTACAATTGATTGATTTATTATTTATTTTTATTTTTTACATGGATTGATTAGACATAAATTATTGTTATTTGACGCTAATTGATATTTTTTACATAGATTTGGCACAATTTATTGTTGTTTGACTTGCTTATTATTGTTTTGTTTCTATTGTTATTTTATATCTTTTACATTTTTGTCATTTAATTTTTACTGTTTTACATTGTTGTGTAGACATTAATTGTGATAATTGCTTATAGATTAATTTCATTTATTATTTGTATTTATCATTTATTATTATTATTGTATTAATTCAAAATTTGCACGCCGTAGTATGTGGCAAACATGTTTGAGCCATTTATTTTATTGTTATCTTGCATGCACTTATTATTGTTTGTTGTATGTATACACATGTTTATGTAAATAAATATATCTGAATAAGAATAGTGTTGTCTGTTTTTGTCTTTAAGTCAAGATTGAATAGGTTACTTCTAGGCAAGCGTGCTTCATCATCGACCACTTCATCGCTTACCATCAGGTGAGATGGTCAAGGGCGAGCCTAACTATAATAAAAAATGTTCGACAATACCGAACCTAGCTGATGTTTGTGCAACAGCGCAAGCGCGGGTCACAGGTCGCAGTAAACTCACTTGTTACGATCACATGTCGCATGGTAATGCGCATGCGCACCAGGAATTAGGTCGAAACGCATTATACTCGCTGGCTGTACCTAAGTATAAAATGCCCACAGATATCATTAGAACTATGCAAACGAAACGATTATGATCATTGTTCGTGTCTCGCACTCGTGCGCAGTGGCACGCGACCCGACGCTCTAATGATACAGAAGTCATGTCTCTTACAGCATCAGTTTACTTGAGATGAAAGGGAATTAGGTAGCAATTAAATGCGAAATGGAAAGCTTAATGAGAAACTAAATGACATTCAGGAATGCGTGCTCATGTGACGGTTTTGTGTGCACATGCACAAGTGGATGTGAAGGGATGCGTTGATGAAGGAAGAGGGAAGTTCCCTTGGTCTTGTGAAGATTCTCGTTGCCCTATGTGTGTGTTGTAATGGCGTGCATGCACCTCGCATGCTATGTAAGTGTAACGCACATGTTAGTGATACGGCCAAAGAGATTCGCCATTATATGAACTTGAAACATTGTCATACATTTCATTGTTATTGTATTTAGCAGTCAGCACCTACAACATTACACGGAAGTCGATAAATTAATGAAAGAACGTGTAGGTAACAGGCGAGGTGTATACTACAGTAACATACGCTCGTGTCTAAAGGTTTCTACGAATTACTTTTTCGGCTGCAAATTATGTTCAAAACAATAACTCGCAACACTTCCTTATGCTCGTGAATGTGCAACAAGCGGGAAATATATTTAAATATGACCTTACGTTATGAATATTGTTTAACCTTAGCGTGTCGTCACCACCCGGCCCTGAGCCCCTGTGGCCCCGGGGGCTGAGGGGGCGAGGGGCGCACTTTCGCTGGTCAACGAACGTTTCCTACTGATATAACTGACAGACGCGCTGTGTTCCAATTGATCACCTACTCCTGCATCAGCCGGCGCTGCTCTCTGCACTATCTAGTACTACTCGTACGTTACATAACCTCGTTGCGATTGCGACATAGTCAGCTTTAGCAAGCTCGCGCGGTCGCCGGTCGCCGGTCGCCACTCGTCTCAATAAGTCCAGTTTCGCACTCAGCGTTATTGACGGGCGAGTATTATGAGTCCTCGATTCCGTCGTATTATATTCGCATTAGGCTTTCAGTCGTGTCGCAATTAAATCACTGTGGTGACCAGAGGCTCTCGACAGTGTAAAGTTCCATCAGAAATAGATAATCATCGTCAGAACAACAGAGCGCACTGTGCCATTTTATTCATGCGGTTAACAAGTACTACCAAAATATCGAGTGCACAATCCCAAACTTCACTTAACTTTTTAACTATTTAGATACATTTTTGAATCGTTATCGCTGATTCACTGCCGCGTAGAGCTACAGTTTGCTGGTGGAAGGGTCTCGCACAGTGTAACAATGTGCGCTTAGCGCCGGACGCGATGAGGGCAACTTCCACCAGCGCGCGGCGGTGATAAGAACGGGAGCTTTGCTCAACCATCATTACCCACAAAATTACTATAAGTACGAGTTAATTAGAGGTGGCTGGTTGCACAAAGTGGATCACCGACCGCCTCGTGTTTCATGTAGATCAAGTGTGTCGCTCTGTGTACATACACTGTATGACGCACTGTGTACGGCTCTGTAACAGTTACTTGATGCAAGATAATATAATTAGTTTTCTATTTTTAGAACGAGGAAGTATACAGCAAAAACTACAGATGCGCTGAGTTTTTAAGCAATTATATTTTGTAATAATAGCTCGTCCTACATCTAAGATTGATGTTCGGCGTCTTTTGTAAAAGATCTTGGGATTAAAACATTGGTTAACTAGCGAGTGGTTTGTAAAGCCGGTCTCATGTTACATCGCAGGCAGGCACTGCTGTAGGTACCTACTCAACTGGTAGGTACTGTGGACTTATATTGTGGCTATAAACGCAGGCCATGCAAGTGTTGCGCGGGTTGAGGGGGGGCACAGCTGCGGGCAGTTTGCACAACACCCTTTCACCGCGTGGTGGTGGTGGTGGTGCATTGGTGTAGTGGTGCTGACTCATAGAGGAAATAACCCGAACCCGGAGAATGTTACCGTCCTCGGGCGCCCTTCGACGACGCCCACCGCGCCTGCGCCCGCGCCGCTCACAGGTAGAGCTGTGTGACGTCACACCATGCCGAGCAGCCACCGGTCTATCTAAATCAATGGATTCTTGATTCCTATATACCTACGTTGGCTTGCAATCAATACAAAAAGCTTACAATATCCACAAGATTACAAGATAAATAATAACTGGTTCAGAACACTGGCGACATACTGAATGCGAGCCGTACGACGCTACTCAGTACAGTACGTATATACTATTCAGTTTGGGTATCTAATGGGGTACGAAGTGGCGATGAGTTGACTGAGTAGCTCGCACGCGTCAGTAGAGGTGACGGCCACCCTCTTCACATACACACTCTCGAAGCCTCTGTGAAGGAGAGCTCCACGTGATCGTAACCCTTTACTGACGACGCGGAGTTTCTGTCGGATTGTGATGCAACGCTAAGTAGATGTAATTACATACAAATATAATACGAACAGTTTCAGTACTTTCTAAACGGAGCCGCGGTTCATCAGCGAGCGCCGTGACGCAACCGTCGTGTGCTCGGCGGAACACTGCTCCAGTCGCGACAACCTGCCACACCACTACACCACTTCAAGTGAAGCGTCCAGAACACGAGTGGCAGGGGATGCGGAAACAACTAACATTCAGATATCAAATTAATCACAACAGAACAATCTGAATTATCAGAGCACGAACATACACATGCTGTTCATAGAAAATGCTTCATTAAACCCGTTAACTATAGCGAGACTCGCTTCTGTCTGAATACGGAACGTACTACACGGACAAAAAGATTTAACTCGTGTGTCAAGACTCATACAAAACCGTTCAACTGTTTATTTACAAACATCCAAATTCCATACAGACTGACATTTATAACATTAGTACAACAACATATTAGGAGTTATATTGTCCGGACATGCTGATGAATAAGGTTTTACTAGTTTGACGAAGTCATGATGAAATACTTAGTGAAGTATTAGAAGTGAACGTCGTGCATGTGTGGAGTGCAGTGGAGGTGTTAACGATTCATAAAGTTTATTAATAAACTAAGTGTGGCAACACTGGCGAGCGGCCGCGCGGCTGTTGCTCAAGCGCCGGATGCGCGGCAACGTGAGCGATATGTTGGTCCATAGCACTAGCAGCCCTGTGCGCTGCAGCGCTGTGGCGCGCGCCCTCACGCTCAGCAGAGCCGGCACACGTCACGTGCACACACGGCGACCTCGAGGCAGTCTCTCGCGCTCTCACTGCTACAGTTTTATGAGCATGTTATTACACGGATATTTCCAAAAAAGCGAATATGTGCAGTGAGTGGCGCTCGAGGTCGAGGGAAAAGTTCACTCGTTCGCATTGAAACTTGCGCAACATGCGAGCCACACACAACGTTGCTGCGACGTGTAACAGCAACAACCCCAAGAAGAGCTGTGGTGCAACGTCGCTCAAAGTTCACCTGTTACGTCCTTCATCTTAAAGTTCACTCGTTCACCTGCAGCGCTCATCTCTGTCTGTTGCGTCACGATCTAAGTTGTGTCCGCGTGTTGCATGCGCGGTGCGCGTTGCGCCGCCTTCTGGTTTATTGCGATTGATTTTCGACTTTAGATTGAAAGTGAATAACCTCGCGTAAGTGACGTGTTGCAATGTTTCATCGAAAGAAAAATTATATTTATAGATTCTTCTCAAGAAGTGTGTGACAGTGCTGGGCACTCGTACTGCGCACACACCTACTAAGTACTGAACAGTCGTGTCGTTGCTGGAGGGCTTCCCACAAGCTATCCGTATTATGTTCCCACACTACAGCCTCACGATGAAAAACGTGCACATGATCAACATGCATGCACAATGCGCATGCGCCGCACTCGCGACAAGAACTGCTCTCATTGCACACCGCGTCTCACATGTGAACACGCTCCCATGGTGCCTAACAATATGTTTCTGGCGACTAATTCTTGATCCTACAAAACATAGATTATTTATTTATTTATTTATTTTAGTACATGGAAGACTTACAGCTATTAAATACAGACAAAAAGGAAACCATAGTCGACAGAAAGCCAATTACAAATCCTCACGTATAGACTTACAATAATAATTTATAGTGTGAGCACAAAAACAAAGATCTCACAGCTTTAATTAAAGTAAGAATTAATTAATATTAATTTAATTCATTATTGTTTAATTGCAGTAGTTTGCAGACAAAACGGTGAGTTTAACTAATGGCGAGCCTTCACTGAGAAACTAGAACAGATATCAAATTAATCATAAGTCACTTAACACGGAGCGGAGCGGAGCGGAGCGGAGCGACCTTCACATGTCATGAGTGAACATCTTCAATGAAAACATAGTTTTAATAAATGAGTTAATATTAGCTTCGCATTATGATTTATTTGAGAATAAATAAATAATAATGCGATGCTAATATTAACTCACTCTTTTCGACAATTTTTTGTGAAAAATCGCGACTATTGGGTGGCGGTCTGTAATGGTGCTGCAAGTCAGTCATTACGTATCCTAATTTTGTTGATCGATCTACATTAGTATCTTATCACATTGCAGACATCGAGTTACGAAATAAGTGTACGTGTACCTACGTAGGCAGTGAAAAAATTGGAATTAAATTAAAGTTTATTAAGGTCGTATTATAATTGAACTAGTCGGCTGAGCGGTCGCATAAAATACAGCAACACGTCACTTGCCTACTCGGTACAAAACGTTAAACGAGAATTTAACAAAAACTGAATTGATACAAAGTAATAAACCACCGAGCAAACTCGCCGTGTAAAAGACATCAACGCACGCAGCACCTTTCGTAGCCCCGTAGCACTTTGCTACGAGACTTCATTGCTTGTACATTTTTCCGTGTCAAGAGTTTGATATGTTAGCTTAACAGTGTGTTGTGAACAATATTAGATCATGTCGAGTATGGATGTAGGACGGCTACGACAGGCTACGAGCTACGGCGTAGCGCGTAGCCAGCGCAGCGTGCCTATGTGGACAAACATTCCCGAGTCAAGGCGCGCATAGCATTATTTTATGGGAAATTATAAGTCAAGCCACAAAATTATATATTGGACACGTGATTAAACTTCTAATTTTATAACTAAGCAACGGGCAAATGACATAGCCTGTAATAAACTAATTCGTCTTTTTTGCAACGCCAACTAAATATTCTACAGAAAGCGTCAAGTAAAGATCATCAATTATTGTGACTTGTCCTTCTTATTTATACATTGCCACGTAATTTACTAACTCGGCCACGGATTTTACATCTTGTCACCATTTTACGTTTTACAGCTTCAACGCAATATCCTCAAAAAAATATAATTCAAGCTTCTACAGAAAGCATCATTTATTATAACTTAGCATGTAAAACAATACATCATATTCTTTTATCGTGAAAATAGCCACTGCATGATTTGGCGCGAGTACGCGAGACGACAGCGACCGGCCATTTGCACCAATCAGAGAGCGCCATTCGATTCATGTGACGACGAGTTGAGTTGATCACATGTAATTGTTTATTGTCGTTCGTGCGTTCGTATTGCAATTGTTTTCGCTGTAATTAAATTAAAGTTTTCGATGAGTAATTATTATTTATGACGTCTAAAAGTGAAAATGAAGTACCACTGTACTGTTCTGACGAGGAATTTTAAATAATATATTATATTTAAAATAATAAATGACGGTCAATGAATAAGTCCAAGAGCGAGCTTAGCGAGCTCGGGAGCTTAGGGCACCCCGACACGGACCGGTTAGGTTCGAAGGAGATGACGGGAGCTGAAGTGAGCGAGCAAAGCGAGCGAACTCAGCTCCCGTCATCTCCTTCGTGTTAGGTTACTTTAAACCCTGCATACAGAAATAAGAGCCCCGCGCAGCGGGGCTCCGTTGACTCTGTCGTATAAATACTAATCCAACTTGCACCTATTCTATATTAAAACCAAAAAATAAAGTCTTTTATTTTGTCTCTCCTCAATAGTTTCTGGTAATATTAGTGGCCAATATACTATTTGATGAAATTTTTAGCAATTTTTTTACGATCAATTAATATGGGATGAGTTACATTTTAAACGTACTGAGTTAAAAAATTAGAAGCTAAATAAATATATTTTTTGATGTAATTTAATAGTATTTTAGAAATTTACTGTTAGAATGCATGTTAAAAATTTAGATGCTAAAAAATAACCATCATGCTGAGTTGTATTTAGAGTGGTTTACATAGAAGATAACTAGTGGCTAACATAGTATTATTTAGATGCTCGTTAATTGTGGCTGACTTAGTAATTTAGAAGGCAACATATATTTTTGGGAGTGAATAATGATATTAAAAAGAAGCCTGTTTAATTAGCACCCTTATTTTATTTTATTATTTTGCCTTTACCTGAACTTAGTTGAAGGACTTTACTTAAGAGAGAGTACACTGTTGCTAAACATAATATGAGCGCCACAAGTTGATCACATTGAAAGTGAACTTAAACGAATGAAGCCAAGGAAATGTTGTTTAAATTTAAATTAACGTCAAGTTCGAGCGCGCACTGTTCGCACTCCACACAGTGCAACAGTGTTGAGTGATGTTATCTTGACATTTAAGTTTAATGAGTGCTTATTTAATCACCTATTTACTGATTAATCGAATAAGTATTGCGGACTGATGGCTGGAGGCCGCATGGTCTTGTGTTATCTCATACAATTATTATATTTATTAATGTTTAAATTTGTAGAATTAATAGGTACTTTTGTAAGGGAATAGAAAATGTGTAATGGGAACTTAGAAATCATATTTTTTTCAGTTTATCGCCATTGTTAAAAAGGTTAGTCAGCGGTCAGTGGTCAGCTGGTCAGGGTGAAAGCGCGAGTAATGGTCGAGCGCGACCTTGACCCGCGCGGGGACTGCCACAGAGTAGCCACGCGCAGTAGACCCACTGTGTACCAAGACACAGTTATGATGTGCTATCCACGCTCAGTGCCTTCAATAAACATTACATTATTTACAAGAAATGTAACTCTTTTGGGCCAAACTTGTGTCACAGGGACAGTGAAAGTGTCAGGCAATATGTGCAGAGGGTTCATGTAAACAACATGACGAGTGCTGGGCAGCACTCTACTCGGGACAAAAAAACTTTGACAGTCTTTACTGAAAGTACTAACATGAACGCTTTGCAGACACTAAACGACTTACAGTAAAAATGTGTCGTTTTATATAATTCAGAGAATATTGATACAATTTTAGTGACGTGCTATTGACGTCTTTGCCGTGTCATTATTTCAGCTACTGTACAGTATGCAACCAGGGTGCAATGGTAGACGAGGCGCATATGTAGGGCATTCGTGAGATCTGTTCTGCTGCACGTGCTCGTGACATTCACCTGCAGCGCCCCCTGAGGGTGCTGACGTCACGCTTCGTGTCTGTGCCCAGTCTGGCGCCCATCGCTCAGTGCGCTATACCAACCTGTCTACCAACACCTATTGCTTATGTTGTTGCTGATAAACAACAGAATATCGAACTAACAAAGGTGTTAGCTCCGCTCAAGTACATCCGCAATAGGTTTCCTTGATGTGTTTGTTAACTACCAGCATTTCGGCAGTCTCAGTTTCAAAGGTCACAACAGTCGCATAAAAACAAAAACGTTAATATTACGATATTTTTAACTTGAACGTTCTGTGGAGGTCAAAGGGCATGCGGCACAATACAACGACGTTTGTGTGACAGACTGACAGGACAGCACGTCTGACTTATTGCGTCAGTTTTGTAAATAAACTTAAACAATATACTCGTAAATAGGTACGCTACATTAGTTGCTGTGTGTGTCGGAGCTCAGTGCAGGTAATAACTCGTCTAGTGTAGGTAATAACTCGTCTGTAACACTGGGGATCCCGACAGAGCTGATAATATCAATTAGCTAAGTGCAGTGGAATGCGTGCTGTTATCCAAGGAAACATCGCTTGCCTCACTCCACACACCACACAGGCGCCGCCTGCTTGAACATGAACACTGCTCTAGTATAATAATGTTGTTCACACAAGGCTCGCAGCGGGTGGACTGGTTGGAGTATGAGTGAGGGGCGGTGCAGGGGGAACCTGGCAGCGATGCGCGGTGGAGGTAAGATCACGAGAGCCATCGGTAAACTGGGAACTCTACTAGTACATACTTAGTTTACATTATGTACTATTCCATCGCACGAATTACATTTGCGTAGTTTATGAACAGACTAATTATAGTTTTGGAAAAGAAATTCATTAAAATAAATAATGGAGTTTTAAGAGTACTAATTGCGAAAAACTACAAGAATTTAGAGAATATTCGTAAAGGGGTGAAAAGTGGTGGCAAAGTGTGACGTTTGTGTATCAATATCGCCTCACAGGAGGAACGAATAAACTATAATATTTATCGTGGTACAATGTTCCGCGAGGTGGATGAACAAAACACTTTACACGCGGGCGAAGCCGCTGACCGAAGCTAGTACTTATTAATATCGTGAGGCCGATTGGATACACTTATTTCGTTGATCAAATCAAAGCGACCGGCTTCCTACCGAGCTGCAGGACTCTTACATCAACTATTACCTAACAGTTCGCGAAAGGTCCGCGTGCTATGCTAATGTGGCACGTTGACCGTCAGCGTCGCGATGACAAATACACACACAAACATACATAGTGACCATACTTAGTGGAGGTGATTGCGCGTGTTATGAGATGTGTTCGCAAACTTAATGCGGCTATTTAATACACGTAACGACACGTCTGTATGTCTGTGCACACACACACTGCACAGTGTCTGCTGTGCATGGACACGGCGCGCCTGTGTGTGCGTCTGTGCAGGTTGCGCCTGTGTGCGTTTCCTTTCGCCGCGCGCGACCTCCTTCCGCCGGCGAAAGTGGCGCACGCGCGCCGCAGACTACACACATACAGTTGCTCAACTCGCGCGCATACTGCTCCACGTTCATGCCCAAGCCGACCTCAACGACTCCAATGACTTAGACGTTTCACAAAGGTTCATGATTTTCCAACTTCCATGATGTAGCAATAAGAAGAGCAAACATTAACTAATGAACAAGTAGCCATTTAAACGATCGATCGATTACTAAGGAAATGATATACAAATTTCAATAGAAATGGCAAAAAATACGTAACTTCCAAATTGCAAAACACGCTATGAAACCGCGGCCTCTGAGGTAAAGTACGTCATTAATTATTTATCTGTGTCACCATGATGAGGTTTACTTGTGAGTTTGTGACTGTTTATGGGCGGTTGGGCACTGTTCCGTCACAACACATAAGTCCTACTTGTCGCACTGCGTCTGCTAGGCTGTGGCGCGTGGTCACGCGGTGCATACAGCCTGCACATTCGTGCTCTGATTACAACTGGTTCAATATTATGAGTTTTAGATCTAAATGAATATTTATTACAGTTTTATTTATTAGTCTTGCGGTTGGTAAATCAATAAACACATTGACAAAGTATTAATTACCGTTATGTAAGACATCAGTTATTGACACAATTTGTTTGTAAAAGTAATGCCAGGCGATCTGTGCTTCCGCAATTGAATTTCGATTTAGTGAAAGATTTAAAAGCAGTTTGTATGAGTGTTTAACTGGTTGAATAATAGGGAGCAAAACAACAGCTCGTCGGCAGCGGAGGCGGCGGCGGCGGGCCGGTCGGCGGTGATATAACTCGCGGATCTTTTTATTAGCGCGCGTTGCATCCACTATTGAATGCCGCGGCTCTAGATACCTGTAGCTACTCACAGCTCTCTCACTTGCTACAATTGCGCTTAATTTCGCAACTGATGCCTAGATCCGGTCGAGACACCCGCGGGGTGAGGGGGGCGCGGGGTGGGACAGAGTGGATTCGTTCTGCTTTATCGATCATCTGAGCAGACTCAATGTCATCTGGCTCATGATGATGGGGCCTACCACCAACTAACACGCGACACAAGAGCTCAATATTGTGGTGAAGCTCGACAGAACCGTCCCCGACGAGGCAAGGCGGTGCCAGCCGGACGTCGGACGCGGCTGTTGTTGTGGTACGATTGTCATCGTCGCTGACGTCACGTCTTCCTCTCGCGGCTCTACGGTTCACTTGCTTTCTTGATTAACAGTAACTTCGCTAAAGATGATACTTGCTCTTGAAATGTAAACGCGAGCTTCGCGGTCATCTTAATAGCTGACGTCGTTGTGAACGTACGTCAATCATTAATGTTGCTAATGGCCAGCAATGAGCGCTTGAATGCTTCACTTAATTGTGAGTTGCTCGGAGTATCGCTGTTCATTTTAATTATTATAG
The DNA here is from genome assembly GCA_945859665.1 of Anorthoa munda. Taxonomy (NCBI): domain Eukaryota; kingdom Metazoa; phylum Arthropoda; class Insecta; order Lepidoptera; family Noctuidae; genus Anorthoa; species Anorthoa munda. Next base: position 115,929 of record OX243916.1, on the reverse strand, counting down.
CGATTGAAGTTTGAACTTTGTTAGCACTTGTCAGCGCGTCACGGTCTCGTGCTCTCATCAATATTATCATTCAATGCTGTACTTGCGGATCTAACCGACTGCTTCAATGATCATTAGCTTTGAGGTTTGTATGAGCTGACCTGTTTAATAACTGAGCACTTCAATGTTCGTGCACTAGATTAATTTATTTGAAAAAGAAAAAATAATCTTTGGCTATTTAAAGTTAAAAGTTTGCGTAATAAATGGAAAACCAGTGCAAAAAATTAATTGATAGCCTTGAACCAAATTAGTGTTATTGTATTGTCTCTCTCAGCCGTTATTGTAAATTGGATAGTTAACTGAGTTACAAATGTTATTTATTTATTGCCAATAGAGAGTTACAGCGAATGACGCTCGTTCCGGAGCAGGCAGGAAATGCTAATGTGCACCACACGTACGTACTGCAGAGAGTTACCGAGCTGTGCGCCGCCAGTTCATTACGACCAGGAAGTCATCACAGCAAATATACATAATTACGAGTTTCGCATAATTACGTTTTAAATCTATTATTATATTACATTACACTCAGCATTTAGTATTCGTGTTGATTCCGTATTGTAAAGGTCAAAGAGTAATTTGGTCGTTCCGAAGCTTCTGGGATTAGTACGAGTAGTTACACAGTAGGTGTGTATGACAGTGTATATGGTGGGGTATGTGCGCAGGCAGTTAGCACGTCGTCAGTTGTTGAGAGTATTTACACGCCGCGAATTTTAAGTAGTTAGCGAGCGAGAAAGTAAACACTTCGTGCGTCACAGTGAGCGACACGTGCTGCTAGCTGCATCCTCGTGAGCTGGACAGGCTGGTCCCGGTGCCCTGAGCAGCAGGAGAGTAGGGAGCGGTGACGCCACGCTTAGACATGACGTAACGTGGCACAAGCACACCTCGCGCGCCTCCATCGAGAGCGCGCTGCATTGGTTAAATATCGAGTTACTTTATGTAACAGCTGAAGTGGTGTGGCTCCACTGGCTCCGTGCGCGGTGCCGGGGTGCTACAACGTGTCACTGTGCGCTTGTGTGTCATCTATCATGAGCATGAGGAGAGTACTCTGTAATGTGTTCCACTATTACTCTATAGAGGTTCCGTATTGCACAGCGCGGACACTCGCCTGGCTCACTGCGGGGTAATAGTGTTATCAACTCTTCACTTTTTTTGTTTCAACACACACTCCAGCCGTCATGTCCTAGACGCCTATCCCTCTTGTTATGTTACCTTTGGCATTGCATATGGCTGTCAAGTCCATGGTGTTCCCCTACTTGTATGGATGCTCGTCACTTTCTCGCCTGTTTGCATATATGTTATGTTTGAATGTCCGGGCTACTGGTGCAGTGTCGCAACAGAAGCGCGAGTCGCGTACGCCAAGGGGCATGTTTCTTGAGTGTGGTGACACGTGACACGTCCAGAGGTCACAGGTTCCGTCGCTGTAATTATGTTACAAGCACACAATCCAGATCACTAACACGTGTTAATCTCGCAAGTATTTCGGTATGTTCCCACGGCGCGTTGCGCAACAAGTGTGTCGCGCGTTGCGTCACACGCACACACTCGTGGGTCACACACACACTCCTATCAACAACATCAACAGCGACATATTGAACACCTATCTGCAACATTCACAAGATTGATCGACCGATCGATTTGTTGTCGTTGGCTAACGGAGTTGCGACATTAACTTCGATGCGGTTTATTAAGGTAATAATTAATAATGGATACCTATTCAAGTTGTTTGAATGTAGCACCTTTTGCTTGAGCTGAGGGACTAATTGTTAAATTGAATTCAAAGTAGTCCGCGACATTGTTACAAGTCTTAATGTTCGCGTATTCAGTGAGTGTGTGCGGGGGGCGGGGGGAGGGGGATATCACAGAGCTCGCGCGACGGTACCGCGAGATGCGCAAGTTCAAGGGCGGCGCGAGGTCGGCGCGCACACACACGCCGCGCACGACATCAATGCCGCAGATAATCCAATGTACAGAAGGCCCAGCTGCGACCACTCGACGCGGGACGAGACGAACATATCCGCCGCGACAGACAAGATAACATCCAACCGCACAGTAGCAGGTGCTTGCGGGCGTTTCATCAAAGTCTCTCGCCCTTCCTTGTTTTCACACCTTTCTTCTGGTTTGCACAAAGTTGTACTTGTGTGTTGTGCGAGTTGGTTCCGCGTGGACGTCGCATCTCTGCCCGAGGTCACTACAGCTGTCACCTGTACGCTCACAAGCACGCATCTCAATCGTAACGGTGCTTCACGCGCGCCAGGTGACAAGTGCTCAGTGACGAGGTCGCCAACTCGCGTCACGACTCTTCAGTTTTTTATTAGGTTGTCAAATGTAAGGACGGTACTTTTGTCTGGTAATGTTGTTTATATTTTATTATTAACTTTGTTGTTCCTGTAATGCGAGATGCAGACGTCAAGGATGCACAATTCATGTTTTGCTTGAAGCAAGAAAGTTGTTTTCAGTTGATCACTAATCAAGTCGCAACAACAATCATCGTATATTTATTCTTAAGATTCTATTTTGCTGTCCTCTAGAGCCACTTGATGTCTTTCTGTTGTTCAGAGTTTATTTCTATTATGACATGACTTGACATGGTAGTGTCACACTGTAAATTTTTTGTCATTCATAAGCAACCCAGACTGCAATAGTTGCGTGACCACCGGCTTTTCTTCTGTCACAACTTGAGCTAAGGGCTGTCTCTCCGATTGGCGACACATTTACATTATACATATAGTACAATACACAAATACAATAGCCGCGCATGTCACGAGTCATACTTACGAGAATCACTTGTATATAAACAAAATAATAAGTACAACAATACGTAGGTTTCCACATAAAACAGTTAAATGGCTAATAATAATAATCGCAGTCACTAGAAAATTGCATGTCTTGATTGTGATACTGTCCTGTTCGCGGTAATATTGTTGATGCAATTGCTACTTTGTGGTCGAGCACCAGCTCGTAGGTAAACCGTTTCATAGGACACTCAGACATACATGTGCGATGAATGTTGATCGATGACAACACGTTGGAAGATGACACAGAGCCCAGAGGAAACATGACATGCAGTGGCGGCGACTATTTGGAAAATATGTTTATGTCTCATTAAAGATAGATGATAAGAATAGAGGTGGTCCTGATAAGAGATAGATGGATTATTCGAAAGAGGATAAGCAAAAGCATAATTTGTCCTTCTGTATTTATATTTGTGTGTTTTGTGTACAATAAAGAATATGAAGGAAGTGAATTCTGAGAGGACGGGTAATACAGATGTACGGAAGAAAAACAGTAAAGATAGGGAAGACGATGAATGATTGCAAAACATTGACAGTATATCATCTGCTTGCAACACTGCTCGTGTCGAACCATTCAATTGTATAATAACTGTACTCGTTTTTTTTCACTTTGACCATGTTATACGTAAATAAACTAAAAGCATTCTGTCGTTATTTTCCAAAACGATTACTACACGAGCCTGAAACAATCGTACGATACTTTGACTCCGTATCAAAATGTAAACATTTAACATTTTAAGATACTTGTACAGGTCAACAAGTGACTAGCATCTAGGAAACAACAGAAAGGGTCAGCAAGTAGCAGAATGTGTGGAACACGATTATATCTGAACTTCTACAAGTTGAGTTGGACAGAACTCGAGCAGGGATTGATTGAGACAAGAAATTAATAGCTCGTGAATTGAGCAAAGTTGAGCGATTGCAGCGGCTTGGTCTGCGACCTCCGCGGCACCGCGCCCCGTGTCGCCCGCGGACTGTGGCTCGATATCCTTGTTCTCGTTTCCACTTCGTTTATTGTCCGATTAATAAGCATTGGCAATGACGACTGCCCCCGAAATGAGAACATTTGTGCTGACCCCGGGTGACCTAGGTGACCTAGTGCGCGGATGGCTGCGGGCGCGTCGTTATCCTACTGTTTGCCGCCTTATAGTTTTCTGACCCTTCTGTGTATAAGTGTGTAATTTAGTGCATTCGCATACATCGCAAGTGCCACAGTTCACTATCTCTTCTTTGTGTCGAATATCTCTCATCTGTGTCACCCGAGGATAATATGGGCACACAGATCAAAAAATATTCAGATATATTTTATGTAAAGTTTATCATATGTTTGTGATAATAACACTACGAGAATAATATTAAAGTACCTTTCCGACCGAGCTCTGCTCGGGTGAAAATAGAGAAAAACACGATTTCTAAAAATGAATCCCCCCCCGAAACCTCCCTGCATACAAAATTTCATGAATCGAAAATGAAACCCCCCTGCATACAAAATTTCATGAAAATCGTTGGAGCCGTTTCCAAGATTATATATATGTATACAACAAGAATTGCTCATTTAAAGGTATTAAGATTACGATAATTTGAAATCACACAAAGCGTTTTCGTTTAGTGGACGATGTGCGTTTATGTCTTTAGTACCGCGGCCGCATCGGTGCCAACAACGGCTCATATATAATTCCAAGCGATTTAGTATTAATCTGCTATTATACGAGTAGGCCGATGATGATGTGAATAAGATAAAGATTTAAAAAAATCACCCCTCTTATTTTCACATACGACCCTACTGTGAACAACGTTGTAAATGAGATCGATCTTAATAGATAGAAAGATAAATTGAACTTTGTTATTTGCACATACTGTTTATAAGTATATATCACAATTAGCGTGTCACGTTCTAACTGCCCTAGCTGTAAGCTGTGGTACTATTGTGCGAGTTCAGCTGTTGGGCAACAGGTCAGAGCGCGGCGACGTGCACAGCGTGTGAGACACATCTGTGTTGGAACGCGGGGGGTGGGGGTCACGACCATTGAACCTGCTCACTGTGCAATTAGCAATGTTTTGATGGCACAACACTGGATAAACTTGAAAATTGATAAATCCATCTCAGAGATCATGAAGAGAGATGGAGTTCATAATAGATACGACGTTTTGTGACGTTATGACTCGTTACTGTTGCCAAACAAACAGACGACATGCGGGCAACAGTGTAATATAATGAATGCAAAGAAGACAACCGAGAAAGAAAGTCCATTAGACGGTGGAAGGTAGGCGAAGAGTGGACGTTGCTGCACTACGTCGGCTAGCGTCCGCGCTTAAGGTGGATAATTAGAGCGTATCGTATGTGAACATAGCACTGCTGGCAATACGAGTACAAGACGTTTGTCTCTGTATTGCTGTCTGCTGACGACATCATCACGTCGTGAAAGCCTCCAGCACTTGCACTTTGGAGGATCTAACAAGCGCTACTGCTGCTGCAATTAACTTGGCCACCAACTGGGCAAAAAAATTTTAAAAGTTGATATTGATTTGAAAAGCAGAAGAATATCAACGTTGATTGGAAAACACTGAGCATTTTGTGTGATGAACAGCTCCAGTGCACGGTGGTGACGGTCAGTGGTAGAACAGTTTGGATGAGGAAGCAGATTGCGATATCACCAGAAGGTAAACATGGATGAGAATCGTGCGCGTCGTTAAGCATCACAAACGAATCATTAGTGCATGCGAGTGACGACTGACATCCACGCACCCGCGGTGACACCCACCGGTCAGTGGATGTCACGGGCAACGGGCAAGAAACTATCTCAATTAGTTTGTCACAGTCGAAAGTCTCAACTTTGTCGCAAGGGTTGTAGCGGGGTGCAGGGGGCGGCGCGAGCAGGTTCGCACGGTCGGGTCACGACCTTGACCGCGGCGGTCACACAACTTTCCTTCCAAGTCCATACACAATTTTTCAAATTAAAATATAAAATGTTAGATAAGATGACATGAAATCATTGGAACGCTCGACCGTCCGTTACATAATGGTCAATAAAGCGACCCACTTGTGGACGAGGAAACCGATCGCGTCGTGACGGTCTGTGTGTATGTGTGTGCGAGCACCACGTGAGTGACGTCACACACACCAGCGCCATGTTTGTTTACATCTCACTATCAGGCACCAGCCCTTCCGAGCGCGGCAACAATACGCAGCGAACGATCTGCGGCTTGACGGCACTACTAGTAATACAAAGCTCATGTTCTTATTAATAACAATAAATGAAATAAGCGACAAAGTGGAAGGCAATAATGTTTGGCTCAATGTTATCGAAATCGCTTTCAATCGTGCGATAGATCGATATTGTGTGTCGAAACTCGCCCAATGTCGGGCGGCGAGGTTGCGCCGCGCCGGTGAGGCAACGGACTTCAATTGCACTACATTCGGTTTGGTGACAAATTCGCCTCAGAGTCCTGGCACTACGGCGCCCGGCACCCGGCGAGCTGGCGGCGGGCGCGGCCGGGGGCTGTTGCGGCTGCCACTGGCTCACTTTCGGTTTCATAACGGGTGGTGAGGCGGAAACATCGCGCTTATGCAAGCGCGCGTGCTGTGCGGAGTGTAAGTGTGTTTGTGTGCGGGTACGTTACCGAGCGGCAGCAGCGGCGGTGACACGTACGGGAGCGGAGCTGCTGGCGCGGGAAGTCCGGGGACACGAGCGGTCGGAGCGGGCACGCGCGAGCGAGTGGCACAGCGGCCGGCGCCGGCGCCGCGCCTGCCAGGCCCCCCTCCACGCCCCTCCCCGCCCGCGCGAGACTGCCTCTCACCGGACGCCGCTGTAAGTTTTCCGCGGCGGCGCGTGGTTTTTCCCGACCGCGTCCCTTACAGATAGAGCTTTTGACTATCGCTCTCTATGTTGAATTCTTTGCCTTGTATTTGGAAATATACACTTGCGAGTAGTTTGTAGATTTGGCGTTGTGTGAGTAGCTAGTTTCAACACAGAAGAGTCTATCATCCATCACTAAACTGTTCCTGCTTACAGAATTTGTCACAAACTTCAAAGAAAACGCTAAAAAAATAGGTCGTTGTGGTCTATGCACTGACTGCAGTAAGGCTTTTGATCGAATTTACCATTATATATCCAGTTATCGAAGTTGGAATGGCGTACGCGGGGATCTTTTCAGAATATTTTCTTCTCATTCTCTTAGTGATAATAACACTTTATAGCACTAACAGGCCCAAGCTATCGATATGGGTCTCTAATGCCTGTCCCTAAGGTTAACTTTCTGGGTCCTTTGTTGTTTATAATCTACTTCATAAGTACCTATCAACTCTTGCTTGATTTGATCTAAATTGTTTCGTTTCACTAATATTAAAATGTACTGAATGAGACGAAATTTAAAACTTGTATAAAACGCACACTATGCAGGCAGCTGCCTAATATTATAAGGTGGGGGATTACATCACTGATAAAAATGCTTGGCTCAAAGCTAGTCCTGTTCCACAACCACTAGGGCGCAAATACAAGTGATAAACAGAACATTATTGTTTTGAAGTATTGTTGGACCAGTTGATGACTGTATGAATGTATATACTGGATGTTTGTATTGTATAACTACACAGCACATGTGTGAGTAATTATGAACTAACTGTAAATCTACCATTTACTGTACGTAGTCTATGGAGGAGGTTCTATGTTCGACTACTGTTCTTGTTTCACCGATATCTCCGTCAATTGTGGACCGATTTTGAAAATTAATTTTGTTTGAAAGAGTATGTTCCGAAATTGGTCTCATTTTAATTTGGTGGAGATCTGATGAAGAACTTCGGAGATATACAACAGAACTCTTCAATAGAAAACGGCATATCTCTCGGGATTGCTGCAATCGCATGTCTGTTTATTGTTTACTAGCTGTTCTCCGCGGCTTCGCTTCCGTGGACCACCCCCACACCACAGGACCCGTTTTCGGGATTAAAAAATAGCCTATGTCACTCAGGAATAATGTAGCTTTCTATTGGTGAAAGATTTTTTTAAATTTGTCCAGTAGTTTCGGAGCCTATTTGGTACAAACAAACAAACAAACAAAAAAATCTTTCCTCTGTATAATATTATATAGTATAGATAAGTATAGATACCATTTGATAACATAATATCACGCCAGTATGCTCTAAAGGGGTACGCAGATGTGTACAGTTCACCTTGGTACACTCTCATTTCATCGGTTATGTTCAGTTTCATTATATTCGGGTAATCTATTCTGGCACTATACTTACTTAACTACTTGCCAACTAAAAAAACATTTTTAACAAAAAAATATTACTGACTTTAAGTTTGGAAGTCCATAACGCAAAAAATGGTACCTACCAAAGACACCGACTTCCAATAATAAAGTTATTTTTCACTTTATAGTTTCTTATTTGGAAGTCGGTAGTATTTACTTGTAAATTTATTTTTTTATTTTTCACTTTTTAAAAATATAAGTACGCAATCAAATCTTTACACTTTATAATATTAGTTTTTATTTTGACAGTCTCGGGACCCTGGGGTCCCGTACCTTTGAAAGGCGTGCGAGGGGCGAAGCCAACTCACAGAGGCCTTGTTAGGTATGTATCAGGAAATGTGACACCAACCGATGATTATCCGTGTATGCACTACGCAAGTGCACCCAATGGCATTCCCCCGTTTGTTGCAGGACTATTGCAAAATATGGAGGAAAATGTGTTGGGCTATGGGTTTGGTAGGTTTAGTGAATCACAATTAGTGAAATAGGAAGACTACTGACCCCTGCCTAACCACTGTTGAACACGGCTATAAAATGGTAGGGGATGACGTGCACACTCAATTAATGGGTCCCCATAAAGGGTCGCTAGCACTTTAGTGACGTAGCGCCAAGAGGGCAATGCGGATTGTATCTCTCTTGGTCTGGCCTCTCAGCCAAGGCATGTTGCGGCAAAGTAGAATCTACCGGCACAAACCTAGGGATCATTGAAGCGCGCAAGCCCCACCACGACGTCAATATGTATACGATATATTAGATTATTATTATAGTGTACTAGGAGGGATCAAAAAAAAGTTAATTCAAAAAATCAAAAACCCGACTGCTTAAAAAGCGAACTAAAAAGCCGTAAACAAGAAGAAAATCATGCTGTGCAGTCGGAGGATACGTATTCGCGAGCTGGCTGACCAAAACCACTGGCTGACGTTTTTTTTTTTATTTACAACTTTTTAGTTATATTTTTTAGATTTCGGTACCTTTAAACATATAAGTGTTATATATTTTTGAAATCACCTCTTAAAACCCTTTATTTTAATATTCCACACGATGGGTTGGGAAGTAAAAAAAAATTTTGGCCCTCATAATATGGCGCCCAAAATCCGCCATTTTTCTATTTTCTAATTTTAATGTAGCCAGTGACACTCGCAAGGTTAAGACGAATCGATTGACGTATGAATCATCAAAATCGGCCAACGCGTTTGGTCTCTGGAACGCCACATAGGAACAAACATACATATATACATACATACACTGATAAACACATTACCCTCCTTCGGCAGTCGGGTAAAAAGTAGTGATAACGACATACTCCTTGGTAAGAAAAAATAAATACTGGCAGGCATAGCTCAGATACATATTTGTAATATTAAATAAAGAAAAAAATCTTCGATTCTCTTTTGTTTTTTTCTGAATGTAGTCATTTGTTTGCTTTGTGTCGGAACGTGTTCTCGAAAATGGAGAAAAACGAAGTGCGAGCCGTTATTAAATACCTCTGTTTAAAAAAGTTAACGACGCAAGAGATTCATTGCGATTTGGAGGCAACATTAGGAGAGTCTGCTCCGCCGTTTTCCACTGTCGCAAGGTGGGCTTCTCAATTTCGAGTAGGGAGAACGAGCACGGAAGACGAACATCGTTGCGGCCGTCCATCGACGTCAGTCACCCAAGAAAATTTTGGGAAAGTCGAGAAAATTGTATTGAGCGATCGAAGAGTTACCATCCGAACTTAATTCAAGAAACGGGCATTTCATATGGAAGTATTCAATCCATATTGAAACAATCTTTGAATATGAGAAAAGTCTCCGCAAGATGGGTGCCGAGAATGTTAACCGACAGTCAGAAACAAAATCGACTTGACATTACGAAGACATTGTTGACTTGACAAAAAAAATTCAGAATCTTCTTGAAACTGGTCCAGTTTCAAGAAGATTCTGATTTTTTTTTGTCTCGTTTCGTAACAATGGACGAAACATGGGTCCATCATTTTGATCCCGAGACAAAACAGCAATCTTCGCAATGGAAACGGCCATCATCAACGACCCCGAAGAAGTTTCGTGTCGTGGCATCGGCTGGCAAGGTTATGGCCTCAATATTTTGGGACTCAGAAGGGATATTGTTGATTGATTACCTGGAGCGTGGAACCACTATTACAGGCCAATATTTATGCAGCTTTAATTCCCAAGTTGAGGAATGCCATCAAAGAGAAAAGGAGAGGAAAACTTCGAAGGGGCGTGCTGTTTCATCACGACAACGCACCCGCGCACTGGTCGGCAGTTGCGATGGCTGCCATTCATTTTTTAGTGTATATAAATAAATAATAAATTCAGCAAGCTGGCTTCGAATTGGTTGACCACCCCCCTTATTCACCAGATCTGGCGGCTAGCGATTTTTATCTGTTCCCCAAATTGAAAAAATACTTAAGGGAAAACAGGTACGAAGACGATAACGAGGTGATGGATATCGTGGAGAGCTTTTTGCAGGACCACGACAAAACTTTTTTTCTGTAAGGGATTGAAGCCTTTGAAAAGCGCTGGACTCGGTGTGTAGAGAGACTCGGAAACTATGTAGAAAAATAAATGATTAAGTTATCAATAGTCATTATATTCTATTCATTGTCACTACTTTTTGATCAGTTGGAAACAAATTAAATCAGATGAAGCTAGCTCAGTTATGCTACCAACTAAAAATATTGACGCATCTGAATAAGATATTCAAGAAGATCCTGCAGGTTAAGTTTTTTAAGTGGGCGTGGATGGCCAACTCCACGGAATAGAACTCGTTGATTTAAAATCCATCCTGCATCATGTATCATTTGATAGTGTCACTAATAAGGATCAAATTCTAGGAAGTAATGATGACTGACGACAAACTTAAGAAAAATGCTCATTTATAACAAAATACTTATTTTTCCTATTTTAGTACCTCCCTATTAAACCTGATCTGAGTGATGAAATGATTCCATTATTTAACCAAATAGCCAAATTTGACAACTGAAGCATTGTACTATATTTAGCATTAATAGGCAAGTCAGAGGCCTGTGGGGTACCGAGAGGCGGCTTAATTAACTCTTACACCAGAGGTAGCCACATCCTCACACAAGAAGAGGAAAGAAAAAGCATTACAATCATTTTGATTCCATCTAGAATATTCTCCAGAGAATTTTTCATGTCACTAATTGCATGATACAAGTCTTCGTAGATTTCACACAAAAAAAATGTATTTTGTTAATTTTTTTATGTTTTCTCAAGTTTGCCGTATGTCGATTTTCCCAGCTTTTTATACTTATTAATAACACTGTCAGATGGTGTAATAATACAGTGTTTTTAGTTTTAGTGTGAGGAGGTTCCGTTGTGATTACTGACTAACTTCATGAGCGCCGCGGCCGCACAGATACACACCATCACAAACAGCTGTTATGACGTAATGCTACTCGTAGTAAGTAGGTCTGTTTAGAGTGGAACCTTTTTGTGCGTCTAGTGTACCATGCACATATTTGTAGGTATCACTATATTCTTACGTCATGATGAATCTATGTTTAGTATTATAAACTATTAATTCATCGAAAATATCAATCGACGATTGACCGACTTGTTACGAAGAGCTGTTTAACCCCCGACGGAAAAATAGGGGTGTTATAAGTTGAGTTATATGTGTGTCTGTCTGTGGCATCATAGCGTCCAAACGGGTGGATCGATTTTGATAGTATTTTTTTGTTTGAAAGGTGATGAATTTTGAAATTTTACTTGTATTATTATTTACTATTTCATTACACGTCTCTGGATGGGCAGGTTATCTATACGAACAAGTAAAATTTCAAAATTTAAAATACCCTCAGCACATTTTTATTTGATGCTACATAATTTATCTGGTACATAGTAGATAGGTACGCTTCGATCGGTGATCTATTGAACACGTAATTATGACACGATATCTTACGTAAACACCCCGACACAAACAGTGAAACGCCCACAACTTTTGAACGACTGTACCGATTTTATTCAAACATAGCTAAGAGCACTCTCGACAAAATTACCTTTCAAACAAAAAAAACTAAATCAAAATCGGTTCACCCGTTTGGACGCTACGATGCCACAGACAGACACACAGATACACAGCAACACACGTCAAACTTATAACACCCCTCTTTTTCTGTCGGGAGTTAAAAACGGAGGCGACTCTCACATGGTTTCGTCCAAATTCGCTCAGGAAAGATTTCAAGAGACGAGAACCATTAGCTGATATAATTGTGACTTTGTTAGTTCCCGATAGTATCCTGATGTCTGCCTGATAGCCTGATCCTGGTGGCATGATGTCTGCTCACGACCAACTCTTGTGTGATGTGCTCAGCTCTATTGCACTCGGTTGTGTTAAGCTGTGCGTGTTGCGCTTGCGCACGTAAGTGGCTCGTGAGTGGATTTTCTGTGCGTGCACTGTTTAGTGGCACAGGCGCGCATCCACTCACTTGCTAAATAAAATATTGTAATTTTATGACCCTTTGTAACTTTGTATATTCGACCCTGTCTATGTAATTATTGCGTAGTCTTAGCAAAGGAAATCATTAGCTAGGACTACGCAATAATTAGCGAATGTAAAGAACACGTCATGTGAGGAAGAGGTGGCGGGTCACAGGTCGCAGGTCGCGGGTCACGCAACAGGCGCGCGGTGACGCGAAGTGGCGGGCGGTCGCCGCCGAAGGTCCAAGTGCGACATTTGTGGCGCGTGTGATATGTCACATCAATTAACATTATTGTAGAGTCACTTAAAGGTGGCTTTTAACCTCGACATTCATTGTGCGACCCTTACTGGTCTCAAGTGTCCGCGACGGCGAGAGCCCTCCATGCCTGACGCGTCACGTCGTGTGATGCGGAGCAAGGCGGCGCACGGCTAGTGGAGTGCTCACATCGGTGCATGCAGATGGAGCTGTTATCTTCTATACTTATAATATATTGGTATACGTAATGCAAGCATTCTGACTTGTTTCTGTAACTTAACACGTCAACGTGTCTAAAAAATAACAATGTTACATAGTTAGGCGTAATCATCAAGTGCAAGTCGTTAGAGGTGAAGAGAAAAGTAGTTATTATATACTAACAACTGAAACAATAGCACGAGCTGTCACTGTCGCCAGCGCGTGGCTGTATCATCAACCACTTGTTGATAAGCTATGCTTAAGATTTTCTCGTTTTTCTCGTCGGAGTTAATAATAAATTTAATTCGACAGTGACATCGTCATTGTTTGTCTCAGTTTCACCGACTCTGCTTCCCCCCGGCCCCCTCTCTGCCCCTCTCTCTTCGGCCTTAGGCTTCGAGCCGCGCCTTGACTTAGTTTTCTCAGTTTACGCCTAATTAATATCAGATAATAGATATCTTGTGGTTTTTGGTTATTGTATAGGGGGCTATGCGATAACACGCGGACGTCTGGTACTGACTGTATTGAGCAATCATCATCAGCGCCCGCGAACATCCACAAAGCCACGCTGTCAACGCGGCACTCTTCACGTAATACTAGTCGAGCTCGGCAGCATGCTGCATGATGCGTGAGCCATAAATAGTCCTTAAATTGGTGTCATCATTCGTTCATCCTCGCACTGGAACACCTTGCAGCAATTACACCAATAAATCACAAAATTATACTACCTATAAGTCCTGGCTTCCTCACGCGAAACACAATCGCAGAGATCTGAATGAATACCCTGTGTAAAAAGTCGAGGATTGGGTCTCGCCTTTTTCCTCCTGCAATATGCCCGAATGGGCGTGGATGGTTAAATCCGAAATTATGAGAAATAGCGAAAAACACTCAAAGGAACTCGGGGCCAATTTTGATAAAAACTAAAACTGCATCATTGGATTTGTGAGAAATCAATATTCCTAGCGAGGAATCGAACGCGTTGAATTTGAAAACAAAACGCTTGCTGTATTTTTACACCGTCCGATAGTGTCTCTAATAGGGATCAAATTCTGGGCTGCAATGACATACAAAACAAACTTGGCAAACTTATAAAATGATCTCATTTTTAGAAGCTTTTAATTAACTTGCAATGTATGTACCTGTTTGTATGTATGTAAGTAGTTTCGGGTCAAATCTTGCAACTGAATTTTAAAGCCGTTGAAATTGTGCATACACGTTTAGTTTGGATGACAATGCATGGCTAGATAAGTAACGTCATTCTAAATCTAATATGGCGGACGGCCCAAGATGGTGGACTAGTTATTTTTTTTGCACTGCTATGATATGGGTATCAAATTAAAGGGTTTGCTGAGAAGAATACGAGAAAAGCTTGTTTTAAAAAAAAGTTTTTTAATAAATAAATTATTAACAAAATATTTATATACAGATTCGAATTCAGTTTTTTGAAAGGTACCTTTAAAGTTGGTCCAATATGGAACGCATTTTGTACGCACGCAGGTAAAAGTTGACATAGTGTAGTGAATTAATGCATGTGAACGTAAACACCTTCAAACTGTCGACTGGTCGAGCCGATCTGGCGTGTTCAGTTCAATGTGAAAATAATTAATTAATCCAATAAAGTGTTACATGCCTCGTGGATATTTTGTGTGTTTAGCGCTCGAATTACGGCGTTTTAACGATACGTGACCTCTGGCGGCACTCGCCCGCGGCAACTATCTCTGCTTAACCTAATTTATAGTAAACAGGTTAACTTTGTCCTCGCGCCTGCCCGCGTCACACGGCACACGTCACGCGTCGCTTCGAGTTGTGAGTGTCGTAACGCGTGGTCGATGCTCGGTGCGCCTTGACCGCACGCATCCTGCACCACATGCACCACATACACCACATACACCACATACATTGGTCGCTGCATACGCAATTTGGTAAAATGGGGTATGGCTTGCACCATCTCAAAACCAGTGCCAATGTGGAGCTCGGGAAGCTCCTGCCAGGATATGCTCCTTTCCTGTCCAGTATGCACTTTCACCTGCACCTTCTACGACTTGAACGAGGCCAATGACGGAGCTGCCCGGGTGGCCACAATACACATATGTATCGACATGTAAAGAAGAAGACCACAAAATCAAAATAAATAATTTATTTATTAAAATATATTTTTTTACAAACAAGCTTTTTTCGTATTCTTCTTAGCAAACCCTTTCGTTTAAAACCCATATCATGGCAGCGCACAAAAAAAAACTAGTCCACCATCTTGGGCCGTCCGCCATATTGGATTTAGAATGAAGTCACTTACCTAACCATACATTGTCATCTAAACTAAACGTGTATGCAAAATTTCATCTTAATCGGTGGAGGATAACTGCAAGATTTGACCCGAACACAAACATTGCAAGTTAAATAAAAGCTTGCCGCCTTTTTTTTTTGAAGTCGGATAAAAATCAAAAATGTTTATTTGTCGGAAATACATTGTTTTTAAGGGAAGATGTTAAAGCCTAAAACTGACTGTATTTTAAGACTGTGTTTTTTCGTAGGGTGCTGCGCAACCTCGACGTGAACAAGGCTAGTGGCCCTGACGGAATACCAGCAATTGTTCTTAGAACCTGTGCGCCTGAATTGTCTCCGATCTTGACACGCCTAGTCCGCTTTTCTTATGAGGCTGGAAAAGTGCCGAATCTGCCAAAAACCAGCTGCCAATTGCATGATCTGATTCCGCCCAGCCCGTTTCATCATCGGAGTACCAGACGTACGGCGATGCGCCATCGGTACATGGTGGACATCCCACCCATACGCACTAAACGTTTTGAGAATACTTTTATTATGCGTACAGCTAAGGAGTGGAATTCCCTGCCGGAGTCTGTGTTTCCCGATAGCTACAATCTAGGGGTCTTTAAGTCAAGAGTGAATAGGTTACTACTAGGCAAGCGTGCTCCATCGAAGACCACATCATCGCTTACCATCAGGTGAGATAGTGGTCAAACGCGGGCTTACATAAGATAAAAAAATAATGAGTCGGTAGCATTTTATTGCAAAAAGTTTTTTATTTTTCCCTTTTTAGTTAAATATTCGCGATCTGATTGACCAAACCAGATGTATCCTCCGACTGCACAGCATGATTTTCTTCTTGTTTACGTCTTTTTAGTTCGCCTTTTAAGCAGTCGGGTCTTTTGATTTTTAGGGTTCCGTACCCAAAGGGTAAAAACGGGACCCTATTACGAAGACTCCGCGATCCGTCTGTCTGTCTTTCCGTCTGTCATCAGGCTGTATCTCATGAACCCAAGGGGGGTGAACACAAACGTGATTTTTTTGGCCGTTTTTTTGCGATAATGGTACGGAACCCTTCGTGCGCGAGTCCGACTCGCAGTTGGCCGGTTTTTTTAAATTAACTTTTATTACTGGATGCCACGGAGGAGCTCTTAAATAAGCTTGAGCGTTTGCAAAATCTGTGTATCCGTTTTGTTTTTGGTCTGAGGAAATACGATCATGTCTCTCAGTTCCGCAAGGATCTCAAGTGGCTCCCTATCCGTCTTCGCAGGAACACTCGAGTATTATGTCTCCTCTTCAACATCCTTTTTAACCCTGCATACCCTGGATATCTGCGCGATCGCTTTTCCTTTACTCGCGCTGCCGATGTCCAGTGTAGATCCCATCTAAGGCATCATCTAAACTTCCCCTCCCACAATACTAATTTCTATTCCCACTCCTTCTCTGTTCATGCAGTACGACTGTGGAACTCACTTCCACCTAAAATCCGTAACTCTAAAAATGTATCTCTATTCAAGAGACAGGTCAAAGAACATTACCTCTCCACTATCTTGTAATTTGATATATTATATGTTGTATGTATTCTATGTTTTATATATGTAGTCAAAGTATATGTGTAATTTCTATATATTTAGTTTAGTTATTATTGTCTATTTTAAGTTTCTTTATTTCTTTCTACACACTGTGTCTTCGTCTATCATCCAACTTTCCTGTCGCAGGTCTGCTGGAAGAAATTTCTACTGAAATAAGCAGTATCTTTGTGCTCTTCTATCTGTATTCCTTCTTTCTCTGTTGTCTTGTGTGTACATAAATAAATAAATATTATTTATAACTTTTTAGTTACTTATTTTTAGTATGAGTTACATTTAAACATATAAGTTTTATATATTTTTGAAATCACCTCTTAAAACCCTTTATTTTGATACCCCACACGAAAGGTTAAGAAGAAAAAAAAAATTGGGCTCCCATAATATGGCGCCCAAAATCCGCCATTTTTCTATTCAGTGACACTCGCAGGGTTAAGACGAATCGATTGACGTAAGAATCATCAAAATCGGCCAACGCGTTTGATCTCTAGAACGCCACATAGGAACAAACATACATACATACATATGTACATTCACACATCTTCGCGAGCTGGCTGACCAATACCAGACGTATCCTCCGACTGCACAGTATGATTTTCTCCTTGTTTACGTCTTTTTAGTTCGCTTTTCAAGCAGTCGGGTTTTTTGATTTTTTAAATTAACATTTTTTATTTATAACTTTTTACCCGACTGCCGAAGGAGGGTAATGTGTTTATCAGTCTATGTATGTATGTATGTTTGTTCCTATGTGGCGTTCTAGAGACCAAACGCGTTGGCCGATTTTGATGATTCTTACGTCAATCGATTCGTCTTAATCCTGCGAGTGTTTGTTTTTTCCAATTTTAGTAGCCAGTGGGCTACATTAAAATTGGAAAAAACAAAAATGGCGGATTTTGGGCGCCATTTTGTGGGGAAAAAAATATTTTTTTCTTGAAAAACCCATCGTCGATCGTCGATTTTCAAGATTTTTTTTTATTTTTATTTAATGGATTTTAAGAGGCGATTTCAAAAATATATAACAATTCTAAAAAAAAAATAACTAAAAAATTGTAAATAAATAAAGTTCAATCAAAAAACCCGACTGCTTAAAAAACAAACTAAAAAGACGTAATCAAGAAGAAAATCATGCTGTCCAGTCGGAGGATACATATTCGCGAGCTGGCGGACTAAACCAGATGTATCCTCCTTTTATCAACTTATGCAATTATAATTATTTATAAATTTTTTATTTATGCTAAATCTCAATTAAAAAATGTTAATCCATCAGTTGTAAAAACTTCTTTTGCCACGCGAAATTCAACCTCCAAATTAAAATAAGACAAATATCTCGGAAACGGAGCGAGATAGCCCGATTTTGAGGCCGACCTACACATACTAGCAAACTAGTATACTAGTAAACTAAAAACTTGTCAAGCGGAACCGAACCTCCGAACTGAAAAATTCTGAGTGACCCTTGTTGCCACTTTTAATTGCCACGCAAAAGTGACCCGTATTCTTAGGCATAAGGTCGTTTTCTTTGAATACCAATATTATTAAACGCCAGACGTACAACATCCTCCATCACAGGACGACCCGAGCCGACACTTTTCTAGAACCGACCTCGAGCCGCCACCAAGAACGAACCGGCGACCAAATCATAAAAACTAAAACATCCCATATCTTAGAAACGGCTGGAGCTAGTTCAATTCTAAGAAAATTTTTGCTACCCTGCCCACCGTCCCTTCAGGCCGGAGAACAAGATATCATAACCCCCCCCCCTCCCCCCGTTAACTTCAGTCTAAATATATCAAAATGAAACTTCTATAAAATCGCGCAACAAACCCCTCCTGCCCCTCCCCCCTCACCCATTCATACACTCGGAATCCATGGTCCGATTTCGGAGCAGCTCAGGGTGTCAGGTTTTTTTTCGTTACGGAATTTCTTGAGTCGGTCGCCGCGCTCAATCGGTCGCCGCGCTCAAAGCCCGCGATAAAAGCTATGCAATAGCTTAAAAAAAACTAACCTAAAGTCGAACATAGAACCTCCTCCTTTTTGGTAAGGCGGTTAAAAATAGCGACAGACATAATCACGAATCATCATCTGCACGATGACGATGATATCGAGAGGGAACGGAGGGCGTTGTCAGTCCGATGCAATATGCTGGCCCGCAGGTTTGCGCGATGTACGAGGGAAGTGAAAATTACACTTTTCAAGGCGTATTGCCAGACCTTCTACACGTGCAGCCTGTGGGTCAGACATACGCATAGGGCTGACAACGTTCGCCGGGTCCAGTATAATAACGCTTTTTGTATACTGTTGGGGCTCCCACGTTTCTGCAGTGCATCGGGGATGTTTGCAGAAGCAAAAACTGATATTTTTCAGGCAATAATGCGGAAGAGGTCAGCATCCCTGATGCACAGGATGCGGGGGAGCGTAAACGGTGTCCTAAAGGTTATTGCGGATAAACCGGACTGCCCTTTCCTGGGGTACTGGACCCGCTTGCACAGCGGCGGCTCCAGTGCAACGGGAAATAGGTATATGAACTGATTTGGATTATTTCTTGATTTATATGTTATTTAATTATTTTTATTAGTTTGACATTTCCTTTCATATTATTATATTATGTAAATTTACTAACATAGTCATAAGTGTTTACTAACAAATTATGGATCATGGTCCGAAATAAATGATTGAATTGAATAATTGTGTACTAGATATTCTTTTTTTAATACCTATAAGGTTTATTTGATATAAACTATTTGATTTTGCATTTATTACTCTGTAATTTACTAAATCTAAATTCATTTGACAAGTTATTATTGATCAATACACAAATTAAATACATTTTTCTTATAAATATCTTTATGACAGATGGTGTCAGAGTTAGTTAAGCCGCCTCTAGGACCCCCACAGGCCTCTGACTTGGCTATTTCAGACACAACAACAATAGGTCGTGAAATTTTGCCCTTTTCTGTCTTGTTATAACCTCTGTAACTAACTTCTTAAAGTAATGCATGTGCTTCTTTGTAGAAGGCAGATATCTCTCATATAAATACAGGGCAGTGGAAGAACTATACATTTTTGATAGATAAATTTACAGTTATCCAAGATCACATGCACCTCATGCATATAATATCATTAGCACAACAGACACTAATACACCTGGGCATCATATACATACAGGCTCCACTTATACACAGTATGAAGTGGTGAGACTGAACTACGAGATGAAAAGAGTGCGCAGTAGTAAATCTCATATCCCGTCAAAAACATAACATGTTAAAACACAAGTCTCGCGGCGCAGTTCTTCTACCGCAAAAAGTAGTAAGATCGAATGTAAAACCAAGTTGAGTCATTTATCCAGTAGGTACCGTATTAATTAGGTTACAAACAAACACATTAACCGACTTGGTTTTACTTTTACTTAAGGGGTCTACATTATTGTTTTCTACTTATGTAAAACCAAGTTTTCAGTTATCAAAGCATGACGCGCCAAAGTTCGGTCCTTGCCCCGATCTAGAGTATCGCAAGTTGCTCTCGGGCGGTTCACTATTACATAATGTATTATGATGTACATACATGATAGGTACATATCTGTTCTGAGCTCTGAAGGAGTACTCGGAGTACAATCGTTCAGCTAGTGGTGAAGCAGTGCACTGCTCCCGATCTATTTGACTAACTTATAGAATTAGCCATTAGGAGCATGCGGCCCGCGTTACCTTGCCGATAGGATTATGTTTCTCACGGTTTAACAACCCTCGACTAGTAAGTGTCAGATGTGACAGAAGAGGAACTAATAAAAGGCACAAAGCATTAGTTTGTTCGATGTGTTGAACTAAGAATGCGCACACGTGACGTCTCTGTGAGCCAAGTGTGATGAAGTTGGTATCCGTTTGGTTGCAGCAATGTTGTCGTGTGTGGCGGTGAGTGAGCGCCCCATGTCCGCGTGTCCGCGTCCGGAACACTGCCCTCGATCTCTTGCGATGACTGGTACAATTCCATCTGTCGGGCTCACGTAACACTTACGTCACAGCGCAGACTATTAAAATTATGAGGATAACTAGTTGTTTGTGCAAGCAGGCAGACGCACAACGTGATGCAGAGTGGCGCGGCCCGCGGGTAGGTGACACGAAGCCGGGCACAGGCTGGGGCTCTGCCGGCTGCCGGCGGTACGCAGCGCGTGGCGTAATGCGCGGCACGCAGGAGGCCAGCCGTCAGCGCTAGCTGAGCATGTGGACATCGTCTGCTGATGCTAACAGATGATCTTATCTTAATCTTCTTTATACAGATGTGAAATGTTTTTATTTTAGTTTTATGTATCTGTGGTATTATATATATTGGTGGCGATGGCGGGTCGCAGGTCGCGGCGCGTGTCTAATGCGTGACCGCGACAAGGTGGCGCTTGTGAAATGTTTCACTAAATAGATAATTGGAACAAAACCTCGCCGCTACAGGCCACAGGTCATCAGCAGTGCGGGGGGCGCGGGGGCGGGGGCGCGGCTCTTGCGACACCGACCCCTTATCACACTCGTTTATAATCGTTCACTTGCGCCCCGACTGCACTCCGCCGACAACTGAGACACTGCGCGCGCCGACCGCCTTCCAGTAATCTCCTCTGAAACAAAAAAGTACTACAAGATCGAAGATGCAACACTTGCGTTGCAGAAAACGACCTAATCTGATGCTCTACACAAGTGATATTCTCAACGGAATCTCAAGCGCTATCGAAGTGCCGCGTGATCAATCTTCGCGAAGTGTTCCCCTTCGCGAAGCCTTTCGCGGCGTCGTCGTTCGCGGCGTTCGAGGCTCGTAAGTCGGTCCACATTAAACGAATTTGTGCTCAGCTCGTGCTCGGCTTGAGCTTGGCTCGTGCTCGGCTCGTCTAGCGTAGACCCAGATATACATTTTGGCATTACGAGCATCACCAGGTCGCTGATAGAATTACACTTGGCTATATCTTCCGGACGCCCAACAATATGCACTAGACGTCCAACTTGATACTTGTTCGTTTGTTAGTAAATTGGAATTCAGTATTCTGTTGGTACAATGTACGGTGGCAAGACGATGACGTAGGTCACATCATTCATATGGGAATGGGTATTGAGGCGCTGTTATATTCTCGTAAGTATAGTTCTCGCCAAACTTCTAGGCCTCCCTGAAGTTGGCTTGCCGATGCGCGAGGCAATGATCGGTGTTATTTTTGTATGAGATTTACTACATTGTAGCCAACTTCAGGGCGGCCAAGAAGTTTGGCAAGAACTCTATGTGTATATTTATAACATAACATCACGCCGGTGCTCTCCGAGTGGGCAGAGGTGCAGCTATAGTACACGCACATTACGCAAGCTATAACAGCGGGCGAGCCTCTTGCCAACAAGCGGGCACAAGTCCACACTCCGAACTGCTACTAAAAGGTCCCAATATTGTGATCAGCTGTAGCGCTTGCGAGTGGAGCACTATTCCGCGCGGCAGTGTATACTAATAACAATCAGTTAAGTCACGGCGTAAATGACGTCTCACAAATGACAGGCTTGTCAGATCGTTTCTATTCCAATAGGATTATTCATTTCCTAACATTTCTATAAATATCCGATTTAAATTAATAATTCATAGTCACTGTTCCAATGTTCAGGTTTCGACCGAAAGCCGTCTTATTTACGCCTACGTATGTTCAAGTAATTGTTTGTAACAAATACATTAAGTATTTATCACGAATAGGTGTTGTAGTGCTAATGAACACTTACTGGATACAACACTGATGACAATGTAAAGTAAAGTACCTGCAGTCCTTCACTGCCTACATCGGGGATGGCGAACCTTTATTAGAAAACGTGCCATTTAAATTATATATTATCTTTTATGTTTAGACAAAGTCAAAAAAATTTGGCGCCATTCATTTCATTAGTGCCGCCAAATTTTTTTGACTTTGTCTTAATTGACAATAAAAAACTTTTTTGAAAAAAATACTACCGACTTCCAAGTAAGAAAACTAGAAAGTGAAAAATAACTTTATTTTTGGAAGTCGGTGTCTACGGTAGGACCAAATTTTTAAGTTATGGACACCGACTTCCAAAAATAAAGTTATTTTTCACTTTCTAGTTTTCTTACTTGGAAGTCGGTAGTATTTTTTTCAAAAAAGTTTTTTATTTTTCACTTTTTAGGGTTCCGTACCCAAAGGGTAAAAACGGGACCCTATTACTTTAACTCCGCGGTCCGTCTGTCTGTCTGTCTGTCTGTCACCAGGCTGTATCTCATGAACTGTGATAGTTAGACAGTTGAAATTTTCACAGATGGTGTATTTCAATTGCCGCTATGACAAATACTAAAAACAGAATAAAATATTTTTTTATGTGGGGCTCCCATACAACAAACGTACGTGACACATGATTTTTTTGCCGTTACTTGCGGTAATGGTACGGAACCCTTCGTGCGCGAGTCCGACTCGCACTCGGCCGGTTTTTAGTTGTACCTACCTAATAGGGAAGTAGTTAAGTAAGTACCTATAACGACATAATAGATTACCCGAATAACATGAAACTTGAATATAACCGGTTAAATAAGAGACCTGCATACCCCTTTCGAGCGTACTGGCGTGATGTTATGTTACGAAATGGTATAAACAATAAACAGACATGCGATTGCAGCAATTCCGAGAGATTTGCCTTTATTTATTGAAGAGTTCTGTTGTATATCTCCGAAGTTCTTCATCAGATCTTCACCAAATTAAAATGGGACGAATTTCGGAACATACTCTTTTAAACAAAAAAAGAATTTTCAAAATCGGTCCACAATTGACGGAGATATCGGTGAACATACTTAAAAAAAAAAAAAAAAAAAAAAAAAAAAAACATACATAATGTCGAACATAGAACCTCCTCCTTTTTTGGTAAGTCGGTTAAAAAATAAAAGACGTGTGGCACTCGGGTACTGCCGCGGTAAAGCTATTATTGCATAGCATTTTTTATCAATTTATGCAATTATAATTATTTATTTATTTTGTATTTATGCTAAATCTCAATTAAAAAATGTTCATCCGTCAGTTGTAAAAACTTCTTTTGCCACGCGAAATTCAACCTCCAAATTACAAAAACACAAATAACTCGGAAACGGAGCGATATAGCCTGATTTTGAGGCCAACCTACATAGGCCGCTGCCGAGGCCCCAGGACAGCTCCTCCAGATCCCCCCATCTCCCCCCTCACCCGCTCACACACTCGGAATTCATCGTCCGATTTCGGAGCAGCTCGGGTAGTCAGGTTTATTTTCCTATTCTTACAGCAATCCTAATATTTATTTACAGTTTTATGTTGTATTTAAATAAAAGTAGAAGTTCGTGTCATTTCTGCTGTTGCAAATTAACTAGATTCTAAATAACCTCATTTTAGCTTGCCCAAAATATTTTGTCGTGTGCCACCACAGGCACGCGTGCCATAGCTGCCATCCCTGGCCTACATACATGCTCCTGCATCGCAACTTTGCTTTTTAACCGACTACCAAAAAAGGAGGAGGTTCTATGTTCGACATTATGTATGTTTTTTTTTTTTTTTTCTATGTAATGAAATCAATTTTATCTACTTATTAAAACTGTATGAACAAGTAAAAAACCTTGAAAAAAGCCATTCTTAATGCCCTAGGCATTTTCGACAGTTGACCTTAGGGCAGAGCAGAGACAGTAGGTAAATGGCAGGTGCAACCGAATGGAAAGGCACACACTCGTCAAACTCACGCTTTTTAAGACAAGCGGAAAAATGCAATTATAAATATACATATATACTTTGATACATACTGAAGTGAGGCCACTTTTTGTGGCAGCCCCACATAAATAATACGCGATATTATTGAATTTTGGGTTTATTTTTATTATTCATCAAAACACACGCGCCTAACGCCTCCAGGCGTCCTCCCCTGACATTAGATGTTATGCCGAACATTCTATATATGATTGTCACTTTAAATTAGATCCAGCCAGGAATTATTTCTATAGGTAACGTAGTCAAATGCTAACTCCATACAATACAAACAAATCACAATGTAATTGTGCAATACGAATTCAACGAATCATGTGCCTTCAAATTAAAGGTGAACCGACTGGTTGCCGTCCTGACGTTCAGAGGGAGCGCATTCCAAAGCACGGGCCTGGACAAGAAAGGTTAAACCCAGCACTTTCCTTGTTCCTCGTGAATAGCTGCGTGGGAATTACCCGGAGCAGTGAGAGTCCGGCCTCCTGCAACTGGCCACCGCGCACCGCGCGCCTCGTATCCGGGTCTGGGTCGCGCTTGCCACACCGCCTGAGCTGCGGCCTCGGCAGCCAAAATCACACCCGGCGCGCGGCAATCTAGAGCTTGCAACCAGCTCTGTTGCTCTGACGGGGAAAAGCGTTATTGGATTATTCCATCAGGAATTATTCAGAAGCAGCCTAGAGTCTGAATCTGTACGGGCGTCCGGGTGATGGTGATCTGTACGGATGTCCGGGTGATGGTGATCTGTACGGTTGTCCGGGTGATGGTGATCTGTACGGGTGTCCGGGTGATGGTGATCTGTACGGGTGTCCGGGTGATGGTGATCTGTACGGATGTCCGGGTGATGGTGATCTGTACGGGTGTCCGGGTGATGGTGATCTGTACGGGTGTCCGGGTGATGGTGATCTGTACGGATGTCCGGGTGATGGTCATCTGTACGGGTGTCCGGGTGATGGTGAATGGCTCGCTCCTAATAGAGCCAATCACCATATTATCATGAGATTTAAATAATACTGATGAATTGTGCGTATTATATGTACCAGAGGTATACATTAATACACACAATTCTCCTAGACCTTTATGAAATACAAGAGCGGAGTTATATTGTTATTTTGAAACTGATTTGTAATTCATTATCATGCTTACCATGGTAGCGCATTCAACTCAAACATTATCATGTCTTATCTGCCAGCCGCGCTTCATGCGGCTGCCGCGCCCGGTTTAACCCGGCGACACATGGCGTCAACCGGCGTGGCGGCGAGTTCTTACTATTGGTAGCAGTCTCACATATTCCTGTCGTGTGGCATGCGTCAGTGTCAGCGATGAGCATGTAATAAATCTGAACATTCGCTGCGTCAGCGTCGAATGGCGACACCCGCCATGTCGCAACACAAATGATAGTGCGCGATGCTTCCCACACGCTGCCAGCTCAGCTATGAATGCTATGATACACCATACATACATACGTAGGTATCTAATATTTAGAATAACCCAGGCCCAAGACACATCAAGGCTCAGAATATCATTGTGTAAAGAAGAATACTGTTCCGTTAGACGAGTAAGTACCCGCCTGCAACTCACAGCTGATTGGTGATCTGCAACACGGACACACTTAGCCATACATCTCGAGCGAGCCGCTAGCACTAGTCTGGCTGTACTATGTTAGCCTGCTGTTGAGACTAAAGTACTTCTCGCCTTAAACAACCACCATTGTTACCAAGCGTTCATCACCCACGTAATTCTCCTGTCACACACATCTCAAACAGTATGACACAATTCAGGTCACCGACTATGACAACCAGCTCGCTAGGGAGCAGTATAAACCACCTGGGATGGCTGCGGCTTTACACACACAGCTCCATAGACTACTGATATATTGTTCCGGCTCTCTGGACAGAAGCCTCGCAGGCGCATGTGTGCTTGATGTCCTGAATCACAGGGCGGACATGCGAGCGTCGCTACGTACTAATAAAGATGAGGCAGAGACACAAGAGACAGTGGGTGACGGCCACAATATATTACTCTTGCAAAAGTCACCAGAGCGCAAAGGGCAAGAGTGTGTTGTTCCGACTTCTTCGTGCTTGCAAGGACCACCACGTCCACTCCAGGTCAAGAGCTGTTGGAGAACTTGAACTCCCGTCTCAGGGCTAACAGGAATTATGATGTAACATCCGTCGGATAGGCCGCAACGCCTTAGCCGCGATTTAGCAAACGTGTGACTGTCAGTGGAAGTGGTGCCGCCAGTTATGATATGTAGGTGACCTGGGTGAGTGAATGTGAACATTGTAGCGTGAGCGCGCGTAACACGTGCAGTGTGGTGACGGCGAGATGCACCGGACAACCCGCGCGTGACGTCACACGCGACTATATGCACTGCTTGTGTACACACTGTGCTATACTAACTCGTATGTTCCACTATCGGCGACGTGTGCCACTCAGCGCCTCATTTGGCGCGATGTTACAACAGCGTACCTTTCTCATTTATAATATTAGGTATACACCTAGTTAGGATTAACCGATGCTTACGTAATGAGTTCAAATCACCCAGAAGTGAAGATGACGTGTCTCGTAGTGTGCAATATTCTATTAACTAATGTGGCACACTCAGCGATTGCGTCAACTATAATTTATTAATAAGTAAGTCGTAGGAATGTGCCGATTTCCTTAACCTTTTGCGGCGCTTTTGTAACACATTATCTAACAGAGAGCAGTGGCTCTAGACTAGAGACATTCTATCAACGATAGGACCGCCATTGCCATACCAGCGTTGTGGATACGATGGAGCATTATGAACACGATGGAGCATTGTGAACACGATGGAGCATTGTGAACATGATGGAGCATTGTGAACACGATGGTGCATTGTGAACACGATGAAGCATTGTGGACACGATGCGCGATGCTGTGATGTGTTGATCCGAATAAGGATTTGAAAATTCTCGATATTTTCATAGTCCCTTGTGCACGCATCGTGTGATGCTGTGATGTGTTGATCCGAATAAGGGTTTGAAAATTCTCGACATTTTCATAGTCCCTTGTGGACACGATGCGTGATGCTGTGATGTGTTGATCCGAATAAGGGTTAGAAAATTCGACATTTCATTTTTCATAGCCCCGGGACACGACCAAAGTATTAGTACTTTGAGACTTTTCAGAATAAAATGAAAATCTAGTTAATTTTCTGCAATATTTTTCAATAAAATTGAAAAATGAGTAAAAACCAACATTTATTACTCGTAACATTAAGAATTTTTAACGCGGACAAAGTCATTGGCAACCACTAGTTCATGTAATAAATCACAAATTCATATTCTGGCAATAAGTTCTTATTGTACAAAAAAAATTAAAATACCCCCCGAACAATTTTTATTTCATGCTAGATAATTTATCTAGTACATAGTAGATACGCTTCGATCGGCAATCTATTGAACACGTAATTATGACACGATATCTTGCGAAAACACGCCGATTCAAACAGTAAAACGCCCATAACTTGTGAACGGCTGAACCGATTTTATTTAAACATAGCTAAGAACAACTCTCGAAAAAATCACCTTTCAAACAAAAAAAACTAAATCAAAATCGGTTCATCCGTTTGGACGCTACGATGCCACAGACAGACACACATATACACAGATACACAGCAACACACGTCAAACTTATAACACCCCTCTTTTTCCGTCGGGGGTTAAAAAACAATAAACCCTACTGCTAAAAGATAATTAATTGAAAAGAGAATAATATTTTTTTTTTTTTTTTTTAATTTAACCTTTTTTTCGTATTCTTCTCAGCAAAGCCATGTGATACCCATATCATGGCAGTGCACAATAAATAACTAGTCCACCGTCTTGGGCCGTCCGCCATATTGGATTTAGAATGACGTCACTTATCTAACCATGCATTGTCATCCAGACGTCCAAACTAAACGTGTATTTCATCTAAATCCGTGGAGGATAACTGCTTTAAAGTTCAATTGCAAGATTTGACCCGAACTCACTTACATACATACAAAGATACATACATACATTGTAAGTTAATTAAAGCAAGTGAAAACAAGTACCTACTAGGTATAACTAATACATTAAATATTATGAGGTGCTGCAGGCGGGGACAAACGAAAATTATAGAAAAACGTACCAAAATTTCGTTTTAGATTTTTTTATTACTAAAAAAAAAAAATATTTCAGACTTTTTAGTTTTATTAATGAACGAGTTCTCTGAATAAATTATGAGTTAAAAGATTATTTTTGCTATGAAAGTTACGCATATCTTGGAAGTTGGTTACATTAGTTGCAGCGTCAGTGGCGTTCATTAGGTCATTAAGTGCATGAACGGAGCCGTAAAAAAAGTGTTTAAGAGCCATATTCGGGTTGAAACAAATAGAATCTTGTCGTCCACTCTTTAGAAAATATAAAATTTTGACTTTACCATGCATCTATATTTTGGAATCATGTATATTTGTTTTTAAACATAAGGGACTTTTTGAGCAAGCGACAAGTTATTACGCCCCTCGATCACATAATGTTAAAATGTTGCATCGACCAAAAACTAATCTCACGCTAACATCCAACAACTGTTGTGTGTCCAACAATGTGCATTAAATTGTACAATAAAATTCCGAGTGCCATAAACACAATACCATTCTTTAAATTTAGGCGTAGTTTAACAAATCTACTTATTGATAAATGCTTTTACAGTGTACTGGAGTTTTTAGAGTATAAGTTGTAAAGCGGTAAAGGATAATAATTATACTTAAAATTTAATGTTCCAATTTCAATCTATGTGATATAATTTATTTTTAATTTAATAATCATTTATTTAACTAATCTTAATTTATTTGAATGCTTGCATGAATTTTGACTCTAGTGATAAATAATAACTACTATGACTAATTTGCACGCCGAAATTACAGGCACAATAAGAGATCTGTATTTATTGCCTAAGAACTTTCTGTACCTTATTGAAGCAAATAAATGATTTTGATTTGATTTTGTAGTGGAGTTAAACATATTATACTGCGATTCCAACCACCTGAAAATGAAGAGTAGGTGATTGAAAAACGAGTTCGATAAGACTGTCTCATGTCTCGACCCGAAAGTTCCGGGACTCTAAACTTACCATTCGGTATAGTGTTTGTCGCAATAGCCCGGTGAAGTAATACCAATTTGATGTTATTTACGTACAATATAAACAAAGCGATGTGTCGTAAGCGTCCTTGTTCAAGTGAATAGTTTTCTACAGTTAGCTGTTAATGCGATAATAACGACAAAATTAATGGTTTGATAAGCCGCGCTATCCGCTGAAGTGCCGATGTACCGATGAGCCGATAGACACGCCGCGCGACCTCATGGAAAATAACAACACCGCCGTGCTTCAGTGCGTGCGGACTGCGGCCACATACACACATATAACTATCTTCTGCTTCAACCAATCAGCACATAGCAGTGCAACATCTATCTGCCAGTTCAAGAGACGGTCATATCATATTCTAAAGATTCAACCAATTATCAGTTCTAAATAGTACAACTGACACGTTACAAGATTGAGAAGAGTATGTAACTGACCGCTCAAAATAAATTGTACGAGTAGGTACTCGGATTTAAAGTTAGTCTAAAAATAAAAGTTCTATCGAAATCCGCTCAGCCAATCTCTCGTGATGAGGTAACATACAGAAGGACAGACGGACATTAATTCTAAAAAGGAGTTAGGTTAGGAAAACGTTTGCATGATATTTTATAATCTGTGTATTGAATTATTTTAATGTAAATGTACAAATAAACAATAAGTATAACATACGTCATGTCATCATGTGTAGGGCATGCAGTACAATGCTGCTAAGACCCAGGCGTGTCTTTTTTCCGCTAAAAGGAGCCAATTCCACCCGGCTCCTTCTTTCCGTGGTGTGACCGTGCCGATCACTGACCATCTTGAGGTTCTTGGCATTACGTTGACATCGACACTCAATTTTGGTCCATTTATTGAGGCAAAAGCTCAGCTGGCTGCCAAAAAATTGGGGATCCTCGCGAAGGTGAGACGGTACTTCACGCCGGAACAGTTGCTCAACTTGTATCAAGCGCAAGTTCGATCATGCATGGAGTACTGCTCTCATCTCTGGGACGGATCTGCCAAGTACCAGCTGGATGCACTTGAGTCGATCGAAAGACGGGCCAAGAGGCTTATCGGCAATGAAGTACTGGTCGAATCTAGGCTCCAGAACCTCGAACATCGGCGCCGAGTTGCCAGCCTCTCGGTTTTTTATCGGTTACATTTCGGGGAGTGTGCGTTGGAATTGCATGAACTAATTCCTTCTAGCCCGTTCCATCATCGGACTACAAGACGTACGGCGATGCGTCATCGGTACATGGTGGACATCCCACCCATACGCACCAAACGTTTTGGGAATACTTTTATTATGCGTACAGCAAAGGAGTGGAATTCCCTGCCGGAGTCTGTGTTTCCTGATAGCTACAACCTGGGAGTCTTCAAGTCAAGAGTGAATAGGTTTCTTCTAGGCAAGCGTGCTTCATCGTCGACCACATCATCGCTTACCATCAGGTGAGATAGTGGTCAAGCGCAAGCCTATCAACAATAAAAAAAAAAAAAAAAAAAAAAAAAGTTTCGTTCATTTTTAATTTCGAAATTAGCTTACGAAATTAGACAATTCGAAATTTCGAAACTGAGGAGTCAAAATCAAATCAAATCAAATCAAATGTTTTTTATTTCACATAGGCCTACATGGGCACTTATAAAACGTCGACAAAAGGTGCACGGTTCGGGTTGGTCGTTTCCTGTGGAGAAGAACCGGCAAGAAACTCCACGGTTACTCTTTTAAAAAAATTGGTTTGTTTTTACAATATTTCCATGTCACAGTATTAGTGCTTAGATATGGGGCGACAACGTAGACCCGACAATAAGTCGTAAGAAACTAAAAAAAAATTGTATAAATGAGAGAGTTAACAAATGTTAACAAGCGTCTAGAAATCTAGAAGGCCTACAATGTTCACACATTCACAAAATAATCAGTAAAAGAATCTATACAAAGGAAAAAATAAATAAAAATATATAACAAGACTAAATTTAACATGTGGCACAAATGTTGTTATCAGTGCTGTAACTATTCATAGCAAAGGGCTATAAAGATTATTGAAATCATTGTAAAAAGTCTAATTAAAAGAAGGAAAAAAAGTAAAAATGAGATCGAGAATAGTTAGAGACATCCACATATTTGTGCCGTTTATGAGTTACCAGGGAAGCCGCATGCGCAGATGGACATAAATTTTTTATCTTCAACGTAGTCCTTGATTTTATAATATGCTTTTTAGGGTGCCGTACCCAAAGGGTAAAAAAGGGACCCTATTACTAAGACTTCGCGATCCGTCTGTCTGTCTGTCCGTCTGTCTCCAGGCTGTATCTCATGAACCGTGATAGCTAGACAGTTGAAATTTTCACAGATGATGTATTTCTGTTCCCGCTATAACAACAAATACTAAACATAGTATAAAATAAATATTAAAGGGGGGCTCCCATACAACAAACGTGATATTTTTGCCATTTTTTGCTCGATATTAATAACGGCAACAGGTAGACGCTTGAAATATTCACAGAATGTTTAGTTGTGTATTTACTTCAAAAAATAATAATTATTAAATTAAAATAAAATAAATTAAGGGGGGCTCCCATACAACAAACGTGATTTTTTTGCAGTGTTTTGCAATATGGTACGGAACCCTTCGTGTGCGAGTCCGACTCGCACTTGGCCGGTTTTTTAATAAGGACACGTTTGATGTAGTTTTTGAACTTTCCTTCGGTCAATTCTATAACTGACTTTGGCAACTTGTTATAAAAGCGTAAACTGTTTATAAGAAAAGACTTGCTAGTTTTCGTTAATCTGAATTTGGGTATTACAATTTCATGCTTACTGCGTGTATTTAAATTATGGAAATCGCTTCTAGTTTTGAAAAGCCTTCGATTTTTGCGGACATACAAAATACATTCCAATATATAAAGAGAAGGTAGAGTCAGTATATCGATCTCTTTAAATTTTTCTCTGAGGGACAATATAATGGAAAATCAGAAAAATACTTAAACTAAACTCAAATTGCAAAATATGTAGTCTAGAGAGGTGCCTAAGTGCAATTTATATTTAAACAAAGTGAATTTACTTTTTCTCAAGACTTCTTCTACAAATACTCCACTGCTGGGGACACCTTCGACGATACCAACCAGCTTTCCGAGCTGGGTTTAAAGATAGTTGCAGATAGCGCCTCATAAAATTCGTTAGTTAACGAGCTGGGTGGAATTTTATGAGAGTCCAATTTCGTAAGCTAATTTCGAAATTAAAAATGAACGAAACTGCATGCGCTACACATGATGACATGACGTATGTTATACTTATTGTTTATTTGTACATTTACATTAAAATAATTCAATACACAGTTTATAAAATATCATGCAAACGTTTTCAGATACTAGAAATTGAATAGAATACTAGAATTCACTGCTTGCGCATCTCCTATTGTCACTAGTGAGTAGTAGTTGTCACTAGTGACAATAGGAGATCAAGGACAAGTTCACCATCTTGGTTTAAACATGTACGGTGAGGCTTCGAAAAGCATTTCGAGTGCCTTTTCCCCCGCATTGGTAGACCGCTGCCCAATCTCGGAAGCAGAAATAGACTGTCAGAAGTCCGACGCTGCAGGACTAAAATCAACATGTTGCAGGCTAACAGAAAATGGTTATTTGAATAGCAAGTGGCTGGCTGAAAAGAGCGGAGCGCATCTTCTACCGGCACATTCAGGTACTGATTGGGCACGGTTGCTTCGGTGAGTACCTTGGATCGGAGGCAACTTGGATCCTGCACAGCATACGCTAGAGGAGTGCCTTCTTGGGCCTTTGAGCGGTGGGTCTTAATCGCCAGGATCGGGCGAGACCTGTCTCTGCCAGTATTAGTGAGGAATATGCTGGCGGAAACAGAAACTAGAGTGAAATAGCCACCGAGTGGAATCGTGAGAAGGCCAATCCCACTTCGGAGAAGAAGGCATCGTGGAGGCCCAACGCAACAGTCTTATTGGCTTTAGATTCGTATTCAGACTCATTTTCAGATTATCCTCTTTTGGTTTCAATAATAAATTACATAATTGTATAAAAAATAGCATATTATTTAAATTTAATCCAGGGTCGAAATTTCGAAATTAGGGTTGTCCATTTCGAAATTAATAAACATGCAAATATGGTCCGAAATTTCGAAACTATGAAATTTCGAAATGCATGTCCTAAAATGTCAATAATAATAATATTTCGACTGTAACGAGCAAGCAGGCGCGTGACACGGCGTCTGTCGACGCTGGTCCCAAACATGCGCGCTGAGCTAGGGGAACTGCGCAGACGGTGACCGCTGGAGGCCAAATTGTCAATACGCAATTCGCCGGGGGATTGCGATGCATCATCATCTTCATTAACAGTCTTTTTAATGTTCCCACTGCTGGGACTCAGGCTTACTCTCATAGAGGGAGTGGGTTATAATCCACCACACGGGCCCATAGCGTTTTGGTATCACATGTCTTCGCATTTTTGGTTCTAGAACATGCCGGTTTCCTCAAGATGTTTTCCTTCACCGTTTTGAGAGCAGTGGTGATGAAATATATTACACAATGTAATGATGAAGTGCGTAGCATGCAGTCATAGTCTAATAGATCACTCGGCCCGCGCGCCGCAGGGCAGACGACATCCATGGCAATTTCCACACGGTAAAAAAGGCACCAGTTACTCCCCAAGTAAATGTTAGTTCCAACAGTGTGGACTCCTCAAGCGTCGCGCGGAGTGGCTGCTCTGCGCGCTGTCGGTGGAGTGGCTCGTGTGGCTGGTGGGGCGCACGGCGGTGGTGGTAGCGGATACTCGCAGCTGTTGAGCGGATTTAGAAAGGACGTTTCCTTGCGTTTTACGTTAAACGCGAAGTGCTGCGACCTCGCACCGCGCCGCTTAATTAGCACCTTACTATAATGTGCACCCGCTGCTACACATTTCTCTAATGCATGCATTACGGACCATTACTGCTGCCGGAGGGCGCTTGCGACACCCCCCCGCCCTCACCCCCACCCTCACCCCCGCCCTCACCCCCGCACTCACCCCCGCGCTACCGACCAACATGCGAGAATTTCCAATGGACGTTGCCTCATCAACGACTGCCTGTACTCAAGTGTCAAATGGTGTATCATTTTAGATACAGTAATCACAATGAACTGTAGGCCCATGCATATTTTGCCAGAAAGTTAAGTACATAGGTATTCCAATTGCTAAAAGAAAACAAGCTTTTATAAATTGAAATTGCATTGTCATGACAAATAAACGTGTGCGCAAAATGTCAGCTCAATCAAGCACCGGGAAGTGAGTTAAATATTACTTGGAAGCTTTGACTACACACAGACACCGTGACTCACCCGCTACTGCGTCTGTGTGTAAAGTGACTAAACAAAAAGCCCACAACCCTTCTCAGTGTCATTACACACATATTTTAGTTGTTTTAACAATAAAGTACTAAAATGATTATGTACAAAGAACATGCTCGGTACAAAAGACATCAACGCACAACGTCGAGTTATCTCAACAAATGCGTGACGGGAGTACATTACAAAAGCGAATAAATTACCGCGATATCCATCAATGTTTATACGATCTGACACACAAGTGGCCAAATTACTTGCTTCAATGATCAAAACTCAGATTTAACATAAATACGCACGCAACCGCTTTAAATCTTATAATTAGATGTTATGGGATTGTATTGTGGTCTTCAGCGCCGCGCCAAGCTATGAAAATATTCACCGTCACCGGGATGAAATAGTGCGAGGGTCCTGGGTTCGATGCCCTGGTCGGGCAAAAAGTTTTATTGTGTTTTTCCATTAGGAATTTCTCAGCAACATCGAGTTTCGAAGTTGGTGACACCCTTGTGCCTCGGAAATCATGTAAAGCCGCTGTGGGTGCCACACCTGCTGCCTCCCCGGATGTAGCGCATAGCCACCCCAACGCTCTATGAGAGTTCTGGAACTGAGATAGCACCTGTGCTTGGCCCAGACGTGTGTATATCTACTGTTTACTTGGCTCATTGTGATTGTCCACCGTGACTGAAATTCGGTCAGGAGTCAAGAGTATTAGATATCAATTTGGTCAAGACATGTTGACTCTGTCTGCGTTTATTGTGCCTCGGAAGGGTTGCTGGTCGACGCAGAGTTAAGATAGAATCCTGAGCGCAGCAAGTGTGGCTGCGAGCTCACCCAAGATGAAGATACAGTACTCGCCAAACTTCTTGGTTGCCTGAAGTTGGCTTTCCGATGCACAAGGTACGGTGTGGTGCCATTTTTATGAGATTTTCTACTGCGCAGCCATTGTAGTCAACTTCAGGCGGCCAAGAAGTTTGACGAGAACTAAACCTGTTTGTACGAGGAAAATACTAAACTTAACACCTATTGCGCGGCTTTCTACTTCTGAAAAGATTCGATGTTTGTTTAAATATAAATTTTCAAACGTATATTACGAGTAGTTGCGGTTCCAAATTCATCACTGATTGTTACATTGAAATATTATTGCTCCGCTACTCCCTTCAGCGCCTACTTTAGGAGAGGTTTGCATTTAACAAGTTTCTCGAAAATAGCAACCTTCGTCCTGTGATCGTCACATCCGTAAATAAAATGGTGTTTGGAGGTCAGTAGCGCCGCGCGCCGTGTGTATGTATGTATGTATGGACAACAATCTGATGTGAATGAATCCTGTCGCCGCAGAGTGAGCAGGAGCGGGTCGCTGGTGGTGGTGGTGCGCCCCCACCGAGGCGCGCGTGTGTGTGTGCGTGTGGAGCGGCTGAGCGGCGCGGGCGCAGCGCTGTGCGTCAGTCCGCTCGCTCGCTCGCCGCACGATGGTCGCCTCCCACTCGCTCACGTCACTCGCGCTGCTGGCGCTGCTGGCCGCCGCCGCCGCCGCGCCCCCTGCGCACTCAGCCCCCGCGCGCGCCCTGCGCCTGCGCCGCCAGCTCGCCGATGACGACGCCCTGCAGCCCATCGAGGTACACTCTCCTTCATATGGTACACACGAACACCCGCTGTTGGATAACTCACCAACAACTTAGACTATTTACGTAAAGCTGAAGTAATAATGTTGAACAACAATCTCATCGTATGCGCCTGTAGCGCGCTCTTGACCCGCGCGTGTTCAAACATTGTGTGTTTGTGTACTAGAACTATCACTCTGTATTATAATAATTATGTTAAAGCTTGGGTTTTCTAGGACTGCGGTTGCCGCAAAGTAGTGACCGTATTATCAGCCGCCATGAAAACGACGTCACCGATGTTTGAGTCCATCGTGTGTAAAAAACGCTTTTTGTGTACAAGAAATCTTTACGGCCGCTAATTATCTACGACGCTTATGAGAAAACCCAAGCTTTACCAAAGTTGTGCAAATACTGTAAAATATTCCAGCGGCGGGTATCGCAATAGGTCACCTGTTGGCACATCGCTGACCTAGCGCGACATCTTACTAATGCTTACTATTTACTACACATGCCGCTGCACCGCCCTCCCCCCTCAGTGTCAAATGTGCTCAGTGGTCGCTAGTCAGCGAGCGCTGGGTGACCGGGTTAGAGTCCAGTGCAACACAATGCAGTGAGTACGGTGGCGATGGCGGTGCAGCGTGTGATGTAACGCGGCGCGAGCGGCTTATGTAACGCGCTGGGAGCCGGGCGACATTGCCCCGGTTCGCACGCATGTCGCGCCGCGTCGTGTCGCGCCGCGTGTCCTATGTTCTGTTGCAGCGCGCCGCAGTCCTCGCCTCGCTCGACTCGCTTAACTCTTAACGCTTCCATCTCATCTAACATGTCCTAGACACTCCTCGGGAGTCGGGATGCGACTGTTTCGACCACACACTAACTCTGTCAGTTTCATGAACGTGCTCGATCTCGATACCTGTGCGCTACTGTGCAGTACATATTACCTGCTTGCGCCGCGTCTCTCAGGCGCTGCGCGTGCACACGACGCCCGCACGCAAGTGCGTGCTGCGCTCAACTCTCAAGGACATCGTTCTGTACTAGTTACATGATTGCTTTACATTAGCATAAGCGCGGCACTTTGCCCTCCTTCAAATTCATTTTGCTCCCAAAACGATGCAATAAATCACAGACGCTGTGTTATGAAGTGTTCAAGCTGTCCCGTTGCAAACAGGGATACTTAGTGCTATTCGACTCTTAAATCAATCTCATACCAAGGCACAACAGCGTTGACTACAAATGGCGAGACACACAAGTATTTACAATTATTATGACTTCGATCTATAAACCAAGCGAGTCACTAATAGGTACTATTATTATAATTAGGTAGCTGAAACCATTAAACCGGTTGAAAACCGTAATTACCGAAACAATTAAAAAGCTATTGTATCTCGCGTGGATCCAAGTTTCAGGCAATCAAAGGGTTAACATATAAGTCACCCCTGACCACTTTGTATGAACTATTCTGTATGAACATCATGTTTACATTTTATAAAACACACAACAATATAGGGCGGCTTTGTGTATCCTATGATCGAGTAAATCGCGGTAGTGACAAGCAAAGCGAACCAGTCAGAGGGGTTGTGTCGCGCCTCCCGCGAACTCGTCCTCCTAACTACACGCACCAGTTAGCCGCGCGCCCCTAGACGAGCTGTCAACCCTGAGCGTCGCTCCGTCAGTGATCCTCCACTTGGAGCTACGCCTGCTCCCTGCGCAGTGCGCACACAATAGCTAGAGGTGAACACGTCGCTAACCATCTCGTCGGGCACACTCATACGTCGACTCACAGCTACTCGTTATTGCGCGGAGCCGAATGAAAACACAAACAATGGATCATCTTACTTAATATTTATTTTCTACTAACAAGTAACAACATTATATAAGCTCTATGTTTTCTTCCTTAATATTATGTTCTTTGAACATTATTTTGACACAAAAATGCATACATGAATAAAATTGTTTTACAAGTGAAAATTACAAATTTGTAAAACCCCGCACTTTAATTTTAGTTTCATGAGTTTTAAACTACATATACCTAATAGCAGACACGCTTCAATCGACAATCTATCGAAATACGTAATAATGACACGATATCTTGCGAAAAATTCCAGATTCAAAGAGTAAAATGCGAATAACTTTTGAACGGCTAAACCGATTTTATTCAAACATAGCTAAGAACACTCTCGACAAAGTCACCTTTCAAACAAAAAAAAACTATATCAAAATCGGTTTATCCGTTTAGGCGGTATGATGCCACAGAAAGACATACAGATACACAGCAACACAAGTCAAACTTATAACAACCCTCTATTTCCGTCGGGGGTTAAAAACTGAGAGTGAACACGAAAATGAGGTGCCTATACAAAGGATTAGGCTCTGTATTGGAAGCACAGCGTCAATGAGATCGAACGCTGAGCTCACCGCACGCAGTACTTGGCGAATAAGAGCCGCCTGCAAGCAAGACTTCGACAGTCACGACACTTTTGCTATTAAGTTTATATAATTAGGTTATCATAACTTTTTAAATGTTTACTGTTTTATTAACATTTTGTCTTTTATTTTCATTCGATTACTCTCAAACCTTGACCATTTTTTGAATTGTGCCGTTTTCTCTGTTTTTTTTACATTAAGATATATGGGTGTCCCGCGACACCTCTCGCGTTGTGATCACGTCAGGCGCTCCGTCACTAGTTCGTAGAGGACGCTCACATTGGCATGTGCGATCCGTGGCAGGTCTCACTTGTTCATTCCGCTCACAGGGACCCTCATTACAATAATTTACCAGTATGTAAGCGTCGAGTACTCCTTGTTGGACACTGGGACTAGGTGTGGAAAGTTGTGTGTGTGTGCGCGGCGGGTGTGACAAATAGTGGAGCGGAGTCGGGCAATACAAGCAGACTGCAATCGTACCCTGCACTGTACGTAGCAGACATCAAATGCCCGCCTCTCGCTTGTGAAGGGGCTCCTGGCACCAGTCAGCACCAGTCAGCACCAGTCGGCTACAGACGTCTTCTGTCGGCTTCACTCGGCTGTGCTCGGCAGCGCTCGCACGGCTCGCGTGGCTTACACGGTTCTTCTGGGTCTTGCTCAACAGTCAATTGTTATAGTTACATCATACCGGAGCCACAGTTTTATTGTTTTTGCGCATTTCGGAACCGCAAATATAAAACCGACATAATGGATTGATTCCAGCTCCTACTATCGCAAGCCACTGGCTCCCACGGAGTCGCCCGCCCCCCCCTCCTCTGCTGCCGCGGTACATTACTTCCGCCTCTGGTTCCCTCTCCGTCTCCATGTCGTAGAAAGAAACAATGTGCACATATGATTATGATTATGGTTCGTATCTCCGCTGCGCTGAAATCCAACAAATTAGAAAGGCGCCAGAGTCGTCCGCCTCGACTCGATGTCGATATACGATATATCATATCTCTGTTGCAGCGCGTTTCATCATTATGTATTTCGAGAAACAGGTAGATACCATGACAGCTTCTTGTGTTGCGTGACCTTCAGCGACGTTACATCTCATCTGTCGAGATTGTGTGACCTCCGAGACGTTCACTCGGAGAGGTGTCGGACACAAGCACGGTATCGATAGCAACCACAGGCCATACTCGACTCGTTAACGAGTGGTTTGTCACAATAATTT
This sequence comes from Anorthoa munda, assembly GCA_945859665.1. Classification (NCBI taxonomy): domain Eukaryota; kingdom Metazoa; phylum Arthropoda; class Insecta; order Lepidoptera; family Noctuidae; genus Anorthoa; species Anorthoa munda. Next base: position 75,706 of record OX243916.1, on the reverse strand, counting down.
AATGTTTTCACACTGAAAGTGTAGATTAGGTGTGATTACGTTAGCATTACACTAGCCGAGGGCCGCGAGAGGCGCGCACCGCGTACGCCGGGCGGCCTCGACCCGCACCCGCGCACCCGCGCCCGCCGCCAGGACCCGCGCACTCACATCTGTGGTAGACGCCATATCAGTCAACTTGCTACATTACACCTTGATCTTTCGGAGAGATGTGCAACGTAACACACACCTGATGATAGAACAGCTCTTCGTGATTCACTAGAACTTGTGTTGGGAATGCAACGAATATCGAATACTTATTGAAGTAGTTACCTATATTTGTTACACTCAAGATGTTTCCTTGGGTTGGCCCACCTAAATTCGCAACTGCGTACAAAGTCTTTTTTGTCTGGCCAGAACTAAAACTTGTGTATCTTGTTGACAGACCAGTTTGTGTTGTCCAAAACAGCAAGTTGTTGTAGCGAGTATGAGCCTTCCTGCACCATCATGGTCTTTAAAATAATGTTCAGTATCTTTTGTACACTTTCAATCGTATTGCAGAAAGTTTATTAACAAACTGATATTTTTTTTTTTTTTTTTAAAACGTTGCCCCACACTAGGAATTTCTTCCTGTATCGTGGGTGCGTTTACAAACATATAAACTCACATACACAAACACCCAGAGCCGGAACAATTATCTGTAGGTCATACAAATTTTTGTTCCGTGCGGGAATCGAACCCGCGACACGCAGCGCAGCAGTCAATTGCTCAACCACTGCGCCAACCGTGCGCCCGATATATGGTAGGCTGTATCGGAGTGGTCAACTTCGACTAACATACGAGTACGTACCTAAGAAAGCGGGCACTAGTGTACGCCGTGGTTTATAAGTTTGTTATGTGCACTCCTACAAATGTACATCTGTTTATTTTTCTATCCCTTACAACTCTTGACGAATAAAAAGTCGTTATTCGCATTTGGAACGTGAATAAATTACGGCAAATCTCTCGGAATTGCTGCAATCGCATGTCTGTTTATTGTTTACGCCATTTCATAACATAACATCACGCCAGTACGCTCTAAAGGGGTACGCAGATCTCTCATTTCACCGGTAATACTCTAGTTTCATGATATTCGGGTAATCTATTCTGGCGTTATAGGTACCTTACTAAACAACTTGTACAACTAAAAAGTGAAAAATAAAAAGCTTTTTACAAAAAAATACTACCGACTTCCAAATAAAAAGACTACAAAGTGAAAAATAACTTTATTTTTGGAAGTCGGTGTCTATAACGCAAAAAATGGTACCTACCAAAGACACCGACTTCCAAAAATAAAGTTATTTTTCACTTTGTAGTCTTTATTTGGAAGTCGGTAGTATTTTTTTTACCCGACTGCCGAAGGAGGGTAATGTGTTTATCAGTCTATGTATGTATGTAAGTATGTATGTATGTATGTATGTATGTATGTATGTTTGTTCCTATGTGGCATTCCAGAGACCTAACGCATTGGCCGATTTTGATGATTCATACGTCAATCGATACGTCTTAACCTTGCGAGTGTCATAGGCTACATTAAAATTGGAAAATAGGAAAATGGCGGCTTTTGGGCGCCATATTGTGGGGGCCCATTTTTTTTTTTTTTCCCAACCCATCGTGTGGGGTATCAAAATAAAGGGTTTCAAGAGGTGATTTCAAAAATATATAACACTTATATGTTTAAATGTACCTAATTCGAAAAAAATGTTAACTAAAAAGTTATAAATAAAAAAGTTAATTAAAAAAATCAAAATACCCGACTGCTTAAAAAGCGAACTAAAAAGACGTAAACAAGAAGAAAATCATGCTGTGCAGTCGGAGGATACATCTGGTTTTGGTCAGCCAGCTCGCGAATATGTATTCTCCGACTGCACAGCATGATTTTCTTCTTGTTTACGTCTTTTTAGTTCGCTTTTTAAGCAGTCGGGTATTTTGATTTTTTTTATTAAATTTTTTGTTAAAAAGCTTTTTATTATATTTGATGATCAAGCACTAAAATTTCATTTATGACTGAATTTTGATTCTTGTCGAGATCTGCCTTCGTGGAATGTGACTCACCGGTGTGAATACGTCGATGGAGACATCTCGCGTTGTCCTTCCTTGCATTCAACAAACCAGAAACGCCCCGAGAACTGTTGAGTAAAGAGGAAGAAATGCGCAGCTTTGAAGCATGCGCGTGCGCGCACCGTGCGAAGTCTCGACCTGTCATCTAATTTTAAACCCGCGGAATCACACTTACCTTACAGTTAACATAACACGGTGGAGCGGCGGTGGCAGGCTATGGTGTTGGTGGCAGACTGCTTTAGTGTAGTGGTGTGAGGTGTGTTGGTGTGAGTGTAGTGAGTAGTGTAGTGACGCGGTGTGTGTGTGTGCAGGACGGCGCCGGCGACGAGCAGGCGCGCGAGAAGCGCAAGCTGGAGGGCGTCACGCAGGCCAAGTTTGGCATCAAGAACGCCGTGCTCGGCTTCGTGTTCGGGGTGAGTACCGTGACCCCCAACCCCCTGCACCCCCTCTCCCCACTGCTGCACGGTGCGTCATGCGCTCTCTCTGTTGTAGAAAATCAACTCGCTGATTGACGCGAAGACGCGCTTCGTGGACACTCTGGATCAAAAGAACATCGAGCTGAACAAGCAGTATGGCATCGAGGCGCCGCAGAACGGGCTGGCATCGCTGAGCGGCGTCGTAGGCCAGGTCATCGGGCCCAAGCTGCAGCTGCTGGGGCCCAAGATCCAGGCGGTCACTGGGTTGCTGGGCGGCGCGTCCGGCGGCGGCGGCGGCTCAGGTGGGGGCGGGCTCGGCTCCATCATCTCGCTCGTCACCTCGTTGTCGGGCTCGTCGTCGGGCGGCGCCGGCGCCGGCGCCACGGTCGAGACTATCGACTCCTCCGAGGAGGACGACGCGTGAGCTCTCGCTCACCCGCTAGCCCTCTCACCCACGCGCACGCGCAGTCACGCTAGTGCTGGCGGCAGGTCCGCGCTAGGCCAGCGCTTCTCCTCGGTGAAGCACTGTACCTGGACTAGTGGCCGGGACTGCACGTGCGCGAGCGTGTCATCCACCTACCCTCCTCCGGGCCGCCTGTACAGTCCGCGGTCGCTCGTGTGTCCCCTCCCCTCTCCCCCTCCACTCCTTCCCAGTGCCGGCGGCGCGCCGCCCCTCAACGTTTTGTATTTATATTGTAAATAGGTTTTAGGTGAGCGTTGGTGATATTAAACGATTCCTCGGAAGATGACGTGTTGTTTTACTGCACGCTGCACGTCGCATGCCTCACCCACGCAACCTGTGCCCGCATCCTATGCATGTCACCTGTCCCGTTCTATGCATGTCACCTGTCCCGTTCATGTCGCGTCCACGTCGTGTCGCTTGCCCGTCGCGTCCTGCATGCCGCATGTACGTCTCATTGCATTCATGTAACATATTATCGTAGAACAGTCATAATTATGTCGAAGTCTTGCCACTGCGCATTTACAGTAAAGGACCTGCCTGATGGTGCGACGCAATTTAAATTGCGTCAATAGGTGATATCGCGCACGTATTTTCTAATAAACTTTCCATGCAAATTTATTTGTAATTTCGCTCATTATACATATGTCGCTTATCGGTGTGATATAAACGAATTCGCGTCGAGCCACCAGGGGGTCACTAAGAGTCCCTCTAGTCGCGCTTCGCCGCACTGCGGCTAGTCTCCGTCGTACTCGTCTCTAGTCACGGCTTGTCCTTAGCTTTATTTCCTAACCCGTCGCAGGTAGAGTAGTGTCCAAATAACATATACAGTATATGTGCATATGTGTGTGTTGCCTCACCGGCGCGAGCGCACAAGGCCGCACGCGCCGCTCGCGACCTCTGCTCAGTTGGGCAACACACACAGCACATGGATAGCTATTTTCACAACTCGCTATAAATGTGCACTTACTAAGGTAAGTGCACGTTTTTTACGGTATAGTCATGCTGCGCCGCCACAAGCAGCATGCAGCAGCAGCATGTACAGACATACACACACACACGGCACAAAGACGTTCAACACAAGATCTAGGCTCGCATGCACCACGAAACATTGAATACGTTTAGTGCTAAACGGATATAAACCTTCGTTATTTCTGTCATTCCTTTGAAGATGATAGAGAGAAAAAAAAAATTACATATGTTCTAACATCAAAAGCATTTTAAATTTGTGCTGCAAACGAGCCCATGCCTACTTCATCTATTTTATTTAACCGTATCAAAATTTAACAGCTCTGATAAAATATGGATGTGGTAACACATGTTTGACGTGTGGATGAAAGATGAATGTTGAACACCTTGTGTGTGTGTGTCTGAGTACTGAATACGTTTGTTAATATTAACAGAATGAGCGCAACGAAACCTGTACACTTTGAGATAGGGTTACGATCTGCAGAGATTGTTAATCTTGTTTTGACATTACCTTAAGGCATAATTGCTCTGCATTACTGGTCTGGTTTTCTTAAATATACTAACAGATAACCTTGCCGCAAGAAAACTGGTTTTAAATTGGAATTTCTTTAAATATTCATTTGAAATATAAATCCTACATTCAGAATACAATATACTATGTATAAAATAGATGCAGTAGGGTTTCGCTATTCTGTACAAACTTCATTCAACCTTTCTGTGATCACGTGTTCTGTTGCGCATCGAGCGCCTTCCGCTGCATTTTAATTCAGTATTTAGTCATGTGCCGCGGCTCCGCTTGTCCCCGGAACGAGACCAGCTCAGACCGCTGTGTGCTGTAATAGTACGAGTAGTAGCTGTCACTTGTGGACCAATGTCATTAGTTTAATTAGCTCATAGGTGATTGTGATGGCGTCGCGACACTTAACTGTCTACTATTTAACTCAAACGCAACATTTTGGTAACTGGCATTTACGATTCGATTATCCGTTATTATTTAGTTGTTAATAATATACCGGATGCCACAGTATCTTAGCACAGTCAAGTGTCCGGCCACTAATTATAAACATCCGGTGTATCAGGTGTTTCGGCTCACCAATATGTACACCGCGCCCCTGTTCCCCGACGTCCACACCAGTGCTCTCAGATGTCGTGTACTGACCGTCGCGTATAGTTCGCGGCGCTCACGATCAGTGCTTCTGTTACATGTAAATAAGTACATTTGTATAGTTTGGTGTAGTGATGTATCACTGGTGCACGGTGGCGGACTGCAGCAGCTAAGCGTGTCGCACCGTGTCACACTGTGTCGCATAACCAGGCAAGTATGATGTAGTAGTAGCAGTGCGACGACGCAGCGCAGCATCCGCAGCGTAGTGCACGTAGCCTGTCGTAGCGCACGTAACCTGTCGTAGCTCGTAGCGCGTAGCCCTCGTAGCGCCCTAGCGCCGCACGCACACACACGCACCACTCACTGTCACTTCACCGACACATACGATACTGTACTACTTCCTCTAAATGTGTGCAATAAATGTAACTCAGATTTTATTTTGTTTCAATTTTATTCGTATACCAAAAACTGCCCTATCACGGTCAACGTTGTTGTGCAGGTTCTAGTATTGATTTCATTGTAAACCGATTTTCCCAATATGATCTCTAGCCATATCAATGCCTTGTGTGTATTCGAGATGTTTGAAATATCCTTATAGGTATCTCTGTATTCTTAATTCTGTGAGTGAAGTATCAGAGAACTGGTAACGTAATTGAATGTAACTGTGATTAACGTCTGATAAGCAAATGAAATGAATATGCCATCTTCTTTTATGTTTGCAACACTTAGTGAACTTGAAGCCGTGAAGGTAGCCAGGAAGCCAGACCGAGGGGTTCTTCTCCCAAGTACGACACGCGCCGGTTGTGTCTTCTTTGTCGTCTTTATCGATTGATAGACAATGAGTTAATAATTAATCCATTAGTGTACAACATGCACACGACACATGTAGTACACACTTGTGGTGACGTACAGAGAGGAATACGAGCCGCACGCACGCCACTTGGACGGCGCATGGCCGCCACCCCTTGCGCGCGTCTCCAGGGTGAGTATGTGACACGAGACTTGACTGAACATGATATTCTAAATGACTCACACGACGCACACGCTAACCACACATACGAGTCAGCGAGCGAGGCGAGGGCTGCGGGGCGCGAGCGACCGCTGACCGCGCGCCTGTCGTAGACTGGCACTACGTGGAGGCGCCGGGCGCCGCCCCGGGTGCCATCGTCGTTGCAGAGCCCTGGCCCGCAGAGCAATGGCGCCCCGCGCCGCCACCGCCAAGCCGTGGCAGCCGACGACATCCCGGTGTTCGACCGGAACAAGGTCAGCCTGGACCTGCCGGGCAGCCTGTTTGGCCCGTCCGTGTCGCTGCTCATCCGCACTACTAAGATCATCGGCGACGTCATCCAGGTGAGCCGCGCTCCTCACACACGTCTGTCTGCAAGTCCCGCGTGTATAACGGCGCTATGTGTTACAGAACTCGGCGGTGCGCTACCAGACCTTCCTGCGTCTGTTCCGGCCGCTGTTCCGCGGCCAATTCGAGATCAAGGGCCTGGACCCGCCCACCACCACCACTACCACTACAACTGCCCGCCCGGCGCGCACCACCGCCGCCGACGCCGACAACGAAGTGCGCCGCCGCTGATAGCATGCACTGCGCTGCACAATACACACATAGATCGTGCCATTTTACTGTCTTACAATATCTTCTATACAAATGTGTCACAAAAAACGGTTCCAATCAATGGATGACATAATTATAAAATGTAATTCCATGTTTATTGTCAATAAATGGGAACTATAGGTACTGGATACTAAATCACACTTGCATGGCATACTACATTATTAGATTACACTACTGGTATCTCAAATAACTATGGTAAACTAGGCTTAATTCATTTGGTACATTGCCAACGAATTTTTTAACTCGGAAACATTAAAGTTCAATTGTAAAACGATAAAATTGGCATCGTGCACCTGTGCGACTGCTACTGCACGTAGCGTGTTGGAACTAGAGTGGCTGACGTGCTCAGCTGCGCATCTGCTATATGTGCCAATATTTTGCTGTTAAACCCAACAATCGCGTCCATACAAATGTAGGTTAGAAGTCCACAACTGTATTTAATTCTATGACTGCACTCATGATGCACTAACATAAAAATGCATGTGTAATTGTGTAGTGTACCTAGTTAGAACCAATCAAAAGATAAGACTGTAGGTACTTAGTAGGTTATTGAGAAAATTGTAGGATAGAGATTCAAAGGGGGAGTCAATCGGGTTACGATAATATGGTTTTGCTACAACGAGCTGGCGCACGCACCCGCTGTGTGTGGTACTGGGGACATTAGCACGCGCCCTCGGTCGGTGGCGGCTGGCGGCGGCGCCACACATCACACGAGTGACGTCACAGACCGATTATGTATTAAATAAAATAGGGATAATTATATCATTGCTCAAGGTAGTCGACGACACCTAAATATACGATATTTTTAAGAGCTTCCGCCTTTCATTTACAACCCCCCACGCCCTCTCCTTTCAGGTTCACTGACACTATATTTTTAGGGTTCCTTACCCAAATGGCAAAAAACGGAACCCTTATGGATTCGTCATGTCTGTCTGTCTGTCCATCCGTATGTCACATCCACTTTTTTCCGAAACTATAAGAACTATGCTGTTGAAACTTGGTAAGTAGATGTATACTGTGAACCGCATTAAGTTTTCCACACAAAAATAGAAAAAAAAAACAATAAATTTTGGGGGTTCCCCATACATAGAACTGAGACCTAATTTTTTTTCTCATACTTGTGGGGTATCTATGGATAGGTCTTCAAAAATGCTATTGAGGTTTCTAATATATTTTTTTTCTAAACTGAATAGTTTGCGCGAGAGACACTTCCAAAGTGGTAAAATGTGCCCCTGTAACTTCTAAAATAAGAGAATGATAAAACTAAAAAAATATATAATGTACATTACCATGTAAACTTCCACCGAAAAGTGGTTCACCGCGAGCTGGCTGACGAAAACCAGATGTATCCTCCGACTGCACAGCATGATTTTCTCCTTGTTTAAAACTTTTTAGTTCGCTTTTAAAGCAGTCGGGTTTTTAGATTTTTTTAATTAACTTTTTTTATTTATAACTTTTTAGTATTTTTTTTTAGAATTAGCTACATTTAAACATAAAAGTGTTATATATTTTTGAAATAGCCTCTTAAAATCCTTTATTTTGATACCCCACACGATGGGGTTGGAAGAAAAAAAAAATCCCCACAAAATGGCGCCCAAAATCCGTCATTTTTGTTTTTTCCAATTTTAATGTAGCCAGTGACACTCGCAAGATTAAGACGAATTGATTAACGTAAGAATCATCAAAATCGGCCAACGCGTTTATTCTCTAGAATGCCACATAGGAACAAACATACATACATACATAGACTGATAAACACATTACCCTCCTTCGGCAGTCGGGTAAAAAACGATTAACCCAAGTCTACGAAATAATAAATGAAACTTCCCTCCACCCGTAGGACCGAATTAACCGAAATAAGGAATAAAGATCGCGAACCCGAAAAGGACCAGAATATAACCCTAACCAACAAGTATTCGTTCGCAATCCTCTTCTCTAGCTAGCAGACAAAAGTTAGCCCCGCGTTTACTAAAGACATAGTCATGGCCGATCTTCCCATACACATATATACCAGAAAGAAACGAGGTCCTGTTGCAAAATCTCGTTTAAAGAGAAGCCCTAAAGATTCCACATTGTTACAGGATGTTACTGCTGCTACTCCTGCAAATGACGCAAGGACAAGAAGTAATGATTGATCCTTTAGGAAACGGCCCTGGAATACTTCCGTTTAATCTAGAATCGACGCGTATCATTTCCCATTATTATTCCTTTCTCAACTATTTTAATCTCGACGGTATACATTCCCAGATATATACAGTTAGTACACAATTGACTGATGTTAGACATAAACTAAAAATAAGATGTCTCTCTTATTTGAACCGCACATGAACTACCTTACATCTAAATTAACTTAAATGTCTATACAGCTAGAGTCATTTGAACATAATCGTCATAAAAGAGGACTTGTCGATGGTCTTGGTTCTGTTATTAAGAGCATATCAGGTAATCTTGACCAAACTGATGCAATTAAATATAATAATGCTATAAAAGTCCTTCACGAAAATGAGTACAAGATGCAGTCTCAACTTAATCAGCATGTTAGTCTATCTAAAACTTGGAGTTCGTATAATGCCAACTTATTAACTAACATAACAAAAAACCAGGAGAGAATAGGTAATGTTTTAAATCAGATAATCAATAGTACAGCAGACTTCGATTTTACCCAGTACGCCCATATGGCTCAACACTTAATTATCTGAAGCGATAGCATAGACAATTTGTTCGAAGAGCTCCATAAACTAGAGTACACTTTAGCCTTAATACGTACGTTAAGCACGCCCCATATGGCAATTAGTATAGCTGAAATTAGGAATATGTTAGATAAATTAAGGATTATATACTCGAACCATGAAATCCTCGAATTAGAGTTAAGGGACTATTATGACGTAATTAAGCTAGGATACTTTTATATAGATAATCAGATAGTTATAGTATTTAAGGTGACGATTGCCTTCCCTCCAATTTATAGCCTTTACAAACTGTCCATTGTTCCTAATAAGAACAATAAAATCCTTTTACCTTCCTTACCTTTTATTGCGACTTCCGGACAAGATTCTATGTACATGGAGGCTGAATGCCCGAAGGTAAATTCTCTGTACTTCTGCGAAGCGAAATTAAAGTACAAGACCCAAAATAATCCGGATTGTATCCAGCATCTGATCTCCAAGCAAGAACTTCTTCCATATTGCAAGCTGTCCTCAGTCACATTGAAGAGAGAAGCTGTGGAACAACTCGACGAGAAACACTACACCATCAGTTTCCCATATCCAACCAAAGTGAAGATATCCTGCAGACAAGAAACATACAGAATCCTTGAAAGAAGCTATCTGGCTATTATCCCGCACAATTGTCATATTAAAACGCCCGACACAATAGCGAACTCTAACAATCACATCAAGGGATTCGCTCTGGAAATTATGCAGTTGCCTACAGTTATTGAAGACTTTGAAACCTCAAGCGAGGCACCAATCATACTAAACTCTGCCGATCTAGAAAACCTGCACTCCATAAACACGAAAATCATGCTACAGGCTCCAGTTAAACTTAATGAAATAACCGATACAGCTCTCTACCATACCACGATTCCAATCTACCTAATACTATCCGGTGCAAGTGCACTCACTATCGCACTGATGTACCGACGATATCGATTGAAACAACTTCAGAAAAATCAATCAATGGAAACAGATGACGCCACACCTTCAGGAAACTATACTGAAATTCAAGAATCAAATAGAATTAGCCCCAGCAAGATAAGAATTGACCACAGCAATATTTCATCATCGCTGTCACACAAGATTTCGAAATAGTTGCTGATCTTCGGGGGGAGATATTACGTACTCGCACAGCACCCAAACCGCTGACAAGCGATTACCTCATTACCGCACATCGCAACAGCCGCGGACACGAGGCGCCGACGCAGCACAACGTGATGCAGCCCGACACCGGACATCGAGGCCCTCGTGGGATCGTCACTTTTGGCACGGCATCGGTCAACTATTCTAAGCCATTTTATATAATTGTAATTTTGTTAATTAAATTTAAGTTAAATAAATTTGGGTTTGTTAAAACCATTTTTCGATTCAAAGATTCGTTTGCGTAAAATTAAGCTTTAAGTTGCAAATTTATGTTAGAGTCAAGGAAATTGTTCGTGTACATGAAGAACTTCGCAAACTAAAATGGGACCAATTTCGAAACATACATTTTCAAACAAAAAAACAATTTTCAAAATCGGTCCATAATTGACGGAGATACGCGTGAACAAAGACAAAAAAAAAAAAAAACAATATCAAACATAGAACCTCCTCCTTTTTGGTAAGTCGGTTAAAAATAAAGTTTTGTTACATAATGAGAAGAATCCAAGAGTATTGGATGTTTTTTAGTGTTCCGAAGTCAGCAAGGAACCCTTATAGGTTCGCTCTGTCCGTCTGTCCGTCCGCAGCTTAGCTCAGAGAATCGAAGTACTAGAAAGCTATAATTTGGCATATACGATAAGATAACAATAATACATATTAATAATTCCGACAAAGTGGTAACATAAAATCATGAAAAATATTTTTTTTTCGGGTACCGTTTCGTATAGACGTAAAGTGGGGATGTATTTTATTTTTCTCATCTATCCCATGGTGTGGGGTATCGTTGGATAGGCCATTAAAAATATTATGGGTTTGTTAAAACCATTTTTCGATTCAGAGATTCGTTTGCGTAAAATTAAGCTTTAAGTTGCAAATATATGTTAGAGTCAAGTGTCGGGGGACCCCTTGCCAGCGAAATGGTTGCTCTTGGCTATGTGAAAAAATTCACGGCAGTAGTAAATATAACGAAATAAAAGGAAAATTTTCACGGATAACAAGGCTTTACAAGTTTACGAGTAATAGTCGACCAACTTATAAAATGTACTTGGCACAGTAAAATTTTTGTACAAATGCCATTGAAAAATTACTCAAATAAAGTTGTTAGCTGTGTAAAACAGATAGTAAATATATGCATATGAACCATGTAAAAATATACAAAAATAAAATCATAACATCCTAAATAATGATTTCTAAATTAATAATGTTTAAGCTCGAATAACGCATTGAAGTGGCCGGAGTCGTTGGCAGTACCAGTCCGTAGTCCATACGGCGTATGCGCGCGGTGGAGTCTATTTTGTGTTAGTGCAGAAGTATTTTCGACGTTTTGTAATTAAAACGTAAAAGTAAAGTCAAATTAGATTCGATTTCCAAGCAAATTACTTATTTTCTTTTGTCGATATCCTTTCTATAAAGTCAATTCGACCCGACTTCATCACTAATTGAGTAGCATAAAACTTTCCAGAATGAAATAGTGAATACCGCAGATTAGAGGATTCACCTCTAATCTGCGGTATTAGAGGAGATTAGAGGTGAATATATACGTTTTTTTTCTAATTCCGAAAGAGAAATAAACAAGAAGCGTGCACGCAAGGATCCAGGAACGAACTATACCATTCCCCATGGATCTAACGCGCGCTCGTATCGCCTCCTTTCGCAATTCGCACCCGCGGTGATACTCAAATAGATAATATTTTTCGGCTTATGTTTAACAAACCACCAAATCTAGTAATATACTGACAAAAATAGTAAATGATCACCAAAATTAAATTTAGAATCGCAACAGAGTCGACGGAGCCCCGCTGGGCGGGGCTCCTATTTCTGAATACAGGGTCTAAAGTAAACTAACACGAAGGTGATGACGGGAGCTGAGTTCGCTCGCTTTGCTCGCTCACTTCAGCTCCCGTCATCTCCTTCGAACCTAACCTGTCCGTGTCGGGGTGCCCTTAGCTCCCGAGCTCGCTTCGCTCGCTCTTGGACTGATTCATTGACCAAATCACTAGATTTGATATCTTACGGTTTTAGCACTTATGAAATTTGGTGATCAATTTACTAAATTTGGTTTAGGTTTATTTTTTTTGCTGATTAGTATATATTTTAGGTGATAGGGGTTATCGTCACAAAGTTTTTTTTGGTGGTCATTATATTTATTCCCATATTTTTCTAACTTCAGTTGCGAAGTTGGATTTTATAACTCTTTCAGTTACCAGTTAGTCCTTATTTAGTATAAGTCAAGAGTGAATAGATTTCATCTAGGCAAGCGTGCTTCACCGAAGACCACATCATCGCTTACCATCAGGCGAGATAGTGGTCAAACGCGAGAATATAGATTAAAAAAAAAAAAACATCCTATGTGGGCCCGTTTTTAGACTTTGTGAGCCGCTGAAACCGTTCTAATGTTCATGTAACAACAACAAAACCCTCTTTTTTGTCCGCATTATTATGCAACTTCGGAACCCTATTACTACGCGTGGCCCGACACGCACTTGGCCGGTTTTTTGTTTGTTTATTATGGCAGTTGAGATGTTACATTGCGTAGTCGTAAACGTTTGTTTGTCATAGCTGCGTTGTATCAACAACTTTGTTTTCGTTTACAGGTAGCGGGATCAACGTATGAATTGATCTTTTCTGACAAGCGCCTGATGATTTCTGAAGAGTTACAACTCTAACTACACCATCATCTCCCGGGTGAATTTCTTTGATTTTTGCCAACGGCCATTTACTTGGACTTATATTGTCATCTTTTGTTAGTACATTAGCTCCAATTTTTGCATTGTCATGTGCTTCTTTCCATTTGCATCTTTGTTGAAGTTGGTGTAGGTATTCTTTTGTCCAGCTCTTCCAAAAATCTTTTTTCATTTTTTGTATCTGTTTCCATCTGTTTACTAGGTCAGTATTAATATTTTCTATCGGATCTGGTATTCCTACTGCGTCACGGCCAATAAGAAAATGGCTTGGAGTTAATATTGTTGAATTGATGAAATTGTTTTATCTTCGTGAATTATTTTTCTAATTAAATCTTGAAATGTATTCCAAGAGTCGTAGTCCCCCGCGAATATGGGAATATTTATTCGTCGAAGTTTTCTTGATGATTTTGACGAAATAGTTTTTTTTTCCGAGTTTCGAAAAATTCTTTCTTCTAACAACTCCGTAGTAATGTCGTATTCTTTCTGTGTATTTTCGAAACAATTAACTTTGAAGAAGCTATTGTCCCATGTACTTTCGGAAATCAGTAGTCCGATGTGTGTTTCTTCGATTTCTTGACATTGTTTTTGTAAGGTTTGTAACAGTGTTTGTAAGTGCCATATTGGCTTGTATTGTGTAATGGATTCCTTAGTCTGAGATATTTTCTTGGATATCTGTGACATTCGGAATAGCTGTATAAACAGTTTTGGGCTACTGACAACGTCCTTGTTTTCATCTTCATCTAAAAGTCTTGGTTTGTAAACACTTTGTACAAGTTGCAACCTTTCTTCGCACTTTTTAAGGTAGTCAATTCCTTCGATGTAATGTTTCTTTATGTTGCCAAAGTAGTCAGTAGTAATATATTTATGAGTTGACTAGCACTCCGCCCGCGACTTCGTTCGCGTGATTTCGTTTATCCTATAAATGATTTTTAACCGACTTCAAAAAAAGGAGGAGGTTCCCAATTCGTCGGAATCTTTTTTTTTTTTTTTTTGTGTATGTTCCCCGATTACTTAAAGACACCTGGACCGATTTGGAAAATTCTTCTTTTGTTTGAAAGGGTATACTTCCCAGTTGGTCCCATAGTCATCAGGTCAGGATCTGATGATGGGATCTAGGAGAAATCAAGGGAACTCCTCAAATATTATAGGCATACATATAGCGATTTTGGTATTTTTTATCAACAATACAATCATCTGCACTCAGACAGTAACATTTGGTGAAGTGGAACTGGTGAAGAAGACCACAGATGGCCAATAGAATTCCTTAATGCTAAGTATGTCATGGGTTATAAGATATCTCGAATAGTTTAACGACTATGATGAAGCAAATACTTATAAATACATAGTGCGGATGACAATGGTTCCATCGAACTGATCTGATGATGAAGCCGGCAGGTAGGCACTGGTACTCCAAAATAAAACAATGTATCCTAGTCGTGTATGGGCTTATTGGAATCGTCATGAGATGTACTTTGGCTATAAATGAATTTTATGGCAATTGGAAGTACCTATCAAAACTAAAAAGAGATAAATAAAAAACTGTTTAACAAAAAAGCAAACCGACTTCCAAAAAATCACTGCAAAACGAAAAATAACTTTCTTTTCCGAAGTCGGTGTCGAAACACGGAAAACATTAGGTACCAAAGACGGCTTCGGAAAAGAAAGTTATTTTTCGTTTTGCAGTGATTTTTTGGAAGTCGGTTTGCTTTTTTGTCTTATATGCAGTTAGTGAAGGCGACTAAAAATTAGCTATTATTAAAACAATAAAAATCTGGGTATCGTAGATATACAGGGTTTATTGGATTGGGACGATCCGTTATTTGACTTAAAATATAATAAATTTTAGGTTACTGCCACAAAGTAAAATCCTCCCCTAAAAACTTATCAACCCTTTTTTCCCCCTTGAGGGTCGAGTTTTGAATAACCTAAATATGCTATTCACTCTTTTATTCTCTCTTTTATTTATCGTTTATGTTAGTCAGATTGCGCAGTGAGATTCCTCATAAAAAACTTTAACACTTTAACGCTAACCTTATCTGGGAGGGAGTTTTTAAAATGTTTTATGTAAATTTTGATTATCAACTTTATTCCCATGACTTTGATTTTACATACAAAATAATTTTGACCATTTTCAGCTCCTGAAAGGTTGAATTGACGCTAAATCGCGCCTTAGTGCTCCCCTAGAACCCTACGTTAAAAACGAAACCCTGTCCAGTAAGATTCTTAGCTTGAGTTAGTTTTGAGAAACTTATAATGACAACCTTTATCGTTTCTTTAGGTTGGTAGTTGTACCAGGTTTCAAATTTATTAACCTAAGAAATAATATTCTTCTATACAAACTTCAACACCCCCTAAATCATCATTTGGGGGAGTTTCGAAAAACTAATGATGACAACCTTTATTGTTTACTTAGGATGGTATTTATTTCATTTTTCAAATTCATTAACCCAAGAAATAAGATATTTCAAAAGCACTTTAACACCCCCTAAATCATCTTTTGGGGGTAGTTTCGAAAAATTTATAATTAAAACCTTTATTGTTTATTTAGGTTGTTATTGGTTGTTATTATTAATTTTTCTAGCTACCCCAGTATGAAAAATTAATAATAACAACCTTTATAAGTCATTTAGTATTTCTGGCAAGTTTCAAGTTTAATGACCCAAGAAATCAGACTTTTCCATACAAACTTCAACAACCCCTAAATCGACATTGACTAATAATGATAACCTTTATTGTTTATTGAGGTTGATGTTTATATCAAGTTTTATGTTTATTAACCCAAGATAGAAGATTCTTCCAAACAAACTTCAACACCCCCTAAATCATCATTTGGGGGAGTTTCGAAAAACTAATGATGACAACCTTTATTATTTACTTAGGATGGTATTTATGTCAACTTTCAAATGTCAATCAATCAACGCACAGCCGAAACTGCTAAGCCTAGAAGCATGAAATTTGGCAGAAATGTTCCTCAAGTGACGTAAGTGTGCACTAAGAAAGGATTTTTGGAAATTCCACCCCTAAAGGGGTAAAAAGGGGGTTGATAGTTTGTATGAAAAATCTAAATCCTTCAGCCAAAATTCCTGAAACTTAGCACAAATAGTATGCTAAGTAAATGATAAAGATTGACATTATTTGTTTTTCGAAACTACCCCCAAATAATGATTTAGGGCGTGTTGAAGTTTGTATGGAAAAGTCTGATTTCTTGGGTCAATAAACTTGAAACTTGCCACAAATACTAACCTGAATAAACAATAAAGGTTGTCGTTTTTTGCAACCACCCCCAAAAGACGAATTATTAAAGTGTTTTTGAATTATCTTATTTCTTGGGTTAACACATTTGAAAGTAGGCATAAATACCATCCAAAGTAAACAATAAAAGTTGTCATCATTAGTTTTTTGAAACTCCCCCAAATTATGATTTAGGGGGTGTTGATGTTTGTATGGAAGAATCTGATTTCTTAGGACAATAAACATGGAACTTGAGATAAATGCCGAACTAAATAAACAACGACGATCGACGATTTTTATTATTAGGTTTTCAAAACTACCCCCAACAGATGATTTATGGGATGTTAATTTTTTGGAAGAATCTTATATCTTGGATTAATAAACATGAAACTTGACATAAACACCAACCTGAATAAACAATAAAGGTTGTCATTATTAGTTTTTCGCAACCACCCCCAAAAGACGATTTAGGGGGTATTAAAGTGTTTTTGAAGAATCTTATTTCTTGGGTAAACACATTTGAAACTTGACATAAATACCAATCTAAATAAACAATAAAGGCTTTCATTCTTAGTTTTTCAAAACTACCCCTAACAGATGATTTAGGGGATGTTAATTTTTTTTTGAAGAATCTTCTATCTTGGGTTAATAAACATAAAATTTTACATAAACATCAACCTCAATAAACAATAAAGGTTATCATTATTAGTCTTTTGAAACATGGGGGATGTTTCAAAAGACTAATAATGATAACCTTTATAAATAATAAATAAAGTCGATTTAGGGGGTGTAGTGTATGTGGATATCAATAGATCGCGCTACAAGCCGATAACAGTATTGTAAAGCTGCCTCGTGCGCACACGCTGCTCGGTTATAAATACCGGTCCGAGTGGTGGGGCGATCAGTCGTTATCGGACTGTCGGCCTGTGCGGTGGTGCGTTGGCGAGTCAACTATTAATATTGATAAATGTGCATATTTTACATTGGCGACGAGGAGAAAACCGTAGAGTGAATAAAGTAATAAATAAAGCTGTTTTTCACTAAAAGGAACATGAAGACTTTGTTATAATACCATAAAGAAAATACAAGAAAAAGAAAAGTGTGGAATGACGGTGACAGTTAAAATCAGTGGCGGTTCGTTTTTGAAGTGCATCAAATGTATACGATAAGTAGTGCACTTGCTGAGTAGTGCTGTGGAATTCAATCTCGTAAATACACACTGTGCACACTGGTGGCACACTACACCGTCGGCGTCGTATTGTTATGGTCCCACCAAAACTGAATGCAGTAGAAGTAAGTCCTTCAGCTTCGCGTCTACATGGCAGACAATGGGGGACTAATATATTTTTTTTTTTAATCTTTATTTATTAACGAGGGTTTGATCACATAGTGAACATGTCACCCTCATAGGAAACCATTGTTACATGCAAAACTTAACATCTACGCTTAATTCCTAAATTAACTAGCTTATATACTATTCTAGCGGCTTCGGATGCTGGAAAAGCTAGAATGATATTACACTCTCCAAATTGACAAATGTTCACATTAAGTTGATCTCGAATAAAATATCTTTCCGCGCCGTTCCGGACACACTCCATCATTATATGAAACACATCCTCGACCACATGGCACGCCGTGCAGTTCGGGGATGTAACTTTGCCCATCAATGCAGCAAAACTATTCAATGGGATGTGTCCGGAACGAAGTCTTAAACTTGTCACGATTTCTTGTCTACTCATGTCGGCGTTGTCAAACCAAGGATAGTTCTGAATAGTTGGCTGCATCGTCCTATACCAAATGCCTTTTGTTAATGACTTCTCGTTGAAATCCCTTTTGTAAATCATTTGGAATCACGAATTCATCGAAAAGGTCATTTAAAAGTTTTTCGTACGCCACCCAGTCAGCCTTTTTATGATTTCGACGAGACGCATAGATGTTATTAGGTTTAAAGTAAGTTGAAATTTTAATAACACAATGATCGCTTCCCAATGTCTTATTTAACACTTGCCAGTTTAAACTTAAACTTATATCGGATGACGCTAACGAAATATCGGGGGACGACTGTTGTAGTACATCATTGACTAACTTAATGCGCGTGTGATCATTACGGTTTAATGTAATAAAGCTACTGCCAATAAGTGCGTCAAAAATTTGATTACCTCTCACCTGTCCAACTTATTTGACCAATTGGGATGGTGTCCGTTGAAGTCACCTAAAACTAAGGTTTTACTATTAACCTGTGAAAATAACTGATCCCAGTCTGACTGGCTAGTGCTTACAGAAGGTGGACAGTAAACCGATATAATATTTTCAATTTGATTACAATTATACACTTTAACGTGTATAATTTCTATACCCGAGTTAAAATTTTGTAAATCTTGGCAAATCTGACATTTAATTGACTTATGTGTGAGTATGGCTACACCTCCGTATGAATCCTCTCTGTCTTTACGAAATACATTGTAATCTTTAATTTTAAAATTTGTTTCTGGTTGTAACCAAGTTTCGCTCAATACGGCGATGTGAATCTTGTCTTGTATTAACAAATTCTCAAACTCACTTGACTTCGGCCTAATACTTTGTGCGTTCCATTGGATAATATTTAATTTAACATTAGTTTCATAAAGCATTTGAGAAATAATCAAGGACTAATTTAAGTACAGGCCAATCTGCTACATTGTCAACGACTACTAAAATTACCCACTCAATGCAAGTTTTAAGTATTCCTTTCCATATCATTTGTATTCTGCTTCCTTTCATGAATATTATCTCTTGTAATCTCTTTAACAATTCCTTGAAATTGACATCTCTGTGTTTTTCTTCTTTTTCATTCCAGTTTTTTGTCTCAGCTTTATAACATTCTTCTATTTCCGTTTTCCTCCACTCCATAAAGTCTAGATCTGAAGAGTTCTCCTGTTTTTTCTGTTTCTTTTTAGAGTCTGAGTTTTGTTTTTGTTTATGTACCTGCGCCTTTGTTGTCATTTCAGCATAAGATAGACTATTACAGGTTTGAGTAGGAGTTGTGTCCACGACTTGAAGGGATGTAAATTTTATATCACTATCCTTTATTTCTGTGTTCACTTCCTTATGCGTTGGTTCGTCTTTGGGGACATAGATAGTTAGGGCCTTTCTATAGGTACAATTAAACTCAGACATGAGTTTCCTCAGTCTTTTTTCCTTTAAAAAGATTGGGCATGTTTTTGAAAGGGATATATGTCTTCCATTGCAGTTAACGCATGTAATGTTAGTGGTTTCGCAATTGACATGATTTTTTCCGCATTTGGGACATACTACTTTAGTACTAGGACATCTCTTAAGTACATGACCGTATTTCCAGCAGCGTGAACATTGTGACACTGGAAATACATATGGTTCTACCTTTATCCTCAAACCATGTGTATAAACATAAGGCGGTAAAAATGACCCTTTAAAACAAAGACGAACCGCTTCACTGGGTGACCACCCATCCGTCTCAAAGTTCTTGCGATTCAAGCGATTTAAGGATAACCTGGCTGGTGCATGGCAAACTAAACTTTCCAAAATGTCCTCCTCTGTCATATCCAAGTCCACATCTCGAATTACACCGTAGGACAAATTCTTTTCCATTGCTCTCTGTATATGCCATCCCTTATCGATAAAGACTTGACATGTCTCCAAGTTTTCAGCGCTGATTTCGCTAATCAATTCTATACGAACTCGATACGGATTGATAAATTTCACCCTGCTTATATCTTTTATATTCTGGTCTTTTAATAACTTAGCAAGACTAAATTGTTTAGGCAATTTTTCTTTACTAGATATATATATTTCTATCTTTTCAGTCTCCCTTAATATTTTGTTTTTCGGCTTAACTTCCGTCCATTCTTCATCGCTGCTTTCCCTCATTCTTTTATTGGTGTTGTCTTCACTATCTCCAATGTCTAAATCTTCATTTAAAATAGAAATCTCATTCATAGAATCATTACTTATTTCCTTACTCGGCTCATAATTATCGCTCATTTTACTCGTAAACAAGTCGCATCTGCGGCAAGCGGCAGGTAGCCGGCCGACCGACCATGTGCGCACCTTTCTAAGTTCGAATGTACTAGACAGTACCTGCGCGCTCAGTTCAATCGACGATAACAACTGTGACACGACCCGCCGTAGAAAACAGTGAGGGGAGTTCCTCCACCAAGCAGGAGAACACATACCGTGGCTATTAGGTCGCACTGTGCGCACTTGTCTGTAGTCTTACCTGCAATTCACTTGAGTTGTTCAGGGGGCGATGGGCAGCTGGTGATGTAGCCGGGACATGGGTCTCAAAGGAGACTATCGTTGTATTGGTTTTGTAATAACCTGTAGTCGTAGACTCTATGTGAAGTGACACACATCGTGTTGGTCGATAACTTGAGGTAATGAAGATATGGGTGGCATGAGTTTCACTAGCTGCTGCGGCGGTCGTGCCATCGTTATACACTGAAAGCTTTAAATAGGTACGCTTAGAACTTAGAAGTATACACACGATAGGTTTAGGAAGATGATAGTCGGTACTCACGTTCCAGTCGATGTTGATAATAATGATTGATGAGCAAGCTGTAGAAGGTTAGGTTATTCAGTCTATCGGCCGTAGTGTGTGTTCGACCGTACCAGTGGTTAAGCGTAGTCGTGGCCGTAAATCGGTATATTTTGAGGCAACACAAGTAGTCCGTAGGTGCGCAATATTGCGTTTAGCTCTGTCGGAGGTCTGGGTCTAGTAAGACCGTTGTGTGAGGCAATGCGATTGCTGGTCGGCTAGAGAGCCGAGGCGTTAGAGGCTTTACTCGAGGGTTCCTGTTGGCTTGGCAGTTTTACTGCAGTAGAGTTTTAAAGTTTCTTTGGAACGATTGTGGTTAAAGTTAGTTAAAACTTAAGATTTGGTTGGAACAAAGCTAGAATTCTTAAATTTCCCTATTTTCACGAACCCAATAATCAAGTTTGGTTAAGAGTAGCCTAGTTGGCCATTGTGGCAACTGTGAGCCTAGGTGGAAAACACTGGCATAACATAACATCACGCTTATGGTGTATTATTGGGCGGTTCCTGATGGAGAAAACGAGTGACACTGCTCGACCTGGGAGTCGAACCCTTGACCTCATGATTAGTTATTTGATTTGTGCTACATGATTAGTTCTAAATTAATAAATCAAAGAGCACACAAATGCAGTAGAATATACCTACTGGTCATTAAATTGACAGGCAGTAGAATATACCTACTGGTCATTAAATTGACAGGCAGTAGAATATATCTACTGGTCATTAAATTGACAGGCAGTAGATTATAACTACTGGTCATTAAATTGACAGTCATCAGAGAATGACAGTAATAGCAGTAGATTATACCTACTGGTCATTAAATTGACAGTCATCAGAGAATGACAGAAATAGCAGTAGATTATAACTACTGGTCATTAAATTGACAGTCATCAGAGAATGACAGAAATAGCAGTAGATTATGACTACTGTTCATTAAATTGACAGTCATCAGAGAATGATAGAAATAACAGTAGATTATGCCTACTTGGTCATTAAATTGAGTTATAAAAAAAAAAAAAGAGATGTCAGCAGTAATGGTACTTTTTATGTACATTCTGTTCACACCCGGAAGACTCACTTACCTCGGGAGCGTCGTGTCAGAAACTGGATGTAGTGATGAGGACATCGCATCAAGGATCACTAAAGCACGATCAGCTACCTTCGCGCAGCTGAGACCTGTTTGGCAATCGCGGCAATTGACCCGAAGGATTAAACTCGAATCTTCTCAACTCAAATTCGTGCTGCTTTACGGGTGCAAAACGTGGAAGGTCACAAAAGACATCTCTAGCCAGATCCAAGTCGTCATAAACCGCTGTCTTTGTCACATACTCTTCATTTACTGGCCCGAGACCATCACCAACGTAGAGCTGTTGGAGCAATGCCACGAGAGCCCGATCGACCGCCAGATCAAGCGTCGCAAATGGAGTTCGATTGGCCATAAGCTGCGAAGGGATTCTGATCACATACCGAAGCAAGCGCTGGATTGGAATCCACAGGGCAAAAGAAAGCGTGGCCGTCCCCGTCCAACCTGAACGAGAGGATGCCGCGCAGCTTCCCGGACACTGCCTGGCCGAGTGAGATTCGACGTTTGACTTCTCTTGAGGTTGGACCTGCCTAGCTGGACTATAAGTCCCAGGTAGGCATGGTTGTCCACCGCTGCGGATGTGTAGTCTCCGATCTTGACGGGAGTGGGCGCGACATGGGCGTTTAACATCACTTTGGTTTATCCATATAAATTTTTGGACCCACTCTTTCGGAAGCTCTACTGAGGTAATCGAGCGTTGTACTGGGGACCTCCATGGTCTAAGCCATGACAGCTATATCACGCGCGAACCGAAGGTGAGCGATGTGCTCGCCGTTGACGTCGATGCCTGGCCCTCTCCGAAACGGAGCCTTGAAAGCGTCCTCCAGTGCAGCGGTGGACGGTTTTGGAGGTGGCGTCTCCCTGTCCCACACCTCGCTGCGGAGGGATGGATTCCGGAGCCAGGTCGCAAGGCCGGACTAGCGTAGTGGTGTTTTTGTGCTCGCGCTTCGTTACCTCGATGTACCGGTGGTCGATTTGGCGCCGTTGGAGGGACTGCAGTGCAGCCCAAGTCTCGATCAAGTTGAGGACTTTCATGTGGTCCACAGACGCTGAGCGGAAAGGCAGGTTGGCTTACGGTGCTGGAGCCTGTTCAGAGGCTGGCTTGTTCGGGAGGGTCAAAGTCGTAGAGCTTGCGCGCGAGACGATTCGTGTATTGGTTCCAGGTAACTAATTAATACCATGAATTCTCAACTAACGTTAGAGAAATTGGAGGGAGAGGGGGAACCTTCATCAGAAGGCCCGAGATGGGAATCAGAAAATGGAATAGAAGAAGAGGAAGGGTAAAAGGAAACACTAAATTAAACCAGTAAATGATTTTTAAATTATTGTTCTGTCATTTTGTTATGCCAGAGATGCCAATAATAAAAATCAGAATATGCTAAATGTCTTATTAATAATTCTGGTTACATCCAACTGTTTAAAACAAGGAAGGGATGTAGTGTATGTGGATTTAGGTACGCGGATGTGTAGTTGGTGGAGTCACACAATAAAAGTCAGTTGTGGGTACTCACAGTTTATATTGCCTGGTACACAAAACACGTAACACTTATTATAGTTCAGAAGGAGAATCACAAACGAGTAAAGAGTCACAATAACAGCACAAGGATGTCCACGGCACAATACATGGAAACAGGCACAGACAGAACGTTAGCGTATGTCGCGGAACACATAAATTAGGCGCGCACAGTAGTGGTAGCGAGAGCTGCAAACCGACTAGCGGTGCGTCACTGCGGGTGGCAGCATATAGTTGGAGGCTCGCGGTGCAGTACCGCCACAGTGGTTGCGGTAACGTTCAACCAGACATCAGCCGACATTATATCGTATACGATATAATATGCCGTGAATGTCTGTCGACGGTGTGTTACTGTTATTGTAATAATATATAAATAAATATAACTATATTGTATGTGTATCTTGTATGTTTGTGTATTAAATAAATAAATAAACTATGTGGGTAGATAGTGTACCCTACATCACTCCCCTCCAGAGACCGTCATGGGCGATAAAAATCTGTAAATTTGACTTGACGACCAGAACGAGTGGTATACTCGTTGCTATTGCTAGATGGAGTGACTTCTGGTTCAGCTTTGTCAGCGGTAGTATCTCTAAGTAGTCTGTGTTTGTCAGCCAATATGTAGGCTGGTTTTAGACGGTCAATTGTGACCGTGACCTCTTTGCCCTTGAAAAGGATTTTAAAAACTTTGTCACCTCTTTGCAGAACTTTGTGAGGACCTGTGTAGGCTGGTTGTAATGAGCCACGTAATGCGTCTTCACGAAGGAACACGTGATCAGTGGTCTGCAGATCCTTGTATACAAATATGCTGGGTTTGTTGTGACGTGAAGCTGGGGTTGGTTGCAGGTTTTGTGCAAATTTGCGGATGCGAGCGACGAATTCCGTGATGTCGGTCGTTCCTTCATCACGGGGAGAGAAAAATTCTCCCGGGAGTCTTAGCGGTTCGCCGTATACTAGTTCGGCGGAAGACGCTTGGACATCCTTTTTGAATGCGCTCCTTATTCCAAGCAATACCCACGGTAAGGACTCTGTCCACCTTTCGTTAGCATGGCACGTGATGGACGCCTTGAGTTGCCTGTGAAATCGCTCCACCATGCCGTTACATGCCGGATGGTATGCCGTTGTCCGCTTGTGCTGAAAACCAGCCAACTTGGACAATTGTTCGAACAGGGCTGACTCGAACTGACGGCCCCTGTCCGTAACAATATCTGTAGGACATCCAAACCTGGCAATCCATCCGGACAGCAGTGCTTTAGCTACTGCCTCGGCAGTAATGTCGACGATAGGTACCACTTCGGGCCACCTGGTAAATCGGTCGACTGCCGTCAGACAGTACCTGAAGCCTTGCGAAATTGGGAGCGGGCCCACAAGGTCGATGTGGACAGTGGTGAACCTTGCACGTGGGAGATGGAACGCCCCTAACGGCGCTGAGACATGACGGCTCACCTTAGCCCGCTGGCATTGAAGACAAGCTCTTGCCCATTCCCTGCAGTCCTTCCTTACGCCTGGCCAAACAAAACGCTCTGCAACTAATTTGGCAGTCGCCGAAACACCAGGATGACTGAGGGAATGTAAGCTGTCAAAAACTTGTCTTCGCAGCATTTTGGGCACAAATGGTCTTGGAGGCACTGTACTGACGTCGCAGTACACAGCTGTACGCTCCCCGGAGACCTGCACTTTCTCCAGTTCTAATGAAGATCCTTCCTGAAGGAGTTTGGCTAGTTCGGGATCCGCAGCTTGTGATTCCGCGAGATTAACAAGGCTGACCGGTACCTGAAGTTCCTCCACGCGAGATAAAGGGTCGGCTACGACATTGTCCTTGCCAGAAATGTGTCTTATGTCGGTGGTGAACTGAGCGATGAAGTCGAGGTACCGGAATTGCCTTGGTGAGCAGTTTTTCTTCCTCTCATGGAATGCGAAACTGATCGGTTTGTGGTCCGTGTAGACGACGAAGTGTCGAGCCTCCAGCATATGGCGAAAGTATTTGATGGCCTCGTAAATGGCCAGCAGTTCCCTGTCATAGGGAGAATACTTTGTTTGCGGAGGGTTGAGCTTCCTTGAGAAGAAAGCTAACGGCTGCCAGCCATCATCGCTAAGCTGCTGTAACACCGCGCCGATTGCAGTATCCGACGCATCGGTAACTAACGCGAGTTTGGCGTTGCAATCGGGGTGAGCCAATAGAGCAGCGGTAGCTAGGCTTGCCTTGCAGTCCTCAAATGCTTGCAAAGTACTCTCCGCAAGACATATGGGATGCGAGCCCTTTACGTTGCCATTCAAGAGGTTGTGAAGCGGCGCCTGGATCTGAGCTGCATGTGGTATGAATCGCCTATAAAAATTGGTCATGCCCAAGAATCGACGCAGCTGACGGACATCTTTGGGCTGTGGGAACGACTTGATGGCCTCGACCTTGGAGTCAAGCGGTTTGGTGCCCTTCTTGGAGATGTGGTAACCTAGGAAAGTTACCTCCGAGACACCGAAAACGCACTTGGACGTGTTGACCAGCATGCCGAAATCCCGCATCCTGGTGAAAATGATGCGGAGGTGCTCCTCGTGTTCTGCCTCTGTTTTTGAAAAAATTAAGAAGTCATCCAAATAACAATAGCAGAAGTCCAAACCTCTGGTCATCTCGTCAACGAAGCGCTGGAACGTTTGGCCTGCGTTTCGCAAACCAAACGTCATGTACGGGAATTCGTACAGGCCGAACGGTGTGGTGATCGCCGTCTTCGGAATGTCGTCCTGGCTGACAGGTATCTGCGTAACGTGTTGAGATCGCTGCGACGCGGTGTGCGCGGACTCACTGTCACTCATTTTAATTTCTTTGAAGTGTTCTATTCGGGGTCACCAGTTTAGGTACGCGGATGTGTAGTTGGTGGAGTCACACAATAAAAGTCAGTTGTGGGTACTCACAGTTTATATTGCCTGGTACACAAAACACGTAACACTTATTATAGTTCAGAAGGAGAATCACAAACGAGTAAAGAGTCACAATAACAGCACAAGGATGTCCACGGCACAATACATGGAAACAGGCACAGACAGAACGTTAGCGTATGTCGCGGAACACATAAATTAGGCGCGCACAGTAGTGGTAGCGAGAGCTGCAAACCGACTAGCGGTGCGTCACTGCGGGTGGCAGCATATAGTTGGAGGCTCGCGGTGCAGTACCGCCACAGTGGTTGCGGTAACGTTCAACCAGACATCAGCCGACATTATATCGTATACGATATAATATGCCGTGAATGTCTGTCGACGGTGTGTTACTGTTATTGTAATAATATATAAATAAATATAACTATATTGTATGTGTATCTTGTATGTTTGTGTATTAAATAAATAAATAAACTATGTGGGTAGATAGTGTACCCTACATGGATATCAATAGATCGCGCTACAAGCCGATAACAGTATTGTAAAGCTGCCTCGTGCGCACACGCTGCTCGGTTAAAAATACCGGTCCGAGTGGTGGGGCGATCAGTCGTTATCGGACTGTCGGCCTGTGCGGTGGTGCGTTGGCGAGTCAACTATTAATATTGATAAATATGCATATTTTACAGGGGGTGTTGAAGTATGGAAAAGCCTGATTTCTTGGGTCAATAAACTTGAAACTTGCCACAAATACTAACCTTAATTACTTATAAAGGTTGTTATTATGTTAAGGTTGTTGTTATTATTTGTTACAACCAATAACAACCTTAATAAACAATAAAGGTTTTCATTATTACTTTTTCGAAACTACCCCCAAAAGATGGTTTAGGGGGTGTTAAAGTACTTTTGAAATATCTTATTTCTTGGGTTAATAAATTTGAAAATTGATATAAATACCCATACTAAGTGAACAATAAAGGTTGTCATTATTAGTTTTACTTATCTACTCCCAAAATACGATTTAGGGGGTGTTAAAGTGTTTTTAAAGAATCTTATTTCTTAGGTTAATGAATTTGAAACCTGGCACAACTACCAACCTAAGGAAATAATAAAGGTTGTCATTATAAGTTTCTCGAAACTAAATCAAGCTAAAAATCTTACTGGACAGGGTTTCGTTTTTAACGTAGGGTTCTAGGGGAGCACTAAGGCGCGATTTTGCGGCAATTCAACCTTTCAGGAGATGAATAGGGTCAAAATTATTTTGTACGTAAAATCGAATTCCTTGGGGATAAAGTTGATAATCAAAATTTACATGAAACATTTTAAAAACTCCCTCCCAGATAGGGTTAGCGTTAAAGTGTTAAAGTTTTTTTTGAGGCATCTCACTGCGCAATCTGACTAACATAAACGATAAATAAAAAAGAGAAGAAAAGAGTGAATAGCATATTTAGGTTGTTCAAAACTCGACCCTCAACGGGGCAAAAAAGGGTTGATAAGTTTTTAGGGGAGGATTTTACTTTGTGGCCGGTAACCTAAAATTTATTATTCTTTAAGTCAAATAACGAATCGTCCCAATCCAATAAACCCTGTATATCTACGATACCCAGTTTTTTATCGTTTTAATAATAGCTTTGCTTTGGTCGCCTTCACTAACTGCATATAAGAAAATCATTTATAGGATAAACGAAATTACGCGAACGAAGTCGCGGGTGGAGTGCTAGTATATAGATAAGTTCAGGATGTCTGCACCATGCGACCTAAGGATACAGACGGATAGTGGGCAGGAATTCGCAAGGTTTCACAAATATTACCACGCTCAGGG
The DNA here is from genome assembly GCA_945859665.1 of Anorthoa munda. Lineage (NCBI taxonomy): Eukaryota > Metazoa > Arthropoda > Insecta > Lepidoptera > Noctuidae > Anorthoa > Anorthoa munda. The sequence goes on along the minus strand of OX243916.1, from coordinate 47,454 downwards.
TGCTGTATGACGCTTTGGTAAGGAGTCACTTGGAGCACAGTGCGGTGATTTGGGCTCCTCATGAAGCGAAATACAATGTGATGCTGGAGCGAGTACAAAATAAATTTACAAGACACTTGTATTTAAAACTTTATGGAGTTTACCCATTTTACCCGCTAATGTATCCTACACTGTTTGTACTGGGAATGGTGGGGTACAACGAACTTAGAGTGCGCAGGGAATTTACACTCGCGGCGTACGCACTAAAGCTCCTGCGTGGAGTAGCACATAACCCGGATGTGCTGCGTCACCTGAAGCTGTGCGTGCCAGATCGGTACGTGTGGAGGCGGCGGCGGCCGCCACTGCTGGCCGTGCCTGCTGCTAGAACCAATCTATTGGCAAAAACACCTCTCACCCGCACAATCTGTGTTCTCAACGAATTACATGAGAGGCTGGACATATTTTCGTGCAATTGGAGTGAATTCGCAAGAGTTTTGTTGAATTTTGTTAGTTATAATTAAAATTTAGATAAGTATGTTAAGTTTAGTTAAGTTATAATAAAACTTTTTTTTTATTTTTTATTTTATATTAGTTTAGATGATTTTAATATTGTTAGAAGTTTAGGTTTATATTATTATAATATTTAATTATATTTAAGTAAAGTCTAATTTTAGATTAAGATTTTAACCATTCTATTGTATTGGGTTCAACCTGTAAGATAGTGTGTGTAAGTTAAATAAATAAATAAATAAATAAATAAATTCCAGGTTCGGGAAGAGTACACTCACTGCCAGTCCAGCAGACTCACAGGATTGATCAGAGATGGCTAAAGGTGTCATGGCCACAGCGAGGGGTAATGAGACAAGAATATAAATTCTAATTTGATTTATTGACAATATTACAAAAAATTGCATCCCCCACAATATGGCGCTCAAAATCCGCCATGTTCCTTTTTTACCCGACTGCCGAAGGAGGGTAATGTGTTTATCAGTCGCGTTGGCCGATTTTGAAGGTTCTTACGTCAATCGATTCGTCTTGATCCTGTGAGTGTCACTGGCTACATTAAAATTGGAAAAAACAAAAATGGCGGCTTTTGGGCGCGATTTTGTGGGGAAAAAAAAAAAAAAAAATTCTTCCAAACCCATCGTGTGGGGTATTAAAATAAAGGATTTTAAGAGGCGATTTCAAAAAAAATATATAACACTTATAAGTTTTAATGTACCTAATTCTAAAAAAAAAATAACTAAAAAGTTGTAAATAAAAAAAGTTAATTAAAAAAAAAAAAAACAAAAAACCCGACTGCTTAAAAAACAAACTAAAAAAGACGTAAACCAGAAGAAAATCATGCTGTGCAGTCGGAGGATACATCTGGTTTTGGTCCGCCAGCTCGCGAATATGTTATTTTTTATTTTTTTAATTAACTTTTTTTTATATGATTTCTTAATCCAAAAAAATAAAAAATAACAGAAACTGTACGGAACCGCACATTATTTTTCATACTCACGCGCCGTGCATTCTGTGCACTCAGCATTTCGTACCTATCACTAAGCTAATTTGTGTAAGTACATTAAATCAATAAATCAGTGTTCAACGGACATTCGCGGTGGTCGGTTTTATTTCATCATCATCCCCATAGAATCGCCCCGGTATCATCACTAAGTGCAGGGATCCCCTACATTTATTTTGGTCCTTCGAGATTAGCATCAGGACCTTGTCGCGGTACTTTGAGCTAGCGCGCGCACAGCTCAGTGGCAATCTCTCGCGAACGTGGTTCTGTGATCAAACCAGTGAGAAACTCTTTTTTTCACTCTCTCATCCTATACTTGAGTTACACTTGACTTGAGCTTAGGTTAACAGCACGGTCGTGGTAAGGAAATCACGGCGTGATATCACCATCATCATCATCAGGCTCCCTGGAGCACATCATCGGGTGGCGCAAGGGTTCAGCGTCCGCAATCAGCATCGTCATCACGTGGATCATCATATTTCCAAGTAAGACTGTTCCTTTTACCTACCTACATCATGGAAGATCTTATTGCCCGTCAATCGGGAATCATCGCCAATTTTACTACCATCAAGGTCAACTTTAGCAAGGACTCGGATTCTCGCAAAACTACGGCATACCTCAGGAAACGTTTAGACGCGATAGACGACCTCTGGGGAGAGTTCGAACAAAATCATAAGCAAATATCGGAGCATAAAGATGCGGCGGTCGACTATTTCCTCGACAACACGTATCAAAAGGGCAAAGATCATTATCAATTTGTACGGAATCTCATTTCGTCTTACGGCAAATCAAACAAATCAACTCAACCTGATGGCAAGTTAGACGAACTAATATCGCTGCAACGCACGAACTTTAGGGCATTTACTCGGCTGGTCAAAGGTATCAAGATTGATCAGATATCGGACAAATGGGAACTTGAGGATGAGCTCAAAAACATCCAAGTAAAGTGGACAATGATAGATACGCAACATTTGCAAATCGATCATATCCTAGCTGGAGGTGACTTATCATACGACGAGGAGTTTAACAATCATGAATTGGTCTACAAAAACATCAAAAGAGAGCTGAATAAGAAAATCTCCTCAACATCTCATTTAGAGAGATCAACCCCGCACATTGATATACCGTCATTTAGCGGGAACTACACACAATGGCCAACATTTTATGACTTGTTCACCGAGACAATTCATAACAACAATTCGATCACGAAAGCTCAGAAGATGCAGCATCTTAAGGGAAAACTTAAGGGGGAGGCAGAGCGTATTATTCATCATCTCCATATATCATCAGATAACTACGATGCAGCGTGGGATATCTTACTACATCGGTACAATAATACTCAACTCCTTTTTACCAATCACATCGAAATCTTCCTTAATCAACCCAACATCCAAAGGCAAACATCATTAGACATCAAAGGTTTATACGATACCTCAACCGAATGTATTCACGCGATACACAATCTCGGTGCTGATACGAATACATGGGATCCGTTGTTGGTTCACTTGCTCTGCAAAAAACTGGACCCAGAAACATATGCTGGGTACAAAGAAGCACGCAGGAATCCTCGTGAACTACCAAAGCTGGAGGAATTAATGTCTTATCTCGAGAGTAAATTTACTGCTCTTGAACCCATTAAAACTACTAAGGAACCCTCATCATCAAGCAAAAGGAACCCAAATCAATCGCATAATAAGCAAAACTATAATAAAGGTTTCGCTAACAAAAATTATCAGGCCATCATTACGCAAACATCGAAATGCACTGTATGCAATTCAAATCATGCTCGCAATTTGCTATCGTGCCAAAAATTTATGAAAATGACATCAGATGTACAATTGAAATTGGTGACGAAATCAAATATATGTCGAAATTGTTTATTCAGTCACGACGGAAATCAATGCACTTCAACGAAACGTTGCAAAACCTGTCAAGGAGATCATCACACAATACTCCATGAAGCGTGTTGTGTCTCATCATCAAAATCGTCAAATAACCACCCTAACGTTAATCATGTCGCAGGGGAGGACGAAGAGTTATTGTTGACCACGCTGTCAATCAAAGTCAAGTGTTCCGACGGCAGCTACGTGTTCCTTAGGGCACTTCTAGACCAGGGATCACAAATATCATTAATATCAGAAAACGCTGTTCAGCGATTAGGGTTGCAGCGTCAACGATACAACGCATCAGTATCAGGGATAGGTGCTGGTACTAGACAAAGCAAAGGACGGGTATCAATCGACTGTCAATCTATCTACGGCGACTATCATTTTACTGCAGAAGCACTGGTTCTGCCTAAAGTCGCTAACTGCTTGCCTGGTGCACCATTCAAAAAACAATCATGGCCTCACATTCAGCATCTTCAATTAGCAGATCCAGAATACAACGTGTCTAAGCCAATAGATATTCTCTTGGATGTGAGTATCTATTCTCAAATCATCATGGACGGTCTCATCAAAGGACCAGCGCAGGCTCCGATTGCGCAACAGACCGCACTCGGTTGGATCCTGTCTGGCAATGTTCGCACATTTAACTGTCATATCGCAACGAATGACTTATCAGAACTATCAAAATATTGGGAGATAGAGGACGTAGAAACATCATCATCACCCCTTACCCGTGAGGAGCAGTACTGTGAAGAGTTTTATCAGCAAGCTACTCGTCGTTTGGATACTGGTAGATACGAGGTTGGCATACCCATGAAACCCGAATATGAAAATCAGCTTGGATCATCAAAATCTAAGGCTATCGCACAATTCAAACAGTTGGAAAGAAAAATGTGCAATAACGAATCATTTGCAGAAAATTATAAAACGTTTATGTCGGAATATCAACAACTGGGTCACATGTGTACGGCTAATAATGTCGATGAATCAAAACGTGCCTACTTCTTACCACATCATGGCGTAATGAAATTAGACTCAACAACAACAAAACTTAGAGTCGTTTTCAATGCGTCAGCGAAATCAACATCAGGAAAAAGCCTAAATGACCTCATGTGCGGCGGACCAAATCTACAAAAAGACCTCATGACACTCATCTTAACCTGGAGAACGTACAGTTACGTTATCACGGCAGACATAGAGAAAATGTTTCGCCAAATCATTATCAGGCAATCCGATCGTCATCTTCAATCAATCATTTGGCGGCAATCATCTCAAGAAATACTTAACGAATATCATCTTACTACCGTAACATACGGTACTAAGGCCGCTCCATACTTAGCGATGCGAACGTTAAAACAGCTGGCAATAGACGATGCCGACAAGTATCCTCTAGCTTCGTCAGCCCTGAGTCAATCATTTTATATGGACGATCTATTTAGTGGAGCAAATACCATTCAACAAGCGAAGGAGCTTCAGCATCAACTCATTGAGACGCTGAAGGGAGCTGGTATAAACCTCCGGAAATGGTCCAGTAACGTACCGGACCTCCTGGTAGATCTATCACCAGATCAACTCAACAACCCATTAGACTTCAAGTGCTCGGAAACAAGAAAAACACTTGGATTAAGATGGAACTCATCAGATTCAGATTCAGATTCAGATTTATTTATTTGCAAAAACATGTGTAGATAATATACAATTATACATGGTATGATTATAGGTGTTACAATTTTTTTTATTGGCTCAACATGTTTGACCATGGCTGGTGTACAAATTAGGTCGAAGATAATAAAAATTACAATACAAAAATACAAAGAATAACACTGTAAATAAATCAACAATTAACATTAATACTATGAAATAAAAAAATAGGTCAATAATAATGCGATTCAAAATAAATAGAATTGATTTAGTCAGAGGTATCTTCAGAGCGATTTATCATTTAGAAATTCATTAACACTATAATAGGCTTTTTGTGTCAGTATTCTTTTTAATGTTTTCTTAAAGTGGTTTGTATTTAATTTCTTAACACAGGTAGGGATATTATTATAAATTATTGGCGCTCTACATACAACGCTTTTATATAGTAGTGCTGTCTTAGCTGGCTGTACATGAATTTTATTATTATCCCGGCGATTCCGTATTATAATGTCCGATATTTCATCAACGGATAGCTTCACCTTTCAAAATCAATTGGATTATCACGATAAACGCGTCACAAAGAGACAGCTACTTTCGGAAATTTCAAAGATATTTGACCCCTTAGGCTGGCTGTCCCCATTATCAATCAGAGCAAAACTGCTTTTTCAAAATGCATGGTCATCACATTTATCATGGGACGAAGAAGTTCCGCAATCGATTCAAAATGACTGGATTCAGATCAAGAATGATTTCAACACCATAGATCAATTTATCATTCCACGTTATCTCGGCAACACAAACCAATCATATCAAATCCATGGATTTTGTGACGCATCCGACAAAGCATACGCATGTGTTGTGTATGTAGTAGCTAAGGACAATAAGGGTGATCGCACATCAACGCTCGCTGTAGCAAAAACAAAGTTAGCACCACTGGCAAAAAAGGTATCATTACCACGACTAGAGTTATGTGGTGCGCTACTACTATCTCAACTTATCAAGAAAGTCATGGAATCATTATCAAATCAAGATGTGGAGATTTACGCCTGGACAGACTCGATGATAGTTCTAGGGTGGATCCAAGGCGACGTGAAGAAATGGAAACAATTCGTAGCTAACAGAATCAACAAAATCACTATTATCATTCCACCCTCAAGTTGGCATCATGTGAGGTCCGAAGAGAATGCAGCAGATTGCGCTACTCGGGGTCTGACGTCACGGAAGCTTTCAAGCCATCCGCTGTGGTGGCAGGGTCCGAAATGGATAACCAATTTCGAACAAAGCACCCTCCCTACCACCTCATATCAATCACCAGATTTGGAAACCAAGAAGCCTAGTGTAAACACGGCTTTATATCAAAATCATATTTCATTGATACACGAGTTACTACAGAACTACAGTTCCTTAACTCGCATTCTGAGAATCGTCGCTTGGGTCTCGCGTTTCATAACGCAATCACGAGGTAAACGCACATCAAAATCAGATGTTTTAACGTCATCAGAAATGAACAATGCATTGAATATCATTATCAAGGATGACCAACTAAAACAATTTCATGAAGATATATTGTTTATCAATCAAAAGGGGCATGTGCATCCAAGAAGCAAAATATCATGTCTTAATCCATTCATAGATGAACACGGTCTCCTTAGAGTAGGTGGACGACTGAAAAACGCACGCATCAACGACTCATCAAAGCACCCTATCATATTATCAAGCCACAGTCGTCTCACAGATTTAATCATTGATCAGGCTCATATTACCACATTGCACGGAGGCCCGCGACTGACACTTTCATACATCAGAGACAGGTATTGGATCATCAGTGGTATCCGTACCGTCAAAAGGAAGTTGAGATCATGCGTTAAGTGTCAGCGCTTTACTCAAACGCAATATCATCAAATCATGGCCGATCTTCCACAACCACGAGTCACCCCGTCACGACCTTTCTCTCACACCGGTGTCGATTTTACCGGACACGTCGAGCTGAAGGCTAATAAGGGACGTGGAATCAAAACCGTTAAGGGCTATATTGCTGTGTTTGTTTTTTTGTCTACCAAGGCTGTTCATCTGGAGCTAGTTTCTGATCTCAGTACTCCATCATTTCTAGCAGCCTTTCGTAGGTTTTCGGCCCGTCGTGGAACACCAAGTCACGTTTACAGTGATAATGGCACAAATTTCGTAGGTGCCAACCGTATCATAAAGAAGGAATATCAAGACATCATAGCCACAATCAACACCGATTTCTTCAATAACATCAATGACATGAACATAAAGTGGCACTTCAACGCTCCTGCATGGCCAAGTGCAGGCGGTCTTTGGGAGGCTGCGGTGAAAAGCCTCAAATATCATCTGAAACGCATCATCGGAGATCAGAAACTCACTTACGAGGAATTTACTACACTTCTATTTCAAATCGAGGCATGTCTGAACTCAAGGCCCCTCTGTCAGTTGACAGAGAGCCCTGAAGACGACGTTCTTACGCCAGGTCATTTCTTGATCGGCGGCCCGCTTCTATCTAGACCACAGACTGATCCAGATCACATAAACCAGTCAACTAGGTGGCAACTCATTCAATCAATGAACAAACACCTTTGGAAAAGGTGGTCAAGCGAATATTTACAGCAACTGCAGGCTAGATCAAAATGGCGTAAGCCAAGTAGGAACTTCGAAGTGGACGATGTCGTTCTTATCAAGGACGAAAACTTGCCACCCGGCAAGTGGGCGCTAGGACGTATTCAAGCAGTTCATCCTGGGAGAGATGGCTATGTAAGGGTAGTCAGCTTAAAAACCAAAAATAATATCATTCAACGTCCAGTCACCAGACTTGTGTTGTTACCAGTAAACGAGGATACAAGTCAGGATGAAAAAGTCAACCATCAAAACAAATCAGATGAGCGAAGCAAGAGAAAGCGACTTCCTCGCAACAACGTTTCATTGAAGAATCTATTCACTAGCTTCATATTACTATTTTTCATGTTATTATCATCGACTTCAGCGGAAAATATACCCAATCAAGAATCGTATAATCTGACGTCATTAGATCAGAATCAAGCTATTTACTTCGATAGAATATCCAATCTTCAGTACATCCAGGACGAATGGCGTCTAGTTGTCTACTACAATATGACGACATACTGGAAAGGGTTAGCCGAGATCAAGAGTTACGTCAATCATATCAAGTCATTATGCATAACTCAGGCAAATAAACAATATCAGAGTATCATTCATCAATTAGAGCACGAAATAAGTGACATTGAACATTATGATATGTTACTTAAATATCAAAGTCCAAAGAGGCTAAAGAGAGGCCTAGTGGACGGCGTGGGTTATATTGCCAACTCGTTATTCGGTGTACTAGACGAAAGGTTTGCTGAAAAATATAAGGGTGACATCGAACAGATCAGTCATAATGAAGCACATCTACAGAAACTTATAAAAAATCAAACAAGCATCTTAGAATCTGAGTTCAACATCGTACGCCGTAACGAGGATATCATGAATAAACAATTTTCATTTATCAAGCAACATCTACAACATATATCATCTGAGGTAAATAAGGTACGTCTCGCAAACGAAGATAGTCTTTACATTACCTCATCGGCACTAGCAGCATCAATAATTCTCACAAATATTCGTTGGATTCAGCAAACGCTAATCGGAACCGTAACAGATATTTCACACGGGCGCATTGACAGCCATTTGCTGTCACCGGAACAGTTATCGTATCAGCTGAGCACTATCTCCAGTCGACTGAATGGTAAACTTACGATCCCTGTGGACTTAAGGAATGTCAAGGATTTGTACCGGTTACTAAAGGTTTCGGCTAGAGTCTTCTCTAACTACTTAATCATTGAGATCAAGGTTCCACTCATAAGTAACGAACTGTTTGAGTTGAACAAAATCATATCAATTTCGCAAAAGAGAGGACAACAATATTATCATCTCATTCCATCAGTACCGCTCATAGCCTACAATTTGCGCAAGGATACAGCATTTCTCCTATCAGAAGCAGACCTTCAATCATGTACTCATGTCCCTAACGATATCTTGTTATGTTCATTAAACATGCCCATCTACAATCTAAACATGAAACAATCAATTTGCGAAATCAAATTATTCAATAAAAAGCAACTATGCCACTCCGTAAAATCATCATGTGACGAGCAATGGATCAAATTACATAGGCCGAACAGCTGGTTGTACACATGTTGCTCGGAATGCCAAACTCGCATTATTTGCGCCAACGGAATCACAATGGTGAACCTTGTCGGCAACGGGATTATTACCCTAGGTCAAGGTTGCACATTGAAAGGAGAGACCTTCAGTATCTATGCCCATAACAATTTCATCAATCACGTGAATATTCATCATCACATCGAAGTCCCAGAGGTGTCCGTACTAAACAAAATCATGAAAACGTCTGCGCCAGAGAACTTCAGTGAAGCTGAAGATCATCATCTCATTTGGAATAAATTAAGGGCTCAGATTGACAGGAACAGTCATCTACAGATCTGAGCATTCACGACATTCATCACTACACTGTGTTGTACATCAGTGTAGCTTCGGTCATCATCTTGGGTGGCGTCGTCGTGTACCTCATCAAAAGCCAACGAAGTACGGGCAGGGCATCAGCGTCGCCGGCCCCCCAGGGCCAAGAGGCTCTCGGGGTGGGGCCTGTGGCGGTCGCACCGGCATCGCGTGGATCATCAGTGCAAAAGTGTAGTGAAGTGTTCACAATCAGTGGTGTAGACAGGGCTACCTCGCCCATGTGTACCGTAGAATAGTCGTTTAGTTAGTATTTTCACATTTGTATCATTAGCAATCTATATCATTTTATTTTACTATTTTACTTGTCTCTTAATTTAATTTTCTGTTAATCAATCATATCAGTTGTCTGATTGCGGGCAGGATGTACGGAACCGCACATTATTTTTCATACTCACGCGCCGTGCATTCTGTGCACTCAGCATTTCGTACCTATCACTAAGCTAATTTGTGTAAGTACATTAAATCAATAAATCAGTGTTCAACGGACATTCGCGGTGGTCGGTTTTATTTCATCATCATCCCCATAGAATCGCCCCGGTATCATCACTAAGTGCAGGGATCCCCTACAGAAACTAAAGCACTCGCAGTAAGAAATATTCGTGCAGAGTAGAACAACTCAACAGAGGGTGCTACGGTGACGGTACACAAATAAAAATAAAAAATGGATCAAGAAAGTAGGTTAGGTTAGGTTAGGTTAGGTTCGGGAGGGGAACCCCCCACAGCGCATACGTCCTCGTCGTGTTCCCCGGAAACGGCCCAGTTCTGACCACCGTAACGGAGTGGCAGACTGGGTACGGCCAAAGTGCGTTGTGCCTTCGTAGCGAATTTTAATCTATTGCCTTGTCGTCTACGATCTTGCGGATATCATGCCCAAACCTGCGCGGGATGCCCTCGGGCATTTCACAAAAAAAGGCCCTTCTCAGGGCCAACCCAAAGGCCCTTCTCAGGGCCACCCAAAAGGCCCTTCTCAGGGCCACCCAAAAGGCCCTTCTCAGGGCCACCCAAAAGGCCCTTCTCAGGGCCACCGCGACGCTTCAGCGTCGGAAGAGGGCAGAGCCTTCTACGCGGACGAGTCGGACTCCGACAACGAGTCCGTTGTGTCGGACGCGGTCTCGATGGTGATCGAGGATTCTCGATCACGATCGCGATCGCGGAAGCGGGCCTTCCTCAAGGAAGGGTCCGATGGCTCCTCGGGGTCGGGTTCGGCGAAGGAGCCGAAGAAAAAGTCAAAGGCCAAAAAGCCGGTGACGGAGGCGGACACCCACGACGTGGGTCTCGTTGACGCCCAACGCCAGCTGAGCCTGGCTCGGCGGACACAGCTCCAGCAGGAGTTGGAGGAGCAGGTTGCGGCCAGGGAGGAACGGACGCGCGTTGCTCGTGCAAAGTCCGGGTACGGCGCGTCCCGCGTCTTTTACTCGGACCACTCCCTGGCCGAGCTGGAGCAAATGGCGGCGGAGGACGAGGAGGAGATAATGGTGGTCGCCTCCAAGTCCTCCCACCTGAAAGGGACTTTCCAAAAGTCCCTTAAATGCAGGGCCGCCAGCATGCGAAGCATCACTGCGGAGCTGGTGCAGAGAAAGGTGACCGACGAGACGCGGCAACTGCAGGCGAGGGTCGATCGCCTGCAGTCGGAGGTCAGCCAGCTGCACCGAAAGCTGGCTGAGGCTACGGCCCGGCCAGCCCAGGCTGAGTCGAGACCTGTGGCAGAGGTCCCCACCTCCTCCACCAACCTGGAGGATATCCTCCGCAAGGTTGTGATGGAGGAGAGGGACTTTGTCCGAGCCTGCCTGGCAGGCATAGAGGACCGCCTCCTGCCGGAGAAAAGCTACCGGCTGCCGCTTGCCGCGGACAAGCGGAAGGGAGAGCCGGAGCCGACCTCACACAGGGAGGAGGACCCTCTTCTGCCTGCCGTCACCCCTGCCAACCCTGCTGGTTGGACCAGGGTCGTCGGCAAAGGGAAGGGGAAGGGCAAGGGCAAAGGGGCATCAGCGGCCGTCCCTAACGTCCCCGCCACCGCCACCCCTCCCAGCCAGTCACAGTTGACTGGCAAGGGGAAGGGGAAGGGCAAGGGCAAGGGCAAGGGTGCGACAGCGGTCGTCCCTGCCATCCCCGCCACCGCCACCCCTCCCAGCCAGTCGCAGACGGCCGGCAAAGGGAGGGGAAAGGGGAAAGGGTCGTCCCCCAAGGCCGCCAGCGCTGCTCCCACAGCCAGAACCGCCGGCACCAGGAGGAACCTAGTTCCTCCCAAGACCGCAGCCGTCGTGGTGACGCTCACCGCGGAGGCTGCGGAGCGGGGGGAGACGTACGCGTCCATATTGTTGCGGGCGCGTACTAATGCCGATCCCACAAAACTGGGGATCGGCAAGGTCTCCTGCCGGCGGACACAAGCTGGGGCTCGTTTATTCGAGTTCCCGGGGGCGGAGGGCGCAAAAAACGCAGACCTCTTCGCAGCAAAGCTGCAAGAGGTCATCGCGGACGCGGCCAAGGTGGCCAGGCCGGTAAAAACGGCGGCCCTAGAGATCTCCGACTTGGATGACACAGTCACCAAGGAGGAGGTGGCGGCGGCGGTCGCAGCCATTGGGGGCTGCGATGTCGCAGCGGTACAAGGCCGGGGCATCAGGCCCGGTCGCGGCGGCATGGGCACCATTCGCCTGGAGTGCCCTGTCGCCGCTGCCAAAGCCGTCCTTGACAAAGGACGGCTTAACGTTGGCTTTAGCTCGGGTGCGGTCCGGGCACTTGCGGCACAGCCCTTGCGGTGCTACAGGTGCTTCGGAGTCGGGCACACCCGGGCCCTCTGTCCGTCCACGGTGGACCGGACAGAGAGCTGCTACCGCTGCGGCAAGGAGGGCCACAAGTCCGCGGAGTGCGAGGCCGCCGCGCCTCACTGCGCTGTTTGTGCCGCCAGTGGCCGACCCGCAGGCCACATTATGAAGGGGAGGATGTGCAATCCTCCCCCTAAGAAGGGAAAAGCGCAGGCGCCGAGTAAGCCTGTTGCTTCCGCCGCTGTGCCCGAGTTAGGGCTTTCGGCTGCTGCCGGCCTGGCTGAGGAGGAGGGGGGTGCGATGTCCGATGGATAGAGCCGAACATCGCATCCTCCAGGCGAACACCAACCACTGCGGGGCGGCCCAGGATCTGCTGATGCAGATCATGGCCGAGTGGTTGGTGGACGTGGCGGTGGTCGCCGAGCCTTACTCGGTCCCCAGTACCTGGCTGGGCGACCGGGACGGCTTGGTGGCGTTGGTGGCGCGGCCCTCCACGGACTCCCCTCCCCTCTCGCTTTTAGAGAGGGGACCGGGATACGTGGCCGCCGCGTGGGGGGGACATATGGCCCTGGTGGGGGTCTATTTCTCCCCAAACCGCCCTCTAAGGGATTTCGAGGATTATCTCGAAATCCTTACGGCAGTCGCCGGGAGGGCGGCACCACGCCAGGTCGCCGTGATAGGCGACCTCAACGCCAAGTCGGAGGCTTGGGGCAACCCGGCTGCCTCCTGCAACGTCCGGGGACGCGCCGCCGAATTTTGGGCGGCCTCGTGCGGTGTGTCCCTCCTCAACAGAGGGGCGGTCCACACGTGTGTGCGGCAACGGGGAGGATCGGTGGTAGACGTCTCGTTTGCCACCCCCGCCCTGGCCGCCCGCGTCGTGAACTGGCGGGTGGAGACGGTGGAGACTTTGTCGGACCACCGATATGTGCGGTTCGACATCTCCACCGGCCCCCGGGGAGGGACGGCCCGCTCAGGCCAATCTCCCTTCCCGCGGTGGGCTCTCACCCGTCTGGACCGGGAGGCAGCCAAGGAGGCGGCCTTTCTCCAGGACTGGCTCTCGCCACCTGTCGAGCCTGTCCTGGACGTGGACGCCGCAGCGATCCAGCTCCGAGGGTCCCTGACCGAGGTGTGCAACGCCAGCATGCCTCGGTCACGCCGTCCGCCTCCCCGTCGCGCCGTGTATTGGTGGTCGGAGGAGCTGGCGGGGCTGCGGGCCACGTGCGTGGAGGCCAGGAGGGCCTACACGCGGAGTCGGCGGCGCACTACCCGATCTCAGGCCGGGGAGGACCGCCTCTACGCCTCTTACCTAGAGGCAAAGACGGTCCTCAAGTCGGCGATGTGCGCCGCCAAGGACTCGGCGAGGGCCGAGATGCTGGAGGGCCTCGACAGGGATCCGTTTGGGAGGCCATATAAGGCGGCGCGAAACCAACTGCGCCCCTATGGTCCCCCACTAACGGAGACCCTGGAGCCGGCGTTGCTGGATGGGGTGGTCCGGTCCCTGTTTCCGCGCAGGGCCGACTTCACCCCACCAACGATGAACCCCCCACAGGGGGTGGTGGCTTCGCCGGAGGAGGAGGTCCCTCCGGTATCGGCGGAAGAACTTCGCGCGGGGGTTCTGTGCCTCCGCGCGAAGAAGACGGCCCCTGGACCGGATGGCGTCCCCGCACGGGTGGTGGCCATCGCAGCGTCCCTCATGGAGGAGAGGTTTCGGGACCTCTTCAGCGCGTGCCTGACGGCTGGGAGGTTCCCGAAACTCTGGAAGGAGGGGCAGTTATGCCTCCTCCGGAAGGAGGGACGCCCGGTGGACTCCCCCTCGGCATACCGACCCATCGTTCTGCTCGATGAGGTCGGTAAATTGTTCGAGGGGATCATCGCCACCCGGCTAAATAGCCTGTTGCGGGAGGTAGGGCCAGACCTGTCGGACGCCCAGTTTGGTTTTCGACGGGGGCGTTCGACGGTCGACGCGTTGGCCCTACTCAGGGGCCAAGTGCAGGAGGCGGTGGAGTCGGGGGGCGGAGTGTTGGCGGTGTCGTTTGACATAGCCAACGCCTTCAACTCCGTGCCCCACTCTACGATATTGGAGGCACTCCGGTACCACGGAGTGCCCCAATATCTGCGGGCGATCCTGGCCAGCTACCTGGAGGACCGTGAGGTCCTCCTCGTGGACACGACGGCCAGGATCAGGCGTTACGGCGCGGAGTCCGGTGTTCCACAGGGGTCGGTGCTAGGGCCTCCCTTGTGGAACATCGGATTCGACTGGCTCCTGCGTGGAGCCCTCCTCCCGGGCACGAGTGTCATCTGCTACGCGGATGACACTCTCCTCGTTGCCCGGGGGAGGAATTTTGGGGAGGCGGCCTGTTTGGCCTCGGCTGGCGGATCCTTGGTCGCAGGGAGGATCCGCCGGCTAGGATTGAGGGTGGCGCTGAACAAAACTGAGGCCGTGTTCTTCCACGGGCCTCGGCAGCGCCGCCCTCCAGACGCCCACATTGTCGTGGAGGGCGTCCGGATAGAGGTCGGGGCCCAGATGAAGTATCTGGGCCTCGTGCTAGACAGCAGGTGGCGCTTCGGCCCGCACTTCAGCGGGCTGTCGACGCGCCTGCTGAAAGCCGCGGACGCCCTCTCATGGCTCCTCCCAAACCTGGGAGGGCCCAAGGACAGATGCCGGCGCCTCTATGCCGGCATCTTGAAGAGTATGGCGCTCTACGGGGCACCCATCTGGGCGGACTCCCTCCAAAGGAGGGAGAATGCAACCGCCATCCGCAGGCCTCAAAGGGCCATTGCACAGCGGGTGGCGAGAGCCTACCGCTCAGTGGGCTACTCGGCGGCGTGCGCTCTGGCGGGCACCCCTCCCTGGGAGTTGGAGGCATGGGTGCTCGCCAGAGTGTACGAGTGGACGGCGCGGCGGAAGGCGCTGGGTGAGCGCCCCGCCGCGGAAGAGCGGGAGGCCGTGCGGCGGGAGGCGAGGGACGCCATCGTCCTCCATTGGACGGAGGACCTCGCCACCGCCGCCTTTGGACGCCGGACGTTGGACGCGCTCGGTCCAGTCTTGCAGGACTGGCTCGAGCGGCCCCACGGTTTCCTCTCATTCCGTTTGGTGCAGGTGTTGTCCGGACATGGTTGTTTCGGAACGCACCTGCACCGGATCCGGAGGGAGGAAACCCCGGCGTGCCACGACTGCGGCGCGGCAGAAGACACGGCGCAGCACACCCTCGAGGTGTGCCCAGCCTGGGCTGAGCTGCGCCGTGCCCTAACAAATGAGATCGGGCAGGACCTCTCGCTCCCCGGCGTGGTCAACTCCATGCTGGGGAGTGAGGAGGCCTGGGCGGCGGTTGCCTCCTTTTGCGAGGTCGTGATGTCGCAAAAGGAGGCGGCGGAGCGTGCGCGGGAGGACGATCCTCTCGCGCCGCCGCTCCGCAGGCGGAGAAGGGGTGGGAGAAGGCGGTTGTATAATCGTCTCCTCCCTCCTCCTGGTGGTGATTAGCGGACGAATGGTGCGGGGGCGCCTTCGTCCGCATTGCACCAATCACCACCCTCGTCGGGCGGGAACGGCCGAGCACTTGCGGTCGTTCCCGGGCCCCTCCACTAAGGGAGGGGCGTGAAGGCCCCGCTGTAAAGGCGGGCGGTCGTCGGCGGAGGACTGGAAGTAAAGGCTGTGCCGGTTTCCCAGTCCTCCTCCACTCAGACGATGCGGGAGTGCCGCTGGGTTATTTTAGTGGGTATACCGGGCTTGCCCGGGGAGTCCCACATAGCCCCCCATCCCCCGATGGGCGGGTATGCGTAATGCATTTTTTCCCAGCGAAACAAAAAAAAAAAAAAAAAAAAGGTTAGGTTCGGGACCTCTTGGGGTGCGGGTCAGGTAACCTCCAAGTTGGCCTAGTTGGTTGCTGGTCTCTCTCTTCGGATACGTCCGGGGGGAAGAGCAACCCGCTGGGCTGGTGCACTCTGGGCACCGTCAATAACTTCCCATTCGTGGGCTCTTGTTGGCGGTGGCGAATAACCTGACAGGGGGGGATGTCGTTCTGGGTGTTCCTCTGATTAGCAGAGGACACACCAGATGCGACATGGGGTTGGGCTAGTCTGGGTAGGTAGGTAGGGGTAGGTTAGGATAGGTAGGTGGGAGGTGGGGCTCGCTTCCGGGCCTCTGGGCGGGCCGCCCGCCCCTGCGGGGGGGGGGTTGCCCGGGTGCACTGACCAGCTCTGCACCCTGCTCTGCCCAGCTCTGCACCCTGCACTGCCCGGCTCTGCATCCGGCTCTGCCCGCTCTGCACCTGGCTCAGCCCGCTCTGCACCTGGCTCTGCACTCGGCTCTCCTGCGGTTGGTTACCCGAGTGCACTGACCAGCTCTGCACCCTGCTTTGACCAGCTCTGCACCCTGCTCTGCCCGGCTCTGCATCCGGCTCTGCCCGCTCTGCAACTGGCTTAGCCCGCTCTGCAACTGGCTTAGCCCGCTCTGCACCTGGCTCTGCGCCCGGCTCTCTCTCCTGCGGGTGGGGGCGGCCGCCGCCCGGGGGCGGGAAGGGAGCCCTCGAAGGTGGGCCGCGGATGTGCGGCGGGCGGTGATGACTTGTCGTCGCCGACCCTCCTTTGGCGTGGGATGGTCGGCGGGGACAAGTCGGTGGAAGGAGGAGGCGGCGGAGCGTCGGTCTCGACGCGCCGCCGCAGACGCGGTGGGCGGCGTCTGGCCTTCGCGGGCCGGATGCCGCAGACGCGGAGGGCGGCGTCTGGCCTTTCGCGGGCCAGATGCCGCAACGTAGGGGACCGTGGGCGGAGGACTGAGGTGTCCAACGTCCACAGGGTCCAGCGCGGTGGAGGGCACGGCGCAGCACACCGTCTAGGTGTGCCCAGCGGGGGCGTAGTTGCGCCGTGCCCTGACAGGTCCTCTCGCTTCCCGGTGTGGTAAATTCCATGCTGGGGAGCGGGAGGGCCTGGGCGGCGGTTGCCTCCTTTTGCGACGACGCCATGTCGCGGAAGGAGGCGGCGGAGAAGGGGTGGGGGTGGGCGGTTGTACGATCGCCTCCTCCCACCTCTTGGTGGTGATTAGCGGGCGACAGGCGTGGGGGCGCCTCTCGTCTGCATTGCACAATCACCACCCTCGTTGGGCGTTCCCGGGCCCCTCCACTAAGGGAGGGGCGAGAAGGGCCCGCCATAAAGGTGGGCAGTCGTCGGCGGAGGACTGGACGTAAAGGCTGTGCCGGTTTCCCAGTCCTCCTCCACTCAGACGATGCGGGAGTGCCGCTGGGTTATTTTAGTGGGTATACCGGGCTTGCCCGGGGAGTCCCACATAGCCCCCCATTCCCCCAATGGGTGGGTATGCGTAATGCATTTTTTCCCAGCGAAACCAAAAAAAAAAAAAAAAAAAAAAGGTTAGGTTAGGTTCGGTCACGCCAGGTCGCCGTGATAGGCGACCTCAACGCCAAGTCGGAGGCTTGGGGCAACCCGGCTGCCTCCTGCAACGTCCGGGGACGCGCCGCCGAATTCTGGGCGGCCTCGTGCGGTGTTTCCCTCCTCAACAGAGGGGCGGTCCACACGTGTGTGCGGCAACGAGGAGGATCGGTGGTAGACGTCTCGTTTGCCACCCCCGCCCTAGCCGCCCGCGTCGTGAACTGGCGGGTGGAGACGGTGGAGACTTTGTCGGACCACCGATATGTGCGGTTCGACATCTCCACCGGCCCCCGGGGGGGGACGGCCCGCTCAGGCCAATCTCCCTTCCCGCGGTGGGCTCTCACCCGTCTGGACCGGGAGGCAGCCAAGGAGGCGGCCTTTCTCCAGGACTGGCTCTCGCCCCCTGTCGAGCCCGTCCTGGACGTGGACGCCGCAG
This sequence comes from Anorthoa munda, assembly GCA_945859665.1. Classification (NCBI taxonomy): domain Eukaryota; kingdom Metazoa; phylum Arthropoda; class Insecta; order Lepidoptera; family Noctuidae; genus Anorthoa; species Anorthoa munda. The sequence goes on along the minus strand of OX243916.1, from coordinate 29,310 downwards.
CGGTCCAGCTCAGGGGGTCCCTGACCGAGGTGTGCAACGCCAGCATGCCTCGGTCACGGCGTCCGCCTCCCCGTCGCACCGTGTATTGGTGGTCGGAGGAGCTGGCGGGGCTGCGGGCCACGTGCGTGGAGGCCAGGAGGGCCTACACGCGAAGTCGGCGGCGCACTACCCGATCTCAGGCCGGGGACGACCGCCTCTACGCCTCTTACCTAGAGGCAAAGACGGTCCTCAAGTCGGCGATGTGTGCCGCCAAGGACTCGGCGAGGGCCGAGATGCTGGAGGGCCTCGACAGGGATCCGTTTGGGAGGCCATATAAGGCTGCGCGAAACCAACTGCGCCCCTATGGTCCCCCACTGACGGAGACCCTGGAGCCGGCGTTGCTGGATGGGGTGGTCCGGTCCCTGTTTCCGCGCAGGGCCGACTTCACCCCACCAACGATGAACCCCCCACAGGGGGTGGTGCCTTCGCCGGAGGAGGAGGTCCCTCCAGTATCGGCGGAGGAACTTCGCGCGGGGGTTCTGTGCCTCCGCGCGAAGAAGACGGCCCCTGGACCGGATGGCGTCCCCGCACGGGTGGTGGCCATCGCAGCGTCCCTCATGGAGGAAAGGTTTCGGGACTTCTTCAGCGCGTGCCTGACGGCTGGGAGGTTCCCGAAACTCTGGAAGGAGGGGCAGTTATGCCTCCTCCGGAAGGTGGGACGCCCGGTGGACTCCCCCTCGGCATACCGGCCCATCGTTCTGCTCGATGAGGTCGGTAAATTGTTCGAGGGGATCATCGCCACCCGGCTAAATAGCCTGTTGCGGGAGGTAGGGCCAGACCTGTCGGACGCCCAGTTCGGTTTTCGACGGGGGCGTTCGACGGTCGACGCGTTGGCCCTACTCAGGGGCCAAGTGCAGGAGGCGGTGGAGTCGGGGGGCGGAGTGTTGGCGGTGTCATTTGACATAGCCAACGCCTTCAACTCCGTGCCCCACTCTACGATATTGGAGGCACTCCGGTACCACGGAGTGCCCCAATATCTGCGGGCGATCCTGGCCAGCTACCTGGAGGACCGTGAGGTCCTCCTCGTGGACAAGACGGCCAGGATCAGGCGTTACGGCGCGGAGTCCGGTGTTCCACAGGGGTCGGTGCTAGGGCCTCCCTTGTGGAACATCGGCTTCGACTGGCTCCTGCGTGGAGCCCTCCTCCCGGGCACGAGTGTTATCTGCTACGCGGATGACACTCTCCTCGTTGCCCGGGGGAGGAATTTTGGGGAGGCGGCCTGTTTGGCCTCGGCTGGCGGATCCTTGGTCGCAGGAAGGATCCGCCGGCTAGGATTGAGGGTGGCGCTGAACAAGACCGAGGCCGTGTTCTTCCACGGGCCTCGGCAGCGCCGCCCTCCAGACGCCCACATCGTCGTGGAGGGCGTCCGGATAGAAATCGGGGCCCAGATGAAGTATCTGGGTCTCGTGTTAGACAGCAGGTGGCGCTTCGGCCCGCACTTCAGCGGGCTGTCGACGCGCCTGCTGAAAGCCGCGGACGCCCTCTCATGGCTCCTCCCAAACCTGGGAGGGCCCAAGGACCGATGCCGGCGCCTCTATGCCGGCATCCTGAAGAGCATGGCGCTCTACGGGGCACCCATCTGGGCGGACTCCCTCCAAAGGAGGGAGAATGCAACTGCCATCCGCAGGCCCCAAAGGGCCATTGCACAGCGGGTGGCGAGGGCCTACCGCTCAGTGGGTTTCTCGGCGGCGTGCGCTCTGGCGGGCACCCCTCCCTGGGAGTTGGAGGCATGGGTGCTCGCCAGAGTGTACGAGTGGACGGCACGGCGGAAGGCGCTGGGTGAGCGCCCCGCCGCGGAAGAGCGGGAGGCCGTGCGGCGGGAGGCGAGGGACGCCATCGTCCTCCATTGGACGGAGGACCTCGCCACCGCCGCCTTTGGTCGCCGGACGCTGGACGCGCTCGGTCCAGTCCTGCAGGGCTGGCTCGAGCGGTCACACGGTTTCCTCTCGTTCCGTCTGGTGCAGGTGTTGTCCGGACATGGTTGTTTCGGAACGCACCTGCACCGGATCCGGAGGGAGGAAACCCCAGCGTGCCACGACTGCGGCGCGTTAGAGGACACGGCGCAGCACACCCTCGAGGTGTGCCCAGCCTGGGCTGAGCTGCGCCGTGCCCTGACAGGAGTCGTCGGGCAGGACCTCTCACTGCCCGGCGTGGTCAACTCCATGCTGGGGAGTGAGGAGGCCTGGGTGGCGGTTGCCTCTTTTTGCGAGGATGTGATGTCGCAAAAGGAGGCGGCGGAGCGTGCGCGGGAGGACGATCCTCTCGCGCCGCCGCTCCGCAGGCGAAGAAGGGGAGGGAGAAGGCGGTTGTATAATCGTTTCCTCCCTCCTCCTGGTGGTGATTAGCGGACGAATGGTGCGGGGGCGCCTTCGTCCGCATTGCACCAATCACCACCCTCGTCGGGCGGGAACGGCCTAGCACTCGCGGTCGTTCCCGGGCCCCTCCACTAAGGGAGGGGCGTGAAGGCCCCGCTGTAAAAGCGGGCGGTCGTCGGCGGAGGACTGGAAGTAAAGGCTGTGCCGGTTTCCCAGTCCTCCTCCACTCAGACGATGCGGGAGTGCCGCTGGGTTATTTTAGTGGGTATACCGGGTCAGTCAGCCCGGGGAGTCCCACATAGCCCCCCATTCCCCCAATGGGCGGGTATGCGTAATGCATTTTTTTCCCAGCGAGATCAAAAAAAAAAAAAAAAAAAAAAAAAGGTTCGGGACCTCTTGGGGTGCGGGTCAGGTAACCTCCAAGTTGGCCTAGTTGGTTGCTGGTCTCTCTCTTCGGATACGTCCGGGGGGAAGAGCAACCCGCTGGGCTGGTGCACTCTGGGCACCGTCAATAACTTCCCATTCGTGGGTTCTTGTTGGCGGTGGCGAATAACCTGACAGGGGCGGATGTCGTTCTGGATGTTCCTCTGATTAGCAGAGGACACACCAGATGCGACATAGGGGTGGGGCGGGGCGGGGATAGGTTATACGGGGTAGGTTAGGTTGGGTAGGTTAGGCTGGGCAGGCTGGGTTTGATAGGTTGGGTTGGGTAGGCTAGGTTGGGTAGGTAGGTAGGAACGACGTGAGGAGGGAGGGTGGTTACCTGAAAACAGGCGACCACCAACAGGGGAGTCTACACCAGCTCCCCTTGAATCCCGGAGCCCACGGCATACTCCCAAAGACCCCCATCGTTGGTGTCATGGGGTACGGGATGTGCTGTGGACCGGAGGGCTTGCCTTAATTGGCCGGCCCGCGGGAAGGAAAACCTTGTAGCAGCCGGCATCAGCAACCACGCGCGCATCGCGCGTGGATGTTGATGCCGGTTATTAAACCCGACAGCAAAGTCGTAAAAACCTGTGGATACCTGGCGACCTCCACAGTATATAGCGTACCCTGTTCGTCGGAATGAGCGTCACCCGGCAGGGGTTTTTATATCGTCTCAACTCGTGGGATTAATTATGGATAACTTAAACAAAAACCAAAACAAAGAGGAAAAAAAGGAGGTGGAGATTAGAGGAAGTGAGAGGGAGAAAGAACAAGCGACGGAACAACCGAGGAGAGAACTCCGCGTCTCCCTTACGCGTCTCTCGGAGTCCGACTCAGACGCCAGTCAGGCGAGTCTGATGACGGTCGACTCCGGGAGTGAGGAGGGCGTTCGCCGTTGGCTAAAAAGGCCTATAGATCAAGAGTCAGAAGAGAACATGTCGCCACCCAAAGGGGCGGCACATAAAACAAAACGCGGCAGAGGCCGACCGCCCACCACGGGCGAGTACGTGGGCCTAGCCGCGGCCAAGGCCGCGTACAACAAACAAAAAGAGCTGGAGGAGCATGTTGCTCTTAAGGAGCAGCAGGCGCGCGTCGCCCGGGCCAAGTCCGGTTACGGCGCGTCCCGCGTCGTGTACGACGACCACTCTTTGGCCGAGCTGGAGAGGTTGGCACAAGAGGATGAGGAGGGGATCGTGGAGCTCGCCACGAAGTCCTCGCACCTCAAGGGGACCTTTCAGAAGGCCCTCAAATGCCGGGCCGTGAGCATGCGCGGCATCGTCGGGGCGCTGGTGCAGCGCCAGTCAACCGACGAGACGCGCCAGATGCAGGCGAAAATTGATCGCCTGCAGTCTGAGGTTAGCCAGCTTCATCAGAAGCTGGCTGAAGCCACGGCCCGGCCAACCCAAGCCAAGCCTGCGGCAGAAGCCCCCGTCCTCCATCACAACCTTGAGGATATCATCCGCACGGTTGTGAGGGAGGAGAGGGACTTTGTCCGAGCCTGCAACGCAGGCATTGAGGACCGGCTCCTACCGGAGCAAAGCCACCGACCGCCGCTAGCGGCGGACAAGAGGCGGAGCGAGCCGGAGCCGACCTCGCAAAAGGAGGACGCCCTTCTCCCTTCCACCACCCCGACCAACCAGCAGGGCTGGACGAAGGTCGTCAAGGGGAAGGGGAAGGGCAAAAAGACGGCAGCGGCCGTCCCTGCCGTCCCCGCCACCACCCCGCCTGCCAGCCAGCCGCAGTCGGTTGGCAAGGGAAAGGGGAAAGGGAAGGGGAAAAGCTCCCCCCCAGCCAAGAAGAACTTGGTTGTTTCCGCAGCCGTCGTGGTGACACTCACCGCGGAGGCTGCGGAGCGGGGCGAGACATACGCGTCCGTCATGATGCGGGCGCGTACCAATGCCGATCCCACCATTTTGGGGATCGGCAAAGTCTCATGCCGCCGGACGCAAGCCGGGGCTCGTTTATTCGAGTTCCCGGGGGCGGACGGCGGTAAGAACGCAGACCTCTTCGCGGCAAAGCTGCAAGAGGTCATCGGACGCGGCGAAGGTGGCCAGGCCAATCAAGTCAGCGGCCTTAGAGGTGACCAATCTTGACGATTCGGTCACCAAAGAGGAGGTGGTGGCGGCAATCGCAGAGACAGGGGGGTGCAGCGTCGCAGCGGTGCAGGGCCGGGGCATCAGGCCCGGCCGCGGCGGCATGGGTACCATCCGCCTGGAGTGCCCAGTCGCCGCTGCCAAAGCCGTCCTTGCAAAGGGACGGCTAGCCGTCGGTTTTAGCTCGGGTGTAGTCCGGGCCCTTGTGGCTCAGCCACTGCGCTGTTACAGGTGCTTCGGCATCGGACACACCCGGGCCCTCTGTCCGTCCAGCGTCAACAGGACGGACAGTTGCTACCGCTGCGGCAAGGAGGGCCATAAGGCCGCCTCCTGCAAGGCCGCCACGCCGCACTGAGCGGTGTGTGCTGCCAGTGGCCGCCCGGCGGGCCACGTCACCAAGGGGAGGAACTGCAGTCCTCCCCCCAAGAGGGGCAAAGCGCAGGCGTCGATCCGGCCTGCCGCTGCTGCCGCCGCCGTCCCAGCAACTGGGACTACGACGGCTGCTGGCCTGGCTGAGGAGGGGGGTGCGATGTCCGACTAATGCATAGAGTCGAACATCGCATCCTCCAGGCGAACACCAACCACTGCAGAGCGGCCCAGGATCTGCTGATGCAGACCATGGCCGAGTGGTTGGTGGACCTGGCGGTGGTCGCCGAGCCGTACTCGATACCTGGCCGTTGGCTGGGTGATCGGGACGGCTTGGTGGCGTTGGTGTCGCGGCCCGCCACGGACTCCCCTCCCCTCTCGCTTTTAGAGAGGGGACCGGGATACGTGGCCGCCGCGTGGGAAGAAATGGCCCTGGTCGGGGTCTATTTCTCCCCAAACCGCCCTCTAAGGGACTTCGAGGATTTTCTCGAGGTCCTTACGGCAGTCGTCGGGAGGGCGGCGCCACGCCAGGTCGCCGTGTTGGGCGACCTCAATGCCAAGTCGGCGGCCTGGGGCAATCCGGCTGCCAGTTGCAACGTCCGGGGACGCGCCGCCGAATTTTGGGCGGCTTCGTGCGGTGTGTCCCTCCTAAACAGGGGGGACGTTCACACGTGTGTGCGGCAGCGGGGAGGATCGGTGGTTGACGTCTCGTTCGCCACCCCCGTGCTAGCCGCCCGCGTCGTGAACTGGCGGGTGGAGATGGTGGAGACCATGTCGGACCACCGTTACGTGCGGTTCGACATCGCCTCCACCCAGGGCCCGCGGGGGGGAACGGCCCGCTCGGGCCAATCTCCCTTCCCGCGGTGGGCTCTCACCCGCCTGGACCGAGAGGCAGCCCAGGAGGCGGCGTTCCTCCAGGACTGGCTCTCGCCCCCTGTGGAGGCCCCGGACGTTGACGCCGCAGCGGTCCAGCTCCGGGTGTCCTTGTCTCGCCGGCCGCCCCCCCGTCGGGCCGTCTATTGGTGGACGGAGGAGCTGGCGGGGCCTACACGCGGAGCCGGCGGCGCAGCGCACGAAGCCAGGCCGACGAGGACCGCCTCTACGCTTATTACGGAGAGGCGAGGACGGTCCTCAAAACGGCAATGTGCGCTGCGAAGGACTCGGCGAGGGCCGAGATGCTCGAGGGTCTCGACCGGGATCCATACGGGAGGCCGTACAAGGTAGCGCGGAACCAGCTGCGGCCCTATGGTCCCCCGCTATCGGAGACCCTCGAGCCGGCGTTACTGGATGGGGTGGTACGGTCCTTGTTTCCGCGCAGGACCGACTTCACCCCACCAGTGATGGACTCCCCGCGGCTGGCGGCCCCGCCGGAGGAGGAGATCCCCCCGGTGACTGCGGACGAAATCCGGGAGGGGATTCTCCGCCTCCGCGCGAAGAAGACGGCCCCTGGGCCGGACGGCGTCCCCGCACGAGTGGTGGCAATAGCTGCCTCTCAGATGCAGGACAGGTTTCGGGAACTGTTCAGCGCGTGCCTTGCGGCTGGGCGGTTCCCGAAACTGTGGCGGGAGGGGCAGCTGTGCCTCCTCCGTAAAGAGGGACGCCCGGTGGACTCCCCCTCGGCTTACCGGCCCATCGTTCTGCTCGATGAGGTCGGTAAGATGTTCGAGGGGATAGTCGCCGACCGGCTGAATGGCCTGCTGCGGGGGGTGGGGCCAGACCTGTCGAGCGCCCAGTTCGGCTTTCGACAAGGGCGTTCGACGGTCGATGCCTTGGCCCTTCTGAAGGCCCAGGTGCAGGAGGCGGTCGAGTCGGGGGAGGGGGTACTGGCGGTGTCGTTCGACATCGCCAACGCCTTCAACTCCGTGCCTCACGCGACGATATTGGAGGCGCTCCGGTACCACGGAGTGCCCCAATACCTGCGGAACCTCCTGGCCAGCTACTTGGAGGACCGAGAGGTCCTCCTCGTGGACAAGACGGCGACGGTCAGGAGGTACGGCGCGGAGTCCGGTGTTCCGCAGGGGACGGTTCTAGGCCCCCCCCTGTGGAACATCGGTTTCGACTGGCTCCTGCGGGGAACCCTCCTCCAGGGCACGAGCGTCATCTGCTACGCGGATGACACTCTGCTCGTTGCCCGGGGGAGAGACTTTAGGGCGGCGGCCTGTCTGGCCTCGGCTGGCGGATCCTTGGTCGCCGGGAGGATTATTTTAGTGGGTTATTTTAGTGGGTATACCGGGCCAGTCAGCCCGGGGAGTCCCACATAGCCCCCCATCCCCCGATGGGCGGGTATGCGTAATGCATTTTTTCCCAGCGAAACAAAAAAAAAAAAAAAAAAAAAAAAAAAAAAAAAAAAGGTGTTAGGTTGGTGTGGGGAACCCCCCACAGCGCATACGTCCTCGTCGTGTTCCCCGGAAACGGCCCAGTTCTGACCACTGTAACGGAGTGGCAGACTGGGTACGGCCAAAGTGCGCTGTGCATTCGTTGCTATTTTAAATTTTATCTTGCGGTTTGTGACGATCCAGAGTTGAGGCTATGCCTACCCCTGCGCGGGATGCCCTCGGGCATTTTGTGAAAAAAGGCCCTTCTCAGGGCCAACCAAAAGGCCCTTCTCAGGGCCAACCCGACGCTTCGGCGTCAGAGGCTAGCCGCGCGCCGTCTGCGGCTAGCTTCTTTGACACGGCGGACTCGGACACTGAGTCCATTGTGTTTGAGTCCGATGCGAGCTCTATGGAGGTCGAGACTCGTTCTCGAAAGCGGGCCTTCCTGAAGGAAGGGTCCGACGGGTCCTCGGGTTCGGCAAAGGAGCGAAAGCGGAAGGCGAAGGCCAAAAAGCCGGTCGTTGCAGCGGACACCCACGACGTGGGTCTTGCGGACGCCCAACGCGAGTTGAGCTTGGCCCGGCGGACGCAGCTCCAACAAGAGCTGGAGGAGCACGTTGCTCTTAAGGAGCAGCAGGCGCGCGTCGCCCGGGCCAAGTCCGGCTACGGCGCGTCCCGCGTCGTGTACGACGACCACTCTTTGGCTGAGCTGGAGAGGATGGCGCAGGAGGACGAGGAGGGGATTGTGGAGGTTGCCACCAAATCCTCGCACCTCAAGGGGACCTTTCAGAAGGCCCTCAAATGCCGGGCCGTGAGCATGCGCGGCATCGTCGGGGCGCTGGTGCAGCGCCAGTCAACCGACGAGACGCGCCAGATGCAGGCGAAAATTGATCGCCTGCAGTCTGAAGTAAGCCAGCTTCATCAGAAGCTGGCTGAAGCTACGGCCCGGCCATCCCAAGCCAAGCCTGCGGCAGAAGCCCCCGTCCTCCATCACAACCTTGAGGATATCATCCGCACGGTTGTGAGGGAGGAGAGGGACTTTGTCCGAGCCTGCATCGCAGGCATTGAGGACCGGCTACTACCGGAGCAAAGCCTCCGACCGCCGCTCGCGGCGGACAAGAGGCGAAGCGAGCCGGAGCCGACCTCCCAAAAGGAGGACGCCCTTCTCCCTTCCACCACCCTGACCAACCAGCAGGGCTGGACGAAGGTCGTCAAGGGGAAGGGGAAGGGCAAAAAGACGGCAGCGGCCGTCCCTGCCGTCCCCGCCACCACCCCGCCTGCCAGCCAGCCGCAGTCGGCTGGCAAGGGAAAGGGGAAAGGGAAGGGGAAAAGCTCCCCCCCAGCCGAAACCCGTGAAAGCCGTGCCAAGAACTTGGTTGTTCCCAAGACCGCAGCCGTCGTGGTGACACTCACCGCGGAGGCTGCGGAGCGGGGCGAAACGTACGCGTCCGTGATGTCGCGGGCGCGTACCAATGCCGATTCCACTAAACTTGGGATCGGCAAGGTATCTTGCCGCCGAACGCAAGCCGGGGCTCGGATATTCGAGTTGAAAGAACGCGGACCTCTTCGCAGCAAAGCTGCAAGAGGTCATTGCGGACGCGGCTAAGGTGGCCAGGCCAATCAAGTCGGCGGCCTTGGAGGTGACCGATCTAGATGATTCGGTCACCAAAGAGGAGGTGGTAGCGGCAATCGCAGAAGCGGGGGGTTGCAGCGTCGCAGCGGTGCAGGGCCGGGGCATCAGGCCCGGCCGCGGCGGCATGGGCACAATCCGCCTGGAGTGCCCAGTCGCCGCTGCCAAAGCCGTCCTTGCAAAGGGACGGCTTGCCGTTGTATTAGAGTGATGTAATCGAAATAAAAGAGAAGTGTTCGATTCAACGATTCGTGTAATAATGCCCATAAAAGGTGTGTGCAGTTACAAATATAAGGTTGGGCGAGCTGCACACTACACCTCCCCTTTTTTTAAAAAAAAATGTTGTTATTACTAAGTACATAATGCTTTTTTTTTTTTTTCTTAAACTATGCTTACATCACTACTTTTTGTTTACTTTTTAACATAACATTATACAAAAAAACATCTTATCTTAATTAACCAAAGTATTTTAAGTTACAAACCCTTTATTCTTTATTGTACAACAAGATATTACATTTAAAGAAGTTGATAACAAAATTCATGTACAAAGGCGAGCTTAACTCCAAATGGAATTTTCTTCCAGCAAACCTTTGAGTGATAGAGATCATAATAGAGGGCAGTAATCCAGTGTACAATATATAAACCTATATAGTAAGATGAAACTAGTACTAGTTATTATAAATAGCAATAATAATAAATAATAATACATAAAAGACCTACCTATATAAAGACAAATACATATATAATATATATATATATATATATATATATAATTCATTGCGTTGAAAGGAAATGCTCCTTAATTTTCCTCTTGAAGACATCGAGAGAAGGGCTATTGCGTATGGAGTGTGGAAGAGAGTTCCAGAGATGCACTGCAGTAACAGAGAAGGAGCCATCGTAGCGGCTAGAAGTGTGACGCGGAGTACGAAGGAGAAGCGAAGTAGCCGTGCGACAAGGTTTACCCCTCGGGATGAGGTACTCAAACCGTTCGCGAAGGTATTGAGGAGAAGTAGGATTGTGCAGGATAGTATAGAGAAGGGATAGGATATGGGTATCTCGCCGACGCCGAATCGGCAGCCACTTCAATCTGGCCCGAAACTCCGACACATGGTCGTACTTTCGGAGGCCAAAAATAAAGCGGATGCACAAGTTCTGCAGTCGTTCGAGTTTGTTTAGGAGTACCTCCGTTGCATCTAGAAAACAGATATCCGCATAGTCTATGAGCGGTAGAAGAAGAGATTGAGCAAGAGTGACCTTAGTGTGAAACGGCAAGAATTTTTGGAGACGTTTAAGAGACTGAAAAGAGTAGTAGACCCTCCTACTCACATCAGCGATATGAACCTCCCAAGAGAGATTAGTGTCTATATGGACGCCCAAGTTTTTCGCACTTTTAGAATAATATATGGGCATTGAATTATACAATACTGGCGGGAGAGACTGGGTATCCAACATATTGAGCATGTATTTGCCACCAATGATGAGCGCTTGAGATTTAGTTGGATTCAGGAGGAGTCCAAAGGATTTAGTCCACTTGTTGATATTTTCAAGGTCATCATTGATGGCAGCCACAGCCCCGGCGAGTTCATTCACTTTAAAATGGCGATACAACTGCAAGTCGTCTGCATAGAGATGAAATTTAGAAGTTAGGACCTTAGTGATAGCATTTATAAAAATTGAGAAGAGAAGAGGAGAGAGCACACCACCTTGAGGAACGCCTGCAGCCAAGTCACACCATTCAGAGGAGTCCTCATCGGATCGAACAGACTGCGAGCGACCCCGAAGATAGGATTTGAACCACTCAATTACCGGAGCAGAGACATTAAGGGAGGAAAGTATTCCTAAGAGAATGTCGAAGTCAACTGAGTTAAAAGCACTGCTGAAGTCCAGCAGAACCAATATGGTTAGACATTTATTTTCCATAGCCAGTCTTATGTCGTCAGTTATTTTGACTAGAGTTGTTACAGTGCTATGGCCAGGTCTGAAACCAGATTGGTAAGGACTCAGCAGGCTATTAAAGGACAAATAACAGGATAGTTGCTTCTGAACAGTACTCTCGAGGACTTTGGAGAGGATTGGGAGGATGGATATTGGACGGAACTGAGATGGTGAGGAGGGATTTGAAACTTTGGGAAGCGGCAGGACGTGAGCCTTCTTCCAAGCTGAAGGAAAGGAGTTATTGAAGAGAGAAAAATTAACTATGTGAGTAACGACAGGAACTATTTCACTTAAAATAGGTAATAACATTTGGAGTTGTAGGCCATCGTCACCTACCGCCTTAGTGGAGATGGAAAGGATATATTTCTTAATGTCTAGTTCAGTAATTGGGTGGAAAGAGAAAGAAGTATTTGCTGGCAAAGGAAGATTAGAGAGATCGTTGAGAGTGGAAGATTTAACATGGTCATCAAGGGTAATTGGGGCCCTAGAAAAGTGTGCATTAAGTGCATTAAGGTCCATCTTATCAGAAGAACTCTTGCTAGAGGCTTTACCAATACCAAGAGTCTTTAAAAATTGCCATACTTGTGTTGGGTTGAAGTTGTCAATTGAGTTGTGAATGTGCTGTCTTTTCGCATTCCTACACAGGCGACTGCAGCGATTTCGCATCCTTTTATAAACGTCCCAGTTTTCCTCAGTCGGTCGCTTCCTGTACAGGCGCTTGGCTTTGTCTCGTTTAGCCATCTGGTTTTTTATTGCTGAAGATAGCCATGGTGCAGGAAGGTGTTTGACCCTCACCTTTTTTAAGGGCGCGTGTGCCTCATATAAACACAACATTGTCCTGCTGAAGATTGACACCATAGTGTCCATATCCTCGCAGGCGTATACAGGAGACCAGTCAATACCACCCGCATCAGCTCTCAAACGCTCCAAATCAATGTTTTTAAAACTACGAAGAGAAAGAAATTTGGCTTTGCGTTTAGGAGGTCGAATCTTGTAGGAAAGATAAATGAGGTCATGGTAGGAAAAAGGAGCAGGAAGCTGTCCATGTGTGGCTACTTTGTTAGGGTCGGAAACTAGAATGAGATCTAATAGAGAAGGAGAAGAATGAGGAGCCCTGTGAGTAGCATTTAACGGAAGTAAGTGCATATTAACAGAAGAGACAAGATATTGGAGTTTACGGCTGCGTGAATCTCCTTTTAGCAGACAAGTGTTGAAGTCTCCGAGAATGAGCGTATGCTCATATAGTGCGCAAAATGTTTCCAAATGAGCTTCAAATGAAGAAAAGTAATCAATTTGGCAATTGGGACTATAATAGACTCCTAAAAGTAACTTAGTTTGTAGGAAGTCTATTTCAATAAAAAGGTGTTCGGAAAACTTAGTGTAAACACTCGGAGACTGGTCGACTATCTTGTAACTGATATCTCCACGAAGATAAATAGCAACCCCTCCACATCCCTTGCCCGTTCTGTCGTTGCGCACAATCTTGTATCCTGGCAAAGAATATTGCGTAGAAGGAAGTGCAGGCTTGAGAAAGGTTTCGGACACAAGGACAGCGTGAACGAGATCTGAATCGAAGGACGACAGCAGATCAGAATAATGAGCAGGAATGCTTTGAGCATTTATGTGAACTGTGTTGAAAAATTTGCGACAATTGGAAAATGAAGATGATACGAGGTCTCTAAGACTCGGAGAAATATCATCGTCAAAAACACTAGCGCAGCTCTCATCTGACGCACAAGAGGATGAGCATGAATAAAAACTGTCGTCTAACATAATACAATAAATAAATTGACACTAATAATATATATAAATAAACTAAAAGTTAACCTTCTATGGTTAACTAAACTAATAAAATAAACAAAACTTAATCAAAGCACCCAAACCTCGATGCACTCGCCGGTTACATTAACTTTGGTATGATTCGTAAAATAGATAAAAAGCCAAGAAGCCAAACATCATAAAAACCAGTGTTGGTGTGTTTCCGAAACGTAAGATTATAGAAACACCTATTACATATGTCATGAGTGACATTAATGACAGTGTCACGGTCAAAAACAAAACATAAATTAAGAAAATTGAAAAGAAAACAAACAGAAGAATGATGAAACAGTCCCATCATTTCGCTGGCTTACGTGTTCTCTTTTCGGGCACGGTAAAACAGTTTTGTATTATTTTTATGAATTACATATTCCTTATCATCTTTTATAATTTTCACATTTGGTGATACATCTTCAATGACTCTGTATGGTCCTAAGTAAATTTTATCTAACTTATTTCCTACTTGATTTTTGATTAAAACTAAATCTCCACTCTTATATATTAACCGATTTACATTTTTATCAAAATGATTTTTTCTTAATTCCTTACTGAATAATAAGTTATTTCTAGCTTCTGCTTGTGCTCTTTGTAGTCTGTATTTTAGCTCCAAAGGGTAAGAATCTGGATTATATAACGGATCAACATATACATTTTGTGCTATATTAGATGGTAAATTACAATTTTTGCCAAATACTAACTCAAATGGAGTGTATTTTGTCTCAGAGTGCATTGTAGTATTAAAAGAAAAGCACCAGAATGGAAGCCAACTGCTCCAATCTGTTTTGTTATTGTCACACTGAATTCTAAGATAAGCTCCTAGAACTTTATGAGTATTTTCCAAACCTCCCAGAGTTTCATGATGATAAGCTGTTGAATGCAGTTTATTAATATGCAACAAATTGCAAATCTCAGTGAAAACTGATGACATAAACTCTGTTCCCGGTTTTAGCTCGGGTGTAGTCCGGGCCCTCGTGGCTCAGCCACTGCGCTGCTACAGGTGCTTCGGCATCGGACACACCCGGGCCCTCTGTCCGTCCAGCGTCGACAGGACGGACAGTTGCTACCGCTGCGGCAAGGAGGGCCATAAGGCCGCCTCCTGCAAGGCCGCCACGCCGCACTGAGCGGTGTGTGCCGCCAGTGGCCGCCCGGCGGGCCACGTCACCAAGGGGAGGAACTGCAGTCCTCCCCCCAAGAGGGGCAAAGCGCAGGCGTCGATCCGGCCTGCCGCTGCTGCCGCCGCCGTCCCAGCAACTGGGACTACGACGGCTGCTGGCCTGGCTGAGGAGGGGGGTGCGATGTCCGACTAATGCATAGAGTCGAACATCGCATCCTCCAGGCGAACACCAACCACTGCAGAGCGGCCCAGGATCTGCTGATGCAGACCATGGCCGAGTGGTTGGTGGACCTGGCGGTGGTCGCCGAGCCGTACTCGATACCTGGCCGTTGGCTGGGTGATCGGGACGGCTTGGTGGCGTTGGTGTCGCGGCCCGCCACGGACTCCCCTCCCCTCTCGCTTTTAGAGAGGGGACCGGGATACGTGGCCGCCGCGTGGGGAGAAATGGCCCTGGTCGGGGTCTATTTCTCCCCAAACCGCCCTCTAAGGGACTTCGAGGATTTTCTCGAGGTCCTTACGGCAGTCGTCGGGAGGGCGGCGCCACGCCAGGTCGCCGTGTTGGGCGACCTCAACGCCAAGTCGGCGGCCTGGGGCAATCCGGCTGCCAGTTGCAACGTCCGGGGACGCGCCGCCGAATTTTGGGCGGCTTCGTGCGGTGTGTCCCTCCTAAACAGGGGGGACATTCACACGTGTGTGCGGCAGCGGGGAGGATCGGTGGTTGACGTCTCGTTCGCCACCCCCGTGCTAGCCGCCCGCGTCGTGAACTGGCGGGTGGAGATGGTGGAGACCATGTCGGACCACCGTTACGTGCGGTTCGACATCGCCCCCACCCAGGGCCCGCGGGGGGGAACGGCCCGCTCGGGCCAATCTCCCTTCCCGCGGTGGGCTCTCACCCGCCTGGACCGGGAGGCAGCCCAGGAGGCGGCGTTCCTCCAGGACTGGCTCTCGCCCCCTGTGGAGGCCCCGGACGTTGACGCCGCAGCGGTCCAGCTCCGGGAGTCCTTGACCGAGGTGTGCAACTCCAGCATGCCTCGGTCTCGCCGGCCGCCCCCCCGCCGGGCCGTCTATTGGTGGACGGAGGAGCTAGCGGGGCTCCGGGCCGCCTGCGTGGCGGCCAGGAGGGCCTACACGCGGAGCCGGCGGCGCAGCGCACGAAGCCAGGCTGACGAGGACCGCCTCTACGCTTATTACGGAGAGGCGAGGACGGTCCTCAAAACGGCAATGTGCGCTGCGAAGGACTCGGCGAGGGCCGAGATGCTCGAGGGTCTCGACCGGGATCCATACGGGAGGCCGTACAAGGTAGCGCGGAACCAGCTGCGGCCCTATGGTCCCCCGCTATCGGAGACCCTCGAGCCGGCGTTACTGGATGGGGTGGTACGGTCCTTGTTTCCGCGCAGGACCGACTTCACCCCACCAGTGATGGACCCCCCGCGGCAGGCGGCCCCGCCGGAGGAGGAGATCCCCCCGGTGACTGCGGATGAAATCCGGAAGGGGATTCTCCGCCTCCGCGCGAAGAAGACGGCCCCTGGGCCGGACGGCGTCCCCGCACGAGTGGTGGCAATAGCTGCCTCTCAGATGCAGGACAGGTTTCGGGAACTGTTCAGCGCGTGCCTTGCGGCTGGGCGGTTCCCGAAACTGTGGCGGGAGGGGCAGCTGTGCCTCCTCCGTAAAGAGGGACGCCCGGTGGACTCCCCCTCGGCTTACCGGCCCATCGTTCTGCTCGATGAGGTCGGTAAGATGTTCGAGGGGATAGTCGCCGACCGGCTGAATGGCCTGCTGCGGGGGGTGGGGCCAGACCTGTCGGACGCCCAGTTCGGCTTTCGACAGGGGCGTTCGACGGTCGACGCCTTGGCCCTGCTGAAGGCCCAGGTGCAGGAGGCGGTCGAGTCGGGGGAGGGGCTGTTGGCGGTGTCGTTCGACATCGCCAACGCCTTCAACTCCGTGCCCCACGCGACGATATTGGAGGCGCTCCGAAACCACGGAGTGCCCCAATACCTGCGGAACCTCCTGGCCAGCTACTTGGAGGACCGAGAGGTCCTCCTCGTGGACAAGACGGCGACGGTCAGGAGGTACGGCGCGGAGTCCGGTGTTCCGCAGGGGTCGGTTCTAGGCCCCCCCCTGTGGAACATCGGTTTCGACTGGCTCCTGCGGGGAACCCTCCTCGAGGGTTCCCCGGTTGCCCGGGGGAGGGACTTTAGGGCGGCGGCCTGTCTGGCCTCGGCTGGCGGATCCTTGGTTGCCGGGAGGATCCGCCGGCTGGGATTGAAGGTGGCGCTGCACAAGACCGAGGCCGTGTACTTCCACGGGCCTCGGCAGCGCTGCCCGCCTGACGCCCACATTGTCGTGGAGGGCGTCAGGATCGAGGTAAAGGCCCAGATGAAGTATCTGGGCCTCACGCTGGACAGCAGGTGGCGCTTCGGCCCGCATTTCAGCGGGCTGTCGACGCGCCTGCTGAAGGCCGCCGATGCCCTGTCGTGGCTCCTCCCCAACCTGGGGGGGCCGAAGGAGAGATGCCGGCGCCTATATGCCGGCATCCTGAAAAGCATGGCCCTTTACGGGGCCCCTATATGGGCGGACTCCCTCCAGAGGAGGGAGAATGCGACCGCCATCCGCAGGCCCCAAAGGGCCATTGCACAGCGGGTGGCGAGGGCCTACCGCTCGGTGGGCTTCGCGGCGGCGTGCGCTCTGGCGGGCACCCCTCCCTGGGAGTTGGAGGCTTGGGTGCTCGCCAGAGTGTACGAGTGGACGGCGCGGCGGAAAGCCCTAGGTGAGCGCCCCACCGCGGAAGAGCGGGAGGCCGTGCGGCGGGAGGCGAGGGCCGCCATCGTCCTCCATTGGACGGAGGACCTCGCCTCCGCCACCTTTGGCCGCCGGACGCTGGACGCGCTCGGTCCAGTCCTGCAGGGCTGGCTCGAGCGGCCACATGGTTTCCTCTCGTTCCGTCTAGTGTTGTCCGGACATGGTTGTTTCGGAACGCACCTGCACCGGATCCGGAGGGAGGAAACCCCGGCGTGCCACGACTGCGGCGCGGTAGAGGACACGGCGCAGCACACCCTCGAGGTGTGCCCAGCCTGGGCTGAGCTGCGCCGTGCCCTGACAGGAGTTGTCGGGCAGGACCTCTCACTTCCCGGCGTGGTAGACTCCATGCTGGGGAGTGAGGAGGCCTGGGCGGCGGTTGTCTCCTTTTGCGAGGACGTGATGTCGCAAAAGGAGGCGGCGGAGCGTGCGCGGGAGGACGATCCTCTCGCGCCGCCGCTCCGCAGGCGGAGAGGGGGTGGGAGGAGACGGTTATACGATCGCCTCCTCCCACCTCCTGGTGGTGACTAGCGGGCGACGGGCGCGGGGGCGCCTTTCGCCCGCATTGCACCAGTCACCACCCTCGTCGGGCGGGAACGGTCGAGCACTCATTCACGGTCGTTCCCGGGCCCCTCCACTAAGGGAGGGGCGTGAGGGGCCTGCCGTAAGGGCGGGCGGTCGTCGGCGGGGGACTGGAAGTAAAGGCTGTGCCGGTTTCCCAGTCCCCCTCCACTCAGACGATGCGGGAGTGCTGCTGGGTTATTTTAGTGGGTATACCGGGCTTGCCCGGGGAGTCCCACATAGCCCCCCATCCCCCGATGGGCGGGTATGCATAATGCGGCGTAATGCATTTTTTCCCAGCGAAACCAAAAAAAAAAAAAAAAAAAAAAAAAAAAGGTTAGGTTGGGGTGCGGGTCAGGTAACCTCCACGTTGGCCTAGTTGGTTGCTGGTCTCTTTCGGATACGTCCGGGGGGAAGAGCAACCCGCTGGGCTGGTGCACTCTGGGCACCGTCAATAACTTCCCATTCGTGGGTTCTTGTTGGCGGTGGCGAATAACCTGACAGGGGGGGGGATGTCGTTCTGGGTGTTCCTCTGATTAGCAGAGGACACACCAGATGCGACATGGGGTTGGGCTAGTCTGGGTAGGTAGGTAGGGGTAGGTTAGGTTAGGTAGGTGGGAGGTGGGGCTCGCTACCGGGCCTCTGGGCGGGCCGCCTTCCCCTGCGGGGGGGGTTGCCCGGGTGCACTGACCAGCTCTGCACCCTGCTCTGCCCAGCTCTGCACCCTGCACTGCCCGGCTCTGCATCCGGCTCTGCCCGCTCTGCACCTGGCTCAGCCCGCTCTGCACCTGGCTCTGCACTCGGCTCTCCTGCGGTTGGTTACCCGAGTGCACTGACCAGCTCTGCACCCTGCTTTGACCAGCTCTGCACCCTGCTCTGCCCGGCTCTGCATCCGGCTCTGCCCGCTCTGCAACTGGCTTAGCCCGCTCTGCACCTGGCTCTGCGCCCGGCTCTCTCTCCTACGGGTGGGGGGCGGCCGCCGCCCGGGGGCGGGAAGGGAGCCCTCGAAGGTGTGCCGCGGATGTGCGGCGGGCGGTGATGACTGGTCGTCGCCGACCCTCCTTTGGCGTGGGATGGTCGGCGGGGACAAGTCGGTGGAAGGAGGAGGCGGCGGAGCGTCGGTCTCGATGCGCCGCCGCAGACGCGGTGGGCGGCGTCTGGCCTTCGCGGGCCGGATGCCGCAGACGCGGAGGGCGGCGTCTGGCCTTTCGCGGGCCAGATGCCGCAACGTAGGGGACCGTGGGCGGAGGACCGGGGTGTCCGACGTCCACATAAGGGTCCAGCGCGGTGGAGGGCACGGCGCAGCACACCGTCTAGGTGTGCCCAGCGGGGGCGTAGTTGCGCCGTGCCCTGACAGGTCCTCTTGCTTCCCGGTGTGGTAGCATGCTGGGGAGCGGGAGGGCCTGGGCGGTGGTTGCCTCCTTTTGCGACGACGCCATGTCGCGGAAGGAGGCGGCGGAGAAGGGGTGGGGGTGGGCGGTTGAACGATCGCCTCCTTCCACCTCTTGGTGGTGATTAGCGGGCGACAGGCGTGGGGGCGCCTCTCGTCTGCATTGCACAATCACCACCCTTGTCGGGCGTTCCCGGGCCCCTCCTTGGGAGGGGCGAGAAGGGCCCGCCATAAAGGTGGGCAGTCGTCGGCGGAGGACTGGACGTAAAGGCTGTGCCGGTTTCCCAGTCCTCCTCCACTCAGACGATGCGGGAGTGCCGCTGGGTTATTTTAGTGGGTATACCGGGCTTGCCCGGGGAGTCCCACATAGCCCCCCATTCCCTCAATGGGTGGGTATGCGTAATGCATTTTTTCCCAGCGAAACCAAAAAAAAAAAAAAAAAAGTTTAGGTTAGGTTAGGTTTTTTTTTTTTTTTTTTTTTTTTTCCAGACTAGTTCCACCACAATAATGGTGCCTATTTTGTATCTATTCCTCATCCATACCAGTTCTCGCTTATCATTCCTCTCGCACTTTCATGCTTCATACTGTGTCTTTCTATTATCCTTCTCCATTTATCCTGTGGGTGGGACTCCCACTTGTTATCTATTCCTATTCTGTAATTCTTTATTTTATTTATAGCATAGGGAAATAATTTGCTCTACAAGGGTTTTTATTTACATGAATGGTTTTGCTAATTTTAACTTAACTTATTATATATTTAACTTATTTCACAATATACTAATTACAAATTTGTATGGGTACATTTATACATTTATTTTTCAGTATGTCTGATACACGCCATCTTACACCTACTTAGTACTTAAATCGTTTTACACTTTATTATTACACTCTAAAACCTGAATCATTATACACTTTATTATTTTATACACTTTTATTGTTATACTCTATAATATTATACACTTTCAAAACACATTTGTAACATTTAACAATCTACTTATAAATATCTATTGTTTTTAGTCCACTGCTTATACTTATTTACATTTTGCGCTAATGACCTATGCTTACATATTTATATATTCAATATACAATGAAACATAGTTTATTCATCACGTTTTATTTTTGTTAATCACTTTTTGTGCAACGTTTTCACAGTAGGCTATAAGTTTGCTTCTTTCTTTACCTGATATAATTTTTTGTACGCTGTCTCTATTCAGTCCCACACCTAGCTCCTGTTCCAGATTGTAGCGCTCTTTTGCGAATATTGGACACTCCAGAACGATGTGTGGGACCGATTCCGATACGTTAGGGTCACAGGTACACGATGGGCTCTCCTTACACTTAAAGCGGCTTAAGTATTCTGAGAACCCACCGTGCCCTGTTAGGACTTGTGTGAGAACGCCTGTTGGCTTTACCCGTTGAACAATACGATAAGCAGCCACGGCATCAGGAAGAAACATTTTCGTCACCGAGGCCGTCTCGCCCGACACATATCTCCGATTCCATTCACCAAGCGAAGCAAATGTTGGTCTGCCAGGCACATGAATTCCAAGGCCATTTGTTTGGCAGGGTGAGACGTCTCTGCAAACCTCACCATACTCTCAATCTCCCGGTCTCCTGGTACAAACGGGGACGACCCTCTTCTTGCCTCATACATGGCGGCTGCCTCTTGTATGCGGAGATCTAGAGGCAGTATCCCAGTCAGCACCAGTGCCGAGTTTAATGAGACTGTACGGTAAGATTTGCAGAGCTTCTGGACGAATCCTCGTTGGACAGAGCCTAGCTGCCTGCGTATGCCCAGCTTTTTCGTAGCGGGAGCCCAGGCTCCAGCCGCGTACATAATTATCGGTTCGATGGTGGCAGTGTATATGGTGTGTATCACCTCCCTGTTCAAACCCCAGCTGACCTTCGCAGCACGAGCCAGTTGCTTATAAACTTCTGCTGCCTTCTTGCAGACGTTTCTGGTGTGCTCGCTGAACGTCAACCTGTCGTCGATGGTTAGACCCAGCAGCTTCATACTCCTGACCATGCCAATGTCGACCCCGGCCATGCTCAGCCTTGGGGTGTCGTACTTAAGTTTGTTGGTTACCACCATCGCACAGGTTTTGTGCGGTGCGAACCTCAACTTATTTCTGACACCCCAACCCTGAACATGGGCGAGGGCTGCATTGGCGGCCCTGGAGACTTCAGCCGCTGTGTCGCCATCCACGACTAGAACTATGTCGTCAGCGAACGCCTGCACAAAATATCCCATCTTTTTCAGGTCCTGCAGCAGTGGATCCAACAGAAGATTCCAGAGAATGGGACCACCGATTGACCCCTGGACACAGCCCTTACTTGTATTCCTTGTGCATTCTTCCCCAGCGTACCTTACTCTTACTTTTCTGCTGTCGAGGTAGCTATCAAGTAGCCTCCTGGTGTTAACCGGGCACTTTTCCTCAGCCAGCCTGACTTTTATTGCCGGCCACCATGCGCTGTCAAAGGCACCCTCTATATCCAATGACACCAGGACAATTAGCTTCTTCAGCCTCAACTTGTCCTGTACGTGCTTTATTAGAGTACAGAGGGAGTAGGGTAGAATTGGGGGTTCTGGATCACTTGCTCTCGCTTTGCTCGAGCGCATGATCCAGAACCCCCAATTCTCCACACATAAACACAATATCATTTTAAGCTTAAACATTTTTAGTAGTTATAGGACAGTTATTTATATTATTAATTAAAGAAGGTATTTCATCTTCTGGCAGTATCTGGTAGCATAGAATGTCTTCTGAATCAGGAAACACTATATCACGCACTATACTTCTTGTTATTAATTTAGTGTCAGGCACAGCATTTGGTGACCTTGCAGCCAGTTTTTCAGGACCAGGATGTATGTTGCCAACTCGACCAAATGTAAGGAGCTCATTGCGACCTCTCTTGAGTGTTAGATATGTCGTATTTTCAATGGTGGATTTTACTGAGTTTTGCTCTGTCTTGCTTGTATTGTCCTGAAGTTTTGATGAACTGGTGTTCATTATTTTTTGGTCACTAATGTCTTGAGTAAATAGAATCTCACCACTAGTATTCTTGAAAATAACTTTAGAAATGCCTTCCAAATCAAATTTCGATGAATGAAACATATTGTGAATAATATTAATTTATTATTTTTCTTGATATAACAAGCGTTGATTAAGATGGAACCATCACATTACAATGCTAAGAGTTTAATGCTGTGTGGAGATATGCATATTTCATTATATATTCTCTCCCTTTCACAGCGTTCAAATAAACACAATCAGGATAATGTATAGCATGTTGCATCCAAGGATCGTCATAAATCTCCCAATCTTCGATAACACCACCGCATGAGAAACATGCTGCAATATCATTTATACTATTTCCATAGTAAAAGAATCCTGCGTCAGCCATTTCCATCACTAATCTTTTCTTTTTATTAAACACCCCCCAGTAATAATTAAATGAAAATTCACGCATTTTAAACTTGTTATACATGTCATATCGAGGTTTGTATTCATTTTGAGACATGTTCTATTCACTTTCTAATTCAATTATAAACGTATAATGATATCATCTACCTTTTGTCAACAACTTATAAAGACCGGACAGCGGTATGTGGAGGGGGGTAGAAAACTAAGATGTGTTTTACCTAACTATAGAAATAAAACAAAAACAATATTTATTTTAGAATTTTATTATCAAAGCACCACTTATTTAAACATAATACATTTTTTAAAGCACATACAGAGTCATGATAAATACAGTTATATAAATCTTGAGAATGTTTATATAGATCGTATAAACTTATCAAACTAGAACAACCTTTATCTTCTAAATTAAATATATTACAATTACTATTTTCTAAAATATGCTTTAACCACAACACTTTTTCTGAACCTTTAACGTAGATACATTTATCTCTTAAAATATCTATAACCAAATTCTGATAATTAGAATAGGGTAAAAATCCTTCACACCAGTGTATCTTTCTGTTACGTTCAATCCAAGAAACTTGTTTTTTTTCTAGTTTCGTTAATTTTGAAAATGGAAATGGTGGCTTTATTAAAAACACTTGTAATTTTTTATCATACAATATAGCGATTTCTTTTATTATAAATTCATTTGTCTCTGTTTTAAAGCCTTGAATATCCACAATAGCAATCGTGATAACCTGCGCACAATGTTGCTGAGAGGTTTGTATTCCACAAGTCGATCGTTTATAATCAAACAATATGCAGTCGTCTTATCTGGTATTGCCGTAGAACATTCAATTTCCAACCTCACGTCCACTGGACCTGTTTTCAGGCTATCGTTTTGTCTTGAGCAGTCTAAGATAAAGAGAGGAGCTTTTTCTTTGAACTCCTTTAGATCAAGCAACGGGTCTATTGGACAGTTGTAATACGACTGACGAAATTTCACAAACATTTCGTATAATATACTATATTTGTTCTCAGAAAACTTTAAACCTAAAGGTTCATATGGATAATATTGAGAATTCAAAAAGAGCGTAACGTTTGTTACTTCACAATGATCGAATACTGAACCGTCTTTAGTTTTATTATTTTTTCGATTAGTTTGTAAACAAAAAAATACATATCTAGGTTTTTCCAATTGTGAAGCAGTTTTAACTGACCAAGAATGCTTTGTTGTTTTAGGTAGTAACGGATACTCATACAAATCCCAATTTCTAAACGTCAACTGAATAGGTTTATCTCTTTCTAAATGTTTTAAAAGTGACAGTCGTTCTCGGTCTGATACTTTTATATGCGGCACCCTCCACTGAACTCTTTGTACATCTATTTGAAAATTAACAATATCATCAGTAAGGATAACGCTATTTAAATTAGTGTTACTTCTGTTCAATATAAGTTCATGTTTACAATTTATCACTATTTTATTATAATCCTCTGCAAATCCTAATACCTTATTTAATGGTATCACCGCACTAAAATGCCCATCACTTTCAAAGCCCTCTAAACTCCAACCCCATAGGGCAGCAACTTTATTTTCTGCTTCATTTAATGAAATGTATGATTTTATTGTTGATGTTATTCCAGAATTTTTTATGCGGTCTATTTCAATACCATTCATTTCGTATCTGATGTCTTGAAACAAAAACATAACAGAGTTATTAGTGAACGTAACATTTTTCTTGATTGGATTCCCATCTTTACCGAAGAGCTTCGCTTTTCCTTCGATGTAAATTGAACTGGCTGATGGTAGCACGTATATGTCTTGCTGGTGGATGGGAATTCTGATTTCATCGTTTTCTCTAAAGCTGTTATTGTAGGGATTGTATGAATGGACTTCATAACTTTCGATCGAAGTGTCGAAGTGTGGTAATTCAGTAACCTGTAGTATATTCATACTTTAAATCCTAGGGCTTTTAGAAAATCCTTATTTGCTTTAGTCAATTTCTTAACTTTTTCCTTGCGTCTTTGCACCTTAACAATCGCAGAAGAACTAAGACGTTTTTCATTCGCTTGAGTGTTTTTATAATGTACTATCATTTTGTTTTCCTTAAGTGAAGACGTAACTGAACTTGTTCCTCTCCAAAATTAATACAGTGTCCAAATTGATCTACAATCTTAACAGATACCGATGAAATTATATTTTTATTTACTGGAAAGTAAATAACATTTTGCGGTATTTCCATGCACTGTTGACCTGGAGTAGTATCAGACACAAATTCATGAATAAAATGAGTTGGTAATCCGTTGCAGTACGAACCCTGAACAAGATCACATTCGATTCTGATTACAGACAGACCTTTGTTAATAATGACAATATACGGCTGACAAGGTTATTGATCCCTTTTTATCGTGCACAAAAACTGACGTTGCTTGTATCTCAGGGGTTTTGTATTCTTGAATAAGGTCATGCTTAATACTTTTTCTTATTATGACTTAATGTTGATATGATAAAAAGTTGTAAATAAAAAAAATAAAAAAAAACAAAAGTCCCGACTGCTTGAAAAGCGAACTAAAAAGACGTAAACAAGGAGAAAATCATGCTGTGCTGTCGGAGGATACGTCTGGTTTTGGTCAGCCAGCTCACGAAGATGTATCCTCCGACAGCACAGCATGATTTTCTCCTTGTTTACGTCTTTTTAGTTCGCTTTTCAAGCAGTCGGGTTTTTTGATTTTTTAATCATTATTTTTTTCTTTCCTAACATAATAATACCCATACCCATGCGATAAGGCCATTGTATGTATTTTAGTTTTAAGTTTCCTTTTCTATGTTTTAACTTGGTGTACCTACAATAAAGCATATATAAATAATAATAAATAATAATATCGTTAAGGGTTTAATTTAAGCAAAATTATTTGTCGTTTTTGTGGAATCTAACACTTTATCTTTCTTGTTTTCTTTCTTTTGTATTGACGAGGGAGTGGTAGGTAAGGTAATCGGGTGTTGAGAGTAAAAGTAAAAGATGACAATAATTTAACTATTTATTTATTTTATACAAATTCCGCTATAATACATATTCTTCTTCTTAGCGTATCGATGACAAATATATATACATATGTACAAACGTAAAAACGAATCGAGAATATCGCGGTATTGTCCGGACATGGTTGTTTCGGAACGCACCTGCACCGGATCCGGAGGGAGGAAACCCCGGCGTGCCACGACTGCGGCGCGGAAGAGGACACGGCGCAGCACACCCTAGAGGTGTGCCCAGCCTGGGCTGAGCTGCGCCGTGCCCTAACAAGTGAGATCGGGCAGGACCTCTCGCTCCCCGGCATGGTCAACTCCATGCTGGGGAGTGAGGAGGCCTGGGCGGCGGTTGCCTCCTTTTGCGAGGTCGTGATGTCGCAAAAGGAGGCGGCGGAGCGCGCGCGGGAGGACGATCCTCTCGCGCCGCCGCTCCGCAGGCGGAGAAGGGGTGGGAGGAGACGGTTATACGATCGCCTCCTCCCACCTCCTGGTGGTGATTAGCGGACGAATGGTGCGGGGGCGCCTTCGTCCGCATTGCACCAATCACCACCCTCGTCGGGCGGGAACGGTCGAGCACTCATTCACGGTCGTTCCCGGGCCCCTCCACTAAGGGAGGGGCGTGAGGGGCCTGCCGTAAAGGCGGGCGGTCGTCGGCGGGGGACTGGAAGTAAAGGCTGTGCCGGTTTCCCAGTCCCCCTCCACTCAGACGATGCGGGAGTGCCGCTGGGTTATTTTAGTGGGTATACCGGGCTTGCCCGGGGAGTCCCACATAGCCCCCCATCCCCCGATGGGCGGGTATGCGTAATGCATTTTTTCCCAGCGAAGCCAAAAAAAAAAAAAAAAAAAAAAAAAAAAAAGGTTAGGTTAGGTTAGGGTAGGTTTTTTTTTTTTTTTTTTTTGTTTTGGCAGGTGTGGAAAATCCTCCTAGGACGCCCCAAACTGCCTCGCCCAGAACGAGCCAGCCTGGGCAGTGTCGGACTCACTGAAGGTGCCTACCGACTAAAAACCACACCTGCCTCAAAGTTTTATTGCCGATATTAATTCAGCATTTAGTACTCTACGTTATGAATCTTTACTTAGGCCCACTTTGCACGAAAGACTCAACTCGGACAGTCTTACATGACATAACTCCCCGAGCCAAGCCTCTCGCGCAAGCGGACCGAAGAATGAGTCTGGGTAATATTAGTTGTGTTAGTAAAGGTTAGTATTAAATTTTTTTTTTCTTTTTTCCTTCTTTTTTTTTTTTTTTTTTTTTTTTTTTTTTTTTTTGATGTCTCAAGTAGGTTTAGAAAAAACAATTCTTTTCCCAGCCGCTGCACGCCTCTCAAAGTTTCATGAACTTGACGGATTATGATTAAATTAATAGAACTAGAGCTAAAACATATACTATAAAATAAAACTTAATTGACTTTTACACACTTATATTTATAACGAAAATTACAGCCTTTTATGCTGCCTACTTATAAAGTACTGCCATCAACTTAAAATATCGTAAAACTATATCGAACTGGACTTATAGACTAAACGATAACCGGCTGTGAAAAAGAGCTTAAAATATCTTAAATAAAAAGGATCGACTAAAATTAACTAAAACTAATTAGATTTACTTAAAACTATGAAAAATTAAACAGGCAATGCAGCGGCACGGGTTACAACCCCATAAAACTAAGCTTACAAACTAAGCACTAAATACATTATAATTATGTCAATTAGACTAGCCTTATGTTGTTACATCAGTAACAACTAAAGACCAATAAAAGACCAATAAAACACAACAATTAAGATTTTTACCAGCTGCTGCACACCCCTTAAACTAAGACAAATAACTACATTAATAATAATTAAATTAAAATAATTGGAACTAAATTTAAAATAATACTAAACATATTTTATAAAATATAAAAAAAAAAATTATTAACTTTTGCACACTTACACATAATGAAATTAGAGCATGTCCTGCCGCTCACTTAAAAGCTACTGCCAACAACTTAAAAATACTTTAATCTATCCAATTATTTGCTTAATTTAAAAACTTAACACATTATTAATTAACTTAGCTATGACTAATTAAAAACTACTACTGTAAATTTAAGAGTTTCAATGAGCTATATATTACAGGACTTACAAACCATATATTAGCCTAGTGTGAAAAGGGACTAAACGTTATTTAAAAATAAAGACTGACTAAAATTACATTGAATAAAACTACTTTTATTTACTACATGATGCAGCAGCATGGATTCCTGAGGTTGCTATGGCAGGGTTGAGCCATTAGCCCTTGCCGCCCTGTACATAACGCGCTCAGCGAAGGCCAAGAACAGGTCCCGGCAATCGTCGTCACCAACCAGTTCACAAAAATTATCCAACGAGCGCCCCAGCCTCTGTTCGCAGTCGAACCTATCCCGCACGAATCGGGGGCAATCACTTAGTATGTGTTTTATTGTTTCAATTGTTTCGCCATCACAAACACAAGCCGGGTCGCCCGCCAGCCTAAATCTAAAAAGATATTCCCGTATGCCCCCATGTCCTGTAAGCAGTTGGGCCCTTAAGTTATTTGGGGGGCCTATCCTTTCTAAGACCTTATAAGCAGCTTTAACATCCTCAAAGAAGAGCCTGATACCTCTGCCCTGGTGAGTGTCAGCAACAAACCTCTCCTGCCATTTATCCAATGTAGTCTCTCTGATGGAGTGCTTAGCGAAGGACAGGGGGAAGTCGTCGTAGACCGGGCTAGTCTTGCGGTATAGTGCGGCTTCCTTGGCGAGTTCATCTGCCCTTTCGTTGCCCGGGATTCCTATGTGGGCCCTCACCCAAAACAGTAGAATTTCCCTGCCCTGCAGTTTGGCAGCAGCTACTGCTCGTTGAATACCCATAGCGATGCCGTTGAGTGTATTTGGGTCCGCAATTGACTCCAATGCTGACCGCGAGTCCGAAATAATGTTGGCTGAAATGGGCGGTTTTCTGTCTTCGGCGTATTTGATCGCTCTTCTGATCGCAACCATCTCTGCTTGAAAAACGGAGCAGTGATTACCTAACTTAAGGCCAAGCTTGGACACCTCCGCGCCACGCACCCAGCACGAAACTGCGGCCCCGACCCTGCCCTGGATTTTACTGCCATCCGTATAAAGACGGGGAAAGTCGTTTCCGACTTTAGCCAGGTCTTCGGGCGAATCGATGCACCGAAATTCCAACCTCGACCGAAGAGCAGGGTGAGGCAGCTCTGAGGGATGTGCACGCCGCTCCAGAGTTCTGCCCGGGAGCTCTTCTAGAGGCTTTCCTCTCTTGATCTCGTATACGTGCAGGTTCTCAATCGCACGCATGTCCAGGGGGATCACTCTTGCGATAACCGCTGCAGCAATCAGAGAGGTTGTCCGGTGTGCCTTTGAGATCTTGATTGCAAACATCCTGGTGATCGAGTTGAGCTTCTTCTTGGCGTATACTTTATCGGCGACCTGCCCAGGAGCTCGCTGCGTAGGTAACGACAGGTTCAACCACGCCCTCGCGGTTGTTGAGGGGTGGGGTAAGGAGCAGAAGATGAAATTTGCTCCTCACAAAACCCAAGCTATGATCTGCACAAAAAAGTTAAAATTCGACCAACCAAACTTCTTCCTCTCCGAATCTAGAATTGCGATCTCCAACCGTCTTAAGTTGCTTGGCCTCACTCTGGACTCTGGATTGAGTTTCCTCCCACACCTAGAGGAGACAACTAAGAAAATTGCTGGCATCTTTAGGATGGTGGCAAGGGCAGCACGGGGCGCAATGGGGTCTGAATGCAAGCATCCTGAGGACCATCTACATCGGCGTGGTTGAACCTGTCGTTACCTACGCAGCGAGCTCCTGGGCGCAGGTCGCCGATAAAGTATACGCCAAGAAGAAGCTCAACTCGATCACCAGGATGTTTGCAATCAAGATCTCAAAGGCACACCGGACAACCTCTCTGATTGCTGCAGCGGTTATCGCAAGAGTGATCCCCCTGGACATGCGTGCGATTGAGAACCTGCACGTATACGAGATCAAGAGAGGAAAGCCTCTAGAAGAGCTCCCGGGCAGAACTCTGGAGCGGCGTGCACATCCCTCAGA